>CM072996.1:314561155-316961155 GCA_037038555.1 Rhynchonycteris naso | reverse complement strand
GCCATGTTAATGTTTCTTATATTCAGAGAAAGAAAAATAAATAAATAGAATCAACAAGAATAGAATGCAAACGAAAACAAGTGATGTCACCTGGATTTCAAATAAGTAGCTATAAGCACAGTATTGAGACTACAGGTCCTCGGCCCAAAGACAGTCTGACTCAGTGGCTCACACATGAACTCAGAACCCTCAAATCCATAGAACTTTTGTTTGTGTGGGTTATGCAGAGCCATTCAGAACACTTAAAAATAACAAAATTAGACCTACTATATATTAACAGAAATAGCACAATGTTTTATAAAAACAACCACATTTTTTAAAAAAGAAAGCTTTTATGAGGAAAGTGGCCTGGCTTTGTGTTCATACTCATCTTTCATTTGGCTCCTGAGCCTGTTGGCCAAGTGTGTCGTGTTGGTTGCCATCTGTGTGGCCCTTGCTGGGAAAGGGCTGTACTATTGTGGCCTCGGTGGATCCATGGGGATGTGCCACTAGCCCTTAGAAAGCCCCACACACTCAGGGGAACGTGAGCAAACAGTAAATGGCATCTTCTAGCTCTTATGTCTTCTTCTTGGAGAAGTGGCAATGTTGGGTTTGAGGACAGAGGTGGGACATGCTTGGGACACCTTGTCCACTCTCTCATGGTTTGCTCAGGCACAATCCAGTTTTCACCTACTGTTCAGTGGCTGCCGGTGGCCTCCGGTCTCACCCCATTTTACAGAAGGCCCAGAATAGCTGAGAGGCAACCTGGTGTCATCAGGAGGCTGCACCCCAACCTTCCAGACCCATGCAGAAGGGCTCTGCAACTGCGGGGCCCCACCTGGCATCTGTTGCCAGTGGGACCAAAGGCTGGAGGGAGGGTCTGGTCTGGTCCAGGTAGGAGGCCTGGGAGGGTTTGGCCAGGGAGACACTTCCCTTGATGGTGAAATGCCTCTCCTTGAGATCATGCCTAAAGCAGTTCTTGGGACACAATGGGACGGGGACAGGGCCCGATTATTTGCCATGATTAGAGAGGGGCACAGAGGGAAACCCAGGGTCAGGTGACTTGGCCCTTTGGCTGGGCTGGTCCTCAAGGTGGTACCCCAGCTAGTAAGGGATAGGCTTACACCGTGAGTCTTGGACTCTGTTGCAAACCATTCTCTCAGGCTCCTTCTTCTTCTGCAAACTAGGATGTGGCCTCCTGCTGAGGAGTAAGTGTTGAGCACCTTCTGCATCTCAATAGCAGGGACCAGAAACGGCCTCAATAGGCAAAAGCTCTGCTCCCCAAGGCTTCAGGAGGAAGGACTGAGGATGGACAAAATACATTTTGTAGATTGAATTCTGTTATTTCTGACCTGTGGTGGCACAGTGGATAAAGCATCGACTTGAAATGTTGATGTCACCAGTTTGAAACCCCAGGTTTCTCTAATCAAAGCACATAGGAGAAGCAACTTCTACGAGTTGATCCTTCCCACTTCTCCCTTCCCCCACCCTTCTCTCTCTAAAATAATAATAATAATAATTCTGTTTCAAGGAGTGCCTGATTAACTCGTTGACACTGATTCCAGGGTCCCTTCCTGTAACTCTGTGGCCAGTTACCCCTGAGGTAGTTTTAGGGGAATGAGGCTCAGGAGTGTGGCTACAGGCAAGGACTCTGCACCCCTACTCTCCCTGTCTGTACCCCTTCCCTGTGACTCTAATGGCTGTAGTGGGCATCCCCCGATCCCCAGCCTAAGTGCCTACTGTAGCTCCGGTTAGTGTCAGCATGGGATGAGCACTGTGTCCCCACCTCAAAGGACATTTGCAATTTCTAAAGGTGTCTTTAACCTAAGGATCTTGTTAATGGTGGACTGTGGCAGCTGTGAAGTCCTTCCTGACTACTCAGACTGGCCTCAGAGGTGTGGGATTTCCAGGAGCCCAAGTTTGTAGTTGCTGAGGACAGGCCTGGCATGCAGGGAGTACTGGACAGATTCTGTGTTGTCATCCTCTGTCCCTGGCTGTAGCCCTGCCGTGGAGCACAGAACCCAGGATGCTGTCAGCAGTATTCCGCTTCCAGCTGGACCTGAATGACCTTGGTTACCTCTACATTTGGATTCTGGCTGATGGGCCCTCTATGTCTGGTGTAAAAGGGCTCTTTCAGGGCCCTCCCTGGGCGTGGCCTTCCCTCCCTGACTTGGGTGGGAAGACAGGCCTAGTGTCTGTCTCCTCCAAGGTACCCTGCCAATCACATAGGCACACACTTGTTGCTCACTCATCCACCCAGCAGACACTTACCACAGACTGCACACAGGTTCCCAGTGCTGCCCCAGTCCTGCAGGCTGCGCGTGCCCAGCCTCGGCCCCACCCACTTTGCCCGTCTCAGCACTTTTTTCTGTGCCCGTCCAGGCCAGGGCCCTCCTGTCTTCCTCACTCAAAGGAGTCTTCCACTGTGTTCTCACTCACAGGTCTCAGGGATCACCTCCTGACCTCTCAGCCAGAGTAGTCATGGCCAGGACCCTGACTAGTATAAGCAGAGGGATCTACCCTCAGGTATGAGCCACTTGCAGAATTGTTAGGGCTGGACAGGCTGGGATGAGCTTCCAAAGCCACCATTGCCGCTGACCCCAGCTGCCAGGAACCTGCCCACCTCCCTCCAGCTCAGCTCCTCTGAACTCAGGTTTCTCTGAGCACCCCTTACCCATTGGGAATCCTGGGCCCTGGGCTGAACTTTGCAGCCTCTGCAGTCCAGGATCAGGGAGGTTCTGGGAAAAGAAACCTCATACCCCCCTTTCCTCTTGCTCCAAAGCAAATGCCCAGTGGAGGTGGCCTTGCCTGCAGGATTGTTCTGTAACCATGACCCCTCCAACCTTGTAGGGGATCAGAAAACCCAAGACTCTGGGCAAGCATGGCCGTGACCTACAGCTCCACCTTTCCTAGGAGCCCAGGCCACACTGGAGAGCCACAGGTCTGGGTGGCGTGCCTCTCAGGATATGAACACAGATTTGTCCGCCTCTGTGCAACAGCCTCTCAGGAACATTAGAGCTCAGTTGCACTTACCACAGCATCTTCATCCGAATTAAGAAGCCAGGACTTCAGCAAACATGGCAAAGTAGGGACTTTTGAAAATGATATCCTTCATAAAAGAGAAAAGAGACAAAAAAGGTTGAACAAACTTTTTCAGTACAGTGAGTCCTCAAAGTCATCAATAGGTTCTGCAATCTTAAGCCAAAGGGCATAAAACAAAACAAGTTGTACTCCATGCTAATTGATATAAACAAAGGAGAAGTTCCTGAGACATCTTATCAACCTTATAACAAAACAACTTTTAACAACCAACCTTGATGCGGGACTAGTTGTATATGGAGATTAACCAAAGGCTTGCAGCAGTTTTTGGAGGTGTGTTTTGGTTTTTATTAAGAAAATTGGTGCCCTGGC
Source organism: Rhynchonycteris naso (assembly GCA_037038555.1). Taxonomy (NCBI): domain Eukaryota; kingdom Metazoa; phylum Chordata; class Mammalia; order Chiroptera; family Emballonuridae; genus Rhynchonycteris; species Rhynchonycteris naso. Next base: position 316,957,765 of record CM072996.1, on the reverse strand, counting down.
TGGTTCAGTGGTACAGTGTCAGCCTGACCTATAGACGTCCCAGGTTCGATTCCTGGTCAGGGCACATGGGAGAAGCAACTATCTGCTTCTCCTCCCCTTCCCTTTCTCTCTCTCTTTTTCTCTCCTCTTCTCCCACAGCCATGGCTCGATTGGTTCAAGTGCATTGGCCTCAGGCTCTGAGGAGGGCTCTGTGGAGTTTCTGCCTCAGGTGTTAAAATTAGCTGGGTTGTGAGCATGGCCCAAGATGGGCAGAGCATCAGCCCCAGATGGGGGCTGCCAGGTAGATCCTGGTTAGGGTGCATGTGGGAGTCTGTCTCTATCTCCCCTCTTCCCACTTGGAAAAGAAGAAGAAAAAATAAAAGGAAAGAAAATTGGCTGAATATTGTTAAAAGCAGAGCCGAGTTCTGAGGTATTTTTGTTTGTCTTTACCATCTTAACCATGTCTAAGTGCACAGCTCAGTGGTGCTGGGTACATCCATGTTGTTGCATGATGGTCACCCCCATCCCCGGGACTCTTCATCTTGTACAACTGAAGCTGTCCCCATTAAACACCCCCCCGCCCAGCTCTTGGCACCCACTATTCTACTCTCTATGAATTTGACTGCTCTAACAACCTCGTATAACTGGAATCATAACAGTCTTTGTCCTTTGTGACTTGAAGACTTAGAGTAATGTCTTCAAGGTTCACTGTGTTGTAACCTATGCCAGAATTCCCTTCCTTTCCAAGTCTGGATAATATTACATTGTGTGGATGGAACACATTTTGTTTATCTATTCACTCATCCATGACACTTGGGTGGCTTCCATGTTTTTTTGTTTTGTTTTTTGAGAGAAAGGGAGAGAGAGACAGGAGCATTGAGCTGCTCCTGTAATGTGCCGCCCTTACCGGGAAATTGAGCCAGTAACCTCCACATTCCAGGACAGCACTCCAACCAACCAAGCTATCTGGCCAGGGATTAATTTTCTCTATCTCTCTCTTTTAGTGAGAGGATGGGAGGCAGAGACAGACTCCCACATGTGTCCTGACCAAGATCTACCCAGCAAGCCCACAAGGGGACAACGCTCTGCCCTTCTGGCACCATTGCTTTGTTGCTCAGCAACCAAGCTAATTTTTAGCACCTGAGGTGAGGCCTTGAAACCATCCTCAGTGCCTGTGGAGAGAGAGAGAAGGGGAGGAGAGAAGCAGATGGCCACTTCTCCTGTGTACCCTGACTGGGAATCAAACCTGGGACTCCTACATGCCAGGCCAATGCTCTACCGCTGAGCCAACCAGCCACAGCCCGGGATGACGCTCTTAACTGACTGAGCTAACCAGTCGGGGCCTTCCATATTTTGTCTATTGTGAATAATGCTGCTGTGAACATGGGTATGCAGATATCTGTGTTGTACTTTGAATTTTTTGAGGATGATTCATACTGTTTTCCACAGTGATTGTACCACTTTATATTCCTGCCGACATGTGCAGGGGTACAGTTTCAGAGGTTCCACATCCTCTCTAGCCGTGAGGTGTTTGAATTTACCTGAGCTTATTCCCACTGTCCAGCTTTGCAGTAGCCCTCAGTTAACAACCCACATTTGTGGTGAAACCAATAGCCTGTCAGTCCCTGGATGGACAGAATACTGGCTGGGACTCTGTCAAAGAAGCATTCTCAAAAACTTGTCACTCTGGCATGTCTCGTAGTTTCTGGGAGGACCCCACTTGCATACTGCCTTTATTTGACTTGAGAGTTCACCCAGTAAGAAAGCTTTTTCCTAAGAGAACACAAATGGAGCGTGAGCCACTTCCTTCTGCTCTTCACCTTCCTGCATGCTGGACACTGGGCGGGGTTTCTGAACCCCTGGAGTTGGAGGGCACTGTCCCTGAGCTGTGGGAGCAGAGTGGCCATTAGGTGCAGGAACAATGAATGCCTTTAGTTGTTTGGTCATCTTATTGTTGGGGCTGCCGGTCACAGCATCTTTTCTGTCACTGCTGTGAATAAATGTCTCCCTGCTTTTACTTCTGGTGCTTATTGCTAGAGAAGTGAAAAATTACTCGCTTTTGTGTAGCCATCTTGTATCAAGTATTTTTATTGGTTTTTAATTTTTTAAACTAAGGTAAAGGGAAGTCTATCTCGGTTTACAGTCATGTCATCAGCACAAGTAATTTTACCTATTTCTCCTAATGTTTATATCATTTATTTTATTTTCTTATCTTACTGCATTTGCTAGACCCTCCGAGAAAACTCTGAGTAATCATGGCAGCGGCCAGCACCACCAGTGACTTCTGCAGGTTTTTGGAACAGTTCTGTGTTTCAGTGTGAAATGATCTTGGCCTCTGTGTGTACAGAGCCTTTGATTTTTTTTTCTGTTTTAATTAGTGTTATTAATAATGATTGCTGAATTTTGTCACATTTCTTGTCAGTACTTACTGATTTGGTTCTCTGGATTTTCTGTGTTAATTGTTCATGACATTATGCCAGCCCATCACTGGGCCACCCGTGAGCCTGTGCAGGCTTGCTGAGTCCTGATGGACAGGACTTCTTCCTGGGTTTTCTTTTCTCATCTCTTACTTAAATTTTCTTCTCATCTTTTATAAGTAATATTTGTTTATAGTTTGTTTTTGTACTACATCAGGTTTTTGTATTAGATTATTATATACTGGTTTCATGAGATGAATTACAGCATCTTTCATCTTTTTATTTATCTTGGAAAAGTTCAAGTTAACACTGGAATAACTTCTCTTCCAAGTTAAGGTTAGATCATCCTCGACTGTGAGTGTTTGTTCCCGGAGCTTTCCTTTGTTTGTTCCTCTTTAATCACCTTTCCAGCTTCTTGTATTAGCCTATTCATGTTTTCCCATTTTTTTTTTAAGTGAGAGGAGGGGGAGATAGACTCCTGCATGTGCCCTAACTGGGATCTACCTGGTAACCCCCATCTGGGGGTTGAATAAACTGAGCTATCCTCAGTGCCTGAGGCTGATGCTAGGACCAGCTGAGCCACTGGCTGCAAGAGGAGAAGAGAGAGAGAAGGGGATGGGGAGAGGGAGGAAAAGAGAAGCAGATGGTTGCTTCTGTGTGCCCTGACCGGGGATTGAACCTGGGATGTCCTCACACTGGGCTGACTCTGTATCCACTTAGCCAACTGTCCAGGGCCTGTTTTCCCTTATTTTAAGTTATTTTGCTAATTTATATTCACTAGAAAATTACCTGTATGCTCCAGATTTGCTAATTGTGGCACTGAAGCAGTCTTTCAGTCCTTTCTGTCCTTGGGTCTTTGTCATTAGGAATCACATGTGGGTCTCTAAACTCCAATACATGCAGATTCTGAATAAAAACCATCCTTTCTTAATCAGTTTTCAGCAGGGCAAGGGGTATGTATTTTATTTGTTTTTAGGAAAAACAGCATCATTTTTACTTGTTTTCCACTTAATTTCTGGTTTTATCTTCATTATTCCTTTTCTTCTTTTTGAAATGTATTTTATTGTCCTCATTCTGATTTCCTAAGATGGGCACACAGCCCCCACTGTTACTCTTTTTCCAGGAGCATCTGAGTTCCCCGTCAGTTAAGCCCTTGGCTCTGCTGAGATGTGTTTACATTTTTGTGGCTTTCTGGAAGGCTCGCGTGTTCAGATTTGATTTCCTGTTTTTATCTAAGGGTTACGTAGGAATGTGTTCCTTAGTTTCTGACTGTTAATATTGGGCGTATGTATGTGACATGTTTTGTTATTTATTTTAAAATTTATTGGCTTATAGTAAGGTTGTTTTCATTAATACACTTTTTTTTTTTTTTTTTTGGCCAAGTACAAGACATGGTGGCAGTCTAGAAAATACTCTGGTTTCTGTCTGAGGAATGTGAAGGTCAATGTCTACATCCATATCGTTTATTTTTTTCAGTCATCGGGCAGCTGATTCTGAGGTGATCCAGTGAGAGTTCCTGCGTCTGCTTTCATCAGTCCTGGTTTCCCTTCCACATTGGCTTTCTGCGTTTAGCCCCTGTGTTGTTCGTGACCTACAGCTCAGTCGTTCGCTTATTTAATGCACAGAGTAGCACGTACTGGTGCTAATGCACAGGCCCCTTGTTTGTCCCATTTCCTCTCCGCTAGTCTCATCTTGATATCAGTTGGGAAGCCTCTGTTCTGATTCATGGTCAGTTTGCTGGTCTCTTTCTGGTATTCCTTTTGCATGGGTATATGGATGACACATGCATGGATTCTTCTGTGCTCACAGTGGCTGCTTCTGGGCTGGATGCCTGGGGCAGAGTCCTTCATCCTCAGTGACCTGTGGATGACACTGCACTGTCCTCTGTCCAGTGCTGATGGAAACTCCAGGCCTTGTTCGTGTTTTCTCTTGTGAAGTAACATGCTCTTTCTGTCAGCAGGAGTGTAGCTTTTCCCTGGCCTGGCTGCCCTGTGCACCCTGGAGGGCTCGTGGCTTTGTGAGGGTGTGGTGAGAATAGACCATGTCGTGAGAGCGTGAACCACAATGGCTCTAATCATGACAGCAGCTCCCGTGGCCCCTCTGCCAGCACTCACGGCCTCACCTCCTTCAGCCCTCCCTCGGACTCAGCCACGCACTTCCGTGGACATTAGCCGTGGCCATTGTCAAGGCAGACAGGAGAAGTGAGACAGAGCCCAGGTGTTCCTTTAGAGACTGGCTGTCAGAGCCTGCGCTGTAATGGGGAGAGGCCACGCAACTTCCTGAGGTCACAATTCCGGTGAGTCGGAAGCTAAAATCTCCTGGCCCCTCTGACCCCAGAGCAGGTGGCTGCCTGTGAGTGTGCACCCCGTCGGAGAAGGTTACCTCCTTCCCTGGCGGTCCAGTCTAGCCCTCGTGAGGCATCACGCTCCCTTCCAGTGGGGCTTTCGAGTCTCGAGTTGAGAAGGCAGAGGGTGTGTTGGGGTGCAGGATGCTGGCTGAATTGTAGGGTCAAGCCGCAGCCCCCGTGAGCCTCTTCAGTGAACCCAGATGCTGAGAAGAAACATTTCAGATCAGCACAGCACGGGTGGCGCTTGCTGCCTTAGCAAAGGGAGTGTAGGGCAGCCCTGCTAACCCCTGCTTGATCCAGATGTGTCTCCCGTCTCAGCAGTGCTTCCCGAGGGGGGCTGTACCCTTGGACAGCCCCTATGGGACTGAGCCTCAGTGCGGCTTGGGGCCCTGAAGGGGGTTCCCACAATGGAAGGACACAAGCAGGAAGGCCACTGAAATGTGGATGAGGTCTGTAGCTGGTCGCAGCAGGCATGATAGGAAATGTCCTGGTTGTGACTGCAGGGGATAAAACATAAACGTTAGAGGAAGCCAGATAGGGACAGGACAGCGCTGCCCCTCCTGCGGCTTCTCTGTAAGTCTGAGATTATTTCAGAAACGGGTATTTTTTAGTGTTTAGGCAATAGAATTGATGAGGGGATAAGGTGTTTGTGATCTGCCTGAGGGAGCTCTGTCTCCAGTCCAGCCCCTGGTTCTGCCCAGACGACACTGGGCTTGCCTGGTCACCAGGGGTTGAACGCCCCAGCCTCCTGCCCCTCGGTCCTGACACAGGACTCTGAGGCCTCCATGGCCCTGCCCGACTGGCTCCATCCGCCAGATGAGATAGTGCTGGGGGCTTCCTCATTCCTCCCTCACTTCTAGGTGATTGACAGACAGCTGATCCTTTACTTAAATCACTTAGAACAGACCTGTTCCTTTGCTTTAAGACAACCTGTGGGGATTCCTAGAAGGAAGGGAAGTGGGCACTTCACAAAGGGCAGCCAGACAGCGCTGCCACCTGCAGGCGTCTAGCTCTGTGCACCCAGGCTCTGCCTCCCAGGGTTGGCAGTAGACACAACACCAGGGCACCCTCCTGAAGTCAGAGCACACGGCATTTCAAGAGTGGAGCCCCTGGGGGTCTGGAGCATCAGGGTGCCCAGGCATCTCAGGGTACAGACACCTGGGCGGGGTGAAGGCACCAGGTGCTGTGAGTGAGGCGCCCTCCAGTTCAGCCCAGCTGGGTATAGCTTATGGGACTGGGGAGAGTGTGGTGCTTGCCTTTGGTGATAAGCCAGACACTAGTGTCCAGTGGAGTCAACAGCAGGAAGGAGTGAATGAGGGGTCCCACCCTTTGGCTGAATAGCCAGGAAGTGTTGGCTGGGGCAGGGGCTCCACTAGGGTAGGTCGGCCCCTGTGGAGGTGGGGCCCCCTAGGCAGACCCAGCTCAGCATGCTTCCTTTCGCTGACTCTGGTCTTGGGCCAAGTGAGCACATGCTGACCCACATTTCCATTGCGCCAGCATAAAGTAGGCCAGTGCAAGGCTGGAGGCAGGCAGGCCGGCCACATGGCTGTGGGGCCGCCAGCACCTGCTCAGACTTTCCAGGCTCAGAAGTGGGTCCTGAGAGGGAAGAAAGGCCTCTCCCCAGTCCTCCTGGGGGTGCTGGCTCACCCCGGCTCTGTCTGGGAGCCTGCCCATCCTCTTGCGTGTGCCCCTCTGCTCAGTCTTACCAAAGCTGGCGCTTCCAGCTGCCACATGTCCTTCAAAAAATGCTTTTCCTGTGGGAACTTAGCTCCTGCTCTAGTGCTTATCAGAACGTGGCATGGTGGAGAACAAGAGAAAATCCACTGTGAAGAAGGGAGTGTGAAAATTAAAGCGTAAGTCCCCCAGTCCAGGTCCCCATCCCAGGATCCACCGTCAGCCCTGCTGGCCAGTGAGGGCTGCCAAGGCTGCCGGCTGACTCAGAGCTTGGATGGGGCAGCCCTTGCGGCAAAGCTGCTTGGTTGCCTGTGGGTCATGTGGGAAGGGATTATCTCTACACTGAAGCATGTGGGGGACGGGGGAGCCAAGGGCCATCTGGTGAGCCCGTTCCACCCCACACTGCACGAGGAGAAACAAATCTCGCAGGCGTGGACATGCAGGGTAAGGACAGTTGTGGGAGCTATGGGAGGGCCTGTGTGGGATCCTCGGCCTGAGTCTGGCTCAGGGCTCCTCTGTCCGGCCTTGCTGCTGAGGAGGAGATGAGGGGTCCCCGCAGCCCCTGAGCGTCTTTGCCCCATCAGAGCCCGTGAAGCACCTGGAAAAGGGACCTGCAAGGCTTGAGGCCCAGGAGGAAGGGGGCTGGTTATGCAGGGAAGCCCCTGCAACCCTCCATCCACCCTGATCCCAGCACCATCTGGAACATGTGCTGGGGAGGCTTGTGCAGGCCATGGTTTTGGTGGCCCCTCTGGGCAGTCTATGCACAGCCTCGCTGTCCTACGCTGTGCCCTCGTGGGGGCACCCAGTGCCTCCCGGGCTGTCACTGTGGAGTCGGAGCTGGTCTAAGAACCAAGCTCCATGGGATGTGTCTCAGAGAGGCTGCAGACACACAGCTCAGATAACCTCTGGTGCCTTTCCATTCTCAGTGTCTGCTGGTGGACAGACATCCCAAGTGGGACAGACCCACTTGGCTACTTTCCCCTTAGCGCAGTGTTTCTCGACCCTGAGGTGTATTGATTAGCTTCTGTGCAGTAAAGGGCAACTTCAAGACCAGCTGACTGAGGCCCTTCCTCAGGCCCTGGCCTAAGCCTCTGGCCCGAAGCTGAGACACAAGTGCTACCTGGCACATGAATATTGCCTGGGACATGACAGCTCCTTGGGACATGTGACCTACCTGAGAGCTTAGTGCTGTCACTCAGACTGCAAGCTGGCTGTAAGTCTTGTGTGCACAGAGAGGACACCGTTGTTGCAATAGGGACCAAGTGTGGTGAGCAACGGTCTTCTCAACAACAAGACTGTAAAACCTTTGACAAGAAAGAGGTAGAATGGGCGTGAGAAGAAGAAAACAGGATGTGCTAGCCCATGTTAAGGTGCCTGCATTTCCTGTTAGAATCCCAACTTTCTTTTTTTTCTTTTCTTTTTTTTTTTTTCAGTGAGAGGCAGGGAGGCAGGACAGACTCCCAAGATCCACACAGCAAGCCCCCTACTAGGCTGTGCTCTGCCCATCTGAGGCCACTGCTCCATTGCTCAGCAATTGAGCTATTTTAGTGCCTGAGGCAGAGGCCATGGAACCATCTACAAGTACCCGGGACCAACTTGCTCAAACTGAGCTATGGCTGTGGGAGGAGAGGAGAAAAGAGAGGGGAAGGGGTGTGGAGAAGCAGATGGTTACTTCTCTTGTGTGCCCTGACCGGGAATTGAATCCAGGACTTCTACACACTGGGCTGACACTACCGCTGGCCAACTGGCCAGGGCAGAATCCCAACTTTTCAAATTGGATGTAGCAGCCTTCGGATTACAGTGGAAGGAACAGTGCCTGGCACCTGAAAGGAAAGAAGAGGGGCAGGGGGCTCTTCAGACCCCAACTCTGCTCATGGCCAGCTGCATGGGCTTGGTGCTGACTGAGCCTCCCTGTACCTGTTTCCATGTCTGTCAAATGTGGGTAGTTGTGTGGGTGAGCAAGTGAAAATGTGAGAAGTGCCTGCAGCAGCGGCTGGCACCTGGTGAGCTATGAGCAAGTGTCAGCACACGTTAGTAGTTCTGTTTGCAGATCCAACCCATGCACGATTGACACAGAAGGTAAATTGTCCAGCACCCCAGGTAGGGTCCAGAACTGGATTCCAGAATGTATGAGAGGTCCCTGAATGAGAAACTGGGGGGAATGGTGGTTTGATTCAGACATAAAGATAACACTTGGAGGTGTGGAGTGAAGAGGGCCGAGGAACAGGCCGAGGCCTGAGGCAGAGGCAGAGGTGCTGGAAGGGCCGGGTGAGGAGCTGAGGACCCTGCCCAGGTTGAGGGCCATGGCCACTGTGGAGAGGGAGTGTAGCCAGAAGAGGAGGTTCTGGGTGGGTACTGTCTGGGCACCAGGAGGCGTTCAGCCCGCCTGACATTCTCAGTCTGCCAAGAATGTGTTCACTGTGAGCTCACTGCTTAGAGAACGTGGTTTCTGCTGTCTGCCGGCAGTTGACAGATGTTCCCCATCAGGGCCACGCTCACCAGCCTGGCTCTGGCCGTCCCTTGTTTTCCAGCAGGAAGCCGAGGTTGCACAACTGCAGGCCCGGTGTGGACATCGTCCCAGCATCACCCCTGTCCTAGACCATCTGCAGAGAGCGGGCCTGTGGGAGGGTAGACAGGGCCAGGGAGCAGGCAGAGGCTGGTGCCACATCCTCTTATGCATAGACATCACCAGCTGGTGGTAACTGTTGTGGACCCTCAGCTCCCAGGGCAGGGGACAGCCTGTGCCCTTGCTGAGTAATCTTGGGTACCCAAATCCAGGGGGATGGATGCCTCCTCCAGACCACTGGCCAAGAGTGTTCTAGCTCCCTGCAGGATCCCACCAGTCAGTCTACAGGCTAGAATGTGTGGATGGTTCAGACCTTCCTGTGTGGCCTGGCCCAGCCCTACCTTGCGGGGTATTTCCCATCCAGCTGCCTCATCTTTGATTTTCTTCTGCACAAGACTGGGGCTGCACCTTTTGTGCATGAGTCCTCTGTCCTGACCCTGCTACCCTGGTGAGGTCTGCCCAGGAGCCCACGTGGATGCACCTTCCCTGGGCACCCCTACCCTCCCACATCCGGCTGTGAGTGAGTCCCCTGTTCCCTCGGTCCCACCCATTTGGGGTGTGACCAGTGGACAATGGTGGAGCCCTCTCACAGGGCAGGGGACAGCACCAGCTCAAGCTGGCTCCCCACTGGGTGTTCTGGGATGGAACATGCTCTGCTCTGCAGAGCAGGGGCTTGCTCTCTGCTCCACTCTCCTCCTGCCTGCAGGGTGGGGCCAGCCCTTTTCTGCTCAGTGTGTCCCCTGCATGGGCCCTCCTACGTCTCCAGAGCTCACCCCTCTGGACAGTGTGGGGTCCCACTGGGCCATGCCTGTGCATGCCCAGAATGTCTTCAGGGAGGATGAGGGGAGGTGCCCATTCTCGAAGGGCAGAGGGACATTTCATATAGGGGAGCCACGTAATATATGGGCTCTGTGTCCGGTTTCCAGGTTTGTCCATGTTCATACATGTGTTGGCACTTGATTCCTTTCTGTGGCTGAATAGTGTTCTGTTGTGTGGGTCCACTGAGGATGTTTGGGCTATGTCCATCTTTAGGCTACTGTGAACCTGCGTGTGCTGGTGTCTGTGTGGACACATGCTCTTGATTCTCAGGGTATGGGAACGCTGTATCATTCTGAAGTCTACCCAATGCATCCCACAGTAGTCGAGAGAGAGGGTCTGTCCATAGCCTCCTCAGCACCTGTTATCACCTGGTGCTTGATTCTGGCCCTCCGGGTGGGTGTTAAATACTAGTTCATTTGACTGGCATCTCTCTGATGACACTGAGTCTGTTGGCCATGTGGGTCCTCTTTGGAGAAATGTCTATTCAGGTACTCTACCCATTTAATTTAATTGTTTAACTTTTTATTGTTGAGTTGTGAGGTCTTCATCATGTTGGGTTTTTTTTTGTTTTTTTAAGCTAGAGAGAGAGAGAGAGAGAAAGACAGGAAGGAGAGATGAGAAGCATAAATTCATAATTGTGTCATTTTAGTTGTTCATGGATTGCTTCTCAAAGGTGCCTTGACAGGGGGCACCACTAGAGCCAATGACCCTTTTCTCAAGCCAGCGACCTTGGGCTTCATGCCAGTGATCTTTGGGGTCAAGCCAATCACCTTTGGGCTCAATCTAGTGGCCATGGGATCATGTCAGTGATCCCACGTTTAAGCCAGTGACCTTGGGGTTTCAAACCTAGGACCTCAGCATCTCAGGTCAACACTCTACCCACTGTGCCACCACCGGTCGGATGGCATGTTGATTTTTTAATTGCCTCAGCCTGGAGGTGACAAATGTGACTTCTGTTCCTGTCCTTGACCAAAACAGTCCCATGACCTCAACCCAGCTTGAAGACACACACTGTAGGGTGGGAACCTGAGAAGGTATCCTGACACCATTTAAGTGTTCACCTGTTTCTCACTGAGTGCAGGTATCCCCTCTCCTGAGCACTGGCTCCTTGTGTATTTGACTCTGCTTTACTCTGGACAGCACCCTGTCCATTCATATGCCAGCACCACTCAGTGCTGCTGGCTGTAGCCCAACAATCGGTTATATCTGGTCCCCATGGTGGTTCCCTGCTGCTCTTTTACTCCAGAATTTATTTCTTCCCTTCCCCTTCCCCTTCCCTCCCTTTCTCGCTTCCTCCCTTCTCCTTCCCCTTTCCCTTTCCCTTCCCCTTCCCCTCCCCTCCCCTTCCCCTCCCCTCCCCTTCCCCTCCCCTCCCCCTTCCTCTTCCCCCCCCTCCCCTTCCCCTTCTTCTTCCTCTTCCCTTTCCCCTCCCCCTCCCCTTCCCCTTCCCCTTCCCCTTTCCCTCCCTCCCTCCCTCCCTCCCTCCCTTTCTTCCTTCTCTTTTGATTTTATTTATTGATTTTACAGAGAAAGAGGGACGAGAGAGAGAAGTATCAACTCATCTGTTTTACTTTAGTTGGTCTTTGACTGCTTCTTCCATGTGTCTTGACTGGGCAAGCCCAGGGCTTCAAACTGGTGACCTCAGCTTTCCATGTGATCACGCTCTATCCATGTGCACCACCACAGGCCAGGCACTCCAGACTTTAGCTGTTCTTGTTTGTTTTTCAATATTAACCTTCTAAGCGACTTACCGAGTGATAGAGTAATTCTTTGGTGCTTGTGATTGGTGACACTTCGTTGAACTCAAGATGAAACGACATCTTTATGAGGCTGGACCTTCCTGTCTCAGGCAGAATGTGCCCTCCTCAGGTGGAATCTGTCCTCTGGGCTTCCAGGGTTTTTCCACATACTCGTGACACGTGTGTGTGCATTCAGCTGTTGTGAACAGTGCCTTCTTTCTCATCTCTTCCACGTGAATATCTCTTGCATACAGCTCCCTGCCAAGTTCAGCTGTGGCTTCTGACAATGCTTCTGATCATTCCTGGCCTGCACGGAGTTCCAGGGCGAGGGGAGAGGGAGTGTCCTGGCTTCTTTCTGGCTCCTGGCCAGCCGAGACATGGCCCAGCACTAGGTGAGGCAGCAGCCCCAACCGGCCCTGCCCCTGCCCCTGCGTCCTGTGCTGGCTGGCTGGGGGCACATGGGCAAGACATGTGGAGGCTGGGGCACCTCGAGTCCAGAGTGAGGATGTAGGCACCTGGGCACAGAAGAGCACACTGGCATCATCCTGGGAGGTGCTCCAGGCCAGGACTTCTTCTCAGCAGGAACATGGGGGTGAATGCCTTCGACTCTGCTTCTCATTTCCATGTCTTCACGAGAACTGGCTTGTGCCTGTGGGCTTGTGGTGGGGAAGGATGGGGTCTCGATGGACATCAGAATTTTTTAATTTTTATTTTATTTTATTTTTTTAAAGGGAGGAGAGAGAGTCAGAGAGAGGGATAGACAGGGACAGACAGACAGGAATGGAGAGAGATGAGAAGCATCAATCATCAGTTTTTCGTTGCGACACCATAGGTGCTCATTGATTGCTTTCTCACATGTGCCTTGACCGCGGGCCTCCAGCAGACCAAGCCACCCCTTGCTGGAGCCAGAGACCTTGGGTCCAAGCTGGCGAGCTTTTGCTCAAGCCAGATGGGCCCGCGCTCAAGCTGGAGACCTCGGGGTCTCGAACCTGGGTGTTCCGCATCCCAGTCCAACGCTCTATCCACTGCTCCACCCCCTGGTCAGGCTGGATATCAGAATTTGGGGCGACAAACAGGATCCTGAATGTCCCTCAATGGGGCCAGTCCTCAGCCCAGCACCCACCATCCCCAGGGCCCCATCGGCAGTCCTCTGGGCTCTTCTCACCTGGCCAGGCACGCCAATGTGTTTAGCAGTGGCCCTTCTGGGACAGCAACCTCGGAGACGGGGTGGCTGCAGGGGAGCGGGACATCGTCTGGTGCTGAGTAGTCAGGATGCATCAGGCCCTCTCTCGGCATGCCTGTCCTCGCTCACCCAGACACCCCACCCATAAATGCCTGGGCTGCCTGCGCCAACCAGGCCCCCAGGCGATGCTCCCACCCAGTCGGTCCCCCCTTGTTTGTCCCTGCTGTGGCGACAATGAACGACTCAAAGTAGCAGACCTGTCATTTGGTTCCTATTCCTCACACTGGGCACCACTTGTCGCGGCAACAGTGAACTGCTTGGAGATCATATGTTCCGATCCGAGGGGCCAGGATGAGGCAACAGCCCTCCCTGGTCCCCAGACTGAAGGACTGGGACCCCATCCCCAGCCTTCCTCAGATATTTATTGGCCATGTTAAAGACCACCTGAGCCCACCCCACCAACTACCCTGTACCCTTTTCTCCTGTAACCCAGGGAGCTGAGGGGCGCTGTTCCCCCATCGCTGTCATCTTCTTGGCCAAGCCTGGCTGTGCCTCAGGACTGGTTTTTTCCTCAGCAATTTCCAGGATCTTCCATTTGCTAAAACACTCACCACTTTTATTGGAAAGCTGGCCTTCAGCCCTGAGCTTGGGTTGCTGCCCATGGGCTGCCCCGTCCTGGCTACGAGGCTCCCATGGTTGTTGCAGGGGACTACACACTAGGCAGACAGCAGTGGTCATTGGCGGCTGTACCACTCACTGCTTGGATGGGAACACTGTGGCTGGAAGCCCTGATTCCCACCAACAAGATGGAGGTGGCTTCTTTTCCTGGTGTCACCTTGGCCTGCCCAGGCCTTTTTTCCAGGCACTCAGCTTAGCCCCCACCCTGAGGACCTCCTCTGCCTGACCCACCCTCCCCGCCCCCAACCTCCTCCCTGTGACTGGACAGGAGGGTACAGGGCCAGCTCTGCTCTGAACCCCACCAAGCTGCAGTACCCAGAGGACAAAGGCCCCGCTCACACCAGATGGAGAGGTCAGGAGGCAGGCAAGGGGGAGGAACTAGGAAGGGTTGCTTCCTGGGGCAGGGCTTCCCCGGAGATACACTGCCAGGGAGGGAGGGGACAGGGTCTGTGTGGGGGGGGTGGGGTGGGGGGTTGTAGGGATGCGCTGGAGCAACCAGGAAGTACAGAGCAAGTGGGGCGCCTCGTCGAGCCCAGAATTAGCTTGGCTGCTGTGGGGGAGCCATCAGTGCCCTGACTGATGTGAAATTAGCCGAGAACAATGCATTTAACCCTCAAGGACAGAAAGGAGCCACCTACGTCAGCCCTGCCTCCTCCAGTTCCTGGAACCGGAGTGTCATGAGCCCCACACACAGGCTCTGACCAACCTCTGACCCTTGGTTGATTTGGGATGGTTTTCCTCCACGGGGAATTTTAGTGTCTGGACCCAGTTAGATCCAGACATAGCTGTCTTGGACCCAAGTCCTCTGGCCCTTAACAGAGCAGTGAGGGAGCATACCTCTTGCCTGGGGGACTCCTGAGCGATGTTCTTCCTCACTACCCCAGGGGCACTCCAGCCTCTCTATCTGGGCCTTGCCCTGGCCTCTATCTCCAGCAGACTCTGGGGTGTTCAGAGGTGCTGGGCTAGGCAGACTCCCAGCTGAGACTGTGCTAGATCTGGGTTGGGTAGGCTTTCGGAAGCAGTGTATGAGGGGACAGGGGGCTTGGAGCAGACTCCCAGATGAAGAGGACATTGTGCTTGGGAAGTCAATCACTCCTTGCTCTCCTGGGGCTGACCATCCAGTGACAGAGAAGGATGAAAAATGTATATGTAAACAATTAAGTAAACAGCAAATGAAATTATATTTACAACCCACATTATAGCTAAGATGTCTTTAAAATCAATAAGAAAAACACAAGTCATAATTTGCCAAATAGAAAATAAAGAGTTTGCTTTGGCAGGAAAGCTCAGTGCTAAAGCATCGACCCAGCATGCCAGAGTTCATGGGTTTGATCCCTGGTCAGGGCATGTTTGAGAAGCAGTCAATGAGTGCACAAGTAAATGGAATAACTAAGTGAAAAAATGAGTTGATGCTTTTCTCTCTCTCTCCTCTCTTTTTCCTTCTCTCTCCATTTCTCCCTTTACCACCTCTCTCCGTTTTTTTCTCTCTCAAATCAATAGAAAAATAAAAATGAAAGAAGTTTGAACAGGTTACTCACAGGCTATGGGGACATGGCAGTGCCCAGTCTCACTGTTACTAAGAGAAAAGCAAGCAAACTGGCCTATAGGTGCCGTCTTTCACCTGCTCCCGTGACTTAAACCATGACGTTTGATAACTCATGGGGTTCAGGTGGCTGTGGGGACATAGCACTCTTAAACCATTGGGGTGTATTCCCTAAAGCTCACAGTGTGGGACTATAACCCCAGATTGACCCAAGGACACGCCACAGACTGAACCACTGTTTGTTAAAAGAAGGATGGGAAGGCATAAGCAGTAACTCATGACCCCAGCAGTGTCCTGCACAGACACCCAAGGTGTTCATATCCCCAAGACCGTTGGTGAGTTAAAGAGAACCGAGCCTGTCACCCTTGTGGGAGAGAAGTGGGTGATTTTTGCACCATGTTTATAAACACACGGAAGGGAGACACACTGGCTGGCTGAGGGTGCAACTGCTGTGGGTGGGACTGTGTGATGCCACCAGGTCCTTTTGTACCCCCTGGGTGCCAGTCCAAGTCTTCCAGCAATGCTGGCAGGGACACCTGCTGGTCTGCGGAGAGCTGTGGGGACAGCAGGCTGCTGGCGCTGTCTAGGTGGAAGATTAGGGCTCCGGCCGCAGAGGAGGCTCCTGCTTGGGTTTCGGCACACCAGGTCTGAGGGTCAGGGACACCAGCTAGGCTGATGTGTTCCTGCCAGGGCCACTGGGAAAAATAGCCAGGCTCAGTGCCCATGACCCAGGCGTGTCTGGATGCTGCATGCCATGGGGAGAGGCTTCAGGGCAGCCGGGGAGCAGCACTGGTCACAGGGCCCAAGGTCCTTCTCTGGGCACCGGCCCAGCACACCAGATGGTTGTCTTCACTTAGGAGAGCTGGCCGCCAGGGCGGAAAGCCCGGAAGAGCCGTGCAGCTGGCCCTGATCTCAGCTCTTCTCCCTGATGTTGTTTTTGCTGGAAGACCAATTCTGCAAACCCTGTGGGCTCTGGCCGAGAGCAGCAGAGACACAGCAGCGGGCCCCTTGGTGGACTGGGGCCTGACACCCCTTCTGCTTCCTCTGAGCCCCTTCTAGGCCCAAAGGCAGGAAGGTGGGGCCAGAGGGGGCCACCCTGGGAGGGGCATAGGTTGCCTGGAGAGAGCCTGCCTCACTGTCCTATCTCCAGGTCAGGACTGCCCCCATCTTCCTGCCCTGGGCCCAGCTGGTACTCACTCATTTTCCCTACGGCCCTGAGCCCCGAGAGCAGCACCCAGATCGAGGGGAAGAACTGAGGGAAATAGCTGCGGGGCCTCAAATGAACAAAGATCAGTCAATGGAGGTGGTGGCCAGGCACTCGGAGCCTGGGACCAGACCTGTGCTCTGACACCTCCCTGCCGCCACCACTGCCCCTGTGCCCTCCCTGGCTTCACTCCGGCACCCGGGTTCATGTTCTGTTCTTGAGGATGGCAGGACCCTGGGTGGCTATGTCCAGGCCCTCAGCAGTCTCAACCCACCATCTGCCCATGAGAAACTGTCCGTCATTTCACCTGCTCTAGGTACACCTTTCTCCATTCACTTGTGCCCACTGGAGCACGTCTCAAGTTCATGTGCACATACAGAAGCACACACGTGCATGCAGAAGCACACATGCATCATGCCAGGTCTTTCTGGGTTCTTTCTTCCTTTGAGCCCCACCTGTCTCGTTACTCTGTTGCTCTGCCTGTTTTTTAATGTGCTCTAAAATCTCACCTCAGATTCACAGACCTTTGTTGGTCCACATAAAATGTAGGTATAAGATTGTTGAGTTTGCTAAGAATAAACAGCTGGAAATGTGACTGGGGTTGCAATGAGCCTCCATGTTAATTGGGAGACAATGTCGCATTGTACCAGGTTTGTGGTGGCTCCAATGGTTTAGTGTCCACTGTGGAGGCCATTGCCCTGTGATGATTCCCAGACCATTTGTCCAGCTTGCTGCCAGGTAGCTGGTGCCAGGTGCCTTCGTTCTGGAACCAGCGTCGGGGTCACGGTATGTTTACCCAACGAAGAAGACAGAAGGAAGGCACAGAAGGCCCCAGCTGTTTAATAGCGGCCTGCTTGTCTCCACCAGTGGTTAGCCAAAGACCTCTGTGAGTGGCCACGGGGCTGCTGTTCACTCCCTCCTCATACAGCAAACCCTGCACAGGGGCAGTCAGCAGATACAGTGTTCCTCGCCCAGAGCTCACACTTCTGTGATGGGAATGAGGCCAAATAATTAAAATACAGAGTATGGTTTCAGCTCTGACATGTACAGAGCTTAGATGTTGTCACTTTTGTCCTTATAAGAAGAAGTTGAAAAACTGAAAAATCCACTTTTCTTGGACCGATCAAAGAGCCAACCAAGGTCACAGGACAAACTACTACCCTGAAATCTGGAGGGACAGGTGCCAGAGAGGAATCTCAATGGAGCAGAAGCCGCTGGAGCCGTGACTTGTAGGTGACCTGAAGATGACTCTGCAGGAGGTTCACTGGACTCCAGTGATACTGAGAAGCTCTGGGGAAGAGAGCCCCCATCACTAGATCCTCCATCCTGATGCAGGAGCTTTGTAGAAGTCTATTCCCTCTGTCGTGTGATCGCACAGCCCAGTGCTGTGCGAGGACCTGCACGTTATTCATCTTCATGGCTGTAGAGTATTTCACTATCAAAACTACTACTGACATCCATTCTTATGCCGGACAGGATGATTCCAGCTTTTGATCTTTCTGATGAAAGTGGCTGTAAACGTGGCCGTACACCAGGCAAGATGGTGACATAGGGAGATGTGATACTCACATCCTCCCATGACCACATCAGAATTACAACTAAACTACAGAACAGCCATCATTCAGAACCACCTAAAATCTAGCCCAATGGAAGTACTACAACCAGGGATTTAAAGA
This sequence comes from Rhynchonycteris naso, assembly GCA_037038555.1. Taxonomy (NCBI): domain Eukaryota; kingdom Metazoa; phylum Chordata; class Mammalia; order Chiroptera; family Emballonuridae; genus Rhynchonycteris; species Rhynchonycteris naso. The sequence goes on along the minus strand of CM072996.1, from coordinate 316,939,940 downwards.
AGTCACATCCCGCCTGACCAGGCGGTGGCGCAGTTGATAGAGCATTGGACTGGGATGCGGAAGGACCCAGGTTCGAGACCCCGAGGTTGCCAGCTTGAGCCTGGGTCCATCTGGCTTGAGCAAAAGCTCATCAGCTTGGACCCAAGGTCGCTGGCTCCAGCAAGGGGTGGCTCAGTCTGCTGAAGGCCCGCGGTCAAGGCACATGTGAGAAAGCAATCAATGAACAAATAAGATCTCACAAAGAAAAACTGATGATTGATGCTTCTCATCTCTCTCCGTTCCTGTCTGTCTGTTTCTATCTGTCCCTCTCTGTCTCAATAAATAAATAATAAAGAAGTCACATCCCTAGCCAGATAGCTCTGGTTAGAGCACTGCTCTAATACACCAAGGTTGCAGATTTGATCCCTGGTCAGGGCACATACAGGAATCAACCAGTGAATGCATCAATAAGTGGAGCAGCATGCCTGACCTGTGGTGGCGCAGTGGATAAAGCGACAACCTGGGAACACTGAGGTCGCCAGTTCAAAACCCTGCACTGGTCTGGTCAAGGCACATATGGGAGTTAATGCTTCCAGCTCCTCCCCCCTTTCTCTCTTTCTCTCTCTCTCTCTGTCTGTCTCCTCTCTAAAATGAATAAAATAAAAAGAAATTTATAAAAAAAAATAAGCGGAGCAACAAATCAGTGTTCTCTCTTTCCCTTCCTTTTCTCTAAAATCAGTTTTAAAAATGTGAACTCTTGCCTGACCTGTGGTGGTGCAGTGGATAGAGTTGACCTGGAATGCTTGTCACCAGTTCAAAACCCTGGGTTTGTCTGATCAAAGCACATATGAAAATCAATCAATGAACAGCTCAAGTAAAGCAGATATGTTCTAGCCCCCTTTCCCTCACTCTCTCTCTCAAATCAATAAACAAAACAATTTTTAAAAACTTAAACTCTTGCCTGACCAGGCGGTGGCACAGTGGATAGAGCGTTGGACTGTGATGCGGAGGACACAGGTTCGAGACCCCGAGCTCGCCAGCTTGAGCGTGGGCCCATCTGGCTTGAGCAAAAGCTCATCAGCTGGGACCCAAGGTCGCTGGCTCCAGCAAGGGGTTGGTCGGTCTGCTGAAGGCCCGCGGTCAGGGCACATGTGAGAAAGCAATCAATGAACAACTAAGGTGTCGCAACGGCAACGAAAAACTAATGATTGATGCTTCTCATATCTCTTCGTTCCTGTCTGTCTGTCCCTCTCTCTGACTCTCTCTCTGTCCCTGTACAAAAAAAACTTAAACTCTTACAAAATGAAGAAAGAAGCCACATGGAGACTGATAGGAGGGGTGGAGATGCAGAATGGGTTTGTCCCACACCCATGTGTGAGGGATAAAACTCGGGAGGGTATCTCAGCTGCAGAGGCCCCTCCTGAGGAGTAAGGGGTCCCCGCCCAGGGTCCCCGAGACAGGAAGAGAAGTCCCCAGACTTCGGGCTGTGAAAACCAGCAGGGATGGAGGCTGAGGAAGCCAGAGGCTGGCAGTCCTCATAAAGGGCCTGCATGGGGGCTTGCTTGGACTCTCCCTCTCCCTCTGAGCTCCAGCACTGGAGCAGCAGCTTGAAAGGCACCAGAGACACACAGGGAGGGACTGAAGTGTCTGGCATCAGCACGAGTGTGGGGGCAGCTTCCTCCCAGGCAAAAGTGCTGGCAGAGGACATCGATCTTTTTTGAGCTCTCCCCTAGAGAGTCTGTCAACCTGGCTCACACTGTTTTCCCTGCACTGGTGATTCCCTGAGACCCCGCCCAACCTGATTTTTGGACCCACCAAAGCTGTTTCCAGTGACTTCTGCATTTTCCTAAAATCTCTCAAGTAGCATCTTGCTAAGTGGAATGCTGAGGTCGCCGGTTCAGGCTTGGCCTTACCCGGGCACTTAGAAACCCAGCACAAGTAGCAGGCATCTTCAGTTTATAGCTCATGCCAGGTGGTCCCAGGCAGCACCTGACCTTAGCCTGTACCTCCCAGGAGGCCCCAGAGCCAGCGCACCCACTGGACAGCTTCAGACCACATCAAATCATCACTACCCAACCACCTTCACAAGCAACACACTCAAGAGGTACGCTCAGCAGGCACCAGATTGCTGCTGAAGTCAGTCCTGCTTTGTGGTGTGGGCCCCTGCACAGCTGATCCTCCAGGGTGGTTGGTGGTTACAGCCAGTCCTTGCAGCTGATTGGCCTGGGGATAAATCCCTCCCTCCCTCCCACTGACGTGCCAATAGCAATCAAGGCTCAACTACAACAGGAGGGTGGGTGTACACAGCCCACATAGGGGTGCACCTTAAATGCCCAGCTTGGGTGATTGGGGAGGCTGTGCCACTGGACCCTACAGGACCTGCTACATTAGGTCACTACCAAGCCTGGGAGATACAGCAGCTCCACCTGATACAGCGTGTCCGTAAAGTCATGGTGCACTTTCGACCGCGCGACTGGACACAGGTACATAGAAACGAACACGGGGAGGCTGCCAGAATGAGGAGACAAAGAAACACGTCCCAAATGAAAGAATAGAAGTTGAGAGGGAAATAAATACAACACTAAACAAAATGGAGACAAGCAATCTACTAGTTATAGGGCTCAAAACACTGGCTATAAGGATGCTCAGTGAACTTAGTGAGAGCCTCAACAGCATAAAAAAGGACCAGTCAGAAATGAAGGATACACTAATTGAAATGAAGAACAATTGAAAGGAGATCAATAGTAGAGTAGATGAAGGAAGCCAAGAATCAAGTCAGAGATTTGGAATATAAGAAAAAACACCAAACCAGAACAGCAAACAAAAAAGTATCCAAAAAAATGAGGATACATTTCCCACAAATAGGTATTTGTGGACTATTTCCTGGCAGGACATGCTGGAAAGACCATTAAAGGGTGCATACCAGGAGGCACGGACTGAAGGGAGCAGTCAGAGAACTCAAGAGGTGACCCTCAGGCAACATGGGCAGCCCTGGGGGCTTGAAGGGAAATGCCAGCCTGGATGCAGCTCATCTTGTCCATGGATAAGTAAGCAAAGCCAAGAGTGAAGGTCACGTGGTGCACAGGAAGGCAGAGGTCAGGAATGGGGAGCAGCAGGGTGCAGGGTCATGTGTGGGCGCTCAGAGGCATTCTGAGGCGTGGGGAACAGGGAGGGTTCAGAAGGTATCCGTGCTCCCTAATGCATGGGCTTTGTTCTTGGCACCAATGTGGCTTCCAGGGGAGCCGTGAAAACCACTGGCTGTGGTGAGTGGACGACAAACCGGACTCATCTTGAGCTGTGCGAGGACTGGTGTGTTGTATGGCACACGGCTCTGTAAGTTGTACAGCCAGGGTCTCTGCTCTTCCAGGTCAGAGGCACACCTAAGGGAGCAGCGCTGAGAGGGAAGGCCACCTTCCTGGCCGAGGCTGGTGCTCAGACTGTTCCACCAGCTGGCAGCTCCCTCCACAGCAGCACACAGGTGTGTGCACATCTGCGGGCATGGGACCACTGACCCCCACCCAGCATCCCCAGGGCTGCCTGCTCCAGCCCCTGAGAGCCTAGACTAAGACCCACCAGTGTCCCGTGAGACAAACCCACTGAAAGAGACACTAGGCATACCGGCTCTTTCTGGGACTTTTATTTCTTTAAAATAATTCATACAAATGGTTACAGTCACAAACATGATTTTAACCAAAATATTGCTAGCCTACCACATCAGCAGGACGGCACCTGCGCAGGCCAGACACTGTGCCTCTCATCCCCTGGACAGTGCCAATGGCCAGAGCACGCTGCCTGTGTTCCCACCTCTCCAGCTGCTTCGCGGTGCCGTCTTCATTTGGAACGGGGGTTCATGCCAAAATTAGGAAAAACAGCCTTTGTTTTGTTTTTCTAAAGTATTCTAAAAATAAGACAAGCAGGTAGAAAAACAATGCACTGTGTGGCGTAGAAAGAAAAACGGGTAGGATTTATTGTCCTGAGAAGTTTGCCAGCTGCCTTTCTCCAGGCACGTTCCCCTGGGGGTGGGAAACCGGCTGATCTGACCTCTGGACATTCCCTCGGGGTTCTGGTTACGACAGCTAGGCAAACAAATCCTTTGTGATGTTCTAAAGGCTGCACACAGACAAGAACATTCATGATAGAATTAACTACTAACTTCTTTTGCTTAACGCAGACGCAAAGAACACAGGGCAGCGCAGGCCTAGGGAGGGGACTAGTCAGCGCGGAGGAGGCTGGCCTTTCTCCTCCGCAGGACAGTCTCTGGAGAGCCGCTACCATCCAAGGGCACCTCCTCCCCACACGCCTTTCTGAGGCCGTGGCTTTCTGGCGCTGAGGCTGCAGAGCTCCGTCCACGCTACAACTGGTCACTCGAATGCTCTCTATCCGTCTCGGGCTTGACGGTTTGGCCGGGAGAAGGGGCGTGGGGTGGGTGAGACACTGGGGGCAGGCCGTGAGACAGGGACATGGCGCTGGGGACAATGCCTTCAACAGCAGCTGGGATGCCGCTGGGAGCCACGCCTACCACGCCTGGGGGGTACCTGCTGGGAGAGGAGGGAGGACACCATGAGACCAGTGGGGGGGCAGGGAGCTGCTCCCTCAGGCTGCCTGCTGGGAGGACCTAGCCTCCCCCACTCCCACATACGGGGTCCCTGCTCCCAGCATAGCCTCCACCCAAACGGTCCTGTGTCCACCAGGGCCAAAGGCCACCCCTGCTTAGGCTCTAACCCCCCACCTTCTGTATCACTGGGGCCCACATGAGCACACATGTCCAGGCCTGAGAGCCCCCGGCTGGGCCACTGTCCCACCCAGAGCCACCACAAAGACTTCCCATGTCCCCCAGCCTATTGTGCCCCTCACCTGCCCACTCACCTGTAGGCAGCCCCGTTGAGCTCGGGGTGCACAACGGCTGGGTCCATGCTGGCCCAGTGAGTGGCAGCTGTCAGATGGTCCTTATTGACACAATTCTTAAGGCTGTCGGGGATCCGGCCTGGGCGATACAGGGGAAGGACAGTGTTTGTGTTAAACAGCTGCCACTGCGTGGACCTCAGGAGTGCGGTGGCCGTTGAGAACACAGGCAACCACCACAGAGCTCGGACTAAAGAGCCCAGCAGGCACATCTCCCTCCCTCCCAGCTCCCCTCAGGCATGGGACTGTCCACCTGGCTCAGTCACCCTCATAGCTCAGTGCCCTGAGCCCCCTGGTGCCCCCACCCCATCCACTAGGCCTGGGGATTTCAGGGAGCAGTGGACCCCAGCCCAGGTTTGTAAGTGTCTGACTTTTTAAAAGGCTGGTAGCAAGTAACACACAGGCTAGAACCCCCATGGGTGACAGTGAGTACGGGTCAGGAGGGCCTGGGCTGCATGTGGTCAGCGTGACCTCTGCCTTGGCCGCGATGTTTTTCTCCCTGCCCAGGGCTGGATGAGTGAGGACAGAGGTGCCCCACCTCCGGCCACCTGGTGGGTGCTCACCTTTGAAAGAGCCTCAGAGGCGCCCCCCAGCCCACCTGTGATGGCTCTCCGAATCTCCCGGGCTGCCTCCTCACGCATCTCGATGGACGCCTGCTCACTATACCAGGCCGCATGGGGGGTGCAGATCAGGTTGGGGGCATCCTTCAGGGGGCCCTGGCTGAAGCTAGGATAGCACACTGCAAGTCAGTGCCATGGCCTGGGCGCCCACCCCTCCTTCAGACCCAGTGGGTCCCCAAGACAGCCACACCTGCCCTGGGCTCCTGACAGCAGGGAGGGACCTCACCGAGGGAGTAATGCTGCTCTGGAGTTCCCTGCAGGGGTATCCAGGGAACTTCCAGCTCAGACCCCAGTCCCTGTGGCACCAGTTTCCAGCACAGAAGACTGACCAAAAAGCTGTGGTGCACCCTGGACATCGCCACAGGGGAGCCGGCTGCCTTGCACAGCTGGGCAACCTATCAACACAGTGCCCCTGGGTGTCCAGTGGGAAGCTCATATCTGAGCCTCTCCCTTCTCCATCAGGTACAGAGCACTGAGGACTGTCCAGGCCCATGTGCTGGCTGCCTGCCTGCTGAGACTTGGCCAACCTTGGGGGTCTGCCTGGAGCAGATCGTAGACTGGACACAGCCCATTACGCCCCTGCTCTTGAACAGTCAGCTGCTGAAGGCTGAGGCCCGAAGATGCACGTGGGCAGTGGGGCCTCACTTCATGGGTGCTGGTGCCAGCTGTTGTGGGGCGTGAGCCTCAGCAAGTGGACGCATGCCTGGCCAGAGAGAGGCACCATCTCAGGACCACTCAAAGTGGTGCCAGGAGTCACCTGAAGGGCTCCGACTCGTGCACATCCAGGGCTGCACCGCGTATCCGCCCCTCCTTCAGGGCCTGGGCCAGCGCCTTCTCGTCCACCAGGCCGCCCCTGGCTGTGTTCACCAGGAATGCCCCTTGTCTCATCTGGAAGACAGCAAAACAACACCAAGAGTAAATCAACACGGGCCTCCTCACTACCCTCCCATTGGGGAGGAGGTTGCGCAGGAAGATCATACTTGGGCCTTTCCCAGCCCGGCCACCCAGACCAGGCTCTGCCAGGGAAGGCCCCAGAGGCTGTGCCCCACGATCCTGGCACCCCCCTGGTGGCCGAGGGCTCAGGGCTGGTGTGGTCCCCACACCACTGTGAGAGGTGGTCCCAGTTCCAGCTCCTGCTGAACGCAGGGCAGCTCAGGAAACATTGGGGTGAGCATGTGCCAGCTGCCCTTGTGCCAACACCTCAGCTGTGATATAGACCCCGAGACCCTTGGTCCCTGGGTCTGCTCCAGCTCCACCCCTGCCACAGGCCCACAGCCTTCCAGGAGCCTCTGGCAGGAAAGCCTAACGCCGTCTGGGTGGCTGGCTTCCCAGCAGGGCCTGGCAGCTCAGCCCAGGGGCAGGGAGCTGGCCTCGGCCCCAGACAGGACCCTGGCTGAGGGGGGTGGCACCGTGTGTGCCTTTGTGGGCACCCCACCACCCTGGCTGTGACCTCGTCCCCGACCCCCACCTGCTTGACGGTGAAGTCGTTGATGAGGTGGTGGTTGTGTTCGTTGAGGCCGCAATGCAGGGTCACGCAGTCACTATGGAACAGCAGGTCCTGCAGGGTGCTTACTCTCTGCAGCCCCAGCGCCCGCTCCGTGCCGTCCGACAAGTAGGGGTCGTAGAAGAGCACGTTGAAGCCGAAGGCCTTGGCCCGCAATGCCACTGCCTGCCCCACGCGACCTGGTGGGAGACTGGTGTCACTTCAGCCGAGATCACTCCCTACCTCAGAGTACACACACCACTCAGTGTGGGAGCAGAGCATTCTGGGCCTCAAGGCTTCTCCCCTGATACTGAGCTTGGAGCCACCAGGTCAGTTGTCACAGGACTCCCACCTGACCAAGCTGAGGGACAGGCTTTGGAGAAAGAGCGGGAGCTGGAGGCAGCTTGCAGAGAGCAGAGATGGATGCTCAGTGGATGTGGGGGGCAGGGCTGTGGGTCAGGCCTGCTCCCCGGTATGCTGGACCTAGAATACCACCTGGCCCAGGACAGCCACCTGCTGTCGTGGGTGAGACTGCACGACAGGCCTGATGGGCAAGGTGGGGAAGACACCCCAGGCCCTCTGACCCTCACCTGAAGGCCACATCCACTTAGCCATCTCCACAAGTGAGGGAGGGCAGCAGAGTGTGTGTGTGACCCTGTGGCACTGCTGGGTGTCTGGGCAGGGGGCCCATGCCTGGTGTTACTGGGGAGACAGGCCATCCCACGCTGTGCCTGGGTATAAGCAGGGACCACCTCGTCCACTGAGCCCATGCAGAGGCTTACACACCTAATCCGATGATGCCTAAGGTCTCCCCACGGATCCTGGCGGCTCCAGAAGCCACTTCCCGGATCTGCTCGACACTCTGGACCCGCGTGCCTTCCCGCAGCGCCTGGTGCAGCCAGGTGGTCCTGCGGTACAGGTTGAGGATGTGGCACATGGTGGAGTCGGCAGTCTCCTCCACGGATGCCGCTGGCACATTGCAGACAGCGATGCCTAGAGACACAAGATATGCCTGGGTGGTCACCAAGCCCATCTTGCCACTTTATCTAGGAAAGCCCAGAGGATACATCCCCAGGCCACCCCAGAAGGCTACAGGACAAATGCAGGTGCATGCTCCATGCCATGTGGCAAAGCCACCCGCAGGCCCCCTGGGTGGACAGGGAGGGGACAGGATGATCAGTGAGTGCCTGGGCAGATGCCACACCTGGTTCTGCCTGGCTGGGCCACCTGCCCCTCAACCTTCCAGGATTGGTAAGAACAGAAGCAGGAGGGAGCCCTACAGCTACTACCCCTCCTGTCTTCCTGGGCTCCCCTGGCTAGCAGGGACCCTGCTCTAGACCGAGAGGCCCCCACAGACCCATGTCCCCACCCTCCCAGCAGAGGTCATGCAGCAGCGGAGGAGTGACCCTGGAAAGTGAGCTGGCTCAAGCTTCTCCACACTGGGCCTCAGTTCCCACTTCTCTGTGTGGCCCTTGCGCACACTGACCAGCTTGGTTCCCACTGTGAGCTGACGCTGCTCCTGAGCTTGTGCCCCAGGTGGACCTGGCCCCTCTCTCCATTGTCCCTCATTCCCAAACAGCTTGCATGACTGCACTCCTGTCTCCTGTCATCTCTGTGACAAGGAGGAAACACCTGGTGGCTGGGATGGTACCTGGCACACAAAGGGCTGCATGAGGACCCGGGAAAAGATCATAGCGCAGCTCCCTGTGAAATGCAGGAGGAGGGGGCACAGGGAGACAGAATGACAACCAAGCTACCACCCGGCTGAGAAGGCGCAACAGGTCCTGGGCACTTCTGTGTCCCCACCTGCCAGGCCTTGACAGGGTGACCACATGGCATAGCCCCAGACTGTCCCTGGCTAATGGACAGAGCCCAGGCTGAAATCATGACACTGAGGGCCGACTTGGCACAAGGATGAGGCCCTGAGAAAGTCCAGGCCACAGCCCAGCACTGCAGGCACCTTGGAGACGCTGTCTACAGACAGTTGTCCGCAGGGCACAAGGGGCTTGTACAGGAGTAGTGTCCCCAGGACACGAGGTCAAATCCTCAGCTGCTTTGGCTCTAGTTCCCCAAGCTGTACCTGGTGGTGTGGTGCTGGCTACAACCACAGGCCTGCTTGGACGTGACCTCACCTTACTGGGCTGTGACCAGCACAGAAAGGGGGACAAAACAGCGTCAAGGAAACAGAAGGCCCAGCATGCTGCAGTGGGCATTAAGTTTGCTTCAGTGTGTGACACGTACATGTGCACACCTTCATGTGTCATAACTCACAACAAACTACCCTTCTCACTGTGCGCTGTGTCAGGGATAGGCGTGAAACCCAACATTACACACTGGCCGCTCTTCCCTGTGGCCCCAGGAAGCCTAGGGAGTGGAGACTGGAGCACCAGCTGCCTCCAAGGCAGAGGACATGTGCCCTAGCAAGGCTGAGGAAAGCCACTGTGACCCTGCACCTGCTCAGGGGAACCACTTGGGCCCCACGGTACCAGCTCACGGGAGGCTGTGGCAGGATGTCCATTATAAAGTAGAACCATTGTGCAACATGAAGTGTAGCAAGGTCATGCCAAGGACATATGAAAGGACATGCAGAAAGAAGAGACCATCCTACCTAAGTCCCCAGCTGACTTGATGTCAATGTTGTCAAAGCCACTGCCAATCCGGACGATTATCCGAAGGGCTTTGAATTTCTCCAGGTCCTCCCGGGTCAGCGTGATGGTGTGATACATGAGGGCGCCCACAGCCTCATTCAGCACCTGTAGTGAGGACAGCGGCGGTGAGCGCCCGCAGACCCCCAGTCCCAGCCCACCTGGCCCAGGGCAGGAGGCGCCTGTTCCCTGAGGTAAGAACTCCACACGCCTGAGAAGCAGCCCAACACGGGGAGAGGCCACATGGACATTTCCCCCAAGTCTCCCTGACTGGGACACTGCTGTAGGCCTTCTGGGGTCAGAAGCCACCAAATCTAGCCCCGTGACTCAGCTCATTAAGGAAGCCGGGGGTTCCTGACACCACCACAGGAAGGGCAATAAGAAGATGCATCCTGTGTGGCTGTGGGCACCAGACGTTAAATGGGCAGATGTTGAGCACTGGGGGGCACCGCATCAGGAACCACAGACCCCTGCAACATGTAAAGCCACAGGGCCCTTGACAAGCTTCCACCAGGACAGAAGCAACCCCACCCCCACGACCCTGCACCTAGCCAGGGGAGCTGTAACTAGATGGTGGCTGACATGCACACCAAGCCCCAATAATGACCTCGTTTCATCCCACACGCGAAGGAAGACATACATGCTGGGTCGCTGGTACCGAGTAAGGAAGGCCGGCCACCAGGCCAGTCCCTGGAGGCTCCTCCCGGAGGGTGGGGACAGGGTGCCAGGGCAGGGCTGGTTGGGCCTGTAGAGAGCTTATTGGGTCAGCTTTGGGCATGGTGGCAGGGTCCTGCTGGGTGTTGGGCTCTATGCGTACATCAGGAGCACGCCGTAAGGCTGCAGTCTGCAGGGAAGCGTGGCCAACATGGGCCCAGGGGCAATGGCCAAGTGTCTCCAACAAAACTCTGAACGTTTGCCGAGATAGTGTCTGCGTGAAGCCCACAGGGACAGGCTGGTGCCAGCCTACTAGGGGTTTGGGTGACAGAGGGACACTCTACTTTTCTTGCAAAACCACCAGACAGTAACACAAACCTCCTCACAGGCAGGGCATGCGTGGTGGCCCTCACACAGGGGCCAGTGGTTGGGGAGGCCCTCGCAGCCCCAGCCTGTACAAGCCAGTGAGCACACCTGGCTGTGTGAGTGCATGTGTTCTGCGGGGACTCCACAAAGGTAGAGGGTTGAGTTCTAGGAGGACAGACACACTCTGGCAACACTCATATTGCTGGCAGAGGACCCACAATGTCCAACTTCTCAGATGTAGGGCAGAGGCTGCAGCCCAGGGACTACCTCTCAGGAAGAGCTGGAGACATGCTGTGATTCAGGATGAGTCCTAGTTCATTGTTGGGGGACAGGGCTTACTCCTGACAGACATAAACAGTGAGCTTCATAATCAAGGAAACCTCAAGTCACTGACACCTGTGGCTGCTGTCTACCCCCCCCCCAAAAAAACCCTGAGCTTCTGTGTTGACCCTGGATGGTATGGGAGGCCAGCCATGCTGACCCTGGGTGCCCAGGACTGTGCGCACAGCTTGCTGGACTTGCAGGCATCGCATGTAAGCTGAGGGAAAGCCCAGACTCTGGGCCCCTCAGGTGAACAGCACAGTGAGTTTCCATGTGTGGGGTGAAGGGCTGTTAACTGCCTGCCACCTGCTTTAACTGGACATACAGACATCCAAAAATGCAGACAGTTCCCTTTGAGGCGGCCTGAAGGATGTGGCCAAGAGGACCACTCTGACCGGGCAGAGACGGCTGAGTAGCTGGGCAGAGGGCCTGGATCCTGTACCTGCAGGCACTGTGCTGGCCTAGACTTCTGAGATGAAGTTGTCCTGCTACTGCCCCAGCACTGAAGACCTGGGACCAGCTCCCAAGTGCATGTGCAGCTGACCAGATGGGGCTCTGGCCCTGGGGAGGGTATCAGGACTGGGCCTGGTGTGGAAGGGTAAGGACAGTCTGACCTGTGGTGTCATGGATAAAGTGATGACCTGGAACACTGAAGTCACTGGTTCAAAACCCCAGGCTTGCCTGGTCAAGGCACACATGAGAAGCAACTACTGAGTTAGTGCTTCCTCCTCTCTCTCTCTCTCCAAAATCAATAAGCAGAATCTTTAAAGGGTAAGGACCATTGTGGGACAGCAGAGCAGCAGACAGTGCCCAAAAGACCAACCAGGAGGAGCACATGGGAAGGTGGACAGAAAGTAGAGACAGCTTAGGTAGTGGGCATGGCAGGGGCTGTGGAGTGGAGGGGCAGGGAAAGAGTTCCGCTGGTGGGACCCCAGGAAGTTCCCTCTGGACTCCTGCTGCGTGGCGGGCAGGACTACCATAAGAGCTGGTGAGGAGGGGTCCCTCAGCAGTTGAGGCAGGGCGATGGCAGCACATCGAGGGGAGGCAGGTTTGTGGCTGTCCACTGTGGGCAGACACGCTAGAAATGCGGGACACAGCGAGCAAGCCTGCGGAGGAGCAGCCCTGGCCTCGTAGACTTGGGTGGAGGAGGGGGTGGCAGCAGAGGTGAGCCCTGGACAGGATACACGGGCTCCTCCCTGAGATGAGCATGTGGAGGAAGCTGGCCTGCAGGCTGGCCAGAATGAGACCCTTGAAGCACAGGCTTTGCAAGTGTGAGCTGCATCCTGCTTTAACCCTGAGCGTTGAACCACAGCAGTGAGGTCTCCACTGTGACAGTGCTGCATCTCCGTCCCAGCGAAGATGATCCAGTAGGTCTGCAGCTCCCGTGGTGGGGGCACTCGGCTGCTTCATTTATTTGTTCATTTCCTTGAGATCGTCTTAGAAATGCACACTATTGGGTGGGCAGCAGAACTCTCCGAAGGCTCTGGGGGTGGCTGTCAGCTGAACCCCGAGACTCAGCCCAGAACCAAGCAGGCAGCACTGGGCACCTGGAATTTCAAATGGTGAGTGATGGATGCAAGCTGGTGTCTATGATTTTACCTTTAATTCGCATTTCTGAGTGACTTGTCCAAGTTTCTTAATCTCTGTTTCATGTCCTAGTCCTCTTTGGACACTACGCAAGCCACATTTCTTCTCTCACAACCTATACCTGGGAAGCCAGGTTCAGACAGCAGATGAAAGCCCACTCCAGTGACAGCTCTGTCCAGCCTCCAGGTCCACTCTCCTTGAAGGTTCCATATTCCCTCTTGTGGTTGGAAAAATGGCTGAGACATCCCTGGTGATCATGTCAACCTTCCCAAGGAGCAAGTCTACAGAAAGCCCCAGACCAAGTTTCCCGCCATGTTGGGAACCAAGTCTCCCAGAATATGCCCTGGCATATGTGCATTCATGTCACCCTCCCCCTGCAGCTGCATGACAAGGCTGGTGACTTCAGTGTCCTCTGCTCCAGAATGGAGGTGATGCAGGATCTGTTTGCAGAACTCTCAAGAGCACAACCCTGGTGCTCCTAATGGCAGCAGGGCCTGAGGGGTGCTGGCCAGGCACCACAGCAAAGGCAAGCCTGGGTTTGGTGGGCACTGGCCAGATCCACCCACTCGCCTCCTCAGAGACAAGTGTCACCGGCTCATGCAGTCAGACACGGTGCTAGTCACAAGTTTTTGGGGTGCATCTTTTTGTTTCACTAATCTTCCCAGGCCATGTGTACAGGTAGGGCTACTACTAAATGGCTCAGAGGCACCCACATCTTCCAGATGCTCATACGACAAGCAACCACGTGCAGGCCTAGAGTGGACACCAGCTTCTCAGAGCTGCTGAAGCAACACCAAAACTAGGTGTGTGCACCTCGCACACCCAGCTGCCTCGGGCCACGGCCCACAGTCACAGTGTAGGGTGCCCTGGGCACAGGGACAAGGTCACCTGCTTCTCGCAAGCACTGTGTTTTCCCAAACCCCTGCCCATCACCCATTTCCTGCTGGTTTGTTTCCTATGGTTGGAGCATCAACTGACTATTTTAGGGTCAGCCCTCTGACTGTAACAGCTCCTGTACACACCAGTCACCACCTGTGTGTGACTGTCATTTAAACAAATGAACTCCTCTACCTGTTGTTTCCTGCACAACTTACCAGTTTTGTCCTGATCTCAGGGTAGCCAGCACACCTTTCCAGATGGTCCTCTAATACCCCCAGGGCTTACCAGCCCTGTACACACTGGGCACCCCCCCAGGGCGTGGGGGCTGTTACAGGGTTTCTGTCCCATCCACTCAGCCAACACTGCCTGCCCAGCCACATACTGCAAAGCCTGTTTCCTCATTTTCCTGAATTTTTATCTCATTTCTTACAAGGCCCCAGCCCTTCCTCCCAGGACTGGGTGCTTTACTTCTGATAGCAGCCACAGCCCCACGGGCTGAAATGCCCTTCGCGGACCCTCTGGGCCTGCTCCAGGCTGACGGGCTTCCCCCCGAGAAGGGGCAGCACCCCCACTGGTGCTGACGGAAGCACGGTGTCTTGGTTCCCAGTTTCCCTTTTTCAGTTAGTTGCCTCTTTTGCAGGTGCCCAACCGTAGGAAGCTCCCCAAGAGTGATAGAGAAAAGCTCTCATTCACTGGGTTAGCAGTTTGCTCAGATATGCAATCCTGGGCCTGTAATAATTTCCCCCAGAAGCTGGTCTGGTTCTTGTCTCTGCAGGCAATCCCTCACCCCCGGCATTGGTGAAATCTGGAACTTCAATGGCAGAGTGTACTGGGTTGGTTGTCGGGGAAGCTGGAGTCTCCATTTAGCCCCAGAAGTTTTCTTCACTGTATTGTGGTGATAACTCCAGTCTCTCCTCCTGTCACACTTAGATAATGTCAACATCCCACTAGCTGTGAGGAAGTGAAATCCCTGATCAAGGGGGACACACAAGACACTTTCCCTTCCACGCCAAAGCCTGCACAAAGGTGGTCCAGGGTAGCGGTGTCACCTCCAAGGCTGCCAGGGTCCCGAGCCTCCTGCCTGGTTCCTCTGCCGTTCTCAGCACATGGCTCCCCTCGTCTTCCAGGTGGCTGCCCAGGCACCAGCCATCGCATCTGCTTTCCAGGCAGAAAGAGGGAAGGTGACTGCACACAAAGCCCACTCCCTTCTCCTTGGCTGGACTGTCACTCGGCCACCCTGGCCGCAGAGTCTGGGGAAGAAGGTGCTCACCCGAAACTGTATCCACTGGAAGGGACACACCCCACAGCACGTAGCGCACAGAGCTCCCAGAGATCTGTGAGCCTCTCTTGCTTCCTCATGTCCATCTTCTGAGCTTCTCATGACTGTGTCTTCCAACTTTCCCATTAAAATTTACACTTCCACTCATTTTCAATCTTCCAAGCTATTTCTCGAGCAGTGATGGTTCATGTCAGGAGTCACTTCAGACCTGAGGACACAACTCAGAGTTCCTAACACCAGGCCCGTGGCTGTGCTTCCCATGGAAGTTTGGTAGCTTTAGGGCAGGGGGTGCCATCATGCTGAGGGCACGTCCCTCCCCAGGACAGCTGTTCACTTGCTTATGTGGGTTTTGTATTAGCATCCTGAGGTGTTTTTGGTAAGCTATAATTTTAGAAGAAACCATCTGTTTTCTTAGTAGTCAGATTTATTGGCAAAATTTCTTTTAATACTTATGGTTTTCTTTTTTTAATTTTTTATCTGCATCTTTTTCACATGCTTTTATTTTTCTATTTTAAATATCTTTATAGGCCTGCCTCGTGGTGATGCAATGGATAGAGCATTGACCTGGAAAACTGAGGTCCCAGGTTCAAAACCCCAAGGTCTCTGGCTTGGACATGGGATCATTGAAATGATCCCCTGGTCGCTGGCTTGAGCAAGGCATCACTGGCTCGACTTGAGCCCCTTGGTCAAGCAATCAGTGAACAACTAAAGTGCCACAACTACAGGCTGATGCATCTCATATCTCTCCCTTCCTCTCTCTCTTGCTAAAAAGAAAAAAAGAAATCTCTTTCAGCCTGCCCCAATGTTGGTGCAGAGGACAGAGTGTCGACCTGGGATGCTGAGGTCCCAAGTTTGAAACTCTGAGGTTGCTGGCTTGAGTGTTGGATCATCAATATGACCCCAAGGTCGCTGACCAGAGCCTAAGGTCGCTGGCTTGAGCAAGGGGTCACTGGCCTGATGTGACTTTATCACCTGTCAGTCAGTAGCCACCACAGGACACAGGACAGGATTGCCAGCACCAGAAAGACACCGCCTGTCAGCTCTTCAGCCACACTCGTCCCCATGCAAGTCCACCCACACAGCCCTCTGGCGTCAGCCTTGCCCCAATGTGGCAGCCCCAGCACCACGCGGCAGGTTGACGATCCCTCAGCAGCCTGTTGCTTTACTGCCTCCGCGGCCCAGGGGACAGCTGTGTGCTTCCTTCCGGGTCCAGTTACTAGCACAGCTGTCGCGAAGCTTCACGTGCACGCTCTTCTGTGGACGCGGAGTTGCACCTCTCTGGGATAAATACCAAGTGTGACCCTGTAAGCGTGTAATAGGCATGTGCCGGCTTTACAGGAAACAGGTGCTTTCCTGGGACCGTCCCAGCAAGACTCTGCTCGGGCCCACTGCCCATATCCCCTGTGCTGCCCTATCCACTGTGGGACCTGTGAGCCGCATCTCGGCAGATGTTGCTCTGGCCACCCACTCCATCTCCCGAGAGCCCGTTAGAAGCGCGTGAACTCCACAGCACAGCCTCTCGCCCCCGCCCCGTGTCCTCCATCCCGCCAGCCAAACTCCCGCTTTCAGCTTTGCTCCTGTTCACGTCTAGATCGTCTACAATGTTGATCCAAATCGGCTAAGTCACTTTTCACAGTGACCAGTTCCTTGTCAAATGCTGAGCTTGATTCCTTTGGCTGTGGCTGTCCCACAGCCCTGGGGGTTTTGCTCAGCCCTCACCTCCTTGACTGCCTTATTACCCTTGACTGAGATGGACGAGGCACTAGTAGTGACTTGGAGAAATAATCTGAGACTGAGGCCAACGGCATGCCCCTCCTAAGAGGACGGTACCATTTGTTGGGGCAGGTAGTGGGCGGTCACCTAGAACCCAGGTTTCAGGTTCAGTGCAGACTGTGAGAGGGCACATTGAGTTCCAGCTCATCCTTTCTCCAGGGTTGCACCCAGACCAGGGTTGGCCGGGCATGGCCCCTTAACCTCGGCCCGCAGCTGCCTCCTCGAGACCCGCCCACACCGGGCCCACACCGGCGGTCCAGCCCGTCCCCGCGGACTCGGGCCTCTCCGGACCCTGCTGGCTCTTGGATGCTGTCGGGTGTTTTAAACTGTGTCCAGCGTCCTCCCCTGTCTCAGTGGAAAGGTTGCTCTGAAGGACTTAGTCAGACGTGACTACAAACAGAAAGCCAGGTTAACATACTTCACATCATGGGGACCCCGTGACCTCCTGAGCAGACAGGGTGAGAGCTGACCACCGGCTGCACACCGCCCAACGGCAGGCCGCTGGGCGATGGCCAGGGCCGCCCACCTGATGGGGACTAGACACTGCACCCACGTCCCCAGGCTCCACTATCTGGGAAAAGTTGGTTACCATGGAGACGACTCAAGAAGCCCGTGTCTACTTCCAGACAGTGCCAGATGACAACAGCCCTGCTGAGTTTCTCCAGGTCCTGCCTGGTTGGTGTGACCCAATCCCGCCCTACACCCCCACCCCACTGCCCGAGCACCTCTGCACGCCGTTACCTTCTCATGGATCTCCTGTGTGGACTGTGCATCACAGAAGGCCACCGTGGCCACGTCCTTCAGGATGGGCATCTCCACCGTGCAGTCCCGGCCATCTAACAGCGCCACCAGGGGCCGGGGGTGCAGGGGCCCATTCATGATCGGAGGTCGGACGCCTGCAACGACACACATGGCCGCTCAGCCTCATGCTTGGTGGCCCCGGGAAACCGGCTGCCCCACCGCCCACACCGCCAACCCCTGGGGACGAACGCTGTCCATGTCCAGCCACCTGGACTTGTCAGGTGTAAGTGAGAACTCAATGGAAAAAATGAAAAACTGGTGTTGGTGACAGCTCACTGAAACCTGAGTGGACACAGACCAATGGTGTCCACCCTCCACCCCCACAGGGCATGGGGCGCAGAAACAGCATGGGAGGTGGGAAGGGCGGGTCCCTGTGGCCCTGTAGGGTCATCACCATTCAGCACTGGAACATGCAGGGCTGATGTCACAGGGAAAGCACCCCATGTTTCTTTTCAGGCTGTAGTTTAGCTGCTCCAAAACCCCAACAGAAGCATCCCCTGGGAGTCACTTCCTGCTAGGTTTGACGGGCAGGATGAGAGGAGGGGCAGAAAGTCTGAGCACCTGGAATGCAGCAGCACCCCGGCCTTCCCACACGAGAGCGTAAAGAATCATTAAACCCAGCCCCTTCTGAATCTGAGGTAACTACACCTCATTCCCAGCCGAGGTGGACACGAGGGCTTCACCGGTGACACCCAGCAGTGCTGAGCTGCACTGCCCTGTCCACCCCACGGCTTTGGAAAGACTCCCCAGGGGACCGGCTGTGCAGGCCAGGGCGTGGGGCTGCGGTCGGGCACAGGATGAGAAACAAAAAGCACAGTGACCCCTCCAGCCCCCAGTGCCCACACCACCTGCAGGAAAGATGCGGGAATACGAGACCTGCAGGACAGGGTCCCTCAGAGCGAGGTCTGCAAAGCCAGGCCGCTGCTGGGTGTCTGCCCTGTCCCCAGGCCCGCCTGCACGTCCAGACAGCAGAATCATGCACACGCAACCACGCCACCGTCTCTCCAGCTTTACTTGGAGAGCAATAACCTTTCATTTTAAAATGTCACTCATTTTAGCATTTAATGGGTTCACCGCTGTTATTTTTAAGTGCCTGCTTTCAGCATTTCTTGGCTTGACTGTCTAACAAATAAACACTGATCGACACAACCTGGTCCTCAGTGGCTTCAGGCAGAAAGCAGGTGACAGAGCAGAGTCTGACACTACTGCCCAGGGGACCTGACGCTGGCGGGGTGAGAACACCAGGCGCTGGACCACCCCAGCCAGTCCCGGAGAGGAAGCTACGCTGGAGACCGTGACACCTGACTCGGAAACGCAGACTGGAAATGCCACCATGGGGCTGCCCCAGCTCAGTATCAGGGCCTCAGACAGCGGCCCTGCCCGGGGCGGGACACGCGGGACATCTGACCACGCAGCTGATGGAGGAAGAGGTCTCAGCAGCAAGAGCCTACCCTGGCAATGAATTCACAGAAGGACCAGAACAAGTGCACCGCCCGCCTGCCCGTGGGCTTGGGGACCCGCCCTCACTGCGCACGTGGTGCCTGCCTGCCTGCGGGAGCCCGCTTCTCCACGGAAACCACGCACAGCAGCGAACACAGGCAACTTGGCACGTGTTCCCGAGATGTGGGAGACTGTCCCTGAGCAGCGTCCCATCCTAACGCATGCGCACGCTGGGTGCGCCCGCCCTCCGAGCGCACGGAGGACACGGAGGACACGGACGCGCTCCCGGGCGGCGCCCCCCGGCGGCAGCGGCGGCGGCGGGCGGGTCGGGCTGCTGGCACTCCAGCGCCCCTACCAACCTGACATTGCCTACTATGGGCTCGGCTTCCACGACCATGAATTCCACTTTGCAAAGCGTTTTATCTTCAGAATCCCCAGGCAGAACCGCGTCCTGTCACTGGATCCTCATCCCACGTCTTTAATTGTCTCGAACCAAAGCTCTTAGGCTCCTGATCCACGGCGACCACTGAAGCCTGCGCCGGGGGGGTCAAAGTCTGACTAAAAATTAAACACAAGAGACACGTTAAAATACCATTGAGGGGCAACTAGCACTCACAAACTCCAGAACTTCCGCAAAGGCGGAGCTTCTCACTGCTGCCGCCAGCCCCTGCCCACTGCTGCAGGGACCTACCTGGACCCAGGGGCTCTACCCTGGCCTGGCAGTGACCTGTGGGGACACAGCCTGGAGGAACACAGTGAGGGGCTTCCCCGGAAGGTCCAGCCCCAAGGTCATGTCCATGTACTTGGGAACCCCCACGGGGCTCTGCCCCCACCCAGACGCCACCAGCGTCCACGATCCAGGAGGCCGGGGCACTGGGAGCAGGTCTGCAGCCAGTTCTGGAAACTTCTATCTCAAGTTCCTATAGCTTCCTAGGCCTCTGTAACTTCCAGAAAGGTCACCAGGGAGGGGCCACGGATGCAGACCGAACAGGGACGTGCGTCTCCTGCATCCCACACGTGAGCCGAGGGGGAGGGTCCCCAGGTCAGCACAAGCACCAACGTCCTTCCCTGGACAGCACCCCAGGGACCAGCACGTGATTCAGGCACGGCTCTCCCCAATACGCCGCACAGTGCTTCCGGAGGGCAGGACGGTGGGGGACAGAGGGCAGACATGCACATGGTGACACACCTGTCAGGGACCAGATCGAGGTTTCCCGTGAGTACAGGGGCTGACCCACAGGTGGCTGGAATGCCTCAGGCATGCACTGGGACATTCGGAAGCACCTGGGGTGGCTGGCTGGGGCAGGCTGGGAGACTGGACCACCTGACCCCACCACAGCCAGGGATGGCACCATGGAGTGCACAGCCCTTGCCCTCACGGGACCCTGGTACTGTGAGGCCCTCTCAGGAAGCCAGGCCCAGGCCAGCCAACTGCAGTCGTAGCAGCGGGCAGCCACACATCCTAGGCATCTGAGATGTGCTGCTGGGAGCAGCCACTTCCCAGTGTGTCTCAGTCTGGAAGTGTCTCCCCTCTGTTCTGTCTGTGGGGTCAAGCACCAACACTGACCCCTCATCACTAGCTCCCCGGAGCCAGTGCATGGCTCCTTGACAATGAATGGGGGACTCATGGGCCCTTCTCCCCACCGAGGGCTCTGTGCCTGGCCCCTAGCAGAGGGCACCAGGCCACGTGGCAGGAGGCAGAGGTCCACAGTGAGCCTCAGTTCCTTCTTAGTCCTAGATGGCCCCACGCACTGAGGCCCTTGCCCCCATCAGACTGGACGCCCCACTTGGATCTTGCTCTCCTGCCTAAAGCCTGCTGCTGGCCATCTCTGCCCAGACTGAGCCTCCCTCCAGTCACAGCCTCCCAGGGACTGGAGGGGCAGGTGGGCAGCGGGCCTAGGAAGGGGCATGCACTTTCCTAGCTGGCCAGACAGGCAAGCCACACTCCACCCAGGTCAGACACACCTTCTTGCACCACGCCCACACTGCAGAGTGTGTGCGAGGCCAAGCCACGGGGACAGCAGCCCGGATGGGAAGGATTCCACGCCCAGAGAGACCCTGCTCCTGAGCTCTCACGACGCAGACTCCCAGCCACACGCTCAGCTCTATGACACGCATGTCTCGAAACACAAAACACAAGAAATTGAATGTTGTCACGTTGGAAATGACGGGCCCTCCTTTAACTTTGCTGTGTAAAGTACCTAGTGAGTCAGCACACCAGCTCTCACCCCACAAACCAAGGCACGGGCTCCTGGGGGCTGCTCCATGACAGGGCAATAGCCCGGAGAAACTTCAGGGACCCTCAGTAACTGTCCTCAGGCCAGTGACCACTGGCAGTAGGTGGTGGTGGGTGAGGCCTGGGATGGTCAGAGGCCAGCCTCACCCTCCACCCTGATCTTCACAAGAGGAGCATGGGGACAGTGACGGGCGAGAGGCAGCAACCCGGCCCTGGAAGGTACCAGCTGCCCCAGGGACACCAGCCTTGGATCAGGCGATGGTCATTGGCAGTTGAACCAGCCGCCGGGTCTCGGCTGGCTCAGCAGGGCTTCCTCCAGGCCCCTAGACCCAGCAGTGAGTGTTGAGGGTGGGTGCATGGGCACCGGCCCACAGTGGGCTCCCTCCTGTGCTGGGGCTGGCACAGCCAGGAGGGACTTCCACAGAACCCCAAAGACCTACAGCCCAAGGTGAGCCAATTCCTCACCTCTTCACGCTCCTGTGCTTCCCAGAGTCGCCACAAGCCCTCTCCCAACAGCCAGTGTCCTCCAGGTGGCCGAGCCACCCCGTCACCATCGGCACACCCGCTACACACCCAATGGCCAGGGCAGGTCCCTGCCCTCTGAGGAGCACAGGGCTAAGCCCCATGCATGAAGTGCTGGCATTGCACACAGCGTCGCGCTCTGTGTTCTCCCATGCCCACTGCTAATCTCTCTGTGGAGACAGTTTCAAAAGGAAGCCCTGCTTTTCCGACGGTTTCCAGGCCCAGCAGTGGCTCAGAGGAGCCAGCGTGTCTCCCTCACTAAGTAGCATGTGACTGTACAGGGACAGCCCCAGGCTCCCTGGTGAGGGTCCCATACTGGGGAGTAGGTGGCCAATGCCCCCGGACACCTTCCAGGGCAGCGACCTAGTGGGCCCTCAGCGAAAGGGACCAATAAGGTACACGAACAGGTCATCTCACATTGCATTAGGCTGCCCAAGGATTTTAGGTATGAGACTGCCCTGGTTGGACCTGCCCCCTGGCTCCTAGTGCAAAGGAAGGGCTTGTCCAGTCTCCCACCAGCTCGTAGGAAAGCTGAACTTCTGCCCTCGCCCAAACACCGTCACCACACAGACAGGCTGGTGAGACGGGCTTTCGGAGTGCCCTAGGCTGCATGCTGGGGTCTGAACCTGGAGAACAGCTGCATCTGGCTGAGGGCTGCACCTGCCTGCTGGGAGCTTCTCCCCCGGCACTCCCCAGTACTGGACACTACCGGGCTCCCTGCTCTTCCTCTGGGCCTCGTCTGCTTCCAGTCCCCCAGGCTCCTCCTGCCCTACTCCAGTGTCCCCCTCCGACAGCTGGTGATGCCAAGAGGTCAGAGGGATGACTCTGGCGGAACAGGAGCATCTGCGTGCACCGACCTCAGTGCCTCGCGGGCGCCCTGCACAAGCGGCTCTGGTGCTCGGCAAGCATGCAGGGAGTGAATTCTGACAACTACCCTGACACGCACCTGTCACATGCCCAGATGCAGCCTTCACTGTGCCCCCTGATGCCACCCGCACACCTGCCTCCAGTAACGTGCGAGGTGACAGAGCCCAGCTGGAGGGTGTGTGCCGGATGTCCTACACAGACGTCCAGGATGGGGAGGTGACATGCTTACGCCACACGCCGCCCCTCACAGCACCTGCAGCTTGGACAGGACAAAGCCTGTGCACAGCACACAAGGCTCCATCACCTTCTGGCGATTCTGAAAGTGGTCTATAGTCATTTATTTATATATAAATTTTTAGGTTTTTTTTAAAAATTTGATTGATTTGGGGGGAGAGAGAGAGAAACTGTGGAGAGAAGAAGCATCAACTCATAGTAGTGGCTTCCTGTGTGTGCCTTGAACGGGCAGGGTTTTGAACTGGCGACCTCAGCGTTCCAGATCGATGCTTTATCCACTGCGCCACCCCAGGTCAGGCTGCAGCCGCTTATTCTAAAGAAAATGGAACGAGAGGAAGAACTGCAGGCAGGCGATGACCGGGGCGGCTCCCGCCAGCGTCGGCTATCTGCTCGGTTGTCCTGCCTAGCGGCCACAGCTCTCTGATAAACAGTCACTCTCGGGAGGGCCCAGAGGTTGCAGCTGGCACACTCTGGGGTCACAGGAGGTGCTGAGCCCCCAAAACAATCACAGCAGGTCCCTATCTCCCCTCACAGCTCTGATGAGGAGCTCAAACGCAGCTCACTCGGAACTCGGCCCCCAAACGTCCCCCTTCCTCTCTAGCCTCAGTCACGGGCTCTCTGCTCAGGCCCTGTGCTCTGATCCTGGAAGGGAGAACTTCTTGCTCACGGAGAAAACACTGGGGCAGCGACGGCCCCCGTCTCCCCCCATACATGACACGTTACAGCTGCTGCAGGGAGACCCTACAGGGAACCACAGGACTCACAAGTCATACTCAGACCTGGTGGTTAACGGCCAGCCAACGGGCGTTACAGCCTCTGCTGCAGATGATGCCTGGTGAGTCCTCGTGGATGGACACCAAGCCCGCCTACAACAGACAGGCCACAGGCTACACCCGGGGGCCCAGAAAGGACTCCCATAGGACTGCAGATTAGTATCTCCCTAACATCCCAGGTTCCAGCCCCACCAGGTCGTCACCCTCCTCCTCGGCCAGGCACAGGGCCCACCCTGACACCGTCTGCAGCCAGGCTCCAGGGCTGATGGGTAACATGCCGGTCCACGTCCCCAAGGATGACACAGGTGAAAACAATAGCACTAAGAGCCTGTCCTAGTCGTCAGCGTGACGACAGGCCCTCCGACTTCTCTGGCTCTGTAGAAAGATAGGTGTTTCCTCTCTGGAGACTGAGGGACTCAATGGTCAGACACTCCCGGGCCCCAGGGTCCCAAGCCAGTGCATGGACAGCAGCAGCGGAGTTGGTCCAAGGCTGAACATCTAAAGGAGACGAACCCTGACACGGAATGCAAGGTCCTGTCCTGGGGAGGACACAGGCAAGTACAGCATGGGTCACCTCCACCTGTGTTGATGGCAATGCCAAAGCCACCCAGGGTGTTGAGCCAGATGTCCCCCCAGAGTGAGAACCAGGACACAGCCCAGCATAGGTCTTCCTTCACACCACCAGTGGGAGGAAACTTTGGGTCTTCTAGAAGAGTTGTCACAGGATAAATGCCTCACAACACCAAGCCTTTGACCACGTGTCTGCCCAGAAGAGGGTCTCTGCACAGACTTCCAGCTGAAGTCATCACAGCACCAACAAGCATTGCCCCGAGGCTGCTCACACAGGACACGAGGGCAGGTGACAGTCTGCAGAGATGTCCCATCAAGGGCCCAATGCTCTGCTTTAAGTCAGCTGACCCAAAGGAGGCTCCCACCAAGCCTCACCCACCACCGGGCTGGTGTGGAGTCAGGGCCAGACCTACCTCTGCACCCCAAGCACCTTGCTCCTGCAGACAGGTGCCTGTCTATGCCTGGGGTAGCTCACGGGGACATCTGAGGACGCTTACTATGGGACAGGATCTCTGGGATGCCACCACACAGGCTGGATGGGCTGCAATGCCCAGATGCCCAGCTTTCTGCTGAGTGTATTTCTACACAAGTGAAGTTGCTACCTTGAGAAGAAACAGAGGGGTAGAGGGACCTGGAGAAGGGGAGGAAGTCATGCTGTCCAGGCCCTCAACCCCCATATACAGCCTGGCCCCCCAGCCACCTTGAGAAGTGGGCGCTGGGTGAGGAGGGGTTCAGTACACGCAGAAGAAAGCCATTCTGTTCACATCTCCACGACAGTGGCTCCCTTCCCCCGACAGGAAGGTGAAGCTGCCCTGACCCTAACCAATCATCGCTGCAAAGGGGTCTGGCTCCTGGCCAGGTTCCGGCTGCTCTAGGAACTACCAGTTTAAAGGCCGGTTCACAAGCACCCCAGAGGCAGCACCCTCTCAACGGGCAGGCAGAGGGCAGGGCTGGCACCCAGCCAGAGAAAGCTCCAGCCTCCAGCCCACTGGCTCAGGTGTGGTGGCAGCCCCTCCCACCCACAGGCTCCAAGGGCACAGGGGAGGGGTGAAGAAAAGGAAGCTGCAGACCCTCCAGGGCACCAGGACAGGCAGAGCAACGAGGGATCCCTCCCTGCTGCACCCCACAAGGTCCCTCCCATGAGGAGGCCCCAGCCCTCACTGGCTGGAAGTTGACAAGGGCTGCAAAATGTGCAAGATGGCCACCAAGAGTCAGGCAGGACAGAAAAGCAGGTCACCATCAGGCCAAATGACACCGGAGGGGTAACCCCAACCCAACCTGCTCCCTTCACAGCCCAGGCTCAGGTCCCTCCAGTGTGGCATAGAGCACTTGCAAGGTCCCTTGTTTCTGACATCATCCAAATACAACGGGTGAAAAAGTGCCTTGTGAAAAACATATTTGGGTCCAAAGCTCCTAAATTATTAAGGTGGAAACAGATCGGCACAGGGAAGGGACGGCAGCGCAGTTTGCTAAGTTCTTGTGGTGCAAAGCAGACACAGCTGCAGAGCTGGGCGCTAGCCTGCCCCCACCTCTACCCGTGCACCCACCCACGCAGAGGCTGCAAGGCTGTGCCCAGGTGCCCAGCTGAAGGCCACCGAGGGAAGGGCCGCCCTCCCCACCAGCTGAACGCTATTAATTTTATACATTTTTAGAAACGGTGGGAAATACCCCAATGGCAGTCCAGGGTCAGCTATTAAACAAAGCCCCACTGAAACCGCGATGAATATACCGTGGTGCTGGAGGGCGTGGCGTCCCCGTGCACCTGTTTCTCACAGAAAACCCGCAAGTTGGAGGAAGGCAACCTCCTAAGCAGCCCAGCATCCAGAGTAACCTGGCCTTCCACTGTGACCACGGCAGGGCCAGGGCAGGACAGGCCCAGCCGAGTTCTGGGACAGGACCACAGTTTCCCACTGGACCAAAATGCTATTCCTGAGATCTTTTTCTTTCAAAGCAAGTTGTCTGCAGTTCATCTTGTCAGGTGCTACTTAAGAACGTGCGGTCCCCGTCCCCTCCTCCCCCAGCTTAAGCCCTGGGGGGGAGCATTTACAACAGGAAGTAACAAATAGGCAGAGACTTCATCTCATTGACACAAGGCCTGTGACCCCAGATGAAAGCTAAGTGCAGAGGCCCTCTGGCCAGGCACCAGTGTCTGCAGGCAGGGCACCAGGGGTCTGAAATCAGAGGTCTGGGGGGGGGGGCGTCGGGCACCCGGGGTCTGGGATCTCTGGTCTAGGGGGCTTGACACCCATGATCTGAGTTCTGGAGGGCCAGACACCTAGGATCTGAAATTAAGGTCCAGGGATCCATCCCAGACACCCGGGGTCTACCGGGGGTGGTATCTGAGGTCTGCGGGGCTGGAAACCCGAGATCTGGATTTGGGATCTGAGGTCTTGGGAGGACCGGACACCCGGGGTCTGGAATCGAAGGTCTGGGGGGCCCCGGACACAAGAGATCTGAGGTCTGGGGAGGCGAACACCTGAGCTGTGAGATCTGAGGAGCCAGACACCCGGGATCTGAGATTAAGGTGTGGGGGCCCCGGACACCCGGGGTTCTACGGGGTGGTGGTATCTGAGATCTGGGGGGCCAGACACCGGGATCCGCGGTCTGGGGAGAGTGTGTGTGGGAAAGCCTGAATCAAGGGATGACAGGCCCAGAACTGCGGGTTACGGGGCCGAAATGCGAGGAGACGGCGGGCCTGGGTTTAGAGGATCGGGTCCGGTGCCTCTTTGTGTCACCTGCGCGGGAGGAGAGCGTGAGGGCGGCGCCGGCGCACGCGCACTCGCACGCAGCAGCCCGCGCACGCGCTCGGCGCTCCCCGACCCGGCCCCGCCCCAGGCCCCGCCCCAGGCCCGGCGGAGCGCGCACGCCTGCGCGCACGCGCACTCGCACACAAAGCGGCGGCCCCGCCCGCAGCCCCGCCCCCGCGGCCGGAAATGCGCGCGCGCGGCCTTACCAAGCGGCAGGCCCTTGTTGAGCAAGTGTGAGCTGCCCATTGAAAGGCGCGGGCGGCTGCGGGCCCCGACGAGTCCGGCGCGCTCTGCCGCGAGCCCGGCGCCTGGGGCGGCCTGGGCACCGTCCGCTGCTCCGCCCGCTCGCCTGCGCCCGGGCGCCGCCGTGCCGAGCTGCGCCGCGCCGCGCCAGCAGCCGCTCCACCGGGCGGGCGGGGACAGGCGCGCGCGCGCGCGCGCGGGCGGGGCTTCCGGCTCAGCGGCCTCCTGTTTCCCGGCTCGGGCGCCGCGCAGCACCACGCGGGCGGTTGCAAACGGCGCCCGCCCGCCCCGCCCCGCCCCGCCCTATGCTGCCCGACCCGCATCGGCTCCGCATCACCGTCTGCCGGGCCCGGGCCTCCATCCTCGCTCACAGCGGTTGCGCCAAACACGCACCTGCTCCAAACACGGCAACCACTGGGCTGCACCTGCCCCAAACATGCACACACGCCTGCTCTGCACATGCAACCACCAGGCCATCTGCCCCGCAGAGACACCTGCACACGCAACTACCAGGCTGCACCTGTCCCACACCCACACAGGCACCTTGCACACGCACCTGCCGGGTACACGCAACCACTGGGCTGCACCTGCCCAGCATCTGCACACGTACCTCCCCTGCACACCTCCCTGCCCCGCACACGCACATACTGGGCTGCGCCAGCCCAAGAAGGGCAGCCGGGACAGGAGGTCCCTGGACTAGCTTCCCTAGGCTGCTGTGAGCACACCGCTGGAAACTAGCACCCAGGCAGAAGGCAGAGCAGGGCCTTCCCGGGCTTGGGCTGGGCAGTCCCTGGGAAGTGGCCAGGTGTGGCTGAAACTGGATCCACGCCCCAGTTTGTGGGGCCATTGCCCCCAGCCCGGGACAGTGGCGGGCTCTTAATGCAGACAGTCCAGAAGAGATCCAGGCCCTTGAGGGAGCTAGCCTGGTCCTAAGGCCAGGTTATCCAGTGATGGGAAGAACTGCAGGCCAGCCTGGGAAGACCCTCATGTCCAGAAGGGATGAGCACTGAACTATTGGGACAGTTCTGTGAAACAGGTTGACCATCCTGAAATCATTCCTGTTGTCTATTTTTATAATTGACAAGTCAGTAAAAAAGTGGTGGGATCCCTAAAGGATGGTGGGGAACTGGGTAATTTCTTGCAAAACAAATGCTTTTAAACCCTCACTTGGTACTTACCTATGAAAATACCTCCAAATTGGATTAATCATAACATACCAAGGAAATGAGAAAAAAAGATATATGTGAACATATAACAAACCTTTTAGAGAATTTTCCTAAATGCACATGCAAAAAGAGCCAGAAGGAAAGATTAAAATCCCAGACCAGGGCATGTCTCACTCACACCCACCCACCCTCATTTGCTCAGGCAGCAGGTTACTCACTGAACTTTGTCCTGGAGGCCCTGGCCGGTGGCTCAGTGGATAAAGCATTGGCCCAGCATACGGACATCCTGGGTTTGGTTCCAGGTCAGGGCACACAGGAGAAGTGACCATCTGCTTCTTTCCCCCTCCATCTTCCCCTTTTCTCCTTCTTCCCTTCCCACAGCCAGTGGCTCAATTAGTTCAAGTGCGGACCCAGGTGCTGAGGATAGCTTGGTTGGTCTGAGTGCACCAGCCTCAGGCTCTAAAAATAGCTTGGTATTTGAACATTGGTTCCAGACAAGGTTGCCAGGTGAATCCTGGTTAGGGTTCAGAATGGGGTCTGCTTCACTATTTCCCCTCCTCTTACCTAAGAGGAAACAAATGAAACAAAACGTTGTCCTGGACCAGCACCCCTGATGTGGCCTGGACCAGCTCCTCCCTCTGTCTTGTCTTAGCCCCTCCAGTGTTGAGACTCAGGTTGCTCCTTGTTACCTACTTTTGCCACCTCACAGCCAACCACAGCAGGGTCAGACACATCATTTTTGTCCCTATCAGTGGCCCTAGAATGTAAATCAGATTCTATCATCTCCTGCTCAAAACCGTTTAAGGTTTCCTGTCACAGCCAGAGAGTCCTTGGCCCAGGCATCCCCTCATTCCCGGTCTCCTGTGCACTCTCTAGCTACATGCCTCCTCTTCCTACTTGTCACTCATGAGGCTTCCCGCAGGTGGGACTTCTGCTGCCGTCCTCTGCTCTTCCCGTTGGCTACCTCCTCCCTACCCTGAGCCCAGTACAACCATTTCCGTTCTGTCTGGACTTTCTCCCCGCTGTAGTGCCAGCAACGTGAGGACAGCGGTTTCTGCCGCCCTCCGCCTTGTATCTGACATGGAAATCTGCTCCGTGGAGATGTGGGAAGAACGCACGCTCTGGATACGCCTGTATCCGCATGCCTCCGCCATCCTCAGGACTGGCTTGAGGTACCAAGGCCCACAGACTCCTGCCTCTGGAAGAGGGCCTGGGGACCAATTGGACACCCTGGTGTCTTGCACTTGCCCTCCCTACCTTTTGCCTGTGGTCCTGAAGATGCTGTGTTGCTTACAGAGAACTGGCCTGCAGACAGTGGTCATAGGTGGGCAGATAAGAAGGCCAGAAGAAGCTTATTCCTGTCCAGCTGCTTCCACCAAAACCCAAGGGTGGACCCTACACCGAGGGCCCTGCCTGGCCCACCAGGAGCTGTCACCTCCTGGTAAGTTGTCCCCTCCCAGAAGAACTCATCATCTGGGGGCAGGGGGGAGCTTGAACCCTTTTGTTTTCAGCCAAACCCAGGTTTGTGCCCAAGGAATATCCTGGTCCCTGAGCTCTGCCTCCCATGGAAGCAACTCAAGCTACCAACTACAGAGCACAGCCACCAGAAAGTGTCCCTCCTCTCAGAAAGAGACCAGGCCCTCCCCTGCCAGGCCCCCGGAGGCAGTGCCCCTGCAGCTGGGCTGTCATGGACCAGAACAGAGAGAGAGAGAGAGTACAGGGTGGCCCAAGACCATGATTTGCAATGTCATGAGGGATAGGACGGAGGCCAGGCTGGACAAGGGCACTTGCAGAGTCACAACCCTCAAGAAGAACAGGAACAGAGATATCTGCCCACAGTATGGGGATGAGGCCTGACCTGTGGTGGCGCAGTGGATAAAGCGTCGACCTGGGAACACTGAGGTCGCCAGTTCAAAACCCTGCACTGGTCTGGTCAAGGCACATATGGGAGTTGATGCTTCCAGCTCCTCCTCTCTCTCTCTCTCTCTCTCTCTCTCTCTCTCTCTCATTCTGTGTCTCCTCTCTAAAATGAATAATAAAAAAAAAAAGTATGGGGACGAGAAGGCCACATATCCAGCTTGCTGGGACACACTTGTACTGAGAGTTTGTAACCGTGGGCTCAGAGCCTCACCAGGGAGACTTACTCAATTTTCACAGGTTCCACTCTCCAGGCCCATGTCCGCCCTCCAGCAGGTGCACTCACATAAAACCTGGGCTCTGGAGAGAAGCAAGCATCGCTGTGGGGAGACGCTCGATGCAGCCCTGTCTGATTCCTACCAGTAAAGGTGGGTTCACTATCAGAACGTGCAGAGCACATGAAGAGAGCCACCATGGGGAGGGAGCGGCTAGCACGTGACCAGCAGGCGCCCATGCCCCACAGAGAACGTCAGAGAGTGAGCCCATCGTAGGAGAGACTGTGATCTACATGGTTAACGTGGGAAACACAACTCAATGAACGCAGTGGTGGGGCAAATGCAGTGCATACTCTACTGCATGCCAGGTATGCAGGTGTGAGGGTGTGTGTGCGTGTGCTGAGTGTGTCAGGTGTGTGGGTGAGGGGGGGTGTGGGTGTGCATGCATACCCGATTCAATCCAGTGTGGCTCAGAGCAGGATGTGGACAGGCATTCCTATTAGGGAGCAAAGAACCTGGGGCAAAGCAGAATTCAAAGGACAGTGACTGAGGCTGTTCCACACGTGATGAAAGATGTGAGACCTCACGTTCAGGAATACTGCGAGTCTTAAATTGGGAGAAAATAAAATGATCTTCCTTCTCCATTTGGGAGTGTAACCACAGAAATACAAAAGAAAAACACAGCCAGATTATCTCAAATGAATTATAATGAAAGCAGACATCAATGAAGAAGTTATGTATTTTTTTCAAACTGTCAAGATAAAATAATGATGGACTTAGGGTTTTATATACAACACTATTATTTATTGTGGTATATAAAAAAGTTACTCTCAAACTTAGCAACTTCAGTCAAAACGCATTCAGTATCTCATAGTTTCTATGGGTCAGGAGTCCAGGCACGTTCAGCTCCATCCTCTGCTTACTGGTTGTACACAGGGCTGTACCAGGTGGTGGCCAGGGCCCAGCTCCCATCTGAAGGCCTGGATGGGTGAGGGGTACAGGCTCGGTCCTCCTGGCTGCTGAGTGAAGCCCCTCATTTCCTGGCCTCATGGTCTCTCCCAGATGGCAGCTTGCTTCATCCAAGTGCAAGCCAAGAAGGCAAGACAGTCAGCAGTGACCTAATCATGTAAATGACCCCCCTTTGCCTGTCCTGTTGGGGACCAGCTCACATTTGGAGGTGGGAGGGACATGAAGGGCTGCTGAGAAGTCTACCTCACTACTGAGTCCATGTTGGCCACCACTCAGGAAGAGACGGTGAGGCTGATGCAGAAGAGGCAGGAGGCAGGAGCAGTTGTGTGTCACTCACATCAAAAATAACAGCAGCAGTTTGGGTACAAAATAAAGTGGTACTGGAATCGTGAAGAAACAGGATCTTAATCCTGGCCGGTTGGCTCAGAGGTAGAGCATCAACCCAGCGTGTGGAAGTCCCGGGTTGGATTCCCGGCCAGGGCACACAGGAGAAGCGCCCATCTGCTTCTCCACCCTTCCCTCCTCTCCTTTCTCTCTATCTCTCTCTTCCCCTCCCACAGCCAAGGCTCCATTGGAGCAAAGTTGGCCTGGGCGCTGAGAATGGCTCCATGGCCTCAGCCTCAGGCACTGGAATGGCTCCAGTCACATCAGAGCAACGGCCCCAGATGGGCAGAGCATCGCCCCCTGGTAGGCTTGCCGGGTGGATCCCAGTGGGGCGCGTGCGGGAGTCTCTCTGCCACCTCCCCGTTTCTCACTTCAGAAAAATACAAAAATAAAGAAAAAAGAAACAGTATCTTGTGACATTGAGGGGCTAGGACAGGGGAGGCAACTGGAATTGCAGCGCTGAATAAACTTGTACCCTTGAGTAACATGTGAGTTGTTAAAAGGTTAAAGGTAACTACTAAAATGATACAGATAGCTTCCAAATCTGTGGTGGGGGATCAGAAGAAAAGTGATCAATGCAGCAGGAGTCAGGCAAGGAGAGAAAGAAGCGAAGGTAAACTGTGGTCAAGAGTAAAACTGAAATGTGGAAATCTCAACCATTATCACAACAAAGTTAAATGCATTAAATTAGCCTTTTTTTTTTTTAATAAAATCACTTAGCAAGCTGGATGAAGAAAATCCAGCTGTGTCCTAATGTGAAGAACACTGGGCAGTAAGGATAGATGTATAGGCATCTGCCAGTCAGAGGAAAACTGTTATTATTTCATTAAGCCAGGTGGATGAACAGCGTGGTTAGGAACAGAATGGACCACATGACATAATCCCAGAACAACTTCCCAGGGGAGGTTTGTGGACTCTGAACTTGTATGTACCAAAAACGCAGCTTGAAGACCTGTGAGACAAATAATTGGCAGGACTACAAGAACAAATGATCAAATCCACAACTATGGAAGACTATCATAACACACATCTCTTATTGTTGATAAGGCTTCAAATCGATACATTCAGGAGAAACTGAAGAACATAATTAACAAGCATGAGTCGATAGATGGGTAAAACCCTGCTTCCCAAATTAAAGAACTCATTATTTTCTTTTTTTTTTTTAGATATTTATTTTTTTCTTTTTTTTATTTTATTCATTTTAGAGAGGAGACAGAGAGTGAGAGAGAGAAAGAGAGAAAGGGGGAGGAGCTGGAAGCATCAACTCCCATATGTGCCTTGACCAGACCAGTGCAGGGTTTCGAACTGGCGACCTCAGTGTTACCAGGTCTTCGCTTTATCCACTGCGCCACCACAGGTCAGGCAAGAACTCATTATTTTCAAAAACACATGGAATGTTTACCAACAATGGATCCATTACAGGATCACAAAACCGAGTCCCTCCAAAATACTAAAGATCTGTATTAATCAGGTTCTCTGCTCAGATGCGATGACAACAAAACTAAGAAGTGATCACCAGACATTTTTAAATATAAAAACAAAAAAATCCACTTGCCTAATTCTTCAAAGAATGAGTCAGAATGGAAACTTACAGTATTTTGAGCCCGACAGTGAAGAAGCACTCCATGTAAACGTTTGGGGTGTAGCCAGGCTGGTACTCGAAAGGGAGTTTTTCATCTGGAAATGCATATACAGTATTGTGTAAGGAGAAGGGTAAAGCTGTCATCTTGCCTTCAACTCAAGAAGTTAGAAAAGGGCCTGACCAGGCGGTGGCGCAGTGGATGGAGCGTTGGACTGGAATGTGGAAGACCCGGGTTCGAAACCCCCGAGCTCACCAGCTTGAGTGCGGGGCCATCTGGCGTGAGCAAAAGCTCGCCAGCTTGGACCCAAGGTCGCTGGCTCCAGCAAGGGGTTACTCAGTCTGATGGAGGCCCGCGGTCAAGGCACATGTGACAAAGCAATCAATGAACAACTAAGGTGTAGCAACAGCAACGAAAAGCTAATAATTGATGCTTCTCACTTCTCTCCCTTCCTGTCTGTCTGTCCCTATCTATCCCTCTTTCTGACTCTGACTCTCACTCTGTCTCTGTAAAAAAAAAAAAAAAGAAAAAAAGAAAGAAAAGCCCGCTTTAGGATTAACAAAAGCTGGCTCTCTGGAAAGACGTGTAGTTGGGATGGCCTCGGACACCCCCACCGCTGGTACTCACACCTGCAGGGTCCCTTCCCCTGAGCGTGAGCTGGACTTGCTGGCCATTCTGATGAGCAGATACCACAGAAGGGAGGGATGCCACCCTCAAGATGAGCTACAAGAATGTTGCGACCTCTGTTTCTCTCTCTCTGGGCAAAGAGTCAGAAAGTTAGCACAGTGCCAAAAAGGAACACTGATGGGAGCCAGAGACACATCCCAGGACTAAAGCCCTGAAGGTGGGTGCCTTTGGCCCTCACCTCCCCTCAGAAGTTTCTGATGCGAGTGCTGCCCAGCACTCGGCTCTGAAGACAACTTAGCAAACTCCTGGGCAGGCCGTGTCTCCGTGGTGGAGGTGAGAGTGTGGCCCATCCCTGGGGAGGGGTGGAAGACCATGCCAACGGGTGACTGCCTCCTTCGTTTTGCAGGACAAATCCAAACCATTCAGAGATACTTTAGGCATCTATGAAAGGAAAAGTGGGGAATAGGACCATAGCAGCCTGAGGCGGGAGGGCCCCTTCTGCGCCTGGCAGACACGCAACCTTAAGGTGCCCCCTACCTCCACCCCACATACCTCAAGAACCCCCAGACCCCACTGAAAGCAGAAAGCTGCTCCAATCATCACCCCTTTTATTCATGACATGTGTTTAGCACTGACTCTGAGGGAAGCGAGATGCAAACACAAGGGTACAGAGGGACCGAGATATAACTCTGACTTACCACACAGCCCGTATCTCGTCAGAAGAAATGCAAATGTGGGTAGTTAAAAGGTGAAATATGCGCAAGAAGTATTTAGATTATTCTGGGGGTGAATTGAATCTAGGGGTCATTAGCTAGGGTGCCTTGAGCTTTTTTTTTTTTTCTTTTTCTTTTATTCATTTTAGAGAGGAGACACAGAGTGAGAGAGAGAGGGGGGGGGGAGGAGCTGGAAGCATCAACTCCCATATGTGCCTTGACCAGACCAGTGCAGGGTTTTGAACTGGCGACCTCAGTGTTCCCAGGTCGACGCTTTATCCGCTGCACCACCACAGGTCAGGCGCCTTGAGCTTTTTGCACCAGAATTTCTGGCCCAAAGTGGCTTCAGTGCAAGTGGTTATCCTCTCACCAGTGAGCTGTCCAGAGTCAGGAGGATGCAGGGTTGGTGAATCCATCCTGCCAGCAGGGGCAGGCTTTGGCCTCAGCTCTCCTGGGTTCTCTTTACCTCTTTCCTCAGGGTCTCCCTTTTGCTGCTACATACAGCTCCTGACCATCACATATTCACCCTACCAGGGCAAAGGCAAAGAGTGATGGGCTGATTCCTGCCATCTGCCTTTCTTTAGTGCAAGATAAAACGTCCTGGAAGCCACCTGTTCCTCAGCAGGTCCCCTCTTAGGCCCTGTTGCCTGGAACTGGGTGGAATGCCTCCCACCCTGAGCCAGTCCTAGCGAGGAGGAAGGGGAAGACTATGACGGGTGACCTCTATTCAGGGGTCATACCCTGGGAATGCCTTTGTCTGGGCCATGGCATAGGGAGACCAAGGCAATTGACTAGTATTAGCATCATTCAGCGTGGGATAAAGGAATGGGTGCTGAAAAATACCAACAAAAATTTCAAAAGGAGGTCCAGGCCCCAAAGTCCAGGAATAGAATGGATTGTCTCTGTAGAAGACATCGTCACAAATGACGACAGCACGTGGCAGCCCAGCAGCAGGAAGCGGGACTGACACCTTCACGGATGGCACGTTGGTGGGAAGGAGGGTGGTGGGTGCTTTCTACGTGCAGACTCGTGTGCTCTCTCGGCTGCCGCCGATTCCGTGTGTCGCCCCGGCCCCCTCCCCCGCCTCCCCCGTAAGACGACCCTTCCCCTTTCTGCAGTGTCATCTCCTCTGTCCCTGCCTCCTGCCCTGGGTGTCATCTCCTCTGTCCCATCTCCTCCTGCCCAACCTGAGCTGCCTCTCTCCTCTGGGTCCCGAGCCACCAGGTGGGAGAAGCGCTGCAGCGTTAGCGCCCCCGCCTCCCACCGATCACCATGGAAATCCCTGGGTAAGGACCCGCCCACGTGGCGGAGAGCTCGCGCCAGCGGCTCGCGGGTTCCCCACCCGGTTGCTGCCCTGGGGACACGAAGGATTCCGCGTCCGGGAAGAGGGAGCTTGAGGCCACAGAGGGCCAGGCGGGCTCCGGCCAGGAGGGGTCGGAAAAAGACGCCCCGAGAGTGCCGCTCTGTGATTGGCTAGGGCGCGTGGTGACGTCACTGACGTCACGAGGAGGCGTTGTGACGTCTGGGCGGCTATAAAAAAAAAAAATCCGCGCAGGCTGGCCCTGCCGGGTGCGGGGCGTTGGTTCCTCGCGGTCTCTGTTTCCTGGTGCTGAGGGACCCAGGTCCCTACCTTCGCGCCCCTCTGCGGGCCCTCAGGTCCGTGCACGAGCGCCGCGTCCCGGCTGCTCGCCCGGCGCCCCGGTTTGGCCGGGGGGGGGGGCGATGGGTCGCTGATAGTGCCCGCGCACCGGGCCCTCGGCCAACCCGGGAGGACCCGCCCAGGCCTCTGGCATCGCAA
This sequence comes from Rhynchonycteris naso, assembly GCA_037038555.1. Classification (NCBI taxonomy): domain Eukaryota; kingdom Metazoa; phylum Chordata; class Mammalia; order Chiroptera; family Emballonuridae; genus Rhynchonycteris; species Rhynchonycteris naso. The sequence goes on along the minus strand of CM072996.1, from coordinate 316,903,650 downwards.
CCGGCTCCGCTCGGGTGGGCAGAGTCCGCTGATCACCAGACCTCCGACCTGGTGCCCTGACTCTAAGACTTCGCTGGGCACAGAGGGTGGTCGCCAGCTGTCCCCCGGACACCCATCAACCGTGGGCCGCCGCCTGAACCCCAGATCCGAGGTCTCCCCTTTGGACTTCCTGCTTCACGCAGAGCAGCTACCGATCCTCTAGAACCCCACCCACACGCACACCGGGTGTCCTGCCCCAAGGGGTGGGTTCCTCGATGTTCTCCAATGTTCTTCCGGTCATGGTCTGCCTGTGGTGGTCAGGTGAGGTGGGGGAAAGAGCTACCACCTGGTAGAAGAGAAATAATTCATACCAATCCTCATATGCCTCATTACCAAGATAGATATCCTCCAAGAATCTGAGCCTACAAGATAGGAGTGAGGAGAGCCCACAGAGGGAGGGAAGAACCAGCCCCACCATGATTCAGTTTCTCTGGCAGACAGATGAAAGGCCAGGACATGTGGCAGGAAGAACTGTCTGAAGCCCAAGGCCACAAACCCAGGTGGAAATCCATCTTCCAGGTCAGGAAGGACATCATGTATTCAGATCCTAAGGACACAGGCTGAAGACAAAGCTCCCTCTTCAGGCATCATAGCCAGTGGACCTAACCCTGTGTCCCCAGCTCTGTGCACTTCTTCAGTGCAAGTGTAGCAAGAATGCTTGAATGAAGACCCTGGACGGGCAGATGAAGCAACTTCTCACCTTTTGTAGTGGATAGGTAGCTATTTAGTGTCAATAAGCTATATCTCCCCTAATTGGCAGGTCCCTGCAACCATGTGATCATGTAGAGAACCTTTTGGATGACTTGTGACTTCTGCCCTTAGCTGGTCTGGTCAGGTCTTGGAGCCAGTTGACAGGGGAGCAGCACTGAGAGCCACAGTCAGTCCTCATTAGCCCTCTATCCCCAAGCAGAGCCTTGGAACCCTGCTGGCTGTGTGGGGGTCAGCTGTAAGTAGTACCTTCACTCCCCAGCCTCTCCTTTGGACTAGACGCGCGTGTTTACAAAGAAGCCTCATAACAAATAGTTAGCCATTGAAACAGCAGTGATTTCAGTTATTAACAACTGCCAGTTCCCATGTTTTTCTTGGTAGAGTGAGACACACATTTCTGCAATGCCCAAGAGCGAGCTGCTCTGCTGCAGGTGAGCAAATGCCAACAGTCAGCCAACAACTGTGACAAATGACATTCCTGGCACCCCCGATGGAGGAAATAAGGCACCAAATTAATAAAATGGAGACTGCAAAGCATACATTTTTATTAAAGAATAATTTTGTGGTAACCAAGTCACGTGGAAGCCTTCACAAGAAGAAGACTGCGTTACGTGCTGAGCAAACCTGGCACGTTGTGATGAACTGCAAAGCTGGGCTTTCCACGGCATCTGGAAGGACAGTGTTGACCATGGGTGTCCCCAGGCTTGCTGAAGCAGCTGCCAAAACAGCAAAGAGATGGCACGGGCAGCCAGGACTGGTGACTGCACCCAGAGTGTTGCCTGATTCACAGTGGCTCATGTGGAAGATGTGGTCTTCATGCCTACTGCTCATACCTCAGCTTGCGACTTATTTTCATGGGGAATTGTTACACAACAAATTAACCCTCATTTCGACTTCTTGAGATAGAATATTATGGGCTTAATTACCTTTTTCTACAGATACTACCACATCTACAGAATTCGGAATATTTTAATGTAGAATATCAGTATTTGTGCATTAAGCATATGATACTTATTCATTTTTTTAAAAAAAACAATGCCAAATGTCAGCCATGGACCCAGGGACGCACCTGCTACAGCCGAGGGTCTGGGTGGGAGAAGCCTAGGTTCCCCCACAAGGTGTCTCTCCCACCTCCAGGATCCCACACCCCATACATCAGCCCCGCCTCTCTGTGGACTCTTATTGGAAGCAATATGTCAACATGCTCAAGTTCCTCCATTGATCCGTGTCTTCTCCTCTATGTGCAGACTTCATGGAAACTGTGTCCCTTCCCATCATTGTCGTGGGACATAGCTCCGTGGCTGGTCCTGTGAGCAAGCACTCCACACTAAGTCCTTGTGGGGTCCACTGTCAGAATGTTATGTATACTACCGTGGCAATTGTGATATAATGTGTGAAATCAATAGTTGGTGCATCTTAAATTCCCACAATTCTGTATGTCAAATATCTCTCGGTTAAAGAAAAAAAAAAAAGATGTCCAGTTCTGTGAACCCGGAGAAAAGATGATGTCTGAATGACCAAATTGCGGGTTCCTGTTGGTACCACTGCATTCAAATAACATCAGGATCTATTTTATTGGCCAAATACAATGCATTTAATTTGTACACTTCTGAAATTTGATAACAAGACAGCCTAGGTTAAATCATATAGCTTCTCAAAGCTGCCTGTACTCATTTAGAGTTCAGTTTTTGTGCTTGAAATGCAAAATAACTTCCTAAAACTCCTAGGCAGAAACATTACTGTTCTGATGGTCTGTGGTTCAAGGAGCTGATCAATCTCAGCCAGCAACACCCTGTTTCTGTTGGGGAAGGTTTAGAAAATTCTAGAAGAGCTACCTTTTTCAAAGTCACACCAACACTTTGTTCCAAATTTCTCCTGACGGGACTCCGTTTTTACCCTCTCGCCTTCACACACTTCCAATATTCACAGGAACACGTGTACCAATGTGGTCTCTTCACCAGCAGAAAGAAGGGTGTAAGCTTCTGATTATCTTGATGAATTTGCACACATGGACACAATCAGGTACAAGGAACTTGGTGTGTCCAGGACAGGAAGCTGCTTCTCATCCTCGCATGGTCTGTTATCACAGGATTTTGCTAGGATGCTGCATGGTATTGGGGGCAGGGGTAGGCAGAGGTAGGGGCAGAGTCCTGGCAGCTCCCACTCGGGGAAAGCAGCTTCCCTTATGTCACCTTAGGGTATTTTCCAACACTAAAAAAATATTTTTTTTTTAGATTGATGTGGTGGTGTCATGCTCTCCTGGGCCGGGCCTAAGCCCCACCAGATGAGGGACGGGCATTCCTGGCGAATGGGACCGCTCTTCTCCCCCAGCCCTGCAGGCCCCTCTTTTGTCCTTCTCCTCCCTGCCTTGACGGGTGGCGGTGGCTGAGCAAAGAGAGAGGGGTGCAGGACCTGGCCGGACCTCAGCCCTGTCGCTCTCTGCCTGGTGGTGTGGGCGGCGGGGCCCGTGGTCTCCTGACGCGGTGGACACTCTCCGCCGTCTTGAAAACAAAAGAAAAAGAAGAAAAGAAATTAAAAAAAATTTTTTTTTAGCCTGACCAGGCGGTGGTGCAGTGGATAGAGCGTTGGCCTGGGACTTAGAAGACCCAGGTTCAGAACTCTGAGGCTGCCACTTGAGCGCAGGGCCACTTTCTTGAGGGTGGGATCACAGACATGACCCCATGGTCTCTGGCTTAAGCAAGGGGTCACTGGCTCAGCTGGAGCCCCTCCGTCAAGGCATATATGAGAAGGCAATCAATGAACAGCTAAGGCGCTGCAATGAAGAATCAATCAATGCTTCTCCTTCTCTCCCTGTCTGTCCCTCTTTTTCGCTAAATCTATCATCTATCTATCTATTTTAAATTGTTCAAGAAATGAGCCTGAAAAGTGAAACATAACAGATGGTATGGTTTAATGTGGAAATCTTCTAACTAATAAAATAATTTCATTTCTATTTGAAAAAGAGAATAAAAGGATTGTATTTGAAAGGATAAGAATGTGAAATGGTTGAACGGAACTCAGAGTACCCCCGATGCTCCTGCCTCCAGCACACAGGCCCCCATTCTACATGGGGAGCTGCTTTTCCTGTAAACTAGTTTTCCATGCTCCCCCTTTTCTCTTCCAATAGGAAACCTGGGTTCCATATGAAGACTCCAGCGGTTAGTCTGGCCATGGGACCCATGACTGACATACAGCCCTGGTCTGCAGACATTTCGGCCACCTTGCTAGAGGCGACACTCAGAGAAGGACCCGTGCCACGACGGACCACCGCCCTGGAGGATCACTGCTACAAGGGGTCACTGCCTTGCAGGGTCACTGCCACAAGGTGTTACAGCCTCTAGCGGACACTGCCACAAGGGCTACAGCATATAAAGGCGGCTTTGCGGGAGATCGCACACTAGTTAACCCCACAGCCGCGCCCCCCGTGGGTCCCAGCCGGTCCCAGCCGAGGAAAAGGGCGGACCAGGGCAGCCTCCGGCCAAGGGGCGATCTTGCCCTGCCCCTAGTTCAAGAAGGGCACCGCCCAACCTGTCTTCCCGATGATTGGCTAGAGGAGAGGAAGGGCGGCGGTGATTGGTCGCGACGTTTTCCGCCGCCAGGCCGGTGGGCGGACACGATTGGTGCAGACGCGTCGCCTGGCCGCCCCGCCCCTAACGTCACTACCCGGCGTGCCGCGCGGCGCTTCCCCTCCGCCCGCTAATGTTTTGGCCGACTCAAGATGGCGGTGCAGGAGTCGGCTGCTCAGCTTTCCATGACCCTGAAGGTGCAGGAGTACCCGACCCTCAAGGTGGGTGTGCGGGCGGGGCGGCCGCGCGGGTTTGGTGCCGGCGGTCAGCGGGTGCCGGAGCGCGGCCTGGGGTGCCCGGCGGGGTCTGTGGGGTCGGTGGGGGTCTGCGGGCGGTGGTGTCGCGGGGTCCGGGTCTGCGACTAGGCGAGCTCCAGGGGGGCGCGCCCCCGGGGGCTGCGGGCTCTGGGGCCTGCGGGCTGTGCGGAGCCCGGGTCCCCGGGGGCAGCGCGGCCTGCCACTGTGGGCTTGACGGGGCGGGGTCTGGTGGCGCCCGCGCGCGTGGGGTCGCGGGGTCGGTGGGCGGCGGGGTCCGGGTCAGGCGGGTCTGCGGGGCCGGCCCTGCCCGGCGGGTGTGGCTCGGGGCCGCGGCTGCCCCTGCCCGGCCTGCGAGGGCTTCGTGGCAGGGCGGAGAGCGCGTCAGCCCCGCGCCGGCTTCGCCCTCGGGGCCGGTGTGTGTCCCCCTGCTTCTCAACCTGAGCGCCTCTCTGCCGGTCCTGGCGGGGGGCCCGGGGCGAGGCCGAGCTTCCTCCGTGTGCGGGGTGGCCGGCAGCCGGCCCCGGTGCCCGACGGTGGGTGGCCAGCTGACCTCCGGAAGCACCGTGTCAGAAGCTGTCGTGTGTGGGCTTCCAGTCACTGATTAGGGAAGTTGTCAGGAGAGCCCCAGCGAGGTCACGAGAACCCATTCTGCGGGGGTGTCACCAAACCTGAAATACAGCCCTGGCCGCTTGGCTGTTGCCTGTTGGGTGACCTTGGATGGTCAGTTAGCCAAGTCGCATTCCATTAGAGTGGAATTGGCGTTCCTCGTAGGAGGGCCTGTCCTGGCTTGCAGCTCACCTAATTGGTGAAGGTTTGGATGGTGATTTGCCTTGCAGCGAAACACCTGGAAAGGAATTCCTTCAAAGGTCAAGGTCGTCACATTCCTGGGAGATCGGTGGCTGAACTTGAGTGGTTCTGGATTCTGTCCCTGCACTGCCCCCCCCCCCCCCCCCCGCACCCATCCACGTTGGTGAGGGCTGGTGATGGCGGATGCAGTGTGAGTCCTCGCAAATGTTTTCTCCTGTGGGGTGTAGGTACTGTGGGCTCCGATGTCACCTGAGTGTGAAATGGGGGACTGCACATTAGAAGACACAGGACTGGAGCCAGATGGCCCTGCTGCGGCATTGGCACCCAAGTTGGTACCCTGACCTTTCCCCAACCAGTGGTTGCCATAGGAAGGGGCCAGGAGCAGGCGAGCTTGTTTGAGGGACCCCTTCAAGGTGTAGGTGGTCAGCATGTGGCTCACAGAGGCCACATACCAAGCTGCCTGAGACCCCAACAGGAGTGGTGGGGGAACTGTTACCTGCTGGCCTGGGTACTCACTCAGTCCACCCTCAGGTTGTCTTTTCAACTGACAGACAAGGTTCAAAGGTCAGAACTGGTGGTTTGTCATTTTGGGTCCTGGCTGGTGAATATGAGAAACATCAGGAAAGGTTTCTTTCTCACTTCCTCCTCTGTTGTCACAATCAGGAAGAGTGTGGCTTGCATTCTGCAGCTGTTAAGTAGCCTTTGATTGAAACAGTCATGCACATACACAGGTGAAGAAATACCATGTGTCATTTCTTTTTTTTTTTTTTTTTAATTTCTTTTTATTTATTCATTTTAGAGAGCAGACACAGAGTGAGAGAGAGAGAGAGAGAGAGAGAGAGAGAGAGAGAAAGCGGGGAGGAGCTGGAAGCATCAACTCCCATATGTGCCTTGACCAGACCAGTGCAGGGTTTTGAACTGGCGACCTCAGTGTTCCCAGGTCGACGCTTTATCCACTGCGCCACCACAGGTCAGGCCATTTGTGTCATTTCAAGGGTGCTTGCCACATTTTTTAAAAAGTTTTATTTATTAGAGTGTTTTTTTATTTTCTTTTTTAATTCTTAAAATCTTATTGATTTGAGAGACAGCAAGCATCAACTTGTCCTACCTAGTTGCATTTTTAGTGTGCACTCATTGCTTGCCTCTCGTAGGTGCCAACAGGGGACGGAACCTGCGACCTTGGTGTGCCAAGACGATGCTTTACCCACTGAGCCACCTGGCCAGGGATATTTTAGAGTATTTTTAAAAGCAGGATGTTAGCAGTCAGAGAAGCTGCTTTCATCACCGCTTTCTAGGTTGTTTAGGTCCTGTTTATTCCTATTCTGTTGACGTGTGTCTCTGCTGAGTTAACACTTTTCTTTCTAGAACTTTTCAGGACTAATTCCTAGGGAATAATTAGGGTTCATTGGGAAACGAAGGACCCTTGACTTGGGCACATTTGTTAACATGGATTTAGCAGGGTGTTGGAAGAGCTGATGGTGCAGGAGCTGAGCTGTACAGTCCTGAGCAGGGTTCAGATGGGGGCACAGGTTGAGGGCACAGCTCCAATCTCAGGGGAAAAGGCAGCGAGGGCTGAGGGCTGGGGCCTGGGCCCAGGACGGTGTCATGGTGCTTCTGTCATCCAAGGGCATGTGTCCTGTAGGCTCATGGGGACAGGCGTGTATAGGACTGAGTCTTTAGGTAGGAATCCTGATATTTGTAGCCCTAGGGCAGGTTCGTCACAGGGTCAGGGCCTGGGACCCTGGGTACCTGGAGGAGGGAAAAGTGGGAGTTGCGATGAGGTGCTGCTGTCCCTGCTCAGACCCAAGCACCCTGCCTCTCTGGCCCCGATCCCGCAGCAGGGTGGATAGTGCAGGAACCTGATGATTCTCTGGCCTCTCTCCACCAGATGCCTGTAGCGTGACCTCACAGTGTCTCCAGACATAGCCAGGATGTCCCCTGGGGGGCAAAATCACCCCCGTGAGAACCATGGGACCGGATCTGGCTTCACAGAATTTGTTTTCATGTTCCTATTGGGGGGGGGTACAGTGGGAACACAGCCTCATGGTCTGGCCCTAGCTGGGTCCTTACCCTTGAGTGCCCTCGAGTGTTACAGGTCATGTCCCTCAGGCTTCCACAGATGGAGATGGGGGAAACTTGGGTGCCTAGCTCGCCATCTTGAACTGATTTTGTTCTTAATAGCTTTTTCTGATCACAAAAGTAATTGATGTTTATTCTCTTGATTATTCTGCTAATCGTTCCATTAATGTTTTGGTGTGTTTCTGTTTTTTTCCTTCAGATAGCTGAAGTAAAAGTGTTTTAGAGGCCTTCTTTATTACTACCCGAGCTGGTAGCCTGCACAACCCAGGAGAAGGGACCCGGTATTAGTCACCGGACCACCTGGCTGTGGGCCCTGGCTCCTCCCTGAGTCTCACCTGGCCCAGCCTCCGTTCTGCCTGGAGCCTCATCTTGGTGCCCCAGTCCAGCCCCACCTCCCAGCTGTCCTCCTCACAAGTGACAGACTGCTGGGGAGTGTGGGGTGTTGGTCTCAACTGGGTCTGTAGACAAATTCTCTGTGGGAATGTTTAAATTTTGTACTTTTAATTTCGTGACAGTTTTTGACCAAGCACTACCCTACAGTTTCAAAGCCTGGGTTTGTACATGTCGTAGAAAATTTGGGTGACAGTTATGTGCCTAGAATTGTAACTTCAAAGTTGACCTTGGCTGCACTTGGGGGCTCTGTGGTCTGGAGTCTGAGGACCTCTGGGGAGCATGAAGTTTGGACTTGAGAGACAAACGTGCTGGAGGTTTGGCCCTGGGAGTGTCGTGTCCTGGACAGTGGCCGTAGGCCAGCTCTTCATTCTTTCTACTCTAGGTTTTCTGACTTAAAAAGCCAGGCAGTCCCTCCTTCACAGAGTGGTTGTGCCGCACTGCAGACCCTGCTGCTCTCTGGTCCAGAGCACTTGAATTATCCCCTTCTTCTCCCAGGTCCCAGCCTGTCAGACCTTCAGGGCACCTGCTCCTCCCTGCAAGCCTCGTGTTGCCTTTTTCCTCCCAGACCCACCAGATCTAGAGTGCGGGTGAAGTGCCTGCTCTGAAGAGCTGTGCCTGCCTCATGCTCCTGGCCTTTCCCTCTTGTTGTTCTTACCAGTTGTCAGATGTTTGGCTGCACGGGCAGGCCTCTGGGTGGCTGGTCCTGTGCTGGAGCACGTCTGCCCTGCGTGTGCCTGGCCCTTCCCGGCGGTGCGGACAGGGTGGAAGGAGGACTCCTGCTTGCTGCAGGTGGTTGTGTTAAAGAATTGTTATTTTCAAGCTAATGTCAAGTCAGGAAAAGAAGGGGCGCCTGATACCCAGTTTTATGTGATGGATGGTCTTAGCCAGAGTCTGCTAACTCCCAGCTGTGGGCTCCTCATAGCGGACCCAGACCACGACCTACTGGTGCCTTTGTCCACAGTGCACAGCAGGCAGGCAGACACAGGGCACAGGCTGAGGGTCCAGATGCTGAAGCCTCGCACCCCTATGGCAGCTCTCAGAGAGCTTCTGAGCCCCAGGCACTGCTAGGGTACTGGGGTATCGAGAAGAAAAAGAAAAACCCTGTCCTGGCATAGCTCTAGGTGGGGAGAAGGGGGCGTTGAATGAGTGGACAGGATGGGCCAGTTCCTTTAATGACCAGGATAAAGTTGAGGCAAGTGTGGGACAGCAGGAGGGCGGGGGACCTATGGGGGTGGATGTGGTGGCTTCAGTGGGTGGCCGTGGAGTTGTGTTCTGGGGAGAAGTTTGTGGGCCGTTTTGAAGTCTTGGCAGATCCTAACCTCATCGGCACTCGTCCATTTGGAGCAGTGTGACTTGGGACATTCCTAAAGCTATACAGAGGTTATGACTGCAGGGGCACTGGGTGCCTGGACCCATGACAGGTACCATGGATGCCCTGGTGCCACGGCTGCAGATCAGCAGGAACAGGGAGCAAACCAGGAAGGTAGGGTGGCCCCAGAGAAAAACGTGGCTGGCACACGTGGCAGCACAGGAATGTCACATCATGGCTGCGCTCTCCTTGAGGCTGTGGGTGGAGGGCAAGCTCCGTGTCCACCAGGGGACTGTGGGTATTTTTAAATGTAATATGTTTTAGACTCTATACATGGATACCATTATTTTGAAATTTTTCTGAAAAAAATAATTAACTACTGTTTGTTTGTTTTTTTAATTTTAATTTTTTTTTAAATTCATTTTAGAGAGGAGACAGAGAGAGAGAGAGAGAGAGAGAGAGAGAGAGAAAGAGGGAGGAGCTGGAAGCATCAACTCCCATATGTGCCTTGACCAGACCAGTGCAGGGTTTTGAACTGGCGACCTCAGTGTTCCCAGGTCGACGCTTTATCCACTGCGCCACCACAGGTCAGGCCTGTTTGTTTGTTTTTTAATGTTTTATTTATTTATTTTTTACAGGGACAGAGACTCAGAGGGATAGACAGGGACAGACAGACAGGGACAGAGAGAAATGAGAAGCATTAATCATTAGTTTTTCGTTGCCGTTGCAACACCATAGTTGTTCATTGATTGCTTTCTCACATGTGCCTTGACCACAGGCCTTCAGCAGACCGAGCCACCTCTTGCTGGAGCCAGCGACCCTGGGTCCAAGCTGACGAGCTTTTGCTCAAGCCAGATGGACCCGCGCTCAAGCTGGCGAACTCGGGGTCTCGAACCTGGGTCTTCCGCATCCCAGTCCGGCGCTCTATCCACTGCGCCACTGCCTGGTCAGGCTAACTACTGTTTTAAAAACTATAAACTGGTAGTTAATAACTAAATATCCCTAAATAATTTAGTACCGGAACTGATCAGCCGAATGTGGCTCAGTGAGAAGATGACCAACTGTGCTTTTGCTGACCATGGACCTGAGCGCTCGACCCGCCCCTCTCTCAGCTGCTTCCTCCTAGCACACAGCCTCCTCCCCAGTGTCCCCTTACAGCACGACCAACGTCCCTGCGCCACCCCACACCCTGAAGGGAGCCGCCCTGTTGCCTGCTGCTGCAGCACTTGGTGCTCTCTGTTGCCTTGGGTCCCCTCCAGTGGCTCAGCCTAGCCGCTATGAACCATGTCCTCTCTCTGCCCTCCACCCCTGTCTGGCACCTTCCGGTCTTACATGCAGGAAAGCCAGAGTTGTTAGAACAGACCTCAGGCCCTCATGACGTGGCCTCCTGCACCCCCTTCTCTGTCCCTACTCTCCCCCTTCTCCCCGTTCTCCCTATCCTCCCCACCCTCCACTGCCCTTGGGACGGAGCCACAGTGGCCTCCCTGCCACGCGGGGTGGGTCCTCAGAGCCTTTGCACTGGTTTGCCCAGAATCCTTTCCCCCCAGATGTCTGTGTGACTTGTTCCCTCACCTGCTCTGGTGTTTGCTCAGGTGTCACCTTCCCGGTGAGGTCACCTTATTTAAACTGGAAGCTCCAGCACCTCCTGCTCTTTCTTGGCTCCCAGCTCCACCTGACAGTGTGTTCTGCTCCTTTGTCCTTTTCTGACTATGGGGCTGCAAGTCCTAGGGAGGGCAGAGAAGAAATAATTTTTCAAATAAAAAATAGACTATTCAATATTATTTTGTCAATTCTGTCCAAAGCATTAAGAATTGAAACAGCCCTGGCCAGGTGGCTTGGTTGGCGGGAGTATCAACCAGAAGTGCAGAGGTTGCTGGTTCGATCCCCAATGAGGGTACGTAAAGGAGCAGTTCGATGTCCCCTCCTTCCCTCCCTCTCTGCCTTCCTCTCTTGCTGAAATCAACAAATAGTTTTTTTTAAAAAAAGAATTGAAACAAATAAATGTAACTATTAGATTGAGTGAGAGATAATATGTATATGTACCCAGAAAACACAAGCCAACTAACTGGGAAGCGATTACAGTGAATAATAAAGGTCAGCTCAGTCACTGGGCACATGATGAAGGCACAGAGCTTGTCACTCTCCTGAAGCAGCAGGAGCAGCTAGATTCCATCACTCGCAGCATCCTAGTAAACCAGGTGACCAGGAGACATGTGGCCTCGCATGGAGATGAAGAAGGGCTGCATCAGCACAGACTGTCACGCTTCTGTTTGAAAATAGGAATGACCACTATACAGGTACCACCTGCCTCTGTGCGCTTGGTCAGGTACGTTTATTCATGACAAGGAAGCAACAGGAAGGGCTGGACCCTGCTTGGCACCAGAGTGGGTATGAAGTGACAAAATAACCTGGCTACAGAACAACTGGCTTTCGTTTATATATTTTAACTAAAAAGTGAGAAAATAAGCTGTTACTGTCATGTGTGCAGATTGACACAGGTGTCCATTGGGGCCATGTGTCATTTGGACAGGGAGCCCTCGCAGGCGAGGGGTGCTTGACCGTGCAGAGGACGGGCTGGGTTTAGCACGCTGGTGGTCATAGTTGGCTCCCTGCTGTGAGCACCCAGCTGACTCAGGACGGGCAGCTCATTTTTACTTAAACGGCTCTTCCTGAAAAGGACCGGTGTGGCCTAGCGAGATTTCTGCGGGTAGCCAGTGGATTGTGGGGGCACGGAGAGGGGTTTGTTCCCTCCTGCTGCTGGCTTCATCACACCCGTGGGAGGCGACCAGAAACATGCCGTTCTTCTTTTCTCTTTCTAATTTAAAGTATTTTCCCCATTGATTTGAGAGAGAGAGGGGAAGGGGAGGAGAGAGAGAAACATCAGTTCCATATATTTGTTCATTCATTGGTTACTTCTCCTGTGTTCCCTGACCAGGGGTCAGACCCGCAACCTTGGCACACTAGGATGACATTGAGCCACCTGTCTAGGGCCTAATTATTATTTACTGATTTTAGAGAAAAAAGTCGGGTGTGTGGGGGGGAACATTGATTCATTGTTTCACTTAGTGCATTCATTGGTTGGTTGTTGTATGTACCCTGACCAGGGATTGAATTTACAACCTTGGCATATCAGGATGACGCTTGATGCTCTAACCAACCGAGCTACCTGGCCAGGACCAGAATGTGTCATATTTCAAGGAGCCTTTTTAAAATGGGGGACTTGCACCACTCCTGTTCATGATGAGCCTCCCTTGGGGTGTGTGCTGTGCTTGGGGAGGTCAGCTCAGTATACCACGAAGACACCGTAGTTGGAAGACTGTCCCATGTACTTACCTGAACATGAGACAGCTCTGAAGGACATATAGTGATATATACTGCTGTTCAGTGCTCAAGGAAACACTTTAGAAGATGGTACTGGCTTTGTGATAAATATTTAGAAGCCTCTGAGGTTTCTTAATTGTGAAAGATAAAAAGCCTCATGCCTTTGGGGAAATACTTCCTTCCTGTGCTGGTAAAATGGCTGAAAACATTATGATGACAAATGGAAATGCATTTCTTTGTCAGCAACTACTGTCAGGAAACCCACAGCAGACATTGGAGGAGCAGTGACGAGGACTCACTAAAGCCAACGACTCTGTGTGGGAGGGTCTTGTGGAGCTGGATGGCAGTGCAGACGTGTTACACAAGTCTCCACTGCCTGTTTGCCATATTTCGTTTCAGTTTTGAAAATGAAAACAGGAAGGATTTTTTTGTGAGTCACTGAAGGGGAAAGAAGGGAAACAACACCATCAGCTCTTTGGCTGCAGGAGCCCCAGGAACCTAAAAGCTGTAACGCAACCAAGTTCCAGTGAAAAACCAAGTAGATCTGAGTCTTACAGACTCAAGTCTCTGGTTTAGCAGATAAGATAGAATTTAAAAGTAAATAACAAAAATTAAATATTCGCCAAGTGTGAACCATAAAGAGCTGCTTCAAATTGAGGAGAAAGATCCGAGACCTCCCTTCCTTGTGGAGTGTTGGACTCGGGCACAAACTGAAAATGGGTACAAGGGGAAATGGGTTGAATTGAACCACATAAAATTGCTGTTTTGTAAAGGTTAAAGAATGATGACAGAAGCCCTGGCTGATAGCTCGGTTAGTTGGAGCATCGTCCTGAAGAGCAGAGGTTGCTGGTTTGATCCCCAGTCAGGACACCTACAGGAACAGTGCAATGTACCAGTCTCTCTCCCTGCCTCTTTTAAAAAAATAAAAAAAGAAAAAGGATGACTGAATAGGCTGATAGCATTTAAAGAGATTTTTAAAAACTGCATAAAGAAAATCCCAGGACCAGATAGATGGCTTCCCTGGTAAATTCATTACATGTTCAAAGAAGAATCAGTAAGGATTCTTGACACACTCTTCCAAAAAAATAGAAAGGAACGTTTCTTACCTCATTCTATGAAGTCAGTATTACCCCAATACCAAAAGCAGACACAGCTGTCTCAGGAACACTGCAGACCAGTGTTCCACATGCCTGAGTGTAGGTGCCAGGATCCTCATCAAAGTGCTAGAAAAGTGAATCTGACAACAAGGGAAAAGGAGTGTGGAAAGTGACTGAATGAGGTTTACCACGGGAATGCAAGGTTGGTTCAACGTGCAAAAGTCAGTGCAATTCACAAGCTTAACAGCACAAAGGGCAAAACTACATCTTCATCTGAATGATACAGACAAAAGCACTTTTTATGATAAGAACACTCAACAAACCAGGAGTAGAGGAGAACTTCCTCAACCTTGTAAGGAAGGATATCTGTGAAAACTCACAGTTGATAACTTGCTTTCTCTCTGAGATCAGGTGCAAGACAAGGCTGTCCCCTCTCTCCACTGCTATTCAATGTTGCCCCAGGGCAGTTAGGCAGGAAAATGAAATAAGGCATTCATATCACAAATGAAGAGGCAAAACTATTTGCAGATGGAATGCTTTTGTACATGGAAAATCCTAAGCAACACACACACTTGTTAGAACCAACAAGCAGGATACACAGTCTGTATATAAGATGTTGTATTGCTATATCTAGAAATGGAAATCAAGAAAACAATTTTATTTATAGTGGCACCAGGAATAACAAAATATTTAAGAACAAGATTTAATACTATTAAGATAGCAGTACTTTCCAAATTCATCTGCAGATTCAGCACAATCCATATGAAAATTGTAGCTGACTCTTTTGCAGAAATTGACAAGCCAGCCCTGAAATTCTTATGGAAATGCAAGGGACCTAGAATAGCCAAAACAGTACTGTGCATCAGCTCAGGCTTTTGTAACAAAGTACCAGAGACTGGTCACACTTCAGGCGGCTGGAAGTCCAAGGTGGATGCAAAGTTCTTGCTTTTGGTGAGGCCTCTTCCCATTGTAGATGGCCGACTTGGCGGACAGTGAGAGCCCTTGGGTCCACGGTAAGGGCACAAATCCCATTCACGAGGCTGCACCCTCGTGACTTAATCACCTCCCAGAAGTACCCTCACATTGGGGCTAGGGGCTCTGTGATTTATGGGGGGGACATAATTGGTCTACGGCACTGTTGAACTCCCCACTCACTCTGCTGGCCCTGCCATCCACCATGCCCCTCTGTCTCAGTGACCGGCCTCCTGGAAGTGGGCACACACAGGGCTTGTCTGTGTCTGGCTCATCTTGTCAGCGTCAGGGCCTTGAAGTTCATTCTGTTGCAGCCTGCGGCAGGACGGCCTTTGTTTTAAAGCTGGATCATATTCCACTGTGTACAGACCACATTTTCTTACTCCTGCATCCATAGATGGACACGCGGGCTGCTTCCACTTCTCAGCTTTGGGGAAGGGTGCTGCAGTGAACGTGGGTGTGCCTTGTCTCTGAGACCGTCTTCAGTCCTGTAGGGTTGCAGTCGACCCTCGAACAACACAGGCTTGGGCCGCACAGATGCACTTACCCAAGGGTTTCTTCAGTAAATACGCAGTCGGCCCTTCGTATCCCTCGGTGTCACAGCCACAATGTGACCAGCTGCCCACTGAAGACAAGGTCTTCTCTTCTGAGGTTGGCCATCCATATTGTGGGGTGGATTTTTTACTGCAGTAGGCTTTGTATGAGAAGTAATCAATGAACAACTAACGTGACGCAACTACAGTGATGCTTCTCATCTCTCTCCTTTCCTGACCTTGTCTGTCTCTCTCAAAATTAAAAAAAAGACCTTTGCCTATTTTTTAATCAGATTATTTGGGGGTTTCTGTTGAGCTGTAGGAGTTCTGTGTGTATTCTGGATATTCACCTGTGTCGATTGTGTGGTTTGCACACACTTCCGCCATTCCTGGGCTGCCTTCTCATTCTGTTTAGGTTCCCTTTGCTTCACAGAGTGTTTTGAAGTTTGATGTACCATTTGTCTACTTTTGATTTTGTTGCTTGTGCTTTTGGGGTGTACAGTGTGTCCGTAAAGTCATGGTGCACTTTTGATCCGTCACAGGAAAGCAAGTGTACCAGGACTTTACGGACACACTGTATTTTTATTTACTTTTTCATTCTTCCAAACCCTTACGTTTCTAGTCATGTTATCCATGTTTATGTAGGCAATGTCTTTTATTTTTCCTTTTAGTCTAGCGACATTCTTTTTAGCCTTACTGTATCTTTTATTTTTTTCTTCACTGTTGTTTGTTGTATCTCTCAATTGACTTTATATTTTTGTTTGAGGCTTTTATCTGAGTTGTTTTCCTCCCAAAAGATTTGTGGGTACAAAATGTGGAGGCCCTGAGCATCTGAGAGTGTTGTCTCCCCTCATTCTCAAGTGACAGTTTGGTGTGGTCTAGGGTCTCCACATTTCTGAAACCCCGTTCCTTTTTGGCAGAAGCCCTTTGCTGGCTGTTTGGTGACTAAGCGGCCGGGTGGGGTTGGGAAAGGCAGGAGAGGGGGGCCGGCTGGGTGGCCTGGTGCACTGGTACGGAAGGTTGGGGAGCAGCTGGCATGAGAGACTGCCACGTGACTCAGCACCACACACAGGGACCACATGATAAACTCTAGGAGCTCCTGCTGGGGAGGGGGGCGCTGGCCACACCCCTGACCTTCCACACGCCCAAGGTCCTGGGCTGCGGGCTGCGCCCAGACTGGTGGGGAGGGGGCGGTGGCTGAAGGCGGGGCCGGAAAGCTCAGTCCTGCGGAGCTCGCCAAGGATGCAGGTTCTGAGGGCCCAGTGCAGGTGAGGCCATGCCTGGGAGGGGTGATGGCGGGAAGTGTGGCTCGGTGCCACTTGGGGATGAGTCAAGTGGAGATGTAGTGGGTACTGAGATGACAGTATTTGCAGCTGTAGGAGCATGGATAGTGCTGTGACACCCTGGGTGGACCAGCGCAGCGTCTGTCCTGTGGACACTGGCCCTCATTTATGCCCACCGGCAATTTTACGGCATTTTAAGGTTACCTGCATCCCAGACGTGTACCAGGTTCTGGGTTGGTTTCTTTCATCAAAAAATTAAAAAGTTAAGGCCTTGGCGTTAGCTCACTTGGTTAAGGGTGTTGTCCCAAAACAACAAGGTTGTGGGTTCAATCCCTGATCAGGTCACACACGGGGAGCAACCAGTGAATGTACGACTGAGGGAACAACAACCAGATGTTTTCTTTACCCCTCCCCTCTCTTCCCTCCTCTGTCTCTCAGAAAAGATCCCTGGCCGAGTAGCTCGGTTGTAGCCTCATCCTGGAACGGGGAGGCTGCCGGTTCAGTTGCCAGGCAGGGCGTACAGGAGCAGCTCAATGTTCCTGTCTCTCCCTGCCCCCACCCCCAGTATAACAATAAAGTTAAGTTTGGCTATAATCTTACAATATAGGTTGTTGGGACAGGATACCGATGATGGACTGTAGATGAAATTACAGCATCGCCTGCTTCCTTTCTGGAAAAAAGTAAGAAATGGACACTTATGCTCAGGCTGAGAAGCCTGCCTTGGCGTCTCCATGCGTTTTGTTGGTGCTGTGGGTTTGGGGACAGTTTGCATTTTTCAGTCGGTCTTTTTCATCTAGGAATATGAGTGACCCTCCGTTCATGCCGTCTTTTGTAGGTCCCGGTCAGATTGTAGAGGAGAAACGTTTTTAGAGAACAGCTCCCTAAGGAAGTGCTGTGCGCCTGCAGGTCTGCGTGGGACTGAGGGCTGCAGCATTTTCTCTCTCCTCCAGGTGCCCTACGAGACACTGAACAAACGCTTTCGCGCCGCTCAGAAGAACATTGACCGTGAGACAAGCCACGTCACCATGGTGGTGGCCGAGCTGGAGAAGACCCTGAGCAGCTGCCCTGCCGTGGACTCCGTGGTCAGCCTTTTGGATGGCGTGGTGGAGAAGCTTAGCGTCCTCAAGAGGAAGGTCAGTGCTGGTTCTGGGCATACCTGCCCTCAGGCCACCCAGTTTGTCCTGAGAAAGGGCCATCTCTTGTGGGACCTGGGGCCATCCTCTCCTGAATGGGGCTGGTGGACATCGCCTGAAGTGGGAGGCTTTGCTGAGCAGTCATTCCCTTCATGCTGCCTATGCTCTGGAGCCTCAGGCCAGCCGCTGGGCCCTGCTCTTCCTGGGCCTAGCTGTCCTGGCCCTAAAGTATCCCATGCCCACGTGGGGCAGGCCAGGATGGGTAGTAACTTGATGTGTCATTTTTAGAATATCGCTTCAATACATCATGTTCGGTTTCTTGTTTCTGGGAACGGTAGAGTGTTTACACTAATATGCCCACTGAGAACAACCCCCAAAATGTGGTGTTTTAAAATATCCTATTGAATATATCAAAGAGCTCCTGAGAAGGATGGCACCACCAGGAGGGCAGGGTCAGAGAGGAGCCCGGGAGGAGGGTAGGGTGTGGGGGCTGCTCTGTGCACACGGGAGCTCTCCAGGGCCTAACGTGCTGGTGACCCGGGCCCTGTGCTCAGGTACGGTGCCCCAGGAGTGGGTGTCCCCAACAGAGCATTGCAGCTCTTCAGCCTGGCATAAGTGGTCCTGACAGGGGAACTCCCTGGCACCAGGCAGAGTAAATGCATTTCTGTGGTGTACATCCTGGTGTCTGTGTAGCGGGTATGTGGGGCACCATGACTAGACAGAAGGAACAAAGCAGTGAGGTTGGCACAGACTTCAGATTCAGAAGTAGTCAGACCACGCTTACTGTCCTTAAGGGATAAATAACAGCTTGAAAGTATTTGCAGAGAACAGAAAATATAAAAATGATTCAGTTTAAAAGAAACAGAAAGCAGCAACTGAAGTGAAAAACACGAGTGCTGAGTGCTCGCTTATAGCAGAGATTTAACAGTTAGGCATCTGACAGCACTGGAGGTTAAGGTGCTGGCGGCTGGGCCTGAGGAGGTGTTTGGAGTGCAGAGGAGGGCAGAGCTGTGGGAGGGGAGTGGAGGTGCAGGCAGCAGGCAGGTGCAGGGACGGTGCAGAGAACAGGATCTGTTCCTACTCTAAACAGGATGAGCAGAAGCAGACCCAGATAGGGTCTGTACACAGGAAAGCAGCAGGAGGCAGGAGAAGACAACTTGTAAGAGTGGCTAGCTTTGTGACAGCAGCTGGAAGCCAAAAAGTAGTGGTGTGTGTGAGAAAGGAGGGCCAGCCAGAGCTCTGGGCCTGTGCTCCCCAGGGCTCGGCCCCTGGCCATGCTTCCGTTCATCGGCAGTGGTGGCTGTGCTGGACAGTACAGGTGCGGGACGTTGCTATCTAGCTGTGTTAGTTTTGAACAAAATTGACTAAGGAAAAAAAAGTATAAAATAGAAAGTGAATTTATAAAGATAAAAAGTTTAAGCCCTGGCTGGATAGCTCAGTTGGTTAAAGCGTCATCCCAAAGCCAGAGGTTGCCGGTTTGAGCCCTGGTCAGGGCACATGCAGGAGCAGCTGATGCCCCCTCCCCATTCCCCCGCCTCTCTCGCTAGAATGAGTAAATAAAAATGAAAAAGAAAGGTTTGGTTAAGAAGCTGTGTCGTTAAAATTATTTGTATGTGACAGCTGTGGAGACCCTAAGCGAGTGGTCCCCGTGGGCCCAGGTGCTGGTCCACGGGCAGTGGGACTGCCGGGCGTCAGGAGCGACTCCAGCACCAGTGTCCCTCCTGGGGGCTGGGGCCCGGGGCCGGCGACAGCCTGGATGGCTGGCCTGAGCTTGCCTCTGCCGCGTGTCTCAGGCGGTGGAGTCCATCCAGGCCGAGGACGAGAGCGCCAAGCTGTGCAAGCGCAGGATCGAGCACCTCAAGGAGCACAGCAGTGACCAGCCCGCGGCCGCCGGCCTGTGGAAGCGGAAGCGCATGGACCGCATGATGGTGGAGCACCTGCTGCGCTGCGGCTACTACAACACGGCTGTGAAGCTGGCGCGGCAGAGCGGCATCGAGGTGCGCGGCGGGCGCTCCAGGGCCCAGTGTTTGTAGGTGCCTCGTTTGTCCCCAGGAGTTTCAGCATACTCTGATTAGGGAGAGCTGCAGGGCTGTCACGGACACCCGACTCCCCGTGTTCCCCGATTTCCCCGTGCGGGGCCTTGTCTCCACTGGTCTGCTTGCAGTGGCTCCGGTGGACAGGTACAGAAACATGCATGCTCTTTCCTTTCGGTCAGAGCATGTCCCTGCTTCCCACTCTGTCCCTGTCCACTTCCAGGATGTCCATGCCCCTGATGAGTAAAGTGACCACGTTCTCACTTCTGGTGCCAGAACCTCTGCAGCGAGCTTTGTCCCCTCAGCTGTCGGGCCTGGGTGTCCACCTCGGTGACCTACCCCGGTGACCATCTCCCCTCCAGCCCTGTGGCCTCTGCCCTGGCGGGGACCCCTTACGCCCCAGCCTCACACTCCTCAGTGACACACTGCTCCCACCATGACCCGATCTGTTCTGTAGCTTAAATCCCACGCATGTGTGACTGCCACCTCGGGCTGATGGGGAGTGGTTTTGTGCAGGGCACTGGCAGGCGCTCAGAGCCTCGTGCTCTTAAAATTCAAGGGTCCTTTTGTGTGGACGTTCCACACGTCCATTTCAGATGGAAAAATTTATCCTTTGAAGTTTGTTTTCTTTGAGTGACTCCTTCCTTTCCTGATGTCTGAGCATTGGTTATCTCAGATTGTGCTGTGGCTGGTCCTTCCTTTACGGCTGTCCCTGACCTCTTGCTGGGGCCTGCATCCTGGGTGTCTTGCTGGTCCTCCCTTACTGGCTGTCCCTGACCTCTTGCTGGGGCCTGCATCCTGGGTGTCTTGCTGGTCCTCCCTTACTGGCTGTCCCTGACCTCTTGCTGGGGCCTGCATCCTGGGTGTCTTGCTGGTCCTCCCTTACTGGCTGTCCCTGACCTCTTGCTGGGGCCTGCATCCTGGGTGTCTTGCTGGTCCTCCCTTACTGGCTGTCCCTGACCTCTTGCTGGGGCCTGCATCCTGGGTACCTTACTGGTCCTTCCTTACTGGCTGTACCTGACCTCTTGCTGGGAAATGCATCCTGGGTGCCTTGCCCTGCTGGGACCCTCCAAGGCTCAGCAACTGCAGTCCCACCCATCCACTCTGACCACCCCTTTTCAAAAATCTAAAGTTCAAACAAGTCCTTAGAGGGAAAACCACAGATAATGAGGGGATGGGTTGCTGGGGTTTCCAAGTGTTTTTGTGAAGGGTGAAATGGGGGGCAGGCCTCAGCTCCATCTGGCTGGAAGGTTCTGCTGGGGTTGGGGCTTACTGGCAGCTTGCCTGGCAGTGTGCAGACCCCTCCTCACCTCTGAGAGCTGTTGGCGTGGGGTGCGCTTGTGCGATCAGAGCGGTCCCAGTAGCGTGGGCTGCACAGCGCTGGGCGGGGGAATGGAAGTGTCTGGTGTGCCATGAGTCCAGTGCTCTGACTGCACTGCTTCCTTCCCCCAAGGACTTAGTGAACATCGAGATGTTCCTGACGGCCAAAGAAGTGGAGGAGTCCCTGGAAAGACGTGAGACGGCCACCTGTCTAGCCTGGTGCCACGACAACAAGTCCCGACTGCGCAAGATGAAGGTGTGAGGAGCTCCCAGAGGGGAGGGTGTCCCGGAGGGTGGGGCTCTTTGGTCAGAGCCTGCCGGGTGGGGCTAAGGCTATAGCACCTGCACAAGGGATCAGGTGTGTTCACCGGCTGGTTCAGAGTCCTCTGGTTCTACTCATCAGCTGGGTTGCTGGGTGCAATGTGGGCTTTGGGTATTTTGGGTGACGCACCGCCTTCTGCGTTAGGGTTTGGACTGATGTTCTGAGCATGAGGTCTGAGGGAGCAAGCAGCACGGTAGCCGCTGCTGGGCTTGGAGCCAGTTCATTCCTCCTACCTGCATCATCACGGGGATCCCGGCAAACCCTGTGGGGTGCAGAGCTCCAGGCTGAGATATTCTTCTTGAACACAGCTTTTCTTGAGACCCACAAGCAGCTTAACAAGTGGACATCTAAACATAATTACAGAGTTTAAATATGCTTATGGAAAGGTGTTTCCGCTGTGGGGCTTGCAGAAATGTTTAACATGTATTAACCCTCCCGCCTCCGTTAGAAAACTTTGTTTCTGTTTTCTAAACCGAGCGCCTTTAACCCCTCCCTGGTTGAGTTTGTCATGTGCACATAGTGACCAGCCAAGGGTGACACTCTCTGCCACTCAGGGCCGCCAAAGCGAGCATGACGTGAAGCCGGGACGGAAAAGTAGAGTGGCCAGTGGCTCCCCTAAGGAAAGTGAGGATCTTGGTATGGAAACCATAAAAGGAAAGCCAGAATTGGTACGTAACACCCGCCCCGCTCCCTGCCCCAGCCCCACAGCTGTGCTGCTCGCAGAGTGGGAACTGGGTCGGAAGGAAATGGGCTTCCCGTCTTGACAGGTTGTCTCTGCAAGCCCGTTACCTCCCAGACCCACGGCTGCTTGGCGAGAGCTCGCCATTTCGGGCGCTCTCGGATGGGGCCTCCCAGCCACGTGTGGGCAGGCGGGCGAGGCTGAACCCACCGATGGACGTTGAACTTGAAAGAACATAGTCACTCAAAAGTGCATTTGGAAGATGCCCTAATGACCTAGCAACATGCTCATAAAACAGTGACTGCACAAATCAGGTCGCCCGACTGCCTCTACAGTGTGTGTGTACACATGAGCTCACACAGGCCAGGAGGAGAGAGGATCCTGGGCGGGCCATGCCAGGGCCAGCAGGGTCCCACAGGTCATGCAGGAGACTAGCAGAGGAAGAAGCTTTGAGACATGAGTTTCCCGTAGTTGGAGGGTTCAGAAGTAGTAGTTGGTCACGCCGAGTTAGTATCCAGTGAATTGACTGGGGTTCAGGAAACGGGGTGATGTGTGCAGTGACCCGTGACAGTGCTGTGTGTCTGTGGGAGTCTCAGACATTTCAGGGTGCGGTCAGCGCTCAGTGCTTCGCCGCTGCCTAGCTGTGGTGTTTCTGTGTACACCCCGTCACCACTAGTGGCCTGCAGTCAGTCCTGCCATCCCGTGTCAGTGTCAGTGGCTTCTGACAAACCATGAGACCAGTTGTACCCCTTGGTATCCTGTGGCACCTTATCAACGTCACGAAAAGACGTTCAGGACCTGCTGTATTTGAAACTGATACTGGTGGAGCAGAGTCATCGTGAGCATGGGACTCCCCAGTATGTAAAGCTGTAACCTGGAGCGCTCCCAGGGCACCACTGTCAGCACCGCCACCCAGGGCCTCCGCCGCTCAGAGACTGGAGGCAGGCGTGCTCTCCCTGCTAGTCTGTGCCGCACCTGCCTCACCCAGTCAGGGTTCAGGCATGGGAAGGGGCCACCCAGCATGGAGGTCAGGGGTGGGCACAGGGAGGGAAACCGGCCTTGCTGTGAGCACCTGTGGTGTGGATGTGAGGGCACCAGGTAAGTGGCTCTCTGGCCCCAGGGTCTGGGAAGCATGTGAGTGGTGCTGAGGCGCAGGGCTGGGGCCGGAGGAGTCCCTGCTAAGCTGGGGGGCCCGGGCAGCCAGGAGGCTGGGCAGGAGAAGCATGCAGGGTCAGTAATTGAGTATTGGGTGTTTGGGGCTGATGGACCTGACTTGCCGGGGGCAATTTCTGTTCACACTATCGTGGGGTATGGGCGCAGTGAACTCAAATGAAGAACCCTAAGATTTGCCTTTTGTTCAATAGTTCACATAATTCTCTTTTTGGTTGGAAATAATCAATGTTATCTGAAACCATGTGGAAGATATTTTAGTTTAGATATTTTTTAAAGTGTTTACTTATTGACAGTAGAAAGAGAAACTTCAATTTCTTGTTCACTGATTTATGTATTTGATTCTGATTGGTATTGGAGTGGGCAACCCTGGCATATCAGGACCATTCTCTAACCAGCTGAGGGCCCTGGCCAGGGCAGTTAAGTTTGAATTACTACCTTTGTAAAGCAAGCCAGTTTTCCATCTTAGGTCACAGAAGTCACCTTTGCCTGCTCACAACCCCTACTCCCCAGTCACAAGCATTTAAGCCCAAGTTGACTTGATAGCACTGAGATCTCAAGAGTTAGTATGTGGGTGTCTGTACGAAGGACCCTCCTGGTGGTGTGTTAGTACTCCTCAGAATCTTCAGTGCAACTTTTTAGCTGGTCCTTTCAGAGACATGGTGGGCCTCGGCCAGTCCTGGGGCCTCTGACCAGCTTTCACCACCTATGCTGGCTCTGCCTGGTCCTGGCCAGCCACCCACCCCAAGCCTTTGTTCCTTCTGCCTGGGCCGTCCTCCCCAGGTGTCCACGTGGCCCGGCCCACGGGTCCCTGCTCCTGCCCACACCCCCGTTTGTGTATGGTGCCACCTTCCAGCCTCACCACAGGAACGGGCCTGCCTCCCCCAGCAACCCCTGGCAGGGTGGGACCGATTAGCGGGTCAGAGTGGATGTCAACTTGACTCTGTGACGCTGAGGCCGGTGAGGTGAGGCCCCAGCTAGGCTGGTGACCAAGGAGGAGGTAAAGTCAGGAAAAGGACTCAGTGTAGAGGTGGCTCTCAGCATGGTTACCTGCTTCACTTGGGACATTGTGTCCCACACACCGTGAACTGCTGATGGCCCCATGGCCTTGCAGGGACTCCTGGCTGCTTCTCACCCCTGGTCACACCTGTCAGGCCCACCAGATGTCCTCCAGGGCCTAAGCCTGCGGGTGGCAGTCCTGCCCCTACTGCACTTCACTGAGGCTTCGCCAGTGAGACTGGGCCCACGAACCGCAGACACCAGGAGGCAGTGGGCTGTGGACTGCAGTTAGGGTTGGGGCGTCAGACCTGCCCCAGTGGCTCTGAGCTTCCTTTTGGAGTGCTGTGCACCTAGCATCAAGCCCGTCTGCAGGGTTGGTCGGGGGATGCTGCTCTGTGGTGCCGTTCGCTGTACAAGTCCTTGTCCTGTTTTTGCCCTCAGAGCTGCCTGGAGTTCAGCCTCAGGATTCAGGAGTTCATTGAACTTATCCGGCAGAACAAGAGACTGGATGCCGTGAGGTACGCAGCAGGGCAGGCACAGTTCCGGGTGGAGGGTGGGGAGCTGGGACCCTGTAGTTCACATTCTGGGGAAGGTGGCTCAGGCTGTCCTGATGGGGGGTCTCTACCCAGGGAGAGCAGCCTGCCTCTGTCACTGGAAGAAGCGAGGATGGGGAGGCTGGGGGCTCGGTGGTTTCTGTCACAGTCATTGGAGAGAGTGCTGATGGCACACAGAGTCCAGGGCGAGACCCATCCTTGAGCAGGCCGAGGCAGCCTCATCCTGGCAGAAGGATGGGGACACTGGCCCGTCACTCTTGCTCAGCCTTGTTTTGGATGTAGTGTCCCCAAACTAGGACCCCTGGGGAAGGGCGATGTGTCGGTGTCCCGCTGGTCCAGCATGGGGCAGAGGTGGCCCCTTGAGTGTGGGTGTCTTGCTGCTAACTCTGCTCTGGTTCCCACCTGATTCAGCCTGCGCTCTGACCCAGGAGGAGCACCGTGAACGGAGTGAACAGGGGGTTCCCCGTGGGCAGGCAGTCTCATGGCCATCAGTCTTGGTGTCTCCCAGTGTGCTTGTTCTTTTTGACCACTGGTGCTGACTCTGTTTTGCTGACCCATCCAGTCTCTGTAGGACGGCGCTGGCCCCAGGGTGGGGTAGGTCTGAGTGCAGAGGGCTGACCAAGGCGTCTATGAAAGCAGGTTTCCTCTGAGGAGAGAGGGGGTCTTGGGGAAGGAAGCGGGTGTGCAGGCCTGGAGCGTGGCGTCCCTGATCCCAGTGGCTCCCAGTTGCATGCCTGGGGTCTTCTAGGGTCTTGTCTCCTGTGATCCAGATACAGTGTGTATCCTTGGGATTTGGGTGCTAAGTCAGTGTCACGAGAGGGGTTCAGGCAGGTGCCCTGTGTGGTTGAATAACTGTCTCCAGGTGTTTCTGTGTGAGAGTCTGTATCTGGTGCATCTCATGCTGTCCCCATCCCCGTCCCACTGAGGAGAGGTGTTGGGGTAACTGCTTCTGAGCACTGGGTGGGAGTCCAGCCCCTGATGAGCTGAGCTCTGGCAGACCCGGCCCATGTCACCGAGTAGAGACTGAGCTCAGGTTCTTAAAGATGACAATGTAAACTTAGAAGAACCAAACTGCTGTTTTCTAGACATGCAAGGAAACACTTCAGTCAGGCTGAAGGGAGCCAGCTGGATGAAGTCCGCCAGGTCATGGGCATGCTGGCCTTTCCGCCGGACACACACATTTCCCCCTATAAGGTAATCTACGTCTGTGACCCTGGGCCTTTGACCAACATCCCAAATGAAGCCTTTCTCATTTGGTTCCCATTCTACTGCTGAGAAAGTGAATAGAAGAATCTCTGAGTCTGGGTGACAGCACACATCTCCAGGACACGCCTGTTGGTGCCTCCTCAACTGTGAGGCCTGGCCTGCTTGTGCCTGGTCTCTTGGCACAGTTGTTCTGGGGCCTTTCCCAGGGTCGTCTTCCCTGAAGCCTAGGGCAGCCCCGCTGATCTCTGAATTGACCCAGGGTCCTCCCCTTGTCCTGAAAAACATCCTGTCCCAACATCCAAGTCGATGTCCTCACTCCTCTTCCCCACCCCTTGGTTCTGCCGCTGGCCGGAGATGCAGTGATGTTCTAGTCACACTCATCTCCTCGTTGGGTCGCTGGGCTACATACATTCTGAGTTCCCTCCCGAATCCTGAAGCCCTGCTTCCTGCTCATGAACAATTCCAACTTTTAACCATTTCTCTTGTCGCACTGTGGGCACCGGGAAGCCCGCTGCCCCTTCACCTCAGAAGCAGCTTCCACCAGCGTCCACTAGTGCAGCATGCTGGGCTCTGCCCGTGACAAGGGTCGTCGTCCCTCCAGCAGAAGTGACAGGCCCCTCCGTCCACTCAGCGGCCGCATGCCTTTCCCATCTCCGTTTGCACCATCACCTGAAGACCAAGGCCCCTCCCGCCGTTGCCCCCGCATCCAGAGCTGCCCCGCGAGTGTGTGTTGTACAGTAGCACCACTCTGCACTCACGTCCCATCTTGGGCACGCCAGCTGCTGTCACAGAACCCGCACACTGGGGGTCGTAAAGCAGAAACATAGTCTCAGCTGTCCTGGAGGCTGGATCTGTGTGCCGTGGTGCCCACGTCTGGGGGTGGCACCAGGGAGCTGTAATCTTGTCACAGGGCTCCATTTTCATGGCCTGAGTTCCGAAAGCCCCATCTCCTGCCACCACCACATGGCTTAGGATTCAGCACATGGATTTTGTGGGGACACGATCCGACCACGGCACTCATATAGGTGCCCATGCCTGGAGGACTGACGTGAACTTCCCTTCTCATGGTCTGGACCAGCCATACTCTCAGGACCTTGAAGCTGCTCTAGGGCAGGGGTCCCCAAACTTTTTACACAGGGGGCCAGTTCACTGTCCCTCAGACCATTGGAGGGCCGCCACATACAGTACTCCATACACTGACCACCAATGAAAGAGGTGCCCCTTCCGGAAGTGCAGCGGGGGCCAGAAAAATGGCCTCAGGTGGCCACAGTTTGGCCCTCGGGCCGTAGTTTGGGAACCTCTGGTCTAGGGCTTGCCCCACGCTCCACCCAGCCCAGGGCTGGGCCAAACCCAAGGTGCTGTGAAGTCCTTGGTGGACCGCCCCCACCTCTGCAGTATTGGCTACAGGCCTTCTGTACAGCCTCTGGAAGCTTCCCGGACTGAATTCACAGAATTCTGTGGTATTTGGGGACCTGTTACAATCAAAAGTCATGAGCCTGACCAGGCGGTGGCGCAGTGGATAGAACGTCGGACTGGGATACGGAAGACCGAGGTTCGAGACCCCGAGGTCGCCAGCTTGAGTGCGGGCCCATCTGGCTTGAGCAAAAAGCTCGTCAGCTTGGACCCAAGGTCGCATACAAGGGGTTGCTCGGTCTGCTGAAGGCCTGCGGTCAAGGCTCATGTGAGAAAGCAATCAATGAACAACTATGGTGTCGCAACAGCAACGAAAAACTAATGATTGTTGCTTCTCACCTCTCTCCATTCCTGTCTGTCTGTCCCTATCTATCCCTCTCTCTGACTCGCCCTCTGTCCCTGTAAAAAAAAAAAAAAAGTCATGAAGTCACAGAACTCTTGAGGTGTTGAGCCTGAACTCAGATCCTAGCTCGTGCTGTTTTAACTCTTCCCTGCTCTGGAGAGGGTACTGACAATGTAAGTACCCAGGGAGACCTACCCCGGGGACTGGGTGTCCAGCCCAGGGTGGTGTGACGCCCAGGTCCCCTCCCTTAGACGCCTTAAAATGGCAATTCCCAGGCAGGTCAGCCAGCCAGGGGAGGTTCCCCAACAAACCACAGTGCCCACCCACTCCCCCAGAATCGGGGTCTGCTGGGTGACAGGTGCAGCCCAGGCATCCACATGGGAGGACCAGGCATCCACATGGGAGGACCTGGCTCAGGGGACAGGCAATGTCGGGTGCAGCACCCTGGAGTAGAGGCTGTGGGTGGCTTGGAAACGAGCAGAGGACCCCGACACTTGCTCATACCCTGGTGGGAAGTCCTGGGTGGGTGTGACTGGGTCACCCAGGAAATAGCACAGGGGCTGGAGCGGAGGGTGCAGGGCTGCTCAGAGCCCTCTCTGCACTGGGCTCAGATGGGAGTGGTGTTAGGACAGTTTGTTATGGTAGGGTTGTGACGTGTCCCCCTTCTCTGAGGGCTCCTGCAGGGAGGCCATGTCCCCCTCCTGGATAGATATCAGAGGTATCACTTTTGTTTGTGTGTGTGTGCCTCCGACCTCACACCTCTGAGTGTGAGCCTTGTAATTTTAGGGACACATTGACCAGATTTAACCTTCATTTTCTGTAATGTGGCTTTTTCATTTAGAGCTCGGGGCTCCCTGCAAGAGGGTGCACTCAGCTGAGCTGTCCTTCTAGCCCACGGAGTCCTGTCAAAGGGCCACAGAACCCCCACCGCTAAACACCCCACCAGCGGGAAGGGGCTTTGTCCTGGGGTGCTGATCTGCGTGGGTGCTGTCTTGTCCCAGCCTCTGCCTTCTCTTCCAGGACCTGCTGGACCCGGCCCGGTGGAGGATGCTGATCCAGCAGTTCCGATACGACAACTACCGGCTGCACCAGCTGGGAAACAACTCTGTGTTTACCCTCACCCTGCAGGCTGGCCTCTCGGCCATAAAGACTCCGTATCCTTCTGGGCTCGTGTCCGTGGTACTGGCTGGTCTAGAAACCTGCCCTGACGCTGCCAGCACTCCATGTTCACAGAAGGCTAATGCTGGCATGTCTTCTGGCAGCTGGTACTCAAACCATTCAGGATAGTCTTCCTGTGGGGTTCTGAAGTACACTGCCGAGCGTCAGTTGCTCTGACCCTTGTCCCAGTGGTCCCGTCTTTGCATAGTGGCAGCCTCCCCTGTGGCCAGAGCTGACACTGACCCAGTGTTTGTGGGTCCTTCTCTAGCCTACCACATGGTCTCCTCCAGGTCTCCATCAGGGCTGTCTGCCTCTTGCTCATCTAATGCTGGGCACTGTGGGCAGGGCCTGCCTGTGATGGGCCAGTGGCTATCCCGGGCCTGTGTCGAGCACTCGGAGAGAGAGAGAGCTTAGCTTGTTCATAGCTCACAGCCGTCCCAACTTCCCCAAGGCGGTCCCAGCTCACATGGCGCTCCCCTGCCCTTCCGTGGTGAGGGTCATGTAGGGCCAGCTGTGAATACATGTCCTTTGCTCTCCAGTAGTGGGAGGGGCCTGGCTGTGGGCCGCCGGCCTCTGGTTTTGCGCACACCTCAGGCTGTTTTCCTGCTAAACGCAGTATTTTCTTTGCCTTGGAAGAGAACTCTTGCTTATTTTCTGCCTGGTCCCCGTGCAGCACTGAGTGGCCTTCATGCACCTGGTCTCACCCTAGATCTTGCAACCCTGTGACCCTTCCTTAACCTGAGATACAGACAGTGCTACAAGGAGGATGGCAGCTCCAAGAGCCCCGACTGCCCCGTGTGCAGCCGCTCCCTGAACAAGCTGGCGCAGCCCCTGCCCATGGCCCACTGTGCCAACTCCCGCCTGGTCTGCAAGATCTCGGGCGACGTGATGAATGAGAACAACCCGCCCATGATGCTGCCCAATGGCTACGTCTACGGCTACAATGTGAGGGTCCTGAGAGGGGGTCGGGGGCACCACAGGCGGCGGGTGGGCCTTCAGGACGTAACTTGGGTAAAACAAGATGACTTACTTCCTGATGGTTCGTTATATGGTTTGTCTTAATGAGATCCGGTCCTATTTTCCAGTCTCTGCTCTCTATCCGTCAAGACGATAAGGTGGTTTGCCCGAGAACCAAAGAGGTCTTCCACTTCTCACAAGCCGAGAAAGTGTACATCATGTAGACGTCCGCCCACGCCCCGGCCTGTGGCGGTGTTCCTGTCTCTTGACCAAAGACCCGTGAGCCCGGCAGGCACTTCAGCGGAGGAAGGGAGAGGGAGCAGGCGCACTTGAGAACCTCAGCTTGATCTGCAGGATGTTGTACCGTGAGTCAGCTAGCTGATCCTCTGGAAGGGGCCTCCCCTGAGAGACTCGGGCCCACCTGACACTGAGGGACACTCGAGAACATTTCAGAAAGTTTCCTCCCTGTGCTAAAGGTGAGCCCTGGGGAACAGGTGTGTCCTGCGTGGTGGCCTGGGCGGAGGCTGCTGCCGGCTCACCAGCCATGACAGAAGCACCAGGAACGTGGACCGCAGAGCTGCTGCCACGCCCAGCGTCCTCAGGTTGACCGGCTCCAGCGTCCCCGCTGGCGTGGCCTGTGCACCCCCGTGGGACCCGCTGGACCAAGTCTATGAGGCCTTGTGGTGGTTCTATCACTCGGTTCTAAATGATGTTGGTCACAGAACAGTCCAGCTGAAGTAGCCGTGACGACCTGGGACCGAGTGAACCACTCACTGTAGTCAACACCGCTGCCCCGTAGAGGTTTGTACTTAGTGTCATGTGTGCATGTGGATGTTGCTTAGCTAATAAACTGTAAATGTAAAACATGTTAATAAAAGGGTTTTCTACTTCTCCTTTCCCTATGAGGTGGAGGCTGCTGTGTGTTTCTGACACCGCGGCCCTGTCTGCCGTCCCTGCTGTTAGCAGCACGCAAGGTGGGGCCCCTGAGCCGCACAGCACTCTAGGGGGCACCTGCCAACATGGTCCCACTGGTTCCACGGGAGTGTCTGAAGAAGAGTGAGTGCCCTGCTGAGCAGTGTACCTGTCCAGTGGCCAGGCCACCAACAGGGCCCTTTTCATGCTCAGGGGCGCCTGCTGAACTTGGGAGTGGGGCAGTGGCCTCACACCTTCTCCATGACAGCGAGGTTTTGTTGGAACCCTGTTTCTCCCCAGAAATTGCTGGGAAGAGACTGGGCAGCAGGTCACACAAACCCCCGCCTGCCCTAGTCAGCACACACTGGGATGTGGGGGTGCCAGGGGCCTTAGCCAGGGGCCCCGTCCTCTGCGTCAGCCGCCAGGAGCTGCCGAGCTTACCTGGGCAAATTCTTCATTTGTGTAGCTTCTGTTGTGGCCAAAGGGGGCTTGGACACAGCTGGGTCACATAGGACGCTGGTGCTTTGGGGGAGGCAGCCCCATGTCTCAGTTCTTGACCCTGACACACTGGTCAACTTCTGTCCTCACTTCTCCTTCAAACGTTCCTGCAAAAGCCACAGAATGTCTCCACAGCCCCTAACTAGCCCCTCCCTGGCCTGCTGTCCACGTGGGCCACACCTCTCCTTCCAGGCTGCTTCCCAGCCTTGGTGCCAGCCACCCTCTGCTCATCAGCCCGTGCCTGGGACCACGTCCCAGATAGACCACAGCCTGCGGGCTGTCACCATGCTCTGCTTTGGGGGAGCAAGATGTGACAGCACCACCGAGGTGTCCCTGAGAGAACCCCACATAGTGCGGTCCAGGTGGCTGGCCTGTGAAGCAGCCTCCAGGTCTGTGGACCGCTGTGCGTGCCCTGTGTGACCTGGCATTGTTGGCGCAGCCAGGCAGCTGTGAGCAGGTTTCTCTCCTCACCCCATGGCACTCATCCCTCTGGCCTGTGTTTAGCTGCTTCCCTTTCTTTTTTTTTGTGGCAGAGACAGAGAAAGGGACAGACAGACAGACATGAAGGGAGAGAGATGAGAAACATCAATTCTTTGTTGTGGCACCTCAGTTGTTCATTGATTGATTTTTCATATGTGCCTTGACCGGGGGGCTACAGCAGATCAAGTGACCCCTTGCTCAAGCCAGCAACCTTGGGTCCAAGCTGATGTGCTTTTGCTCAAACCAGATGAGCCCGCGCTCAAACTGGAGACCTCGGGGTCTTGAACCTGGGTCCTTGACATCCCAGTCCGACGCTCTATCCACTGCGCCACCACCTGGTCAGGCAGCTTCTTCCCTTATTAAAGTAACGGGCACAGGCTGGCAGCCATCAAGACCAGTATGGCGCCACGGGGGCCTAGGATCTTGCCCAGTCAGCGTCCCTGCAGGGATGTGTCAACATCGGAGTGGCTCAGCCAGTTCTCAAACCTCGTGGACAGGAAATGGCAATGTGGGTCCTGATGGCAGGCGGGTGAGCCGGACTGGCTCTCTACTGCCCGGCAGTGCCCACTGGAAGAACGCTTGGTGGTTATCCTGTCACGGAACACTGGACACAGCCTGCCAGTGGGGTGTCAGTGCTCACCATCTGAGTGTGGGAGGCCACCTGCAGCATGTCCTCACTGGGCTGGGCACTCAAGGCTCAGTTAACAGTCTGTTCGCCATCAGAACACTGGAATTTCAGTTGCAGTAAAGACTGCACGCACTGAAATACACAGACCTTAAACAATTTGATATGTTTTTATAAATGTGGACCTGTTACCCCCAAGCCTGGCTACAGCATTTCCAGACCCCAGAAAGTGTCACCAGACCTGCCACTGTTGGTGAGCTGGAGTCACTACTAGAGAGATCTGGGCGTTGGTGGGGTTCAGCCTGAGTCAGTGCGGTGCCTCTGGTCCTCTGTATCGCTGCAGGAGTGAGCGTCGCATACTAAGCCACACGTTGTTCACCCAGTCTCTCCATGGTGGACTTTTGGGTTGTTTCCATGTTTGCCTGGGATGGATGCTGGAAAAGACTTTGTGGGCGGTATTTTCATTTCTCAGGTAAGACCTGGGAGTGGAACGACTGAGCCGTGGTGTCAGTAACTTCAAAGGTCTGAGTTTTTCCAGAGGGAAAGCAGTGTGTGAAGGTTCCCCAGCCTCACGCTCTGCCAACCCTGGGTGCTGCAGTTCTGGTGCAGGTGAGCACCCAGGCCTGTGCACTGGGGCCACAGGGGGCGGGGCGGGGGCTGCATTTCCCTGACTGTTGATGTCTGGCTGTGATGTGCTGATTGGTTATTCCTCTGTTTGTTGAAGTCTGCCCGTCTTTTTATTGGGTTGTCTACTTATTCTTGATTTGAAGGAATCTCTATATATTCTGATTACAGATCTGTTATCAAGTGTTTTTACCCTTTGACAGACTGTTCATTTGATGGGCAGAGGTTTCCATTTTAGTTAAGTTACAATTTATCAAAATTTTCTTTTATGGTTAATGTTATTTTGTGTTATATGAAAAACTGGCCCATCCCAATGTCTTGATGATAATACCCTCTTAAATCTTTGTAAAGATTTTGCTTTAGCTTTGATGTTGTCTGTGACCTATATTATAGGTTAATGTGTGTGAAAGGAAAAATCAACATCATTTGTTGGGAAGATTTTTTTTTCCTTCCCATTGAACGATATAGCTTCTTTGTTAAAACAAAATTCCCTGACAGTATCTCCTGGGTCTATTTCTGGATGCTCTGTTCTGTGTGGCCCCGTAGGGCTGTCCTCACACCCACACCCGAGGGTTTCAGCCATTGTAGCTCTAAAGTCAAGTCTTGAATGGGGGAGTATGAGTCCCTTTTGTAATACTTATTTTCTACTTTCTCGAGTTTTGGCTTTTCTAGTTCCCTTGCTTTTCCACATAAATTTTACAATCAGCTTGTAAAAGTCTGTCAAGCCTGACCTGTGGTGGCGCAGTGGATAAAGCGTCGACCTGGGAACAATGAGGTCGCCAGTTCAAAACCCTGCACTGGTCTGGTCGAGGCACATATGGGAGTTGATGCTTCCAGCTCCTCCCCCCTTTCTCTCTCTCTCTCTCTTTCTCTCTCTCACTCTGTGTCTCCTCTCTAAAATGAATAAATAAGTTTTTTAAAAAGTCTATCAAAATATGTCTGCTGGGATTTTAATGGAGATGCCAGAGGGTCTCTAGATCAGTGTAGGACTGAGAAAACGCCTTTCTGTTACGGCTACAGGAACAGCCTGACCTTAATTACCTCCAGATACAGTCATAAAGGGGGGGGCACAATTGAGTCCATAGTGGGGACTTGAATCTCTTGACAACATTGAGTCCTCCATTCCGTGAACACGGAATATCCCTCCATGTGCTTAGAACTTTCAACACTGTCATCTGCCCTTGATAACTTTCAGTGCATGTGTTTTGTTAGCCCTAAGTGGGCCACAATTTTTAATGCTATCACAAACGTAATTTTAATGTTTTAACTGCTTGTTCCCATATGGCGACATACATACAGACATGTAATAGATTTTTTTGTGTCTTGATCTTGTGTCCTGTGACCTTACTAAACATAACATCCCTTATGTCTAGTAGCTTCTCGGTAGATTTTAAAGCACTTTGGACCCAGAGATGTGTCACCCGCAGACTACTTGCTCCCGTCTCTGCCCTTTCCTCCTCTTCCACCACGGCAGCCGCTGCACCCCAGCATGTGTTGAGTGGGGGTGACTGCGGACGCTATCTGGTCTGCAGTCTTTGGTGGACCACCATGTTCTGGCAGGGTTTTGTATCTGTCCTTCAAGTTGAGGATGTACACTTCTTGTTTCATGATTTGTCGTGCATGGAGATTGAATTGTCCAATGTGTTTCTGTTTCTCTACAAACATTACCATGTTACTTTTCCTTTATTCTGTTGAAGAAGTACCTCGATTTGAATAGTCAGCCCTTGACTGACTATTCAAGATATTACCTTCCCCGCCCCGCCAACCTCCGTGGGTGCATGTTATTTTGCACGTTTCTGGATGGTTCTAGAACTTGGTAGGTAAGCTCTGCTTCTTTCTGTCTTATTGATTGGTCTAGCTAGAGGCCCATCAATTTTATACATCATTTCAAAGAACCACTCTTGGGGGTCAGGAAGGCCCTGTGCGCAGTATGAAAGGTTTTGTTTGTTTTCTCTGGAATGGGAGCCAATGGAGGGGGATGAAGAGGTCACAAGATCAAACCTTAGGCGTTAAAGGCCACTCTGGTGGCAGCAAGGTGAATGGGCTGGGGTTATGAGGGCTGCAGTGGGGACCCACTGAGGGCATGGTGGCTGGGACCTGGTGGTGGCAGTGGGGTGGTGAGAGGTGCTTATGTTCTGAGTGCTTTCTGAAAGTGGGACTGTTGGTTTCCAAGTGGACTGGATGTGGGGTGAGAGGAAGAGGCCGAGTGAATGGAGGGAGGGTCACCCGCCCAACAGCTGAAACGAGGACAGAGGACACGTCACTCAGGTCATGCTCATAGGAGACAGCGAGCCATGCAAAGGCCACGCAGCTGGTGGGCACAGGTGCAGCAGAGAGATGTGAGGCATGGGTGAATGGAAAGCTTTCTGGGAATCTCGGTGTGAGAGGAGACAGAGGCAACAGGCTGGGGAGAGAAGATGGGACAGAAAGTTTTCATCAGATGAGAGCGTGAAACTGCTGCTGGAGAAACCACAAGCCTGGGACAGGGCACAGGGAGGCTGGTGTGGCAGGCACAACCCTGCTTCTCCTGTTTAATAACCGCTTATTGAAGTACAATTCACATACCATAAAAGCCACCCTTTCAAAATGTACAATTCAGTGTCTTTAGCGTCACTGCCTCTCACTGCAGATCATATAGGACCCCATGCCAATCAGCTGTCCCTCCATCTCCCCACCTCCCCTGGGAGCCCTTGTCTGCTTCTACATCTGTGGACTTGCCTTTCCGGACATTTCTCACAAATGCAGCCACATCGTTTGCCTTTTTGTCTGGCTTCTTTCACTTCTGGTGAAGTTTTAAGGGTAAAGGAGACACATTTTGTACTTTGCCCGTTGATGGACATTTGGGTATCCACACTTTTGGCCACTCAGAACAGTGCTGCTATCAACCAGTACGTCCATTCTTTCCTATGTCTTTAATGCTTTCATCCCATTAGGTCCAAGGAAGCATCCACTCTGCTTGAGCACCATGCTGAAGACACCTGAGAAAGACCCAAACACCTGGAGGTTAATCAGGCCTTCCTGAGAAAAGGCAGACAAAATCAGGAGGAGGGGTATGGCTGAGGCTGATGACAGCATGGCCTGTGGGGCAAGAGCAGGGCACACAGCATGTGCAAAGGCCCTGAGGCCCGGTACAGAGCACAAGACAAGGGCAGGGTGGGGGCTCCATGGGAAGATGAGGCCACCTACCTTGTCTTCTGAGAGGACCCCTTGGGACCTGCTGGGAATGTGTGCAGGGGCCCAGCTGTGAATGGTGTGAGAGCGACCCCCCAGAGTCCTCCTCTGGATTGCTGGCCTGGAGCCCTAGGCAGGTGTTGGGTAGTTTGGGGTGCATGGGGAATACCTGGGTGCATATATGCCCCATGCAGCTGGACCACAGGTTTGGGCCTGAGGCTATCATTTGGGCTCCTGTTTCCAGACTACCAGGAGCAACTCAAGGGATGTTGACACCCCTCAGCCTCCCAGGACGTGTGGGGGGGATGAGAAGGGGTGCGGGCTGGGCACACAGGCTAGCCCAGGCGCACAATGGGATGCTGGCGGCTCAGAAGGGCAGGTCACTGGGCAGGGGCGAAAAGCATCCTGGTATAAAAGATGAGCCCAAGGAGGTTCCAGTGGGCCGGGAAGAGTGGTCCAACTGAACATAGGTGGCTCCCCAGGCTGACATCTGTCCGGAGGAAGTGTGGCTGGGCAGGGTGCTGTGTGCCCTGCTCTTGCCCCACAGGCCATGCTGTCACCGTAATGACAACGCGAAGCTCGAACTCTTGGGGCCGGATCTGAGACCTGGCCATCTGCCCCTTGAGGACTGCAGACCCTCCTCCCCAGGGGCAGCCCGCCCCGGTCGGGCCGCGCGGTGCGGCGGCTCTGGCACCCCCGGAGAAACGCACTAATTCCCATCCGGCCCTGCGCAGCCGACCCATCGCCAAAGACGGGGCTAGGGTACCGCGAGCCGCCTGCTGGCGGTGGCGTGCACACAAACTTACACCCGTGTCCGGGCCAGCCCGGCGCAGGCGTACTCGCACGCACAAGCGCAAGTGGCCCCTTTAAGAACTTGCTGCGCCCTCACGGCTCCTTTTTCTTGCTCGTCGCTCTCCCGGGACGCCCCGCCCCTCCCCCGACGGGCGCGCGCCTCCGTCACCCCACAGCCCTATGTCCCGCCCTCGCCTCCAGGTCAGGGCCAACAATTGGCTGCGAGCTTAGGGGGTGGGTGGGGCTCGTGGTAGAAGGCGGGCTCTCCGCCGGAATGGGCGGGGCTAAGGTGAGAGCGGCTGCGTCGCGCGGTAGATGCGGTGGTCGCCTCCCTGACCTTCTCCGCGCGCCGCCGGAGCCAAGGTGAGCCAATGCTTGTTCCGATCTGGGGCGCGTGACAGGAGGCGGGGCCTCCGCCGGAAGGGGCGGGGCGGTGGAGGCGAGCGACCTGCTGGCGCGGTAGGTTTTGTGGTGGGTCCGTCGCTGGGTCCGAGTGCGAGGTCCTCCTCGGAGGCCGCAGGGCGCGGTGCGGCAGGTCCCCGGCCGTCTCCCCGGCTCTCCTGGCGACGCCGTCTCTTTTCTCCCCGGGACGCTCCCCCATCTTCATTTCCTCCCGGGACACCGCTTCCTTCCTCCTGCCTGGGACGCCGGCCACGTCCGCCCGCGGGGGCCCACGGGCGGCGGGACGGCCGGGGCGCTCCGAGCCCCGCTGCCGAGTGGGTACCGAGCCGGCCGCTCCTTCGCGGAACGGCCCCTGTCCCCCGAGCACACGGGCCCGCCGATCCCTCCTTCCACCAGATCGCGCTGAGCTCCGCATCCAGCCGGTGCCTGCGCCGCCCTTCCTTCCCCGCGGGGCGGAACGGCTCGTCGCGCCCGGCTCTGCACCGGGCCTCTCGAGGGCGCCGCCAGCGCACACCCGGCCTCCGCGGGAAAGCGCTCCGCAGCTCGCTCGCTGTCTCCGGACACGGAGCCTGGTTGGTGCGTTTCGAACGGACAGTATCGGCCCGGGGAGAGGTGCCGCATACATCCGGGAAAAGCTCACTTCAGTGCGGACGTCCTATCCTTTCCCCGAACGCGCGCACCGCGTCTCCCACTCCGTGATTGTCGACGTCCAGGCTTAACGTTGCCCTGATTACCACCCAGAACGCCTTGTTGGGCTGGCCCGGAACATCACCTTGAATGGTTCTATTGCAGCATCTCGGAGGTCATTCTCCCGGGGCCGGGACGGAGGACCCCAGCCCCAGCCCCGCCCCCTGCGCTCCCACCCCGCTCAACTAAGGGTGGAGCTCAGAAAAGGAGTGTTGCTATGAACTGAGAGCTGGAGAAGAACTAGGTGGTCGGTCCCTTAACGTCTCTGCGTTCTCTTGTTTCTAGATATGGATCAGAAACTTTCCGAGTTGGTAGAAGACCTCACAACCTCGGGAGAGCCTCAGTTGAATCCTGAGAAAATAAAGGAGCTGAAGAAAATCTGCAAGTATGTCTGTCCTAAGGTTCAACGTTTCGTGGTGTCTGGCTGGCCCAGCAAATTTTGTGCCACCCCTGGGAGATTGTGGGGCTTCCCCTGGGGCCAGGCATATATCTCACCTGCATATATACCAGCCCTCCACAGTTGCCTCTGCTGAAAAATATCCCCCAAAGGAGGACATTTAGGATGTTACCCCAGAGCCCTGCAGTGGTCTGAGGCAGTGGTCCTAAAGTGGGGGGGGGGGGTGTTGGGGGGAATGTGTCAGGACTGTGGTTGTCTTTGTCTCTGTTCACCCCCAGTGTGGGTTTTGGAGGCTTGAGTGCACATATGTGATGTAGAGATGAGTGTGCATCTGCTCCTTTACTGTCAGGATACGTGGCAGAGGAAGGTGAGAGGTCACAGGTGGGCAGGCCACCCCATGGTGCTCAGCCCTATGTGTCTACCGCACCCTCCTTTCCCGCTGCAGACAGCTGAGCCGGGCTGGGAGCGGCTCAGATCCTGGGAACATAAGCTGAGGTGTGCTAGTCACCCTTCCTGTGTCTGCACCACAGGGGAACTTAAGGGGTTGCTTGAGTGATGAAGAACTTAACATTTCGACAAAAATTTAGGCTCAGAGAAGGTTTCACTGTACGCCCAGAAAACCCCTAAACAGCAGCAGCTTACGGGGCAGGGGTGGAGCTTTAGTTTGTGTGTGCTGCAGCTACTCCGCTGAGGCAAGCCAACGAGGACGGGAAAGGTTGTGCAAGGCTGTCCCAGAGAAACCTCACAGGCACCGACACTGAAATCTTGTGTAATTTCCACGTCATGAAGTATCACTCTTTTGTTTCACCCATTTAAAAATGTAAAAACCATTCTTACGGCTTTGTGGGTCTTAGAGAAACAGGCGGGGACTGGGTTTGGCCACATGAAGGGGAGAAAGGACTGGGAGAAGGTGCGTGTCCCTGCCACTTGTGATTACTGTTCCCACGCAGCATTTAACTACCATGTCCTCAAGCATGGGGCGCTTGTTAAGGACAGCTGGCATCCGCAGGTCCTCGGAGGAACAGCTGAGCCACACCTACCACCTGCTGATGACCCAGCTGAGCCAGGAGCACGCCGAGATCCGCCTCTCTGCCTTCCAGATTGTGGATGAGCTCTTCGCCCGGTCTCACCTGTTCAGGGTGCTGGTTGTGTCCAACTTCCAGGAGTTCCTGGAGCTCACGCTGGGCACTGAACACAGGCGACCCCTGCCGCCGCCCAGGGAGGTGGCCCAGAAGCTGAGGCAGGCGGTCATCCTGGCTGTCCAGGGGTGGAACGAGAAGTTTGGCGCAGCCTATAAGAAGCTCGCTTTGGGCTACCACTTCTTGAAACACAGCCAACAGGTGGGTGGGCCTTGGCAGTGCCAGTCTATCTTGGTGGATAGACTTGCTTGGACCTTTGGCTGCTGGGCCAGGGTTGTGGACCAAGCAGGCCTGAGAGCAACGAGTAAATGGAGTCAGGAGCTCGGGAGCCAGGAGGAGCAGCTTTGGGAGGAATCTGGGCAGTTCATCCCTGGGTGTGGGGGGAGCTGAGCCTATGGACCTGGTGCCTGTGGGTTTACATGCGAAAGGAAGGACAGTGAGATTCAGCTTCTCAGATGCAGCCCTTCTCTGATGTGCTCCCACTGAGCCCATTCCTCGCTTATGCTACGTGTTCATCCAGATCCTCTCCTACTGTCTCTACTCTTAGCCTGTGGGTGCTGTCTCTCCCACCACAAGTCGGAGGTCTAGGCTCAGGTGGTGGCCTCCAACCCCTGGGTCTGGCCAGCAGCCGCCCTTCCTTGCTGATAGGAGTGAGCACCCCTCCCCCTGTGGCACATTTGGGACCAGGGTTTTCTCATCTCAGTTTGTTGGGAGGTGCTGCTGGCTGTGTTCCTTCCAGGGACCCGACTTATAGTCTATGTGTCCCCTTGTGTTTTTTTTCTTTTTTTTTTACAGGGACAGAGAGTCAGAGGGATAGATAGGGACAGACAGGAACGGAGAGAGATGAGAATCATCAATCATCAGTTTTTCATTGCCGTTGCGACACCTTAGTTGTTCATTGAGTGCTTTCTCACATGTGCCCTGACTACTGGCCTTCAGCAGACCAAGCCACCCCTTGCTGGAGCCAGCGACCTTGGGTCCAAGCTGGCGACCTCGGGGTCTCGAACCTGGGTCTTCCGCATCCCAGTCCGATTGTGTATGTGTGTGTGTGTGTGTGTGTGTGTTCTATTTAGTTGGGTCTCATCTTTATCTCAATCTCTCAGGTCGATTTTCAGGAC
Organism: Rhynchonycteris naso; assembly: GCA_037038555.1. Lineage (NCBI taxonomy): Eukaryota > Metazoa > Chordata > Mammalia > Chiroptera > Emballonuridae > Rhynchonycteris > Rhynchonycteris naso. The sequence continues at coordinate 316,863,154 of CM072996.1, read as the reverse complement.
GTGAATGCTAGGACGCTGGCGGAGAGAAAGCGAGAGGAGGAGAAGCAGAGGCGTTTAGACAGAATCTACCGGGAAAGGTCCGAGCAGGCCGTGCAGGAGATGGAGGGTGAGTCACCAGGACCCGGCCACGAGCAAGGGAGCAGCAGGTGGACAGACCAGCTGGGCAGTGACCCCCGCCCTGTCCTGGTCAGCAGCTGGAGGGGCCCTGTGGGCCACGCAGGTCTTTCCTGCACCTTGGTGGTTATGCTGGCAGCGACCCCAACCCCCCTTGTCGGGCAGGGGGATGAGAAGTGCATCTAATGGGTCTGTGGTCAGCTTCGCCCTGCATCTCCCGACCTCGCTTGCCCTTGCCAACCCCTCACCCAACTCCAGTATTTGCTTTCTGGCAGCCAGGGTGTAAGGAGCGGGGAGGTGGCCCAGCCTCAGGCACTTCCGGGAAGGCCACGCCTGGGAGAAGGCTTAGGGAAGGACACTGGGTCCAAGGAAGGAAAGCCCTGGCAGGGAGAGGGTGCAGGTGTGTTCAGGCTGGGCAGCTGGGGTGTAGCAGGTGTCCTCATGGCGCTCAGCTGGCCACTCTTTCTTCCAACTACGCTCGTGGCAGTGAGTCCCATGTGTACTCAGAAACGTGCCAAGGAGTGGCCACTGCAGCCCAAGACCAGACCCACGGAGTCACCAGAATGTTGGGGGACGGCTGTGTGGCTGCCACTGCCAACCAGTTTGTCCAGCAGTTACAGAACCTTGACTGGCACTTGAGGCCAAGGCACTGGGCTGCTGGTGGGGCGGCCAGACTGCGGGCAGCTCAGCTGCTGCTGGATGGGCCTCCCTCAGACAGTGGGTCCTGCCCTGGATGGGGGTGCTATCCTGTGATGTGAGCAACAAGCAACCTCTTGGTCTCCGCAGAAATGTCCGAGGAAATCCAGGGCTGCCTTACCGAGGTGAACAACTGCTTCCGGCTGCTGGTGCCCTTTGACTTGGGGTTGAGCTTAGGAGCCACCTCGCCTGCTGGGGCCCCTGGTGTATTTGAGGGTACCCGTCACCTGGCTAGCTTCCCCGACTTCGAAGACGAGGAGCAGCCATGCTGCAGCAAGACGCTGCCTGCCTGTGCCCGCCGCCCGCCCCAGGCCACCACAGGGGCTCCCTCGGAGGATGAGGACAGTGACCTGGAAGAGTTTGTGCGGCACCATGGACTGGGTTCCCATAAGTACACACTGGATGTGGCATTCTCCTCAGGTAGTGCGGCCTGCTGCTCAGGCTCTCCTCCATGCCGCCCCGCCCTGCCCCGGCCGCTGCCCAAACCAGGCCTCCTTGGCCACAGGCTTCGGGACCCTCCTGACAACTCAGACTTCTTGGGGTTGTGAGCAGAGCAGGGACCCCTGTTTGGAGTTAGGCTGGGGGTCCCAGGGCCTTGCTCTGGAGTCCTTATCATGACACGCTGGCAAGGTAGCCAGGGTGCCCCAGGAGTTTCCGGGATGGTCTGCTGCCCAGCCCATTGGATCAGAGTGGCCCCAGGTCTGGGAGAAAAATGAGATGGAAAAATGGCTTCCTGCTACATTTGCGAAGATATAGGGGGTGTCACTGAGCTCCATGTGGCCCTGGCATCCTCGCTTTGAGGTTTTCCTTCAGTGCCCGGCCCCCGGGCCCAGTGTTCCCACTGGGGCCCTTCAGGTATGTTCCCAGGAGGAGAGCAGTCAGACTCATAGTTACAGGAAGTCTCGGCCACCCTCCGACACCCAGAGCCCTGCTAGCCCCTAGAAGCTGCCCACCTGTGTCTGGGGTCAGGGGCTGGCTGCGTGTGGGAGGTGGGATTGCTGCGGGGTGGCAGGGTGCAGGGAGGAGCGGGGCGTCCCCCGAGAACCTCCTGTGGGGGCAGGGGATGGCTGAGCGGGCCTGTATGTCCCGGAGAAGCTGTGGAGGTGTTGGGCCCAGTGCATGGTGTAGAGAGAGTGTTGGGTAAGGCTGAACTCATAAGGCAGCCAGTCTCCTCGGGAGTCAGGTTTGGGATCTCAGGTGGCCTGTGGTAGGGGAGGGGATAGGGTGAAGTACAGGTGATCTATCTGGGCCCCCTGGTCCTTGTGGTGACCCTGCACATCTCTCTAGACAGCCTGAGGGTGCAGGAGGATGAAGACAACTCTGCAGTCATCCAGTCGGCCCAGGACATGCTCAGGCTCATCCAGAGCAAGCTCCTCCCAGCCGTGTGCACCTGGGTCCAGGTGAGGTGTGCCGGGAGTGCCAGATGGGCCTGCCATGGGGCGGGCAGGCGTGCATCCAGGGGAGGGTGCCCAGCTGCCACGTGACGCGTTGCCCTGCTGGCAGCTGTTCACTCGCACAGGGACACACGGAGGACGCTTAGAGACTGCCATCAGCCTGAAGGCGGAACTGGAAACTGCCCTGAGGAGATCCCGGGAGCTGGACATCGAGCCTGAGGGCCCGCGCCGGAGAGAGGCGAGTGCGGTGGTGGCTGGCACGGTTGGGAGGTCGTCCTCTCTGAGCAGGGCCCGTCGGGCTCCCGAGCATTCGGGTTCCTCTCTCACTGGGCCTGGCGTTGAGGACAAGGCCCGCCCCAGGCCTTCCCCTGGAGTGGGCTTGTGAGCTCTGAGTTCTTGAGCAGGTGAGCCCTACCTTCTGTCCTCGACTTTGTGGAGTGTGCAGCCCCTGGGGACCGGCAGAGGGCGATCTTGTCTTTCTCCCTCGAAAACAGGGTCCTTCGGGCCCAGGGTGCTGAGGGGTGAGCCGCAGTGTCTGCTGGTGTGGCCATGTGAGCGTGGGCTTGTTAATTCCTTACAGAGGGTCTGTCAGCACCTCAGTCGCCTCCGTGCTCGTGTCTGGCTCAGATGTCTTGCTGGTAGAAACCTGGGTGCTGCCCTCAGGCATCTGTGGGGTGATGTCCAGGGTGGGAGGCATGGAGTGTCCAGGCCTGGTCATGCAGTGGGGCAGCAGCTGCAGGCTGCTAGCAGCAGGACTGGGCTTTGCGGCTGGAAAGCCATTGGTTGAGACGCCACTATCCATTCTGAAGGCTGGAGGGCCAGGCCAGGCCAGGTGCTGACCCAGAGGCTGTGTCTGTGTCCACTGACTCGGGGACAAAGTAACTGAGGTGGGCACTGTACATGCTTGCGCCGGGCCATGGAGGGCCAAAGGGTCTGATTGAGCGCAGGAAGGAAACGGGGGTGCACATCGCGCGCCTGTCTCTGCCTGTCAGCGACACAGAGGTGCTCCAGAGCTGATTCAGAAGGCGCTGCTCTGAAGTCCTTGGAGACAGTGCTCATTCCTCCAGGCTGTAGATGGAGCGATTGGGCCCCGGGCTGAGTGGCAGCGCCCTGCTCAGGTGAGCGCCGTTCCCAGAATAGACACACGCTATCTGCACATCTGCTCCCGTTCTGCACAGGGCGGCCGCCAACAGCCTGGTAATTAGAAATTAGGGTCGCGTTGTTCTTGTCTGGTTTTCATGTAAAACGCCCGGGGGTTACATCCCTGGCCCTGGTGTCTCCCCACTTAGCTCAGGTCCTGGCTGCACAGAGAATAGGCTGAGCTGGGTGCTGACTCAGTAGGTGACTTAAAACATCAGAGAACTTGTCACAAATGTGAGAGACTGAAACAGAGAGGGCGATTCTGGTTCCAGTGACCACAAGGCCCAGATGTTGGACGGGGTGGGAGCTTGTCCCTAGAAGGTCCAGGGGCTGCACTGGGGCAGCAGGTGCCTCTCTTTGATTTCCCATTTGTGTGGCCAGTGATTTCTATTTGTTGTTTTCCTTTTGAGTAGACTTCCCGTCTTAAAAATATTTAAGCCAGTTTTGCATGACCGGTGGTGGCATGGTGGGTAGTGTCGACCTGGGACACTGAAGTCCTAGGTTGGAAACCCCGAGGTCACCAGCTTGAGCACGGGGTTGCTAGCTTAAGTGTGGAGTCATAGACATGGTCCCGTGGTCACTGGCTTGGCTTGGCCCCCCACCCCACCCCACCCCACCCAGGCAAGGCACGCATGAGAAAGCAACGAGCGGCTAAGGTGCTACAACTACAAGTTGACCCTTCTCACGTCTCTCCCTTTTTCGTGGAAAAAAAAAGTTAAAAATATTTAAGCCAGTCTAAATAGGTTTAACTGTTTGCTTTATAGAGTGTTCTGTCTGCATTCCGTTTGGAAGCTGGCTGGATAAATCTCACCCAGATCAATAGGAAGCATCATTGGGGAGATTTAGTTTCCAGCCTGGCTGTTCTCAGGCAGGGCGATAATCCAGGGCGGCTGCATCCGTTACACTGATAAACATCCTTTGGAAACTTTTAAATTGCCTGCTGTTTAATTATGTCGCTAAGACTGCCGGTTATTTTGTGTTGTGTAATTAACAAAATAGTATCCCACTAACCGGTAAGCCAGAAAAAAGTTCTTTCAAGCATCAGTCTATTTAAACTCTCAGCAGCGGGTCTAATACAGAGCATTGGCTTGTTTAAATGGCTGAAAAGACCCACACAGATGCCCTTGTTCTCACCCGTCAGCGGGGCTGGTGTGGCGGCGCCTCCCTGCCCATCCACTGGGCTCCACGCGAGGTTTCCTGAAGAGTCTGGGCGCTCTGAGCCGGGCCCTGCGGGCTGGGCTTCCTGTAGGTGAAAAGGACAGCGTGAGGAATGAAATGTTGGATGCGTCAGGCTCCCAGGAAAGCGGGGAAACTAAATCAGCAGCGTGGGGACCTTGTACTCGGCAGGGCCAGTAAACAACCTTCCCGGTGACGTGGTCCCTTCCATCATGCCGAAGGCCGGCCACCGCCGCCTCGCGGGGCTGAGAGCAGGGAGGGGTCTGCGCCCATGAGGACTGGGGAGCAGCTCAGCCAGGCCTCCCCCTCTTCTGCTGTGCAAACACCTGTGTTAACTCACTGTCCCCAACACCCTCACCCGGTGTCCCTGTAAACCCGAGAGCAGGTCAACCGGGGCTTGTGCTGTGGCCCCATTCTACAGGTGGGGAGACTGATTGGCAGTGGCAGTCATGTGAGCCGTGCCTTCCTCTCAAGGCTGGGTCACCCAGGGACGGTACCACCCACAGCGTCACAGGGCTGGAGTCCCGCCTCCAGAGCGCTGAGGAGGCCCGGCTGAGCAGGGGAGGGTGTGATTCCCAGACCTAGCTTCCTCTCCAGGCTGGATGTGCCACCTGGAAGCAATTGTGCTCCATTCTGAGCGGGGCCCAGGGGCCCCTCTGACTGGCTGCGGGCTCCCCTGCACGCCCCATGTGGCCTCTGGAGAGGAGAGCTGTTTATCTGGACCATGGCACAGGCTTGGGCACCTGGCCGTGTCTCTCAGGCTGCCATCCAGCCTCAGGTCTGCCCGCAGGCCCCCCTCCCAGACCTCACAGAGCTCTGGACCCCAGCCTCACCCTAGAGATAGACCTCCAGGTGACAGCCTCCCAGCCCAGCAACCGGACGGGGCGCTGGAGCAGCTCCCACAGCAAAGCCTGCTCAAAGCTCGCTCCTGCTGCAGTTCAGTAGGACCGGGAAGGGAAGGGACAGCCCTTCTCGGACGGGGCGGCTCCTGTCACCACCTTCTCCGATTCTCCTTCAGGAGGGGCACGTGTCCCATGGCTGGTCCAGGCAGGCTTTGGGGTCCGTGTGCTTGCCGTGGTCAGCCTGCCTGCGTCCTCTGCCCTCTGAAGGTGCTTTGCAGCCCAGATGCTAGCTGGCGGCCTGGCTGGGCAATTTGCATGGCCTTCAGGGAGGGCATTAGCATATAAATAGCCGCCGGATGACGGCCATCACAGCTGAGCACGTTTAATTTTTAGTTTATAAGAGAGAATGGGGTTTTAAATGCATAGCCATCAAGCGCTGAGAGACAAATGCAGGTGGGAGCTCACTTGTCTGACGAGGCTTTACATCATTTTTTTTTTTAAAAGGGAAACACACAAACTGAACAAAAGTGATTTCTTGGGTGAAAAGTAATTGAGATTGTGCACCAAGTTAATTAGATGGTACAAAATTTATTTAGTGGACCCAGCTGTATCTCGGGCACAGGGCGGCGGGTGGCGGACCGCTCCAGTGCGAAGCCGCTCTTCCCATCCCTTCTCAAATAATTAGTATCCTCGCTACCCGACTTCTGTAAACTGATTGCATTGTATATTTTAGCCGTTTTACTGCTTATTTAGTTATGATTATAGAGGCTTATTTTTCTAAATCCTTTTAACTGTGGGTGAGAATCAGTTTGTATAAGGCCAGCCGAGGCCAAGGCCTCCTCTGGGCCTCCCAGCCTCGGGTGGGCTGTGCCTCTGGGAGAGGGTCAGTGCAGGGTCCTGGCTGGCTCCCAGAGCCTCATAAAGCACAGGAGGCATCTGCTGGCCACAGGGGATGACTGCCTGCCTGGGCCCCACCTGTTAGGGGACCTCTTGACCGAGAAGGGGGCCGGGTCTGCTTTCAACGCGGCGGGACAGTTGCTCCGGGAATGACCAGGTTACAAGTCCAACCCATTTTGAGTGTGACCTGCCTTTAGCCTGTGCCACCTCAGGGTGTGTCCTCTTCCCAGGGTCCTTGAGTGCCCTTGACCTCTGCTCTGCTCTGTCCCCAGTGCCTCCTCTCCCCTGACTCAGTGGTGGCTTCTGACCCCATCTCTGACCTTGGACCTTGTGGGGAGCTGGCCATCTCTGCTGCCCTGAGCCGCTGGACTAGCCCCCAGGAGCTCAGGTGCAGGCCTTCTCTTTCCCGGCTGTGCTGGTTCCCAGGCCTTGGGCGGGCCGCCCAGCCTGAGAGGCAATGCTTCTTTTCTCTGAACAGGCACTAGGTGGAATGCCCACGAGCAGGTCACACGGGGGTCACACAGGTTATCTTGGCAGCCATGACTCCCCATAAAGTGGAATCTTTTAGCTTTCTCTGGCATAATCACCTGAAGTTGGACACACGGGCTCACTGTGCCCATTGATCTCACCTGTGACCTAACAGCGCTCAGTGGGAACTTCTGAGCTGAGTGCACTGTCAGCTGGGAGTCCAGCTCCACGACGCTGCAGTGAGTGACTGGCCCAGCCTCGGAGCAGTCACAGCCCAGGTGTGAGTTCTCGCAGCACGGGAGAGCCCGGTCCGTGATGGCGAGGCTCTGGCTGGGGACCTGGCCGCAGGACCATAGGAGAACAGTTCTTACAGGCGCACCCTGCACACGGGTCCCCCTGCACACGGGTGCCGCTCGCCAGCCGCTTCCGTGCTGATTTAAGAACAAAGGGCCCAGGGGTCTGTGTTTAATGACAGGAAAAACACTTTTAGTTGGGGGGGGAAAGAAGGTGTGATTCCTAATAGTTAGCTAAGCAGCTAAATATTTTTTAGGAAATGGAAATTTAATAAAAGTCCCCGGTGAAATTCGATGGTGGGAGCAATAAGCATAATATTTTATGAAAATGACCCCCATATTTAAAACCTGGCATCTATTTATGCATTGTAGCGCCCGGTTGGTCCACGTCTACCTTTTAGAAAATTAAAACACATAAATTCTGTTTAGTGTGTGATGTGCGCTGCACAGGCTGGGAACCGTGATGCGGGAACCTTGGGCTGCTTTCCACCTTTCATAAATTCCTGGGGAGATTCTATACAAAAATAATTTTCAGGTCCGTGGCTCATTGTTATTCAAACGTGATTGATTGTCGTCATTTGCTCAGCTCCGGAGTTAAGTGCCCCTGTCATTTCCAAAGAGTATAATTGGGACGTTTCACAGGTCAGCGGCGGAGACAGGCTTCCCTTTTGATCAGTGTTAGACTGATAACAAAAATTACAGTTTCCAGTGATTAATGTCCCCGCACCAGGGCTGCAGGCCGAGCCCAAACAAAGTGTATTTGCATCTGATTATGTCTCTGGGGTGGCTGACGCTCCTCCACCTGCAGGTGCTGCCACCAGCGGTCTGATGTCCTGGGGGCAGCCTAGTGGCTGGGCTGGGCTGGTGTGGGGCCACCAATGGCTGTCCCCTGTGGTCAGTGTGGCCGTGGGAATGTTTTCAGAATTGTGGGCTTGTGTCAAATGGTCCTGTTTTCTGAGTTTGCTTCTGACCGTCTTACCCGGCTTCCATCCATGGCTTTCGTCTGACAGGCCCCCTTCCGGGACCTTCCTTCAGGTGGGCTGCAACTGGCAGTGGCGGCCAGGTGGTGTTGCCATTCTGGGGGCAGCGCCTGCTCCTTAGGGCAAGGTCTCTCGGCCGCTCTTCTGGCCTGAGGGCTGGCAGCCAGAAGCAGAGCCCTGGTTAGGCCCACTGCCCCAAGTGTTTCATGATGGTGGGCAGGGGGCTTTCGGCTCCCTCCCACTGTGGCCCTCTCAGGAAAGTGCCATGGGATAAGGGGGAGGAGGAGGCTGAGCTAGCCCCGCAGGGTTTTCTGAGCAGCGCTGGACTGGATGTCGGCCGTGGCACGTTGGTGTGTGTGCATGGCCGTTGGTCACCCTCTGGAAGTCCCTCCCTAGGAGGACCCTCGGCCTGCCTGAGATGAGCCCTCCCTGGGCGGGGTCCGGGGGTCCGGGTTGTCTACCCCCGGTGCATTCCGAGGCGCTCCTCCTTACCTCCAGCTTAGCGTCGGTGACCCCAGCACGCCGACCTGGGGGTGGCCTCTTCCAAAGGAAGCACTTTCTTCGGTGGCTTCTTAACATTATTGTTAAGAATGACATTTCAGAAGTGCTGCGGTCACATCTGCACCAGCCGAGGCCCGGTGGGGGGGGGTCTTGCCCAAGAACAGGGCACAGTGCTTCTGCCCAGCTGTGGCCAGGCCTGGAAGGAGGGGCTGTCACCTCAATTCAGAGGGCCTTGCCATTCTCAAGGTGAAATCTGCTCTGTGAGACTTTGAAATGGTGTCTGTTCCGCACACGTCTGGGCCTCGGGCAGCCGGCAGGGTACGTGTCGTGGTTTGAACTCTGGACTCGGCGGGTGCGCAGAGCTGTGGTTTTAGGAATGAGGGGATCGGCTTAGAGCTGGGTCACTGTGTTCAGCCTCGCGACGCTGGCAGCGCAGTTTGGAAGGAGAGCCCCACAGGGGCCCAGGAAACACCAGCCTCCGCGTTGTTTCACACACAGGTTGGGGGGTATCTCCACAGATGGAGGCCCTGGAGGGTGACGATGACGATGATGACTTTGTGGAGGTACCCGAGAAGGAGGGGTACGAGGCCTGCGTTCCTGACCACCTGTGGCCTGAGGATGGTGAGTGGGGGGTGGGGACACTGTGGCTGCGGGTGGCACTGCGGAGACCCTGTAATTACCCTCTTGTGCCCTGGGTCCTCCCTGAGGATTCCTGTCACCACTGCCTGTGGGTGCAGCCAGGTGTTTACACAGAGCAGGACCTCTGAGGGCCCTGCACTGACCTCCCCTGGGGGAGGGGCAGCCCTGCTGGGGATGAAAGCCCGGCCTCGGGAGTGAGTCCAGGGGTAGACGGGGTGTCCCAGAGCAGAGTGAGGGTCCTATACTCGGGAGGGGGTTGGCAGGCCTGCCATGTGGGGTGGGAAGGAGTCCATGGCAGTGTCCTCTGCCTCTTGTGGGTGGGTGGGTGGTGGCCTCCCCACGTTCTTCAGGCTCCCCTGTTCCTCAGGGGTACCACGGGGAGGGCGGCATCCCTCCCTACCCGGGGAGTCAGACCCGGCGTCTGGACATGGGGCGATGTCGACCTCAGGAAGTGCAAACCTGTCTGTCCCACGTCCTTCCTGTCTGGAAGGTTTTGCTTTCCTCAAAACCCTCTACAAGTCTGCATCCAAGGACTGTGCTCCCCCAGGGAGTGGGGGTGCGGGCCCATATCAGGGCAGCTACGCATAGTCCGTCTCACATCCAGAGGAAGCAAGCGACAGCGGGGCCCATGGCTTCTGTGGTGAAACAGATCAGTTAGTTTGAATGGAAGTGTGTAGTTGAAATGTGGATGTTCAGAGAACTTACACAGTTGGACACTCAAGTGTGAAGACATGGCCCATTAGGGGTGTCACACCACATCAACACAACCAGACCTCACAACCCTTCATGTGCCTAGTCCCTGTTTATACCATGTGACCCCTCCCTGGGTGGTTCCTACCCTCCAGGGCCCCAGCTGGGCTCAGGACAAGCAGGTCTCCCTCCGACCAGTGGGCTACGCTCGCTGCTGATCTGACCCCAACCTCGGGCCAGCGGTCTCTCCCCACACCCACAAGGCACCTTGGAGGGGCTTAAGCTATACACTGGGTGCAGTGACTGCCTGCTTGTCCCCTGGGCGGTGCCCAGCAGAAGCCTGGCCAACCCGGAGACCTCGCATGCCCAGGTCAGCACAGTGGGCAGAGGGCAGGACTGCAGGGAACAGCCTGCTTGGCCCGTGGCCACTTCTCCAAGTTTCTGCAGTCATAGAGCCCAGTGGCCAGCAGACCTGCCTTAGTGCCAGCTCAGGGCCAGTGGTCTTGTCTGCCCAGATCTCCTCAGTCCTGCATGCCACTCCGTCTTCCTCTGCCTGGGCCAGGTTCCCTGCAGAGGTCAGAGTCCCTCTGAGCTCCTGGCACTGGGCTCTGACTGTGCCGTGGCCTCTCGCCTGCACTTGGCTAAGCACTATGACAGGGCGGCATGCACGGTGCCCATGGCCCTGCCTGGCTGGGACGGAAGCCTCACTGGCAGCGATCCACCTTCCTGTCTGGACAGCTCAGGATGGGTTGCGATTGTGAGGTGACGGTGGTTGATGTCCTCTGGGTGCAAACAGGTGGGTGGTGGAGTGTACTGGCAGCCCAGGGTCCCAAGTGGGCCCCGGGCCTCTGTTTTGAGGACCAGCTGGGGTCCTGCTCCAGCCGGTCCCAGATCACAGAGTGGGGCCACTGAACATCTTCCCTCGGGGAGCCCCAGGACCGCAGGCGGCATGGGAACCCACAGTCCATAACGCGGGTCCATATCCGACACAGGGTTTCCATTACGTGTGAGCGGGTGTGTGGCCAGTTCAGCCCGAGCCCACTGCAAGGCAATGCGAGCCCTCTCATTTTCTCTGAATTTTCACGGAGGGGCTTTTATCTTCCCCTTAATCCTGCCGTCTGTCAGGACAGTAATCTCTTTCTAAATTTACATTTTAATTACAAGGCCAGCTGAACTAGGTAAAATCAATAGTGTCAGGCAGGAGGCTAACTTCACACGAAGCCCCAGCCTCTCCATTTCCTGCATCGACCGGTCCCGCCCGCCTGCCTTAATGCCCCGGGCCAGCCAGACCCCTCCGTCAATTTAAACAAAGGGAGATTTGGGCATTTTTATGATTCTTTCTAAAAGCCACCGTGGAAATATTTGTGCGCCAAGATCCTGGGCTTGAGTCAGATGCCTGCAGGTGGTGGTGCGGCCTGGATGGGTCGGTGGTTGGGATGTGGGCTCCTTTCTGACGGCCAAGTTCTCCCTGAAAACTGCGTGCCGGCCGGGGCATGTCTGCTTTCTGGGCTCTCACTTTGAAAGTGTGTCAGCAAGATTGATTTTCTACCACAATGTGAAAATGGTGGGGTTTTTTCCAGTGCCCTGAGTATTTACCCTGCTCTAACATGCTTACCCATCTTTTTAATGGTTTAAAACAACAAATCAATGAAAAATATATTTCATTCTTGTAACTCAGGAATTCTCATATTGATCTTTGGCTGTCACTGTATCCATCCAAGCTCCAGCGTCCACTTACCAGCCTCTTCCTCCTGTGTGCGTGGTGCGTGGGCCCAGGCGGCCTGACCTCGTGTTTCTGACAGGCACAGTCGAAGCCCGGGGTGGGCGTGGGTGCTTTTGTCAGCTGGGCTGGGAGGCTGCTGGGGGAGGAGCCGCGGCGGTCCACACCTCCTCTCCAGTGCCCCCAGGGCCACATGGCTGGTGGACCGGTCACCTCTAAGTGGCTCTGTCCTGTGTGTCCCACTCTCAGCATGGGGCCCCAAGAATAGGGCAGAGTGCAGGACTCGAAGGGCATCTGGGATGGGGGTGAGTGGGGGTGGGGGCAGGCATCTTCTGTGAAAGGGTTCTGGGCCATGCCCAGTCTCTGCAGCAACTGCTCACTTCTGCTCACCTGGCCAATCTCTGCTTACATCTGCCCTCTGCCTACCTGTGCCGTCCCCTGCTCACCTATGACGTCTACTGCCGTCCTCTGCTCACCTGTGCTGTCTTCTGCCACCCTCTGTGAAAGCTACAGAGACAGCACGAGCAGGTGAGCGTGGCTGTGTGCTCTGCATAGAAGCAGGCGGAATGCCAGATTTGTGCTCTGTCCCTGACCACAGTCTAACCCTGCCAGGCACTGAGGGACGGGTTGTGTCAGGCTGACCTGCCGAGAGCCACCCCTGTGGCAGAGCCACCCTTCCAGCAGCTGGGTCTTTCTTAGTCTTCCCCATCCTCTGCCCCATCCCTACCCAGCTCCCTTTCCAGGAAGCTCTTCCCCGTGTCCAGTGTTGATGCCTGTCAGTCCCCGCCCACCTGACGTGTTATTCGTAACTCTGCAGGTAGACGGTGGTCAGAGGGATGCAGTCAGTAGCTGCACAGCCAGTTTGCATTCAGGGGAGTGTGTGGGAGCATGTGCTGCAAGTTCCCATGTCTGGGACTGCCAGCTGCCCTCGGCTCCTTCTGACCGCCCTGTGGCCGAGGACACAGTCTGGGAGACATGGGGTCTTCAGAACTGTGGTCTCCTCCCCTGGTTACCTGTCAGCCCGCATGTGTTTGACATGGGTTTCTCAAGTGTGACGCCCACGGTGCTGCTGGGGTGGGGCCTCCGACCTTCCCTGAAGCCAGGATTGTGCTCGTCCTGTCCAAGCCCCACAGCGCCCTGTGGAGCCGGGTTGTGCTGTCCTCACCGCCTCTCCCGGGCAGCTCCTGCCAACCTGAAGCCAGTTCCTCTTGTGTTGGCTGTGAGCTCGGCTTTCCTCTGCTCCTGGGTGCGTAGTGGACCTTCTCTCCTTCGTCTCTAACCCTTGTTACCTGTTTGAAGAGGGTGTCACCCAGGTGACAGAACTTAAACTAGTTGTGTCTTTTACTTGGTCTTTATCCCTTAATTATTTGCTGCCGTCCATCAGGCTGGTCTGTGGTTGATTGCTTGTTTTCCACACTTCTTTTGATTTGCTGTTTTTGCTTTTTCTACCTTTTTATTTGCCAGAGTAGCTTTTCCTCTTCTGAGTTTAAAATATTTAGTAGACTAAAAGAATAAAAAGGCTTCCTAGTTATGAAAGGTTCACACCTAGACTTGCTGTCCACTGTTAGTCTCTGTTGTTGACCAATGTCTGCACATCCCCAGACGGGGTGGTGACCTGGATTCTGGGTAAAAGGCAATGCCCAGGGGGCTGGTGGATCGGTTCAGGGTAGCCAGCGGGGCTCAGGAGGGTAGTGGGCTTCGTGGTGCTAGGGACGTTGGTCTGTAGAGGTCAGGGGTGTGTTGGCCTTGTTTGAGGCACTGTCCTGTGGGGACGTCAGTGAAATGCCCGCGTTATGGCTCCGGCTAGCTGGTGGCAGGGCAGGCACTCCGTGGACTTCAGCCCATTAACGTGTGTTATCTCCTGACCATGTGGTCACTACCTTTCCTGCCTGTGGGATGGGAGCAGTGTCCGTCTCGGGGAAGAGCGGGAACGGTGGCCAGGAGCAGACGCGTGTGTTTGTTTCAGGGCTGGAGGAGGACCCAGCTGCACAGCGCTCACAGGCAAGGACGAGGATGAGGAAGGATGAGGAGGCAAGTGACCCCACCTCTGTTGCTGCCCAGCTCCACCGGCTCCGGGGCCACGTGCCCCCAGCCCCGGGCCCGGATTCCAGGTGACTCCCCGCATCCCACTGCTGCCCGAGCATGGCCTGCCTCTCCAGGCTTCCAGGGCCACTCCGGTTCCTTGAAGGCAGCCCCAGGTGTGCAGCCCGGCCGGGCAGACTCCTGCCAGCACCTGTGCCCAGGGCAGGGTGAACGGAAGCAGGCCGGGGAGGCTGAGGCTCTGGGGTTTGAGGGACAGATGTCGGGGTACCCAGGCCCGGGGTGAGGGCCACAGATCCAAGGCCAACTCCCTGTGTCATTCCCTGGGGACAGTGGGAGCTAGGCCCCTCACAAGGCCTCTGCGCTGCCCTGGAGACCGGTCCGATGTGGTAGAGGTCATTGGGCCTACGTACTGACCCTGGGTCCAAGCTCAGGAGAGGGAACAGTGCGTGGCTGTGACCGGCCTAGGTGTGTGTGGTCAGAGTACCCGGTAATGCTGTGGTCCCCACAGGGCACCGCTGGGACCAGAGGCCGGGAAGCTGGCTGCAGAGCAGGCCCGGGCACCCGTTGTACCCTTTGGGGTGGACTTGTGCAACTGGGGCCAGGAGCAGCAGGCGGTTGGGAAGGTCTTCAGGTGAGTACAGGCGTGTCTGGTCCCCGTGGCCGCCCTTCCCCTCACCTGGCAGACACACAGCGTGCCAGCCCCGCTGTGCTCATGGTCCTGCACCCACACCTTGTTGAGCTTTTCCTGAATCTGTTGCTCCCTGGGGAGACGTCCTGTGTTGTTCTTCCAGGTGGCTGGGTGCCAGGGCCCAGGGCACTTCCCCTTGCCAATGTCACAGCTGCCCTTACCCTCTGGCTCCCTTGGACTCCCAAGTTGGCTCGGCCTGGGGCTCTGGAGGAATTTCCAGGAAAGGGACAAGAGACCAGGCTGTGGGTCTGTGCCCTCGTGAACCTGTCAGGGAGTATGTCCCCTCGAGGTCCAGGCCAGGCCGGCGGGCTTCCCACTGTCCCTGCTCGGTACCTTCTCACCTATTTCAAGATGCTTGTGATCGGGCCCAGACCCGGAGGGACCTGCCGCCCAGGCTGCCTGTCCAGGCGGTGCCCCTGCGAGGGCTCTGACCGTCTGGCCCTGTTGCAGAGCTGAGTCTCAGCACCGCTTTTGGAAGCCCAGTGAAGTGGACGAGGAGGTGGAGAGCCCCGAGCTTTCGGAGGTGCTGCGGAGCCGCCGAATCACCTTCGCGGGGCGGTTCGAGCCTGTGCAGCACCAGTGCCGCGCCCCGAGGCCCGACGGCCGGCTCTGCGAGCGCCAGGACCGGCTGAAGGTGAGACGGCTGCAGCTTGCGCGGGGGCGGGGGGCTGCAGGCTCGGGGGGCTGCGCAGGTTGGGGCCAGGCCTGGTGGCTGAGATCAGGGTGCACTGGATGGTTTTTCCCTGGGTTGCACTTGTCCTGGCTGCAGCTGTCCCTTGGTCACTGGATGGTGCCTGGGCCACCTTCCTAGGAGTGCTGTGTGTGGGTGCCCAGGCAGGACGCTTGGGCTTGTTCTGCGGTTCCCTCTGCCTGCTCTTGGCGGGCCTGGGCCTGAAAGGGATGTTGCTTTGGCCAGACGGACTCAGGTGCCGGGGGCCCCTTCACCCGCTCTGTGATGGCTGCACCCCAGAGTCCTTTCTTGGGGTGGGTGAAGGGCAGGGTGGCAGACACACGGAGGGTGACGGCCACTCTTCTTTGCCACAGTGCCCTTTCCATGGCAAGATTGTCCCCAGGGATGACACGGGGCGGCCCCTCCACCCGGAGGACAGGGCCCGGGAGCAGAGGCAGCAGCGGCAGAAGCAGGCCAGGCGCCCAGGTAGGCACAGGGCCAGGTGGGGCGGGCACCTTGTTGGGTAGCCAGGTCCCAGCAGTCACCAGGGAGGCTCCACGTATGCTTCTGTGTGCGATCCCCTGGTGCTCCAGCTGGGTTGTCTGGGGACATGCTATCTGTAGGTCTGTCTCCCAGGTGCTCTGATGGGAGATGTGGGCACACCCACTGCCAGAGCCCACCTGCTATCACTGGTCTGGCTGTGTTCTGGGTTCTGAGTCATGTGTTTTAAGCAGGTGAAGGAACCAAGGCAAGAAAAGCCAGTTGGCTGTGAGCCTGTGCGCTTAGAGGAAGCCAGCTCATTTCTGCTCCCCACGTCTGCTGTCTGGCTCTTGTCAAGCCCCAGCCCTCCAGCTGATCCTGTGCCTGTGGTGTGTGTGCATACGCGTGTGCAGGGTGTGTTTTCTCTGCTCACGTGGTGTGTGACACGCATGTGATGTGTGTGCAGTCTAGGTAGAGGTGAGGGGCGCTGTGCAGCGGCTGAGCCTCGGGCGCTGAGGGGGCTGGGTCTCCAGAGCACTGCTTGGGATCCTCGTCAGGACTCCCCATTTTCTGGCCATTGAGCCAGTTTCAGATTGCGTAGCCCACGGGCTGCAGCCTCCTGCACGCTACTGCCAGGACAGCTCTGGGAGCCTGTCTTGTCACGGCGTGTGTCAGCATGGAGGTGGCACAGCCCCTGGGCCCCAGTGGGCCCTGACCAGCAGGGCGGCTGGTGCCATGCAGAAGTAGCTGTGACCAGCTGGGTAGCACGTGGGCACACTCAGTGCGCTGTGTCCCCAGATCCCTGAGGAGGGCAGAAGGCAACCATGTCGTGAGGGCAGCACTGGCTGGCGTGTGGGCTCCCAGCCGGGCTGATTGTCATTAGTGGGGTGTTTTCCTTTGTCCTAAGAAACAAAGATTAGACTTCAGCCTGATACCGGTGTCGGTGCTGGGGCCCTGGCCCTGGAGGGGGCGGGACGGCCGGCGGCTCATCCCCGCCCAGGCCGCCCCCGGTGGTGCACACTCAGGGGCAAATTGAGTGCCTCTTTTTTGTGTCAGCTCTGAAGAATATCTGGTTCCCCAGCCCGCGGTGACTTGTTAACAACAGGTATGGGCCGCGGCCGCAGGCCGGCCTGGCCAGTCAGATGTGAAATAGCATCTCTTCACTAACTACAGTATCGATCCCCGCCTCCCGCGCACGCGGGGCAATTTTCTTTTCCCGGCGCTCAGCTGGGCGACAACGCAGCGGAGGCCCAGGGCCGTGCGCGCAGGAAGGCCGTGCGGCAGCTATTGATTTTCTTCAAAGGCTTTTAAATTGCTCCTTCATTTTACTGAGATGCCCATTCCATCTCAAGCGGGCGCTGCGTTTTCCCGTTGTGTTTAAACAATTGCTCCATTCACTGGATTCCTAAACTGTGACGCCTTCTTATTACTGGGAGGTAAGCTGTCTGGACGGCTCTCCTTAGTCTTGGATTAACCGTCTCTGTATCTGAGCTGTCTGGGTGTCTGGACGGCTCTCCTTAGTCTTGGGCTCACCGTCTCTGTATCTGAGCTGTGCAGCCCCGTTTCCTTCACTTCAAAAAGTCAGCTCGGGGGCCTTGCCATCTGTCTGTCTGAGGAGTGTGGCTTCTCCCCATGCTGGCCGTGCCCTGCGCACAGTGCTGCGGGGCTCCTGTGTGTGGGGCGTGCCCAGCACCCTCCCGTGAGCCGGGGCCCCTGTCTGTGGGTCTGGGTGCCTCAGGGATGCTGGCTTGTCACTCCTGACCTGTGTAACCTTCCAGGAAGGCCTGGCTGGACTGATGTCCATATCTCAGGGACTCCCACGTGTCTCTTTAGAGCACATCAGCCTCCCCCGGGGACGCAGAAGCGGGAACCAGGGCAGGAAGTAGCACTGAATCCAGCACTGGTGTGCCAGAGCTGGAGCCTTGACCTCTCACCCCAATGCCTGCCCCCTGCGCTGGGCTGGAACTCCCCTTAAACAGAGTTCCTGCCAGCCCTTCGCATGAGCACACTGGCCTGCTGCGGCTGGGCCACTTCTGCTTCCCTGCCGGGCCTTGTCCTGAAGGACACGTCAGAAAGAGCAGGGCTGTCCAGTCAGCTAATGCCTTCATTGCTGAGACCTGTGGCCAGGTGACCTTTGCGCCAATACAAAGGAAGCCCAGTACGCCCTGATCCATCAGCTGTGGCCATCCTGCTGTGCACACCCGACTAGCAGGCGGGTCAAGCCCATGATTGGGTCCTGGTGGGGCCTAGTCCAGCCTGGAGGTCAGGAAGCAGCTTGTGGGGGGTACCGTGGCCTGGCCCAGCTCCTCCCGGACTGTGTGGCACGGTGTCTTGGGGGTGTGGCTGTTGGGGAGCATCTCTGCCTGCCCTTAGCCCAGAGGAGCAGCCAGCAGGCTTCCCTACCCCCTCTGTTGTGGAGGGTGGGCCACGTGGTCCTGTGTGAGGGAGGGGCCGGGGAGAGGCGCTGTGGTTGGTGCCCGATGTTTTCTGAAACACAGTCTGTTTGCAGACTGGCAGGATCCTGAATTCATGCGAGACGTGGAGGTGGCCACAGGGGTGGATCTCGGCTCCTCCAGGGCGGGCAGGAAAGGCAAAGGCAAGAGGAGGAAGCACCCAGGCCTCACCGACCTGAAGCAGCAGGCCAACACCAGCCGCACACGCATCGCCAAGAAGATCTTTGCTAAGTAAGAGCCCCTTCTGTCCCCTGGACCTGGGGTGCTGGCGGAGCTCCCAGACCTTCCTGAGGCCTCCCTGGCTCCCTCTGCTGTGCGTTTCTTCCTATGACCTCCAGGCCGCCAGGCAGATGGGTTCTCCCGGCCAGCGAGGGGTACAGCAGGCCATCAGGAGTGGAGCTTGGAGCTGCCGCCCCACAGTGACAGGCCGTCTTCCCTAGGGGTGGGGGTGGGGGGAGTCTGGTGCAGAGCCAGCTTGCTCTTGCTCATGGTCAGTACCCAGGAAGTCCACATGATAATTTCAGGGAGGCCAGTTATCTCCAGATTTGGAAGGACATGGGTCCCCAGGCAAGTCTCAGCCCCAGCAGAGCTTGGCCAGTTTCACTAGGATGGTGGACACTTGATGTGCTGCTCTCACTGCGACTCGGGGTCAAGGGGTCAGGGCATCTGCCTGGCCCAGCTGGACTAGCCTGGCTGGTGGGACCCGAGGAGATAGGCCGCCAGCCCAGCAGCCCCACCGCCCACGCCACTGCTGTGGACAGCCGGAGACTCCCAGCACACTCACAGTGCTGCCAGAAGGCATCTAGGACATTGTTTAGGAAACCACATGAGGCTGCTGCCCCTTCTCAGGTCTATGGTGAGGCCTTGCGGGTCCATCAGGCAGGCCTCTTACATGACCCCTGGAAGGCTCAGCTCAGTGCACCAGGCAGAGGAGGCCCGTCCTGACCTGACCAGCATTGCTGTGAACCTATCCGAGTGGGGCCAGATCAGAGGGCAGCTTCCTGGTGCCATGTGCAGCCCCATGGACTCACGGCTGTTGTGTCTTCCTGTGTCCAGAGGAGGGCTCAGCCCCTGAGCGCTCCAGGCATGAGGCTGGTTTCCCATGGATCAGCCAGTAGTAAAGGGTACCCTGGGTGCTGACCCGAAGAAGTGTCCTCCCTGAATCCTCCGTGGGGCCCAGGACTGGCTCCTTGAAGCAGCTGTGTGGCTGGAGCTCTCCCTGCAGGAGGGCCGTGGTGACAGAGCCCACAGAGCAGTGTTGAGCAGTCACTGCTTCATGGCCTCAATGGCTCCTTCCTAGGCACAGGTCCACTGAGGCCAGGCACCACCCTCACGGTGGCCGGGCTGGGCAGGGACAGCATGAGCTCCTCGGGCCAGACACCACCCTCACGGTGGCCATGCTGGGCAGGGATGCTGTGAGCTCCTCGTCCACATCTTTTTGTTACACGTTCTTAAGTGTTTTCTGTATAACTCTGGATGTGGAGCACCGTGTGTGGCCGGGCAGAGTCTGAGTCCCATGCTTCCTGTGCGAATCCCTGCACACCATGCGCCCCCCCCACCCCCCCCCGATGCTGGGCAGGCTGTGCCCGTCTGGAGTGCAGTCCAGCCCTGGTAAAGCCAGCTTTGGGGGTGGGGCTACCCACTGTGGTCACTCAACAGCCGGGGCTCTGCGAGGGCTCTGAGGGCAGCAGCTGCCCAGGACCTGTGCCCTATCCCTGCCAGGCTGTGGTCCGGCACCCAAGAGCCCTGGACCTCCCTGGTCATGCCTTGCTTTGCTCTCTCTGCAGGGCGGCTGTACAGAGGGTGGTCACAGCCATGAACCAGATGGACCAGAAGAAGCACGAGAAGTTTGCAAACCAGTTTAACTATGCGCTGAATTAGAGGCCGACCAGCTGTGCTGCGGTTCTCTCTGCCCATCAGCTCCACCTCTGCCGCCAGTGCCCTGGAGGGGAGTGGGCACGGCCGGGGCAGCGTGAGATGTGAGGCAGCGGTGCACTCTGATTACAGTGCCTGGAAGTGTGGCTGCTCCCTGGCCATGGGGCCACTGCCATCTGGGTTATGGGTCTGCTCTGCCTGAGAGGTTCCTGGAACGCAGAGGGTCACCCCAGCAGCTCTGTGCCCAGTGGGCATGTTGCACAGCCGTGCATTCTGTGATGTGGCTCGGTACGGAAGCTACACTCGCTCAATGTTCAAACTGTGTGTGCAGCCCCCAACCCCCATCTCCCATCTCCCAGCCTTTGGGTGGGTGGGTGGTGGCACTCAGGAACTCTGGGTGTCATTGCTGTTTCAACACAGACACAACGGCAAGTGAACCAGTCACCTTGTCCCACGTTGACCGTCCTGACAATGGTTCCGTCATAATGCAGAGGACTGCCTCACTCTGCTCTCCACAGCTGTATTGAGAGAGAGCCCACTCAAGTGTACAGCTCAGTGACGTCAAGGGCACTTCTGGTGGTGTACACCCCCCCCCCACACACACACACACTGCTTAGTTCCAGAACTTCTCATCACCCTGGGAGGCGGCTGTCCCATGAGTGACCACTCCTCGCCACCCCCCACCCCACCCCCAGCCATAGGCCCCCTCTGAGCTGCTGTTTCTGGGTTTCTCTGTCCTGGACACTGGGCCTCTGGGCCTGGTTTCCTGGCAGCGGGCGGTCTGAGGTCCTGAGGCGGCGCAAGGCACCTGAGTCGTGTGGAGGCCCACCCCCTCGCCAGTGGCTGTGCTTGATGCACCTGTGGGCCATTACACATGGTGCTGCCGGGAGCACACACGTCCAGGGCTTGTGCACAGGTGTGTTTTCACTTCTCTCGAGCGTGTCACTGGGAGTGGAACTGCTGGGTCACACGGTCACTCTGTTTAACTTGCTTTCCACAGCGGCTGCACCTGTCCACCCACATGGTTCCGATTCCTTCACATTCTCACAGGCGCTTGTTACTCTCCACCCTTTTCTTTTTCTCTTTTGGGTTGATTTTAGAGGGAGAAGCACTCATGTGTTGTTCCACTTAGTTGTGTGTCCACTGGTCACTTCCTGTCTGCGCCCTGATTGGGGATCAGACCCAAAACCTTGGTGTTTTGGGTCAATGCTCTAACCAGCTGACCTACCCAGCCTCCATCTTGACTATAGCTCTTGCAGTGGGTGTGAGGCACTATCTCATTGTGGTTTTTATTTGCATTTTCCTGATAACTAATAATGTTGAGCATCTTTTCATGTGCTTATTGGCCATTTGTACGTCATCAGAGAAGTATCTGTTCAGATCCTCTTTTTTTTTTTTTTGACAGAGAGAGTGAGAGGGACAGATGGGGACAGACAGGAAGGGAGAGATGAGAAGCATCAATTCTTCATTGTGGCTCCTTACTTGTTCATTGATTGCTTTCTCATATGTACCCTGACTGGGGGAGGCTACAGCAGAGCGAGTGACCCCGCGCTGAAGCCAGCGACCTCAGTGTCAAACCTGGGTCCTCTGTGTCCCAGTCCAACGCTCTGTCCACTGCGCCACCGCCTGGTCAGGCTCCTGTGCCTGTGTTTAGTTGGACTGTTGAGATGTAAGAGTTCTCTATATACTCTGGATATGTTTAGTTTGCAGGTGTTTGCTCCCATTTTGTCTTCTCACTTTCCTGATAGTGTCCTTTGAATCACAGGCATTAATTTTTATTGTGCCCAGTGTATCTATTTTTACTTTTCCAGTTACGCTTTTGATGTCGTATCTAAGCAACCATTGCCTAATCCAAGGTCAGGAAGGTATACCCCCTATGTTTTCTTCTGAGAGTTTTTTGTAGGTTCAGCTCTTAAATTTAGGTCTTTGATCCTTTTTGAGTTAGTTTTTCTGAGTGGCGTGTGACAGGCTTCCAGTGTCACTCTTTCGAGGGTAGACGTCCGCTTGTTGAAAAGGTTATTCTCTCCCTGGTTGAATCATCTTGGCAACTTTCCTGGTCACCAGTTGACCATAAACAGATGAGATGAGTTCATTCTCTGGACTCTCATCTCCATTGGTTGCCCTCACGGCAGTCCCACAGTGTCGTGATGAATGTAGCTTTGTGGTAAGTGTGCAACTGCAGAGTGAGCCCTCCAGCTTTCCTGTGTCCACCTTGTTTTGTTCTGGGTCCCCTTTATTTCCAAGGGGACTTTAGGATCAATTTCTGCAAAGAAAGGCAGATTTCGGTAGGGATTGCGTAGAATCCATACATCACTTTGGAAAGTGTGGCCATCTTAACTTCAGGTTTTCTGACTCATGAACTTGGGCTGTCCCTTCCATCTACTCAGACTTTTTCTGTTTCAGGATTTTTTTGAGGGGGGTTGTTTATTGTTAATGTATAGAAATAGAACTGGTCTTGTGTTTGCAACCTTGCTGAAGTCGCTGATTAGCTCCGTTAGCGTGTGTTCCTTGGGACCCTCTGTGCACAGTCCCGTTCTCTCCAGCAGGAAGCCCTGTTTGGGGGCCTCTGATTCCTCTCTCTTGCCCATAGCCCTGGCTGCCCCTCCAGTGCCATGTCAGACAGGAGGTGGGAGCAGTGTTCTTGCCGGGTTCCTGATCTTAGAAGAAGCGCCTTTAGCCCATCACCACCGAGGATGGCGTGTGCTGGGCGTTTCATTTACGACTTTTAATATGTTGAGCTGGTTCTCTTCTGTTTCTGGTGCATTGAGGGTTTTTGTCATGAAGGGGTATTGAATTCTGCTAAATGCTTTTCTCACTTATTGAAATGATTATGTGGCCTTTGTCCTTTATTCTGTTGATGTGGTGTATTACATTAAGTGTTTTTCATATGCTGAAGCATCCTTGCGTCCATATGGTAAATCCCACTTGGTCGTGACATATAATTCTTGTTATGTGTCTCTGCCTCTGCCTGGCTATTTCATTGACCTAATTTGATAGTATTTTCTCAAGGATTTTTGCATCTGTATTCATGGACAATATTAAAATACAGTTTTCTCTGGTAATGTCTCTGTCTGCCTTTGGTATCAGACTTGTAGACCTAGTTGAGAGGTGTTACCTCGTTGTCTGTTTTTGGAAGGCTTGGTGTTAATTCTTTAAGTATTTGGTGACTTCACCAGGGAAGCTATCTGGTCTTAGGCATTCCTCTGTGCGACGTTTTTGTTTTTGCTTGTTTTATTACTAGTTCAGTGTCTCACAGGTCCGTTTAGATTTTCTTTCTGTTCCTACTTGAGTCCGTTGTAGTGGTTTGTGTTTCTAGGAATTTGTCTGTTTCGTCTAGTAGGTTGTTGACATACAGTGTTTATACTATTTATTTGTACTCTTTTATTTCTGTTAGGTTGGGAGAGATGATTTGGGAGTTTGAGTCTTCTCTCATCTTTTATTTCCTCCATTGGTCTGATTCAAGTCTTATCAGTTATACTCAGCTGTTCGAAGATCAGCTTTTGGTTTTGTTGATATTCTCTATTTTTCCATTCTTTATTTCATTTATTTCCACTTTAATCTTTTATTTACTTAAGGTTTCTTTGGGTTTATTTTTCTTTAATTAGTTTCTTTTTTATTTTTTTATTTTTTTTAATTTATTGGGGTGACCTTGGTTAATGAAACTGTATAGCTTTCAGGTGTACAATTCTATGAGACATTGTCTGTACAGTGTGTGTCCACCACCCCACGTCAAGTCTCCTCCCATCGCCATTTGTCCCCCTGTGCCTTCTGCCTCTCCTGCCCTGTGCATGGTGTCCGAGAGTGGGAGATTGGAGACCCGTCTTCTTGTTAACTCGGATGTTGACAGCAATCCCTTCACCTCAGCCTGGAAGGGTTGCTGTGTTGTGCTTTCCTCTTTATTTATATCAAAGTGTTTCCTCGTTTCTCTGGTCACTTCTTCTTTTACTCACTGGTTATTTAAGAGTTTGTTGTTTAAATTCCACGTCACTGTGAATATCCCAGATTTTTGTGATATTCAATTTCAAATTTCGTTCCCCGTGGCCAAAGAACACATTTTTTATTACTTTAATCCTTTGAAATTTGAGACTTACTTTATAGCCTAACGTAAGTGCTGTCCTGGAGAATGAGCCCCATGTGTCCTGACGGTCAGTGTTCTATAGCTGTCTCTTAGGTCCAGGGGGTCAGTGGCGTTGAAGTCTTCTCTTCCCTGTTGATTTTCAGCGCTGTTAACGGCCGTAGTTGGGGTGTCGACATCTCCAGCTCTTGTGTGTGAGTTGTCTCTTCCTCCCTGCACCCCTGCGAGGTCTTGCTCCTGTATTTTGGGGCTCTGCTGTTGAGCGTGCACAGACAGAACTTGGTACTGTCGCAGGCGTGGTCTAAGACCGCCGCGATAGGACGAGCCTCACGACAAAGCGAGGCGTCTTTTCGCTGGTGGAGGATTTCGTCTTCAGTTTGCAGAAAACACGTCTGTGAAGTGCAGAGGCGAGGTCTGCCTGTATGGTCACTCTTGTTTTTTCTCCCTGGTGGGTTAACCTCTAACATGGCCTTCGCTGTCCCTAATAACAACTTTGTCTTAAAGTCTGTTCTTTATGGTACTAGTGTAGGTTTTGTTTGTTGTTGGCATGGTGTATCTTTTTCTACCTTTTTACTTTTCATTTAATTTCTGAATCTAAGAGTTTCTTAAAGACAGCATATAGTTGATCATGTTTTTAATCTGGTCTGCCAATCTCTGCTGCTTGAGTGGTGTGTTTAATCCACTCACCCTTAATGCAGTTACTGATAAGGTAAGATTTATGTATGTTTTATACACGCCTTGTTTTTCTTCCTCTGTTGTGTTTTTCTTGTGTGTTAAGTGGATATTTATAGTATAATACAGTCTAGTCTGAATTCCTACCAAGTTAATTTCAGTAATACACAAAGCTCTGCTCCCTCCCGGCTCCCTTGTGCTGTTTCTGTCGTGCACATTACATCTCTCATAAGGGCTGAGCCCATCAACATAGTTTTGTAATTACTGCTTTATGCAGTTGTCTTTTAAATCAGAGAGGAAAGGAAAAGATTTACAAACAAAAATGCATTTATACTATCTTTTATCTGGCTGTACGGTTGCCTTTCCAGAGCCCTTTATCTTTCTCTGGGATTTGGTTCTAGGGTCCTTTACTTTGGCCTGAGAGACACTCTTTTTTTTTTTTTTTTTTTTTTAACAGGGACAGAGGGATAGATAGGGACAGACAGACTGGAACGGAGAGAGATGAGAAGCATCAATCATCAGTTTTTCCTTGCCGTTGCGACACCATAGTTGCTCATTGATCGCCTTCTCACATGTGCCTTGACCGTGAGCCTTCAGCAGACAGAGCAACCCCTTGCTGGAGCCAGCGACCTTGTGTCCAAGCTGGCGAGCTTTTGCTCAAACCAGATGAGCCCGCACTCAAGCTGGCGAGCTCAGGGTCTCGAACCTGGGTCTTCCGCATCCCAGTCCGACACTCTATCCACTGCGCCACCGCCTGGTCAGGCCCGAAAGACACTCTTCATGTTTCTTGTTGGGAAGGTCTGCTAGCAATGGATTCTCTCCATTTTTGTTTATCTGGAAATGTTTTAATTTCTCCTTCACTTTTGAAGAACAGTTTTGCTGGATGTAGAATTCTTTTTTTTTTTTTATACATTTTTATTTATTCATTTTAGAGAGAGAGAGAGAGAGAAAGGGGGGAGGAGCAGTAAGCATCAACTCCCATATGTGCCTTGACCAGACCAGTGCAGGGTTTTGAACTGGCGACCTCAGTGTTCCCAGGTTGACACTTTATCCACTCCGCCACCACAGGTCAGGCTGTAGAATTCTTATTAACAGTCTTTTTCCTTCAGCGCTTTGAATCTGTCTTCCCACTGCCTTCTGGCTTTGTGGTTTCTAATGACCGGCCAGCTGCTACTGTGACGGGCATGCCTGGGCACAGCGAGGTGGGTTTTTCTTGCTGCTTTCAAGATGCTGTCTGTCTTCCTATTTAGGAAGCATCTGGGTGTGGATCTTTTTGTGTGAGTCTTCCTTGGAATTTGTTGAAGTTGGAAGGTTTTGGCCATTATTATTATTTTTTTTAATTATTCATTTTAGAGAAGAGACACAGAGGGAGAGAGAGAGAGAGAGAAAGGGGGGAGGAGCTGGAAGCATCAACTCCCATATGTGCCTTGATCAGACCAGTGCAGGGTCTTGAACTGGCGACCTCAGTGTTCCCAGGTCGACGCTTTATCCACTGTGCCACCACAGGTCAGGCCTGGCCATTATTTCTTGAAAGAGTCTTCCTGCCCCTTTCTCTTCTCCTTGGACTCCCATTGTGTGTACGTTGATTTGGTCGATGATGTTCACTCATCTTGAGACCCTGTTCAGTTTTCTTCATCCTTTTTTCTGTTTCTCGACTGGACCTATTGACTTGTCTTCAAGGTCCAGATTCTCTTGCCACCTAAACTCTGATGAGCCCTCTGGTGAGCCTTCATTCTCAGCTCTGGAATTTCTGCTTGGTTCTCCTCTATAGTTTGTCTTTTTACTGATTTCTACTATTTGGTGAAACATCATTCTCATACTTTAATTCTTTAAATGTGGTTTCCTTTAGTTCTTTGAACATACTTATAGTAGCTGAGTTAAAGTCTTTGTCTAGTAAGTTCACCAGCTGGGCTTACGGGGCAGTTTCTGTTGATTCCTTGTTTGCAGGTGCATGGGCCATACTTTCCTGTTTCTCTGTATGTCTCATAACTTTTTTGTTGTTGAAAATTGGACATTTTAAATATAATGTAGCAACTCTCGAAATCAGATATACCCCTTCCCAGAATTGGTTATGGCTGCTGTTTGTTTGCTCAGTGTCTGGATGAATTGTATAAAATCTGTGTTCTTTGTCATGCTCAGCCACTGAGGTCTCTGCTTGGTTAGCTTAGTGACCGGCTAATGATGGACGGAGATTTCCTTAAATGCTTTGGCCCAGTAAGTCTTGCAGTTTTTAGCCAAAATTGTCTGTGGTGGGGAGAACCTTCAACACTTAGCCAGGCAGCTGCTCACTTGGCCTTAGCTGTGCCTTCCTGATTACACAGAGCTTCAGGGTCAGACAGAGGTGAGAGCTTAGGGTCTTCTGGAGTTTTTGGGCTAGCTTCTTGTTTGGCCTTACTGGTATTACCACAACCGCTGATGAGCCAGTTGTGTCAGGCCAAATAAAGACAAGCTCTGTGCTTTGGATTTTCCCAGGTTGCAGCTAGACAAGTCACATAGTGACAGCTCTCTAAGGATGAGGCTTTTGGGGGTCATTCCACACCTGGTCTCCCCTTCCAATGGGTGTGAGGCTGCTGGTTTCACAGGGTCCCACAGCTGGAGGGGAGTGGGCCCGGCACACACTCAAGCCACAGAGCTCTCCCTTGCTGAGGTCACCTTTGTTGGGTAAACACTCCTTAGGTTGTTACAAATCTTGGGTTAAGTCCCAGAGTTTTGAAAAAGTCGACTTCATCTTCGTGTGGCATTACAGGAGAGTGGGTTTCTGAGGTCCTGACGTTCCTATGTGTGGACGGTGCCCACTGTGGACATGACAGGCTCAGTATTGGGGTGGAGGCTCTCGCTGTTCCCACCTGCACTGTAGCAGATGTCTCTGCACATGCCTCTCTTCACCCAGGAGTGTTTCCCTGGAGCCCAGCTCCTGGTGTGGACTTGCTGACTGGGTGTTTGTGTAAGTGCAGTCATGATGGAAACTGCGGACTTGCTCCTAGAAGTGTCACGAGTCCACTTTCCCACCAGCGCTGAGCCAGAGTGCTTACCGCCCTAAACCCCCATCATGTGTCCCTGACGTTTGAGCTTTGCCAGGTGCTGTGAACAAGTGTACCTTCGTAGTTTAACTGGTAGTTCTCTTAGGATTGAGACTTGTTACTTTCCTTTTCTGTACATTATGGGTGCTAATGATTTGCTCATTTCCTATTGGCTTGTTTACTTGTTTCTTATTGGATTGTAGGAGCTCTTTATTCCTTAAGGACACTAGCTTTATTTACATGGTGTACTCTTGGTGCTTCCTGAGTTTGTCTTCTGATTTTGCTTCTTCTCCTGTGCAGTTGATTTAATCAACCTTTCATGTTCTCTGATTTCTTCCTCATGCAGAAATTATATTAAATAAAAACTCTGCCATGTTTTCTTGTATACTTTTATGGGTTTCATCTTTACATTTAAATCACTGATCTACATCTCATTTATTTTAATATAAAATATGACCTAGGAAAATAGTTTTTGATTTCAAATGTCTTGCCTCCCCCCATTTATTAATGAATTCATGTCTTGCAGATCTGAAACACCACTTTGACTATATATTAGAGTCTCCTGTATGGTGGTTCTGCTTCTGAACTTCTGTCCTATCAACTCATCTG
The DNA here is from genome assembly GCA_037038555.1 of Rhynchonycteris naso. Taxonomy (NCBI): domain Eukaryota; kingdom Metazoa; phylum Chordata; class Mammalia; order Chiroptera; family Emballonuridae; genus Rhynchonycteris; species Rhynchonycteris naso. The sequence goes on along the minus strand of CM072996.1, from coordinate 316,835,019 downwards.
CCTATTTATATTATCATACTGTTTTAGTTACTATAGCTATGTAAAATGTTTATGTCAGAGACGTCTTATATTCCTGTCCATCTAGAGTAAAATTAGAAGACTAGTGAGATAGAAGAGGAGAGTGTTTGTGTAAAATTTAATTCACAGATAATTTGTCGCTGGTGCTCTTTGTATCACATTTTTTAATGAGTCTCCATGAGTGTTGATTAAACGACAAACCTGCCTGACCTGTGGTGGGGCAGTGGATAGACCACTGACCTGGAAAGCTGAGGTTGCCAGTTCAAAGCCCTGGGCTTGCCCGGTCAAGGCACAAGAAAGCAACAATGAACAACTAAACCAAAGCAACTATGAGTTGATACTTGTTGCTCCCCCCTCCTATAAAGTCAATAAATAAATTCTTAAGAAAACCACCAAAACTATGTCAGTCGGTGTGTCTCTGCCTGGCTGGGGAGAGGGCCTTGCAGAGGAGTAGGGGTTGGGCTGGGTTTGTGGCTGGCAGGTCCTGTGCAGGTTCCATGCTGAGTCCTGGGTGTCCTGTGACTGGCTGCTGGTGGGTACAATCTCCTCGGGCCCCATGGAGAATGGAGGAGCCTGCACTCCCTCCCTCAGTGCCCTCAGCACCCCTCCCCTTTCCCACCTGTACTTGTGTGGTTTGGGTCCCCATGAGTCAGGGAGGGGCAGGGAGCCCTGGGACACCCTGGCCAGAAGGTGATTTTGGTGCCGTAGGCATAAGCTTAGCTTTGAGAAGGGGGCCCTCTGACCTGGAGATGCCAGAAGGACCCAGGCGAGAGCTGAGAGCTGGTCAGCTGGGAGGCACAGAGGTCTCAGCAGCTCTTCCTCCTGCCCCACCCCTCCCCCGGGCTCAGCCTACCCTTGTCTCCAGTGCCCAGCACTGGTGTAGGGACATGTGGGCAGAGGCTCCTTTCAAGGGGCCACCACACAGGACTGGGGGTGGGGTGGGACATGGTGTCCTGGTGTTGCGGCCTGCCTGGGGGAGAGGGCCCCAGAATGGATGAGACACCTCTGCCCACAGACCTTGTGACACTCCCTGCTTGACTACCTCCCCTCAGGAACCTCTCCTCTTCTCCCACAGGGCTGGGAAAGGTCCCTCTGAGCAGAGTGACACGTCCTGGTGGTACATGACCCTCAAGTGACCCAGAACAGAGACCTGGGGACTCTGGGTCATGGGTGCCACTTTGGGCTGGTGGATGTGACTCCAGGCCAGCTGGACCAGGAGCAAGGGCCATGTGACAAGTGAGAAGGGGGCAGGCAAGGGCAGAGGGAGGGGAGGGCACTGCTGAGTGTAGGGGGCAGCCGGGAGAGGCCTCTGCTATGGGGGCCAGGGGACGCCACTGTGGGGGGAAGGGCATGGTGGCCTGGGCTGTGGGGAGTGAGGTGAAGGAGGAGGCCACCAGGGTTTGCTGTGAAGTGAAGTGGGCAGGGACCACGGTCCCAGGTCGAGAAGGGCTGGGCCAGCCCTCAGGGCTCATCCTAGGCGGCAGGCATGAAGGGGTTCAGTGATCCCCAGCTTCCCTGTGGATTTGAGGAGGAGGAGGAGGGAGCCACACAGGAACCCCGCGGGGAGGGAGGGCATGGGAAGAAGTGGAGACTGTACAGACAGCTCTTTGGGGGACTCTGGCTCTGAGAGGGGCCAAGCAGGGGCAGCTGGAAGCAAGTTTGGGGGCCAACACCGTCTAGCAGGGAGGAGTGGGTGCTGTGACGGAGGGCACGCGGTGGGCACGGGGGGCATAAGAAGGGTAGAAGCAGGCTGCTGGTCAAGTGAGTACCCACTTTCACGGTGTGGCCACAGCTGGATAAGGCCCAGGGTCCCCCTGTAAGCCCAAGCTGGGCAGGTGGGCAGAGAGCTGCGAGGGCTCTTTGCAAGGGTAGCAGATCTGCTAGCAGCCCCACACACATTCTCGCTTTTTCACTAGGAATAGCATTACACCGGCTGAAAGGAAAAAACTACATTTCCCAGCCTCTTTAGGCTAGGAGTGGTCATGTGACCCAGCTCTAGCCAATGAGATGTGAGTAGCTGTACTACCTGGCAAGCTCTCTATAAAAGGAAAAGGGCATGCCCATCTCCCTTCCAGGGCGCTGACTGGAATCAGAACGTGATGGCTGGAGCCTTGTCTTCTATCTGGGTCTGTGAGGATGACGGGCCCAGCCCAGGGATTGTTTAGGAGACAGCCGGATTAGAGCTGGGTCTCCAAGGACTCTGAAGATGTCATCGTTGTCCAGGGCTGCAGAAGTACTTCCCACAAGAGAAAACAACCTCCTTTTAACTCTGTTCATTTGGATTTTCTCTTCTCTGCAGCCAAAGCCAATTTGAACACGTAGCAAGGGACCACAGTGCGCTGGCCATGGGCTGTGGGCTGAGCTCCGCAGGAGGGGAAGGGCCGTGCAGGAGGGAGCCCCCCCAGGGAGGCCTTGTCTTGCTTATTGACAGGAGGCTTCTTCTGGCTGGTGGCTTTGTCGTGGAAAGATTCCAAATGGGTACAATTTTGGAATCGTGGGATGGATATTGTCTGGGCCAGGATGAGTCCTAGGAGGGTCTGTCCCAGAGTGCACTCAGGCCCTGGGGCTGTGACAGCCCCTCAAAACACTGACATCAAAATGGGACCATAGGGAAGGGGGGAATGGGGATCAGGGGTCCAGCCAGCAATGTCACTTTTCACCTCTGCTTCCAGGGAAGGCTCTGAAGGGCTGGGACCCTGAGTCAGACACAGGAACTGCTGAGAACTGGGTGGGCAGGGGGGGCCCAGCTTGGAGCAGGAGTGGTGGGGCCAGCCTGTGGGCCTCTGGGAAAGCAGCCAGAGCAGCCCGCATGCACCACCACACTCCCCGGGTGTTCAGCTGATTCCAGGGACCCAGTGGGAGGGTGAGCTGGCAAGCTGGGGCTGGAGCCAGACCTCACCTGGGATCCTGCAGGAGAGAGCAGGGGCACTCAGGCTGGGACCAAGGTGGGGGCCACCCCCAGCAAGCCAGGCCTGTCTCCTCCCATGTAATGTGTGGATAAACCATAGCTTGGAGCCCACAGGGTTGCCAGGAGGCTTGGATGGGCTGATCTAGTCCTGTGCCTGCAAGGGCCTGGCACATACCAGGTGTGCACCAGAGAGACTGTAGGGGACCCTGACGCCCACAGCAGGACCTGGAGAATGGCACCAGCTCAGGCCTGAGTCAGGGGAGCCTGGAGTTGGAGAATAGCTCATGGGGTGAGTGCATTGCATCCTTGGCTTCATGGTCTCCAAGGTGCCTTGCACCCCTGTTCCACAGCCAGGGTTGATGTTGGAGGGTCCACAGGCATGGCTGCTGTGTTCTGGGTGACCTTGGAGATCAGCGGGCCTTGGTGAGTGAAGGGGAGAGGGAGAAGGCTAGAGCAGGCATGCCTGTGTGCCTGTGTGTCTGAAACTCTCCTCCCCTGCTGGCCTATCAGGTGGAGGTTGTTGACCAACCAGGCTCGTGGAGGTGGGTGCAAGGGCAGCAGGTAGAGATTAGGTAGTGCTGGACAGTTGAGGTCTGAGCAGCACCCAGGGTCTGAGGCTGGGATCCCCATGTGTCTGTACCTGGACTTTGAAGTCCAGCTGAGCTCAGCAAGGAGGGCGGGGTTGGGGTAGGCAGGGGATCCTTGGGGGACAGACCTGGCTCCTTCTAGGTTCTGATGAGCACACCTGTACTTGCCACTCTGTCCAGCTCCCACAAGTGGAGGTGGTGGCTTCCCGCTCTGCACCCCTTGCACCCCACTCAGACTAAGTGCACAGCAACACTGATGATATTATATGAGGCAAAGGGCCTTCTGGAAACTTCTGGAGCCTTCTGGGATTCCTCGGCTGCCTACAATTGGGAGGCCCTGGTCTCAGCAGTAAGGCCAGGGGTGCCCTGACCCTTCTGCCCCACCTCCTGTTACCCATAAGTTGGGCAGTGTGAGCTCTGCAAAGCAGAGAGAGTCAGACCTCAGCTCACTACCTTCCCCGAAGGGCAGGCGCTGCAGACCTGGAGAGCAGAAGTGAGGTGGCACGTGGGAGGAGCTGGCACTGAGGGTGAAGGGCAGCCCCAGGGCGGTCAGCGACCCAGGCAGTGAGGGTGGCAGCACCTGAGCAGGGCAGGCCCAGCTGCTTCTATTCCTGCCCCAGGAGTTGGGGCTGCCCCTCACCTGCCCCTTGCTCACTGGTGACAGAGAGGCCGATGTGAGGGTCTCTCTCCCACTTCCATCAGGGACAGGGTGGTGACTGCTACCGCACCCCTGCAGGGTTATCTTGCTTCCCAACTACAACCCCCAGCCCTGCAGCAGTGGTTGGCGTTGGGTGACTAGCGCGGGGACTGGAGGACTCACAGGCTCAGAGCAGCAGGATCCGTTCGCGGGCACAAGGCTCAGGCCGCCAGGCAAAGGCAGGTGCACCCAGTCACCGCGCGCTCCGTTCCCTCCGAGTCCGGGGCGGTGCCACTGTACGGACCCTCTTCGCGACGCAGCAATGCTCACGTCCGGAAGGTATCTGGCCCAGGGCTTGAGGATCTCCCATAGGGACCTCGCCCATAGAGGACGCTCGGGTCGTTCCAGGAGAGGTGGCCGCATCGGAGCACTAGACTCTCACAAGCAGACTTGGAGTCCCGATGGGGAGCTCTTGGGCAGGTGGCTCCACCCCGCGAGCCCCAGCTTTCTTCCGCTGGGAGCAGCTGGAGCTCCCTCCTTGCGGGACATCAAACGGATGGGCCCAACACTAGACGCCCGCCCCAGCCTGATGCTCAGAAGTGGAGTGCGTGAGGGAGAGAGCGCTGCGCCCCTGAGGCGCGTCTGTCCCACCGGGCATCCCCCACTCCCAAGAGTTTCCTGCAGCTACACCGGGGTAGAAAGGACACGTCCCGGGGGTACGCGTTCGGGGGTGGAGGGAGGGAAGGGGATGAGCTGGGAGGAGTCTCCGGCAGGGGTCTCAGCTCGCCCGGTGGGTGAACCTCTGCGCCCAACCCAAGCACGCGGAGGTGAGACCGGGCGATTTTGGCTGTGGGAGACAGGGCCCGCGGGGAATCTGGGATACGAGCCCCCCGCCTGATCGAACACCCCGCGGGCGCCTCGGCTGCACCGAAGTCTCCACAGAAGGGCAGGGAGGAGGATTGGGGGCGGGCGGCGCGGGGAGCGTGAGGGACCCGGCTGGACCTCCGGCGGTTTATTGATTGAATAAAGTTCAGCAAAGTGCTTCCAAGAGGCCGAGCTTGGCCCCGATGCGGACAGTCATTTATAAATTTAAAACTCTTCCGTAGCAACCGGCTATACACAGAGTCAGCGACGGAGCCTTATAAAAGGACCTCCCGAACCGCGCTCAAAGGTGCGGCGCGTAGAAGGCGGGCGCGCCGTAGGTCTGCGAGCCCAGCACGAAGGGAGACAGCACCGCGGGGCTCGACAGGAAGGGCAGCTGAGCGGCGCACACCAGGCCACCCGGGCCGTGCGCCGGGTACCCCGCCGGACCGTGCATGGTGAGCGGCGCGCCCATGGGCGGCGACGGGCTGAGCGGGCTGAGGCCGCCGGGCAGCCCCGCGCCTGGCCCCGCGCCTGGCCCAGGTCCTCCACCGCCGCCGGTCGGGGCGCTCGTGTCGGCGCCCGGGTTCTGCTTCTTCCACTTGGTGCGGCGGTTCTGGAACCAGATCTTCACCTGCGTCTCGGTGAGGCTCAGCGACAGCGCCAGGTTGAGGCGCTCGCACACCGACAGGTAGCGCGTGGCCTTGAACTTGTTTTCCAGCGCCACGAGCTGCTCGTAGGTGAAGGCGGTGCGCGCGCGCCTCGGCTTCCCAGACTTGGAGTCGGAACCCGTGCGTTTGCGCTTGGGCTTGGTGGCCGCCGCCGCGCCCTGCGGGGTAGTCCCCGCGCCCCCCGGCGCCGCGGTCGAGGCTCCCGGCGGTCCAGGGACTCCGGGCGAGTTCCCGTGAGCGCCAGGCGCCGCGGCCTCGTCCACAGTGCCAGGGACAGGCTCGGTCTCGGCCGCGCTCGGGCAGCCCGACCCGCGGGCCGCGAGGCCGCCACCGCCTCCACGCGCCTCCTCTGCGCGGCGCTCGACCCCCGCCTCGGGCGCCTCGTCCTCGTCGTCGTCGTCCCGCGCCTCGTCCCCACTGTCCGCACTCGGGCTGCGGCCGCCGCCGCTGCTGTAGCCGTTGGCTTCGGCCTCGTCCGCCTGGTAGGGGTCGCCGGCCTCTGCGGGCCGGGACGGGATGGGACCGGGAGGGAGGACAGGACAGTTAAGACTCGCGCCCTCCTTTCCCGCTCACCCGACCCTCCGTCTATTCCCGCTGCCCCCGCCGTGATTCCCTTTTCCCGTTTCGTTGCTTCTCTTCGTTTATTCGCCTCCTTCTCTTTTTTCCCTCCGTCTTCGCTCCTCTCACCTCCCGCGCTCCGCTGGCCATTCTGAAGCCCCGCGCCTTTGCCCGAGCGGGACCCGCGGAGCTTTTGGCAGAGCGAAAGCTCAGATTGATCCGCGGGCAGATACAAACTTAATCAAACTCATTATGTATAGTGTACAAACTAGCTAAGGGCCTTTTAATTTATTTCGGCGAATATTACCCTCCAATTACGCAAGGCGCAGCGCCAGCCAATTACCCCGCAATTAAGAACGGGGGTGGGGTGTGTGGGGGTGACAGCGGCCGGGGGTGGTTTGGAGCAGGACGCGGGGAGAAGACTTCTGGGGACCAAAATCGGCTGCCCAGGCTCCATCTCTACGTTAAGCCTCCGGCCCTTGAGGAACTTGGCCTCCCTGGGCTCCTCCGCTGAAATCTTGGCCAGGACGGCGGGGGCCGGGGGGGTCACCAGCTGGGCTGGGTTGCAGACCGGGAGTCCCCATAGGCTGGGTCTGAGCAGCAGCCGGGTTCCTCCAAGCAGAGGCCCCGCGGTGGCTGCATTTTGAGTCTCAGAAATTTGGAAGGAAAGTGTCTGTCCTGGGCAGGGCCTGGGTGGAGGGCAGTCTGTGCAGCTCCCATCCCCACAAGTGGTGGTACAGCTCTGAGAGAAGCCAGGGCACCCGTGCCCTACACGGTGCCCCTCAGCCGGGTACGGAAGTCCTGCCGTGGAGTGGGGTTGGCACTGAGAAACCCGGAATAAACTACAAATTCGGTCCTGGTAGAGTCCTTCGGGGCAACGCAGAGGTTATGAAAGCCCACAGAGAAGATGCCCTGGCCCCCAGACTACACCCTTCAGCAGTAGCAGGGGCCCTGAAACACCTTGCTGTCTGGCTCCTGCCTTGTGCAGGGGTGAGCTGAGGAGGACGGGGACCTGACCTAGCTCCCTCCCTGAACCAGCAAGAAACTGGGCCTTTCCCCTGCGTTAGGCTCCCCATGAGGATGGAGGCTCTGTGTGGACACTCCCAGAACACTAGCCAAGCAGAAAGCAGGAAGCGTTCCCTCCAGCCAGCCTGGGCCGATGCTCCATCTCAGCCCCACCTGGAGGAAGCCCCGAGCAGGTGTCCCAAGGCCCCCTTGCCCCAAGACAACGGCCCCCCAGTCTTGCCCTCTCTGTGCTCTCGTCCCTGTGAGCCGAGGGACCCGGACGTTGGAAGGAGGAAGGGCCCAGGGAGGGGCACAAAAAAGCAATCAGGAGCCGGTCGAATGCAATTCTCGATCAATAGCGGCCCCTAATAAGTGTAATAGGTTTTAATCGAGTAATTATCCGAATTTTGACCCTATAATTTAGATGTTCGGGGGGGAGTTTGCAAGGTGCTTGAAAGAGATATGCATGCTGCCGTAATGGGATATCGACCGGCCGGGGCGCGGGCGCCCCATTACCGGCCGCTATCCGCCGCTAAAGCACATTTCCCCTTAACTGTAATCGAAGGGATTTAATTGTTTTTCCAGAGATAACCAGCGTTTTGTCACAATTAGTCTGATTTGTCAAAAAAAAAAAAAAAAAAGGGAGGGAAGGAGGCCTCAGGCGGCTGCGGTGGGGGTAGGGAGGTCACGGGCCAGCCGCCGCGCACGCCCTCTCCTCCTCCAGCACCAACTACCCTTCAATGCTGGAGACGCGCGGCGGCCAGACGTGGTCCGGCCTTGCAGCCCCGTAGCCCTGGGCCGGCCCGGCAGAGCCATCCCGGAGGCGCGGTTGGGTGCGGGCCCCAGAGTCCGGGTCGGACGGAGGCCGAAGGCGGACTAGTGCGGCCCCGCGCGCTGCAAACCTTCCACCCAGCCTTGGCCCCCGGCCCGCCACACTCACCAAGGGGGTCCCAGGAGCGTAAACGCGTAGCACCGCCCTTACCCCTGTCCCCACGACCCAGCGCCGGGCCGTGTCCTACTCACGCGGTGGCTCAGCTCCCGTGGCGGCTTCAGCTCCTCCGGCGGCGGCGAGGGCGCGGCGCTCCAGCTCTTCTGCGCGCGGCGGGCGCCCCGGGGCGGTAGGGACAGGGGCGCACGAGGCCGGGACACACGCGGCGGGCGCCACGGGGCTGAGCAGCACACAGCGGCGTCTTCTGCTGTTGAACTTGTTGGGGTCCAGGATGTCCAGCACCGAGAAGGATGTAGGGCGCGGCGGCGGGGCAGGACGGGCTGCTCCTGCCCCCTCGGGCGCCGCGGGCACCGTGTCGCTGGCAGCTAGCGGCGGGGCTCCGGTCCTGGGGAAAGTAGGCATCTCCGCGCGCCCGTCCATGACGTCCCGGGCCGCGGCGGCGGCGGGCGCAGGCGGTGCGGGCCCCGGGCCGGGTCCGGGCGGCGGCGGCGGCGGCAGAGGCAGAGCGGGGCTGTCCCCGGGAGCAGCCGGGCCGCTGGCGCTCATGCCGGCCTCCCGCCAATCCGGCCGCTCGGGACCCGCCAGCTACTGGGCTCCCATCCCCCGCGGCCCGTGCGCCGCCGCACGGTCTCACGCAGGCGGCAGTGGCTCAGCTGGCTCTCCGCGCCGCGCCCCGCGCTCGACTGGTGCTGCCTGGCGTTGCAGCCGCCGCCGCCTCAGGCGCCCGCCGCGTCCGGCCCGCGCATTTATGGCGACCCGGCCGGCGGCGCCCACGCGCCCACACGCCGCACACACGTGCGCCCGCAGGCGGCCGCAGGGCTCCGCCGCCCTCGTTAGCGCGCGCGCCTAATTGGCTGCGAACGGTCCCGGGAGGAGGAGGCGTTGCTCGCGCGGGACACACGGACCGAGTCGCGACCCGACCGACAGACGCGCAGTCTGAAGCTGGAGTGCGATCCGAGAGTGGCTCTCGTGGTCAGCGGCGTGTCGCTACGCCTCCGCTCGTTCGGAAACGGCGCTCCCTCCTCCTGGGCTTAAGGGGAGGAGACAACCTGGCTTTTAAATTATTGCGGGATCAATCGGCGACGAAGGGGCAGCAGAGGCCCCGGGGCGCGCGGTCGGGTGAACACTCGGAGTTGGTTAGGACATCCTAGTGCGGGACGCGGCACCCACCGGCCTCTCCTCTGGGTCCGGATGCGCGGAGCCCCTGCGCTCTGTGGGCTCCCGAGGCTTCGGCGCCCCTCGGTAGCTGGGGCAGGGAGTGGGGTTCTCACGGGCCTACTTTCGGGGTCTTTGCCTCATCTTCAGCTCCCTTCCATGAGTTCCATAAGAGCTCGGCCCGCCTCTCCCGGTCGCTCCGCTCGGGGTCTCCTCTCATGTGTGGGAGTTTCCCTTGCCCTGAGTCTTTGCTCCTGCGTCCGCCCCCTTCGCGGCGTCAAATTAGGGACCTGACCCGGGTATCTCCGAGGGGGGCGGGGCCGGCAGCCGCGGGTGTCGCTCCTAATTTAGAAGCGGAATCGAAAATGAGCAAGGCTTGACAGCCCTCCTGCCCCCGCCCCGCCCAAAATGGGGACTGAAGAATCGTTCCCACAGCAAGCGACCTGCACAAAAATTTGTGCCCTTCAAATAAGGGGAAACATTACAGCAAACCCCCTTCTCCACGCCTGGAGAAGTAGACGCGCTAGGTCCGGGTCTTTTTTTTGTGTGTGCACATGAATCTACAGCAGCAAGGGTGGCATCGCAGGCCTTTCTGGGGCATCCTCCTCCCTCCACCGCTGCTCAGGCCGGCGAACACACCGGCCACTGGTGGGACCCAGGTGGGAGCTGCGTACGAGTGTCTAGAACGTGTGCGGCTGTGTGTGACGGGTGTGAGTGTGCGCGGTGTGTGCACGAGCGATGTGCGCGCCGCCTCACACGAAGGTCCCCGGAGCCTGCAAGGACGGGTCCTTTGCAATTACCGCGGGCAATGATCCTTTGGAAGCAGAAATTAAAAGTTAGGAGAAATAATGGGGGACCGATTGGCTGTAATTTGGGCCAACATCGGACATGCCAAGCCTCAGGGAGGCTGGGACTAGGGGGGAAGCCAGGCCTCCCCTCCTCCAGTCCATCCCCTCCCCCTCGTGCTGGTCCATCCGAGATTCTAATCAGACCCACAACACTGTGTCCTTCCTTGCCAGGACTTGATTATTCTTTATCTTTAAATTATAAATCACCTCTGGGGGAAGGAGGGTGGATAATCTCTCATCTCAGGGAGGTAATTATCTCCTTCCCGCCCCCATCTTCCTGGAGGGATTCCTCAGCTCTCTCCACCCCTCCCCCTGCCAAGTTTGAATATAGATGTGTGTACCCCATTCACACACACACACACACACACACACACACACACGGACACACACACTCATTCACCAGTACGCACCATACACAAGCACAAATTCATTCACGATCACCTAGGCGCATCTGGGGCGCATGACCCACAGACACACTGGCATTCCTTCAGCCAGCCTCCCCCTCTACCCCTCCTGCTCTTGCCCCACACCCGGTGGTGCCTGCCACTCTGCTCCTCCACCATGCAGAGCTGCTGGGAACCCTGGGAGGCCGGTCCCAGTGCAGACTTGGGACCTAGCTCTGGGTGGTCTCAGTGCGGCACATCACCACCCCTCAAGTGCACCCTCAAACTCCAGTCACAAAGTGTCATCTGTAAGGGCAGGTCGCCACGAGGTGTATACACGGCAGTTACAGCCCCCAGACCCTGGTGGGCCAGCCAGGGTCTGCTCTCACTAGGTGCTTGCAAGTGAGGAATAGAAACCAACCCTCTTGGTACAACTTTCATTCGACATGAACACAAACACACACAGACTGGCATTTTATGTCATGTAGATGTAGCGTAATGTATGGCGGGCGTCGCTGAAACATAGTAAGTGCAACACGGCATGTTACCTACGTATGCTACATAATAAGTCTAATTAAATAATAAATCATAATAAACAGCCACATGGTGTTCTCCCCAAACACACCCATGCTGCTCACTCCACAAGCTGAACACTCCCTGCTGAGCGAGGGCTCGGCTGCCTCCTGCCTCGGGCTGAGTGATACTTGGAAGAAACACTGTGATTGTCCTGTAGTTTGGAGATGCAGATTCCCTTCCTCGGTCCTCCCCTCTCCTCCCCCTCCTCCCTGCACATTGAAACGGGAACTGCAGCAGGCAGGGAAGCTGATGGCCAAGTCTGCAGGATGGGACAGTGGGGTGTGACCGCGGACCTCCAGAGATACATAGCGGACCTCGGGTTGCTTTCCCTTGGTGAGGGCGGGGCGCTGTGTGTAGACAAGGCTCAGGGAGACCTCGGCATCCTCTCCTGCCCCACCCGGACCCCCATTTCTAAGGAACAACCCAAGCCAGACAGATGCACAGCACCCCTCGTCTCCCAGATACCCTGAAATAACCCTTCCCTCCCCCCAACTTCAGCCAGAGCGTCTAGGGCTATGAAGATGTCCTTTCACTCCTAATCACAATTGATTGTCAATTAGACCCTCATTTGTGCAATCTTTTCCCATCTGCCATATCGGGTTGTCACCTAGTCACCAGCTTCACTTGCAGGGGCCCCAGGTGGGCACTGACAGGTGAAATCAGTGCTTGAAATGGGATGCCTCTGCCTACCCAGTGGACAGAAAACACCCCTTCATTGCTAACCCCAACCCACTGCACATCAGTCAGGACCAGATGAGGTCATTGGCGGGCTGGGGGAAGGGTCTCAAGGCAGGAACCAACATGGGGCAAGGACAGAAATCTGGGGGAGGGGCGGATGGTAAAAGGTCTTAGAAGTGGGCCCGGAAATGGAGTGGGTGAGGGTTTAAATCCTGCAGAAGAGAAAGTGGGTGTTTAAGGAGGAGCGATGGGGAGACCTGAGCATCCAGCCTTCTCAGTCCATGGCCTGTATCCTCAAAGCCCCAGCATTGGGGCTTGGGAAATTTTAGGAGATAAGAGCATGAGGAGCACACCACAACCCCTGCCACTGACTCATCATGTGTTTATGAAACCCCCGCCTCAATTTTTCACCTGTCAATTGTGGGGGTTGGGTTCCATGTGAACTCTAAGGTCCTTATACCCTCCCCTTGAGGGTCAAGTGATGATGACAAGATCACAGCTTTCCTTGGGTATGATGGTGGGGGTGGGGGGCTCCTTTCTTCCTTGCACCTGGAGAGCTTTACTGGACAAACCGGAAGAGCAGCAGTGTTCAGGGGTCTCCAGGAATCCATGGATAAACAACCCTCACCTCATATAATGTTTGCTCCGTGCAAGGCACACCCCAGCCCAGATTGCCTGGGGTCTTCACAACTGAGAAGTGTGCCAGGCGGGTACTACCACCCCTGCTTGAAAGTTAATGCTTCTACTGGAGTCTGGACTGGGTCGCACTGCTGACATCGCGCTGTCTCCGAATGGCCCACCTTCCTGGCATTGAAGAATGCGGGAGGTAGAGGTGGAGAATGGGGACAGAAGGATTCTCTGCTCCTTCCTCTCGCCTCTCCACGTCCTCTGTTTCATGGAGAACCCAACCCTTTTACTCACCCAGGGTTAGGAAAATGACCTTTTCTGATTATTGGCTACTTTATTCATCTTCTCTAAGGTCTCATGACTCCTCGAGAAATGGTGTCCCACACTCAGAACACCAGAGAAAAGAGGGAATATGGGATGCTGACTGCCCCGAGAGCACCACAGCTCTGGGAACATGAGGGCACCAGCCCGGGAGGCTGTTTCAGAGGCATCTTGGGAACCACGAACAGCGCCAAAGACGCGTCCCGCCAGGACCACGGACAGCGCACTCGCTCTGCCTTCTCCGAGCGCGCCACAGCACCGCGGACAGCGACACGGATCCCAGGGACCTCTTCTATTTCGGTATTTACCGGACGTCTCTGACAGCTGCACCCCGTCCTGGGCTCTCTTCCCCAAACTCCGGGTCACCGGGGAGGAGAAAGAGGGCTTCGGGCCGTGTGCGTGGTGTGGTGTCCTGGCACAGGATAGGCTACAGCCTAGATCAGAAGCCAGCCTATTCACCACCGCCAAGCCAGGACGGGATTTTTACAAAGTTTTTCCTGCCTGGGTTTGAATTCTCCTATTTGTAAGCTGCACGAGTTCAGAGATGAAAAGCACATAACGCTGGGTTCGGCTCATGGCAAAGGGTCAATCAGATGCCAAGGTGAGGTTTAAACCCTTTAAACTTCAACAACAACAACCCCCAAAACAACAGCTGGAACAACTGGGGTGGGGCCATGGTTCCTGTGTGCAGGGGCACCTGACTCCCCCACATCAAGTCTGCAGAAGTGTCGGTCAGTTACCTAACATGGCCTCAAGGGGCACGCTGACTCCAAAGGCTTTCTGACCAGAGGACAGGGCAGAGTGGGAATCACCACCTTACAGATGAGTAAACCGAGGCTGGATGACAGGTTCAAGGTCATCCAGCCAGAATGGGAAGGAGCTTCGATGGCCCATCCATGCTCACCCACCTTGTGGTTACAGGCTTTTCTTCACAGGCTTATCCAGTCGCCCAGACTCAGGTACCAGTGTGTTCTCCCCCAAACCCATATCCCAGGAGGGCCTCACTTCTCCATTCCCATTCACTCCGGTTCTCTCCAGGGCACACCTCTGACAGAGTGGGCTCTGTGCGCGCGCGTGCGCGCACACACGGGGGTGGTTGGGTATGGGGGGCAGGAAGGAGCAAGGTAGGGAGGTGTGTCTTTAAGGAGAGGAGCAGTTACCAGATTACCAGGGAGAGCAGGAGATAGGTAACTTGACCCAGGTTGAGGGAGGGACCCGGTGGCTGATGTGGACGTTTTGGACAGGTAGGGGATGGATGTCGGAGCTGGGTGGGCTCAGGGAGGAAGTGGGGGTAAGAGATGAGGAGTAAGGGTATGGAGAGACAGTAGAACCCCAAAGGGTGCAGGGACGTGGCCCAGAACAGGTACACAGTGGTGCACAATGAATGAAGCGGTCCTGGCCCAGCATACACATGCCACACTCCTGAGCGCGCCTGCAGAGCCCGCTGGGGGTCGGGAGGGCACGTGGGAGAGTGGGTCATGCCGCTTAATGAGCTTAATTGAGGTTAATGCGTCTTGCGCAGCTCCCTGATTATTGAATTATTATTATCACACGCATGAATCATAATTAGAAGGTTGAGTAGAGCTCCAGGAGAGCCTCAGAGGAGCGATTCTCGTGCGCGCGCCGGTGCCTCACCCCGCCCTGGCCGCCCCTTGCGGGGTAAACCGTGTGCCCGAGGGAGAGCGTATGCGCGCAGGGGTCGCGTCCCAGGGGAAGGGGCCCGGCTTGTGCCCGCGAGGGCGGGCGTCTGCAGAGGGCGTGTCCGCGGGGCGGGGCGGGGCGTGCCTATGGGCTGCTGCGCACTCACGTGGGTGTGCGGCGATGGGGACCGTGATGGGGAGCGATTGGGCAAAGAGGGGCTTATGGTTTTACATTCCCTCTTCTGAGGTTGGAACTGCCACACCTCCCACCCCTCTCTCCCTCCCTTCCCAAGGTTCCCTCCTGGGCGGTAGATTCATTGTGACCCCCTACCCGGTGTCAAAGTCCCTGGAAGGAGCGGGCACCGAGGATACCTTCAGTGAATAGACGCTGGTTGAGAATGGGTGTGTCCATGTACTCCACGTGCACGCGAAGGTGTGTCTGCTCCTGTGTGTATCGTATGTGCGTGAGTGTGTATGTCTGTGTAGCCATGTCTCTGTGTGACTGTGCAGTGCTCTGTGGCCAGCTTGGGCTCCTATGTGTGTGTGTGTCCACATGTGTGTTTGCATGAGTGTATCTGGGTGTCCACTGTCTGTGTCCACCCGTGTGTGTGATTGTGCACGGGGGTGTGAGTGTCCCTGGGTGTATTCATGTGTGCAGCCAGTCTGGGTCTGACTTTCCACGTCTGTGGCCGTGTGCCTGTGGGTGGGTGTCTGGGGTCGTTGGGGTGCAGCCTGAGCATGTCATGTCTGTATGATGCTGAGCCCCGAGGCCCTGTCCTTCAGCTGCTCCCCCTGCACACAGCTCTGCCGGGAGATTCCAGGGAAAGACGGCTGGGGGAAGGCCAGGGAACAACTCAGGGTCCCCAGGGCAAGAGACCAATCAGTCACCCGTCCCCTGGCCCTGAGAGCACCCCTCTCTCTCCATCCACTTCTCTATTTACTCCCCTCTCTGTTGCTGAAACATATTGAAGGGAGAGAAAAGGAAACATTAAGGTCCTCTGTGAGCTGCGCGGCGGTTTAACGATTTCAAATGAGCCCCGGCTTGGTGAAGACCTGACAATTCCCCGTCAGGATGGCAGATGACGGCTAAAATTACCCGGAATCAATATTCTCACCGGGTGTCCTGGGCTGATAAGCGCCGCCAAGACAATGTTGACTATTAAAGTCGACAGCTTGAGATATTACACTATTAGTTATGCTATTTTTAATAATCTATAATATTTGGGCTATAATTAATTAATTATACGGGTCAGATAATATCTCGGGCTGGAATGAGGTCTGAAGGACCTATTACGGTGGTAATGAGAAAGGAGAAATCTAATCTGGGGACAGGTGCTGTGAGGGCCTGGCGCACAGGCCTGGGACACCACCACCCGCCCGTCTGGTCTGGTCCCCGCCAGCCTGGGCCTCAAACCTGGTCCACGTGGTCCAGCTCGCTGGGAACCAGGGTTCTGTGGGTTCTCGTGCAAGGGGGTTGCTGTGTGGCTGGGGGAGAGAGAGGTGCCAAGTCCTGCTGGGCACCAGGTTCCTAGTCTCTAGCCAACACCCACCTGCTTTCCCACCTTTCTCTGAAGTGAAGGAGGTCCCTCCCTGCTTCATGATGCTCAGGACACACATTCCAGGCTTTACCTCATGCCTCTCCAATGTCTTCCCCACACAAGAATAAAACCCAAACTGGTAGCTTTGGTCTGAGAGGCTCTGGCTGCCCACCTTCACACCGTTCTCGTTTTTCCCTGAGCTGGCCACAGCCCGGCCAAACTCACTCCTGCCCAGGGCCCTTGCACTGGCTCTTCCCGTGTTCTGGGCTGCCTCCCCATCCCCACTCTCACTGATGCTTATTTCTCTCCTCCAGCAGCACCTCCCTGAGCGCTTGTCTCAACTTCTCCCCACCGTGACTGTCCCCAAATGTATGATTTACTCATCTGCTGGTGGCCTGAAGGAGTGACAGGTACGGGGTTCTGCTGCTCCTGAGCCGAGTAACTTTCAGTGAGCGCAGATGTTCTGTGCATAAAACCAGGACACAAACGTGATCTGGAGTGAGGGCTGCCTAAGAGGGGTGTGGGCACCTTGTTTTCCTCCAGGGGAATGGTTCCTCCTGATGCATTCATGCCGAAGGCAGCGGGAAGTCCTGATCCAGAACGAAGAAAGGACATTATCAGAAAAAAGTTGCTGAAACCAAGTTGAGTTTACTTCCTAGCGTCTCAACAGTGCTGGGGGCTTGGTTGTGACACGCATGTCGTGCGTGACACGGGCAGGGGTGCGGGTGGCAGGCGTGTATGTGTGTGTGTGTGTGTGTGCAGGCGGGAGCTCTGTCTAAATTCTAAAATTGTTCCAGGATAAAACATCTATTAAATACATTAATGTAGCCTGATCAGGCGGTGGCACAGTGGATAGAGCGTCGGACTGGGATGCGGAAGACCCAGGTTCAAGACCCTGAGCTCGCCAGCTTGAGCACGGGCCCATCTGGCTTGAGCAAAAAGCTCACCAGCTTGGACCCAAGGTCGCTGTCTCGAGCAAGGGTCACTTGGTTTGCTGAAGGCCCGCGGTCAAGGCACATGTGAGAAAGCAATCAATGAACAACTAAGGTGTTGCAACCAAAAACTGATGATTGATGCTTCTCACCTTTCTCCGTTCCTGTCTGTCTGTCCCTATCTACCCCTCTCTCTGACTCTCTCTCTGTCCCTGTAAAAAAAAAAGAAAATACAGAATGTAACCTAAAGGTACCAATGCATTGCCTAGGTGCCTACTTTGCAAAGTAACATTTAGTTACTTCTTTACTAATGGTGGAAAATTTCGAGGAGAGAAGGTTTTCACCTCTGGCATGCCTTGTCTGAAGTGGTAAGTTGATTGCTGAAAATCATCATGTTGATGTGCTCCTGTGTTGCATGTGTGTGGGGGGGTCCTGGTGGCCGCCTTGCTCTTCAGGTCCCCCTGAAGACACCCTGTAATGTTCCCTGTGTCCTCCCTGCCCCTCTTCCAGGTGTCCCTCTGTCACAGATGAATGTGGGGCCACCTCCCAACTCCCCCGACACAGCAGAGCTGGGAAGAGCTCAGTGTGACCTAAACAGAGAAGCCTGGAGGGAGGGCACAGCCAGGCCCCCACGGGAGAGCCCTGTTATCAATTGGTCAACAAGGATGATGGCCGTGGGCTCCTGCCAAGCTGGCCAGGTCCTATGGGGACCCACGGGAAGGATCCCCATCATGCCGTCCTTACAGCCTGCACCTTTTCTGATAATAAAAACAGCGCGTGCTCACAAAAAAATGCCAAGAAGACAAAACGTGTCCCATAATCCCACACACGGCGACGGCCCGCGCTTCCCCTTGACCCCGTTTTCTGCTTCTTAACCACACACGGGTGGGTGCTGCTTCTCTGTCCCACGTTGCATCAGAACCTGTCCTGTGACAGAGAAGACAGAACGCAGTTGTCACAGTCACATACATGGCAGCATGAGGTCTGGGCGAAGGGCTAGTAGGCTTCAGGTCACTGCATGGATCCTAGTTTGGGTTCTGATGCTCTCTTTAGGGGAAAAGAGACATGGATGGGTCCCCGGACTGAAGGGAAGTCGCTGGTTAAACGTGTCCTGAAGGCAGCATTTAACAGGACACCGCCCCTCACCAAGCGGTCCAGTCACCTCGGGCTGAAACCTGAATTTATGAGGATGTCCTGAAGGCAGCATTTAACAGGACACCGCCCCTCACCAAGCGGTCCAGTCACCTCGGGCTGAAACCTGAATTTGTGCGGATGAAAATGTTCTTTAATGAATACGGGTCACATGTAGTGTTTATGTTTTTGTGACCAGCCTCTGTCCCTTTTCCACCTTTGTTATAAAATATTTCAAACAAGCACAAAGAGAACAGAGAAGGGTAAGGGTCAGCTCTCCCCCTCCCCCGGTACCTGTCACTCAAATTCTGCAATCACCCCCCACATTTCTTCAATAGGATCTTGTCTACTCACAGCCACATTGTTTTCTCCCTGAAACATTTTCAAGCGTATCTCCAGACATCAAGTTCCCTCACCTGTAAATATTTTAGGTAAGAAAAAGAAAAAAAAAAAAAACAACCAAGGGTTATGGATTGGGAAGGAAAAAGGGAGACGGTCACTGTGTGCAGATGACAGTGACTCTTCCCACAGCAAGTCCCCGGTGCTCACAAGTTAGGGAGGTCGGATTTCCCTAAGCCGGTAATCAGCAACTGGAAACTGAAATTAAACAAACAAACAAACAAACAAAATTACAATAGCTCCAGGTTCAGCAAGTCTCTTCCCATTTCGAGTTTGTTTGTTTTTCTTTGTAGAGTTTTTTTTTTTTTTATCACCGACAGATATTGCACTTGATCTACTCCATCGAGACGGCCCGAGACCGGCTTTGCATTGGTGTTCAGGAGACTGGGTTGTTCGGCAGCTTCTCATCTTGATCCGTCCCTGTCTGCTGCCGGGAGGGAGGAAGGTAATGCTGGCCTCATGAGATGGTCTGGAAAGGGCTAGCTCTTCTGTTTTCTCAGACATTCCACAGAATTGGTGTTGTTTTTTTATCTTTAAATATTTTGTAGAATTTGCCAGTGGAACGATCTGGGTTCAGAGTTTCTTTTGTGAAAGGCTATTAAATGTGGATGGATTCAACTGCTTTCGGAGACAAGGGGAGATTCCGGTTATCGGTTCTTCTCGGGTAAGTGCGGATGGTTTGCGCATTTCAGGAATAGTTTCTTTCACCAGAATTGTTGAATCTGCGTGCACGGAGTACTCACTAGGCATCCTTCTGGTGTCTGTGAGCTTCACATGCTAGCCTTCCTTTTATTCCTGTTATTGGTGATTTGCATCTTCTCTCTCTCTGTCTTTGTTGGTCTGACTAGAGATTCATCAATTTAATTGACGTTTCCAAAGACCCAGATCTTCATTTCATTGATTTTCTCTGAAGGTTTTGTTTTTATAACTTCGTTGACTTGGGCCTCAATCTTTATTATTTCCTTGCTTCTGGTAGGTAGCTTTTGGCTTCTTTGGTTCTTATTTTTCTAATTTCCGAAGAGGGAAGCAACCTTTCTTCTTTCCCAATATAAGCATTCAATGCTACAAATTTCCCTCTAAGCACTGCCTTACCCGCACTCCACACATAATTGCGATAATTAAAAGTTTTGTTCAGAACTTTTTCTAATCTTCTGAGACTTCCCCTTTGATCCATGGGTTACTCAGAAGTGCATTAACTTCCAAGCATTGGGGGATTAATAGAATCTTTGTGGTATTGATTTCTACTTTGAGTCATGGTCAAGAGCTTACTTTACATAATGTGAAAATTTTTAAACCTGGTAGGTTAATTTTATAACCCGGGATCTGGTCTCTCTGGAGGGGTCCCATGAGCCCTTGAAGGAATGCATGCTCTGCTCTTGTGGGCTTCAGGGTTCTGCAACGGCCTGAAGGACCATGGCAGAGGGCACCCTTCAACACCCTGTCCTTGGCTGATCACGTCTCTGCTTATTCTGTAGATGCTGAGACAGAGCCACTGAGGTCCTGGCTAGAACTGAGGGCTTTTGTTTCAGCTTTTAGTTTTTTCTTTATGTATTTTTTATTTTTTTCTTTTATTTATTTTTTTTTTTGCTTCATGTATTTTGGTGATCTGTTGTAAAGTTTGAATACATATCCAAGTTTTTGTGTCTTCTTGATGAATTGTCCCAATGAAATGTCCCTCTTTCCCCTAATAATTTTCCTTGCTCAGAAGTTCATATCATCTGATGTTATTAATTACATCACCTCAGCCATCTTTGATTATTGTTTCCATAGTATCTCCTTTTTACACCCTTTACCTTCCTTTCCTATTTTGTGACAGAGACAGAGAGAGGGACAGAGAGGGACAGGCAGACAGACAGGAAGGGAGAGAGATGAGAAGCATCAATTCTTCATTGCGGCACCTTAGTTCATTGGTTGCTTTCTCATATGTGCCTTGACCAGGGGGCTCCAGCAGAGCGAGTGACCCCTTGCTCAAACCAGATGAGCCTTCACTCGAGCCAGTCACCTTGGGTTTCAAACCTGGGTCCTCCGTGTCCCAGTCCGATGCTCAATCTGCTGCACCACTGCCTGGTCAGGCTACACCCTTTACATTTTAGTTTACCTATGTAGTTATATTTAAAGTGGGTTTGTGTAGACAGCATGTCATTGAATTTTTCTTAATCCAGTGTAAGAATTTCTGCCATTTTTATTGGTGGCTTAAACTGTTAGCATTTAATATACGCTTTGTGTGCCTGGGTCAGGTCTCTTTGAATACGTGTTATTCTTGACTGTTCGCCCACTTTCTGTTCCTCCCTTTTCCCTCTCTGGCTTCTTTATTATTAATTATTATTATTATTAGCACCCCATTTAATCTATTTGGTTGTTTTTAAAAAAATTTTTTCTTTTTATTTATTCATTTTAGAGAGGAGGCAGAGAGAGAGAGAGAGAGAGAGAGAGAAAGAGAAAGAGAGAAAGGGGGGAGGAGCTGGAAGCATCAACTCCCATATGTGCCTTGACCAGACCAGTGCAGGGTTTTGAACTGGCGACCTCAGTGTTCCCAGGTCGACGCTTTATCCACTGCGCCACCACAGGTCAGGCTCTATTTGGTTTTTTATTATGTTTCCTTATATAATATTTTTCTCTTAGCAATGGCTCTGGAGATTACAATATAGACACCGAGCTTGTCACTGTCTGTTTGGAATCAATACTTTGCCATTTCAAGTGGAATGTAGGAAACTCAATGCCGAAGCCACCTTTGTTCTGTTTCTGTGGCCATGGTTGTCTCACCGTGACATCTGCCTACGTTCAGAGTCCCCTCGGAGGATGTTAGAACTTCTGCTTCCAACCATCATGTGTACTTTTTCTTTTTTTAATGAGAAGGAAAAAATCCAAGATTTTTACCCAGACAAAGCATGAGGGGAGGATGGAAGGGAGGGTAGGGTGGCTCAGGGCACTCTGGAGGATGGGGGAAGGTGGAGGGAGAGGGAGGCAAGCAGGGGTGCAGGGTCTGAGGACTCAGAAAGGAAGTCCCTGCGGCTGGCCAGAGAGGCCAGCGTGGGGCCAGTGACCCAGCATGGAAGGTCCCAGAGGTGGCAGAGCTGTGGAGAGGGCCGAGCCTGTAGGGTGGACCTTCTCCAGAGACAGGGAGATGGGACAAGGGGCCGGACTGGCAGTTCACTTTGTCAGGTTTTGTCCCTTGCACTGTCGAGCGGATTAGTTGAGGATCAGTGGGATTTTGGGGTCTGAAGTCGACAGAGGGTCTGGGCTGGGAAGTCACAGGGGATCATTCTGCCTCAGCCAAGCAGTGATGAGCCCTCAGGATGGGTACATGGGGAGCAGCAAAGGATGGATCAGAGCCCCACACCCTCCAGAGGCACAGAGGGCAAACCCCTGCCTGGCTTGGGGCATGCCCCCCGCACATGAGCCACATGTTTGTGCAAGTGACTCCTCCCACACAGCACTCACCAAATGCCCCTCACATCTTCACGGCACCGGGCCCCAGGTTAAGGCAGTGGCCACTGGGCTCAGAGAACTCCTGGGAGGTGAAGGTTCTGGAACCCAAGGAAGAAGGTAGCTCAGCAGGAGTGGGTAATTAGCTGGGTACAAACCACTGAGAGGTGACTTAAGTGACACCGAAAGCCCTGGGTCTGGGCAGGGCAGTCAGTTATGACTGGAAAGGGCTGGGGTGCATGAGGGAAGGAGAAAGCAAGCATGTGCAAGGGGCCTGGGGCTCTGCTGTGAGGGGCAGTGAGGTGCTTGTTGCCAGGTCTGTGGTCTCAAGCTCCTGCCCATTAGTCAGTAACTGTTGTTTGCAGCTGTGCCTGGGCTCCTAGGAGCACCCATAAGGTGCATGCCCGCCCCCCGAATGCCCACCCAGCACCCTCCTTGCTCAGACCCCCCTCACCAGGCGGGGTGTGAATGCACAGGGACCACTGACAGACCCTGCCGGGAGCTCCTGTCTGTGATGACGTTGGACCTGGCGAGGCGCAGGTCCCAGGGATGCAATCAGTTGCCTAGCTGTCGCTGTGCAGGTGTCCATGTCCACCCTGAGCGGACCTGAAGTGAAGGGGACCACCCTCCATCACAAAGGCCTCATCCAGGCAGTGAGAAGCCTGAGCACAAAACTGAGCCACCCTCCCCCCCCAAAACCTGGCTCCCGCAACACGAGCCCCTGCTTGTGTCTCCAGCCGCTGCCACCACCCTGCCCGCTTCCGACCCCACGGGAGCAAATTCTGCGAAACAAATCTATCCACACACAGTCAACCCTTGAGCAGGGCAGAGATGACGGTTAGGGTCTGGTCCAGACAGTGCAGGGGGCATGTTCGGGTCAGAAGGCCGAGTGACTGCAGGTCCTCCTGGGTCCTCCACCCACTGCAGGGGCCCAGAGGACCCCGTCCTAGCTCCCCGGAGGGTCTCTGTTGCCGGAAGTCATCCCCAGAGCCTGTCACTGGCTCTGAACCGGAACCTCTTTAGTGCTCTCGGAGGGCACGTTGCGTTATCTCGGGGAGGTTGGAAGTTGCACCACCGAGAAGGGGGCTTCCCCTGGGGGGCCCTGTCCGTGTGGATGCGGAGCAGTGCGGCTGGGATGTTGCAGCTGCAGGACCAATGGAAACTGGAAGAGTCAGGGCAAAGGCTCTGATCGACAGAAAAGCAACCCGGAGTCAATCTGGGCTCATCGATTTTGCGCCGTGAGCGGTGCGTGGGCGTTGGTGGTTACCGCCTTCTGTTGCCAAGCCTCCGCGGGGTTCGCAGCCAAGGGCAATGGTTTTGAACTGCCCTTGGAGACAGGCCAGGCCTGAGTGTGCACACTGGATGAGGGGGCGGCACACTCAGATGCACTCATACACTCAGAGAGCTTGCACACGGGACAGGCTCACCCACGATGGACTTGGGTCTGACCCCTTGCTCTAGGCCTGAGTAGCCTTCTGACTGGGCGGCCAGGTCAGACCGAAGGTGGAGTTCAGCACTCAGGTGTGACTGTGCTGGTGTGGTTCTGGGTTAGGGGTGGGTCCAGCTCAGGGTTTGGGTTCATAGCTGAGGACCTGGACCCCTCATGCTGAGCCCATGTTCTGTGGGTTGCTTCCTGACCCTGGATGTTTCCTGCTTCCTTTGTGACTACTGTTGGCTGCATGTGTGGCATTTCCCCACTGACCCCAGTGTCCCGGGCCCCCTCTCCTCTCCTGTCTCCACTCTCCACCTGCAAGCTTCCCAGGGGAGGCGCTTTTCCTGGGCTCCAGACCTGTCCACCTCTGCCCACTGGACAGACTCTGCTGAACATCTCTCAGCCCAGAGCCCCTCCTCCAACTGCACATCCAGACGGACTCCTGGATCCCCCAATGGCCCCTCTGTCCACCCACACCCTCCTCACTTCCAGGTCCAAGGGGGCTGTTCCTGGGTGTCCCAGCCCCATCGCCCCACCCTCCTGAATCCCATGAGCTCCGGCCGAGGCTTCTCTATCTTGTCCTGAAACGCACATGAACCAAGTCACACCCCTCCCCACATCCACCTACCTCGCTGTGACCTCAATGTCCCCCCAGGCCCCCAGTGACCCCTCCCTCTGAGGGTCAGCATGATATCCTATGGCCACTGGCCAGTTGCCTCCTGCTGGAAGCCACCTCTTCTCTGAAGCCTTTGCCACCCTCCCACCAGGATGTACGAGGTCCCTGCATCACCAGCCAGGGTCGGGGGCTGTGCTGTGTGGAGCTGGCTGGACCCAGGAGCAGGTACCCCATCACTGGGCCAGTAGCTACAGAATAAACGACCCGATGAGAGGCTGAAATGGACTGGCCGTTCTGTTTCCCAACCAGACAGAATTGCTCCCTGGCACCCCATCCTGCAGGGTCCAGGGGGCAGCCTGCCCAGTGCAGCTGGAGAGAGGTTCAACCCTCCATCTGCTGGCACTGGGACTTCCTGCCAACAGGAGGCTACGGGGACTCAGACCACCATCCTTCAGTGTTTGGGGTTCTGGGACCGGGCTCTTCTCATCCTGGGCTTTTGTGTGGGCAGGAGACCCCATAATGATTGGGCTGCATGGCGCCCGCCTCCAGGAACCAAGGCTCAGTGGGCAGGCTGGTTGCTGTCTGCAAAGGATGTCTGTGCAATCAGGGGCCAGAGACAGGAGGCCCCGTGCATGGCATTTTTATGACCATTGCTGGGAGACAGGGTCACTGCTTTATCGGGCTGTGAGTCCCCTTCTCAGCTCTAAGTGTTTGTCACATTAAAGGGAAAACACAGCCCTCCAGCCACTTTCTGCAGGCTTAGCTGGCCAGCGGCTCCCCAGACTCCAGGCCAGTCCCTGGCCTGCCTCCTGTGGGCCAGGGGACCTGGAGCCCAGCGTAGCCTGGGGTCAGCGGGCGAGCCCAAGTAGGGACCCAAGGAGCTGGGTCCTCTGCAAGCTGTGGTCAGGAGGGCAGGTGTCAAAACACCAGCCAGATGGTCCTGCCCCTGAAGGAAACCCAGTGACAGAGAGAAGTGGCGGCCCAGGGCCCTCCAGAGGTCTAGGAGGGCGGTGTCAAGGTGTGCTCTGGAGGCAAAGGGCTCCCTGGGGCCCCAGCCTGCTTGGGCTCGCAGGCTGACCCAGGGCTGTGCTGGGCTTCAGGTCCACCAGCCCACTCTTGAGGGACAGGGAGGGGTAATCCATGGCACTTTGTTTATTTGTTTGTATTTTTCTGAAGTGAGAAGCAGGGAGGCAGAGAGACAGATTCCTGCATGTGCCCGACCGGGATCCACCTGGCATGCCCACCAGGGGGCGATGCTCTGCCCACCAGGGTGCGATGCTCTGTTGTAACCGGTGTCATTCTAACGCCTGAGGCAGAGGCCATGGAGCCGTCCTCAGCGCCCAGGCCAACTTTGCTCCAATGGAGCCTTGCCTGCGGGAGGGGAAGAGAGAGAGAGAGAGAGAAAGTAGAGAGGGAAGGGTGGAGAAGCAGATGGGCACTTCTTCTGTGTGCCTTAGCTGGGAATCGAACCCAGGACTTCCACATGCTGGGCCAATGCTTTATCACTGAGCCAATGGGCCAGGGACAGGCCACTTTTTTTGGAGAGAAGAATCACTTGAGCCTGACCAGGCGGTGGCGCAGTGGATAGAACGTCGGACTGGGATGCGGAAGACCCAGGTTCGAGACCCCGAGCTCGCCAGCTTGAGCGCGGGCCCATCTGGCTTGACCAAAAGCTCGTCAGCTTGGACCCAAGGTCGCTGTCTCCAGCAAGGGGTTGCTCGGTCTGCTGAAGGCCCCCGGTCAAGGCTCATGTGAGAAAGCAATCAATGAACAACTATGGTGTTGCAACGGCAATGAAAAATTAATGATTGATGCTTCTCACCTCTTTCTGTTCCTGTCTGTCTGTCCCTATCTATCCCTCTCTTTCTGTCCCTGGGAAAAATAAAAAATAAAAAAAGAAAGAATCACTTGATGAAAGTGGCTGCCAGTGGGCAGAAACACAGATGCCGAGAGACAGTGATTATGTTATCACTCACCTTCATGGCCTCAGCAGCTGGGGGTTCCATTCTCTGTCTGTTTCTTGCCCATTGACTGCACCACCCTCACCAACATCACCAACATCACCATCATCACCATCCTCATCACCATCCTCCCATGACCATCACCACCATCACCACGGCCTTCACACCTGCATCCCCCTACCGTCCATGATGCTTCTTGCGTGTCTACCGGATGCTACATGCTTTGCACATTTATCGTTTGCCCTGAAACAAGCCAGCCAGAGAGATGTTGTTATTCCCGTTTGCAAATACTGATCCCAACCTTCTTCAGGGAGGTGAGGACAACTGCTGAAGGTCACACAAGGTCACACAGCTCCTAAGTGGAAGAACCGGAATTTGTAGTCACCGCTATGGGATTCCAGAGCCTTTTCCCAAGGACAAAGGATGTCTCTCCCTTGGCCCTCCAGCCCGGTCTGGGGCTGGTGTCCCGGCGTCCCCTGCTCTTCCTTCCATCCTGCGGTCATCATTCTGTGTTGTGGCCCGTCTGTATCATCCTCATCAGACTATGGAGAGGTTGGAGTAGGAGATACCAATCTTGGGGAGCCGTGAGAGACATGGCTGCAGGGCTGGGGGTCCTTTGTGTACCCCAGCAGGGGTGACGTTCTTGGGACAGAATGAGGGGGTCAGGAAGTCTTCTACCGCTGACCTCTCCTATGCGAAGGCCTGGACAACCCGACTGGTCAGATAGTGAGCGGTAAGGTGAAAAAACCGGGCTTTGTTCACCAGAGGGTGGGGTTTTTGTGGTTGGAAGTCAGGTGCATGTGGTATTTATTCTCTCCTTTCCTTCCCTCCCCGTATGGTCATGGTGACAGGACCCAGGCCTGCCCTTAGACGCCTCACCTGGGCCCCAGGCTCTCTCTCCCCCTGCTGACTGTCCCTCTTGCTCCCCTCAGCCTCCCCTTCCCTCTGTGGTAGATGGTGGCAAGTCAGGCGGTGTGGCGTGCCAAGCTCCCTCCTGTTTGCTAGTGGCGTGTTCGATGTCACCTGACTGTTGGGCCGGCTCACCATCATTGCAGGGCTGTCTGCCTTTTTTCCTACACGTAAATAAAACCCCCTTTCTCCACGTTCTTGCCCCCTCCTGCCTGCTGGGGGATGGGATTTTGGTAGTGCCCTCAGGGACCCACAAGGACACACTCTGGGAGAGTTTGCTGCCTGGTGAAGTGAGGGTTAACACTTTGTTTCCTGAGCGTTGAGCTCATTTCTCCATGGTCTGTGGCACTGACTCGTTGCCCTGAGGTCAGCTCTGGCCTTTCTCGCCTTCGAGGTGATCTGACTGGTTTTTTGTCACTTTTGGCTTGGATATCCAAAAAGGACTTTATTTTCCAAGTTCAGTTTCTCGGTGTTGACTGATGAGTGTCAGTTCTTTTCCGAGGAATCCTTTCAAATCGTCTTATTCAGCAACATTTTCTTTAAGTTTCAAAAACTCGTTGGAGCCTTTATCATGTCGGTGAGTGTCCCTTGCTCGTGGTGACGCCGGTTAGGCACGTGCGGGGTGTCCTTTGCCTGTTGCTCCTGTGAGATTTCTTTACTCTCTCCCATTTCACACTGTGAGTTTTCTCAGGAGCTGTCTATGCATCCCCGGCTGCATTGGTGCCAAATCCTGTCCTTTCTCTCTGTCCCCAACGTGCCCCTCTTTGCCTTAACAGGTCAGGTGGCTCACGTCTTTCCTGAGGTCTGTCCGCTCATTGGTCATTTCTTTCTGTGCTCTTATTTATTTCTCGAGCTTTTGTATTTCCACTTTGAAGCCTTGAGTCACCCTCACAAAGGCCATTTTACCTGTGGGTCCATTGTTTATTATTATTATTATTATTCAGTGAGAGGAGGAGAGGCAGAGACAAACTATTGCATGTGCTCTGGCTGGGATCCATCACCCCCTAGCAAGCCCACTAGGGTGTGATGCTCTGCCCATCTGGGGTGCACCTCTCTTGCTCAACAACCCAGCTCCTCTTAGAGCCTGAGGCAGAGGCCATGGAGCCATCCTCAGCACCTGGGGCCAACTTGCTCCAACTAAGCCATGGCTGCAGGAGGAGGAGAAGAGAGAGAGAGGGAGAAGGGGAAGGGAGAGGGGTGGAGAAGCAGGTGGGCGCTTCTCCTGTGTGCCCTGACCAGGAATCAAACCTGGGACATCCACACGCTGGGTCAATGCTCTGCCGCTAAGCCAACTGGCCAAGGCCAATCCATTGCTTTTTTATAGAGAACATTTGCTCAGATTTTTGTCTCTTCTGTGGTGAAATTGCCCTGGAAAGTATTCTTTCGCTTTTATTTTTTCTGTCTCGCTGCCTCTCAGTCCATCTTTCTGTGTCTCTGTCTCTGGCTGTCTTTCTCCGACTCCATCTCTTTGTCTCTGTCTCGTATGAGCGTAGATTCTGTCCTGGTCCCATCACCCCCTTTTGCTACTACTGCCGACGTTTTTGAAGGATGAAAGTCCTGCAACCTTGGGGCAGCGGCTGGGGCTCAGCTGCAGGGCAAGTGAGCACCCGTTTGGTGTGTCGTCTGCAGAGCCCTGAGCCTCTTTCCGGCTATGACTTCAGGTCTTGGAAGCAGGAGACCCCAGACCCGGCGTGGAGCCCTGCTAATGCAGGGTGTGCGCAAGGTCTGGGGTGTGAAGCGGGGGTGAAGGTGTGAGCTGATGTGTGTATGTGAGCGTGAGGGGCCTGGACATTCCTGTGGTGGAGGAGAAGCTGCTTCCTGCCGCTTTTTCCCCCTCTGGACCCCCCCCAAGTCCACCGTCCTGTTATCACATGTCCCACCCCATTCAGTCGAACCAGAGGAGGCTGGTGACCTCTCCTGGGCTCCGCTCTGCAGCGGAACAGGAGACCTGCTTTTAGCTGAGGGGGCGGGCGGGGTCCCTTTTGTTCTGGATTCTGTCTTCAAGACCCTTCCTCAGTCAGCGGCCATCTGCAGGACGTCAGCGCGCCCGGGCTGGGGACAGGTTGACATAGTGGAGGTCATAAGACCTCCCATGACAAAGCCAGACTTCTGCAGTCTCAGGCTCAGTCCCTGCACGTGGCGACTGCGGGCCGTCCTCCCGCGCGCGTGGCTGGCAGCCCCGGGTGCACAGCCGAACTTGTTTCTTGTTCCGGGGACAGCCCTCCCATTGTGCAGCCTGGGGGCCCAGATCCAGCAGCCACAGGGACTCCTTGCGTGGGTGGCTGACCTCCTCCGCCCCGCAACGCCCCCACACACCCGCCCCCGGCCATCCAGGTGACTGCAAAACCAGTTTAAAGAAAAAGGGGGTGGGGGATAGGAGAGGACGTCCCTCCCGGCCACGTGGGAGGTTCCTTCAGCACTAACACGCAAGCTTCGGGGCCTGTGGAAGGAAGAATGGGACCCTGGCCTGGAGCAGCGCCCCCCCCCGCAGGGCCTGGGCAGGGCTGTGCTCCCCTTGCTGCGGAGGAGGGACTCACAACCCCACCAGCCTCAGCGACCCTACGCCCCACCAGCTGGGCATGAGACCCTAGGTCCATTTCTGCTCTGGGGCTGTCGCTTTCTGGGGGTGGCGTGGTGAGGGGAAGACTGGGGTTGTCCTGAGTGTACAGACCACAGGGGACACTGAGGTTAGGGTTGTGGGGGTCTTCCTAGAGGCAGGAAGACGGGCGGCTCAGCTCCTGGGCTGGCTTGCAGGACCCCTGCCCTGAGCCAGGAGCGTCTGGGCTTCCGCCAGAGGCAGCTGACAGCCCAGGCTTTGGAGTGGGACCGGCTGCGTGTCACCCACGGCGCGCCCACCTCCCGCACTCATAACTATTGTTAATTAAGACTGTCTCCATTATAGGGCTAATTAACAATTAGCATAAACATAATTAGCCAGCGCTGACATTTAACTCATTACATTGTTTAAATAATTTTCGGAAATTGCCCCGAGCGCCATTCTGTCAGCTTACAATAATGGTGCCACTTTGTCATGTAAATTAAATGACATTTGTGTTGTTGGTGCCGCTCTGCGGGAGATAGGCACCCACCAGGCTGTCCTGTTCTGCTGCCTGGGCCTGGCAGGGAAGCCCACTCCCTGCCCGCCCACACCTCTGGCTACAGAGGCGGGGACAACAGCTCCAGGCCACTTCCTTGACCCCTGACCACAGCCTCCTGGGAACCCAGACACATTCAGCAGGAAAGGTGGTGTAATCTCCCACCAGCCTGCGGGCCGCTGGCTGGGGCCCGGCACTGAGGGACACCCCTTCATTATCCTGGAGCTGAGGAACTCAGTTCTGAGGCCTGGAGGGGGGACTTCAACCAGGAGCTTCCGGCAAGTTCTCCAAGATCAGCAAAATCTGGGAATACCCAGGATGTGGGGGGGAGGGCGGGGGCGGGGGAACTGGCACCCCAGACTGAAGTTTTCCCTGCTGGGCCTCCTCCGAGGTCCTTCTGTGCAGGGCGCAGGCCTGCGGGTCCCTGGGAAACCGCTCAGGTCCCTGAGAAGTGCCGAGGCCTTCCTGTGGCCAGAGTTAGACCAGGACCCTGGTAGACCAGCCTGCAGGTCTCTTGAGGTCCCTTGTCACCATCTTTTCTCTGATGGTCCCAGAAGCCTGCAGCTGTGGGGGCTTCTCAACATGAGAGCCGCCTGTCAAGGTTGGGGAGACCTTAATGGACCAGAGCAGGGCTGCCTGGCTTTCCCTTAGTCCCCAGCCAAGGCCCCCAGCTCTGGATCGGACCCTGGGCTGGTGTCCAGAAGGAGACACCAGGTGGTTTTACCATCACTGTCATGACTATGCTGGTCCCCTGGAGATCCAGACCCAAGGGCGATCTTTCTCAGCTCCCTCAGGCTCCTCCCAGCCAGGTGGCCCTCTCCCACAAACTGTCCCCATCTCCTCCCTTTTGTGCCTTGGCTTTGGGTGTCCTGTGCCCAGACCCCTGTTCAGGATGGGGACAGGCCAGCCCTGAGGTCCTTATGTGGAGGAATGGGATGCCATCAAGGAGGAGGTAGGAGAGCCCCCAGGACCCTCTCCTCAGAGGGTGTGCGGCTAGTAAGCAAGCCCCACGCCAGTCCCCACCATCCCCTTCCAAAGGGCCGGTGTCCACTGAGTCCCCAGAGCCCACAGCCGCCAGGACAGCCCGGCAGCTCTGCGGCTCATGGTGGGACACGTGCGTCCGCAGCCTGAGAATGACAAGAAGTCCCGACAAATGAAGTCTGTGTCTCCAGAAGTGCCTGCCCATCATCTCGGCTCCCCGGGGCAGAACGGAGTGGCCTGCTGCCCCCACGGCTAAATCGAGTGCCCTGTGAGTTGTTGGGGACCAGTTCTGGCTGTTAAGTGCTTGTCAGCGTCCACAGGCCTCTCCTGACTCTATAAAACTCCCAAGAATTATAGGAGCGTCGGGGGTCACATAATTCATTGCACAGTAGATTTAACCTGGCGGCCAGTAATTCATATTTGTGGCGATAATATTGTTTTCCACTTTCCGAGAGTTATCGCCGTGTCTCCCTTCCAGGTCACTATGGATATCAAAAATCAATTTGGAAAGATGGATACTGTCAGGGAATAAAGCATGAGGCGGCGCCTCCCCTCACTCCGACTGAGACGAGGGACGGTGCCCCCAGGCCTCTGCAGAAGCTCTGAGCCCGGCCAGGGGACCCGACTCCGGAAACCGCACTGAGGGCTTGGCTCGCAGGTCAGCTGCCCCCAGACTTGCGGCCAGCCCGCACCTTCCTCCAGACTCTCCCTGACCACTGGGTTTAGGCTCTGAGTCTGCCCCGCTTCCGGCTTATCTGGACCCTATTCTCCGTGAACACTTGTGGGATAGAGGGCTCCAGATCATCTGGGTGGCTGTCCCAGACCTTGCGGTGGTCTGCCCGTGGCCACCCTGGAGTTCAAAGATTAAGATCGAAGAGTTCGGGACCCTGGCCGGGTTCACAGAGGATAGCGCATCCACCTGGCACTCTGAGGTTGTAGGTTTGATCCCCGGTTGGGGCGCGTACAAGAAGCACCCGAGTGCACAATATTGGGTTAATGCCTCTCTCTCTCTCTCTCCTTCATTTCTCTTCCTTTTTCTCTCTCAAAGCAATAAAAAACTTTAAAAAAAATTGAAGGACATCTGTTTCCTAGGGCCGGCCTCAAGCCCCAGGCATGCACATATGGTGGACAGGGTTCTGCCCGGCTGGGTCTGGGGGACCCAGATATGCAAGACCCCTCCTCCCCGGGGGGAGCCTCCCTGGAGGAGGGGCAGGTCCCAAACTGCTGGCAGGAGGACAGAAGGCACTGGAGCCACCAGCAACTGGAATGTGAAGTGGAGGGTCCCTTGTCCCAGCCCTGGGCTGGGGTGGGAGGAGGCCCCGGGCGGCAGGGACTGAAGAATCCTGGGAGCTGACTGCCAGGCCCAAGAGGCAGGGGAGGGCAGGTGTCCAGAGGCAGTGAGTGGCATGTGCACGGCCATCGGGTGGCTCGTGCCTGTGCTGGACGCCCAGGTCCTGGCCTGTCCGGGGGTTACGTGCACGCACAGTGGCCTTTGCAGACAGGAGCAGCCAGCAGCCGGGCCAGAGACCTCCCCCAGCACTCTCCCCTGGCCGAGGGTTGGGTGCCTGTGCTCGTGTACATGTGTGTACACACATGTGTGCATACTTGGGCGTGTACACGTGTGTGTGTGCACACTGGTGGCCTTTTGTGTGCCGGCTGTGAGTGTATAGGCGAGTGTGTGTGCTAGTCGTCGTATGTCAGTGGTTGTGTCTGTGTTGATTTTCTTATTTATCCTTTATTTTGCTTTTGGTTTCTGTTTGAATTTATTGAGGTGACATTGGTTAATACAGTTTTACAGGTTTCGGGTGTGCGGCTCTACAACAACACATCGTCTGTACGTTGCTGGGCTGTGTGCTCACCGCCCCGAGTGTGTTGGTTTTCTCGAGTGTGTTTGGTGACCACCGTGAGCATCCGCTCTTGTATCTGTCCCATGGGCTCACCCACGTGTGTCTCCTTCCTTGTTTCAGAAGCCCCGTGTGGGGCACGCCTGCTTGCACTGGGGAGTCCTGGGAGCAAGCTGGGTCTCAAGGCAGCGATTGACAGCAGAGTCCTGAGGATGGCCTTGCGGGGCCCACTGCGTCAGGCCTGCCCAGCGTCGTCTGTCCCCCTGACTTTAGAGGGGACAGTAGTTTCAAGCATTGGCCTGGACACATGGCCTGCAGAGGCGTCTTAGGCTGGACGTTCCACCCGTCTTCATCGCAGCCCAGATTCCCCATTCCCTGCTCCACCTCCCGTCTGCCTTTTCTCCCCTCCCCAGCACATGCTCCTCGTGCTCTGACCATGCTGACCTCAGTGGCCCTCCTGCCTCAGGACCTTCACAGCTTCAGCTCAGCGTTCCCTCTGCACAAAGGCTGATCTAAATTCCTCCTCCCCAGCTGCCCACTCCTGGGTCTGCTGTCCACCCCCACAACACTGTCCCCGCAGTATGCACCTTTCTCCCCGCAAACATCCGCCGCAGGAGGGCAGAACGGCCGCACACAGCTGTACCGGGAGCTGCTCAGCAGGGCTCTCTGAGGGGTAGGCCTGGGTTCAAACTCAGGTTCCAGAGGAAGTTTCTGGAACCCCCCAGGTGACCTTCACTGTGTCTGGTGGGTTCACGCAGACACAGGGGCAGCCCCTGTCTGGTACAGAGTCCACCACCGTTCTAGGTGCCTCACAGGTGGGCAGCGTCCTCGCTGGCCATGCAGCTGAAGGGAGGTGCCACTGTGGAGGTGCCATGGTTTCCCCATGCTCTGGACCCCCTCAGGCCCCTGCCCTCGTCCCCAAGCGCCTCACCCCTGCCCGGTCCTGCCCTCATCCCCAAGCGCCTCACCCCTGCCCGGTCTCAGTGGGATTTGCCTGTTCTTCCAGGGGACTCACTGCAGGAGGAAGGTGATGAGG
This sequence comes from Rhynchonycteris naso, assembly GCA_037038555.1. Classification (NCBI taxonomy): domain Eukaryota; kingdom Metazoa; phylum Chordata; class Mammalia; order Chiroptera; family Emballonuridae; genus Rhynchonycteris; species Rhynchonycteris naso. The sequence goes on along the minus strand of CM072996.1, from coordinate 316,801,297 downwards.
GATTTGTGGGGGAGGCACCGCCCTGTGGGCATCCGCAGCCCCAGAGCTTTAGAGAGAGAGAGATGTGCCTTCCCTCTTCCGGGGGCCTCATTGTGAGTGGGGGGCAGACCGTTAATTACACAGCAGCTAGTGATGCTCTGAGGTCAGCTGTCCCCGCATGATGCCTGGACACGTCAGATACTGGCCCATAGATCACTGTCCTGTGAGGGACACCTGCCTGGCCCAGCAGGAAGGGGGGGCCCTCTGGCTGCTCAGCACCACCCCCCTCAACAAAAGCAATTTAATATGGGTTACCTTTAATGAAGAAAGAGAGTCACAGAAGACCACCCAATTGAAATGCCTTTTTAGCTCTTCCCTGGGCCCTAGTCAGTGAGACCCAAATGCAAGGGCCACAGGAGCCCTTGCAAGCCTTGGACTGTGTGAGGGAGGGCCAGGCCCCCCGCCAGCTTCAGTGAAGCCCAAGGGGAGGGCCGGTGCCCAGCCAGAGTCACAGGGTCCTCGGGCTCACCCCTCCCACTCTGCTTAGGGGGCTGGTCAGGGCAGGTGTAGCTGGGGTGATGCCACCAGCTTCCTGCAGGACGGGGCCGGCCCCACTCGCCTGTGGAGTCCAGCGGGTTGGAGGGTGTGCCTCATGGAGAACAGGACATGCCACACCCTGTGCCCCAGGTGGGGTCAGGGCAGGAACTGCTGCCGGTGGGCTCCTGTACTTGGGGAGGGTGCTCTCTAGCTCAGGTGCGTGTCCTCAGACATGCTCTGAGCAAAGGCCCAGAAGCAGCGCCACCAGCTGCCTGGGGTGGGCGTGGCCAGCCGTCTGAGTGACCAGGGGTGACACTGCTCTGAAGTCATCTTCGCCATGACGTGGTGTCCCTGTGTCTCAGTGTGCCTCAGAGAGTTCAGGCCCCAGTTACACCCCAGCAGCCCTGGTACTGGCCCGGTCCCTTTGCTTACCTGGTACATGGCAAACAAGGTCCAAAGTGTCCTTAGATGAGCCCTGAGCCTTCAGTTCCTCCCTGACCTCTCCTCCCCCTCCCCGGCGCCTGCCCATCTCCTGTCTGTAAACCCCGAGCTGCCCACGGTGTCAGTTCCCTGAGGACACTCCCACCCACAGCCCAGTCCCTGTGCTGAGTGACCACAGGCCACAGTGTGCACAGAGGCAGGGCTGGGCCATGGGACCAGCGACCACTCACAGCTGTGGTGGGAGGGTGGACAGGGAGGCCACCTGGCTGACCACCTACCCCAGAGGCCATGAGAGATGCTCACAGTCCTCCCTGGTGTAGAGAGTGCCAGGCAGAGAAAGGAGCAGATAAGTCTGAAGGGAGTTGGGGGTCTGGTCTGGGTCCTTCCTGAGTGCTCCCAGCAGCAACTGCTCACTGCGGCCCCCACGCACCCCGCTGAGTGACTCTCACGTGGGCTCCTGTGTGTTTGACTGCCACTCCCCACAAGAGCTGTGGACAGAGACCTGAGTGAGGAGCCCAGCCACAATGAGCTCATGGGCAATAAATGCAAGGATGGTACCCTGGAGCCAGCCTCACCTGAAGGCTTCCTGGGGTCAGGGAGACATGATGGACAGCTCCTGCTCAAACCATAGGCAGTCTGAGCACCCCACCCCCCGGGGATCAGCCAAACCTTGCCCAGGGGCTGCCCCCCCACACCACTGGGACTTGCCTCTCCACACGCCCCTCAACCTCCAGGACCAGTAGGAGCCTGGGTCTTCAGAGAGCGCTGTGGTACCTGCGCTCTGCCACCACCATGGGCAGTAACTGCCTCATTTCCCTCCTGTCCAACAGGTCCAGTTGCTCCCAAGCTGGACTGGGGGGTGATTTTCCCTGACCTGCTAAAAACAGCCACGGAGAGCCGCAGACATTCTGTGACGCCTGAGCCCCGAGGCAGCACAGATCCAGCCGCTGCCAGGGACAGCACTGAGAAACGGGGTGGGACTGGTCTGCAGGAGGTCACACTGCCTGTCACCGTCCCCTCAGCCTCAAACCAGAGAGCGAGGAGGAGTGTGTGAGCACTGTGTGAGGGCGTGTGCTCGGCGGCGGTGGGCATGTGTATCATGTGCACATGTGACCTTGTGTGCATAAGTACCTGTGTGCACGTGTGCCCCTGTGCATGTGTGTGTCCATGGGTCTGTGTGTTCTTGTGTGCACGTGTGTATCTGTGTGCATGTGTGCCCTTGTGCGTGCATGTGCCCATGGGCATGTATGTTCTTGTGTGCATGTGTGTCCTTGTGTGCACCTGTACCCATGTGCATGTGTGTCCTTGTGCATGTGTGTGCCCATGTGCGTGTCCTTGTGTGCATGTATACCCATGTGCATGTGTATATCTGTGTGCATACGTGTGCACATGTGTGTCCATGTGCATGTGTGTCCTTGTGCATGTGTGTGCCCATGGGCACGTGTGTTTTTGTGTGCACATGTATCCTTGTGCCCGTCTGAGCTCAGGCTGTAGGCCCGGAGCTGCCTCTCCTGACCTCTAGCCCATGGGATGAGGACTGTGGTTGTAGTTTACCACATGCGTCTTCATGTCATCTGCCCTTCCAGTCTCTCAGTGCCACTAGAGAAATTTCCCACTGTGAACTCCTCACCTGCCGGCTCCTCAGCCTCATCCCTCATCCTTACACCCACGATCAATCTCCTGTACCCCACCCCTCTGCCTCCATGGCCACCCTGAAGCATGCCATGGCCTCCAGGGTCTTCCTGCTGCCACGCCCCGTGCCAGCCAGTTTGCTCTGGGCACAGTGGCCAGACTCACCTGTGTCAAAACAGTTCATCCATGTCTGTAACCCCCAGAGCCCAGAACAGGGCCTGGTTTTGAGGCTTCTGGGTACCCATCTGTGGAGTGGCCAAGTGAGGGTCCTGTAGCTCATGTTGTCGAGAGACATCGTGTGGCCTCCTCGGGGCTGTCCCTGGAACAGGCACAGGATGTGAGGTGACCAGCGGGCAGGAGCCGGGAAGGCAAATGGGGCCCCACGAGAGCTTGTGAGCCCGTACAGTGTAGAGTGGTCGGTGCCAGGTCCCCAGACCAGAGAGGGGAGAACACTGCTGATCCTCCTCACAGATCCGGAGCCCAGAGAAGCCCCCCCATCTGGGGCCCCTCCTGGTTAGTTTCGGGGCTGTGCGCTCGGACACTGACCTCACCCCCAGCACCTGGAGCCCGTCCCCTTCACACCACCTCTGGGACAGGCTCACCGGGGGAGGGAACGGAGCAGCGGGGTGCTCAGCGGGAGCCCGCCTGTTTGCTGGTCTGACACCTGGCAGCCCCAGGCCTGAGCTCCCAGAAGCTAAGGAGGTCTGTGAGGAAGACCCTATTGATTTTAATTACCCACAAACAGCCCACAGGGACAAAGGACTTTGGCTGTTTATGGAGCTGCCGTGCGGCACCATTGTGGAAGGAGAGATCAAATCAGTAGTCCTCATTATTCCTATAATAATACGGCCAAGACGCTGCTTGGGGCTGAGGGCATTTTTTAAAAGCAATAAGCTCCCTGCTCCGCCCCCTCACCGCCCCTCCTTGGCCTGCCTGAGCAGCAAGGAGCAATTACACGCTGTCGATATTAATTCAATTAAATCCAGGTTATTTATTGGGTATTATGGAAAAGGATCCTCTCTCAGTCTTGCAGAGACAGGGCATGACCGAGGGAGTGAGCGGGAGAAGGGAGCCTCCAGTGGAGCCGACCGTGTGGCATGGGCCAGAGGCAGCAAGGGCCCAGGAGCGGAGTGGCAGGTGTCAGGCAATGTGGAGGGCTGGCTGCTTGGGTGGCATTTTTCTCCTGGGACTCGGATAGAAACCAGGCTGGGAGAGGGTTTCGGTTGGAATGCATGCTCTTCCGCAAACTGGCTGAGTGGCCTTCAGCAAGTCCTCTCATGCCTTTAGCCTTTGAGTTTGCAGCCAGAAAATTGATTTTTGGGGTGATGATGGTGACAGCAATGAGGTGGACAATGGTGGTGATGGTGATGAAGATGGTGATGGTGATGATAGTGATGGTGATGGTGTTGACAACAATGGGGATGAAGGTTCTATTAATTTCCTAGGGTTGTTGTGACAAGGTACCAAAATCGGGGTGGCTTAGAACAGCATAAATTTATGTTCTTATAGGTCCTTTTTTGTTTTTACACGGACAGAGAGAGAGAGTCAGAGAGAGGAATAGACAGGGACAGACAGACAGGAATGGAGAGAGGTGAGAAGCATCGATCATCAGTTTTTTGTTGTGACACCTTAGTTGTTCATTGATTGCTTTCTCACATGTGCCTTGACCACGGGCCTTCAGCAGACCAAGCCACCCCTTGCTGGAGCCAGCGACCTTGGGTCCAAGCTGGTGAGCTTTTTGCTCAAGTCAGATGAGCCTGTGCTCAAGCTGGCGACCTCGGGGTCCCGAACCTGGGTCCTCTGCATCTCAGTCTGACACTATCCACTGCGCAACCACCTGGTCAGGCTGCTCTTATAGTTCTGGAGGCCAGAAATCTAAAATCAAGGCATCAGTTGAGGCTGGGCTCCCTCTGACAGCTATACAAAGAATCCTTTCTAGTCTCTTCCAGCTCCTGGTGTTTGCTGGCAAGTCTTGGTGTTCACTGGCTTGTGGATACACAGCTTCAGTCTCTGCCTCTGTCATTAAATACCTGTCCACTCTCTGTGTCTGTGTGTCTCTGAGTCTTCATGTGACTCTCTCTTCCTTGTGTCTCTGTTTTCTCTTATTATAATGATGCCAGTCATGTTGGATTAGAGCCCATTCTAATGACTTCATCTTCACTTGATCAGATCTACAAAGATCCTATTTTCATGTTCACAGATATGAGATTGGGACTTCAACATTGGGGTACAATGACAATGATGGTGGTGGTTATGGTGGTGGTGATGGTGGTGATGGTGTTGATGATGGTGGTGATGATGATGGTGATGTTGATGGTGGTGGTGATGGTGATGTTGATGGTGGTGATGATGGTGGTGGTGATGGTGATGGTGGTGATGGTGATGGTGGTGATGATGGTGATCTTGATGATGGTGATGGTGGTGATGATGGTGATGGTGATGATGATGGTGATGGTGGTGATGGGGATGATGGTGGTGATGGTGATGGGGATGATGGTGATGATGATGATGGTGATGATGATGGTGATGGTGATGGTGGTGGTGATGGTGATGGTGATGATGATGGTGATGGTGGTGATGGTGATGATGGTGGTGATGGTGGTGATGATGGTGGTGATGGTGATGGTGATGATTCTGGTGATGGTGGTGATGATGGTGGTGATGGTGATGGTGATGGTGATGGTGATGGTGATGATGATGATAATTGTGGTGATGAATGGGGCTTCATTCAATCTGTGCCCCATGGCAATAATGATGGGAATGATCATGAGAATAATGCCTGTCTAGATGCCCTCACACTGTTGCCATTCAATTAAATGGTACCCAGGGATTTTGATAACTTGGTGGTGCACACACATGCAAGAGGCTGTTGATCAGACAGGAGTCACTCACTTACTGGATGAAGGTCAGTGCCTGTGGCAGGAGGGCAATGAATGACCAACTCCAGAGGGAGTGCAAGCCACATGTGCTATGACACCTTCCACTATGGCTGAGGGTGTAAGGCCCTGGGGGAGGTCCAGAGTGGCTACCAGCCCCAGAGCATGGAGGGTAGTGTCTACCAAGTACCTGCTGGGGGCTTGGGCTGCACTGAGCAAGCCTTATTCACATCTCCTCACTTAATACTCACAGCCTCTTCCAGCTACCATGGTGGCCAGCAGTCCCCGGTGCCCCATTCAGTCTGTGCCCCATCTTCATGTGACCTTCTTCTCCCTGCTTCTCTTCTTCTTATAATGGTCCTATCATTGGATAGGGAGGGCCCACCCAGGGCCCACCCAACTCCAGCATCACCTCATCTTAGCACATTACACTGGCCAAGACACTGCCTGCAAAGTGAGCCACATTTCTGAGGCCCGGGTGGACAGGAACTTGGACAGGGTGCCACTGTGGTTGGATGGCAGAACAGCCAGAGAGTCTGCTGGTCAGTCTCAGTTGACCTTTCTGGAGACCATTGCCCTTGTGTGCCTGACCATGTGCCCTGCGCTCTCAGACCAGGCCTTGATCCACACCTAGAGTCAGTGCCATTGAGAGGCTGGTGGCCGCTGCAAGCCCCCAGCCCTGTGTACTGCCTCTGGCCCCTGGGGTGGGCTGCGGGCAGCCTGGCGGCGGACACCGTGTCTAACCGGCTGAGATTGACCTGTTTGGGGCTCCTCACTGCAGCTGAGCGATTTGATCCGAGCCCCAGACAGCAGTCAGGTTAGTAATTGGATGTTATGAGATTGGAGGACCACTCTCTGAAGAAGGAGCATCCCAGTGGCCGGCAGGCAGCTGGGGGAGGGGGCTACAGCCAGCAGGGAGGGTGGGGCAGCCACTGTCAGCCTGAGATAAGCCCCGATTCCTCAGCCTCCTAATCTCCCTGCTGGGGTCACGGACAGAGCCCAAGGCATGATGGAATGACCGTGGCCGCTGTCCGGTCACCGCCTGGCCCGGCTGCCCGGAGGGCATCATACAATTAGTTTTAAATATCAATTTCATGGCTGCTCAGGGGAGGCGACAGGAGGCAGGCGATGCCCACTGCAAGCTGCATGTTTCTTGCTGGCTTGAACTTTGTAAGAAAAGGCAAACACCGCCAACGATGTGTCTGGCTGATGGATACCAGCTCCCCTCCCCTGCGGCCTTCCAAGGTCTGCCCAAGTCCCTGGTTCCGTCCTGGGCTGGCCCCACCCTGACACCAGTGCTGCCACCACCTCCCCTTTCCGGCCCTACTCAGGACTTTGTGCCTCTGCACTGTGTCCATGCTAGCCCCTCCCAAACCTCTCCTCTAGGAAGCCCTCCAGGAGACCTTCTGCTCAAACCAGAGGCCAGGCTCCAGACCAGGGCTTTTGCCTCTTTCCAGAGACTGGGTACTCTACCCCCCACCAGACCTTGTTTGTACTCAAAACAGCTCTAGCCAGCCATGCCTTGATGTTGAGGGGCTGATGCACTGCCTGGAAGGGGTGGGGGACAGACCAGGACAGAGGCTGTGGTTGGGAAGGGCAGAAGGGACACTGGGAGAGGGGCCAGGTCCTGCCCTGAAGGCAAGGTCAGGGATGGGAATGGCACTGGAGGTCCCATGGGTGACAGGGTGAAGAGGGGTGCAATGAGGAAGACTTCGTGGAGAAGGACTTTGACCCTGACTTTGCGATAAGGGCTAAGCCAAGGAACAGAAGAGGTTGGGTTCCCGTGACCTGGGACAGGAGAAGCCTGGTGAGGTTTCCCAGGAGACAACTTGCTATGTACGCCTCCTCCAGGCTCCTGACACCACCCGGCCAGCAAGCACCCAGTCCACCTCCCCCAGACCAGAGGCTACCAGGCTATCCGGGGGTGGGTGGGGGATGCAGAGGTGGGGGTGGCCCTGGGTTGGGACCTGGACTGCTGAGCTGGCTACCACTTTTCAGGGCCAGGACCAGGACCAAGATAGAGAGACCCCTGGAGGACCCCGGGCATAGACCTCTTGCACACAGGGGTGCTCAGGACATGGTTGCTGATAAGGCCTCTGTAGCAGAGGCGACCCCTTCCTTCCTTCCTTCCTCCTTCCTTCCTTCCTTCCTTCCTTCCTTCCTTCCTTCCTTCCCTCCTTCCTTCCTTCCCTCCCTCCTTCCCTCCTTCCCTCCTTCCCTCCTTCCCTCCCTCCCTCCTTCCCTCCTTCCCTCCCTCCTTTCCTGGGGTGCAGACCCATGGCACCTGGGACCCCCAAAAGGGTCCGGCCGGGGCGGTGAGGGGAGCCGGTGTCCGCGTGGCTGTCACCCGGCGGCCGCGCAGCGCAGCAATCTGTCCCCGTCGCCGCGCTCTCAAAACACTTTTATCAAAATTGGCGGTCACACTGCGCTGAACCGTGGCGGCCTCAATCTTAAACGCCGCACTGCAGATTTTAATTTGGGGAAGATTAATGCGCTCACGGGGTCGGTGGCGCCCGCGCCCGTTATCGGGTCTGACGGGTGTCAGCGGTCCCCGCTCATGGCCCCGTGTCCCCGTGTCCCAGTGGGCCACTGGCACGTTGTACATTGCAGGATGGGGGGGGCAGGGACAAGATGAAGTCCCGGTTCTGCCCCCTCTCCCTCCGCAGAGAAGGGACTGACCCAGAGGTCCTGACCCCAGGGTGGGGGGAGGGGAGAGGCAGGACCGCAGGCAGGCCGGACAGGAAGCTTAGCTAGCTGCAAGGACAGGCCAGGTTGGCTCTTGCCCAGGTCCCTCTGGCTTCAGTCTGGAGGGGGATGGGGAAGGTGAGGCTCAGGCCTCCCTCACAGAGTCTAAGGCATGACCTTCAGATGTTGGGGCACCCAGGGTGGTCCACACCCTCTCCTCAGCCTCAGGCAGTATTCCCCTTCTCAGCCCCCGGGTGCAAGAATGCTCAAACCCAGGTCTGGCCTCTCCTGGAACTCCAGACTTCTAAATCCAACTCCTGGGACTTCCTTGTCTCCCAAGTCCTGTGGCGTCTCCACTCCTTAGGGCTCCAGCTAGCTCCTGGCCTCACCCCCTCCCCATGGGCCCAGCCTTGGAACCTGGGAACCCTGTCCACCCACATCTGTTGGCAACAGCCCCTCCTGGCTCCACCTCCAGTCCAGGATCTCTCTCGAGCTACTCTCTGGTCAGTGGCCTGTTTAACCCTGAGTTGCCCTTGACCTCACACTAATCGCTGCACAGAAGAAGCCAGAGGGCCTGGTCAGCTTACGCCCTCTCCCGGTCAGTGCCTGCAAGGACTCAGCCTCCCTGAATTGGGCCCCTCCTCCACTTTCTCCTGACCCAGACCTCTGGGCTGTCCTGGCCCACCCGCCAGCCCAGACGTGCCTGTTACAGCCTGCCTGGCCCCAGTCTCTAGTCCCCAGGCACCCTGGCTTTTCCCTGCCTTGTGACCCTGCCCTCCACTCTCCCTGTCGCCAGCAGCCATGGTGATGCCCAAGGCAGCAGTCACCCTGTCTCTCTGATAGAGGCCCCCTGCTCCCAGAGAAGTGTGGGCACAGAGTAGGTGCTCAGTGAGTGTTCCACGTGCCCCTGGGTCCCCTCTGGCCCCACGCCGCGACCCAGAGACTGGACCCAGAGAAGGGACTGACCCAGAGGTCCTGGCCCCAGGGTGGGGGGGAGGGAAGAGGTGAGACCCACAGGCGGGAGAGACAGGAAGCTGGGAGAACGGGCCAGGTTGGCTCTTGCTGAGGTCCTTGGGCTTCAGTCCAGAGGGGGATAAGAGTAGGTGAGGCCAGGGCGGCAGGGGGACCTTGCAGAGACCCCTCAGCCAACCAAGCAAGAGCTGGGGACCTGGCAGGTGTGATGACCGGAGGTCTCAAGCACTGGCCATGGAGGGAGGGGGTCCAGGGGTTCCCTAGCTTGGAAGGACAGTTGTCCAGGTGTGAGCTGTGGGCAGTGCGGAACAGGCAGAAGGGACAGAGGGTCTCATCTCCCAGCATATGTGGAGCTGAAGTGGGCCCTCCGGGGAGCAGTGCGGGACCACAGCTGCAGGAACAGGGACAGAGCCCCGGGGCTGCATCCAGAGCAGAGGGAGAGACAGGGTTTCTCCCACCCGGGTGAGTGCACACCAGGCTCCTGCTCCCAGGCTCAGAGATCTGGTACTTGTGGGCATTCCTAATTCCTGCCTGAATGGTCAAGGAGGTCTTCCTGGGGGAGAAGACCCCACAGGGGAAGATCTGGGAAGAGGGTGTCCAGGGCAAGGATAGGAGAGCCTGCAGCAGGCAAGGAGAAAAGCGGGATGTCAGGGTGGACGCTGCAGGATGAGGGCAAGAGCTGCTGGGCTCTCCAAGGCCTCGCCGAGGGGCTGGCCTCTCTCACACGGGGCGGGTGGCGACAGGAGACACTTAGGGTGTCAAGCAGAGTGACTGGGTGCATCAGGGGTTTAGGACACTCTCTAGCCCCACTGGAGAGGTCAGCCCTCCTCCACATCCTCAGCCTTTGCTCAAATGCTGCTCCCACACGGTTTCCCCCTGTGCCTCTCCGTGGGACAGGTTTTCCAAGGTACTTTCATGATCTATCTCACCTGCTAATCCCATCCAAGGATGTGGGTAACCCCGGGGACTTTAGCAGTCCTGCCTGAACCGTCCGTGCTCTGAGCCCAGGCCTGACACATGGCAGGCACTCGGTGCATGCATACTAAGTGGGTGGGATGGAGGGATGGGGGGATGGAGGGATGGAAGGATGGACAGCTAGACAGATGGTGGATGGATGCCTGGATAGATAGATGGATGGGTGGGTAGGTGGATGGATGGATGGATTAGGGGGTGGATGGACAAGGGAATGGGTAGAGGGATGAATGGATGGGAGGTCGGGATCCATCTATTCCCAGGGTCCCTGAGCAGGTGCCAAGTATCTATTTCTTCTTCCTGCCCAGTCAGGACCCATGTTTTCCTCAAAAAGGAAGGACACCACAACTGACCCTCCCTGGACTCAGAAAGTGTGTGTGTGTGTGTGTGTGTGTGTGTGTGGAGGGGGTTCTTCCCACTCAGTCAGATTGAAAACCTTCAACTCAACACAACTGCTGTTTCCATAGGGTTCTGGGGAAGATGTGGAGACGGGACCCTGTGCCAAGCTCTCCAGAGCCTCAGCGTGCCCCCTCTGCGGATGGGATTGTAACCAAGTCAGGAGGATTTCTGGCCACAAACCATGGATCCCGACTCCAGCTCCCTTCAGTGGCGGGCATGGATGAGTGCCCCTGGTGCCACCTGAGGACCCATCTGCCCTGCTGGCTTCACTGCCCAGCTGCTGTTGCCATGGCACCCGTACTTTTCACTTCTCGAGATAGGTGTGGATTTGGGGTCCCAGGAGGGTGCATCTGATTGGTTGAACTGAGATGCTTTTGGGGTACAGCTAAGGTAGGGTCTCAGCACCCCCCGTTCTTGGAGCCTGCAGCAGTCACCTCAACGGGCACAGAAGTGCTTTCTCAAGGGACCCTGGGAGGCGGCTGCCAGGGGAACCTGCCATAAGACACCTGAGTCCAACCAAGGTCTGGCACCTGGTATTAAGAGTGAGACTCCCCCCCGCCCACCCCAAGGCCATCAGGATGCCCAAGCTGGGAGTCTGGGGTGTCCAGCATGCACTGCGGGTGTCACTCATGGACTTAATTTGGTGCAGAAAGGCCATTTGGGTTTCCCGAGATTATTCATGAAACCCCCACATACAATTTGGGAACCTAATAACTCATCAATAATTCATTAAACAGTAAACCCATAAGCTTTTGTGAAACCCTCTGGGCTTAGCCGTCCCAGTGGGACCAGACTGGGCACTGGGCAGAAAGAGGCCCCTGGAGTGGGGAGTCACCAAGTGTAGCAGAAACGAATTTGGCATCTTTCAGGGAACAAAGCCGTTGAGCTCGCAGACTAAATTTAACTGCCTAACAGAAATATGCAGGTGAAGGTACAATTAATTTTAATTACTAGACTATACACTGTGGGCTGCACAGCCATGAGTAAAATTAAAATGGCAATCACAATTAGAAAATTGCAACCTCATTGTGCAACAAATTAGTCACAAATTAAAAGTGCAGCGCCAGGCTGCCTCCCGTACCGCTTGGTGACCTACCGCTCCTGCTCCTGCGTCTACCCAGCCCGGCCACCTCCTGGAACATCTCCCAGGTCCGTGGGTCTGCAGCGGGGGGGGGGGGGGGGTCACCGGCAGGCTCCTACAGAAATGACCTGGGGTGCCTGGGGACCCGGCTGGATATTGGGGCAGGTGAGCCAGGCAAGGAAGGGGCCCCCTTCCGAGGCCACTCACCCCAGGAAGTCTGGTATCCACAAGGGAGGGCCCTTCCTTCCTTCCTTCCTCCCTCCCTCCCTTCCTTTCTTCCTCCCTCCTCCCCTCTCTCCCTCCCTTCCTTCCTCCCTTCCTTCCTTCCCTCCTCCCTCCCTCCCTTCCTTCTTTCCTCCTTCCCTCCTTCCCTTTCTCCCTTCCTTCCTTCCTTCCTTCCTTCCTTCCTCCCTCCCTTCCTTCCTTCCTCCCTCCCTCCTTCCTTTTCTCCCTTCCTTCCTTCCTTCCTTCCTTCCTTCCTTCCTTCCTTCCTTCCTCCCTCCCTTCCTTTCTCCCTCCCTCCCTCCCTTCCTTCCTTCCTTCCTTCCTTCCTTCCTTCCTTCCTTCCTTCCTTCCTTCCTTCCATGTACAGGGTGACACGGTCCCCTAGGGTAGGGGCGGAGGAGCGGGCACCTGTCCTTCCTCTCCGTCCCATTCCACTGCTCTCAGTGCCGTCCCACGTGCTCAGAGCTCTTGCCCTGTGTCCGGCACCAGCCGCCAGGCCCCTTGTCATTGTGGGCTGCATACCGGAGCATCCACTGCTGGGGGCAGCAGGGAGGGGAGGGCAGTGCTCTGTGCCTGGTGCTTTAGTGCTGGGACCTACACCCCCGTGGCTGACCTGGATGGGACCCCACATGAGGCTGTACCCTTGCAGCAGGGAAGGCAGAAAACTGAAAGAAGTCTCAGGCAGGGATGGAACTAGGGGGTCATACTACCTGGCCAGCTGCAGGGTCCATCCCAGACCTGTCACTGATGCTTGACACCTGCCCCCTCCTTCGACTCCCTCCTCCGGTCAAGGTTTTAGACCTGTTGGGGACAGGTGTGTGGGCTGGAGCTCCTCCTAGTCTGCAGACTTATTCAAAGTCCCAGCCGGAGGGAGAGCAGAGGTGTGGGTCCACCAGACCACAGACTGAAAACCCCCCAGATCCCAAAGGGCAGTATTAACCCCGGAACAGGGCGCTGCTGGCACCTGCCTTGTTCCAGGGTGTGCCAGGGGAGGTGTCTATGTTGTCCCCAAACGAAGCTCCAGGGATACCAGCACCCTGCCAGGAGCCACTGCAAGTGGCTCCTCCCATGCGGGCAGCGGCTGGTGGGTAGACCAGGAGTGCCCTGGATTGGGGGCTTCCCAGGGTTGGGAGCTCGTGCCAACCTCTCGGGCACAGAGACATGCCACGATGTGGCATCCAGGAACCACTGGGTTCTCCTGTACCTGGTCCCTCTGGTCAGTGAGTGATGTGCTGGCCTAGGGAGGTGGATGCAGGGTCCTTCTTCTCTGAGCCTCGGGCAAGGTGGCCTCCTGGTCTGAGGCTTTCTTCAGACACCACGTTCCCCCTTCTTCGTGTTTCCTTCCACCTACTAGAGTCATCGGTATCTTGCCCGTTTGTCACAGGTGGTCCTCACTAGCCCACACTCCCCGGTGGACCCAGACAAACGGCACACGTGGTACAGACGTCGTGACAACGTTGAGTCTTCCGTGTGCAGGTCCTGCACGCATTTTGTCTGATTTGTCTCTGTGCATTTCACTTTTTTTTTTCTAATGGCATGGCCAAGTCCGTGTAAAATGTTTCATTTCCAATTAAAGAGAATACAGTTGCTTTTTTGTATCTTGATCTTGTATCCTGAAACCCTGCTGAACTTGCTCAGATATTAATTAATCCTGTTGGCCTGTGGGGGGGTGCCTTGTGCCGGGTACAATGCTGAACAGGACTGAGGATACAGCCCCTTCCTTGTATCTTTCCTAATCTCGGGGGACAAGCATGTAACCATTACGTGATGTCAGCTGCCGGTTATTCAGAGATGCCCCCTATCAAGTTGAGGAAGTTCTCTTCTCTTACTTTACTGAGGGTTTTTATTAGAAATGATGGTTGGATTTTTTTTTTTCCAAATGCTTTTTCTGTTCCTATTTAAATAGCCACAAGTTTTTTACATTTTTGGTCTGTTAATAGGGTGAATGACAATGACATTTTTGATTTTCGAAAGTTAAACAGACCTTGCGTTCCTTAGAGAGAGCCTTTCAAAATGTTGTTGGATTCTATTTGCTAAGTTTAAGCATTTTTGCACTTATGTTCATAAAGATTATTGGTCTGTGTGTCTTGTTTTGTTTTTTTATTTGCATTACCTGGGGTTGATGTCTGGGTAATGACTCTCTCACAGAAGAAGTCAGAGAATAGTTTCTTCTCTTCAATTTTCTGAAAGAGTGTTTGTAATTTGGGTATTATTTCTTCCTTAAAACCCATTCGGGCTTGGAGTTTTCTTCTCGAGAAGGTTTTTAACTACAAATTCAATCTTTAATAGTTCTACGACTATTCAGATTTCCGATTTCTTCTTAAATGAACTTTGATGGTTTGTGTCTTTTGAGAAATTTGTCCATTTCCTCTGAGTTGTTCAATTCATTGGCAAAAGTTGTACATAACATTTCCTTATTAATTCATTTTAGTATCTGTGCAGTCTGCGATGATGTCACCTTTATCATTCTTGAAACTGGTCATTTGTATCTTCTCTCTTTTATTTCTGATTGGTCTGGCTTGTCAATCTATTGATCTTCTCAAGGAACCAGCTTTGGGTTTCATTGATTTACTCTATTGTTTTTCTGTTTTCTAATTCATTGATATCCACTCCGATGTTTATTTTTTCCTTTCTTCTGTTTACTTTGAGTTTTTTTTTTTTTTTTAAGGAAGAGAGAGAGATGAGAAGCACCAATTCATATGTGATGAGAAGCTGCATCACTTTAGTTATTCATTGATTGCTTTCTCATATGTGCCTTGACCAGAGGGGCTCCAGCCAAGCCAGTGACCCCTTGCTCAAGCCAGCGACCGAGGGCTAAAACCAGCAACCCTGGGCTTTAAGACAGCAACTTGGCTCAAGCCAGTGATCATGGGATTATGTCTATGATCCCACACTCAAGCCAGCAACCCCACACTCAAGCTAGTGACCCTGCACTCAAGCCAGGTGAGCCTGAGCTCAAGCCGGCAACCTCAGGGTTTTGAACCTGGGACCTCAGAGTCCCAGGTCGATGCTCTACCCACTGAGCCACCACCAGTCAGGCTGTTTACTTTGAGTTTTACTTGTTCTTTTCCTCCTTAGCTTCTTTAGGGGAAAGTTGAGGGCATTTATTTAGGATCTTTATGGGTTTTTTTTTCAAATATAGGTGTTTACTGCTATAAATTTCTCTCCCAGCACCTTATTGCTTTAACTGCATATCAAACATTTTTGACACATTGTATTTATATTTTTTTTCAATTAAAAATACTTTATTATTCACATTTGGATTTCTTCTTTGACCCAGGGTTATTTAGAAGTATGTTTCTTTAGTTTCCAAATATTTAGGGGTTATTATTTAGATATCTTTCTGTTATTGGTTTGTAGATTAATTCCACTGTGGTCAGATAACAAGACTTATAGGACTCAAATACTTTTAAATCCACTGAGACGTTTTTTTAAGGCCCAAGATATGGACTTCCTTGGTAAGTGTTCCTGCACACTTACAGAGAACAAGAACTCATCTATCCTGGGCCGTTCTTTGTGCCTCGATTTACGCCACATTGGTTGACAGTGTCCACATCTCCTAGAACCTGGGGTCCAGCCCCACGACCTCTCGGGTCCCGACCCCTGACCCCTACCAGCTGCTCCCACCTCCTCGCTGTTCTGAGCAAGACAGGCAGCACTGGCCTCAGGGCCTTTGCACTGGCTATTCCCTCTGCTGGGAAAGCTGCGCCCCTTCGCCTCTCACATGTCTCCCTGACCACCCTACTGGGAAGAGCAGTGTATCTACTTCTCACCACTCCCACTTCTTATCCAGCTTTACCCCCTGTAGTAGCTGTCATTTTCTAACTTCAAGGTTCCTCATGTATCGTGTGTGTCTGTCACCTCTGTCCCTGGGACGCCAGCCCCACGAGGGCGGGACGCTCCCCTCTGCCTCGCTGCTGCATCCGTCGGTGCCCGGCTCAGTGCCGGGCACACAGTAGGTACTGAGAAAGGACTTGCTGGGTAGCTGACGACGAGAGAGAGCCCGGGGAAGGGAGAACTGGGTCAGCTCTGCCCTCAGGTGACAGACACCAACCAGAAATTGGGTTTGTGATGGCAAGTCTAAGCCAGCCTGAGTTTTAATAGCCAAATGTGCCCAGAAACGTAATAAATGGGCTCGGGAGTCCTTCAGGGACAAAATGGGAGGAGAAACAGAAGCGGATCAGGCTCCACCCCTGGGGTGAGATCACTCCCCATGTGAGCAAACTTCTTCCTCTCCTGGGAGGGGCGGGTCCAGTGGGGCAAGAGGACCCCAGGCCCCCTGGCTCTGTCCATGTGGCCTCGGCCAGAGCTGACAGTCAGCCATCCATGACCCTGCAGTGAGGGTGACCCGGCGGCGACAGGGCAGGCCCGGCCCCACACTGGCCTTCAGGGCCCCAGGCTGTGGTTACTGGGCAGAGATACCAGGCCAGAAGCTGCAGGCTGGCATGGGGTCGTCAGCTCCAGCATCCACGGGTGGTGCCCCTTGCGCCTGTGGCTGCAGCTGAGACACCAGCCAGGGCACTGTCCCCAGCACGCCTTGGCTGACTCTGGGAGGCTCTTTCTAAAGGTAAATGAAAAATGGGCGCAGTCTGGTTTTCATTCTGTCCCCACTTGGTCAGAGCCTCTCCATGTCTCCTTGCACAGGGACACATGGCAGAAAGTGCCCTCGCCCTTCTCTGAACCCCTGCTCACCTCCCAGGGCCACTTCCCGCTGGACAGGCTACCCTCCAGCCTGGGCCTCTCCTCCCGCAGCTCCACACACATGATACACCCCCTTGGGCGGGGGGCCTGAGGATCCCATCCCTGCTCAAACGCCTTCCTTGGAGGGTGTAGCCTGCGTGCAGGAGGGGCCAGGGGACACCTGTCATGGTCCTAGGACCACAGCGATCCATTAAAAAAGGGTCTTAAGCCTGACCTGTGGTGGTGCAGTGGATTAAAGCCTTGACCTACAATTCTGAGGTCGCTGGTTTGAAACCCTGGGCTTGCCTGGTCAAGGCACATATGGGAGTTGATGCTTCCTGCTCCTCTCCACCTTCTCTCTCTCTCTCTGAAATGAATAAGTAATAAAAACAATTAAAAACACACACACAAAAAAATAAAAAGGGTCTTAAACCCCTGGCTGAGTTGCTCAGTGGATAAAGCACTGTTCCAGCTCACAGAGGTCACAGGTTCAATTCCCGGTCAGGGCATGTATGAGAAGCAACCAATGAGTGCACAACTAAATGCAGCAACTAAGTGGAGCAGTGAGTTGATGCTTCTCTCTCTCTCTCTCTCTCTCTCTCTCTCACTTCCCCACCTCAAATCAATGGGGAAAATTTTTTCTTTTAATTTTAAGAAAGAAAGAGTTCCAGGAACCCTTTTCTGAGGGTCCATGGCAGGGACCCTCCTCTCCTGCTCCCTCCCAGGCACCTGCAGGAAGGAGCTGGCAGCAGGATTCCCAGTGGAGCCCTGGACCCCAGGTGGGCACAGGGGTGATTGCCATTCTAGTACAGTGGGCAAGTGCTGCCTCAGTTTCCTCTCCAGGGAATGGGGGCCAGGGGTCCTGTCCTGCTCACCAGGAAAGGTGGGCCCCCTGGGCACGCTCTTGACTTCCAACACTCAGAGCTGCCAACAGAAGTCTCACGCTTGGAACGTTGGTGAGAGGACACCCCTGGATGGGTGGGCTAGTGTCTGCAGGCTTGGGGGGGGGGTTCCGCTGGACAGGAAAGGGTGTGGGCTGATCAGGGGTGGGCAGGCGCGTGAGAGATGCTCTTTGTAAACCAGACGCGAGCCCCTGCCCTGATTACACTGACCCAGGGTTCCGACCCCACCCCAGCAGTGGTTGAAGAGAGGTCCCAACAAGGACATCAGCACAGGGTCCACCCAGCTCAAGCAGCCACCGCCTCCCAGGTCTCAGTAGTCCTGGGTCTGTGAAATGGGTCCATCACACTTACGGTGGCTTGTGGCCAGGTGCCAGGCCATGGGGGTGGGAGTGGGGTCTTAATTTCTGAGCCAAAATCGCTCCTGACCTTGTCTGTGGTTTGAGGGGGCAACCCTCCTGCCCCCCACCCCCAGCCTACCCACAGGGAGGGCCTCAAGGAACCCAGTGGCTCCTGCCCCAACTCGGGCTGCCCTTTGTGGAGCAAGGGAGACGTAGCAGCTAGCCATGGCAGGCGGCTGAACCGGCCTCCTCCTGAGACTCCCTCTCACCCTACCCTCTGGGAGCCCCGGCCCCGCCCGCGCGCACCCACACACACACACAACTATTTAATTTTGCTCTGGCAAGGAATAATAGAGTCCTGTGTATCTATTACAGATGTGGAGAGATTGGGCCACCGCAGGCTGCCGGCACATTCAGAGCCCTAACAAAGCTGCCTACAATCGCCTCCGGCCTGCCATTATCCATTCAACGGGGGTAATGAATGAGCCCGCCACAGCCTGCCATATACCACCCGGCCCAGATAACGGCTGAAAGGAGAAAATTAAATTTTGCTTTTGTTGAAACATTATGATTTATGTATTTGTAATATAGGCTGTGGTGGGCAATTGGGGGAGAAAAAGATTGCTGAACATCCTTTAGGTTACTGATGGCCCCGCGGGCCACTCAGAGAGCTGAGCCCCGCCCACTCCTCTTTACGGGGGCGGGGCGGCCTCCTGCTAACCTGTTCCTCTGCGGGAGTACGGTGGGGGACAGGGGCTGGGGAACCCCCCCTCCCCTCAGGGAGCCAGGTCTGGGATCTTCCTGGGTTCAGATCTCCTGGTCAGTGTGATGGACTCGGACCCAGGACCGGGGGGCATTCGGATGGCCCCGTGCCCTATCTGGACTTGTAGAAATAATTAACTTCTCCCACCGCCATGCGCTCTGGAGAGACAGACACGTGAGCACATCCCCTGTGATTCATAATCTTGCAGCACCCTGTCCCGTAATGCAGCAATCAGGCGGGCTTATCGTGTTGTAAAAGGTAATGAACTTATGCTTGGCGCACAAGTTCCTGAGCCAGGGTCTGGGCGGCGTGGCTCCCCCCCCCCTATCACTCCCGCAGAAGACCGGGAGCTGTCGTGGAGGAGCAGAGTAGGGGTCCCCCCACCAATGACCACCCAGGGCTCTCCCTTAACGGACATGGCAAACCTGTGGTTCTGGCCCATGTGGCCACACAGGGCTAGGGTGAGCTTCAGTCCGGTGACCAGAGGCTATGTCCCAGGGCGTGGATGGAAAGAAAGGGTTGTGGCCTCACTAGACATGTGGAGGGATTCCCAGAAAAACTGTCACACCCAGATTGGCCACCGATCCAAAGTCCCTCCAGCCCAAGGATGGCTGGGTGCTGGGACGCCATGAACCACCCCTCATAGCTTGTCCCAAACCGCTGAGGGTCCCAGAGAACTCATCCAAGTCTTTTATCTGAATACCCTGAAAGGGGGCATCCTCTATGGGTGGGGGGCTGAGGTTCAGTGAGGTCGAGTGTCCTGTGGACAGCAGCAGTAAGCGGGCTCGGGGAACGGGGTCTGTCGTCCACCTGCCACTCGGACCCCTGCCCTTCCATAGGTTTGGCCATAGGACACAAGCCTTCTGTGACCCCTGTTTGGTCTCACAGGGCAGTCTTCCCCCTCCATCTGGTGGCCCAGCCCCATATGTGCTGCAAGCAGGGAAGTTCAGTTCACCTGCTCCAGGACCTTGCATGACTTAGACTGAACTCCTCGCTTCCTAACTCCTTTGCTCCCCACAAAGCCCATCTTGGGCCCCAGAAGCCAGGGTGCAAGCCAGGCTTCATGGCTTTGGCCCTCCCTCTGAGAGGGTCTCTGGAGTCAGCCCAAAGGGCAGAGGAAGTCTGCTCTCTACTGATGCCCTTTGAGCTGCTGGATCAAACCTCACCTGAAGCAGGCAGGCTTCCTTGTCCCTTTTGGCTATTGAACCAGTTTCTCTTGTTGTTTTGTGAGTTGGGGTCCCGGTCACTTGCAACACCAGGAGCCCTGGCAGTGCCCTCTGTCTCAGGGATCATGCTGGTCACTCACTGTCCTTTCTGGACCCAAGCCTTCCCTGCTCAAGGTCCCATCCCTTCTCCCAGAAGCAAGAACATGATTGGCCCAGCCAGTGGAAGTTAGGGGGTGGGCTGTGCTGGCTTCTGACAGGAATTTGGGTGGAGAAAATAAAGTCAGATGAAGGGATGCGGGAGGGTTGGGTCGGAGCCAAGATCTAAACCAGTGGTTCTTAACCTGGGTTCTATCGAACCCTAGGGGTTCAGTGAGTCGGTCTCAGGGGTTCGGAGAAGCCTCTGCCGCGGAGGCCAGAATAAAGTAATACCGTCATTTGTTGTGAGTTCATGCACTTTGTTGGTTTTGTTCTTTGAGCAAGGTGATGTTCATGCACGGCTCATTTTGTGCACCAGTAAGAAAACATATACCTATGTCTTGAATTTGGAAAAAAAAATCATATTTTATTTATCATTAAAGAAGGGTTCGGTGAATGCGCATATGAAACTGGTGGGTTCGTTTCCTCAAAAAAGGTTAAGAACCCCTGGTCTAAACTCACTCACCTCGTCCCTTTCTTCTCTCTCCTTCCTGACCAACTTGGGTGCCCCACTCACAGGTGTCCCAGCTCTGGCTTCGTCTCTGTCCCCCATCCCTCATCCCTGGCCTCCGTGGCCCAGATCCCAGGCTGCCCGACCTGCTGGGCAACTGGTCTTGGCCTGTCCATCCCCTCCAGGTCTCTGCCCGTGGCAGCGGAATTTGCCTCAGGGCAGACTTTATTGTCACTGCCTCTAACTGGTACCGTTCTGGGGGCCCACAGCTGGTGCTGGCTCTGGCTGGGCTGGGCCTCCCTTATCAGTCCTGTAAGCAGGAGTTTTATTGAGTAAGCAGAGGGTGTCTGGCCGGGAGAGTCACTTCATTAAGAGATTTATTTGTGTCACACTGCTCCTGCGAGGGTGGCTGCATTGTCCCCTGTCCTCCACGGCGGCCAAGCTCAAATGTAAGAGAGACCCTTGGGCCTGCTGGGGGCCAGGACTCTCTGCTGGTGACCTCCCCGAGGATCTGAGTGACCCCCAGCCTTCTCTCGGCCTTCAGGCCGAGCACCCATGCCTTCTGACCACGGCCTGCCTGGGGCTCAAGGTCCCAGGGAGATGCCCCCCCTTCAGAGCACACAGCACGTGATGTCTCCCAGGCTGGCTGAAGGTGGATGGGCATACCCAGGGTGTACGTGCCTCTGACCCCCTCCAGGGAGCCTGGGGCCAGTCCATCGCTGACCTAGGATTGGAGCCCGTAGGGAAGGATGTGATGGCTAATGAGGAAGAGACAACAACAGGGATGGCCACTTGGAGCCCCAGCTCTGGCTTCCCATGGTTCAGGTGCTCACTATCTGGAAGGGCTGCAGGGGGGCCCCGCTGGGGTCCAGTGTCCAGTCGCGGGCAAGGGTGGGGTCCCAAGGCCTCCATGGCCAAGGTTGGAGAGGGTTACAGGGAAGGCCTAAGGAGCTGAGAAGAGACCCTGACAAGGGCTGCCTCATCCGCTGAACTCCATGTGCGCATCTGCCATATGGGCACAGAGCTCTGTGCCAGCCAAGGAGGGACTAGGCTGCTGCTCTGGCCCCAACCCAGTCAGCATCTCTCCACCCTCAGGTCAGAGGCGGCACAGACTCCCACAGGCTGGCTGGCTCTGCCCTCTGGAGGCATGCATGCAGCATGCAGTGCAGGCAGGTCTGAGTGGCCACTCCAGAACCCACGGAGTTGGGTCCTGGGTCCTTGGAAGGCACCAGCTGGAGAGCAGCCCCCTAGGAGAATCCATCTAGCAGATACCTGGAGGTGTCCAGGGATCCTGCCTGGGCAGGAAGGATGTGTGTGTGTGTGTGCGTGTGTGTGTGTGTGTGTGTGTGTGTGTGCACACGCATGCTCACATCTCTGGACATTGACACTACTGAGGTGTGCCTGGCCAGGTCTGAGGGCTTTTCCACGCACACACCTGGGTCTTTGACTCCCTCCCTCCAGCCCTCAGAGGTGGGTGGGTTTTTAGAAGGTGCGTTTGGGTTTGAGAGAGACCCTGTAAAAGAGGCTCACGCCCCCTGCCTTCTGACCACCTGCCTTCTTTCTGCCCCTGCATTCTGACAAAACCACTTCTGGGACCCCAACTCCGTGGTGTTGGGGGAGACTGGAGGAGAAGCACCAGAGCTCCATCACGTGATGTGACGTGAGGTGTGAGAGGTGGGGTGCCTGAGCACTGGTGGGAGGAAATAATGTTCAAGAACCAGCTTCCCTCCGCGGTCCAGGGAGCCCAGGGCAGCCGGCTTGTCCTGGTGGGAGGCCAGCATGGCTCTGCGTGGTGGTTCCACCTACCCACAGACCCCCCAGGGAGCCCCCTCCCCCAGGTTCATCCGCCCACTCCTGGAGGAGGCTAGGTTTGAGGTCCCGTTTCATCCACCAGGAAAAAAGACACATGAGTAACGAGGCTGATAAGATTGAGCTACCGAGTGTTTCTCGGAAGGAACCCGGAGTGATGGAAGTTTTTCGGTTTTCGGTTGTTGTGTGCAGGGGCGGGGGCGTGTGCTGGTCTGGGGCTGATGGAGCCGGCGAGAAGGCAGGGATGCAGCAGACAAATGTCACCGCGAAGAGCATGAAATTTATGTGGAGAACCTGTTCTCCTCCGGCTGACTTGGGGCTTTCACGTTTCAAGGTCACCCCGACGGAAGGGAGCGGCTGGACCATGTGGGCGGAGGTCCCAGGGTGCCTGGGTCCCCCCTCTGTGCCTGCGGGGGGAGGGGGGGTGTAGGTGCCACCACGCCCGCTCTGCAAGTCTTGCCTGCTTCTGGACCCTTCTCGCATATCTGCATATCCGACCGAGTGAGAGCGATGTGGGGCTCACCGGCCTGGATAGCCTTGAGAGGGCTGCTGTGGGATGGCACACCTTCATCACCCACCTGGTCGGCTCTGGCTTGCACACCCCGCCGGGGGCCACAGCGCAGCTTCCCGGTGGAGCTCCCTCGCCCAGCAACCCTCCACCCACCAAGGCGCACACACCTGGCTGACTGGTGGTGCTGGAGTCTTCTGTTACCAGCTGCGTGCTTAGTAATTTATGTGTGTCTGGCCCTGGCCTCCCCCGCCCAACACCTCTTGTGATGAGGCTCCCATAGAAAGGCCCGGCCTGGCTTTCTCCTTCCGAGGATGGCTGCATCCTCTGTGGGTCCCGAGGCAGCTCAGGAGGGTAGCTAAGTGACACTCACACCCACCAGGGGCCAGTGACTGCTGTCAGTGTGGGCTGCTAGCAGACTCCGCCGGCTCCAGCCCAGCCTCACCCCGGGGCCTGCACAGCGGGACAGAGAGTCTGGAGTCACGTCAAAGACCTCAACGGTTTTCGTGTTGTCTTTCTCTTTTGTAGATTATACGATGTGTGTTCTGAGGTCAGGTCTGGTCTGGAAGGTGGAAGACACCAGATGGAAAGTGAATGGGAAGAAGGAAGGGGTCCCACTCACTGCCCCGGTTCGTGGCCAACCTGTGACACCATTTCTGAGCTGAGTGAGAAGCCAGCATGTGGCAGAGGAAGGATGGGACATTCAGACATCTAGCAACCATGGAGGGACAGGCAGTGCTGCCCCACCCCACAGGGACCATGGACATCACCACCCTGGACTTCCATCCTCTTTGAGAGCAAGAACAGTGTCCTATGTCTCATACCATTCCCTGGAAAAGAGGGTGGAAGAGAGGTCTGGTGGAAGGAATGAAGGGTGGATGGATGAATGGACGGATGGGTGGATGGACGGATAGATAGATGTGGGGTGTGTATAAGGATGAATGAGGGTTAGGGGAGATGGACAAATAAATGAATAGAAGGATAGAAGAGAGAAATCAATGGATGGGAGGGTGAGTAGGAGGATGGTTGATAGATGGATGGATGGATGGATGGATGGATGGAAGAAAAGGATAGGTGATGGATGGATTGATAGATGAATGGGACATAGGTGGGTGTGGATGGATGAAAGGGTGGATGGATGGATGGATGGATGGATTAGAAGTATGGGTGAGTGGATAAAATAGAGGCATGAGGGGGACAGAAGAGGAGAAGGATGGACAGATGGATGGGTGGATGGATGGATGGATGGATGATGAATGGGTGAATGTGTGGGTATACTTGAACAGCTGAACATAGCTGCACACAAACACATAGCCATGCTGACCCTTGGCTGGATAAATTCATGACCACCTCTTCAAGGGGACACTTAGCACTGCCTAGAAAACCTCCTCCCTTTCTGCTTCTTGCTCAAACCTATTGTTTCGGGGCCCCTCCTCCCATTCTCTCCTCTCCTTCGACGGCCAACCCTCCTCCATTCATCTCAGCTGCTGTCCTTCCTGCTCCCACTCTCTGAAAAACTAGGACAACCTCAAAGAACTTCCCTATGTTATCACCCACCTCTACGAGCACCTGTATACCTGCTCCCACCTGCACGTAGGTGACCCACCTGGGTTCCTAGGGAAGGCGGCACCAGTTCTTGGGCATCAGGCTGTCACACAGAGCAGTCAACTGATGGATGGAAGAACTAGACGCATGGTTAGGTTGATGGATTGATGGTGGCCAGTGGATGGCTCTATAGACATATGGAGATGGATAGGGTGGGAGGGGCAGGTAGGTGGATGGATGGATGCATGAGAGTAATGGGCTAATGAAGGGATGGATGGATAAATCTGCTGGAATGGATGAATGGAGGAGGGACACATGGATGGACGATGAGCCCATGGTGGATGAGGAGAGGGCGGGTGACCAATGAGTAGGTAGGTAGATGAAAGGATGGACCACCTATAACTGAACCCCACACCTATGGCCTGGGCCCCCACAACTTGCGTCAGGCCCTCCACCATTGCCAGCCCCTGCTGGCTAAGCTCCTGACCACGCCTATCTCTGGCAGCCTGGGCTGCAGGCATGCATGTGTGTCTGTGTGGTGCCCTGGGGGGCAAGGGCAGGCCATGAAGGTGGGGACACAACCCTGATCCGCACTCCAGGACCCTCCGTGTGGCTCTCAGGCACATTCCTGTGACATAGCTCTCTAGTGTCCCGCCACTCCCACCCTCATACACCTTTTCCTGCATGGGCACAGGTGTGTCTGCTTTCTGGGGGGGGGGGGCGGTCCGTGGCCCCTGCAGTCTCCTTCCTCTCACCACCCCCCATGGTTTCTCTGGGGAAGTTTCAGAGGTTCCGGGACTATGGGGTGGGGGCACTAACTGGCATTGAGCCCTACTGTGCGCAGGTCTGCAGGCCCACTGCACCCCACCACTATGGAAAAGGAGTGTCCGCCCCATGGACCTGCTGCCCCGGGGTGGGGGTGGGGGCGTCCCGCGGGGGCTAAGGGAGGGTGTGGAGGCTGAGTGTCACCTGGGAGGTGGAGACAGCCTGTCAAGGGTGACCGCATGGCAGCCGGCAATTATGTGATTTCCGAGAGCCTCATTCCGGGGGCTGGGGCTGCTGCTGCTTCGCCCAAACTCAGCGGCTGGCGCGGAGGCGCCACTGACATTTCCGCGTCTGCCGTGGTAATTGAGGTCCTGGCCCTCGGAACCAGGGGCGTGTCCCGCCCTGCGGCAGCCGGGATTCCACGGCAGTCCTCTGATCCCAGAGCCCCTCCGCAGCTCCAGCTGACCGGGGAAACTGAGGCCCAGCGGAGTAGGGTGAACGGAGCATGGCCCCGCCCACCTGGGCTGCCTGCTGTCCTCCAAAGCCCACGCTGCCCCCTCGGGCCTCCTCAGCAGGTGGGACTAGTGGCCCTGTGGTCTGAGCTGAGTCTGGCTCTCAGGCCACCTTTGGACTCACTCACCACTTGTATGACAGTGAGATGGGACCTTCCTGTGGAGGCCTGGCCCCTCCCCCTTGGGCACCCCCACCTCCTGGGAAAGGTGGTCTCCCTTCTTACTGACCCTTCCTATCCGCCTCTGCGGCACCCCTGTCCTAGGAGACCCCCCAAGACCTCCTCACCCATTCTAATGACCTCTGACCCAGGGGCCCACACTGGGACCGCCCACACCTGGCCCCATCACCACAGAGGGCACTTTCCTCCTGGCCGTCACCCTCGTCATGGTGCAGGGAGTTCCTCAGGTCCCCTTACTGTCTGGTCCACACCTTTCTACCACCATTGCCATCCCAGGTCAGGGCCTCCCCATAGCCGACACCCGTCCTAGGGGGCCCCCAGCCTTGCACCTCCACTGTCTCCTGGGGCCTGGCACCACCATCCAGCCCAGAACCAAGTCACCACCTGTGATTTACCCCAAAAACTCAGTGCCCTCAGCATGACCACGTGTGCATGGGGGTGTGCATGTGCAGCCACATGTGTGTGCATGAACAGGTGCAAGCCCAGATGAGTTTGTGTATCCATGTGTTCATGCATGTACATGTGCTCACACGTGCCTGTTCACATCTGTGTCAGTGTGCACAATCACATCTGCCTTGTGCCCACATGTCCATGTTTGTGTGTTTACACTCACATGCATGTGTGTGCATGTGTAGATGTGTGCGTGTGAGCTCACCTGCTCATGCATCTGCTCCTTCATGGTTGTCACTCATAAGGAGAGAGCCAGCGTGGTGGGTTGGGACACAGGGACTTTGCTCCTGACGCTGTCCTGCCTCCCCGTCGGTGGCCCTTGTGGGTCTGCCCTATCCCTTCTCCCACTGCGTCCTGGCCCTCTCTGGCCCACTGAACTCCTCCCCACTCCTGCAGACCCCAGCATGGAACCCCAATCTCAGACCCTACCCCCAGGTCTCCTCTGGTGTCCCCACTTTGGGTCCTGTGACTTCCCACCTACATGAACGGGGACCCCCAAGAGGCAGAGGTGAGTCAGCAGGTCCTCACCTCCCATCCACCTCTGTGAAATGGGGGGGATCTAGTGGGTCCGGGGCAGCCCCAGCTCAGCGCCCGCCCGGAGCTGTACATACCGCTTGTGGCAGGAGGGGTTTCCAGAGGCGTCCCTGCCCCCCGGGGAACCGCTGGGGCTGGGGGCGCGGCAGGCGGCCGGGGGCTCTGTGGTGCGAGGCGAAGGCTATTTAAATGCTCCATTGGAGAGGGATTAAAGTTTACGCAAGGTCACCGAGGATGTGATAATTATAATCACAGGTTTTGGCTTCACAATGACAGCCATTTGTTATTTCCGCTCGGGCGGCTTCCGCAGCCCCGACTGGTGACAGGCGTGGACTGATTTAGTGGCCTGAACCCACCGCACCCCTCCCCTCCCACCACAGCCCAGCAGCCCCCACTGCCGGGGCTGTATGGGGGGCTCCACCCCCAGGGGCCCGGACTTATTATGGGATGGAAGGGGGAGTGTACAGAGCGACTGAGAGATGGTGGCAGAGACAGAAGGGGGGCCAGGGGGCCTGGTTCCCCACAGGGATGGGGGGCTGTTGCCATCAGGAGGCCTCAGTCTCTCCATCTGGGTGCGGGGGGGGGTACGGGGGGGGTCCCCAGCAGTGTTGGAGGATCCCGGCCACACTAGTAAGTCAGCAGCGGCCATAGGCCGGACAGGAACGGTTCTTTCTGTTCACTGCACTGTCTCCAGCGGCAACTTATGCCTGGATGTCAGCGTTTCACCGGAATGGAGTCCCCTTCTCCTGGCGGAAGAGTCTGCCCTGCAAACATCTGGCAGAGGCCCAGCGTCCAGCACAGCTCCATCATGGAAGTACCTCAGTTTCCCCACTCCTCATGTGAAGGGCCTTGGGTCCCTGGGCTGGCTGTGCTTTGAGTGGAGCTAGTGGTACCCCCTGCACGAGGGTCCCTGAACCCTGGGCCACAGGTACCAAGACCGTCTCAACAGGTAGCACTCACTGGTCAGCCAGGGCTGACCAGGTGGGCTCTGAGCTGTGCATAGGGCACCAGCATCTTCCAGGTGGGACAGTTAGTTGCTGGCCAAACACCCCTCTGTGCCTCAGGGTCCTGCTCTGACTCTGTTGGGGACAGGCGTGGGGGGAGGGCTGGCCTGTGCGTGGGAAGCCCCCTCCGCACGCTGGGGCCTTGGCTGTGGGCACTGAGCGAGGCTGGGGAAAGGGGAGCCCGCTGCCCGCCAGCTGCCCCGTCCACCCCCCCGCCTGTTGCTGCTGCCCGTGACTGTGCAGCTTTTTTGTTTGTTTTCACAATCAGAGGTGAGTGCGCTTTAATATACATTAAATGGTGATAAATGGGGGTCCAGGCGGCCGGCCTGATGCTGCATTTGTCTTGGAGGGAGCGGGGAGATTGATAACTCGCAGGCGGCACAAACATCGAGCAGAACCCGGTGGAGAGGCTGCTCCTCTCCAGGGTGCCTCCAGCCCCTCACGATAAGATCAGGGCCCCGCTGGGACGGGGTGGCAATGGGGTGGGGTGGGGGGTGGGACAGGATCCCACTGTCACGCTTCAGGACAATCTTTTCTCTTCTTCCATTTTTCCAATCTGGGTCCCAGGGGGCAGGTGAGACCCCAGGTTTAGCCACTCAAGGGGACATGGCCTGGCAGGACCAGCCCTCCGCCCTCTCCCTTCCAGGTACAAAAGGTGCAAAGGCCACACGCTCCCTGATCAACATGATACAACTCTTCTGTGGCGTCCCCAGAAAACGTCTGGGGGAGGGTAAGTGTGTGCCACACGTCTCCCAGGGGGTGCTCACCGCTCCGTCCTGCAGAGATGGGTGGGCCCCCAACCCCTCCAGAGGGGCCGGGACTTCCTCTCTGCTCAGTTCATCAGATAGAGTGGGTTTTGTTTAAAACTCCCACAGAGCTTACAAAGATGGCCAAAGTGTCCCCCACCTTTGTGACAGTCCTGGGGAGCTGGGCTGGCCTCTGGGGATGGGACAGCTCCCTGGCCAAAGGCTCCCTGTGTCTTTCTCCAAGCAGGGGCCTCGGGCAACTCTATCCTCCAGGAAGCCTGGCTGAAATAGCCTGTCCTGCTCTCTGGATACCCCTGCCAACTTTGGGGGCTAGCCTTGCCCCCAGAGCACAGCCCCCCTGGGCCTCAGGAGAGTCACCTGAACAGAGAGGACTGGGACAGGTGCCCACTTCAGGGACTGATGACCATGGGCTCAGGAAAAGCCAGTACCACGTGCCCCTGCTCACGGGGGGATAGTTCTGGCTCCACCCCCACCACCAAGTTGCTGGTGCCCCAAGGATCCAACCCACCAGCCACTAGAGCCAGCATCGTGGTCAGAATAGGCTTTCAAGCTGGGCAGCAGGTTGGACCCTGGCCTGGCAAGTGCTGTCCTGACCCATAGAGCTGAGGTTGGACCTGGCCCACCTCTCAGGGCATGGTGGCTATCGGGCATGAGGAGCTACATGCAGTGGCCTCAGCAGTGGCTGGAACACACTTCTGTCAGCTTGTGAGTAAAGGGGACACTTGCAGCCCATGGGGACCAGTTGGGGGCTGAGAAGGGCCGCACAGAGGCAGGGACAGACAGGCTTTGTCCTGAACAATGGGGCTGTCAGTGTCTCAGGGGCACAGACTCAGCGGGGAAAGGCCTCAGGTGTCAGAGAGCAGACCAGCCTGGGACCTGAGCACGTCTCGGGTGGCCGAGGCTGCTGGGACAGCCAAGTGGCAGGGTCTGTGGACCTGAGGGGCCTGATGCAAGGTGGAGCTCGGGGCTCTGGATGTAGGCCCCCTGTGACCTCAGGCAGAGGTCGGCCGGAAAGTCGGGCAGCTCACCTTCTGCTGAGGTCTCACTGGCAACAAAACCCCCACAAGGCTAGGGATAAAGGCTGGAGAGGAGTAGTAATCCCAGGTGGGGGAGGCAGGGTCCAGGCACCCTAAAGTGAAGGCAGGGGAGAGGTGGGGCTTGGGAGGAGGCCAAAGGTCACCGGGCCCTGGGCAGGCAAGGGGCTGGTTGTCTGGGAGGCAGGAACATGTCTGTGCATGCAAAGGCCCTGCGGTCTGGCTGGCAGAGGAGGGCCTCTCCTCTTCCTCCGAAAACTTGCTTGTTTTCTATGATATTGTTGATCTTTTTTCTTTTTCATTTTTAGGAGCAACTTCCTCTTAAGGATACTACCCTTTTATCTCTCCAATGTGTGTGTGCGCACAACCCTCCCCCCCCACCCCCCCACCCCGTTTCTCTGCTTTTGAAGGAGACGGTTTTGCCGGGTGGAAATGCTTGGTTTTGTGTCAAATTCATTGGCCTTCCCCGGCGGTTCCTGTGTTTCATTGCTCTGGAAGTTGCCACCCTGAGAGTGTCTCAGACCCCGGGAGGTCCTGTCTGTCACTTATTTGATCTGAGCAGCGAGGCAAGCGCTCAGAAGTCGGGGGTCAGCCCACCCTCCGCTGAGTCACCCCGTCTTTACCTTCCTGCCCTGAAAAGTCACCTGGAGCACATTCGGACCTTCCGTGTCGGCCTGACCTGCGGCTTGGCTGCTGGGTAGCTCGTCCTTCCGTCGGCCTGACTCCTTAACGGTTCTGTCGTCACACCGTCCTCACCCCTGCAATACCCGGCATTCAGTCCCCACCAAACTGCAGGCTTAGCGTGTCCGGTTCTAAACCCGTCCTGTTGGGATGTTTAACCCTGTCCTTTGGCGTGTTCTGTCTCTCTGTTGACGTGGGCCATTTGCTTCAGTTGGCCTCGTCCCTCAGTGGACGCCCCACTGACCCACTGAGCCCGTTCCTGAGTGAGACTACTTTCCTGCTTCCCGGGGTGGCCGACTTGCCTGCTACCCACACGTCAGCCCCAGGCTGGTCCCTGCTATTGCTGAGCTGTTTTCTGTTGATTCTTCCCGGAAAAAGCCACGTTACCTGTAAAAATATATATATATATAAATAAATAAAAACAAAGGTCACTTCTCTGCCTCTCTCCACCACGGAGGCCTGCCTCAGTCAGCTAGGCCCCAAACAAAATCCCACCATCCTGGGGCTCAAACAGCAGAACTCATTCTCTCAGCCCTGGAGGCTGGAGCCCCAGATCATGGTGCCAGGGGCTTGGCTTCTCCTGTGGCTGCTCTCCTGGGCGTGCAGACGATGCCTCCTCTTTGTCCTGTGGCTGGACGGGCAGAGCTTCACATACCCGGGCCAGGAAGGGGGTGTAAGGAGGTGTGAGGCCTGTTCCTCTGGGTAGTCAGGGGTCGGGGGGAGGCGAGGGTGGCTCAAGGGGAGGGCAGAGAGCAGGAAGGATTGCTGGAAGGGCAGAAGGCTCATGGAGGAGCCTGGGGACTGGTGGGGTCACTCTACCCTGTCCCAGACCCTATGTGGGTTGGTGGCCTGCCGGAGGTGGGGTGGTCGGGGGCCCTGGCAAAATGTTCTATATAAATGTAAATTTCCCTCCGAGCTGGCCGCTGGTTCATTCAACAAGCTATCAGTGTGGTGCTGTCAGTCCAATTCTCCACACTCCGTGCCTCTGTTCTCTGTTGGGTAATCCACTTCCTGGGGCTGGGGTGGGGCTGGCAGCTGGAAAAGGTGAGTCTCACAGGTACAGGCCCACTCAGCAAGTCACCATGGGGCGGCCACCTGGCTTCTCCTCCACTGCCCATTTTCCTGGTGGGTGGGCCCTGGACCTGGGAAAGGGGAAGAGAGAGGGGGGGAATGTGCTCCATTTAGAACCCTGACTCCCCACCATACCCTCAGGGCCTCAGGGTCTGTCTCCCTCTGACCCCAGGCTGCGGCGCGGTGCACAAATGGGAGTCCCAGGAACGCTGTGGTGTCTGGAAGGACTCGGACCTCTGGTAGCAGCTGCTTTGCTCAGGAGCAAGATGGTGCATGAGGCCCATTTTATAGGTGGGAAGCTGAGGTCTGGGAGGGAGGGCCTCCCCCAGGCCACGGCCCATAGCAAGCAGCGGCTCAAAGCCAGCCAGCCTTGGGCAGTGTCCCTGTCACCCGGAGGAGGAGATGGACAGTCAAAGCCCTGGTGTCAACATTCTGGTGGGGTGCCACACACTTGGGGCCCAGCCCACCTGCTCCAGCCTGCATTCACTCCATCCTGCGGGTCCTCGCGGGGTGTTGACTGCCCACCTCTCATGGGCGGGGAAGGCGTTTATCTTGGTGCCTGCTCACTCCTGGGTTCGAGGGCTTCCATGCAAGGAGACTGGGGTGCATCCCTGGGTTTGTGAGGCCAGCCCCACTGGAGACACAGGCAGACAACCGCCCGCAGGGAGGGAGCGCATTTTACAACAGCTTCAGCCAAGGGCAGCTGACCCACACAGCAAACTGTCCGGAGCCACTGCTACGATTTCACGGGTCCCAACGTGTGTAGATGCTGATGAAAACGTCTCGGAGAGAACTAGATCACGAACATATATCCACCCCCCTCCAAAAGTGGTCTCTGCTCCTCCAATCTACTGCCCCCCACCCGTCTCCCCCACCATCCCCCGTTCTTGGCAACCCCGATGTATTTTCCTCCCTGTAGTTTTTTTCTCTTTCTAGCATTTTAGGCAACTCTATTTTTTTCTCCGCAGCCTCATCACCTTGAGAGTAACCCAGGTAGTAGTAGCTGTGACAACAATGTGTCCCTTTTCCCTGCAGAGGACCACCCACGGTGCGCTCGGGTGAGTGGCGGATGGATTCCGTGGTGTAGGACGCTGAGCCGATACACAGCCGCCACGCACGTTCAAGCACAAGTGTGCACGTGGCCACGCGCTGCCGTCTTTCTGGGTAAATGCCTCCACGTGGAGTGGCCAGCTGTCCACAGGTGCCTAGTTCACATTTTAAGAAACAGCCACGCTGTCTCTGAGCCGCTATGCCATTTTAACACCCACCCCCCACCCCCAGCCCCCCACCCCCACCCGCGTGAGACCCTGCACGTCTCGCCAGCACTGGATGCCGCCAGTCTTTTTCATTTTAGCCTCCCCGGTGGTGGCCATCTCGCTGTGGCGTTAGGTGGCATTTCCCAGAGGACCGCGGTGCGGGGAGGGGTTGGGGGGAGGGAGAGCATCTTTTTTTCATGGGCTCATTTGCCATCCGTGTGTCTTCTTCTTCGGTGAAAAAGAAAAAAAGTCCGCTCAAATCTTGTGCCCGTTT
The DNA here is from genome assembly GCA_037038555.1 of Rhynchonycteris naso. NCBI lineage: Eukaryota > Metazoa > Chordata > Mammalia > Chiroptera > Emballonuridae > Rhynchonycteris > Rhynchonycteris naso. The sequence continues at coordinate 316,768,614 of CM072996.1, read as the reverse complement.
TTAATTGGGTTGTTTGTCTTCTTAATATTAAGTGGTAAAGAGATCTTGTTTTTCCTGTTTTAAAAAAAATTGAGATGTAATTCACGTAACAGAAAATCCGCCACGTTAAAAAAAAAGAAAGAAAGAAAAGGTGTGCAATTCTGTGATTCTTTAGTGTATTTTCAGGTTGTATAACAATGACACTCCTAATTCCAGACCAAGTTCATCACCCACCCAGCCACCCCCAGGAAGCCTGTGTGGGTTCACTGTCACTGCACCCCCCCCACCCCAGTCTGCCAGCCCCCAGCCTGTCTCTGTGGACTTGCTATTCTAACTTCCGAACGAAAAAGTCCTACAACAGGGGTGGTTTACAAGCTTGTCATCTTTCATAGAGCAGGTGAGTGGTCCTGGGGTGTCCAGGCCTCACTAACACAGCTGCAAAGTGGCCGCGGAAGGTTTCACCCCTCCCACCTGTGCTGGGGACCCAGGACCTCCCCCCTGCCTGCACCCATAGACTGGTCTTCAAGGGGGCGTCACAGCAACGATCAGCGGGTGGTGGGGTGGGTGCGGCAGAGAAAGGGTGCTGGGAACTGGAAACAGGAGGGGGGAGAAGAGAGGGAGAAATGCTTTGGAGGACACATGGGGGAGGGGATAGAGGAGTGGGGGGAGGCAGAAGGAGAAAGAGGGAATGAGGGGGGAGGGAAGGGGTGGTTTGCAAGCTTTTGGGTGTTGCTGCTCCAAACCCCACATGCACTGACTGCGTCCCAAGGCCTCGCGCGGAGTTCTCCCTCCCAAAGCAGGTTCCGGTGACTTGTGACTCCCGCCACCCCTGGGACAGGGACCGGTGGGAAGGAGGATTTGGGGGCATCTCCGCAGGGCACAGACCCCCAGCATCATTCCCACCAGGCACCTGCCAGAGCGGGGACCCGCCCACCGAGCCTGATTTATAGGGTGTCTTGCTCCAGGTCGTTTGCTTTTTCCAAAGGCTGCAGAAATGTAATTGCTCTTTGAAGGGGAAAAATGCCCTAAATAAAGCAGTTAATTGCCAAGCAAGCAGCTCCTCTAATGGGTAGTCTTATCAGCCTGGAGGTACCCACACGTGTGGAATCCTGAGTGGGGCTACCCAGGCGGCAGGGCCCAGCGCCTCGGAGGGAAGGGCTGTGGGCAGGGGTCAGTGGGCAGGAGGCCGGACGCGGGGACTCCGGGTGACTGGGGTGAGGACCTCACCGCGCAGCCCTCTGGCCGGCGGTTAATTGGAATAACAACGTCGATACCCGTGGCCGCTGTGGGACACAATCTTCATTTGATCTCTCTCCTGGGCAGATTAATTAAGTGTTATCAATTAATGGCCTTGGTTAAAGGGGACACGGTGTGAGTCACTTTCAGAGGCGATGTCAGGCCTCCAGGGCCTGAGGGGAGCCGGAAATACCATGATCCCAGACTGTATCCCGAGAGACCCCAGGGGTCTGAGGACAGTGCAGGGGGTGTGCTGGGCAGAGGGGGACCTCAGCAGCCACAGCTCCCCAAGCCCCCGGTGCCAGGACCCCGGGTTAGAACTCAGTGATGTGGGGACCTTTGCACTCCACCACACACTGTCACTCGGCCAGCTGCTGCTCCACGTGGATTAAATTCGGCTGGGCGACACCATCATCTCCATACTGCAAGCGTCGTCAGTATAACCCGGAGCCTGCTTGCAGCCTGGGCGTCCTCCCTGGGGGTCCAGCTCCTGGGAAGGAAACATTCATCCTGTCCAAACCGTCAGCCCCCTCATTGCTGCGGGAGTGAGGATTCACCCCTCAGGAGCTGACACTTCTAGCAGGCCCATGCTCCTTGCCCCAGTGCAGGGGTGAGGCCAAAGAGGGCTCTAACTGCCTGAGCTGACCTGTCCCAAGGGGAGCAGGGAGTTGGGCACAGGCATGCCACTGAGTGAGGCGAGGCGCCCCCTGGTGGAGCTCTGAGTCCCCAGGCCTAGTGGACACGCCCCTCACCTGAGCGGAAGTAAGCTCTGGATGGTCCCTCTGCTTCCAAATCCCTACCTGCGACCCCACCCCCAGCCTATTCTCCCATGGTGATGACACTGGTGCCCTCAGCATCGCTGGACACTGAACGCCATTTTGAAACTGGGATGCTGTGATGCTGATCAGGCTCCCACACCTCAGGCTGCCTGTAGATACCGCCGCTGACTCAGGGCCTGGGGGAGGGGCTGAGTCATGGCGGCTGCTGCCACAGGGGCTGCTTGAGTGCAAGCTCAGAGAAGCAGTGCTCAAGAGCTCAAGGGTGGGCTGCGGAGGACACTCCTGCCCGGCCCCCACCTCCCTCACCTCTCTCCACTTGAGCATAGCTTCCACCTTGAGCCAAAGAGCCCTCCAGGGAGTATGGGCCAGCAGACAGCTGTCCTGAGCCTTGTAGATGGATTCAACTGCAGCTGAAGTCAGACAGACTTGGTCTCCAGCCTAGTCTTTGCCATCTGTCAGCTAGGTGCCCTGAGCAAGTGGCTCCACCTCTCTGAGCCCACAGGGTCCTCAGGTTGCTGAGCTGTTGTTCTGAATGTGAAGAGTGCTGTGGACCAGGAAGAAATGATGATGATGATGATGGTGGTGGTGATTGATGATGGTGATGGTGGTGGTGATGATGGTGATGGTGGTGATGATGATGGTGATAGTGGTGGTGATGGTGATAGTGGTGGTGATGATGGTGATGGTGTTGGTAGCAGTGATGGTGGTGATGGTAGTGATGGTGATGGTGGTGGTGATGGTGATGGTGGTGGTGATGGTGGTGATGATGGTGATAGTGGTGGTGATGATGGTGGTGGTGATGGTGATGGTGGTGGTGATGGTGGCAATGGTGATGGTGGTGGTGATGATGGTGGTGATGATGGTGATGGTGGTGGTGGTGATGATGGTGGGGATGGTGGAGATGATGGTAATGGTGGTGGTGATGATGATGGTGGTGATGATGGTGATGGTGGTGTTGATGGTGGTGGTGGTGATGATGGTGGGGATGGTGGAGATGATGGTAATGGTGGTGGTGATGATGATGATGGTGATGGTGATGGTGGTGATGATGGTGGTGATGATGGTGATGGTGGTGTTGATGGTGGTGGTGGTGATGATGGTGGGGATGGTGGAGATGATGGTAATGGTGGTGGTGATGATGATGATGGTGATGGTGATGGTGGTGATGATGGTGGTGATGATGGTGATGGTGGTGTTGATGGTGGTGGTGGTGGTGATGATGGTGGGGATGGTGGAGATGATGGTAATGGTGGTGGTGATGATGATGGTGGTGATGATGGTGATGGTGGTGTTGATGGTGGTGGTGGTGATGATGGTGGGGATGGTGGAGATGATGGTAATGGTGGTGGTGATGATGATGATGGTGATGGTGATGGTGGTGATGATGGTGGTGATGATGGTGATGGTGGTGTTGATGGTGGTGGTGGTGGTGATGATGGTGGGGATGGTGGAGATGATGGTAATGGTGGTGGTGATGATGATGATGGTGATGGTGATGGTGGTGATGATGGTGGTAATGATAGTGATGGTGGTGTTGGTGGTGGTGGTGATGATGGTGGGGATGGTGGAGATGATGGTAATGGTGGTGGTAATGATGATGATGGTGATGGTGATGGTGGTGATGGTGTTGATGGTGATGGTGGTGATGGTGATGGTAATGGTGGTAATGGTGATGGTAATGGTGGTGATGGTGATGGTGGTGATGATGGTGGTGATGGTGTTGATGGTGTTGATGGTTATGGTGGTGGTGATGATGGTGGTGGTGATGATGGTGATGATGTTGGTAGCAGTGATGGTGGTGATGGTGGTGATGGTAGTGATGGTGATGGTGGTGGTGATGGTGATGGTGGTGGTGATGGTGGTGATGATGGTGATGATGGTGGTGATGATGATGGTGGTGGTGATGATGGTGGTGATGATGGTGATGGTGGTGGTGATGGTGGTGATGATGGTGGTGATGATGGTGATGGTGGTGGTGATGATGATGGTGGTGGTGATGATGGTGGTGATGATGGTGATGGTGTTGATGGTGGTGGTGGTGATGATGGTGGGGATGGTGGAGATGATGGTAATGGTGGTGGTGATGATGATGATAGTGATGGTGATGGTGGTGATGGTGTTGATGGTGATGGTGGTAATGGTGATGGTGATGGTGATGGTGGTGATGGTGGTGGTGATGATGGTGATGGTAGAGATCTGACTGGGATGGTGATGGTGTTGGCCTAGAACAGGAGACCTTCATTGTCTCACACAGCTTCTGAGACTCAGGGATCTGAGTGTGGCTTGGCTGGGTCATTCTGGCTCAGGGTCTCTCACAAGGCTGCAGTCACATTGTCCGTCAGAACTGCAGGCATCTCAAAGCATGACTGGGAGTGGATTTGCTTCCAAGAGCACTGCCAGGCTTTTGGAGGCCGAGGGGGTCCTCACTTCCTTTTGGCTGCCACTTTGGACTTTTCTATAGGCTGCCTGTCTGGACAGGACCTGGCACCTGGCTTCCCCAGGGCAAGTGGTAAGACAGAGAGGAGGGTTTCTGGAGGAGGAGAGAGAGACAGAGAGAGCAAGTGAGCAAGTGCCAAAGACAGAAACCGCAGTCTTTTTTATCACCTAACCTCAAACGTGACATCTCATCCCTCTGCCATGTTCCTTAGAAACAAGTCACCGGTTCCAGCTGCAGGTTGTGAGCAGCAGGCGGAAAGATAGGCCATCTCAGAGGCTGCCTAGCATAGTGATGGTGATGGTGAGGATTTGGGAGGAGCCAGAGGGCAGCTCTTCCAACCAGGAGGAAGACACAGGAGGCCCTTCCTGTCTGTGGACCTCAGGTCTGTACCTCACGGGGAGGAGCACCTCAGGCCACGCCCGTGGGTCCCCGCGTCTGCCTCCGGTTGGGCCTGAGTCCTTCTGAAGTACCCTGTAAGTTGTGACCGATGACCTTTCTTTTACTCCCCATGAGGCTAGGATTGTGGAGTTTTGGGGCAGAGATCCAGCTAGGGGGAGGGCACAGACCAAGCCCCCCTGAGAGAGTCTGGGTGTCATGTCCTAGTTGAGGTCTCCTGACAGCTGGGGCTTCCCTCAGGGCTCCCTCCTGAGCAGTGGCTTGGAGGAGGGGTTGGTACAGACTCAGAGCCCAGGTCAGCCTGCACCTGGCTCCTCGCTGGGAAGGACCCCAGACCTGGTGGAGCCCCTCCCCGCCCCTGGCCAGATCCTCCCCACTCCCCTGGAATAAATTCTCCCCTAACCATCCCCACCGCAGCCTGGGACTCTGAGGAATGAACAGTGTGTCCCATAATTTCCCAGGCGCTGCCGGATGGGACAGTTTGTAATAAAATTGCTTCTAAAAACATATTTGCAAGTCGCCACACCATTTTTTAAGCAGAACAATCTCTCGCAGAGGCTCTTTGTCTCCATGATTAACTGGCCAACTCCCTTACATTTTTTGTTTATGCCTCTTAACCAGGCTGAGGAGTGCTCTCCGCAGCAGGTCCTTAAAATCAGTGTCTTGATGTGTGGTTTCCAGGGTTATCTGATGAATCCCCTTCCTGGAGTGTGACAGGCTGGGCCCGTATGACAAAGTGAGGGATGGGGAGACTGGCTGAGGCACAGAGGAGTGGGGTTACCAGCTCCTCGGGGAAAAAGTTAGAGGGTGCAGGGGTGCTTTCTGAGGTGAGGAAACGCTCTAGAGTGGACTGTGGTAATGATAACCCAGTTGCATATACTAAAAAACATTGGCTCGTACACTTTAAGTGCCATGTGATTTATATCTCAATAAAGCTGCTTAAATAGAAAAGAATAAAATTGGGGTGCGATGGTAGGCATTGACTGGTCCTTGGCTTGGAGCCAGGCCAGCTCCCGTGCCCATTGTCACTCCACCCCACCCCACCTGGGGCCACGTCTCCAGCTCCTATGTGTCTGGCCGTGGTCCAACCCTCAGGCACCTGCTGGCCTGGGTTACCTGTGAAGACTCCAGAAGACCAGGCTCAGGCTGAGGGCTGTGGTCTTCCACGGAGTGCCATGTCTGAGCAGGGCAGGACCCAGGGGTCCATTGCCTGTGACGAGGCTGTGAACGCAGAGATCTGGGTCTGTAGAGTGTGTAGCAGGGACTGTTGCTGGGCCAGCTACTGTCCCAGGGTCCATCCCCAGGGTTCAGGAATAGCCTCCTGCATAGACCCCTTGTCTCTCTGCTCTGACCATGGACATGTACCCAGAGCAGGAGGCCTCTGAGGTGGCCCTAGAATGGGATTCAGCAGGAGGCAGGGGGTCTGGGAGACCTGTCCCTGGCCTGGCTGGAGGTAGGGAGCCATCAGCCAGGGCGTGACCCACTGGAAGGAGGTGTGGTCCCCACCCCACTCTGGGGGCCCCTGAATGCTGGAAGGTGGCTCAGATGTCCTGCCCTCCCCCTACCCTACTCAGACCCCACTGGGAAGCCAGGTGCCCTCAAGCCCCAGGTCTACCTGGGAGGCAGTGTGGGGGCAGCCCTGGGACAGGCCCCTGAAGGGAGGGAAGACAAGGCCCATGCAGAACCCCTCCCCAAACCTAAGATGTGAATGAGGCCCTTGGACATGGCATAGATGGGCACCTGCCCCCCACCCAGTGGCCCCCCCCTCCCTAGTGCTCTTCTTCCCCCCCCCCACCAGGGGTAGAAATGGTCAAGATATATTAATTATATTTCTCCCCCCTAATGGGCTGCTTACTTTATGATGTGGGGACACAGAAGTGAATTTTAAAATCAATTATACAATTACATATGTAGTAATAGCAGAGTACACAGCTCATCTCCACCGGGTCAGGACGGCAACCTTCCAATAATGCAGCTTTCATTAGGGTAAGGGCTGTTATTGCCAAGAATCACAGAAATAATGGGAGTGGGTGTATTCAGTGAGAAGTAACAAATGAGGCTGCTGGTGAGATAAGACGCGGGAGCCGGCTGCTTGGAGAGCCCGCAGAAGCCCAGCGCCTCCGTGGGGTCACCCGCGCTTGCTTCGGGAACAAGAATTAATTTTAGATGCTTTCCAAGGCCTGGCAGGTGGAGGACTCCTGCCCATTGAGCCACAGCCATGCCTGGTGGGGGTGATGGGTAGGAAGCGGGGGGGGGGCATCCTCGCCCTCTTCCTCCTGCTGCTGCATTTGCCCTGGGTGTGCGTCCTCACGGCTGTGAGCCCCCCCTCTCCCCGCCCTCACGCTGCCAACCCCGCATGCCAGGATGACAGGAAACTTCACTGATCCTCAGTGGCTGCTTCTCGTCCCTGCCAGCGCCTCTGAGGATATGAGTTTTCCCATTTCCAGCCTGGTTTCTGATGGGTCAGGAATCCAGGAATGTGCACAAACACCCCTGCTTCACCTGTAGGAGCAGAGAGAGCATGTGGTGACCCTGCCACCCATGCAGAGAAGGGAAGCCCCGAGGTCACAACCCGCAGGGGTCACTGGGCTGGGTACCTCTGTCAGCCAAGGTCTCTGGGGGTTGGGGGGACAGGGAAAACCAGCCCCAGGAAGGGAGCAGGGTCCACAGGAGAAGCTCGGGTCCCTGTGTTCCTTCCAGGTGGACCCGAGGCTCCTCATGCAACAGCTGTCCGGGTCCAGGAAGGGTTCCGGCAGACGTGGATGGCAGTGCATTAGACTTGTCATCAGAGCTGGGACCAATGACCCTCATGATTCCCAGAGAAGTGAGCTCAAGGCCTGCGCTGGACACCCCACATGGTCATGGCTCCTACTCAGGACAGCAGCCTCCTCCATGACACTATCTCCCTCAGCCAGTCCCAAGGCCCTGTCCAGGGAGCTAGCTGCTCATGGCCTTGTCCATGCTGCTGCCCACAAGGCAGCTCAGAGCCCTGTCCATGGTGCTGCTTTGGCCCTGCCCACTGGGCTACCCATAGGAGAAACACAGCCAGTGACAGGAGTCAGGGTCCAGCTCCATGTGTGACCGGGAGGTCACCATTTTGTGTGACCCACCAAAGGGCTGTTGGTATCTCAGGTCCCATGTCTCTGTCTATGCTCAGTCTTTAGTGAGGTTGTGCCAGGCCTGCATGCAGCCTGGATCCCTCAGGGTCCTGGGGTCTGGTGGTCAGGGAGCAGGACAGCTGGGAGATACTTCTGGTGAAATAAGGGGGGGTGCCAAGGTGGGGGTAGGGAAAGAGGGGCAGGTCTCCAGCCTACTGACCCCTCCTCCTGAGTGGCAAGGGCCAAGAAGACAAGGCCAGACAGCTGAGACCCCATGCTTGGGTCCCGTGGGGATGCGGGACAAATCTGAATTTCATCCCGGTTCAAGAGGCCTCTCTCTTCTCCCCCTGTGGGAGGCACACGGGAGGAGGCACGGGCGTGGGCTGGGGCAAGCACTTTCTCTGGACGGTTCACACTTGTTCCTTCCAGGTGGACCCGAGGCTGCTGACGGCCCACTGCCCTGCCCGGGAGGCATGGTGGCTGAGAAATAGGAGGACAGAGTCACCCCAAGTGCAACTGAATCCCGAAGTGATTACTGGGCGGGCGCGCGGTTCACCTCGCATATGAATGAGCCCGGAGACGCCACACGCACCGCACCGGTCTTTCCTTTTCTGCGCGCGGGCACCGAGACTCTGATAAGGGGATCTTTGTAATTACACGGCGCTACACTGGTCAATGCTGACTTTTAAATACCGCAGGGCTGAGAAAGGAGAAGGAAGCGCTGAACACATGTTCTGCCCGGCGACGGCTCGGGGCTCCTTTGAATCCCTCCGCTCGCCCCCCGCCGGCCCGGCCGCCGCCTCCTTTGTGAGCACTATCGCTCCATCACGGCGAGATCATTTCCAAATTAAATTTTATGGTCCATTACTTACCGCCCCGACACTGGTCTAATGGAATCTTAAATGGAACTGACTTGATCTGTGTGGGGCTGGCCTCTCAGTTAAGATGTTATTTAGTTCTAATTATCAGATAATGAACTCGGGAAATTTAATTTTTAATATTTGTATGTCAAAAGTCTATTGTGCTTTGCCTAGAGACTTTAAATTAAAAGTTAACACGGGTCCAGCACTGGTCCTAGGACGTCCCTGCCCCCTCCCGCACCCCCTTCCCCCACCCCCCTGGGGAGCTGAGGCCACGCAGCCCTTCTTCTGTGTGTCATCCGCACCAGGGGAAACCAAAGGACCCCACCCACCCCGCCAGGCGAAGACCCAGGCCCAGACCCTGGTATCAGGCTACACGGTGGCAGAAGTGAACTCTGGGTAAGGCAAGGCAGGCAGGGGTTCCGGACCCCAGGATGCAGCCCCACCCCCCAGTGTCCCTGCCAGAGCTGGCCCTGCAGCTGCAGGTACCCCTTCCTGGGTCCGCAGCCACCACTCAGGGGCCCACAGAGATGGTTGGGTCCACTGTCTATGGGTCCAGCATCTGTGGCGAGGCATCCACTCCCAGATGCCCCAAGGCCCCAGGCACAGCAAAGGAGGAAATGTTGAAGCAGGGCCCCCAGACCCTCACCCTGGTGGAGACCCTGAGCCCCACCGACCCACTGACACAATGACAAGGGGACCCTTTGCAAGGAGGAAGTGGCTGCGGTTTCGCCCTGATCACAGCAGCTCTTCCTCCTGTCCGGGCAGAACTACCCACATTCTGTCATTAGCCTGGCTGAGGGCATGCCCAGCTCCACAGGAGTGAGCACCTAAGCAAGGTACCATCATGTCCCTGGTCTCCCTATTCCTCCTCACACCCTCGGCCTGGGACACTGTGCCAGCCCCTCCCCAACGCTTTGGGCCCAGGTGTCTCCAGGGAAGCCTCCTTCACTCTTGCTTCCTGTCAGGAGCTAAAGAGTCTTGAGGGTCTGATTCAACTGTTTGTCAGCACCAGCCAGTCACGTGGGAGCTTCCTCCCTGCTCTGAGCTCCATGAGGCTGAGAGAGCAGAAGGGCTCTCTGGTGGCTGAAGGAGACCTCCTGGTGGGCTTCCTGGAGGAGGGAACCACAACAGGGGACCTAGAAGGTGATGAGAGGACAGGGTTACAAGAAAGAGCCCTGCAGCCGGGTGACACCCTGGTATGGAAGTTGTGAGGAAGTTCCAGGAGCCCTAGACCAAACAGGTCAGCCTTGTATCCCCCAGGCCTGGCATCTCTTAGCTGGACCAGTGGCTGGCCCAGCCAGAGGCACCTCTCCTCCAGCCACAAGGTCACCTGAAGTCCCATTGGAGGGTGGCACTGGCCAGGTGAGGCCAGCTACCCAGTGATGGATGACTAGTAGCTCTCCCCATTGGACCCTGTGCAGATATCTGCCCTGGTCGGCAATGAAAATGATGGCCCGGCAGCCTGTTCACCAGCTGATTGGACCCTGACTGATACAACCTCATCATGATTTTTTTTTAAGAGAGAGAGAGAGGAAAGGAGAGAGAGAGAAGTATGAACTCATTGCTCTACTTAGTTATGCATTGATTGCTTCTTACATGCGCCTTGACTGGGGATGGAGCTGCTGACCCCTTGCTCAAGCTGGTGACCCAGGGTTCAAGTTGGTGACCTTGGGATCGAGCCAGCAACCTCAAGAGTTCTGGGTCGACACTCTATCCACTGAGCCACCACGGGTCAGGCTCTTCATGATTTTTTTCCTCCATATTTTCTTAACTGTGATAAAACGGACATAACATAAAATTTACCATCCTAACCATTTCCAAGTACACGGTTCAGGATCATGAAGCACATTCACAGTGTTGTGCAACCACCACCACTACCCATTTCTCTAGAACTCTCTGTCTTCCCAAACTGAAATTCTGTCCCCATTAAACACTCCCTCCCCACCCCACCCCTCTCCCAGCTCCTGTGAACCACCATCTACTTTCTGTCGCTAGGATCTGACCACTCCTGGGACCGCCTATTATAAGGGGCACTGTACGATATTTGTCCTTTGTGACGGGCTTATTTCACTCGGCACGTTGTCCTCAAGGATCGCCCACCTCGTAGTGATTCCCTTCCTTTCTGAAGCTGAATGCTATCGGGTTAAGTGCGGATGGGCCACGTTTTGCTTGTCCATCATCCACCGAAGGACACTTGTGTTGCTTTCATGTTTCAGCTGTTGTCACTTCATGCGGCTGTGAACATGGGTGTGCAGCTCTCGTTAAGACCCTGCTTTCAATCGTTTTGGGTGAACACCCAGAAGTGGAATTGCTGGATCATACGGTCATCTTATGTTTCACTTTTTGAGGAACCTCCATACTGTGTTTTCCACATTTTGCAATCCCACCAACGGCGCACAGGGGTTCCCTTTTCTCCACAGCCTCGCGCCCCGCACTTGCTGTCTTTTGTCCTTTTGATGATAGTCCTTCTGACAGGGTTAAGTTGCCATCACATGGTAGCTTTGATTTGCATTTCTGTGATGATGAGTGATGTTGAGCATCTTTTCATGTGCCTGTTGCCCATGTAGTATTAATCATCTTTGAAGACGTGTCTATTCAGAAGACGTGTCTATTCAGATCCTTTGCTTGTTTTAATTGAATCGTTTGGTTTGGGGGAATTCTCTACATATTCTGAATCTTGATCTCTTAGGTTTAGCAGATATATGATTTGCAAATATTTTCTCCCATTCCGTGGGTTGACTTTCTGCCTAACGGACAATGTCCTTTGAGGTAAAAAAAAAAAGGTTTTAAATTTTCATGACACCGAATTTGCCTGATTTTTCTTTGGTGTCATGTCCAAGAAGTCATAGCCAAGTCCAATGTTGTGATGCATTTGTCCTGTGTTTTCTTCTAAACGTTTTATAGTTTTAGCTCTTACATTTAAGTTTTTTGAGTAAATAGTTTTAGTATTTTTGCACGTGGTATGAGGTGAGGGTCCCACTTCAGTCTTCAAATGTAGATCTCCAGTTTCCCAGCACCATCTGTTGAAAAACCTCTCCTTTCCTCAGTGAAAGTCCTTGGCATCCTTGTCAAAGATAATCTGATCACATACACAAGGGTTTATTTCTCGCCATTCTACCCTCTGGGTCTACAGTTGCATCTTTATTCCAGTACACAGTGTTTGGGTTACAGTGAGTTTGTAATAAGTTTTGATATCAGAAAGTGAAGCCTCCAACCTGACCAGGTGATGACACAGTGGTTGGAGCATCAGACTGGGACCCGGAGGACCCAGGTTCGAAACCCCGAGGTCGCCAGCTTGAGCGTGAGCTCATCTGGTTTGAACAAGGCTCACCAGCTTGAACCTAAGGTCACTGGCTTGAACAAGGTGTCAACTTGCTCTGCTGTAGCCCCCAGGTCAAGGCACATATGAGAAAGCAATCAATGAACAACGAAGGTGCCGGAACAAAGAATTGATGCTTCTCATTTCTCTCCCTTCCTGTCTGTTCCTATCTGTCCCTCTCTCTGTCTCTCTCTGTCCCTGTAACAACAACAACAAAAAGTGAAGCCTCCAGTTTTGTTTTGTTTTTATTTTTTATTTATTTATTTTTTGGCTATTTGGGTCCCTTGAGGTTCCATATGAAATTTAGGATATCTTTTCCTATTTCTGCAAAATATGTTGTTGAGATTTTTTTAATTGATTTTTTTTTACAGAGATAGGAAGGGGGGAGAGAAAGAGAGGGAGGGAGGGAAACAGAGAGAGATCAATTTGTTGTCCCACTTATTTATGCATTCATTGGTTCTTATATGTGTCCTGACTGGGGGTTGAACCTACAACCTTGACATACTGGAATGACAGTCTCACCAACTGAGCTACCTGGCCAGAGGCTGTTGTTAAGATTTTGATAGGGGTTGCATTGAATCTGTAAATCACTTTCGGGTGGCATTGTCATCTTAATGAGACTAAGTCTTCTAATCCATGAACATGGTATGTCTTTCCGTTTGTATCTTCCATCAATTCTTTCAACAGTGTCTTACTATTTTCACTATACAATGGTTAAGTTTATCCTGAAGTATTTTGTTTCATCTTTACTATATTGTTAATAGAAACATTTTTCTTCATTTCCTTTTTTGTATCATCCAGTGCTATTCACCTGCTGGCCCACAGACCGGAGGTTGGAAAACACTGGTGTAGTCAACGAACGTGAGTGCATCGAAATCTTCACGGTCCTTCAAATTTTCAAATTTAACCAGAGCGCACATTCAGAGAAGTGAATAAAATGTGAGTGCACCACTCAGTTATCACAAAATGGAAAGAAAGCATATCCTCCTCTGGGTCAAGCAACAGCAGTTATCAGCAGCTCACCTGGCATCACTTCCTCGGACATCTACAGATATGCTCAGCCTGGTGGGGACTTCACATGAGGGACCCCAGTGAGGGACTGTCTCTGGCTGCTCTGCTCAGCGCTGGGTTCAGGAGGATAACTCACGGTGCTGTGTGGACCAGGCACCTTTTCCATTCCGTTGTTGGCAGCCCTCTAGGGAGTTTAAGGTTTGGCACTATTGTGGGCAGCTCTGCTATGATGTCCTGTGTGTATCTTCTGGTGAACACGTGTGTACTGCTGTTGGGGATGTCCCAGGGCTAGCCCCACTGGGAGTGCCCAATGTCTAGCCCAGTGGTTCTTAACCTTTTTTGAGGTACCGAATCCACCAGTTTCATACGCGCATTCACCGAACCCTTCTTTAATGATAAATAAAATATATTTTTTTTCCAAATTCAAGACATAGGTATATGTTTTTTTACTGGTGCACAAAATGAGCCGTGCATGAACATCACCTTGCTCAAAGAACAAAACCAACAAAGTGCATGAACTCACAACAAATGACGGTATTACTTTATTCTGGCCTCCGCGGCAGAGGCTTCTCCGAACCCCTGAGACCGACTCATCGAACTCCTAGGGTTCGATAGAACCCAGGTTAAGAACCACTGGTCTAGCTTCTGTCAGCGTCGCCAGGTGGTTTTCCTACATGCTTGGATGGATTCACATGCACCAGCAGCATGTGAATCCAAGGGGGTCCCGGATACTCCTAACTGGAGGCTGGAGCAGTGTGCAGTGGCCCACAGAGCTAAGGTACCACCTCTTTCCTCTCCATGTTCAAGGACATCACATCAGTGCTTGAAGTCACCACGGTGGGAGCATTTATACCAGGGATAGTCAACCTTTTTATACTTACTGCCCACTTTTGTATCTCTGTTAGTAGTAAAATTTTCTAACCGCCCACCGGTTCCACAGTAATGGTAATTTATAAAGTAGGGAAGTCACTTTACTTTATAAAACTTATAAAGCAGAGTGACAGCAAGTTAAAGCATATAATAATAATTACTTACCAGTACTTTATGTCGGATTTTCGCTAAGTTTGGCAGAATAAATCTTTTTTTTTTTTGGCAGAATAAATCTTTATAAAACAACTTACTATAGTTAAATCTATCTTTTTGTTTATACTTTGGTTGCTCCGCTACTGCCCACCATGAAAGCTGGAATGCCCACTAGTGGGTGGTAGGGACCAGGTTGACTACTACCATTGATTTACACCATGGAAATCAGCCAGCATTGCAAATCAGGGTTTGTTCACACTGAGAGGTGGTTCATCGTTCGGAGTTTAATTTTGAAGGGTTTGATATTTACAAAAGACTGTGATTTGCAATACAGAGTCCGAAAATCCTAGTTTGACTGGTGATGGTGCAGCAGATGGAGTATCAACCTGGGATGCTGAGGTTCCAGAATCAAAACCCCAAGGTCATTGGCTTGAGCGCAGGCTCACCAGCTTGAGTGTGGGGTCACTGGCTTGAGTGTGGGGTCATCATGATCCCATAGTCACTAGCGTGAGCCCAAGGTTGCTGGTTTGAGCAGGGGTCACTGGCTCAGCTGGAGCCTCCTAGTCAAGGCACATATGAGAAAGCAATCAGTGAACAACTAAGGTGCTGCAACGAAGAATTGATGCTTCTCATCTCTCTCGCCTCCTGTCTCTCTCTCCCTTTCTCAGGGGAAAAAAGAAAAAACAGTCAGAAAACCCTGCTCAGGGGCAGCGGACCCACTTTGCAATATCACAGGACACTGTGGCCCATGCTGCTGTTTTTGTTCTGAATGCCTGGTCATGTGCTCAAGACACTATGCATCCTCAACCTGCACATCACTGTCATCAGGAGTGTGGTCTTGACTGGTCCCCCCGCCTGACCCCCCGCAATGGCATGAATGACCACTCCTGCTTCTGGCATTTTATGTACAGTTATTTGTCTTCATCTGGCTGAGTCCAAGAATGCTCTCTAAATAATTATGAGACCTTTGCTCACCATAAGCACAGGGTGTGGGCCTCCCTCTCACCTGGGTGCCTCCCTGAAGAGACGTCATGCGTGCTAACGTCTCCTCAGGGGTCACTGCTCCGGGAATCTAGTTTAAGGAGTCATGTGTTCCCTTGAGGCCACAGGGACCCTTCCTCTGCCACATTTTCTCCTTTAATTCACCTAAAAATGACTTCTATGTGTTTCTTTGTGGACTTAAAATCAACAGAGGTGGCCACCACCTGTTGGGTGACTCCCAGGAGCTCCCCAGTCACCCCCATTCACTGCCCGCAGGCAGGATCAGGGCACAGGCCACTCCCACAAAGGCGTGGCTAGGATAAAAGTCAAGTCTCTATGGAAGAAATTGGAAGTGGACACTGGGGGTCACAGGGTCGTCTCCATTTCAGAGTCTAAGTCATATTGTCCCTGAGGGGGACCCCCTGCTAGCCCCTCCAGGCCATGGCAGGTGTCTATGTCTGTTGAGGTTTGGGCAACAGAAGCCTCCCATTTAGTGGTTTTGGACGCTCCTGGGGAGCTCTCATGGAAGGCCGAGAGGTTGGGAAAAAAGGTCAAGGTGGGCATCCAGGACATTCAGGCAGGGCTGGACGGGGGAATCTGCTGTTCCTTCCACCTGCCTCCCACCTGTGTTCCCTGCTGTTTTCTCCCTGGAGTGGAGGTGAGGACTGCCACTCGAATGCCAACAGCCATACGCTGGTCCCTCCTGAGGAGACAGGGGGCTGCAGCGGCCAAGTGACAGGCAGGATGGGGCTATGGGTTCGGTGGGGGGCGGGGGGGTGTGACAAGAGAAAAGACCACAAAAGTCACAGGCTGGAGAGCAGTGGCCAGAGGCCACGGGGATGCCAGGCCACCCTGCTCCACGCCACTCTCTCATCCACAGGACCCACCACCTAGGTCCAGCCTGCCAGCAAATCTGGGAGGAACCCAGCTGTGGGCACTGCCTTCCCCGGTACCCCCTCTCCCTCCTGCCTCCTCTCTTCCACTCCATGCCGCAGTCACGGGTCACCACCAATCAGCACATTAGTAACCCCATCTGCCTTTGACACGTGAGAGGTGGCTGCACTTCCCAGGCCATGGGGGGGGGGCATGCCCAAGAATGCAGGGATGCTAGGGGACCCCGGAAACCTGGAACCATGACACTAGTTGCCAGCGAGCACCACGGGTGACACAGACACAGAAACGATACGTGGCCTTCTGCTAAATAAACACTTGTCACAGAGCTGGGATCTTGGAGACGCCAGACACAGAGCAGGTGCCTGCCCCAGGGACTGGCGTGCTCACAGGGTCAAGGGCAGGATGTCCAGGAGAGCAGAGGGGGCCGCAGGAGGGGGTCTGTCCAGAATGTAGGGGCCCTAAAGGGTCCGACAGCCTGAGCCGGGAAAGTGCTGTTTTTCCTGGTCTGTGGGAAACACCCAGAAGGAGCTGGGGCCATGGTGTTGAGTGGCGGGTCCTGCTGACCCCACCTCACAGGCTGGCTCTGACCAGTCCTATTCTGGGTCAGGCCCTGGTGACCACCACTGTGCCCTCATAGCACCAACCACCCTGCGTGCTCCCCATGCTCCAAGATACCTGGTCACAAGGACGAGCCTGTGTGTCCCCAATAGAAGGGACCAGGCTTCCCTGCTGGACATTCCACTGGATGGAGTACCTGGAGAGGGGGGGGGGCCTGGGAACAGGGTCCTGGCCCCCCTCCAAGAAGTGGTAACCCTTGTGCTCTGTGATGGCCCCACATCCAGGCCATCCTGCTCACTGTGGACCACAGGGTCTTGGCGGTGGGTTCTCCCTGGGGTCCTCCCAGACAGAGAGAGAGAACAAGGCTCTGGCCTGTCCGGAGACGTAGAGAAGGCTCCCGCCTAGAACCTCTTATCTTCAAGCTCTCGACGGAGCTCTTAATTGCAATCAATACCAGGAAAACAGTTCAATTCCAACCAGCGGAGCGTCCACCAGGGCCAGGAGGAGGCAGGAAGGATTATGCAGATATGGTGACAAAAACCAGGCTCCCTATGCGGTGGCCCCAAATTATCCATCAGCCGCTTTTCCAATTAACAGGAGGCACCGGGCCGCAGTCCTAAATCAGCTGCACGCATGCGAACCCGCCCCCGAGGGTGTAAATCACGGCCTTATTGCCACCACGTGCTGTGCTGGCGCGCCTCTTCCGTGGGGACGCGTTACTGGCCCTAAATCCCGAGGCGGGTGATTGATGCCGCTTGCTTCGCGCATGCTGAGGCCACCACCTGCTCACGGGAAACATAAACTTGGAATCAGCGCGTCCTGATTTTAACTGGGCTAATTTATTGCTCACGAGTGGAGGAGCGGAATTTGCGGCAAATTCTGCAGCCACCCGGGAGCCCGCGACCAGCCCGCGTCTGTGATGGCAGTCGGATAAGGGCGGCGTGGGCCCCAGCCACAACCGTGTGCTCCGCCCCAGCGCACCGTGGAGAGTGCGCGCCTCCCGCGGGGGGGATTTATTTCTGAATTAAACACGCGCGGCCCCAACGGAAGCCTATTCATTTTCACAATCAGCTTTCTCCCCGGTTGTAAACAGACTCTTTCTAAAACTTGTGCATGATTTTAATTACAGATAAGTTTCTCTTTAACGGCCGGCATTCATGCCTGGGTTGCTAAGCTGATTTCGATACATCTCCACGTTCCTGCTGTCCGGCCAGTACACAGGCCAGGACGGCTGCGGACCAGACTGGGCCCAGCAGCTCCGGTTCTGGGCGCTCCTTGGCCTCAAGGTGATGGAGTCCTGCCAGCTCCAGGACCTTGTCCTGATCCAGTAGAGTCGGCCAAGCAGGGTAACACACCCAGGTCCTCCAGAACTGCCCCCAAGCTCCTTGGTGCCCCCGGACTTGGGGGAACAGCTAGGCTTCGGTTTCCTCAGGGGGCACAGAGGAGTGCAGGTGGGCCAGTGCTGGAGCCAGCTCTGCCCTGCCTCCTCTGAGAAGCCTCCTGGACCCAGCCTTCTCCAGCCCCTCTGGGGGCCACCACTGCCTATGGCTGTGAGCCAGGGAGCCCCTCACCTCAGCCATGTACTGGGCAGAGCACCTGAGCAGAAGCCCTGTGTGTGTGTGTGTGTGTGTGGGGTGAACCCACGCCATCACCGATGCTGGGTGTGGAATCTCTGCATGCAGTAGAGGGTGCTGAGGCCCCTCCGCATGGAGCCCCAAGCATTTGATAAAGGGACCAACTGTTCTCAGGGCTGTTGAGCACGTGGGAGGGTGTTGAGGACCCCAAGGTCCCTGGAGGCCTCCACACACCTCCACCAGGGACCACTGGCCCAGAAGGACGAAGGCCGGCCTCCAGGGACAAGGCTAGGTCTGCCAGACGCCCTGGGTGTGTGAGCCCAGACACGTGTGTGTCAGCTTCAGGGGCAGGGAGTTCTCAGTCAGTAGGACAGAAGACCTCAGGATCCTCCACGGGGCCAGGAAAGCGGGGCTCAAGCTGCGTGGGCATGTGTGGGTTCCCATGTGCTCGTGTGTGTGCTCTGCATGTCTATGTGAGTGTGGACGTGCGTGAACGTACCGGTGTGCCATGCACACAAGTGTGTGTGGAACCTGTCCTCATGCCAGGGCCCAGCCTAAGGCTGCCCCAGAGGCATGGTTGGCTGTGTCATGGGTTCTCCTCTTCTGGGTGTGAAGAAACAGCCGTTCATTCGCAGAAAATAAGAACACAGGAACTGAGCCACCGACGTGTGTGTTCAGCTTTCAGGCAGACGCAGGTCCGGGGCCCAGCCCAGCCTTCTCCTCCGCAGGGTTTGGCAGAGCCCATGGTAAATGGAACTGCCCAGACCACACTCTGTGTTCCTGCGGCTTCACCCGTAATAATTTCAACTCCTATTATGATCCCTCATTTTTCAGTATGCTCTGGTCCTGGGGGTCATACATCAAGAGAGCCGAGTGCCAGGGATGACCCGGCCACGGCAGATGAACCAAGGCCAGCGCCCACCCAGGGCTCTCCGAACCGCCTGGGCATCCCCGCCCTGGGGACACATCTACCTGGGAGAACCTAGAAAGGTGGTGAAAGAGAGGGTGCTGGGGTAGCCATGGCCATGGGGCCAAGACTCAAATGTCACCCAAGGTGAGCCAGGAGAGGAGCCCCAGTGGTCTCTGCCACCTGAGTCACTCAGTAGCGGCATCTTACAAACAAGCATGTGGGGTCTGGCTCCTGGCACCCCGTTCTTCACCCTTCCACACCCAACAGGACTCTCATGAGGGAGGGGGTTGCTGGGGACCCCAGGCCTGTGTGCACCCCCAGAGCAACGCTCTCCCACCTTTGCTCAGGACAGGCAGCCAGACCTACCTCTGGTGAGCACCTGCAGCAAGTACTGTGGGAGTGGGAACAGCACCACCTGAACCCCCAGGACCCCTCCACAGTCTCAGGTCCTTCAATCTCCTGAGCTCATGGCTGGCGAGGTGGTCAAACTAGGCAGCGAAGAGACATTTGTCCAGCTTTTGCTGAAAACACTGTGAAATGGAGATTCTCTCCCATTTCTGAGGCTTGGCACCATCCATGGACAGAGACACTGGGGGACTGTGTGCCCCAAGCCCCACATCCCACAGGTGGCCCGCCCCAGCTCAACCACAGAGCCTTGGGGCCTCCAAGTGTAAAATCAATCAGCACGTTGGCTGAGGTGCCTCTAATTCCTGAGCATGAAGCCATTCCTTGCCCAGCAGGGGGCTAATTTCCAAGGCAGGGAAGGCAGAAAGAGTACTGTCCCCGGGAGCTTGTGGCCCAAACAGCCCAGGCTCCAGACCCCCACTGCAGCTGTGTGCCTGCACATCGCCTGTGAGGGCTGCTGTGAAGGCACAGGGGTCATGTCTGCCTCCCACCCTGCACACAACCCTGAACACACGGCCAGCACGCACAGCACACCAGTTGCCCATGTGCGCTGGGGTGGGGTACCCTGGCTCCTCTCTTTCCTGCCCTGCAAGACCCTGGCCTGCAGCTGGAGGGCCCAGAGCAGCCCCCACATAGGCAACACGGTCCCGCAGGCCAGGCTCAGAAGAGCTACCCAGCGGCCACCTGCAGTCTGGGTGAGGGCCTGTTGCTGGACACCCACTCCTGTCCCCAGGCTATTGACATATCTAAGTCCAAGTCCAATGCACGTCTGTGGTATCTGCCCCACAGGGTCCCTTGGGGTTTGTTTGGGGCCCAGGCTCAGCACAGAAAGGGTCTGTCCCTTCACTTACCAGATGGGGAACCCAGGCCTGGAGGCATGGTGTGTGGTGGGTCACATGGGGCTGGTGGCTGCCTCCTTTGCCAGACACATAGGGGCAGCCCCTGGGTTGTAGGAGAGCAGAATCTGACTTGACATGGTGACACTGTGAGCCAAGGCTAGCCTGACTGGGGCCCGCCCACCACCCTGAGTCCCAGGGCAACCCCCTGGCAGGCTGGGGCTAGTGGGGAGAGACCATCCACCTCCTGAGAGGCAGTAAAGGACAGGAGATGCTGGACAAGTGGGTCCAGGGCCCTGGAGAAGTCTCTGGGGAGGCAGGGGGCTGGGGTTAAAGGGAGGGGCCTGGAAGAGAGGGGTATGTCCGGGCTTGAGGGCAGTTGAGCACATACATGGTCACTGTTGGTGGGGGTGCGGCAGAGAACTACCCACCTGGCTCAGTCTATAAGTGGGCGGCACCACCCGTCCCAGCCTCCAGTGGGGGCGGGGGGGGGGGTTGTCACAAGTAGATGGGAAGGGGTTCCGGAAGGGTGCAGACGGGTGGGGGCGGGGGCTGCAGGAAGGTCAACACTGCCGCATAATCCCTGGACAGGGTCGGTCCGCCCCTCCTCTCCTGTGCTCCGGAGCTGTCCCGGGAGGGGTGAGAGGCGGACCAGGCGCCCAGGGTGCCAGGGCCCCGCGAGGAGCCCGCAGACCCGGGGCTCCCTCAGCCGCCCCGCCGCCGTCTCCAGCGGTCCGGGGAGTGTAGAAAATGGGATTATCCAGGAACAGATGTGCACGAAAGGGGTGGAATGGAAAGTGTTGCGGTGGCGCCCGCCTGTGATTACCTCTGCCGCCGCGGCGTCCTGGGCCCCTCCCACCCCAGCCCCAGCGCCCGCCCTTCCCGGGGAGCCCTGCCGCGGCGCCTCGTTGAAATTGAATTGATACTTTGTGAACTTCATTTGTGAATAATGTGATCTGACAGGGACAAATGTGACGGGGGATTGTTTTCAAACCGACTCCAAATGAAACTTATTATTGGGTAAATACAGACGCCTTTGTCTGGCCTCTCCCTTCCCTCCACCAGCGGCCTGAATATGTATCAGCCGCCGTAACTGAATTGATAACCGGGAGGGTGGGGGGCCAGGCGGCGCCCTCCCCAGGCCCCAGGGCGGTGGGCGGTGGGGGCTCTGGCCGGGTGGGGGGCGGCCCCGCGGCCGTCAGGCCTCAGATGTCCTACATATTAATTTCCCTTCCCGAGCGTTCGCCGAGCGCAGCTCAAACCCAGTTAGCGGGATTGATGAAGGCGGCAAAAGGATACGACGCACGCTGATTCCACCTTTTCAGCTTCGATTAGCTCAGCGCGCGGGCTTGGTCCCGTCAGGGCTCCATTACGCGGGCAGGGCCGGGGCGGGGTGGGGTGGGGTGGACCCGAGGCCGCGCGCCCACATCGGGGAGCCCATGACCACACGGGCAGGAGTAGCCCGGGCGGGCCCTGCGCGCCAGCCCGGTCCCCTTCCAACCCCGGGTGATGGAGCTCCTGGCCCGGAACTTCTGCGGACAGACGCTGCTCTGCTCCTTACTTCATCCCCGGTCCACCACTGCTCTGCCCAGGGTGGGGGTTTTGGGGCGCCATGCGGGCAGACCTGGGGTCCCACCCAGCTGGCCACCTGCTGCCATTGGCCCTGTGTGCCCGGCTGAGCGGTTGGGGTGGTGAAAAGCATGCAGCCGCCGCCCACGGCCTCACACCTCCTCTCTCTTTTCAGGGGCAAAACGACCCCCAAGAATAGACCACGCTGACTGGCCTTTTTCAGATGAGGAGACTGAGTCTCAGGTGCCACCAACACAGGACGGAGGCTGGAAGCATCTGCCCTCAGCCCCGTGATCTGGATGGAGCAAAAGGACCCCACTGTCTCTGGAAAGACAGTGACATTTAGAGGGGCAGACTGGGAATGGGGACAGACCCACAACACTGGCTGAGGCAGGGCACGCCCGTCCAGGACCCCAGCCTTTGCCCCACCTTGGCTGGGGGCCCTCACCCAGGAGCTGGAAGCCCTACCAACCCCACATTGCCACTAATAGGGCCATGAGAAGGGCCTCACAACCCTGCTACTCCTGTGGGTTCCCCACAGAGACAGGAGCCCTGGAGTCCGTCTGAGTTCTCCAAAATGCTGAGGGTCCAGCCCCAGAACACTGGCTTGGGGGTGGGGGGTGTCTCTGGCTTGCACTGCAGGAGCCTCAGCCTTCTGACTACGGCCGCCATGGGGGGCTGTGTCTAGCCTCCCACAAGATCCAGGGTCATCTGGGACCCATCGTATTTCCCGGGGGTGTCACGGCCAGTTAGGCCAGAGGGACCTGTCAGCTGGGAGTGCGCCTCAGAAAGGCAGCCAGGTGGGGGCGCTCCCTCAGAGAGGTGGGCTGCACCCAACCCTTTAATATCACACCCCACCCCACCCCTCCCTGGGAGAGGATACCATTAAAGCTCAGTGAGTCCTGACTCCAAAGGATGCAGGCCACCGAGGGCCACCCAGAACCACACCGGTCAGCCACACCTGGCCCTGAGAGACCCCTGTGACAAAGAGAAACCCCAAAAGCCCATCAGGGGGCTCACACCTCCTGCAAATCCATGGGTCCCAGACCTGGCCCAGCAACCTCCACTTCCTCCTCGTTCTCATTGATCCAATTCGACTGCCTTATTTTACTTTTTAAATCCAATGGAACCCACATACCCTAAAGTGAACCATTTAACCTCATGCCATTTGTGACAGTAAGTACATCATACTGTTGTGCACCTGTGTCCTCTGTCTGACTCTGGTGGGCAGTTAGGAGCAGAGCAAGGAAGACAGGCTAGGCAGAGAAGGTCACCCGGGTGGCAGAGAAGGTCACCAGGGTGGGAGAGCCTCAGGTGCATAGCGACGGGCAAGCCCGGGAAAACGAGGACCTGGCACCCAGAGTGACTTTTCCTCCCTTCCATCATCTCTGGTCGAGCAGGTCAGATTCTGCCCCCCCGACCTTCCTCCCCTGGCATGCTGCTACTCATGCAGGTTAGACTCCTTAGAGGGTCAGCCATGAAGGGGGGCTGGAGATTAGCCCCTATAGGTTAAGCCCCCAGGACAACGAGGTTCTGACCCACATCAAATACATCTAGGCCTTGGTTGCAGTTGTGTTTGTGTGACAACTTCAGGCCCAGAAAAGCAGCAAAACCAGACAAGCAACACCAGGCTGACCTCCAGACCAGCTGCATTGACTGATGACCCCCCAACCCCCCCCCCACCACCACCGCCGGTTTGTTTTCCTTGCCTCTCTCTCCTAAGCCCCAGAGGTCCTCGTTTTGACGCTGTGACTTGTTTCTTGAGCCCGTTTCTTATATAGCTGTCTTCTTCTACCTCTGCAACTTTCTAAATAAACCTCTTATCGTTCGATTCTGCCCTAACCAGGTACCGAGGTTGCTGAACCAAGGTCCAGTCTGACCACAGCACAGTCCAACATCTGGTGTTATTCTGCCTTCGCCCACATCTCCCTCCCTGGACTCTCTGTCCCTGTGGGTCTTCCTATCCCGTGAATTTCATGGAAACGGAGTCATGCCCTCCACCAGGCAGCCTCCGTGATTGGCTCCTTTCACCTGACAGTGTCTTCAAGAATCCTCCGCATTGTAACGGCTGAATCACGTGCCACTGCAGGGACAATGTCACACTTCTTATCCACCAGATCAAGTGTTCGAGGTGCAGGCTGTTGTGTGAACCAACACCAGAAAAGAGGTCTGGAACACGGAGAGGCCAAGCAGGCCAGGGACGGAGGTCGGGGTGGGGCCCAGGGTTCACCCACATTCTCCTTCCCCCTCTTCATCCTTGGCCAGCTTCACCCCTTTCCCGACTATTTCACCTGTCTGCCTCCTCACCTGCCCACCCTTCACTGCCTCCCCCTGCAAGCCTCTCCGCATCAGCCTGCGTGGTTTTCCAGAGCAGGAGCCTAGGTCT
Source organism: Rhynchonycteris naso (assembly GCA_037038555.1). Lineage (NCBI taxonomy): Eukaryota > Metazoa > Chordata > Mammalia > Chiroptera > Emballonuridae > Rhynchonycteris > Rhynchonycteris naso. The sequence continues at coordinate 316,744,360 of CM072996.1, read as the reverse complement.
GTCCCGGCCCCCACAACCCTCTGGATGAGATTTAGAACCTGCAAAGTCCTTGGGAACTGGGCTTCTCAATCCCCCGACCACCATCACCTGGTACCCAGCCCCACCTTCCAAAACGCACCTCACGATGGCTCACCTCTGCGTGTTTCCTCTCCCTGGGCTGCCTTTCTCCTTTTTCTCTGATGGTCAAAGTTCAGCTCTCCAAACCCAGATTGATGTCGTTTCTTCATAAAATCCTTTATGGTTTTTTTTGGTTTTATGCAGAACTCTTTTGTGACAAATGACATAAAGCAAATTGGGACATGTTTACAGACATGCTGGTGCTTGCTTTAGATTCATGATGCGGGCTAGACCTCCCACCTGGGCTGCCACCCCAACAAGGGAAGTCCCCACATCTCTGTGTTCTGGCTGGACTAGAAACTCCTGGCAGAGTAGGCTGATTCCCACCCAAGGCCAAGCTGGTAGGAGGGTGTATCTGTGGTTGGTCAGATGGATGAAAAGATAGATGTGGGTAGATAGGTGAAGGGTTAAGAGGATGAATGAACAGGTGAGGGGAGAGATGGGTGAATGGATGAATGGAAGGATGGATGAATGGATGGATGGGTGGATGGATGGACAGATGGAAATATGGGTAGGTGGTTGGTGGATGCATAGATGGAAGGAAAGGTGGATGAATGATGGATGAGTAGGTGGTTGATGAGTGGATGGTTGATGGACAGTAGGATGGATGGGTGGGTGGTGGGTGGGTGGATGCATGAAAGAATGAATAAATAATAGTGGATTGCCTGACCAGGCGGTGGCAAAGTGAATAGAGCATTGGACTTGGATGCGGAAGACCCAGGTTCGAGACCCCGAGGTTGCCAGCTTGAGCGCGGGCCCATCTGGTTTGAGCAAAAGCTCGCCAGCTTGGACCCAAGGTCGCTGGCTCCAGCAAGGGTTACTCAGTCTGCTGAAGGCCCGCAGTCAAGGCACCTGTGAGAAAGCAATCAATGACCTAAGGTGTCACAATGAAAAACTAACGATTGATGCTTCTCATCTCTCTCCATTCCTGTCTGTCTGTCCCTATCTATCCCTCTCTCTGTCTCTCTCTCTCTGTCTCTGTAAAAATTAAAATATTATGGGTGGATGGATGGATAGATGGACAATGGAAGGATGAGTGGCCAGTCACTAGGAAATGTTGGACTAGCCCAAATCGCAGGACACTCTGCACACTTGACCTTCAAACCATTCAAGGCTGTGAAGGACAAGACAAATCTGAGAGCCTGACCCGGCCTGGGGACCTAACGTGGGGTCCTGGGGAGGAGTCCTGCCGCGGAAGGACACGAGCAAGAACCCAAGGGAGGGCTGCAGTTCAGTTACTCGCATCACACTTGTTCTCAGTCGTTGAAAGGTGGTCGTGCATAAGGTGTCAAAAATCTTTTATAGCCTGACCTGTGGTGGCGCAGTGGATAAAGCGTCGACCTGGGAACACTGAGGTCGCCAGTTCAAAACCCTGCACTGGTCTGGTCAAGGCACATATGGGAGTTGATGCTTCCAGCTCCTTCTCCCTTTCTCTCTCTCTCTCTCTCTCTCTCTCTCTCTCTCTCACTCTGTGTCTCCTCTCTAAAATGAATAAAATAAAAATAAAATTAAAAAAAAATCTTTTATAAAATTAGTTAAGAATAAAAAAAGATTTTTAAACTTTGGGATAGTATCCGTTACGGGTTGATTTGTATACCCCCCCAAAAGATGCTGAAATCCTGACGCCCTTACGCGGGACCTTATTTGGAAATGGGGCCTTTGCAAGTGATCAGGTAAAGATGCGACCATTCACGTGGGCCCCTGATCTGGCGTGACCGGTGTCCTCACGGGAGAGGGGGACATTTAGACACAGACACAACAGGGACAGGGTTGTCGGAAGTGGAAGCAGAGATCAAGGCGACGCATTGACAAGCCAAGGACGACAAAGGTGCCACCACCAGAATCCAGGAGAGAGGCGGCCCAGGCTCTCCTCACGGCCTCGGCAGGAACCGCCTGCTGACACCCGGTCACTCCTGAGGTGAACCCGCTCGTCTGGGGCACTTGGCAAGCTAGCACAGCGTGCACGTCGCTTACCATGTGACTTGTGCTCGTTCTGCCTGTGGGGACTGAGTGGAGAGGGTGAGGGCCTGCATGGGGTGGGCACAGGGGACTGCGTGGCCTGGCGGTACTCCAGGTGGCAATGATTCTGGTGCCCTCCCACCCCCTGCTGCCCACCAAGTTCAGTGCGGCCAGCGCTGTGGTCCCCACACAGGGCACCTGCTTCAGGCCTGCTAGTAAAACCCGCCTCAGCCAGGCGCGGCCTCTCTGCTCCACTCCGGGGCCCTGGGATGGTTCCCAGTGGCCAAGCCGGCCATCTGCCCTGTGTGAGCGCGCGCTCTTTGACTGGGAGATGACAGTTGCACCTCCTGTACCTGTCCCCAGCTGCGCTGGCAGAGAGAGAGAGAGGGACCTGAAGACAGGAGCCATGTGGCCTCTGCTTGCGGCTGGAGGTCCACCCCACGTTTCAGAGAACCTTGCTGTCTCGGGGAGCAAAGATGCCCTGGGCCGTCTGTCCCGTGGGCGTCTGTGCCAACTTGGGGGCACGTGCGGGGCCTGGGGTGGGGGGCACGGGCTCTAGAGGCTGAATGGCCTGTTTACTCGTCAACCTTCCAGGAACGGTGGGGACGTTACGGAGGGGCCTTGGCAGCTCCCTGGCCTGATAGCCCGTGACTTTCTGGTTCATAACACAAAGTCGTGCTTTTCATCAAGATGCTCATATTCTCGAGATGATTCAAAAATTCACAGAGCAGATCCTACGCCCAGCACTTGCCTCCTGATGCCTTTTTTTTTTTTAACCCCATACAAGTTGTCTGTCATGAACAGTCTCGGGGACAAGGTGGGGGTGGTTGTGGGTGCTGAAGGGGCGTCCCAACATCACCACTGGGGACAGCCCCACGTGGCCGACACGGAGGGGACGGCTGTGTACACTGCCTGTTGGGGGGGACACAGCCTCACGACCTTCCTGATCCTCATGGAGTGCTGGCCCACTGGGAGTCACTTGCGTGACTTGGGACAAATAACTTGGCCTCTGCAAGACTCAGTTTCTCTATCACACTGGGTATTATAAGAGCCATTGTCAATGGCTAACATCTCCTGAGCTCTCTCTACGGCCGGGCACCAGCCTGGACACTGCAGGCAAATCAAATGGTCCGGCACATCCAGGTGTGGCCCTGGGCAGGAGTCACTCTGCTGGTCTCTTCGGGGAGGCTCCGTCTACCTGGTCCAGCGTGAACACCCCCGGTGGCTACTTACTGGATTGAACACCTGGCCGGTCACAGCACACAGGATGTTGGGAAGCTGAGACACACGTGGATCCAGGGCCTGGACACTGCTTCCCTTCGGACACCGCCGGTGGAGGGCCAAGGTGACCCCAGTGATGTCCACGCACCTGTCTACTTCCTAAGACAAACAGAACGTGCTTCTGTGCACTCTGTCTTCACAGAAGGGGCGCTGTTCCTCGGGACACCGCCCTCCCCACTTTCAGCCCCGCCATCCTGGGAACGCCGGGCAGCCCAGGTTGGCAGGGGCCCAGGGCGGCATGCTGGGGAAGCACAGGCGGGCAGGTTTCACCAGGTCACTCTCGAAGGCGCTGCTGGGCTTCCTATCTGCGGAGGGGCGCGAGGTTATAAACCAGAGGTGTGTTTACAGGGACCCCACAATAACAGGTTCCACTGGCCAGTGTGTCCCTGCGACGATTTTCATCTTCCACGCTAACTTAAACACGAGAAAAAGGCTTTCCAGCCCAGGGACCCGCCGCCCGGCCTCGCAGATGGAGTGCGTTCGTGATAATTCACGGACTTCTCGGTTTCATTTTTCCTACCGCCCAGGAATTACAATTCGCTATTAAAATGTGTGGCGACCGCCCCTCCACCGACCTCCGCCTGTTCAGGCACCTGCAGGTGGCCCAGGCGGAGGCCGGTTCGGACAGGGCCTCGTCGCTGCCCCTGCTGGACGTGCTGAGTTCTGCAGCCGCCCGGTGGCAGAAGGAACTACCCATACCTTCCTCCACCTCCAGCCAGGTGAGAAAACAGGCCCCTGTAGGTAGCTGGAGTCTGGCCCTGTGGGCAGTCACACTGGTCCTTTTAGGGGACCCTCTCCTGCAGTCTGGGGTGCACTGCCCCAGGTCAGGGAGCACACAATCCAGGAAGGCCCAGGGGGGTTGCAGATACAGCAGGAGGAGCCTGTGTGAGGTCAGAGGGGAAAGTGCCCCAACCCTGGTCCTTGTGGTCTTCAGACACCCTTCATCAGGACCCTCCCGGTGCCCGGTGGAAGCACAAGGCCAGGGACAGGCCCCCACAGAACTTGAGGCCGGTGGGCTCTCTGCCCTGCAAAACCCAGTCTCGGGTGTAGATGGACACAGACGCTCCATCAGGCTCGGCAGACAGTCCTACACGGCAGAGGTGGGAAGCAGTAGCAACCCTGGGGGGGCTCGCTGGGAGCAGTGAGCAGCAGTGTCGACGGTGATGAGTTTCAGAGAGAACATGACCCCGTGGGAGACAGGGAGACATGGTGGCTCGGGGGGCTTGACCATGGGGCATTGAGGGGTCAGGAGACCCAAAGCCACGTCCCCCCAGGAAGCCCACCTGCCCGGTAGTGATCCCTGAGCCAACCCCTTCCCGCCCCCCCCCCTAGCCCCACTAACCCAGGAGCAGTTCCTCTGTCTGTCCCTAGGACCGTCCTGTCTGCCTCCTCCAGTACTGGGGACATCCCAGGCAGACTCCCAGAGTCTCTCCAGGGAAGCGGAGCCGAATGAGGAAACGAGTGAACGCTTGAGGCCCACTGCCGGGATACGTCACTCGAACGACCCCTAATCCCACTCTCCTCGGTGTCCCGCCCCGTCCACCCCAGACGGCCCTCCCGACGGTGGCCTTCCCCTCGAGCAGGAGGGCAAGGTCTGTGAGTTATGTCTGACTGCCCTGGTGGGGGTCAGGGCACACAGTGCTATTTTGGTGCAAACTGTCACCCAGCCAGCCCCGAGGTCCCAGCCCTCCTGGCTCCCCCCACCCGCTGGATTCAATGCCCCTAGAGCTCTGGGAGGCAGCGGCCCCGAGCCCCTCGTCCCCTCCGGGCTCTAAACCAGCCGGAGCCCTAGGTGCAGTTGATGGTTCCCAGACCGCGGTGGGCCGGGGAAGGACTACGGCAGTGCCCGTGTGCTGAAGAGCCAGGTGGGGTGGGGTGGGGCGCCCTGGGGCGGGCCGTGGGGACCAGTTTGCTTCTCCTTCCTCATGACCATTAGCCATTCCTCGGGATAAAGACACAGAGTAGCCCGTTACAGAGCGTCATTAAACTGTCATCTGTGCAGCTGCACATGAAGAGGCAGAAGATCACGGTCAGGGCCCGGCCAAGTGTGAGCTGTGGCTCCATCCAACCAGCCACAGGGGGCTGCCCTAGGAGAGAGCCCCCCTCCCCTGCCAGCCTCCCGGAAGGACGCTCCACAAACCCGCAGGGAGGTGGTGAGAACAATGGGAGGAGAGGCCAGGCCTGGAGGCAGGGGCAAGGCATCCCCATTAGCTGGGGATCTGCTCTCTCAGGGCCCAACAGCCCTGCAGTCCACAGCCACCAGGGAGGCCCCAGGGCTGGGAGCCAAGCACCCCGCAGCTGCTTGGGTGGGGGACAGAAGTACAGTGCGGCCCCAATCCCGGCCCCGGCGCTGGTGGGAAACCGAGGCTGGGAAAGGGGAGCCAGAGGGCAGGCCCCCAGCAGGACAGACGTATACTCGGGGTCACCACCTTTCCTCATGGGGTCTGGGACCCCAAGGGGTATGGCTGGAGTGAGCTTCTGGACACTCCAGGCCCCCGGGCCCCTCTGCCAGGCCCCACTCAGCTCCCAGGCGCTCAGTCCCCAGGTAGGTGAAGACGCAGGTATGGAATTGTGACCACAGGGTCTCAAAGGAAGGACAATATGGTGAGGAGGTGGTACCTGTCTGAGCGAAGCGTGTGGGAGCATGTGTTCACGCATGTGCACATACGTAGACAGTACATGTGTGTAGCTACCAGGCTAAGCTGGGCTGCTGGGTGGCCAGCCTTGGCAGTCTCCCAGACAGAGACCCCTGAGATTCACCAAACAGACACCCTTAGACAGTCCCCCACATTCACCCAGACAATGTCCCCAGAGGGTCCCCAGCTCACTCAACAGACCCCCCGGACAGAGGGTCTCCCAGACTCACCTAACAGATGCCATAGTGTCCACCTGTGGCTGGTGGCTGAGGGGCCCAGGTCCAGGGCAGGACAGCAGGCAGAGAAGGCACCTACCTGAGTGCAGGCTCATGGCATACCTGCCCTGATGTGACCTGCCCTGCGGCTAGGCTGAGGAACAAGGGCCACCCTCCAAGCAAGTTGGTCTTCAGAGCCCTGGGTGGAGATGGGCTTCTTCTCGCCTCTCTGAGAGGCTGCAGGGGAAGGGAAGCCAAAATCCAGGGCCACCCCTAGAGGAAGAAGGCCCACTTGGCCAGGCCCCTGCAAGGGGGGCACAGGTGGGGTCCGTGCAACCCTGCAGAGCCCAGAAAGGGTTCCGAGGGAGTGCAGAGAGCCAGCCATGATCTGAGCAGCCAGCTGCCCAGCCAGTGCTCTGAGCTGCCCTCCTGGATGGCTGTGGTCAGTCAGGTGCCCCTCACTGGCTTGGTCTGGCAGCCACAGGGAACGACATCGCACCCCGAGAGTCGGCAGGAGAGGGCTGTTCCGGCCCAGCCGCTGGCTCCCGGCCTCCAAGGTGCGTGATCTGTTAAACAGGCATGAAAGGCGGACGATCAGAAGGTATGTTCTACAGAATATTGATATCTCACTGCTCCCGCCCAGGGGGGAGGGGGAGCACACACACCCGGCGCCCGCTCAGAAATACAATATTCTCGGGGTCTTTTTCATAAAGGTCTTTATGGGTTTGGAAATTTAAACACCGTGGCGCCTGAGTTGAATTGGAAGCAAAAGTCTCTAAGCTTGTACATCTTAGAGGGAAAAAAAAAATTCAATTAAGTGGGATTTTAGCTGTTTCAATAAAATTGGACTCTCCCTTTTCAAGATAAGAGCTCCCTGCACAGAGCCACCTTTATGAGCCACAAGTCCCCACTTCTCCAACGGCGTAATCCTCGCTCGGGACACAATACCCACAACAGGAAATCAATGTACGGTCGAATCAATTTGAAAATATAAAATAAACTAATATATGAGTGGAAATTGACTTCCTATGGATTAAAAGCAGCACAAATAGCAGGAAATGCTAGCTTGTTAGCAGGAGCGAGTGGTTAGGGGGGCAGGGGGTGCGGGAGAAAGGCCGGCAGCCCTGGTTGCTGGTGTAGGAGGGATGTTAGGGCAGGAGGGTCTGCCCGGCGCGGCGTAGGGGACACTGTGGCACCCTTGGGGTCAGGGGCAAATGCATATGCTGCTGTGGGCCGCATGGCCATGCGGAGGTGAGGACGGGCCCGGGACCTTCTTCTCTGCATCTCCCACCTCCCACCCCACCCCTGTCCCTAACCCCGGCCGGACCCTGGTCTTCAGGGTAGGGTGACTGGCCGAGGACAGGTGAGGAGGGCCAGCTGGGAGTCTGCAGGTAGAGGACACGGCAGTGTAGACAGGATGACACGGGTCAGAACTGCATGCTGCTCCCCAAGGGAGAGACCCCCAGGCCTGTGTTGGTGTGGGGCTGTCCTTCTGCTCTTGCTGTTGGGGGGACGGGGGCAAGGGTGGGGAGACAGTGTTCTCCCACAGCACCAACCCCCTCAGAGCCCTGGGACCTCCCCTCGCTCTGGACAGGGCCTACCCTTCGGCGGTCAGGTCTGCCCCAGCCCAGACCGGAACCGAGGTCACCCGGCTCCCTGCCCAGATACCCTGCAGGCATTTGGACTCAGGGCATTGTCAACCCCATGGTCACTTGCTCACTGCTTCTGTCCCCTTCCCGATGAACCCCACCTGCCCCTGCCACCAGCCAACCCACGTGGCTACACTCCATCTCACCCGTCTGATGAGGGTCCCGTCCCAGCGCCCCTCTAGCCTGTCTGAGCACCAAAGCGAGAGCGTTCCCGTTTGGTTCGCTTCTGTTTCTAAATAAAACACACCAAGTGACAACCCTGGGTCCTGTGGCTTCTGTCTCTGTGGACACAGTCAGGAAAGGCACAGGTAGTGGGGGTGCACCTTAGCTCCCACCCACCAAACCGCCCACCAGCTGACCATGTGCTGGCCTGCCCCCTCCCTGAGTTCACCCCCTTCTAATTGAGCCCAGTCAGCCACCCAGCTATACACCCACTCATCAACACCCCCACACACACCCCGCCCCGCCTGCCCACCACTCGCCCACGGTCTAGCTAGTCATCCACCTGCCCACTGGATGCCAAGCCCACCCAACCACCAGCTCTCCACCCATCCACCCACATCCGTTCATCCAGCCAATGGGCCATCAGGACACCCCTTGCGCGTACACCCAGCCATCCACTCCCTAGACCAGCCTTCTCCCTGCCTACCCACCTGCCAACACCCCCGCCCCCACACCCTTTGGCTGAGCAATAACAAGTTCAGCCAATGGTATGCTCCCATGCCGCCCCACGGCAGGGGGCTCATCTCCACCCACTCCCCTCCTGAGGCCACCCAGCAGTGCCAGGCGCAGTGTGCACTGGGGAGCGGGGGCTCTCTCGTGGCTGCGCAACCCCACCCCACGGGCTCAGCCGGGGCAAGCCAGTGCGGATGGATGCGCGGACGGGCTTGCTGCGCCCGTTTCCACTGTCAGGCGGGAACGAGGGAGAAAGCTCAATTTGTAAACACTTGGTCAATATGAATTAACGCCATCAGGATGGATTTGAGACTAAATTGGACAGTCGCGCTGGTGGTACCCAAGGCCGGGCAACAATAGGTACATTAGGTCGTCATTAAATTATCACAAGGAAAAAATGCATAATCGGCAGTAGGACCGGTAGAAAGATTAGCGTTATTTACAAAAACCGTGCCGTTTGCAAATTTGTGCAAAATTATTTGTTCCTGACGGGAGTTTTATGGCGCTATCTGCACATTATCTCCGCTGCGAGATTCCTGGCCCCGCATATTAACTAATGTCCACGCTTTAATTGGAAATAGAATGGGCCAAATTGTAAATCGCTTTTCTGTCATCTGTCTCATGTCCATGCTGGTCCCTGGGAGTGGAGGACCTGGAGGGAGCCCTCAGCTTGCTGGGCAGCAGCCGCCACCCCCCTGGGGGGGGGGGCGGCCCAGATCTGCCCTCCTCACCCGGTCACTCTGGTCCTTCCCCAGGGCCAGGGCAGGAGCTGGGAAGAAGACATTGTTAACACATCCACAAACTGGTGCAGAGCTGTGGTAGGTGTTTGGGGACCCACCACATTGCAGAGCCGGGGATGTGCTTTACAAAGGGACATGTGTCCTGGGTTCTTCTCCTCTCATCAAAGTCAGGAGGGCTTTGCCGGGGCAACAGGTGCTTGCTGGGGAATAAAGGGGCGGACAGCCCTAGCTCTCGGCCTCCCTCACCAGGGCTGATGGGCATGAGGGCTGGCTCTGTGCCAGCTGGGCACTGGTCTGGGGGTGGACAGAGGGGCTGGAGGTGCTTTCCCAGGCATCTAGAGGGTTTGGAGATGCCCAGGTGCCCACTTTCCACAGCCAGGCATCAGAATGACCATGGGGGTGGGGGGTGGGGAACAGGCAATGACAGCCAGAGGGGCCCATGAGGTGGGTGGGGCTGAGACCGGCAGTGGGCAGTCTTTCTGCACAAGCACACTCGCCCCGGAAAGGAACACCAGTCACGGGGCACAGGTCTGCACACACAGGCTTGTTTGGTTGGAGCATCTCTTCAGCCTGTGATGGGAGAGCCAAGAGGTGACCAACGCTCCAGCCTAGCGATTTTCAACCCGGGGTGCCACAGACTTTTTCAAACATGCAATACTCAACTATTTAGTCACGTCTTTCTTTCCCTTAGATCGTCAAATTAAAAAATAACAACGGCCAGCACAACAGTAGCCATCTGGTGTGAATGTCCTGTCTGGAACCATAAATATATGTATATAATAAGCTTGCATCTTATTGGTCACATCAAGTAAGTTGGTGATTCTTGGTACTAAAAATTGGTTGATTGGTTGATTCTTGGTACCAAAAATCCTTTTTTTTTTCTTAAGTGAGAGACATGGGGAGGCAGAGAGACAGACTCCTGCATGTGTCCCGACAGGGATTCACCAGGGGGCGATGCTCTGCCCATCTGGCAATTGAGCCATTCCAGTGCTGGAGACAAACCCATGGAGCGGTCCTCAACACCCAGGGCCAACTTGCTCCAACTGAGCCATGGCTGTGGGAGGAGAAGAGAGAGATAAAGAGAAGGGAGAAGGGGAATGGGGAAGAACCAGATGGGTGCTCCTCCTGTGTGCCCTGACCAAGAATCAAACCCGGGACTTCCATATACCAGGCCGACACTCCACCACTGAGCCAACTGGCCAGGGCCCTAAAATTCTTTTTATATACAAGCCTAGGTACCTGATTTTTAAAAAAATCACTTTGGAGCCAAAAAAGGGTAGATAATTACTATCACTACTATTTTTTTTCTTTTGGTAAATCAATCAAAATTATACCTTTTTTTTTGTCAAATTGGCCAAAAAATATAAATATAATATAGTTTTTGGTGTGCCACAGAATTTTAGTAATTAGTTTATGTGTGCCGTGAGATAAAACAGGTGGACGGTCACTGATCTGGCTGATGCCAGTGGGGGTACAGGAGCTTTCTCTCACTGGGCAGTGTTGTTTTCCTTCACTGGCTTATCCGTCTGATCACAGAAGTCTTTCTCTGAGCAAAAAATAAAAAATAGAAATAAAGAGTATAGAGAGGCTTAATTTATACACAGAGCCCGAGATACAGCCAGAGTCAGGGGTCCGCAGTACGTCTGAACTTGATCTTTTTGCTTGTGGCCCCAGGACAGAGGAGCTGAGGAACTGACCCAGAGAGAGGCGTGGGTTTTAGAACCACAGCTTGAGCTGAGGGCATGGTCTCATCAGTACTTCTGTGGAGGGAAGGACACAGATCAAGGAGGGCTGGGCTCCTGAGACAGGATGGGACATGGGGTGGACCCAGATGAACGTGGAAACTTCAATCACCCCCCCCGCCACAGGACGCAGGAGCCCCCTCTGTGCTTATGTCTCTGGGCTGTCCTCACATCTGTCTACCCTCCTGACCTTTGCACCTGACCTACCACTAACATCAGAGCTGGCCATACCCAGAGGGAAATGGTCATGTCTTCTCTGAGAGCAGCTAGAACACCAGGGAACCAGGAGTGCCAGCGAGGGGAGAGGTGTGGATGTGGGTCCTAAGCGGTCCCACAGAGGGGACAGGACTCTGGACCAGGAGGGCACACCTCCTGGAATGAGGCTTCCCTCCCAAGCCTCTGGGAGTGGTGCTGAGAGTTGGCACGGACCCCTCCCTGGCACTGAGTGCTACCCTAGGGCGAGACAAGCAGCCGACGAGAGCGAGCAACGGGTGTCCCCGAGGCCGCACGCAGCACAGGACCGGAGGCATGTCTTTGTCCCTGTCACCCTCCTCTTCCCCACGCTGTTCTCATTTCTCCGTGTTTGGTGATTGATTTAGGTCACAGACTGTCCAGGTGGTGTCCCGACTGAAGAGGAAGAGGAGCTTGCTGGCAGAGGTGGGTGTCTGCCATCTGCCGAGGGCAGGGTCAGCGGGAAGCCATGGCCACTAGAGCAGTGTCAGGCTTTGTCACGGGAGGTTAGAGTGGGGAAGAATGCTGTCATTTGCCGGCTTGCTGTCATGTCTGAACCATGCCTGCGGCTCGGCCTGTGTTCCAGGCTCCTGGGCCACTGGCCTCTGCTTGAGTTCCACCACTGAGAGGCCCGGGTGCAGCCTGCAGGGCTGGACAGCACCTCTGGTGGCTACCGTGGGACAGAGCGTTCCCCTTGGCGGGACTCCTGCCAGGCAGCCCAAGGCCAGGCCACCCCGCCCCCTCCAGCCCGAGATACAGTAGCTTCCTCCTGTCTGACTTCCAGGCTCCCGGCACCTGCTTGACCACTTCTCCAGGTCACACGGCCTCTTTGAGCAGATTGATTCTGCTTTCCTTGAATTCTCCATTTTCAGAATCACGGGTTAGCATCCTGTTCTCTGTGCCCGGACTCGGCCTCCTGCGTCTTCTCCCCTCCGGCCACTCCGCCCCAGCAGGCCCATTGCCGCTATCACAGCGTTCCTAACCTGAACCATGGCCGACCTCTCGCTGGGTCTCCACGGTTGCCGTCCCTGCCCTGCCTGTGAACTGAGGGGAGGAGATGCCTCGTCCGGCCACAGAGCCTCACTGAGCACGTCGTAGGTGCCAGGAGAAGCAAACCAGGCAGAAGACCCCTCCCACAGAGTCCCATGCCCGTGGGAGGAGGGGACGTAATACAGACACTTGTGCCATATCGGGCCAAGGTGCGCCCTGGGGAAAGGTGGGAATGTGATCCCAGGCAGAGGAGCAAAGCCCTGAACCAGTCAGTGCCTGGGGCTGGCACGGCCGGAGAGGCGTGAGCACAGACATGGCACTCGGAGGGCTGTGCTACCCACAGTGTGCTCCCTGGAACACTCGCCGCCTCACTGAGGGATGGCCGAGGGGGGCCTTGGAGGGATCCAGGCTGGTTTTGCCAGGTTGCACGCCCAGAATGAGTTGTTGAGGGGCCCGGGACCCGGGAATGGCCCCTGGACTAACCAGCGGGTGGGATGGGGACACGGGAAGAGGCTTAGGGACAGAGCCGGGCTTGGTAAACCTAGCAGGGGACAGGCGAAGGGACAGGAGGAACAGCCACAGGGGGTGTGGTGTATTCCTGCCCATGAGTCAACCGTGTGTCCATGGGTACGTGTTTGTAGGTGCATCTGCGTGTGGGGTTCTGTGTGCTTCCATGTTCATCCTCACCGAGTGTGTGTCCATACACGTGCCTACCTGTGCAACCCCCCCGTGTGTCCGTGTGAGCCTGCCTGGGGGATTCTGAGTATCTGTGTGACATGTTGGTGTTGTCCACCATATGTGTGCACGTGTTATGTCTGTGTGTCCACATAGGTCCGTGTAGTCGTTTCCATCTGGATCTGAGGACAGAAGGGTGGAAGCTGGGCTCAGAGTCTCAAGGACCACCCAGACTGAGCTGGGCCGAACTCTGCGAGTCTGGACCAGAGGGCAGTCCAAGTTAGGTTAGAGTCACCTGGTCTAAGGGACAGTGCTGAGTAAACCCGACAAGAAGACCCACAGGGAGGCTCCCAGTCTGCAAGCTTCTCCCGCAGCAGCCCCGGCTCCCAGCCCTGGGTCCAGGTAGGTCCCTGTGGTGGCCACTCCTGCAGCCATGGGGCTGCATGTACCCCAGTGCAGGGGTGGGCTCTGGGTGGGCAGGGCTGGGGGCTGAGCTGCTCCAAGCACCAGATGGGCCTCCCCTCTTGAGAGAAGAGAAGCCGGGCGGCCTCCAGTGTCGACTTTGTGCGACTACCTCATTGATCGCCTGGCTGGGTTAATTAATTAATTAGGGGCGGCGCAGAGGATGTGGGCTGGCGGAGAGGGACCCCGCTGCCCGCCAGGAGCTTTATTAGTACATAAAATGAGTGTTTAAAACCCACACGGCCAGAGTACGCTGCTGGGGCTTTTCATTAAACAAACCTATAAAATTACTTGCCTCATTATGTATTTTCGCGACTTCCTCTGCCTTTCCCTCTCCCGTCCCCGCCTGCCGTCCTGCAACCACTCTAAGTGCCTATTTGAAATCAATTTCTCTAATAATGGACTTAATGAGCTCATCAATTAGGGCTGCCATAACCGAATGTAGCTGTGCTCTTGCTTATCAGTTAAACTCTGGAACTAATTTCCATGCTTCATCTATCACGGGGGGCCCAGGACGTTTGGCTGCTGCTCTGGACCGATAGGGAGACCCCAGCCCTTCCCACCGGCCCAAGAGGGGCGGCCTCGAGAGGACAATGAGGACAGAGCTGCCCGCCCGGCCAGGAGCGGCCTCGGTGCGAGGCTGGGCCGCCATAATTAGCAGTAATGGATGACACGCACTCCCAAGATAAGACGATCGTTCCACATGGAGAATCCCATTATACCTCTCTGCCCGGGCCCTTACCCTCTAAATAACGCCCAATAGGCCGGCCACACAGAGGCCTCGCGCCTCCCCAAACCCCTGGTGCCACGGGCATGGGGTTTCCGCAGCTCGGGTCGGAGCTGGGGTTTGGCCCTCGGAGAGCACCCAGGGCAGAGGGAGTCAGGAGGACCCTGGCATCGGTGACCAGGGAAGCAACCGAGAACAGAAGTTTCTGGAAGCTGGACCAAGGGGTGTCAGGCAGTGTCGGAGGCAGAGCTGTTGCTGGACACAGCGAGGTATGTTCTAGGGTCCAACAGCCTACGATGAGTGACCCTGGAGGGGACACTGTGGTGGGTTGAAGACCAGGGAGACAGTGAGGACAGGGACAGCAGCCGCAGAGAGACCTCGAGTGGACAGCTGGGTGAAGCGGCCGCCTTCGGCAAGAGCTGGATAGTGAGGGCACCCCCGTGCTTGGTGCCCAGTAGGGACTCCATACAAACAGACGAACAGATGGGCATAGAGGTGGGCCAGTGGACGGATGGATGGATGGCCGGCAGTCTCTCTGTCCCTGCTAGGAGGTTCACATGAAAAGCCACACCCACAGCAGGGAGGGATGGCCACGCTGGACACCCCCGTACCTTCGGACGCATCTTGTTGTTGCATGTCTCCCCCTGACCCCACCCCACCTTCAGGCTGACCAGTGGCCACCTGAGAAGCGTGAGGGGGACCAGGGTTCCAGACCCAGGACAGTACGAGTGTGCCCCCAGCAAGACACCCTGGGGGAGGCGAGGAAACAGGCCCTTCATCTCAGGGTGCCCTTGGGAAATTGAGGCAGAGTGTGGGCCACCCTCTCCAGCAATGGAACATCAGGCCAGCTTTCCTGGGACCCACACTCTCACTGTCCCTGTCCCCCAACCATGGACCATTGTCTTCTCCTCCAGGATGGTCCCCAGATGGCCAGCTGGCTCTCCCTGCCTCCCTGAGCTACCCCTCACTCTGCCTCCAGCCCTGCACCCCTAGCCACAGGCTGAGCCAGGCCTTTCTTCTGTTCCTTCTGCCTGGAAAAGTCCGGGAAACCCCCTGGGCCTAGAGTGGGCAGCAGGCGAGTCCGCCCCAGGGTGCCCCTTCTCTGTCCAGGTATAGACCCAGGCCACAGCTGGGGGAAATGTGGGCACAATGTACAGTGGGAAGGAGGGGGCACAGGGAGACGAGGAGGTGTGGGGAACTGGGCGGCAGGGAGAGGGCCGTCCTGAACCCCGGTGGGTGCAGCAGCCCCTCCCAGCAGTAAGTGCTGTGCGTGTGTCCCAGAGATCTGTCATAATCAGCCCAGCTCTTCTCATTAGCAAAAAGCCATTAATGTGTTTTATCAGCAGCTTGGAGGAAGCTCCGACCGGCAGATCCTGCCTGGCCAGCTGACTCCGCCAGGCTGTCCTCCAGGCTGCCCCCAACCCCTACCCCCCTTCTGGAGGACAGGTGCAACCATGACGTGTGGCCTGGCCCTTCTGTCCCTCTTCCCACCTTCCTTGCCCTGGGCACACTGGACACCAGAACTTGGGGTGAATTGAGCTGGGGTCCCAGGAGACAGCCCCAGACATTGCTGAGCTGCCCAGGCAAGGACAATCCCCATGGCCTTCAGCCTCCCACAGATCACGGGATACCTGTAGGGGCACCCGTTCTGTGCCAGGTCCCATCCCAGGCACTGGTGGCTGCGTGGACCCTGGGTGGGTGGAGAAGTCCAAACACATCACTAGTGGGAGGTAACGAGGACTGCAGTGGAGAAGAGGCAGGGACAGGGAGGGCCCAGGGCACTCTAGGGCAACCACACACAGGTGCTAGCTGTGTGTCTGGCTTAGGGGTGGGTGAAGCCAGGGGGGAGCCCTGAGCAGAGGAGAGGCATCATCCAGGACACAGGTACCGTGACCTCCAGCAGAGTGACAGTGGGGGCTGAGCATGGTGGAGCCCATAGGTGGGTGGGGACAAGACCAGAGACCCTGGGCTGGGTCTGAGGCACCTGGAGGTGAAGGGAGGGGGGGAGAAGAAGGAGGGAGGGGAGATGCCAGGCCTTTGCAGGAGGGAGAGGTCAGCTGGGCCAGATGACCCCAAAATGACCCTGTGAGGGAATGTAATATGGGGTTAGGTCCCATGGGATTTAGTGACGTGGAAACCCATGGCGACCCGACAAGCTCAGAAGGTTAAGGGGAGTAGAATTTCAAAGATAGAGAAGGACCAGCCCAACTGTGCCAGTGGGCGCTGGGGCAGGGAGGGGAAGCCTGTGGGGGCAGTGGCAGAGCTAGACATGGGGGCTGCTGCAGGGGCAGCCAGGGCGGCTGTTCGGCTCCCTAGCAAGCCAGCCTGCCTGCAGACAAGACCCCTCTCCACCCCAGCTCAGCACCCTCCTGCAGTCACTGTCCCTCCCCAGTTACCCGAGCCAATGTCAGGAGTCCCCCTCAGGACCATGGCACCCTCCCCAGGTCCTGCCTGGAGCCCTCCTTGGCTGCTCTCAGAGGACAGCATCTGGG
Source organism: Rhynchonycteris naso (assembly GCA_037038555.1). NCBI lineage: Eukaryota > Metazoa > Chordata > Mammalia > Chiroptera > Emballonuridae > Rhynchonycteris > Rhynchonycteris naso. The sequence goes on along the minus strand of CM072996.1, from coordinate 316,727,769 downwards.
GCCTCAATCATTTATGGTCACTTTCAGCTCCCTCTGGCACCCATTGCCACAGGCAAATTTGAGGGAGGGAATGAATGAGAGAGGGGAAGAGACCTGTCCCTACCTGGGGGGTCCTACCTGGGGGGTCACACCCACTCCCTTCTCAGGAAGTGCTGCTACAGCCTCCCCAGGCCAGACAAGGGTCAGCTAGCCAGGGACAAGGGGTGTCATTACCACCCAAACCCTGAAGCTTCTCTGTCTCCATTTCTAAGCTCAGGTGCTGTGCCCCCAATAGTGCAGCCTGTTTACCCAAGAGAGTGTGAGGGGGCCCCAGGTGGGCTCCTGAGCCAGGCTCCACCTGAATTCCTCCTCACTAGGAAAGCTCAGGCCCTCTGCTCCTGGCTGCGTGACCCCGGGAAGCATGGCAGCTCAGGGACTGGGGCCACTCAAACTCCCCCCACCCCTCTGGGAGCCACCATCAGCCTGTAGCTAGTTGCTCAGAAATGGCTATAAGGACACCAGGTGGGGATACACCCTCTCAGGGGAGGCTGCTCTTTTCGCTGATGCCTGCCTCAGGGAAGGAGGTTGACAGAGGCCTCTGTGGGGGTGGGAATCCGAGCCCAGAACTTGGGTTCCAGGCCTCCTTATGGGGCTAGTGGTCCTGGGGGGGGGTAATGGGGGGAGAGGCACACAATCTCTTGGTCACAAATCAACACCTTGCAATCGAATTGGCTGTGATTGACCTAAAGGCCCCTTGGCCAGATGTTCACAGATAGGAGCCAAAACGCTGGTAGAGCAATATTGGTCTTGGTATCCACCGAGATGGCTGAGGCCACCTTCATAGTATCCACAGGCCTCTGCAGGGCTAGAGTACAGCCTCCGTCCGTCCTGCCTCGCACCATGGAGAGGTGGAGCTGGGTCTTTCTAAGGCAAAAGGAAGGATGGGCCGTGTCACGTGTGTGCACACCAACACTCTTCAGCCCCATGCTGATGAGAGCAGTAAAGGCACCCTGGGGTCCCGCAGTGCTGGGAAGGACGTCAGATCCTGGAAAATGACTCCCTCTGTCCCCAGCACGGGAGACGGGAGACGGAGGAGGGCCACCGGCTTAGAGGAGCCCTTACAGAGAGTATGTGTGGATTTGGGATGGGGGTCTTCTGGGCAGCAGAAGCAAGTGTTGCCTGTCCTGGGGCCCCCTGAGGGGCAGAGCAGCACCTTGAATTGGCCCCGGGTTACCCACTTCATGCTCAGGGCACTGACTCATCTGTCTCCCTCCCCTTCACCTTCCCAGACAAGGTCAGGAGCAGAGACAGTTTGGGTGGGGGTTTGGGATGAGGCCCAGGCCACTGACTGCAGGGGCTCAACTCCTAATTCTCACGTGAGCACCCTCTTCCCCACTTGCAGGTTGAGGCTACGCCGGCCGGGACCACTCAAGTTCAGACCCTCACCAAGTCCCTCCTTGCCTCGGTTACCCTGGAGATAGGACAAGGGTGGTGACAAGACCAGCCTAAGGGATATGAGGGCTTTGTGAGCTGATAGGGATGCGGCATCAGGCTGCATTTACCATGAGCCCAGGGGGAAGGGCGGGTGGGCAGGCAAGTCCAGCAGCAAGCACAAGGCTGTGGTCAAACACAAGGGTTCTGCAAACTGCAGTGAGCTCCAGGGGACTTCGGGCTCAGGCTTTGATCCCAGCTCCTGGGCTGTTGAGAAGGTCTGTGTGTACATCAGCCCCTCCATTGTGAGGCCCAGACAACCATCCTGAACAGGGACACCGGACCCCCCCCCCTTCCCTGCTGAGCACTCCCATTCCCTCTGCACGTGGTCCAGACAGGAGGCCAGCTTTAGCTTGGTCTCCCCCCTCCCTTCCTGACCCCTGCTTCCCGATGCCCCTATGGGCCCTACCTTCACTCTGAGCCCCAATCCCTGGCTCCCCAGTACCCACCCACACCATGGGGCAGGCCACTCAGTGTGTGGGGCTTCTTCCTCCACAGAGAGGCACTCTACAGACCGCAGAAGGATGAAGTGTGGGGTCCCAGGGCTGGGAATGGTGGGTGGGAGGCCAACCTTGACATGGAGGACATTCAGGGGATGTGGGGGTGAAGGAGAGAGAATATGGCTGGTGGTGAGGCCGAGCTGGCTGGAGCCCCTGAGCTTGGCCTCTTTGGAAATCCGGAGTCAGGCAGCAGCTGGCTGTCCCGCACCCCACACCTCCAGAGGGCTGAGCCAGCCCACCCTTTTAGCAGCTGTGCCCTTAATGGGGCTGAACAGAGTGGGGAGTGCATGCAGCCGATCCCCTGAAGTTCTCCTGGGCATCTGGGCGCCCTTCTCCAAGCTCAAGGACACTGAACCATCTGAAAGCACCATGGCCACGGGAAGGAGCCCCCGGGCAGCCCCCGCTATTGTTGCCTCTGTGCACAGGTGCAGCTCAGCCCCCAAAGCCACAGGCTCCCTGGGGAAGCAGAAAACACTCCCCTCTGCTGCCTGTGAGACTCTCCAGAAAGGGCTGGGCAGGCAGCACATAGCCAGCAGCTCCAGGTGGCCTTGGGAACTGGCCCCAGGGGCTGCAGACATCCCAGTGGGTGAGCAGAGCACAGGGAGCTGCTGGCCAGGCCGGCAGGGTGGCCGGCAGGGACAGGGTTAAGAGCTGGAGCTGGCCTCCCTCCCCTTCCCTGGAAATGGCTCCCTGGCTCCGGAATGACTCCGCTTCCCCTCTTAATCTGTATTTTACGAGTGAGAAGCTTTGCATTATGCAAATCGTTAGATAGGAACAGGTGACATTTCAGCAAAGAACATGAGTGCGCGGGCTGGCCGGGCGGGCTGCTGATTTAGACATTAGTATTTGTCACTAGGGTGGCGGGGGTGGAGGGGGGCTCAGCTGTTCACACCTTAAGGTGGAAGTCTGCAGCAGGCACCCCCACCCACACCCTTCCGCTGAGGGCACTCGGTAAGCGGGCAGGCTGCACGCGTGCAGGCTGGCGCCTGTGTCAGGCACTGCTCGGTGGCCCACAGGCAGGGCAGCAAAGCTCCACCCACAGGTGAGGAAACTGAGGCACAGAGAGGCGGATTTCTGGCTGGACGTTGGGCAGAATCCAGGCCAGTGGGTCTCAGGTCCCCATACCCCGGGGCCACTGCCCTGGGTGCACCGTGCCCAGGCTGGCTCTCCACTCCTTGCTCCCCAACACAGCCCACGTAGGCACCAGCACCCATGTCGGCTCCCCCTACACACACCGAGGGCAGCCCCACCCGTTCTGTGAACCTGTGCTCCACCTCTGCCCACGGAGCCCTGACACCCTTTCCGGCTCACCACACCCCACCACTCTGCTCCCCGGGGAGTGCGGGGTTCTCCCGGCGCCTCAGAGCGCGGAGCGCCCTGTGCCCCTGTGTGCGGTGGCCATCCGTCATCCCACTGTCAGACGCGTCCACCGTCCATTTCCCGGAAAGTAGTTTGAAAGGAAATGGACGGAGAGAGAAGTGAGGGGCCACTGCACCTCACAGGGGAGCCTCAGCTCTTCCTCCAATTTTCTAGCTGCCTGGCGCCGCGCGCCGCCCTCCTCTGCGCGCCCGGAGCCCTGAGCCCCGATGGGAATTAGGAACTGGAACGCAGTTCCGCGGCGGAGCGGCCGAGGCAGCGGCGCTGGGGTCCCCGGGGACCCGCGCGCGCGCCAGGGCTGCCGGCTGAGCAGAAACTCCCGACGCCAGCCCAGCAAAACCTGCGCAGGCGGCGGCCCTGGCATGGCTGGCTCTCCAGGCGTGCCCACTGCAGTGACATTTAAGATAAAGAGGAAGGGACTGTCCCTGCTTCAGCGGGAGTGCTGGGCTTGAAATTAGCATCAGAAAAGGAGACGCTCCCTTTTCGCGGAGGGAGCCCTGCAGCCCGGCCACCGGGCTGCTGACAGGCATTGTCTAGCCAGCGTCAGTGGTCACTTCCCCTGGGCTCACAGATGTCAGTCTTGGGAGCCCATGATCATGCCCGTCCCTTTGCACATGAGCAGGTAGAGACATACGGGGGTTTCTATCAAGAGCGAGGGTTTGGGAGCTGCAGGGACTGAGAGAGCTGAGAGGGAAGGGTGGCGACAGTGGGGGAGGCGGAGCCCTGAGCCCTCACCTCCCCAGCCACCCCCTATGGGGACAGTCGAGGGGGGAGGGGGGGGGCTTGAAAACTCCTGGGGAGAGATTTCAATGTGGGGCGTCCCCAGCAGCAGAGGAGGCCTCCGTTCTTCTCTAGGGGTGAGGGCAGTTGTCAGGAAAAGGAGGTGACAGCTTCTCACAGGCCTGGGAACACACTGATGCATGAACACACATAACACACTTACAAAAGCACACACACCTCACATGCACAACATAACATGCTCACACACGACTCACAGGCGCAACATAACATGCTTATACACCCACACATACACCACACACGAACACACAACTCACATGCACACACATAAGACACACAGCCCCTCTGCATGCCAGATGGCTCTGCTTCCAACACACTTCTGCCCGCTTCCTCTCCCAGGCCCCTCCCCCGTCACGGCCCCGCCCTCTCACAGGCCCCTCCCCCGTCGCAGCCTCGCCCTCTCACAGGCCCCTCCCCCATCTCAGGCCCCGCCCTCTCACAGGCCCCTCCCCCATCTCAGGCCCCGCCCTCTCGCAGGCCCCCCGTCACGGCCCCACCCTCACCCAGCCCCTCCTCCCCAGCAACCACTCCACCCTGGAGCCAGAGGGGTTTTAAAAAAATTTTGGACTTAGAAGTTGCAGACAGTACAGAGTCCCATATGCCGGTGTGTCCCCTTCGTCACGGATACTTGGGCCACAACGAAGAACTCAGAGTCCATATTACCCTCAGCGAAACCCCCAGACTTGATTCTCATTTTCTGTGTCCCTCAGAGGTCCATCTTCCAGCCCAGGACGCCCCAGACCCCGCACTGCCTCTCAGGCCCCGACAGCTGGGGGCTGCCCGTGTCCCGTGGACCCTCCAACCTGGGCTGGTCTGAGGTCTGCCTCACAGTCAGGCAGCAGAGAGGACCCAGAGGTCCGGGAGGGGCTGTTCCCCCTTGTGTCACTTGCTCAGGGACAGTGACTGCTGCCCTCCACAGGCCCTGCACCAGGCCAGTCCCTAAGTGCCACCCCACTCCAGGGGAGCAGGGACATTCCAGAGCAGGGCCCCCCCCATGCCCTTCACCTCAAGGACCCTGAGGCCTCTGCTGACCCCGCCTCTGCTCTAGGGTCCCTGCTGGGCCAGGCACCCGTAACTCCCCACCCTCCACAAAACCCTCTATTCTCTGATCCTCCCCATGACGCCATCACCACTGGCCCTCTGCAGCTGCAGCCCTTTGATGTCCATGAAGCCCTACGGGAGGTGTAGTGGGTGAGTAGGGGGGGGCTGTGAGTGGTGAATGGGGGGGGCAGGGTTAACATGACCACGGTGGTCAGCAGATGACAGAGCTGGTCACACGTGGGGTTGGGGGACGCAGGGTGGGAGGGACGGGGCTCCCGGACAGCAGGGACACCTGTGCCCACACACATTGTCTGTGTGGCACAGTGAGATCTCGCCATTTCTTCCTCCCACAGTCTCAACAAAGGGGACAGGAGAGGTTAAAATGCATGATGGGACACATTACAGGTCCAGGTGTCACGGGCCGCAGACTCAGCTTTTCTGGGTGAGAGTGTCGCCCCCACCTGGTAGAGGCACCCACGAAGGCAGCAGGAGGAACAGGGTGCAGAGCCCTCCAGGCAGTGGCTGCCCACCTGTCCCTCCACAGAAGGGCCCTTCCAGGGAAGAGGAACATGGCAGTCACCTGGCCAGCCGGCTCTCTCCCTCAGGAGAAAGACAGGACTGGGACTCTGGACTCCCGGGCTGTGTCTGGACCAGTGACAGTGTCCCTGGAGGGCCTCCCCCATGGCCGCGGCTGAGAACAGGTGGGAAGGGCTCTGTCTAGCAGGCAGGGGGTCCAGAGGGCACAGAAGGAGAGGATGGTGCTGACAGCTGTGACAGCAGGTAGGGGGCAGGCTGGAGGCTGGGGGCCTAGGTGAGTGTCTCCTCCCAGTGAATGGGAGGCATCTGTGCTGCATCCCACCTGCCCCCTGGGGAGCCAGAGGGTAGAAGGCCTGTGCTGTCAATTTCCTGTCTCCACACAGGAAGTGGTCTGGTGCCCTCTGCCCTCCTATTCGAAACGCACAACCTCCCTGCCAGCCAGGTGCAGGAGTGGGAACCGGGGGCAGATGGTGGGCTGGAAGAGAGGTTGCCCTGAGGGGTGGGGCGGCCTGGGGCAGCTAGGAGACTGTCCTTCCTGTGCATGGGGGTGCCCCTCCAGGCCATCGGCCCTATCATCGCTGCAGCCTTATCCTGCAATTCCACCTTAAATAGCTGCGATCCGCCCGCGCACCGGTGAGCTCACGCTAATATTGGCTCCAATAAAGAGCAAATCAGGACTGAAGTTGACTGGTCTTATCGCACAGTCAGAACTGATGGCTGCAGAAGTCATAAAGATCCTATTTAATCTCACGCCTATCTATCACCGCGGACGTCTGCGCCCTCTTTGCGCTCATTACGAAAGCAAAGCAGATCTGGCATGAATAAACGCAGGATGAAGTGCTCACTGGGATGTGGCAGCGTGATGGGGGGGAGGGGGGCGCACCTCCCCCGCCCCGCAGAATCGGAGCTAAATTATTCCATAACCGTGATTTGAGGGGACAGCCCGCAGCACCCCACAGCGGCCTGCGGGCGGTGACGCGTCCTGATAAAACATCCTTCCCAATTTACGGGGTGGTGCTTGACCAAGCGGCGGCGGCCGCCCGCGCCGCGCGCTGTCTAATCACGCCATCAGTGCGCGAGGTGGGGCTCAATGGGGACTCAAATGAAAGGAGATTGGAAAACTACCCTCAATTGAAATTACATTTGTAAATGAGGCAGAGTTCTCTGTTCAGAGCGGGAAGTCACGGTGACTCTCTGAGAACTCAACAGACGAGGCACCGGCTGGGGGCGGGGGTGGGGGTGCACAGGGGCAGCTGGGAGGTGGGGGCACCACGGGTGGGGGTTCCCCGGGGGACACTGCTCCAGAGACAGACAGAGAGAGAGAGAGACAAGGACTCCTCCAGCAACATGGTGAGCTGGCCTGGCCTCACCAGGATGGGCCCTAGACAGCGTCCCTGAACCCCACTGCCACTTCTATAATGGGGCACAGGGTGGCCTCGTAGGAGAGGAGGGGCAGTTCTGGAGGACAGAGGTCTCAGAGCCGGTACTGCCCCCCACCCCTGCCTCTCTGGGGTCGCCCAGCACGGGAGCCCAGGCTCATGTCTGCTTTCTTCTCTCCCCTCCACGGTGCTATCTCTGGCCACCTCCCTCCAGCCTTCATCTGACTGTCTGACTGCGTGTCCCCTCTGGTCCTCTCTGACTGAAGTAGGAGGAGGCATGCATCTTACCCCAGGGGTGGGTCTGCAGCTGCCCTCAGAGGAGGCAGCATGGGGGGGACCACAGCCTACCTCAGGGGCTGGAGGCAGGATGCCCAGGTCAGTCTAACTGGCCATGTGCCCATGACCTTGCCACATCTCCAGGTCCATTCACTGGGGACACTCTGAGCAAGGATAACCATGCACAGGTGCAGGAATGGAGAGGACAGCATGGGGCAGGCTGGCCCTGGAGGGTGGCTGTGAACCCCCAGAGTGGCACATCCAGGCCCCAGATGGTGGCAGGCCCTGGGCAGGGGGCAGGAGGGAGGACACTGGCAGGAGCAGGGAGAGCTGGCCACAGGGATTGGGCCCTGCCCCGGGGTTTGCCCTGGCACAGCCACTCTGCAGAAAGGCCTTTATGTAAATCAAGGCCTAATTAGCCCATCCGGCATTTGTGTAGAATATCATTTTTTAATTACCGGCCCTGGGCAGGTTTGGCCGCTGCCTGTTGTGGGGCCAATTACCATAAATCCCGCGGTAACAATTAGCGACATTGGCGCCCAGCGCACGTGTCTCCGCTGTTATAATTATGCTCGGGCGCTTGTTAATTGGCCTATCTGACTCTTTACTTTTTATGCTGCTCATCTGCTCATTACCGCGGCCATTTAATTCAATTAGCACCTTAATTAGAGGAACAGTCTTGTCCAATGTCGGGCCTTGTCAGGGAGCCGGCTTGATGAGCAAACAGGCGCGGCCAGCCTGGGAGGCGGGGTCCCCCCCACCCTGCATTGCCACGGTGCAGCCCGGTCCAGGGCCCTCGGAGGCCCTCAGAGGCCCTCGGAAGCCCAGCCAGAGGTGCCGGGGCAATTCCTGCCTGCCGCGGCCCCCCCACATCCCCCCACCATGACCTCTGCGTCTCTGCAGGTCAGTCCCTCGCCCACATCCCAGGACGCCCACGCGCCTGGACTGGCCGCTGGGTTTTGTTTTGTGCCACTCTGTTGAAATCGCTATTCCCTGCCTATTAATTCTCCTAATTAGAATTAAATGAAGCATGCTAAATTGCTAGATTAACCAATAATTAAGCAGCCACCGCACTAAAACTGAATACCCCACACAACCCGCCACCCCCTCCCCCTACTTCCACACCAGGGGCGTCGCCCGGCCAACCAGGCATGGGGAGGGCCCGGCGTGCTGCCCAGACACAGGGTAGCGGGACCCACCACTAGAACCCCTGCTGGCCTCCCCCTGGTGGGTGGCACCGTGGCAGCTGGTGACCTTCTAGGAGACTTCTGTGGGTCTGTGAGGTTGTGTGTCTGTGAGGGTGAGCAGGGTGTGTGTGCTGCGGCACAAGGGCGTGGCTGCAGATGTGTGTAAGTGTGAGCACATGGGAGTGTGCACATGTGGGTGAGAGAGGGCACAGCTTGGAAGCCCCACGGGAGCCTGTTGGCCGTAGGAGGTGGGGAGACCCTTAGATGCTTGGGTTGGGAGACAGAACAGGTCAGGTGAAGAGCCAGTCTGGGCTGGGGCTCTGGGAAGACCCCCCTGGAGAGGCATGGCTGTTACTGGGGGTTGGGGGGTGTTCCTTGCACACTATGATTTGGCACAAGGACAACTACAGCGGAGGTGTTCTGCATCCCAGGTGAGACCTGCCAGGTGCCTGTGCCCTAGGTGAGAGCTCCCTGCCCCCATGTGTACCCTAAATGTTTGGAACCCTCCCTAAACTCCCGCTGCTGATGTGGGGAAAACCAGTCAGGCAGGTAAGGAAGGTGTCAGGGCCACATACCCCTGCCCTCCCCCCACCCATCCCAATAGGAAGAAGGAAGTTAGGGAGGAGGAGGTGGGGAGGTGAGTGTGGAGGAGGGGCATGGTCCAGGACCCCACCCCCTTCCACCCCCAACCCCACACCCACAGCACCAGGTGGGCCAGTTCACCCTGAATCCCCCACTGCATTCCAACTCCTCACAACCAAGCTACTGCTCAGGTACCTCCTCATAGACCTTCCCACTCGAGAGGGGCTGCCCCTAGAAGGCTCCCTGGGGCCCCCAACCCTGAGCTCTCCACCTTGCATCCCTGTGGGTGGGGGCCCATCCCCAGTCCCCACACACTCTGACTCCCACATCTGCAGGGGCCCCTGGTGGACACCGTGGGACTTACAACAGTAAGACCCAAGGCCTGTGCTGCTCAGGTAGCCCCCTCCCCACCCAGCCCCCCCCCAGGGCCCTCCCACCTCTGTCCTGTGGCTTGGGGACCAGCATGCCCCTGTTAGGGGCCATGTGCCCACCCTCTGCCCTCTAACCCAGGTCACAGGTGGGGTCTGCTCCTACAACAGCACTCTCAGGCTCCTTTCTGCAAGGACTTACCAGCTGTGTGACCGTGGCGAGTTCCCAGCTTCCCTGTGCCTCAGTTTCCCCATCTGTGGAAGGGGAGAAGACGAAGTCCTGGCATTGCTGAGAGGGCTGACTGAGTTGATGCTCAGGACTCCCAGAGCACACAAGCTGTGGTCAGGTTCACCTGGTGCGGGCTCAGTGCCCCAGCTCCGGCCCTGCTAGGACCCGCAGGGAGGCGGCGGGGGGTGAGATGGGGGGGACATCGGGTACAGCCCAGAGGGACCACCGCATCAGACATTCTGCTCCCTCGCGGCAGCAGCGTCATATCAGGGGCCCGGCTGTAAACTTCCCCATAACAGCCGGCTCCTGCAGCCGGAAGATATTGACTCTGGAGAGAAACAATGGCACAAATAAAATAAAAATAAAAAAAAAAGTTAATTATCCTTTGTGTTTGTAATTTAATTAAAGATGCAGTAAAGTTTTACTGTTTTTTCCAGGTGATGATGTTTAGAGCCCCGAAAAGCTATTTGTGCTGCTGAGATTAAAGTACATTTTAAAATGTTCCTCCAGCACTTTCACATTTGTTGATAGATTTTTAAATTAAACTTTAAATTGTAATCTAAATTACCTCCAACAATTCATGGTCCCTGTAATGAACTCCCACCGTTCCCGCTGTCATCCGTCGATGATGGAGTGCAAACAGGGCTCCCACCGCGGCCGATGCTGCAGGCGCCCGGGGAGCTGGAGCCAAACCCAGTGTCAGGGAGGCCGGGCGCTGGGCTAGGCAGGCAGGCCGCTGGTCACCTGGCCATCCGGCCAGGTCCACCTCAAGGAACAGGCTTCTCACCATGGCAGTGAGAGCCCTCTGTCCCTGCCCACCGCCCTCCACTGCATCCCCACCATCGGCCTCCTGGGCAGGGAGAGGACATGGCCTGGCTAGTGGAATCATCCAGAACCCCACAGGCCACCCCTGTGGCTAAGAAAGGCCTCTGGGAATCTAAGGTGGAGGTGGAGGTCAGTGCAAGAGTGGACAAAAACTGTCCCCGGGCCAAGCAGGCAACCCCTCCTCTTGTCCAAAGGCCCCCTCCTCCAGGCAGGCCCTTCCAACCCCGGGGCCTCTTGTCTCCTGCAGTGTGCGGGGACTCTTGCATGTGGTGCTTGGACTGAGCAGAATTTTACAATTACGACCCTCCCTTAGAGAAGTGACGGGGAAAGGCAAAATCCTGAGCTTTGGCAGGTGTGTGTAAGTTCGTGTGCACACACACCTCAGGGGTATTGCAAGTTGGCTTCCAGACTCTGGCAGTAAAGTGAGTGATAATCTTTTCAGTAGTGGAAGGTCTTACCTCCCATTTGTAAAACACGTAACATCATCTGCCTGACCTGTGGCGGCGCAGTGGATAAAGCGTCGACCTGGGAACACTAAGGTCGCCAGTTCAAAACCCTGCACTGGTCTGGTCAAGGCACATATGGGAGTTGATGCTTCTAGCTCCTCCCCCCTTTCTCTCTTTTTCTCTCTCTCTCTCTCTCTCTCACTCTGTGTCTCCTCTCTAAAATGAATAAATAAAAAGAAATTAAAAAAAAAAAACGTAATATCTGTCAAATGCAAGGAAGTCAGGCCGGCCTGTATATTTGTGTGTGTGTGCATGCATGTGTGTATGCATGCACATGTGTTCATGAGCGTGCATGTGTGCGTGTGTGTTGTATGTATGTGTGTGTATACGTGTGCATGTGTGTGTGTATGTAGACTTTGTACATACATAAGAGAGAAATGGCGTTATTCTAAGGAATCAGCTCATTGGACGGTGGGGCTGGCGGGTCTCTACTCCTCGGGGCCGACCCCAGACTGCACCGAGGTGTGAGGGACGCGGCAGCCCAGTCTGAAGGCTCCAGAGACAGAACTCCCCCTCTCCGGGGAGGTGGGTCTGTTTTCTCTGCGGTCTTTGCCCTGGTTGGGGGAGGCCACTCCAGTAGGGAGGTCCAGCAGCTTAACGCAAAGTCTGCTGACTTAAATGAAACCTCACCTGAAATGCACGTCGGCCGCTGTGACTGAACTTCCGGGCGCCGCGGCAGCTTGGCCAGGTGGGCCCGTCGTAGCTCGGGCCACCAGGCTGGGACCCGGGTCTCGGTTCCCCGAACTTCCTGAGACGTGGTGTCTGGATGCTCGAGCAGTTGTGTCACAGGAAAGCCACCCCATGGTCACCTTCCTTCCTCTGCTGAACACGTGTCCTGGGCCCAGACGCCCAGCAGGACAGTGCGGGCTCACGTCCCTGGCCGGGGGCTCCAGCGGGAGGGGCAGCGCTGTGCTCTGACCTCCACACATGTGTGCATGCACATGTGTTCATGAGTGTGCATGTGTGTTGCACCCCACCGCCGCTCCCCACAGGGTCCCCGCAGGAGGGCACGCTGACCCTGTGCCTGACACTGACTCACAGACGGCTACACAGCGCAGGCGTACGTGGGCGTCCCTGTGGCAGGAGATGCTTTCTGAAGAAGGTGGGCAGGAGCTGACAGAGGCCGAGGGCTCCTAGACCACAGAGGGCACACACGCGAGGACCCAGGGTCCACACTGGCCATGTGCCCAGGTGCCGTTCTGAGCCCTGGGGGGTGTGCAGGCCCGGTGTGCAGGGGGCTGAGTCAGTGGGGACAGAAACAGCCAGACTAACAGCACCTTCAGGACTGACTGCTGAGCAAGAAAGGATCCCCCCCTGCCCCGCCCACCGCGAATCCACCGCGCCAGTTTAGGGCCTGACCGTGGCTCCACACACTGCCCTGTGGCACCCAGGGAAAGGCATCGTCACATGGCAATGCGGGTGAGGGCCATACAGCCCATCTGCCAGGACCATCCCACTGCCAGCACGGGGGTCCCCTCTGGAGGCTGACCTCGCCTGCAGACAGCCACTTCCCGCCCCAAGATCATCCCCTTCTCAGGCACCCACACCCGATGACGAGTTGATGGCAGATATAAAGTCCTCTGTCCCAGTGGGGGCGGCTCTGAGAGATGCCTGCAGCCTTTGAAAAGACCCCATCGCCCCTCGCTTCTCCACCACCTGCTTCCTTTTCTTCCTCACAGATTCAGACCCCAAGGACATCCCTAGTAAGCGTCCTGCAAACGCACCCCCATCTCAAATCCACTCCCCAGAATCCCACCAAAGGGTCAGGCCAACGGCAGGAGAGGCCATGACAGAACTCGGGCTCCCTGAGAGGAACCAGCTACCAGAACCAGGAGGGGCCGATCAGCGGAGAAGCAGCAGGTCAGCAGGAGACATGGAGAGCTCTGGCGAGGGCCTATAAACATGTGTCCCGGGGGTCAGCGCAGCGCTGCTCATCGGGGCACCAAAGTAAGCCCGGTGGCTGGTCTGGAGGCTGAGCGCAGTCCCTCTGGTAGAGACCCGGCTCCCTGCATAATGTCTGACCTGAGACCATTTTCAGATGCACAGTGCTGACCGAGGAGAAGCCAGTCCCCAGGTGGAAGGGATCTCCACACTTGTGCAAGTGCGTCCTAATCGCCCATCTGTCCCCAAGCAGACCACAGCCAGTTGCTCAGGTTACCACACAGCGAGGGAGGGAAACTGGACCGTTCTAAGATGGGCACACACAGTCTAGGTGGGCGTGATGACACAGTCTCCCGTAGAGCGGGGACAGGTGGGAGACAGTGACACACAGAGCCCCGCCCTGGTCTGGCTCATAGCAGGACCACCTGTCCCCCCAGCTTTCCGGTGGCATATGCTCCAGTCCCCCCAAAGGACGTGAGCAAGGAAGGGCAGACCCACGCCTCTCCTGTGGGCGCTGAGAGAAGGCAACCATCACCGTGTCTCAACGCTGCACCCCCCACACCAAGACAGACAACCACAGCCATGGAAAGAACTGGAAGAATGGCAAGGACTCGCGACACCTCCTCTCAACACCAAAGTGTGGGTTCCCATGTACCCCTGACCCATTTGCCAGTCCGTCCCTTGTGAAATACAGATGGATCCTGGAAGACTAGGGTGATCCTGTGTGCTGTGGGTCGGTGAGCTCCCCAAGGCCCAGAGAGCAATGTTCCTGTAGAGGCAGGAAAAAGACCAGTGCCCCAGCTCAACCAGGCAGGCAGGGGCTCCCGCTTACACAGCCTCCTTGCTCCGGTCAGGCCATCGGATGGTTGGATAAGACCCACCACCCCGGGGAAGGGCTGTCTGCTCTACTCCAATGTTAATCCCACTCGGAAACACCATCAGACTCTTAGAACCACATCTGACCAAAGGTTGGCCATTTGGTCACAGTGACACATAAAGTTAACCATCATAATAATGAAATCCTCTGGGTTTTTTTTTTTTTTGAATTTTATTTATTTGTTTTAGAGAAACAGGGAGAGAGAGAGAGAGAGAGAGAGAGAGAAGGTGGGGAGAAGCAGGAAGCATCAACTCCCATATGTGCCTTGACCAGGTAAGCCCGGGGCTTTGAACCTGCAACCTCAGCATTCCAGGTCAACACCCCATCCACTGCGCCACCAGAGGTCAGGCTGAAATCCTCTGTTTTTATGCATCTATGACAATAATCACGATTGTTCCCCTTCTACCCATTCACATTGATCTACTTTCTGATGATGTTGAACCATCTTTGTATTCCTGGAATAAACCCATGGGATAATAATTCTCTTTTTTAAAAAAAGTAGCTATTTCGAGTGGTTATATAGTATTTATGACTTTTTCATTGAAAAGGCTTATCATTGTCTTTTCCAACTTCGCAACAAGATATGCTGAACTCATAAACGGCGCTGAGACTTTTCCCTCATTTTCCATCCTCGGGGAGAGTTTGCACAACAAATAATTTACCTTTCGTGAAGGTTTTTAGGGGAAATTATTTGTTTTCCACTTCAGGTTCTTTAATGGATTTGGGTCTATGTAAGTTTTTATTTACTCGGGTGTCAAGTCTGGCATTTTATATTCTTCCAGAAATGTGTACATTTTTCTGGCGTTTGTTTTTTGTAATACATTCGTGAGTAGTCATTCATAATTTTCCTTTATTATTTTTTCATTTATTTTCCGTTTATTTATTTGCCTCTTCTCTGTTCTGTCCTCTGTCTTGCCAGAGTCTGCCAGTTTTATTATATTTACAAGGACCGCTTTGAGCTTCCCTGGCTTGTTAAAGACATTCTCTACTTCAGTGATTTCTGCTCTTATCTCTTTTAAAAATTAAAAAAATTTTTTATTATTATTTATTCATTTTAGAGAAGAGAGAGCGGAATAGAGAGAGGGAGAGGGAGAGAGAGAGAGAGAGAGAGAGAGAGAAGGGGGGAGGAGCAGGAAACATCAACTCCCATATGTGCCTTGACCAGGCAAGATCAGGGTTTCCAACCAGCGACCTCAGTGTTTCCAGGTCAACGCCTTATCCACTGCGCCACCACAGGTCAGGCCTCTTTTTTTTTATTATTATTATTTCCATCTTGTTTCCTTGCTATATTCTTTAGTTCTTTCCATTGCCTCTTGAGCTGGACACTTAGCTCACTCCTTTTTAATATTTGTCTTCTGACACACGATGTATTTAAAGCCATAATTTTTCTCTCTAGGTGCAGGTGCGACACTGTGCAAGCAAACCGATCATATCATACCCTCTTGGGGTATGTGTGTGTGTGCGCGTGTGTCTGCGTGAGTGAGTATCTTCTTCAGTCTCAGTATTCGAACCAAATTTGGGGCGCGCTCCACCTGCCTCCACAAGTGACCATAACGGAGGACCAGTACATGGCCCACTGCTGTGAACAATAAGTTGTGCACACAATGAATCCCTGTTCTTTATAGGGTATGTAAATTGATAAAAGAGATAATAGAGATAAATTAATTTACCATTCAAATTTAAATTTAAATTTGTATATTCAACCTGTCATTTTATAAAAGTTTGTTAAAAGTTTCAACTACCATAACTTAGATATTTCTCCTTGCAATTGTCTCAGTTGTAGTTCCATATATCTTTAAAAAAAATTTTTTTTTTAATTTCACTTATTGGGTCCTAGCCAGTTCAGTGGTAGAGCGTCAGCCCGGTGTGTGGGGGTCCCAGGTTCGATCTCTGGCCAGGGCACACAGGAGAAGTGCCCATCTGCTTCTCCACCCTTCCCTCTCTCACTTCTCTCTATCTCTCTCTATTCCTCTCCTGTAGTCATGGCTCGATTGGAGCAAAGTTGGCCCGGGTGCTGAGGATGGCTCCATGGCCTCTGCCTCAGGTGCTAGAATGACTCCTGTTGCAATGGAGCCCAGATGGGCAGAGCATCGCCCCCTGGTGGGCATGCCGGGTGGATCCCGGTCGGGCGCATGTGGGAGTCTGTCTTTGCCTCCCCTCCTCTCACTAAAAAAAATATTTATTTATTTAGCCTGACCTGTGGTGGCGCAGTGGATAAAGCGTCGCCCTGGGAACACTGAGGTCGCCAGTTCAAAACCCTGCACTGGTCTGGTCAAGGCACATATGGGAGTTGATGCTTCCAGCTCCTCCCCGCTTTCTCTCTCTCTCTCTCTCTCTCACTCAGTGTCTCCTCTCTAAAATGAATAAAATAAAAAAATAAAATAAAAGACTATAAAAAGGTTACATTTTCTAAAAAATATATTTATTTATTGTTTTATAGATAGAATGGAGAAAGAGAGAGGAAAAACAAGGGAAGAAAAGCAGGAAACATCAACTTATAGTATTTGCTTCTCGTATGTGCCTTGATCAAGCAAGCCCAGGGTTTCAAACCAGAGACCTCAGTGTTCCAGGTCAATGCTTTATCCACTGCACCACCACAGGTCACTCATAATTTCATATATCTTAAGACTGTATCGCTTAATGCATGTATTTGTGATCATTACCTCTTCCTGATCTATTGTTCCTTTGAATCAATGTCTAGTATTCTTCTTTGTCCCTTATGATTTTTTACCATAATTCTATTTTTTATATTAAAATTACTACTCCAGATTTCTTTCAGTTGTCATTTGCCTGCCGGATCTTTCTTCCATCCCTTGGTTTTCAACCTCATTGTATCCTTTTCTTTTCAATGTTTCTTCTATGAGCAACACACTGCAGCCTCTTGCTTCTCATCCAATCTGTGAGCCTCTGCTTTCAGGCTGCTGAGTCTAACTCGTTTACGTTTATTGTACTTATTCTGTTACAGTTGAGTTATGCCACCTTGTGTGTTAACTTCTACACCAGGTTTCTTTCTTTCTTTTTTTTCTTTTCTGTGTCTCCAGGGTTGCAAAGACCCTGCCCCTTTCACTCCAGGCTGAGTAACCTTGACTTTCTAGGTGTTCCTCTCCATGCTTGCCCCTCTCTGGACACACCGCGGCCTCCGCACCCAGGACCCTCTATCCACCCAGAGAAGCCTTACCCACGGCACCTGCAGCGCAGTGCCCACTTGCACAGCCAAGGCCGTAGTCCATCTTAGTGTGACTGAATGAGTGGAATGAGTAAGTCCCTGGTCAGTTTGGACACGTGGCCTGCCCTGAGACTCTACCTCACCTGCGGCTCATTCCAGGTGTGGGTTCAGGGTCCATGCAGGGGCCGGGGAGTCAGTCCCAAGAGGCAAGAATGGGAGTCTCTCCGGAGGTAACCAGGAGGGTCTCGGCAGTGGAAGGACCCCAAGTCCACGGACTAGGACTTCAGCAGAGGGCTCACTAAGGCTACTTACCCTTGGGGCTCCTCTGTTCACAAACAGGGGACACTCGGCCAAGGGTTTCTGGCCCTATATGCCCACCCCTGCCTGGTAGCCAGCACAGGCATCCAGAGCCTCCTTGTGGGCGCAGGGCAGAGAATGTAGACTGACACTAGAACAGAGAGTTAAGTGGGGAGAGATAGTTAAGCCCAAAGCTGTCAGCGCCCCTGACCACAGGCGTGAGCCCAGCACCATCGGCTGGATGACAAATGGATGCTATTTTTAAAGAGAGACGTTGCAGAGATCATTTCTATTTGTTCTCGTGGGGTTTCGTCTGGACTGTTGTGCCCGACACATTAATGCAGCTCTCTGAGGAAGACAAACGGGGAGGCTGAGAGCCCTGAACCCCCGATACCATCGAGCACCACGACAAAAAAAAAAAAGAAAGAAAAAAGTGCCGCGTAATAATCTCGCGAAAGTTTTCTAAATTAAGACCAAACAGATGACCGGCTGTGTATCGCGGCACCAGCCACGTCGGACACGGCACTCCTATCCATCTCCGGGGACACCGAGCCAAGGCTCGGGAGGCGACCTCGGAAGAGGCTTGGAAGTCACCCACGTGGCTCGCGATGTGTCCAGTGTGGAAGGGAGGGCCTGGCTCCTGCCGGGAGACCACACAGATCCTTTCCCCAATCTGCTGGCGGGAAAGAACGTGCCCAGTCAGGACCGCCCCTCACTCAGGGCTGAGAAGCGGGTCCTCAGAGGGTGCAGAGGTCACTGAGGGCCGGCCAGTGGCCGTGACTGACCCCCCCCCAGGGCAGGACATGCCCCCCCCTTGCCCCACAGTTGATCTCACTCCTCCTGCATGCAGCCTCATATCACTCACATGCCCACCCCCCACCCCCAGGCCCCGGCAGCTGCAGTACCCAGGGAGTCTAGAAGCCAGGGAGTCAGGGGGTGGGCGGGCAGGTGGGCAGCTGCCACAAAGCATCTGAAGAGAGACCTGCTGTAGAGATGCTGGAGGCTGGGAGCCCCACCTGCCCTTGCCCAAGACTGAGGTCAGAGGGTGCTCTCCCCGAGTGCTGGTCACAGGAGCCGGCCCATGGCTATGGAGACAGGGCCTGGGATGAGCCTCACCCTGCCTGAAGGTGCAGAATGAAGACTGGGTGGTAGGTAGGGTCGGTGCATCGGGGCAAAGCTGGCATCCTTGTGGGCCTCCTTTCCTGGGCTGCCCACATGTGCCTCGGCACCACCATTCAGCTCCCCAAGGCACCCAGGAGCCTGGCACACCCCCTGCCTCCCTTTGTGCCCCTGAACTCACTCCCAGCACCCCAGGCAGTGCTATCCTTCAGGCCTTCTTCCCACGCTATGGACCCAAAACCGGGATAAGGATCATGATTCCCCCATTCACTGAGCCCCACCGGACAGGCGTCAGACTGCACCCCACCAGACCCTCCTGGCCTCAGGCTCTCTGAGTAGCCCCTCAGCACCCGGCTATCTCCCTGTTTCATGGCCCAACCATCTTTGGACACAGACCCCACTGGCCACAGTGCTAACACCCTGGAGCAGGTGGCAACAAGCAAGTACCAGGGGTAGGAGGATGGGGCAGTGCCAGCCCAGCCTCGCACCTCATTCAGCCCCTCCCCGTTCCCACACAGGCCCCTTTGCAGCCTGCAAGGCCTGAGGGTCAGTGGGCACACTCCCCACCACCTCCCGGGGCAGCACCACCTCCTCACCCTCTCAAGAGACCCGCGACCTGTGTCCAGCTCCCTGCAGGGCCCATCATTCCCCCCCCATACCCCCACTCACCCCCACTGGCGTCCCCCTCAATAGATCAATAGCTTTGGAAATCTGAAAAGAGCCCAAACAAAGAAGTAGGCTTGTAAGTACCCGGCTTGTATCAGCTGATAAATGGGCCCCTCTTTAAGGGACTTATCTCTTTAGGGCCCGCGGGATGAGGGATGGCGTCATTTGTCCTGCCGGCTCGTCTGGACGCGCCGAGCCGGATCTATTTAAAAGATAGCGCGATACTGTCGACAGCAATAGGCAGGGTAATTGCGGAGCGACGGCCAGGGTATAAATTACACGGCTCTAAGTGGCGGAGTGGCCGCGGGAGAGGGGAGCACTCCTGACAATTTACTTGTCCCCGTGCCCCGCCGCCTGCTTATCACAGGCCAGCAGAAGAAACGCACTCCGGGTGAAAAAAATTAAGTATTGATCAAATTAACAGTTTTTACTGATCTTTTTTTAAGGGAGAAAAGCAGTGGAACAATTAAATTTAGAACACAAAGGACGAGCAGGATAACTCTTGACCCCAGCGTGGCAAAGTCTGTGACACCAACAAGCAGGAGATACGGTCTGGGCAGGACTGCCGTCCACCAGAAATTTACAGGGCACAGAGCCCCGGGTTGGAGATGGCAGCGTCATTGCTGCTGCCGCCACCCCCCTCCCCGGCTTTGGCTGAGAGTGGGAGCACCCTGGCTGCAGGGAGGGGGTGCCTCAGAGCGTCCCATACCCCTCCTGCACCCTGCACAGAGCAGGCGGGCCAGACCAGCACCACAGGGAACCGCCCCTCCACTGTCCTCAAGCCCCTTCCTGCCAGATTCCCTTGGTCCCTCAGGCCCTGGTTAAAGAGCTGGGAAGCTGGGGACTCAGTAGTGACCTCATCTCTAGGAGCTCCCACCACAAGGCTCCAAAAGTGGGCAAACCCAGGGGCTTGCAACTCATGGCACAGCCTGGAAGGCTTCCTGGAAGTGGTGGTAAGGGTCAGCCTGAAGGGGCACAGAGATAGACAAGGTGGAGGGAGAGAGAAAGGGGAGGGTCCAGCACATGCCCAGGGCTGAATGCAACCCTTAATACCTGGGGGGACTCTGGGCACAGGGCCGGGAGTCATGGGAAGGAAGATCACAGTAGCACAGTAGCACAGCTGCCAGGGGTGCACATGACCACAGGGACTGCAGTCCTTGGGTTACTTCCCTTTTTCTTTTTTTTTTAAATTTTTTTCTTTATTTATTTATTCATTTTAGAGAGGAGACACAGAGTGAGAGAGAGAGAGAGAAAGGGGGGAGGAGCTGGAAGCATCAACTCCCATATGTGCCTTGACCAGACCAGTGCAGGGTTTTGAACTGGCGACCTCAGTGTTCCCAGGTCGTCGCTTTATCCACTGCGCCACCACAGGTCAGGCGCTACTTCCCTTTTTCTTCTTAAGTGAGAGGAGGGGAGATAGTGAGACAGATTCCTGAATGTGCCCCGACCAGGGTCCACCCAGCAATCCCCATCTGGGGCTGATGCTCAAATTAGCCAAGCTATCCTTAGCACCTGAGGCCAACAATCAAACCAATTGAGCCCCCGGCTGTGAGAGGGGAAGGAAGAGAGAAATGGGAGGAGGGGAAAAGAAGCAGGTGGTTGCTTTTCAAGTGTGCATTGACTGGGGATCGAACCCAGGACATTCGCATGCTGAGCCAACCAGCCAGCCAGGGCCCATTTTTATTTATTTATTCATTTATTTATTTAGCAAGAGACAGACAGGAAGGAAGAGAGATAAGAAGCATCAACTCATAGTCGCATCACTTCAATTGTTCATTGATTGTTTCTCATTCATGCTTTGACCAGCCGAGCCAGTGACCCCTTGCTCAAGCCAGCGACCTCTGGGCTCAAGTCAGCGACCGTGGGGTCATGTCTATGATCCCACGCTCAAGCTGCCAACCCCACGCTCAAACTGGTGACCTCAGGATTTTGAACCTGGGTCCTCAGCGTCCCCGGCCGATGTTCTATCCACTGCGCCACCACCTGGTCAGACTGAATTGCTTCCAAAATGACACTTTTTTACAAAGGAAAGGCAGAGTAGAGATGGGGAAAGACAGGGACAAGGAGACAGGAGCAGAGACAGGGAGAGACAAGGACAGGGAGACACAGGGACAGAGTCACAGAGACAGAAAGAGACCATTCAGTTGCTTTGAAAGGCTCGTGCTGGGATGCGCCTGAGCAGACCGCGGCCTTCTGCTGGTGCTCCATGCAGGTCAATCAGCACGGCTGTTACCCACTCTCAGGAGGCCCACAGCACCTCTGAGAGCACCCCATGGCCTGAGGCAGAGCGGATACCCCTGAGGCCAGCAACATCGAGACAGCCCCATGTCCAGGCAAGCTCCCACCGTGACATGTGCAGGGCCACAGTGTGGCCACAGTGCGGCCGGGCCACCTGGATCTTGTGGGACGGCACTCAGTCCCCTTCCACACCTCCCTCCGCAGGCATCCCTCCATCACTGCCAGGGGGCAGGGCCTCCGGAGTCTAACACCAACTTTGCTCCCCAGGCCACTGTGGTAAGGCCAGGGGTCAGCTCCAGGCTCCAGGCCGGGGTTCTCAGCTGGCCACAGCCCAGGGCATCACTGCCGACCTTCCTGCTTCTGACATCAGCCCCACTGCGAACATCTGCCAATAGAACCAGTCTCTCCCGGAGGTGGGAAGGACCGACCGGTGCCCACAGTGACCCCCATGGGCAGCTGTCCACACAGCACGTCCCTCCCTCAGCACTGACTGAGACATGACTGAGACAAACCAGGTTGTGTCCCTGCCGTGGGGCGCGTGGGGAGGGACACAGCTTCAGTGACTCACACCTCAGCGGGTGCTCCGCCCTTTATGCCTGGGCTCCTGCTCACACCTCCAGCCCATGGGCTGAGACCCCCAATGCCCCACGCCCTCAACGCTTCGGGACTGACCTGGGCAGTGCTCGACCAGGTGTCCCCAACCAACTGGGGATCTTGCAAAACTGCCAGACAGACAGACTCTCATGGGGGCGGGTGAGAAAGTCAGGGTGCTGCGCCCTCCGGGGTCCTGAGCCCGTTCCCACAGCAAGATTCCGAAGGTGCCCTCTGAGGGGGCCAAGCCACTCCCTCTTGCCCCGCTCAGGCTACGTGTGGGGTCACAAAGGGGAAGGCAAACACGGCTCCTCTTTCAGCTCAGAAACAATGAGGGAGCAGCGCCCCCCCAGACCCGGGGCCTTGGCTGTCGTCTGTGTACCCACAGACAGCAGCAGGAATCAGCGCATCCAAATAGCCCCGCCTTTCCCCGCCAGCTTCCCCGGCACAGAGGGCTGCGGACCGGGGGCCGGGACCCCACTCCAGTTCCCGGCGCCTGGATTTCATTTCCTCAGCCCTGAGGTTGATGGGGGGGGCTGAAGTGACCCCCCTCAAACCTTGAGGGCAGAAAGGGAAAATCAGAGGAAGGCAGGGAGAAGAGGGATGCAGCCGAAAGACCCTCACGGGCGGCGGCAGGCATGTCCTCAGAGACGATTTTTAAGCGTGAAGAATGACTGTCTCCAGATCCTTCTGGAACGCCTCCCCTCCCCCCACCACCACCTCCCGGCGTTTGATGCCTTTTCTCTTCATAGTAATGTGTCTTTAAAAAAAAAAAAAAAAAAAGAGCCACTGATATATGTTACAAGAAGTGTATCTCTTTCACCGAGACAGAACATTTTAATTCCCCGACACCTTTTAGTGATTGCTTCAATTTCCGAAGATTTTGATAAAATCATGCGGTTTAAGAGTCGCAGGCTGGAGCTCCTGGCGCGGGCAGAGCGTAATGAAATGCTCCCATTTCATAGCCTCCGTGTGACACAGCCCAGCTCCGGGGGCTTATAAACCCCGCGTGATAAATGTCGGAGCCACGATTGTAAAAATATACTTGTAATTGGGTTAATATGCCTTAAAATACTACCCATCAGTTATCTTTCTCTCTCCTCTCTGTGGCGCGCACGGGGTGTGTGCGGGTGGGTGCCGCCTCTGCCCACCTCGTTCTGCTCCCTCCATCCCTACCTCGCCTGGCAGGGCAGAACCTTCCTCACCAAGCTCTGCAGGGCTGGGGCTGGGGGCTGGGGGGTGGTCCTCAGCCGAGCACAACAGACCCTCTGGCAGGGGTTGGGGGGTGCGGTGGCCAGGCACTCTTGATTACCCCAAGAAAAGGTAACAAGCGCCTCACTCCCTGGGGAATGGGCTAGCCCTGCTGGTGCCCTGTGGAGCCTCAGGGGATGGGCAGCATGCCCGTGGCCATCTGTCCCAGAGACGGGCCCCAGGCTGGGGGACCTGAGAGCCGCGGGTGCGGTGAGGGGAAACGTGGGTTGTGAGCGGGGTGGACAGGTGGGAGGATGGGTGGATGGGTAACTGGATGGGTGGGTGGATGGGCTCCCCTTTCCGCCCCCCCCAAGGACAGAGGCCTTCCACTCCCCAAGGGTTCGTTCTCCCCTGGGGTCTCAGTTTTGCCTGGCGCCCACCCCTGCTGGGAGCCTGTCCTGTTCAGACATCAGACAGCTCAGTCCCCCCAACCTTACCCCCACACCCACTCCGGTCTTCCTCCAGCCTACCTCTGCTTCCAGTCCTCCAGGAGGTAGACAGGTCAGCTCCAGGACAGGGTAGAGCCTGACAAGGACCAACTGGGGCCCCTGAGGGTGGCCAGGGGCTCAGGGCCAACTTGTGGGATAGGGTTCCCTGTCCAGTGGAGCAGGTGGAAAGAAGGAGCCGGCCAGACCACACAGCAGCGATGGGGGGGGTGGAGAAATGAGGATGGGAGTGACCAGCAGAGCCAGACTTCAGCGGTCTCAGCATTAGTGCTGGGACCCACTGAGGTCCTGGAATCTTCTGGAAGGTCCACCTCAGGGGGAAATAAGCCAGCCAACTGACTGGACCGTCCCCTGGGCTGGACCAGAAGAAGTCTGATGAGAACATGGCCCATGTCACAGACGAGGAGCAGAGGCAGAAAGGCCAGCTGGTGACCCTGGCAGCAAAGACAGAGCGAGACAGGAGGCTGGCGAGGGCCCAGACCAAGACCCGGGCAGCGGGGTTGGCGGAGACCTGTGGACCTGCCAGCCTTAGCCAGACCGGAATGTTTTCAGCTGAAAAATAATTGTGCAAATAGTAGCATATCTTTTCAGCAGGAGTCCTCTGGCCTCCCATCACACACACACACACACACACACACACACACACACACACACACACACACACCTGCCCCTCTGCAAGAGCCCAGCTTGGCCCAGCCTGGAGGCCACGCTCCCTCACACACACCACAGACAGACACACATGCCCACAGATCACGCTTCCCCTCACCCCCCTCTGCCTCCTACCCCAGGCCAGCGGGCCCATGAGGAAGCTCTGTCCACCCTGACCCCCCCAGCCTGGTCGCCCTGCACTGAAAGCATCAGCCCTGCTGCAGCCCAAGCACCAGCAAGCACCAGCACCCTCACAGACAGAGGCCACCCGCCCCGCTCTCACCCCACCTCAGATCAGGCTGCGCCGCTGGGCAGAGCCTGGTGCTCAGGTCTACCTGGGTTCAAAGATGCAAGACGCCCTGGCCAGGCTGGCCACACATGCTTCCGGGAGGAGGACACCCTGGAAGACACTCTCCCTCTGAGCGGCAACCCCACGATGACAGGTGGCCCTGCATGTGGATCCTGTCAGGACCTGGGTCAGGTGAGGCTGTCCAAGGATGAGGCCAAGGGCTGCAGATGTGGCCACCACCAGGGTCACATAAAAAAAAACTGGGGACAGAGCCCATGTCTGAGGGTCAGCTCCCCTTACTACTGAGGTTCTGGGAACAAATCCACTCACCTTCCACGAGCCAGGGCTGGGGGGGACCGAGGACTAGGAGGGCCGAGGCTGGGGAGACACAATGCAGGGCGGGTGTGTAATTGGATAATTCCATCCTAAGAGACGGCCAGGCAGGGTCCGCTCCTGGAATTACCTCTAAATGAAAGTCTGTTGGGGGGGCCCCGGGCTGGGTGGACCCACACAGGGTGACGGCCAGCTGTCATTTCCCAGGCCAGGAAGCAGACGGCAAGGCTGGGGCTCTGGCCACAAAGGCTAACGCGAATGAAACGGTATTTGCCTGCTTATGTGAAGAGTGATGAAACTTTAAATGAATCACTGACCTTTCTGGAATGACAGGTGACCCGCGCCACATCTGAGGTGCTGTCGAAATTGCTGCTGCCACCTGAAAAGAAACAATAAGAGACAAATGTGGTTGGAAAAAATTGGCTTGCTTCAACACTGGGGCGGGGGTGGGGCATGGGGAGAGAATTATTTCGGGGGACGTCGCTCAGAGCCCAAAGCTCTGCCCTTCCCCTCACGGGGGTAATGGGGGCGTGCAGGCCCCAGGGAACCTGGGGCTCTCGGGAAGCTGATCCGTCAGGCCACTAGCCCTCGAGGTGACTCCCACAGCAGCCGGCAGGGCTGTCACCAGGAGCACCACCAGCCCACCCTCCCTGCTGCTGGGGCAGCTGGTTACCACCCACCTCCCCAAGACCAGTCCCACTGCACAGGCTGGGGCTCTGAGGGCAGTGGCCGCTGAGAGCTGGCACTGGAACCTGCTGCCCGATTTGCAGCCCAGCTCTGCACATATTAGCTGCAGGGGGAATGGGGGGGGCCAGCTGGGACCGTCCCTGTGTATGCGTCTCCTTGGGTCCGGCAGGGGACAGCAGCCCGCAGGTGTGGGGCTGCTATGAGGCTGAGTGAGAGGTCCCAGGCGAAGGTGCTGTCTTAACTGTGTCTGTCTCGAACCCCGGCCTGCCACCCATGAGCACCCTCCAGGCCCTGCCGCAGCTACCCAAAGGTGAGAACACCCCTTCTGCAGGTGAGTGCAGGGCTCCCAGGGGCCAGGTGCCCTGCTCCCCACCTGAGCAGGCAGGAACAGGAGGTCCCAGGGAGCAGGGATGTGCCTGGAGCTGCTCAGAGATGGGACAGGACACAGCACAGTGCCCCTCTGCCGTGGGTCTCCCCTGGGCTCCGCCTCCCCGACACCCTCCAGAGCTGGCCCTGGTTCCCCTGGACCAGCCCCAACCCCCACTTCAGAGGGCTCCAGTCTGATTCCTTTCAGCACAGGCCACATCCCAGGGCCCCTGGCTGTGCTGGCACAGGTGCCACAACAGGAGCCCACCTGCTGCAGCCCGTCCCGTCGGCAGGTGACGTCGGGCATTGCCCCAGAGCTCCTCCTCGCTCCCCTGGAGGCCCCTGAGCCTCCGTGCCTCCTAGTTCCCTTCCACCCTGGAAGCTGGCCCTGACCCACCACCCTCAAGCCTGATGGCCCTGCCAAGAGGGCCCCGACACCCTCCCCAGGCCTGAATACAGGACTTGCTGAGGGAGGGAGTCCCATGGGGGGCCAAGGGGAGGGAGGCAGCCCACCCCAGTGAGGGCCCATCACGTCCCCGAGTTGGGTGGGCACTCTGCTCACCCACCCTGCCCTTCAGGCCTGCATTCTGCCTGGTGTCCCTCAGGGTCCTCTCTGGGAATGGGGTCTCCACCACCGAACCACTCAGACACAAGTCTACCCCTTGAAACTGAGCCCAAGAGAAGGCCTCACTGTGACAGCCAGGGCTGCAAATCGAGACTTCTGCCCACAGACCCCTAGGCCCCTGAGTGGCAGACCTGAGTCCACTGACAGCCCCCAGGCCTGTCCACACCACCCACAGGGATCAGAGCCCTGGCTCCACCCTCCTCACAGCCCAACGCCACCAGCCACATTCCAGATCTACTTCCTCAGCTCCACAGTCCACCCTCCGCACCTGCATGTGTCCACCACCGGCCTGCCCCCGCTCAGCAGCCTCCTGGCACCCGGCCACCCCCATGTCTCCCCTCTGGCTGAACCTGCTCCTCTCCTCTCAGCCTCCTGGGTGCCGGTTCTGTTTCTCTCCTGCCTCACTGGACCCTCCTCCGTGTGTGTGTGTGTGTGTGTGTGTGTGTGTGTGTGTGTGTGTGTGTATGTAGACCCCACACCACCCAGGCTCCACCCAGCCCCTTCTCTGTCTACATTCACTCTGTCTACACTCACAGGCGTGGAGTGCTTCCTTATCGACTGCAGATGACCAGCCTTCGGTCTGTTGTGCTCCCGGATAGACGGTCAGGCAGGGGTGTGGACTGGCCAGCAGGCTGCCCGGCCCCTGTTCACAGAGGTTGGGTCTGACCTCGAGCAGCTGGCCCGTGTATTCACATGAATACACGTCCACCTGTGTAGACAGCCACTGAGATACAAGTCACACACCAAGCAGGTCACCCACTCAGACACCACAACCAATGGCTTCCGGTATACCGCGTTGTTATTGTTATTACGTAGGAAAACACACGTGACATACCGTTGACCCTCGGGAGCATGTCTAAGCATGCATCTCAGTGGCATCGGGCACATCACGCTGTTGGGCGGCCGTCCCCACCGCCGCCTCCGGAACGTTCCTCTCTTCCCAAAGTAACACACACCATCCCTGCTAAATGCTCCATTCCCTTCCCCCGCCCCCGCCCCCGTCCCTCTATGATTCTGAGCGCTTTCGGGACGTCCCATCAGTGGGACCAGACAGTGTGTGTCCTTTGTGACTGGCTCATTCCATGGAGCACAATGTCCTCTGGGCTTGCCCACGTTGGAGCGGGCGTGAGGATGTCCTTGCTTCCACGGCTGCGTGACAGGCCACCGTGTGGAAGGACCGTGCTGTGCTTGTCCGCCACCGGTCGATGGGTGCTGGGGCTGCTTCCCTGTTTCAGCTGTTGTGAATAACACTGCTGTGAACACCGGTGCGGAGTAAGTAACTTCTCCAAGACCCTGCTTTCGATTTGGGGTGAACCCCGGAAGTGGGATGGCTGGATCGGACGGTCGCTGTATTTTTAATTCTTTGAGGGACCTCAGTCCTGTCTCTGCAGCGGCTGCCCCATCGGGACATGCCTCCCCGTCTCCGCCAACACTTGTTTTCTCGGATTTCTTTGAGAGCAGCCGTCCTCTTGGGTCCTCACACCACAGCGACTTCCCGCCACGGTGCCGGTGTGGACTTCCGTGCATCCCCGTGGGACGTGAGCACCTGAGGGAACTATAACCCTGTGACCCTGCCGCCCGTCAGCAATCATTGCTTCAGGGCTCTGACTGCCCCATCCACCCACCACCCACCCACCCCCCATGCACGTGCCTCGGGGCGCATTTCTAACCAGTAAAGAGACTTGGCCACAATGCACCATCCGCTAGGGGTGACATCTACTCCCCTGACAGCAATGAGGAGTTGCAAGTGTCACGCCGAGAGAGGCCCACGTGACGGACGGCAGCTCTTTGGGACGTCTCCTGACCCACGTGTCACAAGGAAACTGAGTCACACAAGCCCCCAAATAGAATCCGTCCTGAACCCAGAAAACAAAATCCTCCATGAAGGTCTCCCCATCACACCCTGAATTGTGTGACCCCCACTACCCCCTCCCTGGCCAGGCAGCCCCCTTCTTCTGCTCCCTGCTCTTCCTGGCTGGTTTGTGGGGAGGAGGGTCCGTGAGCAGCCGATGAGTCCAGCCCCAGGAGGAGGGCCCAGCAGGCAGACTGGACGGTACAAGGTCAAAAGGCCAAAACCTCACAGGGCCCAGCCACAGAGCAAGGCCCAGAGCACAGACCACAGTAGGTGCTCAGTAAAAGCTCCAACAACTGCCTTCAAAGTTTCCAAGTCTCCGGGAACCGTAGTCAGGGAGAAGTCAGTGAGAACCGAGGGAGTGGGGACAGGCTCCCAGACAGGCGCACAAGTGGACGGAGAAGCCCTTAGCCCGGCCACAGCAGGACATGATGGCAGAGGAGGTGGGAGGGGGAGGGGAAGGGTAGCCGTGCCAGGGCCAGAGAAGAAGACTGCACCCAGTCAGGCACCGATTTCTGAGCATGGGGATCGGCTCCCCTCATCCCAGACTCCCCTTCCAGGTCCCCAGGAGGCCGCAGAAGCCCCTGGCGGGGTCCCATACTTTGGGTCTCACACCCATGCGGGGACACTTTGTGTCCCCGTCAGCGCCGGCTCGTGGAGGCTGGGACATTCATCACCCACTGTCCTTCAGCGGCCCCCGCTCCTGGCCTGAGGGGGAGCCATTTGAACTTGCCCAAGCTGAACAATGCAATATCTCTGTTGAGCGGTAGAGTTGATTAATAATTTGGAAATGAAATCAATATGGCTCTGCTTTTCATTCCTGGACCGTCTCTGTGCACTCGGACAGAGGGACGAAGGGACAGAGAAACTGGCGGCCCCGGGTGGGTCTGCTGACCTGACCTAGGCTGGTCTTGCATTCGCCACAGGACTGCGGACCCTAGCTCCTGACCCCTGACCTGTGACCTCCCACACGCCCTTTGTTCCGCAGTGAAGGGCGGCTGCCCAGTCCTCCCATGGCCTTGGTGACAGGGAGCCTTTGCCGTGGGGTCCTTGCTGAAGCCGCCGTCCCCTGACTGGGGTCCACACATCCCAGGAGGAAGGCCCTGGGCTCTGGGGCTCCCATACCACCAGCCCCGGCAGGTCAGGTCTGCCCCTCTGAGTCCCTCAGCTCTCACAGGGTGGCCGGGCTCTGCACCCACTTCCCTCGAAGCCTGGCCCTCCCTGGTCAGCCTAGTCCAGGCAGAGGGTCCAGTACCCTGGGTCCTCAGAGACCCTCTTGCTGCCAGACCCAAGTCCAGGCCACTCCAATCTGGTGCCTCGATGTCAGTGGTCAGTCTACTCCCCAGCCCTACCCCGTGTGTCCCAGAAACCAGCCCTCGGCCGGGCCACCACCAGCCACGCAGGGCAGCTGAAGCCTGGCCCTGAACACCCCTTTGCCCACTCGCAGGGTGACCTGCCGGCCTCGGCAGGGCCTGTCCTGGGACCCAGGCTCACAAGGGGGACAGCAGCATCCCTGGCTGACACAGGTTGGTAGGCATCAAGGACCCGGTGGGCAGTCCCTGAGCCAGGCAGGACCGTGTGTTAACGGCACGGCACGGCACAAACCACCATGGAGGCCTGGCTCCCAGGTCCATGGGTCTCACCCACCTGGTGGACAACAGGCCGGCAGGGGGCAGTGAGGGTCCCGCCCACTCCTGGTCAGCCCTGGTTCTGAGCTCAGGCGGGTCGTGGTGGGCGCATGCGGAGGTGATGACTCTGGCCTCGCGAACACCTCCAAGAGCCAAAGTTCCTTGACCCGTGCCGGCAGGAGCGGCGTTTTCATAGGAGCCATTGACCAGCGGCATTGATCCTCGAGAATGTATCGCACAAATCATTTTGCACTAAACTGCGGGATCGATGGAGAAATCTCCCGGAAAATTTATATTAAAGTCTCTGTTTGCCTAAATGAGTTCCCAGTGCCCATATTGAATATTTGGCTGATGAATTGAATGGGTTTAAATTTGAACATTGCAGACCCATTAAAGAATGAATTCTTAAATCAAACCCTGCCATTTATGATTGAAATGAGATTTCCTCTGTGAAGGACCAGCCGTGGTGTAAATCAGCCGCGCGTTTTATGCCGAACCATAAACAAGATATAATTCTTTTAAATACACAACAGGTGCCTTAAATCTTTTGATGCATCTTGTATTTATCTGAAGTGAGACTCGCTGTATTTACACCAGGTCGCGTGAGGGCCTTGACCGAGCTGCCCGGTGAGGCTCAAGCCGCATGCCCCCGGCGGTCTGTTGTGCGCACACACGCACACGCATGAACAAGCATGCACACACTTCACATGAGCACACAGGGCACACGCACTCACTTTGCAACTCCCCCCCCAGGGGTCCGAGCAGTAACGAAAGCAGGAGCCATGCCATCTCTGTGCATCCCATCTCCCTCCTCTCAGGGCTCCCTCCTCTCAGGGCTCCCTCCACCCAGGGCTCCCTTCACCCAGGGCTCCCTCCTCTCAGGGCTCCCTCCACCCGGGGCTCCCTCCACCCAGGGCTCCCTCCACCCGGGGCTCCCTCCACCCGGGGCTCCCTTCACCCAGGGCTCCCTCCTCTCAGGGCTCCCTCCACCCGGGGCTCCCTCCACCCGGGGCTCCCTCCTCTCGGGGCTCCCTCCACTCAGGGCTCCCTTCACCCAGGGCTCCCTCCTCTCAGGGCTCCCTCCACCCGGGGCTCCCTCCTCTCAGGGCTCCCTCCACCCAGGTCTCCCTCCACTCAGGGCTCCCTTCACCCGGGACTCCCTCCTCTCAGGGCTCCCTCCACCCAGGGCTCCCTTCCCCCGGGGCTCCCTCCTCTCAGGGCTCCCTCCACACCCGGCCAGCCTTACCTCTCACATCATCACATCTTCTCAGCACCACAGGCTTCACCCTACCCAACCTGGGTGTCTGGGAGCTGAGAGAAGCCCCCCCCCCATTGTGAGACTGTGCTCCCCAGCCACCCACACCAGGTGGGACGTACACACAGGCTCTCTTACTCCCCGTAGCCCCCACCCTCTGGCAAACGACTCCATTCTCCAGGAAGAGCCAACCAAGCATCAGCAACATCCAGGTGCTAGCTAGGCACCCAGAAAGACTTCCTGGAGGAGGCGACCCTGTGCTGGGCCTAGGGCACGAGCATAGTCTCCCTACTCCAGTTTGGGACGACCAGTGGTCACTATTTGCTAGACCATCTTTTTGAGAAACTTTCTCAGGCTTGTCCATCTTGTGGGCCTCTGACCAAGCCCATGGGTGAGTCTTAAGGGGTTCTGGCCCTCAGTTGACCACTCAGGTTTAAAGGGGCTTTGCTGCCCACCGGCCATGAGGACCCCCGACTACGCCTGGTGGTGTAAGGGTCTGGAAACATCCAACGAGAAAACTGAGGCTGCAGGGGGGGGGGCGGGAGGACAAGGCTCCAAACACTTATCCAGGGGCCAAACCTTCCCCTTGGATGTGCCCCCTCTCGGGACCCCTCCTGTCAGCCCTCCAGTCTGCACACTCCCACTGGCTCTCTTCTGAGCCTGCTCCCGCCAGCCCCTCTGAGTCCTGGGGTTTCTCCACCCTCCTGTCCGGAGCAGAGAGGGCACTCACTCTGGGTGGGTGACACCCTGATTCTCCCTCCTTGGCACGCCCTGCTGTTCATGTCTGCTAACTCGGGCCTCAGTGTCTCCTTTCCAGGGCCTCCCTCCCTAGTCCTGCAGAGCTCAGGCCACAGGCCAGGCTGACCTACAGCCCCCGCCCCCCGGCAACGTCTAGCCAGCACTCCAACCCGGCGCCAGCACGCCCAGACTCCTCTGACTCTCTGCCCTCTCCAGGCCGCCCTCAAGGCCACTCCATAGCACCCAGCAAGTGCTCAGACGCCATCCAGCAAGTGCAGCAAAACAAGCACTTTGAAAACTACAGCCACCCCCAGCAAATGGCCCCGCCATGTGGCCCTGGCCCGTCCACTGCTCGGAGTCCCTGCCCAGTACAAGCTGTCCCAGAAAACAGAGGAGAGGGACAGTCCTGCTCTGCACACCTGTCTCTCTCCGCCCCGTCTCTCTCCAAGGCAGCTCACAAGCTGGGGGTGATGCCGATACCAAGACAAGGCACGTGCAGACAGCATGGTGAGTTGTGTCCATGGGTGAGATGAGTGCACGTACGTGTGTGTGCGTGCAGGTGTGTGTAGATGCAGATACTGTGTGCACATGCACAGGGATGCGTGTGCAGGTGTGTGTACGTGTACAGGAATGCGTGTACAGGTGTGTGTGTGCAGGTGTGTGTAGATGCGGATACTGTGTGCACATGCACAGGGATGCGTGTACAGGTATGTGTACGTATACAGGAATGCGTGTACAGGTGTGTGCGTACAGGTGTGTGTAGATGCGGATACTGTGTGCACATGCACAGGGATGCGTGTACAGGTGTGTGTACATGTACAGGAATGCGTGTACAGGTGTGTGTGCAGGTGTGTGTAGATGCGGATACTGTGTGCACATGCACAGGGATGCGTGTGCAGGTGTGTGTACGTGTACAGGAATGTGTGTACAGGTGTGTGTGTGCAGGTGTGTGTAGATGCGGATACTGTGTGCACATGCACAGGGATGCGTGCACAGGTGTGTGTACGTGTACAGGAATGCGTGTACAGGTGTGTGTATACATACACGTGTGCACACACATGCATGTATATAAAGGTGCGTGTGTATGTACAGAGGTGTGTGCACAGGTGTGTATGCATGCATAAGTGTGTGTGTGTACATATCACAACTACAGGTGCATACATTTTAGTGAAAAACATCTGACTGATGTTCTCTAAACGGTAACTGATGGCCAAGCAGGTCAGGGACACCCTTCAGGAGATGTCTTGTGACTTGCTCCCATCGTAACCCTACAGGAGAAAAGCCACATGAATAATCTAAAAACTCAGTGCATTTGCCTGAGTTTTAGTTCTGCCTCTATTCGTGGGGGGTGGGTTTGGTTGGTTTATGTATATCCAACTAGAAAATGTTTGTGTTTCTATAAATCTCTCCCAAACTAGGGCCGTCCCCGTGGAGAAAAGCAGCCGCATCCTCGCCCCGAGCGGACGGAAGCGCCGGAGCTCCCAGGGAATAAACGGACAGGCAACTCGCACCGCCCCCCCCCCGCTCACACAGAGGTGGGCCCCCACGGGACCAGATACACGCGAAATCGGGTGCTCCACGCCCTGGGGCGGTGGACGGCGGGAGGTCAGGGTGGAGCCACACCGGCAAAGCCGCGCTGTTTGTGCACAGCCTCACGTCGCGCCCCAGAGACCTGGGGACGCAGGGCTCCTAGGGCCCCGCCCAGGATGTCAGGGGCCACCTTTCCATGTCACCAGGGGAGGGATGAGGGAGACACGGCCACACAGCAGACCGTAACGGCGAAGGTGACGTGGAAAGCCGGAACACGTGGCCCGTGCCACACACGCACGCGCTTCTCTCCCCTCAGGATTGTCAGGCTCTGTAAAGTCCCCACCAACATGGGAGACACAGGTTACATCCCTGAGCGTCTGGCCCCGCCTTCCCACTCACCGGTCCCCCAGAACCCGCTGTAGGAGACAAAGGTACGAAGGCAGTTTATTATTTCCCTTTGCCGTGCAGTTTAATATCCACGTTTAACGCCAGAGCACGTGAGTTTTGATGTGTAATAGTCTCAAAATCACTGTTTTCTAAATGGCCCTTAATGATTGAGCTTTTTGTCTCCTCTTTGAATCAATGGTTATTTAAGGAAGGGAGGAAGAAATGACATTTTAAACCAGTGGCCAGGCAGTGGTTGCTTCAGCTTCTATTATTGATCCCCAGTGTATTGTTACTTTGTAGCCAGTGAGTAAACATGCCATTCCTCTCTGAGGAGTTCCTGGAGATTGTCCTAAGAGACCATTAGATAAATCTTTTTAATAATGTTCTTTCAGTGCTTAAAAGAAGGGCCTTTTGCATGTCAATTACAAAGTTTGATACACGTAGAAGTTGAATTACCTCTGAATGATGTTATTCACTATGCCTGACCAGGCAGTGGCGCAGTGGATAGAGCATCGACTTGGGATGTTGAGGTCCCAAGTTCAAAACCCCAGAGTCACAGGCTTGAATGCAGGCTCATCAACATGAACCCGATGTCACTGGCTTGAGCCCCAAAGGTTGCTGCTGGCTTGAGCAAGGGGTCACTGGCTCAGCTGGAGCCCCCACCATCAAGGCACATATGAGAAGCAATCAATGAACAACTAATGAAACAACTACAGGTTGATGCTTCTCATCTCTCCCCCCTTCCTCTCTCTCTCCCAAGAAAAATAAATATAAATAAATAGACTGATAGATAACACTGGGGAACAATTTTTTTTTCATTTTCTGTTGCATAAGGTTTTAGAACTTTTCCTATATATTTCTGCATCGCTGATTCCAAATCTGAAATTCGTTTTTTGGTGCATACTCTAGTTTTTATGCAATTTTAATTTTTTTGTTACAGTTAAGGCATGCGTTGGTTTTTAAATTGGAGTTAAAGGGCAACGACTCTTGGATTGAACATAACCACAAGGCAATTGTTTTACAAACATCACTTTTACATCATTGTAGTTGTTTTTAAATGTAAATAATTATTATCTGATAAAAACACCCTCTTATTTTGTTTGAAGATTGAATCATGGCTTCTTCGAGTAGGCGTAAATGTAAGAATAGTCCTGACATCTTCTGTTATATATGTGGCTGTTACACACTTCAATGTCAAAGGTGCAATATTTCATCATTTGTGACATGTGCATATATTCCCTATTTTCAAGTTCCCCTTGGCGATCAAGACAAGAATTGGGCTCCTCATATTGTGTGTCATAATTGTGAGGAAATGCTTTGTGACTGGACAAAAGGAAAACGCAAAGGAATGCCTTTTGGTATTCCCATGGTTTGGCGTGAACCTAAGGACCACAGCAGTGACTGTTATTTGTCTGATCCATACAAAGGGCATCGGCAAGAAAAAACAGCATATAATAGCATTTCCTAATATTCCTTCAGCAATACGACCTATCCCACACTCTGAGACACTCCCGGTTCCAGTTGTCAATGGTTTTATTTCTTCTAAGGACGAAGAAAGTGAACATGGTGATCAAATGTATTTTGATAAGATGCATGAGGAAATGGTTGTAGAATCTGAAGGGTCTTCTTCTGATGCCAAACAGTCATTAACCCCTCAGCAGTTTAGCCAACCCGAATTGAATAATTTAGTAAGAGATTTGGGCCTGTCAAAGAAAGCAGCTGAGTTATTAGTCTCCAGGCTTCAAGAAAAGAATGTACTTCACTGGTCAGCTAAAGTATCCCATTTCAGGAAGTGTGAACAAATTTTTGTGGACTTTTTTTCTGAAGACAAACACTTTGTTTACTGTCATGATATCAGTAGTCTTCTCAGCCAGCTAGGTGTTACCACTTACAGTCCAACAGAATGGCGGCTATTTCTTGACAGCTCTAAACGGAGTCTGAAATGTGTTCTCCTACACAACGGTAATGTTTATGCAGAGGTTCCAATTGGTTATTCAGCTCATCTGTGAGAAGATGATAATGACATAAAAATTGTCCTTGACTTTATGAAGTATGAGGAGCATAGCTGGATCATTTGTGTGGATCTTAAAATGGTCAATTTCCTGCTAGGACAACAGAGAGGTTTCACGAAGTATCCTTGCTTTCTGTGTTTGTGGGACAGCCGAGCTCGGGAGAAACACTGGACACAGAAGCAGTGGCCGAAACGTGAAGCTCTGGAAGGAGGGATGCAAAATATTGTGAATGAACCTGTAGTTAATTGACACAGGATCATTTTCCCCCCACTTCACATCAAACTTGGCTTAATGAAGCAGCTTGTTCAGGCTTTGAATAAAGAAAGTGAATGCTTTCAACATATTATTTCTGCTTTTCCTGCCTTGTCTTTCAAGAAGATAAAAGAAGGTGTATTCAATGGACCTCAAATTCGAACCCTCATACGTGATGAAGAATTTGCCAGGAAGATGAATAAGGAGGAGAAAGCAGCATGGCAGTCTTTTGTGGCAGTTACAAAGAACTTCCTTGGCAACAAAAAAGCAGAAAACTATGAACTTCTGGTTCAAAGGATGCTGTTGGCTTCTGCGACACTGGATGTAACATGAGTGTTAAGATTCACTTCCTGAACAGTCACCTTGATAAGGTTCCCGAAAATCTTGGAGCTGTTAGTGATGAGCAGACTACTGCTGGAGCATCAAACGAGATTGTCCTCAACAAGTATACAAACGCAAGAGCTACAGACGCAAATTTTTTACCTGAATAGAATTTAAATAAGTTTTGTGCAAATTTTATGACTAAAATAAGTGTTTTAATGTGTTCTATTTTGAAATTGTAGACAAATTCTGATGCAATCATATATTTTAGTGTATTAGTGTATTTACTGCATTCTATAAATTATTATATTTTCACAACGATGATGCCCAAGAAGACATTCTACTTCATTATGTTAAACTAAATGTTGAAAATTTTACAATAAGATGAAAACCTAAAATCTTGAATTGCAAAAAAAAAAACAAAACTGTAGCTTACAGAGAAAAAATAATGTCAGATTTGAGATTTGAGATCAGCACACTCCAATTAGGTAAGAACAAGTGTCTTTGTGGATGCAACAAAAATTTTGTTCCCCTGTGTAATCTTATATACAGACATGGACTTGCAGACATCTGATCTGGCCAAAGCCTTGCATTACAATTGCATCTGGACTGCTGCCTTCTTTGTGGGTAGAAGAGTTCTTTAAAATACTTTGTTACTCTCTTGTCTGTCTCACCTCTTCACAGTAGGTTTTACCTCTTATCAAGAGGAGTGTTCTTTTTCTCCATGTGAATGCTTCCTATCTGTAATTACACGTGGTCCGTGAACTTTCCTCCATGCCCACTGACTCTTCAGTGCCCGAAGTGGAGCCTAATTCCTCTCCCTGGGTGTGGGTGGGACACTGTGACCCACTTCCAACAGAATAAAAGAGAATTAATGATGTGTGTCTTCAGGTCACGCCAGCCTCATGGCCTCCTGCTGCTGGACAGGTCCCCGTGGAAAGGGGCAGCTATGTGACTGGGGCATCCGGGGAACAGACCCCAGCCCGTCTAGCCTGCAGGAGTCAAAGCCCTGGCTGTGATCTTATGACAACCCTGATCCAGGACTACCCAGCTTTATGGCTCCCAAATTCCTGACCCACAGAAGCTATGTGGACAACAGTGCCCACTTTTTTTTATATATATATTTTTCTGAAGTGAGAAGCGGGGAGACAGAGAAACAGACTCCCACATGCGCCCAACTGGGATCCACCCAGCATGCCCACCAGGGGGCGATGCTCTGCCCATCTGGGGTGTTGCTCCATTGCAACCGGAGCCATTCTAGCGCCTGAGGCAGAGGCCATGGAGCCTTCCTCAGCGCCCAGGCCAACTTTGCTCCAATGGAGCCTTGGCTGCGGGAGGGGAAGAGAGAAAGGAGAGGGGGAAGGGTGGAGAAACAGATGGGTGCTTCTGTGTGCCCTGGCCAGGGATTGAACCTGGGACTTCTACACGCTGGGCTGACACTCTACCACTGAGCCAACCGGCCAGGGCCTTCATCAGTGCCCACTGTTTACATTGCTATGCGTGGGGTGATTTGTCAGGAGCAAAGGGGACCTGATTCTGTGAGGACACTGTGTGCACCCCCTTTCCCTTTAGGGTTCAACCCGTTCCCACCATAACTTCCCAGGTAATTCTCTTTGGAGCATAAATGTTAGGATTCCAGCAAGAAGCAGATGGCAACCGAGGCCGGTGACAAGATGGCATTGAAGGGACATTTGCATACTCTAGGTGAGCAGGGCTGCGTCCTGTGTGAGCCACGCGGTTCTAGCTGTAGACACACACAGCCACTCTGTCTTCATGGGCCGCTCGTACTCGACGTCATGACGTTCCTTTTAGGTAGCTTCTCTTGTTTCCTGAGCTCCCTGCTCTGTCACCGGCTTAAGAGTTATGTTTCCTTTGCTATTTTATTCTTAGTGATTTTAAAAGTAAACATGTGTCCTGTGCCTTTAAGTTTATATGGTGGTTATATTTGTATTAAAAAAACGTGAACTCGAACCCAATTCCTATTTGGGTTCAGCTCTCTGGAGAACATCATTGAATCAT
Organism: Rhynchonycteris naso; assembly: GCA_037038555.1. Taxonomy (NCBI): domain Eukaryota; kingdom Metazoa; phylum Chordata; class Mammalia; order Chiroptera; family Emballonuridae; genus Rhynchonycteris; species Rhynchonycteris naso. Next base: position 316,689,220 of record CM072996.1, on the reverse strand, counting down.
TTTTTAAAAGAAGGGTCATGGTGGGGTTTCGATGAGTCCTTTCCTGTTTCAGAATCCATCTCAAAAGTGTCACTCATGCCTGACCAGGCAGTGGCACAGTGGAGAGAGCATCGGACTGGGATGCGGAAGACCCAGGTTCGAGACCTCGAGGTTGCCAGCTTGAGCGCGGGCCCATCTGGCTTGAGCAAAAAGAAAAAGCTCGTCAGATTGGACCCAAGGTCGCTGGCTCCAGCAAGGGGTTACTCGGTCTGCTGAAGGCCCGCGGTCAAGGCACATGGGAGAAAGCAATCAATGAACAACTAAGGTGTCACAACGAAAAACTGATAATTGATGCTTCTCATCTCTCTCCCTTCCTGTCTGTCTGTCCCTATCTATCCCTCTCTCTATCTCTCTCTCTGTCCCTGTAAAAAAAAAAAAAAAAAAAAGTGTCACTCATTAGGAAAGCCATCTAGACAGAGTGATTCCATCATAATCTTCTTTCAAAATCTCATAGCTTGTTCCTGGGTGAAATCCCTGTGTATGCAGCTAACCTGGCACCTGCCCCCGAGATGGGCCCGGACACGTACCATGGGACAGTGCGGGCAGGATCTAGTGACTCGCTTCTGGTGAACCAAACAGTGATGGGGCGTCACTGCTGGGACCACTTAACTGGGGTGGGGGTGGGGTGGGGGAGGACAGCTGCCACGTGAGGAGTAGCCCAGGGGACAGCCTCAGGGGTTGAGTTTGGAAATGGATCCCCCTCCACAGCCCCACTGAGCCATCCTCGGACTGCGACCCTCTGAAAACAGGAGGCCACACGTAGCGGTTGTTCTGAGCAAATACCCTTTGGGGGTCATCTGCTGCAGAACGTGTCACTCACATACTAAGGATCCCCCCCAGAACAGCTGGAGCCGGCAGGCGGGTTTGGCTCGAGCAGGACACGTGTTCCATGAACAGAACTCCCTGGTATCGCTGGGCTAGGGGCAAACATTCACAAAGTGAGTGTTTAAAATTATTTAAATTAGAGCCCAAAAATAGCATACACGGGAATAAACTTAACTGAATGTGAGCAAGACACCCCCCACACACACACAGATCACTGTGGGAAACTCAGTCTCAGTCAGTCCTGGTACGGCGTGAATTCTCCCCGGATTGGCACGTAGGTTTGACGCAATCCCAATCAAAATGCCGACAGCCTTTTTTTATTTTTTTAAATAAAACTTGCTGAGTTATATGGAAATGCAGGAAGTCTAGAATGGCCTAAAATTTTGGGGAGAAAGGAAAACATTGGACAGACGCTATGTCATTTCAAGACTCACTGTAGCCTGATCAGGTGGTAGCGCAGTGGATAGAACGTCGAACTGGAACGCAGGGGACTTGGTTCAAAGCCCCGATGTCGCCAGCTTGAGCGTGGGCTCATCTGGTTTGAGCAAGGCTCACCTTGAGCCCAAGGTCACTGGCTTGAGCAAGGGGTCACTCGGTCTGCTGTAGCCCCTTCTCCTCCCCCATTAAGACACATATGAGAAAGCAATCAATGAACAACTAAGGTGTCACAACAAAGAATTGATCCTTCTCATGTCTCTCCCTTCCTGTCTGTCTGTCCCTGTCTGTCCCTCTCTATGACTCTCTCTCTCTCTGTCTCTGTCAAAAAATAAAAAATAAAAGACTCCCTGTAAAGCAACAGGAACCAGGTCAGCGAGCGGGGTGCGGACAGGCGGACGGATCACTGGGACAGAACAAGGGATACAGAAACAGGCCCCGTGCGTACGTATGCCGTCAGTTCACTCTTGACAAGACACCTGTGCTCGCTAGCAGGGAGAGTCTGTCCCAGAAACGTGTGCGGGGGAGAGACGGCCCACACCTCCTTCCATACCACACACTACAAATAAACTCAAGGGGGCTGCACCGAACTGAATCTCCCAGGAGAAAAAGGCCACCGGAGAACAGCTCCATGACTTTGGGGATCACGTGTGGATTTCTTTGCAGTGGTTGTGAGGGGGTCCCTTTATAGAGGGTTTGGGGTTTTATTTGGGCAAATTGACAGCTGAGGTGAGATGTATAGACTTCCTCCCCGTCCGAGTCTGAGCACCTTGTACAATAGAATTGTCTTAAACATTTCTTTCACCTTCGCCGAGAACCACCTGAATCATGGTCATGATTCTTGCACAGAACTTGGGAGACCCGAGAGGGGACCTGTGTTTGCTGGAACCCTGCTCGAGCCACGTCTGTCTTCCACCTGAAGCGCCAGCCCCTCCTGCCTGGCGTCGGCATCTGGTCCTGTTCTCAGGGCAGGTAGCTAGGCACGAACCTCTTAGCTCCCTTCACCCGAGAAGGTCTTGGTCACCCCTTCGTTCTGAGAATATAAAATTCTAGGCTGACCGCTCTGCTCTCAGCACTTGAAAATGGCAGAACCGCAAGGTGGATGGCATGCCCACAAGGACGACCCCGCCCCCCAATCCGGTGGCCGGTGTCATCTTACCCATAAGGGATACAAGACCATGAGACAGCTGTCCTCACACCCAACTGTGTAGCACACCTGTCAGCTGGCCCCCAGTGGGGCTGGTGAGGAATATGTGTCTCCCCTGCACCACAGGAAAGGGACAGGAAGGGCTGGGCACAGAGCCCCTTGTGCCAGGGCCACGGGCAGCCGCCATCAAGCCCTGGAGCAGACACCGCCCGTGGGCTGAGGGGCTGACCGCAGATGAAACCATCCTCAGTGACAGCTCACTGGGTAAGAATGCTTTGGGGTGTGTCCTCTTGCCTGAGGGGAGCCTCGAGGTGGCTGCTACCACAGACGAGGATGTGGTGGCACTGCACCCAGGGCTGTTGGACTGCCTGGCACCTGCAGGCAGGACAAACCAGAGGAAAGGCTCTTTGGTGACCTGTGGGTGACTGTGGCCTGCTTCTAAGTGATCCCCCCCACACACACACACACTGAGGGACGCTGCGGCCCCTGTGTCCTAGCCTCCCTTGTGTCAGGATACAGATGGGGAAACCAAGGCATGAAGCACTGAATAACCCGTCATGCTCATGCAGCTGGACAGCCTCCCATGGTGGCCATCAGCCTGATGCCCCTTCCCCGTGCTGAGATGAAGGGTGGAAGGCAAGTCCCACTCTCAGAACTGGCCATGACCAGGGTCCGAGAGGCCCTCCCTGGGACAGGGACACGTGGCTGCAGGCAGTTCCCTGCCTCCATCTGTCACCACTGGCTCCCTGGCCTGGCCGTAAGCCCCCTGGACACGAGGCACCTGCTCCTGCTCTGGGCTGGTCAGTGCTTTCCCAGGGACAAGTTGCCACTCTGCCACTTCTATGAGAGGTTTCCAATTCTGCTCCAGGGATGGTGGCTGTGAAGCTCAGCCACGGCCTCGAGGGACACAGGCCAGGGGCTCGTCCTGGCTTTCCTTTAACCGGCCAGGCAGTTTTCGGGACTCCACTGGGTTGGCCACCTTCCCCAGCACTGGAGGCCTGGGCAGCCCCTCCTGCGGGCGCGGCTGCACTGGTGACCTTGTGATAACCCGAGTGCCATCCGTCAGCGGCCGGCCGCCAGGCTCCGGAACACTGCGGCAGCTCATCTGAATTCAAATTACCCCGAGAGACGCGCCGCGGTGCGGGCCATAATTCAGCGCGGCGAGGAGGAGCGCGGTCCGCCCGCAGATTGGACATTACCATACATTCCAGGGGCGTCGGACAGCGCCGCTAATGAAAATATCAATCAAAAACTCGGCTGACTTAATGGTCAATTTAAATTAATTAATTGGGGAGGAGAAAAAAGTCGAGGGGACAGCGTTGATGGGTTCCGTCTCTGGTGGGCGGAGAGAAAAGCTCAGGTGCCCGGCTGGACACAGCCCTTGGCCCAGGACGTCCCAGGGCCCCTGGGAAGGGGCGTAAGGCCCAGCCTTCCGGCCTCGGCAGTGCGCCGCCAACTCTAGGTGACCCATCCGACCGCCAGGCTTTGCCATCCTCCGGGTGCTGAGGCAGGACCAGATGGGAGGGTCTGGCAGGCTGAGGGTGGGTGGACCTTGCTCAGCTCAGGTCACCTGGGCCCCTGCCACTCCGCTGGGCCTCTCCTCCTCATCTGTGAAAGAGGCAGGCAGTGTCCACCACCCAGGACGCTGCAGGCTGAGGGTTCATGCAGTGATGCCCCGCGTCAGGTGCTCCTGAGACCCTTTGGAAGGGTCAGTAAATTGTCTTCAAAATGCAGGGAGAGGGTCGGTGCCCAAAGTCCCTTCTGGAGCCTGAGAATGTCCAGTGTCCCTTTTAGTTGTGTGGTCTGGGGAAAAGCTGCCACAAGACCTGGGCAACAAGACAGCAAGGCTCACAAGAGACAAGGAGCCCTTGAGGCAATGACACCGAGCCCCCATGTGACACTGGAGTCACCAGGCAAACCGCCAGCTGCCAGGGAGAAGGCCCAGTTGAAGTGGGATTCCAGGCAAAGCCCACAGAGTGCTTTCTGTCCTCAGGAGCAGGACAGGGTGGCAATCGGCATCCTCAGACCTGAGGTCATGTGGATGCCTCACCACAGAGCCTGGCTGGGACTCATGTTGTCCAGAGGCTGCTTGAGCTCAGGATGGATGAGAAAGTGCCCAGGTCTGGGGCCCAGGGTCCACCCAGACCGGCAGCAGCTCACGCAGGGTCCCCGAAGTCCGCACAGGACAGCCTGGCCTTACCGAAACGCACACAGTCTCGCTCATCAGGTCACGCTCACCCACAAAGGCCCAGGCCACAGTCTCTGCACACCTATGTGTGGGAAGGGCCAGCCCCGCCCCCAGGCCTCCAGGTGGACAGGCCTCCCAGGGCAGGGACTGCGGGACTGGACGGCACCCAAGTGGTCCCAGACAGAGCAAGGCCAGCCTGAGGCTGCGAGATGAGCGAAGTGGCAGGTAACAGACCCCAGGGGCAGCTCCCCATCCCGTACCCATTTTCCCCACCTCTAATCCTGCAGCCTAACCAGGACGGGCAGCCCCCAGATTGGGACCCAACCCCAAATACCCATCAGAAGTCAGACTCATTGGAGATGGTACCTCGGCTCTCTGGCTACGAGAGGCTGGGTGAAAGCGGGCAGGAGAGGTCCTGGGCCCTGACCCCAGAGGCAGCCAGGAGGGTGGCCATGCTGTCTCAGTGAGCTAACAGAAGGGGTTCGGGTAGGGAGTTGAGGCGGGGAGTCAGGGTAAGGTGAGGGTGGGCCTCCCAACCTCTAGAGTTGTGGATGAGATCTCTCTTGGGCACTTTGGGATTTGGAGCAAGTGGTGGTCATGGCTGGGGCTCTGGTTCAGGTGGGATTTGGGTTCAGCACCGAAGTTGCTATTGTGGTTGGATAGAGGTGGAGGGGTAAGGGGGCGCCTATCACCTCTGCTGGACCAGGAGCCTGAGGAAGACCCCTGGGGCCACCCCCAAACCCACCAGGTGCCACGCCCACATCCTGGGGCACACCCACAGTCTCCTGGGCCACGCCCACACCCTAGGCCACACCCACAGTCGCCTGGGCCTCGCCTGCACCGTGGACACACCCACAGTCATCTGGCCACGCCCACACCCTGGGCCACACCCACAGCCGCCTGGCCACGCCCACACCATGGGCACACCCACAGCCGCTGGGCCTCGCCTGCACCGTGGGCCACACCCACCAGCCACTGCCGCTCTGCCGAGAGGCTACAGGGCAGTCCCCAGTGCAAGGTGGGCAGATCTAAAATCCCCATCACCAGCCTGAGGGCAAGGGCTCAGCCCTGGAGCAGCCCTCAGAGGGCACCACCACCACCCTTCGCCTCCAGGGGCAGCTGCCTGGGCCCCACCCTGCTGCTGCCCCCTTCCAGGCTCAGGACAAGGTCCTTGGTGGCTGGAACTCCTGAGCTGGGGCTGTTCTTCCCCTGTCCACTTCCCCTGAGGACGCCCAGCACTCCTCTGGAGGTGGCACCTGGACCCCCCCCCTCCCCAGACTTAAACCCGGCTGGGAAGTGGAAGGCGCCACCAGAGGTCAGTGGAGTGGGTGGCACTGCCTGGAACACCATATCACCACCACAGCTAGGGCCGTTCCCCAGGACCCAGGACCGCCTCGCCACCCTCAGTCCCCACACCGCCACCACCATCCTGACCCAAAAGCCCGCAGGTTGATGCCTCCGTTACCCCAGGGCAATCTTTGCTGCCACCCAGTGGCCAGCAGGGGAAGCACGGGTGGAGCTGTGCCCATTGAGGACCATTTTTATGAAATGTCCAAAATTGGGAAATCCACAGAGACGGAACAGACTGGTGGCTGCCAGGGGGCTAAGAGGGTGGGGAGTGGCAGACAAAGTTAGGGGTTTTCAGGGTGGTGGGATAAACGTTGTTGGAGCCACACACTGTGGGACCATGTGAATATACTGTACTAAATGCCCCTTGTCAGTGGTTAATTTTATTATATGAACTTCACCTCAAAAACACTCAAAAAAGACAAATAGTTTGGAGGTATAGTAACATATAAAAGAAATCCCCAGTTAATAAATCTCGTATGCCCTAACATTAAAAAAATGTGTATTGAATTATTATAACACTTAGAAATATTGCCTGCCAGAGAGACGTGACCTTGGTCCCATGACTCTGAGTTTGCCCAAACCCAGCCCCCTCCAGCCTGCTCACCTGTTCCCTGCTCTAGGGGGCACCTGGCTGCCAACTTGGGCCCTGCCGTGCACAGCGAGTCTCTCTGTCAGCCCATCGCACAGGCACTGATGATCTGCCACTACCCTCTGCAGGTTCAGGGACTGTGTCGTGGGGTCTTCCCTGCCTGTGTTACGTACAGTGATTTCCTGCTCCCGGCTGGACGGGGGTTGGGGAGGAGTTCCCCGTCACGCAGCCCACGGAGGCTCGTGAGAATGACCTCTGAGAGGCGTCTCTGTGTCCAGGGCGCTGAGGACAACCTCGGAGACTCCATGACCCCGCCCCCACCTCCTGGGGTTGGCTTCCTGTAAACAGAGAGGCAAAGGGGAAGGTGTCGCCTCTGATGTCAGGTTTCACGGACGGAGGTAGCTTCGGTCTTGCGTGCTCTCGCTTGCGGGAGACCTGGCTGCCACACGTGAGCCTCCCACGGCGAGGCCCGCGTCGTGAGGACCCGAGGGGTGATCCCAGAGGAAATGTCTGCGGGCAGAGTACCCGAGGAGGAGCCACCATGTGTGACATGGGTGGGGACACTGACTGGCCACTTACTGACCGCACACCGCCTTACAGGGAAGAACAAACAAAACCGCCCAGGACGCAGGAAAGCCCAGAGGGACCTGGCTGGAGCCCAAGTGCTACCGGGACGGCCGCGGTCTGTCCAGGAGGGGTCCACCTGGCTAAGCTTCAGGTGTTTTGCTAGACGAGGAGCTCGTTACCATTTCTAGGGTGCCACCTATGGAACAGAAATGGAACTTACAGATCACAAAGAGAGGCGCGAGGGACAGGCCCGTGACAGACACAGCTACAGGCCACGCAAGCACGCCACATGCTCAGGGTAGAAGCGGAAGGTGGGCTCAGAGAGTGTGTGCTCTGGGCCGCTCGCCAGGAGTCCCGGCACACAAGGCCACAGAGGTTTCCTGTAAAAGGGCACGCTACGCTACATGCCTGGTGACGTCGGCCCTGCTCAGTGTGCGGAGGATGTCGAAGCCCTGGGTCCTTCATGGGTAGGTGGGCACAGGGGCACGCACCATGCATGTGCGTGCACGCACCTCGCTATGTGACAGGTGGTCACACGCCTACAGGCCTCATCCTTAAACCAGGGCTCCCCAAACTATGGCCCGCGGGCGCAGGGGCGCATGCGGCCCCCTGAGGCCATTTATCCGCCCCCGCCGCACTTCCGGAAGGGGCACCTCTTTCATTGGTGGTCAGTGAGAGGAGCACAGGATGCATCCGCACCCATAGTTCCCACTGAAATACTGGTCAGTGTGTTGATTTAAATTGACTTGTTCTTTATTTTAAATATTGTATTTGTTCCCGTTTTGTTTTTTTACTTTAAAATAAGATATGTGCAGTGTGCATAGGGATTTGTTCATAGTTCTTTTTATAGTCTGGCCCTCCAACGGTCTGAGGGACAGTGAACTGGCCCCCTGTGTAAAATGTTTGGGGAGCCTGACCAGGCGGTGGCGCAGTGGACAGAGCGTAGGACTGGGATGCGGAAGACCCAGGTTCGAGACCCCGAGCTCGCCAGCTGGAGCGCTGGCCCATCTGGCTTGAGCAAAAGCTCGTCAGCTTGGACCCAAGGTCGCTGGCTCCAGCAAGGGGTTGCTCGGTCTGCTGAAGGCCCATGGTCAAGGCACATGTGAGAAAGCAATCAATAAACAACTAAGGTGTCGCAACAGCAACAAGAAACTAATGATTGATGCTTCTCACCTCTCTCTGTTCCTGTCTTTCTGTCCCTATCTATCCCTCTCTCTGTCCTTGTAAAAAAAAAAAAATGTTTGGGGACCCCTGCCTTAAACCAACAGGAGGACCCTGAAGATTAACAGGAGAATCTAAAGAGGGACCAGGCTGCCCAGAGGTCCAGAACCCCTCTCCTCAATGACCCCTTCCTTGGTCAGAGGGGAGGAGTAGGGGCCGTGACAGGTGACTTTTACAGCCACATGGAGGGAGAAGCTCACGTCCGGAGCCCGCGCGGCCAGAGTTGGTGGAGAATTCAGAGCCTTAAGTGTTTTTTATTACTGAGCCAGAGAGATGGGGAATACATGAACTAAACGTGGGACACAAGGAGGAAGATAGAACAATAAAGCCCACGTGGGCGGCAGGAGGGGTAGAGATAAAGGCGAATTAATGAATTGGAAACAAGAAAGATGGGAATGCCCGTCGGTAAATCCCAGAGCTGGCTCCTCAAAATAAGGACACTGAACGGGCCAATGCCCGGCCAGCCTGACAGCAGAGGGGACGGATGCCCACGGACCCATGCTAGGGCATCCCACGCCTGCAGAGGCCAAACGTGACCAGGGAGCACACTGCACATTCCCTGTGAGCCGGGCCATTCCCTCAGGCAATGTAAATGACCAAAATAAACATCAAGAGGCTTTAAGCCTGACCTGTGGCGGCGCAGTGGATAAAGCATCGACCTGGGAACACTGAGGTCGCCAGTTCAAAACCCTGCACTGGTCTGGTCAAGGCACATATGGGAGTTGATGCTTCCAGCTCCTCCCCCCTTTCTCTCTTTCTCTCTCTCACTCTGTGTCTCCTCTCAAAATGAATAAAATAAAAATAAATTAAAAATTTTTTTTTCTTAAAAAAAAAGAGGCTTTAAAAAGGACCCCCACAGGGCAGAGAAGCAGAGGTGGTGACTAGAGGTTGATTATGTAGGTTCACTTCCATCTTACAGGTCACAGGGCAGAGCCCAGCACAGAGAAGCTCATCCTAGCTCAGGAGTGGGGCCCAGGTCAATGGTCAGAGAGAGGGAGTAAGGGGTCAGGGTCTTCTCTCCAGCTGCCTGAAAGCTGAGGGCCGAGGCTGGGGTGGAGGCCGGAGGAACCGGACACCACTTGCCTGCAAACAGGACCCTAGTGTGGGGTCAGATGGAGAGGTGGGGGCACAGCTGGGAGGGGCTCGCTGCAGGGGCCAATGCCCAGCCTGGCCCCATTGAGCTCTGTCTTTGCTCCCCACAGTCCCCTCCACACTTAGAGAGGGACAGGGAACAGGGAGAAGAAGGTGGAGACCAGCCCAGGGGGCTTTTCTACACCTAGGCCCCCGGCAGTCGACGGACAGACGGCCATCACAGCCTCCCGGCCCCCATCTGGCTGACACTTTGCGGCACTTGTCCTTGTCATCAGCTGGGGTTGTGTCTCCCCTGGAGGAAGGGATCACACCCCCCGCTTCACTGCACTTCATGGTTAGAGGACCATCACTGGATTCTCTCCCTTCTTGAGTCAGTTTGTGGTGATGACTTTTTCAGGAGCTTGGCCGTTTCCTCTGAGCTGTCCCTAAAACTCTCGTCATCTCCGTGGTCTCTGCTGTGTCTCCGGTTTGTCACTTTCCATCCCAGTGGCTAGTTGTTCGCTCTCTCTCCTCTGTCAAGCCCTCCAGACTTCGTCAGTGGTGCCGATCGGTCAAGGACAGACTGGTCAGTGTAGATGGGCCAGTTCTGCCCATCTGCTCTCGTCTCATTTGTTTTCTTTGACTTGTTCCCTCACCACCAAATACCACCTGGGACTCAGCAAGTGGTAGCTGTCTGCACGGCGAGGGCGGCCAAGTGTCTGAGGGTGAAGTGAGAATTCTAACAGAACCTCCATGGCCCTCAAAAATCCTAAGTATTTCTGCCAGATGGTGGTGGCTCAGTGGATAGAGCATCGACCCAGGACGCTGAGGTCCCAGGGTCGAAACCCTGAGGTCACAGGCTTGCGCACAGGGTCACTGACTTGAGCCCAAAGGTTGCTGGCTTGAGCAGGGGGTCCCTGGCTCAGCTGGAGCCCCCCAGTCAAGACACGTATTAGAAGCAATCAATGAACAACTAAAGTACTGCAATTACAAGTGGACACTTCTCACCTCTCTCCTCATCCCCCTCCATTCCCTCTACCTCTCTAAAATATCAAAAATAAAATTTTTATTTTGCCTGACCTGTGGTGGCACAGTGGATAAAGCGTCGACCTGGGAACACTGAGGTCGCCAGTTCAAAACCCTGCACTGGTCTGGTCAAGGCACATATGGGAGTTGATGCTTCCAGCTCCTCCCCCCTTTCTCTCTTTCTCTCTCTCTCTCTCTCACTCTGTGTCTCCTCTCTAAAATGAATAAAATAAAAAAAAAAGACAAAAGAAAATAAAATTTTTTTAATCCCAAGTATTTCTACCTGGCCCTCTTAAGGAAGAGACTGCTGCCCTCGGTCTAATTTCCTAGGTTGGAGGCTGAGCTCGTCAATCTTTCTACTCTTCCTGTTTTGGGTTGTACACTCCTCCTCCTGACTACGTCAGGCACACGGACACGTCCCCATAGGCGCCGATTTCATGGTCATTCAGTCTGAAATGCTTCCTGATGTGTCATTTCTCCTTCGGCACCGTGAGTTACCCGAACAGCCTTTTTTTTATTTTTAACTTCCTACACATCTGAGATTTTGTTTGCTGTCGTTTTGTTACCGAGTTCCACTCGAAACCTACAATCCATACGATGACAACGCCTTCACAGTCACTGGTCTTTTCCTTCTGACCTGTCAGGGGTCAGTCTGGGTGCCTTCACCTGGAATCAGTGTGACTCCCCCCACCCCCCTTGACAGCCAGCGGCTGAGCCCGCCGGCGAGAGCTGGACTCTTCCACATACATACTGTGTTCTTTTGGGTCAACTTGACCCATTAACTACCGAGAGGATTATCCAAAAATCTCCAACTCGATGGTGGATGTATGAATTTCTGCTTTTCTGTTGTTTTTGCTGCGGCACATGATGTCTGGAATCGGTTAGATTTGGGGGTGCCCCTTCTACTCCTTGGAGACGTGGGTCTGTTTCCACTTACCTTGCTTACCAACATGCCAGCACTCGCCCGTCTCATTCCAGCCACACTCTTCTTCACCTGGCCCTGCGCCCCGGCTGCCATCCGGGCCAACCCCAGTGACACGGTCCCTGCTATTGGACAAGCCATCTCAGGGGGGCCCTCCAGCGAGCCTGACACCATCACCGTGATGGTCTCCGAGGCCCCAGTCCCATCTCCCCACCACTTCCGTCTGGAGGCCGTCAATGGGCTATGCTCTGCTGGTTCCTCAGCAAGAGGACCCTGTTCCTACCCACAGCTCAGAGCGAAAGGCCAGGTGATGACCACTGACCACCCAGGTACCTGAATAGAGCCCATCTCCCACCATTAACCCAAAGTATGACCACCCAGTGTACACGCTTGCAGCTATGTTCCAGTGCGGGGTCCCAGGCTACAAGCCCTCACCTGCTTGCCGGTTCCCGGGGTTCGTCCTGGTCCCTCTGCCTCACATGTAGCCAGGTAGCGGCTCTGGGAAGCAGGTGACACTTTTAGGTGCTAGCATGACCTCAGAAGCCCCTTTCCAGAAGCCACAGAAGGCTCTTTTGCATTTCAGGTGCCCTGTTGGCTCCCATCCCTCTCAAGGCCCCCGACTGGCCGGCTGAGAACCCAAGGCTGCTCCCTGACCTGGTTCTCTGGGGCCTAATTTCTCATCTTTGTCTCTCAATGAAACACTGCTGTTCAGGCAGCAGTAATTAAACTCCCCCGTGGCCGAGAGTATTTCTAGGACAAAGGCTGAAGGCTCCCTCAGGCCCTGCCAGCCCTGACCTCCAAGGAGCCCACCAGGCAGCCCCACGCTGTGCACGGCGTACCTGAGTGCACACCGGCCCTCACACCACACCCGAGATTTAGGAGGAAGACTCTAATGTGACTCAGAAGACACACCTGTGTGGTCACATCAGCTCCTTGTGGCCCCCGGTCAGCACGGGCAGGCGGCTTGGCCTCGGAAGGCCAGTCTAAAGGGCCACCTCCTTCCGCCCTTGCCTGCCTCTGACCGATGGTCCACACCAGTGAAGAATGTGGCTGCCATTGTGAGAGACTTACTCAAGATTTTCTCGGAGAAAAAGAGAAAAATCAAAAAACTTCTCCAAAGAGTATTTGTTTCCTTACGCGGTCACAAGCTCCCTCCTCTCACCCAAAGCTCCTAGGTCACTAGGAGACGGACACCAGGAGAGCCCCCGCCACACCAGGGCCCTCAGGCCGAGGCCTGCCGGGCTCACCCGACACCGGGGAATGAAAACCAGCAAGTCACACATGCAGAGCAAACGACTTTTACTGAAGTCACAGACCAGGTACTGTCTGGCGCACCGTCCTCTCAGCCTGGCCAGAGGCGCCGGGCCAGGGCGCCCTCCACAGCCGCCGAGCATTCGACCGGCCCCCACGGCAGGTGGGGAAGGCGGTAGCCGCGGGGCCGGACTATAACATATAGCATGTGTGCTCCACGGCTGCACGACGCACAGCGCCTTCACTGCAGGTGTGTCAGGGCCGGCGCCCTGGTGTCTGCCTCTGGAACGCATCCCGGCACCAGGATGCCCGGCCGAGGCGCAAAGCGCCCCTCAGGAGAGACTGAATCAGTCATGCTCAACGTTCACAATAACGCGCAGCCTGGTCGGTCTGGACTCTGAGAGCAGACTGGCGGCAGTGGCCACAGCCCTTGGCCGGTCAGTTCCTCTCTATCTGCTCCAAGTCCAGCTCACCACGGTCCAGAGGGAAGGCTTCCTCCCCGGCACTGTCCCAGTCGCTCGGGTCCCCGCCGCTTCCATCCTCGCCGGCCACGGGCTCCCTAGAAGCCCACGGGCTGGGGCTGCAGGGACAGGGCCTGGGGCACGCGCCGAGGGGGCTGGAGCCTGGGGTGACGGGGCCCGTGCCACCGTGTGGGTCCCGCGGGGAGGACACGGCCGTTGCCCTGGCGTCATCGTCATCCTCACCTTCGTAATCAAGGGAGCCAAGGCTTTTGGAATTCTTTAGCGTCTGGAACAGAAAGGGCACATGCTTGAGGCACTTCAAGGAAGGTTCACGGGAGGGCACGTCCCGCCGGCCCTGAAAGAGGTCCCCAAGTCACATGCAGCATCCTTGGTCCCCTGTGCCTCAGACACACCCCCGCCCTCGGGGCTGCCATCCTGAGCCCTGCGTGTCCACATCCCTGGATGTTCCCAGGTGGCCAGCAGGCCTGCAGAAGCCTCAGCACTGCCTGGCCGGTACTCAGGGAGACTGTGCCCGGCTCCACCTGGGACAACGTGCCAGAATTGCAAGCACCTGATCCTAATGCAGCAGGGACACCCAGGGACTCCAGTGGGCAGCCGTGTCCACAGGCCACCTCTGCTCAGGAGAGGCCTGCTGAGTCCCCCCCCCACGCTCATGTCCAGGACCCCTCCCCCAGCCCCCCACCTTTCTCTCTCCTCAGCCCTCCACCCCAGTGGTTCTCTGTCTTCTTGAACATCTCAAATCTTCCTCATCTTAAAACACCTGAGACACACGCCACAGGGGGCCTCCTCTCCGGGGAGTCCAGGCTCTCCAGCTGGCCCATGGCCAGAGCCCCCACATGGTTAGGACAGGGGCTCCCAGGCTCAGACCCAGACGGGTGGGCCTTGGTCAGGTGGCATGCGGAAGTCTGTCTCACTTTAAAAGGACTGGCAGACTTGAGATGCCCTGGTTCTGTCTCAGTCCTGTGCTGTTCACTCCCTACCCTTTCACTGCTGGTGAGTTGACAATCTGACCCCCAAAATCGCTTCCAACTCTGCGTCCTTCTCTGGCCTCGCTGCCCCTGCCCAGGTCCCTGGCCTCACTGTCTCCTCTGTGCACAGTGGCCTCTCGAAGGCAGAAGACCATGGCAGTCCTCAGCCTAGAATTCGGCAGGGGCACTGTCACCCACTCCAGGGCAGGAGCTTCTCAAAGGAGGGCAGAGACTACGAGGACCAACAGGGGATGTGTTGGGCCAGGATCCTGACCCTTCCCATCCACACACACAAAAGACGAACACACAACCCATACAGATAACACACATGCCCCACACGTATAACGTGTGCACAAGGACAGCAGCCTGTCTCTTACCTTTTCCCCACTCCCTGTGCCCGCCTGCCCATCCTCATCTGGGCATCTACACCTATGCATGCCTCATGCTCTAGCAGGGTCACCCCGTTTCCAAGCCAAGCCAAACATCAGCCCCCATGGCTGCCCCTTGTCACACCCTGTCAGACCTCTGCACGCTGGTCTCCCCAGCGCACCCAAGGCTGGCACGCTGGGGAGGACACAGCTGCGCAGCAACGAGGCCATGTGCGGGCCACGCTCTCCAGAACTGCCCTGTGAAGGCACCAGCAGGGTGGCGCCCGCACACCAGTGGAGCCTCACCCGTGTCATCTTCAGGAAGTCCAAGGATGGGCGCGGCCACTGTGTGTCCTCCTCCCGCCTGCGCTTCCGCCGGCTCTTCCTCCCGACGAGCACGCAGGGCTGCGAGCGGCTGCGGAGCAAGCCCAGGCGCCAGCCCAGCGTGGGAGTGGATGACGGGGTGTCCGCGTCTACCAGGCGCTCCTGTGACAGGGACAGGCGCCGGCGGGAGGACAGCGTGCCGGGCCCCGTGGGACACCAGGGCAAGCCCAGGCCTCCCCGTCGGCCGTCCACGAGGCTGCTGCTGGCGGAAGCCGGCCGAAGATCGGGGGGTGAGCTGGGCCCTGCCGCGGGGAGGGCGCCGCCCAGCAGGCTGGTGCTACCCCCGCTGTGGCACCGCCTCTTGCAGACAGCGGTCCAGACCTTGGAGCCGCCGGGGCGCCACGGGGACCGGCAGCGGGCCAGCTCGTCAGGCTCGGACAGAGAGCGGCAGTGCCGCTTGCTGGGGGGCGCCGAGGGGGGCCCAGAGCTCTCCCGGAGGTCCACTGCGCTGACCGCGCCCAGGCCGGCACTCCCAACGCAGGGGCCCAACGGGAAGGAGAGGGCGGGGCCTGTGGCCACCTGGCTCCTGAGGGGCCGCCCTCCGCTCGCGGCCTTCCCGGGGCACCTGTCTGCTGAGGAAAGAGGAAAGAGGCGGTGAGCCCGACGACCTGCTGCCTCGCTGCCTGCCACGAAGCTGGGGCCCCATGGGCACAGAGGGCCGGGCAGGTTGGGCAGTGGAGCTCCCATACTGGGCACATGCACGGTCAGGGCCAGCCACACCGCCCTCCCTGGGCGGCTCAGTCCAGCACCCTCCTCCCTCCTCCAAGGGCACAGAGAGGACAGCAGGGCCTGGCACCCAGCTCTGCAGCACCTGTGCAGTCTGCAGTCCACTCCGCACAGGAGCCCCCCATGGCCAGTGACCAGAGGGGACAGGACTCAAGCTGGCCCTGTCCCGCCCGGGGCCTGTCATACAACTTACAAGTCCACGGTGACCGCTGACACCAGCCAAGGCTCACCAGGAGCACATGTGCCAGCCAGCCTCTCACACGCACACTCCTGCACACCTGTTCACACACTCTCACTCACGTCACACACTCTCCCACTCTCACTCACACTAGGGGTGGCTGGGCCACCCTCCCCACTCAGACGCCGGGGCACATGCGTGGGGGCCATTCCCTGGGGGAGGGGGAACCGCCAGACCCATGCACTCCAGGGCACAAGTGTCCCCCGAAACTGCTGGCCCAGCATGCGCCAACCAACCCCACCAGAGCTGCAGGGCCTGCCTCGCTGTCATCTCTGTCCTTCCTGGTGGCCACCGGGTCCTAGGGAGCAGGCCTTTCTTGTAAGGGCAAGTCAGCCCCAGGCCCCACCCACATCTTCCCAGAGGGACAGGCCTCCCTGGGCCCCACCCACAGACCCACAGAGGGCAAGGCTGCGATGCTGACCAGCCTCTCATGAGGTACAATGCTGCTGGCTGTTGGTGGACTTTCACTCCAGAAGCCAGTCTGGTGTCCCCCCACCCAGTGTCCCACCCAGAGCACGGCCCTAGTGACAGCCTGCGGCCCCAGCCTGGCCTCAGCCTGGCCCCAGCAGCTGCTACAGCCCCGAGGACCTGCCAGGCTTTTACGCACTCACTCACCGCTGGTCTCAAAGGGGAACAAATGGCCACCTCTGTTGTTCAGTTTCTTGGCAGAATACTGGAAGGGACAAGAAAGACAAGTTTCACATGAGACTTCAGAAACAGTCCTGAGTCAAGACGTGGTCCTGCTTTTACCAACTGTGATAAGTTCTCATTGCCCCGGCACTGTCTCTTCCTGTGACGAGAAAAGCACTGACCTCTAGGATACTTCTTTTTTCTCCTTTTTAAATTTTTTTACTTTTCAGCCCGACCAGGTGGTACAGTGGATAGAGCGTCGACCTGGAATGCTGAGGGTCCAGGTTTGAAACCCCAAAGTCGCCAGCTTGTGTGTGGGCGGGCTTGTGGGCTTGAGCGTGGAATCATCAACGTGATCCCAAGGTCACTGGCCTGAGCAAGGGGCCACTGGCTCGGCTTGGTACTGCCGACCCAGGCACATGTGAGAGGCAGTCAGTGAACAACTAAAATGATGCAACTATAAGTTGACGCTTCTCATCTCTCTCCTCCCCTGCCCTCTCCCTCCTGTCTCTCAAAATCAATAACTAAAATTTTTTAAACGTTTAAAATTTTTAATTTTCCGATTCTGTTTTACATTCGATGTTATTTGTGTTCATTTCAGGTGTACGGAACAGTTGTTAGACAATCGTATACTTTATAGAGTGGTCCTTGCAGTGTGTCCCTTACCCACCTGGCCCCACACAGTCGTTAGAGAATTATTCGCTGTATTCTCTGTGACAACCAATCTGCATTTCTTAACCCATTCCCCTTTTCACCAAGCCACCCCCCTTTTTTCTTAGTCGAGATTCTGAAAAGCCTAACAACATTCACGATAGTGTCCACTCCTGCTCCTGAAGGGGGCAGCCCCTATGAGCCACAGGCATCCTCGCAAACTTTGCCATCCGGTTCCTGTTCAGCACGGCCCTTCCTCTACATGGGCCCCGCGCCCCACCCCCCGGGGCCCCCAGGGTGGCCCACTCCCTTCTGTCCTGCACTGAGACACAGCCCAGTCCTCCCCTCTGCAGAAAGGAGCGCCTGCAGCTGACCCTCGGGCCCTCCACACCATCTGCTGTGATGGGGCCACACACCCTGAACCTCAATGAGCAGCAAGCCACAGACAGACCCAGGCCAGGGTGCAGAGACAGGGCAGCTCCGAGCACCCTGTCTGGCAGAGACCGCGCAGGGCCCCCCACCCCCCACAGGGGCCGGGCACTCAGCCACCTCCTCTGGACCTACACCCTATCCAGGGTAGCGGCAGTGTCCTGAAATTCAGGGGACAGAACCCTTGAACATGGCTCCACATAAAGTTCAAAGCCAGGAGACACTAACCAATGGTGACACACCAACACAGGGGCTCTTCCGGAGGGGCAGACGCACAGCAGTGATCGGGCCGCTGGGCACCAGGTGCACAGAGGGTTTGCACACTTTTATGTGCAGGGTAGACTAAAGCGAGGTTTGGGTTTTTTTTAATGATGCTGACAGGCTCTGGGGGCTGCATGTGCCCTGGGACACTGCCCTCCTCCGCCCCCCTGTCCCTCAGACCCAGGCCCACACCCTCCGCCCAGCTCGGGCAGCGCCCGCGAGCCCTCTGGCTTACCGGGCCAGCATCGCAGCTCTTGTGGGCGAGGTCATCCAGACTCTGGTTCTGCAGCTTCTCAGTGATGAGCGTGACCATGGTCAGGGCCCGCCCAGGTCCTCCGTCCACACCGATGGGCACTGGAGTTCTGGAACATCGGGCTCAGCAGGCCCAGGCCACTGCTGGGTCTACACTAACCCTCACAGCTGCATTTCTGTGTCACAGGTAAGCAATCCATTTCCGGCTCTTCACCGCTTCCCATCTGGTTATTAGCAAAGAGAATCGCCATCATGACTACACGCAAAACCATCTGGTCAAGGTCTCTGTCCCGTGCTGAGCAACAACTCTGTAAATACTGCTGATACCTCTGCTGACAGAGGCCCTCCCACCATAAATGACCAGACAAGTTCTCTCCTGCAAACCAGGAAGAGCAGTGTGCTAGATGAAGGGTGGCCGGGTGCACACACACCTGAGAGCCCACCCCTGCCCATGAAGCAACAAGGAAGGCCACCCTTCTGCTCCAGGAGACAAGGAAACAGGAGAGAGACACAGCACAGAAGCTACAAGGTGCTGGAAAGCCACGTCTCAGCCAGCATGGAGAAAACCGAGACAGCCTAGCCTGCCTGTAAACTACTAGATGCCCGCCTGGCCACTGCCTACCACCCAAATGCCCGCCTCACCACTGCCCACCTCACTGCTGACCACTGCCCAAATACCCACCTCACTACTGACGATGGCCCAACAGAGTTAAACATCCCTCCCCCCACTTCATTCAGTTGGGTGAGAGCCCCCTAACTGAAGCTGGGTGGGGGTGTGTGGGGAGGGTGCAGGGAGGGTCTACACCACGCCCAGCTAGAGGTGACAAAGATGTTTGGAGGGGCACTGAGCCCTCCAGCCCAGGAGTGAGGCTCAGATCAAGCCACAGCCAGAGGCAGAGGAGTCAGGCCCAACCCTGTGTCCCGTGGACACTGACAGGGAGAGGGCTTGAGCCTGCACAGTCACCACAAACAGTCACCAACCCTTCCTGGTGGCCCGCTCTGAGTGTGAGCAGCCGACAAGTGCCCCAGCCAAGGGACACAGACAGGAAGTCCCCAGCACCCTGGATAAAACAGATGACGGAGAAGACAAAACCTTCAACAGGACGGTCAATCCCGCCCGCAGAGGGAGAAGGCACTGCCCACGACAGAAGATAGGAACACCCTTGAAATGGGACATTTAGAGAAAAAAGAAAACCAATCCCAGAAAGTACAACACAGGTGCAGTGACAGGCCCTCCAGCATCTCCCAAGTTTGGGTTCCTACCGCCATCGGGCCTCACCGCTCCCCGTTCCCGGAGGCCTCCCTGGGCCCGGCTCCACCCCAGACCAACTGTCCCCCTCCCGAGCAGCCAGAAAGCAGCCTCACTTAGGTGGCCCCAGGCCCTGGGTTGCTGGGGACGACCCACCCGGCAGAGCAGGTCCTGCTGGGGACACGAGGAGCTCACCCCCACAGGTCTGAGGAGGAGAGCGGAGAACCTCCCCCGAGATGCTGCATGTCAACAGAACTCAGTACCTGTCTTCCCCTCTGAACCCACAGTGCTCTCGGGACAGGAACCAACTCACACCCTCCAAGTGACTTTCACCCCCAGAGCCAGCTCTCCATCGCGGGGTGGGGTGGGGGTGGGACAGAGGCAACAGCACCCCCCCGCCCGGGCACACGTGGACGGAGTCATGAGCTCCATTCGGGAGAGATGTGCATCCTTACTCATTCCATCTGCAACGACCCCGTTCCAAGGTCATATTCGAAGGCACTGGGGTTGGGGTTCCTTGGGGGACACAAGCCGTGTGCGTTTTCCATGCCGAGGCACAGGGTCTCAGGAGGTGACGGTGCTGTGTCTGCGTCCACCGGGCAGAGCTCTGCGCCCCCGTCCCCTCCTGGTGGGCACCTCACCCCTCAGCTCTGTGCTTGGGCATCCCATCACCATCAATGGGGACACACGCAGCTGCTCACTGACTGGTTCACTTTACAATCATCGACTGCCTCTGAGGGAGGCCAGTGCATCCCTACCAGCTCCTCCACTTCCAAACCTCCCAGAATGCCCAGAGGAACTTTTCATTGTTACCACAACACTATTGTGTCACTATAAAGTACTCCCACTAAGCCACACAGGGGTGTCTGCTCCCCAAAGTTAACAATCCCTTCCTTTTTCTCATATGCAAACTTTCTGCCCAATATAAATTTCCCCCACAAATCCTCCGATTATAACACTTGACAAAAAAACTTTACTTGGTCACAGATATCGGGGACCTCTGGCCCTCTGCTCCTGGGTCCCCAGGCTCTGCTCAGGCTGGAGACACTGGGCCCTGGGACTCTACTCACCCTCACCTACAGCTTCCCGAGCAGGGCGCTCTGGGAGGGCAGGGACGTCCCTCCTCCCTGAATGCCAGCCGGGCTTTCAGGGTCTACTCCCACCCAGAGTTGGAAAATGTGCACGGGGCCTGGGGACAAGGTCTTCCTGACCCAGAAGCCCAGCCGTCGGGGCCTCGTCACTGCCAAATCCCTCCTGTCCCCCTTCCCCGGTCTGTTTCTGGAGCGGCTGTTGGTCTGACAGTGTGCTCCCGTCCTGGCCCCAACCTCTGACCTCCACCACATTTTTTTTCTGTGACAGAGACAGAGAGAGGGACAGATAGGAACAGACATACAGGAAGAGAGAGAGATGAGAAGCATTAGCTCATAGTTGCATCACTTTGGTTGTTCATTGATTTCTTCTCATACGTGCCTTGTAAGGGGGCTCCAGCTGAGTCAGTGGCCAATGGCTTCAAGATGCATGTGACCCTAGGGTCACATCTATGATCCCTCACTCAAGCCAGTGACCTCAGGGTCTCAAACCTGGGTCTTCCGCATCCCAGTCCGACACTGTATCCACTGCGCCACCGCCTGGCCAGCCTCTGCCACCTTTTCTGTTGCTGCTCATCTACTCCCAGGATGGCCCTCAACGTCACTTTCTGACGACGTGTACTTCTGCTCACGTGCTTCCCCGCCAAGGCCTGACTTTGTGTCTGAAAGTTCTAGGAGGAACCTGAGGTTGTGTGACCGGCTCACCGTTTCCTCGGCCCTGCACTGCACTGCCTCACACCCCCCCAAGTCCCCACGTTCAGGCAGGAGGTCTCCGCAGCCTCACACCCCCCCCAAGTCCCCACGTTCAGGCAGGATGTCTCCGCAGCCTCACCCCCCCCCAAGTCCCCACGTTCAGTCAGGATGTCTCCGCAGCCTCACCCCCCCCCCAAGTCCCCACGTTCAGGCAGGAGGTCTCCGCAGCCTCACACCCCCCCCAAGTCCCCACGTTCAGGCAGGAGGTCTCCGCAGCCTCACACCTCCCCCAAGTCCCCACGTTCAGGCAGGAGGTCTCCACAGCCTCACACCCCCCCCCCCAGTCCCCACGTTCAGGCAGGAGGTCCCCGCAGCACCCGTCATCTCGGCCTTGTTCCCACCAACAGGGAGGACAGACGTCCACATGGTTGTGCGTCACCCGTGTTGCCACCAGTGGGTCTCCGACACGCGGGAAGGGCCGGCAAGGACGTGCAGAGTAAATGAACTCATGCGGACAACCAGGCAGGAACTGGAGTAGACGGGCATCTCAAACTGGCAGCTGCCTCCCACCTCCCAAGTCCTAGGCAGGGGCCTGGCTAGCACTCAACCCGGACCCTCCACTGGCTACGAATCAGACGCCCAGTTCGAAGCTGGACCCTGGACTACCTGCTAAGTCCACCGTGCCCAGACTGAGCCCAGGGCACGCGGTCAACAGGTGTCTCCCAGGAACCGGGATCAGAAGGTCGGTGCGGCCCGCGTGTGGGCACAAGAGCACCAGGTTCCCAGGGGGTTTCACAGCAGACAACACTGAAGTCCGCCCAAATCCAAGCAGAGCCCGACCGCATGGCCAGCACAGCAGCCCCAGACTGCAGACCTACTGAGCTTCCTTTCTACCCAGTTTTCCAAGCTAACACTTGGGCAGAAACTTAGCACCTGTTTGGACATCAGTTATCAGCTGGCGAATGTGAGTGTGGTGGGTCCAGTACAGGACTGCAGAGTCTCTGACATTCCTCCCACGAACAGGCGGCGGGGGGTTAACTGCTGCTTGCACATGGAGGGGCCAGGGGGCTTCCCAGATGGGAGCGGCACAGGCATCCCAGCCACCCCCAGGCTGGAAGACCATGTGGGGTTAGCAGAGGCCGGGAGCCCCTGCTGCTCCAATCTTCTCGGCCAGGTACCAGGCAGATGCAAACCCCTAAGAGGAAATGCTCCCGCCCAGCCCCCTCTGATCAGCCTGCATAAGACCCTCAAGCAAGGCCTGCCAGCCAAACTGCTCCTGCTCCAAAATCCTGGACCCCTGAAAACACGAGCCATGATAAATGGTTAATGTGGTCTGAAGCCACCCATTTTGGAGACAATTTGATATGCTGCCACAGTAACCAGAGTGACACTTGAGGTAAACAGAACTGAAGGCCCCTCTCTTGCTGCTGGAGCCACTCACTCACACTCCTGCGTCCCAGGGAGGCTGGGAAGAAAAGGGATGTGGCCACGCAGGTGAAGTTACGGCAGGCCACCAAATCACCTGTTTTTATTTGGCAAGGCCTAGGGTGCTAAACGTGCCCAAGGCTCAGTCCCTTCTCTGGCAGGACACAGTCAGGTGCCATGTTCAATGATTCCTAGAAAAGTCTAAGGCAAAGCCCTGTGTTGATGCCACAAAGCTGGCACTACTGATCAATTGTGCCCAAGAGGAGTCAAGTCTTTCTCAGGACTTCAACACGAGAGACCAGAACTGCCTGTCCTAACCAGCCAGCATCTTGCTGCTACTAAACTCACAACGAGAAGGTCTGGAGAGCAGGACATTACGTTTAAAAGTGCACAGAAATCATGTTTGAAGTGTTAGTTTTGCAAGTCAACAAAGAAGGTCGCTTCGTAAAATGGAAACTGTTATGACCGCCCTACTGGTGCGAGCAGACTGTGAGACGCTGAAGAAGTAAAACCATGGCGAGTGACTTCCTCATGAGAGAAAGGACGTAAGGTGGGCCCGACTGGCTGGACAGAAGATGCGGGTTCTGATACCATCGGGCCTGCTCACTGGCTGGGCTCTCTAACTAAGCCTGTGCTCCCTTGTCTGAAAACAGGAAGAACGAGCCACTACGTGAGGCCACAAGGAATCAAATTAAATAACATGCATGAAAATGCCTGGATTCCTGGCACACGTTCAAATTATGACCACTTCTAACAGATGCTTAAGAGATTGTTAAAGTCAACTCTCCTTCAAGAAATATTGCTGCAGCCCTGGCCAGGTGGGGCTCAGTGTGGACAGAGCGTCATCCCAGCGCACTGAGGTCACTGGTTCAATACCCGGTCAGGGCGCAAACGAGAAGCAGCCAGGGAATGCACAACTAAGTGAAACTAAGTGGAACAAGTGAATGCTTTTCTCCCTACTTTTCTCTTTTTCTACCTTCCTCTCTCTCGTTCTCAAAATCAATGGAAAAAGAAAAAGGAAAAAGGAAATACTGCTGCCAAAAAAGCTAAAAAGGTTTATATATATATATGTGTATATATATATTTTTTTAAAGTCCTTTTTAAGTTTTTTATTCAAATGCTTACAAAGCATCTGTGGGGATAAAAAGAAAAAACACCCTAGGTGTCCCCTGGTTATTTTACCTACCAGTAAAAGCAGGTAAGTCTCTCCGTGTGCCTGCTCTCTGTGCACATAAGTGCACAGGAGCAAATGTCTCTGTAACTAGGAAAGGTCCCAGGGCATCCACTTAAAATACAAGACAGTAACTGGAACTTTCTCCATCACGCTCTTCCAGTAGCAATAAGAACAGCTCTCCCTCCTGAGGTCGCCAAAGCCAACATAAGTCAAAAATGTAAGGATCCCTGCATAAGGCGGAACCATTACAGCAGCTCCTGTTCACATCACACATGGCCACCCCGTAGTGTGACCCTCAAATAAAGTGGCATCACAGAGTGCACCAGAGCTCCAGAACCTAAGTCCGTGGACAGGAAGGGGATAGAGGGGTTTCATTTACTGAGCCATGGGAGGGGACCAGGTATGCCACCGCCATTGCTTAAGGCAAAAAGGGGACTTGGGAGGGGAAATGGGCCCGACCTGGGAAATTCCTGAGCAAGGAAAATTCAGTGAAGACTGGAAGTAGAAGAACCATCTGAAAGAATCACTGTCTAGAACTCCTGCACTAACCAACCCAATTTAAAGAAAACGTCACTGTTGCCCTGGCCGGCTACTCATTCGGTGGTAGTGTTGTCCCAATACGCCAAGGTTGCAGGTTCAATCCCTGGTCAGGGCACATACAAGAATCAACCAATGAATGCATCAATAAGTAGGACAACAAATCTATGTTTCTCTCTCCCTGCTTCCCCTTCCCTTCCTCTCTCTAAAACCAATAAGTAAATAAATTCATGAAAGAAAAGTCAGTCTGCATAAACAATTTCGATTGCAATTTCAGAGGTACCGTCAAGAACTTCCAAGTTAACTGGGACAAAGTGTTTCCCCACCTTCTAGGATCAGAGCGAGAGGCTGCACTTCCTTCCGGGAACCTGCTGTCTTGTCATCCGGGTCACAGACGATCACAGGGAGCGAGGTGACCGCTGACGGGTCTGGAGAAGTGGAATCTCTCTGCTCAAGTTCGGTTTCTCGAAGACTGTGGGACCGAAACACATCCTGGACGCTTCCTCTCCCCGTCTGGAAAGAGTCCTCGGTGCTGACCGCTCACCGTCCACTTCACCCACGAAAGGAGTCAAAACTGGGGGAGGATTTCGATATGTTTCCAGGTCGTGGGAAGCTCAGGATGGAAGCAGAGGGTCCCCCCCACACCCGTGGTGATAATAAAGCGCAAATCCTCGGGTCCAGTTCAGATCGGCCAGTGCTCTGAGATGAAGGGAAAATAAAGCGATAGAAGCACAAGACACCCATGCAGCCACCCGCAGGAAAGGTCCCAGAGGCTCAACGCCCCTCTCCGGTGCCCCGCAGAGTCACCGTGCACAGGTCGCTGGGAGGGTCCGGCCTCCCCACGTCGTCCGGGGCCAAACTTGGAGGTTCCCTGAGCGGCACACTTCCTGCTTCTCTCTCGCTACACAGGACAAGCACAGGAGCCCCCCAGAATGACGACAGCTCCAACAGGCGACACCCAAGTCTGTTCAACAAGTGGCGGCGCGGGCCCAGAGGGTGCGTGGAGGGCGCGGGGTTCCGGGACGCACGTGCGCTGCTCCCGGGGCGCGGGGTTTCGGCGGCCGGTCCGAGGAGTCTGGCGCGGCTGGAGTCCCAGCCCCGGTCTCGAGCCCCGAGGTCTCCGCACCCTCGGCGACCCACCCGCCGCGCTCTCGGGGTCCAGCGGCGAAAACGCTCGGCACCGACGCGGGTGGCAAAGCATCGGGCCACGCGCGAACCGGGATCTGCGCGCTGACAGCAGCGGACCTTCTGGCCCAAGTTCACGCACGGCCCCGCGCCGGCGCGCGCACGCACGGCCCCGAGGAACGTGCACGCATGGGCGGAGGGCGCGCGCCCGGCCGCTGCCTCACGGGTCGAAGCCGGGCCGGTATCTGAGCGCAGCAGAGCGGCCGCGGCCACAGCCGGTCGGTCGGAACGACTGAATCGCCGGCCCGGCAGGCCTCGCTCCTCCCAAAACGGCCGACCCGCCTCAAGCACGGGGGAAACACAACGCGTGGCCCCGCCCCCTCCGGCCGCGCTCATTGGCCGCCTGGCCGCCGCCACCGCCCCGCCCCCCGGCGCAACGCGCACGGGGATTGGACTGCGTCCTGGTGCGCGTGGCCTAGGACGGCAAGGGTGGGGCCAGCGCCTACGGAGTGGGCGGGGACTGTTTCTGGGTGGGCGGGGTCTGAGACGGCATGGGCGGGCCAGTGCCCTTGGAGGGGACGGAGGTACGTCTTGGGCGGAGCCTGAGGCGGCAGGGGGCGGGGACGCACCAGTGGAAGGGCGGGGAGTACGCCGATGTAGGCGTGCGCTGGACGCGACTTCTTCCGGGGTCGCGAAGGCGGGCGGCGGGGGCGACCTCAGGCGGCGGGTGGGGGGACAGGGAGGGGGTGGGGGGTTTGGGGGGGCTGAGCGGGGAAGGCCGGTGGCTCGGGCTGGTGCGAAGGACTTGGCCTCGCCAGCAGCCAGGCAGTTTGGGATGTCCCTCCTTGCACTAGGTTCCCACTTTCCCGTTTGTATCCGCCCTGCGGGCGACTGCAGTGTGACCTTGAGCAAGTCTGTTAAAGAGCGTGCTGTAGGCCATCTCCAACACAGTACGACAAGCAGCAAAGATGAGTAATTAGGGCTGAAAAGGAAGAACTGAAACTGCCGTTACTTATACCAAACACGGTTTTCTACAAAGGTATACCAAGAGACCACAGGGCCATCAAATAGCTTATAATATGGAGCAAGGGAGGAGAGCCCAAGGTCACACTCACAGTCAGGTGTCCACATGCGACCAACAGAACACGGAACGCTTGGGAAAGGGCCATTCTCAACAATCGGGCTCCTCCGAGGGAACGCGAGATTTTAAGACCTTTGTGGTCAAGGTTACAGAACACTGGTGAAGGTGTTAACCGAATGGAATGGCCAGACCGCCCTCTTGGTGGACAGGAAAACTCAGTACAGCCATGGCGGTTCTCACCCAACAACCTGAATGTCTCTTCACTGCCCGCCCCTCTGCTCATTTTCTAATAGGGTTCATGACCAATGAGTTTTGAGAGCCCTTCATGTTTCAGGTACACGTCCTTGGTCCCCTGTGGTTGGCAAAGATTTTTCCCTCTTCTGCAGTTTGTCTCTTCATCCTCTTAACAGTTGTTCACAAGGCAAAAGTTTTTCATTTTGAAAAGGCTGGGTTTCCGTTTCGCCTTTTATGGATTGTGTTTGGTGTCAAGTCTAAGACCTCTGCCTAGCCCTAAATCCCAACAAATTTCTGCAGATGTGATCCTTTTACACGTAAAAGTCTGTGGCCCGCTTTAAGTTAACTGTTGGATGAGGTGTGAGATTTAGGTTGAGGTTCAGGGCTGTGCCTGTGGATGTCCAGTCACTGAGCATTTAAGGGCCCCTGTGGTAGGCTGGCTTCTAGGATGGCTCCAACAGTGCCCCTCCCAGGAGTCTACTCCATGTCACCCCCCTCTCCTTGAGGGTGGGATGCCCAGTGACTTGTTCCTAACCCAAAAAGGGACAGGCTATTGGCTTCCAAAATCAGTTATAGAAGGCTGTGACATCCATCTTGGTGGCTCTGACGAAGCCAACTGCCACATGGAGAAGCCCAGCTGGCAAGGAACAGAGGGTGACCTCTGGCCAATAGCATGTGAGGAACCGAGTCCTGCCAGCAACCCTGAGTGAGCCTGGACATGCTCCTTCCCCAGGCGAGCTTTTACATAAGGCCCTGGCCCCTGCTGACATCTTGACTGCAGTCCTGTGAGAACTTGGACAGAAGGACCCAACTCAGTCACAGAAGCTGAGATACTAAGTCTCTTGTGATATACTAGGCTTGGGGAAGCGTGTTATGCGGCACTAGACAAGGTCTGCAGCCTACCTGTCTGTGTCATTTCTGCCCCAGAAGGGGAGGAGTGGGGAGGGGAGACTCCTGGGGAACTCAAATTCTGCATTTTCCCTGGCAAGTGCACTGATGGTCATGACACCTAGAAACCCCTCCCTAAATTGCATTCAAGGCTGTTGGGCGACACACCACATGACCTCATGTGGCTTGGTGTTCACATGGGGAAGAAGCATGAACTGGACAAGGTTCCAGGACCCCTCCTGGGGCAGACCCAACGAAGTCTAGGCCTCCCTGAAGCCACGAGAACTGCTTATAGTGGACCTCCCACTTCCTAAGTGCCTGAGTGATTGATTAATCTTGCCTGAAGGCCACCCCCTATGTGCCTGCTGACAATGTACAGGCTTTGTGGAAGCACTGAGGGAGGCCCCCTGCAACCGTAACAGAGCTGGGCTACATGGCAAGTCTGCATCCTCACCCCACACAGAGCCCCTGATGTCCTGGCAGGCAGCGCTCTCCAGGGCTCCTCACCGCTGGGGCCTTGGTGGGGACACCAGCCTGGAAGCCCCTAGTGTCCGTATCTGGAACCTTTGCTTCCTACACACCTACATTTTCCACCAAAATATAAAGATAAAAATAAAAGCATGTAATGGTTCACATCATTTTAAGTTAAAGCTATGGCGTGGACCTGACTGGTGGTGGCGCAGCAGGTGAAGCGTCACACTACACGCATCTCTGAAATGGGCGTCTCACAAAGTGGCCTGGCCTGCACATGAGAAAACAACAAAACAACAATGACAAAAAATATAATCCCAAAACATACACCCAAGATTTTTTATTTTTAAGATTTTATTTATTCAGCCTGACCAGGCGGTGGCGCAGTGGATAGAGCGTCGGACTGGGATGCAGAGGACCCTGGTTCGAAACCCCGAGGCCGCCAGCTTGAGTGAGGGCTCATCTGGTATAAGCAAGGCTCACCAGCTTGAGCAAGGCGTCACTCATTCTGCTGTTAGCCCCCCGGTCAAGGCAGATCTAAGAAAGCAATCAATGAACAACTAAGGTGCCACAACAAAGCATTGATGCTTCTCATTTCTCTCCCTTCCTATCTGTCCCTCTCTGTCTCTGTCACCAGGAAAAAAAAAAAAAAAATTTTATTTGTTCATTTTAGAGAGGAGAAAGAAGAGAAGAGGGGGAGCAGCAGGAAGCATCAACTCCCAGCATCAACTTGACCAGGCAAGCCCAGGGTTTCAAACCAGCGACCACAGCATTCCAGATTGACGCTTTATCCACCACTCCACCACAGGTCAGGCCCCCTCAAGATTCTTAAACATAAAATTAATGTGCATCCTAATGATCCCAAGTCCCACTCCTCCCCACCCCCAACATATGCACAAAACCAACCCTGGTTCAGAGAAGACAACTCACACGTTCATCCCCAAGGCTCTCGCAGTTGGTCAAGTACGATCACATGCCTTTGCCCAGCAGGCCTTTCAGCTTTGTCTACATGGGGTAGAAGGGGAACCCCTTAAATTCTACATCCATTGGAAGAGCCACCCACTTGGGCCCATAAAGCCAGAAGTGCAGCCTCCGGGTTCAGGCAGAGGCTGCCAACTCACTCACCCAGGCGGCTCAGCAACTCTGTCCTACCCAAGGGACAGAAGAATGAGCAACCTGCTGGCTGAGCTGCTGAAAAAAAAGCACCTGCAGGACAGGATCCTTGGTGGCCCAGCAAGGAGCAAGAATGGCCTCACAATACACGAGGCAGAGTCAGTGGGGGGATGTGGGATGACAACCCTGATAAGCTGACCACGTCCAGCTATACACGGCAAGATAGGAAAATGAACCACCAGGGGGACCAAGATAGCAATCAGCCTGGAATTGTGAAGAATTAATCATACTGGGCAAACTCAATTCAGTTCTGACACTTCCTGGTCCTGTGGACAAGAGTCAAGAATAAAGGAAACTCAATCCCAGCTTCCTGGTTATTTGTAGCGCATACAGAAAATACTAGATCGTGTTCACATTACAAGGCAAGCTCTAAAGTCTCAAGACTGATTTCCTTGGGGGCTTAAGAGAAGTCCAAGAATTTAAATGTGAAGCAAAGGCTCGTAGCCGGGGCAGATTCTTCTAGAACCAGTCAGATATCATAACCCTGCTCAAGACCATCCCAGCTGCCCACCCCATTCAGAAGAAAGCCCAAGCCTCTGACCTCCCCCAACTCACCTGCTCCCGCCAGCCCAGCCTTCTTGCCCTTGTGTAAGGCGCCACGTCCACCCTCTGCCACAGGTCAGCTAGTGCTCCCCAGACCTCCAAGCCTCACCCTCCTCCAGCATCGGCCCCAAACCCAGAACTGTCTGGCAAAGTCATAAATCAGGTAAAGACTCTTTATTTCTTCAATCTCATTCCATACAAAAGCAATAAAAACGTAACAGTCTTAACAAGTTTACAATAGAATGTTTGAACAGAAAATCTGTATACATTATCATTTACAGCAATTTTACATGGTAAATTAACTGTGTAAAAAATGTTTTTCCTACATCCCCTTGCTGCTGTAACTCCTGAAATATTACTGGTAGAAGGCCTACCTCGCGCTATGTACAAGTACCCAATTAAGACTGCGTAACTTACATAAAACCTATTACTTCAATATCTGACTGCTCAGTGCTCTGTGTGCAGAAAAAAGCCACCTTGACATATTGAGGGAAGGCCAAAAATTAAGACTCCATAAAGATAGTAAAGGATCCGATGTGAGAATCCTCAGATACCAGTAAGAAAAGCCGATGCCAGATTGGCCCTGAACACAGCCAAACCCACACCAGCCAAGTAACAAGCTCAATGTGTCAAACTCTGGTGGAGACCAGCTAAAGCGTGCTTGCAGGCAGACTTGGGCGTGGGCTAAGCAATGAAGTCAGTTGTGAGATTGCTTCAAGTTTGATTTTTACTGGATTTAGTTGCATTTACAATTTAAAACATGCAAAATACACTCACTATACACAAAATCGTTTAAGAAATAAGGCAAGGATAACAATTCACCATGAGATAACACACTACTAACAGGAGCCTCCCGTGATAAACATGACGCATGCTTGGCTGACCTCCACCTGCCAGGCAGAGGCAACTTGCTGTCTGCGGCTTCCGCGTGGTATCAGTTAGCTCATGGCTGAGAAGTCTTTCAAGGGTTCAGTTAAACAAGCTTCCAGGTCAAACTCATCCTCCACCTGGCAGTCCACGTGTCTGACTTTGGTGGGTGTGCCAGAGTACATATCCTAGAAAACAGAAGTGTGGGTCTCAGCTAGCCCCCCCGCCCAAGGACTCAGAACCAGTGGCGCTAACCCCACTGAGAGTAAGTGCCGCAGCCTACAGCCACAGCACGCCAGGCTTGCAGCCAGTCATCACCGGCAAAGGCCTACAACGCTGGAGCACAGGAAGGAAATTCAAAACAACAGCTAATTAAGAGTCACAGATGACATCCAACTTTGTTTTAGCTGGATGTGTCCAACTCCTCCCCACTAATCACCTCCCCCCATTTTAGAAAACTACTGACCCTTTCAGGCCTCTGAGCCACAGCCACTCAACTTGACCAGGAGAAACAGGAGCTGCCCTGTGGACTAGAAACCTGCCATACCCTGCCTTGTGAAGCCGTCCTGCCAGACAGCCGAGCACTCGCTCACCGGTGGAGGAGGGGCCGCCTCAGCTCCAGCAACAAGGGCTGAGGACAGCCCCTTCCCAAGCCCGTCTCACCCTGAAAGTGGAGGCCACTGCCAACACCCCACATCTTGTGGGCGTCACGTGGGAGAATGAACACACTATGTACAGGGTGCTGTATGAAACAGTACTTTTCATATGCACAGAGAAGACCAAGGGGCTGGACGGCACTGGGCAGCCGCTCCCAGGACAGAGGTCAGTGTTCACTTCAATATACTTCTGGTTGCTTTAATGAACAGGTTTTGCTTTTTTCATTTAAAAGGTTCAATTGAAAGGTCATACATTGAAATAAATTAAAATTTTTCGTTTACAACTTAGGAAGTTTAAACCAGTTGAAGCCCAGGGTTTATAACAACTAAAACCAAAATTTAAAATAAATGTTTAAAAAATAGTCAGTGTCATGGTGAAAGGGCAGAGATATTTCAAGATAAAGGAAATTAAAACATGGCAACTCAATCCTATAACCCTTGATTAAATTGAGTCAAGAAGAAATGACAACACTGGGACAACTGAGAACCTGGCTACGGGCTGTTTAGACAGCCCTGTGAGCAGTACTAGGGGTGCCCAGTGCTGAGCCGGGCAGCCCCACCACCCACAGCTCACCTGTGTGGTTAGGGCGCACGTCAGCAAAAGCGGATGAGTCAGATTGAGCCAAAAACCTAAATCCAGGCCACTACCTAGGAACGCCATCAAGTCATTTTGATGGTTACCACAAAGGGAAGGATAAGAGCCCCTTTTCTCACAAGCATCAGAATCACACTTCGCTGAAATTACAGCTTATAAAGGGGCACATAACATCAACACGTGACCTGGACACCCACGCTGAGACACAACCAAGGGAAGGTACTCACGAGGTTGTTATCCTGAGAGCTCGCCTGGGACTCAGAGCTGCTTTCTGCAGACTCAGTCTCCATTTCCCCGAGGTCTACAGGATGTCTGTGGAATCAAACAGGGACGAATCACCACCTAGCAAAGCCAGGAGACCCGTGACACAGGGAAGTTCTCCATATCTGTTCGCAAAAAACAAACCTGACACCATGCTGCCCCCTAAGAGCCGCACCACTGTACGACTGGCTCAGAGCACCGGTCTGCCCAATCTCAACCACAGCGGAGATGTACACCCACAAGCACCCTTTTAAGTAGAAGCACCAACAATAAGATCAACCTGGAGCAGGGGGGAATGAACACCATGGCAAACCAGACGACACCTTGTCACTAATTTTTCAAACTTTCTACTCATAGAGAGAATAGGACAACACTGTCACAATAGAAAAATGTCAGCGTGACACCTGTAAGGCTAAACTGTAAAGCCATGCTAGACATCGTTTCAAACATGGCAGTTTAATAACTGCACAGCAGGAGACAAGTGCAAGACCATCCTCTCCCCCATCCTGGTCAACTGGCACCCTGACCCCGTGGCAGACAGTCAAGCCTGAGCTCTTTCCAACTTGGCACAAATTTAAACCCAGCAGGGAAAAGCTAAAAACTTTTTAGTTATAAAAAAAATCTACTTTCATAGTTCAAAATAAGTTCCTCAAATCATTTTTAGAATGTTTATCTTAAAAACAAATAAACAGGCCTTGGCCAGTTGGTTCAGTGGTA
Source organism: Rhynchonycteris naso (assembly GCA_037038555.1). Taxonomy (NCBI): domain Eukaryota; kingdom Metazoa; phylum Chordata; class Mammalia; order Chiroptera; family Emballonuridae; genus Rhynchonycteris; species Rhynchonycteris naso. The sequence goes on along the minus strand of CM072996.1, from coordinate 316,656,423 downwards.
GCGTGTCAGCCCAGCATGTGGAAGTACCGGGTTCGATTCCCGGCCAGGGCACACAGGAGAAGCGCCCATCTGCTTCTCCACCCTTCCCCCTCTCCTTCCTCTCTCTCTTTCTTCCCCTCCCGCAGCCAAGGCTCCATTGGAGCAAAGTTGGCCTGGGTGCTGAGGACGGCTCCGTGGCCTCCACCTCAGGTGCTAGAATGGCTCCAGTTGCAACGGAGCAACAGTCCAGATGGGCAGAGCATCGCCCCCTGGTGGGCATGCCGGGTGGATCCTGATCAGGTGTATGCAGGAGTCTGTCTCTCTGCCTCCCTGCTTCAGAAAAATAAAAAATAATAAATAAATAACAAAAAATAAAGCCCCACATATTTTTAGCTTTTCTAAGCTCTTTTTTTCTAGCTAATAAAAGTAAATCCAACCCAAGAAGCAGGCTCCTGCCCGAGCTGTAGACACTTGTGCACACACACAGCACAACGCTGTGGCAACCAGCTGCCACACAAGCACAGGCACCTGTGCAGAAACAGGAAGGACAAGGAGGTAACAAGACATACATTTCTTGAATATCACATCCTTCTTCGGCTGGTGGGTCCCAAAAATGCAGGGCCACCTTCCAGAGTTTGATCTGCTGGTCCCACGAGCGCCGGCTGTACTTCTTGAATTTGTTGGGGGTCTTGGGGTGAATGCCGGGCTGTCGAAGGTGCCTACCAGAGAGATTAAAATTATAGGTTGACTAACATTCTATAAAACGAGCAAGTAACTGCTAAACAAAGCACCCTCTTTGACTCTTCTGTTTCTCTGCAATCTATGCTCCAAACATGCGTCTGAAGCCCGCCCTGCGGGGTAGGTGACGTGTTGTCTAGAGCAGTACACTTGGCGACAGGTGACCTAGCTGGCTGGAAACACACACAAATCAAGTTTTATCAGACTGGACCTAAGTGCAACAGGGTACAAGCTGGTGCTTGACTTCCGGACTCCACATGCACGATGCACTGGATACTACCTAAGTTTGTCCGGATGTTTTATGTCTATCGTGCAGGATTTGTAAATGCTCTGCATGGCACAAAACATTGTTCGAATGAGTCTACAAGCTCCAGAGATATCTAAAACAACCTCAATAGTATTTTCATCAATGGTATATAGGCTGGTAAGTGGCAATCGCCCTGAGCATAACTGATTTTGACTAAAATCACTAGATCTATAATCTTCATACAACAGCAGGGTGGTTCACTCTTTTGAGGACCGGGAGCTGGGAAACACTGGTCTGGAGCGTGTCTGTGTGGGAGCAGGGAGCCAGAGCTGCCTGTGCATATGGGCCGCTCACTGTGCTCCCAGGAAGACCTTTAACGTGACCCTCACTCTCTTCCTGGGCTTTACATCCACAGACTGCTGTGAGTCCTGAGAAACGAGATGTTTACCAAACATTATAAGTGGCAAACAAGTTACAGCTAAAATCTTCCTGTCCTTGGCTTTTCCATCACCAGCCCCTTCTTTATTTATAGAAGCAGGTAGCTCGGATTAACCATCTGGGGGTCTCTGCGCCCCGCGACAGCCTACCTCGGGACCTCTCTAATGTAGCGGTCATAGGCCATGGTGTTCTTCCCATAGTTGATCTGCTTCTGCCTCCTCATTAGGACACTTTCGTCCGTCTCCAGGTCAGCCGGCACTGCGGACGGAGACGCCTTCGAGTCTCCACTGGAAAGAACGAAATTAACACCAAAATAAGCCTCGCAACTAAGATCACAGTATAAGAGAAGGTAGAAACACAATAATAAAGGAATCTGTCCTCTGAGCTCAAGGAGACTCCAGAACCCCCTTAAGTGTGAGAATCAAGCACATAATAAGATACGGTATTCCAAGTTAGTGAGGAGTGGTCTAATTAGTCAACGCTATTGACACAGCTGGCATCTCCTGGCCACAGTCTGCCCCACTAGGGAAGAAACAACACAACACTTACCTCCCCAGTGGCGATCTTCTCTCTCTTCCAAAGTCATTTATGAGGAGTTTCCTTTTATATCTGGGAGCAAAATAAATGTTGCTGTTTAAAAAGTAAAAAGTTAACACCTAATGCTTTTAGAGCAGCACAGGAATCAGCCTTCGCGAGTGAAGCGCCCTGGTACGCGGGGGTGGTAAGAGCACATTGTGCCTTTTACAATTTCGAACCTCCTTCAGTCCCTCTCTTGTGTAAGATAATTTATTTGCCAAGATCACATAAAGTGCTTAAAGCTACCAGGTTCTGAGAGAAGACTACTGTCTCCAGGCACTCAGGCCCCTGCAACAGGGAGTTTCTGGAGGCCAAAGAAACCCTAACAGTTTCAGATTAATTAGCTAGAGCCGAGCAACGCAGAAATTTACATCCCCCAAACCCAGTAGTCTTAAAGAAAACACTAAGCTGAAATAAGAAGTTTTTCTGTCTAATAGCACAAGGACACTACTGAGACCGTGTGCCTGCTGGGCACTGCTCGCGTTCTCTGATCTTGGAAAGAGGCTGAACCCCACCCCACCCCACCCCCCCGTTCCTCGTGGGCTGCACGGGGTAGCTGCCTGATGCCACAGCAACTACAAACCTAGCTTTGCAGATGTCTCCATGGGAGCGCAGTGCCATCTGTCACTAAAACCATGAGCACCTCAGCTATAAGCTCACGCAAGTAACTAAGAGAAGTCACCTATCGCTGTGTCTCCCGCCACAATGTGGACTCCTCGCCCCTCCCAAGTCTGCTGCAGTCTGGACACCAGGAGTGGAAAACCATGATCTCCTGTGCACCCCAACAGCAGATGACACAGCATCCTGTAAGAACTGAGAGCCTGTCCCTCACACCATCTGCTTCGGGCTCCATTCTCCCCAGGACCCCAGCTGAGAAAGATGAGCTGCAGAACAACGGAAACCCATTTTCAAATTTTCAGACAGCTGGTGTGTGGTGTGCCACCTCCCCGAGAGGCAGAGAGCTGAACTGTCCCAGTCCCCTCCCCAGTGTAAGTAGGCAGACTGCTCTCCCCAGCAGGCCCAACTGCCTGGGCATTATCAAAAGCAGCACTTCACCATACAGGGTGTGAGCAAAAGAGTGGCCCAAACACTGTTTTGCAAAGTAGGAGAATTTTCAGAGACAGGCTTGTGAAGCAACAGAGGACAAAGAGGACTCCCCTGCAGAAGAGCTGCAGGTGGTCCCCAGCAAAGGTGACAGGGGCCAGAGTACACAGCTGCATTGTAAGGTGTGCAAGTCTTGGGAGCAGAGCACATAAACTGCAGAGACCAGGTCAAACAGTCTACTGTTACAGCTGACGAAGCAAGACAAGTCATTGAAACACCGGGGTCCATGTCTGTCAACACTCAGTGCACTTTCGCTACCACCCCCCCCCACACCATTGTGCTGGTTCCTTTCCTAAGGACGCAGCTACGAGTGCTACCAGCCCTGTAGTGTGGGGACGGCAGTCCTGCCCGGCCTCCCTGCTGACCCTGGGGCCCCACATTCTCATCAGAATTAAACCATCGCACTGCTGGTTCAACACACTCAACTAATTATGAATGACACATTTTAACTCAGTTCATTCAGTCAAGTTAGATGGCATGTATCAAAAGGGAGAAAAACCCCAGAATACTGTGAGAATGTCACTGAGGGAGATGAGCAGTGGTCAAGAAGGCCTCACCTGAATCACCATGAGTCCAGGAAGAGGACATGGCCTAGACTTTGGAAGACCCTGGATACACAACAACTTGGAGTACAACTGCAAGGGGTTCAGACTATTAGCCAGGGATCCCTCCCAGGGCAGGGCTCTGGCCATTCCCATACTGTACCTGAGCCAGGTGAGTCAAGTGCACTTTGTCCAAAGAGAGGACCTCCTGCAATCTAGCCGGGATCTGGAGGGACCGCACTAAGACAGTGGTCCTCAAACCTCCGGGAGCCGAATCATCCAGAGTCTCCCTTCCAGTAGGTTTGGGGGGACTGGGGGGCTGAGAAGCTACATTTCTACCAAGTTGCCAGGAGCTGCTGCTGTTGCGGGGGCCAAACTTTTGAGAACCACCACCCTGACACATACCTCACTTTAATTTATAACTTAAATACCACACACACACACACCCCACCAGTGGAAGCATTTCAAAGTGGTCTGAACAGGTACCTGGCGATCTCTTTGCTCACTCTGGTCCTCATCTCATCCTCCTCCACGGCACTGGCCCAGTCTGAACATCTAGAGCGGGGCTTTGGGCCTTCAGGAGTGGTGAAGCTGCAGTTAAATGGGAATGACACGTGAACTGGGCACACTTTCAGTTTCCTTTCACACCAGACTCCAGCCAACGGCCAGAGGTTGGGGAGCACCAAGGGAAGAGGCTCCAGGGGGGTTCCGGCTCACTGCACTCAGGCAGTCTGCTCACCGCCTCTCTGGGCTTCGTTCGTTAAACCTTTCCCGTGCACGCATGGTGTGCCAGCATTGGCCAAATGCTGGACAGAGTCCTCAGGTTGTGGAAGGGCAGACCGAGCCAGCAAGGCATCCGCCGGCACTGAGAAGGGCGCCTGAACAAACACAACTACTTCTTCACTTGCAAAATGAGAAGCTAATTTTTTGAGGACCTTAGAAAACTTCAGATAATATATTTAACACTAAGCAGAGTGACCAGTACCACCAAGTTTCCCAGTAGTGGTTACTATTTACTTTTAGATGCAATAATTCAGAACACATCACATCATAATTAAAATGGGGGGGCTGGGGATAAGAACGGACATTGGCGTCCTTACTGCATTAGGACTTGGACGACTGGGAAAGGTACTTCCTAGAGCTAGCTGGGTTCAACGGAATCGAGGAGCTCAGTTCTATCTAGAACTCAAGGAACTCTTCAGTCAAGACTAGGCAACTTGAAAGCCTAAGGCTTGACGCCAAGAATTCTGGCAGAACTGCTGGTCTTTGTAGATCAGAAGTACGTTTACATCTTTATAGTTCCTCAGTTTCCTATCGGCCCTACTGGTACAGCAAGACTAGGCTCACATCAAGGGAGTGACAAGCAGCCTGTATGTTCTAGATGCCAACCAATGACAGGCTTTGAAAATGCAAACAAATCGCCTGACCAGGCGGTGGCGCAGTAGATCAGAGCATCAGACTGGGATGCAGAAGACCCAGGTTAGAGACCCTAAGGTCACCAGCTTGAGCGTGGGGCCCATCTGGCTTGAGCAAGAGCTTGTCAGCTTGGACCCAAGGTCGCTGGCTCCAGCAAGGGGTGGCTATGTTGCAATGGCAACAAAAAACTAATGATTGAAGCTTCTCACCTCTCTCCATTCCTGTCTGTCTGTCCCTATCTATCCCTCTCTCTGACTCTCTGTCCCTGTAAAAAAAAAAAAAAAAGCTTTTAATAAAAAAAGAAAATGCAAACAAATCATTAACACCTTCATGTAATTATCATTTCTTCCTGTAGTTACCCCACAGAGAAACTCAAACCGCATTTCTACAAGGAAGTTTCCAAAGTCTAAAAATGGTTGGCAGAGTGTGAAATCAGATTAATGAACCCAAAGTTAAACTAGCCTGTCCTGTGGTGGCACAGTGCACGGAGCACGGACCTGGACCGCTGAGGTCGCCAATTCAAAACCCTGGCCTTGCCCAGTCAAGGCACAAACAAGCAGCAACTACTACGAGTTGACACTTCCTGCCCCTTACTCTAAAACCAATAAATAAAATCTTAAAAAATAAAAAAAGTTCAAGAAAAAATTAAACTGACTCAGTAACTGTGTCACAAATACAGAGAACTAAATACAAGTCTGTCCACGACTGGACACCAACACCCCCACTGGCCTTTCACGTGCTTCAATTCAGGTGTGGGTCTCCCCGCCAGACTCCTGAACCTTTCCCCAGGGGTTACCAACGCCCTCTTGCTCCACGTCCTATTGGGGACCACACCACCTTTCTTTTGTGGAACTGCTAGGCAGGCTATGTTCACCCACCTATCCTATCCCGAGACAAAAAGACTTTTGGGGCAAGAGCCTGACTGGACAGTAAAGCCTGCGCTCTACACTGAGCTAAGTGCCCTCCGGAGGAACCACTTGTACCCGCGAGGCCATGGAGTAGGTCCACTCCCCAGGAACCTGCGTGCAGTCCCAAGGGGGATGGCGGGAGAACAGCGATAAGCAGAGCAGAGAGCCGGTGACAGGGCCTAGGACAGGAGCATGCCTCCCACGTAGAAAGAGAGGCCCGTGCGGCTGACCGGTGAGCCAGACAGGGTGGACACAGAACTCTTTATCTCCAGCTAAGTGGGAGCCCACCGAAGGTTTGAGAGCTTCAGAGCTTCGTCTCAGCAGTCACTTCCGGTCACCGTCTTTCCATCCCAGTCCCAGGCTCGGCAGAGCCCCTCCTGTTCTCACACCTACTCCCAGCCCTGAAGGCCGCCCGCAGGCGCCTATGCCTCACCTGGGTGCCTAAGGCGTGCACCTCCCCCCCCCCGGAGCTTCCCACCACCTTCCCGCCCACCTGGAAGCTGAGCCTGACGCTGCCTCCTCCTCCCCCCACCCCCGTCCGCGGCCGGGTGCGCCCCCATCCATCCTCCGTGTCCATCTCGGAACAGGACAGAAGCCTTCGGCCCTGACGCCGCGGGTCACCCTGGGCGCCTCCCTGCATCCCGCAGCCCCCGCCCAACCCGCGGCCTTGCGCGCCCGGCCTCAGGTTCGCCCCGAGCCGACTCCTACCAGCTTCCCGGCACCGGGAGCCGCCCTAGGTCCACCCCTCCCCGGGGCGGGCTCCGAGCAGCTGGCCGCCCCTCCCCCAGCCCGGCCCGGCTGGGCCCGGTCCCTCGCGAGCACCACCGCATCCGGGCGCAGGCACTACAGACGCGGGCCCCCGAGGGTGCCGGGCTCCCGCCAGCTTGGAGCCCACGCCGACGCCGCAGAGGACTCGGCGGAGAAGGAGCCTCGGGGCGACGGGCGAGACCAAGGCTCCGGACGTCAGGGCGCGCACCCGGCGGCCGCAGCGGGGGCCCCGACACCCCTAAGCCGCGGGGGGGCCTCCCACCCACCCGGGGAGCTCTGCGCCACGCCGGAGCTGACACTGGGGGGCTGACTGCGGGGACGCCTCCCGCGAAGCCTCCCGGGCCGAGCGCGCGCAGCACACCTGTCGGGCCTGTGGTCTCCCGCCGGATTCGCGGGGCCCTCGGCGTCCTCCGCCGTCCGGCGCTGGCCGTCGGCTCTGCGCTTGCGCCCGAGGCTCCATCTCGCGGGGGGCGGCGGGCTGCGGGCGAGAGGCCGCGTCAGGGCGGGCGGGACCCCCTCCGCCCGACCCGCCCGCCTCGCCCACCCGCGGCCCGGCCTCACCTGGCGTCGCGGTCGCGGCGGCTCCGGTACCGGGGCGGGCTTCGCGGGCTGCAGGCCATGGCAGGGCAACGGCGACAGGCGCGTCCTCCACCGCGGCGCGGACAGACTGCGCGCCCCGCCCCCAACCGTCTTTATGCGCGTGGCCCCGCCCCGCGCCCGGCCGGGCGAGACCATCGGGCCCGCGCGGGGGAGCCGGCTCGGACGCGCGCAGCGCAGGCGGCCTAGGACCGCGGCAGACGCTGCCGGCAGCCGGAGGGCCAACGCCGTGGGGCTGAGCGACCCCGCGCCCTAGAAGAGGCCGCCCCCCGGAGTGGAGGCGCCCGGGGCACTCGGCTGCTGATTGGACGCGTCTTCGCGGGCGGCGGAGGGGCGCTGGCGGGAGATTCAGCCGCGCGTGACGCGGGAGCTCCGCGGGGGATAGCGACTCGGCGCTCCCATTGGCCCCGCGCTGGGCGGGGGCCGTCTCCAATTGGCCGGCCCGCGCTGGCGGGAACGGGAACCCGGAAGGGGCGGTGCGGCAAGCGTATCTGCGTCCTTCGCAAGTCTGCGGAAACCCGTGAAGCTGTAAGCCGACCGGCGCTGACCCCCGCCCACAGCAACCCGGCAGAACCGTGGCCGGGGTCGGAAAGCCCCAGGTGTTAAGAAAACCGCCCAGGATGCAGGAGACTCGAGTCCACTGCATGTTCCCTAATGGCTTTTATGTACCACTTTCCAGCTGCAAGTTAGGAGCTCGCCCCACCTGAGAGCATGCGCAGCCCAGGCCAGGCCCCATCCCCCGCACGAGAAAGAACAGGGTTGGAGGCCTGGACCAGAAGGGCCACCAGTGTCCCGTATGGACCCGACTGGAGGTCCTGCATGCCAGTCTCAGACCCCCGTGGGCCCTGGCCATCACCGCTTCAACTAGAACACTGGGCCAGGGGCCACAGAGCCTGCTCCCACGGGTGCCCTGGAAATGGTCTTCTCAGACCTCCGCCCCCACTAGGAGGAAATCAGCCGGAAAGGTTCTTGGGCCTCCTTTTTCTTCCTCATTCTGAACAAAACACCCAAGTTGAATCAGCATACAATGCTGATGTTTTTGGGTTGCTTCTCCCCAACTGTTAACAAAACTTGAATATTAGGAAAAAACAAAAGACTCCACTTAAAGTATATTTAACTTCAGACTAATATTTTATTTAAATACTGTATCACTTGGTTACAATAGACTTATCTTTAAAAAACTAACTTTTGTCATAAAAACCCCACACTGGCTCTCCTTAGGCAGCATCTGAAACTCAAGACAGAGGCTAGGAGTGGCTTTGGGCTGCCCCCTCCCCCCAAATGCCTTCAACGGTTCAGCACTCCAAAGGCCCACACATCTTCTGCTCCCAAATACTTGGGGTTCTGCGTGGCATTGGGTGAGCTGGGCCAGCTAGGTCGATCCCTCCTGCTTAAAAAGATCAGTTTTAAGGGGGATTAGGGTTACAAGTATGAGGGCATCAGCAGCTATGCCTGTAAGAGCTGGGCCCTGGCCCTGCCCTCCCCAATCCCCACCTGCACACCCATCAGTGTCTTAACCACTGGGCATGACCCCTTCTGAATCGGGGGCCCCGTGGGGTTGTGGCCAGTCCTGTGCTGCGTCCTGACAAGTCTGCGTGGATGTAGTATGTCACTGCAGCACCTGGTCTGCGCTCAGTGCCCCGGGGACCAGGAATCTAACTTTCCCCTGGACTCTTGGGGGCAGCAAAAGGCACATAGGCAATGACCCTCCAGGGGTTGAGTGGCCCCAGGAGCACACAGCTAAGGGATAGGTGACTGCAAGCAGCCAGTCCCTTGCCAGCCCGATGGGAAGGCCAGGGTCTGTGTGAGCAGGGAGCAAGTAGGGGCCATCTCATCCAGGAGCTACCCCCAGGAAGCCCCAGGTAGTGCTCTCACCCTAGAGTGGTACCCTAGGTCTCCCTTCCACTTTCAGGTTCTGCCCCAGGTCCTCAGAGCAGGCACCAGAGCCAGCAGCTGGCTTGGGGACAGGCAGAAATGACCACAGCCAGCCTTGGACGAATCTGCCAAGGCGCAGGTGTGCTCCATAAAATTAAGGCAAGTGGCCCAGGTTAGGGCTATCTGGAACAGACCCCAGGGTCTCCCAGAAACAGCTGAGGGGGCCCAGAACACTCTGGAGATGGACCCAAGCCATGCTCTGTGACCTATACATCCAGATGAGTGGGAAATGAAGGAAACAGGGCCCTCAACACCCATCCCACTGCCACTTCTGGAACTTCAGCAGAGAACTTCCTTTCTGAACAAAAGCCCTTGCCCTTCTGCAGCTGGGTAAGGAGCTCTGGGTTGGAGGCTTGGCTGCTCCCGAAGCAGCAATGGGGGCCCTGGCAGGGCTGGCAGGACCCCCACAGCCACTGCCTCACCGTGGCCCGGACTACTCAGCGCACGGCGCATACGTCCAGGATGCAAAATCGTGCACGGCAGGTGGGACAGGGCACACGACTGGCCAGCCAGGTGTCAGGGCGCTGTGGGTCCTGGCGGCTAGCAAACCACTTCCCCATGCACGCAAGACACCACATAGGACGGCAGTAACACTGCTGGCACTCGCCCTCGGCAGCTTCTTGGCAAGTCTTCACCAGCTTCACATTGGCGCGTGTCTGCATGCAGCCAATGCACGCCTCCAGCTCCTGTGGGCAGCCCAAGGGGGTCACAGGAGCCCAATCAGACGACCCCGAGAGGCCCCCACCCTGGGGTTCTAGCCCATGGAGGTCCAGCAGTGGAAACCCACCCACTATCCCACCCACCTAGCCAGTCCCCCACCTGGCTACTAGGAACGGAGTAGGCTGGGTTGACCTCCACCAAGGAGGCAAATGTCTCCAGGAACAGGTCGCCCAGGCTTTGGCGGATGACCACGTTGGCCGCGCTGCGGATGGGCGCCCGAATCTTCTCACACAGCTCACCGTACTCCGTGGAGTTCAGCCTGCACAAAGTAGGGGCCGCTGGGCTAAGGCCACTGGACTAAGGTCCCTCTGTAGGACAGGACCCTGCTCCCCAGAGGCCTTAATGAAGACCATGGGACAGACACCGGTGAGGCCCAGGCTGCACCCTGAGGGTGACCATGGTGCTCACAACCAAATAAAACGTGGAGGCTTTGACACAGCCCAGCTGCCTGATAAAAACCAGCCACCAAAATGGTCCGAAGGCCAAAGCCCACAGATCCAGCACCACCTGCTCGCCCCAAAACGCAGGGGAAGTAGGGCTGCTAGGGCACAAACCCTTACTCTTGGCGGGCTCAGGACTAAGGCATGTCCTAGGAGGGGCCGGCAGGCCAGCCATGGCTTGAACAGGATAGAAGAACCTCAACTCTAGTGTGAGCTTCAGAGGTAAGGCAGCCCCCAAACATCCCACTGTGCTCCCCTAAGAAGAGGCAGAAGGAAGCTCAGAGGAGAGCAGGAACAAAGGGAAAGCGGTGTACCCGTGAGAAGTGGGAGGTTACCTATGAGGGCACCGGGGAAACAGAGACCCAGGGAGGAGGCCAAGAGTAGGTGGAGGGTCACTGAGTGAGGAGGGTCATACTGAAGGGACCACTCCCACCCATTATCATGTCCCAGAGGGACACAAAAACCAGACCCAGGTGCAATCTGGGGGCGAGGCCACTGTGAAGCCCTGCCGCCACCCCGCCGCAGGCACACATACCGGATATCAAAGGCCTGCACAGCAGGGCTGCCGCTGGCAACGCGGATGGTGAGGAGCTGTACGGGCAGGTTCGAATCTGGAGAGAGCTCGTGCTGCTGCGACTCGGTCACAGTCAAGTGCACATCCTGCTGCTGAGCCACATGCACACGGTATGTGGTCACCTTCATCACCCACGTGTCTGTCACGATCACACGAGCACCTGGTGCCCCTGTGGCAAACTTGTCGATCCGCCGGAACTCAGTGTTGACAGAAGCAGCAACGGCCCGCCAGTCTGACTGTGGGAGGGCATAGAGGGCGAGGGTGCGGGCCAGTGGGTGGCGGGCCCACCGGTCCCAGGACCAGTAGTAGATCAGGGTGCAGGCAATGGTAGGCAGGGTCACTGCCAGTAGGAGGAAGAGCCGCCAGGTCTCTGGGGCCTGGCCTGGGGAGTAGAGCCGCTTTTCTGAGGCTGCAAAGCACATGCCCACGTAGTAGCCTGCAAGGGAAGGGCAATCTCAATAGAGTTCAGATGGCCAGGTCCTCATCCTGCCTTGGTGGTGCCCACTGAAGGCCACAGTACTGCTCCTGCATCTCCTAGGAGACCACTTCCTCTCATTCCCAGCGCTGAGCCCTCTGCCCTGGTCAGCACCCCAGCCCAGGTGGGTCTCACCTACTTCCACAGCTGGCCCCACTCAGCCCTTGCCCACAGCAGTGACAACATAGGCAAGGGAAAGGTACTTTTAACTTGCCACTTTAGTTTTACATATACAAGTGAGTGAAAAACAAGCAAAACCTAGAAAGGCAGAAAATAAATAGAAGGGAAAAAAAGAAAGATTACATACAAGGATCTGGTGTCACCCAACACAGTGCTGCCCTCCTCTTGGCCTCTTGACCGCACCCCCTGAGGAGGCAGATCAGTCATGCCCCACCCTAGCTGGGAGATCACGTGCTAGACAGCAAAGAAGAATGGTGGCAGTCACCACACGTGGCAGGCCAGACCAGAGCCAATTTGCATGGAGAAATGAATGAGGTAGATAGTGAAGGGCTGCACAGGCAGGTTTGAGATTGCAAAATTAATAGTAAACATTTGCTGTTAGTCAAGTCACTACACTTTAGCATAATCTATTGTGTTGCAGCAGATATTGTATCTATAAAGTTTCAGAACTATTCAAAACAAATAAAACAAGGGCCTGTATCTGACCAAAAGATAGGCTTCACCAACATTTTGACAATTGTCAGACAGGAGGTGAGTTGGGAGAAGGTCAGGGGGGAAAAGGTGAAGAGATTAAGAAGAGCTAAATTGATAGTAACAGAATAGCCAAGAGAGTTATAAAGTACACAGCACAGAGAATACAGTCAATTACATTGTATTAACTAGGTACGCTGTCAGATGGACACTAGACTTAACAGGTAATCATATCGCACATCACATAAATGTTTACCCACTAGATTGTACATCTGAAACTACTATAATATTGTACATCGGCTGCAGTTGAAAAATGAAAACGTATTAAGATAGGCTCCATCAACTCCTCCAGGTGTGGCTTCCTTGAGTCACTCTACTACCTAAGTTCTGGTTTCTCACAGACTGCCCTCATGTACTCTCTGGCTCTGCCCAGCTTCCTCCTGGCTGCCCTCCATACCCACCATGGGTGCTGCATCCAGCTGCCAGGTGAAACCCTCTCCCTGTGTTCACGGAGGGGGGGTGGGGGGGCACAGCCACCAGCCACCTACTATCCCAGACCTGCTTCTACCCTATGTCCTCCAGATCCCCTGCCTGGTATCCCACTCTTCAGCCAATCGTCCTCGAACAATCAGCTGACAGGCTTGCCTCCCAACCTGGGTCACTGCCCAGCACTGCCCCTGGGCAACGTGGCCACATATATATAGGCTTTCCAGTCTGTGCACTGTGACACCCCCTCACACCAGAGGTGGATTAAGGTCGGTTGAGGCCCCAGGCGCAGAAGAAAATATTGGGCCCCTTAAAAAAAGAGACAGGGAAACTAAAAATACAGGTCAACCATATATCTAAATAAACAAAATACATTATGTACTATTCATGTTAAAATTCCACCTATGAAACCAAACTTGGTGTCATTAGAAAATAATGTCAAGTTGGCGGTTTGCGGGGGTGGGGGTGGGGGCAGGGCGCCCGATGCGCCCACCATTAAATCCGCCTCTGCCCCGCACCCCGTGTGGGGTCATCCATCGCTGCCTGCCTTTCCCACACCCACTTCCAAGGCCGGGGAGCCTCTTTTGGAATCAGTCGACTTGATGCCCCTCTCCTGGGAACTGCCACCTCCCCCCACCCCGACCGCTCACAACCTGCCTCAGCTGGGCGAAGCACCCCCTCCCCGGGGCTCTGAGCCTGAGTTTCTGCCACCCACAAATGACCAGCTAAAGCCAGCTGAGAACACACGGGCGGCTGGTTCTCGGGAATATAGAGAGGGGGGGGTCCGGGACCCCTCCCTCGACTCTTCCCCAGAGGGAGGTGACCCCGCGGCCGAGCTAATTCTGGGGCCCCAGAGCTGCACCGCCAGCCCCGACCCGGCCGGCCGCCTCCGCCTACCAAGAGGGAGGGTAGGGGCCTCACCTAGCGGCAGCAGCGAGTGGCACAGCAGCGTGGCGGCCGTGCGGCGCAGATGGTAGGGCACGAAGGCGGCGTCCTCGCTGCCCAGCCAGCCCGACAGCAGGTTCTGCACCGTGAGCCCGGCCGAGTGGAACTCGGTGGGCGTGAACACGAAGCACACGGCGAACACCAGATAGGCCAGAGTGAAAGTGACCTCGGGGCTGTCCATCGCGCCGCCGCCGCCAGCGCCACCACCAAGCCCTCCGGCGAGGCCACCGCCCACGGAGCCGGGAAGGGGCTCGCGTTCTGATCCGGTAGGCGTCGGCCCGGCGCGGGTTGCTCTGCAAGACGGTGTTCCGCCACCGTACGGCGAGGAGTACTCTGGGAAGTGGAGTTCCCCGCAAAGCACTGCGGGAAATGGAGTCCTCGCCAGCACTCGGCTCCTCCCCCCGAGACCCGCCTTGAGGGCGGTGCTGCACCTGGTCCCATTTTACAGCTGGGGAAACTGAGTTCCAGGCTGGCGGCCCTCAGGCCCCGGCCTTTCTGCGAAGCCGCGCCCGTACCAGACCCCGAGATGCCCAGTCGGCGGAGAGCTACGCAGCCACCACCGCCTGCGAGCAGCCCTTCGCCTTCGCGTGCTCCGGAAGCCACGGCTCTCCAAACACTTGCGGCTCCCGCCGCGCCCAGCGTGGCCCCGCCCCGGAAGTACATTTGCCGGCGCGTCCTCCTATTCGCCGCTGGAGCCCCGTCTGTCCCGCCCCCGGCCGCGCGCCGATTGGCCGAGCGCGCCAACTGTCTGTATTTGAATCGACGGCGGGAGGATGTCCTTCAGGACTCGGCGTCTTTTCTCCGTCTTCGGCTTCGTGTGGTGACCAGCGGGTAAGGTGGCTGGAGCTCCCGAGCTTGGAGCTCTTCCGGCCCAGACTCCGTCCCGTCCCGTCGGCGGCTGGGGGGGGGGCTTCGGCCGACGTCCACCGCAGATGGGGTCCGCCTTTCCTCGGCTCCTCCGGCTCCTCTGTCGTCCTCCAGGAGGGTTTGTCGGGCGGGCGGCCCGCGGACCATGCACCCCTCCCCCGCCCCCCGGGGAACCTGGTCGGTCTCAGGTTCCGTATGGAGCTGCTACAGACTTGCGAAGGCGCGTCTCCGCCCCCAGCGGGAAGCCGAAAGCCCATTACCAGCTTCAGCTGCGCCCGCCACGCCACCTGGGCCCACGCCCTCCCCGCCGCAGTACGCGGCCCGCGGACGGCCTCTGCTCGCTCGGCAGCCCCTTCCGTGGTCCCTGTCTGCAGCAGAGGCCTCCAGCGCTGTGCCCCCTCCACCGGCCGAGGACTGCCAAAAAGGGGCCTCTGTCTCCTTTAACCGGGTTAAACGAATCACCCTTGACTTATTTTTCCTCCTACTTCCGCGAGCGCAGTGGCCAGCGGGCTGATCCCGCTGCTGCCAGAGCTGCCCACTGCCCACTCCCCGCCCCGCCCCCACGCTCTCCAAGGCATCTTGTCCCACCCCCCGCTCTCAGCCCCCGAATTTTCTTTACAGGCCTCCCTTGCTCCCTTTGCCCCAGCCAACCTGGCTTTGCCCCTCCAGCTCAAGTCCCCAGGGCCCTCACCGCCCCCAGCAAGCTACCCGTTATACCCCACCTCACACGCCCCCAGGCAGGTCAATACTTAGCGCTATGGTGGCTCCTTAGATTGGGAATGTCAGTCTCTGACCATCCCAAGGACTAGGAAGGCAGCGTGGGGTACTCTCGAACTTTCTGGGCCTCTGATGTGTTTCTGAGAATCCGGGTCCGGATGTAGAAGCTCCTTGACTCCCTCCCTGGCTAGTATTCTGGCCCCACGCTGCTTGTTTGTTGCCTTCTCCGGTTCCTCTGGGCCTCAGCCCTCCTGCTGTCTGTCTACTCTGGTCCCCACTTTCCAGCCCCCTACCTTTAGGCTTCCTCCAGCTGAGGCCTGTGGGGGAGCCACACTTCCTCTGCCTCCTCCCATTTTCTCCCAGGCCAGCACTTACTTGTCTCCTGATTTTTGCCCACAGAGTTTGAGTGGAACCTGGTTCTTCCTCTTTGCAGAAGGCACTTCTAGCTCTTGGTCGTGGGAGGTGGCGGCTCCCCGGCCCCCTTGAAGAGTCATAGTCCCCCGAAGCAGGACAGGGACTGCCTGGCAGAGGACACTGCCTGAGGTATGACCCTCCCTGCGGGGCCGGTTCTCACTCTCACGTCTGTGCATCCGGGGGATGTGGGGCCCCCAAGCTGACGCAAACTGTCTGCTTCCCCAGAATGAGTCTGCTAATCTTCAATGACGAAAATGTCACTAGTGACAAAAGTACAGAGAACTGTGACTTCCTGTTTTCACCCCCGGAACTTAGCAGAAGGTCGCCTGTTCTCCGGGTGTCACAGAAGGAGAACGTGCCGCCCAGGAGCACAGCCAAAGCTATGAAGGTGAGTGCACTTGGCCTGTGGAAGACTGACCCTCTGTCAGGTCACCCTGGGACCTGCTTTCCTGAGCTGGCAGGGCACAGTGTGGTGTGGCCAGTAGTGGTTGAAGACTTGAATTATTGAACAGGTGCTCTCCTCCCTCCCTCCCCAACAGGTGACTTTTCAGACACCTCGGCGGGATCCACAGACACACCGGATTTTAAGTCCTAGCATGAGCAGCAAACTTGAGACTTGTTTTGCTCTGGGTGACACCATTGAATTACAAAACTCTCGTCAAATAAGGACCCAAAAAGACAAGTAAGTGTCCATGGTTTTGATGTTTTGCGCTTTGTAACATCTGACAGACTTGACAGGATACTGTTTTGTGGTCAGTCACCTCGGCTGGGTTTCTCCTGGTCTCTGCTCTGAGTCCGTGCAGTACGCAGCCCAGAGCACCTGGCACCACAGTGCCCTTGCCAACAAGTGAGCCTCAGTGTTTGTTTCTCAGACTTCATGAAGTGTCCTGACCAGGATGTGTGGTTTGTCTCTTCTCTCGTACTCCCCTGGGGTCTCCCTTTTACTTGCAATTCAGTTTTTTAACATCAGACCTTGGAGAAAGCCCACAGATCTCGCTTTCAAAGGCAGAGGAATTGTCTGTGTGTAATCTGGTCAGAATCCAGTGGCCAGAGGGATCAGGTTTTAAACACTTGACTTGAATGAGGACGATTTTCTTTGCAGCCTTACCAGGTATTAGGTGTTTGGCTTGAGTGGTGGTCGACTAAGCAGATGCCACAGCTCTTCCTGCCTCTGTCTGGAAGTGGGGATCCTGCTGGCAGCTCCTCCCTGACTTAAGGCTAACTGACCAAACCGGTTGTTGAGGACACTCTACATTCAGAGCAGGAGGGGCCTCATGACATTTCTGTTCTGACATTTGCTGGCTTTAAGCTGTTTAAAGATCTTATTTATTGGTTTACAGAGAGAGGAGAGCAGGGGCAGGGTGGAACAAGAAGTTCACGGTTACTTTATTTTAGTTGTTCATTGATTGCTTATCCTATGTGCCCTACCTGGCAAGCCCAGGGTTCCAAACTGGTGACCTCAGCATTCCTCCCTTCCCCTGACCCATTCTCACTAAAATCCACTGCACCATCACAAGTCAGGTGACTTAAGCTGTTTAAAATTTGCTTTCTCTGCTGTGGTCGGATAGCTCGGTTATTTAGAGCATCATCCCAAAGCTCAGAGGTTGCCAGTTCAACCCCCAATCAGGGCACAGACAGGAACAGGTTGGTGTTCCTGTCTCTCTCTCTCCCTCTCTCCCCTTCTCCCCCTCTTCCTTCTCTCCCCCTCTCCCCCTCTTCTTTCTCTCCCTTTTCCCCTCCCTCCCTTTTCCCCCCTTCTCACTAAAATCAATTAATAAAGATTTTTTAATTTTTTCTTTAAAAAGATTTCACACATACAAAGAAAGTTATTCAAGCAAAGTAGCATTGATGTGCCATTCACCTAACTTAAACCATGCTCAGGGCCATGTTCCTGTTTCCCCATGGAAGCTTCTCGAACCTGAATCTTTCTCTCCTTGGGTTTCCTTTTCACTTTTCAATTTCACTTAGTACTTTTTTCTGAAACTCAGCTGAAGGAGATTAGAGTTACTCAGATACTGTTCTGCTACAACAGCCCGGAAGGGAAGCCTGCTGCTCAGATGGCTTCGGTCTGACCTGCCACAAGGACCACGGAGCAGAGGCGGGGGAGGACCGGAGAAGACCCAGAGGAGGCAGCCTGGGCCGTGTGCCCTGCCCTGCTGAAGGCCGCCTTCTCTCCCTTGCCTTCCTCTCTTCAGGGGAAAGCTGAGCCTCTGGTTCCTTGCTGGTCCCTGACTGTGTAGCTAGGGTCCCCACTGGAAAGAGAAAGTAGGCTAGCATAGAAAATTTTACCTTCCATCTCTCACATTTCCTATTGTTATTGTTGTTGTTACTTATTGATTTTTAGTGAGAAAGGAAGTGCTAGAGAAAGAGGCAGGAACATCAGTCTGCTCCTGGCCTGACCAGGTGGTGGCGCAGTGGATAGAGCATCAGACTGGGATGCGGAAGACCCAGGTTCGAGACCCCGAGGTCGCCAGCTTGAGCGCGGGCCCATCTGGCTTGAGCAAAAGCTCATCAGCTTGGACCCAAGGTCGCTGGCTCCAGCAAGGGGTGGCTCGGTCTGCTGAAGGCCCGCAGTCAAGGCACATGTGAGAAATCAATCAATGAACAACTATGGTGTCGCAATGGCAACGAAAAGCTAATGATTGATGCTTCTCATTTCTCTCTGTTCCTGTCTGTCTGTCCATATCTATCCCGCTCTCTGACTCTCTCTCTGCCCCTGTAAAATAAATAAATAAATAAATAAATAAATAAATAAATAAATAAAATATTAAAAATAAAAAACTGGTGAGTTCATTAGAGTTAATTAAGTCTGTTTCTAAAAGCCAACAGTTCACTGAGGAAGTGGATGCTGATGGAATTCCTCAGAAACCAGCAGCATCTGACGCCCACCCCGCTCCAGAGGACTTGAGACCAGTCTCTGAAGACGGGCCTTCCAGCAGGCCTGCCTTCACTCCACAGGCCCACCTGGACCCCTCGAGCTGTACCCAGATCCCTGCGAGTCTTGAAAACCAGATGGCATCTCTGCAAGGAATGTCTGACAGCCCCGGGCAAGGCTTGGAGGAAAACAGTTCTTACTCTCCAGAGAAACCCAGTCCATCCCCGTCCGAGACTGTAGAAGACCCTCACAGAGCCTCAGAAGGAAGCTCAAACAGAGCCCCTGCTTCCCCGGCTGGGCCTGCTTCACCCCCTGCTACTCACCCCAAAGCAGACCTCAGAGAAGGCCCACTCGTAGACCTGCCTGGGGCCCTGGCCCGCCTTGGGGATACCTCTGGTCCTGAGTGCACTGCCCCGGCCAGCCCTTTGAATGCTGGCGGGGCCACAGCCACAAGTCCTCAGAAGGAAGACACCAGTTGCCACACGGCCAACTCTTTGAGGAATGGGCCCATGAGGCTAGAATTTGACTTCTCTGATGCTGCTGCCCACAAAAGGTCACCCCAACCAAGGAAACTGGGGGAGAGACCAGAGGCGAGGCAGGAACAGGCCCCCAAGGAAGGGGACAAAGGCCCCACTCCTCCCCAGGGGTCTTTCGACCTAGACTCGGACAAGCTGGATGACCCAAATTTCACCCCGTTTGGAGGCAGCGGAGACGCCCGGCTTCCAGAATTGCCCCAGGACATATGGGCAGGGCCTGTGGCCGCAGGAGACGCACCTCTGAGCCAGTGAGTAAGGGTGGCAGTGTCAGGGTGACTGCTCCGTGGTGCATGTGGAAGAACCCGGGACCAGAAATGCCACTCACGTGCCCGGAGAAGGGGCCTCGGGGCAGGTAGCAGGAGAAAGACCAGCCCTCCCCCCATGGCTGGCCCCTCCAGGGGTGATGCCTCCGGCAGGGAATGTGCTGTGGCTCCCGGCCACCGAGGGCTGTCGTCACCTGTGCATGTGGTTCCTCGGGCTCCAGTCCTGGTGTGCGCCACCTCACTCTGCTCACTGCTCTGGGGACTGCTGCCTCGTGGCCACAAGTGTTGGGTCCTGAGAGAAGCTTAGCCAGTGCCCAGTACTCACACTGCACAAGGAGCTGCTCCCCCAGCCCTGGCACTGCCTGCTGAGGCTGCCCTCCCACCCATTTGGCTTTTTGACCAGTTTTTTGAGAAAAATGATGGGTGAATTGTGGGGCTGCTCTCCACTCAGTTGAAGAGCCTTCAGGTCTCCGGCCTGTTTCTGAGTCCTCCTCCGAGGCTTGGGTTCTCTTGCAGGTGAGGTTGGTGGGCTTTGCTGGCCACCCATCTTAGCCCCAGTGCCTGGCTTTCTAGGTGAGGGTGCACAGGGGAGGTAGCAGCTCAGTGCCTGGGGGTGGGGGGTGCAGGCCCTGCTGACCCTGTCTCTTCAGGCAGGAACCTCCAGCATTGGGAGATGGCACACCTGTGACACAGAACACAGCGGGGACCTCGGGAACAGCGGGAGAGGTACGGAGCGTGTGTGCCTAGGTGTGAGCACATCTTTGCACAGTAGCCACTATTTGCGTATTGTAACAAAGCAGAGGGAGGCCAGTGGTGACCAGGTGGGACACACAGCTGCCCCCACCCTACCTCCACACTCCCCTTGACGAGACTGAGCAAGACAGAGGCCCCACCCAGAACCCTCAACTTCACAAGATGCTCAAACTAAGCCACCCAAGTGACTGTCACCTTCCTTCCAGGAGGGAACTGCAACTTCTCCAGGGTGTCCAGGCAGTGAGCCCCCAGCCTTGCCTGCTGACCCAGCGGCTCCTGCTCTGCGGGGGCCAGAGCCTACCTTGGACCTGAGTGAGGAGCGCTTCCAAGACCCAGCTGAGGGTATGTTGTCCCTGGATCGTCACCCATCTGTCCCTACTGTTGGTTCACCTGAGGCATGTCCCTTGAGCACATGTGTTGAGCAGTGTTTGCGGCGAGCCTTCTGCAGGCAGCTCAGCTCCCCAGGTCTGAGGTGCTCGTGTAGAAACGGGGTTACTCAAGGTTGGGCACTCCCAGGAGGTGTCTTTGGTGTAAAGGACTTCTGGAAATGGGGATTGTGGAGTCACTTAGAGCAGCAGGTGAGTGAGGCTGCTCCAGTTACGGGTACACGGGCCTCCGTGGTCGTGGGGAAACCGGAAACCAAGACCCCATGGCAATGAGACAGGAGCTCACACCTTCCACATGGGGCACAGGCGGTTAAGTCGGATGGTCGCTTACCAAACCTGTGTCCAGCGGGAACACATGACTGTATTGCTTTAAAAGATGTCTCCGTGTGGGTTACTTGGAAACCTGCAGGCGTGGGGACGTGGGGGTGAGGTTCGCCTGGCAGGAGAAGTACGCATCCTCACACAGTTGTGCCAGGAGCCATGGAGAGACTGCTGGGACCGGCCTGGCACCCCCAGGGGACCCCGAGTCAGGCGTCGTGAGGGTTTGAGTTGCTTCTCTCACTGAGCATGCCAGCTCGGCCACGTTGTAGCGTGAGCGAGTTGCTGTGTGGACAGAGCGGCTTGCTATTCGTTCCCCAGCGGTAGGCTTCTGTGGGGTTCCACTGTCGGCTGCATGAACGTGGGGTGTGGACCTGCATTTTCTGTGAGCGGGGTGTGAGCGCCTGCTCCCGCACAGCCACCTTCCCATGGGGCTTCACCCCATCCTGGGCAGGGTGGGTCCAGCTTCTCTACACCCTTGCCAGCACTCGTTCTGGCCTCAGTTCCCGCGTCCCCATGGGTACGCGCACACTGGGCCTCTGGTGACGGCGGTGCTGTGTGCCTTTCCTGTGCATCCTGGCCTGTCACAGGGCTTTGGAGAAACATCTTTGCCGGTCCTTTGCCCACGTTTGTCTTTGTTATTGGGCTTCTGAATGTTCTGGAAAAGGCTCCCTGGTTAGATAGGTGATTTGCACAAATTCTCTCATTTTGTGGGTTTCCTCATTTTCACTTTGTTGGTGGTGTTCTTAGAAGGAAAGACGTTAATTTTGAATCTGGTTTTTTTTGGTTGTTTGTGATTTTGGTGTCCAGTCTAAGAAGTCATTGTCAAAGCCAAAGCCATGAAAACTTACCCTTATTTTTTCTTTTCTTAAGGATTTTACTTATTGATTTTGCAGAGAGGGGTGTGGAATGAGAAGCATCAACTCATAGTTGTTTCTCTTTAGTTGTTCAGTGATTGCTTGTCGTACGTGCCTTGACCGGGTGAGCCCAGGGTTTTGAACCACAGACCTCAGCGTCCCACATCAGCACTCCATCTACTACGCCAGCACAGGCCAGGCTATTTAGCCTAATTTCTTTTCTAGAAATTGTATAGAGCCTGACCAGGCAGTGGCGCAGTGGATAGAGCGTCGGACTGGGATGTGGGAGACCCAGGTTCGAGACCCCGAGTTCGCCAGCTTGAGCGCAGGCCCATCTGGCTTGAGCAAAAGCTCGTCAGCTTGGACCCAAGGTCGCTGGCTCCAGCAAGGGGTGGCTCGGTCTGCTGAAGGCCCGCGGTCAAGGCACATGTGAGAAAGCAATCGATGAACAACTAAGGTGTTGCGACGACAACGAAAAACTAATAATTGATGCTTCTCACCTCTCTCCGTTCCTATCTGTCCCTATCTATCCCTCTCTCTGACTCTCTCTCTGTCCCTGTAAAAAAAAAAATAGAAATTGTACAGTTTTAGTTCTTATACTTAGGTCTTTGACCCGCAGTGAGTTGCCTTTCTTCCTGCTATGAGGCAACCCCACACAGTGTCTAGTCCCAGCGTCATCAGCGTGAGGCCAGAAATTTAGGTGTAAAGCCCAGGACCTTGGGACCCAGGTCCAGACGGCATTGAGGGGTGGTCACAGCTCAGTGTTGGCACAGTCTGAGTGCCAGGGCTCTTGGCGCACGCCGCGTGGTAAAGACACCCTGGCGGCGGTGCTGACGTGCTCCCCTCAGTTCTAGGCACGGAGGCCGACGTGGACTACCTGGAGCAGTTCGGGACGGGCCAGGTGAGTGCCGCGCCTGCCGCAGCCTCTCCTGAGGGTGTGTCCCAAGTGGGGCTCTCTCTAGAGTAGCCTACGCCCTGGCCACACCTCAGCCCAAACGCCAGGCTGTGCTGGACCTAGTGGGCCTCCCTGGGGCCTCTTCCTGCAGCCACTTTTCTTAGCCACGTCCCGTGGTCCCAGCAGAGTCCCGTCCTGGGTCACAGCCAACTCCAGAGACACTGCTCTGTGCTGGGGTCAGCCCACCTGGGCGGCATCTTGGTACGCGCTGATGTCCGCAGGCTCTCTGGTTGCCTCACGCTCAGGGCTTTGTGCATCGGGGCGACAGGGAACCCTGGTGACATGCCCTCCCTCTGCAGTTTAACGAGTCAGCCCTGAGGAAGCAGTCCTTATACCTCAAGTTTGACCCACTCCTGAAGGACAGTCCTCAGAGACCAGCGCTCGTGGTCCCCGAGACCAGCAGGTATGCTGCCCTCTGGGGAGGGGCTCAGTGCTCCCCTGCAGGTGTGCCGGTGATCAGAGACTTCCAGACTAGGGGCGATCGTGACTCAGCTTCTGAACATCGGGCTCTGAGCTGATGTCCCTCGGGTACAGGAGGGCATTGCCACCTTACCTGTGACTTTGAAAATAAGAGTGGGGAGATCTGACCCAGAACAGTCACAGTGACAGACGGCCACATCTGCTCTGCATGAGCTCTGTGGGCACAGCGACGCCTTCCTACATGCGTCTGCCTGGCTGCTTCTGCCCTAGAACAGCAGTGTCACCAGATGTGACAGGCCGTGTGGCCCACAAATCCTAAAGCGCTGACTCGGGCCCGTGGGGGAAGCCTGGGCAGACCTTGCTCTGGAGAAAAGGGGGCACATGGACCTCTGTTTTGGTTTCAGTGTGCAGGAAGCCGACACACCTTCCTTGGGAAACTTGCCCGAGGCCAAGCTGGTGGACCTGGACTTCCTGGGAGCGCCGGACCTTCCTGGGGGTACCTCAGCCCTTGATTGTGTAAGAAAACCTGTGTTTTAAGGGCCTGCATTTAACATTCAGGGATCTGAAGGGTCAGAGGTCTGGGAGGATGGTGGGCCACTCCTTGTCCTGGAGACTCCTGCCTCTAAGGACCTGTCCTCCGTGACCACAGGGCAGGGCTGAATGTGCGAGGAGCTTCTGGCCCAGCTGGTCTCTGTTGCCCTACAGGTGCTGGGCCCACCTCCGTGTGTCCTCGGGCCCGTGGGGCCTATTGTGGACGTGCTGCAGTACAGCCAGAAGGACCTGGACGCAGCGGTAAGGGCGAGGTGTGGGAAGGGAGGTCGTGTCAAGCTGTCCCCACCTGTCAGCTGCAGCCCCAAGTGCTGGTGCCCGGTGCTGCTGCATGGGGACCACGGGCACCATTCACTCAGCCCGTGTCGCCCAGCTAGCAGACGCTCCAGGCTGCCTCACTGTACCCACCCCCACGCTGCCCTCCCAGTACCACCTGCAGTGAGAGCTGCACACAGGCCTGGACCCCCGGGTCACGCTGCCCACAGACACCTGAGGCGTGCGGGGCGCAGCCTGGGGACGAGCAGCGCTGAGGCAGGCTGTGCTCTATGCAGGTGCAGGCGGTGCAGGAGGAGAACCAGCAGCTGCGGAGCCAGTGCCGGGAGCTGCAGGAGAAGAACCTCGAGATGGGGTGGGGCTGCGGGCCGCAGGGCGGTGGGGAGGGGCCTGGGGCAGCCGCCACGGCGCTCACGCCTCTGCTCCTCCTGCAGGAAGGTCATGGACGGGTTCGAGAGTGCCGTGTACCAGGCTATGGGTAAGTGCGGGGCCCATGGGGGGAAACGGATTGGGCTCTGAGCATGTCCAGGCTGGGACTGGATGGTGGGAGCACCTGGCCTCTCCAGGCAAGGGACTCAGGCTGCAGAGGTCCCCAGATGTGGGGACGGGTGTCACTGCAGGCTCTGCTGTTCATGTGAACCCGGTATTGAGGGAAAGGCTGTGTTCTGGGCACCTGTGCCCTCAGGTCCTGCTCCGGGCGAGCAGGGTAGGAAGGGGCCTTGACCCTCCTCTAGCAGGACTTCTGCGTGCTGTAGCCGATGCTGCCCACCCCTCCTCCACCCCACCGTCTCCTGTGCACCAGCGGGGGGCTTCTCCCTAACCCCTTAACCCCTTGTGCTTTTCTCTTTCCAAGAGGAGGCTCAGAAACAGAAGGAACTTGCCAAAGCTGAGCTCCAGAAGGTTCTGAAGGAAAAAGACCAGCTGACCACAGACCTGAGCTCCATGGAAAAGTCGTTCTCTGACCTCTTCAAGCGGCTTGAGAAGCAGAGGGAGGCAATCGAAGGCTACCGTGTGGTAAGTGGGGCTGTGCCCGCCTTCCCACATGGGTCCTGGGGGGGCAGCAGTCAGTGACCACGCTGGGCTGCCCTGCCCATCAGGCTGGAGTCTGCCCTCCCTCCCGCCATGCCCTGGCCCTTAAGCTCAGCACCTGGCTGAGCCGTGCCCTGTTCTGGAGCTGTGAGGTCAGTCTCACCTGGGGTGGGTGGGGTTACTGTCTGCCTGACGCACGCACAGAGGGACTGGAGGAGGGCCCGGTCCCCCGCCAGTGTCCCCCTGAGGGGCGTGCAAGAGTCGGGACCACAAAGAGGGCTGCCAGGCAGGGGACAGCTCCGATGCAAAGCAGGCTGAGGGCATAGGCAGAGAGCCTGTAGGAGACAAGGGTGGCCAGAGAGGTCAGGGGTCAGTCCAGGTGCCCAGAGATGGGGAGCCTGGGCTCTGTGTGGAGGGGCCTTTTCCAAAAGGAAAGCAGGACGTGCTGTTACCTGTGGCCTTCCTCATTTGAACTGCTGCTTCCCGAATGTCCAAGAGCCGCAACAGGCCTGTCCACGCCTGGGTCCCAGCTCCCACAGTAGCCAGCTGTGACAGTAACGTCCCCTCCTTCCTTACAGAATGAAGAGTCCCTGAAGAAGTGTGTCGAGGACTACATCGTCCGAATCGAGAAGGAAGGCCAGAGGTACCAGGCACTGAAGGCCCATGCGGAGGAGAGACTCCAGCTGTGAGTGTGGGCAGCGTGTGGGCAGCTTGGCTGGGGAGGGGTACGCTGGGGGCTCAGCCCGCCTTCTGCATGTCCAGAGCCAACGAGGAGATCGCCCAGGTCCGGAGCAAGGCCCAGGCAGAGGCGCTGGCCTTCCAGGCGAGCCTGAGGAAGGAGCAGATGCGTGTCCACTCTCTGGAGAAGACCGTGGAGCAGAAGGTGGGCTTGGGGCCTGGGCAGTGGGAGGGACAGGCCCCCCTGGTTCGGCACTGTAGCCTGCTCACTCCCAGGCTCCTGTCCGGGGCTGGGCCAGGTGCCACCTGGGCCCTGATGCCATGACTGAGCACAGGGACAGCGAGAGTTTGGCCATTTCTCCTTCAGACCAAAGAAAATGATGAACTGACGAGAATCTGTGATGACCTCATTTCCAAGATGGAGAAGATCTGACGCGGGGGTCCCCGCCCTGCACCCCTACACCTGCGTGCTGTGCTGTCTTTGTTAGAAGGTTTTGTGTTCTTTCTTCTCTCTTAACCTCAGTTC
This sequence comes from Rhynchonycteris naso, assembly GCA_037038555.1. NCBI lineage: Eukaryota > Metazoa > Chordata > Mammalia > Chiroptera > Emballonuridae > Rhynchonycteris > Rhynchonycteris naso. The sequence goes on along the minus strand of CM072996.1, from coordinate 316,630,468 downwards.
GTTTTTAAACTAGATTACTTTAAAAAGAAGACTAAATAAAGTTTCCCTTAAGTTTAACACTGAAGTGTTTATTTTTTAATGTTTATTGATTTTAGCAAGAGAGGAAAGGAGAGGGGGAGAGAGAGAGACAGGAACGCCAAGCTGGTCCTGTACGTACCTAGTCCGGGGATCGAACTGGCAACCTCTGTGCTTCGGGACAATGCTGTAACCTACCGAGCCATCCAGCCAGGACTTAAGTTGCTCTCTTGATTAGGACAGAGGTTTCCAGCTTTGGCTGAATCTGCCACAGCTGCTGTCGTCCACACCTTTGAGCCGCCAGCTAGGTGTACAGCCATCTCAGTCTGCCTCCTGACCAGTCAGAATTCAGTAGACTCAAGTTTTATTTTTTATTTATTTTTGCTTTTGTTTTAGTTTGGAGAGGATGGAGGAGAGACATGAGAAACAGCAACTATAGATGCTTCACTTTAGTTGTAATTGATTACTTCTCATACGTGCCTTGACCAGGGGCTCAAGTCGAGCCAGTGACCCTCTTGCTCAAACCAGCAACTTTGGACTTCAAGCCAGCGACCATTGGTCTCAAACCTTGGGATTATGTTGACGATCCTGCACTCAAGCTGGCGACCCTGGGGTTTACAAGTGGGGACCTCAGTGTCCTAGTCCATGCTCTAGGCCCTTTGCCACCACCAGTCAGGCTGAGCTGAAGTTTTCATGTGAAAAAGCAAACAGGCGAGGGGCTGGTCAGCCCTGGGTTGTTGGGCAAGGTTACAGCCCTATGACCAGAGCAGTCTCTGCCACGTCACTGAGGGGTTTCTAGCCGTGGCTGATGAACACCCTGAGCACCAGTGTCCTGGCTCCTGTAGTGGCCTCGTCCAGTCCTGTGATGCCTAAGAGCAAAACATTCCCCGGGGAGGCCTGTCTGTCCTGCAGAACTCAGGTTCCCCAGCTGCACCCCATGACCTCCCGAGCCAGTTGTGCCCGATGAGGCTCTCTGGGACAGCCAGACCCAGCAGCTGAGACCAGCAGCCTCCTGAGGCTCTCTGGGACGGCCAGACCCAGCAGCTGAGACCGGCAGCCTCCTGAGGCTCTCTGGGACGGCCAGACCCAGCAGCTGAGACCAGCAGCCTCCTGAGGCTCTCTGGGACGGCCAGACCCAGCAGCTGAGACCGGCAGCCTCCTGAGGCTCTCTGGGACGGCCAGACCCAGCAGCTGAGACCAGCAGCCTCCTGAGGCTCTCTGGGACGGCCAGACCCAGCAGCTGAGACCGGCAGCCTCCTGAGGCTCTCTGGGACGGCCAGACCCAGCAGCTGAGACCAGCAGCCTCCTGAGGCTCTCTGGGACGGCCAGACCCAGCAGCTGAGACCGGCAGCCTCCTGGCTGGCTGCTCCGGAGAGCGCCAACCAGAGCAGATGTTTGCAGCTGTCGACAGGACCTCTGAAAGCTCGTGAGCAAATGTCTGAGTGGACACCCGGCCCAGGGGGCATCGGGCTGCATCCCAGGGCCTGCTCCAGAGGAGCCTGTCTTACATGCTTGTTGGACCCTTCATCACTGACCATATGGTGCAGGAGATGGGGCCCAGAGGGGTGCACTTGCAGGGTGGCAGCAGGGGTGAGGCAGCCCCAGGTGCCCTTTTGAACAGAACAGAGTCTCGGCCTTACAGGAGCATCACAGGGCCCCAGCCCCTGGACATGAGATAGGCACAGAGCTGGCTGAACAATGGTCAGGCTGAGAGTGGCCCTGTGCCCTGGAGCCATGTCTCACACCTAGGTCCCCAGAACCAGCTGGAGGGCACAGGGCTCCTGAGTGCTGACCCAAGAGGCCCGGGCAGGCCTAGGGTTTGCCTTTCTAGCCGTACCCAGGCAGGTGAGGCTGGCGCTGCCGGGCCCAGAGCTCGCTCTGTTCCATGGAGGAGCGGGCACAGGGGCAGGGGAGGGAGCCACCTGGCTGGACCTGAGGCACTGCTCACACTCAGGCCTAGGCAGAAAAATCAACTAGGGATATTTTCTCTCATCCATGCTGAAAGGGTCCCCTGCACTGGACCGGGGCCGAGACCTGCCCAGTCAGACTGCCCATGCGGGCCATGATTCTGGCAGGCCAACGAGCTTGGCTGGCTCCCAGCCTCCTTCCCCGTCACTGGCCCGAGGCTGGGCAGCAGCGACAGGCCTGGATGCCACCAGGGGGCACTGCTGGCCGAGTACCGCAGCGCAGGGTCAGGACCCAGCGGTAGCATCAGGGCTAGGAGAGACACCGTGGGGCTGTAGCTGGCCAGTGAGCTTCCAGGACCCTGCAGGTGGAAGACATGCTTGTTCTCAGTCCCTCTGGAGGGGAGTGCCCAGTATGGAGCAAAAGGCCAGGCCGGGGGCAGAAACCACTGGCAGCCACTCTGACCTCTGTTCCCCACGGCCAGCCTGTGTTCCAGCCATGTCAGCTCCTCCTCTTCCCTGTGGCAGCTCCTGTCGGGGGCTTTCTGGGACCCTCCCTGCTCCTGTTGTCAGGACAGCTGCCCAAGGTCTTTTAATAACCACAGTCACAAGCATCCCTCCTGTGGTCAAGGCCCAACCTGCAGTGGCTCACAGCTCCAGGTGTAAGTGCCAAGCCCTCGGACTGGGCTAACCGGATACTGTCCCAAACCATCCCCTCTGCTCAAAAGCCACTTCTTGGGGAGGCTTCTTTGACACCCTCCGACCCAAACCAGCTGTGGCCTGGGACACTCCAGATCTCAGTATAAGTGTTCCTTCTACCCAGAGCACCGCCCCTCCCTACAGGCAGGCCCGGCCCCCCATGCTGACCCTCCAGCGTCCCTGCTCAGGGCTCTGATTCTCCAAGCCACTGGCCATGCCTCAGGCTATTGTCCCATTCGGCGCAAAGCAGTTGGTTTAGGGGTCACAGCCCCTGAAAGGTACCCCCACAAGAGCAGACGTGATGTCACAGGGTTTGTGTCTTCAAGGTTATCAGGCCCCAGGGCATTGCTGCAGGGGTGTGAGTGATGGGTGTGTGGGCCCCCCCCCAAGCCAGACCAGAAGCCCCCCACAAACCCTGCTACTGGAAGCAGGGCTCTGAGGCCCTCTGCATCATGCTGGCCCCTTCTCAGGAATGACCTAGGCTCCTGCCCTTGACAGGCTGTCCTCCACCGTACCTCCTCCAAGTTTATAAATCCCCTTCTCTGCCCTCACCCCCACATCAGCTCCACCCCATCCCTGGCACCCCTTCCACCAGCCCTCAGACAAGAACCTCCACTCTCCCCCTCTCCCCTCAGGCTCTTTGCTCCCCAGTGCCCTCCCCTGCCCACGCTGCATCCGGCTGAGAGGGCAGGTGGCCATGTGGCCTCAGGGCTGCTCCCTTCTGTTCACAGAGTCAGGGCTGCTCTGAAGGGGCCTGAAGGGGCCCCCTCCTCACCTAGCTCTGCCTGTCTGGCCCCTCCAGCCACTATGAGAACTGCTCAGTATACCCTGTCCCCCTGCTCAGGCCTGTGAGCCAGACCAGGGCTCTGCCTGGAGAAGGCCATGAGGGGCGGCTGGCCTTGCTAAGGCCACGGACTGCCGGGCAGTGTCCTGGGCCAAGAACCTCTCCGGGACAAAGAGGCCTTGTGTGGCTGAATGGGTGTTTATCCTGGAGTCTGACTTAACTCGGGGCCGTGAGGCCGGGTGGGGGCCCCTGGCACTGGTCTTCCGCAGGTAAACATGACCCGAGTTGGACTCCTGCACCCTGCATTTCCTGCACATCAACGCACAAGCGTCATGGGACCTCCTGCCAGGATGGGGACATGGGGACATGGGGAGGAGGGAAGTCGTCCTGAGGAGCCACCTCCCAGTCCCCATCACTGAGAAATGAGGCCCTTGTGAACGGGGCCCTCCAGGGCCAGCCAGCCTCCCAGGCTCAGGGCCACCCTGCCTTCCCAGTGCACAGGAGATAAGGGTTGCCGCTCCCCTGCCCACTGGTGTCACGGGCCCTGGCTTCTGGGGACCTGGGCCGAAACCCCCACCAGCCTTGACTGAATTTCTGAGTTCCTGAATGGTCACGTAGAGAAGCCCTGGCCCAATGGGACGGGCTGTGGAGGTGAGTGGGCTTAGATGAGGCCATGAGGTGGGCCCCAGGATGGGATCTGTGCTCTGTCTGCTAAGCACAGGAGACCAGAGCGCCCTGTCTCTGCTGTGGGAGGACAGCGCCGGGCTGCGGGCCAGGAAGCGGCCCTCCTGGAAACTGAACTGACCGCCACCCTGATCGCAGACGTCCAGCCTCCGGAAGTGTGAGAAATAAACATGTTGTCCGTGGCGTTTTTGTTACAGGGGCAGGTGTTGACTGAGACAGTCAGTGACTGTGGTAACCAAGCCCGGGGCCACCCACTGCCCACCTGTCCTCCCTGAGCAGCAGCCCACGGGGCTCCAGCCCCTGTGGGGAGGCCCAGGTCTGTGGAGTGGCACTCCCCGTCCCCACCCCTCTGAGAGAGGGTCCGCCTGGCGCTGAAGGCATGCTAGAATCTCCCCCCCGTGTCTTGCTTCACGCAGGCCCTCGGTGGCCAGGGGCTGTGAGCCACGTGGCTGAGTCTGCACAGCGAGGACCCTCTGGTGGCACTTGCGCCCATGTGTGCCCTGAAAGCTCTGGGCTCCTGTCACTTGTTTCCCTGTTCAGGATGTTCCAGAGGGAGGGAAGGCCCAGCAGCTGCCGTGCCAGGTAGGAAGCTGGTGTGCACAGAGGGACAACTGCCCGTCCCCAGAAAAAGAGGTCTTAACACAGCCGAGGCTTTCTTTGGGGACTGTCTAGGAGACAGGCAGGCCCACCCTGTCCCTGGCTCCTAGCGGCCTCCAGTCCCCAGATCCTAGTTCCCAGAATCCCTATGCTCCCCTAACCCCCACGTTCCCCACCCCAAATCCAGAGAACCCAGACGGCTGGGGGGAAGTTGGCTTTATTGAGCTGGGAGGCCTGCAGAGGGAGCCAGTGGACCAGCCGGAGCCTCTGACCCCACAGCGAACACGTCCGTCTGTGGGGAAGGTCCAGCTAGGCCTCCTGTGTGCAGCTGGGAGACATGCCCACGCTGGAGAACTGAGGGACGACCACCCCAACCCTGTGCAGGACCCAGAGGGACCAGACCCAGGATGACACCATAGCTCGCTAAGGTTCTGGGCAAGCCTGGGCTAAGGCTGCAGGACAGAGTCTACGGCCAGGTCCACGCCCTGCCCTCCCAGTTCCAGTCCAGCAATGTTTTGGGCCACCCCCTAGTGTGCTGGACACCGCACCTTGGCCCCTTGAATCCTGAGGGGGACGACAGAGGAGGTTGTTTGGGGGGCCTGTGCCGTGTTGGGGAGACGGGTCACAGCAAGAAGCCCGAGGGGCCCACCAGAGGGCGCTGGTTCCCCAGTGTACCCTGCTGGCAGAGAGATTCCAGGGTGGCGCAGGGAGCCAGCCAAGGACAGACAGCCTGATGGACTGAACCCGTGCACCCAATAAGTGGGCGGCATCTCCTCCTGTGGCTTGCAGGACCACAGCAGAGGCTGAGGGGAGGCTTCCAGGCCAGGGCTTCTGCCTGGGGTGTCTCATCGGCTGAGGACTGCTGCCCTTTGGGCCCAACCGCAGGGCTGCTCCAGAGGCGGCGGGGGGGGGGGGCGGGGGGGGGAGGCTGAGGCTGGGGCCCTTCTCTCTGTGTAGACCCCCACCCGGCCCCCAAGCCCATCAGTTAACAAGGGATGGGGACCCTAAGGCTCTAAGCTGGCGCCTCACGCTTGGTAGTGCATTCATTCACATGACAAACATGTGCTGAGAGGCTTTTCTGTTCCAGGCCCTAGGGGACAGTGGGGGGGTCGGGCCAGCCCAGTCCCAGTCCCTGCCCTAGTGCAGCCGACCTTCCTGCTGAGGACTGGTGGGGGGGGGGGGGTAGGGGGTGCAGACAGGGAAGAAATAAACAATCCAACTCAGAACACATCAAGAGGTGACAGTGTGGGGAGGGGGCTACAAAGGGTGGAAAGAAGGTGGTAGAGGAGCCTGACCTGTGGTGGCGCAGTGGATAAAGCATCAACCTGGAACGCTGAGGTCACAGGTTTGAAACCCTGGGCTTGCCTGGTCGAGGCACATGTGGGAGTTGATGTTCCTCCCCCCTTCTCTCTCTCTCTCTCTCTTCTCTAAAATAAATTAATTTTTTAAAAAAGAAGTTGGTATAGGTGTATCTTGGGGGGCTCCTCGTGCCCCTCCAGCCAGTGTCCCCTGCCCACCCCCTTCACACCATGGAGGGTGGGTTACCCACCTCTGTTTAGCTCCCTATACTGGGGTGCTCACTCCCCAGACATGCCAGCCAGCCAGACGCTCCAGGGTGCCTGACTTGTTCAAGGCCAGAGCAGCAGAGCACCGAACATGGAGCAGGGGGTTCTTACACACCCAGGGAGCAGCTGGCCCAACATTCCCATGGGGTGCAGGCAGCCCCCAATCCCAGGTGGCTCTGTCCCCTGCTCTGGGATCCGGGCAGGCCCTTCACCCTGTCTGTGCAGCAGAGGTTGGGGGCCCACAACCTTCAGGCCCCTCTGGACCTGGAAAACGGCCTCCAGCCAACATCCAGACCACCCCCCCTAGACGGGTGGGGCCAGGGCTCAGGGTTACTCGTCCAGGCAGATGAGGCAGCGGGGCACTGGGTGGGCCCAAGGCGGGGTGGGGGTGGGGGGTGCCTCTTGCATAAGTACCACTCTGGGGAGGCCCCGAGGAATCAGAAACACATGGCCAGGCCTGCCCAGCGTCCCTGCATCCAGCCCTGGGGCAGCTCACCCGCAGAGCTGAGGCAGGACAGGCCCAGATGGCAGGGATTCACTGGGCCTTCCTGCTCTCCTGTTCACACCAGGGACACGCCATCCGGTCTCAGCCCCTTCGTCACCTGGCGCAGCTTGCTTGCTTCTTCCGTCTGGAGGCTCACGACTGTGCGCCCGGCCTTGTCAAGTGGAGGGGGACCTTTGGAGCCAAGGGTCAGGGCTGCTCCCAGGAAGCGCCCTCCTGCCCCTGACATCTGGAAGACCCAGGCCTCAGAATCCAAAGAATGAATCAAGGACACACAGCTCCTCGCACCCCCATCCTACCCCGCCACCGCCACTGTGAGCCAGCGCCTCCTGAGCACTTAGTCACCGAAAGACGGTACCCTAGCCAGGAGGCAGGCTCCTTCAAGAACACCCAGCTCCCAAGTCGGCCTCCAGACCGTGGTCATCCACCTCTGTTGCCGCTGAGGCCCCGACCTCCAGACCAGGCCACCCTGCTCACCCCCCACCCCGTCTGTGGGCACACCCTGTGGGCCAGCTCCACGTTGAGGGGCTTCCGGGAGGAAGGGGTTCCTGAGCTGACCTCTGGAGGGGAAGTGGGCACTGCCAGGCTGGGGCCTCTCTCTTTGAAGAGGCTTCCAGAACGGGTCGGTGCTTGAAGCGGCCAGTCTCTCAGCTGCCCAGAGGCTGGTCATGTCCCCCCTACACCCCCCCCCGCCCCTAGGAATGCCCCACCCTGCGGAGGGCCACGCAGGGCCAGGCGAGTGCGGGCCGGATCTGCGCCGGCCCTGACGTGCCCGTGTGCCGCGCCCCCTCCAAGAGTGTTCCCTGTGCCAGGTGCCGGCTCGCCTGCCAGGAGCGTGATCTCATTTCTCCCCCACCCCACCCCACCCCACCCCACCCCACAGGAGACGTGACTTCCACGAGCTCCCACAGCCATCTCACCGTCATCGTGGCTGCCCACCCTGCCTGACTGTTCACTTTCCTCTGCTTCATGGGATAGCCCAAGGCCTCCTGAGCCGGCCTGTCTGTCCCCGTGTGGAGTGGACGGTGACCACTGGGGGAGCCGAGGACAGCGGGGTAGTTACCTGGCACAGTGCAGGCTGGGTGGCACTGAAGGAAGAATGCAGTGGTAGGTAGGTGCCCGTTGTGCCAGGAGAGCAGAGGGACACAGGGGCTGCACACTGTGGGGTCAGGATCCCCAGGAAGCCTGGCTTCTGGGCCCCTGGGCAGAGGACGGCTCCAGAGGCCTGCGATCTCTCAGTGTTGCTGGTGACTTGTCTTGCTCTCTGGAGCTCTCCTCTCGCCAAGCAGGAAACCCAGGGGGCCCTCCCCACAGGCCACTGGCTATGCCTCCTTGGCTTCTGGGAACCCCCAACCCCAAGGACTCAGAAAACAGGAATGTGCCCTCATCCATGGAGCCCAGGTTTGCCTGGCCCCAGGGGCTCCGTCAGTCCAGCTTGACACCTCCCCTCCTCCCACAGCTGGGTGAGGCTGGCTTCCTGGAAGCCAGACTGGAGGGGAAGCTGGTGGGCCAGGACTCTGGCCAGGCAGGGGCTGACCTCGGGCAACAGAGAAGGCAGAGGAAGAGGGGGCCCCAGGCAGCGTCCTCTCTCCCTGGCTACTCCCTCCTTCATGGCCAGACTCTGCACCCCGTCTTTACACGGAAGTCCCCAGACTCCAAAATCAAGGGCCTCACTGCCCTCACCTCCACCTGAGCAGCAGTGACAGGGACCAAGCCCTCCTGCTGGTCAGGCTGGTGGTGCCCCCTGCTCCTGCCTCTGGCCCAGCTTGGGGCTTTCAGAAGAGCCCCTCCCCAGAGAAGCTCACAGAGCCCTCACGAGCCCACAGCTGGGGACCAGGATGGAAAGTTCGAGGGTGTGGGAGGCCGTCAGCACAGCACTGCACCTCTGTGGGCCCCCTGGCCTGGGTTCCACGTCCAGGAGCCACATGGGTCTCAGGGAGGAGTGAGGAGGGTTCTGAGGGGTGGATGACCAGGACGGTGACCATTGGGATTTATCCTATGGAAGATGCTGGAGGTTGGGGGATCCACTGTGTTTGGGGTGTGGGTACCAGAGCCAAGCTGGGGGGGGGGCAGATGGTGGGAATCCACGGGACAGTAATCCCCAGGACTCTGAGGGAGTGACTATGGGTCTCCGAGCCACCGCTGGCTCAGGTAGGGGCGGGTGATGTGGCCACACTGTAGGGTGTGTCATCCAGACCATGTCTGCTGGCCTCCAGGACTTCTTCCCAACAGTGAGAGCCTAAGGGCCCACTGTTGGGGACAAGCTGCTGCTTGAGGTGGATAGAGTGGGGACAGGGCCTATGGCTACCTTGGGTCACTCTGAGGACAGTGAGCTCAGGGTGGGATGAGCTGAGAGAGGAGGGGCAGAAAGTCTCCCTGGAGGAGGAGGCAGTCTGCCCCTTGGGCAGGCAGTTCTCATCAGAACTCTGCAGCCTGTGGTTGGTGGTGGGGCTGGACCCGGCCAGGCAGGCACCCCACTGAGCTCCCTTCACACCCCCAAACCTGACTTGGGGGTCCCTCTTTGGAAGGCCAGGATGACCCTTACATCTTGTTTCAGTCAGGGTATATGAGAGAGGGTGACTCCCACTCGGTGACAGCGACAGGGGGGAGGCAAGGTCTTCGAGGAGAGAGAGCCGGCAGAGGGAAGGGCATTCATTTCTGGGGAGGAGGAGCAGGGTGAAGCTGGCTATCTCGCTGCCCACCACTCAGGCGGTGACTCTGGCCAGGGGAGGACAGCCTCTTCTGGGGACAGGACAATGCCCCAAGGCCTGGGAGCTGCTGGTGCAGAGTATGCCCCCCCCACACACAAACGTGGACAGGGTCACTGAGGACAAGGGACAGTGGGCACAGCAAAGCCCAAGCGCTTCTGTCTGGGCGGGTCTCGGAGGCCCCCTGCTGCGTGCTTTGAAGCAGCCTGGAGGCAGGCGGGCGGGGGGTCGGACGCTCCCCATGCCAACGTCAGCACGATCCAGTTTCATAACCCGCCTGGATTCCGCCCCAGCCAAGGAAGGAGCATAAAAACCCAATATATTTTAATTATATCTTTGAGGGCCACAGGCACAATCGTTTCCAGATGAGGACCCTGTCAACGGCTGTGCTACACTGGGCCTGGGGCAGGAAAGCGGGGGCCAGGCCCCCTCAAGGGTGACAGGGGCCCTGTGACCCAGGGCTCACTGCCCAGCTCATGCCTGGACCACAGTGGCTGTTATCAGCCATGATTCCCATTTTACAGATGGGAAAACTGAGGCTCAGTCCTGCTGGTGGGCATTGCCTGAGTACAGGGGATGGTACCCTGACCCCGGGGCCCTTCTGAACTTGGAGGACCCTGAGGTAGACCAGCCCAGACCCAGTGTCAGGGATGGGGGTCACTGTTCAGGCCCCAGGTCAGGAGAGGCCTGAACCACACTGCTCAGGAGAGCCATCTCCATGGGGGTAGGCTGAGCCAGTGCTGGCCGCTGAGTGCCTGCCTGCCTATCCTGGACTCTGGACACGTGGGGCCGGTCTTGAGGCTTCTATTTCCTGGCTGCCATGTGGGACCCCAAGTTGGAAAGCCTCTTCAAGGCGGGGAAGTATCCAGAGACCCAGGCAGCCTTCCCAGACCCCAAGTGAGAATCGAGGGCCCCAAGGAGGACCAGGGTAGCCCAGCCTGGCTGAGGGTACTGCTGGGAGCTGGAGGCCCTGGTGCCAGCTGCTGGGAAGTCCCAGTCCCTGGGGGTGCACCCACAGGATGGGCGGCGGAGGAAGGTCGCTGGGCGGTCAGCGGCGGGGCTTCGGAAGTTAGCCAGCTAATACGATTTGCCCATAGACTGTCCCAGGTCTGGCGTCTGCCGGGACTGTTCCTCTCTGCCGCTGGCTGCGCCCCTGACCCCAGCGCAGCCCGCTCTGAGTGGGCAGGACAGACACAGGCCCTGGCTCCTGCACAGTGATCAGGAGATGGGAGGGTAACTCGGGGGGCTAGGACCCCCATTTCTGCCTGAGCATTGGCCTGGGGACCCCCTAACCCTACAAGCCAGGGGAAGTGGGTGGACATGATGGCAGAGGGTGTGTGGGGGAGGCAGCTGCTAGAGTCTGCAGGGTGGCCTTGGTCGGCCAGGTCCTCACCTGGCCCTGCTGATGTGGCCTTGGCAGAGGCGCCAGTCCATTAGATCTGGGGCTTTGGAGTCAGTACCGCAGACAGTCCCCGGCCCAATTGCTACTTGGCCTCAGTGTCTCACCTGTAAAATGGGCACAAACCAAGGGTCCTTCCCAGAGCATGTAGGGAGGTGCAGGGGTTGGCATTGCCCTGTGGAACACTGGCATCCAGAGGGGCTGCTTTTCCTCTCCTGGCCTTGCTCTTGGGGAGGGGTGCCCACTCTGGCCCCCTGCCTTCTGCTACAGCAAGCACCCCCAGGCGTGACCCAGGCTGGCCTGACTTCTCTAAAGTACGAACCAGAGGCCTGGAGGAAGAGACAGGCTTGGCTTAAGCCAGGCTGCCACAATGCAATGACAAGCTGTCCAAGGAGTCTGGTGGAAGGCTCCTTCCTCCTCATGGCCCACCCACTTGGTGACTCCCAGGATGACCCTTGGTGAGCCAAGGCTGCAGGGTCAAGGTGAGACCCGGCCCAGCCCTGGTCGGCGCACGCCGCCCAAGATGCCCTTGGGCTCTGTGCCAGGCCCCGGGGCATCAACAGCAGACGTGACGTCATCTCGCTGGGCCCACCAAGGCAGGCGTGGGTGCTGATTCCTATAGGGCTCCCCAAAGCGGATGACTCACCTCCTCAGCCCCTAGCTCTGCTCCAAGCCGGAGAGGCCGAGGCATGCCCACTGACCCTGGGGAGGACCCTGGCTTCCTGGTGCTTCTCCAGGGTCCCACTTTGCTCATGCCAGCAGCTGCCTCCCGGCCTGAGGCCTGTCTAGTGCAGGCGGGCTCCGCAGGTCACACTCTCTTTCACGCGGGATTGGATGGGTCACGCCCAGCTTCCCTGGAGAGCATCACCACCTTGTTGGCATCTCAAACACACACCCACTCTGGGAGCTGGCTCCCAGTATTCTGGGAGATGCAGACTTGCGTTTTCATGTCCCTGTACCCCAAAATCTCACCTCTCCACCCACCCACCACTTCTACTCGCTACCCACCGCTATGTGAGCCCCCCCATGCCCATTGTCCCTTCCCATCCTTTCATCGGCAGTGGTCACTTAGCCACCTGCACACCACCCGGCCATCCACGGACCTATCGACTCACCTGACACCTGTGTCCACTCCTCTGGCCACCTCTCTGTCACTGATCCCTCACTCCGCTCCCCTGCGGTTCCCCTGCTCCGCCGGTCATCCGGCTAACATCTACTGACATATGTGTGGCCCCAGGGGCTGCTGGGTGAGGCCATGCTCCCACAGAACTCCCTCCGAGGCGGGGGGGGGGGGGATAGGGGGAAGGGCTGCAATGAATTAAAGGACCACATTGCCACCAGCTCTGACGAGTGCAGGTGGGTGTGATGCGGCCAGAGGTGGGCCACTCCACCTCAGAGGCCCCGCTGGGCCAGGCGCAAGGGAGGGAGGTGCCCCGAGAGCGTGGAATAACCTCCCTCTATCCTGCGCCACCCACTGGGGGACACGAACAAGAGCTGACATCTTCATCCGCACACCTGACGGCTCCCCTGCGGTGGATCACCTTAGCCACAGTGACCCCCACACAGCCTGTCAGCAGTAACCAGGGCTGTCACAACCCTCAGGTGCTATAGCAACATCCCGGTGCCCACAGAAGCCCCCATGGAGGAGGGCTGGCCCAAGGGGTGGATGCACTCAGTGGATCGCTCACCTCAGACCCTCCTCCTGCTCTGCCGCCACTGCCTGACCAGACTCTGGCTGCAGGGGGGTGGACGGAGGGTCCCCACCAGCCCCACCCCAGAGTTGCCTTTCACACCTGGCAGAGGAGAGGTGCAGTCTGAGGTTGTTGTCCCCCCCCTCCCCCTGACAGGAACCTCCAGGGCATAAGGATCAGCAAAGCCACCTCCCCTCAGGGGTCAGTCCCTGCCTATCTGGGCCCTCCTGGGCCCTGGCACCAGGCTGGTCGGACCAGCTCAACGAGGCTGCAGGGGTCAGCAGAGGCCAGGCTGAGCCTGTAGAGTCTGCATCCACTGAGTGCATCCACCCCTTGGGCCAGCCCTCCTCCATGGGGGGGGGTTCTGTGGGCACCGGGATGTTGCTGTAGCACCTGAGGGTTGTGACAGCCCTGGTTACTGCTGACAGGCTGGGTGGGGGTCACTGTAGCTAAGGTGACCAACTCTTTTACAATGAAAAGGAGGACAAAAATAAACGGAAGAAAACAATATTGTAAATAAAGAAACATTTTATTCATTGCAACAATACTACACTGTAATATGATAAATGCATGATAAAAAAACATTTGTAATATTTTGGATTGTAGTTATGCTTACCTGCCTATTAAATTTTAATAATAATGGGGAGAACAAAGTACCCGTTTAGATACAAACACGTCACATCACACACAATGGAATCGACTCTGCATCGATCGAATACAGACATTATTAATCTTCCAATATCAAAAAGGAGGACATGCAGGAGGACACTTTTCAAGGGAGGATGGAACTTATAAAAGAAGGACTGTCCTCCCTAACGGAGGACGATCGGTCACCTTACCATGGCCTTTGCCAGGCCCGGGTGGTCTGTCTTATCACTGACACATTCCTTAGGCTGGCATGGTACCTGGCCATGCAGGTGGGGTATTGACCCTTTTCACACCTGCGAACACAAAAACCAGGCCCCTACCCGTCTCAGTCTAGGGAGAGAGGTCCATGGGTCCTGGCCCCTGACAACCAACATCAAAGCTGCCCAGGTATGGGGTGAGCCAAGGAGAAGGACAGACCACAGAACCCGTGACCCTGAGCAGGGCGCTAAAGGACAAATGGGTGTTAGCGGGTAGACCCCAGACGGAACGGCAATGCCCATGCATAGTGACTGGAAAATGAGTTGGTGTGGGAGGGGGGTGGGGGTGGTGACAGCGTGGCGCAGGGCTGGGCCGAGCAGAGCTGGGACCCCAAGAGTGGACAGTAGACACAGGGGTCCTCTCCGCAACGCACCTGGGCCGGAGCTGCTCACTCCGTGACTGCGGGGAGCACTGGGGCTGCTGTGGGCACACATGGTGGAGCTGGAGGCGATGTTGGGGTCCGCGAGCTCTCCCTCGGCCTGCTTATCCTGCGGGTCAGGTCCAGCTGACCGGGATGGAGCTGGGAAAGAAGAGATTGAAACAGACAAGACTCAACAGCACTACCCTTCGCTGAGATGTGGCCTAGACCCCCAGAACCGCCGCGTGGGTGAAAAGCCCCTTGGATGGGCAGTGGGGTCCTGGCAAGATCCTGGGGTCTGAATCTCACCCACACATCCCCCCAAAGTCAGCAGGAGCATGCAGGAGGGCCAGGAATGGGCTTCCTCACTTGCACCCTCTCTGAGGGCATCTTGTCTATAACCACGTGTTCTCCCAGGGCACAGAGCAGTTCCCTGGGGAAAAGGGGTCCCTGGGATCCTGGCTGCCAGCCCCTCCAGGGGATTCTGAGCCTACAAGTCCATGAGCCTCTTCACCCCCCCCCCTTTGGCAAGGTTGGGGCTTTCAAAACAGGGAAGGGCGGGGGTCCGATCTCTTGGTTAGGACGCATACAGGAATCAAACCATGAATGCACAAATAAGTGGAACAACAAATCAGTGTTTCTTTTTCCCTTCCTCCCTCTCTCTTTCTCTCTCTAAAAATTAATAAATAAGGAAAAAATGTATAGAAGGAAGGAAGGAAGGAAGGAAGGAAGGAAGGAAGGAAGGAAGGAAGGAAGGAAGACTGGTGGCCCGGGTCCCACAGAGGAGCTCTTACGTCCCCTCCCCTGTCTCAGCGGGGCCTGGTCCTAGGGCCCCTGCCCAAGCCTGGACCCCACCCTCCCCCTTCCCCAGGCAGAGATAACATGTGTGAGGAGGCCAAGAGGCCGAGATAAACTCCTTTGCCTGCCCCAGGCCCTCATGGCCCACAAATCCCAGGAAGTCCCCGCCCCATCCTGAAACCCCATCTGGAGCCTGGCTGAAGTGGGCAGTGATCCCACCCATCCGGGCAGGCCAGCCCCAGCCTTCCCTCCCTGAGGCCCCAGCTTTCCCTGCCCTGAGGGCCTCCCACCCTCTTTAGGGATGGACTGACAGGAGGGATCCACAGCTGGCTTGGCCCATGCCACCACCATCACCAGCCCCCCTCTTCAGTCTTCACTTTGAAATAAGTAAAAGGTCCCTAGTGGCCCCCACTCTTCAGAGGCCAAACGGTGGGTCCAGTCCTGCTCTGTCCAGGACCCCCCCCCACCCCCGAAGTGCCCAGTGGAAGCCAGCCGGGCCCCCTGGTGAGGAATCAGGGAGAACACGTGTGTTTCTCGTGTCCCGGACACACTCCTCCCGCGAGGATCTCCTCAAGTCCGGGCTCTTCCTTTGAACTGGAGGGCTCTGAGGGGGGTTCCCACATGGCCCTGTCCTGGGACTGGCAGAGACCAACCTTTCCTGAGGTCCCCAGGAAGGGACGGGGAGGCTTCTGTAGGACCTGGGGGGACCCTGGGATCAGCAGGAGAGGCAGCTGGGAGCATGGGGGCCCCCTGTTTCCTTCCCTTGAGTCGGGGGACCCATCCACACACACACGCCCAGCTTGTTCCTAGTGCCCTGGACACAGAGTGCAGGGGCAGGAGGCGGGGGCTGGCAAGACGGCCTAACAACACCTGAGGTGTGTGTGTGTGTGGGGGATAGTGCCGCTCAGACATTGGTGTGGTTAGGTGTTTGCCAAGCCGCTGAAACAGATGGGGTACACTGAGGAAAAGGGGCCTGGGCGGTGGCCCCCTGCAGGTCAGAGCAGGGCTGGCAAGGTGTCACGGGCACCTGGATCATAGAGACCACATGATGGGGTGAGGAGGAAGAAAGACACCCCTGAGCACGGTGAGGGGGCCTCATGCCGGGCCTGGAGCAGGAGGCCGCTGGGCTGCCATGGCTGTGGGTGTGGGCAGGAGTGGCCCTCGGTTGGCTGGGGGCTTGCATGGCTCCGTCAGGCAGATGACTTAATCCCAGGCGGGCTTTGTCCCCGGCCCGGCCCGGCAATTGCTGCCTGCCCCCACCCCCACCCAGCTCCTAGCAACCAGCAGTGGAGTGTGGGCAAATTCGAGGAGGACCGACCGCACCACGGGCCTGGGAACAGCGCAGGGGTGGCCGTGGGGTGAGGCCGGGCAGATCGCCCCAGCATGGACTCAGGGGACGCCTGCCCAGCAGGGCCATGCCAGCCCTCTCCCTAGGAGGGCATCCTAGGTGGGGGGCTTCGGGCTGGCATCCTGGCAGAGGAGGTGCCAGGGCCAGGGGGGGGGCTTTGTATGCTGAGGACCCTCTCTCTTCCTGGGCCCCCACCCAGCAATCCTGTCACAGCCTTAGAAAGCGAGACAAAGGCCCGGGAGGCCCCGGGAGGGCCGGGACGCGGGCAGGAGATGGGGTTTTAATGACCCAACTATAACGTGGCAGGCAGTGAGGCAGCTTGTTAACCCTGTTGGGCCCTCGTGCGGGGGACGCCCACTGCCACCCCCCCCCCCCAAACTGAACCCGAGAGGTTGGAAACAACCAGAAAAAAATCTCTCCCAAGAGCTTCCCCCAATGCCCCTGCCCGGGGAACCTGTGCCCTGTCCCCTTCCAAAGGCACCGAGTGAGGTGAGGGCCCCAAGGGAGCTGGACACAAGCCCGCCACACCCGTCCCTCGTCCTTCCTTGCCCTCTGCACTTGGGACACTCCTGCTTCTTCAGCTGGCCGGTGTCACCTGCCGGGTGGGAAACTGCCCTCCCCCACTCCCTACTCTGGTACACACATCTTTTCCTCGTGGGGCAGAGCAAACCCGCAGCCTGCAGGGGCTGCAGGGCTGGGGCATGAGATGCTGGAGACATCAGCTCCCCGTTTTATGCCACGTCGTCCAGGGGCCTCCCCACCCCTGTTGTCTCAGTTTCCCTACCTGTAAGATGGGCACGTGGTGAGGAGGAGGCTGGGGCGGGGTGGCTATCTCAGTGATGGGAGTGGTCCACCCCAGGTCCCAGGGTGGGGGTCCTGGTGGAAGAAGGCCTGGGGGGGGCATCCCTGCATTCAGTCTTTCTCTTCTCCCGGCACCCCGATGTTCTCAGCGGGCATGGCCACCCCCACTGCTCCACACATCACAGTCCCCCCACCGACTCTCACCGCCTCCCACCTCTGCCTTGATGTGCAGACCTAGACCTGGGTCTGTCACCAGCAGTGGCCTTGGACTTGCCTTGTGCCCTTGGCAAAGCCCTGGGTGCCTGAGCCTCACTTTCCTGGAGGGAAAGGTGTTTGGGGACCCAGGGCAGAAGTGAGGCAGCAGAGAGAAATCTGCAGTCCTGGCCACACTGGACAGTCCACGAGAGCCCCAAGGGTGAGCAGGCCTGCTCATGGGGGCGGGGGGTAGTGAAAGGAGGCACCCCAGGAGCGCTCCGCCCCAACACCGCTCCCAGCTGCTCCTCGCACTCGTTACCAGAGGAAGAGCCTGAGGTCCAGATGGAGCACGTCTCTCCCAAATGCCAGGTCCCTCCCTGTGCAGGAAAACCGGCTTTCTGGGACCGAACCCACCCCTGGGAGTGGCCACCTGAGTCCTACCCTCGGCTGGTCCCTCCAACAGGCTGGAGTGGGGACACAGTGCTGAAATCACAGCTGGGCTCCAGCCAGGAGGCCCTGCAGCCTGGGCAGCAGGCAGAGAGCTGGGGGGTTTCCCTGCTCTCGGGACCCCAGAACCACAGTTTGCAGAGTGTATGGACAAGGCCAGCCGGAGGGCAGCCAAAGGCTAGCAGGTGCCCTCGTGTGTACAGGGTGGTCAGACTCAAGGGGACATCCGGTCGAGATGTCCATTAGCTGCGTCCAAGCGCAGTCACTAAGTAGAGGACACATGGGTGGTATCCTTACGTGTGCTTGTGTGTGCGTGTCCGTGTGTGCCTCTGCATGTGCCCACGGGCTATGCTTGTACCAGCCCCCCAGACAGAGCTGGCCTGGGCCTGCAATGCCATCAGGGTGCATGTGCACAACGGGTGCTGAGTCGTGGGCAAGAGTCATGCCCCCAGTCCTCCCTCCTGGGGGGCACCTGAGTTCTGCCCAGTGCCAGAGTGATGCCCCTTCTTTAGGGCCCCCAACCCCTGATAGGGGCACCCCCACACTTCCTCCTTGGGGGGCAGCTGGGATGGGGGCCTGCAGGCACTGGCTTGTCAATGGGCACCCTGTGAATGAGGCCATTTCCTGGCCGCAGGCAAGCAGGCCTCCAGCCGAGAGCCTCCGAACAGGACAACGTTTCCTGGATGTGATTGAATCTGTCAATCCATATTCCTGGGAGGAAACTGAAGTCCAGCTGAACAGAAAAGAAATGAAACTGCCCCCACCGGGGGTTGCCCAGGTCACCCACCTATGGCACAGCCAGCCAGCCAGGCCGCCGAAGGGGGCCTTGCTGTCCCAGGACGTAGGGGAAGGAGGCGGGTAAACGGGGGGCCGGCGCCGGGTTAGGGGTGGCCGTGTGCTGCCAAGGCACAAACAGCCGGTCTGTTTTCATCCACGGGGTTCCGCCGGGTTTCCAACGTCTTAATAAGGAACGTGGCCTGGGCGGGCGCTCGGCGGCCAGGCCGTGAATGGCGCCTGTGAGCGCCGGAGAAAGGCGGTCCTCTGCGGCGGGCCAGGAGGGGGGCCCGGGATAAATGGCCCCAGTCATGCCGCTGGCTGGCCCAGCGCGAGTGCGCTAAGTTGAAGCTATAAATTACCCCGGCCGCGGCCAGCGCCACCGCAGGGCGGGCGGGGCGGCCCAGAGGGGGGCTCGGGGCTCCGTAAATCGCCCCTTTCACCACTGGAGGCCGCGCACGAAAGAAAAACTTTGTTTTATTAAAGCAACATCGGGGTTGTGGCCACCGGGGCGGGGGGTGGGGGGGCAGGAGGCGCCAACAGCAGGGCTGGGCACCGGCAGGCAGGGGGCTCCTGCCGCACCCCGGAGCCTGAGAGAAAGGCCCCTTCAAGAGGGACCAGCTCCAACCAGGGGGGCCAGGGGCTTGCTCCTGTACCTGGTACGTCAGGCCCCATGGCTGCTGGCTCTCTGGCTGCCCCACCCCTGTCTCCCCAGATCCCAGAGGGGCCTGTGCCCAGAGCGGGGTGGGGGGGTAGGGGGGGCAGGGGCTTGTGTGTGTGTGTGGGGGGGGGTTCTGGGTGAGCCACCACCACCCCTGCCAAGGGCTGTGTCTTCCCTTCAGGGTCTGAGCCAGACAAGAGACCAGCCTGGGGTTCAGAGAAAGAAGGCAGAAAGGGATCCAGACCCTGTGCTCAGCTCCCCTGTGGGGTCAGGCCTTGCTCAGAGGAGCCTCATTCAGCGGCAGGGGCCACACACCACAGGCCAGCCCCAGGGCTTCCACCCCCTTCTGGCTGCTCCAGCTTCAAGTTCAGGGGAGGCCAGGGGGCTTTCGGAGCTGCCTAGGATAATATTGAGATAATTTAGGTAGAAATAAATGAAAACTAGGGTGTTTATCTTTTGTTCTTCCGGGTCCTGCAGACCCTGTATGGCAAGTGGGTGGGGATCCAGGGGCTGTGAGTATGGGCTTCTCCTGTCACAAGTCATCCCCCTGAAGGAGGCTACTGGCGGTCCTAGCCCCAATCCTCATGTGCCTGCCCTTGTAAGGCACCCCCCTGATCAGGGTCCTCTGCCTGCCACCTTCTGTGCCCCCTAACCTCCTCCAGAGCCTCTCTCAAAGCACTCCCAGCCCCCCAAGTCACAGTGGGCCCACCTCCCTCCTGCCTCCCTACACGCCAGGCCCTGGCAAGATGGATCACTCACGCTGGGGTGGGGCTGGGGGGCATTTGGGCACAGAGGCAGTCGAGCAAGCGCTAGCTTGGGGCAGAGGGTTGTCAGGCTTCTTCTCTGTCTGTCTTAAGGTGTAGCAGCGTGGGCCATGCTCTCCAGAGATCTCAGCTGAAAACAGGGCCGGGCAGTCAGGGTTGTGGTTTACCCTGGAGTCCACCCATTTCAGAACCCCTCTACCCATATCTCCCACCAGGCTGTAATACCCACACTACACCCCGGGCCAGGCCTAGGGCTGACCTAGTCCTGCTCATGTCTGGCTTCCTCGTCTGGTCCTCCAGTTCCCCCAGCTCTAGACTCCAGGGGAGTACAGGTTCCAGGACACAAAGCTGGACAGGACTGCAGCCCAGTGGAAGGAGGGGCTGCCTAAATGGCTCCTTGTTCCCAGGGTCCCCGGGCCAGGCAAAGCTCTAAGGACAATTTAGAGCAGGGGTCCCAAAACTACAGCCCCCTGAGGCCATTTATCTGGCCCCCGGCGCACTTCTGGAAGGGGCACCTCTTTCATTGGTGGTCAGTGAGAGGAGCACAGGATGCATCCGCACCCATAGTTCCCATTGAAATACTGGTCAGTTTGTTGATTTAAATTGACTTGTTCTTTATTTTAAATATTGTATTTGTGCCCATTTTGTTTTTATACTTTAAAATAAGATATGTGCAGCCTGATCTGTGGTGGCGCAGTGGATGAAGCGTGGACCTGCAATGCTTGAGGTTGCCGGTTCAAGACCCTGCACTTGTCTGGTCAGGGCACATATGGGAGTTGATGCTTCCTGCTCCTCCCCCCTTTCTCTCTCTCTCTCTCTCTCTCTCTGTCACTCTTTCTCCTCTCTAAAAAAATGATAAATAAAAAAAAATTTTAAAAAAATGATAGGTGCAGTGTGCATAGGGATTTGTTCATAGTTTTTTGTTTTAGTTCTTTTAATTTTTTACAGGGACAGAGAGAGAGTCAGAGAGAAGGATAGATAGGGACAGACAGACAGGAACAGAGAGAGGTGAGAAGCAGCAATCATTAGTTTTTCGTTGCTGTCGCAACACCTTAGTTGTTCATCGATTGCTTTCTCACATGTGCCTTGACCGCGGGCCTTCAGCAGACCGAGCCACCCCTTGCTGGAGCCAGCGACCCTGGGTCCAAGCTGACGAGCTTTTGCTCAAGCCAGATGGGCCCGCGCTCAAACTGGCGAGCTCGGGGACTCGAACCTGGGTCTTCCGCATCCCAGTCCAACAGTCTATCCACTGCGCCACAGCCTGGTCAGGCTGTTCATAGTTTTTTTTATAGTCCAGCCCTCTAACAGTCTGAGGCACAGTGAACTGGCCCCCTGTGTAAAAAGTTTGGGGATCCCTGATCTAGACCAGTTTATGTTGCTACTACCTCTTCCTGTTACCTCTCACACCTTCCTGATGTGACCCGAGGCAGGGCACCGTGGCTCATACAGACCACAGCCTCTCTTAGGCACTGTTCCCCTATCCTCTGTCCTGAGAGATGGCAGAGGGAAGATGCCATGCAGGCCATCGCCACGGTGGGCCTGGATGCGGTTCACACTGCACCATTCGGGTCTGGGCAGCACGTGGCAGCCCTGGGCCTGTCTGAACACGTGCAGTGCGCCCCGCTCCCTGGAACTTCCATCTGTGGGGATTCAGACACTCAGGCTCCCGGGCTGAAGCCACGGGCTCCCAGGGGTCACATACCAATCCTGAGAGGCACCAACTACTCACATCTGCCCTCCAACTTGAAGGGAGGGTGTCCGTAGGGACAGACCACAACGTGTAGAAGATAACAGTGTCAGATTCAGATAGGGATGTGTGGGCACAGAGAGCAGGGGTGGAGAGGGCGCCTCAGGAGGGCACTCCTGGGCTCACACCTGGATTAAGAAGGAGGCAGGCCTGAGTGACCCTGAAGTGTGGGGCCCCTGGTGGCTGGAGCAGAGAGTCTAGGTTGGGTGAGGGTATAGGTGGTGGGACCACAGGGTACCAGGAACGGTGGCCTTGTGGGTATAATACAGGGACTTAGGCTTTGACACAGAGGTCACAAGATCCACGACAAATACAGAGTTGCACCTGAATTGAGGGGCAGGTCCCCAGGCAGGGCAGTACAGGTCCTGCAGAGGGGCCGGGGGGGAGTCTGACCAGTTGCCTGGAGGGGGTGGTGGAGCCTAGAAGGTGACCAGACTAGGATCATCCAGCCCTCCGCCCACAACCAGGAGGTGAAAGGTCCTGCCATGCAGGCTGGTCACCATGTCTGCAGAACAGATGAGTGCCAAGAGCTGGGCAGGGGGCTGCTTGTGCTGTGACTGTGACCCAAAGGACCTCTTGGAGGGGCCCCCGCCACCCTCCCAAGACCATGTCTGAGATGCCACCTTCCTTGACCCAGCTATAAAGAGCAAGCCCTACGACCAGGGCCTTAGCCTTCGGTCTAGACAGCTGTATAGACAGAGGCTTCCCAAATGCAGACGGGGAGGAAGGGGAAGCCAGACTACTCCCCACCCCCACACCCAGTGTCCAGTTTATTGACCACAGGGCCCGGGAGAAGAAAGGCTCAAGAGGCCTCTCCACTCAAGGGTCCAGGGTCCAAGGACATGTCTTGGACCCACCACCAGCTCTTTGTGGTCAGCACAGAAGCTCCAGCTAGAAATGGGGTGTGGAGGCTGGAGCCTGGTCCCTGCCCTCTCCAAACCAAAGCTGACTGGGGAGAGATGCCCTGCTGCCGGACCGGGGGGGTGGGGGGGGGTGGGGGGGGTGGGGTGGGGTGGGGGGGTGGGGGTGGGTGGGGGGGGAAGGCTCCCCTATCGTTCTGTTCTGGCTGGGGATGCCTTACTGCCACCAGGGTGGGTTCAGACCCCAAGGACCTGCGGGCAGGAGCAGGGCCTGTTGCTCCCCAGGGCTGGGCTGAAACTGGAATGTTTGCATTCACTGTTTGCACGATGGGGGTGCCCCTGGCCCCTCCTAGGGAGCCCCTCCCCACACCTGGGTGCCTAGGCCAGCTGAGTCCACAGCTCCATGCAGCTGGGGAGGAGGAGGGACCCTCCAGCTAGCTAGGCTGGGGAATTCCAGGGCTGGCTGTGCCACTGAAGGGTCTGAAGGGTCCTTCCTGTGTCTGGACAGTCCGCTGTCCTCCTCCTGGCCCCTCCTGCCTCCTAAACTGGGAGACCCTACCCCAAATAGTTGCCCAGCCAGCTCCTCCCTCCCCCACCCCACCCCCACCCCCACCCCCGCCAAACCTTCCAGTTCGCCCGGCGTCCCAGCCGGCTCCGAGATTATGCAAATCCCCCCCAGCTCCTTAATTAAATATCTAACGAGGCGCTGGGGCCGGGCCAGGGGTGGCGCTGGGGTCACGCTCTGGAGGGGCCAGGCCCGTCTGCGACGTGAGCCCCCGCGCGCCTCCCGAGCCTGGGAACCACCGCCAGCCGAGGGAGCACAGGCCGCTCCCCATCCCCACCCCGCAGCCCCCCGCCACGACGGGAGGGGACGCTGCACTCACCCCGCCTCCGCCTCCGGGGGGCGCACGAGCCAGCGCCCCGGGCACCTGCGCCCTGTCCCGGGGCCTGGGGTCCGGGCGGGCGGGGAGGCCGCGGGGGCGGGGGCGGGGCGGCGGCGGGGGGCAGCGACCCCCCACGCCCCGCGCTCGCCTTTCACAGGCCTGTTGTTGGGCCAACAGCCCGGCCTGGCCGTCTGAAAGGCCGGGATTAGCGAACATTAGCGGCCCTTTGAGCGGCGCCTGGGGCGTCCCTTCCGTAGCCGCCCCGGCTGCTGGCCCCGCCGGGATTGGTCCTGTTGCCCTGCTGCTCTGCGGGCCGGAATTCCCCTAGTCAGGGTCAGGCCTGGGGTCAGGGCTCTGTCCTGGTTTGGAGGAGCCAGGGGCGGCAGGCAGGAGGTCTGCACCGTAGACCTGGGCGCACACCCCCACGGAGGCAGGCCTTCCCCAGCACCTGCAGGTCCAAGGTGGTCTCCCCAGGAAAGGACCAGTGCTGCCCACTGGGCAGAACTGGCCTGGCTCAAGGTCCCGCTGTCCCCACACAGCCCTAAAGCCGGGTCCAGGCCCCACATTCACCTCCAGGTCCTTGCTTTCAACCTCTCCCACCAACCCAAACAGCACCCTGCCCAGGTTCTCCCAAACTGAGTAAGCTCCAGGCCCTTGGGTCCCTGTCTTTTCATCCGAGAACCCCTGGCCCCAAAAGCTCACAGGGGAGTTAGCACCCTTCCCAGAGAGAAGAAAGCATCTTACCTTATCTTTCTAAATAATTCCTGGGCCCTGGGACCAGTGACTCCCCAGGATGCCAGAGAGGAGAAGGCAGGATAGAGAGATCCCTGTCCCCAGCAGGAACTGAAGCCCTTAGTTCCTGCTCCAGACACCTGACCTGGATTAAATTACAAGAAGAAAGGATAACTATGACCCCGTTTAACTGATGAGAAAACTGAGGTGCAGCTTGGGGAAGCCACCCATCAAGGTCACCCTGCCAGTGGGTGTGAAGCAGAGCTTTTTGCCCCTCAAAACTTCCTCCCCCTGGGCCTCCTTGCCTACTCCCACCCACTCACCTGTCTATTTGGGGGCAGCTGTTGGCCTAGGGGCTCTCAACATCTGCCTAGAAGGCCGGGACCTGTGGTGGCGCAGTGGATAAAGCGTTGACCTGGGAACACTGAGGTCACCAGTTCAAAACCCTGCACTGGTCTGGTCAAGGCACATATGGGAGTTGATGCTTCCAGCTCCTCCCCCCTTTCTCTCTTTCTCTCTCTCTCACTCTGTGTCTCCTCTCTAAAATGAATAAAATAAAAATAAAATAAATTAGAAGGCCGGGGGACCTGGGGTGGGGGGTCATGACCTGGACAAGGCCTCCCCTTCTCTGAGCCTCCATTCCCACTCATTGCTGGTGCGGGCTCAAACCCACCTGGCCATCTGGGACCCGTGCACAGGGGCGCATACATGCACACATGCACACGCTGCCCAGCGAGGGCCCCCAGCTTGAGAAGAGTAAACATCTTTGCCAGAGGAAGCAACAGGCCGGTCTCCCAAGAGAAAAAATGTGGCCAAACCAGACCCAGGCCGCCTGTGGGCCCCCCTCTTGCTACCACCCAAGTCACAATGACCTCTCAAGAATGGTGGTAAAACATTGACAGCCACTCCATGGCCTGGCACCCACATGGGTGGGTGTTGGGGAGCCCGGGGCTGGGCAGGTCCAGTGGAACCCACCTGGCGCTCACTGCAGGTGTCCGAACAGGCAACTGTGGGTGAGCTCTTGTGAGTCCCCCCACCCCCCTTCAGGACTGGCCCTCCAGGTCTGTCTGGCCCCAACCAAGGCTGCCCCATCTGCCACTAGGATCTTGCCCAAGAGAAACCCGGGCTGCCATGCCCTTGAACCCACGGCCTGGGCGCCTGAGTCTCCTTGTACACCGACCCTGTGCCCAGATGGTTCAGGACTGGCTGTGGGCAGGTGTGGGGCCTTCTGAGGCTTGACGGGCACTCTAGCTGTGGGGGACTCCCAAGACAGAGTGGTCCTGGGTCCTGGCCCTGGGATGACACTGAGTCCAGGAGTCCCACCTTTGCTGGAGGCTGCAGGTTGTGACTGACTCTGACCTCTCGGCCTCTGGAAAAGCTGGAGAGAGGCAGCCCCCACCCTTTGGCTAGGACAAGGACAGACCCAGCCAGATCCTATGACTCTGAAGAAACCACTCGGAGCCTGGGGTTTGCAGCGGGAAACCCAATCAAGTAATGACAGGTTTGGTGTGGGGGTGCATGGCTGAGGGAACCACCCCCTCCACCAGCCTCTCTGCGGTGGAGAACCCCCCCACCCCTCTACTTCCCACTGATGGCAGGAACTCTGAAGCCTGCTCCTCACCCACCCACCCCCGCCTCCTGCTTTTTTCCTTGTGGGCCCCCAGACTTACTCAGCCTGGACACCTACTCCCACCCCAGCCCATACCAGGGCCCATCTGGAACCTTCTGCAACTTCTGGGAGCTCTTCTGAAATCAGCCCCAGGAGGGGTGTCAGGCCAAGGGGAAGCTATCTGCTCTGCCCTGTCACCTGCACTCTTCCTTGGGTCAGTCTGGCCCCTCTGTCCCAGCCCTCAGGTGCCTCCAGGCCCAAAGGGTCTGAGGTGAGAGCCTGGGACAGCCACGAATGAGTGAAATAAGAGAAACAAAAGGTCACAAGTGTCCTGTGGCCGCTAGCCCCACTGGACCCACCCAGCAGCCCAGCCCCATGGACAGGCACAACACAAGTACCCACACATGTCTGCAGGCCTCCCATAGACCCTTGGGGATGTCCCTCTGTTAGGATCTGGAGTATAGGCTAGACTCCTTCAAGCCTGGTGTCCAGACGCCCAGCCAGGACCTTTGGGTAGTTCCTGGGAGGCCTGAGGCTGAGGCAGGTCTACAGAGGTCCTAGAAGGTTCTGGAGTGGCCGATCACATCCATGACCCCACTTAGAATCTAGAATCCACTCATGAACTCCCACCTGACACACCTTGTGATTGGTAGGCCGTGTCAGCCTAATTCTCAGAGAGGTCAACCCACGGCCTGGGTCACTCCAGAGAGGAGGATGGGGGCTAGCCGGGGCAGGACGGGGCAGATGTGGCCTCTCAGGACTCGTGGGCACAGCAGGCTTGGCCCGGGGCGGGCGCCAGAGCCTCCCTCCACTGCTGCAGTTGGCCGGCAGCTTTAATTACCGCTCGCTGGGCCCATTGAGCCGCGCTAATCCGGGGCCGCCACCACGGGAGGCTTGGGCGGGTGCCCCCTCCCCCTGCAGCCCGGGCACAGGGTCCCCAGGTTCTCACGTCCCCCAGGCCCCAATTAAAGCGAGCTCCACAGGGCTGCGCCCGCTAATGAGCTCTGTGGGCCACTGGGCTCCACGCCAGGGGGGCGCAGAGGGCGGGGTGGCTGGGGGGGGGGACGGAGCTGGCTTGAATGGGGTGACTTGGGACTCCTCTGGAGGAGAGGCCCAAGGGACTTCCGCCATCTGTGTCCGTCCGCTGGGTCCAGTTCTGTGACCCCCCCCCATGAGTGAGAAATATGCCTGACTGTGCGGAAAGCACCCCACCCCAGGGCAAAGACCCTTGACAGCCTGCAGGAAAGGTGGGAAGGTGCGCAGGACACCCATATTCAGGACAGGAGGTGGTTGGTGGTGGGGTTGGTGGCAAGGACAGAGGCTTCCTCTCACAGGGCAAGCAGCCTGGGTATAACAGCCAGGAGAGGTACATGGCTGGTGTTTGACACCTTGTGGGTCATAGACCCGAGGGGTGCCCCCTCTCTTCATTTCACTTGAAGGAGCAGCTTGGGTTCTGGGGGTCAGGAGCCGAGAGAGGCCAGAGGGCCCAAGGCCCTGGCGCTCCAAGCTCTGCAGCTCGGGGTAGCTGGAGAGGCTGGGGTGGCAGGACCAAGGAATTGACTAGAAACTTCTGAGGTTGACCTGGGGTTGTCCACTCAGACCGGGGGAGTGGCGGCCCTGGAAGGCCCCTGGGAGGCTTCATGGGTTTTGCAAACTTCCCCTAACCCAGGGGGGCTTCAGGCCCTGAGCAGTTTCCTGGCTCAGAGTGCCCCCCCCCACTCCCTGGAGATGGGGAACCCGGTACAGTACACAGGACTCACCCAGTGGGGGGAATAGAGTGGAGCATCCCCAGCCAGATTGGGTGCTGGTGGGCTGTGGTGGACGGCTGGGGTGTCACCAGTGAGGACACATATCCCCATTCTGTCTGCCCAGCCTGGTGTGCCACGTGAGCATGGAGAAATCACCCATCTCTGGCTGGGACTGACACACTCAGGGGGTCCAGGCCCACACTCCCCTGAGGGGCTGGGATTGTAGGCCCAGAGCCCCCTCTTTGCTCCAGCCTGTCAGATGGGGGCTCTCTGTGCCGGGCCTCGTGGTTTCGTTGGGGCCTCTAGGTCTGGTTTGTGGTATAGCCCTTGTTCCCACTCCTACCTCCTCCAGTATGGGCCCAGCTGGGGGGGGGCCTCCGACCTTGAAGGGGGGTAAAGGGAGCTTTGGCAGGCAGAGGCCCCAGCTCAGGCCGCAGAGGCCCAAACGGGAGCGCGTGCATGGCAGTGTGGAGGTGGTTGGCCAGGAGCACCGGCCTCAGCTTCTTGGTCTGGCAACACGTGCCGGGACCCTGACTCGGTGACCTGACCACGGGGTGCCGGGGGGAGGGGACACTCAGGACCTGGTCAGCGAGTCTGATCAAGGACTCTACCCAGCTCGAGCCTCCACACACACAGTTACGCCAGCACGTGCATGACCACATGGCCCCTGGGCAGGCAGAAGACCCGGACCCTGGGAGGGTTCGGGGGCCCGGCCTGCCACAGGGTCGGGCTTGGTGAATATTTGTGGTGTGTGGCAGCGGAGGAGGCTAAGAGTTTGTGCAGAGGGATCTGGAGGCCGCGCCATGACCCAGTTTCCTGGGACAGCTGAGCCAGGCAGAGAGCCCAGGATGGGCCAGGGCACCAGGGGACCAGCCAAAGCCAGCACCAGGGCACGGAGGCGTGGGCACTGACACCCACCAAAGACCCACTGAAGGTGGGGGACCCAGGGAGCAGGTCAACCCCTATGACCGGGAGAACACAAAGGCCGTGGGAGAGTGCTCATGGCCCTATGCTCACCGGGCAAGACATGGGCCGTGGGCAGCGGGTACCTGGGTGCCATCTTACCCCCAGGCGCACCCCTCCACCTCTTCTTCTCTGGTCACCTCATCTGACTTGGGGTTTTGGGGCCAGTTGGGTGCAGAACACATTTGTGCTCTGGAGAGGAGAGAGCACAAGGGGGAACCCCTTGGATCCCCAAACCCTCTCCGCCCTTGCCCCATGTCCTCCAGGAAGCTGCCCCTCCTGCCATCCCCTCGAGGTCATCCAGGTTTCGGTGCTGGAGGCCATTTATGAGCTGGAGCTGTTTGAGCCCTGAGAGAAGCTGATGGGAAGGGGGGGTGCATGGGCTTCTCACTTCCAACTGCCCCTCCCTTGGGCCCTGGCCCGTTGTACCCAACTCCCTGCCTGGCCAGAACCTGGTGCCAGCCCTTGTTCCCTGGACAGCCGGTGAGCGCTGGAGGTGCTATCTGTGACAGCCGCAGAATGGGCCCCTTGCACCCAGGGCAGGTGTCGGCGCCTGGGAAGAGGCCAACTGGAAATCCAACCCCACCCGCCACCCCCCACCCGCTGCAAACCTGGCAGGCTGTCCCCTGAGATGAGAGATTAGCTGGACCCTTGTCCTGGCCTCTCCCAGATCGATCTGCCCCAGATATGGGCCGGGACCAGGCCCAGGGGGGCCTGGAGTCACTTCCAGAGTAAGCCAGGGGTGGAGTGGGTGGGGGCAGGGGAGGGGAGGGCTCTCGGGGACCACACTCTCAGTACCTGGGTTGACGGAGGGAGTGCCCAATCTCAGATCCCAGTTCCCTTCCTGCTCAGATGGCAATGAGATCTGGGTCAGGATGGGGGGGGGGCGGGAACGGTGGGGCACTGGTATATGGGCTTCCTGCTCTCACACCCGCCTCCCTTGGGCACCAGGTCCCAGACTCCCAGGGCTGACCATGCTGGGCCAGCTCACATACTGCCCACCGGTCTCGGCCCAGCTGTGGCTTCCACCCAGGGCCACCCCTGCTGAGTGTGCCCCCAGGCAGGACCCTGTCAGTGACCACATGGTTCTTGTTTCCCCAGACCCCAGCCCAGCTGTGGCCTGTTCTGGGAAGCCTCTTCTGAGCCCCCAACTCGAGCCTTCCCGGCCTGAACCTCCCCCACACGGCCCTCACTGTCTGTGACAGGGGGGCTTCCAAGGAGGGCCCAGCCTCAGGGCTTTGTGCACGGGGTGCTCAGTTCTGACCCCCATGTCCCCGGGCAAGGGTGAGATGGGATCAGGCAAGGCCCTCAAAACCCATGGAGGCATGGTTGGCCTGTTTTTCCTCCTTCGAAACAGCCTTCCCTGGCGAGACTGCTGAGGGTCTCAGCTCACCCTGCGTCCACAGCCCGGCCACTGGCCACCAGGTCCAGCCACCTGCCCGGTCGGCTGGCCTCCGTGTGCATCTCCCCCGATTTCCTGCCTCTGTGCCCCTAGCCTGCCCGGCTGTTCTGCCACCTCCACAGCTGCTGTGACCTAGTCTCCTCTGGGCAAGCCGCAAGCCCTCCCTGGGCCGTGTCCGGGCGGGGCCTCTCTCCGTGGGCCTTTGCCCAGCGTGTCTTCTGCTCCAGAGGGTCTCTCTCCCTTGCCTCCTCTTTATCCCCACCTGCTGTCCACCTGCATGCCGCCCTATGCTCTCCCCAACCTGGGAGCCTCAGGACCCGGCTGTGGTTCCCATAGGCTCCTGCCAGCCATTTCCAAGCCCGAAGGACACCTTGGTCCCAGAATGAAGCCGGAAGAGGGCAGGCAGAGCAGGGACCATCCGCAGCCTATGGTTCAGCCCCAGCATCCCTGAGAACCCCGCCCCCGTTGGGCTCCGTCCCCAGTGACCGGCCTGAGCACATCCAAACCACACTGCTTTCATTTAGGAAAGGCCAAGTCCAGGGATGAACCCAGGCTGTGGCTGGCAGTGCCTGGAGGGTCTGGGGCTGCGGAGGGTAGAGGTCACATCAGGATGGGGCTGCCTGGGACCCTATACAGGTCATCAAGGAACAGTGTCTGCCCTCCCCATGGCCCTACAGTCCAAGGCGGGGTGGGGGGCCTCTTGGCTGCACCGCTGTGGTAGCTGGGAGCTGGGCAGATGCAGGGCTGGTGTCTGCTGGAGCGAATGGCTCGTGCACATTGCCGTATCAGACTGAAGAAGTGTCCTCCGACAGGGAGCAGACTGCCAGACATTTGGGTCCAGGGAATACTGGTGCATGAGGGGCCCAGAGAGACCCCCCCACACACAGCCCCAGGGTTGATCTGCCTTGGCATCAGGGGAGTGTGTCCAGAGGGAACAGGCTCCTTTGGGACTTAATAATGGGGGTTCCTGGCCACCTGCAGACCAGCCAAGGGGCCTGGGTCCTGGGCTGTGCCCCTGCCTGGGGTGGTCAGCACCTGGGGCAAGACAGCTCCATCCACAGGGGTGAGTCCAGTTGGGAACCTGGTAGTGGGGCGCTTCCCTTGTCCTCGGTGCCCCCCTTCCCACCCAGCTTCTGAGACCACAGCCACAGCCGCTGATGTCACCGTGGGAGTCCAGCCTCCCTGAACCAGCGGGGCACAGTCAACCTGCTGCAGACCAGATTGACAAGTGGACACTGGGGAAACAGCCCAGGCCAGTGCCAGCTGCCTTCACTGTCCGCCAGGCCAGCCTGCTGATGTTGATGCTTCCTGACTCCTAGTCCCTTCTGCCTGTGAATGGGCCATGTCTGCGTCTAGGACCGGCGCCCAAATCAGCGCCTGGGACGAGGTGGCCAGTGCTGGGTCAGCATTGCTCACAGCCCCAGGGCAGGCAGCGAGCCCCTCTTACCCCCTCCCTGCCCACTCTGGGCCAATGGCCCAGGCCATGCGCTGGAGGGGACATGCGGCCAGCTGCAGTTTATCAGCCATGCTGCTCTGCCTGCTTCTCCCTCCAGCCAGACACCTCCATCAGGAAGCCCTTTGGGGAAGAAGACCCCTTGTGTCCCAGCTTGTCCAGTGACCTTCAAGACCCTCTCCCAACATCAGCCGCAAGCCTGAGCATAAGCAGGCACAGTGTAGCAGGCAGGTCCTGACCTCACGGGGACTTTGTTCCATAGGGTGGCCATCTGAAACCAGGCCCGATCCCTTCTCATAACCAGGCCCCCATTTCTCTGCACCTGCAGTGAATCACTCAGCAAAATCCGTTTGCCTCTATTTTCAAGACTAACGCTTCATGCCCTTGGTCCCCTCGACTTCTCCCTGGCCTCACGGTCCCTTCAGCCCCACACACAACCTTTTGAGAACCTTAAGCAGGTTCTATTCCCCTTTAGCCAGCTCCCTCTCTCCCCCTGGGCCTCTCATCTCATCCCAATCAAAGTGGGGCAGCCTCCTTCGTCTGTGCCAGCCTCTGTTTGCTAACCATGCCTCACACTGGTCTGCCGGCCCGCCCCAGCCTCAGGGTCCTCGTAGGGGCTGTTGCCTGGGTCTGAGTGCTGTTCCTTGCACATCAGGGTCATGCAGTCTAGTGGTCAGGGGCCAGGCCTCTGGCCATTCACTCAAACTTGCCTTTCTCCACCCTTGCTGGGCTGCTGTGGAGATGATGTGAGTGGCCATAGCCATATAGGATTTTTGCTTTGCATTATTCCTCCATGGAACTCAGAGGGCCTGGGATCGGGGTGCAGGGGGGGGTTGGGGGACATGTCATTGCTCCAGAGGGTCTCACGGCCAGGCTTGGGGTAAGAGTGTTTGAGGTTTCCCCCACCCTGGGAAGGTTCCGTGCTGGCGGTGCGCCCCACCTCCGGCCTGGACCACTGTCCCCCACCCCCACAAACGCACACACTAGACTTTCCTCAAACACAACTCCGGCCCATTTCTGCCATCGATTGTCTGCCTGGACAAAGGCCCCTTTCAGGACGTCAGAAGTTCAGCAAATAAATGAATGGATGAACTCTCGGGGAGGAAGAGGTGGTGGGAAGGGCTGGGGGCCGGGCCGGTGTCCTCCTGTCAGCAGGCTGGGACCAGGGCATGGCTGGGGTGCCAGGGGGCGTGGCACCAGTCTGGGGACTTGAACTGAGTTTGGGAGGGATTGGGTGCATGAGGCCTGGGAACTGGAGTGTCACACAGAAGGCTCCTGTGAAGGCTCTGGGGCTGGTTTTGTCTGGAGTTTGGTGTACCCTGAGACACATCCTGGGCACTCCGGGGAGCAAGGCCCAGGGCCCCAGAGATGGTTCCTGGCAGGTGCCACCCTTAACTGTTGACTTTCCTGGTCCTTAAGACAATGTCTAACCTAGAAGAATGACCCTCCTGGTGGGCCCGAACTCTGTGAAGGGCAGGCAAGATTTGGGGTACCGCCCCAATGTGCTACCTTCCAGGGTGGGAAGTCAGAGCTGCATCCCTGATCCTGGAACCCCTGCTGTGAATCCAGGGCTTGGGGACTCTGTGCATAGGCTACCAGACTGTCGGGGACCTGAGTGCTGCATTTGTTGCCTGACGCTCTACCTGGGCCAGGCCTCTCCAGAGCCTTACGCTGTCGTCTGCTTGGGCAGAGGACCCCTTTGAGGTCATCCCGGTCCCTGTCCAGCCTCCTCTGTCACCCCCACTGTACTCAAGGGTACGCAGGATCACACACCAACCGCAACAGCATGTTTCTGCTGGGTCTCTCCACATTACTGCCCTAACCCCCTGACGCCCCTAGAATGTGGTCCCCAGAAGGGTAAGGGCATGTTTCCCCAGGCAGTCTGGGAAGACAGACAAGCCATTTCCCCCAAGGAAAGTAGATGCCGTGATTTAAGTCCCAGCCCTGGCAGGGACCCTTTCGGACAGATAACTAGACCCAAGCAGCAGGTGGAGTGGATGAAAGGGGTCCAGGAGGGCTGCCTGGAAGAGGAAGCTAGGGTAAAAGCTGACAGGAGAAAAAGGGGCTGGCCTGCTTAACTGGTGTCTGTTCTAGTCCAGTCCTGGCCCCAGTCCCCAGGGCAGCACTGACTCCTGGCCATTCTAGGGACAACAATGGTTGGCATTTAAATTCCAATTGAGTCAGCCAGAGTGGCCAGCGGGCGTGAGAACAGGAGCCCCCACCCCCAGCCTGAGCCCCGCCCGCCACATTCCTGCCTCCCCGGAGATGGCCATGGCCAGCCCCGTTGCCAGGGGGCCCGGAATGCTGTGCTCAATGGCCAGGGACAAGGGCCCATTGAGCGGTGACGGGCAGGATTGAGCCGTCAGCGCCCCTCCACTTGGGATCCCTCTCCTCTATCCCCCCTCTCAGTATCACCGACATCAGCTGCTCACACCCTCCTGGGATCTGCTCCGGGTCTGGGTCCCCTACTCACTGACCAACGGACCGCACTGCCGTTAGCCCTCTCACCCCCTCCTGCCGGTCAGAGAGAGACTGCATCTTCATCAGATCATGTCACGCCCCTGCCCAGAACCCTGGGGGTTGCCCAGTGCCCAGTGGAACTGCAGGGCATCTTCTCCCCTGCCATGGGGCCAGCAGACGGCTGCCTCCCCCCTTGCCCAGCCCCGGTCTCCACTGCCCTCACCCTGCCCAGTGGCACCCAGGAGACCTTCCCTGACGGGCCGCTGACCTGCTCTCATCCTGTCTGAACTTCTCCCCTGAGTTCTTCCACTTCTTGCCCATCATCACCCCCACACTGCCAGCCCCGTGAGGGCCCGGTGTCCGGCACCTGTTCTGAGCAGGGTGCTCAGGACACCTGTATGGATTAGAGGAATCAAGGCTTTAATGCCAGCGAGCACAGAAGGGCCAAGACAGGTTGGCCGTGTTCCTCTGGACCCACAGCCTGTCCTGTCTCCAAGGGCATCAGCATGCACAAATGCACAGGTCACCTGCCCAAGGTGCGCCAGGAACCAGGTCTCCTTCTGCCCTGGACCAGCCCTCTGCCTGTGGGGCCTGAACGGTGCCCATCAGTGTCTGTCCCCACCCAGAAGGGTCACCCCGACAGACCTTGGGCTTTGCTGCCCTCTGTGGCTGAACACAGTACCCCCCAGGTCATTTTAGTGTCCTTGTCTCAGGCTGGGGAGGAAGAGGGAGAGGGACATGACACAGAATGCTGGGAACCTGAGCCCAGAGGGGGTAGTCCCAGGAGACGGTGGGTGACCAGGAGGGACAAAGCTCTGGCTGCCGGGGCCCCAGCCTGGGAGAGAACTCAGGGGCTGGAGGCAGGCTGGCATAGTGCCCACGGCGGCAGGGCGTCCCTATGCAGACACCTCCTTCCGCCCAGTGTGGGAAGATGAGCTCACCAGCCTGTCTCCTGGGTGTACTAGTGGTGAGGGGGAGCTGGCTGGGGGAGGGCAGAGAGTGGGGGGCACCCTGCCAGGTCTGGCATACATCCCGAGTGAGCACCACTGCCCCCAGGCAGGTGTCAGGGAGCGCCAGACAAGTAAGGTATGATGGTACTGGGGCCCCGTCTGGGCTTGGTGAGGTCTCCAGGGACAAGCAGGGTAAGGGCTTCAGACAGATACGCCATCAGGCCCTGGCCACACTGCCCACCTGGACTGCCACCCTTGGGGCTCCCCAGAAGGGCCTGATCATGTCATCCTCATCCTCAGGACCTGAGCCAGGGCCACACAGCTAAAGACAGGCACAGATGCAACAGGTCAGCCCCGGCCCTTTGCACAAGGGTTCTGGAAGCCAGCCTCCTCGTCACCCATGCTGCTCAGAGCTCAGAAACCCCTTCCAGCCCCCGCCCCCCCAGTCAGATCAGCCCCTGCCCAGCTCCAGACCCTCCAGTGCCAGCTTGCTGAAGAGAAGCCAACTTGCAGGCCGCCTGGGCCCACAGTGCCCTGCTACTGCTACCTCCCATAGTGCCTGCCTCACTGGACCCTAGGCCACAGGGCTGGTCCCTCTAGCTAGAGCCCCTTCTCCTCACCTCTGGGCATCATGGAAGCATCCTGGTGTGGTTGCCTTCCCTGGAGCCCCATACCATCCTTACCCACAATTGATCCCAGTCTGGAAGGCAAGCCTTGGTCTGTGATGCTCACCTGAGCCCCAGTCAGGAGCTGTGCCTGTCACCGGGGCAGAGCTGTGGAATGAATGAATGCGAATGCCCCCTAATTCATAAAACACAGAGCCAGGCTGAGAGTCAGAATGTGCCCAGTAGTGGAGTAGCGAGGTGGCCCCGGCAAAGACTGGCCATCGGAGAGTAGGGACTGGGGCAGGATAGCGGTGAGCCTGTCCTGTCCCCCAGGACATCAACACGCACACACGCACAGGCCATCTGCCTACGCAGGTTGTCTTCCTCCTGAAGAACCGGGGACTCGCCTGAACCCCGGCTGCCTCCCAGGTGGAAGGGGAGTCCTGAGCAGGAGTGAGCTCCTTGTTCCTAAAAGGTTCAAGCTGGGGCCACCCGTGTCTAAGACACTGGCAGAGCGACCATGGCAGGTGCTAGGGTTGGGGAGGGGCCAGATGGCAAGGCCCTGGCACCTGGCATCCCACGTGTCTGGCCAATGTCCACCCTCTGTCTGGATGTCCCTGGAGGGCAAAATCCTGGGATTTGGAGAACTGTGGGGGCTTGGTGGGCCCAGGGCTTGGCAGGTATCCTGGGTGAACATGGCTGTGCTCAGGCCACTGTCAATTGGGCCGTTGTACTCTTCAAGGGCCACTAATCCTGCCCACCGGACAGGACAGATGTGTTCGCGCTGTCAGGCCCTGGCACCAGCTGGCAGCAGCTGGGAGCCACACGCGGCCCAGATGTTGGCTTCCTCAGCTGGGGGCTGGTGCATATTCTGGGCATGCTGGGACTCCGCTCTGCAGAGGGAGCCCTGTGCTCTGCCACCCCTGAACGCAGTCAGCTGTTCTGAAGGCTGCACCCCCTGCCACTGCAGCAGGGCACAGCGGGCAGCTGAGGACAGCCTCACATGTCCCTGCGGTGCAGGGTGCAGCCGTACGCTGTAGCCCTATCCTGGGGACACAGGTCCTGACTCTTAGGGACCCAAGTCCTCCTATCCCGGCCTGCCTTGAAACTCCTTCCACCACCCCCAGGGCACCTCCACAAATGCTGGCTTGCACGGAGGGGGGGTGGGGGGGCTCAGCCGGCCCCCTTGGCTTTCTGGCACCCCTGGGCTCCTTTCTTCTCTTAATCTTAGCCAGAGGGCCAAGAAGCAATCCTTGGATAAGGGGGCCACAGTGGTTTGGGACTGAGGACAGAGAGCTCTTGGGAGCAGCTCTAGAGATCTGGGGGTGGGGAAGAGTGGGGGACTGGCTGAGACACCTTCTCCCAGCAGAGCAGTGTCACGAACCAGCATGGCTAGTAATTCCAGGTTCCTGAGGGAGAACTGCACGGAATGAAAAAAATAAACTTAAAAGAGAAAAAGGTTGGGATCGTGAGGCCTCTGCAAGCTGATGGCAAGTCAGAGCAAAACACCCCCCTGCTTGCTTTATCATTATATAGCCATATGCAAATAAGGAAGTCTCCAATACAAAGTCTCAACTCTGAGGCAAAAACAGGAATTCTCTTAAGGCATCAACAGGAATCCCCCCACCATGCATAAGTGAAATCAACCAACATCAGAACAAACAAAGGGTGAGAGGAAGGGCATGTAAACTGCTTCTAGCAATTTAAGCAAGCAGCAAGTGAGGTGGGGGGGGGGTTGGGATGAGTACAAATACTCAGCTTCATAGCCAATATGGAGGAGTGGGGGCCGGAGGAGGGAACTTGGCCTTTTTGCTAAGCCTCCAACTTACAAGGGGCTCTGCCACCTGCAGTCTCCCACAGCCCTGACATGGGGGTGATCTCTCCAGGGCTGGCCAGAACAGGGTGAACGACAAGAGAGTGGGAAAGGTCTGAGGCCAGCACCTCTGCTGTGTGTCCCAGGCCTTCTGATATAGACCCAAGTCTCCGTTACCTGATCCCATCAAGTGGCACCTGTACGGTCCCTGTTGTACAAACAGACATGCCTGAGAATACTCAGCAGTGCCAGCCCAGCTAGGACCCCTCCACTCACACCTTCTGGGCTGGGACCATCCCCAAGACAGGACTGGCAGGGTCTGGGTAGGAGCCCTGGGGAGCCAGGGATGCTGACGCGGAGGCCCCCGGGGTTCAGAGAGTTGTCGGGGGAAGAGGTGGTCTGCTGGAGAGAGGCAGGTGCCTCACAAACCCCGCTCCCCTTTCCTGAGGGTCATCTCCAGGGGGTGGGGGCAGGGCAGACTGGGGAGGACCGGAACAGGGAGGCCCCAGGGAGGGGAAGGGAGCAGGCTGGCCCCCATCGAGTCTGCACCTGCCCGGCAAGCAGCGTGCATTCTGGCACTACCAGTTCTGTGAGCTCAACAGTAGCAAACAGCCCCAATCCTTTAAGCTCTTTACAAGGAGAACATGGTGTTTTGGCCATGGGGGGGGGGGGAATGGAGATGCTCCTCTGAGCACCCCCCCAGGTCCAGCAAATGCTGGGTAGCACAGGGGTCTCCCAGGAGGTAGGAGGTGGGCCGGCAGAGTGGCTGTGAGCCTGGGCCCGGTCAGCCTGCGCGCCGGGCTGGGTGGTGGCCCTGTCAGCTGCCTTGTCTTGGGGGGGCTAGACGCAGGGTCCCCTGGCAGTGAAGTAGGTGGATGGGGATAAGGGTAAGGGGGTCTGTAAGGCGCCATGACTCTTGGTTTTGGAGACTCTGCTGCTTCCCTCACCACTCAGGGAGATGGATGTAGCAAGGGGGTGTGTGAAAGTTGGGCCAGACCAGGAACTGAGGGGCTGTCCCGTCCCCTCACTCAGTATGGTGTGTGGGTGGCTCCACTGTCCTGGGTAGCCACCCATGGTGAGGTCTACTACCAGGTGACACGTGGCCATGGGGACAGAAAGTCGCCCATGGACCAGCTGCACCCACCCCCACTTCCATGAGCTAGAGCCCAGGACTGAGCTGGTCTAGTCAGTCTGCTCTCTTTGCCCCCTCGGGGCTGCGCCTGAGCCCTGAGCCAAGCCTTCCCCAGCGGGATAAGCCTTGAGCACTAATAAGCCTCACAGGGGTGGGGCGAGCCCCAAGGCTGCAGGGGACGGACCTAGCTAGCTAAACCCCTGTAGACCTCTGAGGCAGCCAAGGTGGAGACACAGCCATGCAAGTCAGGGGAGGGGGGCCTGGAAGGGCAGCCCAGGGAGACATATCCGGCAACAGAAAGGCCAAGAGAGCCCCTTCTTGCTCTGCTGTGTGCCCCAGGGCAGGTCGCTGTCCTCCCTGAATCTAGATCCCTCACCTGTCTACCTGAGATCAGTCGTTTCCTGTTCATCCCCAGGGATGGGAGCCCTTTCCTGAGCTTGACCAGGGTTGGCCAGGTCCCTGGGCTACCCAGCCTTTGTGTGCTAGCCCAGGACCTGGGCTTGCCTGGAGTCGGCTCTGGCTAAAGGTTGCCCTCGGCTGGGTCAGGCGTCTGTGGGGCTGGGGTCAGTGGAAGCCCCTATCCTGCTCCTGTACTCCGACACCATCATGTGAGCACATGCCGACACTAGGCTCTGCTGGGCCCAAGGTGTGCCGGATAGGAAGCCCCTGCCCTGGCCGGGCGTGTGCTTGGGCGGGATGGAGAGCCTGCCCAGCCTTGCTCTGACCCAGTTTTCCAGGCCGGCTCTCCGTGCCCGGGCGAGCAACCAGCACCAGCCGCGGGCACTCACAGGGCTTCCTGACAGCAACGCGGTCTCCTGGGCCCGTGGCTGTTTCCTGGGGACACCTGGCTGGCTGGATGTGTTAAGGACTGGGCTGCTTCCTGAGGACACGCACATGCACGCACGCACGCATGCACATGTGCAGACATGGGCACGTACATACACGTGCTCAGAGGTGTGTCCCTGTGTGCCCCTCGGAGGGCTCCAGGCCCATACTCAGTACCTGCTCCCAGGCTGAGCCCACCTGTACCCTATTCTGTGCCTCTCTCTCCTGCCGTGGTCTCTAAGCTGTCCTGCTCACCCCATTCTTCTGCCTCCGGATGAACGGACACCTCACCTAAGACCAAGCCCTGAGGCCCTCCATGACGGACCTCACAGGTGTTTCCCTGAACCCCTTCTCCTGGGAGACCCGTCACGCAGCCCGGAGGACCGTGGATTGGGAGCTCAGCCATGGAGCCACAAGGGCTGGGAAAGCCTGGATGGTGTCCCGGAGGAGTGGTGTGAGGGAGGGTCCCCTGGGCAGGGGGGGCGGCAGGAGCACTTCCAAAGCAGAGACTGCTGGGAGGGGGGAGGGTGTTGGTGGCGTGGGAAGAGCCCTGGTCTGATAAGCAGGCCCCTTTGATCCACACTGAGGCTGCACAGACCCATCCTGAGATAACCTGGCTTGGGAACTGGGCTCCATCCAGCCCCAGGAGCCCTTCTCAGGGACACCTCATCCCTACCCATCCCCCACTCGCCCCCTCCCACGACAGCCCTGGGCAGACCCTGGCCCAGAAGGTGACCGGTTCTCAGGGCAGGTCAGGCTGGAAGCTGGGTGGGGGGCAGGGAAGTCTTGAGCCAAGACTTGTCAGGGACCCCGATGCCGGTCGCTTGGGCTGCAGGGAGGGGAGCTTTGTCTTCCCGTCCCTCTGGGGAGCTGCCCTGCCTGATCATCACCCTTGTCCCCAAGGCCACCCCCAGCTCTGGCCTCATTGCGTTCAGCCCTCTCTGGCCCGGCTCCCTCCCCAGCTCCCACCTACTTTCTCCCTGAACCTGGGGCCCCTGAGAGGCCACACTTCTTGGCTGGGGCTCGTTGGGCAGCTCCCGCCCCTCCGACCTGGGTTGTAGACCAGGGTGGGAACAGGTGCGGACACAGCTCTGTGTGGGATGGGCACCCTCTCTATGACAGCCCTCCTCTGCCTGGTCATCGTCCCCACCCTCTCAGTCCCTGCAGAGGAGGCCAGCTGGTCGATGAAGCTGTTATCAGCCTCCGGCGGGTCACTGCCACCGGAAAGGCAGGCAGGCAGGCAGGCGTGGCTGGGGAGGGAGACATCTCTATTAGGGGCCACAGATCTGCCTGGCCCAGGGGCCAGACAGAGCTGGAAGGAGTGGGCCACCATGGGCAGCAGTAACCACTGGGCTAGGGCCTCAGCCCCAGAACTTGGCCTGTCAGAGAGCAAGTGCACTAGGTGGAGGAGCAAACTGAACCTGGGGGCTACATGGTGCCTGTGTCTCAAGGGTGACAGCACCCCCCAAAAACCTCCTGAGGTAGCACCCACCACGTCTCCCTCTGTGGGAGAACCCAGGGAGGGCCACGCTACCTCAGTGCCTGAGCAGACCCCTCAGCAGTTACAGGGATATATAGCCTTTCTAAGTGGTTCTCCACGCCGTCCCTCAATTTTCCCATCTGTAAAATGGGGCAATGCTGACCACGTTAGGCAACACTTAGGGTGAAATAGACATTGTCTTTCCTGGTGCCCAATGTGTGCCCAGCTGGGGCGGCAGGATGGTACATTCACTGGGTCAGGGTTGTGAGCAACTCAGGGCCTGGGGGAGCCCCATCTTCCTGGGAAGATGGGACCAGGGCAGGCTTCTTGCAGGAACACTGGCTTCGGCCATCACCCTGCCCGCCCCACCGGACTCAGGGGCTGGCAGACTCCATGCAAACTACAGCTTCTCTCCTTGAAGACCCAACAGCTGAGTTTGGAGAGAGGTCCTGCGTGGACCAGCCACTCCTTGTCTCTCTTTCCTGGGGGCTGGGGTTGGGGTGGGCAATGGTCCTGGATCGACAGAGCTCAGCCAAAGCATTCTCTCCTGGAATCCCCAGAGCCAGGCCTCTTCTTGGGGAAGCCCAGGATCCAGGCAGGTCTACCTCCCCCTCCCCATGCTCCCTTTGAGCCCTTTCTCAGGTGGCCTCCTCTCTCCCACTCTCCTCCAAGCAGGTGCTGCAGGGGTCCCTTTACAGATGGGAAACTGAGGCCCTGGTCATGCCACTGAGACCCCTAGACAGGGCCACAGCGGTGCTGGGCTCAGTCCAGGAATCTGCCTCTGATACCAGTCTTTCACTCCCGAGCCCACCCAGGCCGAGTGCGGTTGTGGCCGCTGGCCTGACTGTCCAGAGTATCATTGGTGTCACCCAGAGCACTGGAACTAAGCTGGCCATTGGGGCAGCTGGAGTGGAGGCCATGTCCCCATGCTGCATTCTCCTGGGCAGAGAGCCCGGCCACTGCTAGTGTAGGGGGGTGGGAACCATGGCTCATGGTGGGCCCAGTTGGGGGTGCCACTCGGAGAGGCTCCTGACAGTGGCTACCCAGAGTGTCAGCGACCTCTGCCCAGCCTCGGCAAGTCCACCTTGCAAACAGCTGCCTCCTCCAATTAGCTCCATGCGGCCTTGTGTGCCAGCATCCGGCGGCTGGGCCCGAGGTGGGGGCAGAGGCAGGGGCAGGGGCCAGCCCTCCCTCTGGCTGCAGGGAGCCTGCCTGAGGCTGGGGGGGGGCTCCCTAAAGTGTGCACAGCACACCTTTCTCTTCCCTAGCTCAGCTAAAACCTCCTTGTGCAGGGCATCCACACCTGGCCACTGTGAACTTGGGCGGACCTGTCACCCAAGGTTCCATGCTGTTTCCCTACCTGTCAAACAGGGCTGATGATGGGGCTGGTGTGAGGATTGGCCCCCCCCTGGGGGTTCTCGGTCAAGACAAGAGTCACTATCACCTCCCACTTCAGTCCTCCTGTTCCCAGTCCCACAGGACATAGGTTGCCCCAACTCCAAGTCTTGGGGGAATCCTGTCCCTGGCCCTGGCCTGGGCGGTGTCTAACGGGCCTCCAGCCAGCAGAACTTGAGGTCTCCACTACCCGCTAGACGCAGCTGGCCACTCTGAACTGGCGCGCTACGGCTGGGAGCGTGGCTGAGATTTGTCCATGGGTGACCTGTACAGGCCCCAGCAGGGACAGGGGTGGATGAGGCCCCGAGGGGAACTCAGGGCAGCGCGCTCACTGGGGGCTTCCTGGAGCAGGCCATGGGCCAGCAGGACCCAAAGAAGGGGGCATTCCCGGGAGGGTGAGGCTGCCCGCCCGAGGGAGGAGGGTGTGACTGGGGCTGGCCCTAGCGCCCAGGCCTGGATTCCTAATTCAGCCGGAGCCTGAGGAGTCGGGAGTCGGGCTTGTTTATTCTTGGCAGGAAGGCTGGTGGTGCTGGGCGGCAGAGGGGGGGTGGGGGTGGGCGGGAGTGAAGCCTTTTCAAAAAATAATAATAATAAAAACGCTCATTTAGAAGGCTCCCAAGACGTGCTGAACTCCAAAAGGGTCCTGGAAAAAATGCTGAGCAGGTTTAAGTGTAAATGGACCCAAAACATCATAATTAAATTTCCCTTAAATTTACCAGAGTTTGGGGTCAAAGAAAAAATAAAACTTAGGGAAAATACACTTGAGGTTTTAGGCAAATGCCAAGTGCTTAGGAAAATAGATTTCTGAGCTGCTCAGCGGCTACTGGCCTGGCCCCCACCAGCCCAGCCCAGGAGCTGTGGCAGCCTTTAACCCCTCCCTGGCTGGCTCTGGCCACCTCCACATCACCTTCATTCTTGGGCCCACCCCTGGCCTGACTGTCTCCCCACGGCAGAGCAGCCCATGGAGCCAGGCTCCAGTGGAAGCTGGGGGCCGTCACCTCCAGCTGGGGGCCGTCACCTCCAGCTGGGGTTGGAGCCTTGGGTAAGCCTAAGCCTCCATCTTCCCTCCCCGACCCTAGCCACCCACTCTCCTGTGTCTACATACAGACAACCCT
Source organism: Rhynchonycteris naso (assembly GCA_037038555.1). Lineage (NCBI taxonomy): Eukaryota > Metazoa > Chordata > Mammalia > Chiroptera > Emballonuridae > Rhynchonycteris > Rhynchonycteris naso. Next base: position 316,587,695 of record CM072996.1, on the reverse strand, counting down.
GGCCCCTCTCCCTTTTTTTGCTCATCTGGAAGGAACCGCATTTTCCAAACCTAAAGTCAGGATCTGAGGTCTAGCGGTCTCCGAGTGACCCAAGGGGCAAAAAGGCCAGATTGTTTGGACTCGGACTGTCACAGCACATCGAAGAAGGCGGCCTCTACAAACAGCACATGATTCATGGTATTGCCCTGTTCCCCTAGCCTGCCTGGAAGCTCAGAGCTTAAAATGAAGGCTATTCACAGTCTGTAGGGTGGGCCAATCGGTTGAAACGGCTTCTCTTTTCTGTGTTCTTTAAAATTGCATTTCTGTTATATATATATATATATATATATATATATATATATATATATATATATATATATATATATATATATATAATAAAAAGCAGGTCCGTTGTGCTTTTTAAAAATTTTAATCCTCCTCAAATGTTCTGAGAATAGAATAAAAAGGCAGAAGTCACCCACCATCTACAACAGTCATTCATGGCTCCTCCCACATTCCCTCTTTCTTCTTCATTGAGGAGGGGATCAGCCCAGCCCAGCTCAGTGCATCATCCAGGGGTTCCCCCTCCTCCATCCCCTGGTGGCCGGCGGCCCTGGTCCCAGGGGCCCACCCCTGTGCTCTACCAGGTTTATAGGAGGTAGGGGTGTGCGTTTGGGAAAGAGCGAGCTGCCAGAAGCAGATGGAGCGCCCCCCACCAGTGGTTCCAGAGACTCCTGGAAGAGGGGAGCTGGGCAGAGGAGACTTGTAGCAGTGCCCCCCTGCCTCCTTTCAGCATCAGGGCAGGGCAGAGAGAAGCTCTCGCCAGCAGTGCCCTCTCTGGGCCCGGCACTCCCTTGGGAGGGGAGCTGAGCAGGGGGATCCCCTGCCCTGGGTTCCCGGCCTGGCCTGGCACGGGCCTTGACAGGCAATGGCAGCCACCGCTGTCTGCCTGGAGCCAAGAGGACAGCATTTGGGATGTGGACTCAAGGCCGCAGCAGGAAGATCCCCATGGCCGAGCGCACCTCCCTGCCAGGTCCTCTGCTGCATCAGCCCAGGTCTGGCAGGGGAGGTAAGGAGGAGTAAACGCAGACACAGATGCACCCAGGCCAGGCCACACTGCACCCTGATTCCCTCCCACAGAGGCCCTTGGGAGCTCCCCGCACAGGTCCCAGCAAGCCGGCTGCCGGCTCTCTGAGTCAGCGGCCAGGGTGGGCTGGGCCAGGTGGCCCTCAGCCTCTGATTCTGGTTTCTCCCTTGGCCTCACATCCTCACCTTCGCTCAGGAACCCTCTGGGTGGGGGGCTTGGGAGACAGGTGGGCATGTGGGGGAGAGAGAAGGGCAGAGAAGTGTGAACCCCGAGGGGTGCCCTGCAGCAGGGCTGGCTGCTCCTCGGACCCCCGGCACTGACTACCGTCCTGGCTCTCAACAGGCTCCTCCCCAATGTTCCGTTTGGCTCACCTGTCTTGTGGCCTAGGGAGGCCCTACTTTCTCAGGGTTCCAGGTGACCCTGCAGAGGGTCTTGGGGGAAATGAGCCATCGAGGGGGTTATGACAAAATAGTGGCTACTGATGGTTTATTTATGGAAAGCGTCACCAAAATCTAGGAGACAGGTGAAGATGGCGCTACAAACACAACAGGCCTGCAGCCCCCAAACGCCAAAGGAAGGCCCGTTCAATGACAAGTGTTCTTATAAATGATGGAAGGCCACGTGACTAGGGAGGCAGAGGTTGGAGCCACGTGGCCACAAGCCCAGGATGCCTGTAGACCCCAGAGGCTGGAAGAGGCAGGAGGAGCCCTCTGCAGCCTCCAGAAGAAGCCCGGCCCTGGGGACACCTTGATCTCAGACCTTCGGCCTCCAGGACTGAGAGACTAAATTTCAGCTACCCAGCATGTGAGGATTTGTTACAGGAGCCCTGAGAAGGAACGACAAGCTGTAAGTAGCCAGGAGTCAGCCCAGGCCTGTTACTGGAGGAAGACAGGGCTTACCCCACTCTGCAGGCCCGAGGGAGAGACCAAAGGTGGAAAGGTCCGTCTCCTGCCTGCTGGCCAAACCCGCACAGAAGCCAGAGAGCAAGAAGGCCTGTGATGCCATGCGGGTTCAGGCCTGTGCGCACAGGACAGGTGGGATCAGTAGCGGGTGGGATGAGTAGCGGGTGGCCGGGGTTGGAGCACACAACCCCCCATGGGCATTTCCGTGCCAAGGACACAGTCCCCGGGGGCAGAAAGCAGAAAGCTACTTAACAAAGATGAATGGATACTCATCTCTCAGATACCATGGAATGCAGAACACCCTCTTGGGGAGCCAGGGAGGGGCTGTGGGTACTGTCCTGGGAGAGGATGATGAGATGATGCGGACTTTCTGGGTCTCAGAAGGGTCCTATGGAAGGCCAGCAGCCCTCAGGTGCCAGTGACCGGCCCCTCCTCCCTGCCTTACCCAGGCTGACTCCTGCCCCGCCTGCCAGCTTCCTCCACAAAGAAATCAGGGGTTCAAGCCCTGGCCGGGTAGCTCAGTTGGTTAGAGCGTCATCCAGATACGCCAAGGTTGTGGGTTTGATCCCTGGTCAGGGCACATATATAAGAAGCAACCAGTGAATGTATAACTAAGTAGAACACCAAATCAGGGCTGTTGTTGTTTTCTCTCTCTCCCTCCTTTCCCCTCTCTCGCTGTCTCTCTCTCAAATCAGTACAAAATAAAAAGGAATTGGGGGTTCAAGCCCAATCCAGCCCCTCCCCCAGAGGAAGGTGGCCAAAGGGACCAGCAACCCACACCCATCCCAAGATACTAAGTAACTAATCAAGTAACTGGTTAATAGATGAGAACAGAATGTTTCCCTGTGGCCCCTGGGATTATATCCTGGGGGAGGATCTAAGTGGAGGTGCCTGGGGCTGTGTGCACTGGAGGGGTGTGGACTGGCCAGGAGATGTGGGTGTAAGCAGAGCAGGCATTGAGGGCAGCCTGATCTGGGAGGGGTACTCATCTGGCAGGGGGGCACAGAGGAATGGGCCTGAGGACTTCCTTAGCATGAGGCCCTTCCAGGGCCTTGAAGTCTGACCTCAGAGGCTCCGCCGGTCTCCAGGCTGGCCAATGGCAGCACAGGCAGTGCCTGGACCTGGGGACAGCCCCTACAGCCAGTCTTAAGAGGGGAATTCATCGTCCGGTTTCCTGATAAGCAAATTGAGCCCCAGAATCCACAGCCAGGTGGGCCAGAAACACTTGGCTGGGGCAGCCCACCCTTGACCAGGTGATGCCTTATCTGGCTCCTGTAGGTACCCCATCCTCCTGGGTTTGCCTAAAAATGGGAGAAGGGTCCTCCTCTTCCTTGTGAAGGTGGGCACAGAAACCAGTCAGTCACATTGGGTCATCTCCCAGATGGCACACCTCAGGCACTGACCAGGTGGTCCTTACTCAGAGCTCTAGGGTTGGGTCCCTCAGCCACCGCTTTATTCTGATGCATGGAAAGCACCCAGTCTCCAAACGTTATGTCCCGTGGAGGAACAGAGTAATGACCCCCTCTGGCAGGGAACTCAGGCAGCTTAGCTACATGTGCGCCACAGTCGCTTAAATGTAGCAGTGAACTTCTGGGTGCAGCGCTCTCACAAATCATCCTCAGGCAACCAGGCAGAGCTGTCCTTCATGCCAGGCCTTTGCACACAGCACCCCCACATGCCGCGCTCCTGCACTCGGGCACCTGAGGATTGGCTACTCACACCTCAGGATTTAGCTTGAGCAGCTCCTTGTCTTTGAAGCCTCTCAGACATGCTTCACCCACAGAGACGACCCTGAGCCCCGGACCAGCGGCTGAGAGGTAACCTGGACTGCGCACTGTGCAAACAGAGGACTCCGCTTGGCCTTCCTGTGCGCTCAGGAGGGCGATCCGAGACCTCACCCGCGTAGCTTTGGCTCCCACGCCCTCCGAGACCATGCGGCGCCCCCGCCCCGCCCCGCCCCCTCTAATCCCCTCGGCCGGCTGGGAAGAGCCTAGCTGCGGCCCCGCCTCCGGACCGCCCCAGGGGAGGGGCGTGCCCCTGCTCCCGAAAGCTTCGGGGCGGGCGTGGCCGGGCCAGGTCGGGCGGGACCAGGGGCGGGGCAGGCGCGGGCCAGCCCCCACTGCCTGCCGCGCGCCGGGCCGCCAGGACTCAGTGCGTGGTGTTGGCGGCGGCGGCGGCAGCGGCGGCCCGGGTAGCTGGCGCTGCGAGGTCCTATTCGGCCCCGCGCACGGACGCACTGGCTAGCCGACGGCTGGAGGGACGGAGCTCAGGGGCAGGGCCCGCGGGCAGCGAGCGGAAGAAAGGGCAGCGCGCAACTAGTAGGGCGCCGGCGGCCTCCAGGTCTGTGCGCGGGGGCCGGGCGGGCACGGGAGGGGTCGAGGCGAGCGCGCGGCGGGGCCAGAGCGCGCGGCCGGCTGGGATCCCGAGCGGTCCCTGCAGCGGGGCCCGGCGGGGCTCAGTCTTCTCGCTCTGGAAAGTTTGCCGCCGCCGCCGCCCTGGGAGGGCTCTGTAACAGCCAGGGAGGGAAGGGGGAGGAGGGAGGGACCGCGGCGGGGAGGAGGCGGCCGGCGCCAGGCGGCCCGGGAGCCCTGGGCGGCGGCGGCGGGCGGGGCGGACCGGGGTCGGAGGGGCCGGGGTGCAGGACCCGGCCACCGCCGATTCCATTCCTGCGCGCTCGGCCCGTCCGGGTAATAAGCTGCCCACCTCCCGCAGACTCCCGAGCGGCGCCCTCCTCCCGCCGGTGCTAGAACCGGACCATGGGGGACAGCATGCCCACGCGCACCGCCTGAGGACGCCGTAGCCCCCGCCCCCGCGATGGGCGCTCCGGCTTGGGTTCTTGCTTTCTGCGTGGCCTTGGCGGTCGTGACCCGCGCCGCCTCGGGACCCCCGGGCGCAGAGCAGCGCGTCGTGCGGAGAGTGACAGGTAAAGAAGGACTGGACGGGTATAGGGGAGGAGCTGGGGTCCCAGGAGGCAGAAGCATCGCGGCCCGGGAATGGGCGCCTGGGTGGGTAGGGGACGCCGATGGAAGTGGGCCCGAGGGCGCGCCGTGGACTGGCACCGCGAGGCCAGTGTCCGGGGTTTCTGTCACCCTCCCTTCCCGGGGGATCGCGGCCAGAGCTGGCGCGGCAATTTGTGGGGCGCCTGGAGCCGCAGGGCTACCACTCAAGTGCGAAGCTCAGCGGGAGCTGGGCACTGATGTGGCGTCCGCAGCCCTCGCCCCTGCGCTTCCCCAGGGGGGTGCGGTCGGGAGGGTGCAGGGGCTGCGTTTCCACCATCCCTATTGTTGTTCTGCACTGACGGAAAGTTTCTATTGTTGTTGCCGCTCCCACAACCCCCCTTCGGGTTCATGGCCAACTTCGGCCAAAGCGAGGGACCAGACTTTGGAGGGAGGGTATGGGAGCGCGTCAGCCTTGCCCCTCAGTGGCCTGCATGATGCGGCGGTACCTTATGGTGCCTCCGTCCGCCCACCCTGCTTTCATGCCCTGTGGACAAGGTGTCTGTCCCCGAGGGGTACGCTCCGAACGCCAGGAGGTGATAGGGTGGATATCCGAGGGACGTGGAGCCGCGTACTCTGGCTGGTGGTCAAGGTCCGGCAGAACGTCGAGGGTCTCGAGGAGGCTCCGGCCCCGGGGGCTAGGACAGCGGAGGGGCGGGACCCTGTCTTGGAGGCAGGCCCCACCCCGCAACCCTCGAGGTGCAGCTCGCGGCTCGGCGCTCCGGGTGCCGCAGGCCGCACGCGCGCTCTCAGGCTTCGGGCGGCAGGGCAGGGACGCGTGGCCCGGCCGGAGGTCATGGGGAATGTGCTCCTTGGGGACAGCCAACTCCAGGGCGCGTGCGAGGGGGCTGCGTGCACCCTGCCCCAGCACTGCGGCCGCGCGGAGGGAGGCCTTCTCCCCTGGTGAGCTCACGCCCCACCCGGGCGGACCCGAACAGCCGCTCCTTTGTAACTCGGCGCGGCCACAGACGCGCATTGATGGCGGGCGCCGCGGCAGCCTCGCGAGGAGGTGTGAGCGCAGCGGCTGCGGGCGCGCAGTGCCAGCGAGGCGGCGACCGCGGACAGGACGCAGGCAGATGGCGGCCCGCCCCTCCCTGCGGCCCCCGCGCCCCTTTCTCTGGAGGCGGCTGCAGCCTCCCGGAACAATGTCATTTTTTTTATGAATGAAAGTGGGCCCGGCGCTTGAATGTACGTGTCATTCAGCGGCGTGACAGAGGCCGTCGGGAGGTCAGCGCGCGCTTTTAGCGCCTGCTAGGGCAGCCCCCTCTTCCAGGGACGCCGAATAAGCGGCGGGGGGTTGGGGGGAGAAGGAGCCCTGCATTAGCATTCGTATTGGCATTCAGATAAAGATATTACTCCCTACGGCGGGGGAATGTCAACTAGCCCCGGGGGAGGGGCTCTGGACCCTCTCCTGGACCCCCTGCCGCACGCGGGTGGGTAGTGGCCTCTTCCATCTCCTACCTTCCGGGAACTGGCAGTGCCTTGGGGGCCGGTCCTGGGACGCAAAACCTTTGTTGCCCCCACCGGATGCGGGCCTGGGTCAGAACGACTGGAAGGAAGACCCTCGGGACGCGGGAAGGGGGCCAGGGCCTTTGCTCTGCCTGAACGTTGTGCTCCCCCTTTCCCCCTGCCCCCCCCCTGCAGTAGAGCTGGTGAAACAGGTAGTGAGTGGATAGATAGGTCAATAAACTTAATCCGGTTCCTTAAAGAGGTGGGTTGGGCAGTAAAAACACAAAGGCCTTGTGAAATTTCCAAGTGGGCCCTGCTGGCACTTTCTGGAGAACATACATTGTGGAGCCAGAGCTGGCAGAAGTCAAGAACCATGGCGAAGGTGGCCTGCTTCTTCTCCATATGGGGTCATGTTCCCCATGGGGGACTCTGGGTAGGGTAGGCACCCCACCAGGAAGGGAGGTTGATGGGAGCAGCTGGAGTCGCTGGAGGCTGACCCCCTGCAGTCTGACCTCACCTAGAAGGCAGGGGTCTTGGGTGCGGGGGGGGGGATATCCCCCCCGGAAGGCATATCCCCCCCGGAAGGCATATCCCCCCCCGGAAGGCACTGGCTGTAACCTCTCCCACCTCTTCCTCTGCAGGGCTGGACTTTGAGCCTCCAGGGCCTCTGGGTGGTTCATTAACCTGGGCTGAGCCCCAGGCTGGACTTGTGGCCTGCACCGAGGCCACGAGCGACCCCCCCAGTCCCGTCCCGTCCCCCCGTCCCCCCCCCCCCCCCCCCCCCCCCGCCGCGCGCCTCAAGTCCCACTTGAGGGCCAGTTGCCCTAAGAATGTACAGCCTTAGAAAAAGTCTTGTTGAGAGTTTATTTTAGACAAACCAATGACGATTTCAGGAGAGGCAAATGCTCTGGAGAAGGGCAGTTTTTGTAGCTTACTTTATACACTTTAGACTCAAAGTAGCGAAATCTCTGAGTTTGGATAAAGAGTAAAGTGGATAGACACTTGTTTGTTTTTTTAATAGAGAAAGAAGAAAGGACCAGAGACAGAGACAAACAGGACGTGAGATGAGAAGCGACTACTCATAGTTAGTTAGTTGCAGCACCTTAGTTGTTCATTGATTGCTTTCTCATATGTGCCTTGACCCAGGGGGGGCTTCAGCGGAGCCAGTGACCCCTTGCTTAAGCCAGCGACCTTTGGGTTCAAGCTGGTGACCTCAGGGTTTCAGACCAGGACCTCAGCGTGCCAGGTCGATATTCTCTCCACGGACAAGAGACTTGTACTTTTTAAAGGTCTTTTTTTTTTTTTTGATTGATGTTTAGAGAGACGGAGGAAGCATCCATTCCTTGTTCCATCTAGTTTGACATAGGTTGGTTGCTTCCCATATGTGCCCTGACCGGAGACAGAACGTCGGTGTCTTGGGACGACGCTCTCACCCACTGAGCTAACAGGCTAGGGCTGCGTCCGAGCGACACTTGCACTTTTTCTTGGGTGGGTACAGAGTAGTTAACATTTACAAGTACATAGAGGTGGCATGCGGGCAGCAAGATAAACTGTGTGGTCCTCCGGATGTGCCTTCGTGGGGGCCTGGAAGAGAAGATCGCTGTGATATTTCCAAGGTATGTTATCTCAGATGCACAAAGGTGAAGGCTGAGCTTTGTCACCGAAGCTACAGGCCTAGGACATGACTAATCCGTCAGAACCTGCTTTTAGTTAGGAATTATTAGGGTCAGACCCACCACCCTGTGTTGGTTCCTTTTGTCTCTGGGCCTGTCCTCCCCGGAGCTTGTGAAGTCTATAGTTTGTGGCTCCTTGTTGTTGTTTTTTTTTGTCTCTGTATCCCATTTTACAGCTGACCCTAGAGAAGAAAGAGGGGAGCTCCTTGTGGAGGTGCGACCAGTCTGCCAGGGCATGGGTTTGGGGGAGGTGTCCCCCCACCAGACCGCACAGGACTGAGTGATTTACAAGTCAATGAGCTGTAAATGGAGGCTTTTCTGGCTGGGAGGGGAGGGGCTCCCAGCCCAGGGCCTTGCTTGCTTGAGGTCTAGGCTGCCAGCTGCCCACCTGCTTGGGTGCCTTCCTTGAGCCTTGATGTCCTTACCTTGGTCAAGAAGACTGATAATGGAAGGGTTGTTGGGAGGCTTAGGCTGGGTAACCCTGTACATCCTCATTAGCCGGCCCAGCCACCAGATACGACACCCTTCTTTTTTTTTCCTGATTTTGTTACGAAACTTTTTAGAATGTATCCGGATGGGAAGGCCAGAACCTTTGCCCGAGGCATCAGGGGCCCTTTGAGATAATTCCTCCCTTGGGCTCTTTAAAAGCCTGTGCCTGACAGCACATCCACCCCATGCCCCCAAGAGCGGAGCAGTGGAGAGCTTCCTGACACAGAACCCAGCGCTTCGTTCCTCTGAGCACCCAGGACGGGGTTGAGGGGGTCGGGGGGGGGCCTTTGCATCATGTCCTTGATGCTTGTTCTCTGGGGTCACCGCCAGGCCCTTCTGATAGGTAGGTAGTGACCTCAGCCTCACTACCTACCCCCATGCCTTGGTGACTCCAAACTGGGAGCACAGTGTGCCAGTCAGGCTTGATGGTGACTGTGGCCTGGTGTCCATCAGCCCTGGGCAGTAGACCCAGGCACGGAGGGTCTTTTATCCCCACTCCCATGTGTTAAAGCGGGGCATTAACTGCTTGTGGTGGCTTCCCTGGCCTGCCAATAGGATTTTTTACCCAGTGCCAGAGTTGGGGGAAACTGAGGCATGGGGCCAGGGAGTAGTAGAGTCAGGGGGACTCTGGCGATGGCATGTGGCCCCCTGGTCAACCTCAGCCCTGTGTGTGTGTGAGTGGGGTACACAGGTGGGAACAGGCACTGTGGAGCACACAGGGGCAGACATTCCACCATACCCACCTTCCACCATGGCACGTGGGTGTCTGCTGTGGCACACGGGACTTTTGTCCTCCAGTGTACATGGGCCCCAGTGCCTCTGTGGGTTGTTCCTGATCAAGAAAAGCGTCTTTTGCTCTGGCTGGATAGCTTTTGTTGGTTAGAGCATCATCCCGAAGCTCAGAGTTTGCTGGTTCAGTCTCTGGTCAGGACACATACAGGAACAGATTGACGTTCCTCTCTCTGTCTCCCTTCCTCTGTCTTTAAAATCAATAAACATTAAAAAAGAAAAACAAAAAGAGACCTTTGTCCGGGGCCACTCGGATAGAGCTAGACCCTAGTGGTCTTAGCACCCCCCTTGTGCCTGTCTCCATGTCCCCCTTTCTGACACGACCCGCTCAAGCCGCTGCTGGGTCTCCCCAGGGTCCCTGTGGCTCAGAGTGGGCCGGGTGGATTGGATCTTATGGGGCATGGGGGAGACTCTTCTAGGGTCTCTGACCCAGTCTGGGAGTCCCGGGCCGATGCAGGCACCCAACTGGGATGGGTAGTAGGCAGGTCAGGGGGCGCCCCTCTATTCCCACCATGGCAGATGGCTGCCAGGCGTGGCTGGCTGGGGTTTGTTCTGTGTCCCCCCAGCCCCTTGCTGGACCAGGTTGAAGTAAATACTTGTGCAGATGGCTTGACCTGCATCTCTTCCTAGACCAAACCAGAAGAACCAACTGCTGTTCCCCTTGGGCCAGGGCCTGGGGCTGCGGCTGCCGCACCGGCCTGCTCTCAGCCTTCTAGGGGGGCCTCCGTCAGTTCCTGGCCCTGGGTGGTCCTCACAGGACACAGTGGCCAGTACTGGGGGGCTGGAGGTCAAACCAGGTACCCTCAGACTGTGGGATTCAGATACACACAGACTCTGGACACTTCGGACATCTTTCTAGTGGGCACAGGGCTTCTGAGGACACCTGAGGTGGGTGGGCAGAATTGGGCCTGTCTGGGGAGCCAGGGATCGGTATGGCCGGAGGGGCAGCTGGGCCCTCGAATCTAGGCCACGCGTCGACAGAATGACAAGTAACAGAGCAGCCGACCCAGCTGGGTGGGAAAGGAGGCCTGTGCAGTGGACCACCCAGCCCTGTCCTGGGCCCTAAGCCCGGGCTGCCTGCCTGTGTTGGGCATTGTCTGTTCCTGGCAGAGTGGACAGGGGATGGTGGTCAGCCTGGTCAGTGGTGTATCCCTGGGTCTCAGGCCTTCTTGGCCTCCTGGGAACTGGGTCACCACCGGTGTGGCGAGGTGGGCTCGGAGGCCTGACTCTGGAGGCCTCTCCTCGGACATCTTCCCCCCCCCCAAAGCCTGTGTTGTCATCGTGAAATGGGGGTCCTGGATCACTTCACCCCAAAGTGAAGAATGGGTTTTATGTATCTAAATGGCGGAAGAACCCCAAGCATGAGGATTTATGATACTTGGAGATTGAATTTTTAGTATCTATCAGTCAAGTTTTGGGGTGAAGCCACACCCGGTCGTATGTATTATGTCTGTAAGCGCTACAGCGGCAGAGTTGTGCCTGGGGCCGACGTGGAAGATGCTGCCCCGGCCCTTTGCAGGGCGGTTTGCAGGACTGCAGACTCGGGGTACAAATCCTTCCATCAGCCAGACTCCCCCTGGACCCTGCCTAGCCCCTCTGCTCCAGGTACTCTCCTGCCACAGCCCGCATCGGCGTGTCTGTGAAGCACGGGGTGCCATCGTGTCTCCTGGCGTTTTGAACGCCCAGTGTTCTTGCTTTGTTGGCACCAGCCTCACGGTCGCCTATCTTGCCCTTAGCGGTCCCGGGACCTGAGCCCAGCCAGCAGGAGGAGCAGCTGGTCTTTGGCAGTGGGGACACCGTGGAGCTGAGCTGCCACTCGCCTGCAGGTGGTCCCACAGGGCCCACTGTCTGGGTTAAGGACGGGTCAGGGCTGGCACCCTCGGACCGAGTCCTGGTGGGTCCGCAGCAGCTGCAGGTGCTCAACGCCTCCCACGAGGACTCCGGGGCGTACAGCTGCCGGCAGAGGCTCACACAGCATGTTCTGTGCCACTTCACCGTGCGCGTGACAGGTAGGCGCCTGCCTCCTGGGGGGGTCGGGGCTCGGGCAGCGCGTCTGAGTGGTACTCGGGTCTAAGTGGAGGGGAGGGCACCTCCCAGTGACACCGTGTGTGGGACAACTCCCCCCGCCCCGGGCCTCCTGGGCAGGCCAGAGACAAACAGGAACAGAGGAGCTGACCGTGCTTGGGCGTGGGTGCTGGACACGGGTCCTCCTCCACGTGCCCGCTTGTGTGGGTGCTGAGCACGGCCCCTTCCTCTGTACCCCTCTTGTGGGTGCCAGGTGGGGGCTCTCCTCCATGTCCCCTCTTCCCTGCCCTGCAGATGCCCCATCCTCGGGAGACGACGAAGATGGGGAGGACGAGGCAGAAGACACAGGTGAGACCAGGTTCCAGGCTCACGGGGGGTGACCAGGGTCAGGGACCTGCTTCCCTGCTGACAGACCCCGTCGTCCCCAGGTCTGGGTACTTGCTTCTCGGGCAGATAAGAGACCAGGCCTGGAGACCACCTCTTGGTCATGGTTGTGGGGTCCCCTCCATGTGAGGTGGCACGGGGTGCCTGTTTCTGAGCCTCGGGGTGGCACATTGGTCATGGGGGGCACACAGGGTTGCAGACAAGGAGACTGAGGCCAGTGGGTGGGGTGGTGCACCCCAGGTGTTAGTACACCAGGGCAGGGTGTCGGGCTGTTGTGGGGCCAGGGCACTAAAGGGCTTCAGGGCAGCGGAAGGTGGTGACCAAGACAGTCTGGCTGGGAGAGGACGGTGGCCTAGGGGCATCGGGGATTCCAGATTTGGACACATTTACTGTAAAGGGTGCTGCCTGTGTTCCTGATGACAGGCTGTGGGTGTGAGTCCAGCTTGGACCAGTGGCAGGTGGACTTTGCCTAGCCGCGGAGGGGCTGCATAGGGGGATGGGTGCCTGGTTTTTGGAGATGAGCTTGCAATACCCAAAGTGGGGGGGGGGGCAGGGGTCCTCTGGTGTCTAGCGGGCAAGGAGGTGAGCAGGAGCCAGCCAGGGAGTGGAGCTGGGCGGCCCCCTAGAGAGGTGACAGTCTCCGTCTTTGAGAGAGAGGGGTCTGGGAAGGCCACGTGTTGCTCTCCTGACGGCTCCGCCTCAGTGGGGGGGCCCAGGATGGAGGCAGGAAAGGCTCCTGGCCCCCCCCGCCCCCACCTCCTGTCTTAGGCAGCGTTTTCTGCCTGGGCCCAGGGACAATTCTGTCGGTGTAGCGCTTACCAACTTAATACACACAACCTTCTAACCTCTTCACTAGGAGGTTCACAGCTGCAGTCCCTGCCCCGTGACCCCTCTGCCCCTCTCCAGACCGCATACTTCTGATGCCCCGGCTGCCCTGGTCATCTCAGGTTGGCCTCAGGGACGTTGGGGTCCCTGTCTCACAGCCCACTGGGCCTGGGTCTCCCTTGGACTCCACCTTCCAGACCCCAGCATCTGTCCGTACGGCTCCCCATCTGAGCTTCAGTGCCCTCCTGTGAGGCGGGAGTGTGGAGGGCAAGCAAGCTCTCCAGGAGGGGTGCCTTCCTCTGGGGCGGGGGCACCTGCCTAGCCTCCCCCCAACAGGAATGCAGCGTCCACCCTGGCCCCAGAGAAGGAGAAAAACCAGTTGGGCTCTGGAGGCGGAGCCTCAGTCTCTGCAGTGTTACATTGTCGTCCCCACACACCCCCTGCCACCCCCCCTGCTGCCCTCCAGGCCTGGGAGCCCAGCATAGAGCGGCCTGGGGTCTCGCAGACTCTGGAATGCACCTGGTTGTTTCAAAAGCTCCTGGTTCTACAGGAGGCTGTGCCCGGCCTCCTGGTGACTGCTCCCAGGGCTGGGCCCTGTTCCTCCATCAGCTGAGCCGCCTGACCTGGGCTGACCTGGCTCCTCTGCCAGCTGGGTGGGTGGGTGTTCCCCGAGGAGACACTTTCTGTCCTGGAGGCTCTCTGGCCAGTGTGTGGTACCTTGGGGGAAGTGGACAGGAAGGGGAGGGGACACATGGCCTGGCTTGGAGCATGCCGGAAGATGGAAGATGCCTGACTGGTGGTGGTGCACTATATATAGCGTGTCGACCTGGGACACTGAGGTCCCCAGTTTGAAACCCCAAGGTTACTGGCTTGAGTGCGGGCTCACCATTGGCTTGAGTGTGGGGTCATAAACGTGACCCCATGGTCGCTGGCTTGAGCACGGGGTTCCTGGCTCAGCTTGGGTCCCCCAACCCCATCAAGGCACGCACAAGAAGCAATAACAATTAAAATGATGCAACCATGAGTTCATGCTGCTCATCTCTCTCCCTTCCTGTCCGTCACTCTCTTTAAAGAAAAACAAAAACAGAGAGAGAATGTCATGAGGGGGTGTCGAGTCTGTTGGGAGCCTCACCCAGCCTAGGCAGGCACCCTCGCAAGGCCAACGCCCTGCAGAGGGAAACTGAGGCTGCAGGGGTGGGCAGTGGTCTTCATATGCCCCTTGCCAGCAGGGGCCCCTTACTGGACACGGCCTGAACGGATGGACAAGAAGCTGCTGGCTGTGCCCGCTGCCAACACCGTTCGCTTCCGCTGCCCGGCTGCCGGCAACCCCACCCCGTCCATTTCCTGGCTGAAGAACGGCAAGGAGTTTCGGGGCGAACACCGCATTGGGGGCATCAAGGTGGGCCCAGCGGGTGGGGCCGGCCGGGCCTTCGGGCTCTGGCGGGGCCGTGTGTGCCGCCCGCTCACCCGCGCCGTGTCCGCCCGCAGCTGCGCCACCAGCAGTGGAGCCTGGTCATGGAGAGCGTGGTGCCTTCGGACCGCGGCAACTACACGTGTGTGGTGCAGAACAAGTTCGGCAGCATCCGGCAGACCTACACCCTGGACGTGCTGGGTGAGGCCTGGGGCCACCAGGTGGGGGTGGGGGTCCCACGCCGGGCAGCCCTTAAGCCCCCCGTGTCTGTGTCCCCAGAGCGCTCTCCCCACCGGCCCATCCTGCAGGCCGGGCTGCCGGCCAACCAGACGGCAGTGCTGGGCAGCGACGTGGAGTTTCACTGCAAAGTGTACAGCGACGCTCAGCCCCACATCCAGTGGCTTAAGCACGTGGAGGTGAACGGCAGCAAAGTGGGGCCCGATGGCACCCCCTACGTCACGGTGCTCAAGGTGGGCGCCACCCCCGGCTGCGGGGAGCAGGGGTGAGGAGGGTGTGGTAGGCAGGGGGGCCGTGGTTGGGCTCAGGGGTTTTTGAATCAGTTATGGGCTATGCCCTGCCCTGCCCAGGAGGTGGGGGCTGAGTCCCAGCTCACCCTCCAGTGAGACCTCAGTGTCCTGGTCTGCTCTCAGGGTGGGTCTCCGCCCTGGAGACAGGCTTGCAGATGGCCGGGGTGGGCTCAGCTGAAGCCCCCCACCAGCAGACGGCAGCCGAGTCCGCCCAGCAGCCTCTCTGGGGCTGGGGGCTGCCAGCGTGTCCTTGAGCTGGGGAGGTTGTGGGGGGATTTGGCGTCATCTGTGTGTGCAGAGTAGTTCGCCACCCAGCCTGCCTCTCTCGGCCTTGGGGCAGGACAGCCTCAGCTTTGTTCCCATGGCCCCGGGGTGGGGGCCACCCGAGTGGGGACGGTTGCGACACCAGCAGCCCAAAGAGAAACATCTGTTCAGAGACAAGACAGGCCGATGGGGGTGGGGAGCAGGGGCTCAGGCCCAGAGCAGGAGGCCAGACCCAACTGGGAGAGGCCCACTGGGCCCTGTTGCGTGGTGTCTCTGCACCCTGGTCAACACGTGAGCTGCCCACGGCTCACAGCAGGCTGAGCACCAGCCCCCTCAAGGGCATCTCTGGGGTGACTTCCAGGCTGTGCTCTGGGTGGGGGGGGGGAGGGTAGATACAGAGAAGGCGCATCCTGTGAAACCACAATCGACTGCCATGTGCCTACATGCCTCCTCCAGGCAGCCTTCCTGGCTAGCACAGCCCCATTCAATCCTCGGGGGAGGTGTGTCTCTCATTTCCTGCCTTGGAGCCTCAGGATATGGGACTGCCCACCTGGCGGGGTTTGGACCTGGACCGGGGCCACTCCGGCACAGCCAGTCGGTGCCCGGCTGGGCTGCTGTGGGCGTGCCTGAGCTGGGTCTCTTGTCCCCGCAGTCCTGGATCAGTGAAAGTGTGGAGGCTGACGCACGCCTCCGCCTGGCCAATGTGTCCGAGCGTGACGGGGGCGAGTACCTCTGTCGAGCCTCCAATTTCATAGGCGTGTCTGAGAAGGCCTTTTGGCTGCGTGTTCACGGGCCCCAAGCAGGTAACAACTCTGTCCCACGCCTGCCTGGCACGCCGAGCTCCAGCTCCGGGACGCCCTGGCCATGCGCCCACTGCACGCCCCATCCTGCTCGCGCCCCACCCTGCTGCTCCCGCTGCTCCACACGCGGTCAGCTCTGCGACGCTGGCGCCTCTGGCCTTCCTGTGACCGCCTGCCTTGAGCCCCGTGGCCCGCTGACCCTGCCTGCACCCGCGCCACCCCCTAGAAGGCCCTCCGCCCGGCAGGGGCTGTGCCTCTCTCTTGTCTGCAGGCATCTGCTTTCCTCCTGTCTCTCTGGCCCCTGGCTCTGCTGCCTGCCTGCTCACTTCCTGTGGATCTGTCTGTCCGTCCGTCTGCCCGCCTGTCTGTCCCCCTCCCCAGTGTCCGCGCTAACCCCGCACGCTGCTGGCCGCGCTGCTGGCCACACGCCTGGCGCTCACCTGGGACAGAGGACTCGCCGGTGAAGGACTGGCTTCGGGCTCGGTGTGGATGCAGAACGCGGTGGACCCTCGGCCACGGTGGCCGTGGCGGAGGCCGTGGTGGTGGCCGTGGTGGTGGCCGTGGTGCGCGGCGGAGGTGGCGTTTTCTTTGCAGCCTGGCTGGATCGTCGCCGCCTTGTGGACTCTGGCTCTGGTGCCCGTGGGGGGTGCTGGCACTTGCCTATCGCGCTCTGTTCTCTCTTTGTAGACGGCGGGCGCTAACACCACCGACAAGGAGCTAGAGGTTCTGTCCTTGCGCAATGTCACCTTTGAGGACGCGGGGGAGTACACATGTCTGGCGGGCAATTCTATCGGGTTTTCCCATCACTCTGCGTGGCTGGTGGTGCTGCCAGGTACTGGCTCCTGCTGCTGCTCACTGCACCTGTCCTCGGGTCGCTGGCTTGGGACATGCCAAAGCCGCCAGGGACGGGCGGGGGACCCTGCGGCTCATGGCCACTGTGCCTGGGATGGGATCAAGGTCAGCTGACCCTTTCCTGACCCAAAGGGGACTCCATGGAGCCCCCCCACTCCCCATGAGGCCCCCAGAAGCCTATGTGGCAGCTTTGGCATCTCCCTGGGTGGCGGGTGTGGGTGCTACTGGCTCGGCTGGGCTCCTTCTCTTGGGCATTTCTGGCCACAGGACCCTCACCAAGCAGGGCATCAAGGCCTCAGCACCCCCACCAGGGGCTGAGCACCCTTCCCTGCTCCCACTGTGCCTGCGGCTCCGGGTGGCCTTGGGCCGGTGGGGGCTCCCTTGTGGCTGGGCCAGGTCCCAATGCCCGTGTCTTTGCAGCCGAGGAGGAGCTGGTGGAGGCTGGCGAGGCTGGCAGCGTGTACGCAGGCGTCCTCAGCTACGGGGTGGGCTTCCTGCTCTTCATCCTGGTGGTGGCCGCCGTGACGCTCTGCCGCCTGCACAGCCCCCCCAAGAAGGGCCTGGCGCCAGCCGTGCACAAGGTCTCCCGCTTCCCGCTCAAGCGACAGGTAACAGAAAGTAGATACCAGGCTCCAAGCTGCATGGACCCCCACGGCCCACTCTTCTGGGCTTCTGAGCTCAGGGACACACTGTTGTGTGCGAGACCCGGTGACTCCCATCTCGGCAAAGGGTGGCCATCCCCGGGGTTGCACCCCACCCCCACCCCTCGCATTGTGTGGCCCTGTGGCACCAACCTGCCTCTGACGACCCAAGCAGGTGTCCTTGGAGTCCAACTCATCCATGAACTCCAACACGCCGCTGGTGCGAATTGCCCGGCTGTCCTCAGGGGAGGGTCCCACACTGGCCAACGTCTCTGAGCTTGAGCTGCCTGCGGACCCCAAGTGGGAGCTACCCCGAGCCCGGTCAGTGGTGGTGAGGGGACGCTGGGGTCCTGGCCTGACAAGGGCGGGGGCA
This sequence comes from Rhynchonycteris naso, assembly GCA_037038555.1. NCBI lineage: Eukaryota > Metazoa > Chordata > Mammalia > Chiroptera > Emballonuridae > Rhynchonycteris > Rhynchonycteris naso. Next base: position 316,570,229 of record CM072996.1, on the reverse strand, counting down.
CCTCCAGGGTGGTGTCCCTAGGCTAGGAGGACACCATTTAGAGACATGAGGGGTTCAGGGAGTCAGGCAGGAAACAAAGCGACTGTTGAATGTAAGGCTGGTAGAAGAGGCCAGGCAGGGGAAGAGGCTCCTGAGGTTGGGACAGTGGGGGAGGACCCACCCCTTCAAGGGGCTCTGTCTGGAGGGCATGGCAGAGGGCCAGAGGCTAGAGGGGCAGTGTTCTTTATCCTCATGAGCAGGATTTTGGGAGCAAGTATGGAGGTCTTCCTGGAGGTGGTGGCACTGGGTCTCCAAAGCTTCCTGGGGCAGGGCTTTGAGTGGCAGAAGTGCTCATTGCCTCTGCTTCTGCTTCCAGGTTGACTCTGGGCAAGCCTCTTGGGGAGGGCTGCTTCGGCCAAGTGGTCATGGCGGAGGCCATCGGCATTGACAAGGACCGGGCCACCAAGCCTGTCACCGTGGCTGTAAAGATGCTAAAAGGTGAGGGAGGCAGGTGGCAGGGAATCCTGGGCTGGGCAGCTGGGGGCTTGCACCACCTGACATGTCCTCTGTCCCCATGCAGATGATGCCACAGACAAGGACCTCTCTGACCTGGTGTCAGAGATGGAGATGATGAAGATGATCGGGAAGCACAAGAACATCATCAACCTGCTGGGCGCCTGCACGCAGGGTGGTGGGTGCCCGTGGGGCGGTGGGTGCATGTGGGGGAGGTGACTGACAGGTGGAGGACACCCCCTGAGTTGCCTGTGCCCACAGGGCCCCTGTATGTGCTTGTGGAGTATGCGGCCAAGGGCAACTTGCGGGAGTACCTGCGGGCCAGGCGGCCCCCGGGCACGGACTACTCCTTCGACACCTGCAAGCTGCCCGAGGAGCAGCTCACCTTCAAGGACCTGGTGTCCTGCGCCTACCAGGTGGCACGGGGCATGGAATACCTGGCCTCGCAGAAGGTGAGGGGTGGGAGCGGGGCCCCCCTGTCCTGCCAGGGCCGTGCACAGAGCGGGATGGGGGGCCCCCAGGCGGGAGCGGCGAGTGGGATCAGCATCAGCCTTTGCCCCCCCAGTGCATCCACAGGGATCTGGCAGCCCGCAATGTGCTGGTGACCGAGGACAAGGTGATGAAGATCGCAGACTTCGGCCTTGCCCGTGACGTGCACAACCTTGACTACTACAAAAAGACCACCAATGTGAGTCCCGCCCTGGGCGAGTGGGGGCTTCCAGCCTGGAGGGCACCTGGTAGCCAACATGCCTGCTGCTTCTTCTCAGGGCCGGCTGCCTGTGAAGTGGATGGCGCCCGAGGCCTTATTTGATCGCGTCTACACCCACCAGAGTGATGTGTACGTGCCCCCCAGACCTCAGGTGGGGGCGGGTAGGGGTGGGGTACTGCGAGGGGCCCGGATCGACCCCTGGTGGATCTAGGGGGTTTCTAGGGTTCCCAACTGGAGCCCTACAGCTTCTTGGCCTTCACACCTCACCCTGGGCTCAACCCAACGTGCTCACATCAGTGGGGTCTGTTTCGGGACAGGCGGGAGCCCAATGTGCTCTGTGTCCCTCTGTCCCCAGCTGGTCCTTTGGTGTCCTGCTCTGGGAGATCTTCACACTGGGGGGCTCGCCGTACCCCGGCATCCCTGTGGAGGAACTTTTCAAGCTGCTGAAGGAAGGTCACCGCATGGACAAGCCGGCCAACTGCACACATGACCTGTGAGTGCACGTGCCCTTGACCACCACCCTCCCAGCGTCTGTCCGTGGCGGTGGCTCTTACGGGACCGTCTGCTCACTGCCCTGAGCAGAGTAGGGGGGAGGTGGGGACACTGGCCAGGCTGGGCGTGGGTGGCACTGGGCAGGTGCCTTACCAAGCTCCCCACCAGGTACATGATCATGCGAGAATGCTGGCACGCCGTGCCCTCGCAGAGACCCACCTTCAAGCAGCTGGTGGAGGACCTGGACCGTATCCTCACTGTGACGTCCACCGACGTGAGTGCTGGCCCCACCCACAGTGGATGGGCCCCGGGGGAGGGGGTGCGGAGGGCACACAGAGGGCTCAGACCCCGTCACCACTCGCTTGCAGGAGTACCTGGACCTGTCAGTGCCCTTTGAGCAGTACTCACCGGGTGGCCAGGACACCCCCAGCTCCAGCTCCTCGGGGGACGACTCCGTGTTTGCCCACGACCTGCTGCCCCCGGCCCCACCCAGCAGCGGGGGCTTGCAGACGTGAAGGGCCCCAGCTTGCAGGCCAAGCCCCTGCCAATGTGAGAGGAGGCCCCAGCCCACCACGTTGCCCAGGGTGTGCCGTCGACCACTGGGGCCCAGCAGCCCAGGCCCAAGACCTGGCACAGATGGATGGACAACTTTGCATCCATGTGTGTGTGTGTGTGTGTGTGTGTGTGTGTGAGAGAGAGAGAGAGAGAGAGAGAGAGAGAGAGAGAGAGAGAGAGAGAGAGGGAGACTCCAAAGCCCCGGTGCGGGGGCCCCCGGGGTGCCGCCCTGCTGTACAATGACCTCCTGGCTACCTGTACCAGCAGCACCAGGAAGACCGAGTATAGAATGTAAGGGGGCTCTTTCCATGGGCCCTCCCCAGGCTTTCCTGGCCCTCACTGTCACCCCACAGGGAGCAGCTCCAGGCTCTAGCATCCTCTCAAGTGCCCAAGCTGAGCCTGCCGGGAAGCCCCCATGTGGCGTGCCTCCCACCCAAGTGGCACCTTGCGCCTGGGGGGGGTGAGTGTTGTTAGCACAGCCCCCACCTCCAGGCCTCCCCACCTCCCACCCTGTCCCTCAGAGACTGAAATTACGGGTACCTGAAGGCGGGAGCCTTTAACTTCTATCCGAAAGGTTTATTCCAGAGCTGAGTGTGTACATATATATAAATAGATGCTGTGTATGATATACACATACATATATATATAAATAACTATATGGAAGAAGGAAGGCTGGGGCAACTGAGACCCAGGCCCTGGGGGCCTGGCAGGGGTGGGGGCACCCTGTGGCTAAGACAAATGCAAAAACTGCCAGAGGATGGAGGGGCTTTCCTGGCACCACAGTTTTGTTTTAAAAATTGTACCTGGACCTGTATATTTGTAAAGCTATTTATGGACCCCAGACCCCTGTTTCTGCACCCGCTACAAAGCTGTAGTGTTTAGCCCGCCATACGGCTGTGGCTTGTCTTAACTTATTAACAGCTGAGAAGGTTTACGCTTTGTTGAGAGGGGTCACCCAGGGTGTGCCCCGGCACTGGGCACCCCCCAGGCCAGAACAGCTCCTCACACCCAAAGGGTCGTTAAGAGTGTGAGGTGACTCCAGTGAGGATATTTTCTTTCGTATGGCCTTCTTTTGCAGGAGAATTCGATTATTACAGGATTTTTCTTTTAGGAGATTTATTTTTTTGGACTTCAAAGCAAGCTGGTATTTTCATACAAATTCTAATTGCCATGTGTTCTGGGGCAGGGAGACTTTTCTAGTGGGGGCCAGCCCTGCACGGCAGGTTCAGATGTTATTAGATGTTACAAGTTTATATATATCTATATATATATAATTTATTGAGTTTTTACAAGATGTATTTGCTGTAGATTTAACACTTCTTACGCAATGCTTCTAGACTTTTATAGCCTGGACTGCTACCTTTCAAAGCTTGGGAGAGAAAGCCGTGAATTCAGTTTGGTTACTTTCCCGTACTGTTAACGCCCCAAATTCGGGTGTCTGCTCTCTGCTTGTCGGCAGCAGGCCTGGCAGGGGCTCAGGGTGGTCTGTTCTCAGCCTCCCTAGCCTCGTGAGGGCCAAAGGTGTTGCCCCAGACTGGCAGATGTGCTCCCCCAAAATAAACAGTGATTCAGTTCAGATCCCGCTCCAAGCTTCCTTGTCTCCTGCCCTTCTTCCATTCTAAGCAGCTTCACGTCATTGTCACTGCCCACCTGGGACAGGTTCCGTCTTCTGCAGCTCTGAAGGGGGCGGGGGTGACCAGCTGTTGCTGGAACAGCAAATGCTGGGTGGCCCCAGGCCAGGGCTGGCTGCCTCTGTCACATTCTCTCCAGGAGTTTCCATCACAGGTCTCTGGCTCAGAGAGGACCAGCCTTGGGCAGAGCCAGGGTGAGGGTGGTCCAATGTGTCCAGCTGCACGGACCCTAACACTTGGCAGGGAAGAACCTCAGTGTCAGCGATGGTTTTCGCTACCAGGGTCTCAGGTCCCCAATGGCAGGGGATGCGCTTGAGGTGGTAGTAAGACCACTATGGGTATTTAGACACCTGCACCTGATTCTGAGGCCAATCCCCTTTCTCACCCCAACCCCTGGCGTCTGCTCACCCAGTCTGCTGGGCAGCGGGAGGTTTCCAGGTGGGGCCCACAAGGACCCACATGTAAGCAGTTTTCCCCTAGTGTCCTGATGCAACCAGACTGGGAGACTGCTGTCTGTCTGCACTGGTGGCTGGCTTCCTGCCCGCCACCCTCAGGAATGGTGCCCACTCCTTGGGCTCCACCTGTGTTCCTCCTGCAAGTCCTGTGACTTTGGGTGGGAGAGGACACAGGGCGTGGCATCACGTGGCACCAATGGGGAATAAGTCTAGGAAGGCTTCTGCAGGAGGCTGGCTGCACTGCCCAGGTCGCATGGGAAGCCTAGGGTGGATGGGGGACAGGCAGCATGCAGACAGACGTCACAGATCCTGAAACTCGGCATGGCCCAGGTCTAGCTGGCTCTCCCAGACTCACCCCTGCCTTGTAACCCGGTATCCTTCCTTCCTATCCTTCCTCACATCTCGCTATCATGAGGAACGCTTCGGGGGAGCCTCTGGACTGGGTGAACTTTACTCTAGTTTGAAAGAAAGTTGCTGCCCTTTTTGCTGTGTTCAACTCATCTATCTTGGTTCCAGGTTTCAGGCGTGGCCCAATACTTTGACCCCACTCAGGGAAGCACTCTGGCATTGTGGCCCCAAGTCCCGACCCTCAACCCCCAGCCTGCTAGAGACCGCGTATTTGTGTCCAGTGCACTGGGCATTCGCCGTGACGTGCCTGGATGGCGGGGGAGGCCAGCGAGAGCCTGAGCTAGGAAGCGAGCCGATGGCGAAGCTGGCGCGCCCTCTAGCGTCTGCCGGACTGCGTCCTCACCGCCTGCTCGGGACACCGGACAGGCGGCCACAGGCTTCTGTGTCCTCCCAGCCTCCCCGGTTCCCACCAAGCCAGCTCCACCTCCGCGGCCCCACCTCCTCCTGAGGCCACGCCCCGGCCACCCCTCACCCCGCCCCCGCCAAGCCCCATCTCCCGAGGCTCCGCCCCCAGCTACCCCTCACCCCGCCCTGGCTCCGCCCCCGCCCCCGCCAAGCCCCACCTCCCGAGGCTCTGCTACCAGCGAGCCCTCTCACCCTGCCCTATCGACCTGGCTCCGCGGCCCCGCCCCTTACCTGCCTGCCGGGCCCCACCTCCTCCTGGGGCTCCACCCCCAGTTGCCCCTCACCCCGCCCTACCGCCCTGGCTCCGCCCCCGCCCCCGCCAAGCCCCACCTCCCGAGCCTCCGCCACCAGCAAACCTTCTCACCCTGCCTTATCGGCCTGGCTCCGCGGCCCCGCCCCTTACCTTCCGAGCCCCACCTCCTCCTGGGGCTCCGCCCCCAGCTGCCTCTCACCCCGCCCACCAGCTGTCCGGCCCCACCTCCTCCAGAGGCCCCGCCCCCCTGCCCTACCGGTCTGGCTCCTTCTCCGCGGCCCCGCCCTCGTCCTTCCCCTCACCTGGCCTCTGGCCGGAGTGGCCTTCGGGAGGCTTCAGGTGGCTTCCACACGTATAATCGCAAGTTGAACGTCTGTCCCCAATCGCCCTCCGCAGTTGCGAATGTTTTAAATCAGGACGCCTCCGGCTGCCTCCCTTAGCGTCCGGTCTGGAGCAGCGGCGGCCCACCCTTCCTCCCTGCCCTGCACTTGCCGGGACGCCCTGTCCCGTCGAAGGCGGGTCTCCGGCACAGGCCGGTGGCTCCTCCGGGGAAAGGGCAGTGCCTGGCGCGAGGCCCTCGCCCTCACGGCAGCTCCCGCCCCCAGACCGGCGCGCACCGGGATGCAGGGCAGGGTGCGCGGGCCCAGCTTCCCGGCCCCATCAGCTTAGATTTCTACACGGAGCTGCCTCCTGGACTGATTTCCTTCTGAGAAGACAGGGCAATACCTAACTCCTTTTAATCCCCGAGTTTTACAGTAGGAAACTGGCTACCGTCTTTGTTTTACAATCAATTCTCCCGGCCGTCTTTGTTGTTGTTTTTGAGAGAGAGACAGGGAGAGACAGAAACATCGAGATGTTCCTGTATGTGCCCTAACCAAGGAATCAAACCGACAACCTCCGTGGTCCAGGACGATGCTCTAACCAATGGAGCTATCTGGCCAGGAATTAATTTTTATCGATTTATAGAGAGACTGAGAGACGAGAGAGAAGAGAGAGGGAAGGGAAGCATTCATCTGTTGTTTCACTCAGCCGTGCACTCATTGGTTATGATCTGACTGGGGATCAAATCCACAACCTTGGTGTTTCTGGTGGCTGCTCCTAACCACCTGAGCTAACTGGCAAGGGCTCCCTGTTTTTCGGGGTTTTTTTTATGTAGAGAGAGGAGGGGAGGCAGAGAGACCAACTCCCGCATGCGGGATCCACCCGGCAAGCCCACTAGGGGGTGATGTTCTGACCATCTGGGGTGTTGCTCCGTTGCTTAGCAACCAAGCTCTTCTTGGAACCTGAGGTGGACAACATGGAGCTATTCTCAACACCCAGGGCCAACTCGCTCCAATCAAGCCATGGCTGCAGGAGGTGAAGAGAGAGAGAGAGAGAAGCTATAGGGGGAGGGATGGAGAAGCAGATGGGCACTTCTCCTGTGTGCCCTGACCTGGAATTGGGCCCAGGACATCATCCATAAGCAGGGCTGCTCTATCACTGAGCCAAACAGGGCCTCTCTGCTGTTTTTTGTTTGTTTGTTTGTTTTTTACAGGGACAGAGAGAGGGATAGATAGGGACAGACAGACAGGAACAGAGAGAGATGACAAGCATCAATCATCAGTTTTTCGTTGCCATTGCGACACCATAGTTGTTCATTCATTGCTTTCTCACGTGTGCCTTGACCATGGGCCCTCAGGCGACCTTGGGTCTAAGCTGGCAAGCTTTTGCTCAAGCCAGATGGGCCGCGCTCAAGCTGGTGACCTCGGGGTCTTGAACCTGGGTCTTCCGCATGCCAGTCCGATGCTCTATCTACTGCGCCACTGCCTGGTCAGGCTCTCTGCTGGTTTTGACACTTGTTCCATGCTGGCTTTGGCCAGGCGTGTCCCTTCAGGCTGGCTGCTGTGCCCCCCAAACTGCAGCCTCATCAAAGCAAGTAATCCCTGCTGACCCATGGTCAGCATGCCCAGAGCCCCAATGCCTTTATGTGGCCTTCTGAATCGTGGATTCATGTGGTTCCAGTGGAGAAACAGGATCCAGCTCAGGTCCCACCTGCCCATATTATCTCACAATGCCTGTCCAGAGGACAGACCCACAGTGAACACATGGTCAGCAGTATGATGGGTCTGGGTGCCTGGCGAGGGAGGGCAGCCCTAGGGCAGGGTGCTAGGATTCCACCAGGTTGGAAGTATCCCACACGACCGCCCAAAGAGCCCGATGCCAGTGCAGGCATGAGGTCCCCAGAGACAGGCTGGACATCTTGGGGTGGGGAACCTGTCTACTGAGGAGCTGGAGGGTGGAGACCACTTTGCACCTGTCCTAACTGCTACGGGGACCCTCTGCAGGGCCTGTTCTCCACACCCCTGCCCACAGCCCTCAGGCTCCTTGTGGAGCAGCGGTGGTGAGATGAGCCTGGCCGCCTCCAGGACTCCCCAGGTGGTGGGGGCCACGCCCCTGGTCAACACCATCTCTCTGTACAGGGGGCTTATTTTTCGAAACGGTACTGTGCCCTCCTGGGTGACCCCCAAGTCCAAGGCGTCCCCTGAGGGGTGGGTGGAAACAAGCCTGTGAGGCAGTGACCACCTCACCAACCTGGACAAATCATCATCGTGTGGCAACAGATCATCAAGATAATGCTTTATTCAATCCTCTTCATATACCAGGTTGGGTGTCTCATCATTAGTACAGGGACCAGTCTGGGTACGCTGTTGCAGAACAAGGGGACGCCCAAGCCAGAGCCTGCCCAAACCCATGGCCCACTCGCCGACCCCTTCAGGCACAAGTCAGAACCAGGCCCCGGGCCACACAGCTGTCACAAAGGCAGACCTGCACCCACTGTGGCCTGTGACATTGTCCCTGACTTCTTGTGCCACCTGGTTCCAAATCCTTACTTTGAGCTGTTACAGGAACATCAATTCGGTATTTCAATAAAAACATTATTTCTAAAAAAGATGCTCAGACGTGTAAATCCAGGGACATGTGGAAACAGCCAGCGCCCAGGGTCCAGTGGTGCCACGGCGGGCCCAGGCCTGCTGTGAGAACCACTGCCTGGAGGGTCTTCTGCAATGACTCTGACGCTGCAAGGTGACTGCAGAGCCCAGGTGCCACCTGCCGGAACCTCTGCTAAAAAGGGGGTGGCTGGGGCAGGGGGCCAGGACTGAGTGTGTGTTTCACATTTAGACACGTGCCCCCGACAGGGCGGGAGGCTGAGCGCACGGGCCATCCACACGCTGCCTCTTCCACACCTGGTCACGCAAGACTGGCTTCTAGACCCACCATCTGCTACCCCGTACCTGCATAGGAGCTTCAGGTGCAGTAAGTTCGGGAGAGTAAGGGCAAACACAGCCCTGGCCCGTTGGTTCAGCGGTAAAGCATTGGCCCAGTGTGTGGAAGTCCTGGGTTTGATTCCCGGCCAGGGCACACAGGAGAAGCACCCATCTGCTTCTCCACCCTTCCCCCTCTCCTTCCTCTCTCTCTCTCTCTCTTCCCCTCCCGCAGCCAAGGCTCCATTGGAGCAAAGCTGGCGGGGATGCTGAGGATGGCTCCATGGCCTCTGCCTCAGGCACTGGAATGGCTCTGGTTGCAATGGAGCAACGCCCCAGATGGGCAGAGCATCGCCCCCTGGTGGGCATGCCGGGTGGATCCCAGTCGGGTACATGTGGGAGTCTGTCTCTCTCCTCCCTGCTTCTCACTTCAGAAAAATACAAAAAAAAAAAAAAAAAGGCAAACACAAATGTAAGGGCCTGTCATAGACCACTGCCTGCCTTACAGAAACTAAAATGGCTCCCACTAGCAGCTGTCACACAAAGCCCTGAGAACTGGTGCCAGCTGTTTCTCTTTGAAGTTGTGGACAACCTGGAAGGGTGGTTCCAGAGCGGGATGGCTGCAGAGGGGACATGCAAGGCACCCGGCAGGGCAGCAAGGACGGGACAAGAGCCGGGTGCAGCCGACAGGGCCCCAGAAAGATGACCACCACCCACAGTCACAGTGACCAAGCTCACAGGCAAGTACGCTTTATAGCTGAGCACCAGCCTCGAGAAGACGAGACAAATCATAATACTAAGGAAGCCTCCAGCATGTACTGCTCAAACAACTGAAAACTGACAAACTTTAGGTCCCAGCTGTCACTGTACAAAACAAAGGTTTAGATCTGAGAGTACAAAATCTTACTCCTATGTTGTGTCAAGTGTCCGCTTCAGAGGCCTAGGAAAATTTTCAAGTACTTTAGAAGCTATCACTTTGGAGCCCCCCCCACCCCCTTTTTAGCCAATCTGACCACTCTATTCCTGTCCTCCAGTTTCTATGTCTGGATTCCCCTAAAACAGTGGTTCTTAACCTGGTTTCTATCAAACCCTAGGGGTTCAATGAGTGGGTCTCAGGGGTTCGGAGAAGCCTCTGCCGCGGAGGCCAGAATAAAGTAATACCGTCATTTGTTGTGAGTTCATGCACTTTGTTGGTTTTGTTCTTTGAGCAAGGTGATGTTCCTGCACGGCTCATTTTGTGCACCAGTAAAAAAACATATACCTATGTCTTGAATTTGGAAAAGAAATCATTATTTTATTTATCACTAAAGAAGGGTTCGGTGAATGTGCATATGAAACTGGTGGGTTCGGTACCTCAAAAAAGGTTAAGAATCACTGCCCTAAAAGAACATTTTGCCTTTGCAGGGTGAGTCAGACAAAGTTGAGGTCATAGTATACCTGGCTCTGCCTGCCCCATGTATGGGCCAGAGGGCCAGGTATTGAGACCACTGGACGCAGGACTGTACACAGAGCCTATGGCCTGCACCTGAGGGTTACTCAGCACAGGATCAGGAGTGACCACCAGCCTACTCCTCCTGGAGGGGCTGGACCAGGCGAGAGTTGTGAGCACACGCAGGCCCGGTGCTGCAGTGCTGACCGGGTGATGTACCGTGGTCCCAGGGCCAGGCCCCTGCTGGAGGCATGCAGGGGTGCCTGCTCCGATCCCTCAGGGCCCACAGGCGCTAACAACCACACCAGGAAACACACTCAGAGCCACAGCAGCACAATAATCACTCAAACGCTCTGTTTCCGGGGCTTCATTAGTGCCACATGCCACGCTTTGCATCAGGGCTCAGCGTGGTCAGGCCAACGCTGGTGGGTGACAGTCTGTACTTATTAGTTGGTTAAAGAATTAGGTGAAAATCAAATGTAAATCAAGAAAGGGCTGACACACAGAACAGGAAAGCCGTGACACACTGACACTCCGCCAGTGCGGGGTCCTGCAGAGGCCACGGAGCAGTCACACAGGGCCTGGAAAGGTGCACCAGCGACCCCACTGACACCACACCCAGGCACCTACGCCTGCAGGTCAGAGTCTTCTCCTGAGCGGGGGGCTTGCTGGGAGTCCACGCGCTGGTCCTCTCTCCTCCCGACACCGCCAAGGCGCAGGCCCGATTGTGTCGGCCAGGACGCAGACACGACTCCCCGGGGGGCTCGGGGTTCCAGACCGACTGACTCTTCATGGAATGATGAAAATTAGCAATTACTTTATGATGGAAGTTTCTGATTTATTCCAGACAAAACGTTAAACGTGTCACTAGCATCACCTCGCATCAGGAGGGCAGCAACTAGCCCTTCACCTCGGCGGCCTCCTTCTCCTTCTCGGCCTTCTCCTTGGCCTTCTCCTTCTCTTCCACCTTCTCCTCTTTCTCCAGCGTCGCCACGATCTCGGCCACTTGGCTGGTGGAGATGTGAACGTCCTCTTTGTCCACCAACTCGATCACCTACACACACAGGGAAGGACAGGGACTCGGGATGTTTAGAATGAGATGGCCACCAGCACCTGAATGCTCCACTGTCCTACCAGGGACCCCTGGGATCCTCCATGGCCCTGGTCCTGAGCACCAGACCCGCACCCCCAGGCCACAGGCATACATTCCCTGTCAGGGCTGGGGCCTGCCCTGGCCAGAGTGCAGGGTGTGCTGGGCGTAGACACGGAGCTGCTGTCCACACCAAGGTGGGGTGGCAGGGAAGGGGCAGCGGCATGAACCTGACCCCCAGCCTCCGAACAAGCACCGTCCCACTCAGAGCAAGTCGGCCCATGTTCTTGTAGGGGGCTGGGCAGACAGGAAGCTGTCAGGACCACGTGTGAAAGCACCCGTCTCAGAAAGGTCAGACCGTGGCCCTCATGCAGGTGGGCTCCCTCCCCAGAACTCCTGGGCCGCCCTACCTCCAGTACCAGGGACCCAAGTGGCACCCCTGGGGACACCTCGCAGGCCTCAGGAGGCTCCCCACGCCCGACTCCTAGGACTGCCTGGCACACCTCCCCCCCATGGGGTCTGCTCAGCACAACCATCCGGCCACTGATCCTGGCCAGGACCCGACGCCCACCTTGAAAAGGTCGTCAATGTTGATCTTGCCATCCTTGTTCTCATCCAGTGCTGACACCAGGCTCTTGAGCTTGTTTTCTGGAATGTCCTTGATCTGCTTCATGGCACTGATGAGCTCGGTGACGCTAATGACAGTCTCCCTGGGTGGGGAGAAGAGCTTGCAAGTGACTTCCAGGCCAGCCTACCCCTTCCTACTGGGACACCCAGCCAGTTGGGACACAGAAACCAGTCCTGCCCAGGTCCTGTGTATACACTCCTCCCTGAAGCTCCATGCACCCTGGGGGGTGCTACTCAGGCCTGTGCATGCTGGGGTCAGCATGGGGGGCAGCCTTCTGACCAGTGAGGGCAGGCAGGCTCACAGAGCACAGCAGGTCAACCCAGGAGGGAACGCTGACCTTGGTTGGGGGTGTCCTTCAACCTAAGGACAGCACCAAGCATGGTCCTGGGGGTGCCAAGGGTCAGCCACCACCACCTGGTGGGGTAGTTTTATTCTGGGCGTCATGACTGAGTGCCTGTGTGTGCAGGGGGTTCAGGGAAACGAGACCGAGAGTAGCTGAGGCTGGAGGGTGGGGAAGTGGGGACAAGCATGGCATCCAGAGCTGCTGGGAGCGGACCAGCAGCCTGGAGGGAGGTGTGGGCTGTGGCAGACAGGTGGCTGAGGGACAGCGGCGCCATGCGGGCACCCAGCGAGAGAGGACAGAGCACCACCAGGGAGGCTCATCGAGAAGGGAGACTGACGTGAGGCTGGGTTTTTGGCTGGAACCGCTGGGTCAAAGGGCAGGGACAGTTGGGCACCGAGGGTGCGAACACGCTGGAGCCAGCAGTGCTGGGCCGTCCTGTCCTCGGCCCTGGTGTTGGCGCCCACACTCACCCAGTGGGCAAGTCGGGGGCAGCTGGGCCCAGCTTGCCAGCCCGCTGGTCCGCCTCCAGCTGTGCGAGCAGCCCGTCGATCTGCCCGATCATCTGCTGCACCCTCTTGCTCAGCCGCTTGCTGGCTTTGGACTCCTCCACCTCCATCTCCTTGCCGGTCTTGGACAGCTCCTTCTTAATCTCTCGCAAGTCCTAATGAAATCATGTCACTAACAGGCTGCCTTAGCAGGAAGAACTCACAGTGACGTTTCTCCTGTAAAGCGATTCACCCAGAGCAGCGTCCTGAAGGGGACGGCCGCGGCCTGGGCAGCCTGTGCGCGGAGCAGAGGCCGCCACTGCCACAGGGCAGCGCCGCGCTGTCTGCCTCCAGCACACAGGGGCTCCGGCTTCTGCAAACTCAGCCTTGCCTGGAGCAGGGGGCAGTCTGCACTTCCCTCCTACTTGCCGCAGGAGTAAGTAACTGGGTGACAGAATCAAGGGTGGGGAGTGTCTTAAATTCCACACCAGCCCTTCCCAGGGGCAGAGGCGACAGGACAGGGTGGGGGTGGGCTGGGGAGGGACGAGGAAAGGCTGTTTATGATACACCCCAGACTTCTCATAGAACCCAAGAGCAAGAGGGCTGCCAGGAGAGAGTTTAAAAAAATGGCAAATTACTTTTACCAATTTTAAAATTAGTCATTTTTTCCCAACAGAGCTGTGAAAACAGTTCTCCAACACAGGTTAGGAAATAATACTGATAAGTAAAAAAGACTTGTTTTCCTTAACCCTTTGAGTAGCGAGTTATTTTCATGGTCACTGATACCCAGAAGTGGGTTGTTTTCCAAAAAGTGAAACTGCAGTTTTATTATCTTAAAATCATGTTTGTTTTGATAATCCATTTATGGAAACAAGAAAAATGTACATTTGCTTTTGTTTAATGTTGCCTTACACATTTTTTTTAAAGAGCTATTTTTAATTCTTTTTATTTATTCATTTTAGAGAGGAGACAGAGAGAGAGAGAGAGAGAAAGAGAAAGAAAGGGGGGAGGAGCTGGAAGCATCAACTCCCATATGTGCCTTGACCAGACCAGTGCAGGGTTTTGAACTGGCGACCTCAGTGTTCCCAGGTCGACCCTTTATCCACTGCGCCACCACAGGTGAGGCCGCCTTACACATTTTTAAAAGTCAATCGTACTCTGGATGGGCAGGAGACACGAGGACGTACATGAATGTTCCTACTACTCAAAGGGTTAAAAAAACCAGTAAACACTACCAGAGAAAAGAAGTCTTTTTTGGAAAATGAGAAGTGAAAAGGTTTCACTTATCAACTGATCAGATTCTTCACCTCACACCTTCACGTGTTCAGAAATAAAGACAAAAGCCTGGCATCTGCAGAGCCAATGGCAAGTTTTCAGGAAAAAATGACCAGCTTCGCTGGCTGGCAGAATGACTGAATGAAACTTACTCAGAATTTACTTTTCTCTCTCCAAATACGTTGGGTGTTATACTCAGCTCTTTGGCTTATCAAATATTTGATGGCGGTGTAACTGGAGACCACGGGGCTGGTGGAAACCACCGCTGTCCCAGGAGCAGACCCCACCCCGCCCACGCCCCCATCCCGCCCCCGCGGCCCCGCCCCCAGCCCACGCCCACGCCCCGCCCCACACCTCGCTGTAGTCCTGCACGTCTCCCTTCAGCAGCTCCAGCTCCTCCTTCTCCTTGGTCAGGGACGATTTCTGCTCCTTCAGTTTTGAACAGGCGTCACTGAGGATGTCAATTTCCTCCTTGGTTATTTCCTCTTCCTGGGGAGGAAACCAAGAGGAAACACCCAGGTGAAGGGGAACCATCCAGTGCATGTCCAGGTCACAGCCCGCGGAGGGGTCTCCGGCAGCCTGCACAGGACCCATCCTCGCTCTTCCCTACAGGAGTGCCCCTTGTGGGTGCGTCATCTGACACGTGGGCACTCATGAGGCCGTCGCCACCCAAGAGAAAAGTCTCTGTCACCCCAATGCTTCCTCGTGCCCTGTGACCCCGACCTGCTTTCTGTCCCAAGACTAGTCGTGCTGGCGTTTCACGCAAAAAGGATTTCGTCTGCCTTCTCCCCCTCCCTGACACCAAGGCACCCGTGAGTGTCCCTTGACTGTGGGATGCTCTCCTGTCCAGTGCGGACGGGCACCAAACTGGCTCACCACTGCCTTGGCTGTTCTGGGCCCTTTGGATTTCCTTGTATATTCGAGGGACTTGGGGAAGGCCACTGGGGGGCCTGCTGGCATCTTGTGGCCTTGAGTCTACAGGGCAGCTGGAGACCTTGAGTCTACAGGGCAGCTGGAGACCAGGCGCCTGCAGGTGCAGAACCCCCTCCTCCTGGCCCTGCCTCAGCCCCACAGCACTTAGCAGCACCAGGGACGAGCCTCTTTTAATGTTCACTTTACTGGTTTTAGGGAGAGAGAGACCAGAACATCAATCTGTTCCTGCATGTGCCCTGACCAGGGGTTGAACTGGCAACCTCTGCGCTTCAGGATGGTGCTCTAACTAACCGAGCTATGTGGGCAGAGCAGCATATGTTCTTACATCTGTCCCCAAATAGCTCATTTTGTGCATACTACTGTAAATGGGATGCTTTTGAGATGGCCAATCTCTGATTCTTCTTTACTAGAAGAGATGCACGCTGACTTTCAGATGGCTTTGCTTCCTCTTTTCCGTTGCATGCTTTTCCTTTCGCTTCATCCTTCTGTCCTCCCCAGGCCCTCCGCGTAAGGACAGGTGGTGAGGGCGATGGCTCTGCCCGTGTGCCACTGCAGGTGCCGCCTGTGCTTGCTCTGCGCCCATGGGAACGGTTGTGTTGATACGGTAATTACAGGGTTATTTCCCCCTGAAAACCCCTGCAAATCATGAGGCCCACTTCTCGTTACAGAATAGCTGTACTTGATCTGCTAAGGCTGTCGAGATTTTACCCGAGCTCCCAGAACAGGCTTCCCTTTATCTGGCTCTGGCCTCAGGCGATGCCCATCTCAGGAAAAGCTGGGGGCCCTAGGCCAGCTCCCTGCCAGGACTCGGCAGCACCAGACAGGGTTCCTCCGTAGAGGTGGACTCACCGCTCCCTTTGCCTGGGAAGCCAGGTGGGCCTGAGGCACCCTCTGTGGGAAGCTTTTCAGGCACAAACCGCACTTCCTGACTGGGGCAGTGCTACTCAGCTTCCCTACCCTGGTAAGGCCCATGTCTGAAGGCCCACAGGGCAGGGCACGTGGACCCATGCTTTACAGCATCTTCTCAATGAGCTCTAGCTCTTCACTGCCATTTTCAAAGCTCTGTACTTCCTGCTAACACATCTTGACAATCCTTAGTTCCTAAGCTTGTCCTTGAGTGTTTACTGTCCTCTTTTTCTTTCAGAAGTGAGAAGCTGGGAGGCAGTCAGACAGACTCCCACATGCACCCGACCGGGATCCACTCGGCATGCCCACCAGGGGGCGATGCTCTGCCCATCTGGGCTGTTGCTCCATTGCAACCGGAGCCATTCTAGCGCCTGAGGCGGAGGCCATGGAGCCGTCCTCAGTGCCCGGGCCAACTTTGCTCCAGTGGAGCCTTGGCTGCGGGAGGGGAAGAGAGAGACAGAGAGAAAGGAGAGGGGGAAGGGTGGAGAAGCAGATGGGCGCTTCTCCTGTGTGCCCTGGCTGGGAATCGAACCCGGGACTTCCACACAATGGGCTGATGCTCTACCGCTGAGCCAATTGGCCAGGGCCTCTTATTGTCTTTTGATCCATCAGAAATGGGATGCATCTGTCTCAATGAGGATAGCTAGCCGGCCCTTCTCCCACACCCCACTCCATGGGCCCAGCTAGTCTCACCCCTACTCACCTGTCATTGCCCCACCCCCACCCCCCCTTAAAAATGACCCTTGTGCCTGACCAGTGGTGGCACAATGGGTCGAGCGTTGACCCAGGATGCTGACGGCCCCAGTCTGAAACCGGAAGGCCACTGGCTTGAGTGCAGAATCACGGACGTGATCCGAAGGTCACTGCCCGAGCAATGGGTCACTCACTCATCTTGAGACCCTCCTCCCATCAAGTATGTATGAGAGACAATCAATAAATCAAATCAACTATGAGGTAATGCTTCTCCTCTCTCCTAATCCCCTTTCTATGTCTTAAAGAAAAAAAAAGACCCTGCATCTCAATCTCTCACCCTTAACCGGGCGCCTTTTGAGTCTAGCCCCACTGACCTCCCGGACCCCCTTCCTTCCAGCTCAGTCAGGCTCCTGGGTCTCTCTTCCCTTCCTCCTGGCCCCAGTACACTGGTAACCATGTGTTTGTTTCAATTTGTCCCTTGAGCCATGACCCAGGAGTGGCCCAGACTTCTCCCAGGTTCAAGTCCATCTGTGGAGTGAAGCAGAAGGCCTCCCCGGCCTGTCCCAAGCCACAGCAATGTCCAAAAACAGCCCAGAAGGCTCTGGAGAGCCCAAGCCACCCACCGCTCCACTATCCCCAATATTCTGCCTCTGAAGGTCACAGCCCATCAAGTGCAAAAGCCCCAGCTGGGTGCTTTGTGTCTTGTTGTGAGCAGTCTGGATCTCCCTGAGCCCCTGCCCTGGCCCCTCAGTTTTACTCCCACCTCTGTGCCACAACTGCTCCTGCCCCTGATGACCTTATGCTGTCCAGCAGGCCTCATCCTTCCAGTCCTCAGCACCCCCTTCAGACACAGCCCGTCCTCCCAGGCAGCCTTCGTGAACGGCCACCCGCCCCCACCTCCCGTCAGCGACGGACACCCCCCCACAGCGCTCCTGGAAGCTGCTGCACACAGGCGCTCCCTGCTCCAAGACCTCTGGGAGCTCCAGACGAAGCGGCCCACGTGGGAGCAGGCTGTGCCAGGACAGCAGAGCCACTCAGAATCAGCACACCACAGGCTGGGCTGCTGATGCTACCCGAGCGCAGGACCCCAGAGGTGACAGAAATGGGCCTCTGCAGAGTGACCACACAGGCTCCTCCCACTGCCCCGCTCAGCTGACAAGGGGCCAGAGACCCGCCTTCTGTGTGGGTGCCTTGCCATTCAAGTGCCGAGGGTCCGGGCACCCAGGAGTAGCGCCTCAGTCCCTTTCCAGGGGAGTGGGCACGGCTCTCACGCCAGGGCTCCCAGCAGCACCACTGGCCCATCCTTACTGCTGCTCAGCTCCATGCTGCATCCCTCCCAGTGTGCGCAGGCGCTGGGTACCTTCACGCCTTCCAGGACGGGGGCGGTGTCCTTCAGAACCTCTGACGGCAGGACCACGTCAGGCACTTCTGGCTGCAGCTCGGCTACCGGCCTCCCTGGGGCAGCTTCCACCACTTCCGGCGTCACTTCCTTCTGAAAGACAGGCAGGGCCAGCTCAGCAGCCTCCTTGGGGCGCCCACACCGACACTACCGGGCCGCGGGCCGGAGGCCACACTGGGAGCACAGCTACTACAGGGCGGTGGAGATCTGTAAGAGCCCGTCAACTCTTATAGATCTTAGCAGTGGTGAGCTGCCTTCTGTAGGTGCCCGTGCAGGACTCTCCGAACGGGTGGCTCAGAAGATGTACAGAGCCCAGCAGCTGTGCACAGCTGTGCACCAAGGCCCCTGGGTTCCTGAGGCCTCCGCAAGTAGCCACAGCTTCTCCTGTCTTCTGTAGTCCTCTCCTGACCACTCCATGAAGCTCCTCTGGAGCGTGCAGAATGAACGCCTGTGGACACGTCAGGAGCTGGGACACGGACACAGCCACAGCCTGGGCCACGGGCTGAGATGACCCCACTGGCTGACCAGCACCCAAACCAAGGGAGACCCAGCCAGCTCTCGTCCCCTGGCCCCTCTGGGCATGCCCTGCAGAGCCCTGGGCACTGCCTTTGAGGAAGCTTCTGCAGAAGCTGGAGCTAAACCCCCTTGGCTCCACCCCACGCCCCGCCAGCCCTTACCGTGGCCTCAGAGAGCCTCTGCAGCTCCTTCTCCTGGTGCTCCTGCCGGATGGCTGCCTCCTCCTGCAGTGTGGCCTCCAGCTTCGCCTTGTTGTCCACCTGCTCACCCTCCACCTCGGCCACCTTCATCTGCGCTTCTTTGGCCTTCAGAGAAGGCACACCTGGGAGTGAGCCCAGGGGCTGCCCAGGGGCACCCACACAACGCCCTGCCCATCTCTGCCTTTGGAAGGGCATGGGACACACTGCTTTGGCCCCCGATTGCTGGAAAACACCACGAGGACCCTGAGGGTCACCTTCCGCATGTCTCACAGGAGCCATCGCTACTCAGAGAAAAAGGACAGACCCTAGAGATGGGGAGGGACAAAGGGGTGGGAGTTTCTGTTGTCCCTGACCTCAGAAGTGACAGGGCCCCTCACAGAGTGAGCGGCAGAAGGATCTCCCATAACACGTACCACAATCTCTGGGAGGGTCTGCAGCGTGGACTTGAGCTGGTCAGCAGGTGACAGGGTGTCTGGGAGGTACAGGGCCCGGGACAAGATGAGCAGTGATGTCGGGATCTCCTGGTGCAGGTGCAGCTCCAGCCACTGGAATTGGGAGTTCAAGACCTAGACTCACCTGCTGGCCTCGTCCTGTCCACACCTGTGACCTGGATGTGGTTCTGGCCCTGGAACTTGGGTCCATGTTCTAATCTGGTTGGGGGGAAGGAGGAGGAGGGGACTGGTGGCAACAGCCACCACAGGACCTGAGTAGATGGGTCCATGTGCCGCTGGGATGCATTCTCCTTGAGCTCGGGAAGGTCAGTTTACTGTGCTCTGTGACTGGGTGCCCACAAGTCGCTCAGCACGGGACACCACAGGACCCTGAATTACTGCCCCAGCAGCCCGGTTCAGGGTGTGCGAGACACTGGGTGAGACCAGGCTCACTGCCAGCAAAGTCTTCACTTCAAGACGGCACAAAAACCCAAAGGGGGTGTTCGTGAATTCACTCAACATTTGCAGTTTACACAGCTACTATGGGCAAGCAGAGCTTTAGACTACTTTAGTGACAGAAAGATAACATCTAAACCGACGAGAGGAACCCTGGCAACTGGACAAAAGATGAGATAGGAAGAAATGGAAGATCCTTGGCTGGGTTGCTCAGTGGTAGAGTGTCGGTCCAGCGTGTGGAAGTCCCGGTTCAATTCCCGGCCAGGGCACACAGGAGAGGCGCCCATCTGCTTCTCCACCCTTCCCCCTCCCCTACCTTTCTTCCTCTCCTGCAGCCATGGCTCCAAGGATTTGAGCGCTTCAGCACTAGGGTCTGAAGGTGGCTCTGTGGAGCCTCCGCCTCAGGCGCTTAAAATACACTGCTCACAAAAACTAGGGGATATTTCAAAATGAATATGAAGCAATAAAGAGAAGAAGCATTTGATTTTCTTTTATTAAACAAGAACATTAGAAAAGCAAATGACAAGTCAAAGAAAGTTGTTCGATTATGCAAATAAGATGCACACCAACTTTAATTTCATTGGTGAAAATGCACTCTACAGAAGGCTGAGACTGCCTGACCAGGCGGTGGCACAGTGGATAGAGCGTCAGACTGGGATGAGGAAGACCCAGGTTCGAGACCCCGAGCTCACCAGTTTGAGCGCGGTCCCATCTGACTTGAGCAAAAGCTTGTCAGCTTGGACCCAAGGTTGCCGGCTCCAGCAAGGGGTGGCTTGGTCTGCTGAAGGCCCGCGGTCAAGGCACATGTGAGAAAGCAATCAATGAACAACTAAGGTGTCGCAACGGCAACGAAAAACTAATGATTGATGCTTCTCACCTCTCTCCGTTCCTGTCTGTCCCTATCTGTCCCTCTCTCTGTCCCTGTAAAAAGAAGAAGAAAAGCTGAGCGTACTGGAGTATCTGCACGCTCCCTGGCCCCCTAACTTTTGTGAGCAGTGTAGCTTGGTTGCAAGCATGGCCCCAGACGGGGAGGGGGCTGCTGGGGGGATCCCAGTCCAGGTGCACGTGGGAGTCTGTCTGCCTCCTCTCCTCTCATTTGGAAAAAAAGAAGAAAAAGAAGAAGGAACTGAAGACTAGGGAGGAAGCTGAGGAGACAGCTGGAGAAGGAAGAGGTGAGGGCACTGGTACCACACTGTGAGCCACACGAATGCAGGAGCCGGCCAGGCAGCCGGCACACTCGGCAGACAGAGGGGGTCTGGCAGGGAGCACGGGGAAGACAAGGGCGAGAACACACTGTGTGACAGAGCGTGTCTGTGTCACAGGCGCCTCCATGCAGACATGCAGATGACCCTGGGAGGGTGCCGGCAGCACTGGTGTCGGAGGAGAACCGTCTGGCCCCTGGCACACTGTGCACCTTCTGATGGGAAAGGCAAATCCCTGAGAATGCCGCCTTTCTGAGGTCTGATGCCATACGAGCTGCTGCAGAGGGCAGGGGCCCTGAAATCCTGACCGTGGTAAGAGACATGCCCAAATCTCAAAGGGAGTTCTAACCTAGTCCTCAGCTGTCCACAGACGGCCAGGAAGACAGAAAGAACATTAACATCAACCAAAGCCACCTTCACAGGAGGTGAACACGGGCACAGAACTGGGTCAGACATGCCCTGTCCAGGCCCCTGACAGATGGGGGTTCCCGGCCAAGGTGGCATCTCACAAGGCCGCCGCCGCCCATGCATCGTCAGGACTGCAGTCTCCTCTAATCTACAGGACAGCCGAGATCCGTGAGCCCACTCTGAGCAGCGGTGAGCTGCCTTCTGTAGGTTTCCGTGCAGGACTTTCCAAACGGGTGGCTCAGAAGGAAGAGGCCCTCAAACCACGCGCCTGCCCGCTGGCTCCGCAAGCACGCACCTGCTTCAGCTGGTCCCGCAGGCGGTCTTCCGTGACACCCAGCGCCCGCATGCCCCGCGCCCGGCACGCCGCCTGCAGCTCTTTGACATTAAGGCTGTCCACACCCTCCTCAGCAATCAGCTGGAACAGAAAGTCAACTCATCACTGCTTTGAAAGGCCACTGGACGCCTACGGGGTTTAGGGCCGCACACCTGGGAACTAAGTGTGTAGTTACAAGCCACTTTCCTAATATGCTTTGCCGGCTAGCAGATAAACCAGCCTCACCAGACCCCATTCTGGATTTGCAAGGACAGGAGCCATCTAATGGAGGGGGCCTTGGGGAAGCACACAGAGCCAGGACCAACCCCAAGACTAGTTTCAAAGAAGTGTACCCCTGCCCAGGTCCTGCCAAGTGGGGCACAGAGACAGTGCCTGGCCTGCTGGGTCCCAGCACTGTCCCTGTCCCACAGCCCCCCAAACCCGAGCGAGCCTAAGGTTCCCAGGATGTCTCCTAGCCTCAGCCACAGCCCCCCCAGACCTGAGGGAAAGAGGGACAAGCAGAAAGGAGGCCGAGACAGAGGACACAAGCACGGCATCAGGTCGCTGTGCAAGGAGACGAGAGACAGCAGTGGCTGCTCACTGTCCCCACTTCCCCACCTCTGCTGGCTCCCTGCACCCTCAGAATAGTCCTGAGGGAGATGGTGCCCCTCCCCGATCTCTTAATTGAGCTTTTTATCTTGAGGTGATGGTAAAATAGACAGGAAGTGGTAACAAATGCAGAGCTCTCCCAGGGTGACAGCTCAGAGTACAGTACAAGACCACCCCCAGGGTGGCACCGGGCCAGCCGAGGCCGGCAACATGCACACCTAGCAGAGGACCTCGCCTCCGGTCTCCACTTCCCTGTCACCTGACTGCTGAGTGTGAGTGCAGCTGTGCAGCATGCAGCTCTGGGGTCCCATGGCGTTCAGTCCACGCAGGATGTGACGTGTATCAGTATCGCCCAGCCTGCACGTCCTGGTTTAACTATTTGTCCACTGAAGGACACATGGCTGTTCCCAGTTTGTAGTTCTTATAAAAAAGCAGTTTTTTGTTTGCCTTCTGGTCCCCACTTCCTGTGTGGGGTTATGTAAATCCCACTGAGACCTCTCTACTGTCTCCAAGGGGTCCTCCTTCTGTGTGTGAACCCTGAGAAGACGTAAACTTACTAAGAAGGGCTCCTGGAGGCTAACTGGCCTTAAATTTTAAATGAAAGAGCCCAGCTGGTCCTGGCCAGGTGGCTCACTGGATAAAGTGTTGTCCCGACACACCAAGGTCGTTGGTAGGTTTGGTCCCTGGTCGGGGCACGTACGAGAAGCAATCAACAAGTGCACAACTAAGTGGAACAACTAAGTGGAACAACTAAGTGGAAGGAGGGGATGCGCTCTCTCCCTCCCCTTCTCCATCAATAAAAAAAAACAAAAGAAAACAAGACCCAGCCCAGCATCCATTTCCACACAGGGGCCTCTCATGCAAAATGCTCTTCACAGAGAAGCCTGTACTGAATCACCTGCTGCTCAGGATGCCCAGGACCCCACCAGGAAGCCACCTGACACACCTTGTCATCAGCCTTGATGGAGCGCAGCCGCATGGTGAGCTGGAAGCGCAGGAAGTTGTTGGTGCCCATGGACTGCAGCTCCAGCAGCTTGCACAGCGCCACCAGCTGTGGCCGCGTGAGGTTATCCAAGGTCAGCTCGTCCTCAAACAGTTTGGAAAAACGCAGGATTTCCTCATTGCTGGGCCTCTCCCCGGTCTCTCGGATCTGCAGGAACAACGCTAAGGGTTACCCACAGTGGGGGCCTGTTCCCCAGCATGTGCGCACGCACCCCCACACACCACTCCAACCCGTCCCTGGCCCAGGGCGTCTCGCCCCAAACAAGGAAATGAAGACGACGAAGACGGGGTGGGAGCAGCAGGGCCTCCAGACCCTCACTCAGAGCGGCCTGGTTCCACCCCGAGGAGGCCCGTGCTGCTGTCTGGAAGAGGCCCCAGGCCTCTCGCTGCTGGGCAGGACATCCTGCCCCCTCCCCTGACCACAGGTGTGGCTGTGCAGCAGCCTGTGCTCCCCAGCTTGTCACAGCTGCAGGATCTGCCACACTCTACCTCCCCAGGGGCTGCTGCAAAGTGGGAGACAGACAAGCAACTGAGTGCCAGCAGGTTCGAGCTCTCAGGAAAGAGGCTCACCCAACACCAGGGAGCCCCTATGAGGCCTGTGGCAGCCCCGGCCTGCCTGGGGGCGCCCCCGACTGCTGCAGTGTAAAAAGGGACAATGGCAATGAGGACCACTCCCCAGGTACGCAGGTGGCCCGAGGCTCTAACCAGCACTTGGGACCAGTGGGCTGAGGCCACAGGGGCTCCGCAGCGTCAGGGCACCTTCTGGAAAAACACGGAGAAGTCTTTGGTGGCGTTCCCCTTGGCTGCCTTGTTCTTCAAGGCCATCTCCTCAATGGTGTCCTGAAGAAACTTGGCCAGCTCCAGCTTGACCCGCAGCTCCTTCTTCAGCCTCTCCTCCTGCGGGGCAGAGACAGGGCTGCACTCCTCTGCCCGGAACCCCCTACGGGAAGCACCCCCTACGGGAAGCACCCTGAAACCTCCTCCCCCAGTTCCTGGTCTCATACACACATAGGCCCTGTCCAAAATAGGCAGGGCCCGCACGGCTGGGGGCTGATCCGGATCCCACCCCCACGAATGGTTTCAGCCCCGGCTTGCAGACAAGGGTCTAGAGAAACCACGTTTTCAAACACACTTAAGAGAAACAGGCCCGAACCCTGACACCTAGTGCAGCATGACAATCGTGAAGGAACACAAAATGTCAAAGCAGCTAACGTCTGAGGCACCGGCCGTCACCTTGATGGACTGTGTCTCGAACGTGGACGGCAGCATGTTGGGGAAGAGCTTCACAACCACGGGCAGCAGGAACTCCATGAAGGGCACCACCACAAACACCAAGAAGGGCACCAGGCGGAAGAGGTCGGCGCAGATCCGGAGAAACTGCAAAGAGCAGTGTGGTCAGAGGTCACTGGTGGCATGTCCTGCACACCTGGGAGCTCCAGGCTCCAGAGGGCTCACCGGACAACTCTCAAGGGCCATCGCTCTCTGCCGCAACCGTCAGGGAAGAAGGCTGGGTGACTCCGTGAGTGGAGCGGCACTCACCACTAGGTGCTGCCAGGAACGGTTGAGGCCTGGCCTAGCTGGACAAGCAACAACTGAGGACTGGTCATCGCGGGGAAGGCTGTGGCCACACCACCCACCTCCAAACACTGCATGTGTCTGGCTTTTCCTGAGATGGGTAGATCAGGACTACACTTCTCAGCAACGGTTAGTAAAACACCCAAGTGCCCAGCAGTGTAAACAAGCTATGGCTGACGCCACTAAAGAAACGGCAACTTGAGGACATCTTTCAGAACCCCTGGGGACAGGAAGCGAGGGTGCCTGGGTCCCAGGCAGCAAAACCTTCCCCTCCCTAGTTACTACACAGTGCACCACTGCTCCCACTAACACCGCAGTGGCTCAGAGGGACAGAGGCTGCCCTCTGCGCTGCGTCCTCACCACGTGTCCACTGGGACTGATCCACCGCCCTCTGGAAGAGCGACGCCGTGTCTAGAAATGTCTCTCTGCGGCTGGGAGTGGGTGATAGTTCCCAATTGACGGCTGCTCTCTGGGCTGGGGTCAGGATGAGCGATGTGGGGAGACACTCGCAGACAGACACCTAGCACCCTCCTTCTCCCTACATCCCTCGGCTATGGTTTCCCCAGGCCAGCCTCTGCCCTGATGCCCCCAAACTGGGACTCCCTAACTCAAGCCTACCTCCCTACCCAGCAACCTGGCTTTCTTTTCTCGCACACTCCTTTGTCTACTGTTATCAAAACAAACTCCTACATCTTTATTTGCTTACAACTTATTCGTCTTTATTTTTATGCTCAAATGGCCCCCAGATGTGGCCATGAAAAGATACTTCAACTTGGTGCCTGTTTCTGACATCTCTACATTAACATGTTTTAACAGTTCCATTGAGATTTAATTTACATACCATAACATGCACCCGTTTTAAGTGTATACAGTTCAATGGCTCTTGGTAAATTTATAGACTGTGAGACGGTTACCAAAACCCAGTTTTAGAACAGTTCTGCCATGCCACAAGGTTCGACCACGTCCACCTGTAGCTCGCCTCCATACCCACTCTGGGCCTGAGCAAACGCTGCTTTGGTCTGTTTCCATAAAGTTGCCTTTTCGGGACATTTCTCATCCATGGAACCAGACAACAAGCTCTTTCCAGCCTGGATTGTTGGCTGCATAAACACTCCGCAACACTGTGTCCTCTGGACCCCTGGACCCCTTATCATGCCTGTGACTCTTGCTCTGGAACCTCCTTTCCACCAGGGGTAGCACCACTTAGCTTTCTCCCTTCTTCTACTTTTAACCCATGGGTGTCTTTACGTTTAAGGTGTGTTATTGCTGGGTCTTACTTTCTTCTCTAATCTGACAATCTCGGCCATTTAATAACCAAGAAAACCTTTTTTTTTTTTTTTTTTTTTTTTACAGGGACAGAGAGAGAGTCAGAGGGAGGAATAGACAGGACAGACAGACAGGAACGGAGAGAGGTGAGAAGCAGCAATCAGTTTTTCGTTGCCGTTGCGACACCTTAGTTGTTCATTGATTGCTTTCTTACATGTGCCTTGACCACGGGCCTTCAGCAGACTGAGCAACCCCTTGCTGGAGCCAGCGACCTTGGGTCCAAGCTGGTGAGCTTTTGCTCAAGCCAGATGGGCCCGCACTCAAACTGGCGACCTCGGGGTCTCGGACCTAGGTCTTCCGCATCCCAGTCTGACACTCTATCCACTGTGCCACCGCCTGGTCAGGCAATAACCAAGAAAACTTAAAAAAAAATAAAATAAAACCCTATGATCATCTAGATATTAGATGTAGAAAACTCATTTGACAAAATCCACTGCTGATAAAAACTAAAGACATTTAAGAAAAAGATGTCAGAACTAATAAATGATTTTGGTAAGTCTGCAAGATACAAAATCAATACATAAAGTCAACTGCATTTCTATGTACTACCAATCAATGATTAGAAATTAAAAATTTAAAAATTCCATTACCATACGATGGGAACATTCAAGTGTCTAGGACAGGACAACGGATGACCGAATGTGGCCCACGTGCACAGTGGACTGTGACTCAGCCTCACCAGGAAGGAGACTGGCACCTGCTACAACGTGGGTGAGCCCAGAACACATCTCCTCAATGAAATGAGCCACTCACAGGAAGAAAAACGCTGTATGACTCCACTTACAGGGGGTCCCTACAGTAATCAGATTCAGAGGCAAAAGGGATGATGGCCAGGAGCTGGGGAGGGAGCTGTGGTCTAATGGGGACAGAGGGTCCGTCCAGGAAGATGGAAAGATTTCTGGAGATGGATGTGATGATGGTTACACAACAGGAATGGACTTCAATGCCACAGAACAATGTATTTAATAATGGTTAAAATGGGCCCAGGCTGGTTAGCTCAGTTGGCTAGAGTGTTGTCCCAAAACACCAAGGTTGAAAGTTCGATCCCCAGTCAGGGGGCAGACAGGAAGCGACCAATGAACACACAGCTAAGTGGAACAACAGATGAGTGCTCCTTTCCCCCCATCCCCTTTTGTCTCTCTAAAATCACACAATTTTAAATAACTGTTAAAATAGTAAAATTTGTGTATTTTACCACAGTACAAAAATTTCATCTATAACGGTGTCAAATAATACGAAACCACACAATATTGCTGGTAGAAATGAAAAATGTCCCGTTTTACTCCCCACTGGCCAGCCCAGCGGTCAGGTCAGTCTCGAGCCCTCGTGTGCTCTGGCACAGGCTCACCCTGGAGCACGGCTGTCCCAGCCCTGAATCAGCTGTTTCCAAGGGGCCCTGGTTCCTCTTCATGGGGGTGGCTAGCAGCCAACGGCTGGGGCCAGGTGTGCTCACTGCTAACAGGGCGTCGCTGCTGCCAGGCCCGGTCACCAAATTAATAAGGGGCAGAAGGTTCAACAGCAGGAAGGATAAAGGATCAGATGACAGCCATTTAACAAAGCCACACAAAGTCACAAAATACGGAGGACTCTTAAAGAAGCTACACAGTGACTTTCCACAGTGCTTTGCGTCCCAGGAAGACCACTCCATGGGGTGGGGTCAACCCTCAACTGCGGCACCTTAAGCAGGCGCTGCAGGGACTACCCTGCAGGGAGGGCCCTGGAGAGAAGCCACGAGCACAGGTGGAGGCAGAGACCTGAGCTCTCACTACGCTCCAACTGCACCTTCTCTACGGCGAGCCAGCCCTCAGCTGCACACTGTGCTCGGCGTCTGAAAGAAAACTCGCTAACTCAGGCAGAACTACGGCTTAGGGCGGGCAGTCCCCCCACAGCCACTTGGACAGGTTGGGTAGGCTGTGACTTCACTGAGCAGTGCCGTGTGCTCTAGCACCTTCGCCCTGTCACTATAAAGCACTCCGGTGAGGAAGTCAGGTCTCCTGTGTCGGGGGAGCACCTGGGGACGGGAACCCTCCCTGCACTGAGTACTGGACCCCCAGTGCCAGCGTCAGGACACACACGACTCCCCAACAGTCTCTGTTCCACAGCAATCCAAACAGTTCTTTCTCTGGAGCATGAGCAAGCGTCCAAGTTACATAAAAAATTCGTATTTCAAATGTATTTTCCATGTAAACAATACTTACATAAGCTTTACTTATATTTTTAATATCTCTAGAGTGGTTTTATCTTTGCTTTTGTAAGTATCATAATTTAAAAAGTGAATTCTCACCTGACCTGTGGTGGCACAGTAGATGAAGCATTGACCCAGAATGCTGAGGTTGCCAGTTCAAAACCCCAAGTTTGTCCGACCAAGGCACATATAAGAACCAACTATGGCCTGACCAGGCGGTGGCACAGTGGACAGAGCGTCGAACTGGGATGCGGAAGACCCAGGTTCGAGACCCCGAGGTTGCCAGCTTGAGCGCGGGCCCATCTGGCTTGAGCAAAAGCTCGTCAGCTTGGACCCAAGGTCGCTGGTTCCAGCAAGGGGTGGCTCGGTCTGCTGAAGACCCGCGATCAAGGCACATGTGAGAAAGCAATCAATGAACAACTAAGGTGTCGCAATGAAAAACTGATGATTGATGCTTCTCATCTCTCTCTGTTCCTGTCTGTCTGTCCCTATCTATCCCTCTCTCTCTGTCCCTGTAAAAAAAAACCAAACCAACTATGTACTATGAATTGATGCTTTCCAATCCTCCCTCTTCCCTCTCTTTCTCTTCTTTCTAAAATCAGTAAATAAAATCTTTTTTCTTTTTCAACTTGTTTATTTATTTTTTACAGGGACAGAGAGAGAGTCAGAGAGAAGGATAGATAGGGACAGACAGACAGGAACAGAGAGAGATGAAAAGCATCAATTATTAGTTTTTCATTGCCATTGCGACACCATAGTTGTTCATTGATTGCTTTCTCACATGTGCCTTGACCGCGGGCCTTCAGCAGACCGAGCCACCCCTTGCTGGAGCCAGCGACCTTGGGTCCAAGCTGGTGAGCTTTTGCTCAAGCCAGATGGGCCCGCGCTCAAGCTGGCAAGCTCGGGGTCTCGAACCTGGGTCTTCCGCATCCCAGTCCGATGCTCTATCCACTGCGCCACCGCCTGGTCAGGCAGTAAATAAAATCCTTAAAAAAAAAAAAAAATAACGAGTCACTTTCCTATAGTTATCAGGACCACTAGCATTTTGTGCAAACGCACATTTTAAGTCCCAAACCGAGCCACCAGCACGAGCCTCGTGTCTATGCTGGGACCTTACCCCAGACTCACAGGTGCTCCAACTTTTTGTCTTCTTATTGGCTCATATTGTCCTCAGTGAAGTAGCAAAAAGCCTGTCACCTTCACAGAACAGTACAGGGAGAGGCAAAAGGGACTCTGAGTCATCAAGTATTATTCTGTAATTATCCAAATGATAATGTGCATTATAATCAATGTCCAGTGAACATGGATAGGATGATTCTGAACTGCTAATCCAACTGTTCTTCCTTCACATTACCAATCTGCACCTTTCTAAAAGAGCATCCCTTAGAAAATTCTAGCCAGTTAAATACAACCTATGTTCTCAATGAATTTGAGAAAAAGTATGAAATCAGAAGCCAGTCGGTCTCATGGGTAACAACTAATTCCCAAGATGTGGTCAAGTCTCCATTTTTTCACAAAGGAATCTTCTGGCAGTCAACTTTAAGAGAAGGGCCATTTCTGTGCCTCTCCTTAGAGGATTTTAGGACATTGAGAGCTTGAAGCTGGCCCTTGTCCCCTGGTGCCCAGCAAAGAAGAAAAGAGAGAGAGAGAAAGAGAGAGAGAGAGAGAGAAGTGCTGGCTGGGTATCTCAGCTGGCTGGAGCATCATCTGGATACGCCAAGATCGTGCGTTCCCTCCCAGGTCAGGGCACATACAGGAATCAACTAATAAATGCACAGATATGTGAAACAACAAGTTAATATTAGTTTCTCTCTCTCACTCTCCCCCTCCTTTCCTCTCTCTCTCTAAAAAAGTCAATAATAATAATAAAAAAAAAAGCAAAGAGGGAAGAAGAAAGAAAAACTTACAGTTCAAGTTTGTTATTTCATGGACCAAGTAAGAGGGACCAGAAGGTCCGAGCACCTGGAAATCAGGAGGAGTCCTTTAAGGAGCGGGTGTACTAAATGCCTAACTAGAAGCTCCCCAAGCCCACGGCAGTGAGCAGTGAGCCAGCAGGTTCTGCAGCTGACGACAGACGTGGAACTTCAGGGTCAGGGACGCAGACCCCAAACAGTAAATAAAAAACAAACAGAGGCAAATGCACAGCCCCCCAACGAAACGGAAAGCAATGAGACAGACGGCAGTTCCCTCGCGAACACATAAAGTTCAGCAGACAGGGTCTGTCAACAGGAAAAGAAGCCAGAAGACCGCGGACCACCCGCAAGCACCCAGAGAGCAGGTCCCGCAGATGTCCTGAAAACCTCGGCCCGGGGCTGCGCCGGGCCGGGCGGGCGCATTACCTGCCTGCGCTCACGGCGGGTCAGGCTGTGCCCGTTGAGGATGCGCCAGAGCATGCGGGCCGCGATCTTGGTGTCGATCCAGAGCAGGCGGAAGCCGTGGTAGTAGTGCTTCAGCTCATCCAGGACCCTCTGTCCCAGGGACTTCTTCACGGCGACCTCTGCCGGCGGGCTGTACACAGGGCCTCCCTCCTCCAGCTTCTTGTTCTTGTCCTTTAAGGACTTGAGCGACTTCTCCACCAGGGAGTCATCGCCCAGCGGGGGCGAGGAGTGCCAGCAGTGTGCGGGCAGGAATCGAGGCCCAGTGACCAGCAGACCCGCCACGGCTGGGGCCCACGGCCCTCGGGCCACCGCACATGCGCGCTCTGGCCTTGGAGTCCAGCAGCCCAGGGGATCGCGTCCAAAGGGAAGGTACGTGGAGTGGAGGGCAGCGCAGCTACCCAATGGAACATGCCTGGAAAAAGAAAAGAGAAAATAGCGATGTTTCTCACCTCCCACCTTATCTCAACCACACACCCAACCTTCCTAGCACATAAAACAAAGTCCCCACCCCTTCCTGATGCCCATAAAACACTCCGGGACCCAGGTGAAGGAGCCGGCCCACGTCCCAGAGAAGCAGGGGCTGAGGGCCTCAAATGAGCCCGTTGGACACAAACGCAGCCAGCAGAAGCTTGACCGCGAAACAGACAGACCCAACTCTGGGTGGGTCTCCCAGGTCGGTTCCCACAGACTTTGAGAGTTTGGGGGTGGGGTACAGAGCAGGTAGGTCCTCTCCCCTAACTGCTGACGTTCTACAAAGACCTGCAATTCTTCAGCAAGTCCTGAAAATCAGCGAGGATGCTCAAATCAACAGTGACCCAGACCTGTGAAGCAGCTGCCTAAAGGCTCTGTGCAAAACAGCAAAAACCAACAAGTGAGCCTGAAGCCTCACTGCTCACTGCGCTCTGCCCTGCTCCCCACCCAGCACACAGGTTGCCCCTGAGCCCACTCAGGCCCCTGACCTGCAGTCCTGTCCTGCTAGCCCCGCCCCACTTGAATCCACCCCTCACTCTGTCTCCCACTGAACCAGGAGTCCATCAGGCTCGGTGGGAAGCCACGGGCTTCTCTAAGTAAGCACCTCACAGCCCTCTCTGCCCACACGATGGGGCTCACAGGGCTGCCCGGGGCCACCAGCAGCCAGAGCAGGCCAGTCTGCTCTTCTGAGCCCCATGCAGCTGCATCCTTTGTCCCCACCAAAATGGCATTCTAAGGAGGGCCACAACAGCCTGAGTGTGGAGCATGGACTGTGCCGCCAACAGCTCTCGGTACCTAGCCGAGCCTGGCACACCTCTGGGTTCATACCTGGTGAAGAGACCTTCTCCCGACTGCAGTGAAGATGGACACCATCCATAACTCAGCACTGGGACAACTGACCCATACAATCCTCTTTCAGTTCCAGTCTTCTACGCATCTCCCCTGTACCCAGAAACCTCGCCCTGCTCACGCACAAATCTACCTCCAGGCGGCTGCAGCCCCCACCTGACTTGAGAGGCACAGCCCAGCTTCTTCTCCGCACCTGGCTTGACACTGGCAGTGTGGACCTGAAGTCTAGAGCTGACTGTCCCAGTTCAAATCCAGCTCCATATTTATTGTTGTGTGACCTTGGGCAAGTAACTTAACCTCTCTGTGCTCTGGGAACGTCCTTTGTAAATGCGGTGCTAATATATACGAAGTGCCCAGAATAGGGTGTGGCGCACCACACCCGGCACGGAAGCGGGAGCTATTCCTACTGTCCCATCAGAGTAACTGGGCCTAACGGAAGCTGGGGAACGAGTAGTGCAGCCGCTCCTTTTACAGATGGGGTATTGAAAGAAGCTCACAGCTGACACAGGGCACAGGGTACCGCTGGCCCCACTGACCAGCCCCTGCTGCCTCTCTTCTGTCCTGAGCCCCTGCTCCTGCTTTCATAGGGCCAGTCTTGTCCCACGGAGGGTCCCTCAAATCCTCCTTGTCCTGACAGTCAGTGCTCGAGGAACAGGCCACAAGGAGCACCCCAGAGGTGCTGAGGCTCAGGTCGCCCCTCGACCACCTGCAGCTGTGAGATTCTGGCCATGGCCTGTGCCTCTGTGCCCCACCCTGACCTCTTGGTTCAGCAAGGACAGTGTGCACACGGAGATCAACCACTCCTAGCTTCACTAAGCTCAAGTATCCAGCGAGTAGCTTCCATGAAACGGCATGACATCAGCAGTCACAAAGGGCAGCTAACAGGCACAGACATGTGAAGACAGACCGAGTTGAGCAGCACACAGTGTACCCAGCGAGGGCTGTGAGGCCCCGGATCAGCTGCCTTCAAGTGCATTAGAGATTGCCAATAATACTCTAGCCAGAAGAGGGTTAGCTATTTCCAAAAGCATAAAACTGTAATTTGTTATTTAAAAAGTTTCCCATCTAACCAAAACCAATCTGGGCTCTGCCACCTTTCCAGAGGTGGCTGGGAAAGAGAGCATCTCTGAGAAGGCTGACGCTTTCTGCCCCAACCCACCAGAGCACCCAGCGTCCTGAGAAGCTCCGATCCCTCGCTGCCTGCAGGGGCCAGCGGCTCAGCCTCCCACCAGCCAGTCATCAGACCTGCTCCACATGCCCCTCCCTGTGTTAACCACCTTCTGGGTGGGGAAAAACCCTCTGGTGAGAGCAACATGTCAACAAGAACACACGGTCCCAGAGGAAGGCCCTTCCAGTCTCATTCAAAAGCCTGGGAACCTCCATTAGTCGCTTGTTTCACTTTAGAATGCTGACTGCGTCTCTCAACCCCAACATCTTGTCATCCTTCCAGGAAGAGAAAGAGCAAGCAGCGCCCGGCCGAGGAGCACGCTCAGTGTCAGCAGCACAACCCTGGACAGCAGGCACAGGGAGGTGCACCCAGATTGCTCTCCGCCCCACCCCTCCTGACTGTAAACAGCTGTGCAAATGCCACATGCTTTACATGCCCCCGTTTTCCTGGGACACGACACCAGCAGGGCGATGAGATGCCAGCAGCACCGTGACGGAGGGAAGACTCTAGAAGTGCCAATGCCTCTGTGCCCAGAGAGAAGGGGTGAGACCACGCTTGCCTCAGCTGGGGGCCTGGAGCCCTGCCCACAGCACCTGCCTCTGCTGGAGGCCACGAGGCCCTGGGACACCCAGCAGAAGTGTGCACAGAAAGCACCTGTCACCAACACGTTAACACTTCCATACCCAACCTTGTGAGTGGCCACACTGTGAGATGTGAGGATACAGCCTCCCCGCACTTGGACTCTTCCACTGAATGAGGTTTCAAAACCACTGCTTTCCTGTCTGACTGCTTACTCAAAGTTTGGGGTGCTTCCCCTCTGCCTTTATTTCTGTGATTAAAAAAAGAGATCAAGAGTAGCTTAGTAAAAAAAAAAAAGAGTAGCTTAGGTGATGTCCTGCTGACGTTGTCTTAGACCAGAAACTGTCCACATTTCAGGGGTCTGAACCATTTAAACGGAAGACTGAGATCGCAAAACAACTAATACAAATGGTCACCACTTGCAATTACTTATCTGTGTGACTCAAGATCTCTTATACTGTGTGATCAAAATAAAAAAATAAATTTTGGGGCGCTGGAGGGGTGGCTCAATGGATAAAGTAGTCCTGGTGCATCGAGGTCGCAGGTTCGATTCCCCCGTCAGGGCACATACAAGCAACCAATGAGTGCACAACCAAATTGAAAAACTAAGTACAACAATGAGCTAATGCTTTTCTTTCTCTTTCTGCCCCCCTCCCCCCACTCTTAAATCAGTGGAAATAGTTATTAATTTTTGGATGCTGAGACTGACATGAGATTTTTCTTTTTTTGCACACGCGTATGAGAGAGAAAGGGAGAGGGAGAAAGAAAAGCAGAAAGGGAGGGGAAAAGAGAGAGATGAGAAGCATCAACTCATAGTTGTGTCACTTACGTTGTTCATTGTTTGCTTCGCATATGTGCCTTGACCCAGTGGTCTCAAGCCAGTGACCCCACGCTCAACCTGGCCAGCCTGTGCTCAAGCCGGATAAGCCTGGGGTTTCACACTGGTCAACACTCTATCCACTGTGCCACCACAGGTCAGGCACAGAAAAGGTCTTAATAAAACAATTTACACCTGGGAACACTATATGTGACCTTAATAAAAGTTAATATTCCCGCCTGACCTGTGGTGGCACAGTGGATAAAGCCATCAACTTGGAATGCTGAAGTCACTGGTTTGAACCCTGGGCTTGCCGGGTCAAGGCACATAAGACAAACAATCAGTGAAGAACTAAAGTGAAGCAACTATGAGTGATGCTTCTTGCTTCCCCTATGTAAACACAATAAATAAAATCTTAAAATAAAAGAATATTCCCTAATGATTTTATGGGTTTAATGACATTCCAGTTATAATCCCAAAAAGACCATTTCAAAACTGAAATAACTCTCAAGTTCAACTAGAGGGACAGTTCAGAAAGAAGAAAGAAGCCATGTAGGGCCTTGTCTCCGGAAAGCTGGCTGGAGAACTCACTGAGGCAAACAGCAGACCATCAAGAACAACAAATGCTGTATGCAGGGAGAGAGGACACTGGTCCTGTAAACTCTGGGGTCCCTGATTGGGCTGCTGCGGCCCCCACACCTGGTTGTTTACTGCAGGTGAACACAAGCACGCAGCAGCCCCCGTCTTAGCCACAGTACTCTAAAGCCAGACCAGGACCGTCCCCTTGGGTCACTGGGCTGCGCTGCTTCCAGCCACCCACAGGCCCCAGGTGCGTGAAATGCCACCTGCAGATTACAAAATTCACTTCAGAATGAGATCTAGAAAGGCCAAGGGTAAAGCTGTCCTATGCTCATACATCAATGGCTCCACTTCATAAAAAGATTTCACGACCACAGTGTATGACTATAAAAACCCAACTGAAATCAATGTCAAGAGCCAGGAGCTGCTCTGGCTGGATGGCTCAGTGGGTTAGAGCATCATCCCGAAGCACAGAGGTTGTCAGTTCGATCCCAGTC
Source organism: Rhynchonycteris naso (assembly GCA_037038555.1). Taxonomy (NCBI): domain Eukaryota; kingdom Metazoa; phylum Chordata; class Mammalia; order Chiroptera; family Emballonuridae; genus Rhynchonycteris; species Rhynchonycteris naso. Next base: position 316,534,845 of record CM072996.1, on the reverse strand, counting down.
AGGGCACATACAGGAAAAGACTGATGTTCTGGTTTCTCTCGCTCTCTAAAATAAATATTAAGAAGTAAAAAATAAAGAGCCAGGAGCACGCTGGCATTAAGGAGGGGTGGTCGGGGCTGCTGCTAAGAGGGGCTTCTAAGGCTTCGTGTGTCCCCGCAAAAGCTGCCCTTCCCAGCCCCCGCCAGACACACTTGCTGCTGTGCACAAGTCCCCACAGGCTGGCTGCTCACGCGAGCACCGTATAAAGCCTCACCATGAAATGGGAAATAAACTTGAGTGTGCTTGGCTTTAACAACAAGCTAGTTTTCAGGTATGACTTGTATAGTTTTTAGACAATTAAATCTGTTCCGAAAAGCACCCTCCAGAAAAGCTTTATACCTAAGATGGGGTGACAATTAACAACTGCAAACGAGTAAGGAAACCCAAGGGGCTGTGAGGGGCCAGTCAGGCAGAACTCGGACAGGAGGTCCTGCACCCTCGGAAAGGAAGAACCAAGGACGGTGGAAAGTAGAGAGGGACTCTGATCTGGCAGGCAGATATGGCTCTGGTGCCAGGACAGAGGTCTGGGCGTCTCACCACACAGGCAGGTGAGGGTCAGAAGGACTCTACTCAGGGCTGCTGGGCAGAGAGTATGGCGAGTGGGAGAGCACAGCAGCCCTGAGAGAAATCCAAGTCTATATGGGGCAGTGGACCTTACAGAGGGCAGATGCCACTCCCTCCAGGAAGCCCTCCAGCCTCAGAGCAGTACCATGGACCTCTCTCACCAAAGGGAAGGGCTAATTTCACCATATTCCAGATGTGTCCTCAGAACTTAGCAGGGGTGAGCTTCACGGCCAGTACTCAACATGAGTCTCCCTGGAGGACTGTGTGTGTGAGGCAGGGTCTGCTCTGGTGTTTACTGACAAAGCCCAACACCAACAATGCTGCCCGCCACAATGTCTCTCTCCAAACGGCAGCCATGTGACTGCAGGAAAGATCTGTCTCATTAAGTACAGGACGCTGCATGCAGACTGTGGCTATCACTGAGTGTTGTAAAAAGAGACAGACAAGAAAAGGGACCAGAAGAAATATACCAAAATGCTGATAATATTTGTTACAGGCACTGGGATTATGAGCATTTGTTTATTTTCCACAGATTCATCAATATTTCTTTTTTTAATACATTTAATTGATTTTGGAGAGAGGAAGAGAGAGACAGAGAAACAGGAATATGGATCTGTTCCTGAGTGAGCCCTAACTGAGGATCAAACCGGCAACCTCTGTGGTTCCGGATGATGCTCTATCTAACCAACTGAGCTGTCTGGTCAGGGGATAGTTACATATTTCAAAATGAAAAGACAAAGGCTTAAAAGAAGCAAAAACAAAGGACTGCAGAGTAGGAGCTGTGAGTCCCCAAACAGAGTGACGGCATCATGCAGACAGCGACGTTCGTTTACTTACACGCGGCTTATCAACCCCACGGTCTTGGCACAACTGAGACAAGCGTGATCCCCCAGACTACCTATGACAAAAACAAAGGAAAAACAAGAGAATCAGTCTCAAACCAGGCACTTTGTGCTGACACTCTTTCAGAGTCAGAGAGAGTGCCTGTCTCTGGTAAGGGGAGTCGCCGCGGGCCTGCCGACCAGGTGGAGGGTTTCAGACTGCTCTCAGGGGAAGGGCCAGCCTCAGTGAGGAACACACGTGTCTTGGGGTGGCCCTAGGGGAAACAGGGAGCCTGCGTCAGTCCATGGCTCCTCGCATCCCACTGAGGACACCAGTCTCCTCCAGCCAAGGGCCCAGAGAGTCCAGCCTTCAGGCCCCCCCAGGTGAGACCACTTCCCACTTGCTCCAGCTTGGCTCTGGTGGGCAGAGGCCAGGGTGCACAGGCCAGCCAACACAGGCAGCCCCACGCTAAGGCTGAGAACTGCTAGAAAAACAAATGCCAAGAGTAAACCATTTCTTGGTTAAACAATATTGATGAGCACATAGCACAATTTTAGGATTCTGATGTATTTTTGTCCCTTTCTCCAACTCATTCTAGTGCACCCATAAGCATATAAACTCAGGGTTCATCCACACGACTAACCTCTGGGGCTACCTGAGATCAAACCCTGTGCTAGGAAACAGCCTGTGAGGACGAGACTGATCCTGACAGGGTGCCAGGCAGTAAACCTGGGAAGGCGGGCTGGCACTGTTCAGGCAGCGGGAGTGCCCAGAACAGGTCTGGGTTGGTGACAGCCAATTCCGGGAGCCAGCAGAAGAGAAGATGAACAGGGCAGGCGACAGGCCCATTCCTGGCACCCTCTGAGCAGACAAGGCAAGGTGGATGAAAGCTGCTCCTAGTGGACCGTCTGGAGACAGACTTACAGTTGTCACTTATGTAACTCAATAGGAGGCCAGTGTCAACACAGGCTAATCTCACTTTCTTTTGCAGTAGGCTGTTCCCATCCAGCATTAAATTTAGGACCTAGTACATGGATATCAGCCTAGTTTTAACTTAGGAGCTGGGTTCACAAGCTTAGTCACCATGATTCATAAAATAATCTTTTATGTTTCAAATGTTAGGTTTTCAGTTAAAATTAAAAAGCACATGGTAAAGAATACACCAGTCCAGCTAAGGACCCCCCCCCCTTGTCTCCCAAACAGAAGCTTCTCCCCCTTGCCCATGCCTATCACCTTCACCCCTGCCTGGGCCAGCCCATCACCTCAAGTGGGCTCAGAAATGGCTTCCCACCCTGCATATGCACCCCAGCAAGCAGAGCGGCTGTCACGGCTCCCAGAGCTCCCCGGTCTGTCTCATATCTCAAAGTGGTATGAACTCGCACACCCCCTTCCTACGCTCACTGCACTCTAGAGGCTTCCTTCTGAGGAAACCCCAGGGGGGGCTCCAGGGCTCTGTCCTCTCTCCCTCCCCTTCACAGCAGGGATGGGGTCCATGGGCAACTATCTCCTCTGGAACCCCTTTTTTGTGTGCGTGTGTCTTTTTTCCAACAACCCACTCTCCCACAGTAGCTAGGTGTCCTATAATTCAGTTCTGACCTACTGGGAGTTAGTGCAGACCCACAGTTTAAGGTTCAATTCCACACGGTCCACTGCCCCCACTTCACATGTTAGTTGCAAGTAGGGTCCCCAGGCTGCCCACACTCTGCCAACTACAAATTCAGGAGTTCCTATGAACCCTGTGCTAGAATGACACAGAACTCAAGAAAGTGCTCTACATATTATTACAATTCATTACAAAGGGCACAGATGAACATCCAGGTGAAGAGGTGCATAGCTCAAGGTCCAGAAGAGTCCTGAATGCAAGAGCTTCTATCTCTATGGGGTCAGTAAGTACCACCAACCCAGAAGCTCCCCTTCCTCCCTATTCAAGAGTTTTTATCTTCATTACAACAACATGACTGATTACACCTTTGATCACTGATAACTGAACTCAATCCCCAGTCTCTATCTCCAACCTGGGGGTTGGGAGTGGGGCTGGAAGGTCCAGATGCTATCACAGGTACCTCACTAGCATAAACTTAGGTTAGAGGGAAAGGGGCTCATTATAAATCACATGAGACATCCTGATCACTCAGGAAATTCCAAGGGCTTTTGGAGCTCTGGCGGGAACTGGGGAGAGAGACAGAGACCACATGTATGTCTTCATATCCCACACCTTTCTTCATCTGCCTTCCAGGAGATCACACTCTCAGCTCTCAATTCTCCCCTGTCAGTTGCTCCAGGCAGGAATCTCTCTATCCCCTCTTCAGTCCCTCCTTGGGCCCTCGGTACCCGAATACCTGTGGGTACACTCCACCAGCAGGTCCACGGGCACCTCATTCAACAGCTCCAAGACTTGCAGCTGCTTCTCCCTGACTCCTCCCATTTGGGAATCTCCCCTGACAGGCTGCTGCTCTCACATCCAGTCCCTGGTGAATCTGATCAGCCCACCTCGAGGAAGCCCCCCAGCCCACCCCCGAGTACACTGCACACAATACTTTCTCCCAGAAAGCATGTTGTGCAAAGATAGTCACTGTAGGGTGGAGGAACCTGACAGACACCACCTCAGCCCAGTGATCAAGGTCACATGACTGCCATAAAATCACACTGATAGCAGGCATCCTAGATAGGATGTGATGAGGACACTTAACCTCTGTGGTCTCCTCCCCAAAACACACAGCCTCAGTCTAAGCATGTGGAAACATGGGACAAATCCCCATGGAGGAGAAGCCTACTATATAGCTGACCAGTCCTCCACGGAACCGTCACAGTCAAAAGGGAACTAAAAGGAAACGGGACTAAATGCAATATGGCACTCGGGATTGGATGCCCGAACATCAGAAAAAAAGGTACTAAGTAGAATAAGAGGAAAGTATGTAACAGGATAAAAGGTATCAGAATAAAGGGAAACTAAATACACTGTAGACCTCAGTTAATAACAATGTGTATCCATGTTGGTTTAGTAACTGTAACAAAGAATCATACTGATGTCAGATATTAATAATACCAGGAATGTACTCCAAAAAAGGGCCATAGCACACAGCTGGGAGTGTCCTTTCTCAGGGTTCAGGGCTCTGGAGTCCTTCCCTGTTGGTCCGACAGCAAGTGGGCTGTCTGACCCACTCTCACCCCCTTGTGTTCGTGTAACAGAGACCACAACCACAGGAAACATTAGTATTCCCAACATGATGCAACTACAAAAAAAAAAAAAAAATCAGTTAACTTTAAACTGTAAACATGGTATGGAAATGTGAAGAGGCTAAAGTATAACCGTGACAGTGGAGGGAAAGACTAAACTTTAGCTGGACTGAACAACAGACATTCAAGGGAGTTCTTGCTGCCAATTCCCTTCCCACCGCTCCAAAGGTCTAAGCAGCCAAGCAGCCCTTACTGTTAAAAATTACAAGATTCACATTTCTTGGAGTACCTTGGTCAGAATAGATCATTTTACCCGAAGCTCTCAGTCTACAGGACAAGTTTTCTCTTGACCCCAATCTTACAAATCAGAAACAAACTCAGAAAGGTTCATGTATTGTAAGATGGCGAGGCGCCCCACCTAGGCGGATCCCTAAGAGTTCAGCATTATGTGTGACTCCCATGTCACAGCTAGGGGTCACAGAGGCTATGATACATATGGACCTGGCCGAGGCCACGCAGGGAGCAAGGCCTGGATGGGGAGGCTCTTTGCAGACGCCCAGGGGGGACACCACGTCGGTCCCACGGACGTCCTGCAAAGCCCGCAGGTCCTCCTCGCCCCCAGGAGCCCGGGAAGTGACCCAAGGATTCAACCACGGTCCTCGTGATGGGCGTCACGTTCCATGGCGCTTAACCACGAGAGGGGCGCGGAGCACGTCGCCGGGTTGGCCGCTGGCGCGCTCCCTTCCAAACTTTCCCAACCCGCTGCCAACGCCGCGCCGGCGGGCAGGGCGCCTAAGGTCACCAAGCCGCGAGTCACCGGCCGCCGCCGCCGCGCCGGCTGTCCCGAGCGCGCGCGGCACCCACGGCCCCGGGCGCCCGCCACGCCCGGCAGCTGGCCCGCCAGGTGCGGCGCAGGGGCAGGGCACAGGGCAGGGCCGGCCAAGGCCGCTGCGGCCCGGCGTGACCCCAGCCCGGGCCGCGCCCGAGCGCCACGCTCACCGCCCGGAGCCGCCTCGCCCGTCCTGGGTCCCGTCCCGGGCCTCCCCGCGCCCACGGCGGAGCGCTCACCCCTCCGGGCAGCAGCGCGGGGCGCCGGGAGGCGGGCGGGCCCCCGGCCGCGGCAGCTCCTCAGTAAGATGGACGCCATGCGCCCGGGCCGCCGGCGTCCTGCCTCCTGCCGTGCCTCCTCCTGCTGCTCCGCGGCTCCTCGCCCACCGGAGGCGCCTCGGCCTGCCCGCGCGGACGGTTGTGGGCAGCGGTTGGCTCCCGGCGGCGGGCGCTCAGCTCAAGGACCCGGCACCGGCGGCGGCCATGTCCCGGTACAGACGTCCGGCGGGGCGTGGCAGCCGGGCGCCGCTCCCATTGGGCCCGTCGGGCGCGCCGCCGGCCAGGTGAGGCGGTCCCGGCGTGCCCCGCGGCCGACTACCAGTCCCGGCGTGCCCCGCGGCCGACTACCAGTCCCGGCGTGCCCCGCGGTCCGGGCCCGCGTGCGTACGGATTTCTGGTTCTCGCTGCGCCACCGCCCGGCAGGCGGGCCGCGCACGTTGAGGGGCTCGGGCTCAGGCGCATGCGTGGCGGGCTCTTCGCGCGCGTCCAGCGGTAGCGACGCGCGCACACGGCCCGCCCGGGGTTGGGCCCTCCGCGTCTTTCTGAGGGTGTTCGCTTCCGTCCTCGGCCAGCGCCCGCAGTCCCCAAGGGCGCCCGGGTCCAAGGCGGCGGCGGCCCGCGCCGACCCCGCACGCCGTGTGCACCGCCCGGCGGGCGTTGTGTGTTCCGCCCTGGCCTGCCCATCCCCCGTCTGCGGTGGGGGGGACCGGACAAACCCGCGGACCGCTGCGTGGATCTCCGGCGCCTGCTTCGAGCGAGACTCGGCAGCGTGACCTCTGAGCCCCACTCTCCCCTTCCTTAAGATGAGTTCCCTCTTGCAGCGGTCGCGTGTGGACCGACGAGGTCACGCAGGGAGCCATGGAACCCGGGCTTCCACCGCGGGCCCCTCCCGTGGGTCTGTATCCTAAACTAACACTGTCGCACGAGACCCTTTCCTCGGACTCCCGCACAGCTTCCTACCCCCCAGCCTTGGCTCCTCCTAGGCCCTGTGCCCGAGAAGGCTTTTCCGTCCTTCCCGGCCGTCCACCTGTCGGTCTTGTCCGCCGACAGAATCCCAGGACACCGCACGGTCATGAGGGTCCTGCAGTGCACACACGGCGCGCGTCTGTGCTGTGGCTGCAGGAGCGTGGAACTCCTGATCCCTCTCTCTATTCTTTAGAAGCCGGTTGAAGGGCACGTCACCCAGGAGGCTACCCCAGCTTTCACCGTCACCATCTGGAAGAAGAGAAGTCGCCTGTCTGCGGTGGTTTTCCTGAACCAGAGCTGCCAGGTGCTGGACTGGGATTAGCCTGGTGTCCCCATCCCAGGTGGGAAAAGGTGGAGCCAGTTAGTGCGGAGCACTTTGAAGAATGACGTGAAATGCCTATTATTGGCATTGGGCAGTGAGCGCTATAGACATCAAGTTGTGAGTTCATCTTAAGTCAGTGGTTCTTAACCTTTTTTGAGGTACCGAACCCACCAGTTTCATATGAGCATTCACCGAACCCTTCTTTAGCGATAAATAAAATATGATTTTTTTTTTCCAAATTCAAGACATAGGTATATGTTTTTTTTACTGGTGCACAAAATGAGCCGTGCATGAACATCCCCTTGCTCAAAGAACAAAACCAACAAAGTGCATGAACTCACAACAAATGACGGTATTACTTTATTCTGGCCTCCGCGGCAGAGGCTTCTCCGAACCCGAGACCGACTCATCGAACCCCTAGGGTTTGATAGAACCCAGGTTAAGAAACACTGATCTAGGCACATATGCCAGAAACGGAGGCCTCTACTGCTAACACACCATAGAGCCACTCCTTTCCTACTGATCCCCTCCCCCGCACCCCCCTCCCAGGGCAAAGGGGGATTAAGGAAGGACAGTCCTTGTTTCTGTACTGAAGATGGTGCCTGAATGAGAGTGGACAGGCACTCAGGGTCAGACAGGACTGGCATTTAAATGCCCGAAAGTGTAGAAGCATGCTTGCCCTACTTAGGTCCAGTAGCTGACAGAAGGGCAGGTATGAATCAAAGCTGGTTCCTGAGGATGTGGAGAGGTGCCGGCTGGCCCCAGACGGGGCTGAGCAGGAGGCTGTCATGGGTGGATGGACAGGAGTGTCTGTTTACAGGACTTTGAAAGACATTGGTTGGGGAGGGGGGAGTAAAGCCCCCTCCCCCTCTTGAGGCTGCAGATGTAAGGAAAGGTAGCAACGCTGCTCAGCTGCCCTTAGGGTGATTCTCCACTGACCCAGCCTCACGGGGTGGTAGGGAGAGGTAAAAAATAGGGTCTCCGTGCCTGACCAGGCGGTGGCGCAGTGGATAGAACGTTGGACTGGGACGCGGAAGACCCAGGTTCAAGACCTCGAGCTTGCCAGCTTGAGCGCAGGCCCATCTGGCTTGAGCGAAGGCTCGCCAGCTTGGACCCAAGGTCGCTGGCTCCAGCAAGGGGTGGCTCGGTCCGCTGAAGGCCCGTGGTCAAGGCACATGTGAGAAAGCAATCAATGAACTACTGAGGTGTCGCAATGGCAATGAAAAACTAATGATTGGTGCTTCTCACCTCTCTCCATTCCTGTCTGTCTATCCCTATCTGTCCCTCTCTCTGACTCTCTCTCTGTCCCTGTTAAAAAAAAAAGGGGGTCTCCACAGAGGGGTAGGGGTACTGTATCTACAGCTTTTGGGTGCCATCTGTGAGTTCTTGCAGCCTAGGCAGATTAGAGGATTTTGTAAACCTTTAAAATGAGCAGTGTTCAGCTCTGGCCAGTTGGCTCAGTGGTAGAGCATCATCCCGGCATGTGGATGCCCTGAGTTTGATTTTGGTCAGGATGCACAGGAGAAAGCAACCATCTTCACGTCTCCCCACTCTCCTTTCTGTCTTTCTCTCTTCCTCTCCTGCAGCAAGGGCCCCAGATAGGCAGAGCATCCCCCCTGTAGGGGGCTTGTTGGTAGATCCCAGTGGAGCGCATGTTGGGGATCTGTCTCTCCGTCTCCCCTCCTGTCACTTAAATAAAATAAAATGAACCTGACCTGTGGTGGCGCAGTGGATAAAGCGTCAACCTGGGAACACTGAGGTCGCCAGTTCAAAACCCTGCACTGGTCTGGTCAAGGCACATATGGGAGTTGATACTTCCGGCTCCTCCCCCCTTTCTCTCTCTCTCTCTCTCTCTCTCTCTCACTCTGTGTCTCCTCTCTAAAATGGATAAAATAAAAAGAAATTTTAAAAATAGATAAAAAAATTAAAAAAATGAAATGAATGGTTTCATTTTTAAATTCAAATTGTTTTAATTCTACTTCATTGCATTTAAGTGAAGTGACCTGGCCAAGTCCTCACCATAGTCAGAAGCTGTTTTCCTGATGTCCACACCCAGGCAGCCCCCTACTCCAATCAAAGCAGAAGACTGCCTGCCCCCAGGAGTCTGCCCGTGCCCCCTTTCTCAGATGTAGCCTCTACTCTGGCTTCAACTGCCAAAAATCAGTTTTGCCCTTTTTCACTTTATTTAAATGGAATCAAGTAATCTATATTTTTTAAATCTGCCTACTTTTTACTTACTATTATGTTGATCAAATTTACAAGCTGTTTAAAAAAAATTCTCCAGTGTTGTGGGTGACGTGAGTTTTATTTCCTTGCTATGCAGTATTCTATTATATGAATAACCACAATTTGTTTATCAGTGTTGTGGTTGAGGGACCCACAATTTATCAGTGTTGTGGTTGAGGGACCTGCTATTTTGGGCCACTATGAGTAATGTTGCTATTAACATTGTTGCCCATGATATTTGTGGCACAAATGTATGCCTCTGACAGGAGTAGACTTGCTGGTCAGGGTGCGCTGAAGTTCAATATTAGGAGCAGCTAGCTGACAAATGGTTCTCCAGAGTGGTTCTAGGAGTCTACCCCGCCACCAGCAGAGGAGAGCGTCACACAGAATCCCCACCAGTCCTTGGTTTTGTGGTTATCATGAAGGCCATTCTGGAAGATGTGGGGCTTATTGTGGTTTCTACCTTCCTCTTGTGCCTGTGAATTTTGAAGCGGTTCTTCATATATCCTTGATCATTTATACCTCTTGCGAAGCACCCATGATGGCTAGTTATTTTGTCCAATACTCTTAATGGGCCATCTGCCTCTTTCTTACTGATTTGTTAAGAGTTCTCTGTTTATTCTGGATATGGGTCCTTAGGTGTATGTATCGCAAGCATTTCCTCCTTTCCTTTATCATATTTTTGGGCAAACCTGCCAAACTGGCCAAATCTAGGTCTACCTGCTCTGTACCTGAACGTGGCTGAAATGCAGCTCAAAGCCCTGCTGGGTCTGCTTCTGGCACTCTGACCCCCTAATCTGACTCCTGACCCAATCCCCTAGCCTGATTGCCTAACCTGAGCCCCTAACTCGATGTCCTAACTTGGCCCCTAACCTCACCTCTAATCTGACTCTCTCACCTCCCTCACTGGGATGGTCCTGCTGCCCTCTGTTTCTCTCAACTGTTGTCCCTTGTGTAAACGGGGTGACTATGGAAGGTTATTTACGATTTGTGTTAGGAGGACATTCCAGCTGCCTGTGGAGAGGATTGCTGCCAGAGAGCAGTGCCACCTGAGTGAACCATCTGGGTAGCCCTTGCATGGCCCCAGTCTTTAGGTGATGGCATCCCTGGGTCACATCTTGTCCACTACCCCACAGGAGATCTCCCGCCAGATCTGTTCCGCTCACCCACTCCAGAATTCCTGACCAAAGAAATTATGTGTGATGATGACCAATGTTTACCATTCTTTTATTTTTTATTTTATTTTATTTTATTTGTTTTTTCTGAAATGAGAAGTGGTGAGGCGGGGACAGGCTCCCACATGCGCCCGACCGGGATCCACCCGGCATGCCCACCAGGGGGCGATGCTCTGCCCATCTGGGGTGTTGCTCTGTTGCAACTGGAGCCATTTTAGCGCCTGAGACAGAGGCCATGCACCTGTCCTTAGAGCCCAGGGACAACTTTGCTCCAGTGGAGCCTTGGCTGTGGGAGGGAAGAGAGAGAAAGGAGAGGGGGAAGGGTGGAGAAGCAGATGGGCGCTTCTTCTGTGTGCCCTGGCCAGGAATCAAACCCAGGACTTCCACATGCCAGGCGACGCTCTACCACTGAGCTAACTGGACAGGGCCAATGTTTACCATTCTTTAAAAAATTTTGTTTTAAATGTATTTATTGATTTTAGAGAGATAGGAAGGGAGAGAGAAGCATCAATTTGTTGTTCCACTTATTTATGCATTCATTGATTGATTCTTGAATGTGCCCTGACCAGGAATACCAGGTCCCCACAACCTTAGCTTATCAGATGGCACTCTAACTGGCCTGAGTTACCTGGCTAGGACCTATTTATTGCTCTTTTGAACCACAATACCCAGCAGTAGATAACAGGATATGTCTAGAGCAGTGTTTTTCAATTGCTGTTCCATCTGCCAGAAAATCTGTGTTGGTCTGCAAGAGTTAACCATCCTGACGTTGTATGATTATAGACCCAATGATCTTAGTCAAATTCACTTATGTTCAGGGTGATTTCTGCTTTAGCAGACCCCGAAATAATTCTATTTTCACTGGTCTCCAAGTGTAAAAAGGCTGAAAACCATTGATCTATACGATGTTTTGCACTAGGGATATGGCTGGCCCCAGGCCCAGGGCAGGGATGCTGGTGTCTCAACTCTGTGCCAGGGACGGGGAGGTGGGGGGGCTGAACAAGGTCTCCACTTGGACCGGGCCACAGCTCCCAGGTACTGTTTGTTCTCTGGTGAACCCAGGGCCTCACCCTAAGCCAAGGATGGCGGGCATGTTGGACTCCCCTCTGCACACTCCTGCAGTGCCCTCCCTACCAATGCCAACTCTGTCGCTGACCCTCTCAGCTCAGCCGCACATCATGCCCTGGGTGGACTCTTTCTCCCCATGCCATCAGACTGCCCACACATTGAGAGCTGGGGTGGTCAAGTCAACCTCAAGAATTTCCCTTCATTAGGGCCACAGTCCCACGCTTCCTGTTCCCAACCCCTGAAAACGCTGCCTCATCAGTGTTGTCCCTGTTAGGGTTGCTTACACTGGGAGACGGAGCTGGGTTGGGCCTCTCTGTTACAGCCCACAGTGGAAACCTCAGTCAGATCTGCTTTTTTAAAAGAGACCGTTCTACATCTGTGGGAAAACCGGTGAGCTCTGATCAAATCCTGAATTTAGTTAACAATCGGACCAATGCTGGTTTCTTAGATCTGACAAAGCTACTATGGAAATGTAACGTATTGATAGTATGGGAAACAGGTGCGGGGTTGAGGGGACAGTGTATGAGCTTTCAATCTTTTCTGTTAATATAAAGTTATTTACGTAAAAAATAATAAAAAGGATCTATCTGGCTTAGGGGTGATAAGGGGAGGAGGAAGGAGAGGGCAGGACCGGTGTTCTGTGTGGCTGTCTGCCAGGCTGCTGTCTCTAGTCAGTCCCCAGCTCAGGTGGCAGGGCCTGGTACCGGTCCGGACTGAACTGGTCTTGAAGCGCTCCCCAAGCTTACCAGCGCTTATATCTGGCTGCTGACCCAGGGCTTAGGAAGGGCTTTTATTTTCTTCTTTGTGCCTTTTAATTCCCTGCAGTTTTCATAATTAGAAATAGAAGTGTTGCCCTGGCCTTGAGCATCGTCCTGATATGCCAACGTTGCCAGTTTGATCCTTGGTCAGGGCACATACAAGAGTCAACCAGTGAATGTACCATTAAGTGGAACAACAAATCTGTTTCTCTCTCAAATCAATAAAATAGAAAAACTAAGAAAAAGAAATAGAAGTGTTACTTGAGCACAAAACGTTTCTTTAGCCAAAGCCTGAATGCGTTGGCAGCGCTGGCCTCGGGCCCTGCTGCCCTGGGGCAGTCCCCGCGGAGGATGGGGTGGCAGAAGCCCCAGGAAGGGTGGGGGCAGCATGGCGGAGGTCTCCCCGTCTTCTCGCCATCGCCCTCGGTCCTCAGGCATTGCTTCCTTCCTTCTGAGGGACCCTAGAGGCTGCAGAAGCCTTTCCGCCCCTGGGGCCTGGAGTTGAGAGACTGGAAAGGAGAGCCGCGGTTGCCGCGGGATCAGGACCGTGGGCGGGGGAGACTGGGCTGTGGGGCGGGGCCAGCGCGGCGGGAGCGCGGGTGGCCCGCTAGCTGGGTAGGTCTCTAACCCCGGGGGCGCCACATCCTCCCCGGAACACACGAGCTCTTCTAACCGCCCGCACAGCGGCGCTGCACGGCTCCCGCCACCCTCTCCCCCGGGCTTTCTCTTCTGCGTTCTGGAGGGAGCACAGCCAGTCGGGCAGGTGCGAGCACGCGTCCTCGGGAGGAGGGCTAGGACCCGACACAGCCAGTCCTATCCCGCGGCTATTGACATCCTGTTACAGCAATGAGGCCTCTCACACTTGCCCCAAGGTCATGCCCTTAGGAAGGGAGGTGTGGGTGTGGGTTGAATTGCGTTCCCCAAGAGATATGTTTAAGCCCCAACTTTCTGCCTGTGAAGGCGACCTTATTTGGAAACAGGGTCTTTGCAGATAGATGATCAAGTTAGGTAATAGGTCATTAGATGGGCACTACTCCAGTAACTGGTGTCCTCATGAAAGAAAACAGAGACTGGAAGCACACAGGGAGAAGGCCACATGAAGGTGGAGCCTGGGGCTGGAACGATGCTTACACAAGCCCAAGAACCCCAGGTTCTGCCAACCACCACCAGAAGCTACGCAGAGGCAAGGGAAGGTTGTCGGTGAGCGCCCTTCAGAGGAAACCTTGCCCTACATACGCCCTGCTTCAGGCATCTGGCCTCCAGAGCTGTGAGAGAATGACCTTGTGTTGTTTTTTGGTACTTTAATGATGGCCCTTGCCTGACCTGTGGTGGCGCAGTGGATAAAGCCATCAACCTGGAATGCTGAGGTCGCCGGTTCAAAACCCTGGGCTTGCCTGGTCAAGGCACGTACAGGAGTTGATACGTCCTGCTCCTCCCCCCTTCTCTCTCTCTCTCATTCTCTACTCTCTAAAATGAGTAAGTAAAGTCTTATATATATAAAAAAAGAAAACTAACTAAATAAAGATGGCCCTAAGAAATCAGCACAGGGGGAACCAGGACCGGAAACCTGGCAGTCATTGGAGATATCTCACACCAGCTGGGAGTATGTTCCAGGGGACTCAGCCAGCCTGGGATGGGTCAAGGAAGGTTTCTGCAGAGAGTAATATCACAGCTAAGACCTGGCATGGGGATGGGGAAGGGAGACAGTTCAGAATCTGCCCAGGGTGGGTGTGCATAGCTGGCCAAAGGGTGATGTCCAGATAGGACTCAGCTTCACAGACCGAGAGCTCAGGAGAGAAGTGGGGCTTGAGGGTCAGAACTGGATGCCCTCCCTGTTCCTGAAAGTCCAACGTGAGGCTGGCTGAGGAGTGGGAGTTCTGTGAGGGGCACTGGGAGACCTAACAGGTGGATAACATTGTCAATTTTGTGGTTGACCCCCCCCCCCCCGCCTGACCTGTGGAGGCACAGTGGATAAAACGTCAACCTGGAATGCTGAGGTCACCGATTCAAAACCCTGCACTTGTCTGGTCAAGGTACATATGAGAGTTGATGCTTCCTGCTCCTCCCCCCTTTCTCTTTCTCTCTCTCTCTCTCTCTCTCTCTCTCTCACACACACACACACACACTCTCTCTCTCTCTCTCTCCTCTCTAAAATGAATAAATAAAAATAATTTTTTATTGCTCTGGTCTGGTGCTCAGTGAATAGAGTGTTGTCTTGACGTGCCACGGTTGCAGGTTTAATCTTTGGTCTGGAAACATATGAGAAACAATGAGTGCACAACGAAGTTGAACGAGTTGGTGCTTCCCCCCCAAATCAATGGGAAAATATATTATTTAAATTTTTATTTATTTTTATTTTTCTTTAAGTGAGAAGCTGGGAGACAGAGAGATAGACTTCTGCATGCACCCCGACCAGATCCACCCAGCAAGCCCCCTACCAGGCAATGCTATGCCCATCTGGGGCCATTGCTATTGCTTGGCAACCAAGCTATTTTTAGCACCTGAGTTGAGGCCATGGAGCTATCCTCAGCACCTGGGACCAACTCTCTCCAACCAAGCCATGGCTGCAGGAGGAGAAGAGAGAGATAAAGACAGAGAAGGGAGAGGGGGAGGGGTGGAGAAGCCGATGGTAGCTTCTCCTGTGTGCCCTAACCGGAAATCAAAACTGGGACATCCATACACTGGGCCAACACTCTACCATTGAGCCAACTGGTCAGGGCCTAAATTTAAAACTTTAAAATTAATTTTAGTGAGAGAGGAAGGGAGGAGGAAGAGGAGAGAGAGGAACGTTGATCTGTTCCTGTATATGCCCTGACTGGGGATTGGGGGGTTGAACCAGCAACCTCTGTCCTTTTGGATGATACTCTCACCAACTGAGTTATCCAGCCAGGGCAGGAAAAACTTTTTATTTTTTAAATTCCTTCAGCTGGGTGCAGAGAATGGACTGTAGGGGAATACAGTGGGCAGTGGAACCAATGAAGAGAAAGCTGCCCCTAATTCCAAGGAGGAAGTTGAACCAAGGAAGACCTTGGTTGTAGTGGGGGCAGAGCAGCAGGAGAGAAGAGAGGAGGGTTTAGGAAGCGGAATCTGGGAAGAGGGAGGGGAGTCCTGGGCTGGCTGGGGGGGAATCTCCAGGAAGCAGCCTTTGTGGGGGAAGATGGGTCTGCAGTTGCCTCCCAGGACTGGATCCTTGGTCCTGGGCTGTGGCTTGCTCCTAGAGGTGACTACTGAGACCGATGACAGGCACCTCAGGCCTCTTGGGGCTCCTGTAGGCCAGCCCCAAGGCATATAAGGAGAAGGGTGGGCAGAGAGGGTGAGGAGGCCTCCTGTTCAGGCCTTTCAGCTAGGATTTGGGGTGCGGGGCTTAGCAGGGTTTCAGTCTGCATATCCATCTATCTGCCTGACAGGGACCCGCGCTCAACAGAGGGGTGGCCCGTGTGAAGTGAATAGCCTTGCAGTATTGTTTGCTGGCTCCTGGGAGCTGTCCAGTGGACTGAAGTGGTCCTTGGGAAAGGCCAGCTTCCCTGAGAGTCGAGTGGTCAGGGCTGGGAAGAGACTGTTAGGAAGGTCTGAGGAGGGGGAAGCCCCCATAACTGCGGGGCCTGGGCTCTGGGCCTGCTCTGGGCTGAAGGGAGGGGGGCCTCCCTTCCCTTCTCTCCTTGGAGGTAGGGGCCACCGGGGGGCATGGGAGGAGGGGCAGCTTGAGACTGCTGGTTTCCACTTGGAAGCCCTCTTTATTTGGCCAGGGGTGGAGAAAGGCGGGGTCAGAGTGCACTCATCCCCATGGAAACAGCAATGAGCCTGGCCCCTAGGGGACCCTGGCCCTGGTGGGGGATGGGGAGGCCAAGCTGGGGCTCAGGGGCTCCTTTGGTTAAGGGGTCTGGGCCTTGTTTTTGGCAGCAGCTTTTACAGGGAGGTCTGAACTCTGAGCTGCAGGACCTGTGGCTAAAAGGAGCAGAGAAACAGAGGTGGTTTCAGCAGGGCCAGAGTGAGAGCTCGGAGGGGTGAGTGTGTGGGTTGTGCCTCCTAGAACTTTACCCCCTAAATGGGCGGTTAGTAGTTGGTGGGCAGCCAGAGGTAGTGAGGCTGCAGGCTTTGCAGTGAGGGGACTCCCACTTCTGCTTGATCCTGTGCTCCGTGGCTGTAGGGCTGGTTCCAGAGCCAGCGGGCAGGTCTCGGGTACCCTGGTCCTAAATGTCTTGCTCAGCTCAGTCTGAGCCTCAGATGCTGGCTGCAGGAGGTTGGGGGTGGAGGCCGCAGGTAGGAGCCACCGTGGAGAGCAGCTGAACCTTCAGGGTCAGAGCAGGACAGCCCTCACTCTCTGAAAGGCCTCTTGTCTATCTGTGGTTGCTACTTTGTGTCAAGACTGGCTTCTGCCCTGGCTGGGTAGCTCAGTTGGTTAGAGCATTGTCCCGATATGCCAAGGTTGTGGGTTCGATCCCTGGGTAGTGCACATACAAACGTCAACCAGTGAATGCATAACTAAGTGGAACAACAAATCGATGTTTCTCTCTTTCCCTTCCTTTCTCTCTCTAAAGTCAATAAATATCAATAAATATACAGAGTAAGAGTCTCAGTCCCTCCATCGGCTTTATTTGCTTGCCCCATGTTAAGT
Organism: Rhynchonycteris naso; assembly: GCA_037038555.1. Classification (NCBI taxonomy): domain Eukaryota; kingdom Metazoa; phylum Chordata; class Mammalia; order Chiroptera; family Emballonuridae; genus Rhynchonycteris; species Rhynchonycteris naso. The sequence goes on along the minus strand of CM072996.1, from coordinate 316,518,006 downwards.
TCCGAGTTTTCTTTCAGAGAAGTGACATGAGTCTCAGAGACCAAAAGATTTGACCCCAGCTGCTGCCATTCTTGAGTGCCCTGCACATGTCTGGGCCCACTGGCTGAAGGCTTCACCTCTCCTGGCCCTCAACCACCTACCTGAGGCCAGCTCTCCAAGAACAGCTGTTCTCTCAGCTCATCCTGCAGGGGAAACTACCCAGGCCTTCAGCACTTCCAAGCTGCGTGAGCACCAAAATAATTGCCCCAGGAACCAATGCCCACCTGCGGGAGCCTCACAGGTGAGCGTACCTGTGAGGGAAGTGCACCTGCAGATAGGACCTCCTTGTCCAGGAATCTACCTCTTCTTGGCTTCCTGCAGCCCACCAGGCAAGGCACATGGGTATGTGTAGATCTGGGGGGCTGTCCAGCTGGCCAGATTTGCTGAAAATATCTCAGAACCTCCGATAGACAGCTGGCTGGGTTCAGGGAGGCCGGCATTGGGCAGGAAAAAGACCATCTAGCCCCAAATAACTTCAAGAAAATCCAAACACACACACTTGTGTGGTTTGAATAAATTTACATGTTGGCTGCATTATTCTGAATCAGATTTTTTGGGGGTGGGGTGGGGTGGGGGAGAGGAGCCTTCATTCCAAATCTATCAAATAAAATGAGATACAGTGGTGATTTATCTTGTATTACAGGGACTTAAAAGGTGTTGGGGCGGTCATAAGTTTTCAGGCTTTTTCTGCAGAGGGGCCCAGAGGCATATGGCAAAATGCAAATGTGAAGGGACCATTGCCCAGCTAGACCTCTTTTTAGAGGCTCTGGGTGGTGAGGGTATCTCTTCTGGATGTTAGGGATTGCCAGGACCCTGCAAGGACATTGCACACGGCATGACCTCACCATACAGTCCCCAGACAAAAAGGTGAACAATTCCATAATCCCTGTCAGCTGGGATTCTGGGGAGGGCCTTATCCCAGCCGTGGTGTGCACTAAGGCAGCCCCTGTTCTGGTGGGAAGCAGCTGTTGCCGGCAGCTGGCCAATTCCTCTTTATTGAGTGCTGCCTGATAGAGCCCTGCAATGGCAGAACTGATCAGGCCTTTGTACCCTCAATCCCTCAGTCACCGGATGTGGCTGGTCCAAGGAAGGGGTGAGTGTGGCCGTGAGGTGGCTCCCTGCAACGGAGACAGACTCTGTAGGAGCTGGCAGCTGGAGGGTGGGCAGGAAGATTCTTAAAGGGAAATGGGAGTGGTGACCATACCGATTATTGACCTCACCACGGATTATTCCCAAAGCTGGACTCTGACCAGAGGCTGGCACTCCTGGGCCTCTGCCCCACCCCAGCCTCACTAGAATGGCACCCCCACCCCCCGCTCCCTCCAGCAGTTCCAGGGACTGTGATCCCTGACTCTGACCACGGAAACCCCACTGCACCCAGCTCCAGGCCAGCCCTAAGCCTGGGAGGCGGGGGAAGGTAACGGCTGAACCCACGCCCTGTAGATATTCTGCAGGAAGACCGCCATGCCACGCTGCCTGCGGATTCCCCATCGCTGTAGTTGTTTGGGACCATCTCTGCCAAGTCGCTACAACAGGGTCCAGGACCGCAGGGGTGACGAGGGCTCTGCACCCCCAGGAGCCTCTCCACTCTCCCTGGCAAAGCCCAATCCGAGTTCCGCGTGTGTTGGGGGCACTGGCCCCGATTGCCACCCTCCCTGCTTGAGGCAGCTTCACCAGGCCAGGGACCATCCTCCTGTGCCCGCGGCCCGAGTGACTCCTGCGCGTGGCGCGTTCGAGCGCAGAGCGCGGGGCGGGTGGACAAGGAGGGCGCCGCGGCCCACATCCCCAGCCCGGCCGCGCGCGGGGCGGACTCGCGGGCGGCGATTGGTCGCGCGCGGCCGTGACGTCATCACGCGCCTCTCGCTCCGGCCTCCACCTCTGGCTCCGAGCATCTCGGTTCAGCCGACGCCCGGCGCGCGCCCGGCCGAGGAGCGGGAGCGGGCGCGCCTCGGCGCTGCTGTGAGGCGGCTCGCGGGTCCCGCGGCCCCGGCCCCGCGCCCCCGCCCCGCGCGGCACCCCCCGGCCCGCGGCCGCCGCCCCTCCCCGCCCCGCTCGCCCGGCGCGGATTTGAAAGCCCGGTCGCAGCCCGCGAGCGCGGCAGCCAATCAGCGGCGCGCACTTTCCCGCGGCTTCTGCGGCGGCCGCGGCTCCGGCGGCGGCGGCTCTCGGGGCGGGCGGGCGGGAGCGCGTGGGCGGGGTCGGCGCCGCGCGCGGAGAGCCTCGGCCTGGCCGCGCTGCGCCCGCCGCCGCCCCCTCCCCTCCGCGGCCGGCCCTGCCTCCCCCGCGGCCCCGGCCCCTTCCCCGCCGCCGCCGCCGCCGCCGGAGCCGAGAGCCGCTGCCGCCCGAGGATGCGACGCACCGCAGGTCACTGGGGCCGCCGGGCCGCCGCGGGCCTGAGGGCGGGCGAGGGTCCGGGCTGGGGGATCGGGGGGACCGGGCGGTACCGGGGCGGCGGGCCGGCGCGGCCATGTTGGGCCTCCGCGGCGGCTGCACCTGTGCCGGCCTGCCGGGTCGGGCGGCCTTTGTTCGCGGCGGCGCCGAGCGAGCCGGGCCGGTCTTTGTGAGACGCGGGCCGGGCCGGGGCCGGGCGGTGGGAGGGGCGCGACGGGGAGGCGGTTTTTGTCTGTCTGCATTGGGTCCCTGGGTGACAGTGGCGGGCGCCGGCCGTTGGTCCAGCGCGGGCGCCCGGGAGCCGTACTGGATGGGCCTTGGCAGGTGGCGGCGGGCGCCGGGTATGGGGGACCCCACCGGATGGTGGGGCGCGCGCCGCTCCCGGTCCCGCCTTGGTGACCCCGGTCCTTGGTCCTGGGGGGCGGACGAGGGGGGCCCCAGAGGCCTCAGGACGCGCTGAAACGCGTCCCCTGTCCGCGCGCTGGCTTGCCCTCCCCCCCCCCCCCCTACTGGCCAGGAGGGCGGTTTCAAATCGAGGCATTTAAAAAAAAACGCTGGTCTTGACTTTGGGTGGAAGGAACGTGGACCGACGGCAGCCTTCGTTAGTCTTTTCTCCCGGTGTCCCTGGACCCAAACAGTTTCAGGTTTGACATTTCAGTTGAAACTTTGTAGCACAACGTAGTGAATCATCTCCAGGCAGGTAGTAATTGGCGCCCTGGGGTGTGTGTTGTGTGTGTAACAAAACCTTGAAGAGAGAGGACCAGTGCGACTGGGTGAATTGGGAGCAGGTTAGGGAAGTTCTTCATTGACAGCCCGCGCTCAGACTTCAAGGCCTTGGCTTTTCAATGAGTTAAAAACACCGAGATGTATGTTCCTTAATCTCTAACCAATTTAAACGCCTCTCGTTAGTACCGCGGGTCGGTTATAAGGAGTCTGTTTTAGGTACCTTTTAATATGGTTATCAAGATGGAAAATAAGCCAACCCAATTTATGTGGTTGGGACTGTAACTCTTGTTTTCCAGAAGTGATTTAAGTCTCCTAGTTAGTTACATACTTAAATGTGAGGAGAGCAACAATATTAAAAAAAACCACAACTCCAAACAGGAACATGAAGGAAACATGTTCTGTGAGCACAGACATCCCTTTCCCCAGGTGTCTGTCTGTTCCTGCACCCCACAGCCAGCCCTGGTTCAAGTCTAAACTGCCGCCTGGAAGTGAGGAGGACTCATGCCTTAAGCACGATGGCTTTGAGTCATTTCCTTTCCTTTTCTTCCATTTTCTCTGACGCCCAGCAGACTTCAGTTTGGGGCCAGTGGTTGCTAATGTGAGGGCTCACCACATGGTTGTGAGTTTGTGTAAGCTTTGTGAAGAACTCTGATCTATTCATTACGAAAATCTTCCCCTCCTGGCTGCATTGCTACCAACCGAGGCTGGTCTCTTCTGAGTCCAGCAGTAAACTTTCCATTTTAAGAGCATCAGATAAGTAACTTCTTGAGTTTCAAAGAGTGCTGGGCAGTTAGTTCCTCCTGTGTGTGCACATACATGATAGATTCGTGTGTAATGTGTAAACTTAAGAACTTAAAATTGGTGGAGACCTACAGAGGAAAATGAGGTAAACAGGCCATCAGTTGTGGCTACTGGGCTTACATTTTTTTTTTTTTAAATTAATTAATTTTTATTTATTCATTTTAGAGAGAGGGGAAGACAGACAGAGAGAAGGGGGGAGGAGCAGAAAGCATCAACTCCCATATGTGCCTTGACCATGCAAGCCCTGGGTTTTGAACTGGCGACCTCAGTGTTCCCAGGTCGACGCTTTATCCACTGCGCCACCACAGGTCAGGCTGGGCTTACATTTTTTATGCAGCTGATTTTACGCAGGACTGTTGAAACAGTCCGGCCGAGGTATGAGGAAGCAAATGAAGAGTGAGTCAGAATTACATGGGTTAGAGGCCCTGTGGCTGGGCTTCAAGTGTGTCCAGCCTTCCACCTACTCCACGTCCTCTCCTCCTCCAAGTGATCCAACCTTGAAAGGTTTACTCATATCGCAGAATGTAAATTAAAACTAATTAGTTACTCCTCTTTTATGGTTTGATGCTTCAGTGTAGAACATGTAAAAGTAGGTGGGATTAGATTTACTCAGAAGTGCTGGTGAGAAGACATAAAACGCTAATAAAATGTGTGCAGTGTGAGATACAGGGTTCTTGTCACCAAGCACACATGAAAGGATGTGCTTAAATGATGGTGAGCCTGACCTGTGGTAGTGCAGTGGATAACGTGGTGACCTGGAACGCTGAGGTCACCAGTTCAAAGCCCTCAACGAACAACTAAAGTGAAACAGCTATGAGTTGCTACTTCTCACTCCCCTACCTCTCTCTCTCTGTAAAATCAATAAATAAAATCCTTAAAGATAAGTAAGATGATGCCAAAGTTCATCATCCAAATTTAAGTTCTCTGTCCTTTTTTCTCTGGACAAATAACCCTTTTTTTTTTTTTTAAATTGATTAGAGAGAGAAAAGAAGGGAGAGAGAGAAATATCAATTTTGTTGTTCTACTTATCTATGTTCTACTTATCATTGGTTATTTCTTGTATGTGTACTGGCCAAGGATTGAACCCACAACCTTGGATGTATAGGGATGACGCTCTGACCAACTGAGCTACCTGGCCAAATAATCTTTCCAAGTAAATGCTTTAATCAGCAGGAACCGAAGAAACAGGCTTTAGAGTTGCACATTTGGTATACTGAGTTGCTGGGGTTTTTGTTTGGTGTACTGCTTGGCTGCAGAATGGATGCAGTTTTGGATCAGCATCTTAGTCATCTGAGCCTCACTCTTTTTTTTTTTTATTCATTTTTTTTTTTTTTTTAGAGAGGAGACACAGAGTGAGAGAGAGAGAGAAAGAGAGAAAGAGGGGGGAGGAGCTGGAAGCTCAACTCCCATATGTGCCTTGACCAGACCAGTGCAGGGTTTTGAACTGGCGACCTCAGTGTTCTCAGGTTGACCCTTTATCCACTGTGCCACCACAGGTCAGGCTGAGCCTCACTCTTTTGCTGGGCTACAATAAATGTGTCCTTCGCCACATACTTGGTGCCCTCTCCTGACTCCACGCTTTTGTGTAGACTTTTGTTGGGTGTGGACCACTGCTAGTCCTCCTCTTTTGAGTACAGAGGACACAGCCTTTTCATGACTGTCTGTGACCTTTCTCCCCAGTTGGCTGAGCTCTTGGAGGTAGGAGGACTCTCATAGCCTCTGCGGGTGCCCCCTCATGGCAGGCACTCAGTAAAGGCTGAATTAATGGGCATAGGATTTAGGATAAACAAACAACCCTTTTTAATGCCAGCATTTGGCTTGTTTGCCTCTCATTTTTTATAAGTCGTGTTGGAGCAGAAAGGGACCCTCTGGAAGAAGCTGAGTGTGGAAAGTAAGGGGCTGGCCCAAGGGCACCCTTCTTTACTCAGGGAGCCAAGAGAGTTTGCCTGGCAGGCCTCTTTTCTTTCCTTTCTCATCATAGCTGACTCAAACATTAAACAAAAAGTTATGAAGCATGTAAGTACAACAACAGAATAGACCTGTAACTTTCTCTTAGATGATGCAAGCATTGATGTTTCCACTGTACCTCTTGGTGCCACTGGGCAGGGTAAAAATATAAAGTCTATAAAATACAAAAGCAAGAGGTGACATGGAAGTTCCAGAGGGTTAGGCTCGTACTGTACAAACTGTCTTTTACACGATTTCTTCATTTCTTTTTCAGGAAAGGTTATTTACAGTGAGCACTTGGGGGAGAACAAGACTGAAGTTGGTTACTGCAGGGACGCATCAGCATTTTGCGTCTGTCTGTGATTGCAGCATAGCTATTGAAGGAGCTGATCTGATGAAATTTGGTTTGCTACTTAAAAAGAAAAACAACACAGCCGTCAAATTAGTGTTCTGGGGTCTGCCTTCCAAAAGCAAATGGCCAATGATGAGTTTTGAAAGCATCTTAATTTCTCTAATACTCAATGGTTTTGACAGAACATACAAGGATGGAAACTGCAAAGTGTAGGCTGAGCTGAGTTCTGACCTTTGCTAGCGGGTGTATAGTGCTCTACTGGAAGGAGCTGGGGACCTCCATTTTTGTTTTAACTCGGTGTCATTGAAAGAGTTGAGGATGGCCCTATCCAGTTGGCTCAGCAGTAAAGCATCAGCCTGACATGTGGAAGTCCTGGGTTCGACTCCTGCTCAGGGCACACAGGAGAAGTGACCATCTGCTTCTCTACCCCTTCCCTTCTTCTCTCTCTCTCTCTCTCTCTCTCTCTCTCTTTCTCCCCCACAGCCACAGCTCGAATGGTTTGAGCAAGTTGGACCTGGGCACTGATGATGGCTCTATGGCCTCCACCTCAGGCACTGAAATAGCTCTGTTGCCGAGCAATGGAACAGCGGCCCCAGAGGGGCAGAGCATCACCCTGTAGGGGGCATGCCAGTTGGATCCTGGTCAGGATGCATGGGGGAGTCTGTCTCTGCCTCCTTGCCTTGCCACCTCTCACTTAATAACAATAATAAAAGAAAGTTGATGACGTGAATTCAGCTTGTTATTCTGTTAGATGGTCTATATATAGCAGGGGTGCCCACACTTTCTCAGCTCGCGAGCTACTTATTAGATGACCAAATCAAAATGATCTACCTACAATAAAAATGCAAAACATAAATTTATTTCTTCTATATTATCATTATTTAAGTTACTATTATTACTATTTAATATCGTGTATTCTTCTTTCACCTTTCTCCTTCTCAGCTCTCTTTTCGGAGGAAAGTCAATGTCATAGTTTTTATGAACAGTCCGAAAAAGCCGCTCCACATTTCCCTTCTTTGGAATAGCAATGGCACACAGACAGATGAGGCAAACGCACTTAGAATATGACATAGTGAAAAAAATCCCCTCCCATTCTGTATGAAAATGGTAGGTTTTAGGCTTCTGACTCGGACCAGCTACGGCACTCATTTTTATACCCTTTGTTGTATTTAGTTTAAATAAATTAAAGGCTAACTACTCAGCAATGTAACTGAACAAGTTAGCGCAGTTTAACGCTCATGTGTAGGGTTTCAAAAGTTCAGACGTCAGTTTGGCTACCCTGTATGCCAATCAAAAGACAAATGTCTTTTTTTTTTTTTTTTTAGAGACAGAGAGAGTCAGAGAGAGGGATAGACAGGGATAAACAGACAGGAACGGAGAGAGATGAGAAGAATCAATCATCAGTTTTTCATTGCGACACCTTAGTTGTTCATTGACTGCTTTCTCCCACGTGCCTTGACCGCGGGCCTTCAGCAGACGGAGCAACCCCTTGCTGGAGCCACTGACCTTGGGTCCAAGCTGGCGAGCTTTTGCTCAAGCCAGATGGGCCCCGCGCTCAAGCTGGCGAGCTCAGGGTCTCGAACCTGGGTCTTCCACATCCCAGTCCGACGCTCTATCCACTGCAGCACCGCCTGGTCAGGCGACAAATGTCTTTTTAATGTCATGCGATCTACCCACACTTCCTTCGTGATAGACCCATAGATTGCGATCGACGTATTGAGCACCCCTGGTCTATAGCTACATCAGCAGTGTTTTCACGTTTCAGTTTTATTTATTTTTTATTTATTCATTTTTTAGAGAGGAGAGAGAGTGACAGAGAGAGAGAGAGAGAGAGAAAGGGGGGAGGAGCAGGAAGCATCAACTCCCATATGTGCCTTGACCAGACAAGTGCAGGGTCTTGAACCGGCAACCTCAAGCATTGCAGGTCCACGCTTCATCCACTGCGCCACCACAGGTCAGGCCACATTTCAGTTACTTTTTCATGTGTGTTTTTGCTGCTGTGCTATGGAGGCCATCAGGTCAGAAAGCGTGTTTCTGACTCCAGAGTTAACTGTCCTCAGTCAGTTCTATGCACCTGGCAGGTCTTTCTAAAATGTGCATGTGATCCTGTGAGGCCTGCTCTTCAGGGATCCCCATTGTCCTTTGGGATTCAAGACCAGCTTCATTGCATCTCTTCTTTTGCCCTCTCCTGGCCTCTTAGCCCACCTCTGGCTCCCATGCTTGTCCCTTGGGCCTCTGCACGGTCAGTTTGCCCCTTCCCCCAGGCCCGTACAAACAGCCCCGTGCACAGGTAGGCTCAGCGGGCTTTTCCTGTTCACACCTCGCAGTCACTCTCAGCTTGTATGCCACGCCTAGGAGGCCACCCTGATTCCCTGCCTGCTTTGGGAGCTGCTCAGGGTGTGTCATCAGGGTTGTCTCACGCACCTTTGGTGCTGTCCACGCTTGCTCTGCTTCAGCCACTCTGGCCCCTGACAAGCTACCCACAGCCATGTGGGCCTCAAGCTGTTGCCCTTGCTCTTCTGTTTGGACAGCTCTGGGCACCTGCATGCCCTGCTCCTTGCCTGCCTTTACATCTTTGCCCCAACTTCCCCTTCGTTGGCATCTCCCCTGCCCACTCTTTGCCTCCTGGCACTCACCCTCTGCCCAGCCCTTTCTTCCCTTGCACCACCTTCCTCTGACAGTCAGGTGTGTTTCTTATTTGTCCGTCTTCATGAATGCATTGAGGTGTCCGTAGGGCGAGTTGTTTGTCCTCTTGGCTTTTTATTTTATTTTATTCATTTTTATAGAGGAGACAGAGAGAGAGAGAGAGAGAGAGAGAGAAAGGGGGGAGGAGCTGGAAGCATCAACTCCCATATGTGCCTTGACCAGACCAGTGCAGGGTTTTGAACTGGCGACCTCAGTGTTCCCAGGTCGACGCTGTGCCACCACAGGTCAGGCTGTCCTCTTGGCTTTGATTGCTGTCATAGCCCCGTTCTGTAGTGGTGCTCGAGGGACTGTTGAAACGAACAGACCGTCAGCCCCTTGCACTCTGTCCAGGATGTCCCACAAGGGGTGTGGGTGATAGGGAGTGGCCTGAACATGCTTGCCCTGGTGTGAGGTGGGAAAGGTGTCACCTCACCATGGGCTGGTGACAGAGGTCGGAGGGAAGGCTCATGGACCAGTGCTAGAGAACAGTCAGTCGCCTTCCCAAGCACAGGGGTCAGGGTAGGAGGGGTGGGTACATGCAAGAGGGATGGCATCCATGGGCTGGGGTCAGCGTGGGACTGAGTGAGGGGAGAGTGGGCCCCGGGGGTTCTGGGGTTCACAGTTCGCAGGATAGGGGAGCAAGGCGCCGTTCTGTTCTCACTGTGGACCAGTGGAGAGGGAAGGTGGGCCCAGCCTCTCCTCTACTTCTGTTCTTCCCAGACAGAAGCTCTGAGCTCACCCTCCAGCCGAGAACAGGCCCTGGAGCTTTGCTGTCCGCCCGCCCGCCCGAAAGAGGAAGTCCTAGATCGGGAGCGGGTGTGTGGTCCCTGCATGCCGGTCCTCGGCGCTGCTCTGAGACTTCCTTGTGCTGCTGCAGCAGCTCCTGCTCTGTGTGGCTGTGCTGCCTCCGAGCCGTCCCGTCCGGGCATTGCTGTGCTCCCTTCCGGCCCAGCCTCCGTTCTTGTCAGTGCTGGGCTCTGTGGCGGCTGCATGTTGTGCACTCTTGCCTCCCTCTAGGTTGTGAGCTTTTCAAGGTGAGGACCCTCTGACTTGTCCTCTGGGCTTCCGGCAGAGCCCAGAGGCACTCAGTTAACAAGTGGGGATACTTTTGAGTCTCCTGTTTTCCTAAAGCTTTTTATTTTGTAAATATGTCAATTCCTAGATTTCTTTAAAGTTAAAATGTTAGAAAAGAAAGGCTTCTGAGTTGCTACCCCCAAAAGATTTAAAGTAGAGGTGCCATCTGTGCAGAGCTTCTTAAGTGGCTTTGAGCTGCAAATCTTCTTTACCTCGTCTCATTGAATGCTCACAGCAGGAGACTGAATCCCAAAGATGTTAAGTAATGACCTGAAGTCACTGGGCTGTAAGTGATTAGAGCTCCTGCAGGGCCTGGTCTCCCGTTCTGTGCCCAGGGGCTTACTGCTCTGCCTCTCAGGGGACATTTTAATTTAAGACTATCTGTCCTGGAATAGGAGGTGGGCCATCATATTTATTGATTTATTTTTAAGAGAGAGAGAGACAGATGGAGGAAGGGAGAAGAGAGATGAGAAGCATCAACTTGTAGTTGCAGCACTCACTTTAATTGTTCTCATTTGCTTTCTCATTTGTGCCTTGATGGGGGTGGGGCTCCAGCTGAGCCACTGACCCCTTGCTCAAACCAGCGACATTTGGGCTCAAGCCAGCAACCATGGGGTCATGTCTGTGATCCCACGCTCAAGCTGGTGAGCCCATGCTCAAGCTGGTGACCTCAGGGTTTTGAACCTGGGTCCTCAGCGTCCCAGGCTGATGCTCTATCCACTGTGCCACCACTGGACAGGCGTATATTTTTGTTAGTAGGCACTGTACTTCTGTCCGTCATTTCTTTATTCGCTATCAGCTATATCCTTGTCCCATGGAGTTTACAGAACTGTGAGGGGACAGAATATCACATTTTTTAAGAACCTGTGAAATGGGCTTGCCAAGTAATTGAACCTGAATCTTTAAGGCTAACAACCAATTTATAGGAAGTACAGGGAGAAAGGAACACATTAAACCACTCACTGCAGCATTGCCACTAGCGGAACTCAGAACATAGGAACCAGAAGACCAGTCGCCTGGTCTGGTCACCAAGGAAGAAAGAGGGTCTGTGGGTAAGAGATGGGAGGCACGTCGCTAACTGCCCTCTGCAAGGTTTGCCGGCACCAAGACAAGGCCAGTTACAGACAGCTAGACGCCGCTCTGTTACTTGGGACAGAAATTGGAACACTCACTAGATTTGCTGTTAAGGAACTCTAAGTTTTTTAGCTCCCACAGTGGCTTTGTTGTGCTGAAGAGAAGACTGTCCCTTTTAGAGATGCGTACAGATCTGTACTGCTGAAGCCATGCACCGTCTGTTTGCGTCCTGTGTCGGGGAGGGAGCAGTGAGTGTGGGGCTGGCCCAGGCCGGCGCGAGTCAGTGGTGGCACGGGGGTGCAGGGTTCTGCGTAGCTTATCTCCTGTCGCCTGTGTTCAGAACTCTGCAGGACAAAAGAAAGCCGTGAAGGAACGATGGGGCCGTCTGGGGTGATTCTCCCTGACTGGGGACTGGGGCTAGTGCTGGATGGAGCAGGGCAGTGCTTGAGCTGGTGGGCATGAGTATTGCACATGCAGGAACAGCCTATGCAGAGACCCTGGGTAGAAGCAGAAGGCCAGGCTGGTGTGGCTGGACTGGCGGGGGGTGGGGTGGGAGGCAGGCTCTTCTAGGCCGAGTGAAGCATTTTCCTCCTGGGAGCAGTGGGAGGTCCTTGCAGAAAGGGTGAGTGTGAGTGACGAGGCTGTCTGCTGGGGACAGCACATGCTTCAGTCCTCTGTAGAGCTGTGGAATGGGTTAGGGTCCACTGAGGAGTGGGTATAGGAGACTGGTCTGTGGTCACTGTCTGTTCAGGTTAGAATCTCTGCAGTTGACCCTGATTTGGGTAGGATTGCCCCTTGATACTTTGTATGGCCACATGATTTGCTGTGGACAGTGACAAGGGACGTGTTGCTTCTGAGTGGAAGCTATAGGAGACGTGCCTTATCACACTCTCTTTCTGTGAAAGCACACGTGTGTCCTCTGAGCAAGAAAGATACCTTTGGGTTGAGCCAAGTAACAAGTGATTGCTGTGGGGCTTGATACTGCACCCTAACCTAGTGCAGTGGTGCTCCAAGTCTGGTCCCCTGGGAACTGCTTAGAGAGGCAGATTCTCAGGCCCCCCCCATGCCTACTGAAGTACAGGCTCTGGATGGGGCCCGGCAGTCGTGTTGTGCTGAGCCCTGCTCCTGGCGCTGATGGCCTCGGCACTGAGAGCCCCTGTCTGCCAGTTTGCTGGCTGATAAACCAGTGGGGAGACTGTTTGTCCTGGAGAAAGATGGTGGTGATGGGCCAGCACTGATGCTGTGGTGGGGGAGAGAAGAGGAGCCAAGCTGGCCAGCCTGTTGTTTGGGCTCTGAGAGATGCTGGGGTGAGGGGGGGTGGAGGCGTCAGTGATGGCCCCTAGTTTTTCCTTTCATTTCTTTTCCCCCATTTTCCCACCTCCCTTCCCTCTAGAGGGCAGCCATCTGCTTATTCTCTGTTATCTGTGGGTCTGTTTCTGTTTCATGGTGTTTATTCGTCTTTTTATTTTATTTTTTAAAATTCTACTTGTAAGTAAAATTATATGGCATTTGTCTTTCTGTGTCTGACTTATTTCACTTAGCATAATACCCTCTAGGCCCATTTATGTTTTCTTGCTGGTGGCAGAATTTCATTCTTTATTATTGATGAGTAGTATTCCATTATATGTGTACCACAGCTTTTTTTATCCAGTCATCCATCAAGGACACAGGTTGATCCCATGTCTTGGTTATTGTGAAGAATACTGCAGTGAACATAAGGGTACATGTGGCTTTTTGAATTAGTGTTTTGAGATTCTTTGGCTAAACCCAGAAGTGAATTCACAGTTCCCATTTTTATTTATTTATTTTTCCAAGGACAGAGAGAGAGTCAGAGAGCGGGATAGATAGGGACAGACAGACAGGAAGGGAGAGAGGTGAGAAGCATCAATCATTAGTTTCTCGTTGCCCTTGCGACACCTTAGTTGTTCATTGATTGCTTTCTCACACGTGCCTTGACCACAGGCCTCCAGTAGACCGAGCAACCCCTTGCTGGAGCCAGCGACCTTGGGTCCAAGCTGACGAGCTTTTGCTCAAGCCAGATGGGCCCATGCCCAAGCTGGCGAGCTCGGGGTCTCAAACCTGGGTCTTCTGCATCCCAGTCCCAATGCTCTATCCATTGCGCCACCCCCTGGTCAGGCCCCATTTTTAATTTTTTGAGGAAACTCCATACTGTTTTCCATAGCAGCTGTACCAAATGCATTCCCACCAGCAGTACAGAGGGTTTGCCTTTCTTCACATCCTCATAATACTTGTATGTTGATTTATTCATTAGCCATGCTGACAGCTGTGAGGTGGTTGGTGGTTGTGGTTTGATTTGCATTTCTCTGATGATAAGTGATTTTGGCACCTTTTCATTTGTCTGTTGGCCCTCTGTGTGTCCTCTTTGGAAAAATGTTTGTTCAGGTCTTTGACAATTTTCTAAGTTTTCTGTTTAGAACTCCTACTATGTGGATGTTTCATTAGCATGATCTTTATATTTTCTTTTCTCTCCTCTCTTCCCCTCCCTCCCTCCCTTCTTGCTCTCCCTTTGGCAAGACTGTGGGACGTGGATGCTGTCTGCTTGCCTTCTTTTGCCCCCTAGCAGTAGGGGAATGCTATTATAACGTGCTATAATTTTTAGTTATTTTGGGAATATTTTTACATTTTTGTAATATTCCTTTAAACATCTAGAGAAAAACTTTAGCCTGACCAGGCAGTGGCGCAGTGGATAGAACATCAGCCTGGGACGCTGAGGACCTAGTTTGAAACCCCAAGGTTGCTGGCTTGAGCCCAAAGATCGCTGGCTCTAGCAAGGAAGGAGCCAGTGGCTCAGCTGGAGCCTCCGCCCTGGTCAAGGCACGTATGAGAAAGCGATAATGAACAACTGAAGTGCTGCAACAGCGAGTTGATGCTTCTCATCTCTCTCCTGTGTGTCCTCTCTCTCTCTCTAAAAAACAAAAATAAAAACAAACCTTTAACTAGATAATGTATTCCCATGCCTCAGAGTTAGAGTGCATGTGACAGTCCCCCCGGACTCCAGCCCCACACCTGACACCTCCCCTAGCTACAGTGGGTGTTGAGGTAGACAGTGGGCTGTCGGGTGTGCTCCAGCCTTGGCTGTGGGTTCTTGGGGTTTCTCTCCCTTCTTTCATCGCGTGTTTCTTTGAGTTCCCAGTTTTCTTTTGCTCTTAAGTTCTTGTCCCTCTTAGTAAGTTTCTTTGGGTGCCCGGTTGCCCTCAGCAGAGGGCTCCAGGAGCCAAGGGAAGGTCAGGACCCCTGTCAGTGTCTGCAGGGTCTGTCCTCTGGGCTCTGCAGGTCGCTCACCACTGGCCTCATAAGGCATCTTCCTGCTCTGGGCGCTGCTCCACTTCTGGGTCCCAGCACTGAGCTGTTGCTCCGGCTGGCCCACTGGCTGCCTGGCCGTGTGGTGCATGGACTTCAGGCTAGTTCCTCCCCAGACCCCAAGTCCTTGTCTTTGCGGCAGGTGACCCCGATGTTGCAGAGAATTGCCATGATGCTAGGAGTGTGTTTCAGACAGAAAAAAGAATTTCACAGATATGTGAGTGATGCAGATTCATGTGTAAGTTCCTTCCCATTCGATGACATGGAGATTTAAAAATTGAGGTAAAATTCAGTAACTTAAAATTCACCATTTAAACCATTTTAAAGCTTATAATTTGGTGATTGTTTTAGTAAGTTCTCAGCTTTGCATAACTGTCACCGCTGATTCTGGAATATCCCCATCGTCCTGGGAAGGAGCCCTGTGGCCCTCACCCCAGCCCCTGGTAGCCACCATCCCAGCATTTTGTGTGAACGGCGTCCTGTCCTCCTGGCCTTCTGTGCTGGCTTCTTTTCCCCAGCTTCATGCTTCCCAGCTCCATCCGGCTGTGACATGTCTGCGCCCCGCTCCTGTCTACAGCCACACAGTGGCCTGCTTGGGGGGTGGGTGACATTCCTTGTGTCCACTTATCCATTGTTGGACGTGCACTTGTTTTTGCTTTTATGAATAATGTTGCTGTGAAGGTTCATGTGCATGTTTTTTTATTTTATTTTAATATTTTTAGCAGGAGAGACAGACGGGAAGGAAGGAAGGAAAGGAGGGAGGGAGAGATGAGATGAGAAGCATCAACTCCTAGTTGTATCACTTAAAAGTTGTTCATTGATTGCTTCTCATACGTGCATGTCTTGACCGGGGGCTCAGGCCAAGCCAGTGACCCCTTGCTCATGCCAGTGGTCTCAGGCTCAAGCCAGTGACCATGGGATCACATCTGTGATCCCAGACACAAGCCAGGGACCCAACACTCAAGCTGGTGAGCCTGCGCTCAAGGCAGCAACCTTGGGTTTCCAACCTGGGACCTCAGAGTCCCAGGTCGACACTCATCTACTGCGTCACCGCCTGGCTTTGTGTGTTTATTTTGTGCTTTAGATTCTACACATAAGTGTGCTCATATATGTGACTTCTTTCACCTTTAGGTCCATCAGTGCTATCACCAATGCGAGGATTTTGTTCCTTTTTATGGCTGAGTAATATTCCATTCTGCACACCACATCTTTATCCACTCATCTGTGGATGGGCTCTTGGGTGGCTTCCATATCTTGGCTATCGTAAATAACACTGCAATAAAAATAGGGGTGCACTTGACCTGTGGTGCAGTCGATAAAGCATTGACCTGGAAGGCTGAGCTCGGTCGCCAGTTTAAAACCCTGGGCTTGCCTGGTCAAGGCACAGATGAGACACGATCAGTGGACAACTAAAGTGAAGCAACTATCAGTTGATACTTCTGGCTCCCTGTCCCTCTCTTTCCTCTCTCTGTAAAATCAGTAAATAAAATCTTTAAGAAGAAATGTTTCCAGACAGGCTAAATGTCATTGGGGAGCCCGGTTGCTCCCAGTCGAGAACGGCCACTCTACATGGTTGTGACTCCAGGTCTTACTCTCACCTCCACAGTCTGGTGCTTTTACTGTCCCTCCTTGGAGGGCTTCACGGGTGGCCATCACAGGGTGCTCTTGGTGGGTGACCTCCCTGCTGGTTTGGGTACCTGCCTGTACCTTGACTAGCTGCTCTTTAGGGTTTTGGTGCCCTTAGGGACGATAGCTGTACAGGGAAGACCCTGCATTATGACAGTGTGGCCAGAGGGGTCTCACACTTGGGCCCAGTGGTCAGTGTGCACATGGCTGGTAGTGTACATTAGGGTTCAGCAATTGCCCTTGGTGAATTTTTCTTTTTTTGGCAAAGGGAGAGAAGCCATGATTTTTTTTTTTAATTTTTATTTATTCATTTTTAGAGAGGAGACACAGAGTGAGTGAGTGGGAGAGAGAGAGAGAGAGAGAGAAAGAGAGAAAGGGGGGAGGAGCTAGAAGCATCAACTCCCATATGTGCCTTGACCAGACCAGTGCAGGGTTTTGAACTGGCGACCTCAGTGTTCCCAGGTCGATGCTTTATCCACTGCACCACCACAGGTCAGGCGATTTTTTTTTTTTTTTTACAGGGACAGAGAGAGTCAGAGAGAGGGATAGACAGGGACAGACAGGAACAGAGAGAAATGAGAAGCATCAGTCATTAGTTTTTCGTTGCCGTCGCAACACCTTAGTTGTTCATTGATTGCTTTCTCACATGTGCCTTGACCATGGGCCTTCAGCAGACCAAGCCACCCCTTGCTGGAGACAGCGACCTTGGGTCCAAGCTGACGAGCTCTTTTGCTCAAGCCACATGGGCCCGTGATCAAGCTGGCGAGCTTGGGACTTGAACCTGGGTCCTCCGCATTCCAGTCCGATGCTCTATCCACTGTGCCACCACCTGGTCAGGCCGAATTTTTCTTCAAGTGGTAACTTTGTCCAGTTTACGGCAACTCCTGTCATGGTCTTTAGTTTGGGTCGAGGCAGGGCTGAGTTGGGATAGGGATGGGGTGTGGCCAGGCCCCTGCCAGGATGGATGCACGCTGCTGTCTCCCTTTCTGCTTTGGCTCTCCCCCATCACTGAAGTGTACCAGGCATAGAACGGCTGGTTTTCAACTTTGCTGACCAGGTGACCGGCTCCCAGCACTGACCCTCTGCCTGGGAGGCCGCAGTGGGACAGGCCTGGCTCTGGGCTGCCGCCTCGGGCGTGTGCTCCAGGGCAGGTGGTGGCGTCTCTCTGAGGGACATGAAGCAGATCGGGTGATGTGTCCACCACCACATCGCTTGCGAGGTCATGGCCCAGCTTGCCTGGCTTTTGTATTCTGTTCCTTAAAGCCTGCTCCAGTTCTTTTTTTTTTTGGCTTTGTGATTTTGTGTCATTTTTGTGGTATTGGAACTACCTTCTGTGACCTAAATCATTATTCATCAATGGTTTTCAACCACTGGTCTGTGGGCTGGTGCTGGTCTACCAGGTATTTCATGCCAGTTCGTGAAAGAGTTAACCACGTGCATGAAGTTAGCTCTTCTGCGGGCCGGCAGTAGAGAGCCACTGCAGTACATTGCAAACTGGCTCAGAAAAACAACAACCCACAACGCTGTAGAGATGTTGGTGTATGCATCTTAGGTTTTAAATGTAATCCCTTTCTTTCTTTGTTTTCCTCGTAGCTTAGGGTTCTGAGAACTGGAGCATCTGGACTGAATGGAAGTTAGCATCAAAAAAAGTCCTCTTTCCGTTGAGAAAGTGGTGAAGCACATGAGGATGAAGCAGGCTCCGGAGATGCTGGGCGGCACCAATGGGAAGGCTCCGGGCTGTGAGGTGAACCGCGAGTGCTCCGTGCTCCTCGGCAAAGCCCCGCTCTCCACGGGGCTGCAAGAGGGCGTCATGCAGAAATTCAATGGCCACGACGCGCTGCCCTTTCTCCCGGCAGAGAAGCTGAAAGACCTGACCTCCCGCGTTTTCAATGGGGAACCCGGTGCTCATGATGCCAAGCTGCGTTTCGAGTCCCAGGAGATGAAAGGGGCCGGGACCCCTCCTAACACTACCCCCATCAAAAATGGCTCTCCAGAAATCAAACTGAAAATCACCAAAACATACATGAATGGGAAACCTCTGTTTGAGTCCTCCATTTGTGGGGACGGTGCTGTGGCTGTGTCCCAGTCGGAAGAAAACGGACAAAACCCAGAGAGTAAGGCGAGAAGGAGCCGGAAGAGGAGCATCAAGTACGACTCCTTCCTGGAGCAGGGCCTTGTGGAAGCGGCTCTGGTGTCCGAGGCCTCGAGTCCCTCAGACAGAAAGGTGCTCATGAGGGTTCTGCCTGGGGTGGGGCCACACAGCAGCCAGCCAGTGATCTGTGCCCCGTGCCCAGGAGAGCTCCCGGGGACAGTGCCCTGTGTCTGGTGGCTACAGGGGTGGATGGTGGGGAGAACAGGTGGGGACGGTGCCGCTGACAGGGCTGGGTTGTGGCGGGGGCCCTGGCTCCAGGGACCCCAGCATGGCCTCCTTTAGGCCTCCCAGCAGGCTGCTGAGCCTGTTGTGAGGCCCAAAGAAGTCAGCTAAGTATTTAAGGTTAAAATGGTAAAAAGAGGTCAGACCAGTTTCTGAGCCCAGGTGTGGTCAGTTCCAGACCTTCTGGTGATAATATTTTCGTGGGGGTCCTCTTCCGAGTGTTCTGTGGCCAGGTCTGGTCAGTCAGTGGAGGCGTGTCGGTGCCTAGTGTGGGGTTTCCAGCTCCCTCCTATCCAAGGACTAAGCTGTGTGGGAGAGGCCTGCCTGTCACCCTTCCCAGTGGTCCATGTGGACTCACCGTCTCGTCCCCCTTGGGGACTGGCTGTGATGCACTGTCATGTTCCTGGTGCCCAGCACCAAGCCCAGCACTTGAACACGCTTGACTGAGCTTCACTCATCACAGGCGGGCTGTAGAGCCCTAACCTGCATGGAGGGGTGTGGTGCTCACGTCATTATGTCTTAAAGGACACTTGGGGGCCTACCACTTAAATGAGCGTAAGCCGTATAAACCCGCCAGGGAAGCTTGGCCCCGGTCAACGGAACCAGGGAGGGTGCTGTTCCCACTTGCAGGAGTAGAAAAGGGTAGCTGAACCCAGCTTTGGTTGTTTATTATTACCAAGGTTAGAGTATTCAGTTTAAAGTTAGAGCCAACACCTGATTAGTGGTGGCACAGTGCCTGGGACACTGAGGTGCCCCCAGTTGGAAACCCTGAAATTGTCGCCGGCTTGAGTGTAGGATCATTCACATGATCCCAAGGTCGCTGGCTTGGCTGGAGCACCCCGGTCAAGGCACATATAAGAAGCAATCAATGAACAACTAAGGTGTTGCAACTGTGAGTTGATGCCTCTCACCTCTCTCCTCCCTCTTTCTCTCCCTTCCTGTCTTTTTCTCTCAGAAAATAAGTAAATCAATAAAAAATCAATAAAACTATAGTTGAGCAGGCCCTGGCTGGGTGGCTGAGTTGAGAAAGCGTTACCCTGGTGCACTAGGTCCGGGGGTTTGATCTCTGGGCTGGCATGTACGGGAAGCAGGAATCCAAATGCAACAACTTAGGGGAACAACGGGTCGAGGCTTCTCTTCCTCTTTCTCTCCCTCTCCTCGTTCCTCTCTTTCTGTCTCTTTCAAATCAATGGAAAAATTAAAAAAGTCAAAATAAAATTGTATTCGAGGAATTTTATTTACAATTTCAACAGATAGGAGAAGAAATGCCCAAAATGTCCTTGAACTTGTAAAATAATGAAGAACTGAGCAGGTTTGAAAGATGCAGATTGAGTGCTCAGGGTCTGTTTCCGTCTCACTCATACAATTATAATACCGAGTTTCAGGGACCTGGGCTGTAGGAGCCTGTGGTTGTGGTGAACTCACACAGGGGAGAGACCACTGCAGGTGACTCCCAGCCCTGCCGCTTGGTTTTGTTAAAACGGTAAATCACCTGATTTCTGACTTACCATCTTCCAAGTGGGAATGCTACTGCTTGTCCTGATGGGTTTGTCACATGGCTTAAATGACACACATAAAACGGTGCGTGGACTGCTCTGAGAGAGTGTGCAATGTGACAACTCTGTGCCCACCCCCAGCCCCGGGCACATGCTGAGCCCCAAGGGCGTGGCCCTCGAGGAGGGCAGGGCAGCAGTGACCATGTCCCCCGGAGAGCAGAACACGAGTGCTGGGGAGGAGTCCGCCCCACTTGGGTCTTTGTCCCCCAGCCACCTGAGTTCCATGGTGGAGAAACTGGGGTCAGAGGCCCAGGACTCAGATCACGAGGGGGCAGCTGAGACTTGCTGCCAGGCCCTGCTGCTGTCCTCACCACTCCACATCCTGCCACCCTGGGTGAGGCATATCCTGAGGGCTGGGGTTCCCTGTGAGTTCTGTGACTGGTGAATAAAGACCAGTCCACCAGGCTGGGAAATAGACTCCGGCCGCCCCCTGCGTGACTTGAGGCCTGCTCTGTGTGGGCACCAGGCCAGCCCTTAGCTCAAGGCAGGAGAGGCACAACTTCAATGACGCTGGCTGTTGGGGCTCTGATCTGGAACAGAGGGGTGTGGAGTCCAGCCTGGTCGGTCCTCGGTCTCCTGTGGGTGAAAGGCTGGGCTCAGTGCTGTTGTGGATGTGACAGTATCTGTCTTTCATTCATTTTAGGTTCCAGCTAAGAAAGAGTCTTGTCCGAGTGCTGGCAGAGACAAAGACCACCTGTTGAAATACAACATCGGTGATTTGGTGTGGTCCAAGGTGTCCGGTTACCCTTGGTGGCCATGCATGGTTTCTGACGACCCGCTGCTTCACATCCACACCAAACTCAAAGGTACTGCGTGGAGTGCTCCTCTGCCCTCCCTCCTGCCCCCCACCTCCCTTCCCTGCTGCTTCCTAGTCTTCCTTCAGTAGCCCCATTTTGAATCTTTCTTTATTCTTTTTTTTTTTTTTCCTACAGAGACAGAGAGTCAGAGAGAGGGATAGATAGGGACAGACAGACAGGAAGGGAGAGAGGTGAGAAGCATCAATCATCAGTTTTTTGTTGTGACATCTTAGTTGTTCATTGATTGCTTTCTCACATGTGCCTTGACTGCGGGCCTTCAGTAGACCGAATAACCCCTTGCTTGAGCCAGCGACCTTAGGTCCAAGCCAGTGAGCCTTGCTCAAAGCAGATGAGCCCACGCTCAAGCTGGTGACCTCGGGGTCTTGAACATGGGTCCTCCGCATCCCAGTCGTATGCTTTATCCACTGCGCCACCTCCTGGTCAGGCTTAACTGGGTGTAAGTGCACAGTTGAGTGATAGATACTAAGCACCTGTCATCTTGTCAAACTGACACTTTTCTCATGAAATACTCACGCACGGTCCTCCCCTCCCCCAGCACTGTTCTCTCTGGCTTCTTTCTGTGGTTTTGATTTGCATTTTCCTGATGATTAGTGATAACTGAGCATCTTTTTATATGTACATTTGCTTTGGAGAAATGTCTGTTTAAACCTTTGCTCACATCTGGATCCGGTTGTTTGTTACTGTTGAGCTTACAGGGTTCACTTTTGCAGCTTTATGTAGTCAGTGATTCAGAGGTGACACGTGATCACTTCTTTTGATATCCCACTCAGGTTGTACTGTATTTGATTGAGGTAGTACGAGAGCAGAAGTGGTCTTTGTCTTGAATTGCTTTTCTTTCTTTTCTTTTTTCTCTTAAGTGCGAGAGAGAGGGACAGACAGGAAGGGAGAGAGATGAGAAGCATCAGTTCATAGTTGTGGCGCTTTAGTTGTTCGTTGATTGCTTCTCATAGGTGCCTTGACCTGGGGGATCCAGCTTAGCCAATGACCCTGTGCTCTAGCCAGTGACCTTTGGGCTCAAGCTGGTGAGCCCATGCTGAAGTGGGTGACCTCAGAGTTTCGAACCTGGGTTCTCAGTGTCCCAAGCCTACTCTTTGTCCACTGCACCACTGCCTGGTTAGGCTGCAGGTTTTATGATAAATAGCATTATTTAGATGTACGGTAATTGCTTATTTTAGCATAACTTTTTAGAAATAGTAGAGTATATACTAAGTTTGAGTTGTAAAAGTGTCCCAGTTAATTTTATCAGGCCTGTGGGAAGAAGGAGAAAGCTAGAAATAGTCACCTTTATGTCATGACACTTGGGAGTGTAAATTGGTATGTGGAGCAGTTGAATAACCTGCTGAGAATACGATGCATTATTGATACAGGTCACAGCAGATGGCAGTTTAAACCATTGGACAACTAAAACATACCGGCTGTGTGATTTGGAGGGAAAAATGAGCGGTCAGGTGGTTTGCGATTTCTTTGGAAAGTTCTCTAGAGCGAAGCTGTAAAGTTTGAGTTTAGTTGTAGGAAGCTGGCATGCAGTGAGTTAGCAGAGAGGTGCGACTGAACAAGTCAGTGCCCTAGGTGACCTGCTTACCTGTCACGTGTGGTGACTAGAGCTGTGGGGGCTCCGGCCAGGTTCCAGCCATCTGGATGGCCCTCGGGTGTGTGCGTGCGGCCAACCCCGGGTCTCTGGCTGAGGCCTCGGCTCTCGGTGGAGCAGCGTGGATTTGGGCCCAGCTAGCCGGCTGAGGACACAGGCAGCTGCTAGGAGTGGGGCTGGGGGAGCCCACCTGGCCAACAGAGCGGGGTGGGGGTTCAGGATGCAGAGGACCTCACCAGAGTCCTAAGTGCCCCTGCCCACGTCCTGCCCTCTGCCTCCAGGCTCAGGCGGACATGCATGCTCCACAGCACTGTGTGGCCCAGCAGAGCCTCTAGGCTGGCTTCAGCTGAGACTCTGCAGGGCTCTTTGTATCCTCAACTTGCCAGACTCGGGGAGTCCTTCCCAGGGGCTTTAGGGACCCCAGCATGTACTCCGGAGGTCTCTAAATCTGAAGAGTTTGAAAAGAAACACCGGCTGAGATGAAAGCTTGGCTGACTGCTCTTTGTCTGGGAAGGGCCTTCATGCTCAGAAGGAAGAGAGCCGGGGTGACCCTCTAGCTAGAAGGAGAGTGGAATGACATTTGGGAAGAAAAAGGTCAGGGAACCACGGAAAGGATGTGAAGTGAGGGGAGGACAGAGGCGTGGTGGGCGGGTGTCAGACGCCAGGAGCTCCTGGTGTCAGCTGTCCCACATCCCACACTCTTCTGGGAAGGATTAGCACGCATGGTCTGTGGCCGTGCTGGTGGGCCGAGTTCCTTGACGCCTTCCCCAGGATTCAGTGCTCCTTGTTGATTTATTAGCTTCTGAGATACAGCGTGTCCGTAAAGTCATGGTGCACTTTTGTCCTGTGACCACTGCAGTAAGTGACCATTTTTACCCTGCTTTCTCTGTTGGATTAGTTGTTATTTTTCTGTGAAAATGAGCTCTCTCTCCTAGAAAAGTGACATATTTGTTAGAGTCCTTACTCTTCAGTGCTCACGTTGTTCAGATGTGACCATTGGTCGCTTTCAGCTGTGTCCTTCAGCTGTCTCCATCAGCCTGTGTCCCTTCCTGCCCGTGGCCCTTCCTGCCCGTGGCCCAGTGAGGAGTCCCTTCCTGCCCGTGGCCCAGTGAGGTGTCCCTTCCTGCCCGTGGCCCAGTGAGGTGTCCCTTCCTGCCCGTGGCCCAGTGAGGTGTCCCTTCCTGCCCGTGACCCAGTGAGGTGTCCCTTCCTGCCCGTGGGCCCAGTGAGGAGTCCCTTCCTGCCCGTGGGCCCAGTGAGGAGTCCCTTCCTGCCCGTGGGCCCAGTGAGGAGTCCCTTCCTGCCTGTGGGCCCAGTGAGGTGTCCCTTCCTGCCCGTGGGCCCAGTGAGGAGTCCCTTCCTGCCCGTGGCACAGGCTCATTTTGCACTTTGTCCTCTGAACCCCCATCCTGGACTCGCCATTTCTCGGGAGAAACTTGGGTGCTCTTAACGGAGGTAGTTGTGGGAGCCCGGAGCTGGGCCTGCAGGGTGTGTGGCTTCAGGGCATGGAGTGGGGTGGTGTCCTTATTCGGGAAGGACAGTGTGTGAGGCAGGGCTTTTGCATGGAGCTGGCTGAGCGTGGCGTCTTGGGAATTGGCTAGTTTTCCTGTCACCATGCCCCTCTTCCCACCCCAGGTCTTTTTTCTCCTTTTTCTGTGTGTGTGTACTTGTTTTTATTTGTCATGCTTGGGATTGTAGCTGTGCTTGAACCTGATCTCAGGGACACTCCACAGCACATGTGCACAGCACAGCTTACGTGCTGCAGCTCAGCCTGGGTTGCTTTGCAAGTTTAGATTCCTTCTGAAAATCAGAGTTAGCGGAAGTCTCACCAGCTTCTGTTTCTGATGCAGAGCAGCAGAGCTGTTCTGGGCTGCCGTCTCCCGCGTGGACGTCTGGATGGGGCTTCCGGCTTCACATGGGGAGGCCGGCTGGGTTCTCTGCGTCCGGAAGGCTCACAGTCTCCCTGGCACACCTGCACCCTCCTGGTCTCCTCTTTAGAAATCGGGTCTGGAATCACGTAACTTTTTGTGGTGGAGATTTTAGTCATCACGTTTTCTATTTTATGGAAGAGAACTCTCATTGCTTTCTTTCTAAATTCAGGGTTTTCTAAGAATATTATAGATAGTCTGGCCTTTTCATGTCTTGGGTTGTTTGAAATTAAATTCTCCTTACTAATTTTCTTTCTTTTGCTTGTTCTGTCAACTACTAAGAGAGGTGTGTTACAGTCTCTCAGTGTGACAGTGGCCTGCTGTGTGCTTGTGGTTTTGTTGGTTTCTGCTTTCCCTATTTTGGGGCTCTGGTGCCCTCCAGAGCCTGAATGTGGGAACTCAGGTGTGGGGATGCTTGTCCTGTTTCCTCGAAACTCTGTGGCTTCCTGTCCTGTGACCGACCCTGTACTCTGTTCTTGCTCCTGTAGACACCAGGCCGTGTCTATGTCTCTGTGGCTTCTCTTCCTCCCTGCAGCTGCAGCTTGGAGGCAGCCTGGTCCCTTTGTGAGTCCACCCTGCACACACACAAATGTCGATTCAAAGGCTCCACAGATTCTGGAGAAAGATGGGCTCAGTTCAGCCCAGATGGGCAGGGACCACCTTAGGTCCAGTGGGCCATGGGGGAGGAAAGTCACCTCTTACCAAATTAGGTGTCTGGCCTCCTATTAGGAGGTATGGATGTTGGGGAGTCAGTGACAGGTATTTTTATACCAACAACTGTGATTAGTGACTATCAGAAATCAGTACAGGAAGGAAGATTACTTATAATGGTGGTAGGACAAGTTAATTATGTGGTAAAATAAAGCAATGAGATATTCACCTCTCAATTTGGACCAAAATAAGTTACATGTGGATTAAAGAAACCTATAAAAAATAAGAGGTACTTGGGTTACATTGTTACCAAATTTCTAGGCAGGAAGGAACTTCAAAAATGTTACATTTGTTTCACAAACTTGGAATCAGGTGATGGTATCCTCCTATGCTTTTTCTACCTGATAGTAAATAGCAATTTTTTTGTCACTATTTATAAAAACTCTGTAACTTTATATCATTTCATCATATACACTGTAACATTTTCTTCCTTATGCAAATACTTTGACGTGCATCTATATTGAGATGACCAAGGAAAGTATTAAAGTGTAGCCTGACCAGGCGGTGGCAGAGTGGACAGAGCATTGGACTGGGATGCAAAATACCCAGGTTCAAAACCCTGAGGTCGCCAGCTTGAGCCCGGGGTTACTGACATGAGCATGGGATCATGGTTGCTGGCTCGAGCAGGGAGTCACTCACTCTGCTGTCGCCCCCCAGTCAAGGCACATATGAGAAAGCAATCAATGAGAACTAAGGTGCCACAACAAAGAATTGATGCTTCTCTCTCCCTTTCGTCCCTCTGTCTCTGTCACCATTTCTGTGATAAAAAAAAAAAAAAATTAAAAGTATTAAAGTGTAATGGGCAAAGTCACCAGTCAGCTGACATATTTCTTAATTTTACCTGTTTTAAAATCAAGAAGCATACGTACTTATAAACATGTCACATTGTATTGAGGCCCGGCCTATGGTGGCGCAGTGGATAGAGTATCAACCTAGAACACTGAGGTCACTGTTGTTCAAAACCCTAGACTTGCCCGGTCAAGGCACGTATTACAAGCAATCAGTGAACAACTAAAGTGAAGTGTCATGAGTTGGTACTTCTTCACCCAACCCCAGTAAAATCAATAAATAAAATCTTTAAAAAAGTATTGAGAGGTTAATTGTGAAAAACAGTTTTCTCTACTTCCAAGAAGTAATTATTTTTAATTCAACATTTTCTATGTAGTTTAAACTGCTAATTTTGATTTATCATTTGGACATTTTCTGTTGACTTCGTATCATGGAAAATGACCCTGGCTAGGGGCACAGTAGATAGGGCATTGTTCCAGAGGAGAGCCTCTAGCCTCAGAGCATCGAGGTTTCAGTTTGATCCCAGGGTCACTGACTCTATCCCAAGGGTGCTGGCTCAACCCTGAGGTCACTGGTTAGAACCCTAATTAGGGTATCACTGAGAGACAATCAGTGGGTGCACAACTAAGTGGAATGAGTTGATGCTTCTCACTCTCTTTTCTCTCCCTTCCTCCCCTGCCTCCCCCAAAAGAAAATTGGTCTCTTTAGTTATTTCCTATTTCTTCCTTTCCCACCTTCCCATATAATTAACTCACTTTTAAAAATTATTTTCTTTTTCTTATTAAGTGAGAGGTGGGAGGCAGAGATAGACTCCCATATGCGCCCTGACCGACTGGGATCTACCCAGCAAGCCTCCTACCAGGCAATGGTCTGCCCATATGGGCAGCTGCTCCATTGCTCGGCAACCAAGCTCTTTCAGTGCCTGAGGCGAGGCCACCGGAGCCATCCTCAGCCCTTGGCACAACTTGCTCAAAGCATTTGAGCCATGGCTGTGGGAGGGGAATAGAGGAGAGAGAGAGAGAGAAGGAGGAGGGTTGGGTGCTTCTCCTGTGTGCCCAGACTGGGAATTGAACCTGGGACTTCCACACACTAGGCCGATGCTCTATCGCTGAGCCAACTGGCCAGGGCCCTAACTCACTGTTTTTTCAAACATAAGTGTTTATCTGATTTGGCTATGAATAAATGTCATTCAGAAAAACCACCTTATGTGCTGTAATTGACTTTCTGTCTTATATGACCTTTTGTTTTACCTGTAGTTAATTATTGCCTTTCTTTTTAAATCATATATGTTGCTGTCCATGCAGCCTTGTTTTCAATTATCTGCTTTTCTCCTTAAAACTTATCCTGCTATATATGAGTCTGCAGCTGGGGGGGACGAAAACCTGTGTTAGATCCTATTTTCCTTTTCTCCTTAGATCTTTTCACCCTCTGTTGTTGTTGCTCAGACTGCCCTTTGGTGTGGAGGAGTTCTTTTCTCTCGTCTTTTCTTCCTCGAGCTTTCTGCTGCTGCCTTCTCTTTTCCTGCTGCTGTCTGTGTTGCTGGGACTCTCACCTTTGCGTTTCCTCCTCTGGGCCCGACCTTTCCTGAGCGTCAGGCGCTGTTTTCTGTGGTTCCACACTGTGCTCTTTTTCGCTGGTGTATGTTGTTGGTGACCTAAGAAAGTTTGAACGGGAGGTAAATTTGAGTCCCTATGGTTTGGAGGATGTGACTTTTCTGTCCTCACATCTGATTTATGGGTTTGGCTGGGTATAGAATTTTATGTTGAGAATATGTACTTTTTTTTGAGAGAGAAACAGGAAGGGAGAGAGACAAAAAGCATCAGCTCATAGTTGCAGCGCCTTAGTTGTTCATTGACTGCTTCTCATACGTGTCTTGACCAGGGACTCCAGCCGAGCCAGTGACCCCTTGCTCAAGCCAGCGACCATGGGCTCAAGCCGGTAACCATGGGATCATATTGATGAGCCCACACTCAAGCTGGCAACCTTGGGGTTTGGAACCTGGGACCTCAGTGTCCCAGGTCAACACTCTATCCCTTGTGCCACTGCTCGTCAGGGGAGAATAATATGTATTTCTCAGAATATTTAGGTATTAATTACTTCATTTCCTGCTAGCATCTACAGTTGCTCTTTTTTTTTTTTAAAGATTTTATTGGCCCGGGTTGGTTGGTTCAGTGGTAGAGCATCAGCCCCATGTGTGGAAGTCCCGGGTTCGATTCCCAGTCAGCACACACAGGGGAAGTGCCCATCTGCTTCTCCCCTCCTCCCCCCCTTGCTTCTTTCTCTTCCTCTCTCTTTGTTTTCTTGCTCTGCTCCCCTCCTGCAGCATGGCTCAATTGGAGTGAGTTGGCCCCAGGTGCTCAGGATGGTTCCATGGCCTCCACCTCAGGCACTAAGAAGAGCTCCATTGCCTGACCAGGCGGTGGCGCAGTGGATAGAGCGTTGGACTGGGATGCGGAAGACCCGGGTTTGAAACCCCGAGGTCGCCAGCTTGAGCGTGAGCCCATCTGGTTTGAACAAGGCTCACCAGCTTGAGCCCAAGGTCGCTGGCTTGAGCAAGGGGTTGCTCGGTCTGCTGTAGCCCCCGGTCAAGGCACATCTGAGAAAGCAATAAATGAACAACTAAGGTGCCACAACTAATAGTTGATGCTTCTCATCTCTCTCTCTTCCTGTCTCTCCCTATCTGTGTCTCTGTCTCTGTCACAAAAAAAAAAAACTTCATTGCTCAGCAACAGAGCAATGCCCCAGATGGGCAGAGCATTGCCCCCTAGTGGGCTTGCCAGGTGGATCCCAGTCGGGCACATGCAGGAGTCCTTCTCTACCTCCCCTCCTCTCACTGAATTAAAAAGAACAATTTATTTTATTGTCCCTGGGCATTGGCTAAGTGGATAGAGCATCAACCTGGTGTGTGGATGTCCCGGGTTCGATTCCTGGTCAGGGCACACAGGAGAAGCGCCCATCTGCTTCTCTCCTCCCTCTCCCACAGTCAGTGCCTTGATTGGTTTGAGCGTAGGCCCTGGGCGCTGAGGACAGCTAGGCTGGTCTGAGCGTCGGCCTCAAGCACTAAATATAGTTTGGTTGATTCAAGTATTGGTCCCAGACAGCGTCTCCATGTAGATCCTGGTTGAAGCACATGTGGGAGTCTATCTCCCCTCCTCTCACTTAAAAAAATTAATTTTATTTATTTATTTTAAAGAGAGAAGAGAAAGGGGATGGGGGAGGAGTGGGAAGCCTCAGCTCATAGTAGTTGCTTCTCGTTTGTGTCTTGACCGGGCAAGTTCAGGATTTCAAACCAGCAACCTCAGCATTCCAGGTCGATGCTCTATCCACTGTGCCACCCCAGGTCAGGCTAGAGTTGCTCTTGAAGTACCTTGTCATTCTTTCTTCCTGCCATTCCATTAACGTGGAAGAAACTGTCCTCACAAACCCCCTCCCCCCTCAACAGCTTCAGTGTCATAGAGATGTCTCCTCGAGAGGGTGTTGGGTGAGGCTCTTAGGGGTGCGTTAGTTCTGAGTTGTGTTCTTGTGTTAATCGTTTGGAGTTTCTGTTTTTCTTTCAAGAGGGCTATTGAGTATTGTGCCCTGGTTGTCCTGTAGTTTTCTTATGGGACAGGCATTTTTTATCTTGTTTTTTTTCTTCTTTCTGAGAGATTTCTTCTTACCTTCCAAGCTTTGTTGAATTTCTTGTTGAATTTTATTTTCATGATTGCAGTTTAAAATTTCTAATAGCTTTTCTGTGTTCTCTTTTTATTGCAAACCTGGCTGTGTTAGTGCCCCTGCAGAGACTGCTTGTGTGTTTGGTGGCCTGTGCTTGAGTGGGAAGTGCTTGGAGTAGCCTGAAGCCTGTGTGTTTGTGTGTGTGTGTGGGGGGGCTGTTAGCTTATTTCAAAGCAATGGTTTTCCATCTTTTTCACTTGGGGACCAGTGAAAATAGAATTATTTGGGGGACAGAAATCACCCTGAATGTAAGCAAATTCCACTAAGATCATTGTGTCTATAATCTTTATAGTTGTATGATCAGAGTAGTTAACTCTGACAGACCAGCATGACATTTCTGGTGGGCTGGTTTGCTTTTCTGGGGGATCTCCAACAGTGTCCTTGGATTTCTCGTGGCCAGTGTTCTGTGTGAGGGATCAGGAACTGGCCATTCCCTGGTGGAGACCACGTCTTCCCCATGGGCACAGGGTCTGACCTGACAGCCAGCTTGCTAATTTTCAGCCTCACCCCACCTCAGCCCAGTCTGGCACCCTGTGATCTGTGTGAGGGATCAGGTGTTTCTTTCTCGCCCAGGGCTATGGATGTGGCTTTATTCCTTTCTGCCGAGAGCAGAGCACTGACCATTTCCTGGGTTACACTGTGGCCTCCTGGCTGCCCTTGGAGGTCACCAGTGCCCTTACCCCACTCTGAGGTCTGGAGGGGGTGGCCGGCAGGGCTGCCAGCTGGTAGGAGGTAGGGCTGGGCTCTGCACCGGCTGTCTGACACCAGCTGCTTCCTTCGCTGCTGTCTGGTCCTCTCTGTCGATTGGCAGGGTGTGATGTGCTCTCCTGTCTTTTCATGTGGAAACTTTCTCAGTGCATCTGGGAGGGAGGCAGTGGAGTAATTTAGTCAGTGTTCTTTACCAGGCAGCTTGGAACCTTGTCTGGGTGTCCCCCTTGGCCTGGAGCGCGGGCATAAGAGCAGGTTATGCGAGAGCAGCAGTCAGCACCAGTTAGCAGCTCAGTGTCAGTGCTTAGTAAGAGTCTTGCCTAATTTCATCCCAAATTCTCACTTTCAAGGTCTAACATTTTATTTTGAAAACCAGGTCAGAAGAAAAGTGCGCGGCAGTACCATGTGCAGTTCTTCGGTGATGCCCCAGAGAGGGCCTGGATATTTGAGAAGAGCCTGGTCGCTTTTGAAGGAGAAGGACAGTTTGAAAAATTATGCCAGGAAAGTGCCAAGCAGGCCCCCACGAAAGCTGAGAAGATTAAGGTGATCGATGATCCTTAAGTACAATTTCAGACCAAAAGCTTAATTTTTATTCTTAATTATTGACCTTGTTCTGAACTTAAGTGTTTTAGAATCGTGTGGTGACGCCTCATGCCTGTCACTGCTCACTTTGCCCCAGTGTGCTGTGTCACAGTGAGGTCAATGTGACTGTGTTCCCAAAGACAACGTGGGTTGTCATTCTCACTGTCCTCTGCAGATACCGACATGTGGATGATACGTAACTTAGGCGTGTGCATTTACATCAGCCAGCTGTGGTTAAAACTCATTTCTAGCTTAAAGAAAGGGTTATATTGGGCTGGACTCTGTAAAACCTTTAAGTTACTTGGCTTTTATAATTTTGATTTGTAAATTTATCTGAAATTCCAGAAGTATCCTTTAAAGTGGGTTAACTTCTGTTTTGCTAGTGGGACTTAGAGTGTCTCTGTTTTCCTTTTCAGCTGTTGAAACCTATCTCAGGGAAGCTGAGGGCACAGTGGGAGATGGGCCTCCTCCAAGCAGAAGAGGCTGCAGCCTTGTCAGTGGAGGAGCGAAAAGCCAAGTTCACCTTCCTCTACGTGGGGGACCAGCTCCACCTGAACCCCCATGTGGCCAAGGAGGCAGGCATCGTGGTGGAGACGCTGGGGCCCGCCAGAGCCACTGGAGAGGCTGCTGGGGGCCCCGGGTGCTGGAGAGAGGAGGGCGTCCCCATCAAGAGAGGGCGGAGAGCCAAGCTGTCTCACTCTGCTGAGAGCCAGGATGGTGGCCTTGGGACAGTGACGACGACTCCCCCAAAGGTGGCAGAGTCCGACCCCAGGAGAGGCATGGGGTCTGCTCCTGGGAGGAAGAGGACCATTGCGTCCGCTCCACGGAGCAGGAAGGGAGATGCGGCATCCCAGTTCCTGGTCTTCTGTCAGAAGCACCGGGACGAGGTGGGTACTGTGGGGTACAGCGTGTCCTCACACTGGGGGTGTATGTCTGAGGAGCAGCCTGCCCTGAGGAGCCGTGGGCCTCCTGCCAGTTCCAGACCTGGTGTGTCCGGTTGTGCACCAGCCACTGACCATCACCCCATGGCTGAGATGTTCCGTCTTGGGTGCCTGAGGAGGTGCAGGGACTGGGACGTGGCTTTTACTGGGAGCCCCCTGCCAGCCCTCAGCCTGGTGCTCAGCCTGGCCCTGGGGGGTGTCTTCCTGGGGGCTGTGTACGCTTACAGCCCTCCTGCGCCCACGAGCACCCCTTCTGAGCACCTGTTTCCGCAGTATTCAACAGGACAGTATCAGTCATTGAAGCATTTGAGTGATTTTCTTACTCATGCCTATGGGCTGCATGATCTGTTAGTATGTTGTGTAGGCTTGATTCCCCATTAATCCATTAATTTTTTCTTTTTTTTTTTTTAAGTGAGAGGCAGGGTCTTCTGCTGAGCCAACTGGCCAGGGCCCCCATTAATTTTCTAAACAATTTTTTCCATTTGAGAGAACGAGGAAGGGGGAAAGAGAAAGAAGCAACAACTCATCATTCCATTTAATCCTGTTTAGATGTGTACTCATCGGGTACTGCTTCTATGTGCCCTGACTGGGAGTAGAACCCATGACCTTAGAATGGTGGGACGACACTTTATCCGCTGTGCCACCTGGTCAGGGCCCCATTTTTGGTTTTGTTCACTGTTGCAGTGATGGGAAGGGCCTTTTCTCAGGAAGGTAAAGGGGTGTAATGTTAGAAAATCTATTGTGATTTATTTTGTCACTGATTAATGGTTATCTTAATAGATGGAGAAAAGGCATTTGATGAAATTAACTGCTCTTTGATACAGAGTTAGCAACCCAGAGTTAGGAGGGGAATTCCTTAATTTGCAGGGTTTGTATCAAAAACTTTCTACAAGCATCACACTTATCAATGAAATGTTAGAAGCATTCTCTTTAAAATTCACAAGGCAGGATAGGATACCTTTCTGTCACCTCTTACATTAAATGTAGTGAAGATGTATCCTACTCACACAGCAATACAGTAAGACAATAAGTCAAAAAGCATAGTTGTGGAGGAAGAAAGCTGACATTGTTGGCAGAGGTCTGTGTGGAAAACTTGGAGACTCTACAGAATATCTTTAGAATTAGGGTTCACTGCCTGTCCTGTGGTACTGCAGTGGATAAAGCATGAACCTGGATTGCCAAGGTTGCCAATTTGGAACCCCAGGCTTGCCAGGTCAAGACACATAAAGAAAGTAACTTCGAGTTGATGCTTCCTGCTCTTCCCCCCTCCCCCTTCTCTCTCTCCTCCTCCCCCTCTTCCCTCTCCCCCCCTCTCTAATATGAATACATAAAATCTTAAAAAATAAAATAAAAGAATTAGAGTTCACCAGAACTGCTGAATAGAAGGCAGAATTCAAGAGCAGAACAGAGAAAATGTCATGTTAAAAAAGGTACCATTTTCCTGACCAGGAGGTGTAGTGGGTAGAGTGTCAGTGTGGGACACTGAGGACCCAGGCTTGAAACCCCAAGGTCACCTGCTTGAGCATGAGCTCATCTGGCTTGAGCATGGGATCACAGACATGATCCCATGGTCGCTGGCTTGAACCCAAGGTCTCTGGCTTGAACAGGGGGGTCACTGGCTCAGCTGGAGCCCCCTGGTCAAGGCACATATGAGAAGCAATCAGTGAACAACTAGTGACACAACTACGAGTTGATGCTTCTCGTCTCTCTCCCTTCCTCCCTCTCTCCCTCTCTCACTAAAAAAGTAAATAAAGATACTGTTTTTGATGTAAGTATGAGGCACTGAGAAATAAATGTAACAAACATGCATGACTTTGGTGAAAACTCACGGGCATTTTAGCAGCAGGAGAGGTATCTGTCCCTCTGTGGGAGGGTTTAGGGAGCTGCGCTTGGAGCCGTCACTCTCCCGTGCTGAAGATGCGTCCGTGCAACCCCAGGAAAGTGCTGTGGGATCCCCTGCACTTTCCCGGGGGAGGCCGCCCGCTGCTGAGGACCAGGCCTGCGCAGGAAGACCTGTGACTGCAAACACTGATGAGTGTGGCAGCGACACTGTTCAGAGCCGAGCCGAGCCCAGAGCAGACTTGTGTGGCCCCATGTGGGCAAGACTCCTGCAGGACTGGCGCTGGGCGCACTGGCCACTTCACAGAGTGGTTCCTTTGTCACTTTGGGAGACAGGAGGATTTCTTAAGCCACACTCGTGATGTCCCTGAAGGAAGGAAGGAACGGCATTACAGGACCATGTGTGCCAGGCAGTGTGAGCCCAGGGGAAGCACGGGCCCTGTGCAGAGCTCAGACAGTCCCGAGGAGAAGGGGTCCATGAAAAACCGTCACCGGTGCCCTGCAGCCTGGGCACCACACAGTCCTTGTGCTCTGAGCACCCTCCAGAGCCCATGGTGCCTGTTTTTGCTGTTGGCGTCACGCTGAAGGCCAAACCAAACTGCAGATGCACAGTGGTCACCCAGTCCTGCATTAGGACAGATGCCCTGTCTGCTCGTGGGCCAGCCCCGGGCGTGAGGTCTGGCCCTTTGCCGGCAGGGTCAGGCACTTGCTGGCTAATTGCTATCCGGAAGGCATGAGCCTCGGTGCTTGTTAACCTGAGTGTGCATTCTGTGCGAGTGACCCCCGACTGGGGCTGGGGAGCTGTTCCCCAGGTCCCCCCAGTAGACCAGGCAGGGTCTTTCTAGGTGGGCCTCTCTTTCTGGGAGTGGTAGCCCGTTACACCCAATGGTGTTTTGTTTGGCTGTTAATTGATGAACCAGCAACCAGCCCTGAGGGCTAGAGCTGGGTGGAGCATCCCTCTGCTCCTGGCCTCTCCTTTTCTAGGGTCACTCAGTAGGGGACTGGGATGGTCAGGACATTTGGTTGCCACTTGCTAAGGTCATCTTCCAGCTTCTTCCTTGTAAATGAAGAAATGCACTGTGCTTGTAGGTGCGGGTTAGGTCCTGGTTAGCGTTGTTTGCTAGCCTGTCCAGCAGGCTTGGCTCAGCGATGCAGCTTACCAGTGTGCTAGCAGCTAGCAGCTCCTGGAGCACAGCCCACGGCCTGAGGCTGGGGGAGGGACTGGATGACGTCACAGTAGGGACGGAGGTACCCCTGAGACCTGGATGCGGAGAGTGCACATCCCTGGTGGCAGTGGGGCGGTCCTCGTAAGCAGTCAGGTCACTGAAGACTTTCCTGCAGCTGCAATGTTAGCAGCAGGTCAGTAGTTAGGAGTAGTTTTTGCTCTTGGCTTTCAGTTTCTGAAGGTCTCTTCCACCTTCCTGGTCCTCCTGTTTCCGGGTCCAGTAGAGCTGAGGCCCTGCTGTCTGCCTGTTCATGATGCAAACAGCTGTCCCGTGACAACTCACCCTGACACTTAAGGCCCCCAGGTCTGTGGGTCAGGAATTTGGGAGCACTTTGCCGGCCGGGGCTTCTGCCTCAGGGTTTCCCACAGGTCACAGTTGGGCTGTCAGCTGGGCTGCATCCCTGAAGGCTTGACCTGGAGGAGGATCTTCCGGGGTGCTGCCCTCATCACCTGAAGGAGACCGGTGCATGGGCTGCCCGCACCCCTGCAGCAGGGGACCCACGAGAGGGCAGGGCAGAGGGCTCTCCCGCAGGCCGGGCAGTCACTGCCACTGTTTCTGCCCCTGCCCTGCCGTCCGGGCGGAGGCCCGCACCTCTGTGGTGTCCTCAGGTCCAGCGAGGATGCGCAGCTATCAGTTGGTGGCCATCTGCGGGGTGCAACCTTGGCCATGGCCCTGACCACGCCTTCCTCAGCCATGTGGGATTGCAGGTGTCTGGTTTTTTGTAGTTTCTCATATCTAAGTACTTTATTAAAAATAAAGGAGTAGCTACTATTGGCTGCTTGACCCGTCCACACATGGGTGTGTGTGGATCCAGTCACCATTATACCGCACTGCCGTGGAATGTAGACATGAATGAGCAGTCCTGGCCTCATTGCCCGAGGGGATAAAGGTGCTTCCCTGTCCCCGGGAGGACACTCTAGAGTGAGGATGTGCTGTGAGCAGCTGCACCCCCAGGAGGTGAGCATGCTAGAGCTGCCGGGCGGTGGCTGCGGTACCGGGCATGTCCTGTCTGGCACAGTGCTCCTTGGTGACGTTGTGAAGGTGAGCAGATGGGAGCAGCGCTGTTGCGGAGACCTGAGTGTGGCTGGTGGGCGACTGTTTCAGGGAGTGTGACCCGTGCAGGTGTTAGCTGGGCGAGCCTGCTC
Organism: Rhynchonycteris naso; assembly: GCA_037038555.1. Lineage (NCBI taxonomy): Eukaryota > Metazoa > Chordata > Mammalia > Chiroptera > Emballonuridae > Rhynchonycteris > Rhynchonycteris naso. The sequence continues at coordinate 316,482,051 of CM072996.1, read as the reverse complement.
TGCCCACTGCTCGCTGTTACTGGGAGCGGCTGGCCGGGTAAGGGGACCGCAGAGGGCGTTGCCACGTGGCAGGTCCCCCCCCCACCCCGTGTCCCCAGCTGAGGAGCGGGACTGAGTCAGGAGACCACTGCTGAAACCTGGCTGAGGTGGGGGCAGGTATGGGGTGTTGGGAGCTGCCAGCCTGGCCTAGACTCGGGAGCAGGGCAGAGGCCCCCCAGGGTGGCGGGGGTCTCGCCCGACGAAGCGTCTGTGGACACTGTTGTGATTCGTTTTGATCGAGGGTGGCGTCTAGTCCGTGCATGACCACCCACGGAGGACCCATGGCTGGAGTGTCCCTGTGGCCCCTGCCCGGGACTCGTGCCATGTGAAGGTCTGAGACGCATGATGCTTGCTGCTGAGGGCTGGGTGAGCTCACTCCTCACGCATCAGGCAGAAAGAACCGCGCTGGTCTGAAAGAGGAGGCACCCCAAAACAAGAGGAGGAAGTAGGTGGGGGCTGGGGACGTGGGGAGAGCGGTGACATGAAGCGTGAAAGTTCACAGGGCCCTGAGGACACAGCGGACCACTGGAGGTCAGAGCCGACTTCATGTTGCAGAAGAAGGTGACCTATGATGAAAAGCTGGAGGACGTGGCGAGGGTCTGGGGCAGCCGTTGGCAGTGATGGCTTTGTGCTGGGGGCAGGGTCTAGGTCTTGGTGGTGCAGACCAGTGCCAGCGCAGGTCACACTGAGGGGCGGAGACGCCTCCCCCACCTGCCCCGTCCACAGAACTACCCCCCGGGGGACCCACATCCGAGTGGGCTCTGGCTGCTCGGTGTCGAGGGCATTGAAGGGACCAGGGTCCCCGTGCCATCACCCAGCTGTGCTTGTGTGGCTGGAGAACAGCCACAGGAAGTGTGGGGACAAGGCCTTGGACACGGACCCTTGAATCTCCTGTAACTGTCAGTGCTGTGAGAGTCTGCTCTTTTCCCACCATGCGGAAGTGGGAACTGCGTTGTTAGGTGCGGGACGCACACAGCGGGAGGGGCCAGGTCTGCCTAGGAGCCGCAGCTTACTGACTTCTGTACCTCTGTGGCAAAGGCTTCCCAACTCGACACACACGAGAAACCCTGGGGCCTTCAAAACACTGGTGCCAGGCCCAGTGGGTTGGACTGGTCTCGGGCAGGACCTGACAGTCCAGGTGGAAACTGCCAGGTTACTGCACCGGGCCCAGCTGGAGGGTGCCCGTGGCTGTCCCGAAGGCCTGTGAAGACGGGCTCCTGGCTGGCAGGTCTGGTGGGTTGGAGAGTTGGCATTTCTCAGGTGCTGTTGGTGCAGGCGCTGCGGCCTGTTGTGGCTGGTGGGCCAGGGTGGCCCTGTGTCTGCGCTCTGCTGGGTGGTGGCAGTGCTGCAGGGCTGGGGTGGGGTTTGGGCACCCCACCTTTGTGCCATCCATCCAGAGCGTGTGTCAGAAAGTGCAGACTGGGTGCTCCAGCCAGCGAGATGCCAGGCCCCACCTCACTCCACATGCTGAGACCACAGTTCTGGGGGACGTTTCCTCTACAGCCCACTTTTTAACATTGCCTAGAAAAGTGAAACTTCCTAACAACTTTTTTTTTCCTTTTTTATATTTTACAGGGACACAGAGAGAGTCAGAGAGAGGGACAGATAGGGACAGACAGACAGGAAGGGAGAGAGGTGAGAAGCATCAATCATTAGTTTTTCGTTGCCGTTGCGACACCATAGTTGTTCATTGATTGCTTTCTCACATGTGCCTTGACCGCGGGCCTTCAGCAGACTGAGCCACCCCTTGCTGGAGCCAGCAACCTTGGGTCCAAGCTGGAGAGCTTTTGCTCAAGCCAGATGGGCCCGCGCTCAAGCTGGCGAGCTCGGGGTCTCGAAACTGGGTCTTCCGCATCCCAGTCCGATGCTCTATCCAGTGCGCCACCGCCTGGTCAGGCACAACTTTTTTTTTTTAATTCAATGAGAGGAGGAGAGTCCCGCATGTGCCCAACCGGGATCCACCCGGCAAGCCCACCAGGGGGTGATGCTCTGCCCATCTGGGCTGTTGCTCCGTTGCAACAGGAGCCATTCTAGCACCTGAGGCGGAGGCCATGGAGCCGTCCTCAGTGCCCAGGCCAACTTTACTCCAATGGAGCCTTGGCTGTGGGAGGGGAAGAGAGAGATAAAGAGAAAGGAGAGGGGAAGGGGAGAAGCAGATGGGCGCTTCTCCTGTGTGCCCTGGCCGGGAATCAAACCCGGGACTTCCACACGCCAGGCTGCTGCTCTACCACTGAGCCTACCGGCCAGGGCCACTTCCTATTTCATGATTTTGGAAAACTGTATTTTTTCTTAATGTTTATCATTTCCTGTGTATACATGATACACTTGGATCATTTGCTCCAGCCTTGTTTTCATTTAGGATTTTCAGCCTCAGGTCAGCATGAGTCCTCTCTGGAGCTTTTGTGGGACAGTCGTGACTGGATTGTGTGCAAAGCGAAACCCGGGTGAGTTTTGGGTGTGTGGCCTCCTCAGCACACCCTCCCTGTGTTCCCAGGTGGTGGCCGAGCACCCGGACGCCTCGGGCGAGGAGATTGAGGAGCTGCTGGGGTCCCAGTGGAGCATGCTCAGCGAGAAGCAGAAAGCCCGCTACAACACCAAGTTCGCTGTCCTGGCCGCATCGCTGCCTGAAGATGACTCGGGTACGTGCTTAGGCACGCTGTGTGCTGTGTGGCCGGCGGAGCGCCGGCTGGGGACCGCAGGGCAGCGCCCAGTGCTGTGCTGGCCCCAAGTGTGTGTGGTCGCAGCGGGGCTCCACTGCTACCTGTGTCCTCTGCGTCCTGAGCTGTCCCTTGCTCTTCCTCCTGCGTGCAGGGGGCACCTGGGCCCTGTGGTCGGGGGCGGTGTGAGGGCCACACTGGGGCAGCAGGCTGTGTGACCATGTGACAGGCGGGTCAGGCCTCATGATGTGGCCTGGGAGGGGCTCTCAGCCTGCTTGCTGAGAACTTGCAGGGTGAGGACAGTGACCGTGGACTGACCTCACGTGTGGTGTCCTGTTCTTCCTGGGGCTTCTCTGCCTTAGGCAGCAGCAGGAGGAGTCTGAGCTCTGCAGAGAACCTGATGCACTGGCTGCACGTGTGTGCACACGCATGCTGTGGAAGAGTGGCGTTTTTAATGTAGAAAGTGTGACGTATTGGGGCAACAGTTTAAAATATTAAAGAACTTTGTGTCTCTCAGGGCTCATCACTAAAGAGTCTTGGAGAGGCCGACGTAGAGTGTGTCACGACTTAAGGAGCCCGCTGTGCACACGGGTGTGTGGTGGCTCAGTCGTGGGTCCCGCTGTGTCAGCTGTCTCACGGTGTTAATGTTGGGTCTGGCTCATTGTAAATACTGTATAACTTAGAATTGTCAGGATGTTTAGGGTTTGTGTATTATTTTAAACGGCAAAGGTTCAAGCTGAGTCCACCAGTACGCTGGGTCTAGAACGTGTCCCTGCTCAGAGAGCGCGCGTGTAAGGGTGCGTGGGGCTTTTCTGAGGCCAGGCTCAGCTTATGTTTGAGGAGAGTGAGTGGTTGTGTCACAGTTTGTGGTCTGGATGGTTGCTGGGCACATAGTGGACAGGAGGGAAGGTCAGCTTCTGTCATATGCGTCGGGTACGTGTACCTGGGAGGCCCCTTAGCCTTCCTTTCGGGGACCCCAGTGCTGACAGGCAAGGCAGCGGTCATGGCCATGGTGTTGGCTCCCCACTGGCTTGGCGTCAGGGATCTGGACAGAGCCACACAGCCGGTTCTGTGAGGTGGGCGTGGCCTTGTTCCAGAGGGTCTTCATGGGGAGCGAGGGAGGCAGTGCCAGGGTCGCCTGCTGCCACAGGGTCCGCGGCCTCGTGGACACGGAGCGCCTGAAGGCGGCAGCTCTGGTGGGCTGCGGCTGGCCAGTCGGGCCAGCTGTGCCCAGTGCTGGTTTCTTGCAGGGGCTGGCTGAGCAGACGACACTGTCCACTGCTCTGCAGGCCTCTTGCTGGGCTGAGGTCAGGAGCCCGGCTCCGAGGGCTGCTCAGCAGGTTGGCTCCCAGCAGTCTGGGTCTGGCAGTCAGGGTGGCCAGGGCGTCGTCTCGGCCCTGGGTAGGGATGGACGCTGTGGGCTGGCTGGTGCGCTCTGTCCCACTGGGTACTCAGGTTCAGGCCTGACGCTGCTCTCCCACATGATGTCAGAGGGGCCCAGGAGTAACCCCGAACCTCTGAAGTGGTCGTGCAGGTGGAAAAAGTGTGTGTGTGAGACCAAACTAGTGTGTCCTCTGGAGTCGGTGCTTGTCCTCTGTCTGCTTGGACCCTGAGGGCTGGGGTGAGTTGCTATTTCTGGGATCAGCTCCTGGCACAGGGAGGCAGTGTATACAGCCCTGAACTTGCAGAGGCAGACGGAGCATTGCTCCTGAGGTGCTGCTCTGAGGAGATGGATGAAACATAGTACGTTGTGTGTTTCTTCAAGTCCCCCTTAAATTCCACTAGTCTGACTATTAGTAAGTAAAGGACATTTTAAAAATCCTGGATTATGTTTAAGTTTAATGCTATAGTATGCTGCAATGCAATCGTAGCATGTGCCAATCTAGTAACGTGTAGATTAGATAGGACTTTTCCTGTCTGTGCCGCTCAGCCCTGGAGCCTGCGGGGTTGTCGGAGAGCCGCCCTTAGTGCCCAGCACAAGCGCAGAGTGGCCTGTGCGGTGTTTTTCATGTGTGTTTTCCCATCCCCATTCCTAGGTAACTTAAATGGGAAAAAAAGAACCCACCCAAAGAGGACCCAGGATCCTACAGAAGAGGCTGATGTGGAGGACACACCCAGGAAAAGACTCAGGACGGACAAGCACGGTCTTCGGAAGGTGATTAGTCTGGGTCTGCCTGTCTGGGGCCACGTGCTGTGTGACCCTCAGTGCCACGGGTTCACTGACCCCTGACAGTGCAGGTGGACGAGGAGGCGGCCCCTCGAGCTCCCCCCCTGGTGGGACGCGGTGCGTTCTTTCTGGTGTGGCAGGGCGAAGCTCCTTGTGCCGCTCGGGAGGCCGCCGCAGAGAGCTTGCCCCTGCAGGGCTGTGACTGGCCCTATACTGGCTTGCAGAAGGACACACGTACAGCCTTGGACAGCACGTGACGTTTAGCTCCCACAGGTCACACGAGGAAACGGCCCTGGCCTCTAGGGCGTGTTGTTGAGTGTGGAGATAGTGACGTCATGAGTGATGGGCAGCGTCCGGAGAGCGTGAAAGTGCACAGGCACCGAGATGGGTCTCGTGGGCTCAGGCAGTGTGTCGGGCTCATGGGGTTCGATGGGGACCCCAATTGTTGATGTGACAGAGACGGCAGCTACACAGGTGTGAGGGCCGCAGCTCGTACCTCGCAGCTCTGGCATGTTCCACCTGTGTTGGGCAGAGCTCGCTGGGTGCCCACAGGAGAGGGACACCAGCCAAGTCTACATTGCCAGGGAAACCGTGGGCCACTGCTGCCCTGTGTTGCTCAGCCGACGGAGGTTCACCTGAACCTGACGTCCAGAGGGTGTTGTCACTGACGGAGGGCCTCCTGCAGTGGACATCCCCGCTGGGGTTTGAGGTGTCCAGGGCTCGCGCTGACCGCAGCGGCTCACGGCTGGGAGCAGAGCTCTAGCCTTGTCCTGGGGAACATTACGGGGTTGCTCTGACTGTTTTGCTCTGCTTTGAAGAATGGAGAATGAGTCACACGTGCTGATGTGTACCCAGGTGGCCACTACATCACCCATTGCTTCTTTAGGGCCATTTTTGTGGCTTGGGGCAGGCGGCCTGGCCCGTGTTTCCCGTTTACAGGCAGCTCCGGGCACCTGGCAGGTGGTGGGAGTGACTGGCGGTGGCTCGTGGAAGCACAGCTCCACCCCGCTCTGGCTGCTGGCAGCCCTGTGCCGACATGCTTGCTTTGAAGTATTCATATAAATGACACACCTAAGAACATGGCCCTGACGCTGGAATCTGAGCTCACGTCAAGTAGCCGGTGCCGTGTGCTTTGTTAGCGCGGGGCTCAGGAAATAGCGCGGGGCAACCGTGATGTCTGCTCTGGTTTGGCTCCGAGATCGTGTCGTCCACCGTGCCAGCTGCCACCACCCAGGTGCAGGCACCGCCACACCTTCTCTGGTCCCCAGAGGCCTCTCCCTTGGCCTTGTCCTGGGCTGGCAGTGCAGGGACTTGGCCCCTGGGGTGGCCGGTCGACCACGACACATTTGTCACAGCGTCCCCAGGATCATTTTCATCTGCGCTGTTTGAGTTCTGAGCCCTGGACGCAGTGCTCACGGTCCCTTCGTCTCCCCTTTGTCCTTGTCTGTGATGCGTGCTTTAGTCATGACCTCGCCTGAGGTTTGTTGGTGCTTGTCTGCGAATCTGACATCCTCAGTGTAGGCGTTTGTGGTGACGTTGCAGTGACTTACCCTGGTGCCACTTGAGAGGCGTGGGCAGCCCAGAGCAGGTCCTCTCCTCTGCACCACACTGGAAGCCAGGGGAGAGCCACCCAGCGGTCCCGTGCCCTTGGCGAGCCCCCAGTGCTGCGCGCCGCTGTGAGCTGTGAGCTGGGCGAGCCTCTGTCCCAACTGCAGTGCGGCCGGGCTGCTGGCAACGTGCTGGACGCACACCCGGGGAAGTATCGCCACCACAGCTGGTCGGCAGCGTATCCGGTGATGGCAGGGCTGTTTCCTTTCTCTCCTTTTCATCTCCTTATTCACTTTATTGTTTTAAATAACAGAGAGAGACGATGGCTGACAGAACGTCCAGAACAGGCTCCTGCAAGGCCGCGGAGGTGGCGTCCTCCCTGAAGAGCCAAGCAGGTAATGTGGCCACCCCTCCTGTGGGGGACTGGGGCCAGGACCTGCGCCCTGTCCTGCGGGGGGTGTGGTGGGAGGCCGGGCTGGGAGGGCCCGGGAGCCTTCAGAGGAATTGACTCCACCGCTGGGCTGGACCGGTGCCTGTGGTTCTGCACTCTGGAAAAGCGAACCATCTAAGTCAGGGGTCCCCAAACCACGGCCCGCAGGCCACATGCGGCCCCCTGAGGCCATTTATCCGCCCCCGCCGCACTTCCGGAAGGGGCACCTCTTTCACTGGTGGTCAGTGAGAGGAGCACAGGATGCATCCGCACCCATAGTTCCCACTGAAATACTGGTCAGTTTGTTGATTTAAATTTACTTGTTCTTTATTTTAAATATTGTATTTGTTCCCGTTCTGTTTTTATACTTTAAAATCAGATATGTGCAGTGTGCATAGGGATTTGTTCCTAGTTTTTTTTATAGTCCGGCCCTCCAACGGTCTGAAGGACAGTGCACTGGCCCCCTGTGTAAAAAGTTTGGAGACCCCTGATCTAAGTGGTCAGTTGTTTCAGCGGCTCGACTAGATGTTACTGAAGTTACTCTTGTACTGATTTCTGCATGGCTCTGTTGTTTTCAAAGTAAAATTGTGCCAGAGAAGTAACTCAGACCAGAGGTGTCTCCTGTGATGGTGCTGGTCACTGCTATTCACGCCCCCACTGTCCACACCTGGCCTCCCTGAGTATGGGCCAGGGAGTCCCCCAGGGAGGGCTCGCTGTTTGTTTCACATGCTGAGGAGCAGCTATGAGTGTTGGTGAGAAGCAGCCACTAGGCTGCGAGGTGGCGGTCAGTCACCCTCGGATGGGCCTTGGTTGTTGGCTGAGGGAGCTTCTGTCTCCAACTCTTAGTTGGGAAGGAAAACAAGGTTCAGGAGGAAGTGAAGGTTGGAAGTGGTCTGGCTCCTTTTCATGCCTGAGGGGCTGTGCCGTCTGCGAGGAGCTTAGCCGCGGAGTGAGTGTCTGATGGTGTGAAGGGCTGGGTACCTGTAAGCACATGGTGAGACTGCAGCTCTGTTTCAGCCACACATTTGAGAGAAACCCACCAGCCTGCTGAGGGGCAAGGGTGTCTAGGCTTGCCGCAGTTACCTGGTGTGCCTGGAGCCACGGTGGCCCAGGGTGACGTTTTGGGGGCTAGGCAGAGGACAGTGCAGCTCACTATGCAGTGTCTCTGCTTTTGTTCACGTACAGATTTTCTCACAATAAACACTGAAGCCCTTTGCACAAAAAGGGAGTCGTCTTCAGAATGTCATTTACTAGAGGGGTATTTTTAGCGCAGTAAAGGGACTGAGAGTTTGGTGTTTCCACGCTTTACTTTATAAACCCAAATTGTTTTGCAGCCACGAAGCACCTGTCTGATGCGTGCAAACCCCTGAAGAAGCGCGGCCGGGCCTCCGCAGCGGCGTCTGCGGCTCCTGCATTTAGCAAGAGCTCGTCTCCTTCTGCGTCCCTAACTGAGAACGAGGTAAAATAGTGGTAGTCATGGCGGCCTTGGCGCTCAGGACGCTGTGTGCTGAGCTGAGGTCAGACGCGCCCGGCGTGAGGCTGGGATGCTCCGTAGGTGCAGGCGAGCTGCAGTTCTCTAGACTGGGGCAGCCGTGGAGGACGGAGTCGCTGCTGTAGTCTGAGCACTGAGCTCTAAGCGACACGCACACAGTGCACGCGTGGCCTGAGAGCCATGCTGTAGGACCACGCACTTAGCTGTTCCTGAAATCCGCTCTTTACGTGAAAGGAGGTCCGCTTTGTCCTGACGTGACACTCCGCCACCCCGGGGGACAAAGGACGGGACACTCTTCTGATTTCTGTGGCTCACAGAGAGATGTGGCTTTGGGTCCGTGGCTCTTTTTGGTCCTTAAATTCTGGCATATTCTTAGATACTTGAGCGTTGAGGTGAGTCAGGACCACCATGGCAATGGCTCCTGTTTTCTGGGCTTGCAGAGTACATGACGTTGTGACCACCATTGTGTCATGACACCTGGACTTCAGCAAGTCTGGAGTCTGTGCCATTATGAGAGATAAAAAGAGCCTCAGGGCGCAGATCCGACTCTTTGTCCAGAAGAAGTTTGGGGTTCCAGGCTTGTGTGGCTACCCTAGGGGATTATGTCCAGTGTTTATCCTTGTTGATCCCTGTTGTTTTCCTCGCTGTAGACAGGAATTATCCAGAATAGTTATGAGAAGACGCTAACCCTGGGCTTTTCAGTACGGGGTTGTGAGGCCGGGGAGTGTACAGACCCCTAACCCTGTTGGGTCAGAAGGTGGCACTCTTACCTGTCTCTGCCACGGTCCCCCGTGGGGACAGTGTTCTTCTGCTCTCTGCCAGCTTCAGTTGCTTCCTCCCACTGGGCGAAGGGCAGGCCATCCAGAGTGTGAGGTGTCCTTCCAGCCGCCAAGGTGCAGAGGGGCCTGAGCCTGCTGCCCGGTCCCTGGCACTGTAACAGCACCCCTGGTGGGTGCTCTCGGGGACTAGCCAGCTCAGCAGTGCTGAGCAGTGACTCGCGTGTGGGCCGGGCTTCTTCACAATGGGTGCGTGGAGGCCCTCCTGTGTTTGAGAATTACTTACTGGACCCCGGGAGCTTACGGAAACATGAGAAGGCACAGCCTGTACAAAATAGTTTTCCTTTTTCTTGTCCAAGTTCAGATGAATTTCCTAAGAACCCAAGTGGAAAGGTGGCCTGCCATTCTGAAGAAATAAAACACCAGCTGCGTAGACCCTTTTGCTTAAGTTGGTTTTTTAATTTTTATTTTTTGTTGATTTTAGATGGAGAGGAAGGGAGACAGTGAGGGAGGGAGAGGGGGAGGCATGTGTTTTGTTGTTCTGCTCAGCTGTGCTTCCTGTGTGCGCCCCGACGGGATCAAACCCACAACTCAGGTGTTTCGGGACGGCGCTTTAACCAACTAGCTAACAGGCCAGGGCCTAAGTTGGCAGTTTTTTGTTTGAAAAAGTGTCTCTCACAGTTTTTCGTTTGACGGAGTCTCTCACACCGTCACTTTTGGTGCATGTGTCCAGTGGAGTTTTCCTGACACTCCTACCAGACGCAGTCAGAAGGAAAACCTTGGCCTCAGCCCTGGCCTGTGGACCCCGACCTACGTTGTGTGGGGCCAAGAGCAGCATCTGGGCTCTGTGGCGGGTGCGGAGCACGCTTGTTAGGCCTGAGAGTCAGGCGGCTGTTTTAAGCGGGGTGAGCTGAAGCTTTGTGGCTTAGATGTTCGTTCTGAACTTGGGAAGCATTTTAGTCATTAGACTTAACTGATTATTAATTCTTTAACTTGAGAAGCAGATAGGTTAGTAAACACACTAGGCCGTACGCACCATGCAGCTCCCTGCATTTTGAAGGGACACGCAGACCTCACAGTGAGCACTCTGTTCCTCAGAAGAATATCTGGGGCTTGGGGCTTTCCCATCAGCTCACGTCCGTGTGGCTGTGTCCACCTCTCAGCAGAGCCCTCTTCACAGACCTCACCTCCTTACAACCGCTGGGCTGAGCAGAGGGCTGCCTGTGGTGGCCACTGCCTGGGTCCAGCACAGGCCACACGCGAGCGGGGGGTGCAGGCCTCTGGGTCCCTCGGGTGGGTGTGGTGACCGTGGACGTGCGGTGGGGGCTTCAGCCCTATCACCCTTGATCTCAATAAGGAACCAAATAAAGTTGGTATTTCAAGACATCTTAGGTCACATATGGTTTAAGTTCTCCTCAGAAAACGCATATGCAATAAACAACACTTATATTTTGGGATAATTAGTGCCGAGAGCCGCGTCACCCCAGCGAGGCCAGGGGATGAAAGGGCACACTTGCATGACAAAGGCCTGCGAAGGGATTGATGTGATTTAAGTGTGTGTAACTTCATTTCTTATTCCCTTAGTAGAGCAAATTCTTATTTTTCTCGCCTTCACTGGTAACAGCTTTTATGGGAGCCCACATCAGTCACGTTGGACTTGAACCCAGCTGCCCTGTACTGCACTTAACATGGTGTCATGCCCCAGGATGCCTGCTGCAGGTGGCGTATCATCGTACACACTCAGTGACACCCTCACAGTCATTTTATGGAAGATGGGTGACAGTCTGTTTTTACTGGTATTAATAAACACATACAATGAAGAAAACAGATAACAAATTTTAAGACCAAGGTAAGATACCTACTCAAGGCCATCTAACCAGTCACATTCATCTCATGACAGAAACACATTCTAGTTCAGTGATCACTTAGATTCAAGGTGCCCTTCAGTGGGGGGCTGCCCTGGGCCTGTGACAGGGCCACCACACTGAGGGGTCAGTCTCGGTAGAGGTCATTTTTGTTCTTCAGTTCATAACTTAGTGGGTTTTAATTGGCAAACGCCAGCGTGTGTACCTTCAGAAACGTCAGCACACGTGCGGCGGTGGTGCCCACGCCAGCCCGGTCCTCGCCCGTGGGGCGTGTGCACTGCTGCGTCCTCACCTCATTTTCAGCATAGAAGGCAGGAGGGGTTTGATTTTGTCCCTTTTTACTGAACAGTTTTACTAGGGACACTAGATGGAGTAAGTTTGTAGGAAAATGTCATCTGCAGGGCGGTGAACCACCCACCTCCCGACAGGCCCACAAGCAGGTGACAGCCATCACGCTGAATGTCTGTGTGTCGTGCCCTGGGTCACAAGGCCTCGCGTGCCCTCAGCTCACGGAGGCAGAAGGGCACTGTCCACGTCGCGTGTCCACAGCACACGGTTCTTGCAGCCTCTTCCGACACGCCTGACCTCTTGTGGAAGTTCTGACTAACTTGTGCTCTGAGCCATTACTTACTGTAACGCATGCAAACACGTGGGGTGCCTGGCACCTGGCGAGGACTCGGTGGTTCGCTCTGTGACGACATGGTTATAACAATAAAGTAATAAAGTCACCATCGCTCCATTCTTATCTGAAAGCACACATTCTGTCGGGGCCTGGAGAGCGGCCCTTGGACTGCGTTCCGCTGCTTTCTGCACGTGGGGACGGAGCACCGCCGGGTGGCGAGCACGGGCTGGGCGGTGGCCGAGGGCTGGGGCTCTGCTCAGGCATAGTGGACACGTGGCCTGCAGGCCATCTGAGTGGCTGTCCCTAGAGGACATGAAGAGCCCAGCAGTCGTGCGTGGTTCTCAGAGCGCACTAAATTAGAACGCGTAAGAACCGGTGGTATAAATGTGGCCCTAGTTCAGGAACTGATCACCGGAGGTAAAGACCTGCCTGAGAGGCTTTTGAGCAGCACCGAGGGCTCCACTGGACACTGTAGCACGGCTGGCTTTGGACAGCGGCCAGCCAGCTACCAACGAGTGACAGGAGCCTTTCCCTTGTCATGAAGAAGGATGGGGCCGTCAGAATGACTTGCGTGTCCACAGAGCAGCACAAAGCTAGCATCAGCTGAGGATGCGGGGGGGCCTGCCTGGGGGGCAGGTGACGGCCAGGCAGAGGGAGGTGTGCTCAGCACACTGTGGTGAGGGACGGCCACACTCACCTGGCAGACCTGTCCCCTCCTGCGGTCAGTGGTGGCCGCACTGAGGAACGTCCCTGGTTGGCTCTGTGGCTTCTGGAGGCTGAGTGGGGGCTTTGCTTTGAGTGCGCAGAACAGGAAGTCGCGTCCTCTGCTGCTGGCGCACGGGCCACGCACGTTCTCGACGAGTCACCTGAGCTGCTGTGGCTGAGATGGGTTTCCACGGTGACTGCACAGGGCTGCTGTAGCAGTGGTGCCTGTGCATCGTCTGTGCTGTGGGCAGCTGGGAGGGGCCCTGCCTGGAGGGGCGTTTGCAGGAGTTGGTGGCAGCTGCTCTGGGAAGGCAGGCCCCGCCTGGGTGCCGAGCGGCATACGGGCCTCGTGGCTCCCTGTCCACCGCCTGCCCGCGTGAGCTGTCCCCTGAGGGCCTTGCTCGGAGGTGACAGGCTGTCTGCAGAGGCGGTGCAGGTGCGTTCCAGCACTCTGAGTGGGCCTCCTGTCTGTTACATCCACTCCTCCCAACTGGAAGGAGCCCCAGGGTTGAGAGGCTGGAGACGCCAAGCACAGTGTTGCCAAACCTCGGGCAGGGCTGGCCCCAGCGTCCCAGGTGCCTGACTTTACTCAGGGCCTGGGCAGTGGGACGGGTGACATGGCCAGTTGGCCAATTCAAGGGGGTTATGTAGTTGGTGACCGAAGGTGATAAGAACAGCCGGGCTTGAGGGCAAAGCAGAGCCAGCGTGTGCCCAGCAGCGGGCAACTCACTACTGCCAGCTTCATAGAAATGTCCTGAAGATGCTCAATTAGCATCTAGTTCCAAACCCAAAATGTGCCCCTGTGTGGGTGTAAGAGGATAAAAATGCCCTTGAGAAGGATCTTGATCCAAAACCTGGTGTGTGTGTGGGGGCCGGACCCTCAGTGGCTGATGGTCAGTGTGATGTGTTGACCGTCAGTGATAGTGTCAGTGTGTTTGGGTGAAGAACAGCATCCACTCTGAGACCCCATTTTGTAGGAGAGGTCCTTGGTGTCCCTGAAGGACGTCGCACGAACACCCTCTGACAGCTAGGAGTACTGTGGCTCTGACCAGTCTGTCTGACGTCTTTCTCCATGTCATTCTGACAACGTGTTTCTGAAAGACCAGAGCCCCTCTGTGTGGTGACCGCAGTCTTGAGGTGACTCTGGCCCATAGACCTTTGTATGGGGAGGGGACGCCAATCCTTTGACTTCATGTGAAACTGACATTTTACGCTTTGAAATTGCTTCATTGCCTCACTTTCTAAAAACTCCAAGAAGAGAAGGAACGGGCCGAGGACTGCTGTTTGTCTTTGAGATTATGACTCTAAATTATGGTCTTTTGCTGAAAGAATTGAAAGATCACTGTCCTATTAGGAAAGGTTTCTCAGATGTCCTCAACCTGTTCCCTGGCTTCTAAGTTGTTGTCCTTTAAGAAATGTGTTGAGCCCCCTGTGTGGTAGGAGTTTGGTCGGTGAGGTTGATTTTGACCCTGTCACTACTGGTTTGCTGTTTTAGCTAGAAGTCTGGAGCTAGATCACCGTGACGGGACGTGGTGTGCCCTCAGCACGTAGAAGATGCGTGTCCCCCTTGTTTCTCGCACTGCTTGGTGGGGGGCATCTGCACCCCTGTCCCTCCAGGGGCTCAGTGTCAGGCCACATCTTGCTGGATACCGTTATAACTAGGGTTACGTGTTCGAGCTGCAGGTATTATGTTGTCTGGCCTGTGTGTAGTTGTGGGGTCATTGTATGTGATTTATCAACATATGCTTTGAAGCGTGCTCACTGCTGAGCTGCTGCACCTTCAGGAAGCAGCTGAGGAGGCGGTGGGGGCGACCCAGCCAGCAGGAGGGTGTGCAGCCGCCGTGCTGGGGGAGGGACTGGGCAGCACTGGGCAGCTCTCCAGTCCGCCCTCCCCAGCACTCTGCCAGGATACTGTTGAGGCAACAGGGTTATGTTGGAGGCTCGTGGTCACTGTGACAAGGGTGGCCTGGGTCTGTGGCTAGGCCACCATGCAGCTCTCGCTGGCCCATCCAGGGTTCGGGGGCCGCACGGCAGCTGCAAGCGTTAGGAGGACGGGATGTGACTTAGACTTGACCCTGGGATTTGGGGCCGCTCCGCGGGTTCCAGTCTGTGTCCTCTCGAGGGGTGGCTGGCTTTCATACAAGTCACTTTGCACTATATAGTACGTTAGGCGGTGAACGGCTTCCAACATTCCACTGGGACAGGAATTTAGAAGATCTGTTTGAGGTTAGTCTCGATTTTCAGATGATGAACTCTGCTGGGCACAGGGTCCTTATCATCTGTAAATCCATAATGCTGTGTGAAAGGACACCTGGTTCTCTCTTTACAAAGTCATAATTTAAATGTGGAGTATTTATTGTTCAAGGTCTGTCATTGTATTTCAAAAACAATGTAGCGTTCAACTTTGAGGGGGTTTGTCTTGTCAAAAAATGAAAAATTCACTGTGTGTGACACCGTGCGAGGTGGCCTGGGGACTGCTTTCCAGGGACAGCAGGGAGGACCTGCGGGGACTCGCACGTCACCCCTAGGAGCTGGGCCACGCACAGGCCGGCGGAGACCCCTGTCCTGAGCACCCGGCAGTGGCTGTGACTGTGGCGGAGGCTGCGTTCCCCGCCGGGCCGGAGGGCGTGTCTCAGGCGCAGGCGGGCCAAGACCGCCCCACGCCGAGTAGGGAGTAGAGGAAGGGCTCGGACGCGCGGGGACTGTGCAGCAGGACTGAGGGCCGCAGGCAAGGCCCTGGTGGCCGTGGGAGCAGTGGGGGAGTTCCTGACAGTGTCTGTGTCCGTCCAGTTACTCCATTTTTCTTTTCCCAAATGCATCCTATTGGATATGGAGTAGACCGTAGATGTCCTAGACTGGGATTTGGGACTGTGTTGGGACCGTACAGGTGACTCTCGCTTTCACAAACGCATCTCCGAGTAAGTACCGTCACCTGGCTGGTGCCCTGGAGCCTGCAGCCGGAGTGAGGGGTGCCCAAGTGTAGCCCCGAGTGCCAGGCCCTTGGGGGGTTGCGAGTGGAGCTGGTTGTCGAGGTGCTTGCTGGAAGGGGTGGGGGCGGAAGACGACTGTCCCTCCATGTGTGTCACGGGCTGTGCTACTGTAAGGTCTGTCACTTGTGTATGCACCTGAGACCCCAAGCAGGAAGTGCGAGCCTCCTGTGTCTCCCAGGTTTATTTCCTTTCAACATGTGTACCCAGTGCTTGTTTCCTCCAAACAGACTGTTAATGTGGGAGCTCGCTCCACGTGGAAACGGGCTCACGTTCTCTGTAAATCTGAAATAAAAGGTGCTGTTCCTTCCTCTGACCCAGGACTGGTCTGTGTTTCTGTCTCTCCATGCACGTCGGGTGCAGCCGTGTTGAGGGAGAGGTGGGGGTTGGCGGGTAGGCACCGGGCTGTCCCCCTTGGAGCCCACATGAAGGCCCTTCCTTGGGGCCTGGGGGCTCCGGCGGGCAGGCTGGCCTTGGTGTGCAGCTGCTGCCCCTGCACCCGCCCACTGTGCCCACCAGTCTCCAGTGCTCGGCCCTGGCGGACCGGTGTCTGAAAGATGTGAATTGGAGTGTGAACTCAGAGCATGTCTTCAGGTCACCTTCTTCCTAGGGCCCGTGTTAGGGAAGGAGGTGGGGGCTCCGTCCAGGCGGTTCTCGGCAGTGACCACGCCTGACCACAGGGGACCCTGCAGTGCAATGTTCACTCACACTGCTGTTTCCCTCTTCCTGGAAATCGCAAAGGAGTCATTTAAAAGGTCACTTTCTTTCTAAGATTGTGTTCTCATGGGGTGTGTCTAACCCTCAGAGAGTATGGTGGCTGGAAAGGTGGCCATATACCAGTCACCTCCGCCACGGACACCAGTCGGCACCAACAGGCCCCTCCAGAAAAGTCGGCCCGTTCTAACACCAGTTTTTTAAGTCAGCACAAGCCTGTGTGTGTTGTTCTTTTTCTCTCCCTCTGCTCGCTGTGACGTCAGTAAGCCAGATGGAGAAGCTCGTCGGTGATTGGTGGAACCGGTGAAGCCTGTAGGCTGCTGCTTTAGTTTTTGTTTCTGACTTTCTGGCCTGGCCCAACTCTCCCTTCTCACCACGTTCTCCAGCACCAGCAGGCCTGCAGGGCGGTGCTTTGTTCTCGCGTGGTCGGGAAGTGCAGTTTATAGTTTATGCCTTTGCTCTGTAGAAAAATTTGGTTTTCAACGTTCAGTGAACATCAGAAATAGGAGACGTACTTTTAGGTTTTGGTGTTTTTATTATCTCAAATTGATAAATATCTAAAAGAAAGTTTTCTAATTTAAAGATTTATTGATTTCTATTTAGAGACTTCACTATTACTGGTCACGTAAGGGGAATGCTGGGAATAAGACGGGACAGGGTGTGGCCTGGTCTGAGCGCGGGAGAGATGGTCACGTGCAGCCCAGAAGCCGCCCCTGCACCCCCAGACCGTTCACTTGGACTCAGCAGAGGCAGATCACACCTGGCTGATCCCCCTCCCTTCCTCCCTTCCCCGGGAAGGCGGCAGTGCAGGAGGATGCGCAGGGGTCAGCGTGATGGGCTGTCAGCACTCTGGTGTCCCCCCTTGAAACACTGAGCCTCCCACTCAGCAGTTGTAGACGTGCGTGCGGGTCACGGCGTGAAGGCTCCCATTTTGACTGCACTTTGGTTCTTTAAAAAATTCACTTGGTCTTGATAATGTTGCTCTTACTCGAAAATAGTTGGACTATAACGGATGGGGTGAGAGGTCAGGGCTGTTTCAAAGCCTGTCTGAGGTCAGCTGTGGGAGCACACTGGGTTTTCATGAGTCTGCTTCATCTTTAAGGAGCGTAAGGGAGTGTTAGAGCTTTTCCCGCATACAAATGCACACACATTTACTAAATACCAAGTGAAACGAAGTCCGTTTCTGAATTCCTACCCAGCCTGTCGACAAGTTGTGTTCCCTGCGCTTGCGACCCAAGCCTGCCAGCGAGCGCACCCCAGGCGGTCCGTCCCTGCGGCTCCCTGCGGCTCCCTGCGGCTAGTGAACTGTCGCCGCCTCCTCGCCCGCAGGTCTCGGACGGCCCGGGAGACGAGCCCTTGGAGTCTCCGTACGAAAGTGCTGATGAAACTCAGACCGAAGTGTCTGTCTCATCAAAAAAGTCTGAACGAGGAGTAACGGCCAAGAAGGAGCACATCTGTCAGGTGAGGCGCCCTGTGTCCCCGGCGGGCACGCTCTGTGGCAGGGAGAGACGGTGTGGTTGGAGCCGGCAGCCAGGGGCTGCTGTAGCCTCTGGCCTCTCCACGCACACGCACGCGCACACGCACGCACGGGCCCCAGGGCGCGGCACTATGAGCCCCTCTGTGGCCCGGGAGCTGTGCCTGGCCCAGCTTGACCTCTGATGACGCTGTACCAGCGTGCTCCTGGCTTTTTGATTCTGTCGGTCGCCATGGCTGTTGCTAAGGAGTCCCTTCTTGTACCCCGTAGCCCGGTGCTAACCCAGCACTGGGTGGGGGATCTGTGTGTCCTGTCCCCTGGGGCCACCCTTGGGCAGGGGCCATGTGAGGGCTTCACTGTGCCTTTCTGCCCGCAGCTGTGTGAGAAGACCGGCAGCCTGCTGCTCTGTGAGGGTCCCTGCTGTGGGGCCTTCCACCTGTCCTGCCTCGGGCTGTCGCGACCCCCGGAGGGGAGATTCACCTGTGGCGAGTGTACCTCAGGCAAGTGCCATCCCGGCTCCGCAGTCACCAGGCTGGTTCCTGGGCAGGTGTCCTCTTCACACCGAGGGCTCGGGCCTCCTTCATAGGTGTGACCAGCTGAGCACAGGTCCCTCCATGCCCCTGGTAGGTAGTTTCCCCTTGGTGACCCCAAAATTGCTTCCCTGGCTACCTTCCATCAGGTGGTAGGTGTGACTACTTCCAAGAAAGGGTCACTCAAAATGAGCCGGGTGTAAGGTGACTGGCAGGGTGAGATCCTCTGGGCAGTGGGAGCCTTGCTCTGTGTGAGGTGGGTGTGGTCGGGACCTAGCCGGTCACGGGATGCTGACGTTCACAGGAACGTGGGGCTATTCCCAGAGCGGCTGCTCAGACCTCGCCCGCACGGCAGCCATCACTGGTCACCTGTCTGCAGCCAGCTCCTGACTGTGCTCAGAACAAACCCTCAGTCAGGACACACCGATTCTTCCAGGGAGCTCCCCCAGGTCACAGCCGTGCACTGGACACCCCGCCCTGGGGCACCAGGCCTCTAAGGGGTTTTCCGCGTGGTCGGTCACCATGCTCATTGGGACGGTGAAAGCCTTTCTCCCTAGGAGCCCCCGTTTCTTCCTGCTTCTCACTCACTTGAGTCGGCACCCACGGGGCTGCTGGTCACTTCCCGGTCCTCCGGGTGAGGCTGGAGCTCAGACCGCAGCGCCGCCCCCTGACAGGGACCTGCGAGGCCGGTGTGGGCAGCTCTGGGCGCTGGGAAGTGACGCACGTAGTGCCCGGCCGGCTGGCTAATTCTTGCTCTCTGTCCCTCCGCCCCGCCCCCAACCACTTGTTAGGGCTGCACTCGTGCTTCGTGTGCAAGGAGAGCGAGGCAGACGTGCGGCGCTGCGTCGTGTCGCAGTGTGGGAAGTTCTACCACGAGGCGTGCGTGAGGAAGTTCCCGCTGACCGTGTTCGAGAGCCGCGGCTTCCGCTGTCCCCTGCACAGCTGCCTCAGCTGCCACGCCTCCAACCCCGCCAACCCGCGCCCCTCGAAAGGTACGCAGGTGGGGGCCGCGGCACCCCGGGGTGGGCGCAGTGCGGTCTGCCTCCCCGCCCCTGACTCGCTGCCACCGGCTGGGGTACAGTTTCTCCTGGCACAGGACTTGCTCCCTGCCCCTTCCGGCTCCCTTTCCTGCCTTAAAGGTCATCTTAAAGATCCTTCATCTGAGGGGGCCTCTGAACCGGTAGATTCTATTCTTACTTTAATGGTTCTTCATCACGAGGAAGATACTTTCAAATCTGCTATTACTTTATCTTTGGTGTGCATCATTGAGGAGGACAAGCTACCTCTACCACCAGGGCACCTGTGGCCACGTCGGGTGTTTTGGGGGCACATGCTGGCTGCGTCGGTGCCAGTGTGGGGCCCTGCCACACCGGCTGCAGTGCCCAGATGCCCTCCAGCAGCAGCACCTGGGCCAGGAGTCTTCTTTTAGAGTTTGGCATTTTGAATGCCTGACCGTCTCCTCAAACACCTTTTTTTGTAAAAAGCTTTGCCTCAAAGAGATGTGTTTTCACGATGTCTGTTAACCACCCTTACCCCCCACGTCCTGGTTACATTCTCATCAGATACTTCCCGCTGATTTCAGCACTGATGTCCTGAATGTGGCACTCGGTGGCTCTCCCTGCCCCGCCCTGTGCTGGGCCTTCAGCCTGTCTCTCTGCCTCAGGCAAAATGATGCGGTGTGTCCGCTGCCCCGTGGCCTATCACAGCGGGGACGCGTGTCTGGCCGCGGGCTGCGTGGTGGTCGCGTCCCACGGCATCGTCTGCACGAGCCACTTCACCGCGCGCAAGGGAAAGCGGCATCACACCCACGTCAACGTGAGCTGGTGCTTCGTGTGCTCCAAAGGTGAGGCCGCCTGCACCAGGCACCGGCCAGGCGTGCGGGAATGCTCAGGGAGTGCTAGTCTCATGGCCTCGGGCCGCAGCCCCTCCGCCCCCAGGAGCCACCTGCAGAGGGCCCTTTGGGGCCATGCCCGGTCGGCCGTCTGCGCCCCGTGCACGTGGTGTTTCCCGTGTATTCCCGTGGGGCGGCGGCCTGCGATTTCCTCAGTAACCACCGTCATTTCAGGCGCGTGGGAAGCTGTTAGGTGATGTCAAACCTGCTTCTGTGCCGGCCCCCTGACTGGGAGCGGGCGTGTGGGAGTGCCGACGCAGGCCTGTCCTTGCAGGCGGGAGCCTCCTGTGCTGTGAGTCCTGCCCGGCCGCCTTCCACCCCGACTGCCTCAACATCGAGATGCCCGACGGCAGCTGGTTCTGCAACGACTGCCGGGCGGGGAAGAAGCTGCACTACCAGGACATCGTCTGGGTGAAGCTGGGGAACTACAGGTGTGAGAGCCGGAACCTGTGCCCGTCTCCTTGCTCAGTGTTTTTACAGTGCTTGCAGTGTTGAAATGATTGTCATTCTCTCTGAAGAGTCTGTGAACCCTGTTTTTAATATTTATAATAGATGGTGGCCGGCAGAAGTTTGCCATCCCAAAAATGTTCCCCCAAATATTCAGAAAATGAAGCACGAGGTTGGAGAATTCCCTGTGTTTTTCTTTGGGTCTAAAGATTATTACTGGACGCATCAGGCTCGAGTGTTCCCGTACATGGAAGGGGACCGGGGCAGCCGCTACCAGGGGGTCAGAGGCATCGGAAGAGTCTTCAAAAATGGTATGGACATTTCCAGGGGGAGTAAATAGCAATTGTGGTTCTAATCCTGATTTCTGCTTTTAAAAAAGAGTTTGTTTATTCATTTTAGAGAGAGGAGAGAGAGATAAGGGGGAGGGGAACGGGGAACATCAACTCATAGTAGGTGCTTCTCCCGTGTGCTTTGACTGGGCAAGCCCAGGTCGACGGGCTTGTCCACTGCACCACCACAGGTCAGGCCTGATTTCTGCCTTTTGCAAGTGTGGTTTCTGTAGAAAACCCTGGAGTAAGCATTCTAGCTGTACTTTATCTGTTTTTTTAAATTTATTTTTATTTTTTAATTTTTTTTATTCAGTGAGAGGACGGTAGGCAGAGATAGACTCCCACATATGCCCTGGCCAACCAGGATCCACTTGGCAGGCCCCTACCTGGCAGGCGATGCTCTGCCTGGCTGGGCTGCAGCTCTGTTGCTCAGCGACCCAGCTATTCTAGCACCTGAGGCTGAGGCCATGGAGCCGTCCTCAGCGCCCGGGACCAACTTTGCTTAAACCATTGAGCCATGGCCGTGGGAGGGGAGAAAGGGGGAGGGGAGGGTGGAGAAGCAGATGGGCACTTCTGTGTGCCCTGTCTGGAAATCGAACCTGGGACTTCCACATGCTGGGCCAATGCTCTACCACTGAGCCAACCAGCCAGGGCTAGCTGTTCTTTAAGCAAGGTATTTGCCAACTGATGTGCTGAGTGTGGAATGGGACTATGATGGTAACTCCCGTCGTGCTGGTTTGGGGTTCCTGTCACGGGAACGCCTGAAAGCCGTTTGTAGGAAATGACATCAGAGATGATCGCAGGCGTTTCTTCTAGCCTGCTGTGTATGTGGGGGGGGGTGCAGGGGCTTGCCCGCTGCCTAGACCGCAAGCCCTGGGCTTGCCTTGCCTGTCAGCAGCACTGGGCATCAGCTGCGGGCAGGTAGACTGATGCCCCGCCCCCAGTTACACAGCCAGATGTACGATATCATCAGGTGACGAGACAGGACAGGAATGCAGCCACTGGGCTGCAGGAGGCGTGCTCACGCCGGGATGGGAGTGAGGGTGGGCAGCTGCATGTGGCCAGGTCGGGGAGAGCCCGCGTCAGAGCCGACGGCGCTGCCATGGCTCAGGGAGTGGCAGAGAGCTGCAGGCTGCCCCGCACAGGGAACCTCTGTCCCCTGGGCCTCGGCACACAGCAGGCACCAGGTCTGAATGAGGGCGTTTTACATCAAAAGATGTTCAAAAGCTGTTACTGAGAGAGGTTGAAATTGCGAGGGAGCTGACCTTGTTGAGTGCTGGCTGGTGCTTGGGCCAGCTGGGCTTCCTCGGTGGTGGAGGCCTGACTAGTGACCAGCTCCGTCGGGCCAGCCCCGTCTGCCCAGTGCTGACCCTGGTTCTTGTCCCTGACTGTGGCTGAGGGGTGCGGCTGTAGCGGTCACCCCTGACAGCAGTCTGCCCGGTGAGCCGGCTGGCGCAAAGCCCCACTGGGGTCTCGGCCAGCTGGGTGTCTTTGCGGCTGTTTGGGTTAAAACTTTATGTAGCATCTAAAACCTTCCCTTTGACAGTTTTGCAAACCCTCTAGTTTTATGAAAACTGGAAAATACACTTAGTGAGATGGGAGTTTGAAGCGAATCGTTAAAGCACAGAGCTTTATGGGTTGGGGTGTCTATTTACTAAGACCTTCTGCTCATCTTTCTCTGACATTTCAGCACTGCAGGAAGCCGAAGCTCGTTTTCGTGCAATCAAACTTCAGAGGGAAGCCAGAGAGACGCAGGAGAGTGAGCGGAAGCCCCCGCCGTACAAGCACATCAAGGTGACGGTCAACAGCCCAGGCGCCGTCGTGGGATGTCTTGTGCATGTGTGTTGCGTGACGACAGTGCGAGGGATACCGTGAGCAAGCCTCTCTCACAGGCAGGCAGATAGCAGATGCTGTTGCCTCGCGCGTGTCCTCGTGCACCGTGGGTGCAGGGCCAGGGGCGCCGTTTGCCTGTGAGCATGAGTCTCAGCCTCACCTCCTGGCCGGGCGGCCTAGAACAGGAGGGACGAGACGACATTCTGGAGCCATTGTCACCATTGCTGGAGATAAGCTAGGGCCGGAGGTGGTCGGCCCAGGCCTGTGCCCAACTGGAGCCTCTGAGACAGAATGGCACGCCCACCTGCAGGGGCGTGGGGAGCGGGGAAGGGCGGCCGCTGCTGCGCGTGGCTCTGCATCTACTGCTGTGGGCTCAGGAGTGCAGGACGTGCCCCCGGCACACAGCTCGGCTCCGATACACGGTCAGAGACCCGTGCTGGCCGGTGCTTTGGTGGCAGTCCTGTGTGGGCTGCAGACGGACTGTCCCTGTGGTGAGCTTTACTGCATCTGCTCAGGGAAAAGTCCCCAGGAGCCAGAAACTTGCGGGTTCTCGAGGCGCAGTCTAGGCGCTCCCCAAAGCACCGCTACTGCCCCCACGGTTTCCCGAGCGCTGCCCTCTGCTCTGGCTTCTTCTCAGTTTTCTTTGCTACTTGGTCGTAGGGTCCCTCTGGCTCCGTTAATAACAAAGTGAGGTCACAGCACAGAGACTGCCCTGTGCCCACCTCCTCCCGTGGGCACCTGTGGGTGCCCAGTGTGGAGGGTCGGACAGATGTGGGGCTGTGAGGAGAGCAGGGCTCGTCAGGCAGGGGCCGGGCGCCGCCTGTGCTGAGCTGTGTGTGTGTCCTCCTGTGACGACCGCCTGGCTGGACAAGGGGCAGGACTGCAGGCACACACGTGTGCTGGGTCCCCACCTCCCACAGCTCCTGGGCCCGGCGGCCTGTGTGCGCCTGGGCGGGCCGAGGGCCCTTGCATGGTGTTTGTTTTTGTTTTCAGGGAGAGAGAAAGACAGGAAGGGAGAGAGATGGGAAGCATAAACTCATAGTTGTGTCACTTTAGTTTATGAATTGTTTCCCATATGTGCCTTGATCTGGGGGCTCCAATCCAGCCCAGCCAGTGACCCCTTTCTTAAGCCACTGACCTTGGGCTTCAAGCCGGAGAGCCCAGCTCAAGCTGGCAACCTCAAGGTTTTGAACCTGGGACCTCAGCATCCCAGATTGACAGTCCACTGTGCCACTACCAGCCAGGCCCAAGGGCCTCCGTGATGTGGACTCCTGCTGGGTCCCCCACTGGGCCTGGGCCACCGAAGCTTACAGACCCAGGAGACTGGCAAGGTGGGGTAAGGGCCCCGCCGGGTGCCGGGCAGCACGCCCTTGTGTGTGGGCTGAGGCAGGTTACCTGTCCCTGCAGGTGAACAAGCCCTATGGCAAAGTGCAGATCTACACGGCCGACATTTCTGAGATCCCCAAGTGCAACTGTAAGCCCACGGATGAGAACCCTTGTGGCTTCGACTCGGAGTGTCTCAACAGGATGCTGATGTTCGAGTGCCACCCGCAGGTGTGCCCGGCCGGAGAGTTCTGCCAGAACCAGTGCTTCAGCAAGCGCCAGTACCCTGAGACCAAGATCATCAGGACGGACGGCAAGGGCTGGGGCCTGGTCGCCACGAGGGACATTCGAAAGGTCCGTCCCCCCCTCAGGCTCGCGGTCCAGCGGCTCCTCAGGTGGACTCAGTGTGCTCTGAACGCACGTGGGAAGGGGGGTGTTGGAGTGATTTTGAGTCCTCACAGTGGGAGGCTGTGAAGCATGCCCTGGAGGTCGAAGCATGCCCTGGAGGTCATCTGCTCACATGGAGCTTGTCCTCCTGGAAGTGGGCCCTCAGGCAGTGCAGGTGCTGCTTGTGCGAAGCGGAAGGCGGGAAGGAGCGCTTCCCGCAGGGGCCGCCGTGGGGGAGCCAGGCAGTGATTGACGCTGCTGGTCTGCGCTGTGTCACCAGCCCTCCTCTGACCCCAGGGGCAGTTTGTGAACGAGTATGTCGGGGAGCTGGTCTGCTCTGTGTCACCAGCCCTCCTCTGACCCCAGGGGCAGTTTGTGAACGAGTATGTCGGGGAGCTGGTCTGCTCTGTGTCACCAGCCCTCCTCTGACCCCAGGGGCAGTTTGTGAACGAGTATGTCGGGGAGCTGGTCTGCTCTGTGTCACCAGCCCTCCTCTGACCCCAGGGGGAGTTTGTGAACGAGTATGTCGGGGAGCTGATCGACGAAGAGGAGTGCATGGCGCGGATCAAGCATGCGCACGAGAATGACATCACTCACTTCTACATGCTCACCATAGATAAGGTAGCCTCCCCGTCCCCGTCCCCGCAGCTGGGCCGGCAGTGTCCTCGGCCTGGTGCTCGTGCAGCCACTGCCGGCATGTACACTGGGCGGCTGCTCTGTGAGACCAGTGCAGGGTCTCTTCCGGCTCCCGAGGGCCGGAGCCAACAGCCCCCCGGTGAGAGAGGGGACATGCTAAACGTCCTCCATGGCAGGGTGCCGTCTCCGGGCGTCACCGCCTACGTGAGCCCAAATTAGTAAACCATTTGGGATAAAGGTCTGCCGGTAGGGTCGGCGATCTCGGAAAAAGGGAGGATCAAGACCCTCTGGACAAGTGGAACGGGTGACAGGTGCACCAGGGACGCGCCTGCCGGCCCTGGGCCCTTCCAGGGCTCCTGGTGTGACTGCAGCTACTGCAAGGTGCAGACTGACACCCCCTCTGCCACGCCCTCTCTTTGTGGGGTGGTGAGGGAGGCCGGTGCCTTACCATGTTCCAGGGTCTAAATTTAAATTTGTATGTTGTAAAAAGTGCCACATTGCTCGGTGAACACACAGAGTGTTCTCTGAAATGACCACGTGCCCAGGACACCAGCTGAAGCAGAAGAACCCGGGACACATGGGAGGGGTCACAGAAGTGAGCGGGCAGAGCCCACCTGCATGTTCGCAGAGCGCAGCGCCCTCCGTAGAAGGGTGGGCTCTGGTCTCACTGAGACAACAGCAAGCCTGAAAGAACAGTGAGGGGTGTATCAGGTGGCTAAAACCAGAAGAGATTAGAGATCACAAATAGCAGAAGACATCGAGGGACAGATTGGTCTGGCTTGAACACACAGGCACCCTGAGGATTGCCCTGTAGTCATGACGGTGAGCCCAGTAGGGGGGTAGGAAGGTGACAGCCCTCCAGGCAGCAGCGCAGCAAGGCGGAGACTGGGAGGTGGAGACACGGAGGGCCGAGACAGCCCGCGGAGGAACAGCCACACGCACAGGTGGAGAGGTGACACCTTGCAAAGGTGGTTGGGATTTCAGTTACAGGACTAACAGTATTTCAGTCCATGCAGAATGCCAGTCTGCACGCTTGAGCCGTGTCTTCAGCCGTGAGAGTGGACCTCTGTGAAACGTGGCCCAAGCCCAGCACCAGAGACGGGCAGCAGGCGGGGCCGGTTCCTAGGGCTGCGGCCTGCGCTCCCGCGGCGACACGGGTGGACTGAGCTGGGGAGTGGGTAGGTGGTTACAGTGTAGGTGGGGGGCCGTGCCAGCTAGACCCCGAGTGCGGAAAGCAAGGGTTGGTCCAGTAGTTGCATAAACTGAGGAAGTTTGCGAAAAGCTGCTATGAAGTTCAAACACCTGTGAGAAAGTTCTTGACACGCATTTATTCAGAACGTGTACAAAAGCGGAACCCGATAGCCAGTCAGAGAAACAGGATGCCAGCAGGCCAGCTGCCCAGGCCCCAGCACAGTGCCGCCTGCGTCGGGGGCAGGTGTCCAGGAGGCCTGGAGGACTTGGGCAGATGCTAGCCCCTGCGCAGGCGCAGGACTGCAGTCTTGCCACAGTGAAGGTGGCGACGGGCAGGTGAGCAGCACTGTGCCCGGTCAGGGTCTGTCCCTGCTGTCCCCAAGGTTTGGTTGTCGCAGCGTCCAGTGTGGTGAGAACAGAAAAGCGTGGTCTGAGGCCATGTCTGTTGTTCAAGGGGCAGAGTAGTATGGGTGTGCGTGTGGCCCGCTGCACGGGCCAGCCCTGGGGGCTTTGTCACAGGCTGGCTGGCCCACATGGCAAGGGGCCTGCCCATGACGGGCCCATGGCTGCCTCCATGCCATGCTCTTGGTGCCATGGAGCTCCACGTTTGTTTGTCCCCGTCACAGACGTGGTTTTGGTCCACTGGTGACCGACAGTTGACACGGACTTGTTTGCGGTACCTGGCCGGGCCTGTCACAGTGAGGTGGCCCGTCTGGAGCCCGACCCTGTGGTGTGCAGGCGGGGATCTGGGTGGCCCGTGGCCCACGGCTGGGCGATGGCACCGCCTCTGGACTTAGCCGCAGTCAATGTGGGCATCCTTGGGCACTTGCCTGTGGCTGGCCTGCCCACTGGCTCTCAACATGTTCCTTCTGGGCCTCTGACTTGGTGACATTGGTGTCACAGTATGAAGTCGAGTCTCAGCGCTTCCATTTTCGTTTCCTCAGCTGTGTAGAGGTCGGGCCCCTCGCCCTGCGTGTGGGGTGTGCCTGCTCTCGTAGTCGTGTGTGCCCTGCGCCCGTTCGTAACTGCGGTGGTCTTGTCTTCTCTGTGTGAGCTTTGGGGACAGTTGGTGTTGACCTTCAGCATCCTGGCTCCCTTGTTTCTCACCCAGTGGGTGGCGTTGGGACCCCCGGCTCCTGCTGCAGGCTCCCCAGGGCTTGGTCCTGTCCATGTGGTCCTGACCCGCCCTCTGTGAGCGACAGAAACAGGCCTGGATTGGGGGTGTCCTGTGTGAGTGGACACAGGAGACCATGGTTTCCAGTACGACACTGGAGGCACAGCCATCTCGTGACCCTGAGACCCCCTGAGGTAGGCCTAGTGGCCGGGAGTTGGCCATGTGTCATTGCTACTTGAAACGTGAGTTGTACCTTGCAGGACCGTATAATTGATGCTGGCCCCAAAGGCAACTATTCCCGGTTCATGAACCACAGCTGCCAGCCCAACTGCGAGACCCTCAAGTGGACGGTGAACGGCGACACTCGCGTGGGCCTGTTTGCTGTGTGCGACATCCCTGCAGGTACAGCTCCGGGCGTGTGGCCAGGACGGGCGGTGAAAGCTGTGTGTTCAGTTGTGAGTGTGTCGAACGAGGCAGACCTGTACTGCTGAGGGCGGTCGCGTAGGCATGGTGGCCGCAGCACACCTGGCGGCTGGGTGAACGCTTCCTGGCAAAGATGGGCGGTGCTTCCACGGGGCTTGTCTGCTGTCGCCAGGGACGGAGCTGACCTTTAACTACAACCTCGACTGTCTGGGCAACGAGAAGACTGTGTGCCGCTGTGGAGCCTCCAACTGCAGCGGCTTCCTCGGGGACAGGCCGAAGGTGAGGGCCCCGCTCCCCAAACACGCTCCTACAGTCACAGGCGGCCTCTTCCGAGGTGGCCCGCTGCCAGGATGGGCATGGCATGGGTGTGGGCGAGGCTGGCCCGTTTGTCCGCACTCCTCCCAGTGCTGTGTCCAGGGCTGCAGCAGCCGGGGCTGGGCCCCTGGGGGCAGTGGGTCCCAGGACTCCACAGCATCAGGGTCACTGCTGTCCTGGGCTGGTGGCTGCCTCACTCGTCTCTACCCCTGTTGTCCTCTGGCCTCTCCCCACCTGTCTTCTTTTTATAAGGACAGCAGTCAGACCGGATGAGGGGCCCCATGCCAGTGACCTCACCCTGAATTACATCAGCAACAACCCTGTATCCAAATGCGGCCACACTGGGAGGTTGCAGGAAGGACATGAGTCTGAGGGGCACATGGGCGTCTGCCTCTCCCGTGTCTCCATACCCATCGCTGCCCTTCACTGGTGGGGAGGCCTGGTGTCCTTGTCCCTGCTCTGGGCCGTGGGTCTTGTCTGCTGAGAGGGGCTTGTCCTTGCTGGGCCAGGGCACGGCCTCACCCGTTCTTCTCCGCCAGTGTCACTGCTTCAGTCGGTGCCTTTATTATTATTTTCTTTATTTTTCCATTGACTTGAGAGAGAGCGAGGAAGAGACAGAGAGGAGAGAAGGGCATCAGCTCGCCGTTCCGCTTAGTTGTACACTCATTGGTGCTGCTTGTACGTGCCCTGACCAGGAATGAACCTGCAACCTCAGTGCATGGGATGGCACTCTCCACTGAACCACCCAGCCAGGGCTGGTCCATGCTGGTTTTTTTACACGAACTGTGCTTAATTCTTAATCCTAGACCTCAGTGGCACCGTCTTCAGAGGAGAAGGGGAAGAAGAGCAAGAAGAAGAGCAGGAGGCGCAGGATGAGAGGCGATGGGAAGAAGGTGTCCGAGGACGAGTGCTTCCGCTGTGGCGACGGCGGCCAGCTGGTCCTGTGTGACCGCAAGTCCTGCACCAAGGCCTACCACCTGTCGTGCCTGGGCCTGGGCAAGCGGCCCTTTGGTGGGTCCAGGGTCACACTTGGTGGCTGTTTTGGGGACGGCGTCCCCGGCCTGGGCGGCGTGGGCGCAGGCGCATCCCGGGGAGACCCTGGCAGCAGTGGGCGAGTGGCACTGTGCCCTCAGGAGGAAAAGCAAAGCCCTGCCCCAAAGTAAGGAAAGCCAAGTGCTGTCAAAAGAACAGTCAAATGTGTTTATTGAAAACCATGAGTTTGTATGGCAGAAGGCGACAGAGCCAGGCTGACAGACTGTCAGAGAGGTCTGTGGGGGTGTGGCGTCACCCCGACTTAACACAGCCCTTGGGAAGGTCAGGGTCCAGCAGCAGACCGGCGGGGCTGCGGCTGGCCCGAGGTGGGGGGCTTCCCTGCGTGTGACAGTGGGGCGGGCGTGAGGCCTGGTGCCTGCTGCCCGTCTGATAGCGTGGTCTTGTTGCAGGGAAGTGGGCGTGCCCCTGGCACCACTGCGACGTGTGCGGCAAGCCCTCGGCGGCCTTCTGCCACCTCTGCCCCAACTCCTTCTGCAGGGAGCACCAGGGCGGGGCGGCCTTCAGCCACACCCTGGACGGGCGGCCCTGCTGCGGTGAGCACGACTCGGGGGCAGAGTGCATGGCCGGCGTGAAGGCTCAGGAGTCCTTTCCAGAACCCGTGAAACCCAAGGGCAAGAGGAGGAGAAGGAGGTGTTGGCGGAGGGTCACGGACATCAAATAGCCCTGGGGGGCTTGGGTAGATCGAGGGTGGCCAGGGTCCAGCCTGCCTGTGGGTGGGGCCAAGCGTGAAGACTGGCCAGGGGACCCAGGGCGGGGCCCCGAGACAGCGAGACAGCCGTGTGGGCCCCCTCGGGAGGGGGCGCCCCTACCACTGAGCCATCAGCAGCGCCCGCTGCACCCGCACTGACCACCGTCTGAGCCGTGTGGTTCAGGGCGTCCAGGACAGCTGCCTTGCCCACAGCATTACAGACACACTTGAGTTGCTGCAGGTGTCAACATTCCCTCCCACTCGATCTTTTTAGGTTATGATTGAAAAGTAATTGGCATATGAAATGTTTTTATCTCACCCAAACTGTAGTCTAGTGTTTTTCTAGAGTCACTGTTGTCTCTTGAATCGGAACATTGTTTCTTGGCCTGCTTACCTGTCGTTACCAACTCAGGAGGGACCAGGTCGGGCCTGCTGGGCAAGGACCCAGAGCCCAGCTCCTTGGAAACCATGATTTTGATCATTAGTTTTGCTTTTATGAAACTAATGTGAAGTTTTTCCTCAGAATATTCCTTTTTCATCATGGTAAGAAGCTGGCCCAGGAATGGTGATAGTGATAGTATTTTAAGATTTCCCGTCGTTTTTTCTCTTGTGGATTTGAACTAAGTGTTGCTGCTGTGCCAGCCGTCAGCTTGCAGGTCCTGCTGAGGAGCAGCCTCCCCGGGCAGCTCACCTGGGCCGTTGCCCAGGCTCAGTAGGTTCTTACCAACACTTGGGGAACGACTGTATGGTTGTTTTTTTTTTTAAATTTTGAGTGTTCTTTACCAGTTTCTGGCTTTTATCCTCAATATATTTTTGCTAAACTCATTTCACAATTACCACCGACTGAGCCGTGTGTTTACTGATGCGTCCCCGAGTCCTCCCGGCAGGTCTGAACCAGCGGGGTTGTGGCCTGTGTGTCTGCTTAGTGCTGACTGGCTGAGGGGAGGCTGCGCTGCAGTCCGCCTGGCCCAGAGCGACCCGCGGGGCCCCCCAGACCCACAGAGCTGGGAGATGGGCGTCTCGCCAAGTGTTCTTTTCAGGGCCCAAGAAGAGACCCCGAGGTTAGAACTGGCCCCTGAAGTCGTGTCCACTGCCTCACACTTTGCGCCTCTGACCATGGACACAGTTGTGCTGGTCACATGTGCTCAGCCAGGTCTGGGTGTGCCTAGCAGTGTTCATGGGAGAGTCCTAGGGCATGAGAAACATTTGGGAGGCACTCAGCTCTCTCTGGAAGATGTGCTTCTGCTTTTCTAGAGCCTCTCGACCCTGGGAAGTTGGGAGCCCCCTAGAAAAGGGGGAGCAGTCTTCCAGGCACTGTGTGCGCTCAGAGGGCCAGCTTGCCTTCATGCGCAAGGGGAGGGGAGGAGGGGCCCTCAGCAGCAGGCGCTTCTGACCATCTGAATATGTAGTTCCCAAGAACATCTGCCCTGCAGAAAACTTGACACATTGGTTTGTTGCTCATGGACTCTGGCCTTGAATCGCAGGGTGGCCTTCGCCCCGGGGGGCCTTTCTCCACTTTCCTGTGGTTTTGTGACATGAGCTGGGGGGATGTCTACAGGTCATGACCCTGGTGAGGTTCTGGGTGTGAGGCCCCCTGGGGCCCCACAACTCCCGAGAGCTGGCTGGCAGGACTTGTACGGACTGGCCATCCCCATGGCCTCTACCAGGATCCTGGACAGTGACGGCTTATAGAATGGAAGAGAAAACCAGAGCTGTCCCCAGTGGCTTGGGCACACGTGGCTCAGTCTGTGTGGAAACGCACTTGTCTGATAGGACGGGACTGCGGAGTGTTTCAGCTCGGAACTTTCTCGTCTTCAAGGACTGGCTTGGTTCATAGGTTTGCGCTTCTGCCCTCGGTGCTGAAGGGTGTCTCAGTGGTGGGTCGAGAGGCCTGGCAGTGCTCACACCACAGGTGGCACACAAGGCAGGGCGTGGCCGTGCTCTGCAGATGCCAGAGCCCAGGTGCCGGCTGGTGTCACTTCTTTCCCACCAGCTAAGGACTGGACGTCAGAACATCAGAAGTGGTTTGCAGTGCACTTTGGGGAGCAGAGGAACTTATTTCCGTATTTGACAGTAGTTAAAAACCTTGTGATTTTTGAGTCACTTTGATACTTCCAAATTTTTAAAATGTCCTTTCTTTACAAAACTTATTAGGAAAGTGATTTTCAATGTGGTTGCCTTCTTTCCAAAATTGGCTAAGGAGCAAATAACACTAACTTTGAAAATCTTTAGAAAACCAGTTTGTGAATCCAAGTCCCTCCGGCTCAGCGGGCCCTTGTGCTGTCTGAGTGGGCGTGACTGCATTTTGGGGATCAGTCTTTCTGAACTTTGGCTTCAACCCTGTCATTGATGTGAAGCAGAACCAGAAGAACTGCCCAACACCTCAGGATTCCTCGGTGTCAGGAACCTGTGTCCACGTGTGGTCATGTCTGCCCGGCCAGCACTGACCTGGGAAGGTGGGTGGCACCCCCCACCTTTGGCAGGGCCCGGGAGGCTGTTTGCTTGGCCGTGACCACATGTGGCACCCCAGTACGCAGTGAGAGGTCTGTTCGTTCTCCAAGGAGCGCCCTCGTTCCCCGGGCCCCAGACACACTCAGGTCTGTGCTCCTGACATCTCTGAAGTGTTATCTCGAGAAGGAACCCCGTGTCCAGAGCCCCTCTTCCTGAACTACCTTTTCAGAAACTAAGTAAAGCTGTTCTAATGAAAGTTAATGCCAACGGCTATTAGTTGCCAAATTCTTGATCCTATGAGGAGTGCAGTGTTTGATGAATGTTAGTAAATACTGTGTCCATGATGGTGTCCACCATCCCGTTCAGATGTGAAATACCGTCAGAATTAGATATAAATTTACATGTTCCTATTGGTGTCTTACTTGATACAAGGTCAGGCTCCTTTTAGGAATACTGGGTGCTATCACCAGTTTTGATAGACTCAAAAACTTGAAGTTAATGTCTAGGGGTAAATATACTGAAATGTAGATTTGGGAACTGCCAATATTGGGGGGAAATAGCATTTAAAGTGGGAAGTTGTGTTTGGAAAATTGTGTATGAGTATTTTTGTATTAAAAAAATTTGAAAGACTTTTATCTTAAACTTCTCTTATGTGGAATCACACTCTGAATTCTGGGGTCTATCCGCGGCACAGTCTGCTGACAGCCCCCCTCAGAAGGGCTCCATCCTCACACTGTCACTCTGCTTTTGACTGGCCAGGGCGAGACTAACAAATACAAAAACAGCAACTGTAGTTCTGATCTTGGAAAAATGTATTTTTAATTTTAAAAAATATGTTGGTTCCAAATCCCCATTAAAGGCGACATGGTCAGGCGGGCGGCCCCGCCTGAGGGCACACGCTGGCGCGGACACAGCTGACTCCCTGTAGAGGAGCTAACCCTCCTCACAGCGAGCGAGCGCAGTGCCCACGCCCGGCCGTGTGTGCTCCCGCGAGCCCGCCCACCCTGCTCGCCGTCGTGCCGGGCACCGCCTTTGGTCCCCTCCCTCGTGGGCGGTGGAATTTAAGAGAAATAAAAAAGGTAAAAGTCTAACAGGCAGACCTGTCACTAAAATTAGGAAGTTATAACTTTTTTGGTTAACTTGAACGTTCAAAAATGTAATATTGAATCCAAAAAAGTGTCTTAGATCGCACAAAAAGTAACCCATATTAAAAGTCTAAAAAGTCCAAAACACCCCACAGAGAAAACTCCAGAGGCCAAGGCAGCTGGGGTGCAGCAGCTGGCGAGGCTGCCGCTCAGCAAGGCCGCGGGCAGCCCTAGGACACGTTGGCCATGGGCTTGTACTTCTTGAAGCGCGTCCACTGGCCCGTGGCGTAGTTCATCTCGAACACCGTGTCCACCAGCATGGTGGTGCTGCCCTGGCCATCCGACTTGGGCAGGTCCTCCGTGTGCTCACTCAGCTTAATCTGGATCACGTCGCCTTGCTCCTGGCACGGGTTCTCTGTGGGGGCGGGGGCGGCTGGGTGGGTGCCTGGGGCCTCGGGACTGCCCCCCCCCCGACAGCCCACCACCCCACCAGGGCGGGCCCCACAAACCCACCTCGGGAGCCAGCCATGAAGCCCAGGATGAGGGCCTTCTCGGGCCGCGTGACTTTGTTGGCCGTCTTGAACATCTCCTGAGCGGCAAATATCTGCTCTCTCTGCACGTGCGGTGAAGGGTGTGAGTGTCTGCCAGCCGCGCCAGCCCCCCCAGAACACTGCTATGGGGCGGGGGCGGGCGGGTGAGGCCACAGTACCCACCTGGTGGCCCGCAGCCTCTCCAGGGCACACCTACCGTGAGTGACAGGTTCTTCTTGGGCTGCTGCTGGGCAGGAGGCTGGGCCTGGGGGGCCACCAAAGCCACCGGAGGTGCCTGGGCAGCAGGGGTGACGGCCGGGGGTGTGGTGGGCGTCAAGGGCGAGGCGGGCGCTGGGGGTGTGGGCGTGGCTGGGCTCGGGCCGCTGTTGTACATGGGTGCCCTCTGCTTGAATGGTGCCTGCAGGGCAGTGCTCGGGGGGCCGGGCTCCTCAGGGGGCCGGCTGGCCTGCAGGCTGTCTTCCCGGGAAGACGGGGCTGTGTGCACAGGTAAGCCCATTGAGGGGCTGGCGTGACGGGGCCCTCCTTCCCCCCAGGCTCTGTGCTGGGCCCTGCCACTCCCAGAGAGGGGACTGGCCCTGCTCGACTTCCCAGGCCCTGATGCTGATGGTGTCCTGCCCGAATCCACATACCGCCTGGCCTTTGCACCTGTTGGCCCTGAGACCTCGGCTCTAGAAGCTCTTGGCCCCTCTCAGGAGGCCCTCTGCCCACTGCTGTGGCAGGAGCCGTGAACAGCACCACCAGTGGGGTGGTGGGCACAGACCCCAGAGATTCCTACTCTGGATCCAGAGGGCTTAGGACTGCTCAGACTGGCAGACATCTGGGCTCGGGTCTGCTCCTGGCACTAAAGAGAAGGCAGGGAGGCAGCCTCCTTGAATCCAACCAGGTTGGCAGACCCCAAAGGCTACCTTCGGCCACCCTCTCCCTGGGGTCAAGCTCCGTCCGGGCAGGCAAAGCTGAGCCTGACCAAGTGAAAACCTCAGAGCAGAACCGCTAACCCAGTCCACGTTTCAATACCTTCTCTCTCCAAAATGCTGGAACTGTCACCTTGGCCACCCTTCCCACTCCAAAGCTGGCCCTCACTCCTGCCGCACTATGCGAGGGGCAGCTGCGTGTTGCCCCAGGGAGGACGCAGCAGGTGGATACTGGACTTGTTTCTTTAAACTGTCCTGCCCCCAGCCAGCACAGAACATGTCCTGATGCCCAGCGAAGCACCACGTGGGTGGGGGACACTGTGGTGGGCGCTCACCTGCTGGGGTGTCGGAGCTGGGCATATAGGACGAGGCCGGGACCACGCTGGGTGTGGCGGGCAGGTAGCTCGTGGAAGGCAGCGCAGGCTCACTATTTAGAGACCCGAGTTTCTGGAAGACAGAGCGCAAGACCCCTGCAGTGCTGCTGCTCCCCAGACAGGCCTCCACCGCAGGGCCTGGCCGCTGCAGCAGGCCGCAGGCACTGCTTTCCCTGGGGCTAGAGGGGCCGCCTCTGCCCGCGAGCCCCCTGCCCGGCAGCTGCTCAAGCAGAGGCCGCTGGGCTGCTTCCATTTGGTTAAGGAGCTTCCAAAGCAGCCAAACACAACAGAAAATGTACCCATTTCATGAAAACAAAACACAGCTCTGCGGTGGGAAAGAATGACCTGTCACCCAGAAGTGAGCAGCATCCTGCAGGCCAGGAGCCGCTCCCGCAGCCTGTGCCTGTGCGGGGGACGCCCCAGCAGCACCCACGCCCGGGCGAAGCCACGTCCGTGGTGTGTACACATCCCACACCAGGTGGCAGGCCCACATCGCATACCTGTCCACGTATACATACACATGCACACATCTCAGCGGCTGAGAATCGGACAAGAGAGGGCACACGGTAATGCATGTGGCGCTGGGGGCGAGACCGGCGGGCATGCAGGCACCACGCCACACGGAAGCCCTACCTGTGTGGACACCAGGCCGGCCGCGTAGTCGGGGGTGGCATTCTCAATGACTGTCTCCTCCTTGGCGGGCTTTTCCACCACTTCCGTATCTGCTGACAGAGCGGCGTCAGCGCGCCTGGCCGGCCCTCCCGAGCAGGCTCCGCAGCCGGTCCTGACACCTGCCCAGCCTGCCCTCCCCGCTGTCTCCAGGCAAAGCACAGAGTCCTCCGGGGCAAGAGCTGCCCCTGCAGCCACCCTTCCCTGGAAGGCGGCCTCACTGAGCCAAGGAACAGGCCCGTGACAGCAGGGGCACAGCCTCGCCTGCCTGGAGGCAGGAGTGCTGACTGAGCCCCCTGCTGGGCTGCAGCCACTCCCTGTGCAGACCCGGACAGGAGCCACAAGTACACACCCAGCGTCTTCCTCCTTCTCTTTGCCTCTCGGCCGGCCCTGACCGTATCCAGCTCAGAAATGTCAAGCAGCTGCCAAGACAGACAGAAGCCCACCCTTATCTTCGGTGTCAGGGGCGCCCAGGACAGCCTCGTGAGGGCCCGACACCTAGAGAGATGCGCACACCTTCACTCCCCTCTCCTTCTGCAGCGGCGTCCTCGAGGGGGGGATGGGGGTGCGGTTCCCAGCAGGGCTGAAGACACTGGGGGTGGTGGGGCTCCGGAAAGGCGCCTGCTTCGGGATGCCTTTGAGGGGGGCTACAGAGAAGACAGTACTGTCAGTGCTCCAGCGGCCGTGACAGCAGATGGCCTGTCTCCCACCACTGTGCACTCTACATTTTTCCATCAGGGGCAGAGGCACGTGGCAGCACACTCTGGAGTCGCCTCTGCCCTGTGTCTGGCCCAGGATGCCTGTGCCCGTCTCCTGGTGTTGAGCAGGCACGAGCCCAGGTCCCACAGACTTGCAGTATCTCTGAGGGTGGGTGGGGGCAACAGCCCGTGTCACCTGCGACCGTCCTGAGGAAGCGAGGGCCTGCCCTCTCCCTGTGGACAGCGCCAGGGCCTGGGTCAGCCTGCTGAAGAGCAAGGGTTTGTAGCTGCGGCTCCTTAATTGTTCACTGACTGTTTTCTCATGTGTGCCTTGGCCGGGGGGCTACAGCAGACCTAGTGACCCCTTGTTCAAGCCAGCGACCTTATGATCATGTTAATGATCCCATGCTCAAGCCAGCAACCTCAGGGTTTCGAACCTGGGTCCTCCGTGTCCCAGGCTCTCGATCTAAAGCACCACCACTGATCAGGCAACCTGTGACATTTTTGTCAAAAGCACTGAACACAAGGCCACACCTGCCGCCCTCCATCCTAACACACTGTCGCAGGCAGCACTCAGCCTGCATCCCTCCTCTGTGGGCAGGTCTGTCACAGGCTCGGCACCCTCCCTATCCCCTCAGCCAGGCCCCACATCGCCTAAGGGAAGTCGCTAGGCACCCCTGTTCCTGACGCCGGGACCCTGCCTCAGTGCTCAGCATGTGGACATGGGCAACACCCTCAGCTCCCACACAACCACCACCCAGGCGCAGCTCACAGGCCCCCTCAGCCAACAGGACCTGAGCGCGACTGGGGCCCAGGACCAAGGACAGACCTGCGGCCGCTCCTGCAACCAAGGACCAAGGACAGACCTGCGGCCGCTCCTGCAACCTGTGGCCGCTCCTCAGAGGGGCCACAGCAACCTAGGGTGCAACCAAGGCGACAGACTGGCCCGAGGTGACGGGCCCAGGGGACCACCCCTCACACAGTGACAAGTCAACTGATAACCAGACACCAGGCCCTACAAGAAAGGTCCAGGACTGGGGTCTGCATGTGACAGAAGGCAAGTGAGCCAACAGGGTGCCTACGGAGGGCACCTCCCCAAGCTTCCCTTTGACTCCAACGTCATGCTCGTCTGCCGTTTACACATGACCGTCCCGGCTGTTTGCTGGGCCCTGAGCAGCGAGGCAGTGAGTGTGAGTATGTGTGTGTGAGCGTGTGTGAGTGCATGTGTGCTGCACAGGGTGGGGGACACAGGGACATGAAACTCAGGAGGATGACATTTGGTCCACTGGGTATGTGTCCACGCCTCCCAGAGAGGCTGTAGGGTAGCCGTGTCCTCGTCATAACTACCTCTTCTGTGTCCTCACCCTGAAGGCGGGCAGGCCTAGGAGCAGTGCAGGGCCCACTGGCTGCAGCCCCTCCCTCCCGGCCTCCCGAAGCTCAGGGAGCAGCCATGTGCACTCTCTGGGCAGGCAGCCTGCCTCGCAGGACAGGCCCATGGCCGCTCCAGAGGAGAGCCTGCTTCCCTCGGGTTCTGCTCCCAGGTCCCCCTGGAAGTGGCAAACCCTCTGGGACCAGCTCTGGGTTCCGCCCATCCTTTCCACAAACAGCCAGGAGGGACCTTCCAGGCTGCCATGGGGCCAGACCTCACTATCTGAACGACTTTGCCAAACGAGGAAAATCCTCTCTCAGGTCAAACCCTCAGGCCTGATGAGTGACGGGCAGCTCTGGGCCCTAAGCCAGCCCAGAAGCCCTGTGTCTGATCTCGGCCCGGACAGAGGGCAGCCAGGGCCACTCTGGCGGGGTGCGTGCGGCCTTACTTGTGGTGTCCATCTTCCGGAGCAGCCCCCGGCCCTTGGCATGGAAGGGCACGCCCGCACTCCTCTTCAGCTGCTGGGCAGTCTCAGTGGCTGTAAGAAGAAGGGTGTAGCTGTCAGCTCTGCCGAGCTGACGGACACGGTGTGGGCGTGAGGGCTCCTGCAGCGACAGAGAGCCCGTCCCTCTACACGTACACTCACTGCTCACCCCGGAGCCCGGGCAAGTGGGAAGCTTACAGCTGCACCGGCTCTGCACAAAGCAGAGCTGCAGGGCTGAGCTGCCCAGGACAGTGGGTCCAAGGTGGGGTTCTCCCTGCCCACAACCTATGTGAGGATGTGAAGTCCCAGATGGAGGTGGGCGCCTTGTGGGCAGTCCTGGTCGAGTGTCCTCGTCAACGGTGGTCAGCAGGTACAGCCTGGTGTTCCCCTCCCACGTGCAGATGTGAGAAAGGAAACGAGAGATTCTCCTGACATGGCTCAGGGAGGGACAGAGCCCGGCACCCAGCTGACCACACAGAGGGGCCTGCGGCCTGCCGGGTCCATGAAGCCAGAATTGCGCAGGCCCAGGACACTGTCTGTTCTGAACCAAGAGTCCTGGTGGCTGCTGGGTGTCACTCAGATTCTTTGCAAACAGGGCATTTATGGGTTTAGTTAATATCAATTTCACAACCATTCAAAATAAAACAGCTCATTGAAATCTGCGTGTTGCTCTTTGGGTGAAGGACCGACCCTCCTGCCTTCCCCGGCACTTACCTCCCACACTAAGCTCACGAGCCACGATTGGGAAAAAACAGTAAGTAAATGACCAATCGCCTATAAAGCCCAAATGAGGCCGTCTGCGACTCAGGAGTAAGGTGAGTTACAGGAGCAGAACCCCCTCTGTGAGGCCGCCTGCCTCTTCACCCGCGTGCCTCAGTGGGCACAGATTTCGTCTTTGTAACAAAGATGACAGAACTTTAGCCTGAACATTCTGAAGTTTCTAAGACAGATTGTTAGAACACAGTTCAGCACAGCAAAAAAGTTTCTAAAGACACCCAAAAACTTTATGTAGGACTCTGTCTTCAAGAGACAGTGTAGGTACCAGGAAATCTGGAAGCAATCTAAGAAATGCCCGATCTGCATGGCGGTGTTTCCAAGCCCCCTTCGGAAGCAGATCCGACCCAGGCGTGTGTGCATGTGTGCGCGCATGTGTATCTGTGTGCGCATGCGTGTGTGCACGTGCATGTGTGTATGTGTATCTGTGTGCGCATGTGTGCAGTGCATGTGTGTGTGTATCTGTGTGCGCACGTGTGCACGTGCATGTGTGTATGTGTATCTGTGTGCGCATGTGTGCACATGTGCGTGTGCACGTGCATGTGTGTGTGTATCTGTGTGTGCACGTGTGCGCGGCACTCACACTTCTGCAGCAGCTCCGCCCTCAGCGTGGCACTCTTCGGTTTCCTCTTCAGCTGGAAGTGCTTCACTGGGGGCGTGAGGGGCCCGGCCAGCGTCGTCAGGGCACTCTTGTTCAGGTACCGGCACTCCAGCGGCAGCATGGCGGATGCCTCGCACTCGGTCACTGTCCGTTCAACAACCAGCACAAGGTTAGGAGGGGCCTCTCCCTTACAGAGCTAGTAGGAAACACCCAAAATGCAGCTTCCTAGTCACAGCCACGGAACACTGTGCGTGGGGCTAAGTTTGTTTTCAGAGACGGGCAAAGGGCTGGTGGCACACGGGAGGTGTCTGCCCACAGCACACGGGTCCCCAGCTACCACTCCCGAAGTCAAGTTCACTTTAGAGAAAACTTTGCTTCCCCCTTTCCAGTGTAAACCAAACAGGTGCACATACCCTTTTCTCTAAGTTCTCCTAAAATATCTTGGACGTTGGGATTCTGCTCTTCAAGATCAAGGTTGAGTGAACCCGTGTCCGGAAAGGACTTGAGGATGTCGGCGACCATGAGGACCCAGGGGTCCGAATCCAGGGTGGCCAGCTGGATGATCTCCGCCAGGGCGCCCTTCATCTGCCGGGAAGGGGACACCGGTCCTGAGCCAGACCTGTCCTGTCCCCCCACCCAGGCACTGCCGCCCTCCTCCAGCAGCAGGGACACTGTGCCAGCCCCTCGCACGGGAGTGCAGGAAAGGAGCTGAGCACCAGGGCCTGATGCTCTGTTCTGAAACAAGAGGAGCCCCTGCAAGCCCCTGTAACTGCCAGAAGGGGAGGGGCACAGGGCAACGCCGGCCCAGCCCCAGCCCTGCCCTCCTGGACCCTACGGGCTCCCTTCCTCTGTGCTCCCCAGCCCAGGGCCATCTAGCCTTCTTGGGCTCCTGCAGCCTCCGCCAGGCTGCAGCGTCCACTCGGCCCTAGTGTCCCCACCTTGGCCTGTGCCCACCCTCCCGTTGGGGCCGCCGCACCTTCACAGCCTCCCCACGGCAGTACCCGGTCTCCTCACGTGCAGCTACCACAGGAACCGTGAACGTGAAGGTCATCCAGGATGACCCAACACTTCCCGCCTTCTCCGAGTATGTGTTGCTAAGAACTAGGCCAGGCACCCAGCCGTTCAGAGAACCTAGCGAGGCATCTCGGGTGCGGAGAGCTGGGCCTCGGGCAGTGACGGGAAGGGGAGCACCGAGGAAGGCAGGGTCCTGCCACCCCACAGCTGTGGGAAGAGGCACATGCTCTGTCCTGTTCTGCCACCTGCAAGCCCAGCATGTGCCGAGGCCTCCCCGCGGCAGAGGATCGTGCGGGGGGGCTGCAGTCAGCAGGTGCTGGGGTTCAGGACGGGAAGCACCCAAGATAGCAGGAGTCTCCTGGAGCCCTCAGTAGTCGGGCCAGGCCCTGCACATCCCACAGCCAGGTGCTGGGCTCACGTTCTTCCCTCTGGACAGCACAAGAAAGGAGCGCTGGAGGAGGCCAGCATGCCAGAGGACCAGGGTGACATGGGGCGGTGTCTATGTCTCCTCAATGCCCAGGAAACTGAGTTCTCCCCCCAGGGCAGCTCTGCCCACCTGGAGCCCAGACTCCCAGGGACCCTCGTAGCCAGTGGAGTCCCCTTCGTGAGCATGTCTGCCCTGCTCCTCTACACCACAATCCCCGACAGGTGCAGTCATCACCTGACCCAAGCATTCCTCTCCTAGGCATGCACCTGAGAACTGAACCCAGTCCACAGAAACTTGTCATGAATTTTCACAGCGGCATTACTCACAATACACAACAGGTGAAGACCACCCAAGCGTTCACATTGCTCAGGACCCAGCAAATAGCCGGGATGCTAAGTCACGTGGAGGCAGCCAGTGAGCACGCCGAATACTGATGAATAATAACATGGCCCATCAACACAGTGGAACAACATTCAGTCATTAAAAAGTAATTCAGTACTGAGCCACACGGACAAACCCTGAAAATAGAGCACTAAGTTTAAAAAGCCTGTCACCAAAGACCACTACAGCACGGTTCCCTTTACCTGAAACGACCAGAAGAGGCAAACCCAGCAGACACAGGAAGTCAACTGGTGGCTGCCTAGGGCTGGGAGGTGTGGGGGAGCCTGCTAATTGATACAGGGTTTCTTTTTGGGCTGAGGAAAATGTTCTAAAATTGATGAGAATGATATACTAATAACCAATTCAACTATAAGTATTAAGTGAATTCTAAGGTGAGTTACATCTCAACAGTTATTAAAACTCATTTGCAATGAAACTAATTTTTTTAGTGCTCACTTTGGCAGCTAGATACTAAAATAATTGGAACAATACCAACCAGACTGGATGCCCTGGCCTAGTGGCTCAGTGGATAGAGCGTCATCTCAGTATAATGGGTTCTTGGGTTTGATCCCTGGTCAGGGCACATCCAAGAAGCAATCGATGAGCGCACAACTATGTGGAAAACAAGTTGATGCTTCTCTCTCTTCCTCCTCCTTTTCTCTCTCTCGTTTCCCCTTTCTCTCTCAAGTCAGTGGAAAAAAATTAAAAATGTTAAATTATTTAAACTAAAACCATAATGGTGCTGACCTAGTTAAAAACAAACAAACAGCCTGACCTGTGGTGGCGCAGTGGATAAAGCGTCGACCTGGGAACACTGAGGTCGCCAGTTCAAAACCCTGCACTGGTCTGGTCAAGGCACATATGGGAGTTGATGCTTCCAGCTCCTCCCCTCTTTCTCTCTTTCTCTCTCTCTCTCTCACACTCTGTGTTTCCTCTCTAAAAATAAATAAATAAATAACAATTTAAATAAAAAGAACTTATGTGTTAAACAAACAAACAAACAAACAACAAAGAAACCTGACCAGGCAGTGGCGCAGTGGATAGAGCGTTGAGGCTCAGGTTCAAAACCCGGAGTTCGCCAGCTTGAGCAAGGGGTCACTGGCTCGGCTGGAGCCCCGCCCCATCAAGGCCCATCTGAGAGGCAACCAGCGAACAACTACAGTGACACAACTATGAGCTGCAGCTTCTCGTCTCTCTCCCTTCCTGTCTGTCTCTAAAAGCTAAGAGTAGCCTGGCCTGCAAAAGGATGAAACACAAATTTGTGAAGTGTTCCATATAAAAATAAGTAAAATAATAATAATAACTTTTTAAAATCTAAGAATAAAAGAGAATTTCCATAACCAGATAAAAGGCATCTACCAAAAATAACAAGAAATAGAAAACTTATTGGGCAAACGTTGATAGTTTTCCGTGTGTGATCAGAGACAAGACAGTATGCTGAAGGGGCTTGGTGAGTGCCCTGAGGCAAGAAGAAGGAGAGGGTACCTGGAAAGAGGGACTACAACAGAAGGTACACAGGAAAATAAAGATTCTACAGGGAAATGGCTGCAGACAGTAAGACCTGAGCACAGACGCTATTCATAAACTCATCTTAAAAAGAAACCTTTAACATGTTTACATAACAGCATGGAAAAAATATGAAATATCTAGAAACTCATCTAACAGAAGACGGAGGCCCTTATGGAGAAAGTCATCAAGCTTTACAACAAATATTAATGAAGATCTAAATAGAAGTAAGTGCCTATACTCATAACTTAGAAGATTCAATATTGAGATGATTTAACCCCAGGATGAACTATAAATTCAACTCAGTCCTGATCGAAATCCCACCTAGTTGTGTGTGGGTGTATGTGTAACCTAAGAGATGAAAATAAGACAGTAGGAAAGTTCAAATGGCCAAGAACAGCCCAGAAGCACCTGGAGAATCAAGGGGCAGGGTCTGTTAGCTCAAGACTTAGGAATGCAGCCGCAACACCAGGACTCCATGGGTTATTAACACAGTGATATATAAACAGCCTAAAGGAACAGAGGAGAGCCCAGGGACAAACCCACAGCACAAGTGACAGCGCAAATCAAAGGGCCCTTTTTGAAATACTGAAAGTGGTTTCAACAAACGGTGCTGGGCTTGATGAGACCATCACATGGAAAGTAATAAAATGGGACCTGCAGTGTCATCACACAATTATTAATTCCAAATAGACTCAAATGGGAAAGGCAAAATTAAACTCTGAAGCAACAGCAGGGGTGTTCCCCATGATCCCTGCCCTCACCTGCCCCAGGGCCACAGAAGCACATCCGAAGGAAGACAAACTCGGCCCCAACCACCAAAGGGGAAGACAAGGCCACTCTCATCCAGCTACAGCTCAGTGTCTGTGTGCAGAACGCTAGGGCAGCCCACACTGGACGATACCTTTAACATGCCACTTTGAAAAGCCACAGCTATCCAACCTTATTTAACAACAACAACAAAAAAATCCCTACAGAACAAGGAAAAAAAAAAAAATCAGAAACAAAAGATCTGAACAGACAATTCACACACAAGAAAATCAAACCAGTGGAACCATGAAACCATGCTCAGCCAGCATGGGATGTGACGCACAGCAAGCCCGGTGACAGCAG
The DNA here is from genome assembly GCA_037038555.1 of Rhynchonycteris naso. Lineage (NCBI taxonomy): Eukaryota > Metazoa > Chordata > Mammalia > Chiroptera > Emballonuridae > Rhynchonycteris > Rhynchonycteris naso. The sequence goes on along the minus strand of CM072996.1, from coordinate 316,438,007 downwards.
TGGATCCTGGGGTGGGCGCGTCTGAGAGTTGCCAAGGGATTCAGCCTTCCAAGTTCCCACCGAAAGAAAAGAAAAGATTCTGGAACGACACGCGGCGCGTCCGATGTTAAGTAAGGAGACGTTGCAGGGGGAATCATTTCGAAACACAAGCCATTGTCCCATCACGACGCTGCGCACCTGAAACGAATAGAAGGCGGTCTTGTCCAGGACGCCTCCACAACAACAAACAGCGACGCAGGGACTTTGGAAAATAAACAAAGAAATCCACACACACCGCCCGCTGGCGAGTGGCGCGTCGCGCGGTGGGCCGAACCTGACCCAACCCCCCCGGTGGGCCCAGCTGGGCACAGAGCCATCCAGATGGAAAGTCCGGCGGCCCGAGCGCGAGCGCAGGCGCCGCTCACCACCCGCCACGCCGGCCGCCGCCAGCTGTGTCCCCGCGCGGGGACCCCGTGCTGCGTGCTCAGAGGGCGGGACGTGGCTGTCCCGGGGTCGTCCGAGGGACACGGGAGCCCCCCGCGGGGCGCCCACCGGGGCGCACGGCGCGCACGCAGCGTCGGCAACATGACCACGAAGCCGGGCGCCGACGCGGAAGGGCGGGGAGGCCGCGAGCGGGTCGCCGGCGCGCGTGGGCATGTCACACCGCACCCCCGGCCACCATGGCGGCGGCGTCGGCAGCCGTCGGGGAGGCTTCCCACCCTCCGTGGGGTCCCCAACGTTTTTTTTCTTGGAAGAACGGCGGAGTTCACGTCGCACGGAAAAGCAGGCGCCGCGCCGCGATGGGGACACTCACACTCACTCACGCTCACGCACGCCCGCCCACCGACCAGAATGACGCGGAGACGCGAGCGTGCGGCGGGGCCCGCGGAGGACGGGGACCCGCACGTGGGCTGGGTCGTGGGGCGCCGTCGCTAGGAAGTTCTCCGAGAGCCGGGGGGCGCCCGCACGGGCCGCTCGGGAGCCCGGGCGCGGAGCTCCGCTTCTCCCCACGGAGCCGGCGCGAACACGTGCCCGCGCCCCCCGGACCCCCGGCCGCCCCGCGGCGACGGGTCCGCTCTCCCTCCCGGAGACGCGGGCTGCGAGGAGGAGGGCAGCGCCATCGGGACTGCGAGGTCCGGGTCTCGGGGACGGGGAGGCCGGCCCCGCCGCCCGCCTCACCTCGTCCACCGTGCGGCGCGGGAGGTGCAGCGTCCCGAGCAGCAACTTGAGCTTCACGGCCGACGAGAGGCTGTGGAAGCAGAGGCGGATGTTGTCGATGACCGCGGCCGTGAGCAGGGACGCGATGCTGGGCGGCGCCCACAGCTCGTCCGTGGCCCCCAGCTTGTTGTGCAGCCACAGGCCCGTGTCGCTCTCCCGCATGGACGCCATCTTGGGGGGGAAAAAGCCGGCCGCCGCCGCCGAGCCGGCATCTTATGAAGACACCTACGCGCCCGCGGCGAGGACCCCCAACATGGCGGCGCCCGAATGGGACGCCTGCGGTGACGCAGGCGGAGGGGCGGGGCCTCGGCGGGACCCTTTGTGGGGACGCCGGCGGAAGTCCGCTGGGCCGCCGTAACCTAACGTGGCGGCGCTCACTGTCTCTGGACGGCCGTGGGAGATGACGTCAGGAGAAGAGTCGTCGCGCCCTGTGGCCAGTGCGCGGGCGCGCGCGGCGGCCGGGCGGAGGATCTCACCTGCTCCTCCTCGGGTTGCGGAGCGAGATCGGCGCTGGCTGCCGGCTGGGGCCTCTGGCAGGCCCTCGGAGGCGGTTTTCAAGACCAGAAAGACACATTTAGGGGCAACTTTGTCCAAGAGAGCCAGGTAGGGTGCAGCTTCCGTTCATTTCTTTAACGTGCGCCGAGCACCTACGATGTGCCCTGTCCATGCCAAGTCCAAACCAGTGGAACACTTGCATAAGTTTATTTGATCGAGATCCGACGGGCTGACCCAAAGCAGAACCTCACTCAGAGGATGGAGACATGTCCTGCCGTTGTGTGTGTTCTTTCCTCGCACTTAGTGCCCAAGGAGAGAACGAGGGGATGGCGTGAAACCCTTCGGTGGTCGGTTGGGGAACAGGAGAAGGCAAGGCGGGGACATCGCGGGGTCGGAGAGACACGTGCTTCTTCTATATGGGTGGGTGCAGGTAGTTAATGCCTAACGTTTCCATGGAGCAGCGCATGGAGATGTTTGCGGCGCCTGCGGGGGTCTGGAAAAGGAGCCGACTCCGGCATTCCGAAGGTATGTTATCCTACGTGAGCCCAAGATAAAAGTTGGACCTTGGCTCAGGAAGCAGTCAGGAATTTGTGGTCAGACCTTCCTGTGTGGTTACTTCGGTCACTGAGCTTTTCAGACCGTTCACGTAGCCTTCTTTACAGCCGTATCTGGGACCTGGGGGTGCCCTAGTGAGACAGGAACCTTTGTTTTTGTGGGTTCCGTGACCCAGAGGGAGTGGGCCGTCTGCGGAAGGTGTGTAGAGAAGAGCTGGGCAGCTGGGTAGGCAGGGAGGGGGCGTAGTTTTATGATGCAGTTTCCACCCACAAGGACTTGGACTAGCGCCCTCATGCCTGGCCAGCCTCTCAGCTGTGGTGGCCATTTGCCAGGCAGCTGTCTCAAGAAAGGACACGCAGCTATGCCTGCAGCTGCTCCCTGTCCTCAGGGTCAGATGCAGGTGGCCTTGCTGGGGCCTGTCCCTGACACCTGCACGTGCCACGTTTGGGACCGTCCTTTCAAGATGCTCAAGAGGGGCGTCATTGGTCACGTCCCCTGTGAAAGGGAGTCATCCCCATCTTGGAGAGGTTCTTATCACCCTCCCTCCCCAGAGTCATGTTAGCCTTGGACTTCAGCCAAAAGCCCAGTGCCTGGAGGGGCCCTCTCCCACCCTGGCCAAGACCCTCCTTGCCACGGGGCTGGCTTCTTGGCCTGTTTCCAGTTATCTGTCACAGCACTGAGTCAGGAGTGGGGCTCTGGTGGACCAGGACAGCAAATTGAGAGGTGTGCGGACATTTATTGTGGCATGGCTGGGGCCACCTCTCTGAGCACCTGCACACAAAGCAACCCAGAGGCTCAGGAGCCCCTCACCACCACCACCACAACATCCCTTACCTCCGCCACCCCGTCACAACCTGGATCTCCTCTCCAGAAAGGATTCCTGTAGCCAGACCTCCCCATCAGCCCACCATGCCTGTAGGCTCTGTCCTGCGTGTCATCAAGAGCACTGGGGGAGGGGTTGGGGGCGCCACTGCCACCTCCTCTGTCTGCACCTGGGCCCTGGGGAGGTCAGCAATTCAGACCTCAGATCAGGGCCCACTGTCCTCATTGGTGGGGATGAGGCCCAACTCTAGTTTGATTTTGTTTGAGTCCATTTGTCTTCCTTTCACCATCAGTCCCAGAGTTTGCTTCCGTCCCCAGATACCTCACCCCTTACTCTGGCATGTTTGGAATATGCCCTGGTGCGTGTGTCTTGAGTGGACAGAGATGAGATTTGTGCCAGACTTTGTCTCCAGCACATTTTAGCTTTCCATCCCCTCCAGGATGAAGGGTAAGGGCCTGGGAGGTGCATGCCTCAGAAGAGGGGTGTTGACCAGAGGGCACCCAGGCTGCTGAAGGGGACTGCACCATTTCCCTCCCACAGCCATGGACTGGAGCTGGCTTACACGGGCTGACAGAAGCCATTGTTAAATTTTCAGGGATTTTGCAAGTCTGTCCTTAAACACAGCCATTGTTGAAAATCAAATTTCATTGTATTCATTTTACTACTTTACCTTTCACAAGGTATCTTACTTTTTTTCACTGTTATCCATATTCTAGGCACTATTTATAGCCACTGTAACAGAATGTGGGAAGTGCTGTCCGGCAGCTCCTCAGGTAATGGTCATGATAATGTTGACAAAAATCAGGGGATGGGTGTGGGGATTGAACAAGAAAGAAAAGGAGAAAAACACTCATGGACATGGACAGCAGTGGGGTGACTGCCCCTGGGGATGGGGAGTAGGGGGCGGAGAAGGGGAGGAGGCTTTGGGGGGAGATGGATGGAGACTTGACTTGGGGTGATGAACACACACTGCATGAATGCACGTACAGAAAACGTGTTGTAGAGTTGTGCACCTGCAACCTGTATAGTTTTGTTAACCACTGTCACCCAAATAAATTCAATAAAAAGGATAAAAATTTGGCTTAATAAAGATAATTTTTTTAGTGGCAGGATTTTTGTGTGTGTTTGTGTTCTAATATTTTACGTATTGATTTTAGAGAGGAAAGACAAGTGGGGGGGCAAGAAGTATCAACTCATGGCTGCTTCACTTTAGCTGTTCATCGACTGCTTGTTTTGTGTTCCTCAACCGGGCAGCCCAGGGTTTTGAACCAGCGACCTCAGCATTCCAGGCTGATGCTCTACATACTGCGCCACCGTAGGCCGGGCAATATATATATGTGTGTGTGTGTGTGTGTATTTTTCCTTTTATTAATTTTAATGGGGTGACATTAATAAATCAGGGTACATATGTTCAAAGAAAACATCTCCAGGTTATCTTATCATTCAATTATGTAGCATACCCATCACCCAAAGTTAAATTGTCCTCTGTCACCTTCTATCTGGTTTTCCCTGTGCCCCTCCCCTCCTCCCTTTCCCACCCTCTCCTCCCTCCCCCCACCCCGTAACCACCACTCTCTTGTCCATGTCTCATAGTCTCACTTTTATGTCCCACCTATGTATGAAATCATACCGTTCTCAGTTTTTTTTCTGTTTTATTTCACTCCGTATAATGTTATCAAGGTCCATCCATTTTGTTGTAAATGATCTGATGTCATCATTTCTTATGGCTGAGTAGTATTCCATAGTATATATGTACCAAAGCTTTTTAATCCACTCGTCCTCTGACGGACACTTGGGCTGTTTCCAGATCTTCACTATAATATATTTTTAATGTTAAGATTAACTTGATTCCCAGCTAGGCTGTCTGTGTTGAGTGGGCAGGTTCTCCTTACACCCAGGTGGGTTTCTCCACGTCCTCCCACATCCCAACAGTGTGCCTGTGGGATGAGTGAGTCCCAGTGTGAGAGTGAGGGTGGGGTCCCGCCTTGTGCCCTGATCTGCCGGGATAGACTGGCCAGCCATGCCCTGAACTGGAATACACAGGTTGGAAAATCATTATCCTACTTGTTTTTATTCTCTTTCTTAAATGCATATACAATTCACATTGATTTTAATATTTAATATTGGAAGTGCTTTGGGTCTTTATTTAGAAGTTTGGTGATCCTTTTATGACTAGAAACATGCCGAAGGAACTTAACTCGTGTTTCTATCGCCTAGCCTAGGGTGACATTAGTTCCATTATATGTCACTTTGCTTAAAGGCGCACCCAAGAACCTGTCAGTGACGTTGAAGTGAGGGTTTACTGGGGAACACTGGCATCCCAACTTCACTTTCACTCATGTTGCACCAGCAGCTTGAACCCAGCAGTGTTGGGAATATTTACACCATAGATATTGGCAGAAGGGTTTGACTGGTGGTTTTGGTGACTCTCCAGACTTAAAGTGGTAGAGAAAAATGCTAACAATGAAGATTAAAGTTAAAAGTGTTTTGTGTCTGTTGTCATTATGTTGCAAGTAGCACATACACACAAAATTGAGGCAGTATTTACTTCCAGTATTCAAAAACTATTATCTGATGCAACCAAGGAGTCCCTCATGTCACTGACTGTGGTGCTGGAGCTAAAAGAAGTTCCAGTTAATAATTAAAATTGTCGTTCATAGATGCAAACAGTGATTACCAGAGGGGAGGGGGGATGGAGGGAGGTTGGGGAGAGGGGTAGAAGAAGGTAAAGGAGATGAATGGTGGGGGAAGGAGACGTGACTTGGGGTGGTGCGCACACAATATAACATACAGATGATGTAGTATAGAATTGTTCACCTGAGTCCTATATAATTTTATTAACCAGTGACACCCCAATAAACTCAATAAAGAAAAGAATAATTAGAATTGTTGGAAGGTGAGAAATAGTTTCACACATGATCACAGATCGAATTTAATGACAATACACTGTACTGGGAGAAGCACAGAGTGGAATCCATTTGTCAAATAATGGTCGAAGTGTAACTAACCATCAGCTGAGATGAAGATCTTTATTGACTGGGTGCAGATGTCCTTGGCAGCTTTATTCATAATAGCCAAAAACTTGAAACAATCCAAATAACTTTGACCCTGTTTGTGGCTTTCTATAGAATGTGTGGTACTTGGTGTATTTGAGTCCTCTGTTTTATGTCCTGGGACTCAATTCTGGGTCATCAGGAAAAATTCTACTTAGTCACTGGCTTAACAAAAAGAAGACAGACCACTAGGAGGAGGTATTTGCAAAATTAAAGAGCAATAGAGGATTGAAATTTAGAATGAAAAAAGGAATGCCTGCAAATCAGAGGGAGAAAGGAAATCCAATAGACAAATGGGCAAAAGATAAGAATAGGCAGTTCGTAGAAGGGAAACCCCAAAACCTGAGAAACAAAGGGATGTTTAAAGTCACCAGTCACCTGAGAAATTCAAATTATAATGACATGATGCCTCATTACACCCATTAGATGGCAATATTAGAAAGTCAAAGTTTTTGTTTTTAAATATGGCTATCTTGTCTCAACACCGTATGTTGAAAAGACATCTTTCTCAAATGAACTGCCTTTGTGTGTGTGTGTAGCAGAGACAGAGAGAGGGACAGATAGAGACAGACAGACAGGAAAGGAGAGAGATAGGCTGTGGCTCCTTAGTTCATTGATTGATTTCTCATATGTGCCTTGACCAGGGGGCGGGGGCTACAGCAGACTAAGTGACCCCTTGCTCAAGCCAGCGACCTTGGGCTCAAGCTGGTGAGCCTTGCTCAAACCAGATGATGACCCCCAAGCTGGCGACCTCAGGGTCTCGAACCTGGGTCCTCTGAATCCAAGTCCAACGCTCTATCCACTCCACCACTGCCTGGTCAGGCTCAAATGAACTGCCTTTGTACCTTTGTAAAATATCTGTCATCCATGTCCATGTGGGTCTATTTCTGGACTCCTTTCTATCCTGATTTGTTTGTTTATTTACATATACATGTGTATTTATGTGTATACATATATACATTTTTTAAATTGATTTCAGAGAAGAATTGGGGAAAAGAGAGAGAGACAGGAACATCTAGCTGTTTCTGTATGTGCCCTGATCCGGGATTGAACTGGTAACCTATGTGGTCGGGGACAATGCTCTAACCCAGTGGTAGTCAACCTGGTCCTTACTGCCCACTAGTGGGCGTTCCAGCTTTCATGGTGGGCGGTAGCGGAGCAACCAAAGTATAAACAAAAAGATTTAATTATAGTAAGTTGTTTCATAAAGATTTATTCTGCCAAACTTAGCGAAAATCCGACATAAAGTACTTGGTAAGTAATTATTATTATATGCTTTCACTTGCTGTGACTCTGCTTTATAAACTTTATAAAGTAAAGTGACTTCCCTACTTTATAAATCACCACGACTGTGGAACGGGTGGGCAGTTAGAAAATGTTACTACTAACAGAGATACAAAAGTGGGCGGTAGGTATAGAAAGGTTGACTATCCCTGCTCTAACCAATTGTGCTGTCTGGCCAGGGCTACCCTGACTTGTCTCTACTATCTTTATCTACCTGTCCTTACACTGATACGGCAGTCTTGATGCTGTAGCTTGTAATGTTTTGCAATAGTGTTAATTCTCCTGGACAAGGCACATAGGGGAACAGCTACTATGAGTTGATGTTTCCCACTCTCCCCTTTCTTTTTCTCCTCTCTCTAAAATCAATCAATAAAATCTTTAAAAAGTGTATATGTGTTTGTGTATACATATATATACACACATATGCATATATATGTGTGTGTGTGTATATGAATGAATGAAAACCTTCAGGGTATTGTAAAACTTGCAATATCTGACATCCAGTAAGTTACCATAAGTGCAGAGAAGCAGGAAATACAACCCACTGGGGGTGGAGGGGGATAATCTGACCAGAACTGAAGGGCCAGGCTGACATCTGGTCTCCCTGCTGTGGGGCAGTCAGGCTACGGTGACTGAGCCAGTTTACCTTTGGAGCCACAAAGCCCTGGATCACACTTGTCTCCCTGCTGGCTCAGCTGAGTCAACCTGACATGATTGAAAGCAAACTCTGCCTGTGTCTGTCCCGGGAACCCCCAGCTTGACACCGTCTTCTCCCCCTTATCTGGTTACCATCCTGTGTTTATCAGGTCAAGCATGGGCTCCACCCACCTCCTCATCTCAGTCCCCCTGCTGAGAAGGCTAATGCAGGCTGAGGGGAGCTGGGAGTGCATCCGGACCGCTGAGAATTAGGGCACTGGGTCTGTGGGTTTATCCGCTCTGGGAGGCCAGGACAGTTCCCGAGACTGTCCCAGGCAGAGCCCAAGCAAGCGTGAGGCGGCTGAACGGCCTCTTCGAGGTTCAGATGCCCCCAGGCCCACCTGGGTCCCTGAGTGGTGGCCCCCAGAGTGGGCTCTAGGTGTTGCAGTGAAGGCATCAGAAGGGTTCGCTTCACTAGCGTTGTGGTATCACTGAGGAAGCCCTATTTGTGCCAACAGCTCCCACAATCTCCAGCCTGCCATTTCTGACCCAATGCCTGCCTCGCCAGCATTCTCTCGCACCCACCCTTCACTCCCCCACCCCTGAAGTGCCCACGGAGGGTAGCTCCTCAGAACTCTTTGTTCGGGCTTGCCCCAGCGGGGGTGGGGGTGGGGGTGGAGAACAGCTCCTCCCCAGGCACGGCTTCCCTGGCAGCTGGCCCCTCTGCCCGAGCAGGTGGGTCTCCTGCTCACCTGGCTCCCTCCACTCACACACTCAGGCATCCTGGGCATCTTCTCACCGCCCAGTGGTTCCAGATGCCACAGACCCAGAAAGAGCAAAGACACCAGCCCCTGACATCCCAGTGACACGACAGAGACCAAGGCTTTCAACCGCACCACCAGCGACAAATCGGGCAGGTCACTCAGCAGATTCGGTGGCACTTTTCTCCCAGCTGTGACCACATAAAATGTCTCCAGACATCGTCAAATATCCCTGAGGGCAAAACTGCCCCCCCCCACCCACCCACCCAGGAGCTCTAGGTACATTGAAAAATCAACATATTTCGTGAAGTATATAGTGAGTCAGAAGGTGAGAACTGTAAGAAAACAAAAGATGTAGGTCAGAGTAAGGGTGGCTGGGGGAGGGGCGGGACGGGGTGGTGCTATGGACAGAATGTGTCCCCCCAAATTCATACACTGACGCCCTAACTCCCACGTCCCAGCTGCCGTGCGGTACCAGGGCCGTGCCCGCGCCGGGTGTGGGACTTCAAACAAAGAAGCGAGCGAAAATGCGCGCGACCTGTAGCCCCCCGCCATGCTGGTGTCCTGCCCGCGCGCGTTTCTGGATCCCCCGGCCCGAGACGGGCATCTCAGCCCCGCGTCCGTCCCACGCGCTCGAGTAGAGGGGTGAGGTCACCAGCACGACTCCTCCCTGGGTCAGGAAACCCACGTACCGCCGGGCCGAGAATGTCCCCATCTCATGGCTGGGCGACAACCACCCGAGAGGCCCGGTGGTGGCGGTGGGGGCTAGGCGCGACCCCACCCTGGCGCAGCAGGACGCGGGCCTGGGCTTCTGCGCCCTTACTGGGCTTTGTAGAGACCAGTGGACGCCAAGCGGGTCCCCGGTGCTCAGAGGGACGGGTCTCCCCGCACTCGCTGGGTGGCGTGGGGGGACGTTAGACACACGGGCCTCGGGCGCCCGCGGGGGCCACACGCGGGGGCCATACGGCAACAACCCAGTGTGTTCAAGGGGTAGAAAGGGCCTCAGAGAGTCCTAGAGATGAGTCTGAGGTCACATAGTTGGGGGAGGGGCTGAAGGACAGCAGCAAATAGGTATCTGGACGTGGAGAGGTGGAGACTGGGGAAGGGCCGAGGCCAACAGTAATAAGGGCTGGAGAGGGTAGACCTCCACGGCCCCGCGGGCCCGAGTGGCTCCTGGACCAGATCTCTCCTCTACCACCCGCACCCCAATCCCCGAAATCAGCAAAACTCCCACCCTGCCCCCCCAGCCCGCGGACACCCACCCCACTCTCATCCCACGACCCATCACCCCAACCTCAACCCACAAACACTAACCGCGAGCCCCCCTACTGCAAACACCCCGCCGCCCCCACGGCCCAGAGACCCCCCACCCGACCCCGCCCTTACCGCGGTTCCGGGACCCCGCGAAAGCAGAGGTCTCTTCACTCCTTCACGGATGAGGGAGTGAAGGCTGGGTGCAGGGCGAACACTGCTGGCGTGGGGATTTGGTCAGAAATGGTGCACTGGTGCTGTTGGCCCTGCGGGCCCAGTTTCCGGGCCACCCCATTGGCACCCCACCTGCCCGAGGGGAAGAAAGGTGCGTGTTGCGCTGGCCCCCAGCTCTTCGCGTGCACCAAGCCCCTCCCTCGGTATCGGCCGCTGGGACACCCCAGCCCGGAACTGCCAAGCTCCGCTGCAGATTTCCCGCTTCCTCAGCTTTGCTCCCTCCACTGATGGCTCTGAAATTTCCACCCAGAGGCCGCCTCCTTCAGGCAGTCCTCCTTCATCCTGTGCGCCAGACCGTTCTCCATCCGCAACCTGGGGCAAAGGTCGGGCACAGAAAAATCCTGGAGCTACCTGAGTCGCGTTAAGCTAACGGTTCGCGCAGTCTCCGGGTCTCCATGACGACGACTTCGGAGGGAGAACCCGGGCGGGGTTGAGTGGGAGCGCATGCGCGGTGCGCGCTGAACGCTGCACGTCCTCCGAAGTCGCCCGCACTGCTTTCGCGGGGTCCCCGAACCGCGGTAAGGGCGGGTCGGGGTGGGGGGTCTCTGGGCCGTGGGGGCGGCGGGGTGTTTGAGGTAGGGGGGTTCGAGGTTAACGTTCGTGGATTGAGGTTAGGGTGATGGGTCGTGGCTGTTCTTGCGTTGGTTTCCGGGGTACGGGGGTGGTAAAGGGGGGTGGGGTGGGGTGGAAGAGGGGGATGAGGGGGTGGAGGGCGGGCGGGCGCGCCGACCCTTCCCCGGCTCGCTGCAGGGCGCGGGCTCCCTCCGCTCGGCATGGCCCCCACGTCGCCATGCAGACCCCCGAGGCCGCGGCTGCTGCTGCTGCTGCTGCTGCTGCTGCTGCTGAGCGTGGCCGTGCTGGGCGCCCAGGCCCGCGCCGAGCCCGTCGCCGGGAGCACCGTCCCTGCGCAGAGTAGGTGCCGCGCGAGGGGTCCCTGCCCGGGCCCCACCTGGGCGTGCGAGAGGCCGCGCGCCTCGCCTTTGTCCCCGGCGGTCCCCGCGTTCCGCTCGCAGCCCGGCTTCCTGGACGCTTCTTTTGTGGGGGATGAGGGGTGGGCGGAGGCCGGCTGCTCCGTGGGACAGTGCTAGGGCGTCCCCCGCGCTGACCCGCGTCCCCACAGGCCGCCCGTGCGTGGACTGTCACGCGTTCGAGTTTATGCAGCGTGCCCTGCAGGACCTGCGGAAGACAGCCTACAGCCTGGACACGCGGGTGAGGACCGGCCCCTCCGGGGACCACGGGCTGCGTCCCCAAGTCTCCCGGCCCCACTGACGGTGCAGCGCCCTAATCTGGCTGCAGTTGTCCCGGGGCATTCTGGAGACCATCCTCGTCTGGGAGCGCTCCCCTCAAATGCCCTGCACACTGGTTCCAGGCCTGGCCGCCATCCTAAGGCCTCATTGAGCATTTTCCCTGTGCCACCTCCCCCCAACTCCAGCCGGACCCTGAGAAAAAATACGAGTCCCAATCCAGCCTTCCCTACATGGGCAAAGAGGAAACAGGCAGGGAGAAGCGGTGGTCCCTTCTTGGGGGGTGGGAGGTAGTGCTGGGCACAGTAGGTGGGCTGGGGGGAACAGGTGCATGCATAGGCTGCCTCCGGGTAACAGGAGGCAGGGGGCAGCCCCAGGTGTGGACTGGACCATGAGCCTCATCAAGCCTGTGCTGTGCTCCAGCCAGAGCCTTTGTTTATGACTGAAAGACTATAGAATTCCCAGAATGACAAAGAAAGCCAGGCCCCAGTCTCGTCCCCTTTTCTGGCCAATTATGAAGGTCCCAGACCGAGGCCTGTAACAGCACCCCAGGGTTTCAGGGGCCTGGGTCTGTGCATCAGGAGCTGGGCTCCTGAGAAGAGCAGCCCCCACCACCCCGCCTCAAGGAGGAAGGGATGTCAGAGGATGGGGTACCGTGAGAGGGGCTGAAAGAGTTGGAGAAGCAGGGACAGTCATCTGAGTGGAGGGGTGGATGTGCACAGGGTCACCACAGTGCTGCTGCAGGGGCAGAGCCTGCAGGGACAGGGAGGGGGGCGTGGGCTGGGTTCCGAGGCTGAGAGGGCAGCAGAGGGTCCCTGCACTAAGTGGGGTGAAGACACAGTCAGGTAGGGCTCTGAGAGCCTCAGAAGCAGGTGGAGACAGACAGCTGGTGGGTGGGGCTGGCTGTTACCCCCTGATGGTCTTTGTTGCTTTGCAGACTGACACCCTCCTGCTGCAGGCCGAGCGCCGGGCTCTGTGTGCCTGCTGGCCCTCTGGGCTCTGAGGACCCTTGTCAGCACTGTCCCTCATCAATAAACAACCCAACTCAGCACTTCTGTGTCCTGTCTCTGTGCTCTGGTCACCAGGGCCCACCTGCGTTGTCCTCAGGAGCCCCTGGGCGGGCCCCTCTCTGGGTGGACCTTGATTTCCCCAGCTGTTCTGAGACCCTCTTAGCACCTGTCCCACAACAGTGCCCATGCTGAGCAGAGACATGCATGCCTGGCCACTGGCATGGACCCTCAGGCACTGTGGCTACGGCAGGTCTGCCTGCCAGGCACCTGCCCGCCCTTGTGTTCAGGATTGGAAAAGTAGAAGCTGGCCTAGTCCCTGGACCAGCCTGTGGGGACTGAGGGGGGGGGATGTCCTCCCAGAAGGAAGGGCTGGAACCTTCCCCACAGCCTTCACCCTGCCTATGGGTCCCTTCTCTAGACCACAGCCCAGCCCCTGGGCACCAGGGACCAGGGCCTGAGGTCCACTCACATCTTAGTGCTAGGGAGGGGGTCTCCTGGGAAAGCATTTGAAAGTTTTTATTATGAAAGAAATGCTTTAAAACACCCAGCAGCACAGCAAGGCAGTCATTGGAGGTGGCCACCGCAGGGCCCTTGGCCTGTCTGGGGTTTGGGTTCTCTGGTTATGGCTGCCTTGGCATGGTGTCTGCTGCTGCCTGAGCAGGTAGAGCTGGACACACCTGGTCTGCTGCCTGAGGACAGCCCAATTTTAGCCCTCAAGTCCCCAGACTGGACTGTCCTCCAGATGTTGGCCGTCTCTGTGATGAGTATGGTCTGCTTATACTCGGGCCACCTCCAGGACCCAGCTGGACCAATCCTGCCCCTACCCCACCCCCCACCCATAACCTGTCCTGTTGTCAGGGCTTTCCTGCCCGAAGGGCCAGGCATGCAGATGTTGGGACCACAGTGAAGAAATCAGAGTCCTACCTTAGCCCAGGTGGATGAGCTAGATGCTTGGTGACCATGACACCTGTGAACCCCACAGCAGGCCAGAGACACTGGACAGGTACTGAAACCAGGGCAGGCCTAGTGTCGCCCTCAGGCCTGGGCCTGAGCATGGTGTGCTGGCAGGGACTGGGGACCCCCTTGTCCTAGGACCCCGAGGCAGGTGCCTCTCCTGTAGGGGTCACAGTCCATGCTCACGTCTTGCTCATTGACGTCAGTCCCAGGGACCATTTCTGAGTGCAAGGGAGGCTGGGATGCAGCCTGTCTCCTGGGCTGGGCTGCCAGTGTTTTGCAAGTGCTAACACAGGACCAATGAAGACTCCAGTATAAAACCAAAGTGCTTTCAGGATAAGCACTTTTTTAGTATAAAAATATCCCGTGCAATGTTTGGGACATAGTTACACTGAAGCTATTTAGTTGTTTCTTTCTTTTTTATTATTCAAAACTTACATTTAGCTAGACATCCTGTATTGTATGGGCAGCCATGAGCCCTGGCACAAACCGGGGTTGCTGCTGATGGAACAGATGGGGACAGCTGAGCGCTTGTCATAAAAAGCATTACCAGGGGAGGTGCCCGTTGGAAGTAGAGGCTTGCATCTGGTGGCATGGGGTGTGTGGGATGGGGCCAGAAGGCTGCTCTGTGTGGTCTGTCCAGTGAGGGGCTCTACAGGGGGAAGAGCGGGTCAGGAGAGAGTGGAGACATCATGATGGGAGAGGGCCCCTTGGAAGCCTTGAGGGGGGCACTGAGCAAGTAGGGGTGCGATGGAACATCTACACAGGACACAGGTAGAGAATGGGTCCTGGGGTAGCAAGGACAGAATCGGCTATGGTGGGGTGATGGCAGTAGACAGCAGGGCTAGGGCTGGGTGCTGGTAGTGTGGTATGTGAAAGGCCAGCCAGTGGGATCGGCCTGATTGGATTGGCCACTCGGTGGGGGGTTGAGAGAAAGGGTGGAGGGGAGGACGGATGATGGATTTGGGAGAAAGGACAGGTTGGAGCTGGATATGCTGGCGGGGCGGAACGCTGGAGAAGGGGCTGGAGAGAGGTTTGGGCGGTGCTGACTGAGATCTCTGTGGCCCCAGTGGACAGAGAAGAGCCCAACGCAGAGAGCAGGAAATGAGGAACCCTTAGAGGAGGAGGTGAGGCAGCCAGGAGGCAGTGCCAGGGCCATGGGAGAAGGGAGGGGTCAGCACGTCACACGCCGCTGAGGTCAAGCAAGGCCCCGAACTGGGCCCCCTGGGTCAGTTCTGATCATCAACAACCTTGACAAGAACAGGGTTGGGGGTGGGGAGAGTCCAAATGGGGGAGCTTCCTTGGAGGAGCAGAAGAGTCTGACCTAGCACGTGGCCAAGGAGAACGGCACTTGGGTTCTGTCCTGGAGCTGGGATCTATTGTGACTGCGTGTGTGTATAGTTCTCAGCTTGGCTAAGCCGTCGTCTGTAGGGCGGCTTTCATTTTTCCTGGGCTTTGTGTGTGTGCCCAGACTCTCCGCATTCTACGCCTTTCCCTCACCCTTCTGTTCTCCAGCAGCAGAGTCATCCCTGGGAGGAGCCCGTGCCCCCTGCTGGGCTCTTGCCCTCTGCTCCCCAGCCAGCTGGGCATTCCTAGCCCACTGTCCACTCTTCCCACTTTTGCTTTGGAGCCTCCTGTGTTCAAGTAGCTTCCTAGAAACCAGAGGAGTGAGTCAACCTTCTGAGCCAGCTGGTCTGAGAGTGTCTCACCGGCAAGTTCAGCTCAGAAGCTGCTTGCGCTCGGGGGCTTTGGTGCATGCTGTCTCCAGGCCACAGAGTCGGCAGCACTCGGCCTTCTCTCTCTAAGACCTGTTTCCCTCTCCAGCCCCCCACCCACCTTACCTTTCTTTGTCCTTCAGGGCTGTTGAATGTTCTCTGTTCAGGAGTACAGGAGCACTTCAGTCTATTGGCCTCCAGCTGCCTGCTGCAGGTGGCTGTCGAGAGCCTCCTTCCCCGGGAAGCCCTCTGTGCTGGCCAGGTTGTAATCAGGACTCTGGGGGGCGGGGGGAGGCAGGGTCTGTCCTTTAGGGAAGTAATCCCCACCATGCTCCTTGCTTCCTCCCTTCCTTTTCTTTGTGGAGACCCTGTGCATAAAGCGCTGGGCCTTCTAAACTGCTCCAGTTTTTCTTCTTTCCATTTCCTCGCCTTTTGATGCACTTCCTCTAGGGCTCCCACTGACCTCTGTCATCCTGCCCCTGTCCACGTCCCAGCCCTCCTCCTCCCTGGTCTCCCCCAGGCAGGGACAGGCTGCATTGCATTAGCTGAAGCAGAGGCGTGGGTGGGATTTCAGACAGGTGGGGTTCAGAGGGAGGTCACTGGGATAACAGACCCGCCCTCACCTACCCAGCCTTGTTTTCCTTCCAGAGGTACAATGAGCTCCTGATGTGGGCTGATGGTGGTGCAGCCTCCCTGGGGTGGGCAGGTCACCCCAATGTCTCTGGGGCTCAATGGAGTGCCCTGGGGCCGCCTTGCTGTCTTCATGGCCTTTGCCTCCCAGGTTGCCCCCATTCCAAGTGTGTTAAAGCCTAGGGGCTGCTGAAGTTTCCAAGACCTTCCAGGTAGCTGCCCCTCGATTCCAGCCCTGTCACTTCCAAACTGAGTCTGACTGCCCCCTCCCCATCCCATCCTGGCATTCTCAGGCCCCTGCGGACCAGGGGACTGGAACATTGAGCTGACTAGGACATCCTGGCCCCTGGGGACTTTCAGGGGCCTGGGGGAATGAAGGTGAGGTCAAGCCACCTGGAGAGAGGGCCCTATGCAGACGCAGAACTGAGTGGGGGAACTGCCAAAGTCATGCAGAGTGGAAGCCCAGATCACTCTCTCTTTTACCCGTTCCCAAACCTCATCATCAAGCATGACAGAGGGCTCCCCAAGTCCCTGATCTGGCCTCAAAGCCCACAGTCAACCTTGGCAGGGTAGCTCAGTTGATTAGAGCATCCTCTGATCTGCCCGAGTTGCCCGGGGGGGGGGGGGGGGGTTCCTTTCCAGAGAGGCACATTCAGGAGTCAACCAGTGAACACATGAGTGGGTGGAAACAACAACTTGAGGTTTCTCTCTCCTCCACCCCTTTTTCCTCCTTTCCTCTCCTAAAAAAAACCCCAAAAAACAAAGAAAAAGTTAAAACAACAAAAGTCCAGCCTTCCCCTCCGAAGTCCTTCGAGCCTCTCCCCAATTCCTGGTTTTCCTGCCCGGACCCCAACCCCATCCCCCTTGCATGCCTGGGCTTGGCTGTGACACTTCCTCCCACCCACCTGGCCAACCTCAGGACACTGTTGAGACTGGTTCCACTGCGGCTGGTCAAAGTCTGTCTGCATTCAGGCAGCGAGTGCAGGGCGTTCTGAATGGATCCCTGAGTTTCTTTGAGATTTTTTTTCGTGATTCGACTTCTAATCATCTGGAAGGTCACGACCAGGTCCCAGGCAAATTCTGGCATTTCAGAAACATGGTGTTTGGGTGACTTCCCAGCATGGCTGTCCCCTCCCCCCACAGCAGCCCTGGCTATGGGATTGGTTCAGCTCCTCGGTCTGGGCGCCCCCTCTCCCTACTCTGCCTGGATCCCTTGGCACGATATCGGCATGGGGTTGTCCCTATCTGGCGTCTGGGTAACCGTAGCCGCCTCGCTGGGCCCCAAATCGAGCTGAGGGTCGTCAGGTCTGGACTCCTAGGCCTCGTTTCCACCAGCGCGGGCGGGTACGGGTACGGAGAACTCAGATCCAGGCTGCCCTGCGAGGTCACCTCCCGGGGAATGAGGGGCGATGAGCAGAATAGGATGTAGAGCTGCAGGAGGCTGGGTTCATCAAGTGATGGGAGGGTCTGGGACTTCCTGCCTTTCACTCACCTTCACCCTCACCCCTGGCCCGCTGCGTCGGCGGGTCGGACGCTCGGGGACCAGGAGGACTCCGACGGAGCCCCTCCTGCACCTGCACCGAGATTGTAGGGCGCATGCGCGGGCCGCGAAAGGCGGGGGCCGGACCAGGAGGGGTCCTGCGGGCCCCCAGCACCTCCCCTGCCCGCTGCCTGCTACGGGTATTTTGTGTCAGAGAGAAGGGGTACTGCGCTGCGCGACGCGGACTTCGGACCCTTCTTTGATTGCGTCCCCGCGCCTCCAGTTGGTGCGACACCGGGCGCATGTTCCCGGGGCGCCGGCCGAAGGAGCTGGGGTGCCCCTTCCCAGGGTCCCACCGGGCGCCGCGTTCAGACAATGGGGCGGGAGATGGAGGTGCTTTCATGACTGCGCCCGGCGGCTGAAGAGGAAGAGGAGGACGCGGAGCTGCGGGCTCCGGAGGCCTGGTCCCCGATCCCGCCACTTCCAGGTCCGCGCGGAACGGCGGCGGCGCGGGGGTGCCAGGCCCGGGAGAGAGGCGCCCTGTCCGGAGCCCCACGGAACGCACCTTCCGAGCCAGGAACCCCGGCCGCACGCTCGTTCGTCCCCAGCCACCCCGCGGGCTCGGTCGCTCCGTCGCGCCCCAGGTCGCCTGTACCGCCCCCGCCCGGGCGCATCCCCGCCGACCGCCCGCGCCCGGCCGCGCCGCAGCGCCCAAGTGTGCCACAGGGCGGGCGCGGAGGCGGCGTCTGCTCCCACCCCCGAGATCACATGGTGACCCTCGGCAGCCAATGCAGTGGACGCTAGGACCCTGCGGGACCCCGGGCGCTGCGACTGCACCGGCGCCGCTGCATTATAAATACTTCTCCAAAATGCGGCGCAGCTCCCAGCGCGCGCCCCGGCCGCCCGCCGCCTCCGCCCCGCGCCCCTGAGCCGCCGCCGCCGCCGCCGCCGCGGGTCCGAGGGCGCCGCGCCCTTGCCCTGGGCACGGGCTGTGCCCACCCACAGCCCGGCCCGTGTCCCCGCGCTGCGCCGCCCGGCCGGGTGCATGCATTGTGAGCCTCCAGACATGGTCTGCGAGACGAAGATCGTGGCCGCCGAGGACCATGAGGCGCTACCGGGGGCCAAGAAGGACGCGCTGCTCGCTGCCGCCGGCGCCATGTGGCCCCCGCTGCCCGCCGCGCCTCCACCCGAACCCCAGCCCCTGGGCGGCGCAGGGGCCGCGGGTCCCGCGGAGGGGCGCGGCGTGTACATCCGCGAGTTCCGCGCGGCCGAGCAGGAGGCGGCGCGCCGCATCTTCTACGACGGCATCATGGAGCGCATCCCCAACACGGCCTTCCGCGGCCTGCGGCAGCACCCGCGCACGCAGCTGCTCTACGCCCTGCTGGCCGGTCAGTGCGCGAGGACCTGCCGCAGTCCGCGCCCGCCCGCCCGGCCCCTCTGGGGACACGCGCGCAGGACTACCCCCCTGCCCGGCTCGCCCCACCGCCGGCCAACCAAGGCAGCGCCTCTGCCCAGGACACAGCCCGGAGAGAAGCGGAGCTGACCGCCCCTTCGAAACCCGCGCGGACACGCACCCGCGCGACCCCTTTCTCTGCGGCGGCCGGGCGAGGTGGCCTCCTGCGGTGGGGCCGACCGGGCTCCCTGCCAAGGCGCCCCGGGCGGGGGCGTGGGAACGAGTGCGGGCAGGGCAGGGGTCTCCATCTGTGTCCGCTCCTCTCCATTCCCTCTCGGGTCATCCGGGTGGGGGCGGTGACGGCAGGTAGCGCAGAGGCTGAGGCTCCGCGCCTGCCGAATGTAACTATATATAAATTCGCGGGGCGGGGGAGGCTGCCTCGGCGGCTCCAAGTGCTAATTTATGAGAGGAAGACGGCCAGCTCCCGGGGTGCCGGGGAGGGTGCGCACCTAGGACGCATAGCGCGGGGAAAGGGGTGTGGGCCGCCTCACAGAACGTTGAGCTCTCCCCCCGCCAAGCCGTGCTTCTCCCCATTTCACAGATGAGGCGTGTGGGTGGGGTGCGACTCTCCCAAGGTCATGCAGTAGAAACAACTTTCACTGCAGACGCACCTGCTTCCTGGCAGCTTAGGGCTGGAGCAACCTCTTCCCCGCCCTCACAACCCAGGGCCTGGCCCAGGGAGGGCTTTCAGCGGGGCCCTGGCAACGTGCACCTGAGGCCTTTGCGCTAGAAGGTGCCAAGCCCCCCCAACCCCCCTCCGCCCAATCGAATGAGATGGCCGGCAGGAACCTGGCCTGGCAGATCCTTGGCTTCCTCCCAAGCCAGAGCGGGAAACAATGTGGACAAAGCCCCTTTCCCAGCTAGGGGAACCATAAGGGTGGTGGGTGAGGGTCACTGCGCAGGCCAGCCATTGCAGACAGCCCGCCCAGAGGCGCACTGCTGTCTTCAGGATGTTTAGACATCCTGTGATGTCAGGCTCTAAAGGTAGTGTGGCCTTTTGGTGGAAAGTTGGATGATAGGGAAAAACTGGAAGGAGCAGCTAAGAGGACAGACAGACACACTGCTCCGGAGAAAACAGTCACGACATTTTTAGCATGGTCTCTTCTCTTGGTATTGCCCCCGGTGGGTTTTGTTGTTGTGGTTGTTGTTGAAACCAGTGGGATGAGTGAGTGCAGTATGTGGCTGCTTGCTACCTGTCTCCTGGGGTGGCAGGGCCGGGCCCATCTCCCCTCTCCTGCGCCCATAGTGCTCTCCCGTGTCCCCGCTGAGCCCCCTCCTCCGTGTCCTCTCCGTGCTCCCCTCCCACGGCCTCACTGCCTTCCCCTCTCCCCACAGTGCTCTGTTTTGCCCTCTCTCGCTCACTGCTGCTGACGTGCCTGGTGCCAGCTGGGCTGCTGTGTCTACGCTATTACTACAGCCGGAAGGTGGTCCTTGCCTACCTGGACTGTGCCCTGCACACGGACATGGCGGATATCGAGCAGTACTACATGAAGCCCCCCGGTGAGTCCCCGGGGTCTCCAGCCTTCCTCTCTTCCTCTCGGTTCCTCCTGGCCTCCTCCACACTCCCCCCTGTGGAAGAGCTGCCCGCACCCCAGCGGCCTCAGGCTAGGCCTGGGGTGAGAGGGCCAGGTAAGGGTGGGCCCCGTGACTAGACTTCTGGTGACTGAGGGCGCTCTGGTCAAGAGTTGAGGGTGCAGCGGGCTGGCAGAGGCTGGTGGGCAGAGCTAAGTCCTTGGTGCTAAAACCAAGGCCCTTGGGTGTCCAGCATGGGCCTGCCCAGCCCTGGACCTCTGTCTTTCATCCTCTGAAAGCAGGGTGCTGAGTGGTCTGAGCTGGTCCTAGGCCACGGCGTTGGGCCCTGCTCTTCACGCTGCCTGATGCCCTTTCCTTGGCACTTCCTGAGGGTGGGGGTCTCTTACCTCTCGTTGGTCCTGTCTGGTCCAAGGTGCTTGTTGGCGCTTTGTTGAACCCTGGGCTGGCCCAGAGTGCCAGGGCCCTGGGTGGGGGGCAGGCACAGACGACCCTGCGGCTGGGGGAGGCCAGGAGTACCTCTGGGTAGGGTAGGGACCCTGGTAGAGCAGAGGTCTCAAGTTTTGGTCTCTACTTCTGGTCTCTGGGCCACTTAACGAACCAGAGAGTCCTGCCTCAGGCCCAAGGCAGGCTGGGTCTTGGGAGGCACAACTCCTGGTCTTCATGCCAGGAGCAGAAGGACAGAGTCTCCATCTTGGCCTTCTGGGGTGTGAGGATCTCACCTGGTGCTGAGGGACCCCTGGGCTGAGGAGAGGGGACAAGATGGACCCAAACAGTTGGTTGGGGTTTAGCAAGAGCCAGGAAGGACAGGAGGGGATAAGAGAGGCAAGGTGTCCCAGAGCAGGGGTGACCTTTCCTGGCACTGCCAGCTCCTTTCTGTAGTGGCTGGTCCCACACCAACCCCTTCCCCTCTGGCCAGCCTTGGGCACCGTTGGTTATCCTTGACCCTTTCCCAAGCCAAAACAAAACCTCTTATCAGCCTCGGGGAGCCCTACCTTCAGCCTGGCTCTACCCAGGATAGGAGGGGCCAGAATTGTGCCAGGACCCAATGCCACAAAAGCTGAAGGGAGCTTGGGTTGGGGGTCAGGTATGGCATGAGGATCCCTGGCTGTGCCATGGAAAGTGGGGCCCTCCTTGGCCCTCCTGAGAAATTTGGTGGGTGTGCGGGAAGACCCCATGGGGGCAGAGAGGCCAGACAGCAGCTGACAGGACCACAATGGATTCATGGGAGCTGCTTGTGCCATGGGGAAACTGAGGCCTGGGGAGGGGTGAGACTCCCAGAACTGTCCTGACCTGTGGGTGGGTGGGTGGACAGGCCAGCAGGTGGGCAGTCAGGGGCAGTGTGCTTTCCACATCCTGCTCAGCCATTACTGAGCTCGGCCACATGTCAGGTCTCACAGTGTGGCAGTGAAGGAGACAGGAGACCTTGCAGCCTGACCCGACCCGAAGGGCTGATGGGGAACTGTGGGCAGACAGGACAGTGGGGGGCCACTGGGGGCTGGTGCAGGAAGGAGGAGTACTTTCCAGGCAGGGCTCAGGTGCAGAACTTACAAGGGGGAGAATATGGCCACTCAAGGATAGAGGTTGGGGTCGGGGGGCTCAGGGATGGGGGCTGGAATGGCCACAGGCAGGGCGTGTTCCGGCCGATCTCACAGTGGGCACCCCCTGCGACCTTGCTCTCCAGAGGTCACCACGTTCTTCCAGTGGTCTATGCCCTGCATTTTCTGTCCTCTGGTCTTCATCCCTTCTGCCTGTTTCTCTGAGGCTTCCTCACCCCCTTCCTGCCCTGCAGAGGGCTGTGATGGGAATAGTCCGTGGGTGCAGAGAGCTGGGCTGTTCCCTGGGCTGGTTGCCTAGGAGAGGCCAGGGTCAGTGGGGGATGGGGCCTGTGGCCATCTTAGACTTTCCACTTGGGTTTCTCAAGTAGCCACAAGACCTTCCCCTGAGCCTGTCAGAGGCTGTGGGGCTCCCAGGCCCAGCAGCCGCTGATCCAGGAGAGTGGAGGCCAAAGGGTTGGCATGG
Source organism: Rhynchonycteris naso (assembly GCA_037038555.1). Taxonomy (NCBI): domain Eukaryota; kingdom Metazoa; phylum Chordata; class Mammalia; order Chiroptera; family Emballonuridae; genus Rhynchonycteris; species Rhynchonycteris naso. The sequence goes on along the minus strand of CM072996.1, from coordinate 316,415,680 downwards.
TCACAGGTCCCTAAAATCCCGAGGGCCCCAGGGTTGTGGTTCCTGGAGGTGGACCTGCCTCCCTGGCCTGTCTTCCCAGACCCCTCGCTGCACCCACTGTAGGGGACCTGCCAGACGCTCCCTTTCTCTAGCTCCCTGACAATAGACACATGGGGACGAGTGTGGTGGGCTTCTGGTGGCTAGGAGCCAGGGGAGGTTAGCTATACTCCTGGTCTCTCTGTGGCCATCTGTGGTTGGCTGCCCACTCATTTGGTCTGGGGGTTACTGGGCAGGAGAGGGGCCTGCCCACCTCTTAGTACCAGGGGCGGGAGGAGGAGTGGAAGGACTCAGGCCCAGGGCCGGCAGGGCTCAAGGCCAGCTGGGTCACACAGCAGAGCCAGCAGCCCTGACTGCCCTGTCTCCCACAGGCTCCTGCTTCTGGGTGGCCGTGCTGGACGGCAACGTAGTGGGCATCGTGGCAGCACGGGCCCACGAGGCGGACAACACCGTGGAGCTGCTGCGCATGTCTGTGGACTCACGCTTCCGTGGCAAGGGCATTGCCAAGGCCCTGGGCCGCAAGGTGCTGGAGTTTGCTCTGGTGCACAACTATTCCGCGGTGGTGTTGGGCACGACAGCTGTCAAGGTGGCTGCCCACAAGCTCTACGAGTCGCTGGGCTTCAGACACATGGGCTCCAGTGACCACTACGTGCTGCCCGGCATGACCCTCTCGCTGGCCGAGCGCCTCTTCTTCCAGGTCCGCTACCACCGCTACCGCCTGCAGCTACGTGAGGAGTGAGCACTGTCCACTGTCCGCCCGCTGCCCGGCTGCCCTGTTCGCCTGCGCCCACCTGCCCGCTGCCCAGGCCTGCTTTCAGACACTCACCTCGGCGTTTCTGTTGGGTTTTTCCTTTTTTAACATCATGTGGTTCTCTGGCTGGTTCTAGGGGGGGCAGGCCTGTTGCTCATCCATAATACCTCGGGGGGGTGGGTTGTTTGCAGCCATGGTCCCCTGTCCTGCCCATCCTGCTGGGACCACAGCCTGAAGAGTGACAGCATGGACCACCACGTGCCCACACAGCTGCCTGGCCCTGGTTTGCAGGGCTTATGGCCCATGGCCATGGGAACAGGCCCAGCCTTGCCCACTGAGCACAGAACCTCTGTAGCGAGACCCCTGTCCAGCAGACCCCTGGCCACTGGCCAGGCTTTGGCTCAACCGTGGGTCCCCAGGAGGCATGACCTGCTGAGCCAGCCAGCCACTCTGCTCTGTGCATGCTGAGCACATGGCCTGGCTGCAGCATGCTGCATGCCCACAGCTCCCACCCCGCTGCCCTGCCCACTGGGTCTAGACTGGGGAGCCTCCCTGCTCAGCCCTGAGCTAGCCCCAGGCGGCCACCTGCTGTCCGGAGGGCCAGTCTCACCAGCCTCCTGCTTTACCCGATTCTGCTTTGCTTTGAACATCCAATTGCCTTCTTCCCTTTTGGTTCCCACCTCTCCTCTGCCCAGGGCTCTTCTGATTGGCGTCATCGCCCAGGTGTGGTTCCCATAGCAACCTGCTGCACAGCCTCCATCAGGAGGGGCCCTTCCTTAGAGCAGTTTGGGGAGGCCTCTTCCCTAGTGCAAACTAGATCATGGTGGTCTCTCCCAGCTCTCCCCAGGACTTCCCTGTCTCACAGCCCGTGGGCTCTGCCCTGTGAATCTTACTAACCCTGGCCACTGCCACCACCACCAAGCCCACAGCTTCTCCCAGCCTGAAACTGACCTATTTTTTTTTTTTAATAAGTTATTTAGAAAGAATAGCACTCTGCATGTCTTTAATTCTTGGGACAAAACGGTAGTTGATACCTTCACACACACACACACACACACACACACACCTGTGTGGTCTAGAAGATGCATTATTTCTGGCCCGGTTTGGTGTGGGTGGGGGCTGGGGGGGAGGGGGGGAGGGTTTCAAAGTTTGGAATCTGGAGGGAGACCCTGAGTTAGTATCATTTCCCCTAAAGAGCATTCCTGGTTTGTGGGGAGCCTGATGGGGCCAGTGGACCTTGCCGTCCACCATGGTTGGGAGCCGGCTGCACGCTCAGCCTTTCCCCGAGGTGGGAGGCTGGCGCTGTCGGGCGTGGGTGGCATGGACTAGGGCAGGCAGGTGGTAGCTGTCAGTGGCTGCATGTCCAGCTGTGAGCCTGGAGCTGGCCGCTGAGACCCCTTCATGTGGGGGTTTGGAGGAGGGCGGAGTGGCAGGTGCGACGGACCACTGACCAGGTCCCACGTACGGGACTGTGGAGGGGACATTCCTAAACTGCGCTTCGGAAACTAGCAAGTGAGCAAAACGCCCCGTGCTGTCCTGGATGCCGAGCCTGTGTGCTGTTGGCAGTGATAGGTTTGCAGACGCTGTACAGACCCCCTCTCCCCTGTAGATACCCCTGGTGGCGCCCGGGCCCCGCTCGGGGATGGCAGTTTTGTAGACTGTACAGAAATCGGCACCCTATTTTCTTGCAGCTCTTTAACATTTTGTTAACCTGGATTATACAGACAGACGTAAAGTGTTTTAGCAAAATGGAAACCAACAGCTGTGCCTTTTTCCTTTCTGTTTGGTTTGGTTTTGGCTGCTTGGGGCAGCCTTAGTTGTCCAAGGCCCTGGCGGGGCAGGGTGGGAAGGGCAGGCAGTGGCCTCTTGTGGCCAGCATGGTGGGTCATGTTGGGGTGGCTTGGGGATGCCATCAGCTTCCTCTAACCCTGTGCCTTCAGAGCCTCTGGTCCCTGGGGTCGGGGGTGGACGGGCTGGGAGGCTGCTGGGACCCCACAGGCTGGGGCAGAGCCTGAGGCCCCCGGGCTGCCCGTGTCTGGCTGACACGAACCAAGCACCTCGCTGGTACTGGTGCTGGTACTGGTTCTGGATCGTGGTGTGGCCATCTCCTTCTCTGCAGGCATCTGTGCAGGAGGGGTCTGTGGGCTGAGTGGGCTGCTGTGCTTTCCCCAGTCAGATGGCCTAGAGGGAGTGGATGCTCCTTGGACTCTTGACCTTTCTTGACTGCCCTTTGTGGCTGCCAGGACTTGGGAGAGGTGCCAGGAGCGTGTCGCAGGTTGGCCACGTGTCTGGAACTGATACCCAGCCATCGAGGTGGGCGGGGGCACCTGTGTGCCCACCAGGCTGAGCATGCTCTATGCCCAGGGCAGGATGCCGTTCCACAGACCCCGGAGGCCACCAGGGACAGATCTCCCACCCCCACTCCCCCAGAGAATGGGCGCCCTGGTGGGGGTGGTGCCCTTGGCCACATGCTTCCCTACAGATTGGAAGTCCATAAACATGCACTGAGATGTGAATTTTATACGTTTGTAGAAATTCTGATGTTACTTCTTCTACCTCTGTGAAGCGTCCTCCTGGGGTCCTGCTCAGTGATACGTCCACGCAGCTTCTCTCAGTTGGCAGGCCCTGGGCCCCTTCCTCCCTGCTGGCCTCCTGGTCCTCTCCAATGGCTGCCTGGTGAGGCTCAGGGAAAAGCAGCCCTGGGCCAGGTATCTGTGCTCAGGGGTCAGGGCTCCCAGGACTTCTGTTGTCTGTTCAGAAGCCTCTGTTTTTGGAGCAGAGAGCAGGAGGTGGAATCTTCCGGAATGTCTTTGTTATACAGGCATTTCCAGGGACAGGTCCCACTGCCCAGTTAGAGGCTCAGCAAACCCTTGGCTCTCCAGGGTTGGTGGTCCGTACGTGCTGAGGCCAGCCGTGTGGTCAGGGCCGGGGAAGGGCCATGGCCGCCTTTCTTCACCCCCTTCCATCTCCCACTCTTCACCCCCATTCGTGTCCAGCTTGGCCTTCGACTGCTGCCCTTGGGTGGAGGGATGGAGTCAGCCTGCCCTGAGTGGGTGGGGGGCTTGCCCTGGGGGAGGGCTTAGGCTGGGAGGCCGTGTTGTTCAGGTGGCCTGAGGCTGTGAGGTTCTTGGGTGGTCCCCCTTCCTGCTCTGGGTATCTTTCCTTAGAAGAGGCCCTTGGAGGGGGCAGGGTGGGGCGTGTGCCCCAGGTGGCTTCTTCAGGCATCTGGCAAGTGCTTGGGAGCCTCTCTGGGTCATAGAGCCTGGCTCTAGCCTCTGAGGGGCACATTGGCAATGCAAGAGCCTGCTCCTGCCTACCCTGGGGTGGCTGGCATTTCCCCCAAGCTGGTTTAGGGGCTTGACAGCACCCACGGAGCAACCTTCCTATCAGTGTCCAGCCAGGTGGGTGGCACCGTGACTGTGTGTGTGGCAGCCACTTCTGTGAATCAGTTTTGGTTCCGGGCCTGTGTTCCTGTGCTGGTGGCACTCTGCCTGGGGGTTTTGGGGTGTGCGGTCCGGGCTGGGGAAAGGGGGCAGATCCTGGAATGTCATTTTCCCAGTGGTGGTGAGAACTGGGGAGGAGGAGGGTGGGCCCGACTTAGTGTTGTTGGATGTATCTTCTTTTTTTCTTTTTCTTTTTTTTAACAGCAATAATTAGCCATTTTGAAGAAGGGGTATGTCTGTGTGTGCGTATGTGCACATGAGCGTGTGTGCGCTGTGCATGCATGTGTGTCCGTGTGCCTGGGTGCATGTGTGCACATATTCATGTCTGTGGTGACAGGGAGGGAGCCTGTGGCCAAGGGCACCCTGTTCCAGCCTGGGGTGGAAAGCCAGGGGGTGCTGGGCCGGGATGGTGGTGGTGTCCCGAGCTTTGCTGCTGTGCTAGGCCTTCCTGGGTCCCGTGACCCCTGAGTGTGGGGCTCCTTCCCCAATGGAGGGTGCTGGACAGGCTTACATGAGGGTGGCAGGACACCAGTGGGCGTTGGCCTGGGTCTCTGGGCGTGTGGGGAAGGGGGCTGAGACCAGATCTGGTGATGTGGAGTCACCTTGGCCACCATGTATTCAGTCAAGGGGAGCCCAGAACCTGTCACAGTGCCTGGTTTACTGTTTGTGACTTTCCTGAGACCCCCAACATGTGCCAAAACAGCCCCCTAAAGGGCCCAGAGCAGTGGTGAGCCAAGTCCCAGAGGGGACAGGCTGCAGGACCAGGGGTGGGTAGGGGTCCCAGCTTCCTGTAGGTGTGTGAGCAGCAGGAGGGGTGGGGGACGGTGTGGCCCCTCCGCTTGAACGGCCCCCAATGCTGCTGTTTTTCAATAAAACTGGAGTTGATGGAACTGGGCTCTGTGCTTTCTTTATAAACTTCTTTTTTGAGAGAGAGAAAGAGATATACACAGGGACAGAAACAGGAAAGGAGAGAGATGAGAAACATCAGCTTGCCTGACCAGGCGGTGGCGCAGTGGATAGAGCGTCGGACTGGGACGCGGAGGACTCAGGTTCGAGATCCCGAGGTTGCCAGCTTGAGCACGGGCTCATCTGGCTTGAGCAAAAGCTCGCCAGCTTGGACCCAAGGTCGCTGGCTCCAGCAAGGGGTTGCTCGGTCTGCTGAAGGCCCGCGGTCAAGGCACATGTGAGAAAGCAATCAATGAACAACTAAGGTGTCGCAACAAAAAGCTGATGATCGATGCTTCTCACCTCTCTCCCTCCGTTCCTGTCCGTCTGTCCCTATCTATCCCTCTCTCTGACTCTCTCCCTGTCCCTGTAAAAAAAAAAAACAACAACAAAAGGAACCTCAGCTCATAGTGCGGCATCTCAGCTGTTCACTGACTGCTTCTCATACTGAACATTTCTTATCCTTCCTTGAGGCACCCCCAGCCCGTGCTGGCTGGGAAGGGCTGAGTTTCTGCAGACACGGGGCAGGACCGGGTGCTGGGGTGACCGATTGAGCTGAGACGCCCTTTCCCTGCCTGGCACCCTCTGCCAGGGGCTCCACAAGCCTGGATATCCACAGGTGGTGTCGGGCCCACTTGGGAGGGCAGTGAGGTCTGGGGTCTGTCAGGGAAGGAAACGGCATGGGGCTGGGGGTCCCGGTGGGACAGCAGGATGAGGAGGGGTGAGGGAAGTTCAGGGTGGATACCCCAGCCTTGTTGGCAGAGGCCTGCGCCAGCCCAGCCCTGGGCACCTTTCCATAGCAGGTCTTCCCTGGCCCAGCTCCTGGCACACCCCTTCCCGAAGCGTGTGCTCCTCGGCCACGGGGAGGACGTCGGGACATTCCAAGTTAAAGCAGTGTTAGTGGTCTAGAAACCTGAAGGTCCCAGCACAGGGCTGTGCCAGCATGTGGCTTTGTCCCTGCATGCCGTGCTCTGGCCCGGCTGGCCCAGGGGACGTGGGGCGTGCTTGGACATCAGTTTTGAGCAAGACATCCATTGTGAAGCCCGCCAGCAGCAGTGCCCCCGAGGTGACCGTGTAAAGACAGGCTGCCGGAGGCCTGGCCACCGCGAACATGCGTGCAACACAGGCACACCCCGTGGGACCAGTGGCAATATCCTGGAGCCAGGAGAGTGGGGCCGGGCCTGGTAAACTCTGGCGAGCGTGTCTCCCAAGGAGCACGACGCCACGTCCTGTGGGCGCCGCGAACAGAGCAGAGGTGGCAGCACAGAACACCCGCTCCCTATTTAAACAAGAGCAGCATGGCACATGTGGGAGAGCCTCTGCCCGGACCTGGAACTGCACCTGGGTGCCAGTCAACGTGCTCACCCTGCCTCACACAGGTGCCATGGGGACCCAGGCGCGAGCCCAGATCCAGATAAGGAAGCTAGTGGGAAGACAGGGGCCCCTCCGGATGCCAGGTGGTCTGGAAATGGGGTCACCTGAGAGCATCCCCAGGAGCTGCGACGGAGGCCGCAGGGCAGAGGTATAGGGCACAGCCGGGGCTGCAGTCCCAGCTGGGCACTTATTAGCCAGGTGTGCTTGTACAAGCGGTACTACTCTTCTGTGCCTCAGTTTCCCCACTGTGCAAGGGGGGGTTATAGTGCTCCTGTCACAGGCTGCTGTGAGGCTGTTGGGGAGCAGAGCTATGCCCTGGCCTTGGCACTGGGTGGTCTGTAAGAATCTCTTTGAGGACAGAGTGGGGTCAGGGAGCCGGCCTGCTTTCAGGGTCTGGTCACCAGCCTGCCCGAGGCTTGTGGAGAGACTGAGCCCCGGGCAGCTGGTATGGGGCACTCAGCCCTGGCTCTGGCTAAGTGTCTAGGGGCAGTGGCCATGGTGACTTCCCACCCAGAGGAAGAAATCACTGGACAGGGACAAGACAGCTTTGTATGTGGCATTTACTCCAGGTGATGACCCACAGGGTGACTGTGTGGGCTGTGCCCTGTCCTGCTCTAGACACAGCCAGTACAAACCGCCAGTTGTTGACCTTGGGGAAGGCCACCCCAATGGGGTGGTGGAAACCAGCTTTGCCCTCCCACTGTTGCCCGGGGCTACAGACAAAATGAAGGTGAGAAATGCAGGCGCAGGGGGCAGGTGCTGACCTGGGGCTCAGTCACAGTCTGCTGGTTGTGGGTGTGGCCCAGGGTTCAGGGTCTCCTGCAGTGGCACCAGGTGTCCCCATGAACGGCCAGCACTCAGGTTCACCTTCAGGGGTACCTGTGGGTGGCAGCTAGAAGTGAGAACCAGGTCTGGGCCAACTCTTCCTGGTCATTTCCAGTCACCTCCCAGGCCCCTACACAGGTGGACAGGACACAGTGCACAGGCAGACAGGATCACACACAACCACAGCGACGCTGCTACAAACAGATGCACACTCACACACACGCACAGAGACAGGCAGACAGGCTCGCACCAAAGTCACCCCCCCCCATTTATTATACCTTGATTTTGGTCGAGTCCCCCACCTGATCTGCCAGGGCCTCTGTGCCAATGAGCATGCCTGAAAGGGCGGGGCCAGGCAAGGTGGACCCCTGAGACCTGAGAGGGGGGCTGGAGAGCCCTCCCTGGGGCCTTGACCCTGAGTGGACCCTTGCCCAGGGCCTTGGACCTGGCTCAACAGCTCTCTCCCAACAGGGTGGGTGGGGCCCACTGCTGCCAGGAGCTGGGAGGTAGTCCTGGGCTTCTAGGGGAGGGAAGCCCCCCCATGTCTCTCCTGAACCACCCAGAGCCCAGGAATTCCTAACCCTGCCTGGGCCCATGCTGGTGCACCCTGACCCCATCAAGCCGCTGCCTCTAGCACAAGGTGAGGGATCACATGCAGGGGCTGTGGGGGCACAGAGTGTGACCATAACCCCAAGGAGGGAGGAGGGAGGAGTGAAGAGGGAGGAGGGAGAGGTAGGAGGGAGGAGGGAGGAGGTAGGAGGGAGGAGGGAAGAAGGAGGGAGAGCCTTCTACAGAGGGGAGGAGGCTGTGAGGGAGGTTATCAGCCTTTCTTGCAGCCCTTCCCGCTGGTGGCTCCCAGGTGCCTAGTGACCAAAGCAGCCCCTCCAAAATGGCAGTCAGTGACAAGCATATCTGTCCTGCCCAGGGCGATGTGCATGGGCTTCAGGGGCTCCCGCCTCCTTGTTGTCCCCCCATCTTCTCCACTGGCTCCAAGGAGCCCCTCTGAGAGATGCTTAGCCAGGAGAGGGGCTGGGACAGGGCTGGGGCCATGCCAGACCCTCTCCCACGGGGCAGGGGGCTCTGGCTGCTAGGTGAGAGTGACTGGTCCCTGCCCCTCCCCCTCACCTGCAGCTGCAGCTCCAAGGCCCTCACGTGCTGCAAGGACTCCATGGTTCCCCTGACAAGAGCTAGGATAAAGGAGGGGGGCAGTTTGAGCCCCAGGGCAGAGTTAGGGCCCTGAGAAGCCCAGCCCCCACCCCTAACCCCCTGCCTGCAGGGCTCCCTGGCTGGTTCCAGCTCCCAGGGGCCATGTCCACAGCACATCAAAGACTTCAACGCCCTTTAACTGTCTCAGCTGTGGGTCCCCCCAGGCGAGGAGGACCCTCCTGTCCCCACAGCGCTGAGGCGCCAGCTGCAGGGTCTAAGGGGCTGGCCTCCCATGCTCCTCAGAGCGCCTGGTGTGGTCGGGCAGGTGTCAGGCCAGAGAGAGAGGACCAGCGCGCCCGGCCCAGTTCCCTGTGAAGGCCCAGGTGAGGGTAACACTTGTAGGGACAATGCTGTGGTTCCGGTAGGTTGGCCTCGCCATGAGGCCTCGCTCACACAGGGCAACTGTGCTCGGGCTCTGGGAAGGGAGCAGCCCAGGTGGGGGCAGGGTCAGCTTTTGGTTCAGGGTTTCTGAGTTAATTTGCCTCTTAAACAGATATTTCATTCCATCCTACCAAGTTAACTGACACTTTAATAAAAAGATTTGGACAGAAATGCCCAAGGTACAGGCAGAGGCTGCCTTGTTCTCTGCCCTCCTGCTCCCACCAGCGAGGCCCCATCAGTCGTGTCAGGCTGGAGATTCCCTCCACCTGCCCCCACTCCCCCAGGGATCCCTGAATGCTGACAGCTGGCAGGAACACCCTTCGGAGAAGGCAGAGACCCGGGCTTGGAGTCCTCACTGGAGTCCTCACGGAACTGGGCCTCAGCAGCCGTAACCCCTCACGGCAACCCCCACAGCCCTGCCCCCACCAGCCCGGAGGCTCCCCTGCTGCCCCCAGGTTTCCAGGGCCACAAAAGAGCACTGGTGCTCCGTGAAGGCTGCTGGCCAGGGTGCAGAGAACACAGCGCGGGAGGCGGGGCAGACTCCTGGCCAGGCACAGGGAGACGCTTTAACTCTTTGTATAATGGAAGCAGCCCTGTTACCCTCTGGGCTCACCTGCAAACTCAGGAATCTGTGAATCTTCTACTTCAAACAGCAGCTCATCATGAATTTGGGCAACCAACCTGAAAGACACACAGCCCAGGAGGGAGTCACTCTACAATGGGGGCACTCAGGACATATTCTGTCTGCCCAGCAAGGGGGTGTCATCAGGGTGGGGGGTCACAGAGGGGCTGTCTGGCACCGGTGTCACACAGGAGGAGGTTCAGTGGGGAGTGGGAGGACCCAAGTGGGGGGCCTGTTATCTGGGTCACCCCATTGTCATAAGGGACAGCCTCCAGTAAGGAGGGGGCACAGGTAGAGGTGACCAGTGAGGGGTCACTGCCACCCAGGGAACCTGACCAGGGTACCGCAGGGTGGAAAGTCCAAGCAGCAGCAGCAGCAGCAGCAGAAGGGCCTCCGGACCACCGTGGGCACGGAGGCCCTGACATGGGCTTAAGAGGAGGATCCTCACTGGCAGTGGGTGTGGGGCCCGCTGTGAGGGGCGAAGATGAATTAGGAACACAGGGGCCCTCGGAAATGGGAAGTACCTTCTATTTTGCATACTAGCTTAGGGGGAAGGTGATGGGAGAGAGAAAGCCTTTCTTTAAAATTTTACTTTTTTTTTTTTTGTATTTTTCTGAAGTGAGAAGCAGGGAGGCAGAGAGACAGACGCCAGCATGTGTCCGACTGGGATCCACCCAGCAAGCTCACTAGGGGGTGATGCTTGGCCGTTGCTCAGCAACTGAGCTCTTCTTAGCACCTGAGGCAAAGGCCATGGAGCCATCCTCAGCATCCAGGCCAACTTTGCTTCAATGGAGCCTTGGCTGTGGGCAGGTAAGAGAGAGAGAGAGGAAGGAGAAGGGGAAGGGTGGAGAAGCAGATGGGTGCTTCTCCTGTGTGCCCTGGCCAGGAATCGAACCCAGGACTTCCACACGCCGGGCTGACACTCTACCACTGAGCTAGCCGGCCAGGGCCTAAAATTTTACTTTTAAAATCAAATAAATATTTAATAAAATTTGGAAAGTACATTCAAACTTCGAGAGTACAAAATAAAACTATCTTTACTCCGCAGTTCCCCCGCCAGGCCAGGACTGCAGAAGTTCTTCCCTCAGTGTGGAGCCATGCCACGTGCACAAGACAGCATGGTCCTGCCTACGTTGTCCCGTTGTGGACGCTGCCTGTAGCATGGGCACCTCACGGCAGCCGCCCCCAGCAACGACGGCTCCTGCTCCTGAGACCCACCCTCACTCTGCTGGGCTCTGGGGGTGGGGCAGAGCCCCACGGACTCCATCACAGGCCCCGTGTTCATTCCAGCTCCCTCCGAGGGGTAAGACCCGGCACAGGATGCCGCCCTGGCTCTATGCTCTGACAGCACCAGCACATCCCACCCTTCATTTGCAGCCCCTCTCTAAGCCCCTCCGCTACCCTCAAGAGAGGCACCTGTCCCTACCTGCCCCCGGCAGGGAGAGGGAGCGGAGGTGGGCTATGGACAGACGCTGTACAGAAGGGCCTGTGTAAGGAGAGTCCACATTTCCTGGATAATACACCATCCAAGGGCAGGGGCCTCAGCAGGGCTTAGATTCAAGGGACGGGGTGGCGGATGCAGAAGTGTGCATAGGGGAGGGTGGTGTGACAGGGCCACCCCAGGGGCCAGCTGTGCAGAACCTGCACTGCCTCTGGATTCGGCCAGAATTCTCAAGCTAGTCTTCACACACTTTTGAGAAGGTGGGAACTGGGTTGGCGTGTGTGCCTGGCGCAGGTTATGCCCGCCTTGGGCTGTGGTCCCAGGCCTGGTGCCCGCGCTCCCTCTGCGTGGATGCAGGTGGCTCCCCTGTGCACTCAGTGGATGATCTCAAGGCTCTGTAAGCCTCTGGAAGGATGGTGTGTGCTGGAGGGGAGGCGGGGGCTGCAAATGAAGGGTGGCATCCCATGTGCTCTACCCTTTGTGTGACCTGGATGCAGTTTCTGGGACTAGGCCTTCGACCTTCGAGGGCTGAGCCAAATCCAGGCAGACCGCCCCACGTGGTGAAGCTGTGAGCCCAGATTGACCGGGAAGTGGGGATGCGCACAGGAGGTGTGGTGAAGCCCACAGGGCAGTGGTCATTATGACGGTGAGCCCAGGCGAGAGCCGGGGCAGCTGTGCAAACCCCAGTGCAGAGACAGATTGTGGGGGCATTTTCTGTAGACGACGTGCAGGACTTTGTAGCAGAGATGTGGGGGGGGGTCTATCCCACCTGTTCCTCCTCTTTCTTTGCCATTGGGTGGGGTGGAGATGGGGCTGGGTCCATAGCTAAACATTGCCAAGGCTTTCCCATATAGGGAGAATCCTAAGCTATATGTACCCCCCAACTACCAGGAAGGCTCTGTCAGGGCTGAGTTGCCTGGGATCGGGTACCCTTGTGACACTGCGGGTTTCTTCTGCCTGTATGTGATGGCGACAGCAGCCACTCCATTATGGCATCCAGAGAGGAAGGGCCAGCGAGCCTGGGACCTCTTAACTGAAGTCATCAACAGTCGCTCTCTGGACTTCTCAGGACGGAAGGAAAATCCACCTTTTGGGGCCTGAGCTGCTGCCGCTGGGATTGTTTATAAGCTGCGAGATCACATCCCCATGGGAGTGAACCCACAGGGTGCCATGCTGGGCCCAGTCCCTGGAGCAGGCCTCTGGCCACAGGCCCCAGACTGCCCCTAGGAAGGTGTGCCTGCCTCTGCTATGCAGCCTCTCGCCCAGGGCTGTGGGCACTACCCTCCCAGGAGTCAGGCCAGGCGGGCAGCACTGGTCCTGCTTTCTAAGTAACTTCAAGGCCTCTGGTGGGGTCTTCGGTTGCAATGGGGACTTAGTTTTCAAATGGGCAGAAGCTTCAGAACAGGCACTCCTAAGTCCTTCCAGGTCGCTGCAATGGTCTTCACACTTCTTGAAATCACATTGTGAAACTCTGAACTGCTGGTGTGGCAGCAACCTAAGAATAGGTTTGAACTGTTAGTCACTTACACATCACTCACAGCCGAGTGTGACACTATTACATTTCTAGCTGGAAATTGGGACACAGGGAAGAAGTAGAAACAGATGCTGTGGTGTGAGGCACATGAAGACAGGTGGCGGATCTGCTACTTCCAGGAGGCGAGCTGACTGCCGGGTGACGTCCATCCATTGGTTCTGCACAGCGTGCCTGAGAATGGACACAGCCGCTCCAGTGGGGGACACTCCCGAAGAGCCCTGCCTCATCTCCCTGTCTGTGGCAGCCTGGGGCAGCTCCCTCCAGGGCCCCACGTCCTCTGTGCTCGTAATGCTCAGGCCCTGGAGCTGCTCCCAGTCCCTCCATCCACTCTCCTGTGTAGGGCCACAGGGTTGTTGAGGACTCTCCGCCTACCACCTCTTCTTCTGGCCAAGTCCCGGTCCTGCCCCCCTCCTCCCCACAGTCCTTCGAGGCCTCCTCTGGGCTCCAGGTTTGTACCTTTCTGCCCCTTTTGAAGCAGGGAGAGCGAGTGCCAGACATGCCACAGGGCGCCCTTGGGGTGCTGCTGCACTGGGGGGCGGTCAGAGGGCTACCCAGGTGGTGAGCAGGTGAGCCATCTTGCACAGGCTGTCTTGATACCCAGGGCAAAGAGCAAGTGACTCTCTGAGGCTGCCGCCCATGCTCGGGGTTCAGGAGGGGTTCTCAGTCCCTTCTCGGAGGTGCAGAGCCAGGGAAGGCGCAGTGCCAGGTAGGGAGGCCCAGGCTGGCCCAGCGGTGTGAACATGGACAAGTGGGATCAGGCTCTGAACCTCGGTTTTCCCTCTCTTCACTGGGGTGTGGGGGCCGACAGTCTCCAAAGCTTCTTGCCAGCTCCATCATGTCCTGACACCAAACAGGCCTCTTCACAGAGCTCCCACGTCACCCGGTCCGCCAGCGCTGACAGCAAGCCAAAGACAAGTGAGCTCTCCGGGCGAGGGCAGAAGTCGGCGTGGGCGGCTCCCCTGGCCTCCCTGCTCTAGGCCCACGGTTGTAGCCCATGGGGCACTTGGGGTGACTGGACGAGGCTCTGGGTGTATGTGTGTCCTCTGCACAACCATCAGCCTCCCGGACACGCATCTCACTTACGCTGCTTCAGGCAGACACAACTCACATGCAGCCCACGTGGTCCCTCTGGACCCGACCCAAGGCCCTTTCTATCGCTCTGGGAAGAACAGGTCATGTTTGGAGAACAGAGAACACAAAATGCCACCAATTCCACACCAGTCTGCTTGGTTTTCTAAAGCGACACGATGCATTTTGTTATGAAAAGCATTTTCTAAAGACAATGCGAGGGTCCTCGGGTTACCACACAGTTCCTTTCCCCCCGACAGTGACGTGACCCGAATTTTGGTGCAAGTCGAAATACATCCTAGCGTAAGTCGCTTGCACATCCCAACACAGTCGTAAAATCATAACCTAGAACATAAAAACACGACTAAGCCTCAGAAAAAGGAAAAGGACATAAACCCACTGTACTGTCGTCCATTCTGGAGTTTTAAAAGCGCAAGTGTGTTCTGTGTAGGAGCCACGACAAAAGCCAAGAAATCGAGGAACGGAGCAACACAGACGGGACACCTGTGCTTTTAACAGTCCAGAGGGGCGCAGGTGAGCGTGCTGGGGGCCGCTCATTTCCTCTCTCGTTCGCCAGGTTACTGCGTGTTCTTCCGCCGTGAACAACCAAACTAGTTCGCCCACGCAGTCTGTAAGTGTGACGCTAACAGCATAAGCCGAAACACTCACGTCTCAATTCCTTTAAGTTTCTGTGGGAGTGAGCATCGTAAACTCGAAATGCCGTATGTTGAGACTGTCGTAACCCGAGGACACCCTGTCTTTATTGTTGGTAGGAAAATGAGCGGCAAAGGTGTTAAACTCCTGGGTGAGAATTGTTTATGCTTACTTCAGGACTCTGTCACCAAAAAAGACCCCAAATCCTCATATACCAACAAACCCGGCTTTCTAGACTTACAGTATCACAGACGCAGGACAACCTGCCCAGACGGTGGGCGGGCACAGGCTGCCCATACCCTCGCCCAGATTCACTCCACAGCAATGACAGAAGCAAGCAGGATGCACGGATTGAGGAACTGATCCAAACACCCTGGCCAGGTGGCTCAGGAGGTAGTCGCCCCAGCATGCTGAGGTGGCCGGTTCAATCCCCGGTCAGGGCACATAGGAGAAGCAATCAATGAATGAATGCACAACTAAGTGAAGCAGTGAGTTAATGCTTCTCTCTCTCTCTCTCTCTCTCTCTCTCTCTCTCTCAAATCAAGGGAAATTTTGAAGAAAAGAAACAAAGAAAACCCTTAGGAAACTTGGGCACAGACGGCGGCGAGATGTGGCAGGAGAAACCCAGGGAGAGGGAAGCCTTTTACATTCCGCTTCTGCCTCCCAGTCCCTGCAGGAACCAGAAACGCAGCCCAGACCGCGGCACAGGGACCAGCGAGGTGACTGGGGTCTTAGATACTCTGCGCCCCAGGACTTGGATGACAGCACAGGTACGGCCGCCTGTCTAGGTGGCTTCTCCCGAGGGTGGAAAGTGAAGTGGGACAGAGGAGGCCACAGGACGTGGCCAACAGTGGTTCCGTGTGGCTTGGGGACAGTCTCCTTCCCCTCCTGGACTAGGGTGCCAGTCCATCGTCCTGGAATGCCCTTTGCCTGGTATACACTCTGTACAAAGTTGATGAAATTGCCAAAGGAACACAGGCTCAAGAGTCAACATGAACAGCAGGAAATATTTAAAGAAATGTAAGAAGTGGCTTAAAAAATTTTTTTTTCTCATTGATTTGAGGGAGAGAGGCAGAGGGAAGGGAGCGGGGAACAGAGAGAGAAAGAGAAAGAGAAAAGCAACAACTTGTTGTTCCACTCAGTTGTTTCTCATAGCTCTGTACTCATTGATTGCTTCTTGTAAGTGCCCTGACTAGGGATCAAACTTGCAGCCTCAGTGTACCAGGATGATGCATTATCCACTGAACCGCCCTGCCAGGCTGGAAATGGCTTTTTAAAGAGAAATAAAAAGTTTCAGATAAGGAAAAAAACCCATGCCCTGAGCATGTCAAATAATGTTAGAAATAAAGAGAAAGTAGTGAGCTCAGATGGAAATGGGTGGTCACAGGCAAGCAGGTCCCTATGACCCAGGTAGCCAGAGGGGAGATCCAGCTGGCCTCTGCTGGTGACACAGCTGCCACGAGGGGTTGGGAGAGTGAGCATGACGCCCCTCGGGGTGGGGGTTGGTGAGACCACTAAACATCTCATACTCTATCTAGAGAAGCTGCTGTCTAACCCGCCCTGAGCCTGTCCTTGTGGTGGACATGCTGACCACCTGGGAAGGGCCCATCAGCGGGGACAGGCCCACTCTGGCCAGTGTACTTGTGGTCTAAGGAGGGAGAGACCAGACCTTCTGGGACCTGACGTGGTCATCTGTCTGGGTACTTCGGGTTAGCCACCTGGTCCCCAGGGCCAGGGCCTGAGGAGCTGGGAGGGGTGGTCTAGGCTAGCAGAGGCCAGGCTAGGGCTCTATGTCACCCAGCCACCTGGACACTCAGGGAGGGTGCCTGGTGGAGAGACTGAGGCGGAGATGGGGCCCTGGGGGAGCCCTCCCTTTAGGGTGTGTTGAAATGCTGGCCCTGGGTGGCAGGGGCAGAGGCAGAGGCAGAAGCTGGGCATCTAACACACTGACTAACGTGGGTAGCTGGAATACTGTGGGAGTGGGGCAGCTTGGAGCCCCCACGTCCCGAGGGGCTATGCGGTCCTACCTCCAGATGGGCAGCTGCTGTGCCTGAAGGAGTTTGGAAGCTCTGAGAGGAAGGGCCTGAGGAGACACCTTTCTGCACCAGGTGAACCACCAGAGACCTCACGGTGCCCCAAGGTGAATGGCCTGTTGTCACTGTGTGCTGCTGTGAACAGGCCCTGGGTGCTCAGCCCAGCCCAGATTGGTAGGAGCGGGCCCTCCCAGGAGTGCTGAGAGGAGCTCAGACTCAAGGGACTCCCCTCTGCTTGGGGGGATGCTGATCTCGTCAGAATTATGACCCAGACCCACGGGCAGATGTGAAGCCCGGGCTGTGTGAAGGCAGGCCTCCCACTCAAGCCAGGGGAAGGCAGGCAGGTACACACACAAGGCCAGCCCGGGCAGGCTGGCCACTCACTCACTCACCTGGCCGTCAGGATGGGGGATGTGGCCACTGCAGCGAAGATGTGGATCATGGCCATCTTACAGAGGTCTGCGGCCGAGCCTGTGGTCACAAAGGATTCTTTTTCACTGGCAATGAATGTGAGACCCCGGGCTCCAGCAGGGATTGCCCAACGGCAAGCCAGCTCTCTTTGTTTTCTATGCTGTGTAACGCATGACCCCACAACAACCCAGATCCACCCTCTCGTGTTTCCTGTATGTCAGGAGCCCAACATGTGTGCTGGGTCCTCTGTCCGGGTCAGGCTGAGACCAATGTCTTATCCAGGTGCTCGACTAGGACCCACTTCCGGGTGACCTCAGGTGGCTGGAAAAATTCATGTCCTTGCAGCCAAGTGACTGAGTCTTCCGTTTCTGTGCTGGCAGTTGGCCGAGGCCACTGTGCTCTTGGGTCCTGGAGGCCACCCTGGGTCACTGTAGTGGACATGCCAGCATTTAGTTTGCCCCTTCGTGGCTGGCAGGAGGGCACCTGCTGCTGTCAGATTCCTACTCTGACCCTGAGTCCTGTCAAGGGCCCACCTATGAGGTCAGGTCCACTAGGACGATCCCCCTTTCCACGAGCTCCTTGTCAACTGACCAGGGACCTTTCTTCTATCTGCAAACCCCCTTTCTCCGGGTAACATGACCTAATCACAGGTGTGATGTCTCACACATGGGACATGCTCACGGGGTGCAGACTTGAGAGTCCTGTCCATCACACCAGCTAGCAGAGGGACCAAGAGCAGACGTGCCTCAATCCCAGTCCGCACGGCCCTCCCTCTGTGTGGCCTTTCAATCTTAGTGAGCCTCAGCTTTCCAGTGTACAGAGCGGGACTATGGCACACCTCCTTGGTTTGGGTAGGAATAAATCACAGTCAGCTGAGTGTTTCCTCATCCAGCGCTGTGTCAGGCCCTTGCAAGGTGCTGGCCAGCCTAGGAGACAGGCCTAGCGCAGTGCCGGGTGCATAGAGGGTGTCTTAAATGGTCTGATCACGGGAAACAGACCAAAGTTCAGGCTTCCACTGATTGTCCTAAGGCAGTCCCCCAGAACACTGACTTGCTTTTTTCTCCCACAAGCATGGCAGGAATGCTGGACATGGAAGCCTGGTCTCTAAGGCTGACCAGCTGGCTGTGCGGGGTCTCGGGGCCCTGGGAACCACCTGCTGGAGGTGTGACGTCAGGATGCTTGCACTTTAGGACAAGTACACAGAGCTGGAGGAGAGGGTGAGGGAGCCCGAGTGGAGAGAGAATGGAGGGTGGGGGACCAGGGTCAGGGGCCCCATGGTTTGTTGGCTGACGTGTCCAACCTCATGGAGGCAGAACTCTCCTGCAGACACTGACCACTGAGCTCATCCCAGGCACCTCGTTCAGCTCAGCACAGGTGTGTGTTAATTAAGCAAATGACTGGCAAGTCAATTACTCAGAGACTGTGGGGGCAGGCGAGGTGGCTCAGTGGGGAGATGAACTTGTCAGCCTCTTGCAGGAAGGTATCTTACAGCAGTTCTTACCAGAAGGACTCTCCAAACGGCTTCAACACCACCTTGCACACATCTAGTGAACACACCTCACACCTAGTGAGCAGAGACAGGTGGTCGTGACTCGACAACTTCCTCGTACCTGGGAACCTGTCTCAGAATCACAGCCCTCTCAGGACTGGGAGGGCTGTCAGCACCCTCGGCTCGTATCCAGGTGGTCACACCGGGAGATGGGACTTGGGGAGATTCTACACTGAGCCCAGACCGGGCCCTGGCCCCCGTCCTGCCAGCTGCCGCCATCTCTCCTGTTCTCCACGAGACGCACGGGGCTGAGCCTGAGCTGAGCGGCATGGCGGGGCCCCACGGTCCTCTGCAGGGTCTGCGGGGGGCCCGAGCTTTGTCTTCCACACGTGCTGGGGTCCCTGGCCACCCTCTTGCTGCAAACAGCCCTCTGGGAGGAGGGTGGTCCCGCAGACACCTCAGCGCTGGAACCCCACCTCCAGGCTTCCTCTCTGGGCCCTGAGGTCTTGGCTCTCCATCTGTGACCTGTGGAGTCAGGTGGGGAAGACGCCTGACCCCGGGCTGCCCCAGGCCACGTCCGGACAGGTCACTGCCCACAGTGTGTGAAGCCCAAGACTACCTCTCTCATTCACCTCCGCACAGAGACATGACCTATTTGCACATTACAACTAAAGACAAGTAAGGAGTTTTCTCTAGAGGCAAACAATGGGCTGTCCCCACCAGCCAGGCTGCTGCAGTGGGTCCTGGGGGTTGCAGGTAGGGGCTGGGGACATGCTGTGTTTGGATGCCTTATTGCAGCTCATACACCTGTGAGGTGCGAGGGTGGTACAACAGCAAGTCCCAGGCCAAGAGTCCGTGGACTGAGCTCCAGGCCCGGCCTGCCTGCTGGCTAGATAAACTCCTAGGGCCTCAGCGTCCCCTTTGCAGATGCAGGGATAACCCTTCTCCACACTGTCTTCTCGGGGAAATGTCACAATTACAAAGACCACCAGGTACTGAATACCTCTACCCTTCAGGCACTGGACTACCAGTGCCTCCTGACAGCACCTGCCAGGGAGGACAGGAGCAAGGACGAGGACGGTGACCTGGTGGGTGTCACCCAGCCCTGCGGCGGCTAAAAACCTGGGAAGTGGATGGACCCAGCGGGCAAGCGGAGGCCTCAGTACCTTGCACGACGAAGTTCACCGCCTGCCGCTCTGCTTGTGCCCGGAGCCCCTGGTCCTGCGCTCGGATCCTGGGCAGCAGCCTCCTTCTGCCCATGATGGATGCCACGTAGCCTGGGTGACATGAAGGAAAGCAGAAGTGGGCAGGTGGGGTGTTGCCCTGTTGGGCATGGCTCCCTCAGATTGAGTCCAGGTCCCAGTGAGACACCCCCGCCCCCGGGATTCCTGAGCTAGGGTGCTGCCGGGAGCTTGGCCAGAAGCCTCCCGGTCTGTCACTAGGCCAGCAGGTTCTGTGCTGGGAGATGAGCACAGCAGCAAGGTGGCCGTTTCCTGCCGGTGTCACATTTTTGCAATCCCTTCCTCAGCTGGATTCTAGAAATGGCGCCATCACCATCAATGCCCCTGGTTCTTCCTGGTCTTGCTTCTGTCCGGTCAGGTCCCAGCTCCTCTGGAGGCCGTGGCGATGGTGTTCTCCAGGGGTCCTGGCTGTGTCTGGGGAGTCTCTGTGTGTTTCTGTCACACACGGAACCCCATGGTTTTGAAAGTGTTTGTGGACATGCTTGCTTACAGGGTACCTATGTCCCCTGGGCCCGCAGCTCCAGGAGACCCGGGAGCATGGAACCCCCGCCCAGCAGCACAGTGCTGACATGGGGCAGGCGCCCAGCAGATGTTTGTGGAGAATACACTGGCTGCTGAAGAACCTCCTCACGGGGTCCCCCCAGCAGTGTGGTTTCTGGGTCCAAGGGCATGCATACCTCACATGCACGCGGAGCGCCCCCACCCATTCAAGACGGGCATGTCCGAGGAAGGGAGGGCTCTGGCCCTGGGTCCCAGCCCAGCACTCTGTTAGCTGGCAGATGGGGATAACGACACCAGCCACTCTGTGGAGCTGCAGGCGGCGTGGCACAGTGCCCGCACAGACCTGGCTCCATAGCTCTCATCAACACTGGGTTCCCTCGCCATGTTGACATGTCAGAATTGATTGTCTTCTTTTATTTTTTTCAAGCGTGGGGTTCCTGGATCCGGGAATAGTCGGGGTTGGTGTGGCTTCAGTGAAGTTGCAGGAGGCCACAGGTGGAGGCCCAGGCCATGCAGGCCTCTGTGGGGCTCACCTCCCAGGCTGAGGGAGCCCGCAACCTGCCCTGTGCCAAGGCTGATGCGGGCGGCATACCCCGAAGCTCCTGCATGGGCAAGTGCTGGGACACTCAGGCAGGCCCAGGAGGAGCCTGTGCAGGGGCCGCCCTGGAACTCCGGGGCTTGTGCGCTGGCTCCAGATGGAATGGCCATCAGCAGCCCCTGAGAGGGTCCGGCGGGGAGCCTGGGTGCTGAGGGGACCCACTGGAGCCACTCAGGAAGTCTGGGCCCGCCGAGGCTGCTTCTCTAGCCAGTTCCAAGTTGACTCTCAAGTGCGCGCTGAGCTCTCTGCTTCCTCGGCGCCCACCATCAGTCAGTCCTCTTCTCTGTCGTCGGCATCATGAATTTCTGCCCTTACATTGATTTCCCTTTTTCTTTAATTTATTCTGCTACTCTTTTCCAAATGTTATGTGTTGACTACAAACCATTGGTGTCCGTGATTTCTTTCTTAAAAAAAAAAAAACTCTTTTAAAGTATTCTTTCACCTCTATGTAAAGTGTCAGATTGGCCATGTCTCACATTTTTCATATACTTTTTTTTTTTCTTTTTTAGCAAGAGAGAGAAAGAGATGAGAAGCATCCACTCAGAGTTGCGGCACCTTAGTTGTTCAGTGATGGCTTTCTCATATGTGCCTTGACTGGGGGGCTCCAGCCGAGCCAGGGACCCCTTGCTCAAGCCAGTAACCTTGGGGTCATGCCTATCATCCCATACTCAAGTCAGCGACCCTGTGCTCAAGCCAACGACCTCGAGGTTTCTAACCTGGAACCTCAGCGTCCCAGGCCGACTCTACCCACTGCACCACCGCCTGGTCAGTGCAGTATATTTCCAAATAAGTAGATGGACAAATGACCACACATATTAACATAAAAGAACCTTTTTTTATCCCACTGTGGTCACAGAACATGTTCTATTTGATATTCTTTGAAATCTGTGACCAAAATTATGGTGAAATTTTATAAATATGCCATGTGTTTTCATAAGGAAATGTTTTTCATTTTTAGGAGCAGGATGTTATTTATCTATGTCTATCTGTTCATTTATCACTTTCAAACTCAAGCTTATTAATTTTGTTGCCTCAAGCAGAGACTGGCTCGGGACCCTTATCAGGAGAAGCTTTTGATTCTATTGCTACAGCAGGGGCTAGATACTCCCACAGTCCCCAGCCACCCAGGCTCCCACATGAACCCACCACCCTCCCATCTGTCCAGCTGCCCACCGGAGGGGCAGGGCCAAGAGACCACCCGCTGCTGCAGGTCAGGCATGGGAGACGGAGAGAGAGAGGGAGAGGGAGCTGTTAATGGCTCTGGCGGCTGCTAGCTTACCTGTCTGGTGACACTGGGCAATAGTTGCTTGGGCAAACTCCTTAATTTTCCTGTACTTCTGCAAAAAACTCTCCAAAAACCGGGAGGCTTCTTGAATAGTAACTCCAAGGCACGCAGCAAGTCGGTCCTTCCCTGTATGAGCAGAGACACCGAAATCAGAGGCAGCCAAGAGCACAGGCCACCAGGCAGTGACCACCATGCACGAAAGTGGGTCAACAGGAGGAGGGCTCGTGGAGGACATGGTGAGTCAGGGTCCAGTTGGCCTCTTCTGGTTGGTCCAGATGGTGTTGGCTGCTGGTGTTACATCTGAGTATGAGGTGCTGGTCTACCTGGCCGGGTCCTGATAAACATATTTATTCAACAGTGTTGGCTGTGTGCCTGCCAGGTGCTGCAGGGGAAGCCGTGAATGAAGCAGGTGCCGTCCCTGATCTCTGTCTGTCCAGAACTTCAGGAAGCTGTCCAGGGCACACAGGAAGACAGGAAGGGAGAGCTCCACTGCCAGATTACAAGGAAATGGGACTCAGGAGCGTGCATCCTTGGAATTTTCATTATGAGACTCTTTTGTCCAGACAAGTTATTTGGTTCCTAGAGGGTGCAGGTGTTCTTGTGAAGCTTCTTATAGCAAGGTGTGTGGTTGGGACAGCATCCTGAGTTCCAGCATGGCACCCTAAATTCCAGCCCATCTTTCTGGGTACAGGTGCTGGGACCACACAGACCCGGGTCTGAGTCCAGTTACATCACTGTGGGAGGTTTTGTGTGTCCTTGAGGGAAGTTACCTGACCTGCAATAATCCCATTTCTTTACCTATGAACTAGGAACAATCATCCTTACCCTCTAAGGCAGTAGTTCTTAACCTGGGTTCTATCAAACCCTAGGGGTTTGATGAGTCGGTCTCAGGGGTTCGGAGAAGCCTCTGCCGCGGAGGCCAGAATAAAGTAATACCGTCATTTGTTGTGAGTTCATGCACTTTGTTGGTTTTGTTCTTTGAGCAAGGGGATGTTTATGCACGGCTCATTTTGTGCACCAGTAAAACAACATACACCTATGTCTTGAATTTGGGAAAAAAAATCGTATTTTATTTATCACTAAAGAAGGGTTCGGTGAATGCGCATGTGAAACTGGTGGGTTCAGTACCTCAGAAAAGGTTAAGAACCACTGCTCTAAGGGTTGTTAGAGGGACTCCATGAGCCGAGGCAGGTTAAGGTCCAAGCAGCCTGGCTTCTACGTGGCATTCAGTGTGGAGTCGTTTCCTCCAGAAAAGAAGAATTTAAATAAAAGAACGAGGAGCCCATGAGGACAGGTATGGAAGCCTTGCTGGGAAGCGGGGCTGTGGGCAAAACCCTGGGCTCCAGGGGTCTACATTATTAGAGGGAACCGTAGGGAAGACACTGGCTAAAGACCTGAATCCTGGGAGCGTGGCTGGAGCCAAGAGAGCCGGCCTGCTGCCTCTGCCTGGGGTCAACTCTGGGGTCACTCTAGGGTACTCCAAGGGGCCTTCAGCCAAATGGTCCAGAAGACACAGCCTGGGGGGGGGGAGCTACAAAGACCGGAGAAAACACTTCGGAAGGAAGGACTGTCGCTCTGAGCCAGGCTTCTCTCTAGCCAGGCCTGCCTGATGTGTGTAGAGTTCTCTGCAGAAGAGTGTTTACAGGGTGCGAGAGTGGGAAAGGCTAGCGTGCCCTGTGCTTCACAAAGTTCCCCTGAAGGAGAGCTTTTGAAGGCCTCAGTCCTCTGCCCAAGCCTGCCTGACTCTCCATCTGGCTGGAAACAAAAGCAAACACTCCAACTTCCCTTTTAGGGCTTACTTAAGACTATGTGGTAGCTTCACGAATACATTATGCTGAAATAATCCGTCTATACCTCTTTGTTTCTACGACATTCCAATCACGGCCCCTCCGCTATGGCTCTCTCATGGAAAATGCCACTGGCCTTCAGAAAGGAATCGGATGATGGCTGATACTTCAGGCAGGTCCGGCTGGGTGGGACCTGGAATCTTCTTCTCTGCCAAATCCTTTCTCAGGTCAAATCTGCTGTTAAGCCCGGTCACTAAATTTGTTATTTCTGATATTGTAGTTTCCAGTTTCAGAATTTCAATTTCATTATTCTTTTGATTTTGCTCAGATTTCCTAATTTTCATTCATTATGAGCATATTTTCCTTTATATCCTTGAGCATAGTTACAACGGGGGCGTGAAAATCCTTGTCTGCTAATTCTCAACTCTGGGTCATCTCAGGATCTGCTTCTTCCATGGTTGCCTTTCCTCTTGAATAGGGACCAAGTTATATTGCTTCTTCATATGTTTAATAATTTGGGGCTGTATCTTGGATATTGTGAATGATATGTTGTAAACACTCTGGGTTGTTATGTTCTTCTCAGGGGTACTAATTTTGTTTTTTAAAGGGGGCAGTTAATTTGGCTAAAGTTAAACTTTAAACTTTGTCCCTCTGCATTGGGTGGCAGCTGAAATCTCCTATCAGTCCTTGTAGCCTTGGCTGGGCTGTTTGAAGTCTTCCCTAGTCATGAGTATTTAGGGATCAGAAAGAGACTTGAGCAGAAATTGGTGTTCTTCTTTGGCTGTCTTCTGAGATTTTCCCCTCCACTTTCTCTGCCCTGCAGTTCTTCAAGCTAGTAAGGTTATGGATTTCTATCAGAATTTTAGCCACCCAAAGCACTGGCTGAGGCTTCCCCTCCGGCAAAGAGCTACAGAAAGGGAAACTCACCCTGTGTCAACCTGCAATTTCTGTCTGCTTTTGGTCACATCTTCAGCACTTTTCGGTAGTTGTTTATTACATTTCCCCCCATACTTTATAGTTGATATCTGTGAGAGCATGGGCTGATAGGGGATACTTGACCATTACCAGAAGTCACACTTCTCTTTGTCAGCACCTATGGCTGAGAAGGATCTCCTTTCCTTTCCCCTGTAGAGCTGTTGGGATATCTGAGGAAGAGAGGCTGGCCAAGGTCTCTGTACCTAAAGAACGCCTGTTCACAAGAGGAGGAGGTGGTGTGGCAATTCCAAAAGAAACAGAGACAGAGACTAGGCTGGAACTGCAGTGTCCAGTCAGGTGTCCAGGCCTTGGGGTCTTGCTCCCTATACCCTTACAGTGGGTCTGTCACACGCGAGAGCCACTGTCTTCCCTGTCCCCGAGCAGGATGACTTTTGGCTTTGTGGGGGTTTCTGTCCCATAATTCGTATAGACTGGCTCCTTCTTTACACACAACTTCCCTCCACACGTTGATTCAATCGATTGGGTTTCTGCTGTTTACGCTGTAATCACACACAGGCCTGTCCCCCTGACAGTAAGGACCCCCTTGGTGGGCGCATGAGAACAAGACACTTCTACCTCTTCAATCCGGTATGGACACGCTATCTGACTTTTCCCACGGAGGCTAATTGCACCCTCTGTGTGCGTGATTGTGTGCACGTGTGTGGGCGAGCTGCAGCTTTAACTTTGAGGAGACGATCTTCACTCCCTTTTCTTCAAGGCTCCTTCACCCCATGCGCAATTGCTAACAGTTTCTCACTCTGGTTCATAGCGTTAGGGCCTAGTGAGTACCTGGCACATAGCGGGCCTCCAGGAATGCGGGCTGGGCTAACTGGGACAGACCTGACCAACTCAGCCCCAGTGCTGCTGCTCTGGGCGGTCTGTCCTGAGCGCCCCCCCCCCCCCCGCCCGCCAGCCTGACCTGGCTGGGGACCTCCCCTGGGCTCCCTTGGCCTTGATCACTCAGTGTTGTACCCTGAGGCTTGCTCAGATGTCTGTTCTGACAAACGCCAGCCCCTTGGGAGCAAGCTCTGCACCTTCCCGTGCCCCTCCTGGTGCCCACTGCAGAGCCGAAGGCATGGCGCATAGTAGACGATCCTGACCGATCAAATGTGACTGGACGTGAATGCAGACTGAGGAAATGCAAAACGATTTGGGGAGTATGAAGTGTTACACTGACCTAAAGCAGCAGGGGCTCAGAGTAAGACCAGAAGAGTCAGGAGTTGCTTCCTGGAGGAGGTGCCTGCAGATGGCCTCAGAGGGGCCAGCGGCAGGGCCAGGGAGGGGTACAGGTGCACTGTTTGTGGGCAAATGGCTGAATTCAGTGAGTGCAGGAGGAGCAGTGAGCTGTGGGTCAAGGCCTGCCGGTACCAGCTGCTGCGTGGCCCATGTGACTGCTGCTGTTCCTGTGGAGCAGCCCTCCCCTGGAAGAAGTGTGGGTCTGGGGTTGGCGGAGGGACCAGGCTGCCCCACAGATGTGGCATCCTTCTGAGCATCCTCTCTGCTTATTTCCCAGGCCTGCTTCTTCCCTGCTGCCTTTCCTTCCAACGCCCGTGACAACTGAATACGCCTCTGCCCTGTGCCCCCGCAGCCAGAGCGGGAACCTCAAAGGCATGTTTATGTGAGAACACAACACTGCAACTCACAGAAGCTGCTTAGCTGGAAGCCCCTCTGCTGTCTTTCCAAGGGGTCTCAGCAGCCCAGGAGAGCTGCCGTGTCCACCTGCACGCGCTAGCCGGACCACCGTGGCCTTGCACGGCTGCCGCGGGGGCACAGGGATCGGCAGTCAGGCGAGACGGCGACAATGTGAACAGCAGCAGAGATGGAGGCTTAGGGAGGGAGCCCTGTCACTGTTGGGGCTAAAAGCAGACAAATTACTCTTTTCACCAATATCACGGCTAATGACTCACTGCTTATTTACAAAGGGGAGTTTTTTTTTTCCTCTCCAGAGAAAAATAAAGTGAATACTCCCGAAGGTGCCTGACAGAGTGAGAATGACGCTGGGCGTGTTGGAAGCGGTGGGGAGGGGGCACTATGCTGTCCTATGAAGCCCCTCACCCTCTAGCCTCTCCCCCAGTTGGATCTACGGTGCCCCCCCCCCAGTGCTGCCAGTGAGTTGGGGGGGAGTGCTGGCCCAGCACTAAACCAAAGGACCCAGCTGTGGTGGTGGACGCTACAGAGGAGCTGGCTGGTGCCAGGCACTGCTCCAGAACCCTGCCTCCACAGCATCTGACCCAGTGGCTGGGGCACAGAGGCCACACAGCCAGGAGGGGGTGGCCAGGCCTCCCGCCGGGCTGCCTGGCTGAGGAAGAGGAAACAGCGTTCTGCTGTCAGAGCGGAAGCCGATGGCATGCCTGTAACATGTGACTCTAGAGAAAGTCGCAAGGCACCCAAATCTAATGCCACTGGTAAAACACGGCTTCTGCCCAGACAGAGGCTGAGGAGGGCTCTGGGGGCAGGCGATGGAGCCAGCCAGTGTCGTCCCGTCGTCACCCCTCAGCTCAGCTGCTTTGTCTGTGTCTCAGAAACAAAGCACACAAAATTTTCTCAGAAGCGGGGCAGAAAGCCTCCAGCTCACTCATTTGCTCAGCAAGGAGGCTGTGCCGTCCCTGCGCCAGGCGGAGCTGGCAGGGGCTCCTGCCTCACAGGGCACCAGGCAGGGTGAGTGGGAGGGGCAGTGAGCACAACGGAGCCAGTGGGTGCCGGGGGCTCGGGAAGGAGGCAGTGGAGAGTGGAGTGATGCATGGGGCTGGGGAGAGTGTGGCTTTGAGCAGGGCCTGTGGCGTCCCTGATTCTGCCTCCTGGTCTTCACAGCCTCGTGTGACCCCTGCCCTGGCACTGCTCTGACCAACAGAACAGGCACATGACTGTGTGAGGACCATACGTGAAGGCCGGCACTGGCTGGCTGGCCTCTCCCCCTCACTTACTGTCCCCGAGGAAGAGCCCCCCCCCGGCTGTATAATCTGCCTACGCTGGAAGGCCCACCTGGGAAGAACTGAGGGCTGCCCCTCAGAGCAGACAGCCAGCAAGAAACAGAGGCCTGCCAAGGGCTGCCCCCAGAGGAGCCTGCTGTTGAGACCAGAGCACCACGGACGCCCTGACTGTCACCCCACAGAGGACCCAGCCATGCTGTGCCCGGACTCCTGACCCACAGAGACGTGACACAACAAATGGGTCAGTTACACTGCTCGGGGAGGCTGAGAAGGGAACAGCTGAGTGAAGATCCCACAGAAGTGAGAGTAAACTCTGTGGACATTATGGGGCAAGGGGTTCCAGCAGAGGGGATGGTGCAGAGCCCTGTGTGGGAGCCTGCCTCACGGGTTTGAGGTGGGTTCCAGATCCGTCACAGCAAGTCACCTGAGGCCCGGAGGGGGCACTCTGGAGGCACAAGGTGGCCCTTCGGTATGACTATGTGTTTGCCTAGACATTCTCGCACCCGACGCTTGTTCAGTTCTGCAGCCTTCCCTCTGTGAACGAAGTTTCCAGGGCAGGGAGACGAGTTGTCCCCCTGTCTGTGCAGGAGCCCAAGGCTGGCTGGCCACAGCCTCTCCTAACTGACTTCTTCCTTGCTCTCTTGAGGGGACATCAGGCCCCACTGATCCAGCATGACCAAGGGGTAGGAAGGAATTTAAAAAGCCTAGACAGCCATTGTCAGAAAGTCAAAGTGAGAGGAGAGGAGAGGAGAAGGAGGGAGTGGAAGGGAGCTCAGCCTTGGGCCCTGGGGTTGGGGAAGGAGGGGGAAGTCTGGGGGGTGTGCCCTCAAGGATCTCAAGGCACAGAAACAGCCCCCAGCACAGCTGTGTGACCAGGGGTGGGCCCTGCCAGACCCCTCCCGGCTGGGTGACGTAGGTTGACACTCACTTCTGTTCTTTCACCTGTGACAGGTTGGCGAGAGTACTGACTGGACGGGACAGGAGGGCTGTGAGTGGTCTGACTGGTGTCCAGTGCGTGGCGGCTCTCATCAGTGTTTGTGTTGAGACGCACAGGGACTCACAAAAGGGCCCGGCCGGCTGACAACAATTTCTCTAGGGCGTGGCCACGCGCCAACACAGGCCACGGCCGGGGCCGCAGCCTACCTGCTCCGTAGACCACGGAGTACACCACCTTCTTGGTCTGCTCTCTGTCTGCGTGTGTCACACGTTCTGCAGGGATGTCCTTCCTGCGTGGAAACAACATGCCGTTGGACACAGCCACACCGTCCCCGAGAGGCCACCCCTCCCCCGCAACAGTTCTCTTCCTGGAGGTTCGTAACCATTTCTAAGTCAGCCTAACATGCAGGCGGGGACACCTTCCGCCTCTGCGGCAGCCATCTTGGCAGGAGCCCTCCAAACAGATGTTGACAGAGCAACTGTAAGCCAGCCAAGTGCCGGAGCATCCACACACCAACCCAAAAAAGTGTGTGCACCAAGGACTGCCAGCCCGGCTCCTGCTCCTGGGGCTGCTTCCTGGTCCCTCTGGGAACTGGATGAGGAGCTGCTGCCTGTCCCACAGACAGAGGGGTGGGTGGGTGAGCCCGTCCTGGGACACTCAGACAGAGTAAGAATCAACTCGGCATCTGACCTGCTGAGGGAACCTGTCCCCAGATCTGTGGGTTGCTTCTGCGTTGGGCCCTTCAGTGCTCAGTGAGGCTACTGACAACACTCCCCCAGCCCTCATTTCCAGCTGGCCCTGAGCCTAGCCATCAGCCCCAAGCGAAAGCTCGGGGTCCTCTCTGGTGCCTGGGGCTTTCTAAGCTCCTGTTCCCACGGGCTTCTGAATGCTCTCGTTTCCAAGATTCTTCCCCCATTTCTCCCCCAAGCTCTCAGGGCTCCGTCCTTTGCAGGCTGTTGTTGGTTTTACAGTGTTCTTGACTCGGTCAAATGGAAGGGCATTCCTCTTTCTGGATTGAAATGTCTCAAAATCATCCAAGATGTTGGCCTCTCCCTACGTTAGTGTGTGAAGTGAAACTTTTTGCTAACCAATGAGAACTATAAAGAAAAATTAGGCCATAAAAATATCCCACAGTAAATACAGAAAAATCAACTTTCCCACCAGCAGTGAGATAGAAAATATAATACAAGTACTGTATTCACAGTGTGCCAGATCTTTACAAAGGAAGAGGCTTTGGGGAAACATGGAAGCCATGCCAAGCCCCTGGATAGGAGACTGCAATCTGGAAAAGATGTCACACAGTATCAGCGGGGTGTGTGTGTGTGTGTGTGTGTGAAGGTGAAGAAGGACTTTACAGAGTGGTTCTAAAACTCATCGGAGAAACAAGCTAAATGAGAACAGTCCCTGGGATGCTGGTAAGAATGAACAATGAAGGAACAATTGTCCGGTCAGACAGGGAACACTCAATGCTGACAATGATGCAAAAACAGAGAAATCAGCCTGAAAAAACAGGAAACCCTAAACCGGCCATAGAATATACAAAAAACATGGTCTATGATTTGGCATTTCAAATCTGTATTGGGTTGGAACTGCTCAATTATTTGGAAAGTTATAGAGTAAAATGCCTTTTTCATATTATACACAGAAATAAATTAGAGGCAAATTAACATAAAAAAAAGACACGAAATGGCAAGGGTAAAACATCTGCAGGGAACACAATGGCAGGTCTGGCCGCAGACCAGGCGCATGGGCCTCGGAGTACAGAGAGGTGAAGGTGGGGACATTCCCACACATCTCACTGGGACCACTGACTGGCCATGTTGGAAAAAATCAAATAGATTTTTGTTTTCATGTGTCACAAAATCAGAGTCCAGATGGGTTAAAAGCCTACACATGAAAAAAATAAATAAAAAGGCAAATAAAATGAAAGAAAACAAAGAAGAAGGCAAGCTCCCACAAAGAGAAGAGCATTGATAGAAAGACACAAACAATACCAACCATAATAAGAAATGAACGATAGTTTACATCACGATTTTAAGATACGGCAGGACAAAAAGCATCATAAAAATTAAGAGATAAATTAAAAACTATACACTGGTATATGAAGGAGGCACAAGGTAGTATCCAGAACCTTGACAAGTCATTGAGAACACAGTCTAATAGCACAGCGGGCAGAGGATATAAACAGAACATTTTACTTTTTCAGATTTTATTTATTGATTGGAGAGAGACAGAGAGAAAGGGGGTGAGGAGCGGGAAGCATCTACTTGTAGTAGTTGCTCCTCATACGTGCCTTGACCGGGCAAGCCCAGGGTTTCAAACCAGTGACCTCAGCATTCCAGGTTGACGCTTTATCCACTGGGCCACCGCAGGTCAGGCTAAACAGAACGTTAGAAATGGAAGTCAGAATGGCTAATTGACAGAACCTGATCGATCCTGTAAAATGGAAATAAAGGGCACAAGACATGGTTTTTCAGGGAGCAGATCGCACTCTTACTGAGGAATGACAAGGACATAGATTCTGGCACATGGAGAGGGGTCACTGCCTGGAAGTGGCCTCTGGGGAGGCCAAGGGGGAGAAGTGCAGACCCTAATCCCATCCACTCCTGGCCTTGGCCAAAGCCAGACTCCTGGGTACCTTCACATGCTGAGAGCCGGGGGACGCAGCCCAGCCCGAGGACAGCACTGACCAGGTCACCAGGCAGGCGGAAAACTAGTCTGATGTCAGAGACAATGAGCAAAGAGGTGAAGGGAGGCTCACACACAGCTGGTGAAGGGCTAGGGCGTCCACTCCAGACCTCACCCAAGCTCCGATTCACGGAACGTGGGTAAAGGACCACTGAATCTGCAGGCAAGATGGCCTGGATTTCCCAGTGTTGCCCCGACAGCAAGTGATGAAGGCACGCATTCAAAATGGCTTGTCCAGGAATCAGGTATATATTTCCCTCTGTTGAGGTGTTTTGTTTGTTTGTTTGTAAAATATACATAACTTAAAATTTATCCTTTTAATCATGCTTCTTCAGTGCACAATCCAGTGGCATTTACTATGTGCGTGATGCGTAATCACCAGTGCTATTTCTCTCCAGAAACTTTTCTCATCCCAGACTCACACTCTGCACTCATATTTCCCTTCAGTTTGAACTCTAATTTTAAAAATTGTTAGGGGAGGCCTGACCAGGCGGAGTGTGGTACCGTCAACATGATCCCAAGTCGCAGGCTTGAAGCCCAAGGTTGATAGAGCAGTGGATAGAGCGTCGGACTGGGATGAGGAAGACCCAGGTTCGAGACCTCGAGGTTGCCAGCTTGAGCGCAGACCCATCTGGGTTGAGCAAAAGCTCACCAGCTGGGACCCAAGGTTGCTGGCTCCAGCAAGGGGTGGCTCAGTCTGCTGAAGGCCTGCGGTCAAGGCACATGTGAGAAAGCAATCAATGAACAACTATGGTGTCGCAATGGCAATGAAAAACTAATGACTGATGCTCCTCATCTCTCTCTGTTCCTGTCTGTCTGTCCCTGTCTATCCCTTTCTCTGTCCCTGTAAAAAAAAAAAAATTGTTAGGGGGAGTAACTGATTACTTTTACATTTTGTACTATCAAGATATAATCCACATACTACTATTCATCCTTCTAAGGTGCACAATTTAGTGGTTTTTAGTAAATTCAAACATGCTCCATCAATCATAACTACTAATTCCAGAATATTTTTTTTATTGCCTTTTCTTATTTAGAGAGACAGGAAGAGAGAGAGAGAGGGAGAGATGAGAAGCATCAATTTGTAGCTGTTTCACTTTAGTTGTTCATTGATCGCTTTTCATATGTGCCTTGCCTTGGGGGAGGGGGAGCTCAAGCTGAGCCAGTGACCCTTTGCTCAATCCAGCAACCTTGGGCTTCAAGCCTGCGACTTGGGATCATGTTGACGGTACCACACTCAAACTGGCAACCCCGCGCTCAAGCTGGGTGAGCCTGTGCGCAGGCCGGCGACCTCAGCGTTTCAGGTCGATGCTCTATCCACTGCACCACCGCTGATGTATCATCCGTCACCCTCTATTCTCTTTGTCCCCTAGCTCCTGGCCGCCACGAATCTGCTTTCTGTTTCTCCACCTTTGCCTGTTCTGGCTGTGTCGTATAAGTGGGACCGTGTCATCTGGGGCCTTCTGGGGCTGGCTTCTTTCAGGGAGCACATTTCCAAGGTCATCTAGGTAGTAACATGTATCGGTGCTTCATTCTGTTCCGTGGCTGAGTAATAACCCACTGCACGGATAGGCCACGTTTGTTTACCTGTTCTGCTGATGGACATGTTAGTTGTTTCCACCTTCCGGCTATTGTGAGTAATGCTGCTGTGAACATTTGCATACGAGTTTTTGTGTGGACAGAAGTTTTCCTTTCTCTTGGGTGTGTGCTTAGGAGTGGAATTGCTGGCTCCTCATGTGTAATTTCTCTGAGGCCCCATCAGAGTTTTCCACAGAAGCTGTACCATTTTACCCACTGGCAATGTATGAGAACTGATTACATTTATCTCATAGGAAAGCAGGAAGCAAGAGTTCTCTATTCAAATTTCCCCAAAAAAACACTCCTGGAGCCCTTCATGAATAATTAAGATTCTTCAGAGGGTGATTTGATTGGGCACCAGAGGCCCACGCTGCCTGAGCCCGGCCGTGGGGGTGCTGCTGGCCCATCAGACCACAGGAGCCCCGACAGTTGCATCTGTACCCTCGGAAGAATGTGGGGCCCTGACATAGATTATGGCCTCGGGCCAGGGATCAGGGCTGTCTGCTCCTCAGCTTCTGGGCCTCAACTCTGAGTTCCAACCAAAGGGGAGCCTTTGCTGCCCTCCCCCCCGTTCCCTTCCCCCATGACACCTGTACCCCTCCATGTGCCTACCCCCATTTAGGGGAGGTGAGTGTCATGCTGGGGCTGCTAGGGTGACTGGATCCGACTGGTTCCCCTCAGAAATGTACATAAGCAGGGCACGCATGCACACACACAGATACACAATTATGGCAACTCGAGGGCAGTAACGATGATGACAGTCTCCATTCCTTATGCATCCACCAAGTCCGCCAGACCTCTCCTCTGAGCCCGTCTAGTAAACTGAACTGTCTGGCCTTCCACGTGGCTGTGCAGAGGCAGCCCAAGTCCCCGGGTGCAGCCCACGCTTCTGCCCCCTGCCATTCTGGCTGTCCCTCCCCTTCACCACCTCCGTGGAAGCCCAGCACACACCTCGACACAGCTTCTCCACTCCCCATGTCTCGTCTGGTTCACGTGGGCTGGCTCTGCCACCTCTGTAACTGCTCCCTGGTACGAGCCCATCACCTCCCACCCAGGGACGCAATAACCCCTGGGCCGTCCTCTCCGTACAGCCCATTCTCTGTTCAGCAACGGAAAGACTTTTCCACGAAGACGGCAGGTCAGCCCTGCGTGTCTAGCCTGCTCCCTACCAAGGTTCCACTAAAATAAAGCAGAAGAATGGAAAGGCACAGATCCACAGGAAAGGAGAGGACAGGAAAGGGACGCTAGCAGACAAGAGGTCTCAGTGCGTCCGTGAAAGACAGGGCCAAGAGCTGACACTGCCTCTGAGTGCACGCCCAGGTGACGCTGGACTGGGACTCAGGCACAGCCCGAGGCAGAAGAGAGAAGGGGGGCATGAGTTCAATGCAGATATGCAGCAAGGTCATGCTCCTCTCTTGGATTCAACTCCCCTCACCCCAGCCCAGCACACAGCAGGAGTCCAGCCAGGCACCTACTTGCTCACTGGTGGTGAAGATGATGAATAAGACGAACTAGAGGATTCTCTGCTGAAGTGGGTGGTCCTGAAAAAGTGACCTCCATTTCTGGGTGCTCAGAGGTCCCTAGGGAGCTGTGCGAAGGAGCTGGATCATTCTGCAATGAGGTCACAGGCCAACTATCTAACCACTTTGAATGGTGGTAAATGGAGACCCAGAGGAAGACCAAGGTCTGTCTGCCCTCTGCAGCTTGTCTTGACAACCCCCCAGGGACCCTCACACTGTGGAATCTGTCAGATTCCTCACTCACTCAGAAGCCCTTGAAGAAGACAGCATGTGGACAGTGGCTCACCTCACTCATTGCTAAACTGCTTCCCGGCTCTTCACTCCTCTGTGTCTCCTTTCACTTATAATACTGACTAAAGAAACCGCAGAATCTGGCCTTAAAAACCAAGTCTTCACAACTCTGACAAGGTTGCTTAGTTGGTTAGAGCATCATCCCCAAGAAGCTAAGCATGCAGATTCAACCCTGGGTGCATATATGAAGCAACCAATGAATGCATAAACAAGTGGAACAACATATTGAAGTTTCTCTCTCTCTCTCTTTCTCTCTCCCCCTTCCTCTTTCTCCAATATCAATAAATAAAAATTAAAAAAAAAAAAACACAGGTCTTCACAACCAAAAACCATAAACAGGAGCCTAAGGACAGAACCAACGTGATGTCTCCTGTGCCCCTGCAGCTGTGCAGGAAGAACCATTGTTCACAGGCCCAACTTTGGCGAAATCTACCTGAATATCCTGAGTATCCTGTGTGGTCCCCTGTCAAGTATGAAAACTGGCAGGAACCACTTCCCTGCTGCAGGCCTCCATCTTCCCTTGATGTGGATTGTCCCTTGGAAATCTTGCAAGACTTCCAGACTTCAGAATTTGTTGCTGTGCCCTGTAAAAATCATCTCAAAAGACTCCTGTCATTCTGACAGTTTGTCTTGATCACGTCTTATTCTAGGGAACTATGCCGCAGTCAGCCTGTCTGTATCCTATCTACATCCATGCCTGGAAGACTCAGTTGCTAAGTGAGAACCCCCTTCCTGCACACACAGCATCGTCCGCACAAAAACCCAGGCTCTGTGCCACGGGTGCCCAGCTAATCACTCTGAGAGCCTGTTGTTGACATCTCCATCATCACACACGAATTCATGTGTGCATGGGCCTGTTTCTGGACGCTGTGTGTTCTGTTGCTCTATTCTGTTGTGCGTCCACACCAGATGCTGCAGTGACTGTGCCTTTACAATACACTTGGGTCTCTGGTAGGACTTGGTCTTCCTTGTGGCTCCTCTTTAAATATTTTTCACTATTAGTATGGATTATTTTGTATCATAAACTACAGGTTGATTTGTCTAGTTACCAAAAAAAAATTCTGGTACTGTTTGGCATGCTTACTAGGACAACCAGTAAACATCTCCTCGCTGCCTGTTACCTCGCTGTGAAGCCAGTGCTGCAGGTCCTAGGATTGTGACAGCAACCTCTTTCTTCTGGCCCAAAGTTCTGTGACCCTGCCCCAAGCCAGAAGGGGCTGCCATGGTAAGTCACTCCAGGGTCTTACTGCCGACAGCAACACCCGCTCCTTTCTCATCTGCCCTGCATCCCATCAAGGCTGGTCCGCCACTCACAGTGCTGGAGAGCAGAACGGCCTCTCTCAATTTGCCAGCTGTGGTGATAGAGGCGATCAGGAGGAATCACATGCATTTCCTTACAGCCTCCACTTAGGAGTGACATGTGTCGCTTTTGCTGACATTTTATTAGCCAGAGGAAGTCACATCCCCAAGTCTGACATATACTGGATAGAGAAGCAGCGTCTTCCCCAGAGGAAGGGGTGATGGGTGGCAGTCTCCACCCACAATTGCCTTTGAGAAAGTATCTCAGAAAAGGAACCCCCGAAAAGTGATCAGCAGAAGAAAAACAAATATATTCTGCACCAGAAAACATTTTTTGAGTTTTAGTCTGAAAATGTCGAGCTGAATGCACAACTGGTAAGGATTGCATTCTTTTTCTTTTTTAAATTGTATGTATTGGGGTGACATTGATTAATAAAATTATATAGGTTTTAGGGACACAGTTCTACTATAACACATCACCTGTACATTGCATTGTGTGTTCAGCACCCCTAAGGGATTTGGTTTGATCTGTATTTTGTAAAACGTTTAGAAAGCCACCTAATCGGGCAGATACGGAACCATCGCTGTAGAGAGAGGTGCCTGGGTAACCTGCCTTGGACTCCACAGAAGCTTTGGCGGCCTGATGCCCTGGCTCCACTGTGTATGGGGGTTGGGTGGGCAGGTCCCAGCACACTGGGCCTCGGGCTTCCATTGGTCAAATCCTAGCTTTACGGACGATTCCCAAGACATCTTCCAAGTCTCCATTTTTTATGTATAATCTATATATTTTTAAAGGTTTGTCAAGAAAATTGCTATGCCTTGAAAATGTTACTAAATATTTCAGAATACAACATCAAATGGCCCTTTTTTTGCCTTTTGCTTTCAAACAATGAGGTATTTACCTGAAATAAACATTTTAAAGAGTGTTCTTGATCATGTGCTATTCTAGTCCTCTGTATGGAACATAGAAGTCATTTCCATAGCCACTCATGACAATATAGTCACAGTGTTGGACTGCTATTCCTACTGCGGGTGGGAAATTAGAGACAACCACCACGAGGGTATGCAACGCTCCTTATTTTTGAGGTTCTCTCCAGCACTTATTCAAGCTAACCAGATGCAGGAAAGACATACAACAGCTATTGCAGACATGAACTTCTTAAGCTGGTTTTACGTGTGATCAGCTGAACACAAGAATTATTTTCTGCCTGGTGCTTCAAACCTTTTTCAAAAACCAGTGGAGGAAGATCAGTTCAGTTCCACTGGTCTATGTGTCTGTCCTTCTGCCGACGCCCCAACACCACACTTGCTTGTTTACTATAGATTAAGTCTTAATATCAGGCAGTGATTCCCCCCGACATTTGTCATCCTCGAGATGATTTTAGCAATTCTAGAGCCTGTGCCTTTTCATATAGATTTTAGAACAAGCTTGTCTATTCTAAAATGTGCTTGGGTTTCAATAGGAATGGCTTTAAACCTGTGGATCTTGTTAGGGAAAGCTGACGCATTTATGATGCTGAGTCTTCCGTCCCATGAGCACGGCTCGCCTCTCCATTTATTAGTTCTCTTCTGTCACCAGCATTTTGTATTTTAGACACAGAGATCCTGCACATATTTCGTTAACTGAATACTTAGTTATTTCATTATCTTTGGAGTGACTGTAAATGTTTAATTCCCATTTCTGCATGTCTGTTGTCAGTTTATAGAAATGCAATTCATTTTTGTGTTGATATTGTGTCTTGTGACCTTGCTGAACTCATTTATTCATTGTAGTTCTAGTGATAAAAATTGTTTTTCTTGTATATTCTTTGGGACTTTCTATATAGGCAATCATGTTATCTGCAAATAAAGACTATTTTATTCCTTCCTTTCCAATCTGTATATCAGTTGTTCCTTTTTCTTGCCTTAGTCAGTGGCTAGAACTGCAATATTCAATATTAGTAAGTTGTTCCTGATCTTAGGGAGAAAGAAGTCAGCCTTTCACCATTAAGTATGCTGTTAGCTGTAGGTATTTTATAGATGTTCTTTATTAAGTTATGGTTGTTCCCCTCTCTTTCTAACTTTCTAAGAATTTTTATCATAAATGGTCACTGAATTTTGCCAAATGTTCTGTGTAGGTCAACTGATATAATCATATTATTTTAATTCTTTATCTTGATTGTATGGTGGGTTACATTGACTTTCAAATATATAACCAGCCTCGTACACCTGGACCAAATCTCACTTGGCACAGTGTGTAATTACTTTTAGAAACTGTTGGATTTGGTTTGCTAATATTTTGTTGAAGGCTTTGCATCCAAGTTTTGAGTGATATGGGTCTGTAGTGTTTTGTTTTGTTTTTATTCTCTTTGTCTGGTTTAGGTTTCAGGGTAATACTGGCTTCACAGAATAAGTTAAGTTCTTTTCTCATTTCTAACATAAGCACTTTTAGTGCTATACATTTCCCCCTTGGCACTGCTTTAGCTGCATCCTTTGCCTGATACTTTGACAAGAATGTTTTGCTGTAATACTTGGCTAGCAACAGCCCAAGTAGCTTTGGGTCCACTGAACAAAGGACATGCGCAGTGATCTGTGCACTCATCTTGCATCTATTGTAGACACACGATTCTTTCACACACAATCCAGGAGAATATCCAGGGTACTATTTCATCAAAGCACTAAGATAGCAACAAAACTCAAGAATGAACCAAATAAGCAAAATATTCTTCATGCCTAAGCAGGAACCATCTTCTAAGACTTTCCATATCTCTGGAGATAGGGCAGGAGAGTTATCAAATCCATTACATGCCCTAGGAATTCTATACTATCTTATACACTAACTGGAGGAAAAGTGAAAGAGAAGAACATCTTTCTGGGAGGAAGCACAGACAAATCAGCAAAACACCTCAGGGTGCATTTTTGTTCCAAGTGTAGCAGAGAAAAAAGACAGAGAATAAGGGGTGAACACAAAAGAAGATGCTCGACACCAGCAGTCATCAGGGAAATGTAAATCAAAACCACAATGAGATGCCACTTCTCATCCACCGGGATGACTAGAATGAAAAAGACCGTAGCCCTGGATAGCTCGGCTGGTTAGAGCATCGTCCTGAAGTGCAGAGGTTACTGGTTCGAGCCTGGTCAAGGCAAGTACAGGAACAGATCGATGTTCTTGTCCCTCTCTTGTTCTCTCCCCCTCTCTAAAATCAATAAAATAAACATTCTAAAAATCTTCCATAAATGTTAAAAGAAAGATAGATAATAAAAAGTATTGGTGAGACTGTGGATGAAAACGGTGTGGCTATTTTGGAAACAAGTTCAGCAATTCTACAAAAAATCAAATATAGTTACCACTCTATTGTACATTTTAAAATGGTTAAGATGGTGAATTTTATGTTATGCTATTTTACCATGATGAAAAAAACTTAAACATAGAATTACTACATGGCCCAGCAATTCCACTCCCTAGTGTCTACCCAAGTGAAGTGAAAATATATGTGCACACAAACACTTGTACCTAAATGTTCATAGCAGCCAAAAAGCAGAAAGAACCCAAATGTCCGTAAACTGACGAATGGGTAGACACATGGAATATTATTTGCTTTTCTACACGGAAATAAATAGAATGCATTGCTCATGTATCAGGACATCACTCAGCCAAGAGAGAAGTGAGGTGACACTTGGAACAACATGGCTGACCCTTGAAAACTTTATGTTCCGTGAAAGAAGTCAGAGGCCACATATTATATAAGTCCATTAATATGAAATGTCCAGAACAAATTTATAGAGACAGAAAGTATATCAGTGGTTTCCATGAGGGAGAGAAGAATTGAGGATGATAACTAATAGATACAGGGTTTCTCTTTGGGGTGATCCAATGTTCTAGAATTAGTGGTGACAGTTGCCAAGCCCTGTGAGTGTACTAAAAACCACTGAGTTGATGAGAGCTGAGCCATATGGCCATTTGAGGAAAGAGCCTCCTAAGCCCTCAGGAGGGAAAGGCCCGAGTGGGGTGTGAGCCTGGACCAGCCTGGTGGCTGGAGAGGGTAGGAAGCCATGAGGGGCAGAGGGGCCAGCACCTACACTGGACAAACGGATGTGGCCCTGCCTTCACAGGGCTCACACGCCTTCAGAAAAGATAATGACAATGACACAGAGGTGAGTGTGCAAGGAGGGAAGTGCAAAGGCGTGAGAACACAGAGGAGCAGCCCTCATGGAATGTCGTCTCCGGTGTGACTCCTGCAGGTGGCCAGGGTGACAAAGCCAGGTGGGTGGGAGGATGAGGAGTCCACAGGAAGGAGCAGCATGAGGGAAGAAGCTGAGGGGAGAAGAGGGTGGTGCCTGCAGCTGCTGAAGGAGGGGACCGTGATAGCAGGAGCAGCAACTGTCCCCACAACCAGCCCACCGTGGCCCCTCTGCAACCTCATAGCGGAATCTGACTTTGTTCCAAGCAGGGGTGTGCTGTGCCTGTCTTTAGTGAGAAACTGACTGTGCCTCTGTTCTAGAGCATTCCTTCTACCAGCCTCTCTTGCAGCTATGTCAGCTGACAACCCGGCTCTGGAAAGTGAAGCACCAGCAGTTGGTCATCTACAGCAGTATCTGGGGCAGGGCTTTTACCCTCCAGACAAAAAGAGGATGTGGGGGGAAAGGCCCACACCTTCCCTCCCCCTCCTGCTCTGGAGACAGGCCACAGGTATTTCACAACCAGGAAAAGCCAGCATCCTAACAATATTGACACAGAAAGGATAGGTCTTGGATGACACTCTTGAACTGCCTAATAAAATCTGAGGCCATCTGCCTCTGAAATTCTCTCGAGTATAAGTCACTGTGGGGCAGTGAGTGTCATGTGCAGCCTAAAGTGTTCTACGCTCCCATGGGGGGCGGTGGGGCAGGGGTGTGACCAGTTACCCTGGGCTCTGTGCTCTTCACACTGCCGCTCCTCTGCAGGATACCTGTGACTTGCACTTTCAGTTTTTCCAATATTTTTATTCCATGCTTTAGCAATCAATTTATTTTCTAGTGGTAAAGAGCTATCGGTTTCCGCAATTGGAAAACTCTTGGCACCCTTGTTTTTCTACCCCTCTTTTTGAAAAGATTAACCGCTAGAGAAAAATATAATTTCTTTCTCATGAACATAGCCTGAGAATAACTTCAGGCTTTTGAAATGTAGGAACTCCTGCAGATCTGATAATATTGTGAGCTCATGTATCTTACCACTGTGAAGTCAAGGTGGAAAATACATCATCTCTTTCAGATTCCTGGAATAACTTCAGAAGTTCTGGATCCCCAGATAAGTGTGCAAGAATGCGTAACTCAATCTGTGAAAAGTCTGTGAGAAAGAGCTCTGCGTCAATTCAGGATCTACCAACAATGTAGCTCATTGTTGCTTCCCACCCCTCCCCAGCCCACCCTCAACATTCCCTCTCCTCCTCGGCATCAAGGTCAGCACCCCCGCCCCTCTGCCAGGGTCCGTGGCTGCAGGGCCACTGGCCATCCTTGTGTCTGCAAGTCCAAGGGACCCCTCTGACTTCTATGAGGCTGGCAATGCGTGCAGTGCGGGCTGTCTTCCTTCGTCCATTCATTCTGAACATCGGAATTTCAGAAAGGGTCTGCTGTGTGCTGGGTGGTGCGTGTGGGATGTATTGGTGAACAAAACAGGCCACAGTCCCTGTCCTCATGGAGCTGACACGGCAGGAGGGGCAGATGAGTGTACGTGAGGTGAGAAACGACATGGGAGAGGTGGACAAGAAGGTTCAGGAGAGGGTGAGTGCAGGGAAATGTTGCTGTAACAGGGTGATCAGTATACACCTCCTAAAGACAGTGACATCTGAGCCATGGAACAGAGGAGGCCAAGGAGGGAGCCAGACACTATCTGGGGACGAGGGTTCCATGCAGGGTCTGAGGTGGGGCTGGCCGATTCTTGGAGGACAGAGAGGAGAAAGGAAGGCCATACTGACTGAGACCGTGTCAGGGTCTTTGTGTTCTAGACACGGTAAAGTGAGGGAACCCAGAAGCCGACCTGTTCTTTTTCTACTGTGCATCAGAAATCTTTGCTTCATATAAATATTTGCCTTAGGGTGTATTTTAAAGAATGAGTGTGATAGGGACCTTTTGAATTATTCCATTTCTAAAC
Organism: Rhynchonycteris naso; assembly: GCA_037038555.1. Classification (NCBI taxonomy): domain Eukaryota; kingdom Metazoa; phylum Chordata; class Mammalia; order Chiroptera; family Emballonuridae; genus Rhynchonycteris; species Rhynchonycteris naso. Next base: position 316,373,728 of record CM072996.1, on the reverse strand, counting down.
ATTTTTAACTGTGTGAAATGCATAAGGTGAGCCGCAGTGACACGCAGTGTCTCTGCCATGGTTTGCCCGTACCTGCTGCCAGGAAGGTGTGGCCCTTGGCCGAGACAAACATGCCCCTCGGGGAGATGGTGAGGACCTCCTCTTCCTTTCCTGAAGCGTGAATGCAAGAGCACTGGGTGAACGTCATGAGCTGACCTGCAGCTTTTCCTCAAGGTATTAACATCACTCTAAAGTCAAAACAGTCTAGATTTTTCAGATTCCTCTAAATATTTTTATTAATGTAATTAAAAAAATACATTACTATTGAAGGTAAATTGATTTTTTTAAGGAACAAAGTAAAGTGAGGAACAGAATAGAGGCAGAGGCGGGTCACAGGGAGCAGAGGGACAGCTGTCAGAGGGAAGGGGGATGAGGGAATGGGATCAGAGAAGGTGAAGGGATTAGTGAGATTATGTATACATAACACACAGATACAGGTAACAGGACAGCAAGTCCCAGAGGCAAGAGGGGAGGGAGCTGGGGGCCGGGGGCAAAAGGGGTGTAAATGGGGACACAGGGGTGGGGGTGAGGGTGTTATATTCAGTGGGACACTTAAATCCATGTTAACACAATAAATTTAAATTAATAATAATTTTAAAAGTTTCTGTTCTGTCTAGAATTCCTAATTTAAAAAGGTCAAATACTGACACTGGAGTACATCTCTTTGAGACCAATCCCGACGCTCACTGAACCTCACTAATAATAAAGATCGGCTTAGGGAAGCAGGAGTTCTTTAGATTTCTCACTGAGTATTTTAACGGGTGGTGGAGACAAGGCTGCTTAGGCTCATCTTCCATAGTCCTGTTTATGCAAGAATTTGTGTGTTTTGTTTTTTAATTTTAAGGGCAATCTTTTTGTTGTTGTTGTTAAGTGAGAGGCTGGGAGGCAGAGAGACAGGCTCCTGCATGCACCCTAACCAGGATCCACCTGGCAAACCCCTACCAGGGCAAAGCTCTGCCCATCTGGGGCTGCTGCACCATTGCTCGGAAACCAAGCTATTTTAGTGCCTGAGGCAAGGTCATGCAGCCATCCTCAGTGCCCGGGGCCAACTTGCTCAAACCATTAAAGCCATGGCTGTGGGAGGAGAAGAGAGAGGGAGAGAGAGAAGGGGAGGGGTGGAGAAGCAGATGGTCGTTTCTCCTGTGTGCTCTGACTGGGAATCGAACCTGGGACATTCACAGGCCCAGCCAACATTCTACCACTGAGCCAACCGGCCAGGCCCAAGTTTATGTATTACTCTTCATTGCTGTGCCCTAACCTTCCTGGTAGCAGTTCCCAAAGTAAGGTGGGTGGGACAGCACCATGGTGCAGGGGCTTTTGGGAATGGGCCACAGAACCTACATGGTTGAGTTTTGACCTTTTTCTTTTTTAGAAATATGACCATGAGTATGACAGGGAGGCAGCTTTAGAGAAAGAAGAGCATTACCACATGTTTACAAACAGTTACAGCAGTTTTCAGACTTTAATAAAAGCTAGTTCTATAGCTGTTGTTCCTCTGCTGGGAGGTTGGCAGGGGAGAGCTGGTAGGAGGGGAGCTGCTTTCTCTGTATAATTATCACCTACTTTAACTTGCAAACTGCCAGTTGGAAGGTGCCATGTCACTTTGACTATGTTTTATTTCTCGATGTGTATTTAAGTACTGGCCACGCAAACACAGAGGAGAACCTCTGGAAAGCAATAGAAAAGCATTTGTAGGTATATATATAAAAAAATACTGGCCCTGGCCAGCTGGCTCAGTGGTAGAGCATCAGTGTGGATGTCCCGGGTTCGATTCCCAGCCAGGGCACACAGGAGAAGTGCCCACCTGCTTCTCCACCCCTCCCCCTCTTGCTTCTCTCTTCTCTTTCCCTCATCTCCTCCCCTCCTGCAGCTATGGCTCAATTAGAGTGAGTTGGCCCTCAGTGCTAAGGATGGCTCCATGGAATCTGCCTCAATTGTTAAAAAATGGCTCTGGTTGCAATAGAGCAAGGGCCCCAGATGGGCAGAGCATCACCCCCTAGTGGGCTTGCCAGGTGGATCCCGGTTGGGGCACATGCGGGAATCTATCTCTTCCTCCCCTCTTCTCCCTAAAAAAAAAAAAAAAAAAAAAAAAAAAAAAAAGGCTACCCAAGACTTTATCAAAGTGGAAAGAAATGCTTTACCTTTATAATTCTGAGGTTTAGTAACTTGAATTGGGTGCTTTGAGATACCTTGGATATTCTGTTAATAATAAAAGAATAGTTTTAGTTTTAGCTGAAACGTTTACTTTTAAATTAATTTGTACATTTAAGGGTATTTGAAATGTGTCACATTTTATTAAACATTAATAAAATAGACAATGCCAAATGTATTATGCATAACCATATTAACACTTAATATTAATACAACTATGAGTTGATATTTCCTGTTCCTCCTCCCTTTCTCTCTCTCTCCTCTCTAAAAATCAATAAATAAAATCTTTTAAAAATATTATATCTAAAAATATATTGAGATTGATATGTAATTAGTATAGCAATCACTATATTATACAAAGAGATTCAGAAAAAATCCAATATATAAATTGAAATGGAATTCTAAAAATTATTCAGTAATTCAAATGAAGGCAGAACAGAGGGAACAGAAGAGCAAAAAACAGAAGGGAAAATAAAAATAAAATGATAGAACCCAAATTCAACCATATCACTAATTACACTAAATTTAAATCCTTTAAACACAAATTAAAAGACTAACTTTGTTAGACTGCACAACTATATGTACAACTATATGTTGTCTAAAAGACAGATTAGATCTAGATAGATTAAAAGTAAATTAATGAAAAAAGATATGTCATATAAACACTGATTAAAAGAAATTTGGCCTGACCAGGTGGTGGCGCAGTGGATAGAGCATTGGACTGGGACGCAGAGGACCCAGGTTTAAAATCCTGAGGTTGTTGGCTTGAGCGTGAGCTCAGCAACTTGAGCACAGGGTCACTGGCTTGAATGTGGAATCATAGACATGACCCCATCGTTGCGGGCCTGAGCCCAAGATTGCTGACTTGAGCAAGGGGTCACTGGCTCGGCTGTATCCACCCTCCCCAGTCAAAGCACATATGAGAAAGCAATCAATGAACAACTAAGGTGCTACAAACGAAGAATTGATAATTCTCATCTCTACCCCTTCCCATCTATCTGTTCCTCTCTCTGTCTGTCTCTGTCTCTCTTACAAAAACAAAAACAAAACAGATTATAAAAAAAAGAAATTTGGAGTGGCTATATTAACATAACACAAAGTTGAATTCTGAAGAAGGAAACTCACCATGTCTAAAGAGAATGTTATTCAATGATAAAAAGATAAATTCACAAAGAAAATGCAATAATTCTAAATGTGTAGACATCTAACAATAGCACTTAAAAATACACAATGGAAGAATGGATAGAACTGTAACACAAAGTGGACAAATCCACGATTACACTTAGAGACTTCAACACTCCATGTCAGCAATCTGTGCCAATGAAGAGAGAATCAGCAAGGACACAGGAGACCTGCACAACGCTGTCAACCAGCGTGATCTAACTGCAACTTAGCAGAATACACCTTCTTTCCAAGTAAACAAGGAACACTGTTCAAGACAGACCATATGATAGGCTATAAAATAAGCCCTAGACATTTAAAACAATTGAAAGCATTTATAGTATGCTCTCTGGCTATAATGGAATTAAACTACAAATTAGTAACAGAAAGACATCTAGAAAATTACCCAATATTTGGACACTAAACAACATACTTCCCAAGCGAGGAGTCAAAGTAAAAGTCTCAAGGAAGCTTAAAAAGTGCACTGAATCCAGTGCAAAAGAAAACACAGTATCAAAGCACATGGGACGTAGCTGAAGCTGGAAACCTTTAGCATTAAATATTTATATTGGAAAGAAGAAAGGCCTCAAATCAACAATCTATATTTCTACTTTGAGAAACTAAAAACAAAACAAAAAACAACAACCAAAAAACCAAATCAATGCAAGTAACAGAAAATTAATAAGTAGCTAAAATCAATGAAATTGAAAACAGCCCTAGCTGGTTGGCTCAGTGGTAGAGCGTTGGCCCAATGTGTGGAGGTCCCGGGTTCGATTCCCAGTCAGGGCACACAGGAGAAGCGCCCATCTGCTTCTCCAGCCTTCCCCCTCTCACTTCTCTCTCTGTCTCTCTCTCTTTTTTCCGCCCCTCCTACAGCCATGGCTCAATGGAGCGAATTTATAAACCTTTACCCAAACTGTTCAAGAAAAAAAGTAAGGTAAAAATGATCAATTTCAGGAATAAAAGAGACATCACTATATATCACACAGACACACTATGAGCCACAATATACCCATAAATTCAACAACTTAGATGAAGGTGGCCAATTCCTTGAAAGTCACAAGCTACTAAAATCCACTCAAGAAGAACAAGACAATCTGAATAACCTATATCTATTATAGAAAATTGCCTTGGTAGTTAAGAATCTTCCCACAATAAAAAAACAAAATAAAATTCCAAGCCCAGATAGTTTTAAAGGTGAATTCTACCAAATATTTAAGAAATAAATAATACCAATTCTATGTATTTTCTACCAGAAAATAAAAGGAGGAGATTCTTCCTAACTCATTTTATGATATCCTAATAAGTAAGAGCCTAATAACAAAACCAGACAAAAACATTTCAAGAAAAAATAGAAAACTACAGAACAATATTCCTCAGGGATACAGACACAAAAAATCGTAAACAAAATATTACCAAATCAGCCTGACCAGCGGTGGCACAGTGGATTAAGTATCAGCCCAGGACACTGAGGGCCCAATTCAAAACCCCGAGGTCACCAGCTAGAGCACGGGCTCATTGGCTTGAACATGGGCTTGCCAGTTTGAGTGTTGGGTCATCAACATGATTCCAAGGGCACTGCATACGCCCAAAGATTGCTGGCTTGAGCCCAAGGTTGCTGGCTTGAGTCCAAGGTTGCTGGCTTGAGTCCTAGGTTGCTGGCTTGAGCCCAAGGTTACTGGCTTGAGTCCAAGGTTGCTGGCTTGAGCCCAAGGTTACTGGCTTGAGTCCAAGGTTACTGGCTTGAGTCCAAGGTTGCTGGCTTGAGCAAGGGGTCACTGGCTCGACTTGAGCACCCTCCCTCAAGGCACGTACAAGAAGCAGTCAATAAACAACTAAAGTGACACACTATTAGTTGATACTTTTCATTTCTCTCTCATCCCTCATCCCTCTTTCTAGAAAATAAAAAAAGCGAAAAATAAAACAAAAAGTTCAGTATTCTATTACTAGGAAGAATAAATATCATTTAAAAATAAAAAAACAGTGAACATATTAGCAAATCCAACAATAAGAACAATGCATTGTGCCTGACCAGGTGGTGGCGCAGTGGATAGAGTGTTGAACTGGGATGCGGAGGACCCAGGTTCAAGACCACGAGGTCGCCAGCTTGAGTGCGGGCTCATCTGGTTTGAGCAAGGCTCACCAGCTTGAGTCCAAGGTCACTGGCTTGAGCAAGGGGTCACTCCATCCGCTGTAGCCCCTGGTCAAGGCACATATGATAAAGCAATCAATGAACAACTAAGGTGCTGCAACAAAGAATTGATGCTTCTCATCTCTCTCCCTTCCTGTCTGTCTGTCCCTATCTGTCCCTCTCTCTGTCTCTGCCACAAAAAAATAAAAAATAAAGACCACCTCTATTTATAAAAAAAAAAGAGAGAGAACAATCATCATGCTTGACCTGTGGTGGTACAGTGGGTGGAGCATCGACCTGGAATGCTGAGGTTGCTAGTTCAAGACCCAGGGCTTGCCGGTCAAGGCACATAGGAGAAGCAGATGCTTCCTGTGCTCCTATCCCCACTTCTCTCTCTTTCTCTCCTCTCTCTAAAATCAATAAAGAAAATCTTAAAAAAAAACAAAACAAAAACAAAAAAAACCCATAATCTGTAATGACCAAGGGGAATTAACCTCGCAAATCCCAGTCATGGCTGGTTTAATATTTGGAAATCTGTCAGTGTCGTTCACCATCTTAACAGATTAAAGAAGGAAATTCACATGGTCATCTCAATAGATGCAGAAAAAGCATTTGACAAGATAAAAAATCCTTTCATGATAAAAACTACTCCAAGCAAAGTAGGAAGAGAGGAGAACCCTCAAGTAGGATAAAGAGAGTTTGTGACAAAACCTAAGCTCACACCATCCTTAATGGTGTGATCGAAATCGGGGTCAGAATGTCTACTCCAAACATTTCTATTCAACATAATATAGGAAGTCCTAGCCAACACAATAAGGCAAGAAACAAAAGCATACAGTAAAAAAGAAGAAATAAAATGATCATTATTCACCGAAACCTGTATAATCTTATCACCCAATGTGACCCCAATAAATTCAATACATTTTTTCTCTTAAGTGAGAAGCAGGGAGGCATAGTGACAGTCTGAATGCACCCCAACCGGTACCAGCTGGCAAGCCGCCTATGGGGTGATGCTCTGCCCATCTGGGACTGTTGCTCTATTGCTCGGCAACTGAGTTACTTTAGTGCCTGAGGTGAGTCCATGGAGCCACCCTCAGTGCCTGGGGCCAACTTGCTCTAACTGAACCATGGGTGCAGGTGGTGAAGAGAGAGAGAGAGAAGGGAGAGAGGAAGGGTGGAGAAGCCTGTGTGCCTTGACCAGGTATTGAACCTAGGACGTCCATACAATGGGCTGACGCTCTATCACTCAGCCAACCAGCCAGGGTGCAATAAAAAATTTAAAAATCTGTATGCTGAAACTATAACACTGATGAAAGAAATCAAAGAAGCCCTATAAATGAAAAGCTATACCATATTCATGGATTAGAATACTCAATATTAATATGCCAGTGACCCCCAAATTAATCTATAAATTCAAACAATCTCAGTCAAAATTCCAGCAAAGTTTCTCATAGCTATCTACAAGGTGATTCTATAACTCATGGATCATAGATCTATATGTAAAATGTAAAACTCTAAAACTCTTAGAAGAAAACGGAAAATCTTTGTGATCTTGGGTTAGACAAAGAGTTCTTAGATGCACCAAAAGCATGATCCATAAATAAAACAACTGAAACCCGTAACAGAACAATTGAAACAACCCAAAAAAGAAAAATATCTGGCTCCATCCAACCTTGAAAAATTTTTGGTTTGTGAAGGACACTGTTAAGTGAATAAAAAGCAAGCCTCATACCACAAGAAAGTTTTTACAAATCACATTGGCTTCAAAATATATAAAGCCTCTCAAAAGAACTCAGCAATCCAGACTGATATAGTGAGGAACTGCCAGCTCAGCCTATGAGGTCAGTACGACCCTGGTCCCAGAGCCAGACAGCAAATACAACATCTTCCATAAACAAAAAAATCCTCCACAAAATATTGGCAAACTGAATCTAGCAACAAATAAAAAGGATGATATACCATGACTAAGCAGGATTTATCTTAGGAATGCAAAGTTGACTTAAAAATCCAAAAATAATTAATGTAACCATAAGATTAGTAGAATGAATGACAGAAAACACATCGTCATCATCACAACAGATCATGGAAAGCATTCGTCAGAAATGTAATGCTCATTCATACTAAAACATGTCAGCTAACAAGGAAAAGAAGGGAATTTTCTCAATTTAATGAAGCTTCAGTGTCTATACCTGTATAAAACAGATGTGCTTTCTGTCCAACAGCACATCGAATCAGGGTCAGACCAGACTGTAACTCAAGCACCTGGTAAGCACCATGTGTGGTGCTGGGGCACCAGGCATGAGGGAGAAGGCACGAATAATGAAAACTGGCCGCACTCCTGGCATTTGTTCTGGTGGGTTTTGGATTGGTTACAGAAAGGGAGGGAGCTGATCTAGAACAATCCGACGGGAATAGCCTTTATTTCACATTTGGCAAGAGACAGAGTGCCAAGATGCTGTTCGAAGTCTACCGTTGACTTTTGCTACAACTCAGCAGTTGGAAGTGACCACGTCATCCGGGGACAGTTTGGACTGCGGGAGTATGCTGTTAACCTCCCACTCAGCATTGTGTGGGCCTGCGTATCCTTGTCAGCCCATTGGTCAGTCACCCTCCACGAGGCCAGATTTCCAAGGAGGTGGCAGAAATGCATACAGTGACAGTGGTGGCAGCTGTCATTATTGGTACGTCCTCAGTACCTCTAGGTAGAAGTAAATGGCAGTGGTGATCACAAGGGTCACAGCTGGCCTTGAGGCATGCTGGATCCCCTGAGTCCTGATCTGCCCCTGAAGACAAAGCAGCATCTTCTGATGCCACTTGAGATGCCCTTGTTGGGGTACGGAGACAAATGAACTGACCACACTCACGCAGGTGACAGGCTTCCGACAGCCCAGCCACGCTTATGGCATCACCCCTGTCCTCAGTGCCGATGTCCCCTCTTAGCACACAGGCACAATAAACAAATAGTGGAATAAGTAAAATGAAAAAGAATGTTTCATAATAACCTATCATTTTGTGGATGAGAAAATTGAGGTTTCCAGATGGTAAATAACTTGCTAGAGTCACACTGCTAATAACTGGGCAGGGATTTGAACTCAGGTCTGCCTAAAACAAGGGCTCTTCTGCCTCTGAAGTTCTGTCCAACAGTGCCAGATGTTTCCTGAAATCATTTTTCTCAATACAAGGGAAAAGAAAACAAGTAAAAACCATGGCAGCCTGACCAGGCGGTGGCGCAGTGGATAGAGCGTCAGACTAGGATGCAGAAGACCCAGGTTCGAGACCCCGAGCTTGCCAGCTTGAGCGTGGGCCCATCTGGCTTGAGCAAAAGCTCACCAGCTTGGACCCAAGGTCGCTGGCTCCAGCAAGGGGTGGCTCGGTCTGCTGAAGGCCCGCGGTCAAGGCACATGTGAGAAAGCAATCAATGAACAACTAAGGTGTTGCGATGGCAACGAAAAAACTGATGATTGATGCTTCTCACCTCTCTCCGTTCCTGTCTGTCTGTCCCTGTCTATCCCTCTCTCTGACTCTCTCTCTGTCCCTGTAAAAAAAAACAAAACAAAACAAAACATGGCAACAAAACCATACAAAGAACAGCTGGTGCAGAGAACAGAGGAAGGGCCACATGGACACTCCCCAGGATGGCAGTTCCCAACGCACCTGACCTGATCTGAGTCCCAAGGGCAGTGTGTGTGTGTGCCCTGACCCCGCGCTGTGCTGGGATCACGTGAGTGGCTCCTCAGATGGCCGTGGCATGCATGGGGTCAACCTCTCCTGGAGTGCTCCTCCCCTCCCACCCATGGGGCCTATTCCCTTGCCGGCTTAAAGCTTTTGTTTGATGGAGGGGTACCTCCTGCATCAGTCCACCTGGCCCCTACGCTGTTGTCCACATCTCATCACCCTCCATATCATGACGTATTCAGTCTGTTGTCGTCTGTCTCGCGGCCCCCGGCCCCCACACCTCCACCTCCACGGGGGCAGAGGTTTCGATCCCCTCCGCATGAGCACCTTGACCAGCCGGGCACACAGGAAGTGCTCAGTGGGTGTGCTGAATGAACCTATGAATGAATGGCAGTGGCAGGAAGTGGGGCTGAAGGGGGAGGAAGGGGTCGGACCCCCTGAGCCTGGGCGCCCAGGGAGGAGCCCAGGCTCCTCCGAGAGCTCCAGCCAAAGGCGCTAAGGAGGGGCTACAGGAGCGGGCTGGTATCAGAGTGGCTTTCTGGGCTCCGGATAGCAGGGGTGGATGGACTGGAGGGGGAAAAACCTAGGAGGAGCGAGGGCAGGCCAAAACCAGTGGCCATGTCCTGGGGCGTGTGAGCCCGGAGAACAGGCTCTTCCCTCTGCTGCCTCTCTGGCCTGCTGGTAGGTCTAGCAGCAAGTCACGACTCCTTGCTAGGTCCCAAGCAGCACTTCACAGGATGACACGGAATAAAGAGCAGCAGCCTGCACCGCACACAGTGGTAGCTTCTCTCAGCATGCTCTCGCTGGGGATGCCCCACTAATGTAGGGGATAACGGAAAGTGCCGGAATGGCCACTCCCAGAGGGAGGCGGTCATGAAGAAGGAGGGCTGCTCACTTTACTCTAGATAGAAACAGGAAGCATTAAGTCACTGAAAGTATAAAGATAACAAATAAGTTTCATGGGGGTTTCAATTAGTGGTACAGATTTAGCAATAATTGTATGATTTATAAAAGCCTTCGATTAAGTATTTTGATAGATTTAAATGATATGATGCAGGAGGAATTCATCAGCAAAGCAGAAAAATCACATGCCAACAATGTAAAGACCTTCACTGGAATTATTTCAAATTAGCTATTGGTAACATTTTAGGAACTAATGAGAATAGGGCTTAAATATTGTATCAGGAAAAGCCATGCCTCTTCATTGGGTGGTGCTGTCTGTATCCCCAGATAAATTTCCTAAGACTCTTTACCAAATAACAACTTAGGAATGGCTGGCATGCTGGAAGATAGGATGGAAGATTTCCTGTTAGAAGTAAAAAGATAAGTAATAAACTTTTAGCTTTTTATTGCATTCAAAGGGATAGTGGTTAGGCCCTTGCTGGCTGGCTCAGTGGTAGAGCGTAGGCCCAGCAGGTGGATGTCCTGAGTTTAATTCCCAATCAGGGCACACAGGAGAAACACTCATCAGCTTCTTCACCTCTCAACCCCCTCCTTTTCTCTTTCTCTCACTCTTGCCTTCCTGCAGCCATGGCTCAATTGGTTCGAAAGCATTGACCCCAGGTGCCGAGGATGGCTCAGGGGAGCCTCTGCCTCAAGCGCTAAAAATAGCTTGGTTGTGAGCATTGGCCCCAGATGGGCAGAGCATCGCCTCAGACGGGGTCACTGGGTGGATCTGTTTGGGGCACATGTGGAAGTCTATCTCTCCACCTCTCATTTGGAAAAGAACAACAACAAAAAAAAACCCAAATGGATAGTGGTTAAGTTAAATATTTCATGTAGTAGGTTTAAAGTTTATAACTCTAATTTCTGCTGATAGCAGGGGAAAAAAGCCATAATCTTACCACTGTGGAGGATACTGGCTGTTGTAGGCCATACAGCGTTCTCTTTTATTTTATTTACTTATTTTTAAATGAAGAAGATAGACAGGAAGAAAGAGAGATGAGAAGCATCAACTCATAGTTGTGGCACCTTAGTTGTTCACTGATTGCTTTCACATGCGGGCCTTGACTGGGGGACTCCAGCTGAGCCAGTGACCCCTTGCTCAAGCCAGCGACCATGGGTTTAAGCCAGCGACCTTGGGTTCAAGCCAGTGACTTTGGCTCAAGCCAGCAACCATGCGGTCATATCTATGAGTCCATGCTCAAGCTGGTGACCCCACATTCAGACTGATAAGCACGTGCTCAAGTCAGCGCCCGTGGGGCCTTGAACCTGGGTCTTCAGCATCCTAGGTCGATGGTCAATCCACTGTGCCACCACTTGCTAGGTTCTTTTCTTTTCTTTTTTAAGAAAACAGCCCTCATATATTCATTAAGGGTCCACCTTTAAGCCAGCCAGCGACTAGTTCAGGGATAGCCTGTGGCTATTCCAACAGACACAAGAAGATGCCTGCTGAGGGCGATGGTGGAAGGTTCCTACATTCCTGGAAGCTACATGGAGAGACAAGTTTATCCCCACTGGAGAGGAATGAAGGAGGTATCTCCAAGACCTGCTAGGATGCTGAGGAAGGGAGCTAAGAAATGGAGGAACTGACAAATGGCCCATGCAACTTAGGTCATCGGATCAAACCTTACATATGCTGACTCCAAATAACTGATATTTATATGCTGTGTAAACTCCTGGAGGAAATTCCCTTACCAAATAAATACAAGTTGTAAGAACTAATGCTGCCTATTATTCCCTAATATTTCCCCCCCAATTATACATTAGCTACATTTAACACTTAATAACTCAGAGAGAAGAACCCAATTTTATTCATTCCTTCAAGAACGTTTAGTGACTAGCTATCATATGACGGATACTGCTCATTTCTGGGGTAAAATATTGAAATGACTCAAGGAGCCGACAATAGAAGGCAGGCGGGCACTGGAGCAAGGGAACAGTGACCTGACAGAGTATGCGGAGGGTGCGCTGGGAACGCACGTCCATAATTAAACTCTCACAAATTAAGATCATGTGAAAATGGAGAAATAAACCAAGGGCACAGCACTGAGAGCCTAGAAACAGGCCCATGCATTTATCATACTTCACACATGACTGAAGCATTACGAATTGCTGTTAAGTTATTATCCTAATCATTATAACAAGCAGTCTTCCAAAATAATAAGCTCTCTATCTCACACTTCTATGAAAGCAAATTCAAGGGGGGAGCTAACAGACTCAATGTAAAAAGCAAGACTCTAAGACGATTAAAACAGAGCTAGAGCATCTTTAAGATCTCCGTGTAAGAAAAGATTCCTGGAACAAGACACAAAAGCACAAACTATAAAGAAAACAAAAATTTGAGGATATTAAAATAGAAAACATCTGTAACTCAAAGACACAGAATACACATGAAAGAAGACCCACAAACTCAGACATAGAATGGGAGAAGAGATGCATACAAGCAAAAAAAAAAGAGTAGTATCCATAATAGATAACTTTTTTTATTTTTTTATTTTATTTTTTTTGCAGAGACAGAGAGAGAGTCAGAGAGAGGAATAGATAGGAACAGACAGACAGACAGGAACGGAGAGAGGTGAGAAGCATCAATCATCAGTTTTTCATTGCGACACCTTAGTTGTTCATTGATTGCTTTCTCACATGTGCCTTGACTGCGGGCCTTCAGCAGACTGAGCAACCCCTTGCTGGAGTCAGCGACCTTGGGTCCAAGCTGGCGAGCTTTTGCTCAAGCCAGATGGGCCCGCGCTCAAGCTGGCGAGCTCGGGACTTGAACCTGGGTCTTCTGCATCCCAGTCCGACGCTCTATCCACTGCGCCACTGCCTGGTCAGGAGAGAACTTTTATAAATTAATAAAAGACCACTAAATTGAAAATGGGCTAAGGAGATAAACGGGCAAGTCACTGAAGAAACCCAAGTTACCAAAGATGAAAATATACTCACCCTCATTAGTGATTAAAGAAATGCAAATTAAACCACAGTAAGACCGGAACCCACTCTCAGCAGAGTGGTATAAAGTAAAATGTCTGGAAAGACCAAGAGCAGTGACAGCTGAGGAGCAGCAGTGTGCATGGCCGAGTATTCACTGCAGCATTGTGTTTCCTTTCACCCAGCCTTCCTTCCTCCCTCCCTCCCTCCTCCCTCCCTCCCTCCCTTCCTCCCTCCCTGCCTCTCTCCTCCCTCCCTCCCTCCCTGCCTCTCTCCTCCCTCCCTCCCTCCCTCCCTGCCTCTCTCCTCCCTCCCTCCCTCCCTCCCTCCCTTCCTCCCTCCCTGCCTCTCTCCTCCCTCCCTCCCTGCCTCTCTCCTCCCTCCCTCCCTCCCTCCCTCCCTCCTTCCCTCCCTCCCTGCCTCTCTCCTCCCTCCCTCCCTCCCTGCCTCTCTCCTCCCTCCCTCCCTCCCTCCCTGCCTCTCTCCTCCCTCCCTCCCTCCCTCCCTGCCTCTCTCCTCCCTCCCTCCCTCCCTCCCTTCCTCCCTCCCTTCCTCCCTCCCTGCCTCTCTCCTCCCTCCCTCCCTCCCTGCCTCTCTCCTCCCTCCCTCCCTCCCTTCCTCCCTCCCTGCCTCTCTCCTCCCTCCCTCCCTCCCTGCCTCTCTCCTCCCTCCCTCCCTCCCTCCCTGCCTCTCTCCTCCCTCCCTCCCTCCCTGCCTCCCTCCCTCCCTCCCTGCCTCTCTCCTCCCTCCCTCCCTCCCTCCCTGCCTCTCTCCTCCCTCCCTCCCTCCCTCCTTCCCTCCCTCCCTGCCTCTCTCCTCCCTCCCTGCCTCTCTCCTCCCTCCCTCCCTCCCTCCCTCCTTCCCTCCCTCCCTGCCTCTCTCCTCCCTCCCTCCCTCCCTGCCTCTCTCCTCCCTCCCTCCCTCCCTCCCTGCCTCTCTCCTCCCTCCCTCCCTCCCTCCCTGCCTCTCTCCTCCCTCCCTCCCTCCCTCCCTCCCTCCTTCCCTCCCTCCCTGCCTCTCTCCTCCCTCCCTCCCTCCCTGCCTCTCTCCTCCCTCCCTCCCTCCCTCCCTGCCTCTCTCCTCCCTCCCTCCCTCCCTCCCTGCCTCTCTCCTCCCTCCCTCCCTCCCTCCCTTCCTCCCTCCCTTCCTCCCTCCCTGCCTCTCTCCTCCCTCCCTCCCTCCCTGCCTCTCTCCTCCCTCCCTCCCTCCCTTCCTCCCTCCCTGCCTCTCTCCTCCCTCCCTCCCTCCCTGCCTCTCTCCTCCCTCCCTCCCTCCCTCCCTGCCTCTCTCCTCCCTCCCTCCCTCCCTGCCTCCCTCCCTCCCTCCCTGCCTCTCTCCTCCCTCCCTCCCTCCCTCCCTGCCTCTCTCCTCCCTCCCTCCCTCCCTCCTTCCCTCCCTCCCTGCCTCTCTCCTCCCTCCCTGCCTCTCTCCTCCCTCCCTCCCTCCCTCCCTCCCTTCCTTCCTCCCTACCTCTCTCCTCCCTCCCTCCCTCCCTCTCTCCCTACCTCTCTCCCTCCCTCCCTCCCTCCCTCCCTTCCTTCCTCCCTGCCTCTCTCCCTCCCTCCCTCCCTCCTTCCTTCCCTCCCTTCCAGATAGAGAGACAGACTTCCACATGCGCCCACACCAGGACCCACCCAGCAACCCCTGTCTGGGGTCAATGCTCAAACCCATCAAGCCACTGACTGCGAGGGGGGAAGAGAGAGAGAAGGGGGAGAGAAGCAGAAGGGCGCTTCTCATGTGTTCTCTGACCTGGAATCGAACCCGGGACATTGGCATACCGGGCCAACGCTCTATCCACTGAGCCAACCGGCCAGGGCCGCAGCCTTATTTCTAACAGAGACATTTCAGAAAATGTCTAGCACGCCTCTATAATGAAATGCTATACAGCTGCCAAGATACGTGCGTGCGCTAGAGCCGCTTCTGTGGAGATGTGTACATCTCAGAACACGATGGAGGACACAGCAGGCTGCGTGCACGTAAGTACCACCTATTACTTACATCACGTTTAAAAACAGAATGGAATCCCACTTATTATCTAAGGAAGTGTGTTGGAGTGTGTAATAAACACGACATCTGGGATAGAAAGGGAAAGCGATTAGAGAACACACTCGGGACAGAGTAACATCTGAGCTCTAAGCAGAGGACGGACGCACACTCGCTCCTTACGGACGCACCATACGGTCCGCGCAGGAAAAGGGGCGCGTGGCTGAGCTCTGGGATGCGAGACCAGGCTGCTCAAGGGACAGGCTCCCTGAGCTGAAACCCGAGAACCAAGGGTCAGTAACCAGGCAAGGCAGGCTGTGCGGGAGGAAGAAGTACCGGGGGCTCTAGGTACAGGAAAGGCCTCTAAACAGCCATAGTAAGATGGGATGGTTGGAAGGGACAGCACGAAGGGTCAAGGAATCGTCAATCATGTCAAAGCATTAACCATAATGAGACAAAAGTCTTAATTTACAATCTTAACATAATGAGCTAACAATACTGCACGTATAGTTAGAAGAGTAAAGAAAACTACGATGAGAAAACACTCACAAAGCAAAAGCCCAGATAAATTATGCTTGCATTTTAATATTTCCGATCGATACATTTTAAAATTTAACATTAAAATTTTCTTTTCAAAATACTAACCAGGAAGAAGAAGGGTTTAGGATACAAAAGAATTCATAAAAATGCCATGTGGAAGGTCAGATATTTTGAATTACAAAATGTGGATAAGTTCCGAGCCAGCACCAGGAGTGGTATTGCAGTGAAATGAGGACATTGACAAAAAATGGCCTTGTCGATGCGGAAACACTAGAAGGGACATCTGAAGCCGTGCCTGATAAGGAGGCACTGGCTGAAGAAGGGGCAAGAATGTGGCTCCTGGCAACTGCAAGAAGAACAAAGGCCCTCAGCACTTTCCCAGGAGAAAGCTCTTTGTACAAATACTGTAGTTCTAAGAGGGACAGACAAACCCAGGATGGACAGGTATGAACCTTAAGGCATCTGAGTCAGGGGAAGGGGAGAATTTAAACAGACAAAAGCCTTCATGACCACCTCAGGCCTAGGGTGAAGAGTACAATAGTTTGGCATGGGGAAGAGGCTTGCTCACACTGTCAGCATGCTGCAATCTTGATGATGATCCCAAGCCAGCTGACTTTGAGATGGGGGGAGACAACTCAAGAGTAGATAACATGCCCTGGCCGGTTGGCTCAGCGGTAGAGTGTCAGCCCGGCATGTGGAAGTCCCAGGTTCGATTCCCGGTCAGGGCACACAGGAGAAGCGCCCATCTGCTTCTCCACCCTTCCCCCTCTCCTTTCTCTCTGTCTCTCTCTTCCCCTCCCGCAGCCAAGGCTCCATGGGAGCAAAGTTGGCCCTGGCACTGAGGAGGGCCTCTGCCTCAGGTGCTAGAATGGCTCTGGTTGCAGTGGAGCAACGCCCCAGATGGGCAGAGCATCTCCCCTCGTGGGCATGCCAGGTGGATCCCAGTCGGGCACATGCGGGAGTCTGTCTGCCACCCCCCCCTTCTTCTCACTTTGGAAAAATACAAAAGAAAAAAAAGAGTAGATAACACATCCAGTTTTTCATTCAATAAATATTCAATACCTACCATGTTCCAGGTACAGAGCCAGGCCTACAGATAGGCCAATGAAGGCAGAACGGGTTCCTGTTCTCATGGAATTTACAACCTCGTGAAGTAAAAGAGTAAACAGGCAGCTGAAAAGGCATTATAGCTTGACCAGGCGGTGGCACAGTGGATAGAGCATCGGACTGGGATGCGGAAGACCCAGGTTCGAGACCCCAAGCTCACCAGCTTGAGCGCGGGGCCCATCTGGCTTGAGCAAAAGCTCAGCAGGTTGGACCCAAGGTTGCTGACCCAGCAAGGGGTGGCTCGGTCTGCTGAAGGCCGCGGGCAAGGCACGTGTGAGAAAGCAATCAATGAACAACTATGGTGTCGCAACGGCAACAATAAACTAATGATTGATGCTTCTCATCTCTCTCCATTCCTGTCTGTCTGTCTCTATCTATCCCTCTCTCTGACTCTCTCTCTGTCCCTGTAAAAAAAAAAAAAAAGGCACTATAATAAGTATCACGATAGAGGAAGTATAGGGACTCTAAACAGGACACTAGAACAAGGTTCTGATAAAACAAATATTGATTAATGAACTATTAAATGCTAGGAACGCAGGGTTTTAATTGCATTAAAAATTATGAGATGGGAGCCAGACTAGGCGGTGGTGCAGTGGATAGAGCTGGGATGCAAAGGACCCAGGTTCAAAACCCCGAGGTCACCAGCTTGAGCGCGGGCCCATCTGGTTTGAGCAAGGCTCACCAGCTTGAGCCCAAGGTCGCTGGCTTGAGCAAGGGGTCACTTGGTCTGCTGTAGCCCCCCAGTCAAGGCACATGTAAGAAAGCAATCAATGAACAACTAAGGAGCTGCAATGAAGAACTGATGCCTCTCATCTCTCTCTCTCTTCCTGTCTGCTTCCTGCCTGTCCCTATCTGTCCCTCTCTCTGTCTCTGTCACACACACACACACACACACACACACACACACGTATGAGATGGGAGCTACTACTTGTACTCGGAATGTACATATACAGTTGAAAAGAAAGTGCTTCCTCCTAGTATTGAGACAAACACAAATGATCCATAAAATTATTCCCTTCCTGAGCCCATTAAGGAGATTAGTATCCAGCAAAGAAGAGATCAGTGCAGGCATGGGAGGAAGCGACCCAAGGCTGGGGTAAGCTCATCCACAGGGATTAGAAAATATTGCAGGACACTCACACAGGACCAGGAATAACTCCTGTTCCCACCAGTCATTCTTGGAAAACTCATAATTCATGGGACAATAGGGAGAAAATGCAGGAAGGTCTTTCTTCAGGAATGGGGAATAGTTAGCTGGTATTAGATGAAGCACTTCTCCAGACCTGCCTCATACATCATAAAAGCATGACCAGAAAGCAATGAACTGTTTCCAGGAAACTTAACTCATCTCAGATAAAAGCTTAGGAATATCTACAGGGATACAAAAAGGTCCATTACCCAACAATGCAAAATCCACAATGTCTAGCATTCAAACAAAGATTACCAGGCGTACAGAGAAGCAGAAACTCATCGTGAGAATAATTATCTGCTAACCTGTATTAGGCACAGATGTTGAAGTTACAAAGACAGAAAAACAGAAAACAGTCATTATAACTGCATCGAATGTACTGAAAAACTAAGTAGAGACATGGATGACATAAAAATAATAAGAACAATTTCTACAAATGAAAACTATAACATATAATATGAAAGACACTCTCAGTGGGATTAACATCAGATTTGAGATGACAGAGAATGCTACAATTTTGTTTAGAATCTTTGCATCTGTTTTCTTTTATTTCTATATTTTTTAGCGAGAGAGAAAGAGAGGGACAGATAGGAAGAAAGGGATGAGAAGCATCAACTCATAGTTGGGGCACCTTAGTTGTTCATTAATTGCTTTCTCAGATGTGCCTTGACCCAGGGCTCCAACTGAGCTAGTGATTTCTTGCTCAATCCAGCAACCTTGGGCTCAAGCCAGAGATCTTGGGCTTTAAGCCAGCAACCTTTGGGCTCAAGCCAGTGACCATGGATGGAGTCATGTTCATGAACCCATGCTCAAGCCAGACGAGCCCACGCTCAAGCCAACGACCCTGAGGTTTTGAACCTGGGTTCTCACCGTCCCAGGCTGACATTCTATCCACTGAGTCGCCACTTGGTTAGGCAGCAAATTGTTATTTGAAGGGAACTTCTTCAAGCTGGTTAAGGGGATTTATGGAAAACCTACACCTAAATGCATCCTTACCAAAGAAATCGAATACTTTCCCCTTAGATCAGCAACAAGACAAGATGTCTGCTTTCACCACTTCTATTCAGCGTGGTACAGAGTGTTCTGGTCAGTATAATTGAGGAAGAAAAAGACATAAAAGGAACCAATATTCAAAGGAAGAACTAAAACTTTCTTTATTCACATATGACATGATCATCTATATAGAAAATCAAATGGAATCTGCAAAAAATGTTAACTAGAAAAGGCTGCAGGATACAAAATCAAAATATAAAAATCAACTGTATCTCTATACACTAGCAATGAATACTTAAGAATTGAAACAATATAATTTATAATAGTATCAAAAATATGAAATAGTTAAAGATAAATCTGACAAAATATTTAAAAAGACCCGTACTCTGAAAACTACAAAACCTTGCCAAGAGAAATTAATTAAGACCCAAATAAATGCCGAGATATATCCTTCTTAAGAGGTGGAAGATTGAATATTGTTAAAATGTTAATCTCCCTAAATTGAGTTCTAGATTCAATGTAATCCCAATGCAAAACAAAGCAAACCTTTTTGTAGAAATTTAAAAACTAACTATAAAGCTTACATGGAAACACAAAAGACACACAATAAACAAATTACTTTTTTAAAAAGAACAGTGTTAGAAGAGTTACACACCCCTGGTCAAAATAAAATAGGTAAGTCCTGGGGGTGTAATGCACAGCATGGTAGCTATAGTTAATAATACCATTTTGTACACAGGGTGTGGCCGACGTAGGTTTACAGTTGTGCATACGTGAGAGTTTATTCTTGTGTTAGTATTTATTAATTATTGTATTACTTTCCATACAAACAACTGTAAACCTACCTTTCTCCCAACCTGTATGTAAAAGTTAAGGAAGTAGAGCTTAAATATGTAATAACAAGAAAAACCTTATAACTATATCTGTTCCTATAACTATATTATTTCACAGTATCTGTGTATAACAAATCATTATTTTGTACACCTGAAACTAATATAATATGTCAATTATATCACAATAAAATATACAGTTTTCACTTTATAGCAAGTGGGTACCACACTAGTAATAGTAAACACAACTATTACAAGTGTTTACGATCACTTCTTGAAATATATTACAGAAGAGCTAACCACTATTATTGCTGAATAGTATAGTCCTTTGAATCTATGCAACACACTTTGTTTATAAATTCCCTGATAACACACTCTTTGTTTCAAAGTATCACGCATGCACAACTCATTTTTTTTAAAAAAAATTTATTGATTGATTTTAGCAAGAGAGGAAGGAAGAGAGAGAGAGGAGAAACATTGATCCATTTCTGTCTGTGCCCTGACCGGGGTTGAACTGGCAACCTCTACACTTTGGGATGATGCTCTAACCAAACGAGCTATCTGGCTAGAGCTACAACTCATTTTTATAAACATCTTTATTACATGTGTATTTAAAACACTTCCCTAAATACATCACAAAATGGAAAACACACTTCTTCACTTGAAAAATAAAAATAACAATGTTGGAAAACTTACATGCCCTAACTTTAAAACTTACTGGAAACCTGCAATAATCAAGACATGGTATTTACCAGTGCGGTAGATATGTAGATCAATTGGAAAGAACTGGGAATACACAAGAAAACATTTTAATTTATGGTGAATTCATTTTTATGACAAAGGTACTGAAGCAATTAAGTGGTGGGAATGGGGGGATGATCTTTTCCGCAAACAATCCTGGGACAATTGGATATCTACCTACAAGAAGATGAATTTCAAGATGTGTCACATCATACATAAAAGTCCATTCAAAATGGATCATAAATCTCAATGTTAAGTCAGAAACTGTAAAGTTTCTAGAAGGAAACAGGATAAGATCTTTGTGATCTTGGTGTAAGCAAAGATTTCTAAGATGCTACACCAAAAGCATGATCCATATAAGAACACACTGATATGCCAGAATTTGTTAAAATTTAAAACTTCTGCTCTTCAAATGATTGTATTAAAAGAATGAAAAAGACAAACCATAAACTGGAAGAAAATATTTGCAAAGTACATATCCGTGCAAGGATTTGTATCTAGAAAATACAGAGAGAACTCTCAAAACTCAATGATAAGAAGTCAAACAATCGCTTTCAAAAAAGTGCGGATTTGACCAGATGCTTCACTGCACAAGAAAAATAAATGGCAGATAAGCACATGGAAAGATGCTCAACATTAATAGTTGTTAGGGCAATGCAATGAAAACCACATCTATTAGAATGGCTAAAATGAAGAAGGCTGACTATACCAAGTGCTGGTGGGATGTGGAAGAAGTGGAACTCTCATACACTGTGGTCCGGCGTGGGGTGGAGGAGGAGGGGATGGCAAATGATACAACCACTTTGGAAAACAGTTGGGCAGTTTCTTTAAAAAGTGAAGCATCTACCTACCATTTATTTGACCCAGCTATATCACTCTGTGGTATTTACCCAAGAAAAAAGAAAGGATATGTCCATATAAGGATTGGGTAATATCTCCAAACTAGAAACAACCCAACTATTGATCAACAGGTGAATGTATAAACAAAGTGTGTTACATAGATTCAATCGACTACTGTTCGGCCATAAAAAATGAATGAATGAAATACAGAGCAATGTGACCAAGTCTCAAAATAATGTTGAGTGAAAGAAATCAGACGAAAAAAAAAAAAAAAAGAGTACATACTGTGTGTTTCCAGAAAATGCAAACTAAATTTCCAGAAATGCAGAGTAATCTATAGTGATAGAAATAAAGCCAGTGCCTGCCTGATGACATGGTGAAGGCTGGGGTGGGGAGGGAGAGATTACAAAGAGGCACAGGATGCTTTTGGGGTGATGGATAAGTTCACTATTTTGACTGTGGTGATGGTTTCATGGCCGTATACATGTCAAAACTGATTAAATTGTTTGCAATGTGTGGAGTTTGTTATAGGTCAACAGTACCTCAATAATGGTTTAAAAAAATGAAGTTGGATTTTCTAATGACGGTAAGACACGGTAAGCACAGTCCACTGAATGCAGCCATAAAACTGGACAGAATACACGGGGCTGCAATGTGAAGATCTGATAAATTAACAGCAGCGGGCTGACCGGAGAAGCAGACCAGAATTTGAAGTTTGTCATTTCTTCCTCTTGGTTCTCCTGCTACTTGGTCTCAGACACGGAGCCAGTGGCATGAAGTGCACAGCAGAATAGGAATACTAAAGCCTCAGATTTCTGGCTAGAAGAGTGTGTACTGGGGAGAAGAGTACCAAAACCCAGAAATTAACTAAGGAGACCATCAAGAGGGAGGAGCTTGGGAAAATGATATCATGGCGTTGTTTATAAACAGCTCAGCTTCAAGCTGCACACATGTAGATATCACCCTGAACAATATACCAAAGACTTGAGAACTGAGCCAACGGATAGATCACACCTCAATCCCCAAACTGACCATTCGATGGCCATCATTTGGGAATATCTGAATTAGCCTACAAAGTTTTTGAAAACTGAACATATATATTGGAACCACAGCTCATGAAAAGGCAGGTCACAACTTGCAGCCTGAACCTAACCAGATTGATGGTCAATTAAAACAAAAGATCAACACTTTAATGGGACTCCTAACCAAGGCCCAGACTATCATAACACAATATTTGAAATGTCTAGCACACAGCTCAAAATTACCGGGCACGTGAAAAAGAAAAATCCCAAATCACATTGGAAAAGATCATCAAAAGACACTAAAGACAAGATGATACAGATGTCAGCATTACCTGGCAAAGACTTTAAAATAGCTATCATAAAAATGCTCTAATGTGTTTATTACGTCTGTTACTGAGATTGGAATTGAAGCAATTGAATCAACTATGGTCTTCCAGTTCTTTTTTTTTTTTTTAAATTTATTTATTTTTTATTTTATTCATTTTAGAGAGGAGACACAGAGTGAGAGAGAGAGAGAGAGAAAGAGAGAAAGGGGGGAGGAGCTGGAAGCATCAACTCCCATATGTGCCTTGACCAGACCAGTGCAGGGCTTTGAACTGGTGACCTCAGTGTTCCAGGTCGATGCTTTTATCCACTGCACCACCACAGGTCAGGCATAATCTTTTTTAGATTTTATTTATTTATTTTTAGAAAGAGAGAAGGGGGAAGAAGCAGGAAGCATCAACTCCTATATGTGCCTTGACCAGGCAAGCCCAGGGTTTTGAACCAGCAACCTCAGTGTTCCAGGTCGATGCTTTTATCCACTGCACCACCTCAGGCCAGGCTTCCAGTTCTTGAATAAACTATAATCCCTTAATAATGCTTCATTAAAATGTCAAAATATAGGAAAGACATGGATCAACCAAAAACAAAAACATTTTACATTTTCCTTTTATCAGAAATAACCAAGAAGCAGAAAGTGCATGGTAAGAGCTTCTACAGTCAACTGGTAACAATATTTTTCTCTTGGGAGGGCACACGTGTGTGGAAGAAACTAGCTTTCTGGAAATGTTGAACAACAGGTACAATCTGATTTTTAAAAATATTAATCAAATGTATTTCGTGTGCTTTAAACAACAACAAAAAATGCAATTCAAGCTTTAACCATTTTATGACACCCTCGTGTAACCTACACGGTATCTATTTAGAAAGTGTACAGCTGGATTCAAGTTCTACATGTAGAAAAGATGAAAAACACATAAGTTCTATAAGAAAACAGAGATGAATATCTGGATAATCTAGGAGCTAAAGAAGGCCATTCTAAGACAACACTAAGGCAGAAACAATGAGGGCCGTGTGTCCAGGGGGAAATCACCCTAGACAGGGGAGACTACTGCCACACATTGCTCACAGCAATGGCAAAAGCTGAAAGCATTTGGAAGCCAAGCTAGTCATAGCTATTTATTTATTTATTTTCAGGGACAGAGAGAGAGTCAGAGAGAGGGATAGATAGGGACAGACAGGAACGGAGAGAGGTGAGAAGCATCAATCATTAGTTTTTCGTTGCCGTTATGACACCATAGTTGTTCATTGATTGCTCTCTCACATGTGCCTTGACTGCGGGCCTTCAGCAGACCGAGCAACCCCTTGCTGGAGCCAGCGACCTTGGGTCCAAGCTGGCGAGCTTTTGCTCAAGCCAGATGGACCCGCACTCAAGCTGGCGAGCTCGGGGTCTCAAACCTGGGTCTTCCGCATCCCAGTCCGATGCTCTACCACTGCGCCACCGCCTGGTCAGGCTAGTCACAGTTATTAACAGTACAAATGTGGCCCTGGCTGACTAGCTCAGCGGTGAGCGTCAGCTTGGCATGTGAAAGTCCCGGGTTCGACCCCCAGCCAGGGCACACTGGAGAAGTGCCCATCTGTTCTCCACCCTTCCCCTCTCTTTTCTCTCTGTCTCTCTCTTCCCCTCCCACAGCCAAGGATCCATTGGAACAAATTTGACCCGGGCGCTGAGGATGGTTCCATGGCCTCCGCCTAGAATGGCTCTGGCTGCAATGGAGCAACAGCCCAGATGGGCAGAACTTCGCCTCCTGGTGGGCATGCCGGGTGGATCCTGGTCAGGCGTATGCTGGAGTCTGCCTCCCTTCCTCTCACTAAAATAAATTTTTTTAAAAAGTCATTTTTAAATAGGAAAAGAAGAAGTAAAACTGTCATTATTTGCAGATGATATGATATTGTATATAGAAAACACTAAAGTCTCAGTCAAAAAACTACTGGACCTTATAAATGAATTCAGCAAGGTGGCAGGATATAAAATTAATACTCAGAAATCAGAGGCATTTCTAACAAAGAACTGTCAGCAAAAGAAATTAAGGAATAATCCCCTTCACTATTGCAGCCAAAAAAATAAAGTACCTAGGAGTAAATTTAACCAAGGAGGTTAAGGACTTGTACTCGGAAAAATTATAAAACATTGATAAAAGAAATCAAGGAAGATACAAACAAGTGGAAGCATATACCATGCTCATGGCTAGGAAGAATAAACATCATTAAAATGTCTAATATTACCCAAAGCAATTTATAAATTCAATGCAATACCAATTAAAATACCAATGATATACTTCAAAGATATAGAACACATATTCCAAAAATTTATATGGAACCAAAAAAGAATACGAATAGCCTCAGCAATCTTAAAAAGAAAAAATAAAGCAGGAGGTATCACTCTTCCTGATATCAAGGTTTACTACAAGGCCATTATACTCAAGACAGCCTCGTACTGGCATAAGAACAGGCACATAGATCAATGGAACAGAACAGAGAACCCAGAAATAAACCCACAGCTTTATGGACAACTGATATTTGACAAAGGAGGAAAGAACATACAATGGAGTAAAGACAGCCTCTTTAACAAATGGTGTTGGGAAAATTGGACATCTACCTGCAAAAAAATGAAACTAGACCATCAACTTACACCATTCACAAAAACAAACTCAAAATGGATAAAAGACTTAAACGTAAGCCGTGAAACCATAAGCATCTTAGAAGAAAACATAGGCAGCAAGCTCTCCGACATCTGTAGCAGCGGTATATTTGCCGATTTATCTCCACGGGCAAATGAAATAAAAGGCAAGATAAACAAATGGGACTATATCAAACTAAAAAGTTTTTGCACAGCTATAGACAATAAGAACAGAATAAAAAGACAAACCACACAATGGGAGAACATATTCGACAGCACATCTGATAAGGGGTTAATAACTAAAATTTATAAAGAACTTATAAAGCTCAACACCAGGAAGACAAACAATCCAATCAAAAAATGGGCAAAAGAAATGAATAGAAATTTCTCCAAAGAGGACATACAATTGGCCAATAGGCATATGAAAAAATGCTCAACATCACTAATCATCAGAGAAATGCAAATTAAAACCACAATGAGATATCACCTCACACCAGTCAGAATGGCACTCATCAGCAAAACAACACAGAATAAGTAAGTGCTGGCGAGGATGTGGAGAAAAGGGAACCCTTCTGCACTGCTGGCGGGAATGCAGACTGGTGCAGCCACTGTGGAAAACAGTTTGGAGATTCCTCAAAATATTAAAAATCGAACTGCCTTTTGACCCAGCTATCCCACTTTTAGGAATATACCCTAAAAACACCATAGCACTGTTCGAAAAGAAGAAATGCACCCCCATGTTCGTGGCAGCATTGTTCACAATAGCGAAGATCTGGAAACAGCCCAAGTGTCCGTCAGAAGACGAGGGGATTAAAAAGCTTTGGTACATATATACTATGGAATACTACTCAGCCATAAGAAATGATGACATCGAATCATTTACAACAAAATGGATGGACCTTGATAACATTATACGGAGTGAAATAAGTAAATCAGAAAAAAAAACTGAGAACAGCATGATTTCATACATAGGTGGGACATAAAAGTGAGACTATGAGACATGGACAAGAGTGTGGTGGTTACGGGATGGGGGGAGGGAGGGGAGGGTGGGAAAGGGAGGAGGGGAAGGGCACAGGGAAAAACAGATAGAAGGTGACAGAGGACAATTTGACTTTGGGTGATGGGTAGGCAACATAATTGAATGATAAGATAACCTGGAGATGTTTTCGTTGTACATATGTACCCTGATATATTGGTGTCACCACATTAAAATTGATTTTAAAAAAGTCATTTTAAGTACGGAAAATAGAATGTGTATTTAAAATATTAAAGGACAAAAGAAAGGCCGTGACTAGGTGGCTCAGGGGCATAAAGCATTGACCTGGTGCGCCAGAGGTCACAGGTTCAACACCTGGTCAAGGTACACAGAGGAAGCAGCTGCACAACTAAAAAGAACAACTAAGTGAGACAGCAAATTAATGTTCCTCTCTCTCTCTCTCTCTCTCTCTCTCGCTCTCTCTCTGTCTCTTTCCTCCTCTCCCTGCCCCTCACATCAATGGAAAAAAACATTTTTTTAAAGGCGAAAGAAAAATGGAGAAGAATAATCCAACATTTTACAAAGGGTTAATCTTTATTATATAGAGAACTTTTCCACACCTATAAGAAAATATTCTATCTTCCAGAGACATGGGCAAATGACACGAACAGACAATTCATAGAAGAATAACTACTTTATATAGTCAACCTCACTTAATTTTTAAAGGAATAATAATTTAAAAACCAAGCCAGGTAGCCTGACCTGTGGTGGCGCTGTGGATAAAGCGTCAACCTGGGAACACTGAGGTCGCCAGTTCAAAACCCTGCACTGGTCTGGTCAAGGCACATATGGGAGTTGATGCTTCTAGCTCCTCCCCTCTTTCTCTCTCTCTCTCTCTCTCTCTCTCTCTCTCTCACTCTGTGTCTCTTCTCTAAAATAAATAAATAAAAAGAAATAATTTTAAAAACCAAGCCAGGTAATAGCAACCAAAATGAAGACTCCTGTTACTGGCAAGGTCGTAGGGGATCCAGCATTTCACACGTTGTTCGGTTGGGAATGTTAAAGTAATTTTTTAAAATGTAGCTATATAACATACATTCATTTTTAAAAATGTAGCTATATAACATACATTCATTTTTTTAAACATACATTCATTTTTTAAAATATTTTATTTATTGATTTTAGAGAGAGCGAGAGAAGGGCGGAGGAACGGGAAGTATCAACTTGTAGTGGTTGCTTCTCATATGTGCTTTGACTGGGCAAGCCAGATTTCAAACCAGCAACCTCAGCACTCCAGGTCAACACTTTATCCTCTGTGCCACCGCAGATCAGGCTACAGTAAATTTTTTTTTCTGGAGAACAATGTGGAGCTTTAAAAATAAAACTCATTCTTTGATTCAGAATTATTTAGAAATTTACACTGTGGAAGTTCATCAGGAAAATACCAAAAATAGGGCATCTCAGTGTAAAATATTTAAAACTGCAAACAATCTAAATGACCATTACTAGGGATAGCCATTCAGTAGAGCATAATGCAGTTAAAATAATCATGCAGCCTGACCTATAGTGGCACAATGGTTAGAGCGTCAACCAGGAATGCTGAGGTTGCCGGTTCAGAATCTCTGGCTTGCCTGGTCAAGGCACGTATGGGAGTTGATGCTTCCTGCTCCTTCCCCCCTTCTCTCTCTCTCTCTCCCCTTCTGCCCTCTCTAAAATGAATAAATAAAAAATAATAATAATCAGCCTGATCAGGCAGTGGCACAGTGGATAGAGCATTGGCCTGGGACTCAGAGAACACAGGTTAGAAACCCCAAGGTTGCCAGCTTGAGTGCTGGCTCATCCGGCTTGAGCACAGGCTCACCAGCTTGAGCACAGGATCGCTGGCTTGAGCGTGGGATCACTGACATGACCCCGTGGTAGCTGGCTTGAGCCCAAAGGTCACTGGCTTGAAGCCCAAGGTTGCTGGCTTGAGTACAAGGTTGCTGTCTTGAGCAAGGGGTCACTGGCTCTACTGGAGCTCACTCCACCCCCACATATGAGAAAGCAATCAATGAACAACTAAGGAGCCACAACGAAGAATTGATGCTTCTCATCTCTCTCCTTTCCTGTCTGTCCTTATCTGTCCCTTTCTCTGTCTCTGTCACACACATACAAATAATAATAATAATAATGCAGACTTCCAGTTAAAGGTGGTGCCGAATGCACACATTATGCTTAAGTCTCCTCTTTCCAAAATTCAACTGAAATAGCAGAAAAATAAATAGGTAAATCTAACAGTATCACTGAAAACCTGGGAGAAGCAATACCCACAAACCAGAGACATTAGAAGTTTCTGGAAGAAAAATAAAAGAGTAAGAGACTAATCTGAAAATGCAATAGAAAATAGAAACTCATACAGGAAGCAGCAAGAGCCCTAATAAAAAGTGAGCTTTCCCAGTAGAATTCTCGGATAAGCCTCGATGAGAAGCGGCGTCTCGGGAGAGAAGGAGAGAAAGACACTGTGGGCTCCGTCGACAGAGACACTGACTGGGGGGCAGCGGCACACGGCGCCTGCTCCCAGACGAGGCTGTGTTAGGGTTGGGATCAGCACCGGTATCAGCGTTAAGGCTAGAGCTGGTACCGGTACCAGGCAGCCGGGTGAAGACCGCAGAAGGGCTCTCTGAAGTGGGACGTACAAAATCAGACCCGCTCAGAATGGGTTGGAGGCTCAAGACGGCCGGGACTTGAGAGTCCTCCGAGGGCGTCCTGCACTCAAAGCCCCAGCTCCCACGCACCCCGCGGCACGCCTGTCCAGTTCTGGCCTCCTTCTGCTCCGTGGTCACCCCACCTGCAGCCTGCAAGTACCCCACTCCCACACATCTAACGGCCCAGGCGCAGGCCTCGCGGGACACAGTCCAGGCTGTTCACGGAGGGAACCCGTGGGATAGAAAACAGACCCGCGACAAAGGGGAAGGGAAGAAATCACATTTTTTATTCTACAAACTTCCACGTGACTTGAATTTCTTTACCGTGAACATATATTTATATGTCATACAGAACATTTATATTCATGTATTTAGTTCATGTATTTACCGTATTTTTCACTCCATAAGACGCACTCCCCCCCCCAAAAAAAAAGTGGAGGGGAAAATGCCTGTGCGTCTTATAGAGCAAAAAATACGGTATTTTATTAAATATTTTAACACACCATTTGGTTCAGAATATATATTTTTTTATTTTCCTCCTTAAAACCCTAGGTGTGTCTTATGGTCAGGTGCGTCTTATGGAGCGAAAAAATACAGTAA
Organism: Rhynchonycteris naso; assembly: GCA_037038555.1. Classification (NCBI taxonomy): domain Eukaryota; kingdom Metazoa; phylum Chordata; class Mammalia; order Chiroptera; family Emballonuridae; genus Rhynchonycteris; species Rhynchonycteris naso. The sequence goes on along the minus strand of CM072996.1, from coordinate 316,344,258 downwards.
CTAACTCAATTATTTAAATCTAAGTATAGATTCAGATCAATATTGATGTATAATATCAAGACTTCTTAAGTAAAATGAAAAAGCATAAAATAAAAGTATAGTTTTCTCTTTGTAGGAAAGTAATGTTTTATAAACACATGTGCTTAGCAAGAATTCTGGAAGGACAGATACTAACACGTTACCCACAGCCAGTTCTGCAGGATGGGTGGCAGGGGGCTTTTATTAGCTGTTTTATGTTTGCTTGTTTGTTTTTTGTTTTTTTACATTTCTTTTCTGTACTTAAGGAACTGTTCCTATAATGACAAATTACTAATAAATTGTCTTTAATTCAAAAATATAAACCATTAAAAAACAAGTCAATTGCTTTAAGTGTTGTTAAACCTGCACCCTAAATTCAGAAGCATGGGTTTTTTTTCTGCAGAGGGAGTCTCGAACAATGAAACGGAGGTAGGCCATCAGAGTATCAGCTATTTCAACCTATTTCTGGAAATCAGAAGCCACCTGTTCAGGACAATTCCGAAAATGGAGAAGCAGGTGGGGACAAGGTATGCATCTTGCTGTGGGCACTGAGTACAGAACTCTCTGGACGAGAAGAGCTCCTCACTGAACTCAGCACTTCATAAGAGCATGAGCCACATGTCCTGTCCTCCCCTACGTCCCCAAAACACAGTAGGTGATTGATAAATACTGGCTGAATGAATAAACAGAAGACAAACAAACCATCTATCAGTATGGGGCTCCCTCTTAGAAACGAAAACTGGCGTTCAGCAAGGAGCGCTCACTTACAGGGTGCTTGGCAGAAAGTCTTCCAGTCACAGTCCCGGTCTGGTTCCACGTGCAGGAGACGGAGCCCTTTGCCAGTGAGAAAGCATCGGTGTGAGCTCTGACAGTGCTGCGTGAAGTCAAGAACCCAGACACAGTACTCTCAGCTTCCCTACAGGGGCCCTGAACCCCAGCCTGCCATGTCCTAGGTGTGAGACACTGCTGACAGGTGATCAGGGTGGGCAAGATTTCCTCTTACTCACTGCAATAGGATGTGTGGGTCTCTCTCAGTCACTTAGAAACCCTGTGCATGGGGGGAGGGGACTGAGGGGGCTCAGCATGGACTCAAGGTGGGGCTGTGCACCCCAGAAGAGTTGCATGGCCTCAGACAAGTCACAGAACACCTCGGACCGCAGACCACCCTGAAATGACTGCAGAAATGAGTGGCAGCAACAGATGAGGGAGCATGAGGTCAGCAGCAGAGCCTCCACATCAGAACAGCTTCTAAGGCATAATGGCGCCTTCTATAAAGAGGCCTGAGTAACAACAAAATCGTGGCTCACAGTTTCCGGTGCACAAGATTAGTTTCACCGTTAACTGAAATGTAGAGAACTTCGACATCTATCTGAACTCACGTGTAAACCAGATTCCTAATGTGTTTTAGCTTCAATTACCTTTTTCACACAAGCTAGTAGTCCATCTACAAAAGTAGACTTGATCTTGTGAACCTACATTACAAAGACAAAAATAATCACTTTCTTTGTTTAAGTATTTAAATAGGAATGAGTGTCAAAGCCACGCTTCACAGAATAACTGGGTATGCGCTGCTGATGTCACTGGAGATGACTCCAGGAGGTCCTGAAGTAGCTTTGTGTGGTACCCAGAATTAGACAACAGTAACCCACAAAGAAAACTGTTACCTACTGCTTTTAAAATAAACTGGTGGCCCTGGCCGGTTGGCTCAGCGGTAGAGAGTCGGCCCGGCATGTGGAAGTCCCAGGTTCAATTCCCGGTCAGGGCACACAGGAGAAGTGCCCATCTGTTCTCCACCCTTCTCCCTCTCCTTTCTCTCTCTCTCTCTCTCTCTCTTCCCCTCCCGCAGCCAAGGCTCCACTGGAGCAAAGTTGGCCCGGGCACTGAGGATGGCTCCATGGCCTCCACCTCAGGTGCTAGAATGGCTCCAGTTGCAATGGAGCAACACCCCAGATGGGCAGAGCATCGCCCCCTGGTGGGCATGCCGGGTGGATCCTGGTCGGGCACATGTGGGAGTCTGTCTCTCTGCCTCCCAGCTTCTCAATTCAGAAAAATGTTTTTAAATAAATAAAAATAAAATAAACTGGTTATCCTGGAATAATTCTTTCCCAGAAATTTCCCAGGACAAATGGGCGCTTCTGTATGCCCGTCACCCAGTGTGCCCTGTGGTGCCCTTCTTAGTCTTCTTTTGGTCCTTTCATTACTTCAAGGACAAGGGTCAGTTGCCACCATTATGCTCTCTAGCAGCTGCTGGGCCCCAGCAGAGACAGCAGGCGACAGGCGTGGTAGGTAAAAAGCGGATGGCACCAGGGACGGTGAAAGTGGCACGTGTGGATCACAAACAGCAGAGAGCCAAGGGCAGGAATGTGGACAGAGAGAGGAGCTAGGAGAATGGGCATGTCCGTGTCCATGCACGACGGTGAAGCAGGTGCGGAGACATTTCAGCAGGCCTGGACACGGGGCGGGGGACGAGGGATGGGAGGAGGCCTCTAAACTCGGCACCGATGGAAGTCTGCACCATACGGCAGTCACATGGTGACACGTGAAATGCTTCTTTCAGAGTTTTCCCTCGTCCCCTTCCATGCTGAGTGTGGCTGATGGTAGATGTGAGTGAAACCACCTCAGGACTACCTCAGTGATTACAGACTTCCAAGGACAGAGATGGTGCTACACGCTTCCCTTGGGTCACCAACTTACAAAGAAAAACGAACTTACCTGCCTATATTCCAAAATAATTTTGGGTAATGGATGCAGATCCTGCAGAGCATTTAACTGAAAAATAAAACCCCAGAGAATAAATATCACCAAAATAATCCCTTCATTTAATTTTAACATTTCAAACACCTAATAAGAAAATGGTCTCCATTGAGCATATTTTCCAAAATGAAGATTCATAAATCAATTCAGTTTCTCAAGTGTCCTAACCTTAACCCTTTACAAAATCACGGTTGTCCTCGGTGGAGCTAAAGGCCTTCATTCACATGACCTGGAAATAGGACTCCTCTCAAGATTTCCATTAGTGAACCCTAAATCCAGGGCATGTAAAATAACACACTGGGGAGGAGACTGGGGGAATTCCTACAGACGTGTAACTTGATAGCTCAGGAACACCCAACATCTCAATCACAGCCATCTGGACATCAGGTCAGGGAGGGAACACTGGAACATAATTATAAATTTTGAAATTAATTGCAAAAAGTTGAAATATAAGGTACAGCAAAAGTACAAGATCCTAAGGACACCATTTGTTAAATTGTTACAAAGTAAACACACTTGGGTTCATCCAGATGGAACATTCTGGGTTTCCAAGCAGGTCCCTGCCCCTCGACCAGACTGACCATTACCATTTAGGCCGTGTTTCCCAGTTTTTGAACTCTGCGCCAATGGCATAGGATGGGCACTGTCTCTGTGGGGCTTCTTCCGTGTGTGTGTGTGACTTCTTTTGTTCAACATTATGGCTTTAAGGTTCATCCATGCTGTCACGTGAAGAGTATGTCATTTACTTGTCATGTTGTATAGTTTGAATGCAGGGCTTATTATTTATCCATCCCGCCATTGATGGACATGTGGGCTGTTTCCACTTGAGGCTATTATGAAGAGTGCTGCTGCGAACATTCTGGTACGCAGACTTTGGTTAACGATGTCCGCAGTTCTAATGAATGTCTACATAAGGAGGCGTGAGATTGCTGGGCCACCTGCAGCACAGACAATACCAGCCAGTTCATCAGCAACACGTGGAAGCCCAGTTGCCTGACATCTCTGGTAACACATTATCCTCATTTTATTTATTTAATTTTATTATTATTATTTTTAGATTTTTATTCATTCATTTTAGAGAGGGGGAGAGAGAGAGAGGGAGAGGGAAAGAGAGAGAGAGAGAGAGAAGGGGGAGGAGCTGGAAGCATCAACTCCCACCCCACATGTGCCTTGACCAGGCAAGCCTGGGGTTTCGAATCAGTAACCTCAGTGTTTCAGGTCGATACTTGATCCACTGTACCACCACAGGTCAGGCCATTTATTATTATTATTTTTTAATCCTCAGTCTTAACTCTAGTCATCTGGTAAAGTGAAGTGGTATTTCACTATGTTTTTTGGTTTTTTTTCCAAGGACAGAGAGAGAGAGTCAGAGAGAGGGATAGACAGGGACAGACAGACAGGAACGGAGAGAGGTGAGAAGCATCAATCATTAGTTTTTTGTTGCTGTTGCGACACCATAGGTGTTCATTGATTGCTTTCTCACATGTGCCTTGACCGTGGGCCTCCAGCAGACTGAGCAACCCCTTGCTGGAGCCAGCGACCTTGGGTCCAAGCTGACGAGCTTTTGCTCAAGCCAGATGGGCCCGCGCTCAAGCTGGTGACCTCGTGGTCTCGAACCCGGGTCTTCCGCATCCCAGTCTGATGCTCTATCCACTGCGCCACCACCTGGTCAGGCTCACTATGGTTTTAATGTGTATTTTCACCAATGACTGAGAAAATCAAACAGTATTCAAATGCTTATTTACTAACTGTATATTTTCTTTCATTAAAACCCTATTCATGATTTTTGCCTACTTAAAAAAGACTTATGTCTTTTACTTCTTGATTTGTAGGAATTCATTAGTCTGCACAGGGTTTTCTTTTAGTCAGTTGTATTTATTGGAAATGTCTTCTACCCCTGTGTGGCTTGCATTTTTGCTTTTTTAGTGGTATCTTTTCATACACTGGGGTTCTTAATTTTGCTGCTGTCCAATTTGCCAATCATTTTCTTTATGGTCGATGCATTTTGTGTCCTAAGAATGTCTGCCTACCTCAAAGTCTTTTTTTAGAAGGTTTTTTAAAAATTAATTTTTATTTAGTTATTAAGTTTTAAAGAAAGAAGGGAGAGAGAAAAACATCAATTTTTTGGATCCTCTTATTTATGCTGTCATTGGTTGATTCTTTTATGTACTCTGACCGGGGATCAAACCTGCAACCTTGGTGTATTAGGACAGTGCTCTAAGCAACTGAGCTACCCGGCCGGGGTTATCTCAAGGTCTTGAACATATTCTTTATGATATCTTGTACAATCTTTGTTGTTTTGTGTTTTATGTGTTGATGTACGATTCACTTGGAATTTTCCTGTGTGTATGGTATGAAGTAGGAGTCCAGAGGTACTGCCCCTTATTCCTGATGTCACCCGCCTACTTTATCATGGCTTTGTAGTGCCAGCCCCTCAGAGGTCATGAGTCTAACGCAAAGCTATGGAGGTCTGCTTGTGTACCCCCTATCCTGACCCATTGCTCCATTTGTTTATCCTTGAGTTGACACTACATTGTACTGATAATGAATTCCTAGTGATTTCTATTGCGTTACGATTAGTCTTAATATCCAACAGACTAAGTCTTTCCAATAGTGCATTTTAAAAATATATATTTTTAAAACTTCTATTGAATTTACTGGGATGGCATTGGTTAATAAAATTATACAGGACTCAGGTGCACAATTCTACAAAACATCTTCTGTATATTACACTGTATGTTTACCACCCCAGGTCAGCTCTCCCTTCACCGATAGTAGTGCCTTATTTCCCAAGATGATCCTGGTTCTCCTTAATTTTTTGCATTCCCATACAAATTTGGGAATCAGCTTGCCAATTTCTAAAAACAAAACAAAACAAAACAAAAACAACAAACAAAACTCCTAAGGTTTTAATTAGGATCATTTTCAATCTATAAATTTATTTGAGAAGAACTCGTGTTATAACTTGAACGTAATGGTATATACACCATGGAACTGTGAATCACTCCCTATTTGCATAAAAGGCTGGGGACAGAGTTTCAGCCACTCGGAGCGAGATGAACAAGGAAGGCCCACAATGGTCCTGGGAACAGGCCCTGCTTGGGAGGAATCCTCACCCAGGATAAACCAGAATTGCTTTTTCCTTATAAAAGCATTTCCTAGGAGGACAAAAGTGCACAAGAATACTTAGCAAAAAAAAAAAAAAAAAAAAAAAAAAAAAGCTTAAGATCAACTAACTCCTCTTATCTGGGTACCTTACCCACAAAATAACTTTCTGACCACAGTCTGCCTGTATATCTCAAATGAGCTGCCTGAGAACACTTGAAAAGAACTGTTTGATCTCATAAAAAAAAACTCTGGATAAAGCCCGACCAGAGCTGGTTAGCAATTGGGGGCAGAGAGCCCTGGCCTCCCGCTGCTCTGTGAGCTTTATCACACACGTGCTGGCTCCCGACACCCACATTCTTCTGGCTCCCTTCTCTCCCTGGGGCTACTTGCTGCGACCTCTGTGCTAGCTGGCAGTTTCTGAGTTCAGTTCAATGGTTATCAATGCTGGCTGCTCTTTAGAATCAGCCCGGAAGCTTCAAAAACACTCCCGTGACTGGGCCACCCAGCCTGTAGCCTCTGACTCCGGGGACAGATCGTGAGTCTGGGCATGAGTGTTTTTCCAAGCTCCTGCCAGGGGTACAAGACCACCAACCCAGGTGACTTTAACAAAAACCGGCTGGCCATCTCCAAGTGTGTATCTCTAGCACAAGACTTCTTCTCACAGACCCCACTGCTCATGTGACCTCTCTCGTGTCAATGTCTCATGAACATGTATGTCTTAAGATATCCAGAACTGACACAGGCCCCCCACAATAAACTATTCCCCTCCCAGTTTTCCCTGTGTAGTGGCCATCTCTGATCAGGTTCAGAATGAAGAGAACCAGGAATCATCTCACATTCCTAACTTTTTGTTCACACTCACAGAAGATTCCTTCTGCTCTGAAAAATCCGTCTGCTCTGCCCCATCTTCACTGCCATCACTTGTACTACAGAGACATCTGACAGCCGGTTAGCGGGCCGCTTCCATGTTCTAACCAGTTACAAGACATACCACACACGTGTCAGGATGGCCAGAATCCAGGACACTGACATCACCAAGTACTAGGGAGAATGTGGAGCAGCAGGAGAATCTCTGCTGGTGGGAATGTGAGACGGTGCAGCCATTTTTTAAGACAGCTTGAGGGTCTCTTAACAAAACTAAACATACTCTTACATGATCCAGCATCTCATGCCTTGTTTTTCTTACCCAAAGGAGCTGAAAACTTATGTCCACACAAAACCCTGTACACAGATGTTTAAAAAACTTTATTCATAATTGCCAAAAGTTGGAGGCAACCAAGGTGTTCCTCAGTAGATGAATAGAAAAATAAAACTGTTACATCCAGACAATGAAATATTATTCAGCACTAAAAAGAAATAAGCTATCAATCAAGCCATAAAAATATGTGGAGGGACCCTGGCCAGTGGCTCAGTGAATAGAGTGTCAGCCCAGGGTTGGGACGTCCTGGGTTTGATTCTTCATCAGGGAACACAAGAGAAGTAACCATCTGCTTCTCTCCCCCTTCTCTCCCTTGTCCCCTCCAGACTGGTTCTAGCATCGGCCCTGGGCACTGAGGACAGTTCAGTTGGTGTGAGCTCTCATCAGCCTCAGGCACTAAAAATAGCTTGGTTGATTTGAGCATCAGCCCCAGACGGGGGTTGCTGGGAGGATCCTGGCCAGGGCACATGTGGGAATCTGTTTCACTATCTCTCCTCCTCCCACTTTAAAAAAAAAAAAGTAAGGAAAGATGTGGAGGAAACTTAAATGCACATTACTAAGTGACAGAAGCCAATCTGAAATGGCTACATACTGTATAATTCCAGTTCTATGACAATTCTAGAAAAGACAAAACTATGGAGAGTGGACAGATCACTGGTCACCAGGGGGTTGGAGGGAGGAGTGGGGAACAGGTGGAGCACAGAAGATTTTTAGGGCGATTAAAATGCTCTGTATGAGATTGCGATGAAGGATACATGTCATGACACATTTGTCCAAATCCACGGAATGTACGGCATGAGGAGTGATCTAGTAGTATACACTGTGGACTCTGGGTGATGACGGTGGGGGGTGTGGATGGGGGGGAGCCAGGGTGTATGTGGGAGAGACAGGGGATAGGAGACTTCTCTGTGCCTTCTGCTAAATTTTGCTGTGACTTTAAAACTGCTCTAATAAGTAAAGTCTGATAAAACCATGAGGTTTTTTTGTTGTTTTGTTTTTTACAGGGACAGAGAGAGAGTCAGAGAGAGGGATAGATAGGGACAGACAGACAGGAACGGAGAGAGGTGAGAAGCATCAATCATCAGTTTTTTGTTGTGACACCTTAGTTGTTCATTGATTGCTTTCTCACATGTGCCTTGACCGTGGGCCTTCAGTAGACCGAATAACCCCTTGCTGGAGCCAGCGACCTTGGGTCCAAGCTGGTGAGCTTTTGCTCAAGCCAGATGAGCCCACACTCAAGCTGGCGACCTCGGGGTCTCAAACCTGGGTCCTCCACGTCCCAGCCCAACGCTCTACCTACTGCGCCACCACCTGGTCAGGCTGATAAAACCATGTTTAAGACTACAGTTGCACCTTACCCGAACCATCTCAGGCTATCCATTTACCTAAAGTCTACAGGGAGCGTTCAGGGAAGCAGAGGGAAGTCTTAATTTTGAATTTACATCCATGTGCATATTTTGCCTAGTAAAACTTTCCTTTTTTATTATTAGCATTTTTTTTTTTAGAGAGAGAGAAAGACAGACAGGAGAGGAGAGATGAGAAGCATCAACTCATAGTTGTGGCTCCTTAGTTGTTCATTGATTGCTTCTCATATGTGCCTTGACCAGGGGGCTCCAGCTGAGGCAATGTCCCCTTACTCAAGCCAGCGACGTTTAGGCTCAAGCCAGCAACCATGGGGTCATGTCTATGATCCTACCTCAAACCAGTGACCCCGCGCTAAAGCTGGATGAGCCCGTGCTCAAGCCGGCGACTTCAAGGTTTCAAACCTGGGTCCTCAGCATCCCAGGCCAATGCTCTAATCCACTGTGCCACCGCCTGGTCAGGCAAGTTCATCTTTTTAAAATGCCCGTAATAGTATGACTTGTCCAGTTAAATAGGAGAGTGAGGCGAATATTATTTAGGTCAATCATGTTTTCGTGCAAACACAAGGAAGGTCATTGTCTTAATGCTGTCTATAAGAAAGCACATCAACACCAGAAGAAACTTACTTCTCCTTTCTTACATGTTAGTTGTCTCAAAATGCTAAGGAGGAGGAAGGGAAGGGCAACACTGCCTGCTGGTGCCAGAACAAGGAATACGTCAGCCCAGGCCCCCTGCTCAGGTGTGGCCTGAGGGGAAATAGACAGCATTTCCAGGTACCCCCACTGCCGGAACTGGGCACGGCGCCATCTCAGCTAGGAGAGTGTTGAAATCCACCCCCGTCTCTCCTGTTCCCTGCTGCCTGGTGCTCTGGGAACAAACACCGGGCATCAGCACAGCCCACCTGGTGCTGGCTCTAGGCTGTATGGTTCTGGGGGTACAGTGAATAATACCAGAGGAGGTCTTTGCTCTGGGCAACTCCATCCTGGCGGAGTAAGCAAACAAGTAACTAAGGTCGCTTTAGGTAGCGGTGAGTTGTGCGCAGGAAAGAAATTAAGGTGTAGAAACAGGTTGCAACAGGAGGCCTTCCTGTCCTCTGTGGCCACAGGGGTTTCTGAAAGCAATGCGTAAGCCCATAATGTAAAGCCAGGCATGTAGACTCCGTGGGAAGTCTCCAGAGGAGAAAAGGGCTGGGCAGGAACCCTGGGCAGTTAGCGTGCTCAGTGGGGTGCGGGGAGTGAAGAGGGCACAAGGCCAGAAAACGGGCAGGGCCAGACCCACAAGGCTGTGGGACACGCTCAAGGGCCTGGATTTTATTCTAAGTGCTCCAGAGAACCACTGGAGATCCAAGTCACAGGAGTGGCATGGTTTTTCTAATGCTCTAGAACAGGGGTCCTCTAACTACAGCCGGCGGGCCGCATGCAGCCCCCTGAGGCCATTTATCCACCCCCACCGCACTTCCCGAAGGGGCACCTCTTTCACTGGTGGTCAGTGAGAGGAGCACAGGATGCATCCGCACCCATAGTTCCCATTGAAATACTGGTCAGTTTGTTTATTTAAATTGACTTGTTCTTTATTTTAAATATTGTATTTATTCCCGTTTTGTTTTTTTACTTTAAAATAAGATATGTGCAGTGTGCATAGGGATTTGTTACTAGTTTTTTTTATAGTCCGGCCCTCCAACGGTCTGAGGGACAGTGAACTGGCCCCCATGTAAAAAGTTTGGGGACCCCTGCTCTAGATGACCACCCTGCTTGGATGTAATAAACAACCAGCATGTAAAAGCAACAGGTGGGAGACTGCTCAGAAAGGCCTGGAGGAATCCAAGCAGAAAAGACAAGGGTGGTGACAGTGAAGATGGAGGAAGGCAGGCCAACTCAAGATATTTTTAGCAATTCACTTTTTATTTTTATTTCCTTTTTATTTAGTGAGAGGAGTGGGGCAGAGACAGACTCCTGCATGCACTCCAACCAGGGTCCACCCGGCATGCCCACCAGGGGCGATGCTCTGCCCATCTGGGCTGTTGCTCTGCTGTAACCAGAGCCATTCTAGCGCCTGAGGCAGAGGCCATGGAGCCGTCCTCAGTGCCGGGACAACTTTGCTCCAATGGAGCCTTGGCTGCGGGAGGGGAAGAGAGAGATAGAGAGAGAGAGAGAGAGAGAGAGAGAAAGAAGAGGGGGAAGGGTGGAGAAGCAGATGGGCGCTTCTCCTGTGTGCCCTGGCCGGGAATCGAACCCAGGACTTCCATACGTGGGGCTGACGCTCTACCACTGAGCCAACCGGCCAGGGCCTCAAGACATTTTGAAGGTAGGGATTATAAGGCTTGCTGTGGGGTGAGGCTGAAAGAAAATCAAAAATGACTCTTAGGTTTTTGGATGAAGAAGCAATAATAATGGCCAAGACTTGGTTTTTGAGAGCTTATATGTCAGACATGGTCCTAAATACTTTTTACACACACACACATACACTTGCTGAATCCTCACAAGATCCTAGTAGAGAGATTACTATTGAAATCCTTCTTCTACAGGTCAGGAAACTGAGGCACAAAGCAGTCAAGCATTGTGGCCCAGGTTGTGCAGGTGGACATGGTGACTGACCCCACTGCCCATGCCTCCCTACTGCTGGTTCCCAAGGACATGGAGAGGGACAGGCCATTTACTGAGGGAGGAAGGAGGACAAGCTCAGGTCCCTGCAGCGGAACCTGGCTCCACAGCAGTCTGTGGCACACTTGACAATGGCCACCAGAGCTCCTTGGGGCCAGGTGTGGGTGCAATCAGCAGGCAGGGGCTCTGCCAGGGCTGGGACAGACAGAAAATGGCATGATGGAGCAGCAATATGCATGGAGGAATCTAGAAGGAAACTTTCCCCCGCCGCAAGGTCAGGGGCTGGATAAGGCACAGAAAGCACAAACCGGGGCCCCTGCTGCTGGGCTCTCAGCAGAGGAACATGAAGGCACTGACCTCCGCTCTGCCTGTCTTCAGTAGTCTCACCTACTGGATTCCGAATGTCTGCTTATACTCTGACCCTCCCCTAGAGTACAATCTCACCACTCCATCACTTAAAAATGGAACTGCCTTGAGAACCAGCAATTCCACTCCTAGGACTGCATCTGAAGAAACCTGCAACACTGGTTTGAAAGTACGCATGCACCCCTATGTTTACTGCAGCATTATTTACAATAGCAAGATATGAAAGCAGCCCAAGTGTCCATCAGTGAATGAGTGGATAAAAAACCTGTGGTACGTTTACACAATAGAATACTACACGGCCAGAAAAACAGGGAAATCTTTCCCTTTGTGACGGCATGGATGGACCTGGAGAGCATTATGCTAAGTGAAATACGCCCGTCAGAGAAAGACAAGCACCATATGATTTCACCTACATGTGGCATTTAATTAACAAAATGAACTAACAAACAAAATAGAAACAGACTCACAGATACAGAAAGCAGACTGACAGCTGTCAGAGGGGAGATGGATTGGGAGCTGGTTGAAAAAAAGTGAAAGGATTAAGCAAAAACAACAACAACAAAAGAAAACCCCCACAAAAGAATAAAAAACAAACTCACAGACACAGAAAACAGTGTGGGGACTACCGGAAGGAAAGAGGGGTGGGTGTAGTCGAGGGTAAGGGGGTGAAGGGTGATGGAAGGACACTTGACTTGAGGTGCAGAACACACAGTGCAGTGTTCAGATGATGTGTGACAGAAGTGCACCTCTGAAACCTGTGTCATTCTCAAGAGAAGGGTAACTAAAAGGTTCTAACATGAAGGTGGTGAGAGGAGAAGACTGAAAACCGTTCTCATTTCTAGTCTATTGTTGGGGCATCTAACGGAGAGTATGTGTCCGGATTGTCAAGAATTTGGTTTTCAGAGCAAAATTCCACCAACTTATCCTTTGTTAGAATCAAGCCAACTGTTTTTTTTCTGGAAAATGGTACAGCAGCCTCTTTCTCCTTGGTTCATGACTGGATGGAAGGGCAACAACCTTGGGGTGGGAGCAATGATCAGCGTGAACCACTTGGCCTGGGCTTGGCCTGGGCTTGGCCAACACGTCCTGCCACAGGAAGCGGGCAGGTCCGACAGTTGACTTACACATAGTGTAGACGCGCTGTTGTTTCAAAAACATGGGGGCGATTTTCAAACCTTACCACGGCTTCGGATGTGGACAGGTGTCTCTGCAGCCCCGTTTTGGGAAGAGGCTCCATTGGACTCAGCAGGTGCAGCTTTAGTTTGCCAAAGAGGATCTTTAACAGAAGAATTTTCACGAGCATGGAGAGGGTCCCAGATGGGAGAGAAACCAAACACTGCTATAACAGAGTGAAAGCCTCCGGCCAGGGAAGACATACCGAGTCCACAGGACAAAATGCTTCAATTCTGATTTAGTACTTTTCTTGGGCTTAAAGGCTTTGAAGCAATGACTCTCAAGGTGAGAGAAAATGAACCTATATCTTTTTCAGATAACCAACAGAAAACAGTATATATAAATTCAGAATAAATATCCCTTTAACCCCTGAATAAGAATTATATTTTATAAAAGGACCAAAATGTAGCTTTACCTCTCGAAGCTGATTACTACTTGTTATAAGAAACTGTTCTCCTGCAACAAAATGGGCTTCTTGTTCCAATTCCTTGAGACGAGACTGTGAATGTGATAAATGTAATCTCGTTAACACATTAAGATTATTTTATTTGTTCATCAAACAGTTCCCAACAAAAGCCCTTATAAAAATAAAAATACATATTTTGGACGTTAAAAATACGTATTTTGACTCATGGTGGAATACTCAGGCTCATAGAATCACTCTCCCCAAACCTAAGAAAACGAACCAAAAGAAGCAAAAATGGTAAAATATTCACCAAAATGAGGGAGGAAAAAAAGGATACAGCATCATATTATAAACATCAAAACGTTCCAAATATTCCAATGCAGAAGAATTAAGGCCAGACTGCATGATGACTACTGTGAGAACAGAGATGGCAGCCCTCTGAAGGACCATACCCCCAAACTGGGCCACAGCATGGGAGAGGGGTGGGAAGCATGAATGATCCAGGTGAGAAAAACTAAATACACCTTATGAAGCAGCCAGTAAAGACAGTGCTGGGTAGAACAGTAGGAAGTGCTGAGTTTATAAACCCTTCTCCCCCTCACCATTTTGGTCAGAAGAAAAGTAGAAGGCCAGGACTTAAAAAAAAAAAAAAATGTCATAAAAGAGCCCTGGCCAGATTGTCCCGAAGTGCAGAGGTTACTGGTTCAATCCCTGGTCAGGGCACAAAAAGGAACAGATCGATGTTCCTGTCTCTCTCCCTCCCTTCCTCTCTCTAAAATCAATCAATAAATTTTTTTAAAAAATTATCATAAAAGAGAGAGTTGAGTTTAAATCAACTAATTCTGGCAAAATATCATCTGCATTCTACTCTTTATCAGACAAGAACAGCCTTTAGGCTGAATTCCAAAAGAAGTTTACAAATAGAAGCCAGAGGAACTAGGATTGGGACCAATATAACACAAAAAAGTAGTATCTAAGCAATGAGAAGAGCCCAGGAACTGCCTCAGCTAAACCATGCCAAAACTCTGACTTAAAGAAACAAAAGATAAAAAGAAAAGCAAGGAACAAAGCATGAAAAGACAGACAATGGGTCCCTTCAGGAATAAGTCATACTTTAGGAAACAAAATATTCAGTAACAAATTGTTTAATCTCAATAAAGTAAGAGAGAACATGAGCTTCCAGTTAAAAGGGCACAATAAATTCACACATTAATGTAGCCCTTGTGTTTAAGCACACAGCAGTATGGGTAAGTATAAATAGAGAAAAACAAAAAGACAGACAGCTTCAAACAAAACAAAACATAAACATCTCTTCAGAGTAGAACTACAAAGCAGTGGCAGAGTTGAGGCCCAAACCCAGCTGGGTGCCAGGGCCGTGGCCAGCAGCAGGACTGGAGGCCCGGTCATGCTAAGGAACAGGTGATTTCTTCAGTGAGCTGGGTTCAGATGGCATCAGTCACCTGCTGCACAGAGCAAACCACTCCAAAGCAATCACCATGCGTTTGCTCACATTTCTGTGCATCAGCAGTCTGGGTGGGGCTCAGCTATGTGCTTGTGCTGGCCTCACAGCTTCAGGGCTGAAATAGCTTTCATTAGATTGTTTTTAAAATTGTGTTAACTGGCTTTTTCTTATTGATAGGAGCTCTCTGTAGACTCTGCCTGTTAGTCCTTTGTCATACGCATTAGAAGCAGATTAAAAATCCAAGTAGTTTTTTAAAAAGTAGATTGAAAAACTTCCTATGGAAATATACAAACAACCTAGAATAGCCAGTATCATGCGGAAGAGTAACAAAGACGGAAGACACCCTCTAGATATCAAGCATATTATAAAGCTATAGTAATAAGCCAGGGAAATACTGTATTAGCACAAGGACAGACAAACCGAGGAAACAGAAGAAGGTGCAGGTAAGAGCCCATACACACAGTGACCTGTGATTTGTGAAAAGGACACTTATGCACCAAGGGTGTGTTCCAAGACCCCAGCGGATGAATGAAACTGCAGGTAGTACTGAAGCCCATATGTACTATGTTTTTCCTATATATACATACCTACCTATGATAAAGTTTAATTTCTAAATTAGGAACAGTAAGCGATTAACAACAATAACTAATAATAAAATAGAACGATCACAACAATACACTGTGACAAATGTTATGTGAACGTGGTCTCTCTCATCTTACTGTACTGCACTCACGTTTTCACGTAAAGGAAGCACTTTACAGCCTGTCTCTGGAGTATCACACTGTCAGCACCACTATTCTCGTGCTTTGGGGCCATTACTAAATAAAATGAATAAAAGGAGGGCTCCTCGAACACAAGCGTGGCGATCCCACAGTCGTCGATCTGATACCTGAGACGGCTACGAAGGGACCAACAGGAAGGTGTCCAGCATGGATACGCTGGACAAAGGGATGATTCATGTTCCAGGTGGGATGGAGGGCGGCAGCAACGGATCTCATCGCAATGCTCAGCATAGCGTGCAATTTAAAACTTACGAGTGGTTTATTTCTGGAATTTTCCATTTCATATTTTCAAACCATGATTAACTTCAGGTAACTGAAACCATGGAAGGTGAAACTGTGGATAAGGGGAACTATTGTACAAAAACAATTTTGCATTCTGTTTTTTCCTTTTGATTCTCTAAGTACTTTGTAATCCACCAAAAAATTAAGGGAACATAATTTTAAATGATTACATGATTTCTACTGTACTGTTGATATGATCACTTGTTTAACCAACCCTCTACTATTGGACCTGTAAGTAATTTTTGTTTTCTTTAGCTATCATAACTAATATCACAGTGCACATTTTTATAAAAATGCCTATAACAGCTAAAACTAAAACGAATTCAAATCTATCTATAGAAGAATAGATAAGCAAGTTGTTGTTCAGGGTCCTCAGGTTACAACACAGTTCTGTTCCTCCGACAGTGATGTAACCCAAATTTGGGTGTAAATCAAAACACACCCTGGCCTAACACAAATAGAACACTTATTTTTATTTACTTATTAACTTTTGTATTTCTTCCGCAGTTAGAAGCGGGGAGGCAGTCAGACTCCTGCATTCGCCCGACCGGGATCCACCTGGCATGCCCACCAGGGGGCGATGCTCTGCCCATCTGGGGCGTTACTCTGATGTGACCAGAGCCATTCTAGCACCTGAGGCAGAGGCCATGGAGCCGTCCTCAGTGCCCAGGCCAACTTTGCTCCAGTGGAGCCTTGGCTGCGGGAGGGGAAGAGAGAGATAGAGAGGAAGGAGAGGGGGAAGGGTGGAGAAGCAGATGGGCACTTCTCCTGGGTGCCCTGACCACGAATTGAACCCGGGACTTCCACACACTGGGCTGATGCTCTACCACTGAGCCAACTGGCCAGGGCCACAAACAGAACACTTACGCTTTTAACAGACAAAATGGCTTAGGTAAGCATACTAGACAGAAACTGGGGGACTCCAACTCTCTCACTCATAGGCTGGATTACCGCATACTCCTCTGTCTGAAAGTACAACACTAACTGCATAAGCTGAAACACTCGTCTCAACTTTTTTAAGTTTTTATGCGCGTCAGCACCATGAACTTGAAAGAGTATGTTGAGACTTTCGGTAATCCAAGAACCCCCTGTACATTCATATAATGAAACAGAACTTAGCAATATAAAGAAACAAACTACCAATACACAAAACAACACAGATGAGTCCCAAAAACATTACCTTGAGTGAAAGATACTAGACACAAAAGCAAGCATGCTATATGATTCCATTTACATGAAGTACTAGAATGGATTAAATGGACTTTTTATGGAAACAGAAATTAGAACAGTGATTGCCTCTTGGGGATGCCGCTGGGTGTGTACATATGTAAACATACTTCGAGCGACACACTTAAAACCTGCACCAAGGGGACCCTGGGAATGCGGCAGAGTAGGAAGCACCCGTGAGGTATGGGTCTGTCTCCTCAACTAAACAAGAATGCAAGGGGGGCGCTTGGAACTCTGCAGTCTGTGGAAGGCTTTCAGCTTCCAGGGGAAGACCTGGACAGTATCTGCAGGTTAATTTTGGTAAATTTCAGCTAACGAGCAGCTACCCAACTCCCACTTCAGCCAGGCGGCGGCAGCGGTGCACATGCAGCTTGCAAAAACCACAGTGGGCAAACAGGGCCTTGTCTTCAAGTGTCAGGGGTCTGTGAGATGATGGGTGATTGCCACTCCTGACAGCAAAGACGCAGACAAATAGGGAAGCAGCCGTTGTTACTGCAGCTCCGCCTCCTTGTTGCAAGCACCCACTCCAGCTAAAGTGGCTTCCAGGACATGGAAGGGTCCAGTGCCCTTTTCACCCCCATTCATTTTTTTTTATATATATATTTTATTATTATTAATTCTAATGGGGTGACATCAATAAATCAGGGTACATATGTACAATGAAAACATCTCCAGGTTATCTTATCATTCAATTGTGTTGCATACCCATCACCAAAAGTCAAATTTTCCTCTGTCACCTTCAATCTGGTTTTCCCTGCGTCCCTCCCCTCCTCCCTATCCCACTCTTCCCTCCTTCCCCCCATCCCATAACCACCACTCTCTTGTCCATGTCTCATACCCTCACTTTCATGTCCCACCTATGTATGTAATCGTGCTGTTCTCAGTTTTTCTTTTTTTCTGATTTACTTATTTCACTCCGTATAATGTTATCAAGGTCCATCCATTTTGTTATAAATGATCCGATGTCATCGTTTCTTATGGCTGAGTAGTATTCCATAGTATATATGTACCAAAGCTTTTTAATCCACTCATCTTCTGACGGACACTTGGGCTGGTTCCAGATCTTCGCTATTGTGAACAATGCTGCCACGAACATGGGGGCGCATTTCTTCTTTTCGAACAGTGCTATGGTGTTCTTAGGGTATATTCCTAAAAGTGCGATAGCTGGGTCAAAAGGCAGTTCGATTTTTAATTTTCTGAGGAATCTCCAAACTGTTTTCCACAGTGGCTGCACCAGTCTGCATTCCCACCAGCAGTGCAGGAGGGTTCCCTTTTCTCCACATCCTCGCCAGCACTTATTCTGTGTTGTTTTGCTGATGAGTGCCATTCTGACTGGTGTGAGGTGATATCTCATTGTGGTTTTAATTTGCATTTCTCTAATGATTAGTGATGTTGAGCATTTTTTCATATGCCTATTGACCATCTGTATGTCCTCTTTGGAGAAATTTCTATTCATTTCTTTTGCCCATTTTTTGATTGGGTTGTTTGTCTTCCTGGTGTTGCGTTTTATAAGTTCTTTATAAATTTTAGTTATTAACCCCTTATCAGATGTGCTGTCGAATATGTTCTCCCATTGTGTGGTTTGTCTTTTTATTCTGCTCCTATTGTCTTTAGCTGTGCAAAAACTTTTTAGTTTGATATAGTCCCATTTGTTTATTTTGCCTTTTATTTCAGTTGCCCATGAAGATAAATCGGCAAATATACCGCTGCTACAGATGTCGGAGAGCTTGCTGCCTATGTTTTCTTCTAAGATGCTTATGGTTTCACGGCTTACATTTAAGTCTTTTATCCATTTTGAGTTTGTTTTTGTGAATGGTGTAAGTTGATGGTCTAGTTTCATTTTTTTGCAGGTAGATGTCCAATTTTCCCAACACCATTTGTTAAAGAGGCTGTCTTTACTCCATTGTATGTTCTTTCCTCCTTTGTCAAATATCAGTTGTCCATAAAGCTGTGGGTTTATTTCTGGGTTCTCTGTTCTGTTCCATTGATCTATGTGCCTGTTCTTATGCCAGTACGAGGCTGTCTTGAGTACAATGGCCTTGTAGTAAACCTTGATATCAGGAAGAGTGATACCTCCTGCTTTATTTTTTCTTTTTAAGATTGCTGAGGCTATTCGTGTTCTTTTTTGGTTCCATATAAATTTTTGGAATATGTGTTCTATATCTTTGAAGTATGTCATTGGTATTTTAATTGGTATTGCATTGAATTTATAAATTGCTTTGGGTAATATAGACATTTTAATGATGTTTATTCTTCCTAGCCATGAGCATGGTATGTGCTTCCACTTGTTTGTATCTTCCTTGATTTCTTTTATCAATGTTCTATAATTTTCCGAGTACAAGTCCTTAACCTCCTTGGTTAAATTTACTCCTAGGTACTTTATTTTTTTGGCTGCAATAGTGAAGGGGATTGTTTCTTTAATTATATATATATATATTTTTGCTGATATTTCATTGTTGGTGAATAGAAATGCCTCTGATTTCTGAGTATTAATTTTATATCCTGCCACCTTGCTGAAATCATTTATAAGGTCCAGTAGTTTTTTGACTGAGACTTTAGGGTTTTCAGTATACAATATCATATCATCTGCAAATAATGACAGTTTTACTTCTTCTTTTCCAATTTGGATGCCTTTTATTTCTTCTTCTTGTCTGATTGCTGTAGCTAGGACTTCCAGAACTATGTTGAATAAGAGTGGTGAAAGTGGGCAACCCTGCCTGGTTCCTGATCTTAAGGGGATTGCTTTTAATCTTTGTCCATTTAGTATGATGTTTGCTGTTGGTTTATCGTAGATGGCCTTTATCATGTTAAGGAATGATCCCTGTATTCCCACTTTACTGAGAGTTTTGAGCATAAATGGGTGCTGGATTTTATCAAATGCCTTTTCTGCATCTATTGAAATTATCATGTGATTTTTGTCCTTCCTTTTGTTTATGTGGTGAATCACATTGATTGATTTGCGAATATTGAACCAGCCTTGCCTCTCCAGAATAAATCCCACTTGATCATGGTGTATGATTTTTTTCATATATTGCTGGATCCGGTTGGCTAATATTTTGTTGAGAATTTTAGCGTCTAAATTCATCAGGGATATAGACCTATAATTTTCTTTCTTAGTGTTGTCTTTGCCCGGTTTTGGGATCAGAATTATGCTCGCCTCATAAAAGGAGTTTGGAAGTCTTCCTTCCTCTTGAATTTTTTGAAATAGCTTGAGGAGAATAGGAGTTAGTTCTTCTTTGAATTTTTGATAGAATTCACTTGTGAAGCCATCAGGCCCAGGACTTTTCTTTTTTGGGAGTTTTTTGATAACTGTTTCAATCTCATTTGCTGTAATTGGTCTGTTTAGGTGTTCTGATTCTTCCAGATTGATTTTTGGAAGGTTATATGATTCAAGAAATTTGTCCATTTCACCAAGATTGTCTAATTTTTTGGCATATAGTTCTTCATAGTATTTTCTTACAATGCTTTGTGTTTCTGTTGTGTCAGTTGTTATTTCTCCACTGTCCTTTCTAATTTTATTTATTTGAGTCCTCTCTCTTTTTTTCTTGGTGAGTCTAGTTAAAGGTTCATCAATCTTGTTTACCTTTTCAAAGAACCAGCTTCTTGTTTCATTGATCCTCTGTATTGTTTCCTTAGCCTCTATGTCATTTATTTCTGCTCTGATCTTTATTATTTCCTTTCTTCTACTTGTCTTGGGTTTTATTTGTTGTTGTTTTTCTAGTTCTTTTAGATGCAGGGTCAGGTTGCTTATTTGAGCTTTTTCTAGCTTCTTATGATATGCCTGTAGTGCAATAAACTTCCCTCTCAGAACTGCTTTTGCTGTGTCCCATAAATTTTGAGTTGATGTATGCTCATTATCATTTGTTTCTAGAAACTTTTTTATTTCTCCTTTGATCTCATTGTTAATCCATTCATTATTTAATAACAAGCTATTTAGTTTCCAAGTGTTTGAGTATTTTTCAGTTTTTCTTTTGTGGTTAATTTCTAGTTTCATGGCATTGTGATCAGAGAAAATGCTTGATATGATTTCAATCTTCTTAAATTTATTGAGACCATTTTTGTGTCCTAACATGTGGTCTATCCTATCTATCCTTTAAAACGTACCATGAGCGCTTGAGAAGAATGTATATTCTACTGCTTTAGGGTGAAAAGTTCTGAAGATATCTATTAAATCAAGTTGATCTAGTGTCTCCTTTAAGTCTGCTGTTTCTTTATTAATTTTCTTTCTTGAGGATCTATCCAGTGTTGTTAGAGGGGTATTGAAATCCCCTACTATGATAGTATTGCTGTTAATCTCGCCCTTTATATCCATCAAAGTCTGCTTTATGTATGTCGGGGCTCCTATATTTGGTGCATAGATATTTACAATAGTTATATCTTCCTGTTGAATTGTTCCCTTTATCATTATGTAGTGTCCTCTTTTATCTCTTACTACAGCCTTTGTTTTAAAGTCCATTTTGTCTGATATAAGTATTGCTACCCCTGCTTTTTTTTCATTTCCATTTGCATGAAATATTTTTTTCCATCCTTTTACCTTCAGTCTATGAGCATCTTTTGTTTTAAGGTGTGTCTCTTGTAGACAGCATATGTATGGGTCCTGTTTCTTTATCCATGCTGCTATCCTATGTCTTTTGATTGGATCATTTAATCCATTTACATTTAAGGTTATTATTGATATGTAGTTGTTTATTGCCATTTTATTCTTTAAAGCTGTATTCTTCTTTTGCTCTATTCATTCCTCCCTTTAAACTGTTCACAAGAGGCCCCTTAGTATCTCTTGCAGAATTGGTTTGGTTTTTATGAATTCCTTCAGGCTTTCTTTTTCTGGGAAGCTCTTTATTTCTCCTTCAATTTTAAACGTTAGCCTTGCTGGATAAAGTAGTCTTGGTTGTAGGTTCTTGTTCTGCATTACTTTGATTATATCTTGCCATTCCCTTCTGGCCTCAAGTGTTTCTGTTGAGAAGTCCAATGTCATCCTTATGGGGGCTCCTTTGTAGGTGATAGTCTTTTTTTCTCTAGCAGCTTTTAAAATTTTTTCTTTATCCATTAGCTTTGGTATTTTAACTATGATGTGTCTTGGTGTAGATTTTTTGGGGTTTCTCCTTAATGGAGTTCTGTGTGCTTCTTGAATGTGTGGAGTGTTTCCCAGCCTTAATTTAGGAAAGTTTTCTGCTATAATTTGATTGAACAAAGTTTCCATTTCCTGTCCTCTCTCCTCTTCTTCAGGCACCCCTATGATGCGAATGTTGTTTCTCTTCATGTTGTCACAAAGCTTCCTTAGAGTTTCCTCACATTTTTTAAGTCTCTTTTCCTTTTTCTTCTCTGCTTCTGTGCCTTTGTTTATTGTGTCCTCTAACTCGCTTATTCGATCCTCAGCGTCATCCATCCTGCTTTTAATTCCTTCCATTGTGGTCTTCAGTTCTGATACTGTATTTGTCATTTCTGTCTGATTCTTTTTTATTATTTCAATTTCATTTTTTATACTTGTTATCTCTTTATTTAGGTGTTCATAATGACTATCCATTGTTGCTCTAATTTCTTTGAACATCCTAACTATCATTATTCTAAATTCTGCTTCTGGTAATTTGGTTATATCTGGTTCATTCAGGTCCTTCTCTGGGGATTTCTCTTGATTCATTTGGTTTGCATTCCTCTGCCTGCCCATTTTTTCTGTGTATAAGCAAGTTGTGGCCACTGGAGTCCAGTAGGTGTTGCCTTTGTGTTCTCTAGGTGTGGTCTATCTGCAGGCCCCCCACCCCCTCTGCCGGTGCCTAGGGTGGTTGGGTATGAGCGTTGCCAGCGCCGGCCCACTGTGGCTTTTGCTATGATTTCTGCCTCTCCTCTGTGGGAGGGGCTGTGACTGAAGCCACAAGATTAGCACCAAGGGTAGAGGTGAGCACCTTTCCTCAGCTGCGGACCCAGCCTATTTCCGGACTTCCGCCCAGAACCAGCAGTAGGAGCCTGCTCGCTACAGTTCCGCGGGTTAGGCGGGGCTTTTGACGTGCTCTCAGCTGTAAGCTTTTGCCTGTCAGGAGCTTTAGCCCCGCCCTCGAGGCCAGGGCCCTTCTGCGCAGGGTCGAAAACCAAGGTTTATTGGGGCAGGCGTGTTTGCTCGCTTCCGCTCAGCTGCGTACTTCCGCTCGTCCCGGACTCTACCCCGCCCCCGCGTTCGGAGCCCGCTCGTGCACGTATGAATGCTATCCGCGGTTTCTCCGGCCGGATGGGGATAGTAGCGTGGGCTCAGCTGCGAGCCTCCACTTGTCTTGGGGTCCACCCCGTTCCCGTGCTCGGAGCCCACTCGTGCACGTATACTGGCCAACCACGGTTTCTCCGGCGGTGGGGGGTGGGGACTGGTAGCGTCAGCTCAGCCACGAGCCCCTGCCCATCCCTGGTCCTAGCCCGGTCCCCGCAGTCAGGGCCGGCTTGTGCAGGGCCTGCCCGTTCCTGGCCTCCCGCTTTGTCCCTG
Source organism: Rhynchonycteris naso (assembly GCA_037038555.1). Lineage (NCBI taxonomy): Eukaryota > Metazoa > Chordata > Mammalia > Chiroptera > Emballonuridae > Rhynchonycteris > Rhynchonycteris naso. The sequence continues at coordinate 316,321,054 of CM072996.1, read as the reverse complement.
TAAGTGGGATTAAAGGCGGGCCCGCAGCTTCTGGACCGCTTTCGCGGTCCCCTCTGACCCTCTGGGCTAGACCGATCTCCCACCGGCTTGGCCTCTGCCCACGCCGACAGAACCGCCTTTCAGCGTCCTGCCGCCCCAAAACCTTAAGCAGCCCTCAGCAGAGTAGGAAGGGACCTAATACTCCACACTGTAGGCCTGGGAGCTCCCTCACTTGTTTCACAGCTCAAAACTGTCCAAACGCCTCTTTTAGGCTCTAGGACTGGAGGCTGGGGCTTGGTTCCTGGGACCCAGGTCCCTCCCTCTCCGCCAAACTCTCCTCCCGCCCCGCGGGTCTCTCCGGGCTGCCGTTTGCTCCGGGGAGCTGGGCAGCCCTCTTCGCGTTTTCGCTATTCCTACCAGTCTCAATGTGGCTTCTTCTGTGTTCCTTGGTTGAAGAGTCCACTTAGTTTTGTTCAAAGTTGGTTTATCCAGGTGATGGTTCTTAAAATTGAGTTGTAATCTACTTTGGTTCTGGGAGTTGGAAGTTGGTACGTCCGCCTACTCCGTCGCCATCTTGCTCCCCCCACCCCCATTCATTTTTAACTTTTTCTCCTTTCAGGAGCCAGATGTTAAAAAACAAGAACATTAAAAAACAACTGCACATTCAGGGAAAACTAGAAAGTGACTGTGCATGCCCAGAGAACGTCTCAGAGAAGACCTAAGACCTCAGGTGATCTCCAGCAGAGACAATCTATAGTAAGCAAAGAAACAAAAACACAGATAAACATAACACACAGAAAAGCAAACCTTGGGGAAGGGGAAGAGTGTGACTTCCAGAGATACAACACTATTAGATCCAAATGTCCAGTGTTCAACAATCACAAGGCTACAAAGAAACAGGAAGGTATGGCCCATTAAAAAGAAAAAGTCAACAGAAACTATCTCTAAAAAAGACCTGATGGAAGATCTACTAGACAAAAACTTCAAAACAACTGTCTTAAAGATGCCCCAAGGCCTAAAGGAAGATGGGGGAAAGTCAAGGAAACAATTTGTGAACATATATAGAAAGAACAATAAAGAGCCAGAAAACATAAAAAGAAACAAAAAAGAAATTATGGAGATGAAAAGTATAGTAATTGAAATAAAGTATTCCTTAGAGGGATTCAAAGGCAGATTTGGACAGGCAGAAGAAACAATCAGTGCATTTGAAGACAAAACAATGGAAATTGTCAAAGCTGAGAAACAGGAAAATGAAAATTGAAGAAAAGTCAACAGAGCCTAAGAAACTTGTGGGGCACCATGAAGCAGGAGAAGAGAGAAAGAAAGGGACAGTAAGAATATTTAGAGATATAATGGTTGAAGACAGGAATATAAATATCCAAGTAGCTCAACAAACTTCAAGTAAGATGAACTCAAGGAGATCAACACCAAGACACATTATAATCAAACTTTCAAAAAACAAAAACAAAGAGAGCATCTTGAAATTAGCAAGAAAGAAATGTCATCACATACGAGAGATTCTCAATACAATTATAAGCAGACTTCTCACCAAAAACTTCATAGAGGCCAGAATACAGTAGATCAGTATATTCAAAATATAAAAAAACCCAAACTGTCAACCTAGATATTTAATCTGGCAAAACTATCCTTTAAGAGTGAGGGATAGCCTGACCAGGTGGTGGCACAGTGGATAGAGCATCTACCTGGGATGCTGAGGACCCAGGTTCGAAACCCCAAGATTGCCAGCTTGAGCGTGGGATCACCAGCCTGAGCACGGGGTCGCTGGCTTGAGCGTGGGATCATAGACATGACCCCATGGTTGCTGGCTTGAGCCCAAAGGTCACTGGCTTGAGCCTAAGGTCGCTGGCTTGAACAAGGGGTCACTGGCTTGACTTGAGCACCCCCTCTCTTACTGTCTCTTGCATGCTGTCAAGGCATATATGAGAAGTAGTCAATAAACAAATAAAGTGAAGTAAAGATGAGTTGATGCTTCTTATCTCTCTCCTCACCACCCCCTCCACTGTCTAAGAAAAAATCAGAAAGCTGTGGAATTTTAAAACTTTTAGCTTTTTTTACTGATTAATTTTAGAAAGAGAGAAAGAGAGAACCATCGATTTGTTGTTCTACTTATTCATGCATCTACTGGTTTATTTTTGTAGTGCCCTGACTAGAGATCAAACTCGCAACTTTGGCACATGAGACAATGAGCTACCTGGCCAGGGCCAACAACACACTTTTATTTTATTTTTTTAAGTGAGAGGAGGAGAGATAGACAGACTCCCACAACTCCCACATGCACCCTGACCAGGATCCACCTGGCAACCACCTGGGGCCAATCCTCAAATCAACTGAGTTATTCTCAGTGTGCCTGGGGTCAATGCTTGGACCAACCAAGCTATCCTCAGTGCCTGGGGTGATGCTTGAACCAATCAAGCCACTGGCTGCAGGAGGGGAAGAGGCAGAGAAGGTGGAGAGGAAGGGAGAGAAAAGCAGATGGTTGTTTCTCATGTGTGCCCTGACTGGTGATCAAATCTGGGATGTCTGCAGGCTGGGCCGATGTTCTATCCATTGAGCCAACCAGCCAGGGCAAACAACACACTTTTAAACAACCAAAGTAATGAAGAGAAAAAAAATCAGAAGGAAATTTATAAATTACTTAGAGATGAACGAAAATGAAATCACAACATAACAAAACTTATGGGACACAGTGAAAGCAGTGCTACGGGGAAAATTTATAGCTATAAATACTTATATAAAAATTGAGAAAGATCTGAAAACAATGACCTAACTTTACGATTTAAGAACTTAGAAAAAACAGACCAAATCCAGAGTTGGCAGAAGGAAGGAAATAATAAAGATCACAGCAGCGGTAAACAAATAGAGAGTAGAGAAACTAAGTAGGGTAAAATCAATAAAAACAAACAGTGGTTCTTCAAAAAGCTATCACCTTCTTTGATCCGGAAGAAGCAATTATTTATCTATTAACGTTTATCATCCAATGGCAGCAATTCAGTCACGTCTTCAGGCTCCCCTTCTTGTTTTTTAGGTTTTATTTATTTGTTTTTCAGAGAGAGAGGAGAAACAGAGAGAGAAAGAGAGAGAGAAGGGGAGGAGCAGGAAGCATCAACTCCCGTATGTGCCTTGACCAGGCAAGCCCTGGGTTTCAAACCAGCCACCTCAGTGTTCCAGGTCAACGCTCTATCCACTGCGCCACCACAGGTCAGGCAAGCCTCCATTTCTAATTCTAGTTTCCTTGTTGTTTCCACTATATCTGCAGCTACTTCTAGATGTCTTGATGTCTTCAATTCCTCAAATCCATCCATAAGGGTTGGAATCAATGTCTTCCCAAATCCTGTTAATGTTGATATTTTGACCTTTTTTCTATCAATCATGAATGTTATTAATGGCATCTAGAATGGTTAATCCTTCACAGGTTTTCAATTTACTTTGCCCATATTCATGAGAGGAATCACCATCGATGGCAGCTACAGCCTTAAGAAATGTATTTCTCCAACAATGAGATTTAGAAATAGAAATTACTCCCTGATCCATGGGTTGCAGAATGGGTTAGCAAGCATAAAGTAGTATTCATCTCATTGATCATCTCCTTCAGAGCTTTTAGGTGACTAGGGGTATTGCCAGTGAGCAGGAATGTTTTTTTTTCTTTTAGAGACAAAGAGAGGGGAGAAGGGGACAGACAGACAGGAAGGGAGAGAGAGGAGAAGCCCAAACTCTTCATTGCGGTTCCTTAGTTGTTCATTGATGTGCCTTAACCCGGGGCTCCAGCCGAGCCAGTGACCCCTTGCTCAAGCCAGTGACCTTGGGCTTCAAGCCAGCGACCTTTGAACTCAAGCCAGCAACCATGGGGTCATGTCTATGATCCCACGTTCAAGCTGGCAACCCCACACTCAAGCTGGTGAGCCGGATGAGTCCATAGCTCAAGCCCGTGACCTCAGGGTTTCTAACCTGGGTCCTCAGTGTCACAGGCTAGTACTCTATCCATAGGCAGCAGGAATATGTTGAAAGGAATCTTTTTTCCTTTCCTTTAAGAGCAGTAAGTCTTAACAGTATCTCAAAATATTCAGTAAACCGTCTTGTTAACAAATGTGCTGTGCTCTGGGCTTTATTGTTCCACTTCTAGAGCACAGGCAGAGTCGATTTAGCAAAATTCTTAAGGGCCCTAAGGTTTTTGGAATGGTAAGTGAGCACTGGCTTCAATTTAATGTGACCAGTTGTGTTAACTTCACAATAGAGTCTACCTGTCCTTTGAAATCTTTGAGCCCAGACATTGACTTCTCTCTAGCTATGAAGGTCCTAGAGGGCATCTTCTTTCAACACAGGGTTGTTTCATCCACACTGGAAGTCTGTGGTTGAGTGTAGCCGCCTTCAGCAATTATCTTTGCTGATCCTCTGAATAACCTGCTGCCTCCCGGCACTGTTATGTTAGGGAGACAGCTTCTTCCCTTAAACCTCATAAGCCAACCTCTGCTAGCGTCAGTAATTTTTCTGCAGCTTGCTCACCTCTCTCAGTCCTCACAGAATTGAAGAGGGTTTAGGGCCCCACTCTGGATCAGGCTTTGACTTAAGGAAATGTTGTGGCTGGTTTGTTCTATCCAGACCTCTCACACTTTCTCCATGTGAGTGACAGACTGTTGCGCTTTCTTATCACCCGTGTGTTGATTGGAATAGCACCTTTAATTTCCTTCAACAACTTTTCCTTCGCACTCATACTTGTTTGTTTGGTGCAAGAAACCCAGTTTTCAGCCTGTCTTGGCTTTTGGCAAGCCTTCCTCACCAAGCTTAATCATTTCTAGCTTTTAATTTAAAGTGACAGACAGGAGATTCTTCCTCCCTCTTGAACACTTACAGGCCATTGTTGGGTTATTAATTGGTCTGCTTTCAATATGGTTGTGTCTCAGGGAATAGGAGGGCCTGAGGAGACGGAAAGAGATACGAGAATGGCCGGTTGGTGGAGCATTGAGAACACGCGCATTTCAACTAGGTTTGCTGTCTTATATGAATGTGGCTCCTGGCACCCAAAACAATTACAATGGTAACATCAAAGAGCACCGGTCACAGATCACCAAGACAAAAATCATAATGATGAAAAAAATTGAAATATTGTGAGAATTACCAAAATACAACACAAGGACACGAAGTGAGCAAATACCACTGGAAAAATGGTGCCGACAGACGTGCTCGATACAGGACTGCCACGAACCTTAGATTTGTAACAAACACAGTGTCTGTGAAGCACAATAAGGCAGAAAGCAATGAAACAAGGTGCTTAGAAAGTAACTTGACCAAGGAGTTGCAATACTTGCACAATGAACACTACAAAACATTGCTGAAAGAAATTTAAAAAGACATACTTAAATAAAAAACACACTTCATGTTATGAACAGAAAGACAGTATACTAAGATGTCAATACTACTCAAGTGATCTACAAAGTCAATTCAATCCCTATCGAAATCCAAAGACATTTTTTTCAGAAATAGAAAAATGCATCCTAAAATTCACGAATTTTCAAGAGACACTGAGTAGCCAAAAGTCATAAAAAGAATAAAACTGGAGGACACATGTCTTAACTTCAAAACTTACTGCAAAGCACAGTAACCAAAACTGTACTGGCATAAAGACAGACACGCAGACACAGGAAATAGGATAGTGGGTTCAGAAATAAGCCCTTGCAAACATGGTGAAATGATTTTTGACAAAGGGGCAAGGTCATTCAATGGGGAAAGGACTTTCTTTTCAACAAATAGTGCTGGGAAACTGAATATCCACATGCAAACGACTGAAGTTGGACTCTTACCTAATATATATGTGAAATACTCAAAATGGATCAAGGAGTTAAATGTAAGACCTAAAACAGTAAGGCTCTTAAAAGAAAACACAGGATAAACTTTCATGGCACTGGGTTTAGCAATGAGTTCTTGGCTATGACACCAAAGACACAGGCAACAAAAGGAGAAATTAGAAAACTTAGACTTCATTTTAAAATTGTGTGCATCAAAAGACACCATCGACAGAGTAAAAAGGCACCCCACAGAATGGGGGGAATATTTGCAAATCATACATCTGATAAAGGTTTAATATCAAGAATACACAGAAACTCTTAAAACTCAACGACAAGATAGAACAACCCAATTAAAAGTGAGTAAAATTTCAATAGACATTTTTCCAAAGAAAATAGACAAATGGCCAATAATCAGACGAAAAGTTTCTCAACACCACTAATCATTAGTGAAATGCAAATCAAAACTACATTGAGATTCCACCTCATACCCATTAAGATAGCTCAGTGGTTCTTAACCTGGGTTCTGTCGAACCCTAGGGGTTTGATGAGTCGGTCTCAGGGGTTCGGAGAAGCCTCTGCCGCGGAGGCCAGAATAAAGTAATACCGTAATTTGTTGTGAGTTCATGCACTTTGTTGGTTTTGTTCTTTGAGCAAGGTGATGTTCATGCATGGCTCATTTTGTGCACCAGTATGAAAACATATACCTGTGTCTTGAATTTGGAAAATAAAATCATATTTTATTTATCACTAAAGAAAGGTTCAGTGAATGCGCAAATGAAACTAGTGGGTTTGGTACCTCAAAAAAGGTTTAAGAACCACTGAGATAGCTACTATCAAAAAACAGAAACAAGTGTTAGTGAGGCTGTGGGGAAATCAGAACCTTTGTGCACTATTGGGAGGAATGTAAAACGGCACCGCCACTGTAGAAAACAGTATGGCCGTTACTCAAAAAATTAAAAACATAATTACCACAAGAATCTAGCAATTCATTTCTGGATATATACTCAAAAGAACTAAAAGCAGGATCTCAAAGAAATATCTGTATACCCATGTTCACCACAGCATTATTCAATGATAGCTAAAACAGGCAAGCAACCCAAGTTGCCTGCATCCATCAACTGATGTATGCATAACCAAAATGGAGTACACAGATACAATGGAGTATTGTTCAGCCTCAGAAAGGAAGGAAATCCTTCCACATGGGTAAACCTTGAGGACATTATGCTCAGTGAAATAAGGCAGTCACAAAAAGACAAACGGATTCCACTTACATGAAATACTTAGAGTAGTCAAAATTATAGAGACAGAAAGTAGATGGAGATTGCCAGGGGCCAGTGGGAAAACCCACTAGGGGGAAGGGAGAATAGGGAGTTAGTGTTTAATGGGTAGAGAGTTTCAATTTTACAAGACGAAAACAGAGCCCTCGCTGGTTAGGGTTCGATCCCCAGTCAGAGTACATACAAGAATCAACCAATGAATAAATAAATAAATAAGTGAAACGACAAATTGATGTTTCTCTCTCTCTCTAAAAAGAAAAAAGAAAATGAAAATAGTTATGGGGATGGATGGTGGTGAAGGCTATAATACCATTTGAATGTATTTAACACTACTGAAACTGTGTATTTAGAAATATATAAAATGATAAATTTTAGATTAAGTGTATTTTATTACAATAAAGAAAAAAGATTTGTGCCATTCAAAGTATGTAATTTCCCTTTTTTTATTATTGATTTTTAGAGAAAGGAGAGAGAATGAGGGGTATCAACTCATAGTTGCTTCACTTTAGTTGTTCATTGATTGCTTCTTATACGTGCCTTGACCGGGCAAGCCCAGGGTTTTAAATCCATGACCTCAGCGTTCCGGGTTGATGCTCTATCCACTGCGCCACCACAGGTTAGGTTGTAATTTATTTCTTAATTACAAAGTGCATAAAGAGAAAAATCAGTTCCAGGTAAATTATAAATCTAAATGCAAGGGATAATGAAAATATAACATATAAGAATACTTCATGAGCTTGAAATCAGGAAAGATTTCTTAAACAAAGGCAGAAAGCACTAATCATGAAGAAAATGACAGATAAATTACACTACATTAAGAATTAAGGACATCTGTTCATCAAAAGACATCATTATGCAAGTAAAAAAGTAAGACAAAGAGGGAGAAGTTGTATGTATCAAGCTTGTAACCAGACGATATCAAGAAGTCCTATTAGTCAGTGAAAGACAAAACGATCAATATAAAAATGGGTACAAAATTTGGGCAGATCCTTTACCAAAATGAAACTATGAACAGCTACTGACGATATGAGAAGCTGTCCAACCTCATTAATAACAAGAAAAATAGAAACCAAAATTGCAATGAGATACCATTACATCCTCACCAAAATGAGGATGAGGAGACGCCATGACAGGATGCTGTGTACACCGCTGGCCGGGGGCGACTTGGGGAGGCAGTTAGCTGAGCAACGCCATCCTCATGGCCCCTGACTCCCCAGCGGCCCCAACCCTGCTTTATACCCCAGAGAAGCATGTGCTCGGGCCCCCGGGACACACTCAAGGGTGCCGCGTGGCTCCTAATGACTGCAAACTGGAACCAACCAAGATGCCTCTCAACAGCGGGACGAAGTTGTGCAGTGGGAGACCACAGTACCAAATGACACGGGGCGTAGCTGAGGCTGAGACCTGGAGGCTGAGTGAAAGTGGCCGGGCACAACTATTAACTTGTGGTTCAGGGGAAAACAGAAACATCTGGTTCAGGCACTGAATGCAGACGCTGTCAAGAAAAGCAACAACGTAACTCCAGACCATAGGATGAGCTACTGTACTGGGGGCAGCAGACAGGGGGTTCTGATGGGGAAAGCACACCCAGGCTCCTGTGAGTTCTAGGCTCTGACCTAGGAGATGGCTATACCCCAGTTTTCTTTAAATGGAACATTTTAATGAATCTTTTCATGCATCTTTATGCATCCCTCTGTACTTTGTTTTAATTTTTCACCTTTAGAAAGTTGTGTTTTTGCTTTTTTTAAAGAATCTAAGAAACCCATTAATTCCCCTCACCAAACTTTATGGGGCAATGTCCTTGCAAGAACCCAACTTGAGAAGGTCTCTCAGGACCCATTAAGCCCAGTCCACATTCACGCGGGGAGCAAGCAGAAACTATGTGTGTTTAACCCTTTCTCCCGCGTGGTCCCCCTCCCAGCGTCAGAGAGAGGCACAGGTCAGCATCGCTCCTGGGAGAAGGAGGAGGCTAATAACACAAGGGATCTCAATAATAACCTACCCCAAGAAGTGCTGAGGTCCCCTCCAAGTCATCCTTGTTCACCCGAATGCTCTGGCTTTCCATCACTGGGGTCCAAGAACCAAAGCGGATAAAATTTGCGTCAGTGACTCATTCCTGCAGGGCAGAGAGTGAGCCACACTCCCTGAAGGAGACGATAATGACAGCACCCGCTGCAAGCGCACTTTGGTAAGGGGTCCCTTAGGGCCAGTATTTGAGCCCAGCCGTGGTGGCAGTGGGCATGGGGACACGCACTGGCCAGGCACACTCTGGACAGAAAAGCTGCCCCTGCCTGTCGAGATTGCTGGGCTCTGCTCTGCTCTCCTGTACCCGGCAGGACCTGGACAGAGTGGGGGCTGAGAAGCCAAGGTCAAAGACATCCTTGCCACAGTTCCTCTTGGGGACTCTCAGGAAGGATTAAAGGACAGCACACCAGGACCCAACAACTGCTGACATGTCCAATCCACACTGCTGCTCTCAGGAGCCAGGGAGTCCGGAGGATGGTGGTTCCTTGGCCAGGGCACCCAGATACAGACAATACAGAAGAGATTTCATACAACCTAAATCTCAGAAACTGCTGGTCCCTTTACACCAGGGGTCCCCAAACTATGGCCCGTGGGTTGCATGCGGCCCCCTATGGCCATTTATCCGGCCCCCGCTGCACTTCCAGAAGGGGCACCTCTTTCATTGGTGGTCAGTGAGAGGAGCACAGGATGCATCCGCACCCATAGTTCCCATTAAAATACTGGTCAGTTTGTTGATTTAAATTGACTTGTTCTTTATTTTAAATATTGTATTTGTTCCAGTTTTGTTTTTTTACTTTAAGATATGTACAGTGTGCACAGGGATTTGTTCATAGTTTTTTTTTATAGTCCAGCCCTCCAACGGTCTGAGGGAAAGTGAGCTGGCCCCCTGTGTAAAAAGTTTGGGGACCCCTGCTCTACACCAAGAAGTGATATGGTCCAAGCTCTCTTGTTACAGAAAGGGAAAATAAAGAGCTTGTTACCTCTCCTCCCAAACAATGTAAAGAATTCTCTAGAAAGATGAGTGTACATAATCTTTACAGTAGCTTACCTGCCAAAATTGGAATCAGAGGGAGCTCCAAAGTACAAAATAGTTGCCATAAACCATAACCCTGTTTCACAGGAAGAAATATCAATGTTACTTTTAAATGGCCATTTCTCCCCGCACTTCGCTGAGCTAGATTTCAGGCACTCCTGTAGTGGACGGACTCGGCTTCCCACCCAACAGCCACTCCTCTCCCGGCCCCTCCTAATAAAAGCCCCATTTCCTTCAAGTGTCCTACTGCATTTACCAAGACCTGGTAGAGATATCTAAAAATAAGACAAGACACCCTACTCCAAATTTTCTTTAATCCTTCTAATTTTTAAGTGATTTAGGTATGTATTTATGAACTTTTAGGTTTCCACTTTAATTTCAGAATAGGTTAACTGAATTCCCAAAAGTTTGACTAAATTTTTCATTGACTTCATAAACGACTGTGAGAAGTGGAATCTTTACATTGGGGTCATGTCCGCCCAAAGCGTGAAACACCTCTGCGCTTTTCAGATAGCCTCCCACGTCCTTTCCCAGAGTCTGCATCCCTTTTCTTCCTGCCTGCTGCCATCTGAGGGTCTTTGGCCTCGTCTGTGCTCCCATGGCCCTCACGTTCTCACCTTGCCCCTGCAGATCCCTCTCTGCCCTGCTGACGCCTTCTAGGCCGCATCACCTGGGCTCCTTCTCTGCTCTCTGGGTGGCCGGAGGAGAGAGAAGTGGGGCTCCTCTCGCCACCTTCCTGCAGCCCGTCCGCCCACAGTGTACGGCTGGCTGCACTCCTCTGCCTGCAGCCACAGCTTCTGCTGCCCGCTCCTGACCAGTAGCCCCTGTAGGGCCGCTGCTCTCCCAGGTCCTGCTACCACCTGATTCTTCAAGCCCAGGGGTGGGAAAGCTTCTAGTCAGCACTGTCGCTGGAGGCTTCTCCATTCTGGGCTGACCCTTCGCCCCTGCCCTCGCCTATACACAGTCCCTTCATTGAACTCCTCTTGATTAAATGCCCTCCGCTTCATAATGGGGTGGAGTGAAGCTGTGTCCGTTCCACTATTAACTAAAACTACTCTCAGTTTTGATGTTGACGCAACATTAGAAATGTTCCCGTTGAATTGGAGGCTTTTAAAAAGTGTTTCAATTGTGGCTAACCTATAGAAAACATTTTAAAAACTTCAGGTCATATCATCTGGACTACCCCTTTATGAGTGATGTAGGTTAACCTGGCCTTAGAACACAGTGTTTTCTTTCCTGCCCATTGGAGACAGCATGGGCATTGCTCCCTGTGAGCATAGATCCCACACACAGCTGGATGACCAGTGCAGAAAAGCACCTGTTCACAGAAGTTATAAAATGCCTTGCCTTCAGCTGAGAGCAAAGGTCCATCGTAAGCCTGTAGAGTATCCTCAGATTTGCACGTACATTCTGATTCTTTAAAAGACCAAAAGAATAAAATATTAGGCAAACATGGCAGCAATGATCATCACAATCTAGGAAGTGACACAACTCACAGAAATGTTTATAAGCTAGGTCACACCTGTCTTTCCATGGCAGACATCACACGTATGTGGCACCACCCACCAGTTCAAGTTGACAAGTTCAATACTGCAGAGTGTACTTATTTTTTTTAAAGGTGAGAGAGGGAGAGATAGTGAGGAAGAGTCCTCCATGCACCCCGACTGGGATCTACCCGGCAACCCTGTCTGGGGTTGATGCTCAAGTATCGAGCTATTTTTGCACCCAAGGCTATGGTACTTTAACAGAGCTATCCTCAGTGCCCGAGGCCAAGCTCAAACCAATTGAGCCACTGGCCATGGGAGGGGAAGAGGGACAGAGGAGGCAGTGAGGGAGAAGCCGATAGTCGCTTCTCCTGTGTGCCTTGACTGTGAATCAAGCCTGGGATGTCTGTACACCAGACTGATGATCTATTCACTGAGCCACTGGCCAGGGCCCAAAATGTACTTCTTAATGAGCAAATGCAAGCTACCTATCATTTGATACTTTCTTCTCAATCCAATGTTTTTCTTTGTTCTATAGGCAATGAGCCACAAAGAAGCCAAGAGTCCAAAGTATAAAGATTCCATGGTGGCAAAGACAGGAGAGTGTGGCCCTGGCCTCTGGGCTCCTGCAGGCTCCACCCACCATGAGCAAGCAGAGCAGCCACACTGCCACACTCCACAGGCACTAGCCAGTCTTACCCTGGATGACATACACACACAGGGTCTGGGAGGGGGACAGACAGGGTCTGTGTTCAACTGACAAACAGGTTGGTGGCACGAGTCTTAGCCCCTGACCCCAGTCTAATTCTCCCTCCTCACCCCGAGCCCTGGCATCGGCCACGTGATGGCCCCGACTACAGGCTAGTCAGACTCGCGCCTCTGCCCAAGGCCCCATGGGGGAGACGAATCCTGCATGTGAGGCAGGTGTGGCTACACACACGTGGGCATGTTTCCTGTCAGCCCTGGGCTTGGCTCCCGTGAATGTCTGGGTAGGGGTCGCTATGAGCTCATCCACATCCACTTCTTGGCTGCCCCCTGCACGAGCTTATAGTATAGAACCCAAAGTGCTGCAACTACAAGTTGATGTCTCATCTCTCTCCCTTTCTGTCTGTCTCTGTTGCTCTCTCTCTCTCTCTCTCTCTCACTAAAAAAAAAAAAAAAAAAATTAAGTTAATTAATTAGGGGCAGTGAGCTTCTATACTTTCGACAGCAAGCCCCTGGGAGACGCAGACAGGGTATGAGAGCAGGGCAGAATGCAACCCCCGCAGCTCATGGCGGCAGGCACAGCAGGCAGGCTCACACTGCGACCTGCTTCACTCCCCAGGTTGCCACCCTCAACATCAGTGCCCCTCCTGCCCTCAGCATGTTCTAATCATGCGTTTGACCTGCAGCTGTTCACTTCCACCCGTGGCCCCTGCTGCTCCCACTGGGACACCGAGACACCGACACTGCTGCGGGACTGTCTGGTCTCCCTCTCGCTGGGCTCCAGGCAGGGCTCCAGAGCAGCGAGCGCCCTTGCGTGTCCAGCCAGCAGCTCCTCACCACTGGGTGCCTCTCTAGAAGGCAGCTGAGGACAGAAGAGGGGCCGCCCCGGGGCTCTCTGCTGCGGCTGCCACGTCACCAGCACTGAGAATTCATAAACAAACAGCTCTCTGCTCACAGACAGGTGACTCTGACACCAGACATTCCATGTTGAAGGTCCCTCCGTGCATGGAGGGCTCAGGAACAGTTCCATAAAGGAACAGAAATGGCCCGTCCTGATTCATACCCTCTACCAGAAATGTCCCGGCAAACAGCATGTGTGATGAATAACTAACTATGAATGCTGGCAACAAGTTTTTACCACTGGACTGTCTGTGAAGTAGGAAGAGTTTCTAGAGAAAAGGGGCTGTATTAAGGCTGATAAAATCTTATCTGAAAACAACTCACCACAATACTTCTTGAGGAATTTTCATAGGTGCTTCTCACATTAACTGTGATGGAGTTTTTAAGGTATTTTGCCACCAAATCTTCAAAAGAGGGTGCAGCATCACTGGGATCTATAAGCCATGCTGCAATTCTAGGGTCTAGCCCTACAAAATCAGCAACTGGAGAAAAAAAGCTCATTTCACCATTCTAAAGTAATAAGAATTATTCATTTTTCAGCTTCTACGATGTTCTTTCTCAAGGTTCAAATTAGTGATCATGTAGTATTAACATCCCCTCAAATTACAGAGCTAAGTACCAAAAGGTGTTCTGCATTTATTTGAGAAAGAGGACCGGAGAGAGAGCAAGAGCGAGAGAAGCAGCACTTAGTTGTGCCAGGGATTGCTTTCGTATGCGCCCTGACCAAGGCCGGAACCCGCAACCAGCGACCCCATCGCTCCAGGGGTGATGCTCTACCCACTGCGCACCAGCCAGTCTCTACAAACCCCGGTTCCACAAGGCCAAACTCCATGGGAATTGATCCCAAATACCCAAAAGGAGTAGAGACTCCAAACCAACCTGAAATTTGGATCTCTCAGAATGTTCAAAGAGATGCAAGTCAGAACCCTCAGCCGTATCTCCTGCCTCCTCTTCTCCCCTTTCTCTCCCGCTCCCAAGCCTCTCACTGCCCTGGGCACCTCTCCCCCTTCTCCTTCACCCCTTGCATATTCTCAGTGGCGTTTGTCAACATAACCACTCTTATTTATTTTTATTTTTAGAGAGACAGAGAGAGGGAGGGAGGGGAGAAGGGGGAGAGAGATAGAGAGAGAGAGAGAAAGGCATTCATTTGTCCCAATTAGCTGTGCAATCACTGGTTGCTTCTTATATGTGGCCTGCATGAGGACTGAATCCACAACCTTGATGTTTCAGGACAATGCTCCAACTGACGGAGCTAACCGGCCACAGCTCAACATAACCACTCTTTAAATTTTCTCCCCTCCTCCTGCCTCTTGCTGGGCTGCCTTCACAGGCCACTCCTGACCCTGCATGGTATCAGGATGCCCAGGAACCCAAGTACCATGGGTTCCACTCTGCAGAAGGCGGAGTGGTGAGGAGCTGCCTGAGCACACAGCATCAGGTTCTGGGGAGGGCAGGCAGGGAGTTGCGAGGTCAAGACGCTGGACACGTTGGGCACGTGCCCTGATGTGAGGACATCCTGGGAGACAGCTGGATATGTGAAAACAGCCAGTGACAGCAGCCTAGGAGCCTGGGAGGTCATGTACCCCCAAGTGTTAGTTTTCTTATCTAAAAACTGGGTAAAAAGAGTGCTGTGTGTACATGTGAGACAGATGCGAAGAGGCATTTTTTACAAAATAAGAATAATATTTTCTAAATAGGTACATTTTAGTACCAGAGTATTTTAGACACAGAGGGGGAGTTACAAAAGGCTGGGGAGCTAGTAAATTAAGAAATAAATTTGATCACCCATAGTGATTGCTTTACAAGTTCTTTTAACATTTTGAATTGTGTTATATAAAAATATGGGTTTTGCCTTTAAACAAAACTGTAGTCTTAGATCACATCACACTAAATATTATATCTTCCAGCATCCTTTTATTTTGTGACAGAGACAGAGAGAGAGACAGAGAGAGGGACAGATAGAAACAGACAGACAGGAAAGGGGAGAGATGAGAAGCATCAATTTTTCATTGCAGCTTAGTTGTTCATCGATTGCTTTCTCAGATGTGCCTTGATAAGGGTGGAGGTGGGGGGGTGTGGGGCTACAGTAGAGTGAGTGACCCCTTGCTCAAGCCAGTGACCTTTGGGCTCAAGCCAGCTACCATGGGGTCATGTCTGTGATGCCATGCTCAAACCAGTGACCCCACGCTCAAGCTGGCAAGCTTGGGATTTCAAACCTGAGTCCTCTGCGTCCCAGTCTGACGCTCTCTCCACTGCGCCACTCCCTGGTCAGGTTCTTCTTGCATTACCTCAGTGTTTTCCAACCACCGGTCTGCTGGACATTTCATGCTGGTCCATGAAAGAGTTAGCCACCCTGATGTCGTATGAAGATTATGGACCCAATGGTTATTGACTCTGTAATCTTCATACAACATCAAGGTGGTTCGCTCACAGACCAGCATGGAACTTCTGGCGGAATGCCGGTCGGCAGACTGGCCATTGGAAAACACTGGTCTAAGGGATTTCTGTCTCACAACTCTTCTGTCTGCTGTCTGGGAAGTCTCTCATGCTGGCAGGTTTGGAACTCTGGGTGACAAAGTTGACAGTCATTCTGGCTGCCTGCCACCCAAGCCAACTAAGCATGACTTTATATGACATTGTCTGGTAATGCTAACTGACCCAGAGGGCTTTATAAATCCTATTTGCCTTTTTAAAGTCCTAATGTTCCAAAATTAAGTGATCTTATCACTAAAAATTTTTGAAAATGCTTGGGTAAAGTCTGACAGTGCTGGAATGGTCTGGGGTGGGGGTCCCTATAAATTCTTGTAACTAATAAATTGAAGCCTAACAGGACAAACTCCACACTGGGGAAAAAATGCCAGTAGTTGAAAAAGAAATGCCAACAAAACAGATTTTAAATAAGGTAACAAAATTTAAGAAGTAGGCCCTGGCCAGCTAGCTCAGTGGTAGAGCATCGATCGGCCCAGTGTATGGAAATCCTGGGTTCAATTCCTGGTCAGAGCACACAGGAGAAGCGCCCATCTGCTTCTCCACCCTTCCCCTCTCCTTTCTCTCTCTCTCTCTCTTCCCCTCCCACAGCCAAGGCTGCACTGGAGTAAAGTTGGCCCGGGGACTGAGGACGGCTCCATGGCCTCCACCTCAGGCGCTAGAATGACTCTGGTTGCAATGGAGCAACGGCCCAGATGGGCAGAGCATCACCCCTTGGTGGGCATGCCGGGTGGATTCCCGTCAGGTACACGTGGGTGTCCGTCTGTCTCCTCGCTTCTCACTTCAGAAAAATACAAAACAAAACAAAACAGAAAACACCCACACAGAAAAATTAAGAAGTAATAAATTCTATGAAAAATAAATAAATTAGCACTAGAAATATTTAGAAATTAGGTAGCTTAGAAAGAAATTAGGTAGCTTAGAAAGAAATTGAATAAAGCATGAAAATTCAGGAAAGGGAAATAAAACAAAAAATTTTAGAAACAAAAATGTTCAGAAAAAAAAAACTGGCAATACACAAAAGCAGATAAATGTAATAGATAATGCCCTAAGTAAAAAAAAAAGAAAATGGTAAAGAAGAATCTTTTCTTAAATAAAAAGGAAATGAAGAGATTGAAATAGATCCTAGATCAAGTGTTAAATATGAATGATACACAGGAAGAGTTAATATATGAAACAGAAGTTCAAACATCTCAAGAAAGATAACCAACCAACACAATGTAGCTCGAAGGACACGTGACCATTTAGGGTTACAGTCAGAGTTAGGGGTCAGGGTCAAAGTCAGGGTTACGAAGCAGCCTTGCCCTCTTTAAATCCGGCACGGATCTGATCCAGCCTCTGGATCGAGCTACCAAGTTACAAGAACTAGAGGAGAGAGAAGAGCATGTCAATTGGCAAGAAGAGGATGTCATCGCAAAGCCCAGGCTGTGGTAAATCCCACAGGACAGACAAGCTGGTTCCATCAACAGTAATAAAATAATTGCAAGGACATAATACAGAGGGAGAGAACACACAGGTTAGAAGAGACTTAAGAAACGCATAATACCTATTCCCAGATACGGCTCTCAGTTCAAACAAACTGTAAAGAACAGACAAAAGTATTTAAAGACAAATGGGAAGTATGAACACTGACTGGATATCTAATGTTCATTTGGGGAAAGATAATGATGACAGGGTCATCTTAAAATGAAATCTTCACCTGGCCTGTGGTGGCGCAGTGGATAAAGCATCGACTTGGAACGCGGAGGTCACCAGTTCACAACCCCGGGCTTGCCTGATCACGGCACATGTGGGAGTTGATGTTCCTGCTCCTCCCCCCTTCTCTCTCTCTGTCTCTCTCCCCTCTCTCTAATAAAATGAATAAACTAAAAACATATTAAAAAATACCTTCTAGCCTGACCTGTGGTGGCGCAGTGGATAGAGCGTCAACCTAGGAACACTGAGGTCGCCAGTTCAAAACCCTGCACTGGTCTGGTCAAGGCACATATGGGAGTTGATGCTTCCAGCTCCTCCCCCCTTTCTCTCTCTCTCTCTCTCTCACTCTGTGTCTCCTCTCTAAAATGAATAAATAAAATTAAAAAAAAAAACCTTCTATAAAATAAGCCTTCCTATTTTAGTCACATGATTGAAATATGTACCGATTAATCCTATGATGCTTTGAGATTTTCTATGAAATAACCCAGGGGACAGGGCTTTGGAAATGTGGGGAGCTACAGAAGAAAGAAGACTGGACACAGTGAAAATTGCTGAAATTGGGTGATGTTGTTCTTTCGCTTTCCAATACCCCCTGATGCCGGTTGCTTGTGGGTTTCCACGCCACACTCCTCCAGGTGTCTGTGGATGCCAGTTCACTTCTGACACTAACTGTCTGGGGCTGGTTCAGACCCTGCACATTCAGGGTTCAGCCCCAGAAGACTGTTCCCGCTTCAGGCACTAGTCCCACGTCCTGCACTTCCCTCTTGTCCTCCCAGCCAATCAGCTGTAACTTACCGTGCTTCCAACTGCCATCATCCCCCAAAAACTGCAGCACTGTTTTCACAAAATCTTTAGCATCAAAACAAATCACAGGACAGTCACATTTCAGTATCTGAGACAGCACGCTCCTAGAAGATGAAGAGAAATTCACTGACTGAGACTTGGAGAACTCTGACCTTGGAAACATACTAGCACTACTCCACTAACGGCTATCATTTACATAGTTCTCTGGGGTAGACATTCTTCTTCTAAGGGCGTTACATACATGAACTCAAAATTCCTGTGAGGCAGGTATGACTTGTATCTGCGTTTCACAGACGATGATGCTAAGACGTAGAGAGGCTAATTAACCCAAGGTCACACAGAGGTTCAGACAAAGCCCCGTTACCTACAGACGAAGACCCAAGCTCATGAGCACAGCATACATTCTCTGGATACTTACAGCCGGCCATCATGACTCTCTGGCCTGTGCATCCGACACACCCACCAAACACTCTGCCCTCTGCTCACCCTGAGTTCTCTTTCCTCCAATCACCCGAATTCTGCCATGTCCTCTTATCCTCAAGGGCCACTCCACTGCACATGCTGTGTTCCTGCCTAAAACTCTCCTTCCACCATTTCTGCAAACGGCTCAAGGGCTGTTCTCAGGACAGTCTGCCCAGGCAGGGCACGGCCCCCTCCTGCGTTCCTTCTCCGCTCCTGCCCACACATCTGCTCCGGCGGAGACCGCGTCTGCTGTTCTGCAATTCACCTTGAAACGCCACTCTCCCCCTCACACCACGAGCTCCTGAATATGGGACTGCTGACAGTTCATGATGATCAAACACTCTTCACGTGCAGACAGCACGCTACACGCTTCACAAGGATCGCCGCATTGAAACCTCGTTCCAGTCCGTCAGGCGGGAGCAAGGTCCACTTTACAGATCAGGAAGCCAAGGCCCAGGGATGGGAAACAGCCCTGCCAGCACCACACACCGGGCAAGTGGCAAAGCGGAGGCCTGGGCCCACACTGCGAACTCCCTCCACAGGAACTGCACATGGACAGGTAATGAGGGTCTTTGGAAACTAGGCTGAGGAGGAAGGAAGCCAGGAGCTCAGTGAGCTCTGCACAGGAACTTCATCTGCTTGCTTGCCCTGCTTTCACAGACAAACATTTTTAGGCTTCTTGTATTTTCTTTGCATTTCACTTTGGTTTCTCTTTAGGAGGGAGGCCAGGAGGCCAGGGAGGACAGAATGCCAATAGCACAGCTTCAGTCCGGCTCTGAGGGACTTGAGAGGGGTGCACAGGAGGAGAGAGGAGAGTGACAGTGTACGAGGGAGCAGAGGTGGGACGCAAGAGCTTCCTCTCACTCCGATGCTCCCGTACGCTGGAAATTCGGAAGTTCTTGGCAGTTCAGCTACGAACTACAATAATAGCTCCACTGAAAACAGATGCAGTCTCGCTCATTTCTATTTT
Organism: Rhynchonycteris naso; assembly: GCA_037038555.1. NCBI lineage: Eukaryota > Metazoa > Chordata > Mammalia > Chiroptera > Emballonuridae > Rhynchonycteris > Rhynchonycteris naso. The sequence continues at coordinate 316,301,432 of CM072996.1, read as the reverse complement.
GATAAGACAAACCACTAAGGGAAGAACTTGTAAGACAGAGTGGCTAAAACAGTGTGTTTCGTAAGTCAGTTATATAAGTCCATTTCGTCACATTTGCAAAACAAAAAGGCAGCCAGAGTGTGAAAAGGCTAGATCTGAGTCTAAAAAATGGAAACTTGAGTTGAAATCTCAAGACTTATCTATTACTGCTGAGTCTGTTTCCTCATCTTTAAAATGGAATTAATAAGCCTGACCACCTGACCTGTGGGGGCACAGTGGATAAAACATTGACCTCGAATGCTGAGGTCCTGGTTCAAAACCCTGGGCTTGCGCTGTCAAAAAGCAACTTCTATGAGTTGATGCTTCCCATTCCTCCCACTGCTTCTTTCTTTCTCTCTCTCTCTCTTTCTTCTCTCTAAAATCAATAAATAAAATCTTTTTTTAAAAAAAAGTTTTATTTATTTATTTATTATAGGGACAGAGAGTCAGAGAGAAGGATAGATATGGACAGACAGACAGGAACGGAGAGATGAGAAGCATCAATCATTAGTTTTTTGTTGCCGTTGCGACACCATAGTTGTTCATTGATTGCTTTCTCACACGTGCCTTGACCGCAGGCCTTCAGCAGACCGAGCCACCCCTTGCTGGAGCCAGCGACCTTGGGTCCAAGCTGGTGAGCTTTTGCTCAAGCCAGATGAGCCCCGTGCTCAAGCTGGTGACCTCAGGGTTTCGAACCAGGGTCTTCCACATCCCAGTACAACGCTCTATCCACTGCGCAACTGCCTGGTCAGGCTCAATAAATAAAATCTTTTAAAAAATAAAATAAAATGGAATTGATAAGATCTAACACAGACAGGAGTCAATGTTAAGATGAACAGAGCATGTATGTGAGAAGACCTTGCGCAGGTGTTTAATAAACGTTACTAAATATGTTTTGTGCAAAAACTTATTTATTTAAATTCACTTTGAATCTCAAAGATGCTATTGTAGAGTTGAAATTATTATTACTTCCAGTTGTATGGTACTTGAGGCAATGTCTTCATATAATTCTCTTGGAACTTATAAAAATTAAACCTCAATACTCATTCATTGAATAATAATACAGGTTAAATATTTATTCAGCAATGCTCTGTGACATTGTTCTTGGCAGTGGAGACACGAAAATAAAAAAAAACATAAAAATCTCTGCCTTCAGAGAGCTTTAGGGGCAGATACACAGTAAATGAAAACAACTAGGCAGGATACACAGGATGACATTGATGGTATTCTGGAGAGCTACACACAGGTAAGGGAGATAGGAAATATGTGTGGTGCTGAGAGGTGCATCCTGCTTTATACGCGGTGGGTCAGTGTCAGTCAAATAAGTTTGCAAATATGATGTAAATGTTTGCTTGTTTATAGTTTGCATTGGATATGGGGGGACAGGCTGTAAGCAGGCAGGATCCTTATAGCCTAAGGTTTAGTTTTAAGACTAAGCCTTTCCCACCCTTTTTGATGCGGGGTGGTGCACTCTTCTGAGGAATGCTCCCATTTATGCCTCAGATAAGTGGCTTTGTATCAGAGACTTCCTTGTTTGTATATTGGATTAAAGGTTTTGATTTATACACTATAAAGTGGGAAAGATTGGCAGCTTGCTCTCTCTCGGTTCCTGAGATTAGCATTAGAGAGGAGAGCAGAGAAAGGCCACGTGGAGGAGAGGAGAAGTAGCCAAGATGGTGGATTGCTGAAGGACAAGTAAGTTTGTGCAGAGAGAAGGGGATGGGGAACAGAGGTGAATAAGTCTGGTGAGCTAGAAACCTTTGAATCTAGGAAACTCAGATAAGTCAGTAGCTTTGTGAGCACTGAATCAGTGGGTTTTGGAGCCCAGTGTGTGTTTTTGCTTGCCTGCTGGGTGCAAGCTAGAATTAAAGCTGATGGCTCACCAGTTCTTGGCTCCGTTGTTTCATTACCGTCTGTCCGAATCTAATGCGAACCAAGCGGCTGTGTTGGTGGGCTGTGACTACTGGTTTTAAAACTTCAAAACTCATCTGCTGACCAGGCGATGGCGCAGTGGATAGAGCATCAAACTGGGATGCGGAGGACCCAGGTTCAAGACCCCAAGGCGCCAGCTTGAGCGCGGGCTCATCTGGTTTGAGCAAAGCTCAGCAGCTTGGACCCAAGCTCGCTGGCTTGAGCAAGGGGTTACTGGGACTGCTGTAGCCCCACGGTCAAGGCACATATGAGAAAGCAATCAATGAACAACTAAAGTGCCACAACGAAGAATTGATTCTTCTATAAAGCCAGTAGCCGAGTCTACCATCACAGACACCTGGCCCATGCAGGTTCACATTAGATTCGGACAGTCAGTAATGAAACAACGGAGCCAAGAACTGGTGAGCCATCAGCTTTAATTCTAGCTTGCACCCGGCGGGCAAGCAAAAACACACACTGGGCTCCAAAACCCACTCATTCAGTGCTTACAAAGCTACTGACTTATCCGAGTTTCCTAGAATCAAAAGGTTTCTAGCTCACCAGACTAATTCACCTCTGTTTCCCATCTCCTTCTCTCTACACAAACTCTGCACAAACTGGCTTCTTCCTCAGCATTCCACCATCTTGGCTACCTCCTCTCCTCCACGTGGCCTTAATCTGCTCTCCTCTCTAATACTAACCTCAGGAACCAAGAGAGCAAGCTCCCGGCCAGCCCCACTTTATAGTGTAGAAATCCAAACCTTTAATCCAATCTACAAACAAGGAAGTCTCTGATACAAAGTCACTTATCTGAGGCATACTGGGAGGATTCCTCATGAGAGTGCACCACCCTACATCATCCAGTCAGTCAAGGGTGTGGGGAAGAGCTTACTCTTAAAACTTGAATGTGGGCAGCACCATCTTCAACAAAGTGAGCATAATATATTTTATCTGCCTAACAGCTTCTCATCTCTCTTCGTTCCTGTCTGTCTGTCCCTATCTATCCCTCTCTCTGTCTCTGTCTCTGTAAAAAAAAAAATTCATCTAGACTTGGTGTCTCCAAGTAAACCCATGGAAGTGAGGTACAGTACTTTACAACATTGGGGGCTTGTTCAGGATCCAGTGTTTAGCGTCACCAAGTAGAAACACCCTGAATTGGCTGGTCTCTCCGGAGGACTGCCTGACCCCGCTGGTCTCGAGGAGAGGTGCCACCTGAGATGTTTTCAGGGCTCCCCATTTTCCAGTTCTTCTGTAGACACCCCCTGTAAAGCCAGTGGCCAAGGCCACCTTCACAGCCGCCTGGCCAGTGCAGGTTTGCATTAGATTCGGACAGTCGGTAATGAAACAATGGAGCCAAGAACTGGTGAGCCATTAGCTTTAATTCTAGCTTGCACCCGGCGGGCAAGCAAAAACACACACTGGGCTCCAAAACCCACTCATTCGGTGCTCACAAAGCTACTGACTTATCCGAGTTTCCTAGCATCAAAGGTTTCTAGCTCACCAGACTTATTCACCTCTGTTTCCCATCTCCTTCTCTCTACACAAACTCTGCACAAACTGGCTTCTCACTCAGCACTCCGCCATCTTGGCTGCTTCTCCTGGCCTCCCCATGGCCTTACTCTGCTCTCCTCTCTAATACTAACCTCAGGAACCAAGAGCGCAAGCTCCTGGTCAGCCCCACTTTATACTGTAGAAATCCAAACCCTTAATCCAATCTACAGACAAGGAAGTCTCTGATACAACGTCACCCATCTGAGGCATAATGGGATTCCTCAGGAGAGCGTACCACCCCACATCATCCAATCAGTCAAGGGTGTGGGGAAAAGCTTACTCTTAAAACCAAGCCTTAGGCCATAACGACCTGGCCTGCTTACATTACAGCCTTTTCCTCACACCCATCCCAAGCATAAGGGCAAATAATATCACCTGGGTGACGGGCTTCCATGTGGGCAGCTCCATCTTTAACAAAGTGAGCATATTATATTTTATCTGCCCAACACCCCCCGATTCCCAAATTCAACAATTTGGCAGAGAAATCAAGGAGGTATGTAAAGCAACTCTTGCTTTACTGAATTCTAGCTTTTCTTCTGCTCTGAATTCTAGCTTTTCAGTTTGGGACTGGTTAATCTGGGCCATTGTGTAGAGGACCGGACGTGGTCACACTCTCAGAGTGGGTTCTCCAAGACTGAGACGTCGTTGGAGAGGTTTAGGTCCCACCTTGGGCTTTGCTGGGAGACGTCTGGTTGCTGGAAGGACATTAGTGGGGACTAGGTTCTGCTTCGGGCTTCCAGAGATGTCCATTTGTGTTTGCACATTTATTCGTGCTCTTGGAAGACATTAGTGGGGACCATATCCTGCTTCATACTTCCAGAGGTATCTAGTTGTGCTCTGAGTAAAAGACATTAGTGGAGACTTCGTCATGCTCTAGGAATGCATAGTGGGTGTTGGGCAGATAAAATATATTATGCTCACTTTGTTAAAGATGGCGCTGCCCACATGGAAGCCTATTGCCCAGGTGATATTAGTTGCTCTTATACTTGGGATGGGCGTAATTATATTATTGTGTGTGGGGGACAGGCTGTAAGCAGGCCAAGTCATTATAGCCTAAGGCTTTGTTTTAAGAGTAAGCTTTTCCCCACACCCTTGACTGATTGGATGATGTGGGGTGTTGCACTCTCCTGAGGAATCCCATTATGCCTCAGATAAGTGACTTTGTATCAGAGACTTCCTTGTTTGTAGATTGGATTAAGGGTTTGGATTTATATACTATAAAGTGGGGCCGATCGGGAGCTTCATATCTCTCTCTCTCTCTCTCTCTCTCTCTCTGTTCCTGATGTTAGCATTAGAGAGGAGAGCAGATTAAGGCCACGTGGAGGAGAGGAGAAGCAGCCAAGATGGTGGAGTGCTGAGGAAGAAGCCAGTTTGTGCAGAGAGAAGGAGATGGGAAACAGAGGTGAATAAGACTGGTGAGCTAGAAACCTTTGATTCTAGGAAACTCGGATAAGTCAGTAGCTTTGTGAGCACTGAATGAGTGGGTTTTGGAGCCCAGTGTGTGTTTTTACTTGGCCCCTGGGTGCAAGCTAGGATTAAAGCTGATGGCTCACCAGTTCCTGGCTCCGTTGTTTCATTACCGACTGTCCGAATCTAATGTGAACCTGCATGGGCCAGGCGGCTGTGATAATGGCTGCGGCTACCGGCCATACAGTGGGGATTGAATTGACCAGGATTAATCAGTCTCACATCGCACTGCATCAGTGGAGACTGAGTTAACCAGGATTGATTGGTCTCGCCTCGGACTTCCAGAGACATCTCTGTGTTTTTCAGATCTCGTTCTTTGCTTTTAACGTTTCTGTCTAAATCTCCTAAGTGATTGGTGTGAGTGGGAATGTCTGGTGTCTAAGCCTACGTTTCGGGAACACGGCTAAGAGAACACCTGAGAAGCCCCTGAAAGTGGAACCCCTTCCTTTGTCTACTGAGCTGTGTGCTTAAACAGTAAGTAATCTGTTTTGTCTTTTTGTTTGTCAGAAAAATCTCTGGTATAATTTTAATTGGAATAAGTAAAGCGTGCTCATTTAAATGTTTTAATTTGTAATTTGTGTATGTGAAGTGTTGGGCAGATAAAATATATTATGCTCATTTTGTTAAAGATGGCACTGCCCACATGGAAGTTCGTTGATATTAATGTGTAATGGGGGACAGACTATGGGCAGGCCAGGTCGTTATAGCCTAAGGTTTAGTTTTAAGAGTAAGCTTTTCCCCACACCCTTGACTGATTGGATGATGTGGGGTGGTGCCCTTTCCTGAGGAATCCCATTATGCCTCAGATGGGTGCCTTTGTATCAGAGACTGTCTTGTTTGTAGATTGGATTAAGGGTTTGGATTTCTATACTATAAAGTGGAACAGACCAGTAGCTTGCTTGCTCTTGGTTTCTGAGGTTAGTATTAGAAAGGAGAGCAGATTAAGGCCACGTGGAGGAGAGAAAGCAGCCAAGATGGCAGAATGCTGAGGAAGAAGCCAGTTTGTGCAGAGTTTGTGCTGGAGAAGGAGATGGAAAACAGAGGTGAATAAGTCTGGTGAGCTAGAAACCTTTGATTCTAGGAAACTCGGATAAGTCAGTAGCTTTGTGAGCACTGAATGAGGGGGTTTTGGAGCCCAGTGTGTGTTTTTGCTTGCCCGCCAGGTGCAAGCTGGAATTAAAGCTGATGGCTCACCAGTTCTTGGCTCCGTTGTTTCATTACCGACTGTCCGAATCCAATGTGAACCTGCACAGGTCAGGCTGCTGTGATGGTGACCCTGGCTACTGGCTTTACATGAAGTCTTTGTTTAATGTCTAAACATGTCTGTTTTTATGGCCTGAATTAAGTTTTTGCATGCACCTCTGGCTTCAGGGAACTCTTGTCTGATTTCTCCCCTGAAGAAATTATTCTCTTCTGTTGACTTCTTCCTCTTGTCTGTGTAACAATTAATACCTCTATAGTCAAACACCCTTTATTTTGGGTGCTAGTTATTATCTATCTTATCTTTTTTGCTTTTGGTGTGCTAATTCCTGCATTCTCCCCAAAAGTTTCAATTTTGTAAATCAGTGCCCCAAACATTAAATATAGGAGGAGAAGGCTGAGGAATGCGCTCTGGGGAGTGTTTCTCCAGCTTCTGGGGGTGAAGGGCTGGCAAGTAAGCAGTCTGGGTGGGAGAAGAGCAGAAAGCAGGGCCGGGACAGGCTGTGTGCAGAGCGGGGGAAGGGTGCTGGAGTAAGGTGGCAGGGACAACTAAGGATAGGGTGACTGAAGGAAGTATAAAATAGAAACTAATTTCAGATATTCAGATATCCACCTACGGATTAAAAGAAGTTTTACCCATTTGGAAAATACAGGGTAGAAATAGTATTAAAAGATTAGAACTTTGCTTTAGAAAAATCTTAGAAAAAAAAAAAGAAAACAGGGCCAGATAAAAAGATTTATAAATTAACAAACCACGGGTGTGGACCTTGCTGGTTATCAATTCCTTGAAATAAACTGCAGCTCCAGAATGAGTAATAGGATCATGAGTAACAGGATTATAGGGGGTGGGGTGGTCAGAGACAGGCCCTCCAGCTGCCTCTCCCCTTCCCCTCCCTAGGACATGGGGGTTGTGTGGGCCCTCCATGGGTTGGGATCAATGGCTTATTGCCCTCCACTGATGTGGAGGAAGTTATAGAAGGGAAAATAAGTGGAAAGTGCACAAGACTAGCACTGGGAGAAGGGTTCTGACTCTCTCCCTTGGGGCCGAGGCGGGTGTTGGGTCCCCTCCAAGTTCCCCCTACCCTTCCCCAGTTCCTCCGTGTGGCATGATTGTTGTCTGATGTGGGAGGCATGGGATTCACCCGGGAGACCCACTGCTTTAGCCATAATAGTACCCCCTTGGGCACCAAAAATCCCAGGCATCTCAACCCTTATATTGACTTGATGGTGTAAAACACTGTAGGTCAAAAAGAAGATTAATATCTCTTTGCCAGCTGGGTAGTTACAAAATGGTGAGTGCATTTTATTTTTCTCAGCCAATTAATAGTTCATTGGGGTAGTAGTTTATAATCCTTTTATTATAAACTGTACTAATAATAAGGCATATAAAATTGTATAGTCTGCCAAATCCAAAGACTTCCTTTTTGTACCAAGGATCCCTTATTGTGTAAAAAGTGTTTTCCATGTATATATTATTTCAAAAACCTTTTATTAATTCTCCTTTTTATTTGCTGTTTCATAGTCCTGTGATGTTGAAATCTTGGTTTAAATATTTAAAGAATATGTAATAATTATTAATAATGTTTTTTATGTGATGTTTAGTTTATTATCATTTTTAAAGCAGTATTGTTCAGTGTTAAGTCACCAAAAACCAGAGTGACCTATAGAATTAGAAAACTCAGAATTCTTTATGGAAAAGCCTCAAGCCCTAGTGGGACTGTTAAAATCTGTTAGACAATCGAGACCATCTCAAGAAAATGTTTCTAATTGCCTAGTTTAAATAAAATTTTAGCTCCCAAGCAAGTGAGGAAAATTTAGACATTTTCCCTCAGTTTCTGTTAGCCAGAATCAGAAAAGATACTAAGACAGTCAACTTAGCCTTTACATAGCAATCAGCTCTAGAAATTAAAAAATGTATTGTAAATTTCAAGAAGGGTTGCATCATCAGCTGCTAAAAATAAATAAGTGAATAAAACTAAGCATTTCAGAAGGGACATTGTTCCTCCCTCAATCACATAGCTCTGCCTGGCCCCTAAAGATGACTGGTTAGTCAATGACAGGTAAGGTCCCTGAAAGAAAGGGCAGTCAATGGGGGGCCCTAAAGAGAAGGCTTAAGAACTAACAAAGGTGAGGCTCAAACCCTCACACCAAAAATGCAGAAGACTGCTCCCCTAAAATAGTGTTTTTTCATCCACTGATCAGGACACCAAAGGAAGAGAGGCTCCCTAAAACCTCAGGAAAAACCAGGCAGCTGAAGATGCTACTTAAAACCAGTGGGGTTTCTAGAAAAATTTAATAACTTTACTAAAACCCCTGTTGCTAAAGGTTTATTTGCAACCAGTTAGAAAAAGATTTTGCCAGCAGGAAAGGAATAATTAAAAAGGCCAGACTTAGAATCTATTACAGAAGACATAATATCTGAGTGTTTAGTTTATGTCCAAGTAAATACTAAGCAAAGTAAGGAAATTGTGAAAAGAAACAGAGAAAAAGGAGCTTTCCCAGGTAAACATTTAGAAACAGACCTTAATGAAACCTTAATTAACAGATAAATAGAAGCTTTTCCTACTGGGAGTAGGGCCACAGTGACAGTTGTTAGAAAGTTGCTGTGTGGAATTCTTTCCAAATTTAGCTTGCCCATTCTAATGTTAGGCCTGCATTTGTGTCCAAAATTTCACAACTAGTAGGAAAGAAACCCAATACTAATTAGAAACTAATTTGAAGTTACATTGTGCCCACAGGCCCCAAAAGTTCGGGGCAGGTAGAACACATGAATCAAATCATAAAGGAAAAGTAACCACTCTTCCCTTAAGTACTTGCAGGGTCTGCAAATTACTTAGCAGGCTGTTCAAAAAGGCACTTCCAGCACTGCCAGGAGATCCCATACATCCTTTGTATCCGGGGGACTTAGTCCAAGTAAAGAAGTACATCACCCAAGGACTGACTCCCATGTGGACAGGTCCACACACCGTGATCCTGACTACTCCCACTGCTGCCAAGGTAAAAGGCTGCCCTCCTGGGTCCACCATAGCTGGTTGACCCTCGTGGACAGCGGAGACTGACCCCACCAACCCTTCTAAGTTAACCCTGAGAGGGACGGCACACCCTGCTCCAAGCACAAACCAGAAGCTGATTGGTCTACGCACGGCTAATACATGAAGAAACTCACTAAGTTTTCCCTCAGTTTCTGTTAGCCAGAATCAGAAAAGATACTTAGGCAGTCAACTTAGCTGCTAAGGACTCTTTTTAATTAGACTTTGAGAAAAAAGGGTGTTGGGCAGATAAAATATATTATGCTCACTTTGTTAAAGATGGCGTTGCCCATGTGGAAGCCCATCTCCCAGGTTGATTGCTTGAGATGGGCATGATTATGTTAATATGTGTTGGGGGAGGGCTTTTGCACCAAAAGGTTTTAAAGGGAAGAGAGATCACGTTGTTCCGGGAGAAGAATGATTACGTTCTAGGAGGAGCCCATGCTGTAGGAGAGCAGAGAAAGGCCATGTGGTGGAGAGGAGAAGCAGCTAAGATGGTGGAGTGCTGAGAGAGAAGCCAGTTTGTGCTGGAGAAGGAGATGGGGAACAGAGGTGAATAAGTCTGGTGAGCTAGAAGCTTTTGATTCTAGGAAACTCGGATAAGTCAGTAGCTTTGTGAGCACTGAGTGAGTGGGTTTTGGAGCCCAGTGCTTTTTTTTACTTGCCCGCTGGGTGCAAGCTAGGATTAAAGGTGATGGCCCACCAGTTCTTGGCTCTGTTGTTTCATTACTGACTGTCCGAATCAAATGCAAACCTGCATGGGCCAGGCGGCTGTGATGGTGGCTGTGGCTATTGGCCATACACCACAGAAGTGAGGTACAGTACTTTACAACATTTGGGGGTACAGTACTTTACAACAGTGCTAGGGTAACACATAAGTCAAGGCTTGAAGGACAAAGTGAACAAAAAGCCTAGTTGATTAGGAAAATTCTCTACAAAAAAGTTTAACCAACAAATGTGATCATAAGTGTCAGAGTCCTATGTCTGTGGAGGCTCCTTCCAAGTAATACAGGCTGGGGTCAGTGCCTCAGAAATTCCTGGAGAGAGCTTCACTATCAATAGGTTGGGACCCATGCAGCAATGACCTGAAACTCACCGAGAGCCCAGGAAGACCATGTAAGATGAAGGGCGAGGACCAGGCCCCACCTTCTCACCCTGAGCCTCCATGAACTCCTGCTCTTTGTGCCAGCAGCGTAGACGAGCTCCGTGGGGAGCTAGCTGACCCTGAATGCAGAGGGCTAGGCACACAGGAAGTGGATGTCCCCACCCAAGGTGGCGGCCTCCGTCAGGGTCAGGCAGACACCACCACAAAAGAAACAGGGATGGGGGTACAGGCTCCAAACCACAGCAAGACTTCTCAGGTTGGAGGAGGGGCAACAGAAGCACCCTGCCTGTGCTGAAATGCTAAGACGCTAGGAAGGCAGGTCCAACTGAGACCTGTCTTATCTATTCTCACAGAAATCAGCTTTGAAATTAGCAGTACATTGGTGGTACTGAGGACAATTCACTGTTTGAAGGCACTGATAACTCATTTTCTAAGGCTGTTTACTGAGTGACCAAGTCTGACGAGGATAATCATGTGGGACTCAGGCAGTGACAGTGGATTTTCAGGCCTGGGGATGACGCTTCTCTCACCAACTTCTTGTTGAGGTATTGATTCAAATCCTGAGGGACGTTCCCACAGAAACTCTTCAGGGGCAAGAGGACCAGTGTTTAGAGCAGAGGTCCCCAAACTACGGCCTGCGGGCCAAATTGCGGCCACCTGAGGCCATTTATCCGGCCCCTGCCGCACTTCCAGAAGGGGCACCTCTTTCATTGGTGGTCAGTGTATAAAGTACTGTATGTGGCAGCCCTCCAACGGTCTGAGGAACAGTGAACTGGCCCCCTGTGTAAAAAGTTTGGGGACCCCTGGTTTAGAGGGTTCTGTCATTTAGACTCATTTTCATGTGCCTGTATAACACTAAAAATTTAAATAATTAAAATTGAAGCTTGGGAAACTTTAAATCAGAAAAGCCAGGCATGTAAGTAGATTTTAAGGTAATGAGTGGAAATTTCTTACCTGGCAAATTGATTATGTGCCTCTTGTTCTTGGCCCAAAGTAGGAGAGTGCTCTGTTTTTATGTAGATACACGGATCACTGGGTGTGGGTCTTTCCTCCAGAACACAGCCAGAGGCCGAGGCCTCCAGAGGACCGCTGCCATCTTCCGCATGGCTCTGTAGAAGTATCACAATTCCTCTAACAGGGGAAACTACCGCCTGGGAAGACAAAATGAAGTCAAGTTTCAATATTAAACATAGACGATACATTTAGTCAAGAAAGATAAAGATGTGCCATGTTTTATATTTAAGAAGAGACAAAAAGCCTAAAATTAAATTTGTCAGTGAACATGTTACAAAGTAAGATATACGAATGGACAATCAGCACATGAGAAGATGCTCAACATCACCATTTATCAGGCAAATGCTATTTAAAACCACAGTGAAATACCACATCACACCAGCTCAAATGGTTAAACTAAAAAAGGCAGACAACAACAAGAACTGGCAAGGAGGTGGTGATTTTGGAACCCTTAGTATATTGCTGGTGAAACGGACGATGCTACCACCACTCTGGAAAACATCTTGCCAATTTCTTAAAAAACGGATTATGGACCAAGCACTATCAATACCTTACCAATTGGGGGAGAAAGGAAGGCTTACAATCTTATCTCTAGCTGTCCCATCAAAATCGAACACTAAAATAATTTGTTTCTTTTATGGCGCAAAAAAAAACCCAACAAACACAAAAAATCCAAACCAGAGAAAAACCACACTAACCTGGTCGGCTCTTAGCTGGGTCGAGCCATCTTTACATAGCAGAGTTACCACCAGGGCTGCTGTATGTTTGAGCATTTCAATCAGCTGTTTTTTCTCCAAATCATCCAAATACCCGATATCATAGAAATGGTTTCTGAATGCTCTTGAGTTCCCCGAACTCAGGGAGGCTTCCACCTCAACAGCATCTTCTTCTACCGTCATATGTTTACTTGTTTTCTCTGGTGAATTATGACATGTAATATGTTTTCTTTTAAGATTCATGCTTTCTTTATTTTCATGACTTATATATTTTTCTAGGAAATGTTCTCTTTTATGCTCCATTTTCTGTACAACGGAAGTCTCTTGATTATGCTGTGGAATTAGACCACTGGAAGAAGCCAGAGACCCCATGTTCTGTTTTCGGCCAGTGGACAGCTGACCTGTGAGTCTGATACTGGAGGACTGAGGAGAGACCTTGACGGACGCGCTTGATGTCTGGCTTGTGGAAGAATTAAGATCCTATAGAAACATGGAAAGTATTTTATTAGCATATGGATTCACAAGACAAGAGTCTATAAACCAAACTAATTTCTGATAAAACTCATCTAAAGTGGGAAGACAGCTTCCATATTATCTAGGTCCAGCCTTCTAATGAAATGAAATATTTAGTGTCTTGTAGAGCAGTCACTTTTCCAACCCAGGCAGGAGCACATATGTGAATCATGGGCTGGACCAGGCAGGAGTTCAGCAAGTCTGCAACCGCACCCATGTGCTGGAATCGTGCAAGTAATGAGAGATGCCGGGGACACGAATAAGCTGCAGACGTGCAGAAAGCTGAGGGTTAATAACTTACAACTTCTAAGTAAAGGCCACTTATAGAGAAAATAAAATCGCCACAATTATTGGATATGTGAATTTACCCACTAAATATTATTTTAAATATGGCTCATCTCCGCTCCTCCGCATTTTGGCTAAGATCAAGCGTAGTAAAATGTTGCTCTGCAGCAACCCTCTTACGGGCTTAGTCTAGCAACATGCAACATTCATGTGCAGAATCACAGACTAACCGAGTGGGAGAAAACTCATGTCTATCCATTTCACTATAGGACTCTTTTACCGCAAAATGCGATTTTTACTGTTTATTTTTCAGATTTTATGATATACTGTTTGAACAACGGTATACTAATATACCGTTTAAATAACTTTGAAAAAAAAATGTTTTAACACTTGGTCATAGAGTCACAGAAAATTCCAATTTACACTCATTTTTATTGCAGAAAAAATATGGTTTTCAAGAAAAAACCTTCCAAGCATAAAATTATATTAAAAATTCTGTGGAGGTATATACAAGAAAAAGAGTTCATGGAGGCAGGAAAAAAAGTATAAAAATTCAGACTGTCGAAGAATATCTTGCTGAAGTCTTTTTTAAAGGGATGATTATGGATATCAAGTTACCAGAGTACAGTGTGTATTTAGATTTTAGTGGCTATATTCTAGATGATGAGATAACAGTTTCTAATATGTCAAAAGAGTATCGACACCAGAAATCATGTCCTATGAAACTTAAAATTTGTGATGAACCTTGTGAATGTCAACATAAAATATTCTTTTGAGAGAAAGAAAGCAAAACAGGTGTGAAGAGCTCTGCCTCGGAGATCCAGGCAGCGCAGCTTGAGTACCATGGAAAGAGAGCGTTTCCATTCACTTACTAAGGGCTGCATGGTCCTTTCTCTGCCAACGCTGCCTCTCCCTCCACTGCGGGGGTAAATTCTCATTCTAGCAACCCAGGGGCAGGTCCTATTTTCCGATAGGGCGTTGGGATTACATTAAGGTGGAACGGATCTTGAACACTGGTGGTTTGCTTCCCGGTGCATTCCCTTAACCCAGGGGTCGGGAACCTTTCGGCTGAGAGAGCCATGAACGCCACATATTTTATGTAAGACCAACACTTTTAAAGTACAATAAGTCTCTGAATTCTTTTTCTTTCTTTTTTTATTAATTTTAATGGGGTGACATTAATAAATCAGGGTACATATGTTCAAAGAAAACATCTCCAGGTTATCTTATCATTCAATTATGTTGCATACCCATCACCCAAAGTCAAATTGTCCTCTGTCACCTTCTATCTGGTTTTCTTTGTGCCCCTCCCCTCCCCCCTCTCTCTTCCTCTCCCCCTTCCGCCCACCCAGTAACCTCCACACTCTTGTCCATGTCTCATAGTCTCACTTTTATGTTCCACCTATGTATGAAATCATGCTGTTCTAATATTTTTTCTGTTTTACTTATTTCACTCCGTATAATGTTATCAAGGTCCATCCATTTTGTTGTAAATGATCCGATGTCATCATTTCTTATGGCTGAGTGGTACTCCATAGTATATATGTACCAAAGCTTTTTAATCCACTTGTCCTCTGACGGACACTTGGGCTGTTTCCAGATCTTCGCTATTGTGAACAATGCTGCCACGAACATGGGGGCTCATTTCTTCTTTTCGAACAGTGCTATGGTGTTTTAGGGTATATTCCTGAAAGTGGGATAGCTGGGTCGAAAGGCAGTTCAATTTTTAATTTTTTGCGGACTCTCCATACTGTTTTCCACAGTGGCTGCACCAGTCTGCATTCCCACCAGCAGTGCAGGAGGGTTCCCTTTTCTCCACATCCTCACCAGCACTTATTCTGTGTTGTTTTGCTGATGAGCACCAACTGAATTCTTTTTTTTTTTTTTACAGGGACAGAGAGAGAGTCAGAGAGAGGGATAGACAGGGACAGACAGACAGGAACGGAGAGAGAAGAGAAGCATCAATCATCAGTTTTTTGTTGCGACACCTTAGTTGTTCATTGATTACTTTCTCATATGTGCCTTGACTGTGGGCCTTCAGCAGACCAAGTAACCCCTTGCTCAAGCCAGTGACCTTGGGTCCAAGCTGGTGAGCTTTTTGCTCAAGCCAGATGAGCCCAGCTTGAGCTGGCGACCTTAGGGTCTCGAACTTGGGCCCTCCGCATCTCAGTCCGACACTCTATCCACTGCGCCACCGCCTGGTCAGGCTCTGAATTCTTTTTAATAATGTTGTTATGCTGTTGCTAACCAATGATGAATAAAGTACTTCTTACGATTAATGCGACTTCTGGTGCTGCATGGTTTTGCTGATGGCTTTGTAGTCTGGCTGATACATGGTGAGGTTAAGCTTCATGCAGGCATTGAGACTTCCATCTGTTAAACGTGATTGTAGGTTGGTGTTGGGCAGATAAAATATATTATGCTCACTCTGTTAAAGATGGCGCTGCCCACGTGGAAGTTTGTTGATACTAATGTGTGTTCTGGAACAGCTGTGGGCAGGCCGGGTCGTTATAGCCTAAGGCTTAGTTTAAGAGTAAGCTCTTCCCCACACCCTTGACTGATTGGATGATGTAGGGTGGTGCACTCTCATGAGGAATCCCATTATACAGAGACTTCCTTGTTTGTAAAATTGGATTAAAGGTTTTGATTCTATGGTATAAAGTGGGGAGACCAGTAGCTTGATCTCTCTCTTGGTTCCGGAGTTTCTGAGGTTAGTATTAGAGAGGAGAGCAGATGAGGCCACATGGAGGCCAGGAGAAGCAGCCAAGATGGCAGAATGCTGAGGGAGAAGCCAGTTTGTTAAGAGTTTGAGCTGGAGGAGATGGGGAACAGAGGTGAATAAGTCTGGTGAGCTGGAAAGCTTTGATGCTAGGAAACTCGGATAAGTCAGTAGCTTTGTGAGCACTGAATGTGTGGGTTTTGGAGCCCAGTGTGTGTTTTTGCTTGCCCGCCGGGTGCAAGCTAGAAAAGCTGATGGCTCACCAGTTCTTGGCTCCTGTGTTTCATTACCAACTGTTCGAATCCATTGCGAACCTGCACGGGTCAGGCTGCTGTGATGGTGGCCGTGACTACTGGCTTTACAGTTGGTCTTAACGTTCTTTAGATGTGAGAAAGACTGCTCACATGCATACGCAGAGCCAAACATTGTCATTACAGCAATACTCATGTGCTGCAGTGTGTGGTATGTGATAGGAAGCACATTCCAAGTATTAACAATCAGCTGGTACACGAGTTGAAGTTTTTTCATTTCTTCCCACCTGTGTTTGCTCGCCAACTCTGCTTGCTGTCGTGCAAGTCTTTCCAAATCTTCATTCAGTGACTTAAACTTATTCACCCATATGTCTGAGACCTTGAGGTCAGCAGCTTGTAGCTCAAAATCTCTGACGGAGACACCGGGGATGTAACTCAGGTCGACGCTGTCCACTGCAGACTCGTGTGGATGGGTGATGAACTTAAAAAGACGAGTGCGCCCACGAAATTCTCCAAAGTGTGCTTTGAATGACTGCAGGAGATTAGATGTGAAGCCCGCTAGCTGCTGGAGATCAAGATGTTGAGCAGGGTCACTTGCTGTGCATGCATCTTTAAACTCTCCCAGTTTTTCAAAGTGTAGTAAACGACCTGTTTCAATGTCAGCCAATGACATTGAAAAAACAAAAAGAGTTCCAGCTTGTTTTCAAATGCAAACACTGCTTGTTGAAGGGATAAGACTGTATTTCCAAAGCCTTGCATTTTCACACTGAGCTGGTTCAGATGTTCAGTCATGTCCACAAGATAGTAGAACTTCAGGAGCCACTCAGTGTTAGCTAACTCAGGATGCTCGATGTTTTTCATTTCAAGAAAAGTCTGGATTTCACTCAGACAAGCCACAAAACAGCTGAGCACCTTCCCTCTTGACCAGTGGTTCTTAACCTTTTTTGAGGTACCGAACCCACCAGTTTCATATGCGCATTCACCGAACCCTCCTTTGGTAATAAATAAAATATGATTTTTTTTCCAAATTCAAGACGTAGGTATATGTTTTTTTACTGGTGCACAAAATGAGCCATGCATGAACATCACCTTGCTCAAAGAACAAAACCAACAAAGTGCATGAACTAACTCACAACAAATTACGGTATTACTTTATTCTGGCCTCTGCGGCAGAGGCTTCTCCGAACCCCTGAGACCGACTCGTCGAACCCCTAGGGTTCAATAGACCCCAGGTTAAGAACCACTGCTCTTGACAAACAACGCACATTGCTGTGCAGAAGCAGACCAGGATAATTATTCCCAACTTCATCCAGCAGTGTTTTAAACTGGCGATCATTTAAAGCTCGGGCAACAATAAAGTTGACCACTGAATGACCAGCGACATCACCTCACCAAGCTGCTCGCCACACATCTGAGCATAAAGCGCCTCCTGATGTAGGATGCCGTGAAAACTTAGGATGGGTCCCTTTTCATGTTCACGAAGAAGCACTACGAATCCTGTTTATACCCACCATGCACGGAGCACCATCAGTACACACCGAAATAAGTTTATCCATCGGTAGATTTTTTTCTTTAGGAAACTCAGTGAAAGATTTGAATAAATCCTCCCCTCTTGTTGTCTCTTTCATAGGCAAAACAGCAAGACTTTCCTCACGTGGTGTGTCACCGACAGCATACCTTGCAATCACGCTGAACTGGGATAAATGGTTTATGTCTGTTGACTCATCCAAGTGAGAGAAAAGAATGGTGCTGCATTTATGTCCTTCATTTGTGTTGCCTCAATTTGATTTGCCATCATGATGGTACGATCGTGAACAGTTCTTGCCGACAGAGGCATGTCTTTATTTATTTGATTATCTTGTCTGTATCCGAAAAGTCATCAAAAAGTTCATTGGCAACATCAAGCAGGAATGTTTTGGCATATTCCCCATCTGTGAACAGCTTTCCGTTTCTCACAATTGATAAAGCACCAGCAAAGCTAGCCGAATTCCAGTTACCTTGTTGGGTCCAAACACGGAGTTGCTGCTGACTAGCTTGCACTCTGCACAGTAGCCCTTGACATGCTTTCTTCCTGATGTTCCCTGCTGTATATTTTGATGCAAATGTAGTATGGCCTGTGTCGAAGTGCTGCTTTATATTTGACTGTTTCATCGATGCAATTTTATCATTGCATATTAGACACACTGCAAAACTTGCTCTCTCTACAAAGGTTAATTCCTCTGTCCATTCCTGCTGAAAAGTACGGTACTCCTCACCTTTTTTTCTTTTAGCCATCTTCTTCGTCAAAAGGGTTTCTGCAATTAGCTAGCTGACTACTTGATTAAAAGGAGGGAAGTTTATTTCCTGACCTCACAATGACCCATGTACCTTACGCATTATCCAATTAAAATTTGGTGTTGTCCCGGAGGACAGCTGTGATTTGTTCCAGCCACCCACAACCATGAACATGAGCGGTAGGAAATGAATGGATTGTGATACATGAGAATGTTTTATATTTTTAATGTTATTATTATTTTTATTAAAGATTTGTCTGCGAACCAGATGCAGCCATCAAAAGAGCCACATCTGGCTCGCGAGCCATGGGTTCCCGACCCCTGCCTTAATCACTATGCTGCCTCTACCACTCACTGTTTCATGTTCAGGCCTTTGGTGATATGATCTCTCCCATCTCTCCCCTCAAGCCAAAACCATGTGACTTACCTGCTATGAATGTTATACCCTTTTCTCTTGAACTTCTCTTTATTTCCACTACCCTCAAAGTTCCAAGCTTGCTTCCCTTAACCTGAAACGTTTTCTCAAAAGTCCTTTCCCCATTCTCCTAATCAGCATTTAGATCTCAACTCAGGTATAATTTTTATAATGGAAAGAAAGACATCCTAGACTCCTCTCCTTACCACCACCCAGAAAAAAAAACAAATTGAAACAGCCCGAAGCCTGGCTTAGAGGTCTCTCCTGACTGTTCCCAGAACACTCAGAACTGACTTCTGTCATGGCACTTAATGACACTGCATGGTAGAGACCCTCTGTACTTCCCGTCTTCCTCTCCCTCTCATATGAACTAAACCAAACACTCCTGGAGAACAGGAACTCCCGTCACACACACTTTTCTAAACCATCATACCCAGTGTCTAGCATACAGCAGGCATTTAATAAGTATTTGTTGAATAAGTAAAGGTTATCTGTTAAGCATTATTCAGATCTGTAATGATTTACCTTTTTTTCCAGTGCTTGATCCTTCCCATCTTCAAGTAGTATGGAATATGAAGATTTAACACTGGATTTGTTTACCACTTCTGCAGCTTTTAAAAACACAAAAAGGAAACACAAGGCATTTAAGAAACATTGAAATCTAAGTTATATAATTAGTAAACATTCACAACAGCCTCTACAATCTTGCTCTTTACTCATTATTTACTTTAAAAAAAAACCATAATAAAATTCACAGCCAAAATGCCTATGATCATTGTAGCAAACATCTATCTTCAGGTTAGCCAGAAGCAGATCTGTGTAATCTGAAAATGTTTACTAAAAGTCACTACCTGCCTGACCAGGTGGTGGCGCAGTAAATAGAGCATCGGACTGGGACGCGGAGGATCCAGATCTGAAACTCCAAGCATGCCAGCTTGAGCACGGGTTCATCTGTTTTGAGCAAGGCTCACCAGCTTGAGCACAAGGTTGCTGACTCAAGCAAGGGGTAACTCAGTCTGCTGTAGCCCCCCGGCCAAGGCACATAAGAAAGCAATAATGAACAACTAAGGTGCTACAACTAAGAATTGATGCTTCTCATCTCTCTCCCTTCCTATCTATCCCTTTCTCTGATTCTGTCTCTGTCACACACACAAAAAAAGTCACTACCTGGGCCCTGGCCAGATGGCTCAGTGGTAGAGCATTGACCTGGCATGTGGAAGTCCTAGATTTGATTCCCAGTCAGGGCACACAGGAGAAGCAACCATCTGCTCCTCCTTCCCTCTTCTCTCTCTCTTTCTCTCTTCTCCTCCTGCAGCCATGGCTTGATTGAGTGTGTGGCTTTGTGGAGCCTCTGCCTCAGGAGCTAAAAATAGCTCAGTTGCAAGCATCGGGGCCAGATGAACAGAGCAACAGCCCAGAGGGTGTCACTGGGTGGATCCTGGTTGGGGCTCATGCTTGAGTCTGTTTATCTCCCCTCCTCTCACTTAAATTAAAAAAAAAAATCACTATCTGGTATTTATATTTGAAAACTTGATTCTGAAAACCCCTGTAAGAAATCTTGTAAGAATTAAAGGTTTGAGGAAATTCTTAGACTGAATAATATTGCAATGAAACAATTAGACAGTAAAACATCATTAATAAAAACTTCTGATTTTAATTTTGCTTTATTTTGTTGTTTATCTTATTGATTTTAAGAAAGAAAGGAAGGGAAAGAGACAGAGACAGGAACCTTGTCTGCTCCCATGTGTGCCCTGACCAGGGATCAAACCTGTAACCTTAGTGTTTTGGGACAATTCTCTAACTAACTGAGCTATCTGGCCAGGGCAATTTTGCTTTAATTTTTAATAAGCCTGGACTGAACAGTAAGTGATGGAATCTGGATTCAACCCCAGGCTATATGACTCAGGAGTCTGTGCTCATAACCACTATGATATACATTCTTTCTACAGCAACAAGAATCCAGAAATGCAAATACAGGGCAATCTTTCATTTATAATAGAAAAAAGGTTTTTACAAGAAAGGGACAAGCCTGACCAGATGGTAGCACAGTGGATAGAGCATCTGGCTGGGATGCGGAAGACCCAGGTTCGAGACCCCGAGGTCACCAGCTTGAGCGCGGGCTCATCTGGTTTAAGCAAAGCGCACCAGCTTGGACCCAAGCATGGCTCTAGCAAGGGGTGGCTCGGTCTGCTGAAGGCCCGCAGTCAAGGCACATGTGAGAGAGCAATCAATGAACAACTATGGTGTCGCAACGGCAATGAGAAATTAATGATTGATGCATCTCATCTCTCTCTGTTCCTGTCTGTCTGTCCCTATCTATCCCTCTCTCTGTTCCTGTCTGTCTGTCCCTATCTATCCCTCTCTCTGACTCTCTCTCTGTCCCTGTAAAAAAAAAAAAAGAAAGAAAGGGACAAGTCACTCAATGATGAAAACTAATAAAATGGTCCCTGGCTGGTCAGCTCAATTGGTTAGAGCATCATCCCCAAAGCACCAAGGTTATGAGTTTGATCCCTGGTCAGGACACATGAGGGAAGCAAACAATGTGCACGGCTAAGTGGAACAACACACGAATGCTTCCCTCCCTCCCTCTCCCTCTCTCTCTCTCTCTCTCTCTCCCCCCTAAGGTCAATCAATAAGCTTCTGAAATCTTATAAAATGGCATAAAACAAGATCTATACAAATGAAAAGACAGCATTGGGATACACACAAAATGTTTAACTCTTCTAAACTGAATATAGTTTTAATTAGAGACCTTATAGTGCTCTTTTAATTGAATAAAACAACTTCAAAGTACATATGAAATGTTAAATATCTGAAAATAGACAAGAAAAGTTAAAAAAATAAAAGACTTGCCGTGCCAGATTATCAGAACACAGTATATAGCCGCTGTAATCCAATCCACATCGTATTTGAATATGAAGAGAAGAAAAGATCTCTTGATCAAATGAGACAATCCAGAAACTAAATCCATGATTTATGAGACTTTTAATATACAACAAAGATGGTGTTTCAATAAAGTAGCAAAGGACCCATTAAGAAACAGAGATCGTACCGCCTGACTGGCGGTGGCACAGGGGTAGATAGAGCATTGAACTGGGACACTGAGGCCCCAAGTTCAAAACACCAAGGTTACCAGCAAGTTGAGTGCAAGTTCACCAGCTTGAGCATGAAACCATCAACATGATGCCAAGGTCCCTGGCTTGAGCCCAAAGGACAGTGGCTTGAAGCCCAAGGTTGCTGGCTTGAGCAAGGGGTCACTGGCTCAGCTGGAGCCCCCTTAGTCAAAGCACATAGGAGAAGCAATCAAAAACAACTGAAGTGCCGCAACTACGAGTTGATGCTTCTCATCTCTCTCCCTTCCTGTCTTTCTCTCTAAAACAAGAAAAAAAAAGAAGAAAAGAAATAGGGATAGTATAACTAGCACCGTTGCTAAAAGAAAATAATACATTGAGAAAACTACTTGGGATAAAACAACAAAGGGTTAATACCTATATTCTACAACTAGTCTCATACATTGACAGAAAGAAGACAACTTAATAGAAAAATATGCAAAAGAAGCAGTAATACACAAAATAGCAAATCCAAAAAGCAAATAAACATGATAGAATGGCTCAAACTCACTAACAGTCAGGGAAATGAAAATTAAATATAATTGGAGAGGATGGGGATAGGTTAAAATGTGGGTATAGTAGGTCCTCACTTAATATTGTCAATAGGTTCTGTGACTTTGAAGAAAACCCATTATACCTTAGGCTTATTGCTATAGAAAAGAGTTAAGTTCCTGTGACACTTCATCAAAGTGATAAAAAAAAAAAAAACGACGTTGAGGACCTCTAGTTAGAATCCTTTTGCAAAGCAGCTGTCAACACTTACTAAAATTAAAAATGCATGCATCATCACATTTGGGAGTTGGGAAAATAGTCAACTGACCCATGGGGAGCAAAGATGGGCTTCTTGGGTGCTTCTAATGTTCTTGATCTGGGGGAAGGTGACGGATGTTCAGTTTGTGAAATTAATTCTGAGCTGTAAACTTAGGAGCTGTGTGTGGGTGTGCATCTGTAATGTCAATAAAAACAAACAGATTTAAAAGATGTAAATCATCTAACCAAACAAACTCACTCCTGGCTATCTGTTTCATAGAAACATATACAACAGTAAATAGGTTTAAATCAAAACGTTTACGGTGGTATTGCTTTATAGCAAGGACTGAAAACAGATATCAAAAAAGAAGGAAGTCGATGAATAAATTATGTAACATCCACACCATGAAGCGATAGCCATTTAAAAGAATGACTTAGACCTGTAACAGCTAATTTGAAGAAGCAGAAATCAGTGAATACGATCCCCCTTTTTTTCTCATGCACACGAGAGGTGGGGGACAGACAGGGACAGACAGGAAGTAAGAGAGATGAGAAGCATCAAGTCTTTTTTGTGGCACCTTAGTTGTTCATTGATTATATTCTCCTATGTGCCTTGACTGCAGGGCTCCAGACGAGTCAGTGACCCCTCGCTCAAGCCAGCAACCCTGGGCTCAAGCCAGTGACCTTGGGGTCATGCCTACGATCCCAAGCTCAGGTCAGTGACCCCTGTGCTCAAGCTTACAACCTTGGGGTTTCACACCTGATTCTCAGCATCCAGGCCAATGCTCTATCCACCTGGTCAGGTAATATATGAACCCATTTTTATTCTTTTTTTTTTTAAGTGAGAAGAGGGGAGGCGGAGAGACAGACTCCCACATGTGCCCCAACCAGGATTCATCAGGAAAGCCTCCTACTGGTGGTGCTCTGCCCATCTAGGGAAGTTGCTTTGCACCTGAGCTATTTTTAGCACCTGAGGTGGAGGCTCCACAGAGCCATTCTCAGTTCCGGGAGGGCGGGGGGGCTCTCCCAAACCAATCAAACCATGGCTGCGGGAGAGGAAGAGAGAGAAGGGGGGGGGTTGAAAAGCAGATGGGTACTTCTCCTGTGCGCCCTGACTGGGAATCAAATCCAGGACATCCACATGCTGGGCTGATGCTCTACCACTGAGCCAACCAGCCCGAGCCTCCCATTTTTCAAATCAATTATCAAACCTCATTTGTGTTCATGAATATGTTATACATGTACACTGGCACATATCTTGCCGAGGGTAGCCATCTAGGAGATGGTTCATGTTCAGAAGGGTTACTGGGGACTGCTCTCAGAATCAATGTCTGCAGGGGAGTGAAGGCAAAGAGGACTGAACCGAGATGCAGTTGCTACAAAGGCCTGTTCTGGAGCTGATGTGGCCCTGGCAGAATTGTCCCCTGTTGGGTCTAGGAAGCTGGGCCTTTATACCCAGCACCAATCAGTCACTGAACTGGTTGCTCCTAGGAAAGCAATGTGCCATTGAGCCAAGCAGCTCTTTGCAGCTGAGGCAGTCAGCAGGAGGCGCTGTGCTATGAGCAGTCCACCCGCAGGACCCAGCCCTGGTGCTCACTGCAGCCCTACCTGGCAGCTCACTACCTGTTACTCACAACCACTTGCTTCAGATGCATTCTGGAAAACCTACCTCAGGATTCTGGTGGACTTCTTTCTAAAGAAAACTTTTAAAAGAAAAGATAATGGCACTGCTACTTGTCTCAAAGTTGCAAATGATATTCATCTCTCTCCTCCATGACCCATCTTAAGGTCCCCTCGCCCTGGCTGAGCACCTCTGCTGATCTAGATAGCTTCTGGATGCAGTGACCAAACCCTCATCCCTGAGCGGCTTAAGCCCCTGGTCACCATGCCCTTCTCATGCTATGATTGTTGTATGTGCTATGAAATTTGGACAGGGGCCCAAAAGGTGACCAATCATATCACCTGGTGACAAGTATATGCTTCCCTGCCCCCATTATGTAACAGCAGCCTGGACGGAGATGACATTCCTTGCCTGCCAGTCTCTTCACATAAGGAACTTGAAATGACTGGGCCGAAGCTGAGCTTGGAATTGAATGGTACTCTTCCTGTGCCCCTGCTGGCTGCCCCTGTGAAATCAGGACAACCTGCGGAACCCAGTGTTGGTAGGCAAGGCCACTCTCCCTTCCTCTTTTTGGTTTATGTACATAATTATACACATGGGGACACTTCACCCTGTTATGGTCGCTGATGTCCAGTGTCCACTGGACCCTGGAGGATCCTGCTCCATCACTGCAGGGCATAATACCCAGGCTGGCACTTGAGCCGTGCCTGCTACAGGCCACTCCGCCACTCCATCAGGCTGTTTACGAGTATGTGGCTGGTGGGAGCCCGTGGGTCCCATGATCATGCGTCCACTGCAGCTCCTCTGCTGTAAAGTGGGTACCCATGTCTGACACAATACTAAGTGGGACTGTGTGTCAGTTGACCAAACACTCTGAACCTTGAATGACAGAGCTCACTGAGGCCCTGCAAACTTATGTCTAGAACATGTCCTTGCCACTCTCGATCAATCTCTGTACCTTTGGGGGCACAGAGGTTGTGAGGTCAACTTGCTAGTAAGTAACTGGCTCTTCCTCTCAAGGGGTGGCAATTCAGCGTTTGGTCTACGTTGGAAGGTTGGACATTCAGCGACACAATACCTAGATCGGCAGTGGCGAGTGGGAGCGCATTCTGCGGGACGCACACACAGCCTCCATCTGGCCCCAGAGCCCTGGATGCCTGTACTGGGATAGCAGATAGCAGAGGCTGGTAGACATAAACTGGCCAAGTCTAGTTTTGTTCCTTCCTTCAGCGCTCTACCTTAGGTAGCTGATATTACCATAATCTTTATACTTCTCTTTACTCTTTGGTAGCTAATGTCATTACTAGTTGAAATACTTTAAATACTCCCTGTTCCCTGATTAATCCTTCTACTCATATACTCCATTAGCAGGCCTAGTATTTCTTGGCCTGGTTCCGTCTAGTCGAGAGGGCAGTTCCCAAGGGAGCATGAATTCTTTTTCAAGACAAAGCCTCTGTGTTGTCTTCAAGCTGGGGGTGGGGCACTAGCAGTTAGCAGGGGAGTGGACACTTTTGCAGGTGCCAGAGATGTGTGGGATTCAAGATTTGAATGTACTGATCCACATCACAGAGTGGTCCCTCTTCCTGACCAAGGCCCTGACCGTGAGGCAGCACCCCTACCAGGGTTGAGGAGCAATCCAACCTGCGCTGGAGTTCCACAAGTCCTAGGACTACGTACTGGACTGTGGCTACAGGTGGCCTCTTTTTAGGCAACAAGGGGAACCTTCTAGTTATTACATTTAGCCTTTAATTGTTAAGTGATCACCCTCAGTCTTTGTCTTCTTCCAAACGATCTACGTATTATTCCCAACTACAGCCACTAATTCTATTGTTATCCATGTAGTCACATCCCAGCAGCCAGGCAGAATCTTCCACTGGTAGAGACCAGCCACCTCTAGTGAAAGTTTTCATTTTTATTTGATTTGAAAGAGCAAGGAAAGGAGAGAGAAGGGGGAAGGGAGAGAGAGAGTGACGGGAAGGGAGAGACAAGTATCAACTAGTTTTTCACTTGTTCCATTTATTTGTGTACTCATTGATTGCTTCTCCTAGGTGCCCTGACTGAGGGTCGAACCCATGATCTCTGGCGTGTGCGGTCAATGCTTTATCCATTGGGCAACCTGACCAGAGCCCCTAGTGAAAGTTTTAACTGCACTGCTGCCATTTGTATTCCAACCACAACTGTGATGAAGTCATCAGTGCCAGCCTGAGGACTACCAAACTCCAAACACCACGGACGCTCTCACACAGCTCTCCCTGCACCAATTGCAGAACCAGACTGGGTTGTGTCTGCAGGGAGTTTCAGGGTGAGGGAGGGGCTGGGGAGCAGAGCAACAGTTAAAGCACCCAAAACACTTCACAGTAAGTTCTCTAAACTGAGCAGCACTTGCATCAAATGCATGACTTCCAATAAGGCTTTTTGATGATGGAAGAAGTATTTGAGCAGATCCTTGTAAAAATTCTGATTTCACCCCTCAGTTGTGAGTGAAGGAGAGAAAAAAAATGGGTAAGTAGCCTGACCAGGTGGTGGCGCAGTGGATAGAGCATCTGACTGGGATGCGGAGGACCCAGGTTCAAGACCCCGAGCTTGCCAGCTTGAGCACGGGCCCATCTGGCTTGAGCAAAAGCTCGTCAGCTTGGACCCAAGGTCGCTGGCTCCAGCAAGGGATGGCTCGGCCTGCTGAAGGCCCGCGGTCAAGGCACATGTGAGAAAGCAATCAATGAACAACTAAGGTGTTGCAACGGCAACGAAAAACTAGTGATTGATGCTTCTCACCTCTCTCCATTCCTGTCTGTCTATCCCTATCTATCCCTCTCTCTGACTCTTTCTCTGTCCCTGTAAAAATAAAAATTAAAAAAAATGGGTAAGTAGAAAGTTGAAAATGTCACAGGTTTGGAAGTTACCATCAAATCTGAATGGGGCAAAAAAGAGGGACAGAGCAAGGAAGAGAGCTGAGCTCCTTCTAACGCAGGCAAGACCAAAGTGGTAACAAACTGAAGGCAAACAGCAATTAGAAAACCACTGTGAATCCAAGGAAGAGAGAAAACAGCCCTGAATCAGGGCAGTGCAAACTGACATCCAGCATCTGGCAGGGTTTGCTGTGATTGGACATACCAGTTTTATGTTTATTGGGTAGAAATAAAAAGGATATAAATTATTTACCCATATACTCTTGACTAGAATGACTATAATAAAATAGATCTATTGTGTCATTTTACAATTTTCATCTCCTGGAAATTGCAAAGATTTCCAGGAGATGAGAATAAAACATTTCACATGAAAGAATCAGATCTTTTTTTTCTTTTTACAGGGACAGAAAGAAAGTCAGAGAGAGGGATAGATAGGGACAGACAGACAGGAACGGAGAGAGATGAGAAGCATCAATCATCAGTTTTTTATTGCGACACCATAGTTGTTCATTGATTGCTTTCTCATATGTGCCTTGACCATGGGCCTTCAGCAGACCGAGTAACCCCTTGCTCAAGCCAGCGACCTTGGGTCCAAGCTGGCGAGCTTTTTTTTGCTCAAGCCAGATGAGCCCGCGCTCAAGCTGGCAACCTTGGGGCCTCGAACCTGGGTCCTCCACATCCCAGTCTGACGCTCTATGCACTGCGCCACCACCTGGTCAGGCGAAAGAATCAGATCGTAACAAATATCTACCTTTAGGGCCCTCAAACTCATAATTTGCAATGTCTGTAAAAATATTTTTATTTTACTGGAAAACACCATATTCACCTATAAGCTTTATCAAGTTAAAATAAAAAAGAATCTGGATAAATGTATACTAGAAAACATTACTTGATCTCTATAGATACTTAGACAAAACAGATATATAATCTAATAAACATGTGCTTAATCATAAGCATAATCATAGCGCCAGGTCAGCTGACAGCCTTGAAAACATACTGATAAACTCCTCCCCCAGTATTTACCGAAGACTTTCAGTGGCATTATTGAACAATAAAATGACAATGAAAATTCAAATCAAATAAACTCTATTGCAAATTTAGTTTAAAGGTGGATGAGTTGGGATAAAAAGCTAAACTACTAGTCACAAAAGACCCAATAATAAAATACAATGGCTTAAAGAACAAAAAGTTAAGTTTATTTCTCTCAGGTTGAGCTGAGTGGCCTCAGCTGGTGGTGCAGCTGTTTCATGAAGCCACTCTGGGACCCAGGCTCCTTCCCGCACATTGTTCCACAATCCTCTTGGACACTGTTATCATTTGCAGGGTTGGAAAGGAGTCAATTCCAGGTTCCAACTGGAGGGAAGGCAGGCTGAATCTTTTCAGGCCTAAACTAGAAACAAAATGCGCACCCCACAGACAAGAACCTGCCACCTGGCCACACCTGACTGTAAGAAGACTGAGATCCAATCAAAAGACATAGGGTAGCTGCATGGATAAAGAAACAGGACCCATACATATGCTGTCTACAAGAGACACACCTTAAAACAAAAGATGCACATAGACTGAAGGTACAAGGATGGAAAAAAATATTTCATGCAAATGGAAATGAAAAAAAAGTGGGGGTAGCAGTACTTATATCTGACAAAATGGACTTTAAAACAAAGGCTGTAGTAAGAGATAAAGAAGGACACTACATAATGATAAAGGGAACACTTCAACAGGAAGATATAACTATTATAAATATCTACGCACCAAATATAGGAGCCCCAACATACATAAAGCAGACTTTGATGGATATAAAGGGCGAAATTAACAGCAATACTATCATAGTAGGGGATTTCAATACCCCACTAACAACACGGGATAGATCCACAAGAAAGAAAATTAATAAAGAAATAGCAGACTTAAAGGATACACTAGATCAACTTGATTTAATAGATATCTTCAGAACTTTTCACCCTAAAGCAGTAGAATATACATTCTTCTCAAGCGCTCATGATACGTTTTAAAGGATAGATAGGATAGACCACATGTTAGGACACAAAAATGGTCTCAATAAATTTAAGAAGATTGAAATCATATCAAGCATTTTCTCTGATCACAATGCCATGAAACTAGAAATTAACCACAAAAGAAAAATGGAAAATACTCAAACACTTGGAAACTAAATAGCATGATATTAAAAAATGAATGGATTAACAATGAGATCAAAGAAGAAATAAAAAGGTTTCTAGAAACAAATGATAATGAGCATACATCAACTCAAAATTTATGGGACACAGCAAAAGCAGTACTTAGAGGGAAGTTTATTGCACCACAGGCATATCATAAGAAGCTAGAAAAAGCTCAAATAAGCAACCTGACCCTGCATCTAAAAGAACTAGAAAAACAACAGCAAATAAAACCCAGGACCAGTAGAAGGAAGGAAATAATAAAGATCAGAGCAGAAATAAATGGCACAGAGGCTAAGGAAACAATACAGAGGATCAATGAAACCAGAAGCTGGCTCTTTGAAAAGGTAAACAAGATTGATGAACCTTTAACTAGACTCACCAAGAAAAAAAGAGAGAGGACTCAAATAAATAAAATTAGAAAGGACAGTGGAGAAATAACAACTGACACAACAGAAATACAAAGCATTGTAAGAAAATACTATGAAGAACTCTATGCCAATAAATTAGACAATCTAGGTGAAATGGACAAATTTCTTGAATCATATAATCTTCCAAAAATCAATCTGGAAGAATCAGAACACCTAAACAGACCAATTACAACAAATCAGATCGAAACAGTTATCAAAAAACTTCCAAAAAAGAAAAGTCCTGGGCCTGATGGCTTCACAAATGAATTCTATCAAAAATTCAAAGAAGAACTAACTCCTATCCTCCTCAAGCTATTTCAAAAAATCCAAGAGGAAGGAAGACTTCCAAACTCCTTTTATGAGGTGAGCATAATTCTGATCCCAAAACCAGGCAAAGACAACACAAAGAAAGAAAATTATAGGTCTATATCCCTGATGAATTTAGACGCTAAAATTCTCAACAAAATATTAGCCAACCGGATCCAGCAATATATGAAAAAAATCATACACCACGATCAAGTGGGATTTATTCTGGAGAGGCAAGGCTGGTTCAATATTTGTAAATCAATCAATGTGACTCATCACATAAACAAAAGGAAGGACAAAAATCACATGATAATTTCAATAGATGCACAAAAGGCATTTGATAAAATCCAGCACCCATTCATGCTCAAAACTCTCAGTAAAGTGGGAATACAGGGAACATTCCTTAACATGATAAAGGCCATCTATGACAAACCCACAGCAAACATGATACTAAATGGACAAAAATTAAAAGCAATCCCCTTAAGATCAGGAACCAGGCAGGGGTGCCCCCTTTCACCACTTTTATTCAACATAGTTCTGGAAGTCCTAGCTACAGCAATCAGACAAGAAGAAGAAATAAAAGGCATCCAAATTGGAAAAGAAGAAATAAAACTGTCATTATTTGCAGATGATATGATATTGTATATAGAAAACCCTAAAGTCTCAGTCAAAAAACTACTGGGCCTTATAAATGAATTCAGCAAGGTGGCAGGATATAAAATTAATACTCGGAAATCAGAGGCATTTCTATATACCAACAATGAACTGTCAGCAAAAGAAATTAAGGAAACAATCCCCTTCACTATTGCAGCCAAAAAAATAAAGTACCTAGGAATAAATTTAACCAAGGAGGTTAAGGACTTGTACTCGGAAAATTATAAAACATTGATAAAAGAAATCAAGGAAGATACAAACAAGTGGAAGCATATACCATGCTCATGGCTAGGAAGAATAAACATCATTAAAATGTCTATATTACCCAAAGCAATTTATAAATTCAATGCAATACCAATTAAAATTCCAATGACATATTTCAAAGATATAGAACACATATTTCAAAAATTTATATGGAACCAAAAAAGAACACGAATAGCCTCAGCAATCTTAAAAAGAAAAAATAAAGCAAGAAGTATCACTCTTCCGGAAATCAAGATTTACTACAAGGCCATTGTACTCAAGACAGCCTGGTACTGGCATAAGAACAGGCACATAGATCAACGGAACAGAACAGAGAACCCAGAAATAAACCCACACCTTTATGGACAACTGATATTTGACAAAGGAGGAAAGAACATACAATGGAGTAAAGACAACCTCTTTAACAAATGGTGTTGGGAAAACTGGACATCTACCTGCAAAAAAATGAAACTAGACCATCAACTTACACCATTCACAAAAACAAACTCAAAATGGATAAAAGACTTAAACATAAGCCGTGAAACCATAAGCATCTTAGAAGAAAACATAGGCAGCAAGCTCTCTGACATCTGTAGCAGCAATATATTTGCCGATTTATCTCCACGGGCAAATGAAATAAAAGGCAAAATAAACAAATGGGACTATATCAGACTAAAAAGTTTTTGCACAGCTAAAGACAATAAGAACAGAATAAAAAGACAAACCACACAATGGGAGAACATATTTGACAGCATGTCTGATAAGGGGTTAATAACCAAAATTTATAAAGAACTTATAACACTCAACACCAGGAACACAAACAATCCAATCAAAAAATGGGCAAAAGAAATGAATAGAAATTTCTCCAAAGAGGACATACAGATGGCCAATAGGCATATGAAAAAATGCTTAACATCACTAATCATTAGAGAAATGCAAATTAAAACCACAATGAGATATCACCTCACACCAGTCAGAATGGCACTCATCAGCAAAACAACACAGAATAAGTAAGTGCTGGCGAGGATGTGGAGAAAAGGGAACCCTCCTGCACTGCTGGTGGGAATGCAGACTGGTGCAGCCACTGTGGAAAAGTTTGGAGATTCCTCAAAAAATTCAAAGTCGAACTGCCTTTTTATCAGCTATCCCACTTATAGGAATATACCCTAAAACACCATAGCACTGTTCGAAAAGGAGAAATGCGCCCCCATGTTCGTGGCAGCATTGTTCACAATAGCACAGATCTGGAAACAGCCCAAGTGTCCGTCAGAGGACGAGTGGATTAAAAAGCTTTGGTACATATATACTATGGAATACTACTCAGCCATAAGAAATGATGACATCGGATCATTTACAACAAAATGGATGGACCTTGATAACATTATACGGAGTGAAATAAGTAAATCAGAAAAAAAAACTGAGAACAGCATGATTTCATACATAGGTGGGACATAAAAGTGAGACTGAGACATGGACAAGAGTGTGGTGGTTACGGGGTGGGGGGAGGGAGGGGAGGGGCACAAAGAAAACCAGATAGAAGGTGACAGAGGACAATTTGACTTTGGGTGATGGGTATGCAACATAATTGAATGATAAGATAACCTGGAGATGTTTTCATTGTACATATGTACCCTGATTTATTGGTGTCACCCCATTAAAGTTAATAATAAAAAAAAGTCAAAAGTGAAAAAAAAAGACTGAGCCATGCAGTCTGATCATGCGACTCAGAAGGGGAGAGGGAAGGACAGACTCCAGTGTGGGAAATGAGTATTTGGAGCAATACAAAATGATAGTGTTTAGAAAGTGAGAAGTGGTTGCCATAACAAGTCAGAATAATGGTGACTGCTGAGCATGGAGCGGGTTCTAAGTGAGAAGGAAATTTTAAGGTGCTGGCAATGTAAGTAGTAATTACATGAAGTCCTCTTTATTTGAATTTGTTAAGCTGCACTTTTAGATTTTGCATCTTGTAGTTTTTCACAGAGAAGGGTTTTTAGTAAAAGGTGAAAGATTTATTCGCTCTGAAGAGAAACCAGAGTACGAGAAGGGTTTTTAAAATAAAACGTTTTACACAGTCCAATCCTTTGCAAGTTTATACAGCCTGACCTGTGGTGTTGTAGTGGATAATGCATCAACCTAGAATGCTGAAGTTGCCGGTTTGAAACCCTGGCTCGCCTGGTCAAGGCACATACAACAAGCAACCAATGAACAACTAAAGTGGAGCAACTATGAGTGATACTTCTCACTCCCCCTGCGCCCCCTTATGTCTGTAAACTCAATAAATTAAAAGAAAAATGAAGTTTATACAGTCTGCTCCTTACTGGATTTGTATTTTGAAATACCTTAGTCTAGCAGATCAGAAAAAGTAGATCCCAAAGTGACATATAACATTAATAATGTCTGGTCTTATTTTAGTTTTTGTAAAAGCAAGTATTTATAATTTATTTCCATTAACTTCTGAGATCCAGTTTGATATTTATTTGGTATGAAATGGGCTTTCAGAAATTAAATGCTAATTTACAATATTTTACTTTTAAGAGATAAGAACAGCTCAGCATGTGACAAGAGTCCAGGAATCATTAGGTCTTAGGTCCAGCATCATTCATCATTAACCCACTAGCAATCCAACTTTAATTCAAATCCATATGAAACAGCCTGACCAGGCGGTGGCGCAGTGGATAGAGCGTCGGACTGGGATGCGGAGGACCCAGGTTCAAGATTCCGAGGTCGCCAGCTTGACAAAAAAAAGCTCGCCAGCTTGGACCCAAGGTCGCTGGCTCCAGCAAGGGGTTGCTCGGTCTGCTGAAGGCCCGCGGTCAAGGCACATGTGAGAAAACAATCAATGAACAACTAAGATGTTGCAATGAAAAACTAATGATTGATGCTTCTCATCTCTCTCCGTTCCTGTCTGTCTGTCCCTATCTATCCGTCTCTCTGACTCTCTCTGTCCCTGTAAAAAACCAACAAATCCCTAGGAAACAAACTGGCGGGGCTCAGTAGCTGACAGACTCAGTATCAGTAGTCCCTGTGACCCATGCGTGCCTCCTAGTGTTCAGGCTCTTGTAAGCTCCTTCCCCTATGCGTGGAGGTGAGACTTGTTGACTCACTTCTAAACAGCAGAATAAAACAAAGGTGATAGGATGCTTGTGAGGATGCTACACAAGACTCTAATGTCACTCTTGTTGACTGAAAAAGCAAGCTGCCGGCCCTGGCTGGTTACCTCAGTTGGTTAAGAGCATTGCCCCAAAACAACAAGGTTGCAGGTTCAATCCCTGGTCAAAAATACAACCAAAAATATGCTCTCTCCCTTCCTCTGTATCTCTAAAAAACTCAATAAAAACTTAAGCACTAGCGAGTGTCTCAGTTGGCTGGAGTATTGGCCTGGAACACAGAGGTTGCTAGTTCAATCCCCATCAGGGCACATACAGGCACACCTTGATGCTCCTTTCTCTCTCTCTCTCTCTCTGCCTCTCCAAACAAACAGGAAAGGAAAAAGCAAGCTGCTGTATCATAAACAGCTGCCTATAAGGGGTTGGGGGGAGCTACCCATACCCAGAACCTTGCAGAAAGGAACTAAATTCTGCCAAGAACAATATGAGCCTGGAAGCAAATGCTTCCCCATCCGAGCCTCAGATGGCACTGCAGCCCTGCAGAGGCCCCAGCTAAACTGGGTCCAGGCTCCTGGCCCACAGAAACTGTGAGATAACAAATGTGTTGCTTTAAGTCACTAAGCTGGCACTAATGGTGCTATGTAACAATAGATAATGCATACAGAATCCTTATGAAAATCCACTTTCTCTAATTTCAAAACGCTTAACAAAAAAATCTTTTCCATTATTTTCTCCATAAATTTGTGAAGACTAGGATATGACAAGAGAGTTCATGAGATGGGCTGATTGCCAGAAATTTTTCTCAACAGACTCATATTATAGCTACCCAGAGGCATTTCATTATCAGTTTCTGAAGGGAAGTACATTTCCACCTGTCAGGAGCACACTGATTTTAGAAAGTATACAGAATAATAAAAAAAAAGCTCTTTGATGTTTAAATTTTTACCTTTCTTTGATATTCCCCCACCAGCATCATTCTCCCTAAAACACTAGGTATGTAGTCTACACCCAAAAATTCTTACCACTTCATTTATGACTTCAGTAAGACACACAGGGAACAGATGCCCGTATATGAACAGATTGTTAAATGCTACTATATCTTAATTATAAAACTGCACTTATAACAGCATTTGTACTGTTTTGTCAATAATCTCAAATATTTCATCTCAATATAATTATTCCATTACATCTCTCCCTTCTAATACTCGGGAGAAAAGAGATAAACAACAGTTCCATTTGTGAGCATGTCAAGCTTTTACTATTATACCACATCATGAACACATATGAATACAGTTTCACCCTTACCCCCTAAGAATTCACATAGTTCTATATCAGTATAATATACACATCATAAAAAAACACTTCTCTTGTCTAAAATACACAATAAGCAAACACAGACATCTTCAGTATCAATGGAAGATCAGTTCCAGGACTCCCAGGGCTACCAAAATCCTTGTACACAAAGTGGTGTAGTATTTTCACATCATCTATACTGGCATAAAGACTATAGCAGGGTATGCCTAAATATCACTTCGTTTGTGCAGGCTCAGCACAGTGCTGGGTACATGACAAACTCAAGTTTTGCTGCTTCATGGAACTTTTTCCGATATATTGATTGGCAGTTGGTTGGACCTGCAGATATGGAGGGCTGACTGTGCTATGTACAGGTTCAATGACCTGAGAGCTAAGGCTGAAGCAAAAGGCACTGTCAAGGAGCTATCTTTTGAGGTTACTTACACCACTGATCAGATTCTAAGGGAATGTCTGACAGAAAAATCTATGACAAGGAAGAGAGTGTTACAGTCTAAAAGCAATTAAGGACCAGGAATGTAAAATTTAGTGAGAAGCCCAGTTACCTTTGAATGAGTCAACTGAGAAGGAGCCGGGCTCCATCTGTCCACAGGGTTCTATAACGTAAGGTCTCGACAGTACTTTTGTTCTATAGAGTAATTTTGCTACATTCTATTTGCAAACCTTGGTCTTAGGAATTATTAACATCAGCCTGAGCAGCGGTAGTGCAGTGGATAGAGCGTTGGGCCAGAACGCTGAGGTTGCCAGTTTGAGCACAAGCTTGCCAGCTTGAGCACAGGATCACCCGCTTGAGCGCTGAATCACAGACTTGACCCCAAAAGGTCACTGGCTTGAGGAAGGGGTCACTGGCTCAGACTGAGACCCCCGACCAAGGCACATAAGAGAAACAACCAATGACAAGCTAAAGTGAAGCCACTATAAGTTGATGCTTCTATTTCTCTCAAAAATCAATTTAAAAATTTTTAAAGAATTGTTAACATCAAAGTAACAAAAATTACTCACTCTTTTCATTGTTTCTCCCATTCTTAGACTCCACTAAATCACCTGAATGCATAGCAGACATAATCTTCTGAGCAACACTGGAGAGTGGTATCTTACAGAGATCAAAGCCTACAAATGCCTCATAATTGTCCATTTTCATAAAATCCTAAACATAAGATAAACATAATACCTATATATTAATTTTGAGACTTCAAAATAAGAAATGAGTAATTTGAAATTTTTTATGTACTGAGACTTTTGTGAAAATTACTATATTAACCACAAGAAATAGGTACAAATTGTCCCCATTACATATAGGGTAGTAAGAAGAAAGCAACAATTAGAGGTTCATTTGGGGTATTATGATAAGTAACAAAGTAAAAAACATTTTCTAGTTAAGCAATTTTGAAGCAGGCAATTTATTCAAATACTTTCTGAAATTTTAAACAGCTATTACACTGGGGAATACATTTTTTTCATTTTCTGTTGCATGAGGTTTTAGAACCATTTCTATATATTTCTGCATTGCTGATTCCAAATCTGAAATCCATTTTTTTGGTGCATGCTCTAGTTTTTATGCAATCTTAATTTCTTTTCGTTACAGTTAATGGCATGCATTGGTTTTTAAATTGGAGTTAGAGGGCAAGGACTCTTGGCTTGAACATAACCACAAGGCAATTGTTTTACAAACATCACTTTTACATAATTGTTTTTAAACATAAAAAATTATTATCTGATAAAAACACCCTCTCATTTTAAGATTGAATCATGGCTTCCTTGAGTAGGTGTAAATGTTAAGAATAGTCCTGACACTTTGTTATATATGTGGCTGTTACACACTTCAACGTCAAGACTCAATATTTCATCATTTGTGACTCATACATATATTGCCTATTTTCAAGTTCCCCTTGGTGATCAAGACAAGAATTGGGCTCCTCATATTGTGTGTCATAACTGTGAGGAAATGCAAAGGAATGCCTTTTGGTATTCCCATGGTTTGGTGTGAACCTAAGGACCACAGCAGTGACTGTTATTTGTCTGATCCATACAAAGGGCATCGGCAAGAAAAAACGACATATGATCGCATATCCTAATATTCCTTCAGCAATACGACCTCTCCCACACTCTGAGACACTCCCGGTTCCAGTTTTCAATAGTTTTATTTCTTCTAAGGATGAAGAAAGTGAACATGGTGATCAAGTGTATTTTGATAAGATGCATGAGGAAATGGTTGTAGAATCTGAAGGGTCTTCTTCTGATGCCAAGCAGTCATTAACCCCTCAGCAGCTTAGCCAACCCAAATTGAACGACTTAGTAAGAGATTTGGGCCTATCAAAGAAAACAGCTGAATTATTATCCTTCAGGCTTCAAGTAAAGAATGTACTTCACTGGTCAGCTAAAGTGTCCCATTTCAAGAAGTGTGAACAAATTTTTGTGGATTTTTTCTGAAGACACTTTGTTTACTGTAATGATATCCAGTAGTCTTCTCAGCCAGCTAGGTGTTAACACTTACAGTCCAACAGAATGGCGGCTATTTCTTGACAGCTCTAAACAGAGTCTGAAATGTGTTCTACTACACAACAGTAATGTTTATGCAGTTGTTCCAATTGGTTATTCAAATAATCTGCGAGAAGACTATAATGACGTAAAAATTGTCCTCAACTTTCTGAAATATGAGGAGCATAACTGGTTCACTTGTGTGGATAATATGAGGAGCATAACTGGTTCACTTGTGTGGTAAATTTCTTGCTAGGACAACAGAGAGGTTTCACAAAATATCCTTGCTTTCTTTGTTTGTGGGACAGATGAGCTCAGGAGAAACACTGGACACAGAAGGAGTGGCTGAAATGTGAAGCTCTGAAAGTAGGGATGCAAAATATTGTGAATGAACCTGTAGTTAATCGAGACAGGATCATTTTCCCCCCACTTCACATCAAACTTGACTTAATGAAGCAGTTTGTTCAGGCTTTGAATAGAGAAAGTGAATGCTTTCAACATATTATTTCTGCTTTTCCTGCCTTGTCTTTCGAGAAGATAAAAGCAGGTATATTCGATGGACCTCAAATTCGAACCCTCATACATGACAAAGAATTTGCCAGGAAGATGGATGAGGAGGAGAAAGCAGCATGGCAGTCTTTTGTGGTAGTTACAAAAAACTTCCTTGGCAACAAAAAGGAAGAAAACTATGAACTTCTGGTTCAAAGAATGCTGTTGGCTTTCCACGACATTGGATGGAACATGAGCGTTAAGATTCACTACCTGAATAGTTACCTTGATAAGTTTTCCAAAAATCGTGGAGCTGTTAGTGATGAGCAGAGAGAATGCTTTTATCAAGATCTGAAGACGATGGAAGAGCGTTATCAGGGCCGACGGGACAGAAATATGATGGTAGACTACTGCTGGAGCATCAAACGAGAGTATCCTCAACAAGTACACAAACGCAAGAGCTACAAATGCAAATTTTTGCCTGAATAGAATTTAAATAAGTTTCGCACAAATTTTATGATTAAAATAAGTTTTAATATATTCTATTTCGAAATTGTAGACAAATTCTGATGCAATTATAACTTTTAGTGTATTAATGTATTAACTGCATTATGTAAATTACTATATTTTCACAAAGATAATGCCCAAGAAGACATTCTACTTCATTATATTAAACTAAGTGTTGAAAATTTTACAATTAGGTGAAAAGCTAAAATCTTGAATTGCTAAAAAACGGTAGCTTACAGAGAAAAACCAGTGTCATATTTGAGATCAGCACACTTGAATTAGGTAAGAACAAGTGTTTTTGTGGATGCAATAAAAATTTTGTTCCCCAGTGTTATAATTTTCAAATATACAAATCTAATGAATATTATTTTTAACTAACTTGCATAATTATGACAGTCATATAACCTAACATCCTTTCACTCATATTGGCTGAGCTCTACTGAACCCTTGGGTGGAGGGGGTGAGGTCTGGAAGGAACAACAGTTCAAACAATCAAGCAGCTAGTTAACATTAACGTATTTGACACTAATCAAAACAAAATTTGCGATTTCATTAGCCAGGAAACCAGGTGACATACTTATCACACATTACTGAAGGAAAAAAAATTTTTAATTCTCTATTCCAAGGTAGAATAAGAAAAGAGGAAAAGTTACCCATGAGGAGCTAACAGCAAAATACAAGATGAAATTTTTGCTATGAAATTTTCAAACGTATTAAGATCTGAAAGTTATATGAAGGGCAGGTAATATATTCTTGTAACAAGAATATTCTGTAAGGTAATACCTATATCTTTTCTCTAAACATGGTATATAACACAGGCTATATATAAATCAGGCACAAAGATGCATTTGATGTAATAACTGATAAATGAACTACTTCAAATTATTTTATACCAACTCTTAAAATAATTTCTAATTGTCCAAATATTACATTTGTAGCCCAACTAATATAATCCAACATTTAAAAATGTATTTTCACACAAAAGAAACTTATTAAAATAGCATCATGGATCTTTTGAACAATCATGACTATAGAATTTTGAAATTTCATTTGAAGTCATTCATGTGTAAATCACACTGAAGTTCAAGGCAGTACTAAAATAACTTGCAGAGATTTTGGGTCCCCAGGACCCAGCATGTAAAATGAACAATTGCCCATGGAAAGCTGACATTTGTTGTAGTCTAAGAACATTGAGTCTCAAAGTCTACAGCAGAAAATTATGAGAGAATACAGTTCTAATGACAGACTTTTACTTTACAATCAAATATACAATTGCTATTCCCATATATTAAGGTCTACAGCTTTAACAGTGCTGATTCAATGTTCTAGAATTTAAAAAAAATACTTAAGAGAAAATTTCTATTTCAAAAAAGAAAAAATTAGTAAAGGAGAGACACAACTCTATTAAGAAATACTTGCACTGGCCCTGGCTGGTGGCACCGTGGTTAGAGCATCATCTTGGAGCACCAAGGTCACCAGCTTGAGCCCTGGGTCATTTATCCCAAGGTCACTCAATCTCGAGGTCACCTGTTTGAACCCCAGTCAGGATCTGCCCTCTGAGGCTGCCAGTTTGAGACAAACTGCCTGGCCCACCCTGCCATCAGAGCACATATGAGAAGCAATCAATGGTACAACTAAGTGAAACAAGTTGATGCTTCTATTTCCCCTCACTCTCTCTTTCAAAAAAGCATACATACAGTATTTGGATTATATAATACAGTAGTCCCCCTTATCCACAGGGACTACATCCCAAGACTTCTAATGAACACCTGAAACCAGACAGAACCTATATACACACTGGTTTTCCTATGTATGTATTTTCACTTAAAGGAAGAATTTTACGACTTCTCTTTGGTGTATCCAAATTGCCAGCATCACTACTCTTGTACTTGGGGTCATTATAAGTCAAGTAAGGGTGACTTGGACACAAGCCTTGTGATACTATGACAGCTGATCTGATAATCGAGACAGCTAAGTGGCTAACAGGCAGACAACACCCAGCATTGAGATGTTAGATAAAAGGATGATTCACATCCCAGGTTGGACCAAGCAGGTTACTGGGAGATTTCATCACACTATTTAGAACGGTGCACAATTTAAAACTTATAAATTGTTAGCCCTGGCTGGGTAACTCAGTTGGTTAGAGTGTCATCCTGGTACGCCAAGGTTGTGAGTTCGATCCCTGGTCAGGGCACATACAAAAATCAATCAATGTATAAATAAGTGAAACAAACTGATGTTTCCCTTCCTTCCACTCTAAAAATCCTTTTAAAGAAATAAATAAAACTTATGAACTGTCTATTTCTGGAATTTCCCATTTACTATTTTCAGACCATGGTTCACTGAGAGTAACTAAAACAGCAGAAAGCAAAACTACAGATAAGGGGCTGCTATTGCGATGCCTTTCCCCTAGAAGTGAGAAGCTACAAGGACTAAGCACCACCAAGCAAATGTTCAAGTCCTACAATGCCCTCGTGCTCGGAACAAACATGTTACATAAAGATAAAAACAAACTGATACAATACTCAAAGTCATCAAATTAAATATCCCACTGACCTTAAATTTAAAATTGTAGTATTTATTAGCTATATTCTCCTCCTATTATGTAAAATATAAGCATATATAGTCAAGATTCAGTTTTTAGTAATTTTCTATCTTTGAGATCAACAGCCTTAATTTTTGATTGGTTTTCTAAATTCTCCACAATATCTTTCAGATAATCTTGATCTTTTAAAAAATATACATATAATTCTCTTTCCATTTGATGCAGTTTGTTAGATGACAAAATTTTTCTTTTTGTCTTCACATCAGCAAGAATATCAGTAAGATGATGATTTAACTTATTCAGTTGAACCTCAACTTGATGAAACAGCTCCATTAATTCCTAAAAGGAAAAGTAAAAAGCTTTTAATGCGAGAGCTCTATTTGCAGCACCAATCATAAATTTAAAATGTAATTTACATGTAAATAATATAAACCTATGATTCTTAAGACAAGATGGGTAAGGGAAAAATCAAAGTCCAAGGTTCACAGAGGTGGGAGGTAAAACAAGAGACACACTTCATAAGAAAATAAGCTAATGACTCAAAGGATACCAACTATCTTAAGATCAGGATGGCCAAACCCTGGGTTAGAATTATGGCCCAGATAGGAATCACCTAGGTCTTCCAAAGACTCTTAAACTTTGAACTCAGTTTAAGGTTCAAAACTGGTAGTATCCATACTATCTAACAAAACGGACATGAAGGCAAAAAGCATTTAAGGATCATTTATTCATAATGATAAGAGGTTCCCTCCACCAAAAAGATAGTAATTTTAAATTTGTGTATTTCAATAAATGATGATGGAACAATTTAGTAATGCAAAAGAAAAAGAAATTGGAACTCTGCTTCATGTCATACATAAAAATAAAATCCTGGTGGATTAAAGAACTAAAATTGAACAGTATCCTAAAATAAAGTAACAGGAACTATCATGTTAAGGGCAAACTTTAACAAGACATACAAAACGCGACATAAAAAAGATCAAACCATGAAGAGTGATAAATGACATCAAAATTAAAATCCTAAAACAAAACAAAAACCCCAAACAAAGTAACTATAAAAGTACAAGACAAGCCATAAATAGGGAGTAAATATATATAACACACATAAATAATAAAGGATTAGTATTTAAAATATATAAATATCTCTTATAAACAATTAAAACAAAAAACGTAAAACAGGCAAAGAAGATAAACAAGCAATTTTCAGAAAATGATAAATGTCCAGTAAACAACTGAAAGGAAACTCAACCTCCCTAATAATCAGGGAAATATAAATCACAACCTCAGGGTGATAATAATTTTGTATCCACAGATTGAGAGAAATGTTAATGCTACGTGATAAAAAGAATATGGATAGCCTACCATTCAGTGAGCAGTGGATAGAGCATTGGCCTGGGACACTGAGAACTCAGGTTTGAAATCCCGAGGTCACAGCTTGAGCACAAGCTCACCAGCTTGAGCGCAGGGTCGCTGGCTTGAGCCCCAAGGTTGCTGGCTTGAGCATGGGGTCACTGGCTTGGCTGGAGGCCCCCAGCATATATGAGAAAGCAATCAATGAACAACTAAGGTGTCACAACTACGAGTTGATGCTTCTCATCTCTTTCCCTTCCTGTTTGTCTGTCCCTATCTGCCCTCCCCCCTCTCTCTTGCTGAAGAAAAGAATATGGATAAATAACATCTCTTAGATACTGCTGGTACAATACAGCACAACCATTTTGGAAAACAATTTGATGATTGGACCAGCAATACCACTTCCGAGTGAGATTGAGAATGAGTATATGTGTGTGTACATGCACATGAATATGCAACCATTAGATGAGCAACAAAACTATCCATAGTAGTGTGATCTATAATACCAAAAACTGGAAATAACCTACATGTCTATCAACAGAACAGATAATTAAATCATGGTTTCATACAATGAAATACTAAACATATAAAAGAAAAAACCATCAATGAGCTACAGCTCTGCATAGTATCAACATGGTCAAATACTGTATTATTGTAAAATCATATTAAGAAACAAACAAGTTACTGAATAATACATCCAAAACAATACCATGTATATAAAGTTCAAAAACACACAAAACTGAACAAAATATATTCTAGGAATACATACATGTCTAATAAAACTACAGAGAAGAGCAAGCAAATGATAAAATAAGCATAGTAGCTTACCCCTTGAAAAA
Organism: Rhynchonycteris naso; assembly: GCA_037038555.1. Taxonomy (NCBI): domain Eukaryota; kingdom Metazoa; phylum Chordata; class Mammalia; order Chiroptera; family Emballonuridae; genus Rhynchonycteris; species Rhynchonycteris naso. The sequence goes on along the minus strand of CM072996.1, from coordinate 316,258,168 downwards.
GGAAGGGGAATGCTATTAGGAAAAGCATGCTATCATTAAATGTGGACAGTATTTTAAAAATATAACATCGATCTTCTATTTGCTAAAATAAGTGAAAATAATTCAGGAGTGGATTTATTATTACTATTATTTTAATATTATTATTATTACACTTTCTTGTCTAAAATACTTCATAAACTTTAAAAATGTGTACACTATGGAATCTTAAAAATGTATTTACATGTGGACAAAAACTATGATAAAAAAAATAAACTTGGTGTTAGGGCAACAGGATTTAGGGTAGTATTTTCCTCAAATGAACATTTTCTTTAGTGTCTTTTACCATGAACTTTATTTTTTAAAGCATTTTTAATTACTATGCCATGTACCCACCTGATCACTAAGCAAAAGCTGGTTTCCTCCTTGATACAAAGCATCACAAAGCATGTCCACATCATTATTCAATTTGGAGAGAAAGAAAGAATGTTCTTGAGCAGATACTGCCAACTGTTCTTGTACTAAAGAAATATCCTGTTTTAATTTCTCAGCCACTTCCTCCAGGTTTCCATGGGTTATAAACAATTCTTTTTTCTTATTATCTCCTTTTAAAAGCTGATAAAGCCTAAAATGTGAAAATAAAAATTAGAGAAATCATCCAGTCAGTAGTTTTCAAAATTACAATCTACTGTATAAGGAGCATTTTGGGGGCTAACAACTTAACATATTAATCTGTCTACTGTTAAACCAAGAACTGAAAACATTCCAAATAAAATACTATCCCATTATGGAAATATATATTCAAATTATTGTATCTGAATTCCCAGTTTTCCCATTTAAAAAATATAAAATTTACTTTAGCCTGACCTGTGGTGGCGCAGTGGATAAAGCATCGACCTGGGAACACTGAGGTCGCCAGTTCAAAACCCTGCACTGGTCTGGTCAAGGCACATATGGGAGTTGATGCTTCTAGCTGCTCCCCCCTTTCTCTCTCTCTCCCCTCCCCCTCTCTCTCACTCACTCTGTGTCTCCTCTCTAAAATGAATAAAGAAAAAAATAAAAGAAAAAAAAAAAAAGAAAATTTTACTGTAATGGCCATTAACCTACTTCAAACAAAGTACATTTCAGAGATACCTCCTAAGAAAACACTTCTTTCACAGAACACAACTATGATGTAGCAGAAATGGCCCTTGGTCAAATTCTGGCTATTATATGAGACCTACCGAGGCCAAGTCAATCTGAGACTTAATTTTCACATTAATACCTCACTATGTTAAAAGACTGTGAGATAGATTTAAGAGAAAATTTGAAAAATAAAAGAAATGTAAAATACTTAAAAAGTAAATAATAAAGAGCTACATAAACATTAATAGTAAACTTGCTACTCTAGTCTTGTCTACATTTGGTTGACAAATTAAATTCTTGATGAACCATGAGGTCACTTCAACACTTCAAACATTAATGGCAGAAGAATCCTGCTGGACAAATGTAAAAAAGAGAGAAAGCACCATCTACACACATCTGACAAAAAGGATCTCTTCTTTTTCTTATACATAAAAATGTGTGTGCGTGTCTATTTTTAAATGATTTTAACACGTTACAACAGACTTCATAAAACTGATTCAAGCCGAAGGCTGCCAATTTTGTTTTGTGGGATGAAACTATACAATTCTCGGGCGTGCCATTCACATAAATCATGATGTCAACGCCATCCTTGAAAGTGTGCAATGAGGCAGCTCTATCCATGCCCCTCATTTCATTAACAGAAACGAATTTTTTTAGCCCAATCAGTGGTGGTGCAGTGGATAGAGCGTCAATCTGGACACTGAGGTCCCAGGTTCGAAACCACAAGGTAGTTGGCTTGAGCACAGGCTCATGTGGCTTGAATGCGGGCTCATCAGCTTGAGCGTGGGATCATTGACATGATCCCATGGTTGCTGACTTAAAGCCCAAGCTCGCTTGCTGGAGCCCCCCAGTCAAGGCACATACGAGAAGCAATAAATGAACAACTAAAAGTGCCACAACTACAAGCTGATGCTTCTCATCTCTCTCCCTCCCTGTCTCTCTCTTTAACAATAAATAAATAAAGGATTAGATTATTTTTTTCTTGTCCTAGAGAAAAAAAGGGAGGATTCAGATTTTTGAGGTCTTTGACTACTACTTTAACCCTCCAATTTCAGTAATCCCAAACCATCAATTGCTTAGACATCCAGAAAAGGTGGGGAGCTACCACTCATTCCCAGTGACTCACCTGACTAGACACAACCAAAGCCTTCACCCCCTCTACTGCTACATACAGATGCAGCCCATTCTCTGTCCAGTGATACCTCCTGTACACTAATCTATATTCAAACTTCATGCAGTAAACTCCAGCCCCAAATCTAAAATATGGTGCTAAAGGTTAAGATCTCATATACTTTCATTCCTCCAACACAATCCTCTCAGCTCTAGAGAAGCTACTTCTACATTTAACATGAATGGTAAAGGGAGCAAAAAATTAAAAAGGAAAAAGAAACATATAAACATGGGAGAATAAAAAGGTCAGAAATGGAGTGCAAAGAATTTTTTAATCTTCTACAACTTCAGTTCAAACTCTATTTTTTACAAAACAAGAGGAAAAATAATTGCTACAGAAACAATGAAGCATACCTGTGAGTAGAATAATCCTTGGTATCAATGGTACTCCTTGAATTTATCTGCTGAGATACTGATGGGTCGGCTAGCATTTCTAATCGCTGGTGGAGCATCGTGTTACTTTGACTAAGTTCTTGAACTAAATTTTCAAGTTGACGATGTATGTCCCAATGCCTGCTCAATTCAATTTCATATGATAACTGCAGAAGTTCAAATGATGCCTTTTGCTTTATTAGCTGATTTAAAACTAACTCTTGCCTTGCTGTATAATAGTCTTGTTTGGCAATCTGCAGATCAAAATCTCCCTTTACAACTGGCATATTCAATAACTGGGCATTCTCTTTTACCACAGCAGGCAAACTTTTGTCTTTTATATGAGTAATTTGTTCTTCAAGTGTCCGAATGTGACTGTTCAAACTAGAAATTTTAGCATCCAAGTTATCTTTTCCAAGAGCCTACAAAAAGAAAGCAGTTACATTTCAAACTGTATGTGTAAAGTTCAAAGAGTTCAAAAATTATTTTCACTTTCCATTTTAGGCTATCAGATCACATGATCAATAATAAAAAATAATTTCCTATTAGCAAAAGCCAAAATCACAGTTTTAAAAGGAAAAGTGTGGACCAAGTCAAGGGTAAAGCTGGTATGAATAGCTAAATTTTAATGCTATTACTACCACATATACACAGTAATGGGTACCAAAATAGAGATCTTGTCATGCTTGTCTTAATCAACAAAAATTATTAGCACACTACTCACTGACTGTAAATGTAGGCTATTTACATTTTTCTCAAAATTAATCTCAGTAGTTACTCCCCTCTTTGTCAGCTGAGTTTAGCAATTCTACAGAATGACAGGAATTTACATATTATTCCAAAGTTTACCAGTTACAGTAACTAATTTGGTGCTAGTATACAGTTTCAGAAAGCTGTATTTTTACCCAACTATCTAGTAGTTAAATTATCAAGAAAGCAAACTTTCCATGACAGCAAATGGATATCTGCTATACAGCTATATATTTGCAACAGAACCGTGGTTTCAGTCCACTCAACTGGATATAAAACCGCATTAGCACCTCATTCTGGTCAGAGCAAACAAGGCAGAATACCCACCAACATAGCAATAACGTTCTTTACTCATACATCGTAAACAAGGAAATTTCAGTGTGTCTGTACCTGAACCAACACAAATTTCAGAGTCAGAATATACTTTTAAAGTAGCTAATGTGGTTGGTTGGAGTTATAATTACTATTCTGCCCTCCACTAATATAAGGATCTTTTTGTTTATTGCATGAAACATTGACATGTATCACAACTAAGCACTAAATAAATATTATATCGTCCTTTCTAAAACACTTTAGCATCAATATTAACCCCCCATTACTAACGGTAATTACAGTATAAATCCAGCTTCGTTTCTCATACCTACCTTGCTAGTGAGACTTTGAAGATTCTCCTCTGCCCATTCTATACTTGACTTCATACTCAAATTACTTGCTTTCAAGTGAATTAACTGATGTTGAGCACAAATGTATGCTAGCTGCAGCCTAACCATCTCTAGTCGTCTCTCCTCAAGAATTTCTCGATTATCACAAATAGACGGTGCTTGTATATCTAAAAGTTGAAAATTTTCTTCATTTGAACTTTCAACTACTTCATGTATTCCCTGAAAGAACTGTTTTTTGGTATATAAGGTTAATGCTGCTGTGCTTTGCTCTTCTTGGCTGAGGTATTTTTCCAAGGAAAACTGAGATAAAAACACCAGTGGACTTGTCCCTTGACCTAAATTTGAAGGTCTGAAGAACATCATCAATTTTGCAACTCCATCAGTAAGAGCCTGAAGTTCACCCTTAATCTTAGCATTCATAGCATTTAGAATTCCTTGACTCTGCTTCAGCTTTTTAGTGGCTTCTTCCTCTTTAGCATTTAACCTCAGATATTTGTGCATAGTTACCGAAGTCATCAACTGGCATTTACTACGTCGTTGAATTTTTAGGTTCTTTAATTTCTGCAGAGTTTGCAGCTCATTCTCTAATTTCTCTAGCTCTTTGTCATCCAGGGTAGGTGTCTTCAAATTAGAAGTTTTACAGGTCTTAAGAGCTTCATCCAATGCTGCTCCTTCTAGGATGGGCTTGCCTGATTTCTGGAGCATGCTGAAAGCTTCCAATTCTTCTTCAGACAATACATTCCGTTCGTTCACATTCCCACAAAACCACTTCAAAAATGACTTATCTTCAACAGTCTCGAACAACCAGTCAAAATCTTCCCCATTAAGAGTATCAGCTTTGGGATAATTAATTTTTTTTAATGTTCCCACGAATTCTTTTCCACAACTCATGGTTTAACTACCCAATATTTCTTTTTTGCAAATGCTATGAGTTTATGGCACTGATATTAAGGAAACAGGTCCAAATGCAAACAAAACTAACTGTATGATACGTCTGCAGAGACGAGGAAGATATTTTTAGAATCTATAATGATTTCTCCTAGTGGAGGAAAAATAAACAAGTATTAGACCACAAAGAAGGGGACTTCTCTTTTTAAAAGGACGATGTAGATACGCATCAAATGGTATTGGGGACCATCGAGCGCAGAGGCAGCTGTCGCTGAGACGTCTGATGAGGAGAAAAACGAAAGAAACAGACACTCAGAACCCCGCGACAATCACGAAAACCACGTTAACGAGATCTTGTTTTTCAAAAGATAAAGTGGCTTCGCATAACCCATTTTCAATTCAAACTAGAGAAGACCAAGCATCACGTAGTTCACAGCCTCTTGTCCCTGCGCTGCCCAAGTTGAGGAGACAGACAACCGCGTCAGGTTATGTGCGGGCGGCCGCTCAGGGGACCCCCCGAGCCCGCACCGCATCCGCCGGGCACTCGCGGGACCCGCCGCCCAGACAGCGGGGACGTGTCCCCTTCCCCGGCGCGGACACGGGTGTCCTTCACTTCCGGCACGTGGGTGAGTTCATAAGAGACATGTCCACAGAGCCCCCGAACCGGCGCCACAGACCGACGGACCCGGCCTGACCGCGGAGCTCCGCGCGTCCGCCCGCATCCCCACCGCGCCGCGGGGCCGACGCCCCCCTCTCCCACGCCGGCGCCCCCCGCGCCCTCACCCGAGGCCCCTCACCGGCACCCCTCGCGCCCCCGCTCCCGGCTTCCCGACCCGAGCGCTCCGACTACGCCTTGCGGCCGCTGTTCGCGCTCCTGAAGGGAATCCCCAGGGGAGACCTGGAAAAAAGAGGAGACACCCGAGGAATTCACAGCGCCCCCACATTCCAGAGCCCCACGACGCCCAGAACTGCGAGGCCGTCACGCCTCACCTCAGGACACTCGGCTCGCGCCTCTTCAGCCTCCGCCGCGCTCCGCGTTCCGCGCGCCGAGCCCCGCGCCTCGCACTGCCTCACGGGAGCGCGTTACAGCGCACGCGCAGAAGACCCAATCGGGGCCGCGGGCCGACTGTTTGCGCAGGCGTAGTATCGGAAGCGGTAGGGCCGCAGAGAGCGGGCGACTACTTTGCAAGGCTCGAGCTGATTGGCTCGCTGCCTCGGGGGCGGGTCCGAGGCGGGGCCTGGATCTTGCGGGAACTTCGGCCTCGCACTGCCGGACGGGCCTTGACCCCCCTGCGCCCAGCCGGCCTGTACTGTTCCGGCTGGACGCGCTCCTCCGCCCAGTTGAGCTTCCTGCGCTCTGAGACCCCCAGCCTCTGCCCCTTAGCGAGAGGCTTCCAGATGACAGCCCACTTGTCGGGAGCGCAGAGTTGGCCCTACCGCTCACCTGCGGAGTGACCTGGGCAGCCCTAGCCCCAGAGCCCGTGTCCGGTCAAAGCCCCTTGGAGACGTCGTGGGAGTGAGCGTGTCCTGGGTCCACAGCAATCGGAGCAGTGCTTGGTGGTCCCCTGTTATATTCCTCTTTACAGTCTCTTACGATGAATGTTATTTTGCACGTTATTTGACCACGAAGCAAAAGCCGACTTCCCTCCACAGTCCCATTTTCAAAACAACTTTGAAAGACCTTTTAAAGTCCATATGCAGCAACACTATTTTGGAGAACGCCAGAAGCAGGCCGGATGTAGTCAATGAAGGAAAGAGCGCTGAAATAAGGTTGCAAAGCCTGGTGCAAATCTAGTTGATGCCCTGTAGTTCATTCCTGTTGGAGAGAACTTATTTACATCTCTATCAGACAAAAAAAATCGGTTTTTTACGTACTGATCTTCTACAAACCAAAGTCTAAATACAAGGTTTTTTTCCCACACCCCCAGGTGATTGGAAGACAATGTCCTAGTCTAGTGTGACATGGGAAGAAAGGCAGAGAAGTCTTTCTGGATAATGTTTCTTAGTATGTTTCAAAGGAGAAAAAAGACTGTTCTAGGGCAGATGTTACAAATTAATCGAGTTGAAGATACATTCTATATACTTCATTTGTTTTACCTTTTTTACTCTTCTATTATAGAAGACAGTAAAAGCCTAAATGATCCGAAAAACAAACATTGAAGGGAGGAATTCATTCGGGGGTGGCCTCCTTGAAATGGGGGAGGAGATTGGCCCTGCAGATGAGCTGGGAGGCTAGGTTAGAGTCCCTGGACCAGGAGGAACCCCTCAGCCAACCGTGAGGGACAAGGATTGGTGGGGGTGGGGGCTAGAGCAAGAAATGGGAGCTCAGCCGGCTTGTAGGGAGGAAGTGAAGTCTATGCAGGCAGTGCCTTCTAGAAATTTTGCTGAGTAGGCAAAGATTGAAGGAGAGAGAGAGAGAGAAGGAGCAGAAAGACATGAGATGAGGGGGTGGGAATGCAGAGCTGAGGGCAGGGTTTTGTTGTTTGTTTTGTTTTAAGAGGGAACTTGGGGATATTTATAGATGGTGAGGAGGAACTCAGAGGAGACAGAGGATGCCAGAAAGCAAAGAGGTCGCTTTATAGAAAGATACCTGGGGGACAGGAGTGTGAAACCCCAAGCACAGGAAGTTGTTCCAGAAGTCCTCTTTTCCTAATAACTCCAAGGTCATTTTCTGGGCCCACAAATTCTCCATGTGATTTTTGAATTACAGACCCACAGTTAATTGAAATATGTTAGTGGGGCAAAAAAAACAAACAAAGACCATGAAAATAAAAAGTAAAAAATAATGGTATTAGCCCCCCAGAGCACAAATGTCAACAAACACAGTAGGTTCAACTATACAGACTTGGAAAGTTTTCTTTGCAAACTTGACTTATAAGGGCATTTCTGTACTCAAGGATGCATTTGGAATGTAGGAAAGCAAATATATTATTATTATTTCATTTTATTTTTTTTACAGGGACAGAGAGAGAGTTAGAGAGAGGGATAGATAGGGACAGACAGACAGGAACAGAGAGAGATGAGAAGCATCAATCATCAGTTTTTCGTTGCAACACCTTAGTTGTTCATTGATTGCTTTCTCATATGTGCCTTAACCACGGGCCTTCAGCAGAACGAGCCACCCCTTGCTGGAGCCAGCGACCTTGTGTCCAAGCTGGTGAGCTTTTGCTCAAGCCAGATGAGCCCGTGCTCAAGCTGGCAACCTCGGGGTCTCGAACCTGGGTCTTCCGCATCCTAGTCTGATGCTCTATCCACTGCGCCACCGCCTGGTCAGGCGAAAGCCAATATATTATTACACTTTAAGAACAAGCTATATTTTCCTCCAATCAAAATCATTTAGGGTTTCAGTAAGGCACTTACAAAGTCAAAAGAGAAAGGGAGCCCAAGGGAGAATCCCACCCGGGAGAAAGCTGAGGCAATTGAACAGGCTAAATAGATCTGAACAGAGCTGTTAGCATCAAATGTGTGGGTTTTTTTTTTCTCCTTTTCTCCTTCCTGTAGAAATCCTTTTTTCTCCTATTGATAATAAAAATGACTTTAGGTTTTGGTGATGTCTTTCCAGATGTGTTTTTTTATAGTCTGTTGTTAAAGATCACTTGTTTTTAGATGTCATTTTTAGTGATGAAAATTGGACTCTATTCTTCAAGCAAGCGGGCATGGGGGCTTGTCCAAGCAGAGGAACGACTTCCTGAGACTCCTGTTAGAAGCTTAATTCTTTGGTAACAAAAGTGACTGCTGGTGGCAAGAGACAGGTGCAGGGAGGTTCTGGTCCCCTGGGAAGAGGAGGGAGCTGGCTCAGGGTACCTGGGGCAGAGAGGGCCACCCTGTGGGCAGAACCCTGGGTCTCCTGGCCAGTGGCACATAGCTGGGTGACTCTTGGGTTTCCAGTTGGAGTAAGAAACTGGCACTTCTTCCCGTTCTTCCTACCAACCCTTCCCACGCCAGAGAAAGCAGAAGACACGCTTATCTTGCAGGTTGGGGAGAAGAGTGTCTTCCATCACGTTGATATTCAGGTGACAAAGGTGAAGAAACTTCAGTCCTCAAACCTAGGATCTCACCGAGAGAGCCTGGGATGGTGGGGGAGGGGGCAGGGTGGCTATAGAAGGGGGCAGCAGAGGAGCTTGTGTGTGTGGGGGGGGCGGTGATATGGTCTCATAAAGTGCCTCGGGACAGGTTGAGGAGACAGAAGGCAATGAGGCAGGAGGGATTGAGAGCCTCTGTGAGCCCAATGGGCGAGGAGCATAATTCTACATACACCCAGGGATGACCCCACGGTACTTGTATGCCCTGAGGCCTGGCCTGGCTGGGGACTTGGAAATGAAGGAAAGAAAACGTGCACAAGGCCCTCTGGCTGATTAGCCCAGATTAGACCAGCACCCAAATGGGGGGGGGGGCATAAACCCAGCAAAAATATAATGGAAAGAAGCATGGGAGACTCAGGGACCACTTCCCAGAGGAGGGGCCAAGCTGAGTTGTGAGCTGAAGAGGGTTCCTGGGGGGCAGAGGGACAGGGAAGGAAGGGCAGAAGCGGGCTCAGCTGAAGGTGTAGGAACAGACGAGGAGAGAGAACAGGAACCCGATTTATTCCTGGAGGTGCTGGGGGCGACAGGACCATCGAGGGCATTCTGGCTGCCAGTGAGATAGACGGAGTCAGGTGTCCCACTTGGGGTATGCTTGCTGAAAGCCAGGACTGAAATATTCTTCATTTGTACTAAAAAAGTGGTGACGATTTTATTTTATTTTTTATCTTTTGTATTTTTCTATAGTGAGAGGCAGGGAGGCAGAGGGACAGACTCCCACATGCGTCTGACCCGGATCCACCCGGCATGCCCACCAGGGGGCGATGCTCTGCCCATCTGGGGTGTTGCTCTGTTGCAACCGGAGCCATTCTAGCACCTGAGGTGGAGGCCATGGAGCATCCTCAGTGCCCAGGCCAACTTCGCTCCAATGGAGCCTTGGCTGTGGGAGGGGAAGAGAGAGACAGAGAGAAAGGAGAGGAGGAAGCGTGGAGAAGCAGATGAGTGCTTCTCCTGTGTGCCCTAGCCGGGACTTTCACACGCAGGGCTGACGCTCTACCGCTGAGCCAACCGGCCAGGGCCAGTGGTGATGATTTTAAGTCACTTACATTTTGGAATAAAAATGTCCCGTCTTTATACTTGGACCCAGCTGCATTCCTAGTAGGAAGTCCCTCCTTTTCTAACGGTGTCCTCAGGGCAATCCACACAGGCTAAAGAGGCCAGAAGATTGCTGCCTGCTTCTTTGGGAGGGTAGAGGAATGAAGACCCTCCCCAAACTGCCTGTGGGTCTCTGTGAGTCATCTCCAGTTGATTGGGGCTGCGCCTCTGGTGTGGCAGCTCTGTTCCAGCTGCCCAGCTCTCCATCACTCTGGACAGGCATTTCTTCCTCCGTTGTCTTCTGCTGGGGCCATGCCGTTTCACAGACTGACTCTCCCCACCCTGCAGGTCCTGAGGGTGGGAGGCAGAGGCCATGTCTAGGATATTATGGGGATTCTGAGGACAGGTTCAAGAAGGGTTTCTCAGGTGCATACCGAGAGGGCCAGCAGCCCCTGAGCAGAATGGGCACATGGAGGCAGGCCAAGGGCACCCACTGAGGACACCTGGGCAGCCTGGAACACCTTAGTGGCTGAAACAGCAACCAGCCCCAGGGCCAGAGGCAAAGTCTGAACGCCTGAAGCAAGAGCTCCTGGTTGGCAAACGGGCGTGTGGGGAGTGTTCCACTTTGACCTCCACTTTCACTCAAGTCCAGCTGTGACTGTTCAGGGAGGTAGCTATGACAGTGGGGTCTCAGTGGTGGCCAGCCAGCAGGTCACAGGAACATGGTTCATCGAGTGTCCCCGAGAACAAAGGCCATGGGCAGGGCAGTGAGGGCTGAGAGGCTCCCGATGGAGGCCACGGGGACAGAGAGTCAAACGTAGTGGTGGAAAGAACTGGAAGCCAGAGGGGTGAGGTATAAAAATCTGTATTTATATTACAAAGACAGAATGGTACAGCACAGTCCCTCCCGGTGGGTGAGCAGGTGGAGGAGTGACCCATCTCTCTCCAGCGAGGATCTGGTAATGTGCCCACCTGGCCAGCACCAGGCCTTCTGGACAGCCCCAAACTCTGGCACGGAACCTGCCCTAGTGCCCTGGATGTGACTTGGGGGTCAGAGTCCTGTGTGCACAAAGGTGGTGAAGCCCCAGGTGAGCTGGCCCAGAGAGAAGCGGGGGATGAGGAGTTGGGGAATCCTGCCTTGCCCAGCAGATGAGGATTATCTGCAGCAGTGGATAGGAAGTGGGCTCTCGTGGCCACAGTTGGGTGTGGGGCTTCATCTGCCCAGGAAAGCAGGCATGGGTACTGGGTCTCAATTGACAGAGGCAGGCCCAAGGCTCCATTGAGGGGGAGTCTTCCTGCAGCCTCCCAGCCAGCTAGGCCTATACCAGGCCAGGAGTATGGGGGCCACCACTCAAAGAGGGTGGCCACCCAGACATAAGCTTAGGGTTCCAGGATGTCAGCCACCAAGTGCCGCAGTAGCCCACGTAGACATGGAGGCCACACAGAGTGTGCAGCACCAGGGCCCTCTCTGGGTCCCCATGGCCACCAGCAATAACCAAACCTGTGCAAATGGTAGGGAGCCAGACAGAGAGGCCACAGCCAGCCGGTCACACGTGGGATGCTGCGGCCAGAGGTGGAGAAGACCCCCCCACCCCCAGTGTTACAGGGCAGAGCGGGGAGCTAATGGCTTGAGAATGCAGAACACAGACCCTCCCGGGGACCTGACTTCTATTTCCTGAAGCAGGCTCTCAACTGCGGGTGTTCCTGCCCTGCTCAGAGGGTATGAGATGCTCGCAAGGAAAGCTCAGTGGACACGCTCAGCCAGCAAACAGGAGAAGCACCCCTGGGGCCTCCAGAGCAGCTGGAAGGGGATGCCAAGAGAAGGGTTTTCCTTAAAACCCCAATCCCACAGGCCACTTTTCCATCCATCATCCCAAGCCCTGGAGGGTGGGTTCTGTGCCAGAGCTGTCACCAGGGACCCCTTTCTGCCTCAGTTAGCCCACCCACCCTGAGGAGTCTGTCCGTAGCCATGACTGAGGATAAACACGACCTGGAAGTTGGTTACAATGCACCAGAGAGGGAGGCAGACACTGCTGTGGGTCAACCTCACATTACAGCCTGCCACCCGAGTATTGCTGTGTGGTCCCTGGGGACAGGGACTTCAGAAATGAAAGGCCAGGAAAAGCTTCCTAATGCTCAGGCCTGACCACCCAGGTGAACGTCTTCATCAGCTGCCAATGTCTGCTCCCCAGGCAGGGGAGCAGGGAGGGTTCAAGCTAGGCACAGGTAAGAACCTATTTCTCTGGTTAGCAGCCTCCCCACATACACTTGGCCGCCAGGCTGCACAGCAGGTCCCTGCCAGCCACTGGGGAGGGGGACGCTAGGGGGCTGGTCACAGCTCCTCCTGCCAGGTGACAGAAAGCAGCCCCTTACTTGGTCCTGCAGCCTCTCACTCCCAGGAATTTGTGGCGGCTGGGAGGGGCAGCTCCACAGGGCAGGGGCCAGGAAGGAGGACACCTGCTGGGCAGGTGGGGGGGATCTCCTCTGAACCACAGGGAGATGCTGGTGGTGGTGGTCGGGGTGGGGCCAGACACAGGACACAAGGCACACTTGGACTATGGTGACAGACAGACGAGTCCCTGAGACACTGGGTCGCTCCCACCCCTCAGCAAACAAGGATGCAATGATGACTAGGAAAATAGAGTACAAAAAAATCTCGTACAGGAAATAGAGGTGACTCATGCTGACAGCACTCGACCGCGGTCCTTACAGCTGTTTTCTCTTTTTAAAAACGTTTCTTTTCTTTTTGTTTTTTTGGTGGAAAGTCTCTCTCCCAGGACCCCTGCTCTGGATTGCTGGGCAGTGCAGCCATTTCTTTTTCTTTTTCCAAAGGGAGACCAGAAAGTCCCCTGGCAACCCAGTGGCTTCAACTCATCGGCCCCCAGCACACACACCTCAGCCTCTGCTGGGAGCAGAAGCCCCCTTTCCTGTGCAGACTAGGCAGGTCACTGGGGAGAGGGTGTCGAGGAAGCCAGGCACAGACCAGAGTCCAGCGTTTGCCCCGGTCACCCCTGAAGGCAAACCACGGCAGGACCTGTGCCCACTGGGTCCCAGGAACTTCTGGGTCTGGTGATCACGTGTCTGCGTGTGTGCATGGATGTGCAGGCAGGCGGACATGCCTAGGTGTGTGCATGTGTACACCTGAGAGACCTAACAAAGCAGAAGCTTCCCTGCTGGGTGTGGGGTGACCTGGACTGCCCCAGGAGCTCAACCCTGGCTCCTGACACTCTCGAGGTACAAAGGGCCCTGCCCCACCCTCTGGCCCCAGGATGCTCACCCGAGTCCCGCCCTTCATGGATCTCTCTGTCCATGCTTCAGGAGCCTACGTGGACTGACCGACAGATGTACAGATGGATGGTTGGAGAGCCACGCCTGCCTTCCTTCCTTCCTTCCTTCCTTCCTTCCTTCCTTCCTTCCTCCGTCCACTCCTTGTTCTTGGGATCTGTGGTGAGGTCTGAGCTCCCCACGATGGTCATTAAGCCCCTCACACGGCGCCCACCGAGGTTTGCAGCAATGACATTTAATACTTCCGGAATGATTAGGTATCGGAGAACAGACCATGGGTGGCTATGCCGGGCTCCGGGACTTGGGAGCTAGAACCACCTCCCTGCAGGGGTCCCTGTCCAGCTGGGAGGGGCGGGCGGCGAGGTGGGCCCTGACCCGCAGGTGGGTGGAGGCGGGCAGCCTGAGCGGCTGCTGGAGCTTCCAGAATGGCAGAGCAGCGGGCCTGCGGAGAGGCTGGAGAGGACTGGAGGGTCGACGCAGTTGGCTGGGCAGCAGGTGGGCCAAAGAGCAGAGGGCACCGGGCCTACGAGAGGCCAGGGCGGGCAGGTCTCCGGCAGGGGGGCCCATAGCCACCATCGCTGCAGCCACCACTCTGCAGGCTGTAGTGGTCATCCACGTCACTGTTGCTGCCAATACTGTCCAGCTCGCCGGGGCCAAACTCCATGCCCTCTACGTCCACTTCTGGGGAGAGCAGAAGGAATGGGGTCGGGCACTGTGAGGGTGCCAACTGGGCCTCCTGGCACAGTAAGGGTAGGTCTCTGCCTTTCGTGGAGAAAGCAGAGCCTCTAGGGGTGAGGGTGCAGGAAAGCCGGGGGCTCTGTGTCTGCAGCTCAGGTAAGGACCCAGCCACCGAAGCACACTGCCCCGCTGGAGCCTAGCTCTGACCCTCATGTGGGCGGGTCACCAGGTCTCAGGGCCTTGCTCACACTTCCACCACAGGACACCAGGTGCTCAGACAGTGCGGGGGGTCGGGGGACACCCCATCACACAGTCATCAGCTCCCCTCCCCCAGGCTGTCTCTCTGGCCAGCCCCATCTTCCCCCGCCCCGCTTCCCACCCGGAGGCCACACGAAGCCTGCGCCCACCTTGCTCGGAATCGTCGGTGGAGAGGGCGGAGCCTGTGCTGTCCGTGCGCACGCGCTCCAGGCTCTGCACCGACAGCTGCTCCAGGCGCCGCTTCAGGAAGCGGTGTTCTCGCTGCAGCTGCTCTTTGATGCTCAGCGCCCTACGGTCCTGCTCCTCCAGTTTCTGGGGGTAGGAGAAGCTGTGAGCCCGGAAGACGCCTCTGCCCTATGCTGGGGCTGCTGGGCACAGGGGCACGCATGCCCGGGAAGGTTCCCCGTCCCCTACCCGACCTGGCCTTAGGATTGTGCCCAGTTCCCGTGGGCCCCAAACGTGGACGCACCCTCGCTTTTCCCCTACCAGGTGGTTACACTAGGTACGACCTCCCAGGCCTGTGTTCTGCTGACCAGTTCTGGAAGGCCCATAGCCACCGGCCAGCTTAGCCAAGCAAATGTAGGTGTGGGCTTGGAGCCCCAGACAGCACTGCTCGGCCCCTGGGCTGGCACCTCATCCCTGACAACAGCGCTGCCCATGGCTGCTCTTCCCTGCCCACCAGGTGCCCACCTGTGCCCGCCCCTCCCAGCCCCCTTGCCCTCTCCATACCTTCCCCCGCCCTGAGACTCTGCTGGCTCTGATTGTACACAGGATATCACTGTGCCTTTCTCAAAGCTCCCGTCAGCCTGCCTGGGGGTACCCATGACTGTGTAGGCATCAGGGGCCTTTAAGAGAACGAAGACCACCCTGGTTGGCCCAAGCATCATGAGACCCCCAACACCAGCAGGTCTCAGCCTCAGACCTTGGGGGGCCTGTCCCAGGCAACATCTCACTCAGCCACACCCTGATGCCATGGCGCCTTTGGCCCCAGAAACTCACCCACCACTGGGAACCTACTTCCCATGGGCCTCCCAGCATCGAAGGCACCCCACCACCTCCTGGTCCCACCACAGCCCAGGACCCCAAAGGGCCATCTGTCACCAATCTCCACTTCCCCGAGCCCCACCCCCACTCAACAAAACCTAGTGTATGCCCTGACCTTCTTGACTCTCAGTAGTTCCAGTTGCCGCCCGCCCTGAGACCCCTATGTGCACCTCGATGCACATCTCCTGGGCCCCTCTCCACCCCACATTGGGCCCTGTGGTCAGAGTCCCGGGACCCGGCTGGGTCAGCCACAGCAGCTGGCCGGGGGTGGCAGCAGAGGGTACAGCCCTGCTCACCTTGATGTGCGTCTTGGCGCGTTTAAGGAGGCTCAGCGTGGTGTGGCGGGTGCTGTCAGGACCCAGGGGCACCAGCTGCTTCAGCTGCTCCAGGTAGAGCCTGAGTTTGGCTCGTCTGAAAGAGCCAGAGACAGGACTGTCATGCAGAGCGGCCTAGCCCTCGGGCACTGGCAGCAAGAGCAGGGCAGCTGGGAGGTCTGAGGGAGGGCGGGAGGCAGCTGGCCGGGCTCCCTACAGACCTGCTCAGGGACCCTGTCTGAAGTTCCCTTCCCACCTGGTCGGCAACTCCCCAAACTCTGGGAAGCCTGGCACCCAAAGCCCTCCACATGCCCCAAAGAGGACCTGCGGCCCGGGACCGTGGGTCCATCCGGCAAGCCCCCACAGCCTCCCAGAGCCTCAAAGGGCCACAGCCAGGCACTGCCCCAGAGCCCCAGCTCACCCTGCGGCCACCACCCTCCACACTGGAGTCCGTGGACAGGTAGGGGAGGCACAGGGTGTGGGTCAGGCTGTTTCCCAGAGATCCGGAGGTCCCAGGCCAGATGGACATCCCCCGCCTCGCCAAGCGCAGGGTGCTCGCTGGTCACTCTTGTCACCACAGAAACACGAGTCCATCAGGGTCAGGGAGGGCTGAGGACGGGACCCTCCCACCTGAGGCGGGCTGGCTGGCATCCTTTGGAAAACTGCTTCTCTCCAGATTTTGTCCCCACGTCCACGCAGACAAACGCAGTTTTTCCACAAAACTGGAACCACCAAACTCAAGAGGTCTTTTTCAGGCCCTTAGGCCCCATGCCCTTGCACAAAGGATGCCATCCCTGCATCTCACCTGGGGAGGGCAGGTGGGTGCCTGAAACTCACTCGGAAAGTGTGCTCTGGTCCCCCATCATTGACCCGCCGCCCCCGCTGCAGGCTGCTGAAGCCGCTTCTGCTCAGGCTGTGCTCTTGAGAGAGACGCCAAGAGGCTGAGGGGCCTGGGAGCACTCGTCACCAAGCTGTTCCCCATTTTCCTAGCCATTCCCTATGTTCCGAAGCCCAGCAAACCCCGGTCCGCTTAACCTTTAGAGACCCTGGGAGGCAAGTGGGCAGATGGTCACCCCCTCAGGACAGACGGGTGCCCGAAACCTGGGCATGGTCTACCACCCACATCCAGAAAGTGCCCTCCGGCTGATGAACCATCTCCCCACATGGCACCCTGGGGCCAAGAAGTTCTCCAGATGAAACTAAGTCAGACCTTAGGAAGAACTTCCAGGACACAGGACCGAGGCTGTACTGAGTCAGCCACGAGGCCACCAGGAGCCAGGGCCTCAACAGCCTGGAACCTGGGGGAACTGCATGCAGAGAACACCCAGGTGCTTGCCTGACGATTGGAGATCTTTAGTGGTGAGGCCCCCCCTGCACAGGGACACAGGGCTGGTAAAGAAGGCACACTGGTGGGCTCCAGAACTCAGACCTCTGGGTCCCAGGCACAGTGCTGCACGGTCCCCCAACACCCCAGAATCTGGAGATCTCCAAGGGCACCAGGGTGCTTGCCCCATTGAGGATGGGGCCAGGACTGTGCTAATCACCCTCTTCCCCTTCGGGCCCCACCTCCTGCCCACCACCCAGCGCACGACCAAGGGTCCTCATGTCCACTTATTCCATAACAAATGGCCACTCTTACAACCTACAGTTTACATACTCAAGTACATGATCTTGGTGAAAAATTAGAAAATGCAAATCAGCAGGGAAAAAAAAAAAAAGAAGTGAAAAGTACCCCTGGATTCCACCACCACCCCCCTCCAGAAACAACCAACAGGACCAGTATAGCCTACATGTCTGCATCATGAATATAAGTGGAAAAATTGGCAGACGGAACCATCTGTGTGACAAGTGACCCAATATTGTTTATAAAAAATAAAAATAAAACAGCAGACGCACAAAGAGACTCAACAGGACACAATGAAGAGCAGGAAGCATGCGTCTCCAGGTGAGGAGGTTGGCAACGTTTTATTTCTTTGGCTTTTGCTTTTGTTTTGTTTTTGTGATTTCCAGGTTTTTCTATACTAAAAAAAAACCACATGTTACTTTTACAATCAGAAATAGACACATTTGTACAAGAAAGAAAAAACACAGCTACAGACAACAGTGGAAAAATATTTGCAATACACGTAAAAGACAAAACGGTTAGTATTCGTGACATTTGGAGCTCGTCATACACAGCGAAAATAAAAGGAGAAAAATCTCTTGATGGGAAAACAGGCAGAGGACACATAAGAGGCAAGTTGCAGGACACAGACGGCTAATCGGACACAAAGCTGACCCCCACCTCCCAGTTTCCGCGTCACGGAGGAGAGGTGAGTCTGGGTGGATAGGAGGAAGGGCTGGCTCTCGCCGGCTGGCCAGCACATGGGCCCCTGCAGGCTTCACCAGCAGACAGCAGTTCTGAAGGCCATGGCAGCGACTCAAACCTCTAACCCGCATTTCTACTTGATTTAGGTCCCACAGAACTACCTCCGGATACACAACGTTCCCAGTGTCCACTGCAGCCCCAGCGACATGAACCAGAGTGCCAGACCAAGGAGCCGCAGTATAGCCGCCTGGCCTGTGTGCAGCCAGAGCGGGGGAGGGGGGGGGCGGGACAGGGACACAGGTGGACAGTGCACAGGTTGGGTCAGGGGAAAGGTCAAGTGAGAAAATAGCGGGTAACAAGGTCTTGTTCTTAAGCCAAGTTAGTACCCACACGGAGGAGGCGGCAGCGGGCGCTGACGCCCAGCTGCCTAGGATGGCTGGGGTGGGGGTGGCACAAAGGAGGTTCAGGGGCATCCATGATGAACGGACGTGAATCGTCTGTTCTACCCGTTACAAAAGCAGATGCTTCGCAAGACACAGAGAGGCCACCCGACTAGATACGGTGCCATGTTTAACACTGAACCACACGCCCTTCAGGCCCCAGGAAAGTTGGCTCGGGCCCTTCTGAGCCCCAGTGTCCCTATCCGTGTGGTGAGTGGGCATGCCCAGGACTGCCCGGGGCGGGAGGGTGGCTGCACGGGTCTCTCAGCCCTCTGTAGAGTAGCTGCAGTGCCCAGGCCCTCCGCCAGTGCCCTGCGGCTGTCCCAGCATTCCTGGGAGCTCTGAAAACCCACCGCTTCCTGTAGGAACCCGATGTGGCTTCAGGAGGCAGAACCTGCATCTGGGAATCACTGCATGAGCATTCACCGTAGCTCCAGCCCTGTGGCTGCCCACAGCCCAGCCCTTGACACAGCCCTTCCCAGCTTCTCACCGCAAGCCCTGCTCCTCCTCTGAGGCCCCACAGCTCCTGAGGGACAGGGTCCCAGCCATCCATGCTCTGAGCACCCCAAGCCTGGCTGTTACAGAGGAGGCAGCAGGGAAATGCCCTGGATAGGGGACCAAGCACAAGCCCCTCTCCCCTCCAATTCACCTTCATTTTCTAGCTGTGAGGTTTACAGAGGCCGCATATGGCTGCTCTGGGAGAGATTTACCCACAACCTGGACAACCACACGGGAAGATGGTGGGGGCCTGACTGAGGCCCTCGGGCTAGACTTTGGGAGAAGCCCAGCCACTCCACACCTGCAAAAGCTAAAACCTGGAGCTGGGCCCAAGGGTCATCCTGTCAAGAATCACATGGCCTCCACAACCCCCAGGGGTCACTAGCAAAGTACTGGCCTTTGAGCCAGTACTCATGGGAACTACTATTTATGAGATAGGAGAGAGGAAGGACAAGGCCAGGCTGGGGTAGCCTGGGGCTGACCCGGCCAGCTCAGACCAGGTCCCTGCAGGCCCAACATGAGCATATTTCCAGGGAAGGCGATGTCCAGGGCCTGCCTCCCAAGAGGCCAACCAGGTGCTTCCTTCCTTCCTTGGGACAACACACAGCCCTTCCTGTGGCCAGTGACCAGAAGCATCCGGCATCAGCACTAGGCAACCACAGGTATAGCCATGACCAAGGTCCCTACCAGGACCCCAAGCTCCATGCCTGTGGGTTCCTCAGGGCTGTTCACACCTGCCCGGTGGCCAGCCAGGAACAGAGACTCCTGCACTAGGTGAGAGAGGCTCCTGGCTGCCTGCCCATCTTGCCTTTACGTCTCAAAAGAGCCCCACAAAGCTCAGCCCAAGGGTGGGCTCTGGGAGAAGGGGGCTGAGGCCAATGGTCAGGGTCAAGGGACAGCTGCAGAGGCCAAAGGCCAGCCCTTATTCTCCTTGGAAGAGTTACCATGCCCTTGCCATACTCCCTCCCCCAATGACATCCCCTCTGTCTGTCTACACTGAAGGGCTGTTCTAGGCACCACCTCCAGGAAGCCCTCCCCAAAGAACTCCACATGCCTGCCCAGGCTTCTGGTTCTCAGTCAAGATCCTCTTCTAGCCTGACAACAACCCCAGGGCCTGCCTGGCTGTACAGGCTCTGCACCTGCTCCGAATCCACGGCTGCAGAAGCCCCTCACACACACAGGGCCGGTCCAGGAAATGCAGCTCTTCTGGAGAACACAGCGTCCCGTCCCTGCCCAGCGCCCGCCCAGCACAGGCCTGATCCCAGGGGAGCGGAAGTTGGCGCTGCGGTCCTCATGGGTGGGGGTGGGGGGGAGAGGACAGACAGAGAACTGGCCAAACTCCAAACCTTCCTAGAGCAGGCCTGGAAGGTTCAACTGGAATGCAGACACCCCCCTCCACTCCAACCCAAGAAGGGAGAAAAGAACTGGCCCGTTACGCAGATGAGAGCAGAGGTCAGGAGAAAGCTTCCACACAGTGTCCCCTGGGGTCATCCCTGGTCCTAGCATCAGGGCTCCTGCCTGTCGGGCCCCTGTGAACACCAATAGCTCCCACCGGCCCCGCAAGACCAACACTGAGGACACCAACCTGCAGGGGCCAACCTTGCCACTGCCTTGTCCCCACTGCAGAGCAGTCCAAGGTCACAGAGACCCTGTTGGCAGTGAGACCTACAGCCAGGCCACAGGGCCCAAGGTTACTGAGGCTGAAGCAAGAGGACTCCTTGGTGATCACGTCGCATTTCCTGCCTCTCGGTGATCAAAGACTCACCCCTCTTCCAGGAGGGCCCGAGTGGATCTAGCCTTGCAGCCAGAGGGGTGGGCATGAAGTAGCTCCCCTGGATCCTGCACGTGGCCTGGGACTGGCTGCCTTTCCGACTGCCCTGCAGACAAGACTAGCAGGATGGTGCAGGAGGCCTCAGAGCAAGAGGGCTAAAGCCCTGGATAGAGGCCAGTCTCCTGAGGGCTAAAGAATTAATTGCTCCCAAAGGGACTTAGACACCTCAAAGCAGGAAAATCACTTCTTCCAGAGAGCTGGCCCTCACTGCCACACATAGCACAAGGGACCCTGCCCCAAGTCCCTGGACCCCACCTGGCTCTGGCCCCAGGCTGAGCCCCCAGGCCTGGGCCCCCACCCACCCTTGCTTCCCAGCATGGAAGTGCCTGAGAGCGGAGCCTGGACTCTTCCTTCAAGACTGACCCACAGCGAGATGAGGACACAGCCTGGAAGCACTGGCAGTCACATGTAGGACACATGGGGCGGGGTGGGGTGAGGTGTGGGCCTCAACACCCCCTCAGCAGGGCCTGTCAGGTAACTTACACCAAGAACTCGGGGTGGGGGCAGGGGTCACTTACCTGTGCTTTTCTAGTTCATTGTGTGAAGACCTGTTTAGAAAGACAGAAAAATAAAGCTCACCGCACTGCCCAACCGTCCAAATGTAAAGACAGCTCTGCTGAGGGCGCAGAACAGCCCAGAACTTGGAGGCCTGGGCAAGTGGGCAGCTGCTGACCAAAGGGGGACCTTGTACGAAGTGACCGGACAGTCCACAGAGAGGTACAACCATGTCCAGGTATGCCCAGGGACAGCTAGTTCACCTAGTGAGGTGTGATGGGGCTTGGGCTGGTAGGAGAGCCCAGGTCCCCCTCCAGAAAGGGCAGATGACGCCCAGGGAGCCATAGTAGCCAGTCCTGGGGCTGACCCACCCTGTGCTGGTCACTGAGCTGCGTGCCTTTTCTGTCTCCTGTTCCCTGAGACCAGTGGTGGCCTTGGAGCCACATGGACTGGCACAAAGACCAGGACATGGGGCGGTCCTGTCCTGACACACTGGCCAGATCATCATCCCACCCCGTGAGGCTCATACACCTGCATCATCAGAGCCCAGTTTATCAATGGGGACACCCAGGACAGGGCAGACCCAGCCCACAAGGGAGCCTCTGAGATGTGGCCACCCTGGGCCTGATCTCAGGCTCTTGAGGAGCAGTGGCCCCATCTGCTGCTCAAGTCCTACCCATCTGACCCATTCAGACAGGGCCGGAGTCCTGAGTACTTCCCCGTGGGACAGGGAGGCATTCCCACGTCACACCCCACTAGATCTAGGCAGGGACCTCTCAGGTCAGACAGGGCTCCTAGGCCTGCCAGGAAGCTTCAAATGTGAGCAGAGAGACAGGCCAACTTGGGGCAACCCAGACCAAGCCCTGTTGTTGAAGTTTCTGCTGACCTCTGCCTGCCTGTCCTCAGTCTCTCCTGCTCCAAGAACTCAGAATCAGGGATCTCCTGTCCCCACGCATGGGGCCAGAGTGCCTCCCCATCCTACCTACCGCTGCCACCTGCCATGGCCCGTGGTCCTGCCACTGGGGCCCAAGGTGGGAGACGCTCCTCCACCCACCGGGGCAGCAGGCACCTGGGACTTCCTGTGGAGCCTCCAGAACCAGGTTCCAGGGACCTCTAGTGTCTGCTGTTCACGCGGGCTGGGCAGGGTGCCTCAGAACCTCTCCAGGGCCAGGAGGGCATATTGCCGCCAGACTCTCAGCCAGTCTCAACTGCAGATAGGCAGGTGGGTCTGCAGGTCTACCCACGCCCTGGAAGGCTAGGCCAGACCCCACCCTGCCGGGAAAAGGGCACTTCTCAGGAGTGGGAAAATAGAGAGGGGACCAGACACCTGTGGGAGCCATATGGGAAGATTCATCACACAGGTCCCAAGAACACCCTGTCCTGGGCTATATACTTTGCATGGTGGGGAAAGATGAGACACCCTGGTTGAACAACTGCCCTGAAATCCCTTGCTGGAGCCCACACATGTCACCCACTTGCCCCATCACCCACTTTTTCTCACCTTGAAAGTGTGGGGATGTCCCCACAAGCCAGGGTCCTGGGTCCTCTGGGCCCAGCTCTGCCTTAAACAGGAGCTGACTGAGGTCCAGATGGACCAGGACAGGCTCAAGGGGCTATCTCTCTGAGCCTCAGATACCCCAGGCCCTAGGAGAGTCAGGATCTACCCAGAGGAGCAGTAGGGAGGTGCACCCCAGTCTGGGAGACCCTCTCGATCCCTCCCCTACACCCTCAAGGTCTCCCTTCTGGCAGAACGCAGAAGACAAGGACCCCAGCTCAGAACAGGAGTCCCTATGGGATGGGAGGAGGCAGCAACTCCATCTCTCTACGTGTTTCTTTGGCCCTACAGAGATGATAAAAATAACAAGTCCTTGATGGAACTGGGTGAATATTAGTTACCATGTGCGTGAAACACTTAGGAAGCACCCCCGGAGCCCTGGCTATGATTTGGAACATCAGATTTGAGTACCCCATACCATGGGGACCACATCCTGGAGTTTCCATGGGTGTGTCAGCACACTCGGAACACCGAGAGCCAACAGCAGGGGCCTGGCAATCTCAAAAAGAGTCTAGGGCAGAAACCCCCCACCAAAACTGCACATAGTTCTCAAACGGTCCTCATCAGAAGACCAGGGTCTGCAACTCAGAGGCATGTCCCGAGTCAGGGCAGATGGAGGCTGAACCAATCCTTTGCCAGGCCCAGGGCGCCAGGACGTCACAGGAGATGAGTCCTTGTGCCAGCCTTTCTGTTTCCTAAGAACAGGCCAGCCACAGGAATGAGCTGCACCCTCTGCCAAGGAGCCCCACAGCCCCTCTCACAAGTGCAGCTCCCAGCCTGGTGCCATGGTACAGGCCAAAATGGACCCTGAGCAGTGTCCGGTGTCCTGTGGTCCTCACGGTGGCCAGGAGAGTGGATCCCCAGGGAAGCTCTAGCTGAAAATTCCCATTATTCTCTACTCAGTGATAGGCACCCCAGCTGCAGGGCTTCTGCAGCCTAAATGGGGGTTGAGGGTTGCATTTCCTGGCATTGGGAGAGGCTGCACAGCCTGCCCCTTCTTTCCGTGCCCTTAAAAAAGACCAACAGTCCCAAAGAAAGGGACTCCTACACTTGCAGCCCAAATTTCACTTGTGCCAAAAGATTAGGTAGGAGCATGGGTGCTGTGGAGAAGTGGGGGTCATCAGGACAGGGCCTCCGTGCACCTTCTTTGCCCAGGCCACTGGGGGTGGAGAGGACTCAGCCCAGCATCATGGATCTGCCTGCCCGTGGAGACAATCGGAGAGATGCAGTTCCATCCACCCTCGGCAAGCAGAGGTCAGGTAAGCAGCCCCACACGGCTCTGCACCGAGCCTCAGTTTCCCCAGACCCAAGGGGCACCGGCCAACGCCCAATGACAACTTTTTTTCCTGCTCGGAAAAGTCCAGACCAACTTGGGGGCGGGGAGCGACTACGGGAGGAGACCCCGGGCGGCGGGGCTGTACGCGTGGCACTGTTTACGCGAGAGGCCGAGGAGGCGCGGCCCGCAAGAAGATGGCGACGGCGCGGGCGGAGCCTACCGGGCGGGGCTGCGGCCGCGGCCCGGGCGCGCCTCCTCCTCCAGGCTGGCCGCCGGGGCTCGCGGCGGGCAGGCTGCTGCCGGGCTGCCGGCCAGGGGGGTCGGGGCCAGAAAGGACACTGAGGAGAATGGAGGCCCCCGGCCCGAGGCGGGCGGGGGCGGCCGCGCGCGCGGGGTCGGTGGGGGTGGGGGGGTGGTACCTGTTGTTCGGGGCCTTGCGCACCAGGCCGGCCGCCTTTGTTTTCTTCCTGGCGAAGTCGCCGTCGAAGGGTAGCACCGAGGCGTAGCCATGCTCGGCCTCTGCGGACAGACGGCGCGGTCAGCGGGCCCCGCCCCGGCCCCCCGGCCCCTCCGCCCGCCCGCGGTCGGGCGCACAAAGGGGCGCGGGCGCTAGCTACCTCGGTCCCTGCGCTCCAGGTACTCGGCTGCCTCCAGCAGGATCAGCAGGGAGTTCAGCTCCATCCTCCGGCCCGCCGGCGCTCGCCTGCGCTCTCCGGGACGGCGGCGGCCGCTGCCCGGCCCGCTCCGGCCGGCCTCGCTCGCCGCCCGCCCCGCGCGCCCGGCGGCCCCACTCCCTGAACTCCCGCGGACTCCCCTGTGCGCTCGGCCGCCACCCTCCGCTTCGGGCCCTCAAATTGACACTTAAGGGCGAGCGGCGGCCGGCGCAGCCAATGCGGGCCGGCACTGCGGCTTGGGGGGGCGGACGCTGGTTCGGGCTGGGGCCAATGGGAGCCGGCCGAACGCATCGGGCCGGGCAGAGAATGTTGACAGATGCGAAGCTCGGATCGGATAGGCTCGCGGCGCTAGTAACAATTTAGAAGCCTAAGCTTAGCAACAGCACGTGGTGGCCCGGCCCCCGCGCTCGCTGACTGGCGGCTGGCATGCATGTTAAGTAGGCGCCGCGTGCCGATTGGTCCAGAGCGATCTATGTAAAATAGGGACCACGAGCCAATGGCCGGCTGCGGGGCGCGCAGCCAATGAGGGCACAGCGGTCCGACGCGTTGCCGAGAGGAAGCGGAGCGCGGCGGGACCGCTTGCTGGCTTCCCGGTCCTGCGCGAGAGCCGGTGAGGATGCGGGGAGCCCCCCCCCGGGTCCCCGGGTCTGCACACCGTGCGCGGAAGGAGCCTCTAGCCCCTAGGCCATCTGCAGCACTGGCTCCGCCGCAGCACCGGGCCTCGCGATGTCCTCGCGGGGTATCGCGTGGGCTGCAAAGGACATCACCCCGCCGGACACAGAGTGACCCCGGGAGAGGCCGGGGTTGGAGGAAGGAGGGTCGTAGACGGTCGACCTAAGAGTCGTATCTCCTTGAGGCTATCAAAGGGCAACTGAGGCGGGGAAGCGGGTGGAGGGAGTCTCACAACTGCCCAGTGGACACTAGAGCCGAAGGAGGGGGTCCTAGGCCTAGAGAGGACAGACATCTATGGCCAGAGTCGGGAGGGGCTCTCGTGAGTGGAGGGCTGCATGCTCCTTCCTGTGTGATGTGAAGGCTGGGGACATTCCTAGAGGCAGGTGCTGGTCCCCTCTGGCCAAGGAAGCGCTTCCTGGAAAAGAAAGTTGCCCTCTGTGGGAAGGGAGAGAACGCCTCATCAAGCTCCCAATTAGCGACTGGCCCTGGTGACCCCTGATCCTAAACTGGTCCCCGTAAGAGCAGGGAACTGGCAGCCTGATGGCAGCCCCAGACTGGCCTTAGTCTCCCTTGATCCTCTCTCATTGGTGGCCAGGGAGCTTTCGAGTACGGGACTAGCGGGGCTGCAGAGTGTAGGGGATAAAGGTGGCAAGACCTACCCACAGAAATTCTAATGTAAATGAGGGGGGCATTGCTGCTGCCCCACAGTCCTAAAACAAAACAGAACGGAAAGTATATAAAGACCTCAATGCTTTCCGTCCTAAGACCTACCCAATGCTTTATATGCATTTCCTTGTATGTTTCTGCACACACACACCCCCAATTCACAGATAAGGAAACTGGGCATCCTGAGTTTTAGGGGTTCACCAGGTTTTCCCAGCAGAATGAAGAGTAGTGCTCCCCCATAGGGGTAACACAGGGCTGGTGACACAGGGTTGTGGAGACCAAGCGGCTTCCTGGCCCAGCATGACTTGCTGGTGCCACAGCTGTATGATGAATGGAAGTAGGAATGAATGGCCAGAATGGCAGGACCCTTGGGGATCTTAGATACTGCCCCTGAGATAGTCCTGCCCAGACATTAAAGCAACCCCTGGATGTTCACCTCCGCGTGCTCCTGCTCCTGCCCCTACGGCCACCCCTGACCCAGGGCAGAACCTCTAACAAGAGCCTGGTGCTGTGGCCCCGCTGGGTCAGTCTGGAGGGCTGCTCAGGGTGCGGAACGAAGGAGGAAGCCCAACTCTGGGGAGAGGCGGGGTGCCTTCTGCGTTCCAGGGTACTGGAGGCGGGACCTGCGGCTCACCACAAGCTGGTCAGCATTTTGCAAGGTCACTCCACCCCTGCTGAGGTGAAGAGTGGGTTGCTGGCCCCAGTCCTAAAGCAGCACTTCACCCAGGCTGAGTGCACCTGCCGGATGCCGGCCCTCTTTTCTTGCGGTGAGGCGTGAGGTGCGTCGTGCCACAGAGGGCAGCGCAGGTGCCTTGGGGTGACTGCCTGCCGCCTCCCAGCCTGAGACCAGAGGGGGTCGTCCCCGTCTTGCCTCCCCATTTATATCGAAGGCCATTTCGGGGACGCCTCACCCAGCCACACCGGGTGCTCCCGGGGCTTCCCACCACCTGAGTGTGGGCGTCACGGCACCACGGGGAGTTGGGGTAGAAGGGGACCGGATCAGTGGCGGGAGCGAGGGGCTGGGCCGGAAGGCGGCGGCCTGGAGTGGGCGGAGGCGTCGGAGTCCCAGGCGGAGAGGGCAGCCCAGGAGACCGCACTGAGTGGGCCGGACTGCAGCAGAGTGGGGGAAGAGGGGGAGGGAGGGGAGAACAGAGGGCGCGGCGGGGTGGTTAGAGCCGACTGGCCTTAGCCAGGGCGGCCTGTGTGCCGGAAGGTTGAGCTGCAAGTGGGGGCAAGGAGTGGGGAGGGAGGGGGCGAGGAGTGGGGAGGGAGGATGTAGCAATGGGAGGACGTGTGTACTGTTCTCGCTGGAGGCCCGCAGTCTCTACATCAGCGCCCCCACTTGATGGCGGGGCATAGGCGCCCTGGGGGTCCCTGCTGGTTGACCCAGCCCCCCAGGGGACAGGTGCGATTCTGCAGTGCAGGTGCCCCTCACCTCCTCCAGGGAGCCTTCCCTAAGCCCAGGCTACTCGTTTTTTTTCTCCTGCTCAGCCCTTGTGCCCTCTCCCTGCCATGAACAGTGGGGACCCTGGGGCTCACCCCAATACTCCTCTCCCCTTCCTGCTGTCTGGGCTTCTTTGGCCTGGTCCCTTTTGACCAGCTCCCCCACCTCCTCCTCCAGGAAGCTTTCTGGGCCCTGCAGGCCGTGCCCAGGTGGCTCTAGCTGCTACATTCCATCCTAGGACAGAAGCCTCCTAGTTACTTGGATGCCCTGAGAGCCTAAGTTCAAGAAACCCACTCCCAACTCCCCATTCCTGGGTCCCGGTCATGCAGCTGCTTCTATACCCGGAGGACAGCAGGCCAGGCTCTAGCACGTGGGACCTCTGCTGCCTCATTAGGAGGGTACAGAGGCCTCTCAGATCACAGGGTCCTGAGGGATGGGTTGTGAGGTGACTGTGGCTAACTTGTGTTACTACCCCTGATGGAGCTCAAGTCCCAGGAGTGGAGGCCCTGCCCACTGCTTGTGTGTGTCCAAACCACAAATCAGACATGTCCTCCCCTGCTCAGAACTGTCCCCCCCCCCCCATGCCTTCAGGAAGCAGCTTGGCATTTGGTGCCTGGGGTGACACAGCCATGTTTCCCATCTGTGCTCCCCCTGCTGACAGCATCACCATTTTTCAGACTCTCAGGGCTGTTCTGTGCTCTGAGCACCCAATTCTCCAGACACCCTGCTCACCCCTCTAGGCCCAGCTGGTACAGCCAGCTCCAACAACCCCAGACCTGTAGAGCCTCAAAAGCAGGGCAGGTCTGGTGTGGCTGGGTACCCATCCTTGCCAAGCTCGGGGCGGGGGGGGGGGGGAGCCCAACCTGAGCTGCCCTGACCATTTGGGAGCAAATAAACTCACCAGCGGAACCCAAAGCCTCACACCTGTTTAAGTCTTTGGTGTGAGATTGAGTTTGAGTCACTGCTCCGTGCTGGACTGAAATCCGTTTCTCCCGTGTCTCGGAGGCAGGAGAGACTCTGATTGGTTCATTGACCTCCTGCAAAGGGACCCTACCTAGGCTCTGCTCTGATAATGTCTGTGAGGGTAGGGGCTGGGGCCACCATGGAATGGGAAGGCTGCCTGGAGGAGGTGGTTCTGGATAGGCCTTGAGAGGAGACCAGTGCCTCCAGGATTGTGGGTCATGTGGGTGACATAGTGTGAGTTATTTGAGTGTCACCCACCTCCCCTACCTCATGCTGCAGAGTCCCGAGAACAGATGGAGCTGCCCCCTTCCATGGTGTTGTCAGCCCTCACACCAGCCTTGGGGGTCCAAGGTGTCCAGCTCAGACCAGGACCCCTTCTCTTCCCCCATCTTCCAGCTGAGCCATTTGGCTTGTGGCCTGCCTTGCCTGGGGTTCTTGCTAAGCCAGGACCCTCTCTGGACCCTTCACCCCCATTAAGGACCTGGGGCTAGAGCCTGGCCAGCGGGTGCAGCTGCGCTGGGGGTCCTGTCTGGACCTGGAATGACCATCCACAGTGGCGAGAACCCTGCAGCCAGCGCTCCAGTGGCCCGCAACGCTCTGGCAGTCAGACTGCGCTGGAAGAGCGGGCGGTGGGATGGGCGCCCCCTGGTGGCCATTAAAGGCTGCAGCAAGGACCCTGGAGGGAGTCCAGCCCTGGGCCATATAGGAGGGAGAGGGGAGGGCTCCCCAACGCTGCCCCTTCCACTTGGCCTCCTGGGGTGATATCGTCCCATTCCCTTCATCAGAAACCGTGGCACGTACAGTCTTTTCTGCCTTCATGGGCTACCCGCACCCCCACCAGGGTCACACAGCCAGCAGGTCCATGGCTGTCCACCTGGGGTTTTCCAGGGGATAATGGGCAGGAAACCTGAGAGCAGGTTGGCTGGACCTGAGCGTGTTTGTGGGGAATAGACGAGCCATAAATAGGGGTAGGCAGCAGGGGCACCTTCAGAGACCAGGATGTGTGTGTGGACTGAGGTGAGTGTGCAGTTGGAGGGGTTAGGATTGCTGGGGCTTACCCATTCTCCCCCCCCCCCAAGGCTCACCTCCTCAAGGCCAGGCATGGTAGTTCTCTCTGCCCGCCTACCCTGCCTACTGACCCCACTTGGATAGAGTGCTGGGTGCTCCATCCCAGGCCCTCCCTTTGATCACCTTCCCCAAGGGGGTTACAGGCTGCATGTGGATCTTGAGTACCTTGGTGGGGGCTGGGAGGGCAGGGGAGGTAGGTAGGTAGCTCTAGGAGGGCCCCTGCCTGTAACTGGAAGCTTAAGAGTGTGTTGGAGAGCACGCTGGCCTTCTCCCTAGGCCTGTGCATAGCCCAGAGAGGAGTGAGGTAGGTGATCCAGCCCCAGGTGTGTCTGGCTCCTGGCACAGCCCTCAGACTTCCTCCAGCTGCCAGACGGAAGCGCTCCACACTGGTGGAGTTCCCATGTCCAGAGCTGCGTTCCCTGGAATCGGCATCCGGGCATAGCCCCAGGGCCAGCGCCGCCCAGCCCTCCTCACACACGGCACAGGGCTCTGTTTCTGCTTCCTCTCGTGTAACCCTTGGAAGAGCCCACAGCCTGGCTGCACTGCCCGCTTACTTCTGTGAGCCTCCGTTTTCCCGTCCGTGACACAGGGATCCTGCTCCCTCGAGGGACTGTCAGTCATGGGAAGTGGAGGGGACAGCACTCAGAAAACAGTAACAGGAACGATGACGATGATGGTGGCAATGGGGACCCTGAGGCTCGGGAAGGCTGAATGGCTCCAGGTCCAAGACTGGCTTGCCCCGCTGATTCCAAATTGGGACCTCTTGGCCATCTCCCTGCGCCCACACTAGGGCCTCCCAGTCCCGAGCCCCTGCTGTGGGTGAACAGCGGGGCCATTCCTTCCAGATCCTTCCTGAGCAGGGAAACTCTGCCTTAGACTAACCCCCTGTACCCCTACCCTCGGTCCTGGCTTTAACCCTGGAGTGGAGGCAGCCTTGAAGAAGGGCAGAGTGATCACCTGTCCCCAGCGGACTACTGGAGCCCTCTCAGGAAGGGGTGGGGGATGTGTAGCTGGTGGGAAGAAAGCCAACCCCGCCCTTCGATTGTCCCAAGAGTCCAGAAGCCCCCAGCTTCCTGGGGGAGAGTGCACGTGAGCAAGAACACTGTCACTTCCCAGAGGAGAGAAAGGCGTCCATGCTGCTCACATGGGAAACAAGCATGTCTGCAATCCGTAAATAGATTTATGGAAATGGTTTTGAATTACAGCATTTAGAAAATAAAAATAATCTCAATACATAATATTCACTCCATTATATACTCCCCCCCACACACACACACAGAGAAGCCATCTTTGTGCAGGTGTATTCCGCCGTTAAATAGTAATTGGGGTTATCCTATAAAAGCAGTAGGTGTGTCCTCTCTAAAAATAAAGCTGCAATCATCACTGTAATGTGAAGCCTGAGATTTAAGCCTGAGGAGGTGTCCGTGCTGGGGCCCCAACACTCTGGGGTCTGAGGGGGTGGGCCAGGGTTCCAGGGGTATAGAAGGTAGGGGGTAGTGGCAGCCAAGTAAGTGGGTGACATCCAGTGGTCCTTGGCTGCCTGGGGAGCCCTGGCCTGAGAGCCTCTGCCTGTGAGTCTACATGCTGACCCCTCCCCATCAGCAGGTGGACAAGGGTGGGCAGGCGAGGCAAGGGCACGGCTCACCGAAAGGACCACTGGGTGCAATGAGATGTGTGTCGATCAGCCAGAGCCCTGAGGGGAGCAGGGCGTGGGGGGGCGCGGGAGGATGAGATGGGTGCCTTCAGCTCAGGGCGCTGGGGAGAGATGGACAGCCTGGTCTTTCCGGTTTGGCAATCACACAGGGGAAGCCCTGCGGAGTGCTGAGGACTGGCCTCTCTCCTGGAGGCGTCCACCATCGGCGGGCATCACCCCCACGTGCCGAGGCCGCCCACCCCACTTCCCTGTCCCCGTGCTGAGCGCTGAGCAGACCCCCAGGTGGTGGCAGCTCAGCAGGGCAGGTGGACAAGCGGGAGAAGAGCCCACCCTACTGGGACCGAGGTGCTGGATGTTCTGAAAGTCTCTGCAGCGGCAGCAGCTTGATGAAATGCGGTGAAAACCCTCCAGAAACCAGCATCTGGATGGAGGAGGCAGGGAGTGCAGGGTGCCTTCTGGGAGTTCTTCTGGGCCCTGGGAGGTCTGGGAAGTGCCCAGGGTCCCGTCAGATGCCCGCCTTGTCGCTGTAGAAGGGCGTGACGTGGAACATATAGCAGTGTGTGCACACGCGGACCGGCTTCACCTGTCCATAGCGGGGCAGGGGGGCTGAGTGTGAGGAGCAGCGGGAGCAGAAGATCTGGAAGACAGCGGGGGGGCCGTGAGCTACCTCTGACCTTGGCCTTCTAAGGAGAGTGCCCAGAGGACAGTGTCAGAGCCCCGAGCACCCAGGCACCCTGCACATCCCTCCCCATCTCAACCAGGCAGGGCATTATTAGCAGGCAGGGGTCTGCCAGCCCCATTGTGAGGTTGGGACCTTACAGGAAAAACCTGGGACAGGTTGTGGCTCCGGGAGAACCAGGTTTGGGGGAGCGTCCCAGGCCCCAGACCAAGGTGGCCACAGGCTCCTGTTCAGCAGGGAGGAGACACGGCACCATCCAGACCCCGTGGGCTGAGTGCCCAGAGTCCAGCACAGGGCCTAGGCTGGGGGCCTCCGCACCACATCCTCGTCTGACTTCCAGACCCTGTGCGGTCATTCCGTGGGCAGGTCCCAGATCCCACTTACCTTCCCACAGCTGCGGCAGTGGTGTTTCCTGCGGATGACAGTGAAGGGCGCTTTGCATGCGGTGCAGAAGCTGCAGGCCTCGTCCGGGACCCACTCGGGCGGGTCTGTGACAAGAGAGCGGGGCACATGTCAGGCAGAGGGAGCCACACAGCAGTGACAGTGGGGACAGGTGGGCTGGAGAGGGGGTCAGAGAGACGTGTGCAGGAGTCCCTGGCCAGGTGGCCGGCAGCCCCTGCCCCCCCCCATCTCCATTCCTCCCCTGGACTCATCCCGGGCTGAGGTTTCGGGAAGCTGGCAGGATCTCGAAGGTCAGTCTTCACAGCTGTGGGCAGTGCCTGTCGATCAGGCCCCAGCTGCAGCCCGAGCCTCACCCAGGACTCAGTACACGGCTGGAGTTCCACCTGGATGACCCTCTCCCAAGCCTCCCTCTGCCTACAACCACCTGTCAGGGCCCTTGGGCAAAGGTGGAGGCTGAGAAATGAAGTAATCAACCCCTTCTGTGACACCCTCAATCAACACTGTCCAGTGTCAGGGGTTCCCGGTCCCACCTCCCATGTTGTCCTTCATCTTCTGCAGTTCTCAGGTTCTCTGGGGGCTCTGGGGCCAGGCAGACCCCTCCTCTCCAAGACTGGCTGCCCAACTCTCCCCATCACCTGTGCAGCCTAGACAGGAACCAGGGGCCGGGGCTACCTCCTCCCACAGAGGCACGTGGACCACCCTCTCTCGTTCTCAAGGTGCTCTGAAATGGGGGGGGGCATGCTGGCTCAAGAAGCAGCTTGTGTGACAAGGTGGCCATTTCCCTCCCATCCTGGACACCTAGGGGACCACCATGTACCAGGCTCGAGGCCAGCACCAACACTCAGAGGGGAAGCAGTCACTTTAGATAGCTCCCCTGAGCCACAGAATGTTCTCAGGGGGTCTCTCCGTCCTCCAAGACCCCGGCCTCATCCTGAGCACCTCCAACATAGAACTGGTCCAGCTCACCCATCCATCAGAGACCTGGGGTCTCTTCACCTCCCTCTCACCTCCTTACCTGTCATCCTCCCAAGGATCCTGTCAGCTCATCCTACACCACAGGAGAGTCATTTCTCATGCTTACCCCCCACACACAACCCCACAGAATCCTCGGTTGGCCCCACTGAAGCCCTGGACAGTGCCTGTGAGCCCCTGGGGGCCACCCCAGGTTAGGGGCCTCCAGCTCAGACTAACAAGTGCAGACCCTTGCCTGGGAGAGACCCTGAGGGGTCTGAGGACTTCCTGGGCCTGGCCCCCATTGTGTGGCCCCGTCATGGGGTGCTCAGGAACCCAGGACCCTGTGTTGTGCCTGACCCTCTTCATACCTGCAGCCTCGATGTGCACCCCGGTGACCAGGCAGCAGCACTGAGGGAGGCCCTGAGCCAGGGACCAGCAGGGGCCAGCCCGGCCAGCCAGGCATGCAGGGAGTGACGTGACCTGTGGCCTATCACAGGGTGACTGCAGCCTCCTTGGGTTCTGAGGGCATGTGACACCACTCAGGCCGATCGGCCATCGCCCACCTCAGCACCTCCCTCAGGCCTCTAGTGTGACAGCGTGCCCGTCCGGAGGCCCTGGGCCTCCCTCCTCACAGAGAGGCTGTCAGTGCTTCAACTAGCCTTGGATGCTCCCGCCCTGACCAGCAAGCAAGCCACCAGGCTTATGGGGGACCAGTGGAGGAGCATGGGCCCCCGCTCTGCAGGGTAGTGGGGGAGCAGAGGGTCCCTGGCCTCTAGGCTGGTACGGGAGCAGGGAGTCCTGCTCCCACATGGCCAGACACCCTGGCAGGTCCCTGTGCGGAGGCTTCTATGGGAGGCCTGTCCTATGGTATCCATGAAGGCTGGGGGGAGTGGGGTTCAAGTGTGTGCCTATGCCCCAGGACCAGCCACCTCCAGCACAGCCAAAGGCAGGCCCCCCAGCAGCTCCCTGCTCTTCACGCCCATGGGCCCAGACTATAAAAGACATTAAGTAACTGGCTTGAGGTTGATGCACAGTAGGTAAGGGCACCCTGCGTGCACCACCCTGGGAGCCAGGGAGGAGAGGCTGGGATGGGAAGCCACACGCCCAGATGACCTGGGTGGGGGTCAGTGGGAGGAGTGCCGTCTTGGCGGAGCCCCGGTCTGGGATAGAGAGGAAACGTCCAGACAGGCCAGAGCTCCACACGCACCTTCCAAGTCCCCGTCTCGGGTCTTGGCTGCAAGTTCAGAGGACGACAGGGTCTCCTGGCACAGGGCGCAGTCCTCCAAGGCCGCGCTCCGCAGGGTCTGGGTGACTAGAAAGGAAAGGGTGACTGCTGGGGTCCATGTGGCGTCACCTGTCCCTTGTCAGTGCAGCTGGGTGCTGCCACCGGGGGGGGGGCTAGCTCCCTGAAACCCAAGCAACAGTCTTGCATCCTTCCCGGGAGCAAGGGGTGGGCACTCTGTCCCTGCCCTGTCACCTGCTCTCTCACCAAGTAATTCAGTCATGTGTGTGAAAGGTTGCCTCTGTGTGTGTGCACGTGTGCAGAGAACATGCCTGTAGGCGTGCGCATGCGTGTGTGTACCGCTGTGAGAGCATGCTGGTGGACCTGCGCTGTGTGGAGTGTGTACATGTAAGGCAGGGTCACTGATGGCCACGCCCCCCATTGAAACACACGGTCTATGTTCCCTCCTTGACTCTGGGCTGGCCCCTGACCACTCGGACAACTAGAATTCGACAGAAGTGACGCTGTGCCACGTCAAGGACATGTCATCAGAGGACGGGCACCATAGCTCTGGCCGGGGAGCTTGGTTGGTTAGAGTGTTGTTCCGTTATGCTGAGGTTGCTGGTTCAATCCCCAGTCAGGGTACATATAAGAATCAACCAATGATGGCAGGAATAGGTGGGACCAGTCCCTGTTCCTCTCTCTGGGTCTCTCTTCCTTTCTCTTTTTTAAAATGTCAATTAAATATAAAAAAGAAAGAGGACAGCACTGTCCACCCAGTCTCTCGGCCGTCACCGGGCGGGAGCGTGTGCAGAAGGGGAGGAGCAGGTGCTGCTGTCATGGGCGTCTATGTGGGGTGTGACCCACCTGTGAAGCTGCAGGGAGGTGGCATCTTGGGGAAATTCTAGGGCCTGTAGTGTGTGGACCCCTTGGTCCCAAGCAGGGAGCCTGGCACTGCTGGGTGGTTTCTGTTTGGATTGTGACAGGTCGTGTAAGAGCTGGGTGGCTGCAGAGACATGTATGTGCCCCGGGTTGGGAGTGCGGATTCCCTCATGCCCCAGTTCCTGGGGATGCTGGACATAGGGTTAACATAGCTGCAAAGCCTTTTCCGAGATGGCACTCACCCTTCTTTAACTTTTCCTTGTCATCCACTTCCGGCTTGGTGGCCATGACCTCAAAAAGGGTCTTGAGGATACTTCTTAGGTCACTGGCATAGTTGGTCTGTAGCTGGTCAGCCACACCTGAGAGAGGGGGACAGAAAAAAGGGGGGGGCGTATAGTAGGTTGGCAGGTTGGGGACTTGGTGCTTCTAGCTGGTGGAACCCAGTCAGAGCTCACGGTCTGAGACCAGCACGACCTCAGATGGCTCAGGGCACAAGCAGCTGCTCAGCCCTGGGAACATTCCTTCGGCAGAAGTGAAAAGCTCAGGGTTCATCTTATTCTTAGGGTCACAGCCACCACCGCTAAGCTGTCCTGGCCACTCCCTGAGGGCTGAGACCTCAGAGCTGTGAACCACCCCCCCAGCAGCGCCTTCTACCAGCACGGCTTCTCAGGCACCTAGATGTGCCCCCTCTCCCTGTCAAACACTGTTGCCCCTAATAGCTTGACTCCAGGGCCTCAGTGGCTTGGGGGCCACAGGTGGACCCTGCCAGGGAGTGTTGCCCAATGCTCAGCTCCTCTGCACTCTCCCCAAGATCTCCAAGATCCTAGCCACTGCCTGGCAGGAAAACACTTCCCTTCTCCCACTGACAGAGGTTCAGAAAGTAGGTGGACTCAGCCAGTCTCGGTAAATAGCAACTCTAGCAACACTTTGCTGCCATTTACAGCAAAGCCAGGGAGAAGCTGTGAGCACCCCATCAGCATACAGGCGCCCTGTCACCCATCCCAGCGACGAGACAGGGGGACGGGGGCGGGGGGGGGAGGCATGCTTCCGGTGGTTCCCTGTGTGCCAGCTGTACTGAGCACGTGCTAGGCACCGTGTTCCCTCTAACCTGGAAATCGACCCTGTGGTCCGTTCTGGCAGATGAGAGAGCCGAAGCATGGCCCTAGACGTCCACAAGCCCACGCCCGCCCCAGGCCCACGCGCGCGGCACCTGAGATGCAGACAAACAGGCGATGGATCAGGTCGTGACTGCCGTGGAACCTGGATCGGATCTTCTCTCGCACGGCCACGGGGGCCGCCTGTGGCGTGGTCTTGTCCAAGAAGCAGGCCCCGGCTGTGGAGACACTGCACACAGAAGCAAACACGGGGGGGTGCGTGGGGGTGGGGAGCACAGGGGCTTCTGGCACCCCGGGAAGCAAGCACCTCTGTGCCCTGGACGCTCCCACGCCACACGCTGGGCTGCCTCTTCTTGCGCTCACTTAACATTAGGCCCTGAGTCCCTCCTGTGGAAGGAAGGTTCCCTGCACCCGCTTAGAGTATCTGGTGGCCCTGATCCAGCCACAGGCGTCTCTGCAGGAGACAGAAGAAGACACGGGCACACCGGGGAGAGGAGGAAGCTGAGTGACCCGACAAAGAAGCTGGAGTGACAGCAGCCCCACAAGCCCCAGAAACACCGGGGGCCACCAGGGGTTGAAAGGGGCGGGCAGGCTCCTCCCCAGCCTCCAAGGGGTGTCACGGCAGCTTTCTGAAGCTGCTATTCAGGGGTTACCTGGCAGCTCCATCAGCTGTCACAGGTCGGGTGTCCCCGTGCCCAACTCTGGGGAGGCGTGTCTCCTGATCCCTGATTCTTAAATCCTTCACCTCCCATCTCCTATTTCTAGGGGCATTTCCTACATTTATTTCTTCTTTCAGTTTTCCCTTGACATTTTCATTTCCTGCTGTCGGTGTCGTTTCATGCCTGAGAAATCCTTTATCTATCTAGAATAGTCGTTATAGATGTTAAAGTGTTGCACTGGCTGCATGCAACACTTTAACAATCTCCAGCGGCTGGCTTGGCCCTCCTGCACGCAAGGTCCTTAGAGCAGTGGTTCTTAACCTTTTTTGAGGTACCGAACCCACCAGTTTCATATGCGCATTCACCGAACCCTTCTTTAGTGATAAATAAAAATATGATTTTTTTTTCCACATTTAGTTCTGCCGGTGCGAGACTCGAGTTGCTCAACTTGGCATTGCATATCATGCAGATAGGACACTGACTCCCATCCCGTTCCGTGACACATGTGAATCCATGTTGTACATATTCGTCCGACCACTTTCTATTTTTGCTCGACATATTTATTATGGATTAAAATATTAAGAAAGAAACCACACGACGTACGACTACGACAGCCGTTGACTACTGTGAGCACTAAATTCCCCGCAGCACTGGTTGGCCAGGCAATGTAACGTGATCCTCTGCAGCAAGTGATGGCCAAGCGGGGAGTGTCATCACGACTTTACACAAGTGTGTCTTTACCTCCACGGCAGAGGCTTCTCCGAACCCCTAGGGTTCGATAGAACCCAGGTTAAGAACCACTGCCTTAGAGGGAGGAGTTGGGGTGGGGGTGGAGTGTAAACACGCTTGTGACTTTGGAATAAGCTCTGGCTCCAGGTGAGTCAAACAGGCGGGTGGCCCACCCTTCGCTGCCGGGTATCTGTGTCACTCCACCCTGCGCAGCCGCGGACGAAGCACACGGGATGTTTCCAGTCAAAGCTTCAGCGAGGACACAAAAAATCAATGATGTGGTCCAGCCATTTGGGGATGGGGACCAGTCAGAGATGGGGAGCATGGCTGCTTACAGGGTTGAGCCCCTTCACACACACACACACACACACTCACACACACACGGTGAGCCTTTTCACATACACACACACACACTCACACACACACGGTGAGCCTTTTCATACACACACACACAGTGAGCCCCTTCACACACACACACACACACACACACACACACGGTGAGCCCTTTCACACACATACACACTCACACACACACGGTGAGCCTTTTCACACACACACACACACACACATGGTGAGCCTTTTCACACAAACACACACACTCACACACACACATGGTGAGCCTTTTCACACACACACACACAGTGAGCCCCTTCACACACACACACACGGTGAGCCCTTTCACACACACACACTCACACATACACACGGTGAGCCTTTTCACACACACACAGTGAGCCCCTTCACATACACACACACACACACACACACACACACACACGGTGAGCCCTTTCACACACACACACTCACACACACGGTGAGCCTTTTCACACACACACACAGTGAGCCTCTTCACACACACACACACACACGGTGAGCCCTTTCACACACACACACACACACACACACACACACACACACACGGTGAGCCCTTTCACACACACACACCCCGGGGGGAGACGCAAGGCTGCTCGCCTGACTTGGGCTCATCGATCCTCCAAGTGCAAAGCCATTTCGGAAGCGCAAAGATGTGATGTTCTTAAGAATACAGGCCCCCCCTGGCCAAGGCCAGCTGTCACTGCAGAGGGAGGCTGGGCTGCAAGAGGCTGTGAGCTCCGCGGGGTTCCTTTCTTCAGTCATGGGGGTGGGGTGGGTGGGGAGGTGCATGAGTGTGCATTTTTATTGGCACACTCCAATACTAGTGTCATTGTGGAATAGTGTAATGACTTCATGTATGAGTATTTAATATTTCACTGGAACACGAAGCTGGGGTTGGGGCTGGGCGTGCCAGCCAAGGGGACACAGGGCTCAGGTAGGACCCTAACGGGGTCAGCTTATTTATGCATGCATAATTTCTGGCTGATTTCTCCCCTGCTGGCTGCTGGGTTTCTGAAGAGGAAGCCCCTGACTCTCAGCCTGGGAGTGGGGAGCTGAGTAAGGAAAGGGGGTGGGGCCTTCACTGTCCAGGGGTTCCAATTCATTCAGTACCCCCCGGGCTCTGTGACAGCTTCACCCAAAAGATTTGAAAGCAGAGACTCAAATACTCATCCAGTAGTAAGCCCTCACTTAACCTTGTCAATAGGTTCTACAAGTTTAAGTGAAATGACGTGTAACGGAACCAATTTCACTGTAGGCTAATCGACATAAACAAGAGTTAACTCTCTATAGCAACTCAACATTGCAGCAAAACAAGGTTGAACAAAACTACCTTATTCCAGGACCAATAGGTGGAGTAGCCCTGGCTGGGCAGCTCAGTTGGTTGGAGCGTCGCTCAGATACGCCAAGGTGGCAGTTCGATCCCCCATCAGGGCACAGACAAGAATGAACCAAGGAGTTGCATAAGTAAGTAGAACAACCAATCGATGTTTCTCTCTCTCTGCCTCTCTCCCTTCCTCTCTGTCTAAAATCAATCAATCGATTTTAAAAAGGTGGGAGCAATCAAAGCGCCCATCGACAGAGGAATAAATAAACAAAATGTGGTCCCTCCATACAATGGAATTTTATTCAGCCTTAAAAGGAAGAGAATTCTGCCTGACCTGTGGTGGCGCAGTGGATAAAGCGTCGACCTGGGAACACTGAGGTCGCCAGTTCAAAACCCTGCACTGGTCTGGTCAAGGCACATATGGGAGTTGATGCTTCCAGCTCCTCCCCCCTTTCTCTCTCTCTCTCTCTCTGTCTCTTCTCTAAAATGAATAAAATTAAAAAAAATTTTTTTTTAAAAAAGGAAGAGGATTCTGACACCTGTTACAACATGGATGACCCTTGGGGACAACATGCTGAGCGAAGTCAGTCAGTCCACAAAGAACAAATACTGTATGACTCAACTCATGTGAGGTACTCAGAGTAATCATATTCCTATCAACAGAAAGTAGAGTGGTGGTCCCCAAGGAAGGGTATGTAAAGGGGACAGTGTTTCAGTTTTCAAAGATGAAAGAGTTCTGGAAACTGAGTGGTAGTAGTGGTCACCGTGTTATGGATGTGCATGATGTCGTTGAATTGTACGCTTAAAATGGTAAGTAGTACATTTTATGTTACATCTATTTTACCAAAATCAAAAAGTGGGAAAAAGAAGATTTAGCACAAGGGGAGAATGAAGGAAGAGAAACTGAGGTCTATGTGGCCAAGAGGGCTGAATCAGCTCGGCATGAAATACAAGAGGTGAAGAGTGAATACATGCTGGCCCTGGCCGGTTAGGTCCCTCGGTTAAGAGTGTTGTTCCGGGCCTGACCTGTGGTGGCGCAGTGGATAAAGCGTCGACCTGGGAACACTGAGGTCGCCAGTTCAAAACCCTGCACTGGTCTGGTCAAGGCACATATGGGAGTTGATGCTTCCAGCTCCTCCCCCCTTTCTCTCTCTCTCTCTCTCACTCTGTGTCTCCTCTCTAAAATGAATAAATAAAAATAAAAATTAAAAATAAATTAAAAAAAAAAAAGAGTGTTGTTCCGAAACAACAAGGTTGAAGGTTTGATCCCTGGTCAGGGCGCATGCAGGAAGCAACCAGAAAATGTACGACTGAGTGAAACAACAAATGCTTCCTTTCCCCCTCCCCTCTCTCTTCCTTGCTCTCTGTTTCTCTAAAAATCAATAAAAGTTAAGCCTTGGGCAGATAACTCTGGAGCTCCATCCCGGAACACGGAGTTGCCGGTTTGATCCCTGGTCAGGGCACACACGGGAGCAGCTCCCTCTCTCTTCCTGCCTCTCTCAAAAAACAAAAACAAAACAAGTGAATACATACTAAACACTACGGGGGTGAACTTTATGGTATATATACTGTACAGGATGGGGCAAAAGTAGCTTTAGAGTTGTAGGCGAAGCACAGAGTTTATTCTTAGATTATTACTTATTAATTGGATTGATTTCCACATAAACAACTGTAAACCTACAGTTTATTGATATACAACAACTGTATATCAATAAAGCTGTTATTTTTTAAAAAATCAATTATATCAAGATATGGTAGCCTGACCAGGTGGTGGCGCAGTGGATAGAGCGTCAGACTGGGACGCGGAGGACCCAGGTTCGAGACCCCGAGGTCGCCAGCTTGAGCGCAGGTTCATTGGGTTTGAGCAAAGGCTCACCAGCTTGAGCTCAAGGTCGCTGGCTTGAGCAAGGGGTCACTTGGTCTGCTGTAGCCCCCTCCCTGGTCAAGGCACATGTGAGAAATCAATCAATGGACAAATAAGGAACCGCAACGAAGAACTGACGTTTCTCATCTCTCTCCCTTCCTGTCTGTCTGTCCCTATCTGTCCCTCTCTCGGACTCTTTCTGTCTCTGCCACAAAAATAAATAAATAAATAAATAAATATGGTAGCAGTAAACAAACTAAAAATGAGATTAAGAAACAATCCTTTATGCAATGGTCTCAAAAAAGTTAAAATAAATTTAACAAAAAAGTGCAAGAGTTACACACTGAAAATTTCAAAACATCACTGAAATAAAGAAGATTTCCTAAACCAATGGAAAGAGATCCTGTGTTCATGAATTGGAAGACAATATTGTTAAGATGGCAATACTCCCCAAATTGGTATAGAACAGGGGTCCCCAAACTTTTTACACAGGGGGCCAGTTTACTGTCCCTCAGACCACTGCAGGGCCGGACTATAAAAAGAACTATGAACAAATCCCTATGCACACGGCACACATCTTATTTTAAAGTAAAAAAACAAAAAGGGAACAAATACAATATTTAAAATAAAGAACAAGTAAATTTAAATCAACAAACTGACCAGTATTTCAATGGGAACTATGGGTGCGGATGCATCCTGTGCTCCTCTCACTGACCACCAATGAAAGAGGTGCCCCTTCCGGAAGTGTGGTGGGGGCCGGATAAATGGCCTCAGGGGGCCGCGTGCGGGCTGTAGTTTGGGGAACCCTGGTAGAAGGTCAGTGCAATCCGTATCAAGATATCAGCGACCCTTTTTCTCCCCATGCAGAAATTGACAAACTCATCTCAAAATTCATATGGACATGCAAGGACCCAGAACAGCCAAAATGTCCTTGCAAAAGTAAAAAAACAAAGTTGGAGAATTCACACTTGTGATTTGCAATTTAATAGAAAACTACAGGAATGAAGACCGTGGCACAGACACAGGATAGAAACCGCGACGGAACAGAATCAGGAGTCCAGGAATGAACTGATACGTTACAGGCAACTGGATTTCCAACAAGGTGCCAAGAACATTCAGTAAGAGAATACTCTGGCCTGACCAGGCGGTGGCGCAGTGGATAGACCGTCGGACTAGGACGCGGAGGACCCGGGTTCGAGACCCTGAGGTCGCCAGCTTGAGCGCGGGCTTGTCTGGTTTGACCAAAAGCTCGTCAGCTTAGACCCAAGGTCGCTGGCTCCAGCAAGGGGTTGCTCGGTCTGCTGAAGGCCCGCGGTCAAGGCACATGTGAGAAAGCAATCAATGAACAACTAAGGTGTCGCAAAGAAGAACTGATGTTTCTCATCTTTCTCCCTTCCTGTCTGTCTGTCCCTCTCTTTGACTCTGCCACACACACACACACACACACACACACACACACACACACACACAAACACACACACACACACACACACACACAAAGAGAATGCCCTGGCTGTTTGGCTCAGTGGTAGAGTGTCGGCCCAGCTTGTGGAAGTCCCGGGTTTGATACCCGGTCTTGGCACACAGGAGAAGTGCCTATCTGTTTCTCCACCCTTCCCCCTCTCCTTTCTCTCTATCTCTCTCTTCCCCTCTCGCAGCCAAGGCTCCATTGGAGCAAAGTTGGCCTGGGCGCTGAGAACGTGTCCATGGCCTCTGCCTCAGGTGCTAGAATGGCTCTGGTTGCAATGGAGCAACACCCCAGATGGGCAGAGCATCGCCCCCTGGTGGGCATGCCAGGTGGATCCCCGTCAGACGCATGTGGGAGTCTGTCTGTCTGCCTCC
The DNA here is from genome assembly GCA_037038555.1 of Rhynchonycteris naso. Classification (NCBI taxonomy): domain Eukaryota; kingdom Metazoa; phylum Chordata; class Mammalia; order Chiroptera; family Emballonuridae; genus Rhynchonycteris; species Rhynchonycteris naso. The sequence continues at coordinate 316,214,941 of CM072996.1, read as the reverse complement.
CTGCTTCACCCTTCAGAAAAATACAAAGAAAAAAGAGAATACTCGTCTTTTCAACAAATGGTGTTGGGAGAACTGTGTAACCACAGGCAAAGGAATGAAGTTGGACCCTTCCCTTACCTTATACCACATACAAAATATGGACTCAAAATGAATAGTAATAATAAAAAAAACAACCTACATGCAAGAGCTAAAACTCTTAGAAGAAAACATAAGTCTCTGTGCCCTTGGATTAGGTAACAGTTTCTCAGACGCAACACCAAAATGCCCAGGAACCCAAAACAAAACAGATACGTCAATCAAAATTAAACACTTCTGTTCTTCAAAAGGCACCATCAAGAAAAGCAAAAGACAACCCACAGAATGGGAGAAAATTTTACAAATCATGTATCTGATAAGGCCGTAGGAGTAACTGGAACATAGAAAGGAGTCTTTTTATTTATTTTTTCCGTTGATTTGAGAGAGAGCGAGAGAAGCATCAACTTCATTGCCCCAATTAGCTGTTCCATTTAGTTGTACGCTCACTGGTTGCTTCTCGTATTTGCCCTGACGGGGGGTCGAAACCATGTCCTCCGTATGCCAGGGCAATGCTCTATCCACTGAGCCACCCGGCCGGGGTCAGGACTTTTATTTATTGATTGACTTTGAGAGAGAGAGAGAGAGAGAGAGAAACATAGATGTGTTGTTCCACTTATTCATGCATTCATTGGTTATTCTTGTATCTGTCCTGACCAGAGATCAAACCTGCAACCTTGGCGTATTGAGACAATGCTCCAGCTCAATGAACTATCTGGCGAGGGCCTAGAAACAACTCATAACTCAACCGTAAAAAAAACAGCCCAACTGAAGGATGGGCCGTGGATTTGAACAGACATTTTTTCCAGAGAAGATATACAAATAGTCCAAACACAAGAAAAGATGCTCAACATCATTTAGTCACTTGGAAAATGCAAATAAGTCAAAATGATAATGTAATATCATTTCCTACCCATTAGGATGACCTTAATAATAATTAAAACAAAACAAAACAAAAACGCATGCCTGACAAGTGGTGGCACTTGAAGTGTCGACCTGGGACAATAAGGTCCCAGGTTCAAGCCCTGAGGTCACCGGCTTGAGCGTGGGCTCATCTGGCTTGAGTGCAGGCTTACCAGCTTGAGTGTGGGGTGTGGAAGAGGGTCCCAGGAATGAATCAGACCCTGTGTGTGCCCCCCAAAAGCTCAGTCTAGTGGGGGAGCCACACACGTTACCAAGGTGTCCAGTGGGTCCATGTCTATGGTGAGAGATGTGAGATGTGGCCAGGAGACAGTGAGTCACGTAAGAGAGGCTGAGGGTGGAGGGGCGAGGGCCACCCATCCTGCCCAGGACTCCCCATGCGTCACCAAGGATTCCGTACCGAAACCGTCAGTCTCTGCTTTCTCCTGTCCCAGCAGCCCCAGCACACTGATACAAGTGTGATGGCACTGGCCTTGCTGCCCAGGCTGCCCATGGGGCATCAGCACAAACATCTCTGGGCAGCCGATGCGCTCAGTTCTTTGGGACACACCAGCACCTCCTGCTTCCTTTGCTCTCCAGTCTTCTTGTCTGTGGTTTCAATGCCTGGTGCTGCGTTCCAGGGACGGCATCCGCCCGGGGAGGAGCACAGGCCAGGAGCAGCGGAGGGGACATGCCCTTCTCTCCATAGAGCACATCCTCAGGCGCTCACCATCACAGTGGGAAATGGGAACAAATGCTAACGGGAGAAATGGCTGGGACCCGGAGGGCAGGGACCGACCCAGGAAATAATCACACAAGGTTCCACCCCTGTTGGGCTCTGTGTCAGTCGCTCCATGATCAGGGGGCAGCTGAGAGAGAAGTAGACTGCTCCAGATGGGAAACCTAGCCTGGCCGACACCCAGAGCCCCCCCCTGGGGACTCCAAGCAGAGAACCCTACCATGTCACACGGACATCTGACCCAGGAAACCGTGAGACAAGACGGGGGAGGGGGCTGTGGTGACTTGTTACGTAGCACCGCTGCCCAATACACGTGTGCAGATGTTGTAACAGAGTAACCAAGTGGAGACCGATGGCTCCCAGAGCAGCCGCTAATGCCCATGGCCCCTTCTGCGGGGCTTGCTGCCCTCACCCTGGAAGGCCAGGCACAGCTCCTACCTCCCCCTTCTCAGCTGAAGAGCCGTGGAGAGGGGTTGGGGCTGCGGTCGGTTCCTCTGGGGACACAGCTGGGTCCTGCACACAGCCCAGCTCTGGAAAAGGGCCCCCTGGTTATGTTATAGGTGTATTACGTAACCCTAACACAGACGCAATATGTGCGCACTCCAGAAGAGCTAGGAAATGCCGAGGAGCCAACAGCATGTGCCTAGGCGCGTTTTATAAATAGACGCCGTTGTGACAGGAGCAGAGGAACTTGTGTTACCGTGTTGGGTGTCGTATGTTTCAGGCTTTCCGAGCTGCTGCTGCTTTTAAAAAAGCTCTCTGAACAGAAGGCGCGACGGCTGGAGAAGCAGAGCGGCAGGTAAGCGTGACGAAGGACAGCGTCCTGGTGCCCTCCCTGCTCCCCCCACCCCCACCCCCCCGCTGCACCCCACTCGGCAATTTAAACCGTGTTCTCTTGTTTTTGCTTTAGTGAGGACAAGAGGAAAGCTGTGCCTTCAGGGAAGTGGCCGTGCGGACAAGAATTGTCCCTGTCCCACAGGGTGGAGGAAGATGGCCCCTGGAGGCTGCTGCCAGCCCATGGGTGCCTGCCCCTCCGCTGCCCTCCTGGCCTTCCGAGGACGATCACTGCTTATCAAACACACTCCGCTCCAGCTCAAAGCCCCACTTACGCCCCTGACTGTGGGGTCCCCTGATGCCCCAAGGCAGGGATTTGAGAGGGACGTGGACAGGAAGGACCAGAGGAGTGTGGCCCTGCTCGGGAGCCTGTGAGGTGATGGGGACCGTGCTGTGGCCTGGACTCTGCCAGCCCCTTTCTCTTGGAGCCGCCCCAGTAGGGTGGCCCCCGCAGCTGTGGGTCCCCGCGGCACGCACATGCTGACTAGGCTGGGGACATGGACCCTCCCAGAGGGCAGCCAGCTGCGTAACGCCTGGGACACTGGGCTGGATGGCCACCAGCATCTCTGTGGCCGCAGCGGGCGGAAGGGTGGTCAGCGGCGGACAGGGATGGTGGGGAGAGAATGAAGCATATGAGAGACTGGGCGTGAACCCCGATGGTCTCCTCTCTCACCCCCAGGACGTCCCCCCGAGGCCAGCTGCCTTCCAGGCCTGGGTACCCCTTATAACCACTTGATGTAGGATGAGTCTGTTTCCCCAACTAAGGACCTTAAGTCACATCATGGAGCCTAAGGATCTTGGTGTGGGGACATGAGCCTGGGGGTGACTCTGTGTGTGGGGGCCCAGAGGTCCTGCAAGGGGCCCCCCAAAACAGGGGATAGACAGGTGGGAGGGGTTATCTCAGCGTTCTGAGCAGGGATGACAATGGAAACACAGGTGTGGATTCCATGAGGCCGTGAGACAAGGCTTCCATGGGCTTCAGCATAGGCAGTGGTGGTAATACCATATTATGGTGTAAAGGGGGCGCCATGGCAGAGAGGGAGGGCATGGTGACCCTAGGAACAAATAAGGAGAGTGCAGACAGCATCTAGAAACTGGGGTGCAGGCTGGGCTGAGGGAAACCTGCCATGGGGCAGAGGTGGAGACAAGCAGGGAGCCCCGAGTTCTGAGCAGAGGCCCATCCCCGGCTCAGCAGGCGTGAGGGGAAGTCAGGAGGGTGGGCCAGGGAGTAAGGACCCTGTAAACTAACTCTTCCACTCACTGAGTTAGAAGTGGGTAATAAAACAAACCTATGGCTAGTGAATCCATCGATACTGTAGATAAAAACCTCCCCACAGAGAGAGCTCAAGGCTCAGACGGCTTCACTGGATAATCCTACTTGATATTTTAGGCAGATATACGGTCGTACCAATTCTACACAAACGCTGAAAAAAATGGGAATGTTCCCAACACACTCTAGGACAGGGGTCCCCCAAACTTTTTACACAGGGGGTCCAGTTCACTGTCCCTCAGACCGTTGGAGGGCCGCCACATACAGTACTCCATACACTGACCACCAATGAAAGAGGTGCCCCTTCTGGAAGTGCGGCGGGGGCCAGATAAACGGCCTCAGGGGGCCGTAATTTGGGGACCTCGGCCCTAGGACCTCGGTGTTCCGCTCTCTGATAAGCACACCTGAGAAAGACATGCCGCCCAACGTTCTCACAATCGGATGCAACATGCTTAACAAAGTGTTAGCAAGTTGAAGCCGACAGTCTCTAAAAAGGCATGGCCTGGCTCATCCCAGGGATGCCAGGCTGGCTTAACATGACTGTCAAGCAGCGAACCGTGTCACATGACTAGACTAAAAACGAAAAAGTAACGGTCTGATTATCCCAAAAGGTACAGAAGAAAGCATTTGAGGAAATTTAACATCTGTTCTTGATAAATACTCACCAATCTAGGAAGAGGAGAGACCTTCCTGAACCTGAGAAAGGTGTCTATGAAAATCCAACAGCCACCAACATCAGACCTTGTGGTAGCTACTGAGTGCTTTTCCTTCTGAGATCAGGAACGAGGCAAAAATACCCTGTGTCAGTGCTTCTATTCAATATTGTTCTGGAAGTCCTTGCCAGTGCAAAAAAGCAAGACAAAGAAGTAAAGGACATCCAATTAGAAAGAAGTAAAACTGGCTTTCTTCACAGATGATATGTTCGTTCACCGATGTAAGGAAATCTTCAACAAAAAAAAGTACCACAACTAATAAAGTGAGTTTAGCAAGATTGCAGGAATATATATATATATATATATATATATATAAAAGATCTTTCTATATACGAGCAATGAACAATCAGAAATTTAAGTTACCAAACGGTATCAGTTACAATAGCATGGAAGAAATGTAAAATTCATAGAGATAAATATGACCAAAGATGGCTAAGACCTCTACAAATATAAACTATAAAACTTGACCAAGAGTAGTTAAAGACCTAACTGAAAGGAGAGGTATACTCATGTGTTCATGAATTGTAAGGCTCTATAGTATTAAGTTGCTAATTCGCCCCAAACTGATGTACAGATTCAAAGTAGTGCCAATAAAACTCCTGGCAGGTTTTAAAACAAGGAAAGAAAGAAAAGAAACAGAAAAATCCATATGTAACACACAGGACCTAGAGTAGCCAAAACGACTTTGAAAAAGACGAGTAGTAACAGAGGACATTTACACGTAAGGACCCGCTTTAAGCCTCGTGATAAAGCTACAGTCAGAAAGATCAGTGGAACAGACTAGGGAGCCCCGAGATGAACGCAAATGATTTTGGATAAAGGTGCAAAGGCAATCCAGTGGAGGAAGAATAAACAGCCTTTTTCAACACATAGTGATGGAATAATTGTCTTCTCTTTTTCTTTCTTTTTCTCTTTTTAGCAAGAGAAAGAGGACAGGGGCAGACAGGGACAGACAGACAGGAAGGGAGACAGAGGAGAAGCATCAACTTATAGTTGCAGCTCCTTAGTTGTTCATTGATTACTTTCTCATATGTGCCTTGACTGGGGGTTACAGATGAGCCAGTGACCCCTTACTCAAGCCAGCAACCTTGGGCTTCAAGCCAGCGACCTTTTGGGCTCAAGCCAGTGATCACTGGGTCCTGCCTAGGATCCTAAGCTCGAGCTGATAACCTCAGGGTTTTGAACCTGGGTCCTCAGCCTCCCGGGTTGATGCTCTAACCATCGCGACATCACCTGTTCAGGCAACTATCTTTTCTTATGCAAAACAAAATTCAACCCTGATCTACACCTTGCACCATAGAGAAAAATTAACTAGAAATGGATCATAGAACTACATGTCAACCCTGAAAAGTATAAAACTTCTGGAAGAAAACAGAAGGGAAAAAAAATTTTGTGACTCTGGGTTATAAAAATAATTCTTAGATACGATACCAAAATCACCATCCTCAAAAGAAAAAAAAAAACGTTGATAAATTGGGCTTCATACAATTCAGAACTTCTACTCTCCAAAGACATTCTGAGAAGAACAGGGCAAGCCACAGACAGTATGTGTCTGAGACATGACTTGTATCTGGAATAAGGACTCTCAGAATTCAATAAGGAAACAAGCACAAGGTCTGAACAGATGCTTCACCCAAGAGCACAGGCAGGTGGCCAATGAGCGCAGGGGGAAGATGGTGAAGCCCCGACAGGGCACCAGTCAGGCCATTACCATGGTGAAGGGCAGAAAGAGCGACCTCACCAAGTGCCGATGAGGGTCTGAAGGAACTGGGGCTCTCAGCTGCTGTGGCATGTTGTGTGACAACTTTTTTTTTTTTGTATTTTTCTGAAGTGAGAAGCGGGGAGGCAGAGAGACAGACTCCCACATGCGCCTGACTGGGATGCACTTGGTATGTCCACCAGGGGATGATGCTCGGTCCCTCTGGGCTGTTGCTCCATTGCAGCCGGAGCCAATCTAGTGCCTGGCCCCCAATCTAATGGGGGCCATGGAACCACCCTCAGCGCCTGGGCCAACTTTGCTCCAATGGAGCCTTGACTGTGGGAGGGAAAGAGAGAGACAGAGAGAAAGGAGAGGGGGAAGGGTGGAGAAGCAGATGGGCACTTCTCCTGTGTGCCCTGGCCGGGAATCGAACTCTGGACTTGCACACGCCTGGCCAACGTTCTACCAGTGAACCAGCCGGATAGGGCCTGTAACAACTTATTTATTTATTTATTTTACTTTTTTACAGGGACAGAGAGAGAGTCAGAGAGAGGGACAGATAGGGACAGACAGACAGGAACGGAGAGAGGTGAGAAGCATCAATCATTAGTTTTTTGTTGCCGTTGAGACACCATAGTTGTTCATTGATTGCTTTCTCACATGAGCCTTGACTGTGGGCCTTCAGCAGACCAAGCCACCCCTTGCTGGAGCCAGCGACCTTGGGTCTAAGCTGGTGAGCTTTTGTTCAAGCCAGATGGGCCCGCGCTCAAGTTGGTGAGCTCAGGGTCTCGAACCCGGGTCTTCCGCATCCCAGTCTGACGCTCTATCCACTGCGCCACCGCCTGGTCAGGCTGTAACAACTTATTTCAAACAGTGTTAACACACCGACTGCATTGCCGCGGGGCTTAGGTGTTGCTGTGTCTTGACGCTTTGCCCTCCTCTCAGAAAAGTGCAGTCACGTCCACCCCTTCCCTGCAAAGCTGTCCAGGCTCCCAACCCTTGGCCTACTCTTCTGTGCACCTCCTGTGCCCACCGCTCTGGCTGCCACCTTGGCCCTACTGGTCCTGCCACCTCTGGCTGACCGCCTCCAACCTGTCCAGGTCTCAGGAATGTCACCACCTCGGGGGAAGGCTGCCTCTCAATTTCTCTCACTGCGGGAGCTGACCCATGGTCCACCGTACTCCCCAGCTTAGGACACTGGAATGGGAGGGAGACAGGGATGGTCAGGTCGTGTGGTGGGCTATGGCGAAGGCAGACAGTAGGGTTGCGGATGGGGCAGTCAGGCTGCAGGGAGAACCTGGATCTGGAACAAGGAGCCCTGAAAGCCCAGCTGGGTGGGACGATGTGGGGCGGCTAACCCAGAAGGAGCAGGGCCCAGATGGAGCTGTCCCGGGTGCCAGAGCTCAGCAGTCACCCGGCAGCCACCACTGCCCCTGACCAGGCTGAGCATGCTCTATCTAGCTCAACACACAGCTGTGAATTAATCAGAAAGACTTCAGACACTGGCAAGGCCCTGCTGGGGAGGTCAGCACCCTTCTCCGGTCCCCTCCCCCCTCCAGTGCCTACTGTGTGGCGGCCTCCACTGGGCCCCTGGGGTTATCACTGCCCTTTGCGGAGTCTCGGTGATACGGAATCAGTCGCTGTGCTCAGCCAGGCTGCATGGCTGGTGTGGGCAAGGGGCTCAGGCAAGAACCCAGCCCTGCCCTTAGAAGGTAAAGTGAAGACTGAGAAGGCAAGATGGCAAGGGACGCAGCGGATAACAACCTTGAGTAATGGTGGTAGTAACAGTGAGTAACGATCCTGAGCGATGGTGGTAGTAACAGTGAGTAACGATCCTGAGCGATGGTGGTAGTAACAGCAACAATCCTGAGCAATGGTGGTAGAAACAGTGAGTAACGATCCTGAGCAATGGTGATAGTAACAGCAACAATCCTGAGCAATGGTGGTAGAAACAGTGAGTAACGATCCTGGGCAATGGTGGTAGTAACAGTGAGCAATGATCCTGAGCAATGGTGGTAGTAACAGTGAGTAACGATCCTGAGCAATGGTGGTAGTAATAGTGAGTAACGATCCTGGGCAATGGTGGTAGTAACAGTGAGCAATGATCCTGAGCAATGGTGGTAGTAACAGTGAGTAACAATCCTGGGCAATGTGGTAGTAACAGTGAGCAACGATCCTGAGCAATGGTGGTAGTAACAGTGAGTAACGATCCTGGGCATTGGTGGTAGAAACATTGAGTAACAATCCTGGGCAATGGTGGTAGTAACAGTGAGTAACAATCCTGGGCAATGGTGGTAGTAACAGTGAGCAATGATCCTGAGCAATGGTGGTAGTGACAGTGAGTAATGATCCTGGGCAATGGTGGTAGTAACAGTGAGTAACGATCCTGGGTAATGGTGATAGTAACAGCAACAATCCTGAGCAATGGTGGTAGAAACAGTGAGTAACGATCCTGGGCAATGGTGATAATAACAGCAACAGTCCTGAGCAATAGTGGTAGAAACAGTGAGTAACGATCCTGGGCAATGGTGGTAGTAACAGTGAGCAATGATCCTGAGCAATGGTGGTAGTAACAGTGAGTAACGATCCTGAGCAATGGTGGTAGTAATAGTGAGTAACGATCCTGGGCAATGGTGGTAGTAACAGTGAGCAATGATCCTGAGCAATGGTGGTAGTAACAGTGAGTAACAATCCTGGGCAATGTGGTAGTAACAGTGAGCAACGATCCTGAGCAATGGTGGTAGTAACAGTGAGTAACGATCCTGGGCATTGGTGGTAGAAACATTGAGTAACAATCCTGGGCAATGGTGGTAGTAACAGTGAGTAACGATCCTGAGCAATGGTGGTAGTAACAGTGAGCAATGATCCTGAGCAATGGTGGTAGGAACAGTGAGCAACGATCCTGGGCAATGGTGGTAGTAACAGTGAGTAACGATCCTGAGCAATGGTGATAATAACAGCAACAGTCTTGAGCAATAGTGGTAGAAACAGTGAGTAACGATCCTGGGCAATGGTGGTAGTAACAGTGAGCAATGATCCTGAGCAATGGTGGTAGTAACAGTGAGTAACGATCCTGAGCAATGGTGGTAGTAACAGTGAGTAACGATCCTGAGCAATGGTGGTAGTAATAGTGAGTAACGATCCTGGGCAATGGTGGTAGTAACAGTGAGCAATGATCCTGAGCAATGGTGGTAGTAACAGTGAGTAACAATCCTGGGCAATGTGGTAGTAACAGTGAGCAACGATCCTGAGCAATGGTGGTAGTAACAGTGAGTAACGATCCTGGGCATTGGTGGTAGAAACATTGAGTAACGATCCTGGGCAATGGTGGTAGTAACAGTGAGTAACGATCCTGAGCAATGGTGGTAGTAACAGTGAGTAACGATCCTGGGCAATGGTGGTAGAAACATTGAGTAACGATCCTGGGCAATGGTGGTACTACAGCGAGTAACAGTAGCTGAATAACTATCAAATAGCAACCATGAGTAATGAGGACAAGTAACAAAGGTGAGTAAGACAAGGGGTGAGATAAGGAGTGACACACGTGGGCACTGAGCTCCTCCTCCAGGCGCCACGGTAGTTGGGGACTCGATGCCATTTTGCAGATGACAAAACAGAGGCTCAGGGAGGTTGATGAATGCGCCCAGGTGGAGCAGCCAGTCCACGTGCGCCCCTGGCCCACCCTCCCACTGCACTCACAGGGCTCCCCAAACAGGAGAGGACACGCCAAATGCCAGCAATTCCCCTAGAGGAGCTGTCCCTGTCAACTCTCTGCCACCAGCATGCTGTAGAAGGAAGACAGGGCCAGAGCACATGTCACCATTTAGGACAGAAGCTCAGAAGTGTGTGTCAAGGATAGCCCTTCCAGATTCCCGCCATTCTGTCCAAAATGACAATCGGGGGGGCCCCCCTAAGTCAGAGCTGGGGGTCACCCTGCCCACATGCCAGGATGGCCATCAGCCCCCACAGCCTCCCTCTCTGATGTTTGGAGACGGTCTCAGAAGACAAGACAGCCTGGCCTCGAGACGAGGTCATCTCTGACCCTGCAAGGCAGTGCCGGGGGGTGGTGTGGTGTGGGGACAGTGCCCAGTGGATGGAAAGACAGAAAGCACAGGCCGCCGGCTGGGAGCAGGAGATGAGGAGTGTTATCTCCTGTGTCAGGGACCACACCTGCACAGTCAGCTGGGGGAACCAGAGGGCAGAGAGCCAGACGTTGTCTTTGAAGCTTGTCAATTTAATCCCAGCAAGTAAAAATCAAAGGCGTCTGTAAATTGAAAGATATCAATAAATCAAATCAAAGGGCAACTGGGGAAAGCAGCAGAGACAGTGGACAGAAGGGGCGTTCACCGGTCAGGAAGAAAACTGCAAAAACCCAGCTGGACCGGCGGGGGCAGCGGGAGGACAGGCTCAGGGCACCGGAAGTCAGGGGAGCACAAGCCGCCAGGCCTGCTCTCCAGAGGGGAAAACCAGAGGGCGGGTGAGCGGTCACAGCCAGGGGACAGGCCCCCCGAGGAAGCCCTGACAGTAGTAAGTGGCCAGGTGTTGGCTAGAGACGCCAGAGCTTTGCTGGGGTCATTCTATCCCTAAAAGCATCGGTTCTGAGGAAATGATCCAAAACGCAGAGCCGTGAGCGAGAGTGACCGCAAGGCTCAGTCACCTTGGAGAGGGGGAAGTACGGAACAAATCAGCCTCCATTTTGGCGAGAGAGCAAACCTCAATGACGATCGTGTTCCCAAAGAGCTTTGTGGAGAAGCGATCAGAAAACGAGATTCAGAGAAAAAAAATAGTAAGACTTCTCATAGGATTTGGGATGGCTTTTATTTCCTTCATTTACTCTTCTTGTTTATGTTTTTTGTAAGTTTCCACAAGGAATGGGGACCAGGTTATAATTAGAAAAAAAGAGTCAGTGTTATTTTTTTCAAGGGGGCAGAAGGTTGGAAACACACGTTAGTAAAAGATCCAGGAAAAGGACAGACACACAGATTTCCATTTTCCAGATGTGACCAATTCAGCTGGGTTCAAGTATGGAAGGTTCCGGATAACGAGGTGAGTCTACACAGGAACAAGCTTTTAGAAAGTGCTAACTTTCGCCCTGGCCAGCTGGCTTAGTGGTAGAGCGTCAGCCCGGCGTGCGGAAATCCCGGGTTCAATTCCCGGCCAGGACACACACACAGGAGAAGCGCCCATCTGCTTCTCCACCCTTCCCCCTCTCCTTCCTCTCTGTCTCTCGCTTCCCCTCCCAAAGCCAAGGCTCCATTGGAGCAAAGTTGGCCTGGGCACTGAGGGCGGCTCCATGGCCTCTGCCTCAGGCGCTAGAATGGCTCCAGCTGCAACAGAGCAACACCCCAAATGGGCAGAGCATCGCCCCCAGGTGGGCATGCCGGGTGGATCCCAGTTGGGTGCATGCAGGAGTCTGTCTCTCTGCTTCCCCCATCCCTGCTTCTCACTTTGGAAAAAAAAAAGGCTAACTTTCCCCCCTAAAGGCTAATCTGTGAGCCCTGAAAAGATAAGAACAAAGGCAGTAAAGAAAAGCTGAGGATCCTTGGTTCTGAGTGTTCTGCCCAGGACTCTGAGCAGGGGTGCTGGTGGAATGGGCTGTGGGCAGCGGGTTGCAGGTCAGGTCCAGGGAAGCGCTGGGGCCCCTCCTCCAGGGTGCCTGGCCCCTCCGCCTGAGGGCTCCATCCTGCTTGACTGGGAAGCACGCTCCAGTTGTCCTTAGGTCAAGCGGGCCCCCGCCACAGCCCCATACAACTCCTTCAGGGTGCAAAGTGTGGCGCACAGGTCTGAGTGCGGCCAGTCCCGACTGGCTCGGGCGTAGGGCGGCGGCTCGTGAGTGCAGGGTGCAGCCTGCTCCGCCCTCCTCCAGGCCGCACACCCGCTGCAGAAACCCCTGCTGCACAGCTGGGCCTCCAGGTCAAGTCAGGACAACAGCTCGTCATGTGTGAGTGGTAAGTGAGCACATCACGGGGCAGACGGGCTCACGCTGCAGGCGCTCAGAGCTAAGGCACACATCAGCGTCTCCAGTCTCTGTCTCCCCATCTGCCAGGTGGGACGGGGGAGGGGAGGGGAGCATCTGCACCGCACAGGAGACTGGCTGTTGTCACGGTGAAGCCTCGCCTCGCACACACGTTACCCAACAACCAGACTCCAGGAACCTGGCCGTTTGAATTCTGGTGCACTTTCTGCCTGTGGCTGGTCTTCCGTGCCTGTCTGTGTTATTAATGCTGCTTTTCCACCTCCATCCCAGCGATCCAACAGACTCCGTGAAGTAGGGCGCCCCATCTTTTCCTAGGTGGGTCTCCCGGGAGCCTCCCAGGAGCCAGTCCGGGATGTGAACGAGCGATGCTCCCCTGTGTGCTCTGCGCGTGGGTGGGACAGCGCCACCTGCTGACCGGACTCCCAGCTGCCTAGCGCCGCGCTGGTCCCGGGCGCCGCTGTCCAAGGTGCTGACCTGAACACAGGCTTGTCCTAGTAACCAGGCCACCTGCCGCGTCCTTCCTTCCGCCGACATCCTGGAGGATGTCTTTCAAGGCCACAGTGGACTTTCTTTTCTATCTTCAGTTCGGATCCAGTGTCTGTGCTCCACCGATGAGGCCCGGGAAGCTGATGGCATCAATGCAGCAGGGTATTCCAGACAGAGCCGTGGCCACTGGCTGTCACCTGAACAAACAGCAAAAAAAAAAAAAAAAAAAAAGTGGCTGCAGGTCCGAAACTAAAATCCACGATCGCATTGTAGAATTTGTGATGCTTTCTTATCAGCCTAGCAGAAAAGCAACACACTTACCAATGGATCGGCCACTGAGTCGGGAGGCCCAGAGGAAGAAAGCCATCCAGTAGGTTGTGGACAAAAATTCGTCCCACACTGGACGTGGCTCAGGAAGCTGGGCTTGCATCTTACAAGTGGCCTTATCAGACACAGGCGTGATGGTTGCATGAGGCTGCTCCACACGGCACCCTTTGTAGGAGCAAAGTCCGGAACAACCCCAAGGCCAGCAGCTGGTCTGAGCGCACACTACCTCCAGCCACACGGTGGGATCCTACCACGGCCAAAAGTGACAGTGGGGAGATTTCTAGAAACTAGCAGGGGAGGCTTCCCGGCGAGGTCAGGAAAGTAAGATGGAGAAGAGCGTATTCAGGACGAGGGTCCACTGACAAAGACCAGGAGGGGGCGGGGGGGGGGGGAGCGTGCGTGTGGGTGCGTACGCCTCGTTGCTTCTATTTTTTAAAACCGAAGGAGAAACTATCAACATTTTTAAGACTGTTAACCTTAGCGAAGAGGGAGAATGAGATGGAGGGACAGAATTCTCTGGAAACGTCTCATTCGGTAGACCCGGCGGGGGAACCACGCGAACATTTCCCGTAATTGTAAAACAAAGTCCAGGGCAAAGGCCACGTCCACACACCCAGTGCTGAAGGGAACAGGTGAACCTGACCGCAGGAGACAGAGTGATTTCAAGTGAGTTCCAGCAGGTTTTCGGGATGGACATAAACAAAACTGTGTTGGTGAGGATGGGGACAGGGATGAACCTTCATAATGGAGGACGGGAATACAAACGGCAGCCACTGTGAGACGCAGGTGAGAACACCTCAAAAATCTAAAACCACGGGACCCAGCGGTTCCACTCCTGGATGGAGGTAGACGCAGAAGAAACAGAAACACGGCCGCACAAAGGTATGTACAAACGTTCCCAGCGGCGTCATTCATCACGGTCCCAAGGCGGGAACAGCACACACGCCTGCCTCAACGGATGGATGGACACATAAGATGTGCTCCAGCCTGACCTGTGGTGGCGCAGTGGATAAGGTGTCGACCTGGGAACACGGAGGTCGCCAGTTCAAAACCCTGCACTGGTCTGGTCAAGGCACATATGGGAGTTGATGCTTCCAGCTCCTCCCCCCTTTCTCTCTCTCTCTCTCTCTCTCTCTCTCTCTCTCTCTCTCTCTCTCTCTGTGTCTCCTCTCTAAAATGAATAAAATAAAATTAAAAAAAAAAAAAAGATGTGCTCCAGCCGCACAGTGGAGTGCGGTTCCGCCACAGACAGGAAAGACGTGCAGGCGTTTGCTACACCGTGGGTGCGCCTTGACAAGCGCGATGCTCATTCAGAAGCCACACACAGAAGGTCACACGTTGTGTAACATTCTGTTTCTATGAGACATCCAGAAGAGGCCAATCACGGAGCCAGAAAGTAGATTGATGGGGGCCAGGGGCTGGGGGGAGGGGAAGGGAAAGGGAGTGACTGCAGGACCGGACCCCACCCAGAAAAGGCAGCCCCCACCAGGCAGGCGGGCTGGATCGCCCAGGCTGCAAACAGGAGAGCTCTGCATTGGGAGGAGGGAGTAGGAACGGCCCCGACCCCCACCGGCGCCTTGCAAGCTCCTCGTATGCATGCGGAGATGAGGCCGGAAAGGAAGAGGCAGCGGCTCCTCAGCCCCTCACCCAGAGACCCCTCCCCTGGTCCCACACCTCTGACCGCCCCTCTGTGACCAGCTCCCACGGAGCCTGGAGGGGGGGTCCTTGTCCAGCCTCCAGGCTGAGCATCCTCCCTTCCCCTCCCCATGCCCCTGCTCCACCCCCTGTTGGACACAGCCGAGGCCGAGGCCGGGAGGAAGGCAGGGTTCTGGGGAGAGGACCACCGGTCACCTGGGAACCACCCAGGCTCAGCCGTGTGAGAACCACCAAGGCGGCACCCTGCAGCTCCTTGGCACGGTGTCAAGGACAGAGCAGGCACGTGGTTGGCACAGGCGGCATCTGCTTCGTTCAGGACATGTCGGGGTGTCGGGAGCAAGGGAATAGACAGGTGCCAGGGTCCCACCTTTCCTGGTCAAGGCGTCCGGGGGGAGAGGAGAGCAGCGTCCAGGGGAGGGCTGTGCCCTAAAGCACGACCAGAGACTCTGCCCGAGGGTGGTCTCAGGACCCCCAGGTAGCCCCCCGGAGCTCCATGTCCAGTGCTAGGGGTCTGTGAAGCTCACTGCGATCCATGGGAGCCGAGCGGCCGTGAGGTCTGGTGGGTACCAGGTGGTCAGGCTCAGAGGCAGCCACACCCACTCGCCACTGCCCAGCCCACCCACACGCAGATCATTCCAGGGCCACAATAGGCCACCGAGGCAAAAGGGGATGGCCCAAGGGCTCGGCGCTGTGCTGTCCCCTGTAATGTGAGGGGCCCCATAGGGGACATTTCTCAGCTGAAATGCAGCCACTGGGTCCAGGAGGGCCTAATAATATAAGCTGTCCAACTGCCTGCAGCCCTGATGCCTCACACTGCCCGCCCGTCCCCACTGTGCACATACCCCAGTGGAGCAGCCCCATGGGAGACCCATCGACGCTGAGAATCGGCCAACATGACACAGCCCAAGTGCATAGTCAGACAGGATGAATCCAGTGGCCAGAAGCTCTTACCTGGGGCCCAACAGGCGCTGGCTCCCTTCCCTGGCCTCCGAGGGTGGCCTGTCATCTTGCTGCTCTTGCTCCTCTTGCTGACTGCCCCCGCCATCTCCCTGGGGCCTGCCTGCTGCGTCCACCGGGGGCCCTGAGGTCAGTGCCAGGCACTTATTGGAAGCAGGTGCTTTGGGCTCCTGCTCATTGGGAATGTCTTCTGAGGGCAGGGGGGCCAGGGAGCCCCTGGGCAGTGCCCCCAGGGCAGGCCGGGCCTCCTCCAGTCTCTCGGCACCCTCCTTGGTACTGGCCTTGGCAGAGCCGATGGAGGAGGCGCTGATGACGCTTCCCGGGCTGCACTTGTCCTGCAGACTCTCGGCTGCGTCCTCCCTGCCACCCTCACAGGCCCCGCAGCACACACAGGAGTTGAGGAGGCAGTGGGTGGCCGCGGCGCTGAGTTTGTGGGAGCCACCCTCTGTCCCCTCGGCCATGGGTTCCGATGGGGGCGCGCCATCTCCAGAGGTTTCTGAGGCGGAGACGGCACAGGCCAGGGAGGTGGCTGATTTGGGATTGAAGATGACGGTGGCTGAGAGCTTCATGCCGCCCGTCCGGTGGGCAATCATCTCGGCCGCCTCGGTGCCATCTGCGGTCCCCTCCCAGCTATCCAGGTGTGGCTGGGAGTCCAGGCAGCTGCAAGAGTTGGGGCCCACTGCCCACAGCTTGTTGTCGCGGTCCTGGACGTTGTTGTTGTTGTTGACCAAGTCTCCCTCATCCTCCAAGGTGGCGGGGATGCAGACATCTCTCTCCTCGCCCTGCCTTCTCTCCTGGGAGTCAGCACGGGTGCCGCCCATCCACCGAGACGGGCTGTCCGAGGCGTCTGCTGCCCCCTCCACGTCATCCATAAAGAACACCCTCCCCTCCTCCTCCTCATTGCTGCTGGGCCGCGGCAGCCTGCAGTCCGGGGAAGCCTCGCCCCGGGGACTGCCCTCGGCACCCGGCCTGCGTGCAGGGGACTGGCAGGCACTGGGTGGGGACAGCAGGGACGACATCTCGTCCCCAGCCCGGTGCACCATGCGGTTGAGCTGCTCCAGCTCCTGGTCATCGTACTGCATGGAACAGGCCAGTTCCGCCTCCGGGTTCTTGGCCTTGGCTGAGAGCAGCTCCTCGGCGGGGAGGGGAGTGGCAGGGAAGGCGGGCACGTCCGCCCTGATGGGGAACTCCACGTCCTGGGAGATGCAGAGGTTCCGTTCCAGCGTGTGCAGCTCGTCCTCGGTCAGGGTCTGCAGCAAATCCCTACGAGGGTCAAGACAGAAGCAAGTGAAGGTCCCAACGGCCCCGCCCGCCTCTGCCGAGAGTGGACACGGTGCCGCCGTGTCTGCACTGGGGGGGGGGGAGCAATGCAGCATCATTGCTTGCAATCGACCGCACGCGCCCACTCCCCCCGCTGCAAAGTGAGGCCCGGGCTCTCGTGGATGCCGTGTCCCTCTGAACAACGAGGTTCTGAAACCTCTTGCCGAAAACAAGAAATCACTGGTCCTCAAGGAGGTCATAATTGCATTAACAATGCAATTAGTTAATTAATTAACAATGCACTCCTAATGAAAACATTTAGGAGTGAAAAAAAACACGTGGTTTCCATACAGACTTTCATCCTTTTGTTCTACAGTTATTTTTTTAAAGCTTTTTTCATTATTTTTATTTATCTATTTATTTATTTATTTACAGAGACAGAGAGAGGGATAGATAGGGACAGACAGACAGGAACGGAGAGAGGTGAGAAGCATCAATCATTAGGTTTTCATTGCGACACCTTAGTTGTTCATTGATTGCTTTCTCACATGTGCCTTGACCGCGGGCCTTCAGCAGACCGAGCAACCCCTTGCTGGAACCAGCGACCTTGGGTCCAAGCTGGTGAGCTTTTGCTCAAGCCAGATGGGCCTGCGCTCAAGCTGGCGACCTCGGGGTCTCGAACCTGGGTCTTCCACATCCCAGTCCGACGCTCTATCCACTGCGCCACCGCCTGGTCAGGCTGTTCTACAGTTATTACTGAATGCTTTCTGTGTGCCAGGCACTGGGCGCGCACAGAAAGACCAACCGACATGGCCCCTGCCCTTGGGAGGGGCTGCGTCGGAAGGGGCAGAAAATAAATATTTCGATGAGGGAGTGAGGACTGAAACACGAGAGGGACAACTGCTACAAAGCAAATGCTCTGGGGAGACTTCCTGGAGGAAGGGACATTGAACCAGAGACCAGAAGGTGGAATGACTTTAGTGGAGATGAGCAAACGGCTCCGTGCCGGGAGAGCCCAGGCCAGCGTGGGTTCCGAGTCCCACACGGAACACTCAGCGCTGTCACGGAAGAGGCACACAGCAGAAGGCACCTCCCAGAGCCTCCCCGGACCCTGAGCTTGTGACTCTCCATACGCCGTGACATGCACGTCACAGCCTGTCCCATAAAACAGGACCCCATCCCCCGTCCTCTTAGGGCCATGAGAAACCACAGATGACCAGTGCAGGGCCTCCAGCCAGGACGTGTACACTTGCTGGAGGCAGCGACCTTGGGTCCAAGCTGACGAGCTTTTGCTCAAGCCAGATGGGCCTGCGCTCAAGCTGGCGAGCTTCACGTTCCTGGCCGGGAACAAACCACTTGGTCGCGAGGAGACAAGACAGGTGCAGAGCTACAAAAAGGGTTCCCACGTCATGAACCCACAACTCGGACCAAGGCCAGTGCTCCAGCATCACCAGCATGCGCGGGAGAGGACCAGGAACCGCCCCCAACCCTACAGAAGAGAGGGCTGGGGGAAGACACTGACTTCAGCGCCCCACCCCTCCCTTCCCCCGCCTTCCCCTCCCCCACCTTATTTTCCGCAGCAAAGTGTGGAAGGGCCGGAACAGCTCGGACATGTCTTCCACCTTGCGGTCCAGGTTCA
Source organism: Rhynchonycteris naso (assembly GCA_037038555.1). Lineage (NCBI taxonomy): Eukaryota > Metazoa > Chordata > Mammalia > Chiroptera > Emballonuridae > Rhynchonycteris > Rhynchonycteris naso. Next base: position 316,196,412 of record CM072996.1, on the reverse strand, counting down.
GGGGTCCGTCGGCGTAGACCACGAGGCCGCTGCATTCAAGACACAAAACGGGGAGCCTGGCCTCAGGCCCCGAGGCTGCCTGGGTGGACGCAGACCACACCTCCGGGCAGCCTCCCACTCAGTTCCGGCGGCGTGCGTGGGCTTGACCTCTGTGATCGGATCTTGAATAAGGTTAGAGGAGAGCGATGAAAACCGTGACCAGACCACATCATGTTGAGATCACCCTACAGTTATGCGAGGGACCATAAAGTAACCATAAACCCATGCCCAAACACATCCCGCTGTGGCCAGGTCAGTCAGCGCCAGGCCTGCTACTGAGATCAATCTCCTGGAAAACGGGAAAACGGCCTTTGTGTTTCAGTTTGACACAGAGGTAGAGGTTTGTGAGGACAAGACCTGAAACCATCTACACCAGAGCAAAGGGAGGTTGGAGCCACAGTCCCACCAGGGCAGAGGGCAGCCTCTGCTGTGCCGACTGTGGACGGAAGCCCTGCCCCGGCCCTCCGACCACGTGGGTCCCCTGATCCCCCACGGCTGGGCCTTGTCTAGGTCCCAGAGGGTTCAAGAATGAGCGTCTCGGGGACACTTTGCACAGACATGGAAGACTTTTCACAGCTGTGTCTCCCCGGGCTGTCCCACCATTACCACATTGCCTCCCAGAGGACTCTCAGACCTCTGGTCTCCTCACCCCCTATCCAACCCCTGTCCACCCCCTGAAGTTCACGTGCTGCTCTGAGTCTAACTCACCCTGGCCACAGCCTCTCCTGGCTTCCTGGCCCACATCAGGCTGTAACAATCCAGTCCCAGCCCCTTCCTCTGGGCTTACCCCTGAACCCCTCAACGCTGCCCACAAGGAGCTGTGTGTTTTGTGGGCCCCCTGCCTTTCTCAGGCTGCCCCCAAGCCCACCTGTCCCTCCCAGAAGTGCAGCCCATGTTCCATCCTCCTTCAAGACAGAAAGAAAGCAGCCTCCTGTCACCCCAGCCCTGGGCAGGACGACCCTGTCTCCCAGGCATCCTTGTGCCTTGAGGGGCATCCCTCCTTTGGATTGGCACCTAGTGCCTCACCCTGACTTCATTCATATGCCACCTCCAGGTGCCCCGATTTGGCAGGGCAAAGCCATGTGAGTCCCTGTGGTAATCTCACCACACCATGGGCACAACCCTGCCCAGGTCAACCATGTACCGTCAGTCCTCTGCGCCCAGACCCATCTCTCCAAGAGAGGATCAATCCCGGGAGGCCCTTTCTCTGGGGGGTCTCCTCCCTGTCTCCTGGGACCAGACAGCTCAGGCCTTGGCATGTCTCAGGTGCCCAGGGAATGTCCACCCGCGAACAAGGCACCCGGTCTCTGCTCTGCAAATGAACGGGATCTTATCACCGATATCGGATCAGGTTGTTGCCACCCAACACCGAGACCCCACTAGTTCAGGTTTGCGTCCAGTTCAGTGAGGAGAAGCGACGGAGAAAGCTGAATGGAAGTACACTGCCCTTAAAAAAAAAAAAAGATTGGGTTTCATGTGCAAAAGGAATGGGACCCCGACTCCTCTCCTGGGTCCGGGGCTGGAGCAGTGGGAGGACACCCTGCACGGTTCCCCGGCTCTGGTGCCACTCCTCACCTTCCTGACAGCGTCTGTTAGACGCACGGTTGTTAAAGCTGAGTAAGTCCAAGTATCTGCTTCCCCACGTGCTGCCCTTATTCTTGGTGTCACACCTCAGAACCCATGGCCAAGTCTGAGAACATGGAGGTTTATCTCCTGTATGGGTCAAGAGTTCTCCAGCCTGACCAGGCGGTGGCGCAGTGGACAGAGTGTCGGACTGGGACGCAGAGGACCCAGGTTAGAAATCCCGAGGTGGCCAGCTTGAGCGTGGGCTCATCTGGTTTGAGCAAAAGCTCTCCAGCTTGATTGAGCCCAAGGTCGCTGGCTTAAGCAAGGGGTCACTTGATCTGCTGTAGCCCCCGGTCAAGGCACTTAGGAGAAATCAATCAATGAACAACTAAGGTGCCGCGATGAAGACTTGATGCTTCTCATCTCTCTCCTTTCCTGTCTGTCTGTCCCTGTCTCTGTCTCCCTCAGTCTCTGTCACACACACACACACACACACACACACACAGTTCTCCAGAGAAGCAGAACCAACAGCCACTTCTGATGGGCTAGTAACACTACTCAGAGGTGGCATAACCCTGCACGGGCTCACAGTGCACATGCACACACCAACCATCTTCTGACATTTAACTACCAGACAGGAAGGGGCTGGAGTTCCTGGAGGCGGCGGGGGGGTGGGGGGGAGAAAGCAGTAGCCTGCTGCTTCCACGCCTCCTGGCTCCCCTACCTCTCCCCCCTCTGCTCTGAGAGGTCCCTGGGTCCCACCTGGAAGTCCTAGGACACCCACCTCTCCAAGACAGGATCCTGCAAGGGTACAGTTTCAGGAATATCAGTAGGAGTCTTTATTCTCACAGAAGTGCCTGTGAATCATCCCATGCTCACTACAGACTCTGCTGAGCCGCTGCCTCAGCCCCTTTGCACATGAGGCAACCCCTGTGCCTAAAGTGCTCCCGCCTCAGAGTTCGTTGCTTGCTGGGCTCCCATCCCTCCTTCAGTTTTGCTGGCAGTCCTGGGGTGCCTCTTTCTCATGCTTGGTCTCGTCTACTCCAGAAGGTCCCTGTACCGAGCCCCCCATCCCACCCCAGCATACAGAACACTCCAGGGCAACTGCTGTCTTACCCACCTGCGCGCTTCCCTCATGGGCAGCTCTGGGAACAGCACAGGGTCAGGGACAGCAGGAACCCAATATGCGATTGCTACGTAAATACAGGACTGAGTCCTGGGCCACACCTGGGCAGCAGTGGTCTCGGCCTGTCTGGCCCAGAGTGGCCACTGTGGACAATGAGGATCGAGAGAGGAAGCTGTCGGCAGAGAGCTAGGCTCTGGGTTCTGCAGGGATCTTGGGGGGGGGGGGCTCCTTCTGAGAGGATAGAGACTTTTTATTACAGCCTGGCCGCAAGGTCAGAGGCCCGCCCTGGGCAGTGCTGGCACATCCAGAGGTGGAATCATAGAGGAGACTTTTTCGGCTGGCCGTGGACCCCATGCTGGAAGGGACCAGCGAGCTGCTCTGAGCTCTGGCCTGAGCTCCTGCGGCCATCTCCTCGCACCCCTGCAGTCACCATTCGCAGCTTGAAAACGCGGACCCCCCTCTGCCGCAACCCAGAGCCTCCCTCAGGTCTTTGAGATGCCTCAGCTCCGCTGCAGGAGCCCTCCGGCTCACCCAGGGCTTTTTTTAGGGACCCCACCACCCTCCCAGGACCAGGACTTTGAGAGCCGCTGGCCAGGACAGAAGGGACAGAGAAGAAGCAAAAGTTCAGACGTCAGCAGGCTGGCCGAGACGGTTAGGTGATGCTGGTCAGGGAAAAGTGTCCCCGGGAAGAGAGCTTAGTAAGAACAGAGAGGCCCGAGGACACTGTCATGTGGTCACTGGGTTTGGCCACTGGTGATGGTGACAAGGAGATTATAAAGAGCTGAACAAACAAGTGCTACAGACCCGAGTGTGAAAATCCTGGCCCTGGCTGGTTGGCTCAGTTGATTAAGAGCATCACCCCAAAAAAGCCTGTGGGTTTGATCCCCGGTCAGGGCACGCACGGGAAGCAGCCAGTGAATACATGGCTGGGTGGAACAACAAAAGAATGCTTCCCTTCTCCCTCCCCTCTCTCTCCCTTCCTCCTCCCTTCTTTCTCTCTTCCTCTCTCTATCTCTCTAAAAATCAAGCCCGGGCCAGATAACACAGTTGGTTGGAGCCTCATTCCAGATCATGAAAGTTGCCAGTTCGGTCCCCCAGTCAGGGTACATACAGGAACAACTCGATGTTCCTGTCTTTCTCTCTCTCCCTCTTCCTTCCTCTCAAAAAGGAAGGAAGGGAGGGATGGAGGGAGGGATGGAGGGAGGGAGGAAATAGAAAGTCCAGAAACATTATTAGCTCTTTGGACACCTTGCTTTTATTTTAAAACGGTGTGCCTTCTGAGAGTGTCTCGTGTCCCCACAAACTTTAGGATAGGTTCCCCCTGAGACGGTGTGAATCCCTTGCGCCCCCAAGACCCAGGATGTTATCTGGCCCACAGTGGGCCTGAGGGGCATTTATGGTGAACAAGTGGGTGCCCCTGGGCAGCTTCGTGGGGGCAGCGTCAGTGCCCACACTGCTGTGTGTGCTGTTCTAAAGGAAGCCCGCCCTGAAGCACAGGAGCGGTGACACAGCTACTCGGGCTGGCCCAGTGGCTGAGGACGCTGCATGGGGGCGGGGGGGGCGGGGGGGAGACGGGCAGGACCACACCTGTGCTCCCAGGAAACTCCAAAGCAGCTTTACTTACTGTTTTGTTTTTTAAACAATGGACCCAAAACACTCATTTTTTTCAAAAATTAATTTGGCCTTGGCCCTGGCCGGTTGGCTCAGTGGTAGAGCGTCAGCCGAGCATGTGGAAATCCCAGGTTCAATTCCCGGCCAAGTCACACAGGAGAAGCGCCCATCTGCTTCTCTACCCTTCCCTCTCTCCTTTCTCTCTGTCTCTCTCTTCCTTCCCACAGCCAAGGCTCCATTGGAGCAAAGTTGTCCCGGGCACTGAGGATGGCTCCATGGCCTCCACCTCAGGTGCTAGAATGGCTCTGGTTGCAATGGAGCAACAGCCCAGATGGGCAGAGCATTGCCCCCTGGTGGGCTTGCCAGGTGGATCCCGGTCGGGCACATGTGGGAGTCTGTCTCTCTGTCTCCTCGCTTCTCAATTCAGAAAAAAAAAATTGGTTGGTCTCAGAGAGCCATTTGTCTAGAACAGTGGTTCTTAACCTTTTTTGAGGTACCGAACCCACCAGTTTCATATGCTCATTCGCCGAACCCTTTAGTGATAAATAAAATACGGGGTTTTTTACCAAATTCAAGACATAGGTATATGTTTTTTTACTGGTGCACAAAATGAGCTGTGCATGAACATCACCTTGCTCAAAGAACAAAACCAACAAAGTGCATGAACTCACAACAAATGACGGTATTACTTTCTTCTGGCCTCCGTGGCAGAGGCTTCTCCGAACCCCTGAGACCGACTCATAGAACCCCTCGGGTCCGACAGAACCCAGGTCAAGAACCACTGGTCTAGAAAGAAAACAATGTAACTATCATGTGGCCCCATCCAAGGGCAGCTCCGTCCATGAGGAGTCACTTCACCCCAGGCCACCTGCGCTGATCCACTGGGGACACCCGGCCTTTCCTGCATCCCTACGTGAAGGGAAATGGCCAAGTTCTAGCAATCAAGGTGATTGAAAGTGTCGCCCGCCCACGATGTGATTTGTCCGCCCAGCTTCTCTCTATTTGTGAACTTAGGAAAGAGACAGTTGGGGAAAGAGGACGATACAAGGTGCCGGGGTGCAATGGGGACACCACCTAGACACCTCCGAGAAGGCAGCTGTAGAACCAAGCCCAGGGGAGGCCACAGGTGTGGGGGGGAAGGGCTGGCCCCCATCTGCCCTGAGGGCGGGGTGCCCTGGAGCCCAGGCCAGAGCTTTCTATCCCCACTGCTGCCCTGATGTCTCTGGGCAAGCATGCAAGACTCCCACCACAAGACTGAACCCTGAGCTCCTCTGCCCCGGCCAGGTATGCTCCCCACCCAGAGAGCAAGTCCCCCACACAGACAGAAGTTCCCTGCTCACCCAGGCCAGAAGCATCCCACCTGGTCTCCAACCTATGAGGGGGTGCACCTCCCTGTCGGCCTGTATGATTATTCAGCCAAGCCCCGCATGCCTTTCCCGAGAACCAGCGGCACCTTACCCCCTCGGTAATAGGGAAGCAACCCCCACAGCCCCTGCGGGGTCACTGCTGCCGAGGGCTCCGCGTGGTCCTGCCTAGGACAGGGGTTCCTCCTCCTCACGCCTCTCCTGCTCAATGTCGGGCGTCAGGTGTGCGTGGGGGGGTCCCCTATTCTGAGGGATGGACAGCAGGACTTCCTGGTGTGCACCCTAGGCAGCTGAACAGCCACACATCTCAGCGGGTGTGAGTACCGTTTATCCACACCCAGGAGGGGCCAGCAGGCTTAACAGCCGTGCCCAGTTTCTGTGAAAGGGACCATCCAGGCAGGAGGGACACTCACCACACGATGGCCAACCTGGGGATGGTGAACATGAGAGCGGGCTCATAGTCATCAATCATGTCCTGGGTCAGGTACCCGAAGTCCAGGGCCCTGGCCGAGGAAGAGGGACAAGTGAGGAGGGGAGGGACCTGGTCCCCCACCCACGTCCCGGGTCAGACCCATGCTGGCAAAGCGGCCCGCCCAACGTCGCCCATGCCCACGCTCAGCGGACAGTCAGAGGGGGCACTCATGTGCCCTGAGCCCTTACATGTGTGGGCAGAGGCAGCTTGTGCTGACCTGCATCTCCCGCCAGCTCTGGGGTGGTGAGTGGGGAGGTGTGCATGTGAGGAGGCTGGCGAGGAAGTCACGGGGTCAAATAAGAAGGCTAATCTGGTGGTGGGCTTGCTGAGCCCGGGAGCTGAAACAACTCAGGTGGCAGAAAGAAATGAGAAACAAAAACATGCCCTCAGGCCTTGGCCGGTTGGCTCAGTGGTAGAGTGTTGGCCCGGCGTGTGGAAGTCCCGGGTTCAATTCCCAGCCAGGGCACACAGGAGAATTGCCCATCTGCTTCTCCACCCTTCCCCCTCTCCTTTCTCTCTGTCTCTCTCTTCCCCTCCCGCAGCCAAGGCTCCATTGGAGCAAAGTTGGCCGGGGCACTGAGGACGGCTCCATGGCCTCCGCCTCAGGTGCTAGAATGGCTCCAGTTGCAATGGAGCATCACCCCAGATGGGCAGAGCATCGCCCCTGGTGGGCATGCCGGGTGGATCCTGGTCGGGCGCATGCGGGGGTCTGTCTCTCTGCCTCCCTGCTTCTCACTTCAAAAAAATACAAAAAACAAAACAAAACAAAAAATGCCCTCAGACAAGAATGAGCTCCCTGGGGACCTAGATGCTCTCATGGGTTAGTTATGCCCCCTGGGAAGACACAATGGCTTGCTCTGTGCTCAAGAGCTCACAGCAGAGTGCGTTCCCAGTGCAAAAGGCATTTGATGTCATCTTATGTCTTGGTGATGTGACATATCTCTCAATACATCAACCCAGAGTAATCTGTCTTTAAAACGCAGCAAATGTATGAGGTGATATCAGGCGACTGCAAAACTGACCCCAACACCATAGCAGCAAAGTCCATTCAGATCATGGGATTTCATGTTACTGTACAAGGCGTGATGAGACCTATTGGTGGTGTACCCCCAAAATCTCATTCAGCAGACCCGAAACCCACCAACGGCCCCGTCCTGACCCGAGGAGGTGAGGAAGGGGAGGCAGGGAGATGAGGTGAGCAATGGGAGGGAGGAGAGGAGGATGGACTGGCGCAGAGGTGAGCACATCAGATGAGGGCATGAGGAGGTAGGAGGCCCAGCCCCTAGTGGCCGAGCCCGTCCAGCGCTGTCCTCTGTCACATGGATTTTCTGTTAATATGCAGTACAGCTGCAGGAACAACATGCTGAGCCCAGAGAAAAGGACAGGCAGGGTGTGTGTGGGGGGGGAGGGGGAGTCTGAGGCACAAGGCTGGCAGCTCTGACGAGCAGGGCCTCTCGGGGCTGCCCGCCGCTGGGCACAAGGACAAGGTAGGGACAGGAGGCTGGCGCCTGCCTGCCTGGTCTCCCCCGCCCTCTGGCTGCCCCCTGCCCCTGGCCTGGAGCCGGGCTGTCAAGCAGTGGGTCACTCACCTCTCCACCGTCTCACAGAACAGCACAATGACCTCCTGCTGCACATAGTACTCCCTGGGGGACTTCACGGGCACCATGGCCGAGACGTAGCTGCAAATACACGAGTGAGTGAGGGAGGGAGGGAGGGAGAGAGGGAGAGAAGGAGGGAGGGAGGGAGGGACCCTAGGGCCACCATGCATCTTCCAGAGCGATGAAACCAAATTAGACTCAACACACCCATCTCCACAGCTTTGTAGCACCTACTCGGACACCCACCCCCACCCCAGCCCTGCCCTTCTCAGCCCTGACTGTCCTGGAACTGTGACTGCCCAGCTCTGTGAGTGTCCCCTGCCTGGACACCAGCCCTCACCAGTGAGCAAGTGGATGAATAGATGAGTGAGTGAAAGAAAACACAGGTAGGTCAGCAACCTCTCCCCAACTCCCGCCCACCACACGCCTATCTCAGCGGCCAGGGAGAACCACGCCAGGAGGGACGTTCTCTGAAAGGGTGTGGAAAGGGGACAGTCCTCCAAGCACTCCTGGGATGAGAACGTTTTTCTTTCCTTCTAAATCACTAAGACTAATATTTTCTTGGGGTGAAAGCTGGCTCAGGAAATCCAAGAAAACAAAGTTCAATCTTCCCTCTTTCTAGAGAGCCCCCCTCCCTTGAATATCAGGGTGGGTTTCCTTCCAGAGGGTCAGCAGCCTACGAGATGACAATTTTTGTTAACCAGGACCACCACTGTGGACGTGAACTCTGAGTGCTGCTCCCTCTCGCCGACCACGGGGTCCCCCTGTATGTGCAGGCGCTCACGGCGAGCCTGCCTCCCAAGTCCAGCTTCTCCAGACCGCTTCCCTGAGGAGGCCTGTGGGGTGGGGCGGGAGGGGGGGGCAGTCCCCATGCAGAGGAGCAGCCATTCCCTGGGTTATGGGGGGGACAGGCATCGGGAAGGAGTGGGAGGAGCCTAGGGCAGACAGACACTCAGGGCTCAATGGTGGCACCAGTGCCTGAGCCTGTGGGGCAGGGCGGGCGGTGGCCACTGGGCAATCCAAGGACTCCTCTGACCTGGGGTGTGCCCTCCATCCCCTGGAGCTGGGTGTCCCAATGGGCCCCAAGGGCAGTGGCCACTTCCTTTTGCTTGTGCTATGTCCCAGATCTGAGTACACAGAGCCAGTGTCAGGCGATGGTGAGGTGAACAGATGCACTGAGGGGTGAAGGGGGTCACTGGGGACCAAGAACAGGGTGAGTGCCGGCTCAGGTGGGAGGCGGGAGGTGGAGAGGTTTACAGTGACACCATGGATGACTTTCCCTGGCAGGGCCCTCTGGGGCTTCACTGCTGAGGTGTGTCAGGAAGGGACAGCAGTGGTGGACACCTGGGGGCTCCTTTATCCCTGGGCCACCCTTCCCTGTCTTTAGATGTGTAACCCCTCCCTGGAAAGGTGCCTCCCCTTCACAGCCTCACACCTTGTCCCTCAGGGGTTGGGGCTACACCCACAGACAGCCCAGAGCTCCGCCATGGCTCCTCCCTCCGCAGAATTTTCTTCTGGAAATACCAGGGAAACCTCGCACAGCTGGCACACCACACGCCCTCCCCATAAAAGCCAAGGCCAGGACCCCCGTGCCCACGGCACTTGCATGTGGCCCTCGCGGTCACCTCAGCTCAAACTCGGCAAACAGGACGTCAAAGTGCCTCAGTGCCTCCCTCATCTTCTCCGTGTAAGCGTTGAGGTCCCGCAGCGCCTGGTCACGGAGGGCGCCCCGCACCTCCTCCAGGCTGCGGGTCAGCTCCTTGGCCAGCGGGCGCATGGCCATGCTCTCCAGCTCCCGGTTCATGATGATGGAGCCGGCAGCCAGGCACTGCGAGCAGAGGACGTGGCTCAGTGGCGGGCGGCTCTCAGGAGTCACCACATTGTGCCCGGTCCCTGTGGGGTCCGACTAGCCTGGCCCTATCCCAGGGTGGCTTCAGGGCCCTGCCCTGGCCCCATCAGCCTGCACAGAGCAGGACCTCCAAAATGGTCAGACCCGTCCCCCTGAGAGGACTGTGGTCCCCAAAGCCAGGCACACATGGAACAGGAAGTCTGAAGGGTAGTGGTGGCCAGGCTGAGGCAGGGCCATTGTCCCCAAGACCCCTCCCCTTCTGAGTCCTCTTTCCCGGGACCCCTTCCTCTAGGGCAGGTGTTTTAAGGCTGCAGGCCCGTACACCTCTGGTTTGTCTTCAGTCCAGAGAGATCACAGATGCTCTCGCTGCGACCTGGACCCCAGAAGCAGGCAGGAGGGGAGGGCCAACTGAGACCTGGATGGTGGGATGCCTGTCCCCTCCCCCATTCAGCCCACAGGAGCAACCTCGACAGCACATCCTGGGACACGCTCTGGGGTTGACCAGGGCTCACAAACAATGCCAATGCCATGACCCTGGACCCGTGGATGACCGCTACCTCGGCACCAAACCACAGCTGGCCGGCCAGGTTGTCATGCCGGATTTCCTCGGGGAACTTGACACAGAAGTCCCTGGGGGCGCGGTCCTGAGGGATGCACACATCCATGATCTGGTTAATGATGTTTAACACATTGTCCTGAAACAGAAGGGAAGAGGCTATAATGTGACTGGCCAGCAGGAAGCACCAGAAAGTAACAAAGTAAAAGATTATGACATAGTAGCACATCCTCACTGACCAGATAGTTGCTACAAAAGTTGCCATTCCAGGCCCTTCCCCCTTCCCTCCTCCCATTCAGGTGGGTCACTAGACAGGCGTGGGCAAAAGCTGGTTTACATGGTTCGTATGTAAATACAATAATCAATGAACTATAAGCCTACTCTGCCCACCCTGTCTTTACTTAGAACGCTACCTGCTGCAGCTGGAGCTCTGTGACCTCCTTCCTCTGCTCCCTGGACGATGCCGTCCTCATGGGGAGCCCGACGGCCCTTTGGAACAGCTGTGCCCTGCATCTCACCCTTCCTGCTGACCCACACCGCATTCTCTGCAGCCCGGGCTGTGAGGATCACTGACGCTGACCACCTCCCTCTGAATGCTTGCACCTGACTTTCTCAGGACAGAGCTGGAGAAATGGAATGGCTAGGTGGACACACACACATAAGAAATTGATTTTCGCCACGAACTCACTGTGTTGCTCTCCTGAATGTTATGAACCTGTGTCTCCCTGGGCTTGTTCACAACCCAGGGAGACAAGACCTGCTGTCAGCGGGACATCACTGAAAGACAGTATATAAAGGCCAGCGCCTCGAATCCACCCACACCCACTCTAAGACCTGTGCCCTGTGTGTGTGAGTCGAAGGGCTTTGCCCAGCAGCAACTGTGGGAGCCAGGGGCTCAGACAGACGCTCAGTGGACTGGGCACCTGGGCCAAGCTGTTGTCCTGTCTGACCCTCAGTTTACTCCTCTGTTGAGGGGCTCGGGCCAAGCACAGCAGAGGCGAGTCCCTCCCAGGCCCTGTGGAACCAGCAGATCAATCATGGCAACATGTAAATCAGGCAGCAGCAAAGAGGAGAGGCATCCCCCTCCTTCAGGGATACACAGACACCCTGACACCACCCTCATGCTGGCTGTGCAACCCAGGACAGGCTGCTGAGCCTCTCTGATCCCTCAGCCGACTGTAAGAGACGGACCACCATTTCCTCTTTATGGCAAGCCTCAAAAATGGTAACTTTTGTTTTAAAGATTCTAAAATCATTTTACTTTTTTTCCCCCTCCCGTTCAATATACAAAGGGGTTAACAGACTGTGTTTTGAACACTCTATGTATAAAAGGGTAACGAGATAGTTTTTATTGTATCTGAAATGACATTCTATTCCCTTCTTTAAAACCGTCCTGTTTTGGCCCCCGCCGGTTAGCTCAGTTGGTTTGAGTGTTGTCCCAAAACACCAAGGTTGCGGGTTCGATTCCTAGTCAGGGCACACATGGGAATCAACCAGTGAATGCACAACTAAGTGGAACAACAGATGAATGCTTCTCTCTCTCTCTCTCTCTCTCTCTCTGTCTCTCCAAAATCAATCCATTAAAAAACAAAATAGTCCCACAATAAAAAAATTGTCCTGTTCTTTAAACATCTACCATTCATTCTGTAGAATTATGGGAATGTTGAGTTTTGGTTTTTTTTTTCTTTAATTGGTCATAGGTAAATGTAATGCACACTCCCCACAGAAAAACTGAGAATAGTAGCGGTGCAGAGACACAGAGAACAGCCTAGAGGAGACTTGCAGATGGGCACATCTCCTAATACTTTAAAAAAAATTTTTTTTTGTATTTTTCTGAAGTGAGAAGTAGGGAGGCAGAGAGACAGACTCCCGCATGTGCCCGACCGGGATCCACCCGGCATGCCCACCAGGGGGCGATGCTCTGCCCATCTGGGGTGTTGCTCCATTGTAACTGGAGCCATTCTAGCACCTGAGGTGGAGGCCATGGAGCCATCCTCAGTGCCTGGGCCAACTTTGCTCCAATGGAGCCTTGGCTGTGGGAGGGGAAGAGAGATAAAGAGGAAGGAGAGGGGGAAGGGTGGAGAAGCAGATGGGCGCTTCTCCTGTGTGCCCTGACCAGGAATCGAATCCGGGACTTCCACATACTGAATTAACACTCTACCACTGAGCCAACCAGCCAGGACTGCCTAATTCTTGTTCTCGTGGGTCTGCTTCAGTCAACTGAGCTCTCAACCTGTTCACATACAACTTTGTGTTCTGTGGCTGTCATCGGTATTGGGACACGTGGTTACACCTTTTCACTAATCCACCTTGTAACGACAGTCAGATGAAACTCGAGCAACTGACCCTCCTCTCCTGCTGGACGTTGGTAATACACCCCACCCTTCACCCTGAACAATGCTGCAGTCCCTGTCGTGGGCATGACGCTGAATTTGGGGCTATTTTCTCTGGGTCCCGTTGCTTCTAGAAACATTACATGACAAGGTCAAGAGTGCAAACTGCACTTACATGCTCTGATTACAATCTGCCAGAGTGCTTTCCAGAAAATTGACACTGCTGCCCTCAGCAAATTTAAATCTCTATGCCCCTCCCTTCCACCCTCTGGGGTTTGGGTTTCATTTTTCCTTTTTTTTTTCTTTTTTTATTTTGTGACAGAGACAGAGAGAGGGACAGAGAGGGACAGACAGACAGGAATGGAGAGAGTTGAGAAGCATCAATCATTAGTTTTTCGTTGCCGTTGCGACACCATAGTTGTTCATTGATTGCTTTCTCACACGTGCCTTGACCGCGGGCCTTCAGTAGACCGAGTAACCCTTTTCTGGAGCCAGCGACCTTGGGGCCAAGGTGGTGAGCTTTTGCTCAAGCCAGATGGGCCCACGCTCAAGCTGGCGACCTCGGGGTCTCGAACCTGGGTCCTCCGCATCCCAGCCCAACGCTCTATCCACTGCGCCACCGCCTGGTCAGGCAAAGCAGTACTGTTTTACAAAGTTTTTCTGGGTGGGATGCTCCCTTTCTCATGATTCAATAAAGTAATGAACAAACAATGGCAGGAACAGAAGTTAGTGCTCGGTCCAGGCCAGCTCCTGGTGAGAGCCGGGGTTCTAGAAGACAAAACACTGATGAGAAAGTGTTATTTATAACAGCCAACACACGGAAGCAACCTAGGCGTCCGTCCATCGAAAAGCAGATGAAGGAGATGTGGTGTTTATATCCAATGGGGTAGGATATAAACACTTTTTTATTCCCACAAAAAAGAGTGAAATCTTACCATCTGCAACAGCATGGATGGACCCAGAGCAGTGTTTTTCAACTGCTGGTCCGCGGTCCGCGGTACCAGTCTGCCAGAAATCTGGTTCCAATCCATAATAGAGTTGACTCACCACCCCGCTGCTGTGTGAGGATTACAGAGTGTACAAACCACTGACCTAGAGGGTATTATGTTAAGTGAGATAAGGCAGAGACAGACAAATACCATATGATTTCACTTAGATGGTACATCTAAAAACACCCCAAAATAAGCAGGTAAAGCAGACACAGACCCACAAATACAGAAAATAAACAGGTGGCTGTCCAAGGGGACAGGTGGAGGTAGATGAAATAAAGACTTAAAAAGGGGGTACTGGGGTTCTGAGCTCGGCGAGGTGGCACGTCTCACCCAAAGCTGGGTGGTGTTTGGGTGGCGGTGCCTAGACATGCTCCCACCATGCCCGACCCACCAGAGCCTCCGCTGCCAAGGGCGAGAACAGGGTCTTCTCTTCCATCACTGATGGGCCCCCCAGCACCTAGAACTGTGCCTGACACAAAGTGTGCCTGATGAACATTCACCAGGACTTCTGGCCCTGGCCACGATGGAGCAATGGGAACCAAAGCACCCCCTCACACAACAACCACGATGGAGAAAAATAAGACCCGGTTCACAAGGCACAGGACATCAGGTAACAAGTGATCCATGAGAGGGACGCAAAGTGTGAACTAACTACAACCACCCTGGTCACTGCCTCGAGGGGATGTTAAGGTCACATACAGAGGTACCCAGCAGACCCCTGAAAACTCCCTGGTTGAAGAGACAAGAGTTGAGAGTCCAGGGAAACCGAGGCAGCCAGAATCCAGAGGACAGAGGACCAGAGGGAGAACACTGCCTCAGGACAACCCTCGAGATTGGCCCGCAACCCTGAGTCTTCATCAGGGTACCAACCACCACATGCCAGTGAGGACCGACCAGGCAAAAAATGGACCTGAAGGATTTGAGGCAGCAGTGGCCAGAGCCCTCCAAGGGCAACAACAGTAGAAAAGGTCTGTTCATAGGACACTGGGCAGAGGACCCAAAGTGTCCTCTGTAGTAAATGTCCACAGTCAACACACCTCTGACCCTGCTTGATGATGAAGGAAACAGGACCCTAAAGGATCGAACTGTTTCTAAGTAACCACACTGCAGCACGAAACAAAGATAAGAAAAGGTTTTTAGGAAGACAAAAAAAAAAAAAAATCATTTAGCTCCCAGCAATGTAAAATTCACAACAGCAGGCATCCCATAAAAACATCAGCAGGCATGCAAACAGCGCAGACGACACGGGTACAGGAGGCAAAGGAAAGCAACCAGAGTCCACCGAGACCGGAGGCAGGCGACAGAATCAGCAGCCGACACACTGAGACCATTGTTATAACTGAAGCCCACACGTTCAGAAAGTCACGTAGGGAAGACGAAGACATAAAAAGGACCAAATGGGCCTGACCAGGCGGTGGCGCAGTGGATAGAGTGTCGGACTGGGATGTGGAAGACCCAGGTTCGAGACCCCGAGCTTGCCAGCTTGAGCGCGGGCCCATCTGGCTTGAGCAAAAGCTCGTCAGCTTGGACCCAAGGTCACTGGCTCCAGCAAGGGGTTGCTGGGTCTGCTGGAGGCCCACGGTCAAGGCACATGTGAGAAAGCAATCAATGAACAACTATGGTGTGACAACGGCAACGAAAAACTGATGATTGATGCTTCTCACCTCTCTCCCTTCCTGTCTGTCTATCCCTCTCTCTGACTCTCTCTCTGTCCCTGTATAAAATAAAATAAAATAAAATAATAAAAGGACCAAATGGATCTGAAGATGAAAATGACAATGTCTGAAATGATAAAAAATATATATATATACACTAGATGGCATGAACTTCAGATTATACATTTCAGCAGAAAAGAACAATGAACTTAAAGACATAGCAGCTGAAACTCTCCAAATGAATCAGGGAGAAAATAATAAAATAACAGCAGATGAGCTGTAGGACCACTTTAAGATGCCAAATTACTAATAATTCAAGACCCAAAAGAAAGAGGAAGGGGACAGAACACATAAATGAAGGAATAAAGGTCAAATTTTTTCCAAATTCAATGACAACTATAAATGCGAGTTCTATAAATGACAACTCGCAGATGTGAGTTCAACAAACTCTTCAGCACAAGAAACACGGAGAAAAATACACCAAATCACAGCATGGTCGAATTGATCAAAACTAATCACAAGAGAAAATCTTACAAGGAGCAAGAGAGAAGATCAAACCTGTACTAGATTAAGGGGGAAATGGTTAACAACTTATAATTCTTTTTTTTTTTTAATTCAGTGAGAGGAGGGGAGGCAGAGACAGACTCCTGCATGTACCCCAACCAGGATCCACCCAGTAAGCCCACTAGGGGGCGATGCTCTGCCCATCTGGGGCATTGCTCCATTGCTCAGCAACTGAGCTCTTCTTAGTGCCTGAGGCAGAAGCCATGGAGCCATCCTCAGCATCCCAGGCCATCTCACCCCAATAAAGCCATGGCTGCAGGAGGGGAAGAGAGAGAGATAGAGACAGAGAGAAATAGAAAAGGGGGAGAGGTAGAGAAGCAGATGGGCACTTTTCCTGTGTGCTCTGACTGGGAATTGAACACAGGACCTCCACACACCAGGCTGATACTCTACCACTGAGCCAACAAGCCAGTGTCCAACTTAATAATTCTAAACCAAGCAAACACATCTTTCAAAATCGAAGGTAAAACCCTTTCTCGTTCACACAGGGGCTGAAAGCATTCACGAGCAGTAAACCTGCACTAGAGGAAATACTAAACGAAGTCTTTCGGGCAAAAGGTATATAATGCTTGGTGGCGACAGAGATCGTCACAAAGGAAAGGAGCACCGGAGAGGGTGACCGCACAGAAAACATGCCAAGTCCTCCTCCTGGCATTCAATGACATCTAGGCCTCGGCTCTCCCGGGACAGGGCCGGGCCGCACTCACCTGGCAGGAGCGGAACTGGCTGACCAGCAGCGTGCATCGCTGTGGGTCCTTCCGCCCGTCCAGGCTGTCCAGTTCAGCGGCCACCTGGTTCAGCTCCTCGTCGGCATAGTAGAACTGGGCAAGCAGCTGTGGGTCCGACCTCTGCGGGAGACAGGCACGTGGGTGTGAGCCAGGCGGGGGAGGTGGGTGGGCCCCCGGGGTCCGCCTGTTCCCAGGCCATGAGCGGTGGCCGTGGCCCAGGGCCCTCCTGACACCTGAGCAGCAAGCAGTGCTGGCTCCCCCACTGGCTTCCTGCACGAGAATCTCTACGCTGTTGGTCGCTGACCTGTGAGTCCCTCTGCTTTAAGACCATGGAGCCATGCCTGTTTCTTGGAGGCCACCCGAGGCTGTGGGGGCCGAGGACAGAATCTCTGTCGGGAAGCCAGAGGACAAGTCCCCGCGGCACCCCCCCCTCCCCCGTGCAGCTGCATTTCCACTTCCAACTATGCGGAGGAGGAAGTGAACAGGCAGTGGGTCTCTCCTGCCCATTGCTCAGGTGTAAAGGGCTTCCTGGGCAGGCCACCCTCCAGCCAGGGCTCTGACAACAGAAGAAGGTGTCTTTTAGGAACGTGACAAACTGTGTTTCTCTGAGATTTGAATCTGCCGGCTTCATTCAGTAACAATTAAAAACTGAATTTTAAATCAAACTGTTTCATATCTCCTAGTTAAAATGCCCACAACAAAGAGAATCCATTTTACATAAACAGGAAGGACTTGCCCCCGGCTTGAAATGGAAACTGTAGCAGAATACATCAGAACCCCGTAGGAATGTCTTTTACAAATCACACTGTGGATATGTTTCTCAAAGATAAATTCACAAGAAGACAGAAATAAAGGTCGCGAAGAAAGCTTCCAGCTTCAGAGGCTGGAGGACGAGCGAACCGCTGACCTCAGAGAAGGCGGGAGAAAACATGCAATAACACGGAAGTACTGAGTTCAGAAGTGCACACCCAACGAATTCAGAACTAAGTCCGTCACACAGATTCAATCATTCATTCAACCGCCTGTTCTGAGATGCGGGTCGGGGCGGGGGTCAGGAGGCAGATGCCAGCTCAGCCTGGCCCTCAGGTGCCCGTCGGAGCAGGTGGTGACCATGCTGCAGTATCCCCTGTAGCTAGGAGGCTGGCCAGCGAACCAGGCTGGGGTAGAATGTATGAATCACGAGCTGCCCCTAAGGGACTGATGTCCCCAATCCTGCACAGCACCCTGTGCTTCTCTGGGGACTACCCAGAGCCCTCCGTGAGGTGGGAGGCGCCTTGGGACACCCCTGTCCCAGACAAAGACAAGGAGCCTCAGGAAGAAAACAAACGGTCAAGGTCCCATCACGGGATATGACAGAAAGCAGCTGCCACCGTGCGGACCCTGAGCATCCACGTGGGTGAGAGTGACCAGGGCAGGTCCCTGTCACACCTCTCACTTCCCCAGAGGGAGTAAAGGCTGCAGCAGCTCGACCCAAGGCCCTACTGGACACAGCAACGTGAAAATGGCCACTGTCCCAGGTCCCGCCGAGCTCACCCTGCTGCCCCAGCCGGTGGACAGGGTGTCCGGGCTCCCACACCCTGGGTCACACCGGGGGGGGGGGAGCATGATTCTTATGTCCACCCGCGGCCTCGAGATCAGGTGTCACCCCGTTCTGCCGCTCTCTTTCTACAAGAGTCCCCATCACTGCAAGGGAAGCAGCAGACAGGGGCCCCGTCCCGGACTCTGATGGCCCAGTGCTCAGAACCTGTTCGGGGCATACGGGGATGGCGCCCAGGTGACCGACTCTCCCAGAGGGGGTTTATCTCTGTTCCACCCTTTGTTCACCATGTCAGGCTGCCGTAGGACCCTGTGCAGGGTGCTGCCAGGCACTGGCTTCCACATGCGTCCGTCAGCCACTGTGCCCCCCTGTTCCACGCGTGATTTCTGAAGGCCTCCCTCTGACAGCCCCACGGAACCAGGACAGCACCTGCCCCTGACCCCTGTCCGTAGGGGGCAGATGTTTTCACCTCTGATCTTTCTGCATGATTCCACCAAGAGGGCACGGTGCCCGTGACCCGCCAGTGTCCCCAGGAGAGAAGACAGGGGGCCCTGATGTAGGGCACGGACAGAGGTGTCTGAATCACCGGTTCTGAGCCTGGCTCTTCTTGTTGTCAGACCTGTTCAGTGTTGCTTCCCAGTCCTCCCAGGAGAAGTGGGACTTGGTCTGGGTGTCAAGTGGGGAAGAAAGGGGCTAGGGAATAGGGTCACAGCACGGAGAGGGCAGAGTATCTTGGGGACAGGCAGTGACTCCTGACACACTGGCCCTTTCAGCTTCCGGCCTCCAGGCTGCCCAAAGTGGGAGAGAGGCGGGGCCCCACAGAGTCACGTGTGCCCAACCCTGCGTCCTTGCCTGCTCCTCCTCTGTATTGTGTTTATAGCTCCATTGAGCAAGAATGCAAATAACACTTAGAAGCACTGACTTGCATGTTGCCCGTCACAAAAGCACGGTCGGTCGGAGAGGCAATCGGGACGAATAACCACCCCAGAGGAACGCTTGTGCTGGCCAGCAGACATTTTGTCAGAGGATGAAAATTATTTGCAAAACAGCAAGAGCCTATGCTTGGTTTTTATGCATTTTTAGAGGAAAATACACACGCGGATGTGCCGGAGGCTCAACGTATGACAGGAGAGAACCAAACGGGTGTCTGCTCAGAAAAAAACAGAGACAGGGTCTGCGGAAAATAATTCAGACATAGGTTCTGAAGACACCGAGTATAAAAAAACACACACACAAGCCTGACCAGGCGGTGGCGCAGTGGATAGAGCGTTGGACTGGGATGCGGAAGACCCAGGTTCGAGACCCCCGAGGTCACCAGCTTGAGCGCTGGCCCAATCTGGCTTGAGCAAAAGCTCACCAGCTTGGACACAAGGTCACTGGCTCCAGCAAGGGGTGGCTTGGTCTGCTGAAGGCTCGTAGTCAAGACACATGTGAGAAAGCAATCAATGAACAACTAAGGTGTCGCAACGGCAACGAAAAACTAACTCTCTCTCTCTGTCCCTGTAAATAAATAAATAAACACACACACACACACACACACACACACACACACACACACACACACACACACACACACACACACACAAGGTCCTGGCCAGCTGGATCAGCAGTAGAGCGTCAGCCTGGTGTGTGGAAGTCCCAGGTTCGATTCCCGGTCAGGGCACACAGGAGAAGAGCCCATCTGCTTCTCCACCCTTCACCCTCTCCTTTCTCTCTGTCTCTCTCTTCCCCTCCTGCAGCCAAGGCTCCATTGGAGCAAAGTTGGCCCGGGCACTGAGGACGGCTCCATGGCCTCCGCCTCAGGCGCTAGAATGGCTCTGGTTGCAGCAGAGCAACACCCCAGATGGGCAGAGCATCACCCGCTGGTAGGCTTGCCGGGTGGATCCCGGTCAGACGCATGCGGGAGACTGTCTGTCTGCCTCCCCGCTTCTAACTTCAGAATAATGCAAAATAAATAAATAAAAGTCAACCAGTGAATAAATAAGTTGGACAAATTAATGTCTCTCTCTCTCTAAACGTCAAAAGATGAATTTAAAACAATATGTGTGGCCTGACCTGTGGTGGCGCAGTGGATAAAGCGTCGACCTGGGAACACTGAGGTCGCCAGTTCAAAACCCTACACTGGCCTGACCAGGCGGTGGCACAGTGGATAGAGCCCCGGACTGGGATGCAGAAGACCCAGGTTCGAGACCCGGAGGTCGCCAGCTTGAGCATGGACCCATCTGGCTTGAGCAAAAGCTTGCCAGCACCCAAGGTCGCTGGCTCCAGCAAGTGATGGCTCAGCCTGCTGAAGGCCTGCAGTCAAGGCACATGTGAGAAAGCAATCAATGACCAACTATGGTGTCGCAACGAAAAACTAATGATTGATGCTTCTCATTTCTCTCTGTTCCTGTCTGTCTGCCCCTATGTATATCTCTCTCTGTCCTTGTGTCCCTGTAAAAAATAAAACATTTAAAAAAAAAAACAAAACCCCTATACTGATCTGGTCAAGGCACATATGGGAGTTGATGCTTCTAGCTCCTCCTACCTTTCTCTCTGTCTCTCTCTCTGTGTCTCCTCTCTAAAATGAATAAAATAAATAAAAAAAACCCAATATGTGTGTGTCTATGTGTCATGTATGTGTACTGTACACCCCCACTGCGGCTGCCCTGTAAGCCCAGACGTTGAACATGCCTGCATTCACGTCTGAGCATGTACAGCCACCTTCCGCCAAGGTGCTTGGGATACCGCTGTCACACGCGACACGTGTGTGGAATGTTCACGCCTGGCCCCCGGCCGAGGGCCCCGGAGCACCTGCTGACCCACAGAGGCTTCCGGACGGCGGGCGGCGAGAAGCGGGCCCATTCCTCGCACAGAAGGTTCCAGAACGGCATGCTCCTCCTAAGTCTCTGTCCTCCTCTACCATTCACCACAGGGCTTGAATGAGCTTTAGCTTCGACAACCGATATGAAGATCTGAGAGCACGTGGCCACGAGCTGTCCGAGGTGTGTCGCCTCACCCCACGTCAACAGCACACGCCCCTATCCCCCGCTGATCCTGTGGCAGACTGTGTGGAGGGGCTGCGTGGGGGCTCCTAACACCTCAAGCAAAGGCCTGTCCTCGAGCAGTCATTGTACAAGCAAGTGCAATAAAGTAATCATTCCTACTTATTTCAGTTCTGACAAGGCCCAAACCACCCTGAGTGAGTCCACCCCTGGCTGATCTCAAGAAAGCACCCCCAGGGCCGCCTCCCATAGAGGCCCCTCCCAATGCCCACCCTCTGAACCCCAAATGAAGTCGTAACTGGGCGGAGGCACAGAGGGAATCCACCCCTGGGGGAGGGGGGTGAGACACCACCTCAGGCAGCCATCCCCTGCCGTCACCTGCTGGGCACAGCATGTCCCCAAGCACAAGGACAAGCCTGGTCAGCTGGGCTCGTCTCTCTGATCCTGCGGCCAGGTCCCCCCACCATCCTTACCGGGAGTCAGTCACTGTCACAAAGGGAAGGTCTGAATTGAGCTGTGCCAACGTCATAGAACATGCCAATTTCAGACGTTAGTGGGACCGGGCAGGGTCTCGTAGCTTGTGTGTTCAGCCCATGCTGAAATCATAATATCCCAAATCTATTTGGTTAAACAAAGCACGTTATTAAAATGAACTTGCCTGTTTCTCCTCCCTGCTTTCTCCCATAACATCCACTGTGCCGAGCACCCACCCCCCCAAAGGCTCTGCTCTGAGCCCTCCTGCGACGTCGTTTTCAGACACATAGGTCCTTAGGCGGTCAATACCCAGTTACACTGGCCGACATTGGACCCGTCTCCGTCCTCACGGCTGCTTCTCTGGCCCTGCGCGGTCCCCGCTTCAAGTTCCCGTGTGTTGCTGACACACATGTCCGATGACTGAATCTAGGAGGCGGCCGGCAAGTGTGCGAATGCGGACTGTTGGCCTGACAAGGGTCCTTGCTGGCCACCGCCCACAGTACACTGGGAAAGTCGGGCGACCCCTGGGCCATCGAGGGACACGTCCCAGAGGCCCCGCCACACAGGCGTTTGGCAGTGTCACCACCACCTGTCTCTGTGCTCACTCGTGATTATATACCTGTCCCAATGGTCATCGGTCCCCAGTGCGGGGAGGATGTCAGCTCCTAGGTCTGCAGGCACTGCTCTTCCACCGCCTTCCTCCTGCCCTCTGTACCTGGGCTCCTGGGAGGCTCTGTGCCTATCCCGCGGAGTCCCCAGACAGCCGCCTGGGGACACAAGGTATGCTCCCCTGTCCTGCTGTTCCGGAGTGCCGTGCTGTTCACTGATTCATGTGTGACAGACCACTGCTTCATGTCCAAGAGGGCAGGGACCCCTCGCTGCATCCCCAGGGCCGAGCGTGGGGGAGCTCAGGGAGCATCTGCCAAGTGAGCAAACCCGTCCTTCGCCCGCCAAAGCCCACAGCCGCCTCTCCACGCCTGCTCACGAGCCAGCCCCGCATCCCGGGGCCGGATAGCGCCACGGACGGCACCCGTGCTTTCATGCCCCGGGCTCGCCGCAGATCCTGGTTATTCCGGAGAAGAGGAGAGGCGGTGGAAGCCGAGATGAACTGCAGGGCCCACCTGCCTCTCCCCACCTCCCAAACCAACCCAGACCACCACGGGCTGAGCTGAATGAAGCCCCGGCTCTGGGCAGAGGGCTCTTCTCCCATATGGGCAACCCAGCACCTGGGTATCTGCAGGCTCTGGGATGTCCTGGTGGCCACTGGGAAGGTGCCCATGGTGACAGATGGTCACTCTGGATCCCATGGGACACCGCCCACCTGGCATGGGGAGGCTGCTGGGCTGTCCCCTAAAGATGACGTTCAAATGAGGGCTGCTCACACGGAAAGGCAACATTTTGGGGTGGCTGAGACCCCCCAAATGCATAGCCCTGCTGCAGAAGCAGTGCAAGAGATTGGGCAGCTGAATGGGCACCTTTCTAGGGACAGGCAGGGCCTCCAAAATCAAAGAACAGCCACAGAGAGACTCACAGACCGACCAGGAAAGAAAATCTCAGAACCCTGTTTCTGTCCAGACTTGAGGGTGCAGGCGGCTCATGGCACAGATTCTTTGGGGTGAGGCCCTGTCCTTATACCAAGGCCTCAAAATCAAGGCTCCCTCGAGAGAAGCAAGAGCCAGCAGACAGCAAAAATGCTGAGCTAAAGATGAGAGAATTGGAGGCTGGGATTAACCAAAGTGGGAGGTTTGTGGACATTTAGCCATGACATTACTGGTCACCCAGGACCCCAGAGAGCCCCTGATGCCACTGGCTTCATTCGTCAGTGACCATAACGAGGCCCGTGAGCAGACGGACAGGATGTGGCTCCTGTGCCCTAACAGAATTCCTGTTGCTACCCACTTCCCTCGTGGGGTTTTTATCCTCATGAAATACACTTCACGCTTCAAACTCTTTCATTGATGACCTACCCAACATTTCTGTGACAATAAAGATGTGAGTAGAATTCTGAAGTTTACAGGGATAGAGAGTCAGAGAGAAGGACAGATAGGGACAGACAGACAGAAACAGAGAGAAATGAGAAGCATCAATCATTAGTTTTTCGTTGCCGTTGCGACACCTTAGTTGTTCATTGATTGCTTTCTCACATGTGCCTTGACCACAGGCCTTCAGCAGACCAAGCCACCCCTTGCTGGAGCCAGCGCCCTTGGGTCCAAGCTGGCGAGCTTTTGCTCAAGCCAGATGGGCCCGCACTCAAGCTGGCGACCTCGGGGTCTCGAACCTGGGTCTTCCGCATCCCAGTCTGACATTCTATCCACTGCGCCACCGCCTGGTCAGGCGAATTCTGAAGTTTAAAGCTATTTCCCTTGACTGTGAGGCCGCACGTTATCTTGATCGAGGTACCCTTGCAATCGTCAATCGTATCTGCGCACGGTCTGGCCAAAACAGTGCGGTCACGTGGCAGGTGGAGCGCTGTTACAAGCACGTGTCCCTGAGGCAGGTGCACCCGGGGTTTCCGACTGGTTAACTTCTGGATGAGTCGCTGCCTGGGAAACCCGAGCTCACGCTGGGTCCTGGGATGCAGAGGTGCCAGAGGACCATCTCTGTTTCTGGCTCACAAGTCACAGTCAATAACCCACAGGAGCAAAGCCCCCGCTGAGGGCAAGGGAGATGCAGCTCAGGCATTCATTTCCTTTTTCCTTTTGTATTTTTCTGAAGTGAGAAGCAGGGAGGCAGACAGACAGACTCCCACATGCGCCCGACCAGGATCCACCCGGCATGCCCACCAGGGGGCGATGCTCTGCCCATCTGGGCTGTTGCTCCATTGTAACTGGAGCCATTCTAGCACCTGAGGCGGAGGCCATGGAGCCGTCCTCAGTGCCCCGGCCAACTTTGCACCAATGGAGCCTTGGCTGTGGGAGGGGAAGAGAGATAAAGGAGAGGGTGAAGTGTGGAGAAGCAGATGGGCGCTTCTCCTGTGTGCCCTGGCCGGGAATTGAACCTGGGATTTCCACACGCAGGGCGGATGCTCTACTGCTGAGCCAACTGGCCAGGACTTAGACTTTATTTATTGATGTTTAGGGAGAGGGAAGGAGAGAAGGGGCAGAGAAGGGGAGAAGCAGAAAGCATCAACTCGTTGTAATTGCTTCCTGTATGTGCCCTAGGCAAAGTTCAGGGATTTGAACCAGCAGCCTCAGCGTTCCAGGTGGATGCTTTATCCACCGCGCCACCACAGGTCAGGCAGGACACGTTATCTCATGTTAAAATGCTTTCATCGCACTGTCGTGCGTGTCACATGCCCAAGCTGACACTGGGGTGGCCTCTGGACCATTCCTGAAGAAGGCCCCAGCAGGCCCTCTGCAGAACTAGAATGTTCCGTCTCTAAGAGACACAGCAGACGAGAGGCTAGCGCCTGTCTCTGAGCTTCGCCAGCTCAGGCTCTCCACCGCCACATGGCCTGTGTTCTGACTCCCGCGTCTCCCAGGACTGCCCAGGAATCAACCCCTCTGCACCAGGGATGGACGAGGGGAGGTCGTCACGTGAAGTCACCCCTCACTGTCCCTGCCAACCTCTGAATGCTGACCCCGAGACCAGGGACTGCTTCCTGGTCCTCCCTGTGTCTGACACAGAAATGTCGAGGGCGATGGGATCGGCCTGCGTGTCCCCCTCGGGCAGCACGGTCCCTTGAGGGGCACTCGGAGCAGGGGACGCAGTGGGTGGAGAACAGCACCCCCTTCCCAAAGGTCCACGGAGACTCTGAGGAGCCCAGGCTGTGCTGTTGACGGCAGGAATGCTCTGGAAGGAATCCCTTTGTCAGGGGAAGCTGGTTCTGTAACAACCTGTGTTTTGAGAGCTTCTGGACCACACAGGCTGAGTTATCTGAGAACAGGCAGGTGCAGAGGAGCCGAGCTAGAGTGAGTGACCACCTGGTGCCACTGGACAGCATCCTACGTCCTACCCTCTCGCAGGACTGAAACTGACCGCCGGCTGGGGCACCATGACTGTGATAAATGCAGTGTGAGGTCCAGAGTGGGTTTGAGCCAGGGTGGGAGTGAGGGGGGAGGTAGGACAGAGGCAGGTGGGGGTCAGGCACTGATTGTCAGGAAGCTGACAGAAGCTGGAGAAGCCGCCAAGCAGAGAGGCTCCCTGGCCAGATTTGTTTCCCAGAGATGGTCGCCGGAAAAACTTGACCTTCCCACAGTCAACGGAAGCGCGACTATGGAGAGAGAAAGCGCTAGAAAAATCCACCAGAATATCAACACAGGCTTCCCCAAGCGGGCTTCCCGTTTTGCCTCTCCGGCTGTCTGAAGTTCGAGTTTATTGTACGATGAGTACCTATGACTTTTTGAAGTTACTACTGCAATCAGGAAAAAAATATCATTTCTATTGAAGGCCTATCCCAGGCAGGCAGAGCAGAGCAGGGGGCTCTGGCCCTGATCACCGCCTCAGGCCGGGCCCCAGTGAGGTGCCACGTTCAGACGGGGTTAAGGAGACGTGGTCGTCAGCTGTCTGCTCCCACCACCCTCTAGACCCAAAATGGCAAGAGATGTCCCACACTCCAGCCTACTGACCCATCAGTCTGCCCAGAATGGGGGTGCTGACCACCGCTCCCTCTGCACCTTGCCTAGGGGACTCCGACCTCCCAGGCCCTTGCGAAGTGAAGGCAGAGACCACTGTGGACGTTTCCTATGGTGGACAGTGTGTTCCCAGCACCCCGACACCAGGGACGTGCCCGCTCACGATGCTGGCACCACAGCCGTTAACCGTTATAGGTCACCCAGGGCGGGTGCGCATCAGCCGTGGCCTCTCTCTTCCCGACTGCCGTGGCCTGGGGGGCAGACACCAGGGCCACCGGTGGTGCCCCAAGATGCCCTGTGACCTGCTGGGCTTCTCAGCTCCCGAGGCCACCACATTCCTTGCCACAATGCCCCTCCCTCTTGGTGCCACGTCTGAGACCTGCGGTGACCAGTCCGGGCTCTCCCCCCCCCCCGCCGATGGCCTCCTGTCATGAGATCAGCGTGCCATGCGCACGTCCACATACAGTCGAGGGAGTGAACCCTACCATATTCACGGGGACTGGGACACGTTTCACAACCAGGCTGACCATCCCGTGACCTCAGCTCTCTCTAGTCGGAAAAAGCTGACTCTGCATGTCATCAGGGTGGCGGGGGGTGGGGGGGCGGGCATGGCACGTCCCACGGTTTGTCTGTCAGAGTGAACTGAGTCCTCCGGTGCGGGCACCTGCAGCGGGTCGGGCTGCATCCCGCTCCGACAGCACTGTTCCCGGTCTCCACAGCTCTGTGCGCGACGCCATCGCCAGCCTCATCCGGACGACTGGAAACCAGGGCACAGAGAGGCTAAGACGCTGGCCGGGGTCACACGGCAGCAGCGCGGTGCCCTGGGGTCAGGTGAGGCCCCGGCGCGCCCCCGCCACGCTGCTCACCTTCATCCTTCAATGCACGGGGAGTGATGAGTCATCGTAAAACTAAACTTAATCCTTGAAAGCTGCTCCTTGTGCACTTTCCAAAGCAGCTCCTCAGCGCAGTCAGGCGGTTGCCCGGCCAGGTGACGGGAGGGGGGAGGGCTGCTGACCAGGTATGGGGTCTCCTTGGGGGTGACGGCAGTGTTCTGGAGCTAGACAGAAGTGGTGGTTACACAACACTGAATGTGCCACGTCCCACCGAGCTGATCACTTGAAAATGGCTCGTATCATGTTACCTGAAGTCTATCTTAATTTTTTTTTTTAAAGGAATGCCCTAGGGGAGAGAGCAGCTCCCTGCACGGTGCAGGTCTGGGAGGAGCCCTTGCGGCCAGCCTGGTCCCGCTCACCAGCACCAACCCGAATTCTGCAGACCCGACCTTCTCCCTAAGAAGAGCCAGCACCAGGTAATCGCTCTCTGGCCAGACCTAGAATCCAATGTCTAAGTGTCCGTCTACATTGGAAACAAGATGACGATGAAAGATGGAACCCAAGGTGTAAAATAAACAAAGCTCCCCAAGGGAAAAAAATACACGAAGGTCACATTACTATCATTTTCTTTTTCCATTCCTCAAGGCCACTCATTCCCGTGTGTGATTTGGGAAAGAGGCTGCTGAAAGTCAGTTTACAATTGTAGCAAGTCCGGAGAGATGTATTCCCTGCAGCGAACGAAATGGTAGCTTCTGGGGGTGCTAGGGGTCGCATCTTGTGACCCGGGCTCACATCTTACAGAACTAACTACAACTGAATCCTACAGCTGCCTGTGCCTCGCCGAAGACCTCGCGTCTCTCAAAGGAGAAGTTACCAAGAGGGAAACCAGGACCTTGTTCCTCTGCCCACCTCCCACCGGCCGTCTCCTGCCACACCCGACAGATACTTCAACGGCCACCGTGTCCAGGAGCTCCGATGTGACCTCACCACCACAGCTCAGTGGGGAGGTCAGCTGCAGGGAATTTACAGAAATGCAGGTCAACGAGTCGCACAGAATTGGTCGTGGAGCTCCAAGAAAAGGCTTTTTTTCCCTTTCTGGATCCAGGCCCAACAATGGGACCCGTTGCACCAAGCTTCCCTTTTAAAAGGACCACGGTTCTGTCCTTCCTGCAACCCACGACCTCTCACGGACCGCGCAAGCCTGCCGGTGCTGCTTTGCAGAGCCGAGGGCACGCTGAAGGTGCCCTGGGTCTCACAGCCCCGTGAGCCGCGTGCGTGGGAAGGTGCCCTGGCTCAGCGTGTCCCGCTCCACACACACACACAGCTGCCTCCTGGGCGGGTCACAGAACCATCCGACCACGGGAAAGCGGCGTGTTCCACCTGTGATGCTATTGACAACGCTGCTCTGAAATGCCTAGGCTGGGCTGTCTCTGGAACAAGGCAGGAAAGAGGCCACAGGCTGCGGAGAGAGCTATGTCTCAGCGTGCACAGGACTTCAACAGCGCTACAGCACTCCTGACACCTGGAAGCCCAACAGCTCACGTGCAGGTAGAACCCCGCCCACAGCCCCCCACACAGGCCCATCCATTCCTGCTCCCCACAAAGCTGCCTGCACCCGGATCCCGACTCACACGGCCCCTTTAGCACACACGGCCTCCTTATTGCCATATGTGGTCCTCAGATATATTTTGGGTTGTTTTTAAGTCTATAAAAAGGGTGTCATGCGTATGTGATATTTTGAGACTGGCTTTTGATTTGTCACATCCTGTGCGCTCTGCCCGTGGAGTGACTGTTCCACAATCAAGCGCCCCTTGTGTGGGGCCCCACCGTGCATTCAGCCACGCCCCGAGGATGCCCCAATTCTTCTGGGTTTTTTTGTTTTTACAGGGACAGAGACAGGGTCAGAGAGAGGGATAGATAGGGACAGACAGACAGGAACGGAGAGAGGTGAGAAGCATCAATCATTAGTTTTTCGTTGCCGTTGCGACACCATAGTTGTTCATTGATTGCTCTCTCACATGTGCCTTGACCGCGGGCCTTCAGCAGACAGAGCCACCCGTTGCTCAAGCCAGCGACCTTGGGTCCAAGCTGGAGAGCTTTTGCTCAAGCCAGATGGGCCCGCGCTCAAGCTGGCGGCCTCGGGGTCTCGAACCTGGGTCTTCTGCATCCCAGTCCAATGCTCTATCCACTGCGCCACCACCTGGTCAGGCTCTTCTGGGTTTTTGCTGTGGAAGCAGATCATGATGTTCCCGGTCCGTGGAGGCCCATGTCCCCAGGTAGCAGGTATTAGTTCCCTGTCGCCGCTGTAACAAACTGTCCCAAACTTAGTGGAGGAAAGAAAATGTATTACTTTACAGTTCTGGGGAGAGAATTCCAGCACGGGTCTCCACAGTTAAAACACAGGGGTCAGCAGGACTTGCTCTTTCCAGGGGGGTCTGGGGGAGAACTGTTCCCTCGCGTTTTCCAGCATCTAGAATCCACCACTTCCCTTGATCCGTGGCCCCTTCCTCCGTCTTCGAAGCCAGCAATGGTACACTTCTCAAGCTTTCTTCCACAGTCACAGCTTCCTCTGACCATCGTAGGCCCGCCTCCTCCACTCCTAAGGACCTGTGGCCACACTGGGCCCCCCCGCCAAATCCAGGACCATCGCACTGTTTCAAGATCAGCTGATTAGCGACCTTGGCTCCATGTGCAACCCTCATTCCACTTTACCACGTAACCTGAGCTATTCACAGGCCCCAGGGGTCAAGCTGTAAACATCTTTGGGGCCTACTTTCCTGCCGGCTTCTGGTGGCATTTCTGGGTCATACAGTACATGCCCCACAAGCCAGGTCTCAGATCTCAGGACCCACCTTCTCCAACACAGGGGCTGAGGACACCCCGTGCTGCCTGCTGGGTGGATGGGGCTGTGTCCCTTCATGGACTTGAGTTCTGTCCGGTTCCAGAGCCCCTGGGCCCAAGTTCCCCTTCACTAGGTGATTGACTGAACAAGTGGGGAAGGCTTCCAGCTCACAGTCCCAAGACAGAGGGGTCTGGGTGTCTGGGTGGTGACCACAGGGGTCTGCAGTCATGGGAACAGTCACAGCTGGGTGCGCTTGGCCTCAAGTGTGGCATACTTCAAGTAGCGTTTCAAGTCAGAGGTGTCCACGCTCTGACATCATCTGGGGTGCCAGCAGGCGGGCACCGTCCTCCGTTCTCACCCAGACCCGGCACACAAGAGCAGCGGGTGGCTCCGCCGGTAATCGGCCAGTAGAAGACCAGGAAACGTCTTCCACGCCAAGGGCAAGGCCAGCCATTGTGACCTCTCTTGACCTTCCCGTTAAAAATCCAACCTCATTCCCCTGGACAAGCATCTCCCTTCTTCCCAGGAAGTAGAAAGAATCGCCGTGAGATGCAGGCAGGCCCCTGTGGGGCACTTTGGTTCAAGGGCAGCCGAGCCACCAGTTAAATCTCCCTGAGCACACGGGGAACGCAGCGAAGGGTCATAAAGAGCTCCCCGTTCTCTTTGGTTGAGATTTCAAGACTAATGAGAGAGGGATTCAGACTCAGCACCTAACGCTTCATGACACCCACCCAAACACAGTGCTGACTTTCCAAGAGCAGGTGACAGTGCAAAAGGAAGCTTTTCTTGAAACGCGTAGTCCATGGCTCTCATCCTCTGAGGTCCCCAAGCATTGTCCCACGGGCGGGGCTGGCGTTGAGTACGCCATCGTCGACCGGGGTGTAGGGAACACAGGCTCCTTCTGATGCATTCCCAACCCAGCTCTTCAGCAGCCAAAGTCACCAAGAACGCCAGGCCACGTCGCGCTGTCTGTCCACCGGTTGATGGCCACCTGGGCTGCTTCCACCGCTGCCCAGACATGGCGAGCCCCTGGCACACTGCTGGGGGACGTGCTCGCAGGCTGCTGATGGCTGGGGTGTGCCGTGACACGCCAGAAGGAAAGTCAGGTTCGTTTCCAGGGGTGGCTGGAGCACTCGAGTGACAGAAACAGGAAGGATGGAAGGGTGTGGGAAGGGAAGGCAGAGGTGAGACAGAGATGCCCGACAACCGTCCGGACACTCACGGCAGCGGGTACACGCAGGAGCGACCTCAGGACATAGAGGGCTTGGGGCTGGCCAACTGGCTGACTGAGGGATGGCCCGCAGGGACAGGAGTCAGGCAGACGGAGAAGGGGCCCACACCAGGGATGCGCCCACTCGCGGAGGCTGGGAGAGGAGACGGAAAAGAGCAGCCAGGGAGAGAGGATGACACCCGGGAGTGTGGTGTCCCCCGACACCAGGCTCCAGGACCTGAGGACAAAGAGGTCTCAGTGGTCTGCTGGGGGAAGCGACGAGGGGGCGGAGACAGCTCGCCCCACACCCCCCCCCGGGGGGACTTCTGCTGAGGGGAGAGCCAGCAGCATCGTGGTCAAAGTCAGAACTCCAGTCAAGGTGGGGGGCGGGGGTGAACAGCTACTGATTTAGAGAAAGGAGGTCAGAGCAGTTTTCACTTCTAGGGGAATGATCTAGAAGACGGGGAGAGACCAGTACAGGACACCAGGAACAAGAAACACTGAACAGGCAAAGGGGGGTAAGGTCTGGGGCATGTGGGGGGGGTCTAGTGCACAAGGGAAGAATGAGGTCCAGTCACAGAGGAGCTGTGCCCATCTTCTTCTCCACCCTTCCCCCTCAGCTCTCTCCCCCTCCCCCTCCCAAAGTCATGGCTCCATTGGAGAGAGTTGGTCCTAGATCAGTGGTTCTTCATCTGGGTTCTATCGAACCCTAGGGGTTCAATGAGTCGGTCTCAGGGGTTCGGAGAAGCCTCTGCCGCGGAGGCCAGAATAAAGTAATACCGTCATTTGTTGTGAGTTCATGCACTTTGTTGGTTTTGTTCTTTGAGCAAGGTGATGTTCATGCACGGCTCATTTTGTGCACCGGTAAAAAAACATATACCTATGTCTTGAATTTGGAAAAAAATATCATATTTTATTTATCACTAAAGAAGGGTTCGGTGAATGCGCATATGAAACTGGTGGGTTCAGTACCTCAGAAAAGGTTAAGAAGCACTGGCCTAGATGCTGAGGATGCTCCATGGCCTCCGCCTCAGGCACTAAGAGCTCGGTTGCTGAGCAACGGAGCAACGCCCCAGACGGGCAGAGCATCGCCCGCTAGTGGGCATGCTGGGTGGATCCCGGGTTCAAGGCGTATGTGGGAGTCTGCACCTTACAACCCACACCCCACGGGCTTCAGGCCTCTCCTCCCACATGGATGTGGGGTCTCTCTGGTCTTCTCGGGTCAGCGCTGGCGGTGACTTGCTGAGACCAAGAGACACAGCTGACAGTCCAGTGTGACTTCTGGGCTGGGGTCCCGCGCCCTTCCGAATCACTGGCACCAGCCCAGAGAGAAGCCCAGAACAGACTGCTGAAAGTGGGTGGTGAGCACGTGGAGACAGAGGCCCTGCCATTTCATGGGACTCCAGAAACCCAGAAATGCCAGGACTCGAAGAATCTCCCCAAAAGACCCCTTGCCCCTTCACGGTGGGTGCAGAATCGCGTAACTACTGCGATGTCACCACCGCCTTCCCGTCTCAGTCAGCTTGCTGCCATCCCAGACCACCACCACTCGGGAGCTGAAATAACACATTTATTTTCCCATGGCTCTGGAGGCTGGAGGCCCACGATCAGAGGTCAGCAGGGCCGGTTTCTGGTGGGAGCCTCCCTCCCAGTGACCGCACATGACAGAGGGACACCGGTCCTATTGGATTAGGGCCTTAACCTTAATGGCCTCATTCAACCTCAGTTACGTCATAAAGGCCGCACCTCTGAATACAAGCCCCTTGGGGGGGGCAGGGCTCCTTCAGGTGTGGACTTAGGGAACAACACACTCCTTAACCGTCATCCCTCTGCTGACAGGACCTTTCTAGAAGGTCCTTCTGTTGACTTTGCAAGTCTCAGCAAATCCAGCATGGGGGCTTCCCCGTGGCAGGGTTCGGTGTCCTCAGAGCTGTCCTTGGTGACGTGCCCGTCTTTTATTTTTTTAGAAAGTTTAAACTGATCTGTAGTTGACAGGCAGCACACCAGCACTGTCTGGGATGGGAGAGAGGAGAGGAGAGGCCGGGGAACCCCGAGGAGCTGGAGGCGACCTCTGGGGTGATAACTACGTTCACTGTCTTCACCACGATGATGGTGTCCCAGCTCACCCCACTGTCTGCTTTGCGCGGCTCACTTTGTTTGTCAACCATTCGTCGGTGACACTGTTGAAAAGGTTTAGGTTTTCTTTTAAATTTTTTATTTATTCACTTTTACAGAGAGAGAGAGAAAGAGAGAGAGAGAGAGAGAGAGAGAAGGGCGGAGGAGCAGGAAGCATCAACTCCCACAGTTGATGCTTTGACCAGGCCAGCCCGGGGTTTCAAACCTGCGACCCTCAGCGTTCCAAATTGACACTTTTATCCACTGCGCCACCACAGGTCAGGCTATATATTTTTTATTTTTAGGTAATCGTATGTTTTCTGCAGTGGTGAGCAGTAGAACCGAGGGTTCCTGTGCCCCCCCCACCCCAGCTCTCTCAACAGTAACATCTCACAAAGCTGCACAACATCATAGCCAGGACGCTAACAGTGAGGCCACCGCCCAGCTTGTCCTCCCCTGTGGGGAGGGTGGCTGCACAGTCAGAGGTCTCAGATGTGCACAGCCCCTGCTCTGCCTGACCGACGCATCCCGGGGGGCTCTCAGGGAGCACCAAACCCGGCCTGGGGTACACCTGCCATGCTCTCCCAGGGAGCCATGGAGGGGCTGCACCTTGCAAGGCCAGGAAAGGCCCCCAGAAGCAGCTGGAGCCCCCACCTAGCCCGTTCCTGGGGCCCAATAGCTCAGGTTGAGATGCTGGGTGTTTCATGGGACACCCAGGGCAGGGATTCTGGGCCCTGGAAATCCAAGCACAGGGACAGAGTGGGGCCCTTCCGCCCCCACCACCAGCCTCTCTGAGACTCTCTGTCCCACAGGAACCACCCCAGGCGGCCAGGTCCCGGGGACGGTTCGCTCGCTCCGCTTGAGTTTTCCGAGACCACAGACATAGGTGAGGTGATTTCTACAGCTTATTTCTTGCCTGTTCTCTGCGGTCTCCTCCTCCTCTCCTGCTCTGACTGGACCCGTCATGTCTTCTCTCTTCTCATTTTCCTTCTTGGCCCGGAAGTTACTCATTCGGAACCGTCACCTTATGGTCACCCTGAGCTGATTCACACATTTCACACTGGGTCTGAAGTCAGTCAGCTGACAGCTCAGAGGGAGGTGCCTTCCCAGTGATCCCACCCAGGCTCCCCACTCGCTTTGCTTTAGGGGCTTCCCTGCCGTTCCCACAGCAACCACTGCCTGGATTGGCCTGCATCTCACGGTGTCTCCCACAGTCACCTCAACCCCCCACCCCCCTGCTCCTGACCTGGGTCCTCAGGCTGCACTGCACTTCCCAGCAGGTCTGCAAGGACTTGGGGCAGTGACTCTTCTGTCTCTGTCTAAAACTGGCCTTTAGCCTGACCAGGCGGTGGCGCAGTGGATAAAGCGTCGGACTGGGATGCGGAAGACCCAGGTTCGAGACCCCGAGCTCGCCAGCTTGAGCGCGGGCCCATCTGGCTTGAGCAAAAGCTCACCAGCTTGGACCCAAGGTCACTGGCTCCAGCAAGGGGTTGCTTGGTCCGCTGAAGGCCCAAAGTCAAGGCACATGTGAGAAAGCAATCAATGAACAACTAAGGTGTCGCAACGGCAACGAGAAACTAATGATTGATGCTTCTCACCTCTCTCCGTTCCTGTCTGTCTGTCCCTATCTATCCTTCTCTCTGACTCTCTCTCTCTCTGTCCCCGTCAAAAATATAAATAAAAATAAATAAATAAAACTGTCTTTCATTTCCTGCTCCTCCGGGGAATCCCACCTGCAGTCAGCACGCCCTCCCTCCGGTCCTCCAGTCCTCGAGCCGCCCACGCACAAGGGTCGGTGCTGCAGCTGCGCCCTGATGTGTCTGCCTGTATATAGTACCACGTGCTCCGTCGGGAGACCTGGGCTTCCTGAACCTGAACACGCTGAGTAAGGCCTGTCCTTTCCATCTCTTGGCCCAGAAGTCCCATCAGATGCACCTGGAACCTTCTCACCCGTTCTGCAGGCCCCCGCCCCTGCCTCCTCCCCGAGCCCCAAGTCCCCCGAGGGCCATGTGCTGGGTGACCTCCACCCCTCAGCTGTTCAATGCATTCCTGGGGCAGGATTTTGTTCTCAGCCTTTAAATCCAGTGACTCCCTCTCTCACCTCTGAGGGGTCCACCGGGCAGCTAGCTGTTTATAAGGGGCTGGTGCCCCCTGTGGGCTCCGGCCAGCCCATGCCCTGAACTGCCCTAAACCTCTCCCGCCCAAGGTCTGTAGGTCAGTCCCGTTGATGGCTGACTCTTGTTCCGGGAAGTCACTTTCTCCCAGGTTTTGCAGCTTTTCACCATGGCCTCCACCTTAGAGGGTTTTTTATTTAATTATTTTATTTTTATTTTATTCATTTTAGAGAGGAGACACAGAGTGAGTGAGAGAGAGAGAGAGAGAGAGAGAGAGAGAAAGGGGGGAGGAGCTGGAAGCATCAACTCCCATATGTGCCTTGACCAGACCAGTACAGGGTTTTGAACTGGCAACCTCAGTGTTCCCAGGTCGACGCTTTATCCACTGCGCCACCACAGGTCAGGCTAGAGGGGTTTTATTCTGCCAGGCAAGCAGGTGACTCAGTGGCCCGTCACCAAGGGCACTACTTTCTGAGTAAAGGCTCTAAGCTGCCCCCACTTGAATTCAATCCCAGACACAGCCGGGGCCCCACGGTCCCCCCATCCATCACCCGCCTCCCCGTGCCTCCTGCCCAGGGCCCACAAGGGGCGTGTTCCCCAGGATGCAGCACATCCCGTCCACTACAAGGAGGCAGTTGACCGCCCTCTGAGAATGGGTTGGCCCTGTACATCCAGTGGACATGGCTCCGTGTGGCTCCAGACCCGGGTCTCAGAATGCCAGGTCCCTCGAAAGACGTGGCCTGAGCATCGTTTTACTCGGCTGTGAAGCCTCTCTTCCCCTGGATTATCTAAGAAAATGTTACCCTTCTCAGGGGAAAAATAAAAAAAAAATCTAAAACGCTAGAATTCTATTTGTTTCTTGAGGTGAAATTCATATAACATACCACTAAGCGTTTATTATTTATTTATTTATTTATTTACTTTTAGGTGAGAGGAGGGGAGATAGTGAGGCAGACTCCTGCATGAGCACCAACCTGGATCCACCCCGCAATCCCGTCTTAGGCCAACGGTCGAGTACCAAGCTATTTTTAGCACCTGAGGCAGCCCTGTGCTTGAACCAACAGCTATCCTCAGCGCCTGGGGCTGACGCTCAAATTAGATTAGTTTATAGAGACGCTGGCTGCAGGAGAAGAGGTAGAGAAGGGGGAGCAGATGGTCGCTTTTCCTGTGTGCCCTGACAGGGGATCAAACCCAGGACATCCATATGCCAGGCTGATGCTCTATCCACTGAGCCAACAGTCAGGGATAAACCATTTTAAAATGAGCCAGTCAGTGGCATTTGATAAATTCACAAGGTTGTCCCACCCTCACCACTCTCTAGTCTCAAAACCTTTTCTTTCTTTTTTTTTTTTAAAGAACAACTTTATTATTTTTTTTAATTTTATTTATTTTAGAGAGGAGACACAGAGAAAGAGAGAGAGAAAGAGAAAGAGGAGAGGAGCTGGAAGCATCAACTCCCATATGTGCCTTGACCAGACCAGTGCAGGGTTTTGAACTGGCGACCTCGGTGTTACCAGGTCGACACTTTATCCACTGCACCACCACAGGTCAGGCATCTCAAAGCCTTTTCATTGCTCCAAAAGAAGACCCCTCACACACTTTTTAGCTGTCCCTCCTTGTCCCCTGCCCCAGCCCCAGCTCTACTCTCTGTCCCTAGACTCTCCTGTACCGGACTTTGTGTGTGTGGTTTTTGGTTTTTTAAAATTTTTCTGAAGTGAGAAGTGGGGAGGCAGAGAGAGACTCCCTCATGTACCCGACCGGGACCTACCCAGTATGCCCACCAGGGGGCGATGCTCTGCCCATCTGGGGTGTTGCTCCATCGCGGCAGGAGCCATTCTAGCACCTGAGGCTGAGGCCATGGAGCCATCCTCAGTGCCCGGGGTCAACTTTGCTCCAGTGGAGCCTTGACTGCAGGAAGGGAAGAGAGAGACAGAGAGAAAGGAGAGGGGGAAGGGTGGAGAAGCAGATGGGCGCTTCTCCTGTGTGCCCTGACCAGAAATCGAACCCAGGACTCCACATGCCGGGCTGACGCTCTACCACTGGGCCAACCGGCCAGGGCTGTACTGGATGTTTTATGTACGTAACATCACACACCATGTGGCCTTAGCGCATGTTTTCAGGCTCACGTGTGTAGTAGGGTCGTTCCTTGCATGGCTGAGTGGTACTCCCATGTGGACAGGCCACGTATCACCTCAGTCTCTTTGGATGGGCCTCTGAGCTGTTTCTACCCTTTGGTGGAATGTTGCTGTGAGTGTTGAGTAAACATTCTTTTTTCTTTTTCCTTACTTTTTTCCATTGATTTGAGAGAAGTAGACAAAGAAAGAGAGGGAAAGGGCAGGAGGGAGGGAGAGAGAGAGAGAGAGGCATTAACTCGTCCCACGTGGTAGCTCCATTTAGTTGTCCACTGATTACTTCTCATATGTGCCCTGACTGGGGATCGAACCTGGGACCTCGGTGCCCTGGGTCGACCCTTGATGCACCGAGCGCCCCCAGGCAGGGCTTTGGTGTACTTCCTTAAATACACCTAATGTTTAAGTAGTTTATGGTCCTTTCGATTATTTTCTAATTATAATGTCCCTAAAAAATAAAAAAAAATAATAAAAAAAAAAGAAATGGAAACATTCTCAAAAACTGAAAGTCCAAAGATAAAAATAACTGCCCCAAAGTCACCACCCACCGTGAGTGTGCTAACCCATTTTTCCCCCAGAACTGGTGCACCACAGTTGGAGCGGGGGGGGGGCAGTCAGGGGAAAGCATGGCTGAAGGAGCCCCCCCCATACACACAGCAGAGCTCCATGGTGCCCCCAGCCGTAAAGGAAGCCCCACTTGGGGGGCTCCCAGCATCCCCCAACTCACCCAGCAAGAAAACAATGAGAAAAGAAAGAGCTTCAAATACTTACTGAGAGAAAGAGAAGGCCATTCCGTGTTTGTTACCCAACTGCTCTACATAAATTACCATAACATGACATGTCCTATTCTGCTTCTGCTTAATCTATTCAGCTCAGAGTTTTAAAAATCCATTCATTTTTGTTTTTCTCCTCCAACACTTGAATTGCTCATCAATATCTAAGTGTCTTTGCAATCCAACTGTGAAAAGTACAAATGCAATTGTTTCACCAAATACGCCTCGTGTAAAACACTGAGGACAGCTCCAGCCGTACCGACGGGAACAACAGGGCAGGGCCAGTACTCACTGACGCCAGGCTGCGGTGGACAGACCGCACTTCGAAATCTCACCCCGCCCCTTCCTGGCTGAGAAGGCTCCAGCCAGCTCACGCAGGCCTTGGAGACCTCATTTGAAAAACAGGGTCCGGCCCCACCCTGCTGGCTCACTCAGCGGTAGAGCACTGGACCCATGTGTGGAGGTCCTGGGTTTGATTCCCGGCCAGGGCACACAGGAGAAGTGCCCATCTGCTTCTCCACCCTTCCCCCTCTCTTTTCTCTCTGTCTCTCTCTTCCCCTCCCACAGCCAAGGCTCCATTGGAGCAAAGTTGGCCCGGGCACTGAGGACGGCTCCATGGCCTCTGCCTCAGGTGCTAGAATGGCTCCGGTTGCTATGGAGCAACAGCCCAGATGGGCAGAGCATCGCCCCCTGGTGGGCATGCCGGGTGGATCCTGGTCGGGCGCATGTGGGAGTCTGTCTCTGCCTCCCTGCTTCTAACTTCAGAAAAATACAAAAAAAAAAAAAACCCACCAAGGCCCATTAGGACAGTCTAATCATTGACAAACACCCCAAAACCTCAGTGGTTTAACCAACAGAGGTCTGTCCTCAAGCTGTCATTACACCTGCGCCTTTCCCCTTGGGCCTTCGTCACCGATGACCCCGGAGTCCTCTCTGGGATCCTGAGCCTCCAGTCAAGGAACAGGCGTGGGGGTGGGGGTGGGGATGCAGGTCACAGCCACAAGAGGACGGCTTGAGAGGTTTGCAGGCCGGGCCTAACACGGTGGTCCCACCTCTGCCCACGCTGGTTGAAATTCAGCCGCGGGAGTATCACTCGGAAGGCGTGGGCCCAGCAGCAGGGAGGGTACAGGAGGCATTGTCGTGACTACTTCGAGCTGGTAATGGGGCCCATCCGTGAGCCTGGGGGTCTGCTTCCAAAAACCGAGGTTACATGCCACCCAAAAGGGGGTGGGGAATACACCTGCTGAGACACTTCCACTGTCAAAATGACCTGACAGACGTCACTGGGAGCCACAGTGGCTTCTGGGACTCCAAAACGCACCCCTGTGTGGTTCTGTATTAAGCCCACACCTTCCTACCTGCCTGTGTGTCCCACCGGTAATGACACGGGTCATTAGCTAGTTGAGCCATTATTGACAGCGTTGGACAGAGGGGGTCTCCTCAAATTCCACAGAGCAGGTCCCATTATCCCCCAGCTGACAGAGAGGGAAACTGAGGCCCGGGCTGGGGTATGTGAGAGGATTCTCACCCAGGCCCTGGGAGGACACCCCTGCTGCTTGCTCTCTATACAGCCATACTCTCTACCCAGACCCCGAAGCTGTGTCAGACGGCAGGCAGGACCATAAAACACCCTTCACCCCGCAGTATCTAAGTGTTCACTATCTCAGAGCTGGAATCGTGGGGCACACAGCACCCCAAGAGCTGGGGTGTGCCATGCTACCAGCTCAAACAGAAAACCATGCTAGGCCATCAAAATCGCCGATGGCCATTAGGTCACTTAACGGGCTCTTAGATGAGTGTTTCACACACTTAAAACAAGTGCGTCTGCTGTTCTGGGAACTCCTGAAGCTTCAGGAGAGGCACTGAGCACCTGAAGTGACCTAAGAGGTTTCCCGTTCCAGCGGGGGCGGGCTGGGGTGGGGGGCAGTACACCACTGCCGGCTGGATGCCAAGACCAGATACCATTAGGCGAAGCTTAAGACTGCCGCCTATGACTCGCCCATTTAACAGAAACTGGATCATGCCTTTCCCGTCAATACGCGGCTCTCTGCACAAAGCACGGACCCCCTGAGCCGTGATGGCGCAGCGGACGCAGACCCTCCGGCCACCTCCGATTCTCGCCAGCCCTGCAGATACTGGTGGCCCAGGGCTGGGCCAAGGCCCCCACTCCCTACCCCAGCCACAGACAGGAATACAGTCAAGCCTAGAAAATGAGCTGAGGGTCCCCGCCCGCCCCGGTGGAGTCATTCCCCACCCTCCGGACACAGCCCGCTGGACTCCCATTTGCCCAAGCCTGGCCATGCAGATGCATCCCGAGGAAGCCTCTGGGAGGGGTGGTGGCCAGACCAGGCAGCAGCAGGGAGGGAGGGGCCCAGTGCCTTCTGAGTTCAGGGACAGAGCAGAGTATGCTGGACCTGCCACGCCCACTCTGACTCAGCACTGCTTAGCATACTTCCCAGAACTTCCCAGCTCTGCCCTGCCAGGCACCTGCGAGGAGCCGGACTTGGCCTGGGCACAGCCTGTGCAGCCAGGCTTTCCGGAACCTTGGCTTTCCAGTACCTCACCTCAGAAAGCCACCTGGTCCTTTAAGGGCAGTCTCAGCTGCAGCTGGGGCGTAAAGAGTTCATCAGTTAAAAACAAACCAGTTAGGAACCTGGCTAGAAAGTTAACATTCAAATCCCAAGTCCCAGAACAGTGCTTGTGCTTGGCACAGGGCTCTGACAGGGATCTGGAAGAACAGCATGGCTGAGGGTGGCCATCACCCAGCATGTAGTGGTCCCTGTCCATCTGGACAGCATCACCTACCTGACTGTCAGTTCTTCCTCAAAGAGGGAAAACACACAGTCATCCTGTACCATCATCAATAGGCTTTTTGATGACCACTGAGAAATCCTTGTGGGGCCCAGTCGATGTCCCCTTTCCCCATCCCAGAATTTCACCCCTCAGCAGAGTCACCGGGGATCAACAAGAAAGTGATGACCCAGAAAGTAACACAAATATGGACATATTGGCTTCAAATGAAGACACCAACTCTTTTCACCTTTTAAAGTGAAAGCCGTCTTGGAAAGGCTCTCCCTAAACAAAAGCAGAAAAAGAATCTCACCAGCACCACAAGCGCAGGACAGGCTGAGAAGCGTCGCCACACAGCCTTTCCCAGGCAGCACTCCGTCCTGATAAGACTCACAAATCCTGAATGCTTTGCAGAAAGAAAAAGCATCGTGGTATTTTAAAAGACTTGCCTTAAGAAGACACATGGAAATGACAAGTGCTTGCAAATGGCGTTTTAAGATTAAACCACTGTTCTATGTACATCAGATTTATGTTTTTACTCGACTCAGTTATTAATGATTCAGAGAGGAAAATTAGTGTCAGATAAGAAGAGTTTAAAGCCTTTCCAAACGCGTTTTAGAATTACAAGGACAATGAATGTTTTTGGTTTCAGAATATTTTCCACTGCGCTGTCATGAACAAGAAGTTCAGTGTTCAGTTTTAAACCAGAGCTGGGATTAAATCAAGAATGCAGTTTGAATTGTATATGTATGTATCTAAATACAAAAGTGAAAAAAGAAATCCTAAAGCAGGCAACAATCTCCCCCCCACACACACACACACACATCCTCCCACACAGCTCGCATTTAACACTTCAACTATTCCAGGCCCGCAATCTTCCCAGCACTGACTGGGTGCTCACTTGTGCCAAAATGTGTTAAATTAGATAGGAAGGGGAAACACAAAACTCAATTCATAACGCAAGGCAATAATATGAGCTTTGGAGTGAAAAAGGAAAAGCTGACTGGGGTGATCTAACACAGCCCCACCCCTTCCAATAATCAAGGCATTTAACTCAGAAGGCAGATCTCCACGGAGGGACTGACTGCCCAACCTCAGAATGACCGCAGGGAACCCCTAAACACCATGCAGGACACAAAGGTCTTATATGCAGATGTGTTTTGAGTTCAGGGATCAGCGACGACAAGTCTCAGACAACAGAGACCTGACCGAGAGGGAAGGAAACACAAGGATCAGAGCAAACACTACCGGCTCCCTCTCCTAAAGCACCTGGCTTTGGGCCCCATCACCAGGGTTGGTTAATTCACCCACTCTGCCCCTGGAGCCCGCCTTGGAAGGGCCACCGCTGGCTGAAGAGAAAAACGTAGGGACATAATTCACCATTCCGGGCACAAGCTCAAGGACGGTATCATTTTCCACTTTTAAAGACCTGCCCTGAACTGAAACAGGCAGGGCCAGTGGAATTATCTGGCTACTGATGAAACGCAGCAGAGTCCACCAGGACTTTTTTCTTTTCCTTCCCCTGCAAAGACAGAACATGGTCAGGTGTCCCCGGAAACAAGCCTCTTGCTCAGACAGCCACACCTGGACAGAGGCGGCCCTGAGCCCCAGGACCCCTGACAAAGTGCTTTCAGAGACACCAGAGCCTTACTTGACCCGTGATCCATTTCCCTTGGCCCTTGACATTTGCCATCGAAGATAATAATAGTAATAGTAATAATAATGCCCACCCCCAAACGACCTTTTTTTTAATTTTTATTTTATTCATTTTAGAGAGAAGACACAGAGTGAGAGAGAGAGAGAAAGAGAGAAAGGGGGGAGGAGCTGGAAGCATCAACTCCCGTATGTGCCTTGACCAGACCAGTGCAGGGTTTTGAACTGGCGACCTCAGTGTTCCCAGGTCGACGCTTTATCCACTGCGCCACCACGGGTCAGGCCCAAATGACCTTTTTGACAAATGAACCTAAGCTTTCCCTTAACTGGTGATAAGTCACACAGACACAAACCTGCACCCCCCTGCAGCCGGCAGTCTACACAGCAACAGCAGGCAGGACTGAGAGCCTCCCTGGGCTGAGGACTGAGACACGGGGGAAACTGAGTGAGGAGAAGGCCTGCAGAAGGCAGCCAAGGGTAGTGGGTCCCCAAACCACACTCAGTGCCGGGCTAAGCCCCAGGATCGCACAGAGCAGCCGCCACCAGGCAGTAGCTGCTACATGACAGGAAGGTCAGTTCCAGGCACAAAAAGAACTAAATCCAAAGTCCCCAACGCACAGCCCCCAGGCATTCTGAGCCCCCAATCGGACACTCACACCAGGAAGACTCTTCCCTCCAACAGCCTCGGGTCCTTGGTGTCTCTGAGCTTTTTGCCCCATGACCTCGATCGAGTGCGGGGCTTCCAAAGGGACCTTCTGCCTCCCTGCACGGGCTCACCAGGCGGGCACGGATTTAGGGGAAACGCCGCCGTGAGAGACCACCCTAAGTGGGGGACAGGAACTAGAAAGCTAGATCCAAAAAAGTGGATTCCCTGGGTCCATCAGCGACACTTCGACCTCGAATGTCCAAGGCGTCCTTTGGCCGCCAAGCACCCCCCCCCCCGCCTCCCGCAACCAAGTTCTGGGCGCCCGGGCCCTCCCGCTACTCCAGCCCCGGACACCGAGAGTGCGCCCAGCTCCATGACACTGTCGCCCTGACCCGCCCTGACACAAGCCTGGGCGGGCGGCGGGGACGCAGCGCCCGCAGTGCGACTGGCGCAGCCGCCGAGGCGCAGGGCGCGCCACCCAGACCCCGACCCGGATCCCGACCCCGACCCCGCGCGGAGGAGGGACGACACTCCTGGAGGTGGAGGAACCGTCTCCAACCCCGCTGCAGGAGCGCGCGGGTGGGCGCCGGGCACGGATGGGGACGCCATTGGCTGAGGTGCGGACCCGTTCGCGTTCGGGAGGGCAGGGCCCAGAGACGGTGGATGGAGATGCGCTCTGGACACAGGGGCCGGGGAGAGGGAACGGGGTAGCTTCCAGAACCTGGGGGAAGTGGGGAGGAGTCTGCTTCGGGGTGCGGAGGGAGGTACATTCCAAGCCCACGATAGGGGTGGGGGCAGAGGGGAATAAGGGAGTCACCCCGGTGCAGGGAGGAGGATGGAAATGTCCTTCCAGGACCCAGGCGCAGGGGTCTGCTACGAGCTGCGAGGCGGGTCCACGAAGTGCGAGGAGACCAGGATGGGGAGGGAGAGGGGCCGCCCTGGCTGCCGACAAGAGTGAGAGCGATAAGGGGTGAGGGGTGCATCCTGGCCGAGGGTAAGCATGGGGGGGTCCGTCGTGCACGGGGCTGGGGGCTCTCCTCCTCCTGGACACAGCCACTCGCCGGGCTGGAACGGAGACCACCACCCCTCGCAGGGGAGAAGACGACGGTCAGTGCCCGGCGGAGTGCAAGAGGTCTGTCCGGGGGTGGGGGGGGCGGGACTGGACCGGACCGCTCACCTTGGGTTTGTACAGCCACTTTCGGAACCTGTGCATCATCGCCGCGCCGACCCGGCCCGCCCGGCGGCCCTCACTCGGCGGCTCTGCGCCCGGGCCCGGCTGCGGCGGG
Organism: Rhynchonycteris naso; assembly: GCA_037038555.1. Classification (NCBI taxonomy): domain Eukaryota; kingdom Metazoa; phylum Chordata; class Mammalia; order Chiroptera; family Emballonuridae; genus Rhynchonycteris; species Rhynchonycteris naso. The sequence goes on along the minus strand of CM072996.1, from coordinate 316,151,999 downwards.
TGGTCCCGGGGCGCCGGGCGGGCAGGGGCGCCGGGAGACGCGCGGCCGGGAGATGCTCTGCGAGCGGCGCTGACCCCCGCAGACCGCGGCGGGCGGGCGGACCGGCTGACGCGGCACGGGGCGCCGGCTCCTCGCGCTGGCCGCTCACGGACACCCCGCGCCCCCGCCGGCCCCCGCCGCGCCCGCGCTGCACATGCGCCGAGGCCCGCGAGCCCCCAATCCGCGCGCCGCGCCCCGCCCCTCCCGAGGCGCGCTCTCCGCCCCGGGGCACCCCCTCTGCCTAGCGGGGCGGGAAAACTACAAGACCCGTCCGGCAGCTGGGCAGCTCCGGGGCGGGGTCCCGCGTGCGCCGCGGGCGCTGGGCATGCCGGGGATGGCTGTCTCTAGCCGCCGCGCCGGTTGCTAGGCGACGGCGTCCAAACGGTACAGCCACCCGCCACTGCAGGCCCTTCCTGTAGGTGCTCGCGGAGTCCCCACGGGGCAGGAGGAGCCAAGCAGGGGGCACCGACCGACCGAGCTCTCCCAACCCCCTCGCGCCCGCTGGGGCGCGCGCGGCCCCGTGTCGGCGGCTGGAGGCGAGAAGGGAGGTGCGGACCATCCGCGGACCCCGCGGCAGGTACGGAGGCGGAGAGGGGGACCCGAATACCACCGCCCCCACCGCCTGCAGGCCAGTTCCCGGAGTCCTTGCTTCTCGCCTTCCTGCTTTCTCTTACTGCCTTTTCTTTTTTCGGTTTCCCCAGCTCCTTCACTGGTCAACTTGTGCCTTTTCATTTTTAAGTATTGTTTTATGTATTTATTTTTTATGGAGGGGACATTCACGTTGTCACGGTATGGATCATTATAAAGTATCCATTCCGGTGGCATTGTGTTCGCAGTCCTATGACTACCGCTTCTCTCTAGCTTCGTTCCTTTTTTTCTTCGTCACCTTAGAAAAAAACACCCGTCATTCAGTAATCATCGTCCCCTTCTCCTGTCCCCTGGTGTGCTTTTTTGAGACACAGAAAGTACACAAGTGGTACTTGAAGACATTATGCTAAAAACAAAAAGCGAGTTAAAAAGGTCATATATTCAATGAGTACGTTCTTGTATGTTAGATCCAGAATGAGCAAATCCACAGAGACAAAAATGTGCCTTTGTTTTATATTTTTTAATCGTTGCAGTAAGGGGTACTTAAAAAAATATATAAAAAGATTAATCCCCCATATTCACTACTTCCCCCTAATGGCATCCTAGTTTGGATCTGTAAGAACAGTCACCAAAATCTGAGAACCGATATGTGCCGAGCAGAAAGCTGAAAAAGAGAGTGTGGTCTCATTTTAAATTCCCCTTGTCAGCCTGAGAAACTGAGGCCCAAACAGGTTGCTGAGCTCTGGCTCTGGGAGGGCGTCCAGAGCAAGGAAGGGCAGGCCTGCCCTCCTCCACAGCCTGGCATTTCCCCCAGCACCACTGCTCTGGCTGTCGTGAAACAGGCAGATTTAGGGTGCAGGAGATGGAAGTATAAAGAAAAGGTTCTCTCTGCTTCTTGGGTTACCACTGGCTTGGGGTCCAGGAACACTCAGAGGATGCTGGACTCCCTGACCCTCTATTCCATTTACGTCAGTGTGAGTCTGGGCAGGGCGAGCTTCTGAGCTTTGCCTGTGTGCTGGTGGTCATCCGTATCTGCTTTTGAGTACCTGCTTGACCTTCCCCACTGGCCTCCAGCTCCCCCCACCCTCGGGTCACTGCTCCCCTAAAATGCTCGACCCTCCAGAGGGGCCTGTTATCTCCAGTTCCTTCCAGCCTCTTCTCTCTTGAACCCACGACTCCTTCCAGGCTCTTTATCAAAGTCATCCTTGACCCTCAATGTTGCTAAATCTGATGATCAGAGCTCAGCCCCCTCTTTTCCTTCAACTGTCAGCAGCAGGTGACCCAGCTGCATCCTTTTCTCCTGGGCACCTTGTCCTCACTTGATGGAAACAGATCACACCCTCTGCCTGTCCCCTGTGGAGGCTCCTTCTCAGTCTCCTTGGCTGAAGCCTCCTCTTCTCCCCAACCTCCTCGTGTGCTTGCGTGTCCATACTCAGTCCTCGGAAACACCTCTCTCCACCCCCTGCCTGGGGGGTTTCCAGTGTTCATCTCGTTTCATAAACTGCTTCTCTCTCGACCTTTCCGAAACTCACATCTCCAGCCTGAACCTCACCCTGGGACTCCAGACTCCTTTTCCTGTTCTTTGCCAGTTGAGTGTCTGACAGACAGATCCCCTTAAACCCGACGTGTCCAACTGCGCGTTCACTTTTTCCCTATAAAGCCTGCTCCTCAGCCACCTGTCCAGCACAGGAACTCGGGGCAGACACTGGGCGGACAGTTTGTGGATCTGTCTTGGGCCAACTCTAAAGCCAGGGCTGTTGTTGCTGTTCAGAGCCTCCTTCCAGTGCTTCCCAGCTTAGACTGCTCAGGATGAAAAATTGACCTCGTGGCCGCAGACATATCAGTTAAGATTAGATTTGGCTGCATAGAAAGAAAAACTCCCGACATCATAGTGGCCCAAAACAAGATTATTCACGCTTTAGTAAAGGAGATCTATGGAAAGGCAATCCTGCGAGGTATGGCAGCCCCCAAAAGCCATCAGGGACCTGGGCTCTTCTCGCTTGCTCTTCTGCCATCTTTAATACACTGCTCACAAAAATTAAGGGATCAGGGAATGCACAGGTACTCCACTACTTTCAGCCATTTGTATAATGCATTTTCACCAATGAAATAAAAGTTGGTTTTGCATCTCATTTGCATAACCAAACAACTTTCTTTGACTTGTCATTTGCTTTTCTGATGTTCTTGTTTAATAAAAAAAAAATCAAATGTTTCCTTTTTTTTAAATTTTTTTTTATATTTATTCATTTTAGAGAGGAGAGAGAGAAAGGGGGGAGGAGCAGGAAGAATCAACTCCCATATGTGACTTGACCAGACTAGTGCAGGGTTTTGAACTGGCGACCTCAGTGTTCCCAGGTCGACGCTTTATCCACTGTGCCACCACAGGTCAGGCAAATGTTTCCTTTTTTTTATTGCTTCATATTCACTTTGAAATATCCTCTAATTTTTGTGAGCAGTACATGTTTTCTCACATTGCAGAATGGCTGCCTAAGTGCCTGCCTTCAACTCCGGAGTCCAGGCAGCAGGATAGAAAAGAAGGGGCCTGACCAGCGGTGGTGCAATGGATAGAGGGTCGACCTGGGATGAGATCCCAGGTTCGAGTCCGTGAGGTTATTGGCTTGAGCACAGACTCATCAGCTTGAGCCCTGGGGTTACTGGCTTGAGCGTGGGATCATCAGCATGATCCCAAGGTCACTGGCTTGAGCCCAAAGGTCACTGGCTTGAACCCAAAGGTCTATGGCTTGAGCAAGGGGTCACTGGCTCAGCTGGAGCCATCAGTCAAAGCACATATGAGAAGCAATCAATGAATAACTGAAGTGCTACAACTATGAGTTGATGCTTCTCATCTTTCCATTTTCACCCCCACGCTAAAAAAAAAAAAAAGAAAAGAAAAAGAAGAGAGGGGCTTGTCCCTCTCTTACATGGAGACTTTTTTTTTTTTAGTGAAAGGAGAAGAGGCAGAGAGACAGACTCCTATGTGCACCCTGACCAGGATCCACCCAGCAAGCCCACTAGGGAGCAATGCTCTGCCCATCTGGGGCCATGCTCACAACCCAGCTATTTTTAGCACCTGAGGTAGAAGCTATGTAGCTATCTTTAGTGCCTGGGCCAACTCACTGGAACCAATTGAGCCATGGCTGCAGGAGGGGAAGAAAGAGAGAAATAGGAGAGGGAGAGGGGTGGAGAAGCCAATGGTCACTTCTCCTGTGTGCCCTGACCAGGAATCAAACCCAGGACATCTCCACACTGGGCCAATGCTCTACCACTGAACCAATCAGCCAGGGCCTCAAGGAGACTTTCCATAAGTCTTCTACCCTGTCACTTCTTGGCGTACCCAGTTGCCTGGGAGGCTGGAAAATGCCCATCTAAAAATCAGGGTTTTGTTTACTCAGGAGGAAAGGGAGAGTGTAGATAGAGAGCAACCAGCAAAACCTGCCACGTGGGCCTATGGTTGAAGTGCAAACCGTCAGAGCATGACTTGGCAGAAATCCTTAGGAGACTCACTTTAATCAGAATTAAAAGCCAGGAAAAGTAGATATTTTAATTAACACACATTTGTGATCTGGGTAAATGAGGCCTCTCTGGTGGCCGAGAGTGCTGAAGGAGTTTGTGTCTAGTAAAATTTAAATCTCCTCGTTTCTGTCTGTGAAGGGTTTGCTAAGAAAAGGGAAGTGTTGATCCCGCCCACCTTTGGAGTTTCCTTAAATATGAGAAGTCAAATCCTGATTAGTAAAGTTAAAAATCAATACAAAATAAGCCAGTAAGCTTGGGAATTAAGTCCCACTTCCCACATAGGCGGTTTCACATCATTAAAGTAAAGCCGGGGTGCTGAAAGCACGCAGCACAGTTGGATGAACGTTAATACCTGTTTCCTACTTGAAGGTGTATTTTGACTGAGTTTGTAAGCTAATTTTTTTTTTTTTTTTTGTATTTTTCTGAAGTGAGAAGCGGGGAGGCAGAGAGACAGACTCCCACATGCGCCCAACCAGGATCCACCTGGCATGCCCACCAGGGGGCGATGCTCTGCCCATCTGGGCTGTTGCTCCGTTGCAACCGGAGCCATTCTAGCGCCTGAGGCGGAGGCCATGGAGCCGTCCTCAGTGCCTGGGCCAACTTTGCTCCAATGGAGCCTTGGCTGCGGGAGGGGAAGAGAGAGATAGAGAGAAAGGAGAGGGGGAAGGGTGGAGAAGCAGATGGACACTTCCCCTGTGTGCCCTGACCAGGAATTGAACCCAGGACTTCCATATGCTGGGCCGATGCTCTACCACTGAGCCAACAGTTAGCCAGGGCCAGGCTAATTTTTATGGGAATACACAACCCAAGTATCTCTTGTCCTGGTGTCTACCGTCAGGCTGCAGATGCTCTGAGCCAGAGTTGCAGGAGGGACAGTTCAAGCCCAGCTGGGCTGCACCAGGACCTCTCTTTCCTCCCTACAGCCCCCCCCCCGCAGACACCCCTCTGCACCTTCCCCGGGGCTCATCAATTCAGTCATCCAGCCTACTCAGGACTGGGGAGGGCTTGGGCAGCTGTCTTGCCTTGTCACCAACGGGCCCCTTGGGTCACCCTTTCTCCAGAATGTTCACGCTCCAGGACAGGAGGGGAGGACAGGGAAGCCATCGGGGCCTGGGAGCAGCTCCCACGGTGCACCCACTGTTGCCACCCGCTTGAGGAGGCAATAGTGATGTATCTCATTCCTCCAGCACACGCCCATGACCACCCTAGGGGGACAGGGGCTGGGAAAAAAAACCAATCCTTAACATTGTTTCTATAACATGAGACTTTTTACCTGCTTTTTTTAATTCCTTTCCTTGTGAGCCCCAAAATGTGTGGATGTTGTGATTTCCTTCATCCCATGGGTGTGGGTGCTTCTTCACGCAGTTGTGGCTTATCCGGAGAGGTCATGAGGTCAGGCTGAGTGGGTGCTGGGGCCTCAGGGACTCCCACAGGCAGAAAAGTCCCCCGAGGGGCTAGTGAAGCTGACCACCCCCACCCCTCCAGACCCCTGGCTCAACACAGTTTTGTTCCCGTCCACACTTACTCGCTTAGCAAATATTGTTGCAGCATCTATGATTTCCCAGTTAAATGAGACAAAACTGAACTCCGTTGAACGATAGGGTCTGTGAAAGGAAGGGCTCAAAGAATCACTAACACGATCTCTGGGTGGGTTTGCCTCTGGAAGTCCAAGGCGTGTTTCCGATGAAAACTGAGACCACTGTTTACGACTTGGTCCCTTCTTTGCATTTTTACCTTCTGCGGTTTGCTCCGTCGACGTTTCTGCAGCACCTGCCGGACACCAGCTCCGGGGTAAGGACCCGGCACTCAGAGGTGGTCAAGCAGGGCCCTGCACCAGGTTTCAGATGGACTTCAGAGGAGGCACAGAGAAGGGAAGAGCTAAGGGGAGAGGAGGGAAGACTGCACAGGTGGTGATATTTAAGTTGGGTATTCAGGGTTGCCTAGGAGCTCTTCATCAGCGAGAAGAGAAAGAAGAGCATTTGAGGTTCAGGGGACTCGTGTTAAAGGGCTTGTGAGGCAGTGAGAAACCTGAGTGGGTGGATCTCAGGAGGAAGGAGGAAAACCCCAGGGGCTGTGATCCCAGCCTGTGGACAGGGAACATGCTGAGGAACCCCCCCCTGGGTCCCCAGGCAGCTGAGAATGGGCAGGTTGTGTTGGTGATAGATGGAGTGGGAGGAGATTTCCCTGACCTGGGACCATTTCTCCCAAACCTTCCCCATCTGCCTTGCCCACCTGAGGCTCAGCCCCAGGCTGTCCAGTTTGTCTGGAAGACCTGCCTGGAAGGAAGGACGAGGGCTGTCTCTGGGGGGTAGGGAGGGTAAGGCAGGGGCCGGGTCTGAGCGACCTGGGATGTGTGCGTGGCCAGTGGGTACAGTCAGGCAGAGTGAGCCTCACCTGGAAATGTCCCTCATCCTCAGCCCTGACGCTCCAGGAGACATGACCTATTATTAGGGGCCCTGTCTCTGGGCAGAGGGCACCCTGAACAAAATGGCTCTCCCAGCTCCAGCCCAGCCAGCCAGGCTCTGCTGCCCGAGGGGGGTGGTCAGTGTGAGGACCAGCACTTTCCGTGGCCTTGAAAGTGTCCTTCTGTCCATGAGCTGTGCCAAGGCCGAGACTGCCGACCATGGAAATAGCGTCTTTTCTATGCCTTCTCCCACAGCCGGTCTTCTCTCCGGGGACCTGAGGCCCAGCATTCCCTAGCTCTTCAGGGCCAGGCCTCGAACCTGGACAGACGCTACTCCCCGAGCTCAGACCCCCCTCTCCATTCCCAGTGCTGCTGCCTTTGCCTCAGAGACTCCTGGAGTGTCTGGGATTGTTTCCCACTTAGGAGTGACCTGAAGTGAGACAAGGGGCTCCAGAGGCCTGCCTGTGCTGGGGGGCAGCAGGGAGAGAGTGGACATCCAAACCAGTCTGGGGCCAGCAGGACGAGGGGTGGAGAAGGGCAGCAGCAATGTACCCAGAGGGGACAGCAAGGTCAGGGCCCAGGCTGCCCACAGGTTCTGCCCCCTCTGTAGAACCCCGGGCTCAGAGCGGTTAAGCGACCTGTCCTCAGTTGCCCAGCAGACCCTGACAGTGACCTTTACAGCCCCCACACCTCTGCCTCACGCCTCCTCACTCCACGCCCAACTCACCTCTCCTCACCCATACCCGAGCAGAGGAGGGGCTGAGTGGACAGCCCACCCCCTGGAGCCACAGACAAGGGGCCATTCCTGTTGCAGAAAATGTTTTTCCAGTTCTGCTCTCCAGATGGCCCACCCACCCTGAAGTGCCTGCTGGCTTTGGCCCTAGCTCTCTTTAAAGTGATTGGGGGGGCGGCAGGAAGGGGGAAATCTCTCTGTCTGGGGACAGCGCTCCAGTGCCGTCCCAGCTTGGTGGTGGTGGAGGAGGGGTTCCCCTGCTGTCCCAGGGCACGAACAGTCTGTCTTGGCTCGACCAACAGCTCATGCCCAGGGAGGCCGGCAGTGTGGGGGCCAAGAGGAGCAGTTCGATCAGCATGGAACCAGGAGGACTAGGAAGGTAGCCCATCAGCGTCCTAGCCACCACCTCAGGCAATTTGGAGGCCACACTGTGAAAGCCAATGCCCCATCCCAAGCAGTTCCTCCAGGGTCACCCAGAGGGCTCTAGGTGTGCCAGTCTCCTCAAACCCGTGCGTCTCCAGAGTGTTCAGAGCCCACACGAGGCCTGCCAGATATACACCCTCTCTGGGTCTTGCTCCCTCATCTTTCAAATGGGGGTGTCGAGGCCCTGGCCAGCTAGCTCAGATGGTGAGAGCATCGTCCCAAAATGCCAGGGTTGCAGATTTGATCCCCGGTCAGGGGCACATAGAGGAAGTGACCAATGAGTGCACAACAAAGGGGAACAACAAACAAATGCTTCTCTCTCTCTCCCCCCCCTCCCCTATTTATTTAAAATAAATCAACAGCCTGACCTGGGGTGGCGCAGTGGATCTAAAGCATCGACCTGGAATGCTGAGGTCACCGGTTCGAAACCCTGGGCTCGCCTGGTCAGGGCACGTATGAGAGTTGATGCTTCCTACTCCTCTCCCCCCTCTCTCACTCTATCTCCTCTCTAAAAATGAATAAATAAATAAAAAGTTAAAAAGAAAAACAAAAAAAAACACATTAAAATAAATCAACAGAAAAGTAAAAAGGGATCACTGGCCAGTTGGCTCAGTGGTAGAGTGTTGGCTAGGCGGGTGGATGTCCTGGGTTTGATTCTCGGTTAGGGCACACAGGAGAAGCGCCCATCTGCTTCTCCACCCCTCCCCTCTTGTTTCTTTCTCTCTCTCTCTGTCTTTTTCTCTCTCTCTCTCTTCTCCTCACCTCTTGTAGCCATGGCTCGATTGGAGCAAGTTGGCCCTGGGTGCTGAGGATGGCTCCATGGCCTTCACCTCAGATGCTAAAAAATGGCTTCAGTTGCAACAGAGCAACGCCCCAGATGGGCAGAGCATCGCCCCCTGGTGGGCATGCGGGGTGGATCCCGGTTGGGGCGCGTGCGGGAGTCTGTCTCTGCCTCCCCTCCTCTCACTGAATAAATAAATAAATAAATAAGGTGTTGAAAAACAAAAAAGACAAAAATAAATAAATAAATAAATAAAATGGGGTATCAAACCTGATGACCTGAGATTCTTCTTGCCCCAACCTTCCGTACTTAGGTCACATGTCCCCACTGGGGGGGGGGGGGGACCTGCCTAGTAGCCCTGGGCTGAGGGGTGTCCTGAGACCCGCTCCCCAAGTGCCTCCACTCTCTGGCCTGGCGTCTCCCAGGCTTCCTTTCCACCCGTGCACAGCAGTAGGGTTTGGGGGACAGGTAGGGGCAGCCTGGGCCCCGGGCAGCAGAGGACACAGGGACCCAATCTAGGAAGCAGCCCGGGGTTTTCGCGTCCACTCAACACTCCCCACCAGGCAAGGTCCTGGGCTGCGGGCGGCTCTGTGTCTGTGTTGTTGAGGGGTCCCACAGCTCCTTCTGCCACCCGCTGAGCTGGCAGCCGCGGCCATGGAGGCTGTGACCTGTACTGTCTGCTTCTAGGTCCCTCCCTGGGGAGATGGCATACTACAGAAAATGCGTTGAGACTGTGACTGAGCAACTGAACAGATTTAAACCCGAGAAGGACAGTCCTGAGCAGTTCCTGGAGGAGGTGTCCACCTCCCTGAAGGTAGGGCCAGAGTGGCGCTTTGGGGCTTTGCTGAGCGGCCGGTCAGTGACACCTGTCGTGTAGGTACTTGCCTTCCAGGAAACAACATCGGACTCCTTCTTGACACAGGGAAAGGCCCGGGTACCATTCCTAGTCTCCAGATGCCGGCTGTCCTAAATTTCATTCTAGGTCACCATGGTGGCTGACAGTGTTTTCACAGGTGCCCTTCAGGGACAGAACCACACACACACACACACACACGCACGCACGCACGCACGCACACACACACACACACACACACACACACACACACACACACACACACCCTCGCCCTGGGAGGCGTCCCTGGCACTCAGAATGTGCATCAGACTGCTTTTGTGCAAAGGAGTGGCCCCGTGCCTCAAGCTACATCTTCACGGCTTACTGTCCCCAACTGGAAATAGACAAGAGTCACCCCCACGCCCGGCTCTCTGCTCCATTCCCCGGGGGTGTGGCTGTGCACTGGCAGCCAGCAGGCCCTCCTCCATAACTCCTGCTCTCCTGTGCTTATCCGCAAACTGGCCCGGGCAGCAAGGCCTCGAAGCAATGAGGGAGTGGCCTTGGGGGTGGCCCCTAGCTGCAGCTCTGGCCCAGCACCCCTGGGGGTTCTTGCCCTTCTCCCCCTCCCCCCCCACAGCCCATGTCAAGTCCACAGGGAGACTGCTGTCTTCTCAGGCCTGTCTTTTGCTCTAGCTCCACCCACTGTCTCAGCAGCAGCACTTTGGGGACTTCCCTGTCACCTAGGCTCTGACCCTGGCTTTTCTGTCTTTCCATTTGCCATTGGGTGGCAGGCACCGGCATTGCAGGGGTCCCGCCTTCAGGCCTTGGGGGCATGGGTACCGTCCCACGGGGCATGCAGAAGAGGCCCGGTCTGCCTGGGGGACGCTCTGGGTTGTCACAGGCCCGCGCCAACCCCGTCACCTCCACCAGCCGCGGCTGTTGTGGCAGGTGTGTTCACGATGATGTGTGCCTTTCATTACTAGCTGCAGCCTGGCTATTGTTACTTTTTCTAACAGGGTCCCGGTGAGAGCCTGTGGCCTGTGGGGAGGCGGCCCCCAGAGCCCCCTTACCTACTCAGGTGTGGCCTCTGCCATGCCCCCTTGGGGTGGTGCAGCAGCCAGAAAGCCTTGCCGGGGTCAGGGCAGATGGTCACTGTTCTGCAGGAGGAGCCGGGACCCTGGGCAGCGCATATAAGGACTGGAAGGGTTCCAAGACCTAAGAGGGAAAGCTGGAGACCGTGACCCAGTGCAGACTAGGGGGTGACTCCCGTGGTTGCACCTTTCTCCCTCACGCTTGTGCTCCCCCTTCTAAGACTCTTCCCCTGAGACCAAAGCAGTCTGGGAAAATGATGACAACAGCCAAGGGCTGGACCCAACCACACCCTCCTCTCCATCCAACTACTCACCGGGCCCTACCTGGCTGAGCTTCCGAGATCAGACGAGATCCGGCACGTTCAGGGTGGGATGGGCATAGAGCATACCCTTCTCTCCTAGGGCTGAAAGGCTTAGTGCCCTTGCTCAGCTAGGGCACCCCCCATTCTGCCTCCTGCCCCTTCCCCAGAGCCCACCTGCAGCTGCCCCCTGACTGCGCTCCATCTTTAAAAAAAAAAAAGCCCCCTGGACCCCGGGCCCCTGCCACTCCTGCATTCTCGCCTCCGGGATTCTCGCCTCCCACAAGCTCTCTGTCCTTGGCTTCCCCCACTACTCAGGCCAAAGCGGTGAGTTAGTGTCTCTATTTCATGACCGTAACAGAAAGTGGAGCTGTTACTACAAATCACTAGGGGAAATTTTTTTTTTTTTTCCTGTGACCAACGGATTTTTTTTTCCGCAAAGTGAGAAGCAGGAAGGCCAACAGACTCCCGCATGCACCCGACCAGGATCCACCCGGCACGCCTACCAGGGGGCGATGCTCTGCCCATCTGGGCTGTTGCTCCATTGTAACCAGAGCCATTCTAGCGCCTGAGGCAGAGGCCATGGAGCCGTCCTCAGTGCCCAGGCCAACTTTGCTCCAATGGAGCCTTGGCTGCAGGAGGGGAAGAGAGAGACAGAGAGAAAGGAGAGGGGGAAGGGTGGAGAAGCAGATGGGCACTTCTTTGTGCCTTGACTGGGAATCGAACCCAGGATTTCCACATGCCGGGCCGACGCTCTACCACTGAACCAGCCAGCCAGGGCCACCAACAGATTATTAATGGTAAGTGCAGCCTAGTCGTCCCCTTGTGAGGCTGTGTGTCCGTGGGGAGGGAGCCTGCCACCCTGGCCCTCGGGCAGCTGGCAGCTGGCAGCTCTGGGACGGTGCTGGGCTTGTGCAGGCAGAGAGGCAGCCTCTTCGTTGGGTGCGCTGGTCCTTTGAGATACTTTTCCAAGTCCATTGGGGCTCCAGGCGATGGTGCACGGGAACACCAACCGTTCTGGACGGCATGTGTTTCTCTTCGGCTGTGAGGGCCGAGGTTCGAGACTGAGACTGCCCCTTGACAGGAAATTGGACCGTATGCAGACCAACAGGCAGTCTGAAGAAAAGCAGGGTTGTGGGGTTCAGCGGTAACCCCGAAAAGATATGTGGCAGTCCTCACCGCCAGTTTCCTGTAAGTGTGAGTTATTTGGAAACACCCTCTTTGCAGACATAATTAGGAACCTTGAGATGAGATCATCCTTGATTTAGAGGGAACCCTAAATCCAGAGACTAGTATCCTGATAAGAAGCGGGAGATTTGGACACAGACCGACAGGGAGGAGATGCCGTGTGAGGACACATAGGCACAAGGAGAAGGCCACGTGATGACAGAGCCAGAGATTGGATTGATACATCTAACCGCCCAGGAATACCAGCCACCGCCTCTGGCTAGCGGGAGGCACAGTATGACTGTCTCCCTGACTCCTCAGGCAGGAACCAACCTCCAACACCTCAGCTTTGGACTTCCGGCTTCCAGAACCCTGAGAGAGAATACACTTTATTGTTTCAGCCACCACATCTGTGGTGGTTCCTTACAACAGCGCAGAGTCACACAGACAGGGCTTCTGGGGGACGGAGGGCCAGGCTAGGACGCTCGGAGCTGCTGCAGCGGTGCTGGGCCCAGGGACCGGGAGCAAAGGAGGGCACCTGACGTGGCCAGCTAAGGCTTGACACAGTGGGCTAGCCCACGCGGTCCAAGGAGTTGTGGAATTGGGGCAGGGTCCCCTCTCCAGATTGACGCCCGGGGACCGCCCCCCGTCATACACATACATACATGCACACGCATACACACACGCAGCCTCCTGGCCCTCTGATGGGACTTCACAGTGAACACAGATGGATCGGGAAGGGATCCATCACTCCGGCGTGTGGGGACACTGAGACACGGGAGTCTGGCCTCCCAGATGCTAGTCTGCACAGTGGTTTTTTTAAAAGTGAGCGTGGCCTGAAGACTGGACACAATGCTGGCACTGGGCTGCTAGGCTGGGGGCCTGGAGCCAGAGAAAGGGGAGCAGGGGGCACCAGCAACAAGGCATGCTTCCAGGGAGTAGCCTGGGCCACCCCGAAACCTGGGTTCCCCTGGGCAGCCCAGGCCAGGTCATCTGGGAGAAAGGAACAAGAATGGAAAGAAACAAGTATCATCTCATTAGGGCACACGGACAGCGGACAGGAGAGTGTCCTGTAAGGGGTCCGGGTCCCAGTGGGTGTCACTCCCTGGGGGCCACTCCTCCCCATGCCCCATGCTCCCTGAGCCCCTCCAGGCGGGCCAGCATAACAGCTCAGGCACCAGGACCAATCGGTCAGGCTTAGGAACGTCCCCAGCATGGACACAGGCCTGGGGGATGTAGGTGGGTGTGCGACAGGCACAGCAGGAAGCCGAGGGCTTCCAGGAAGTTCACGAAGTCTGACCAGGACTCAGAGCAGTGTCTGACTTTGAGAGAGAGGCCCAGGAGCTGGGATTGGAGTGGTGGACTAGAGGCTCCCAGGCAGAGGGACTCGAGTCCTGACCTGTGGCCAAGAGGGAAGTCACTGGTTCAGACACCGGATGGTCAGGGAAGCCAAACAGGTCCTGAGTGTGCACAACGTTGAACCCCAGAGCAGGGAGATCTGGGCCACGCCATCCCCGGCCCTCAGTCTATGCGATCGGTGTGGCTGATTTTCCCCCGTGGCGTGGACCTGGCTGCGGGCTCAGCCTGGCCCAGGGGCCAGAGTGTCATTTACTGCTGGGTCTTCCATCTCCTAGGACCCCCTGGCTCCGCAGAGCCCGACCTGACCTCCTCGCCTGGAGGCTGACGGTATCAGGGCCTGCAGCACGGGGCCCAAGGGTCTGACCTTATTAAAAATAGATGCTCGCCCTTCCCAAACGCAGACCATAGTCCATGGGAAATAGAGTGCCATTGTCCGAGCCTCGCAGGCAGAGGCGGCTGTCAGCGGGCATCCGGCAGCCTCAGTGCAGGCGGAGCTGACTCAGCATCCTCAGAGCCGGTCCTGCTGACGTGCTGCCTTCTGCCCTGCCTGCCTTTGACCCCATGGAGCAAGTTCAGAGCAGTCCTGGGGCTTGTGCCCTCCGGTGTGGGAAACTGAGGCAGAAGCCTGGTTGCTGAGAACAGAGCTGACCCAGAGCAGGACTCCCCCCTCCTTCTCCCATGGGGTCAGGGTATCTCATCCCCTGTCTGGTGAGCACCCAGCTGACGCTCTAGCAGGGAAGGGGCAGTAAAACCTGCAGGGTGTGCTGCTGGACATAGTGACGACAGGAGGGGTGGTCAGATGCATCCAGGTCAGATGGCATGGGAGCAAATACCCCATGGGAGTGGGGAGCCAGTGTGCAGGGAAAAGTGTTGCAGAAGGAAGGAACAGCCTGCACGGAAGTCCTGAGGGGACATCCACATGTTGGAGAAACAGGGAGGCCATTGCAGTTAGAGTGGACCGGGGTGACATGGGGACTCAGGAGGAGCTGGACCAGCCCACATAGGGCCTCACCAGCCATCATAAGGACTCCTTCTGGAATGTTTTGAAGGAGGATGGGTGGACATGCTCTGACTTCCATTTTTAAATTTTAAAATTTATTGATTTTAGAAAAAGGATGGTGGAAAGAGAGAAAAAAATATATTGTTTTGTTTTTCCACTCATTTATGCATTCATTGGTTGATTCTTGTATGTACTCCGGAAAACGAACCTACAACTTTGGCATATCAGGATGATGCTCTAACCAACTGAGCTGCCCAGCCAGCCCTCTGACTTCCATTTTAAAGGAAACTCTGGGCAGATGGGTTGGACAGACTGATTAAGAAGAAGAAGAAGGGCTGACCAGGTGGTGGCGCAGTGGATAGAGCGTCGGACTGGGATGCGGAAGACCCAGCCTTGAGACCGGAGGTCACCAGCTTGAGCGCGGGCCCATCTGGCTTGAGCAAAAGCTCGCCAGCTTGGACCCAAGGTCACTGGCTCCAGCAAGGGGTGGCTTGGTCTGCTGAAGGCCCACGGTTAAGGCACATGTGAGAAAGCAATCAATGAACTAAGGTGTCGCAATGAAAAACTGATGATTGATGCTTCTCACCTCTCTCCGTTCCTGTCTGTCTGTTCCTATCTATCCCTCTCTCTGACTCTCTCTCTGTGTCCTTGGAAAAAAAATAAAATAAAGAAGAAGAGGAAGCCTGACCTGTGGTGGCGCAGTGGATTAAAGCCTCGACCTACAACTCTGAGGTCGCTGGTTCGAAACCCTGGGCTTGCCTGGTCAAGGCACATATGGGAGTTGATGCTTCCTGCTCCTCCCCTCCTTCTCTCTCTCTCTCTCTTCCCCCCCCCTGAAATGAATAAGTAATAAAAATAATTTAAAAAAAAAAGAAGAAGAAGAAGAGGAAGAAGAACTGAGAGCCACCAGGACCCCCTCCCTGCTGGACGGGACGCAGGTGAGAGAGAGTCATCAGGAACGACTCTGTGGGTTCAGTCTGAACGGTTGGAGCTGGGGTACCAAGCTGAGCAAGGGAAAACCTTGGACATCTGTTCGTCCATCTGTCCATCAAGCGGGAAGTGGAGCAGAAGCGGACAGAGTTTTCTGGAGTTTCAGTTGCCCTGCATTTGGAACCGGTGCATTTTCAGCCTGGACACTGAGCATGCAGATTACGAAGTAAGACCCTGGACACACTGAAGCCGAGGAAAGAGCCTGCTGGAGCCGAGAGGGTGGTCTTGGCAACAAGACAGGATCATCGCTGTGTCAGCCGGGGTCCTGGAGCCCGGAGCCGGGCGGGCACCTGGAGGAGCCGGGGGTTCATCAGCCAGGCTTGTGCTACGAGCCGCATGGGAGGTGGCAGGACCCACGTCTGGGGCGGCCCGGCTTCCCCGTGCGCCCAGAACCTGAACACAGAGCCGCTGGAGATTCCGAAGGGCCCTCCGTGACACCGTCCCACTCAGGTGCTCTCCCTGCTCTACTGTTTTCTCAGCATCAACACAAGGGAAGAAATTCCAGAAGGAAAAGATAGTTTTGACCTCAAAAAAAAAAAAAAAAGAAAAGAAAAGTAAAACTTTCATGTGTCAAAAAATACACAAAGTTAAACCATAAATTACAAACTCACGACAAATAGCAGTGATCATCTATGACTCTGTTCATCGTCTTAATCTATAAAAAAAAAAAAAAACCTCTAAAAATTATTAAGACAAATACTGTTCCAATAAAAAGAAGTTAGCCAAAAATATATAGTAAATTGACAATTCACAGAAGTACAAATAAATGTCCAGTCAACGTAAACATTTCACTGACCATAAAAAAAAAATTCAAAATGAAACACAGTGGGACGTGAAAATGTTCTCATGGGCACAGGGACCTTTTCTGTCACTGCTGGTGAGAGTGCATTTTGCTGTGTCTGCCTCGCTGTTTGGCCCCGTGTCAACCCCTCTGTCCTCTGATGGAGAGTTCTCCAGACACAGCACTTTGACGGTGTGTCAGACTCACCTGGGACACCGGAGGGGTCCTGTTGACACTGTGGACGACCGTCACCAGCCCTGCTCGTACCGCCGCCTGAACGTCTCGTGTGTGTGGCTGTTTTCTGCATCTTGCAGTTTCCTCAGACTCCCTGAAGTGTAATGACTGGATTAGAGGGCACACACACACACACACAAAAAAATAGAAGGTCCTGGAAGCCCATTTCCAAACTGCTTTCGAGAAAGAGTCGGCGGCACCCACCCCACCAGCCTTTCCCGTCCCTGTGCAGGCAGCCGGTGTTCTGTCTTCCTATTTCCAGCCTGCCGTTCCTTTTTTGAATCGGCCGTGCATGGCACAGCCAGGTGACAAACCCCAAACTGTTTGCAAAGGGTAAGTGGGGAAAAGTCAGTCTCCCCACAGGAAATGTCCTTGCTGGCATTCTTTGCTGGGGAGGAAGGGGGGGGGACAGAATTACATTGTAATCATTCATTCGACAACTCGGTATAGGAACTCGCTCTCTCTTTTATCGTGGTACGACGCGCACGTAAAGTTTCCCGTCTCGCCCACCGTGAAGTGTCCGGTTTCGCGGCATTAGGGGCACATTCACAGTGTCGGGCAGCCGTCGCCACGGTCATCTCCTGAACTTTTCTGTCTTCTCACACTGAACTCTGTCCCCATTACACAGTGACTTCCTGTCCCACCCCCCAGCTGCTGGTACCTCCATCTGCTTTCTGTCCTGGGAAGTTGACCCGATGAGACCTCATCTCTGTGCAGGTCACAGTGTCAGCCCTGTGTGTCACTCTCTTTCTGAACTGAGAAGCGGGGAGGCAGAGAGACAGACTCCCACATGCACCTGACCAGGATCCACCTGGCATGCCCACCAGGGGGCGATGCTCTGCCCATCTGGGCTGTTGCTCCATTGCAACCGGAGCTATTCTAGCACCTGAGGCAGAGGCCATGGAGCGTCCTCAGTGCCCGGGACAACTTTGCTCCAATGGAGCCTTGGCTGCAGGAGGAGAAGAGAGAGACAGAGAGAGAGAGAGAGAAAGGAGAGGGGGAAGGGTGGAGAAGCAGATGGGTGCTTCTCCTGTGTGCCCTGGCTGGGAATCAAACCTGGGACTTCCACACACAGGGTCAATGCTCTAACGCTGAGCCAACCAGCCAGGGCCCTGTGTCACTCTTTTTAACGCCTGGGCGTTCTTGCTGATTTCTGTCCTTGCCCCCACCTGCTGTCCTTGCTCAGAAGAACCCGTGGGACCCACTCCTGGGGTTGTACCCGTTGGTCCGTGTTCCTGTCCTGGAAAGGCACACCGGTGGAGCTCTTCCCCAGCCCACCGGGGTTTCCTGTCGCCCCGCAGCCCGCCTTTGGCATGAGTTCTCAGGCCTCTCTCCCTGCAGTCCGGCCAGTGCAGCGGCCCCTCCCAGCCTGTCTCTCTTCCAGGCTCTGAGCCCCCAGAAGCGGGCGTTCATTTTGGAGGTCTTGTCCGGGTGCCTCGAGTACCGGAGGCTGCTGACCGTCGTGGTGGACGCCTTCTATGTGCGGGACGGCCGGTTCTGCCCGTGGGCTGACTACAACCTCTTCCAGGGTAGGTGCCCGTCCCCACGGCCAGGCCTGCTGTGCTTGCCTCCTGAGTGCCATACGGACTCCACAGCCACGCGACCTGGTGGCCATGGCAGCGGGCAGCCGCCCCTTCAGCCCTGCTCCTGGTGGCTTTGCGTGCTTTTGCGGCCCCCGTTGCTGTCACCCTCTCACCTCCCCTGGTTCCCCCCAGTTGCCCGCCAGTGCATGGACCAGGGTCTCCCCTAGGGATGTAGAGACAGATTCCAGGTAGACTGCAGGCCGGGCTCCGGGGGGCAGACCCTGGGCCCTGCCGCCCGTGTCCAGAGCCCGAAGTCCTGGAAGGAGGTTTGGCCTGGCTGGGTGAGAATACCCTGGAAAGCCAGACCGGGTGAAGGACACATCTTGATCATTACTGAGGTCCTGACTCTCGGCCCTGGGGACTGTGGACAGGCTAGCCTTATGACCACCATCTGGGCCCTCCTGAGGTGGATTAAATGGGAGATGCTTCTGTCCAGGCTGCCTGCTCTCATGAGGTATGGTGATCACTGTGTCTTGGGAGGCCCCTGTCACCAGGAACAGAGACCCGGTGACCACAGGACCTCGGAGTCCCTGCTGGGTGGCCTGATGCCAGGTCCAGCACTGGGCTCCTGGCCCCTGTGCCTCCTTGATGTTCAGCTCGGGGTTCCATAGCCAACAGTGTGTCAGGGGTCCGCACATGTTGCAGGCAGCTCACCCTGCCTCCGAGGCCCCTTGCCTCACCCAGCAAATGGGAGTCCCGCTGGCCTTACTCCTACCCTAGGGAGCCTTAGGAATTTCCGAGAGCTTGCCAGGGAGAGGACAGGCCAGGAGGTGCTTTGCTGCCACAGAAGGTCCTCCCTCTGAGAGCAGGTCACTCATGTTATTGTGTTGTGGTCACGGCTTTCACCTGGGGTCACGTGGGACTTCATCCTGTGGCTGTGTACCCTCATGGGGCCTGTGGCTGAGTCCCCTAAGGTCCGACCCCAGCACCCGCTCTGTGGGGCGTGCCTTCCCCTACTCGCGACCGCCCTGTCTCCCCAGTGATCTGCTACCTGGCCACTTTCCATCTTGAGGAGCTGGGCATCCAGCTGTTCTGCAGCATCGTCAAGTCCCAGCCGGTGGACAAGATGCTTAAGGTGCGCCCCCCCCCCCCTCCCAACCAGGTTCTCCTTAGACCCAAGGGCAGAGGTGTGTCCCGCCAGGCCCTGGCCTCTCACCTCCTGGCTCAATTTAACAGGAGACCCGCTGCTGGGTTTGTTCTGTGTGTGGACGAGGTTCTGGGGCCAAATCTTTCATCCCAGCTGTGCAGGGGGCCACCTCGGGTCGGGGGGGGGGGGCGCCACCAGCCCCGGCTTTTGCAGAAGCACGCCTCCAACTCCCCAAGATGGCAGGCCTCCACTGGGGATTGAAACTATTCCCATGTCTTCTGAAACCAAATCTGCTAGACCTGAGAGGGCCGGGATCTGGAAAACAGCCTTTTAGAGACCCGCGGCATCCTGGGCCAGGGGGCAGGTTGCTGAAGACGGGGCTGTTCCATGCTTGGGCTCGGGCAGGCATGCAGGCAGCTGTCTGTCCATCTCTCCCCACTGAGAACTCTCTGGATCTGGGGTACAGGTCTCCAGGTTGTACGGAGCTGGCTGGAGCATGGGGTCCTCCTAGTGAGGACATACCCAGCTGGGCTGCCCCGAGTGCCCAGACGCCACAAGCAGAAGCCCTTCTGGTGAGGGGCAGCCCCCCCCCAGAATGGGCACCCCAGCCCAGCATGAAGGGCGAGTGAGCAGGGGTGCAGACCCTTTCTTTGTCCCCCGGGGAGGGAGGGTCGGTCCCGCGCGGCATCCTGCCCCTAAGGGTAGGTGCTTCTCTGAGTGCATTGACTACACCTGCACCTCGTCACTGGCTCTCCGTGAGGGGCACCAGGCGTGGGGGACACCAGGCGTGGAGGTCTGGGCCCAGCCCCCACCTCCCACCTCTCCTTCAGTTCCTTGGGTTCTTCTTTAACCCCTCAAACCTGTGCTCGTGGATCAAGGACGAGTGGAGCCTCATCTATGAGACGGCACACGTGAAGAACTGGACGGATCCCCTGATGAGGTGGGCTGGGTGGGCAGTGCTGCGCCCCCTCCTAGGACCTCTGCAGGTCCCCTTCCCGCTGACAGGGGCCCCAGGAGGGGTGAGAGGGTTTGAAGAAGCCACGGCCCATGGTGGGAGAGCATGCAACCCAGACACCCAGGCTGACCTCCAGAGCATGTGGCCAGCTAGCGGCCAGCAGGCCTGACAGCCAGGGGTGATTTCAGGGCCATCTGGGTCTGCGGTATGTGAGTGGCCCCTTCTGCTCTGGAGCCCACGAGGGAAGCACGGGGCTGTGACCGTGCAGGGACCCGGTGGGGCTTTGGTACTGTCCAGCCTCTTCCCACCAATCCAGGAGGTGGGAGTGGAGCAGGGGGCTCCTGGTGGATTCCAGCCTACCTTTCTGCCCGGTGTCCCCCAAGGCACCACTTCTGGGCCTGTCACCGGAAGCTGCCTTCCCCTGCCTCTCATGGACAGGTGTGGGCAAGCGCTGGAATCACTGGTCCTAACCAGCACGGTGGCCAGACTCTGCCCTTGGCCTCCATGGACAGGCTGCTAGGGCCAGGGTACAGCTGCCCCCAGCTGCTTGCCTTCTGATAGGACGAGGGGAGCCACCTTATCCTCTTGGGGACAAGTAGATGGACTGTTTTGGCATGAGCAGACCACAGTGTGCAAGAGACCCAGAGGCCCAGGGAAAAGGGCCCCTCCTGCGGGAAAGGAGGCCCCGGCCCAGACAGTGGGGTTCCCCCGGAGCTGTCCCTCACCACAGGGAGGTCCCGAGTCCCTGCCAGGCTGGACTCTCACCTGTAGCCTAGCCCTGCTGGGCCCTGAGAGCAACCTCTGGGCTGCTGCTCAGCTGGCTCCAACGTGCCCACCTCCCGCACGCACCCCCCACACGTGGCAGTCCCCTGCTTTCCCCTGGACCAGCCCCGTCCCAGACCTGGCCCTTCCCACGCCCCGTTGGCCCTTTGACATGTCCTCTCTCCCTCTCATGGCCCTGGTCCTCAGGCGGGGACAGGAGCCATTTCAAGCCACACTTTCTGCCCTCAGGAGTCCCACAAGAGGGGACACTGGCCAGGTTGGTGATGGTGGGTTGTGCCCACGCAGGTGTGGAGGCGTGAAAGGGGGAGCCTGGACCTTGGGGCAGCCTAGCAGGTCCCTTCTCAAGCCCCTGCCCCAGGGCACCCTGCTCATTCCCACCTGTCACCATCTGCCAGCAGTGCCGGCCCGGGAAGCAGCCGTTAGAATCGCCCTTTCTTCCTATTCCTGGTGGCTTCTTTCCCCTGTGCGATCCCCTTGGGCCCAGATTAGCTCCGGGTCCCAGCTGTGCTGGTCCTCAGAGCCCCCAGGATCCTGGTGGCCGGGGTGTGCCCTGTCCCCGTTCTCTCAGCGCTCCACTCACGCCAGAGGGCAACGGCACTAGGCCTCAGTTTCCTTACCCGTCCCGGGAAGCACTGGTCTGTGAGACTCGGACATGGTTGGTGCAGGCCTGCATGGCGGTAGGCACTCAGTGAATAGTGACGTGCTTCCATTGTCACTCCCTACCCTGAGGGGGTCCCAAGCTCATGGGTGGGGGGTCCTACAGATCCAAAGGGCTGCCCCCCCTGGGTGACCTGCTTAGTAAGAAACCCTCAGAAGCTTCTCCCACGTTTGCCTTCAAGATGGCAGCCCGAGGTCCAGGAACTCATCAACCAGCTCGAGGGGGAGTTGTCCAGTCAGCCTCCCCTTTCAAAGGCCAAGGTCACGGAGCCCAAAGCTTTCAACCTGACTGTCCCCAAGCCCCGTGCCATTCCAGTGCCTGAGCCTGTCCCTGTCATGGCCAAGCCAAGACCAGTAAGTGCCAGCATTTGCAGTGGGCACAGGCTGTCCAGGCCAGGAGAGCGGACTCTGTGGGCCAGTGTGGGGCTGGAATCTTCCCAGGGCCGAGGAGACACTGGACCAGACTGGGAGCATTCAGTGACCCCACCTCACAGAGAGGGGATCCCAGCTAGCCCCAAACCTGCCTTGTGGGTTCCTGCAGCCCATGCTCTGAGGTGGGATCAGTAGGCATGGGGTGGAACTGTTGGGCCATGGAGCTCAGACCCATCTGGACTTGGAACTCGGAGCCCACTTTTAACCCCATTGCCGTGTACCAATCCCTCCCATTGACCTGGCCGATCACAGAGTCCTCTTAGGGAGGAGGGGAAACGTTTTCCCTTTAGGGGACATTGTCAGGATAATGAGGCCAGGGCTCCTTTTCTTCAGGTCACGGGCTGGTGGTAACATCTCTCTGTGTGAACTCAAGTAACATGGCCTGTCCCCACCATACAGCCTCTTTCTAGAACTCCTCTCTCTCCTTCTCCTGGCCTGTGGACTCCTCCTATCAGTCAGGATGCTTTGTATTGCAAGTAACAGAAAAAAAAAAAAAACTGGCTCAGTTTTGCTTAGATAATAGAGAACAGGATGACTTTCATGGCTGTAGTAGGGTAGGCTTCAGGCATAGTTTGATCAGGGTTCCTGCTCTATTTCTCTTGACTCTCTCTCTCCTAGTCCCCTCTGTGGTTCAGCTTTCTCTTTGGGCTAACTTTTCTCATAGCAAGACATCCAGGCCTCGTACCCATATTCTGTACTGTTCAGGGTGTGAGAAGACATCTAAGACCAAGAAATCTGTGAAAACATGTTAGACCAGAACCTGACCAGGAGGTGGAGCAGAGTATAGAGTGTTGGCCTGGGACACTGAGGACCCTGGTTTGAAACCCCAAAGTCACTGGCTTGAGCACAGGCTCACTAGCTTGAGCGCAGGGTCGCCAGCTTCCAGTATGGGATCATAGACATGACTCCATGGTTGCTGGCTTGAGCCCAAAGATTGCTGGCTTGAAGCCCAAGGTCGCAGGCTTGAGCAAGGGGTCAATGGATAAGCAGGAGTCCCCTGGTCAAGACACGTATGAGAAAGCAATCAATGAACAAGTGAAGTGCTGTAATGAAGAATTGATGCTTCGCCTGACCTGTGGTGGCGCAGTGGGTAAAGTGTCGACCTGGAATGCTGAGGTCGCCGGTTCAAAACTCTGGGCTTGCCTGGTCAAAGCACATATGGGAATTGATGCTTCCTGCCCCCCCCCCCTCACTAAAATAAAGAATTGATGCTTCTTGTCTCTTTCTTCTTGTCTGTCCCTCTCTCTCTCTCAAAATAAATAAATAAATAAATAAAAACAAAAACATAATTAGACCAGCTTAGGTTGCAAGCCTTCTCTTGAACTGATCATCATACCTAGGACACAATGTTCTAACTGCTCGTGGGCCCTACATTGAGCACTTAATGGTGAACTCCGCTTCCCAGAACCAATCTGGTTCCCCAACAGAACGAATGACTATTGGGAGAGTAATGGGATAGTGCTGGGAGGCCCCAGGGTCCCCGTCTACTCCTGCCACCCTCAGGTCTCATTACAGCCTGTCTTGTCAGGGAGGCTTTTGTGAAACTCTTACTTAGGTCAGCTTTCTTACTTACTTTCCTTCTCATTAACCCCAGCTCTTTTCCTTCCCTTCCTCCCTCCCTCCCTTTCTTCCTTCCTTTTTCTTTATCTTTTATTTGTATTTTTCTAAAGTGAGAATCAGGAAGGCAGACAGACTCCCGCATGCGCCCGACCCGGATCCACCCGGCATGCCCACCAGGGGGCGATGCTCTGCCCATCTGGGGTGTTGCTCCGTTGCAACTGGAGCCATTCTAGCACCTGAGGCAGAGGCCATGGAGCCGTCCTCAGCACCCGGGTCAACTTTGCTCCAATGGAGCCTTGGCTGCGGGAGGGGAAGAGAGAGATAGAGAAAAAGGAGAGGGGGAAGGGTAGAGAAGCAGATGGGCGCTTCTCCTGTGTGCCCTGGCCGAGAATCGAACCCAGGACTTTCACACACCGGGGCAATGCTCCATTGCTGAGCCAACTGGCCAGGGCTCCAGCTCCTTTTATTTTTGTAGCATCAATTACATTTTATAGTTATTTGATATTTTGTGAGTCTTATTATTATTATCTGTCTTCTTTATCAGATCTTGTCCATCTCCCAGTGCCTGGTATAGTCTTGGCTCAGCTCGGACCCTCATTAAGTACCTGTTGAATGGATGGATGGATGGATGGATGGATGGATGGATGGATGAATGGGTGGATGGATGGATGGATGAGTGGATGAATAAATGGATAATGGATAGGTGGATGGTGGCTAGGTGGGAAGATAGATGATGGATGGATAGGTGGATGGATGGATGGATGGATGGGGCTGGAGTGGAGGCAGGAGGAGAAGGAGGGAATGGGAAAGGAGGTACAGGAGGAACAGGTAGGACACACACCTAGGTAGGCTCACAGGGTCCGTCAGGCTGCAGCAGCAGAAGAGGGTGGTGAGAAGTGGTTTTTAGAGATGTCTCGAAGCAACTGAGTCAGCAGGCTGGGGGAGGGGAGTGTTCCTGGGAAGGCAGAGGTTTCAGATTCAGACATGATGACTTTCTCATGCCTGTTAGTTGCGCAGGGGAGGGTGCACAGAGTTAGGAGTCTGGCATTCAAAGGTCTTCTCCAGGCTAGTACTGCCTTGCTTCACCATGGACACTGCTCTCTTCAGGTCGCTAAGGGTCCCTGCGACTGGTCTCAGGCTGCCCTGCTTTCTGCCGTGTGATGCTGTGTCCTGTCCCCTTCACGGACACCTCACTATCCTGGGGCCCATGACACTCTCCCGGCCTTACCTGCTGCCCAGCCACTCTGCGTCCACCCCCTGCCCAGTCAGTAGCCCTCTGCCTGTCCCTCTCGTGTCCTGCCCACCTCCTTCCTGATGCTGGCCTGACGGACATCCTCCCCTCCCCCACATGGCTGCCAACACCCCACAAGTCCCAGCTGCAGCTGCAAAGCTTCCCTTCCAGTTCTGCCTCCCCTGTCTTGGGGACCATGGCCCACTCATCACCCACACGCCACCCACCAGCCCCACACGTCTGCACGCCCTCTAACTGCAGCGGCTGACATGGGCTCTTCCACCCACCAGGTCCCCAGGAGCACCTACCAGTCCCAGGTGCTAGAAATGACCAAGAGATATCATCACCGGAAGGCAGAGGTGAGTAGCCACATGGCTGCCCAACCCTTCTGGAGAAGGCAGGGAGAAGGAGGAAGAGGTGGAGGTAGCTGGTTGGCCCCTTCTTCACCCGCAACCTGAGGATGGGGCCGTGGCCCGTGGGACTGAGCCATTTGCTGCCCCCCCGCAGGACCTGCTGCCCAAGGCAAGCCTGGAGAAGATGCAGCGTGCGGTGCCCAGGGCCCACGGGGAGCTCCCCTCTCAGGTGACACTCTGCCCCCCATGCTGGCTGGTCTGTGTGGGGGTGTTATTCTAAGGCATGGAGAAGCCGCAACACAAAGGGACACTCTGTAGCCTTCCCATCTCAGACCCAGGGGCCAGGATCCCAGTGCCGCTGGACCAGGCAAAGTGCCGTCCTGCAGGCTCTGTAGACACGGGTCCTGAACCTTGGGGAAGCCTCTGGTCCATCTCTCTGGGGGTTTCCAGATTTCCATACTCAGCATTTACTAGTTCTTCCTTTTTTTTTTTGTATTATTTTGAAGTTAAAAGCGGGGAGGCAGTCAGACTCCCGCATGTGCCTGACTGGGATCCAGCCGGCATGCCCACCAGGGGGCGATGCTCTGCCCATCTGGGCTGTTGCTCCATTGCAACCGGAGCCATTCTAGCTCCTGAGGCGGAGGCCATGGAGCCGTCCTCAGCACCCGGGTCAACTTTGCTCCAATGGAGCCTTGGCTGCGGGAGGGGAAGAGAGAGATAGAGAAAAAGGAGAGGGGGAAGGGTGGAGAAGCAGATGGGCACTTCTCCTGTGTGCCCTGACTGGGAATCGAACCTGGGACTTCCATAGACCGTGCCGATGCTCTACCACTGAGCCAACCGGCCAGGCCCAGCATTTACTAGTTCTATAAGAAAAAAGCCCAAGATGTGTTTGAATAATGGCTGAGTTTCTGTGGAGGGGCCTCTGCCAGCGCCTCCCCTCACTGTGGCTTGTAGTGCCCACCCTGGGAGGGATCAGACAGACTCAGGGACCAGCCCTGTATAGGTCATGGGGTCAGCCCTGCGGGCAGCTGGGGAGATGGACCCTGAGTCCTCCTGACTGGGAACCGCTGTTTCCAGTTCGGTAGGCTCTGCACCTTCCCTGACCTTCCTGGGGTAGCCCAACACCCCACAAGGCTTGGGGGTGCATTGCAGTACAGAGGTGCTGCCCTGGGGGAACCCAAGTGCAGGGTGGGCCTCCCAGGGTGCACCTGGGGGCACCTGGCGGCTCAGGTGCCAGACCCTGACTCCTACAGTACCCCAAGAAGCAGCGACGGTGTTTCCTCCCCCGGATCCGCAAGACTCCGAAGCTGACCTTCTACACGGTGAGGGGTGCTCCTGGCCAGGGAGGGGTGGACACCAGGTGTCCCCTTGAGACCCATGTCCCAGCCTGTTCAGCCCCAGGGGCAAGAGGGCCAGAGACAGAGGCTCCGAGGGTGTTCCCACCTTCACTGCCCAGGGCAGGGTGGACGTGGAGGGCTGGGGATGGGCCTGCTGCTCCCAGGGCTCCTCCCCCACAGCCAGCCCCTCCTCTTTCCACAGCCTAACGAGGTCCCTGTCAAGCTGAACACAGCTGCCATCCTGCGGGAAGGAGCCTTATACCAGCGGCAGGTGGAGAAGGAGCTACAGAGGTGGGGACGACAGGATGGAGCCTGGTGGGCACAGGACAGGAGGGGCCTGGGGGCTGTGATCCCGCAGGGACGAGGTCTCTGGCAGGCCAGTGTTGATGTCACAGCTGCACCCTTAGTAAAATCATTTCGGCTCAGTGAGGGAGATAGACTTGGCTAGAAGCAGGCTCAGCAGACGCTGGCCCACCCGAAACCTCCCTCAGGCTTTCTGTGGTCCCTTCCTGCGACTCCCTCCTCTAGACCACCGGGGCTGCAGACCCCTGTTCTTACCCCATGAGCTGGGCTGTTGTGAGGGGCTTGGGTGGCTCACCAGAGGGATGAGAGACAGGCGGAGGGACAGAGGAATGGTGCATGGGCAGATGGGTGGGTGGGGGGAATGGCGGGTGGACAGACACGTGGATCAGAGGGGGTGGGGAGCTGTGGACGAAGTTGGACGCACAGGGTGTGAGGTGGGCAGTGGGCGGATGGATGATGGGGCGCCTACATTACACAGAGTGCTATGAGGGCCAGTGTCCACGGGAGGGGGGGGGCGTGGCATCCTGCCGGCCAGTGCAGGCCTCATCCCAGGAGGAACTTAAGCCCGCCTCTCTCCTCCTTTCCCAGGGTGGACAAGCTTGTGGACGGGGCTGGGGACTTCTCCAAGTTCCTTCAGTGGCAGAAGAAGATGCAAGCAAAGGACCGGGAGGAGCAGCTGGTTGCCGGCCTGTGCCGGCGGCTGCAGGGCAAGCTCAGCCACGAGGAGGCCGCGCTGGCCCGGCAGCAGCTGCTGCAGGAGAACCAGCACAAGGCCACCCAGAAGAAGGAGGAGGTGACGTGAGTCCCCAAGGAAGCCACGGGCCCGGAAGCCAGCCGCTGGCCTGTCTGCCACCCAGGAGCTCTGGGGCTTTGGCCGGCAGTGGGCCTGGTCACTCCTGTAGTCATGGGCTTGCAGCTGACCCCGGGTCATTTCTTCCTGGGACCCATATAGAGTGGCTGTGGTCTCTGTCCCCACCTCGACAGCCTCTGGGGGCTCTGGAGGCGTTTCTGGTCAGCTAGCCTGAGTGCGCTGTCTGTCCCACCTCCACCAGCAGAGTCAGTCGGTTTACACGTCCACACATGAAGGAACTGCAGAAGGCTGATGTGTTTGCGTGGCCTCTGTCATAGGGGGGTCTGTGGACATCCACATTACTGCTTTAGAAGGTCCAGACGTATCAGTCCTGTCTCTTCATCCTCCGAGGACAGACAGCCTTCGTGGGGGCTCCCAACCTGCGTTCCCCCCACAGGCTGTCTCCCCAGTGAGGGCTGAGTTCAGGGGACATGCTTGACGTTCACTCAAATTACTTCTTTGATACTCATTTGTGTGTGTTTGTAGTTAATGTTAGGGTTTGCTATCCCTTTCGTTTTAGTTGACTTTTTTAAAATATGAAGTCAAAAAAATATGACAAGTAGACACAGAACTTTCAGTTGCTTTTTTTTTTTTTTTTTGTATTTTTTTCTGAAGTGAGAAGCGGGGAGTCAGTTTGACTCCTGCATGTGTCTGACCGGGATCCACCTGGCATGCCCACTAGGGGGCGATGCTCTGCCCATCTGGAGCCATTCTAGCTCCTGAGGTGGAGGCCATGGAGCCGTCCTCAGCGGCCAGGCCAACTTTGCTCCAATGGAGCCTTGGCTGCGGGAGGGGAAGAGAGAGACAGAGAAAAGAGAGGGGGAAGGCTGGAGATGCAGATGGGCGCTTCTCCTGTGTGCCCTGGTCGGGAATTGAACCCGGGACTTCTACACACCGATGCTCTACCACTGAGCCAACATTCCAGGGCCAACTCTCACTTCTTGTAAGTCTATACATTATACCTACCTACCTATATCCTTATCTTCATTAATTTCTGGATTATGTGTTCTGGTTTTTTTTTTTCCTCTAAGCAAATACATGTGTAAATACACACTTCTGATTTCCCCATTTTCCTATGTGAAGTGTCACTCCTTGCTTTATCTGCGATGATCAACATCATGCAAGCTTTTCACATCATGGAGGTAGATATTCAAGGTAAACTTCTAGAGCAGGGATTGCTAACTCAGACCGAGCAGGTGGGTTGTCCTGTTCTTGTCCGTGTTGTTTGGGCACGTGGTTTCAGTGAAGAGACCTGGTCACCTTCCTCTGGTCTTATAGTATCTTTACCCCCTAAGCACTGGGAGGGCCAGCTCCCCACGACCCGCCACCACAGTGTGTGCTGTGTGAATTCAGGAATTTCTGCCATTCTCATAGGTGACAAATAGTATCTTCCATCTTGTTCTGGTTTGCATTTCATTTATTATTTGTGAATATGGGCATCTTTTCAGATATTTGAGAACCGTTTCTTATCTTTTACTGTCTGCTGTCTGTTCATGCTTTTGTCCATTTTCTTCACCACCACCCCCCCCCGCCGCTTCACTGGGATATGATTGACAAGTGAAATTCATATATATTTAAGGTGTTTTGCTATGCACCCACATCACGAGATGACCACCATCGAGCTCCTTGACACCTACCTTTGTCACATCACCTAGTTACCCTTCGTGTGAGTGGCGAGAACCCGTGAGGTCTGCCGTCCTAGCAAATGCCAAGTGTGCAAATACAGTATCACTAACAATAGTCACTGTGCTGTGCGTTAGGTCCCCAGAACTGACTCGTTTTCCTTTTAATTTTTATTTATTGATTTTAGCAAGGGAGGTGGGGAGAGAGAGACAGGAACATCAGTCTGTTCCCCCTAACTGGGGATTGAACCGGCAACCTCTGTGCTTCGGGACAACGCTCTAACCAGTGGTTCTTTACCTGGGTTCTATGGAACCCTAGGGGTTGGATGAGTCGGGTCTCAGGGGTTCGGAGAAGCCTCTGCCGCGGAGGCCAGAATAAAGTAATACCGTCATTTGTTGTGAGTTCATGCACTTTGTTGGTTTTGTTCTTTGAGCAAGGGGATGTTCATGCATGGCTCATTTTGTGCACCAGTAAAAAAAACATATACCTATGTCTTGAATTTGGGGGAAAAAATCATATTTTATTTATCACTAAAGAAAGGTTCGGTGAATGCGCGTTTGAAACTGGTGGGTTCGGTACCTCAGAAAAGATTAAGAACCACTGCTCTAACCTAACCCAGCAAGCTATCCAGCCAGTGTTTTCTTCTAGGGAGTTTTATGGTTTCAGGTCTCCATGCTGTTACCAAACCAGCACCAAGGACAGACAGCTCAGGAGCTCAGCTCAGCTCAGCTCAGCTCCCTAATCCAAGTCTCTTTCTATGTTTGCAGGAAGTTCCCCTGAGATAAGACTGGGGGAGGATGTTTTGTTTGCCCACATTTCTACACCTGCTGTTGACACACAAACATTTCTCCAACTTGTTACAATGTTTTTTCAAAAGTACTTCTTTAAATAAACTTTTTATTTTGGACCAGTCTTAAAGAGTTACAGAAAAGTCTGAAAGCCTACTGGGTACAGAGCGTTCCCAAACCCGCCCTCGCCCGCTTTGTCGCTGGTAAGGCATGCCGGTCACCGTCTACACACGGATTAGAGGGTGTAAACCCAGACTGTGAGGTTGTGAAGACCGGAAGCCGGAGATCCAGGTGTTGGCTGAGATGTGTGCTCCGCTCAGCCTCCAGGGGAGGATTCTTTCTTGCCTCTTCCAGCTGCTGGTGACCTCAGGAATTCCTTGTTTTGGGGCCGCACGCCCCAGTCTCTGCCTACGTCCTCATGTGTCCATCTTCTCTGTGTCTCTCTGTGTCCTCTCCTCTTCTTAGGTGAACACTTGTCTTTGAATTTAAGGCCCACCCTAAATCCAGGATGATATCATCTCCAGATCCTTCACTAATTACTTCCTGTATTTATTTTTTTAATTTTTATTTATTCATTTTAGGGAAGAGAGAGAGAGAAAAGGGAGGGGGGAGGAGCAGGAAACATCAATTGCCATATGTGCCTTGACCGGGCAAGCCCAGGGTTTGTTTGTATTTTTTTTGAAACGGTGAACTCAGCATTCCCGGTCGATGCTTGATCCACTGTGCCACCACCGACCAGGCCTACTTCCTGTATCCTTAACTTGTGGAAAATAAGATCACATTCTGAGGCTCCAGGTGAACATGAATTTGAGGAGGGCAGGACACAAACCCGCTAACCATGTCATATTTGTCACAGCTAAGACACCAGCATCGGTCCGTGACCCTCTTCCGATTTCATCATTTTTCCCACTCATGCCCTTTCCTGCCCACGATGCCACCCAGACACATTCCATCAAGACGTCACGTCTCAGACTCCTCCTGGCTGGGACAACTTTCCCAGACTTTCTTTGTCCCTTATCCATGTTCCTTGTCCTTAATGACCTTGTCAGTTTTGAGAAGTGCCGGTCAGGTATCCCACAGAATTGTCCCCTCGGCTGTGGTGTCTCTCACGTTCTTCCCGTGAGTAGACCGGAGTGTGGGAGGAAGATCGTAGAAGGAAAGCGCTCGTCACATCCTTTCAAGGACGCCTGCTCGCCACACAGACTTATCACTGTTGGCGTTGACCTTGACCGCCTGGCTGGGGTTGTGTCTGCCAAGTTTGTCGGCTGCAATGACCTCCACCCCCTTTCTGTATCCTGCTCTTTGGAAGGGGGTCTCTAAGCGGAGCCCACACTCAATGAGGTGGGTTGTCATCAGGAATTCTTCCACGCGGAGACTTTCTCTCCTCTCCGCACACTCGTTCATTTGAACGGTCACTTGCTTAAACGTCAGTGTAGACTCACGCGCACGCACACATGCTTTATACTGTGCGCTGTAATCTGGTACCACGTTATTGATGCGACTGACAGCATTGGCCAGTGGGAGCCCCTTTCGGGCTAGCTCCCATGACCCTTGGCTGCTGTTCCGTGAGCACCTTTCGACTTCATGAGTTATAAAATGCTCCTGGCTTGTGTCTTCCTTGCCTCAGCCTCAGAAGAGCCGCTTCTCTGAGCCCTGGTTGCTTTTTCTTAGAACCTGGAGTGAAATTGCACAGGGTTGACAATGAGGGTGGAGAGCCATTTTTTGATGCTCCGACAATTTTGTTTCACAAAGGATGACTCTGTGCCCTGAACCTGGCATCCGTGCTGCCTGGGGGTGTGTGTGTGTGTGTGTGGGGGTGCTGCTGTTCCACTTCCTGCAGTCAGTGATGAGCTCCCAGTGGCAGAAACTTCCAGGGCCTGGGAGTTCAGCCAGGTCCCTGTTGGTGTGGGCCGGTGACAGGGGCATAAATCCCACCCTGTCCTTTGCACTCTTAAGGACTGAAATATGATTCTCAGTTGTTCACAATGATGCCAGAGTGGAAGTGGTCGGAGTGTCCATCCTCGGTAGAATGGACCAAGAGGTGTGCCTAGATTCCCAAAGACAACCATGAAAAGAAGCCGACCAGGCTTCTTGTCGCACTCCAGGCGATAGATGCCACGGATGAGGCTAGGAAACGCCTCACCCTGAGCAGAAGAGGTGGACACAGCAGGCACACAGACCACCCAGTGAGGTACAGTCAGAGCAGCAAAGCCGCATAATTGTCTAGAGCTGTGCACTTCTGAGGCCACCCCGAGAAAGACAAGTGTGGGATAGCCATCAGGACATGCCTGAGGGCCACCTGATGGGGAGCCTGGCATGTCCTGTGCACAGACCTGGGTGGTATTTGAACACCTAGCTCCATGCGGCTTAAAAGCAAAGAGTGCCCTCATCCATGAATGCCCAGGGGTGGGCAGCTGCAGGGAAAACCCAGGGGATCTGCTTGGTCTCCCCAGAACTCTCTTGACTGAGCCCCTCAGTTTTATCATCGGGTCTGGGAGATGGCTGCCCGGTTCTGGGCTCGCACCCCCAGGACCCCAGTCGAGGCAGCGAGGACAGGCGGCTCCCCTGCACCCAACCACCAGAGGCTTCTGGGCTGAGATCTGGATTCCAGGGCAATTCGGGATCAGCGGCTGGATCTGCCCTCTAGACCTCGTGCCGCTCCTGGGGCGAGGGAGGGACTGGGGGACACAGGTCTGCTCCGGCTCTCATGGTGGCGAGTGGCTGTCCCAGCAGACGGCTGAGCTGATGCAGCAATGTGCCCAGAGGCGTCTCCAGGAGAAAAAATCCATGAAGGAGCTGGTGGAACAGGTGATGGAGGGACAGAAGAACATCAGGGCGGCGCAGATGAAACTCCTGAGGTGCCGGCGGCAGACAGGTACCAGGGGCCGGGCGTATCAGGTCAGGGAGAACCAAGCTGCCCGGGGCGGTGGGGGGCCAGCTCCCTGAGCTGAGCTGCTCTCCAACACCTCAGCCGCTCTCTTGGCCCCCAAGTTCAGGAGGTGGCCGAGGAGAACCGAGCGCTGTTGCAGCAAAGCGCGGAGGAGACCAGGGAGGAGCAGAGGCGGCACCGCGAGCTCATCTCCCAGCTACGGGCCATGGAGACGCAGCCCAAGCACCAAGGCAAGCTCGTGGACCTGACCCAGGTTAGTGCACCGCCTCCAGGGGAGCCTCGTCATGTCTCCCTGGGCCTGGCCTTGCCATACGAGGGCTGCCCGGGCCGCCCGGCTGTGGACCCCACACACCACCATGCTGGAGGCCTGGGACTGGCCCAAGAGTTCACAGTCCCACTGGGGGAGAACTTGGTAGACCCTGGGGGTGGGGGTCCAGGGCTCTTGGGGGTGGACAGTGTCAGGAGGTGCTTCCCAGTATTGCACATGGAAGTCCGGGGCTCCCCGGGGGGTTGGGGGGAGGGCAGGGCAGGGAGAGTCCAGTGCACAAGGGCCAGAGGCTGGATGAGCAGGAGCTGAACCGGGCATCGCAGCCCAGAGGCCTGCCTGAGAAGCACCATGGCAGGCCAGGCTGGCTCAGGAAGGTGGGCGGGGGGGGGGGGGCAGGCCTGGCCCATCAGGCCTGGGTAGTCTTGAGTGCTCTCTGTCCAGAACCTGGGCCCTGACTGTGGTGACAGTGGTGAATTCCACTTGGGTTGAAATGTCCAGTCACCCTAGGGAGTCTCAGGCGACAGAGGGGCCCAGGATAGAGAAGCCAGATGGCAGGCATGTCACAGACACCACTGGGCAGAGGGAAGGCAGTGTCCTGGGTGTCGGGTCAGGCCCCTGGAAGGAAGGAGGGGCAGGGGACAGCCAGGTCCCAGGAGATGACCAGGCTTGCCGGGCAGGCAGGGCAGGCTGGCCACAGCTCTGACTCTCAGCCTGGGGCCTCCTTTGCCCACCCCACCCCCAGATTCCAGGGCATGGCCTGGAAGGGGAGATGTCCATCGTGGAGCTGCGTGAACGGCTGGCCCTGCTCAAAGAGGCTCAGCAGTATGAGGAGGAGGAGAAACGAGACCAGATCATCCAGGGCAAGCGCACCAAGAGCCAGGAGCTGCAGACAGCACTGGAGCAGATCTCGCTGTGCCGCGCGGCCATGGGGAGGTCTGCGGCCTTAAGGTTGGTGCCCCCTGCACCCTCAGGGTGGGTTCCTGCAACAACAAACCACCCCTTTGCCCAGACAGTGCCCCCAGCCCTGCTATTTTATCAGACAATCTTTGGGCATACAGAGAAGGTGAGAAAATCACACAGTGATGTCTTGATGTCCATGACCTAGATCCGGTCATTTTGCATCTGGGTCATGGGTACGACTTTTGCCATGTGCTCTGCTAGCTAGCTGGCTATTTATCTCTTTGCAGCACCATCTGGAAGTAGTTGCAGGCATTTGACACTTTGTTTCTAAGCACTTCAGTGTGCATCTTCTGAAAAAAAACAAGCGTTTTTTGTTTGCTTGTTTTTTTGTGGCAGAGACAGAGTCAGAGAGAAGGACAGATAGGGACATACAGACAGGAAGGGAGAGAGATGAGAAGCATCAATTCTTCGTTGTGATTCCTTAGTTCATTGATTGATTTCTCACATGTGCCTTGACGGAGGGGGGGGGGGCTACAGCAGACCGAGTGACCCCTTGCTCGAGCCAGTGACCTTGGGCTCAAGCTGGTGAGCCTTGCTCAAGCCCAATGAGCCCGCGCTCAAGCTGGCGAGCTTAGGGTCTCGAACCTGGGTCCTCCGCGCCCCAGTCCGACACTCTATCCACTGCGCCACCGCCTGGTCAGCCAAAAAAAAACAAGTGTTCTACATAACCACAGCACATCACATGACCAGAAAGTTTCACAGAACTCCTGGACAGCCTTTTAATATCCTGTACGTACATGTCTCCAGGGGTCCTAAGGCTGTTGTACTATTTTTTTTCTCTTTTGAAACCAGGACCTGGTTGAGGCTCACAGCACTGAATCTGTCAGGCATCTAGACTTCCCGTTCGCAGAGAGCGTGCGCACACACACCCCTTTTTTGTCTGTCTGTGGAACACGGTGGTGACTTTTCCAGTCCCATGTGGCTGCCCTCGACAGTTTGGTCAGGCAGAGGCTGGTGTCAGCCCTGGCGCTAGGCTGGCCTCTGGGACCTGGCCTGATCCCATAGGGAGGCAAGGGTTTTCTCAAGGGAGGTGGCACCCGGGACTGTCAGAGTGTAGCCTAGTTCAGGGTCTGGCACACAGGGCTGCAGACAAAGTATCTGAGCATAACTGGGGTTGGGTGGATGGAAGGAGTCCTGAATATCTGCTGCTCTGATTTTGATTCAGAGGAGGCATGTGACAGCTGTGGGGGGCAGGGGCGGGCTGCCCTAGGAGAGCTGGCTGTCTACTCAGCAGGTCCCCAACAAGGTGGCACACACCAGAGAGACCCCACCACTTCCCAGCCTCCTGACAGATCCTAAATGCAGTCTGGTTGGTGTTAGGGAGCCTCTAAGCCAGGGGTCAGGAACCGTTTTGGCTGAGAGAGAGCCATGAACGCGACATATTTTAAAATGTAATTCCGTGAGAGCCATACAACGATCCGTGTACCTTACGCATTATCCAATAAAAACTTGGTGTTGTCCCGGAGGACAGCTGTGATTGGCTCCAGCCACCCGCAACCATGAACATGAGCGGTAGGAAATGAATGGATTGTAATACATGAGAATGTTTTATATTTTTAACGTTACTATTATTTTTTATTAAAGATTTGTCCGCGAGCCAGATGCAGCCATCAAAATAGCCACATCTGCCTCGCAAGCCATAGGTTCCCGACCCCTGCTCTAAACCCACTAACAAAGCTCTGGAGCCCCCCTGTGTGAAGCCAGACCCTGTGGCATTAATTCACTAAGGGCGTTTTAATGGGTAGGGGGGCTGGATTCAGCCAGGCATCCCGGTGTCGGAGGGAACAGCATCCACAAATGCCCTTGGGTCTGTGATGTGCGCTTGAAAGCAAGTACTCATGTACAATGTACTCATTTTGGAAGGAAAAATGGCCTAGTATTGGGAGAGGTTTGCAAAGATAGCACAATTATCAGTAGCTGTTACATCAAGGCAACAGAGGGAAAGGGTGGGTGGGGGTGGGGTGCAAAGTAATAGGGGGCTTTCACTTGTTTACCCCCAATACACATAGTTAATACACATGGAATGCTTTTTTATTTTTTAATGTTACGTACAAAGAGCAAAAAGATAGAGCAGCTGGGGTGCCCCACGGAAGCGTCCTTACAGGCCCCCCCCCCCGCAACCCCCTCCACCTACATCACCTGTGGTTAGGACCCTCGTCTAAGCCCGCCCTGTCGCCTGGCCCAGGTGGGAGGAGAAGAAAGCCGCGGCCCCGGGAGCGCCCTGCCAGGACGGGCGTGTGCAGGAGCTGCAGCGCAGGATCCAGGAGAAGGCGGCCGAGCGCCGCAGGCAGGTGGCCCTGGTGCACGTGCCGGCGCGGCGGGCCACGCGCCGGAGGCCGCGGGTGAGCCCGGGAGGCGGCAGGGGAGAGTGGGAGCCGGGCTGGGCCGGGACCCGGGCCGCGGGGGTGGACTTGGTGTCCGAGGGGTGCCGCCCCTGCCCACTCCGACCGTGCCCACTCCGGTGCCGCAGGCGCAGCTGGAAGCGCAGCACTGGCTGGAGCTGGAACGGAGTCGCGAGCGCAGGCTGCAGGCGCTGCAGCGGGGAGGCTCGGCCGGCGGGGGGCCCGCGCGCCGCCTGGAGGCCTCCTGAGCCCGGCGGGCACGTGCCTGGACCCGCGAGACCCCCCCGCCACAATAAAGCCTGCGGCCCACCACGTGCGCCTCCTTTTTGCTCGCCCCCTCTCCCCATCCCTCCGCCCCCACCTTAGTCTCCACCTGACCAGAGTAGCCTTGCCGGGTGAAATGCAGGAGGACGCCAGATGGAAGCGACCTGCCAAACAAGTATTGGTTATTTGGCATTCAAATTGACCTGGCCCCCGTCTTTTATGTGCAAAGTATGGCCACCGAGCCCTTTCCCTACCCAGAGCATTCCCGGCACTCCATCTTTCAGAGCCCTCCTCTGCAAGTATACATCTGGAACCCGTATCCGGAGTAGAACGGCTTCACCTGGGGACCCCCAAGATTGGGTGTGTGATTGTGGGTTTGGTGGGAGGTTGAGAGGATTCTTCAGCCACTAGGAACTGGCCCTTCTCGTGGAATATCTCGTGTATACCTAACAGCAATGGAGGTTGGACTGTGGTAGCAACTGCCCCCCATCCCCGTTCTGCTGATAAGCACTGGTGCTCGCAGGTGAAGTGATACGGGCCCATAGCCAGGATCCAAAGCTAAGCCTGGTGGCTTAAAAAGCACTGCCCAGCCTTCTCCAGTGTCACCAAAAGAACACTTGGTATAACTCCGCCCAGGGATGATAGGGATGGATTTCTTCCCCTGGGTCCTGGGTCCCAGAGCCAGGACCCAGGAGAAGGTGTGGCCTTGTGGACAGGCTGGCTTTAAGGACGGGTCTGGAAACTGCCAGGTGGGTAGATGTCCTGGAGAGAGATTTTCCTGGCACCTCAGGGAGGTTCAGATCAGGAAGATTGGTACCTTGAAGTGACAAGAACTGAGCTCTCTCCCAGTATTCTGAATTGCATTAGAACCCCAGGGCTTTCCCACAACCCAGGTTGTTGGTAGAAAGAGGAGTTTCCCACTTCCCTGTTGTCAAAGCTGGGAGCAGAGTAAATTTCATCTAGAGGATAAACATATTGCTTTATATCCTGTGTTGTGTTTCAAACGCATTTCATTTGATACCAAGAGAGTAATACATGGATGATAACCTGTCCAGAAAGTCCCTCAGAAGCGATCCAAAAGTAGGGTGGACTTTCAGGACATGCCTGATCCTGGAGCTCTGTCTCCAAACTGCCAGCAGCTCCAGCCTCACAACATCCAGAGGAAGAAAATGCCTTCTCTTCCTGGCACTCTTAGGAGGGAAGCCTCTCTATCCTTGAAGCCTTGAGTGAACACACCTATTCCAGTGTCACTCGCCTGAACTGAGCATGCTCTGCTAGCCAGTTCCTACCGTGTGCATGGGCGCCCAAATCAAGCCCTGTGACGACGGGAGATGCGGGGGGCCCAACAGATTCAGGTGCTATTGACTGCGCTGGTTAGCAGTCCACAAAAGTACCTACCCGCCATTCTGGACCGGCCAGCTGCTCAGAGCTGCCTTGAGAGCACCTGGGGCTTCTGCTCCCTCTAAACGTGGGAGCAGGCCTTAGGCCATCCCCTGAGGTTGAGGCCCGAAGGCAGGCCTGGCATGGTGGGTTGATGCACAGTGTCTCCCGGTCTCCATGTAGGTTGCCTTGTGACTCATCAAGAGGCGGAGCCTGTGTCTCTCAGTCCCTGACTTGCTTTTGGTCAGTCAGATGCAGCCTAAGTGGCTGGGTGTCCCTTTAGAGTGGCCTTGGAGCTCCCTTTTGTTCTCTTGGAACCCTGCCTGGTCCCAGTGTGAGCACACCCTGGGTGGCCTGATGGGATGAGATGCCATGTGAAGGACAGCCAGTGGTCCTAGCAACAGAGGCCATCTTCCACCATTCTGTGAACCAGCAGACCCCAGCATATGAGGCCTTCC
Source organism: Rhynchonycteris naso (assembly GCA_037038555.1). NCBI lineage: Eukaryota > Metazoa > Chordata > Mammalia > Chiroptera > Emballonuridae > Rhynchonycteris > Rhynchonycteris naso. The sequence continues at coordinate 316,113,661 of CM072996.1, read as the reverse complement.
AGGACCAAAACCTTCCCCCAGAACTAACTTGTAGATTCATGAGCAACAATAAATGCCTGTTTGCTTAAAACACTGAGTTCTGTGGAGGTCTGTCCCAAAGCAACAGCTAAACCAACTTGAGCCCAAGATCCTCAAGAGCTTAGGATCCCTGCCTCCCCTCTGTGTAGGAGACACCCTTCAAAGAAGGCCAGACAGGGGGAAATAAGGTCCCTCTGATGCTGGGAGAGCTCTCTGGACCACCTGGGGTATTGACATTCTGCTTAAGTGTATTTTCTGCCCAAGTGCAGCAGGAAAACCCTCCTCCCTCGACAATACCTGAAATTTACTTGGGCTGGGATTCTTCCATTGCAGATAGTTAGAAAGCAGGTTCTCAGGCCCTGGCCAGCTAGCTTGGTTGGTTTGAGTGTAGCCCCGAAGTACAGAGATTGCTAGTTCAATCCCCAGTCAGAGCATATGCAGGAACAGATTGATGTTCCTGTCTCTCTCTCTCCCCCTTCCTCTCTCACTAAAATCAATTAAAAAACAAGCTAAAAAAACAGGTTCTCAGCCCCCATCCACAGACATTTAGGTTCTGGTGTGTGACCCAGGAACCGGCACTTAGCTGTGTCCAGTGAGGTTTGCAGAGGCTTTAAAGGCAGCTTCTGAGCACAAAAGTTGTATTCATGACTTTATTTTTCAACATCACATCTTTAATGTATAAAAGTTACAAATAGAAAAAAACCCTAGCTTTTTCCTTAGGCTGTGAAATTCAAATTATCAATCTTATTTATAAAGCTGGTCATTTTTCAGTTATCACTTTGATTAGTTATGTATGATCTCCTTTATAAGCTAAGATCCCCTTTAAACATTTAAACTGTATTTATACATGTAGCATCTATATATATATATATATATATATATATATATTAGCATTTTGTCTGCCTTATGAAGTACTTAAAATTTTCTTTAGATGTATTAAATGTCTACATTTCTCTTAAACTTATAAATTCTCTTGAATGCCATTCCAATTATAGCCAGAAACTGGAAAATCTTGTACCATGAAATTTAAAATCACTTTCAAAATACCCAACCATATATTTCTCACTGGAATCAAATTTACCTGATACTCTACTGTGCCAAATTACCTTATAACTGCATAAAATATCAAACAAAGAGATTGCTTGTAAACTCAAGACAAAAACATTAGTGCTGTGGTTTTGATCTGCTTAGTTATTTCTATACAAGACTCCATCTTCTGGGTTAAAGATCACCTCTTAGGAAACTGCCCATCCCCAAGCATTTGAAGTGACCTCCTCACTACCTGAAGGTGCCCTAGGGACCAGAGGTGATGGCCATGGCCTGAGATCTGGGTATTCTTAGAACAGAAAGGACTGATCTGCAACCCCTACTCTGGTGTGGGCATGCAGCTGTGCAGTGCTGTGCTGAGTCCTCTGCGGTAGGTATATCCTCTTATGACAGGTGAGGGAAAAGGGAGACTTCTCTTAAACAGTGGAGTGACCCAAAGCCTGCACTCTCTTGGACCTTGGAGGTCCACTAGAGGCCCCAGGAACCCTTAAGCTGGACCTCTGGGAGACCTGGGTGAGTGTGCTCCCTCCACAGGTTCAGTCAGTCCTTCCTTTCTGGACACTGATTGCCCTGGGGATAATCCAGACTCTTAACCTGGCATCTATCTGGGTCAGGTTCCTAACCTATAAGACAGTGGTTCTTAACCTTTTCTGAGGTACCGAACCCACCAGTTTCATATGCGCATTCACCTGTAATAGTGTATTGTTGCAATGAATAATGTTTCTTTTATTTACGATATTGTTTCCTTCCATTTATTTTTGTCCTCCTTTTCATTGCATAATAAGTTGGTCAACTTAGTATTAACACCGTGGAAGGGCTGGCCTACATGGGCTGACGTCCAGCAGCGCGCTGCCCCTCTGACCGTTTTGTTCCGCGGACCACAACTCCCGAGAGGTCCCGCGGAGGAGCGAGGGGCGCCGGCCGCAACTCTCGCGAGGAGAAGGGGAGCTTGAGCTCGCGAGAGTAAGCGAGGCCGGAAAAAGCCGCGTTTCAAAGTGGTAATAGATGGTCCTTTCATCCAATAGAGTTGAAAATATACGACCCTGACCGGTAGAATGTAGGAACAGGGGCGGTGGCAGCCAATGGAAACGTCCGGGGGCGGAGCCGAAGCCTCCGGAGCGGAAATGGGTCGCTGTTAAGACGGCGGCGTCTCGCTGGAGTGCTTCTTCGCAGCAGCTTCCAAAGATGCCTCCTACCTAAAGTGGGTCGTCGTCGGCGCCTGCCGGAACCGAATCAGCCCCAAGTAAAACCAGGCTACCTAGGGGTGGCGGGGAGGGAGCAGCAAGCCAGGGCTGGGCAGATACGGGGTTCGGGCGCGTGCACGGCCTGCAGCGGCCTCAACGCCGCGGCCCCAGGAGCCGCCTTGGCGCGGCCGACCCCGCTCGGGCCTCGACGCCAGGCCAGGCCTCCCCCCGGGAACGCGGGCCCGCTCGCCTGCGTGTCCGCCCGGCTGCAGGGTTCCCTCTGGGCGCGGGCAGCGGCCGGCTGCGCTCAGTTAGCCGCTGAGCCGGGGACACTGAGGCTGCGGAGGACAGGGATGCGGCCGAGGTATTCCGGGGAGTCGGGCCGGGGGGCCCCAGAGCGGTCGGGGTTCGGGGGCCGGGGCGGGGCGTGGGAAGAGCAGAGCCGCGCACGGGTTTTGTTCCCTGCTGACGCCGCCCCCTTTGTGTGCTCGCGCCAGTTCCCCCGGGGGGCGGACCCGCGAGTCCGCCCGGACCTGGTGGCGGAGCCTCCTCTGGGCTTGCAGGGGGCGGGGGTCGCAGCTTCGCTCAGGACTCGGCTTCCGGTCGTCGGAACCCGTGACCGCGGCGGCGGCGGCCCGCCCCTCGCAGTCGGGCGACAGGTGCCTGAAGGTGAACCGGGGTCCTGAGACCCGAAACTCAGTGCTCGGCGAACGGCACTGTCCACCCTTGGACCCGTCGAGGGAGGAGGAGGAGGAGGAAGGATCCGGGAGCCCGCGGTGGGCATTCTTGCGGGGGATTTGGCTTTTTTTTGTCTTATCCTTGCTCGCCGCCCCACTCCGTTCACAGTAATGTCTCGCTCAGGCTATCCAAGGTCACACGACCGGCCGGCCCGCCGATGGCCGGCGGAGCGAATCCAGAAGAACCTTGCTCTCCTGCCTCTTGCAGGACCAGGCCTTCCAGGTCACTGACCCGGGATAGTTGGGGCCTCTGGTAATAATGAAAGGCAGAAAAAGTGAAGGGAATTTTTTTTTTTTTTGAATGGGGGCTTCGTTTGTATCTGAGTTTGAAGGGAGGTGGGAACATTCAGATAGAAAGCTGTATTGCTGGCTTTTTGTGTTGCCCCCTCCCTTAAGAATTGCCTTCTTGAATATTCGAAGTCGGCATACGTGAGAGGTCTTCTGTGTGCCAAGTTTTCCGCTTGGGGCACAGAAGTGAACCTGGCACAGGGGCCTGGTGGGACTGAGCTGCGAGGGTGGAGGGAACCAGGGGAATTGTCTGGGGTTCAAATAAGTATTGTTCCAGAGGTGGGCCGGGAGGGTTAAGTGGAACCCAGGTCCCAAAAGGTTTTTGCTGTGCTTCCCTGTTCAGGAATTCAGGGTTTCTTGTAGGCCAGATGTGAAGTCACTGAACTGAGTAGGTTTGTGGTTTAAAGAAGTCACTGTGCTACCTGAAGGGTGGTGGAGAAAGGTGGACAAGATTAGTGGCCTCAGGACCAGTTAGGGAGGGTAAAGAGTAGGTTGGACCAGGGCAGTTAGGACTGGCTCTTCACTGAAACGCTGTCAGCAGAGTCCACTGAGTGTGGTTTCTACCCCCATTGATTTTAACGTGCTACTCACTGAGAAGGTTCAAGGCGCTCGTCATTGAGAATGTGCACAAGGTGATTGGTTTGTGTGCCGTATAAAAAGAGCTTGGTGTGCTCTGTGTTGTTCCATTGTCTCACTTTGAAATGATTGACTACATTTTGCAGGGTCCCCCAGCTAGGAATATTGGAGTAAGGTGGCTCCTATAGAACGTTACCCGGTGGACCCTTATTGAGATGTCTGTCATTCACGTACATGCTCTTCTGACTGGTCTTTTTAATTAGGCTGTTTCCCAGCAGATCTTTGGGGCTTTAGAGCAAGACAGGTGGAGGCTTCCTCTTAGGAAGAAGGCCCAGAGCCTTGATGCTGATGCCAGAGCCCACGTGTGAAGAGACAAGGGTTCTCTCTCATGGAGGGTGTGCTCTTGGGCACTGGAGTTCCTTTGCAGGTGTTTTTTCCAGACGTGGATAGAAGTGGCACCTTATGGACTGCTGCCTCATACAGGGTAAGAAAGGCCTGGGAAGATTTCAAAATGAGGATTGTCAATTGCCTGTTGTACAGAAGAGAAATTTTGACCATAGGTTTTCCTAGAGTATTCTTCTTAGTGTTTTTGTAATTGATTGATTTTAAAAACAGAGGAAAGGAGTGAGAGAGAGAGAGAAACATTGATTTGCTGTTCCACCAGTTCACGTGTTCATTGGCTGTTTCCTGTGTGTGCCCTGACTGGGGATAGAACCTGCAACCTGGGTGTATTGGGACGATGCTCTAAGCAACTGAGCTACCCGGCCAGGGTCTGGAGTATTTTCTTTAAACCATGTGGTCTCCTGCTGTACCCATGTGGCTACAAATAGGTAGCTGAATAAATTGGCTGGTGGTATAGACTTATTTGACGGGCACAAGTTTGAAAAGAAAGAATGTCTGCTAAAGGAAGTTATTAACTGATAATATCTTTCTGTTTTGGAATTGAAATCACAGTTCCTCGTGGTCTTAGGAAAGTGACCCGGTTGTCTGGGGAGTTACTCTAGTTTTGGGATGCACTCACACCTACTGGTGCACTGACTGTCTCTATCATGTACGTGCCTCACGGATCCAGCCTGCCGAGGAGTGGAGTAAGCTCTGTTTACATGTCCTGAAGCACAAGGGAGGTCATTCAGTTGTTCGGGGTCATACAAATAGTTAAATAACAGACCTATCCAGCTAGCATGAACCTCAGATTCCAGTGTGTCTTTTTTTTTTTTTGACTGGACTTTTTCCTTGGTGGGAAAACATGTGGCCAGTGTTTCTTGTAGCTTCTAGCAGTAAAAATAAAACTTGAAGAAGTGGGGAGTATTGCTTTTATTTTTGTGTTTCTTTTTCTTTGAAGTAACATTAACTCAAGAGAGGTCTGATTATAAAACTTCTCACGGAACAATATTCAGTGATTGTGTTGGATTCCTGAAGATTGTACTTAGTTTTTCCCAGGTGTCTCCCCTCTCTGCTCCATGGTCTTAGGTCTGGGCATTTCTGTCTCAGGCACCTCACCTCTTAGCCACACTGTTGCAGTTCTGCTGCAGAATTGAAATTCTCTTCCTTCCAAGCACCTTTTTGATGTTTTTGTTGAGTCTGGCCTCTTTCTCCCTCCAAGTTGAAAATTTCTCCAGTAGACCAAAGGTTTAGGGGAGGGGAGGGGAGGAGAGGGGAGGTTGGCTGTATAATATGAAGCTGTGGTGAGATCATTTGGGGACATTTTCATTGTTCTTGGGGTTTGGGGACCTGATAGGGTTTTTTTGTTTGTTTTTGTTTTGCTACCCTGTGAAGCCTTTCCACTTCCTTGGGCCCAGGTAAAGTTCTTCCTACTGCTTTCCTCTGCCTTTTCTGTCTATACAGTATTAACATTTTCTCTCGAGTAGGTGCTTGCTGGGAGCTTTGTACTTTACTCCCTGGGTAGATAGACTGTTGCTAGCATCTGGATCAGGGCCTCTGCTGCTGCTCTCTAACCCAGGTTGGGACCCCACTGCTAAGATCAGTGCCCCCCCCAGCCCCTTCATAGCCATCTGTAATTAGCCATCCCACTGCATCTGCTTGGGGGACTGGAAGGGAAAGACCAGCACTTCCAAATGCAAATAAGGGATTCCTCCTGTGGGGCACTGCTCTGCGGCTTTGTGCTTATAGGTGTAGGTCCCCTTATAGATCCAAGAATTTAATTTGTAAGCTTCTGGCCAGCCCCATGGCTGTGGTGGTTCACTCCACCCATCCTAGGTTCATGATTCAGTAGAAGCAGCTAAGCTTCCCAGCTGGCTTTTTCTATATATATATATATATATATTTTTTTTTGTATTTTTCCAAAGTTAGAAGCGGGGAGACAGAGGCAGAGAGAGTCCTGCGTTTACCTGACCAGGCATCAGGGGTGATGCTCTGCCCATCTGGGCTGTTGCTCCCTTGCAACTGGATTCTAGCGCCTGAGGCAGAGGCCATGGAGCCATCCTTGGTGCCCGGGCCAACTTTACTCCCAACGGAGCCTTGGCTGCGGGAGGGGAAGAGAGAGATAGAGAGAAAGGAGAAGGGGAAGGGTGGAGAAGCAGATGGGCACTTCTCCTGTGTGCTCTGACCGGGAATCGAACCCGGGACTTCCACACGCTGAGCCAACTCTATCACTGAGCCAGCTGGCCAGGGCCCAGTTGGCTTTTTCTTTAGCAGGTCCCATGCGTGGGTCCTATCCACACGGGCTCAGTATTGCTGCCTCCTTTGCGATTTATGGCTAACATGACCTTGACCCTGGGAAAGAATGGGCGGCTGTTGATGGTCTTAGCACCTGAGGTTGATTTGCCCCATGGCCTCTGGAGGTATGGGTCCTTAGGTTCCAGTATATTACCCTTATTCCTGCCCCACAGGAATTGCCTGTGTGTGTCACCAGCCCCCCAGACCTCAGGACACTATTCCTGAAAGAAAACTAAAATTGGGGGGTCAGGGAGGGGGAGAAGCCACCCAGCTTGGCTTCTGTGATGACCCAGTGAAATGCTTCTACAGAGTAGTTGTGGGACCAGGTAGTCAGCCTCTAACCTGCCAAAACTGGTTGGGTCTGGTGTCTTTTTTTTTTTTTTCCCCTCAAATATTAACATTTTATTTATTTATTTGTTTTACAGAGACAGAGTGGGATAGATAGGGACAGACAGACAGGAATGGAGAGAGATGAGAAGCATCAATCATCAGGGTTTTTTAAAAATTTTTATTGCCATTGCAACATCTTAGTTATTCATTGATTGTTTTTTCACATGTGCCTTGACTGCGGGCCTTCAGCAGACTGAGCCATCCCTTGCTGGAGCCAGCGACCTTGGGTCCAAGCTGACGAGCTTTTGCTTGAACCAGATGAGCTCGCGCTCAAGCTGGCGACCTCGGGGTCTCAAACCTGAGTCTTCCGCATCCCAGATAATGCTCTATCCACTGTGCCACCACCTGGTCAGGCTAGGGTCTGGTGTCTTAATGTCACCCCCAGTTGTGAAATCAATTACTGATAAAACCACATCAGACAGGGCTGTCAGAGAATTTAGGTGTCTACACAGACTGCAGGGGTTTTGATAAAAGGGTCAACCTAGTATTGCAGGGGGGTGGTATTCATAGTCCTGCACGTGGAGCTGTAGACATTTTTGAGAACAGCTACTTGCCTTTTTTATTTTATTTAAGTGAGAGGAGGGGAGACAAGAAGGACGTACTCCCACATGTGCCTTGAGGGGATCCAACTGGCAACTTCCTTTGGGATGTGACATCAACCAAGCTGTCCTCGGCACCTGAGGCCACTGCTCAGTGTCCCTCTGGAACCAGTGGAGCCATGGCTGCAGGCTGGGGAGAGAAGCAGATGGTTACTTCTCCTGTGTGCCCTGACCAGGAATGGAACCCGGGACATCTCCACACTGGGCCGATGCTCTACCACTGAGCCAGCCAGCCAGGGCCAAGAACAGCTGCTTTGAGAAGGAGCTCAGGTTGGCTAGGGCTGTGGCTGTGTTTGAGTCCTGATCTTTCCAGGACCCAGGGGAGGCCGAGGATCCTATTCCAGGCCACACCTTCCAGATGTTTCCGGGACTGTGTGCACTGCAGAGCGTTTCTAAGTACTTGACTAAACCTGTCTCTTGAGAATGTCTAGAAAAGGAGTATTAGGGGACGTTTATTTTTAGTTTTGCTGTGGTGGTAAAACATACACAACATCACATATACCCTTTGAACCACGCTCAGCTGGTCAGTGGCATTAAGTAAACTCACATTGTGTAACCATCAACGCCATTCATCTCCAGGGCTTTTCTACCTTCTCAGAGCCAACTCTGTATTCACTAACACAAATCCCTACCCCCCAGCCTCTGGCAGTCACCACTCTCTCTGTCTCTAGGTTTGATGGCTCGGGGAATTATGCCCTTTGTCCTTTTGTGTCTCCTTTTACTCAGCATAATGTCTTCAAGGTTCATCCATGTTGCAGCATGTATCATAAACTTCTTCATAAGGCTGAGTAATATTTTTATATTTATTGGTACTGATTTTTTTTTTTCATAGACTTTTTGGAAAGCAAAGGTTCATTCTCGTTCTTGACCCTTGCACCTGGAGGCCTGAACTACAGGAGAGAAAGAACATCTTCTCAGGTGTAGAGATGCTCTATTTTGTCTGTGGCCCAGCACCCTGAAGGCACACAGAGCCATCACGCCATGCCAGGGCAGCTGAAACAGACGCCACCACGCTTAGAAGTCCAAGGGCTAACTTCCCACACAGGCTACACAGGTGCCAAGCAATCTTGACTCTAAGGTCAAGGCTGAGCACTCCCTGTGCACGCCCCTGCAGGCACAAGGGCCCTTGCCCATGTCCCAGTCCCAGGGCAGCTGAGCAGTCCTCCACGAGTCCGAGAGAGCCGGCCAGGGAAACAGCATTATGCCAGCATGGAGAGAGTAGGAAGAAGCCCGAATCCCACGGAATCTCACCAAGGAAATGACCATGTGGGGTGACGGATCAGGCACTGACTAGCTCACATCTCCTCTCTTTAACATTAAATGTAGGATCATTCCCATGTTATTCTAAGTACTTCTATACATGGAATTTCAAAAGTAGGATTATAGAACATGTGTTAAAAAGGGACTCTGGCCTGACCAGGCGGTGGCGCAGTGGATAGAGCATTGGACTGGGATGTGGAGGACCCAGGTTCGAGACCCCGAGGTCGCCAGCTTGGGGGTCATCATCTGGTTTGAGCAAGGCTCACCAGCTTGAGCCCAAGGTGGCTGGCTCAAACAAGGGGTCACTCGGTCTGTTGTCACCCCCAGTCAAGGCACATAAAAAATCAATCAATGAACAACTAAGGAACCGCAACGAAGAATTGATGTTTCTCATCTCTCTCCCTTCCTGTCTGTCCCTCTCTCTGTCTTTGCCACCAAAAAAAAAAGGGTGGGGGACTCTGTTTTGTGTACTGTCCGAAAGTCATTGGCAGTGGACTAGTGTCCAGCACAACCTGCCATCTCAGGGTACTGGGCGTGAGCACTAAAACTAAAAGCTGCAGTAACTCCCCTGACCTGTGGTGGCGCAGTGGATAAGGCGTCACCTGGAATGCAGAGATCCTGATTCAAAACCTGGGACTTTCCTGGTCAAGGCACACACGAGAAGCAACTGAAATGATGCTTCCTTCCTTCCTTTTTTTTTTTTTTTTTTTTTCCAGGGAGAGAGAGTCAGAGAGAGGGATAGATAGGGACAGACAGACAGGAACAGAGAGAGGTGAGAAACATCAATCATCAGTTTTTCATTGCCGTTGCGACACCTTAGTTGTTCATTGATTGCTTTCTCACATGTGCCTTGACCGCGGGCCTTCAACAGGCCGAGCAACCCCTTGTTGGGGTCAGCGACCTTGGGTCTAAGCTGGCGAGCTCGAGCTCGGGTCTCGAACCTGGGTCTTCCTCATCCCAGTCCGACGCTCTTATCTACTGCGCCACCGCCTGGTCAGGCCCCCCACCTTTCTTTTTCTTTCTTTTTCTCTTTGTCTCTCTCTCCTCCTCTCTCTAAAATCAATAAATAAATCCAGAAAAATGTAATAAAATGTTGCAATAACTTTAATCTCAAAGCTTCTTAAAAGGAAATTTATGCCATGGTCACAGCAACAACCAGTATTTAAGAGAAACAGAACCCTCTGACATGTTACACATTGACTTCCGTGCCTCGGTCTCCTGTCTTTAATGAGGGAGGACGTCCCTTAGCCTGCAGTTGTCCTGTGGGACCGAGGTGCTGAATCAAGTGCCTGTTACGGTTCCAAGCACTCTGGAGGCACCTCACCAGCTGACTAATTCAGCAGCTGTCCAGAGGTGCTTCCTCTGGTTTAGGCACTGCTCCAGAAGGAGGGTGAACCTCGCAAACATGCACAGAGCACATAGCCAAGTGGAAGGACATCCAGTAAATTAAGTAATGACTGCGTCCTGTGCCCGAGAGCCCAGAGGCGGAGGCTCTCCTTACAAGTGTGAGCGGGGCGACCTCAGCCCCAGGAAGGACAGGAACCGGCCTTGCTGGCTCCTCACCCGGCAGTCACTTCTGCAGGAGCAGCGGCGGCCTCATTCTGTCTTCCCCTTTGGTGTGTGCAGCTCCACACACAGTAATAAGGTCTTTCCCAGCTTTCCCTTGTGACGCGAGGAAGTCACCAGCAGCAGCAGGCAAAGTTCCAGAGGCCTGACAGAAACACCAGAACCAAGAGCCTCACACCCGCTCAGTGATTTGCCAGCAAGGGCGTCCTTCCTTTTCCCTGCACAGGTCGCCTTATTCACTGCGCCACCACGGGTCAGGCGAGTTACTGCAGCTTTTAGTTTTAGTGCTCACGCCCAGTACCCTGAGATGGCAGGTTGTGCTGGACACTGGTCCACTGCCAATGACTTTTGGACAGTACACAAAACAGAGTCCCCCACCCTTTTTTTTTGGTGGCAAAGACAGAGAGAGGGACAGACAGGAAGGGAGAGAGATGAGAAACATCAATTCTTCGTTGCGGTTCCTTAGTTGTTCATTGATTGATTTTTCATGTGCCTTGACTGGGGGCGACAACAGACCGAGTGACCCCTTGTTTGAGCCAGCCACCTTGGGCTCAAGCTGGTGAGCCTTGCTCAAACCAGATGACCCCCAAGCTGGCGACCTCGGGGTCTCGAACCTGGGTCCTCCACATCCCAGTCCAACGCTCTATCCACTGCGCCACCGCCTGGTCAGGCCAGAGTCCCTTTTTAACACATGTTCTATAATCCTACTTTTGAAATTCCATGTATAGAAGTACTTAGAATAACATGGGAATGATCCTACATTTAATGTTAAAGAGAGGAGATGTGAGCTAGTCAGTGCCTGATCCGTCACCCCCACATGGTCATTTCCTTGGTGAGATTCCGTGGGATTCGGGCTTCTTCCTACTCTCTCCATGCTGGCATAATGCTGTTTCCCTGGCCGGCTCTCTCGGACTCGTGGAGGACTGCTCAGCTGCCCTGGGACTGGGACATGGGCAAGGGCCCTTGTGCCTGCAGGGGCGTGCACAGGGAGTGCTCAGCCTTGACCTTAGAGTCAAGATTGCTTGGCACCTGTGTAGCCTGTGTGGGAAGTTAGCCCTTGGACTTCTAGGCGTGGTGGCGTCTGTTTCAGCTGCCCTGGCATGGCGTGATGGCTCTGTGTGCCTGCATGGCACTGGGCCACTGTAACAGAGGTGTGAAATACAGTGACAGAGTCTGGCTCCAGTCTTAACACTTCTTGTCTCCTGCCAGCCCCAGTCTTCTGACTGTGAGGCATGTGGGCATAAACATATAACCACGTCCACGTATGTACATCGTGTACAGTTAACGTGAGTGTGTGTCAGCCTCCTGACAATAATAGGGCGAGGCCCTGGCCAGGTAGTTCATTTGGGCTAGAGTGTCGTCCAGTATGCCAAGTTACGGCTTTAATTTTTATCAGGGCACATAAAAGAATCAACCAATGGATGTATAATTAAGTGAACAACAAATTGATCTTTTTCTCTCTCAAACCAATAAAATAAAACATTTTTATAAAGCAACGGGATGAGAGTGGAACATTAAACCTATAAGCACACGGAAAGCACCAGCCTCTTCCGCGTGCCCCCGCTCCCCTGCCCTTTCTGTCAGCATCCTCTGTGCCTTCCACACTCTGCCATCACCTCTAAGGCACACAGCTGTGTTTTGTCTGGATTACCCTTTCCTTACCGGTCTGCGGTCTGACTTGTTCATCCTCCCGTGGCCCTCAGAGCGTACGGGAGAAATGATCTCTCTGAAGGCACATCTCAATGTGGCCTCTGTCTAAAATCCTTGATGGTCCCTCTCGGCGTGTGGGTGAGGAAGTGTGCCCGTGTTACCCTTGCCGTCCTGGGTTCTCTCTCCCGACACAATGTGGTACCTGTCTGGAGCATCTTCTGCCCTCTGTGTGCCCCACACACCTGCTCTGTGTCTTGAATAACTCCCTCACTCTGGGCCTTATCTTTGGGGTCACTTCCTCAAGGCCGCTTGGCCTGACCCTCAGTGCCATCTGTGCCTCTGCCTGCTTCGTCACCAGTGACCAGCTTCTGGGGTTGCTTGCTGGCCTCAGTCTCGCTGTGCCCTTGAGACCAGCCTTGTCTTGCTGGTTTCCAGGTTCTTCGAGCTTCGTTTCTGACTCTTCATTGTCTTTGTCAGCTCCTTTCTGTACCCGACTCCCCAGTCTCACATGTTCTGCCGTCTCTGCCTCTGGACCCGTTGACCCTCGACACCTGTTTCTTTTCTCCCTTCCCTACTTGAGTTTCATGAATGCATCTGGTTCCGGCAGTGTCTGTTTAGTGTGTGTTCTAGTGTCAGATGCCCCCACTTAAATCCAGGCTCTGGTGTGTACTAGCTATGGGCTTTGGGCGAGGTCCTTGACCCTGATCACCCTGAGGTCCCTTGCTTGTGAAATGGTGACTGTACAGAACCTGCCCCCTCGGGTGATGGTTGGGTGACAGACTGACAGACGGTGTTTGGAAAGTGTGGTGCTTTGCACACAGAAGGAACTTCTGAGTTGGGGCTGTTGTTAGTTTCATTATTATTCTGATGGCCTCTATCACCTGCATGACCCAGGAGCATTTTTAGTTGGCGAAGGTGACCTTTCCACAACCCCCAGCCTCTGTCCACACACTGCCCTTCCTTGTCTCAAACTGGTCTGCTGGGAATGCCCCCTTCTTCCCACTACATCTTCTGGTGAAGTCCAGCCCCTTGGTAGACTTCCCTAAGGCCAGCTTTCCAAATTTCTGTGCCCTCTGCCCTTGGGGCCTTGGGCATGGGCATGGGGGATGTGGAAGGGTGGGAAGATGGAGGAGGAGGAAACTCCCAGGGGAGCAGTCTCCCTGGGGCTGCTGGGTTGCAGGAAGCTGGTTTCAGAGGGCAGGGTGGGTGTGCAGGCTGTGGAATGGGGGCACCTCCAGCCCAGTCACAGGACACGTCTTTAACAGGCACGTTGCAAGTCTGAAAATTAACCACGGTGAAGGCAGGAGGCTTCCGGAACACTCTGTGCACGTGCACTGAATTGTTTCCCTTTGTGCATTAGACAGTTCTCTCCCTCCTGTTGGTGACGTTGTATCAGTTTTGAGAAATACCGTTGGGGTAGATGGTTTTTCTCCAAAAAAGCTACATTGTAGGTGTACAGCCAGATGTAAGACGCTTCTGGGCTCAGAAACATAAATGTGTTAAGACGTCGGGAATTTTGGCAGATCTGGGACTGGTCTTGTGAGTCCTTTGGGGCCCTTGCGGTGCCCCCTGCCTTCCATGCAGACCAGGTGCACCATCGACTTCATCCTGGCCGAACTCACCCTGAACCCCAGGCTAAGGGAAGGCTGCCAGTTGAGGTGACAGCTTTGGGAAGGATTTGACCCGTTTTTGAAAGAGAGCACACCAAGGCTCCAAGGAGCGGGCCAGCCTGAGGCCTGACAGCAAGTCTCTGAAGAGAGGGACATGGGTTCGAGCTTATCCCTCCCGAGTCTCAGGCAGAGCAGATAATGAGGTGCTGGGGAGCAGGTGTGCACAGCTCAGACCACCAGGTACTGGAGAACGGCTCAGCCGGCTGGCAGGACCTTGACAGGGGCTGCCTTCTCCAGCCTTTGTTCCATGTTCCTCTTGCACTTAGCTCGTGTCCCTCAGTCACAACACCCGGCTGCCTTCCTGCGCCCCCTTCTCCCAGGCCTGCAGCTGGTGGCCTTCTCAGGGCAGGAGACGTACTGATAAGTGAGCAAGGGGGGCACCAGCAGCGCACCTGCTCTAGGCTGGGTGGGGTGGAGCTGTGCAGTGGGCATGCTGACCCCTGAGGGGCTCTGTGGCAGCTGCATGCTGGCCCTGAAGTCCCCGCACCTGGTGAGGAAGGGCGAGGAAGCGGCAGAGAAGTTCAGTGCCTTGCCCAAGGTCACAGGGAGGGGTATGGAGGCTCCTGACTGCAAGGCCAGCTGGTCTCCACAGGCCATGCTTAGGAATGAGGGCCTGACGGGGGCCGGGCAAAGGCTGTGCTGGTCAGCTGTGTGTTTTAGAAAGATGGGTTGACCGGGTCAGGAGAGCACAGGTTGGGACTTCTGTTGGGGAGGTAGCCTCTGGGGCAATGCCTTTAGCACTGCCTGGGAACTTGTTAGAAGTGCATGTTGGTGCAGTGGATAGAGCATTGTTCTGCAGTAGAGAGGTCACCCGTTCAATTCAGGGGTCACCAGCTAAACCCCTGAGGTCGCTGGTTTGAGCCTCGGTCAGGGCACAGATGAGAAACAGTCAGTGGCACAACTACATGGAACAAGGAGTTGATGCTTTTCTCTTCTCCCCCTCTTCCTCTTTCTCAAAAGAAATGAGAAAGAAATGCAGAATTGTAAACCCTGCCCCAGACCTGCTGAGTCAAGTAAACCTGATCCCTGTTCAAGTTTGACAACCACTGTCCTGATCCAAACCACTGTCACCTAGGAGTGGTGACCACAGAGCCTCCTCCTGTCTGTGACTCCCAACCCAGGACTGCATGGTTTTGCTTCTCGTTTGCTCCCTTGCCCACTGCCTCCCTGATACCCAATGGGCCGTGGCTAGCTGCCACCTCCCAGTGAGACCCACGGCCCCTCATTCTCCAGCAGCCTCTGCACCTTCTTTCTCTGCCCTTTTTGGAACCTCCTGCTCAGCCGTCCCATCCACGCTCTTGTCCTTCACCATTTACCCAGTGCCAGGGACAGGAGTCTCAGCTGGGCACAGAGGGTCCATCAGAGTGGTTGGCTCTCGTCTCCACAGCTAGACACTCAGCTCCTCTAGAAGATGACAGTGATGTCGTGGGAAGAGCCAGGACTCTGGGCCCCCTTCAGCCTGTGAAGCTCTGTCGCTTCCCATGGAGAGGAGTTGACAGGGTCACATGTGGTAGCTTGATTCTCTTCTCTTTTTCCCAGAAGCTGTCCTAAGGGTTTCAACAGCCAGGACAGAGGGCAGGATCACGGGCTTTGAGGTCAGTGGTCCTGTGTTCTATAAGAGGAATGTGGGGTTAAGCACATGTTGCCTCATCTTGAGCAAAGCCCCGCCAGCAGAAAGGACTGGTGACTGGTGGAATAGAGCATGGTTTAAAGTGCAGGTGGCAGCATTTGTCAACTTGATACCTTTGGTTTTTCAGGATTTGAAGGTACGAGAAGTCTCTGGTCCCGGATGCCCATGCTAGCGAGAGCATGAGCAAGCAGTGGGCGTGAGCGATTGAGGACGTTAGATACCCTGCCAACCTTGGTTCCGGTCACATTCTTCCCTACAGGCCGCAGCCAAAGAGCACCATGAGTACGGTGAGTTTTATCAACTCAGAAGTTTTATTTCCAAGGCTAAGCAGCTACCATACTCTGCATGACACATTAAGGTGCTTCTGTGTAACCCCAGGTCAGGGCCTTTGGGGGTTAGAGCAGCATACTTGTCTGAGTCAGGGCAGGTGTGTGGGTGGTGTGCTGGAGGAAGGCTGTGTCGGTGTCCTAGATTGTTAGGGCTCTGGCTTCTGTAATCATCCACATTCCAGTTTTCCGTCTTCCTGCCACTGTCTTCTCCACGTGTAGTTTGGGCCCACTGTGAACGCAGCGGGAGGAGTCTGCAGTGAGTTCTCTTAGCCTCATTGACCAGAGTCGGCGCATCGTTGTAACTGCTGTTGCGAGCTTCCGTCAGGTTGCTGAGGCAGCGCTGCTTTGGTGTAGCCCGGGTTGCAGGAGCCCCTTGAACTCCAGGGAAGGATGCTTGAAGGTCCCTCTCCCTGTTTACTGTGTACCAGCATGGTTGCTCTCCTGATCTGTATTCAGAGCAGCTGTTTTCTAAGACCAGGTGTGAGACAGCCTCTTTTGCTCTGCAAGTTCAGGGGTACTATGAATGGTGGCGGGAGGTACGGCAGGATGCGGTTGAACAAGCGGCTCCCAGCATGACCAGTAGTAGAAAGCCTTCAGTTTTGTTCATTGCCCTCACCCCTCCCCGGTCCATCCACCTGGACCACTTCAGGCCCATACCTACATAGGACGACCTTTATTTCCGTGGACCTACCCTTAAATACACACGATCTCCTACCTGTCCCTTGTCCGAGGATTGCTGCTGCAGCTCACCCGTGGGGAAGGAGATGTCCTAAGCCTGGTACCTCTCCTATGAAGCCCCCTCCCTGCTCAGGCGGGATCTGGGCAAGCAGTAGTGGAGGCTTTTATGAGAATGTGTAAAGGAGCCTGGCCAGGGGTTGCATAGTGGATAGAGCATCAACATAGGATGCCGAGGTCCCTGGTTCAAAACCCTGGGGTTGCCAGCTGGAGCATGGGGTCACTGGCTTGTCAGGTTGAGCATGGTATCATCAGCATGATCCCAAGGTCACTGGCTTGAGCAAGGGGTTACTGGCTCAGCTTGAGCCCACGGGCAAGGCACATATGAGGAGCAATCAATGAACAACTAAAGTGCTGCAACTACAGGTTGATGCTTCTCATTTCTCCATCTCTTTCTCTAAAAAAAAAGATGAAGAAGTTGGTTAAAACGTTCTCAAAATGTAAATAACTTTGTTATTCACCTCAAAATGCAATAGTGATGGGATGGCGTGGACCCTAGCAGTCTTTGCCAGCAGGAAGGGGAGAGCAGTGACGATTGACATAGCAGAGGAGGGCGATTGTGCAAGGATTTAGGCAAATATTCTGCAGTTCCTCGAGTGGGCCCTGACCTAACTGGGAGAGTGCAGGTGGAGGAGGAGGGCCCCCTGGTCGGCTGTGGGGGGGAGGGTGGTCCTCATGACCAGTTCGAGTAGGTTCCTGCAAGCTGTAAGAACTGGCCAGGTGGCCTGACCAGGCGGTGGCGCAGTGGATAGAGCGTTGGACTGGGATGCGGAAGACCCAGGTTCAGGACCCCAAGGTTGCCAGCTTCAGCGCGGGCCCATCTGGCTTGAGCAAAAGCTCATCAGCTTGGACCCAAGGTCGCTGGCTCCAGCAAGGGGTTGCTCGGTCTGCTGAAGGCCCGCGGTCAAGGCACATGTGAGAAAGCAATAAATGAACAACTATGGTGTCGCAATGGCAACAAAAAACTGATGATTGATGCTTCTCATCTCTCTCTGTTCCTGTCTGCTTGTCCCTATCTATCCCTCTCTCTGACTCTCTGTCCCTGTAAAAAAAAAAAAAGAACTGGCCAGGTGAATATGGGAAGGAATAGGTAGTTCAGACTAGGCGCAGGCCAGGAGAGCATCCAGGAAGGGGGCTTGCTGTGGGATTGGTGGGGAGGGGAGTATTGGGGACCTGCGATTACAGTGCCCACGAGGAGGTGGTCAGGTGTAGCCCCGGGACTTTAGCTGGGGCCTGTGGCTGCTGCTTCACTCCCTCCATGGGGATCAGAAACCACACAGGCAGCTGTGGTGGGGCCTGAGGGATCTGTTCAGCAGTGTCTACAGAGAAGGATTTGGTCCTTTTCGAAGGAAGGAAGATACAAGGACACCATTAAAGAAAATGGGGTGAAAGTTAAGGAGCCCTCGGTGATCTGGAGGCAGCTAGGGAACCCGTAAACAGCAGCCTTACTGGGAAAGAGAGTGGGCCCCCCGGGCAGGGCCACACCTCACCAGAGATTGAACTGCTTTCGCTTCCTCTGGGCCCCTGAGGATGGTCCCTGCCCCTTGATCAATGGGTAGTTGCTAAACCCAGCTTCTCAAGCTGCCATGTGATACACAGTAGCTGTCCCGAGGCAGAATCAGGATTCTCTGTTGCCTAATGGGGACTGGGCTGGGGTGTGGTAGATGCTCTGGAATCTTGTGCAGGTCTCCCCAGTCGTGTCCGGTCCTCCCAGAGTCCCCAGGGACAGAATGCCCAGTATGGCACGTAAGAAGGTAGGTGGTAATGGCCCTTTTCACGACTGTCCTATCGAGTCTACAGCAGCTCTGTGTAGCTGCTGCTGTTGAGGAAGCTTAGACTCAGCAGTTACGGAGTGGCCCCATCAGCCGTGGGGAAGCGCAGCGGGTCACAGCAGGTCCGGCCTGAGCGTGGCAGGACAGGGCAGGTGAGACAGGGTGCAGGGGCTGGCCGTATAGGAATAGAATAACAAGGTGACGGGCTCGGTTGGGAGGTTCTGTCACTTAGGATGACAGCAGGGGGCACACTCTGACTTGCTCCTCAGGGCTGGCCCAGTTGGAGATGCTGGGGTGACTCACGGATGGAGAAGAAAGTCGGGCAGAGTCGGGGCTGCAGAGGCCCGGATCTCAGGCAGCCCTGGGAACGGGCTTAGAAACTCCGGTCCTTTATGCTGTGAGGGGGTGATTGTTCGCACATTGGATGGACCTGCTTCCCACTGGGGAGAGAGGGGGAACTGGAGGCCTTTGGGCTGAAAACAGGAAGGGCTCAGCGAAGCCACACACATTCATGACAACTAGGTCTGTCACTGCACAAGAAGGGCCGGACCACAGGCTCAAGTAGGGTCCTGTGCTTCTGACAGACGAGGACTACTTGATAGAATTTGTGTTCGCTGTGTGCTTTGGGCGGTTTCTCTATACAGTTTGTCTTGGATAAATTCTGTCAGTCAGGAGCTCATGTGACTGTTTGTTGTACTCCGGATTCCTTCAGAGAAAGCGGCGAGGAGCAGCAGTAAATTCTAGACAAGCCCAGAAGCGAGCTCGGGAAGCAGCTCCCACCCCTGAGGTAGCCTTGGAAACAGAACCCATAGAACTCGTGGAAAGCGGTAAGATCCCCAGGGACACGGTGACCAAGGGTGACGGCATGGTGGAGCACGCGTGGGCATGGATGACCATGCCTGCTGGAGCCAACTGGTGTCCAGTTACCAGCCCTGGGGCTGGGTTTTCTTGTCTGAAGCATGACAGTAGCATACCTGCTGGAGAGTCGTCCTGTGAGTGAAGCGAGTCAGTGGGGTGGAACACACTGGATGGGGGTGACGTGGATCAGCATCTTCCTGTTTCTCTTCTTCTTTTTACCCAGATGACTGCCCAGCCCCTAAAGTAGAACCCTGCCTCCAGCCCTGTCCCTTCCATCTGTTCTCTAAATCGTGGGAGTCCTTATCTTCAGAGCTGGTCCTGTCTCTGTCCCATTCACCCTCCAGTGTCTGCCCAGTGGCCTCAGGATAAAGTCCACATTCCTCATCGTGGCTTATAAAGTCCTGCAGGACATGTGCCCCACCTGGCTCTCAGCCTCGTTTTGTATTCTGTACTTGTGCCTGCTGGGCAATCTGGATCAGTGTTTCTGTGATATACATACGGTCTCAGACTCACCTCTGTCCCAACTTACACCAGGGTGCTCAATACGTCGATCGCGATCTACTGGTCGATCGCGAAGGAAGTGTGGGTAGATCGCCTGACATTAAAAAGACATTTGTCTTTTGATTGGCATACAGGGTAGCCAATCTGACATCTGAACTTTTGACACCCTACGCATGCGCGTTAAACCGCGCTAACTTGTTCAGTTACATTGCTGCGTAGTTAGCCCTCAATTTATTTAAACTAAATACAACAAAGGGTATAAAAATGAGTGCCGTAGCTGGTCCCAGTAAGAAGCCTAAAACCTACCACTTTCATACAGAATGGGAGGGGATTGTTTTCACTATGTCATATTCTAAGTGCGTTTGCCTCATCTGTCTGTGTGCCATTGCTATTCCAAAGAAGGGAAATGTGGAGCGGCTTTTTCGGACTGCTCATAAAAACTATGACATTGACTTTCCTCCGAAAAGAGAGCTGAGGAGGAGAAAGGTGAAAGAAGATTACACAATATTAAATAGTAATAATAGTAACAAATAATGATAATATAGAAGAAATAGATTTATGTTTTGCATTTTTATTGTAGGTAGATCATTTTGACTTGGTCATCTTATAAGTAGCTCGCAAGCTGACAAAGTGTGGGCGCCCCTGATAAATGGAGCAGAGCTGCCCCTTTGGTGCCCGAGGACCTCTGTGGATCTGACATGGCCACTCACTCAGCAGGGTGGACCACTCAGCCTTGTGGGAATGTGCAGTGGGCCTACCTATGCCATCTGAAAGCATATCTCCAGTTTGTGTGGCCTTGTGAACAACTCAGCTTTCCTTTTTTCTCTCTCTATTTTATTTTATTGATTTTAGAAAGAAGAGGGAGGGAGAAGCGGGGGCAGGAAGCATCATCTCAGTTGCTTCCAGTATGTGTCTTGATCAGGCAAGCCCAGGGTTTTGAACCAGCAACCTCAGCATCCCAGGTCGATGCTTTATCCACTGCACCACCACAGTTCAGGCTTTTCTCATTTTCATTAAGACTGAAAACTTCCCCCAAAAGGCAAGTGTGTGGCCAGAGCTTCCTGTGTTGAAGAGAGTTTGGTATAGGCAAATGCCAGGCTGGATTTTCTCTACTTCCCACTCAGGAAAGTTGCCAGTAACCTAAATTGAGTCCCTTCACACTGCATGTATTAAGATGGGTTTTATAACTGATGCATGAAAACTGACTTTAAAGAGAGTAACTTGCTTGGCCAGCGGTGGCACAGTGGATAGAGTGTCGAATTGGGACGCTGAGGTTTCACGTTTGAAACCAGTATGTCACCGGCTTGAGCGCGGGGTTGCTGGCTTGAGTGTGGGATCATGAACATGATCTCAAGGTCGCTGGCTTCACCAAGGGGTCACTGGCTTGGCTGGAGCCCTGTAGTCAAGGCACATATGAGAAGCAATCAACAAACAACTAAGGTGCTGCAACTATGAGTTGATGCTTCTCATCTCTCTCTCCTACTTTTCTCTTTCTCTCACTAATAAAAGAGAGACAGAACTTGTCTGAGATACATTTCATGGGCCCTTCAGAATAGTGGGGTTCTTGGTACTGGTGTGTGTTTCACCCCGTACTGTGAATCCCAAAAACCTGGAGGCTGAGACCCTGGCCCAGCAACCCTATTTCAGCATCCTGCCCTTCTGGGAGGCTGGTCCAGGGGCTGCTCCTGGGGGCCCTGGCGAGATGGGGACTTGCCTGGGGAAAGAGTAGCACTTCTCACCCCACAGGTGGTCTCACCCCACCTGTGTACAGGGGTGCCAGAACGGGCCTCCCGTGGGAGTGTTGGTAGTTGTAAGAACCAAACACTGTCTACCAGAACGAAAATGGTTCTGTAGATTATAGTGTATCAGTATCGGGTCTTTTTTCAAAGTAACAAGGTTATTTCAGCCTGACTGGTGGTGGCGCAGTGGATAGAGCATCTGCCTGGGACCTTAAAATCCCAGGTTTGAAACCTCCAGGCTACTGGCTTAAGTGTGGGGCTCACCTGGCTTAAGCTCAGGACCACCGGCTTGATTGTGGGGTCATCGACATGATTCTGTGGTTGCTGGCTTGAGCCCAAGGTCACTAGCTTGAGCAAGGGGTCACTGGCTCAGCCATAGAGCCTCCTCCTTACCCCCTCCATCAAGGCCCATCTGAGAAGCAACCAGTGAACAATTAGTGACACAACTACAAGTTGATGCCTCTCATCTCTCCCTTCCTGTTTCTTTCTAGCTAAAAAAAAAAAATAGCAAGGTGATTTTGTATGACTTACATTGGACGTCTCTGATCTAGTGTGGTTTTTATTCCTGTAAAACTTTTAATATAATAAAACAATTGTGAATATGTTAAATAGTCACTACTACAAAAATATTTAGCAAACACCATTTCCAAAAGTTCTCCCCTTGTTTTTTTTAATGTTCGTAACTGTAGAAGAAAGTGGGTGAGTCCTCTTCCAACTTCTAGAACTGGAGTTCTTAGCCTTTACACGGGACACATGTGCAGGAACTGTTGGGCACACACTGTTCCCTGCTCTGTCCTGTGCTCGGGTAGACACTGCAGAACCCCGAGGTTTGAAGGCAAGCTGCTGGCCTGCCCATTTGGGCGTGTTGGGTTCCTAGTGGCCCATTAAAACCTAATTGTTCTGTCTGACCTGTGGTGACCTGGAACACTGAGGTTGTCGGTTTAAAACCCCAGGCTTGGCCTGACCAGGCGGTGGCGCAGTGGATAGAGCGTCGGACTGGGACGCGGAGGACCCAGGTTGGAGACCCCAAGGTCACTGCCTTGAGCGTGGGCTCATAGACACAATCCTAGGGTCGCTGGCTTGAGCAAGAGGTCACTCAGTCAGGTGTAGCCCCCCTTTCCCCCCAGGTCAAGGCATACACGAGAAAGCAATCAATGAACAACTAAGGAACCACGATGAAGAATTGATGTTTCTCATCTCTCTCCCTTCCTGTCTGTCTGACTCTCTGTCTCTGCCACAAAAAAATAAAAATAGAAAAGAAACCCAGGTTTGCCCGGTCAAGGTACAAAGGAGAAGCAACTACTGTGAGTTGATGCTTCTGTCTCTTGTCCCCCACCCCTTTCTCCTCTCTCTAAAATTAATCTTTTTTAAAAAAAAAACCAGAAAAACATTGTTGAAACTGCAGAACTAAGGATGACTTGAGCCCTAGCCAGATAGCTTAATTAGAACATTGTCCTGAAGAGCAGAGGTTGCTGGTTTGATCCCAGTCAGGACACCTACAGGAGCAGCTCGATGCTCCTGTCTGCCTCCCTAAGAATGACTTGAGATTTGTGTGTAAGTGGCAGCCTCCTGCTTCTGCTGCTGGGGGAGGCAGGGATTTCAGGCCCATCCCAGCCCGAGAGAGAGGCCTGGGCGGAGCATGCCACGCTGCTTCCCTTAGGTCACCGCCTCTGCACATGGAGCAGGCGAGGGCACAGAGTCTGTTCGTGTGGCCCTGTGAGGCCGCGGGGTCAGAGGTGTGCATGTGCTCAGACAGCCCCTTCCTCAGTGCGGGCTCGGCACAGTTCTGCAAGGGCAGCGACTGGTTGTCACCCGACGGGCAGGGCAGGTCCTAATGCTCTTTGCATTCTGTCCTTCAGGAGGGCTTTGCTGGAAGCCTGAGCTCTGTTGTCATCTTATTAATGAAGTTAGCATGTATGCTTTTCTTCTCCTAATGTTTGTTAAAATGCTTTATTTTGAAGCGGGAGATGAAATTGTGGACCTCACCTGTGAATCTCTGGAGCCCGTGGTCGTGGACCTGACGCACAACGACTCCGTCGTGGTAAGCCTTGAGCTCTCTCGACGGGGCCCCTGGCCCGCGTTGAGGTCTAGTGGCCTTGATCACAGTTCAGGTTTGTGCTGATGAAACTCCTGTACTCAGTGATGATCCCAAGAGGTGTTTCAGGGGATTCGCTTGTGGCTTTGTTTTCTGTGAACGTGAAGCCTGCATGCCCCTGACCCTTCCTCAGTGGGCACAGAAGCCCTTAGTAGTGAAATCCGAGGGGCCCTTCTCTCTTTAGTCCCTAGCTCTACACTTGGCATCAGTGGTGGGACCCAGAGCAAGTGACTCATCCTTGCTCCCTTGGTTCATAGAAAGACCTGCAGTCTCAGTCAGTAGGGTGCTGTGAGGACTAAAAGAGATGCTGGCCTTGAGCACTTGGCACCTGCAGTGGTGCCTAGAGATGCCAGTGTACACCTCCTGGCCTGGCTGGTGGGTGGGACTGCATGCCCAGCAAAGCCAATTCCTGGAGGAGAAGCTGCCTCGAAGGATACAGGTGCCCCATGTCACCACCGGGGGCCTCGGTTGTGTTGTGATTCCAGGGAGGGCAGAGCCTAGGGGGCTGCAGGTGCCCCCTTTCTGTGGCACCAGGTATGGACTGGCAGGGAGTGTGCCCCTCAAGGGAGGAGCCCTGGGCTGGTCAGGGTGGGGGGCTGGCCACCCCACAGAGCCCGTTCTAAGGCAGCCTGCATATCTCCAGGACACCTCCCTGGCACCTTTGCACACAGAGAGCAGTTTGTGGAGACAGTGACATTTGATGGCATCGAGCAGGTGGGTGGCAGGTAGTGTGGGGCGTGTAGCCAGGTCTCCCCTTGGGGCCCACTGGTCTGGGATTACCCTGTGTCAGTTTAAGAACTTCCAAATAGGACTGTTCTGAGAGACATCAAGATTTCTTTAAAAGCAAAGGATGGAGGCCTGACCAGGTGGTGGCGCAGTGGATAGAGCGTCGGACTGGGATGCGGAAGACCCAGGTTTGAGACCCCGAGCTCGCCAGCTTGAGCGCGGGCCCATCTGGCTTGAGCAAAAGCTCATCAGCTTGGACCCAAGGTCGCTGGCTCCAGCAAGGGGTGGCTCGGTCTGCTGAAGGCCCGCGGTCAAGGCACATGTGAGAAAGCAATCAATGAGCAACTATGGTGTTAAAATGGCAATGAAAAACTAATGATTGATGCTTCTCATTTCTCTCTGTTCCTGTCTGTCCCTATCTATCTTTCTCTCTGACTCTCTCTGTCCCTGTAGAAAAATAAATAATTTAGAAACAAAGCAAAGGGTGAGGATGGGACTGTCCTGACAGACTCGGAGTTAGGCTCTGGCTGGGTTTGAAAGAACTGGGCCGTCCTATTGTGTGCCCATGCCTGTGCTGTCCCAACCCCGTGCACCATCCCAAAGCATAGGCAGCAGCCCCACCGAGCTGTCAGGTTGCCCCAGCACGTCAGAGGGGTACTCAGGTCGCTGGCTCCTGGAGAGGGGTGACATTTCCCAGAGACAGGCCGGGGCTTCGGGAGTAAATCAGAGCGAGTGTGGCTGGAACTGGTTTATGTCCGGGCCTGGTCAGTGTTCAGACGTCCACATGTCATACAGGTTGGCTGCTAGTCCCTGTGGCCCTGTGGGGTCCCAGAAAGGTAGCTGAATTTGGCATCTGGGCTGAAACCTGCAGCCTCATTGCTAACTGACATTTAAAATGGTTCCGAGTTCTTAGTCTCCTGTACCCCATGTGCTGAGCCCTGGGGTACAGCCAGGGTTCTGCTCACAGTACCCCACTTTCTGCCTCCAGGACATAGTGACTCTCCTGTTGGTGATAAACCTCTTCCTGGTGTCCTGGGGACTGGCTATCTTTAAGCCCAGCCACTACATACTGGGTCCAGCGTGGCTTCAGAAACTTGACCCAGACTCTCTCCTGCCTCTGGGTACCTGCAACCCAGTGGTGAGGAGGAACTGAGATGCAGTGAGACTGCGCCTCTCTGCTCTGGTGCTTTCCTGCAACGCCATCTTGTACTTCCGACATTGCGTGCCCCAAAAAGGCCATCCGTCACTGCTGGGTGCCCGGCTGTGTTTTTCTTGGATTTTTTACCAGATTGTCCTGTTTTCCAAAGAGGTTGTACCAGTGTGTGTTTACACAGGGGTTGAAGGTTCTCATGACTAACCCGTGGTAGTTTTAGTTTGTTTTTCTGATTACTGTTGGGATTGAACACCTTTTCGTGTTTTTTGTTTTGTTTTGTTTGTTTGTATTTTACCGAAGTTAGAAGCAGGGAGACAGAGAGACAGACTCCCACATGCGCCCAACCGGAATCCACCCGGCATGCCCACCAGGGGGCGATGCTCTGCCCATCTGGGTCCTTGCTCCATTGCAGCCAGAGCCATTTTAGCACCTGAGGCAGAGGCCATGGAGCCGTCCTCAGTGCCCGGGGCCAGGTTTGTTCCCTTGGAGCCTTGGCTGCGGGAGGAGAAGAGAGAGCTAGAGAGAAAGGAAAGGGGGAAGGGTGGAGAAGCAGATGGGCACTTCCCCTGCGTGCCCTGACCAGGAATCGAACCCGGGACATGCACACACCGGTTGACACTCTACTGCTGAGCCAACCAGCCAGGACCTTCGTTTTTATTGATGGTTTATTTTCCTCTTCAGTGAAGTGTCTTGAATTATTTTTAAGGTTTTTTACATGTTGTGTATAGAACTTCTAAAATAGCTGAAGGAGTTAAAGTAGAACAAAGCATCCCCTCTTTTTTTTTTTTTAAGAATGAGGTGTTTTTTTCCTACTCATCTGTGTTCTTTCTTAGTCCTGTTTTTCAGAATTTCTTTTGTAAGTTCTAAATATGAGGCTGCCATTTGTTGTTCTGTACCTTCTACTCAGAGTTGATTTTCTTCTTTTCGCTTATGCACAGAGGTTATCGATTTGTTGGAGAAAAGTTTGTATTGTATAAATATGTTTCCATGCTTCGAAAGCTTTACAATTTTGTCTCACATTTACGTATATAATCCATGTGAATTGACTTGTGTGTGGTTCAAGATGGGGTCTTTAATTCCTCTTGTTAAAATTTATAATGTGCTCTCTGGTGGTTTTGCCGGTCTAGGTACATACTATTTTAGGTTGCTGTTGAAAATGGTGTTTTAAAGTTTTCTTTTTTTATCTGAATGAAAATTATGACATTCTTGTCTCATTCCAAATCTGAAAGAACCCTTTCAAAGTTGCACCATTAATAAGATCTCCGCTGTAGGGTGAGTGTTTATGTCCTTTATCTGATTGGAGAAATTCCTCTTCCTTTCTTTTTTTGGCTGCAAGTTTCACCTGGGGAATCAGTGTTGAATTTTAACAACTCTATCTAATGGTAATTTTTCCTTTTCTTGTGTTGAAGTGGAGAATTACCGGATCTCCCTGTGTATAAGACGCTACAATGTATAAGATGTGCCTTAAGTTTGGGGCCCAAAATTTGAAGAAAAAGAAAAGTATTACATCAAGTTATTGAACTCAAGTTTTATTCACTATAAAATTTATACAGTTCCTCATCACTGTCAAAACTCCCATCCATTAGCTTGTCCTCATCTGTATCTGATGACGAATCATTGTCTTCATATTGCCTCGTCCTCAGTTCCTTCTGTGGCATTTGAAATGCCACCACCACTGTATAAGACGCACCCAGTTTGTAGGCCCCAACTATTTTGAGAAGGGGTGCATCTTATACATGGGGAAATACGGTACGCTGGTTTCTAGTCTTTAAACCAGTTCAACATTGTGATTATGCTGTTACCTTCTTATATATTGTTGGATTCAGTTTGCTAATATTTTATACCATGTTGTTTTTGCATCTGTTTTTATGAAGTAACATTTGTTAGTCTGTAATTTTTCTTTTGCACATTCCTTAATGAGTTTGGTATCAAAACATTGGTATCTTTATTTCTTTTTTAATTTTTTATTTATTGCTATATTTAGAGAGAGAGGAAGGCAGGCGGGGTTGGGGGGGAGAGGAACATTGATTCAGTTTTCCTCTCATGCCATCATTCTTGTATGTGCTCTGACTGGGGGGGGGGGGACGTACGACGTCAGCCTGTCAGGACAACGCTCTGACCACCTGAGCTGCCCCGCCAGGGCGAGTGTGGGAATCTTCATAAAGTGAGTTAGGCCCCCTTTTCTTCTGTTCTCCAAAAGAGGTCACAGATTGGAATTATTTCTTCCTTAAGTGTTCGGTAGAACTCTACAGTGACAGCACCTTAACCCAAAGATTTAATGAGTTTTGGTATTTATACTTTTTAGAAATTTGTCAATTTTGTCTAAAATTTTTACTTTTATTGACAATTTTGTTCATAGAAAAATAATTGTGTCCTTTGTTCTGTGGTATCTGTAGTGATGTCTCCTTTTTATTTCTGATACTGGTTATTTGTGTTTTCTGTCTTTTTAGATTAGTATCACCAGAGCTTTATTAGATCTTTCAGAGAATCAACTTTTAGCTTTATGGATCCTTTTCTCTTGTAAGTTTGCTTTTGTTCATTGATTGTTTTTGTTTGGGTTTATTTTGCTTTTTTTCTAACCTAATAAATTTTGATCATTTCTTTTCCAGTAAATGCATTTAAGGTTATATTTTCTTTAGCTATATTTTACAAATTTTGTTATTGGTATTTTACATTCAATTCAATGTACTTATCAAATTTGTATTTTTTTTTTTTTTTAAATTTTTTTTTAATTTCTTTTTATTTTATTCATTTTAGAGAGGAGAGAGAGAGAAAGAGAAAGAGAGAAAGGGGGGAGGAGCTGGAAGCATCAACTCCCATATGTGCCTTGACCAGACCAGTGCAGGGTTTTGAACTGGCGACCTCAGTGTTCCCAGGTCGACGCTTTATCCACTGCGCCACCACAGGTCAGGCTCAAATTTGTATTTTTTTAACTTTCAAACATTGGGAGTTTCTTTTTCTCTTTTTTTTTTTACCCATTCTTTACATTGTTGGTCAGCAAGGACATTCTGCCTGTCAGCCCCTGGCCATTGGCTGAGATTACTGGATGTCTGTCGGCACCAGGTGACCTGCCCCATGGCACCTGCCTGCGCTTTGGTTTCTCTGTGAGGCTTTTAAAACTAGGTTTCAATTTTTTGAGAATCAGTGGTGCTTTTATTTATTTCTTTTGTCTAGGTTATTTTATTCCCTTTACTTTTAACCCTAATACCTTTGTTTTGATTCCTCTTTCATTTTAAACCATGTCTCGTTTGTTACTTTTAGTGGGAGGACTGATGGAAACACTAGCCTGCCATTTATTGGAAGTCTGCTGTGCTGTGCCCACATGGGTTCAGGCTGACACACCGAGTCCACTCTAGTTGTCCTGAAGCAGAAACATTTTGCCTGTGGGAGCAGGTGCTTCGCGTGGAAGGGCAGGAGGAACAGGCCAGCACCTCGGTCGGCCTTGACCCGGCATGGGAGCTGCCGGCCCTGGGCAGCTAAGGAGAGGGCAGCGGGCTCTCCTGGAGGAGAGCTCCCGTGCGCGGGGCAGCGCGTCTCCGGCTCATCCCGTACACACCTGACTGGGGACTTAGAGGTGTCACCTGGGTGGAAACTACTGTAGCAAAATGAGTCTGGCTGTAAGTTGTGAGTGTTCAGGCAGGGGCTTGTCAAGTTCTCAGTGGCTCTCTGTAGGCCTCCAGAACACAACTGCATCGCGTCAGTCCTTGGTGTCCCTGCACGCCTGCTTTGTTTCTTCGGTTAGTTGTTTTTAAGAATGTATGCAGCCCTAGCAGTTTTTAGCTCAGTCGTAAGCATCATCCCAAAATGACAAGGTTGTGAGTTCAAACCCCAGTGAGGGCACATACAGAAACGGCTTGATGTTCCTGTTTCTCTTTCTGCCTGCCTCTATCAAAAATGAAGAAATAAAAAATAAATGTATTCATGCCTGACCTGTGGTGGCGCAGTGGATTAAAGCCTCGACCTGCAACTCTGAGGTCGCTGGTTTGAAACCCTGGGCTTGCCTGGTCAAGGCACATATGGGAGTTGATGCTTCCTGCTCCTCTCCACCTTCTCTCTCTCTCTCTCTCTCTCTCTCTCTCTCTCTCTCTCTCTCTCCCCTCTCTGAAATGAATAAGTAATAAAAAAAATAATTTAAAAAAAATAAATGTGTTCAGCACTGTGCTCCCTCCATTCAGGCCCCAACCCTGGGAGCAGGCCAGGTGGAGTCAGATTCTTGTCGTTGACAAGCATGTGGAGCTGGTTCTGGGCTTTGTCCCCCCAGTGCCCTGTGGCCTTGTCTCCCTTAGTCCTCACAGCAGCATGGTGAGCAGTGGGCACTGATGGCTCTGTTTTTAGAAAAGGAAGCTGGCAGCTGCCAGAGGACAAAGTGACTTCCCTGGGTGACAGGGACGGCAGCTCCCACAGGCTCCTGCAGAGATCCTGCCCGTGCTGCTGGGGCGGAGGGGGCTCTGCTCGTCCCAGGGATTTTGCATTTGAAGTAAATGCTTCAACTTTATAATTTATGCATTCAAAAGATACGGAATCATTTATATCTGATTGTGTCTTTCTCTTTTTTTTTCCTTTTTAAAAGATTGTTGATGGTGAGTAGTTTCCTTTTCCATTTGATTTGGACGGACACCTGACATGGGATGGGGTGCAGAAGGCCAGATGGAGGCCACCGTGATGGTGCAGTGGTCAGAGCAGCCAGTTCAGCCCTGTGCCTGCGGAGTAGGCACCAGAGCGCCACACCCCAGTCCCGTGGCCCGGTCATCTGCTGTGGGCAGGGGTGGGCTTCTCCTGGCTGGACAGGAGGGCGGCCTCCTTGGGGCTCAGCCAGACTTCCTGGGTGTGGCTGGGCATGACAGATGACCTCTCTGGGGTCTTAGACTGGCCTTCCCATTGGCGGGACTGAGGGTGGCGGCCTGGGGCGACCTCTGTCCTGAGCGCGACTCGTGTCTCAGAAAGGAGGCGGCCAAGGAGGAACGGGAGACGGCAGCGCCAGGACCATACTGACAGCTGTGTGGTGAGCAGTGACGATGAGGAGCCGTCCAGGGACAGAGACGTGTATGTGACCACACACACTCCAAGAAACGCCAGGGAAGAGGCAGCTCCCGGACTCAGGTGCCTGTGTGCCCGCCACCCCGGGACAAGCTCCCTCTCCAGGAGCCCTGTGGCCACGTGGTGGTGCTGGAAACAGGGCCTTTGCACAGGGCTCTGAGCGCTGCCTGGGGTTCACTTGGTGAGGCATCTCTGGGGGCTGGGTGCAGGTCGGACTTCCCCAGAGTGGGGCTCAGCTGTCCCCACTTTGATGTGGGGCACCAGGGGCAGAGCGGGGTGGGATGGACGCTGTGACTCGGGCTGTCTGCACCTTCTAATCGTCCCCTTTTTCTCCGGCCCCGCTGACCTTGGTGTTGCCGGCCTTCCTGTAAGTCCCTGCGTACCTGTGCTAAGGCAGGGCCAGGGGAGTCCTGACTGTGAGGACGTACGTGGGTGTCTGTGTTTGCTGTGGCACTGACAGGAAGCACTGTATTCTAGGCCCTCCGGTATGGTCAGCTGTCCAATCTGCATGGATGGGTACTCGGAGGTAAGCAGACCCAGTGGGGACTTCCCTGCTCTGCTTCCACACTGCATCAGTGAGAGAGAGGAGCGAGCACCCTTTCATTGGGCGGGATTTGACGCCCTTCCTGCCGTCCCACCGGGGCTGGCTCGTGGCCTGTCACACGTCTGTGTGTGAAGGGGGAATGTGCCAGCTGTTGGGTCCTGCAGCCTTCAACTTTGGCGCCTGTGTTCCTGCGTCAGCCCTGTGTGTTCCCTGTCCCGGACCAGACAAGCTTCTGATGTTCCCTGAGCCTTGCAGCTCTGCCCCACTGTGGGCCCATAACGCAGCCCCGACCTCCTGACCTGCGGGTTGGGTCGCCCGAGCCCCTGAGCTTCCGACCATCTCCCTGCCCCGCTGCAGCAGCCTTCCCCCTTTCGCCTGTCACAGAGGTGGCGGGAGCGGGATTCCCTGGGGACAGCTGCTCTGGGACAGGGCACACGTGAAGGCGGTTTCTTCCTGTTTTCTAGATTGTGCAGAATGGGCGTGTTGTCGTCTCGACAGAGTGTGGCCACATCTTCTGCAGCCAGTGCCTCCGAGACTCCCTCAAGAATGCCAACACTTGTCCAACCTGCAGGAAGAAGATGAACCACAAACGCTATCACCCCATTTACATATGACACGTCGAGAGCCGCCCGGGAGAAGGGAGGGCCAGCAACAGCCTAGCGGGCTCTTCCTGGGGCCTTCCACGGGTGATCTGCCTCCAGTTTCCTGTGCTCAAAAAGACTATTCCCAGCGCCTGGTACATAAACTGCTCTTCTGTTCCCAACCCTCTGAGATCCTCTTGTTACCTCCAGTGTAATGACGTGGAGCGGGAGCCAAAGCCAGGCCAGTCCAAGGTCTGCCTCTCTGCTCCTGTAGGGGGTCTGGTGCCAGGGCAGGAGAGGAGGTGAGAATCCAGATGCCAGCCTCTTTGCAGAACCTGTACATTTGCCAAGAAGTATCCCTCTTTGGAAAGTTTGCCCAGCATTCTCCTGGCAGTGTCATCGAGGAGCAGGCTGTGAGCAGGTCGCATCGCTCTTACGGGCATGCTATGTCGTCCCGGGTTATCTGCCCACCACAGCGACCAAGCCAGATGTGTCCCTGAAGGACCAACAGCTGGACTTTTTTCTTCCCGAGAATCAGAGGTGACTGTGATTCCACCAACACCTTAGCAGTGCCGTGCAGGGGTCTGTGCAGCTGGAGAGCCTCTGCAGGGCTGCCCCGGGTCCTAAGGATGACGTGCAATACAGCCCTCTGCTGCCTCTTCACAGCCCGGGAGAATGCAGCGCTGTTCCTGCCCCTCGGGCCCATGGGGCCAGTGCGCCAGTGCCTGCCCTGCCCTGTCTTGTCCACCACCTGTTCTCGGGAACTGACAAGGCCCCAGAGTTCGTCGCCTGGCACGGGCCATGCAAGGTATATAGGGCAGGCCTGTGGTCGGTGTCCACTCTATTTTGATAAGATCCCTCCTGTGTTCACCATATGCCCTCGGGTCCTCAGTTCCCGCTGACCAATGTCTCCTCAAGGATGGATGCTGGAAGGCAGTGGCAGTATTTGTGGCCTTATCAGCCCATGTCCACGTTGTTGCCCCAGTCGCAGCTGGCCTGTGTCTCAGAGAGCTTGGCCCACCTGGCTAGCGGCGACACTACCTTGGCCTTCTCACCCACCCCACTGACCAGTATTCATTTCAGACGCTGCTCTTCTGGCCATTTGGTTTGATCCTTTGGGCTTTTGACTGCTCTGTGGGTTCTGGTTGGCAAAATTCAGTGGGCTCTCCTTGCCAAGGGGCCCGGGTAACACCCTTTGCTCAACTTTGCAGGCACGTGAGAGCCTCAGGTCCTGCGGGTGGCCGGTTTGCTCCTCGCGTGCAGGGCTTGGGGATGACCGTGAGGGAGGCCTGTGGTGCCAGTCTGCCTCCACCTCCACCCCTGACGGCCTGGAGCCACACAGCTGCCCTTGGCGCATGCAGCGTCTTCAGAGTGGAGAGGGTCTCCAGCTTTGCAGCAATAACTGACCTTCAGGTTCCCTCTGAAGGAGCAGGGACTTGGCACAGTTCACTTTAAACGGGGCTGAAGGAGTGTCCCTCTTCTGTGGAAAGTTTTATTCTTCATTCTGAGTCTTTAGGTGTTTGGCTCACTTCCAGTTAGTTTGAATAAAGGAGTACTTTTCTGCTGGGCGTTGGGAGGGCAGGACCATGGTCCCATTGGTGTGGTGTGCTGGGTGTCCGCCCTCCACCGGACACGGGGCTTCGTGGGAACACTATTTTGTTACGTTCTAACAGTACCCAGACTTCAGGAGCCAGGATGACCACACAGCCAGAATTTCTTGATTTATGTTTAAGGACAATTGGTTGATTGTGAAAGTTGTATTTCTTCATATTACATTAAATTGGGGAAAAATGTTTGGTTTTTATTATTCAGAAACTTCAAAGTGGGAAAAGGTTGATATGAAAAACCCCTTCTCTTTCTGCTCAATGTACATAGTCGAAATCTTTGTTACATTTAAACTCTGTCCATGATGTCAGTCTGTTTTCAATCCTCTGCTAGTGTTACAAATGGAAATAAAACCAGTAATTTGAATGAAGTGTCTGTTTTTGTGCATTACTGAGGTCTCTGGGATCGGTTCTCTCCCCCTTGTGCCGCAAGGGTGTGGCTCCTGTGGGCCTTAGTATAGTCCGTCTCACGTGTGTACGGGGAAGTCGCTTATCTGGCTGCCCACGCAGAAGCCAGCAGGCACCCTGTCCAGCCCTGGACTCCCTAGTCAAGCAGACGCTTTAGCCCAAGAAGCGAGGCCGGGGTTTGTGGCTCTGTCTAGAAGTACAGTGCACCCCACCCCGGCCCCCCAGACAGAGAACTTGCTCTCCGTGTGGCATGTTGCCCCAGAGTGTATGGTGTGTCCCAGGCGGGCTCTATGGGCGAGACTATGGGGATCCCAGGCCAGGGATCCCCAGAAAATTGGTGAGAGCAGAGCTTACTTACCCTTTGCTTGTGCCGGCTGACATGACAGGTCCCCAAAGCTGCAGGAGGCTAGGATGAGGGACAGCAGGGCTTCTGTTGGCGATGGTCAGTGCTTAGTGGGCATAGCCATGCTCACGGTCCTGGCTGTGGCTCTGGCAGGCACCAGGAAACCCAGCTCTGCCTGGCGGCACAATGGATAAAGCGTTGACCTGGAACACTGATGTCGCCGGTTCAAAACCCTGGGCTTGCCCAGTCAGGGCACGTACAGGAAGCAACTACTACAAGTTGATGCTTCCTGCACCACCCCCCACCCCCACCTCTCTCTCAGTAAATAATCTGAAAAAAAGATACCCGCTATGTTGCTGCCCTGGGGTATACATTCACTGAGGGATGTAGCCCCCGCCCCAGGCCAGTGGTGAATCAGAACTGGCAAAGGTGAGGTACAGGAGTCCCGGGAGGGCAGGAGGGGGTGCTGAGCTACAACCAAGGTCTGAAGGGTTGTAGGGAAGGGAAGGGACAGGCAAGGCCCTGAGCCCCGGCCCCTTGACAGGTGCTGAGAGACTGGCTGCCCTGCAGGTCCTGTAAGCCTCCCTAGGACGAGGCTGTGACTGACCAGTCACTTCCTGGCTGGCCACCCACAGCCAGCAGGATCCTCAACCCTGGTTCTAAAGCCGGGAGGGACAGAGGAACCCTCTGTCCTAGACCACCCCAGGAGAGGTGAGCCCCAACCGGCGCCATACTGCAGATCTACAGGCTGGCACTACCCAGGGCACTGCCAAGTCTGACGAGGAAGGGGATTTTCTAGATTCCCACCCCCTTTTTAGAACTTATAGTGGATGGATGGATGGATGGATGGATTGATTACCAGGAGCTGGTACAGGTGTAGGCTGTGAGGAGTGACTACGAATGGGCACAGGTTTTTATGTTTTAAAGGTTTTATTTATTGATTTTACAGAGGGAGGAGACAGGGTTGGGGACAAGAAGCATTGAACTCATAGTTCCTTCATTTTATTTTTTTATTTTTTAAAATTCTTTTTATTTATTCATTTTAGAGAGGAGACACAGAGTGAGAGAGAGAGAGAGAAAGAAAGAGAGAAAGGGGGGAGGAGCTGGAAGCATCAACTCCCATATGTGCCTTGACCAGACCAGTGCAGGGTTTTGAACTGGCGACCTCAGTGTTCCCAGGTCGACGCTTTATCCACTGCGCCACCACAGGTCCCTTCATTTTATTAATTGCTTCTCATATATGCCTTCACTGGGCAATCCCAGCGTTTCAAACTGGTGACCTCGGTGTTCCCGATTGATGTTCTATCCACTACACCACCACAGGCCAGGTAAATGGTGTCTTTTTTATGTGTGTGTGTGACAGAGACAGAGAGGGACAGACAGAGGAAGGGAGAGAGATGAGAAGCATCAACTCTCTGTTGCGACACCTTAGTTGTTCATTGATTGCTTTCTTATATGTGCCTTGCTGGGGGGGAGGGTGGCTACAGCAGAGCAAGTGACCCCTTGCTCAAGCCAGTGACCTTGGGGATTTGAACCTGGGTCCTCCGCATCCCCATCCAATGCTCTATCCACTGCGCCACCGCCTGGTCAGGCAAACAGTGTCTTTTTTTTAAATTTTTTTTTAAATTTCTTTTTATTTTATTCATTTTAGAGAGGAGACAGAGTGAGAGAGAGAAAGAGAGAAAGGGGGGAGGAGCTGGAAGCATCAACTCCCATTTTTGCCTTGACCGAACCAGTGCAGGGTTTTGAACTGGCGACCTCAGTGTTCCCAGGTCGACGCTTTATCCACTGCGCCACCACAGGTCAGGCCAACAGTGTCTTTCTTAACTAATGTTTTTGTTGTTGCCAGAAAGATAGTTGGGTTTTGCATATTGTGTATCCAGTGTCCTTGGCAAATTCTCATCCAAGTAAGAACCTAGCTTGTGTTAACTGCTCTACGTTCCCAGCCCGTATCACCTGCAACGAACTGGCCTTCCTTGTTTGTTCTTGACCCTTTTTCTTACTGAACTTCTGATGCCCACAAGACATTACTATGGAGAATGGCATTTTGGGAATGTCTCTTTCAGGATTTTCACCAAGAAACAGGTTTGCTGTAGGCTCTTGTTAAATGACTGTCAGGCAAGGGGGGTTCCTTTTCTGACCAGGAGATAGGGGCTTGTGTTTTATTTGTTCTGTCACAAATGGATGTCTGCTATTGCCAGTTCTTTTTCTACTTCTATTGAGACATGATACGGTTTTACCCCTTTACGGATGTAGTGTGTTACGTTATTTGTGGTTTTTCTCTTTTTAGTATACATCAACCTTGCATTTCGTAGGTAAGTCCAACTTGTTCGTGATGTTTTATCTGTCTATAAATTGCTTACTTTGGTTCACTAATATTTGGTTTAGGGCTTGAGGTTTTTTAAATCTGTGTTTATGAGTTCTATTTACGTGATTTTCTTAACAGTGCCTGTCAGGTTTTGGTTTCAAGGTAAGTCTAGTTCTCTATAATGAGACTAAGGAGTATTCTTTTCATACTCTGGACTCGAATTATTCTTTGAATGTTCAGTAGAATTCAGCAATAAAACCTCTAAGCTGTTGTTTTCATTCTAGAAAGATTTTAAAATACTGATTTTATTTTTATTTTTTGAGCCCTGGCAAGTTGGCTCAGTGATAGAGTGTCAGCCCAGCGTATATATGTCCCAGATTCAATTCCCAGTCAGGGCACAAAGGAGAAGTGACCATCTGCTCTCCACCCCTCTCTCTTCTCTCTCTTTTCCCTTTCCTCTCCCGCAGCCATAGTTCAGTTGATGCAAGTGCATTGGCCCCTGGCACTGAGGATAGCTCCATGGAGCCTCTGCCTTAGGTGCTAAAAATTGCTCACTGGTGAGCATGGTCCCAGATGGGCAGAGCATCAGCCCCAGATGGGGGTTGTCAGGTGAATCCCATTTGGGGTGCAGGCGCGAGTCTGTTTATTTTCCCTCCTCTCACTTGGAAAAGAAGAAAAATAAATTTTGTTCGAGAACTATTCACATTTTAAAAAATAGTAGTTTTAAGTTACAGGTTTCTGAGAATTCATACGTTTCATCATTTTACAAGTTTTGGGCATAAAATGTTTCATAAAATATAACCTCTGCAGCATCTTTGTTAACAGTCATTTATGCCTTCCCTTTCATTTTGAAAAAATTATTTGTTATAAATGTTCCAGTTTCCTTCTGTGGATATGTTAAGTCCAGTATCCAGTCTGGTCCAGTTCTGAAGTCTTCTCACTGCTGCGGGTTCTCACTAATGACAACATCCTTCTTTGTGTGTCTTGTGAACTTTTTCCTCCCTTACTTTGAGCCCATGTCACTTGGTACACTCTCTGAAAATTCTCTGAGACTTGTATGGTAGGTAGGTTCCTCCAGAAAGTATTTGCCTTCAATTTTATGAGGAGTTTAAGGTTGTTACCAACTCAAGGTCAGTGTGTTTGTGTACTTATTTTTAGACTGTGAAGTATATAGCACACACACACACACACACACACACACACACACACACACGAAGACACACAGCTCACGGAAGTATTCCTAAGGAACTAAAATTACCCATGAAAAGAGAAACAATATTGCCAACACCCTGGGAGCCCCTTCTGCTTCTAGGTCAGCATGGTCTGCCTTCTCCAGGTTTAACTGCTAATCTGGCTTTTACAGAAATTACTCCTTTGTCTGTAGAGTTTTAATGAGCAGAACACACAGCCTGAAGTACCTAATTTACTTTCGTCGGTTCTTTTAATTTGAATAGATGGAGTGATGCGTGTTGTTGGGGGCAGGGCAGCTTCTGCTCCGCGTTGGTTCCTCTTTCTTGCTGTGTCGTGTTCTGGGAGATGAAGATGCTTCAGGTTATCCGTTCGTGCAGTCAACGTAGGTGTGACAGCTGTGACTAGCTACACGTGAGCATGGCGTATGTCTGTGAAGGTGCGGTTTTGCTCACGTAGCTGGTGGGCATGTACTTAAGTGTGAAATTAACTGGGTTTTAGGGTATGAATGAACATTCAAGGAAACTCAGAAGAGTGGAAACTAACATACTTTTAAACAACTAGTCTTTGTGATTTCAAAGAAGAAATCGCAATGGGAATTAGAAAATAACCTGAGAAGAATGAAAATGAGAACAGCATAGCGACGTGTGGGATGCAATGAAATCAATGCTGGGGGGTGGCTGTTGTCGCCGTAATTACCTACATTAAAACAGAGGCTCAAATCGGTTACCTTACTGTGTGCCTTAAGGAACTAGGAAAAAGGAGAGCAAACCAAACCCAGGGCTCTCCCAGAAGGAAGGTGATAATAAAGATGAAAACAGGGGTAAGTGAAACTGATACTAAGAAACTAGAGAGAAAATTAAGAACAACAGAAGTTTCTTTAACATCAACAAAATTGACGAATGTTTAGCAAAACTAAGAACAAAGGAGGAAGACTCAAATTACTAAAAACCAATGAAAGTGGACATGATTGACCGTTACAGAAATAAAGATGATGAAAAAGACTACTACCACCCTGGCTGGCTGGCTGGGTTGGTTAGAGCATCGTCCCTAAGCCCAAAGGTTGCTGGTTCGATTCCCTGTCAGGGCACATACAGGAATCGATGTTCCCGCCTCTCCCTCCCTTTCTCTCTCTCCGTTCTTCTCTAAAATCAATAAATAAAAAAAAAAATTTTTTAAAGACTATAATAAGGCCTTGGCCGGTTGGCTGGCTGGCTGGCTGGATAGAGCATCAACTCGATGAATGGACATCCTGGGTTCAATCCCCAGTCAGGCACCCACGAGAAGCAGCCATTACCTTTCTCACCTCCCTCTCACAGCCAGTGGCTTGATTGGTTCGAGCGTTGGCCCCAGGCACTGGGGATAGCTTGGGTGATTCGAGCATCAGTCCCAGATGGGGGTTGCCAAGTGGGATGATCCCGGTTGGGAAGCATGCAAGAGTCTGTCTCACTCTCTCTCTCCCCTCCTTTCACTTAAAAAGAAAAATGACTAATATGAGCTTGACCAGTGGTGGCACAGTGGATAAAACAGCAACCCAGAATATGGTTGCTGGTTTGAAAACCCTGAGGTTGCTCGCTCTAAGTGCAGGCTCATCAGTGTGGGGTCACTGGCTTGAGTGGGGGAGTCATCCATAAGATCCCAAAGTTCACCAGTTGGATTTGAGCCCCAAAGGTCGCTGCTGTGAAAAGCCCAAGGTCTCTGGCTTGAACAAGGGGACACTGATTTGGCCTTGGTTAAGGCATGAATGAGAAGCAATCAATGCACAACTAAAGTGACACAACTACAAGTTGATGCTTCTGACCCTTCCTGTCTCGCTCTCAAAAAAAACCAAAAATGCCTGACCTGTGGTGGTGCAGTGGATAAAGCGTCGACCTGGGAACACTGAGGTCGCCAGTTCAAAACCCTGCACTGGTCTGGTCAAGGCACATATGGTAGTTGAGCTTCCAGCTCCTCCCCCCTTTCTCTCTTTCTCTCTCTCTCTCTCTCTGTGTCTCCTCTCTAAAATGAATAAATAAAAATAAATTAAAAGAAAACAAAACAAAACTATGAATAACTGTATGACAACAAATTGGATAATCTAGGTGAAATGGACAAATTCCTTGAAACAAAAATGACCAAAACTGACTCCAGAATAAATAAAAAATGAGTAGACCTATAAGAAGTGACACTCAGCCCTGGCTGATAGCTCGGTTGGTTGGAGCATCATCCCAAAGCACAGAGGTCTCTGGTTTGGTCCCTGGTAAAGGCATATGCGGGAACAGCTTGATGTTCCTGTCTCTTTCTCTTCCTTCCTCTCTCATTAAAAATTCAATAAATAGCCTGACCCGTGGTGGCGCAGTGGATAAAGCATCGACCTGGGAACACTGAGGTTGCCGGTTCAAAACCCTGCACTAGTCTGGTCAAGGCACATATGGGAGTTGATGCTTCCAGCTCCTCCCCCCTTTCTCTCTTTCTCTCTTTCTCTCTCTCTCTCTCTCACTCTGTGTCTCCTCTCTAAAATGAATAAAATAAAAAGAAATTAAAACAAAAGACAAATGAAAAAAAAAAAGTGATGCCTGTCCAGGTGGTGGCGCAGTGGATAGAGAGTCGGACTGGGACGCGGAAGACCCAGGTTCGAGACCCCGAGCTCACCAGCTTGAGTGCAGGCTCATCTGGTTTGAGCAAGGCTCACCAGCTTGAGCTCAAGGTAGCTGGCTGGAGCAAGGGGTCACTCGGTCTGCTGTAGCCCCCTCCCTGGTCAAGGCACGTATGAGAAAGCAATCAATGAACAACTAAGGTGCCGCAAGAAGAACTGATGCTTCTCATCTCTCTCCCTTCCTGTCTGTCCCTATCTGTCCCTCTGTCTGACTCTCTGTCACACAAACACACAAAAAAGAAAATAAAAAGTGATAATCAAACAGTATTCAAAACCCCAACAAATAAAAGCCAAGGATCAGATGGCTTCACTAGTAAATTTTACCAAACATGTAGAAAAGAATTAACACACTACTCTTTTCCTTCCACATTTTCCCAAACTTCCACAATGACAAGAGCACACTTCCTAACTAATATTCTGAGGTCAATACGATCTTGATACCAAGGCCACACAAAGACAACTACAGGAAGAGAAAACTCCAGAGTAATATCTTTGGTGAACACTGACACAGAAATGCTCAGCACGGTGGCAGCACCCTGAATTCAGCAGCATACCAAGGGGATTACACACAGTGACCACGAGGGTTTTCTCCCAGGAATGCAAGAGTAGCTCAACCTCTGAAAATCGATGTAAACATAGAATGCAGAGGGAAGATACTCACGAACATTGCGACTGATGCAGAAAAAAACATTTGACAAAACCCAGCACCTTTTCATGATAAAATCACTCAACAGACCAAGAATAGAAGGAAAGTACCTCAACATAATGAAGGCCATGTGTGAAAATCCTGTAGCTAACATACTCAATGGTGAAAGAATGAAAGCTTTCCTCCAGAGATCAGGAACAAGACAAGGATGCTCATTTTTATCACTTCTGTTCATCATAGCACTAGGATTTCTTTTTTTTTTTTAAATTTAGAGGCGGGAAGGCTGAGAGACTCCTCAATGTGCCCTGACTGGGATCCATCCAAGATGCTCCTACCAGGTGATACTCTGCCCATCTGGGGCTGCTGCTCCATTGCTCGGCAACCAAGCTATTTTTAGGGCTTGAGGCGAGGCCATGGAGCCATCCTCAGCACCCAGGGCCAACTCACTCGAACCATTCAAGCCATGATTGTGGGAGAGTAAAAAGAGAGAGAAGGTGGAAGGGGATGGGTAGAGAAGCAGATGGTTGCGTCTCCTAACCAGGAATCGAAACCAGGAATTCCACTTGCCAGTCCGACACTCTAACGCTGAGCCAACTGGCCAGGGCCAGAACTAGGATTTGTAACCAGAGCAATTATGCAAGAAAAAAGAAAAACATCCAAATTGTAAATGAAAAAGGAAAAGTAACTGTCATGATCTCATATGTAAAAACCCTAAAGAATCCACAATACACACATACAACTGTTAGAGCTATGAGTTCAGCAAAGCTGCAGGATACAAATTCACAAATCATGTGTGTTTCTGTACACACTCTCAATAAATCATCTGAAAAGAAAATGAAGAAAAGTTTTCATTTGCAATAGCATTAAAAAGAAGAAAAAGAAGAATACACTTAGGAATACATTTAGCTAATTAGGTACAAATTTTTTTTTTTTTTTTTTTTTTTACAGGGACAGAAAGAGAGTCAGTGAGAGGGATAGACAGACAGGAACGGAGAGAGGTGAGAAGCATCAATCAGTTTTTTGTTGCCGTCGCAACACCTTAGTTGTTCATTGATTGCTTTCTCACATGTGCCTTGACCGCGGGCCTTCAGCAGACCGAGCCACCCCTTGCTGGAGCCAGCGACCTTGGTTCCAAGCTAAGAGCTTTTTTCTCAAGCCAGATGGACCCGCGCTTAAGCTGGCGAGCTCGGGGTCTCGAACCTGGGTCTTCTGCATCCCAATCTGACGCTCTATCCACTGCGCCACCGCCTGGTCAGGCGGTACAAAATTTTGTATACTGAAACATTGTTGAGAGAAACATTACAGAGCCTGACCTGTGGTGGCGCAGTGGATAAAGTGTCAACCTGGGAACACTGAGGTCGCCAGTTCAAAACCCTGCACTGGTCTGGTCAAGGCACATATGGGAGTTGATGCTTCCAGCTCCTCCCCCCTTTCTCTCTGTGTCTCCTCTCTAAAATGAATAAAATTTTAAAAAAAATTTAAAAAAAGAAACTTTACAAAATATCACTGACAGAAATAAACCTAAATACAAAGATGTCCTATACTCATAGGTTAGGAGACTTAATGTGAAAAAGGCAGTATAGAGAATAAAATGCTATCCCTACCAACCCCCAATGGCGATGTTCATGGAAATGGGAAACCCACCATAAAATTTGTATGGAATTTCAAGAGACCCAGAATAGCTAAAGCAATCTTGAAAAAGAACAAAGTTTGGAAGATTCCCTGATTTTAATCACCACAGTGTGGTTGGTGGTGGGCTGAGGACAAAGATCTAGACCAATGGAATCAGAGTGAGCGCCCAGAATGAAACCCTCACCTCCATGGTCAAATGTTGTTTTGACAAGGTTTTTAAAGACCTTTCAATGCAAAAAGAAAGGTCTCTCCAACAATGGTGCTTGGAAAGTTGGGTATTCATGTGTATCAGAATGAAGGTACGCCCTGGACAGATAGCTC
Source organism: Rhynchonycteris naso (assembly GCA_037038555.1). Lineage (NCBI taxonomy): Eukaryota > Metazoa > Chordata > Mammalia > Chiroptera > Emballonuridae > Rhynchonycteris > Rhynchonycteris naso. Next base: position 316,071,215 of record CM072996.1, on the reverse strand, counting down.
AGTTGGTCAGAGTGTCATCCCAAAGCACAGAGGTTGCTGGTTCGATCCCTGGTCAGGGCACAAATAGGAACAGATAGATTTTCCTATCACCCTCCCTTCCTCTGTCTCTAAAATCAATAAACATTTTTTTTCTTAAAGTAAATTATAAAAAGAGAGAATGAGGTTAGGTCTTTAAACCACATGCAAACATTAATGGAAAATGAATCTAAGACCGAAATATTTTTGTAACATTTAGTTCATGGAATCCTGTTCATGGAGATTCTCGAAACTGTGGGTCAATATCTTTATTCAATTTGGGAGAATTCTGCTTCTGTGGCATTGTCTTCTCACGTTTGGGACTCCAGTTAGTGTTAGATCATCACTGTGTCTCATTTATGTCTGATTCTCTTTTCTGTTTGATCAATTATTTTTTTCTTTCTCTGATATTTAGGATGTTTTATATTGAATTATCTTTCAATTCATTCCTTCTCTTTCTTGTGCTGCGTCTAATTTGTTCATCTATTACATTGTTTAGTTACTTTTCAGTTCTAATTAATTTTCTTGTGGATCTCAATTTTTCAGGTGAAATTCTCCACGGCACCACCACAAATCAGGCTCCTTTAGTTCTTTTTTTTTAAAGGATAGACATTTTAATTTCGTTTTTTTTTTTATTTATTCATTTTAGAGAGGAGACACACACAGAGAGAGAGAGAGAGAGAGAGAGAGAGAGAGAGAGAGAAAGGGGGGAGGAGCTGGAAGCATCAACTCCCATATGTGCCTTGACCAGACCAGTGCAGGGTTTTGAACTGGCAACCTCAGTGTTCCCAGGTCGACGCTTTATCCACTGCGCCACCACAGGTCAGGCTCCTTTAGTTCTTTTTAAACATTTTAAACTTCTTTTGCTGTAACTCCTACTAGGAAGTTATCTAACCTCCTGTACTGAACTTGTCTCCTTTCTCTCCTGTTTCATGTCTTTTTTGTTCTACTTTATGGATAATTTCCTTAAGATTGCCTTGCAATGCTTCGGTTGGGTTTCTTTTACCAGTTTGGCTATATTTTGAATACCCAAGCCCTTCTCCATCACTCTCAAGGTCAGGTGACCTTCGAGACCACATCTCTGTCATAAGGAGGAGATGTAGCAGCTTTACAAGTATAGGTGGGAAGTAGACCTAGGAGTGCTTCAGGGTTTGTTACTGTTACAGTCCAGAATTGTTATTTGTTTTCCCCAGAATTCTATATTGTATATCATTTCTTTGGCAAACTTTGAAGGCCCTGCTCCCCTTTACTTAGCATCTAATATGTTAAGACATTTAGTGAGACCCTTTTTCCCCACCTTAGATGTGACTTCCTTTTTCCTGCAATTTTTTTTGTGTGTGTGTGACAGAGACAGAGAGAGGGACAGATAGGGACAAACAGGGAGAGAGATGAGAAGCATCAATTTTTCTTTTTTTTTTTTAAATAGAATTTTTTTTTAAATTTCTTTTTATTTATTCATTTTAGAGGAGAGAGAGAGAGAGAGAGAGAAAGGAGCAGGAAGCATCAACTCCCACATGTGCCTTGACCAGGGGGCTGCAGCAGACCGAACAACCCCTTGCTCAAGCTGGTTGAGCCTGCACTCAAGCTGGTGACCTTGGAGTTTCGAACCTGTGTCCTTCATGTCCCAGTCCAACGCTCTATTCACTGCACCACTACCTGGTCAGGCTCTTCAATGTTTTTTCAGGCTGTTTTATCTCTGGTTTTCTATAATGAATCATCTTCCTTGGTGGACTCTCTCAGTCTGGCCACTCAAGACCTTTTTTTCTGGTAAACTGTATTATTTTTTAAAATAAATTTTATTTAGAGAGAGAAACATTATTTTTTCCAACATATTTATGCATTCATCAGTTGATTCATGTATGTGCCCTGAATGGGGATCAAACCCGCAACCTTGGTGTATCAGGACGATGCTCTAACCAACTGAGCTACCCAGCCAAGGCCAATTGTATTTCCTTTCAAAAATTCTTTCCCTCCATCTTTTCTCTCCCCTATAACTCTTATTGGAAAGTTGTTAGACTTAGCAGATTGAAATTCTAGGTCTAATTTCTCTTCTATAGTCTCTGGTTTTTGTACTACTTTCTGAATAATTTCCTTAACTTTATCTTGCAATGCTTTTTTATTGAATTTCTTTTATAATTCTGGCTTTATATTTTTAATTTCCAAGACTCTTGTCTTAAATGTCTTTGAAGCTATAAGCAGTGTTGTGAATTTTTGTTCCGATTCCTTCCGCTGTTTGTCTGATGCCGAATCACTCACCTATTTTTGTCCTTGCACTGGAACTATTTCTTAAATGACTGGTGGTCCATGACTGTCTCACGTTTACAAGTTTCAAAGCTGATTGAAAATTCCACGTGGGCTGTTTATTGACCCGTAGGCTTCCATTTTTGTTATCAAGAACTGCCTAATTCTTTGGGATCCCCAAACATGAATATGCCCATATCCATTTCCACACTGTATAGCATGCTCTGTTACCTGCCTGGGTGCAATCCCATGGCTCTGCTTCTGCTTGGGGCCAAGGGAATGGGCTGAGAAGGGGTATCCCACTGTTCCTTCTGCAGGTTTCATACAGACAGAAGTTAGAAAAGCCTCACTAGGTAATGATTCATTGTTATGTAATGCTTACTGGTTATGAACTATGAGACGATTCATGTGTCTTAATTTTTCTTTATTCTTTTGTGGTTTTTTTTTTTGTATTTTTCTAAAGTGAGAAATGAGGAGGCAGAGAGACAGACTCCCGCATGTGCCCGACCGGGATCCACCCGGCATGCCCACCAGGGGGCGATGCTCTGCCCATCTGGGGTATTGCTCTGTTGCAACCGGAGCCATTCTAATGCCTAAGGTGGAGGCCATGGAGCCGTCCTCAGCACCTGGGTCAACTTTGCTCTGATGAAGCCTTGGCAGCAGGAGGGGAAGAGAGAGAGAAAAAAGAGGGGGAAGGGTAGAGAAGCACATGGGCGCTTCTTCTGTGTGCTCTGACCGGGAATCGAACCCAGGACTTCCTCATGCCGGGCTGACACTCTACTGCTGAGCCAACCAGCCACGGCCTCTAATTTTTCTTATAAAATTGTCTTGTGTTAGTAACCCATATTCGTATCTTGGTTAGTAATATTTACAAGAAAGTAATAAAATATCATGTTTAAAAAGCATCCAACAGCCTGACCGGGCAGTGGCACAGTGGATGGAATGTTGGGCTGGGATGTGGAAGACCCAGGTTCGAGACTCCGAGCTCGCCAGCTTGAGCACGGGCCCATCTGGCTTGAGCAAAAGCTTGCCAGCTTGGACCCAAGGTCGCTAGCTCCAGCAAGGGGTTGCTCGGTCTGCTGAAGGCCTGCAGTCAAGGCACATGTGAGAAAGCAATCAATGAACAACTAAGGTGTTGCAATGGCAACAAAAAAACTAATGATTGATGCTTCTCACCTCTCTCCGTTCCTGTCTGTCTGTCCCTATCTATCCCTCTCTCTGACTCTGTCCCTGTAAAAAAAAAAAGCATCTAACATCTGACACCTTTTCCTGCCAGTCAGTTCCAACGGCCTTCCAGGGTTGTGAGGGTGTCTGGGTGGCCGCCTCCATGCCAAAATCCTTTCAAGGTCAGGGCCACACCTCCCTGTGACACTGGTGCTCCTGCTGGACCGAGCTCACTCTTCTCAAAGTACACAAGAGCCTTTCTGGCCCTTGGGTCCTGCATTCGCCCTTGGGACGGTGAATTGTGTGTCTAGCTGACTGCTTCATACGGTATGTGGACATTTGGTCAGACATCCTGGATGTGTCTGTGGTGGGTGGGTGTATCTGGATGAGATGAACATGTGGATCAGAACAGGGAGCATAGCAGATGGCCCTCCTCCACATGGGTGGGCCTTGTCCTATCAGTAGAAGGCCCCGCAGAGAACAAAAGGGCCCAAGTAGAAAAGGTGGCCCCCTCCTGCTGCCTGACTGCTTCCAAGTTGGAGCTGGATCAGTGTTTTTACTTCCCACCGTTGGACTCAAACATCAGTTCTTCCTGGGTCTTGAACTTGTGGGTTTTTGGACTCGAACTACACTGACAGCCCTTCTGGGTTTTCAGCTTGCAGACAGCACACCTTGGGACTTTTGTCAGGCTGACTCCATCACTGTTGTGAACCAATTCCGCATAATCAATCAATCAATCAATCAATCTCAATCTCAACCTTTCCATCTACATATATCCTACTGGTTGTGTTTCTCTGGAGAACACTGACCTCAAAGGGGCTAAACATTGACTCTCAAGGGGAGAAACCGATCGTAGATGTTAAAACGGCTTGTGGCCCTCCAAGTTTCAGCTACACCAGGCAAAATCGTATTTGGTATTTATTTTTCATCTTTATCTTCTTGTTAGTTTTTCCTTAGGAGAAAATAATGGGAAACAAAGGTTGAGCCTGACCTGCGGTGGCGCAGTGGATAAAGTGTTAACCTGGAACGCTGAGGTCGCCAGTTTGAAACCCTGGGCTTGCCTGGTCAAGGCACATATGGGAGTTGATGCTTCTTGCTTCTTTCCCCTTCTCTCCCTCTATTTTTTTTTTCTCTCTCTCTAAAATGAATAAAGTTTTTAAACAACAACAACAACAAAGGTTGAGAGCCACTGCTTTCTGCCTTAGCTTCACTTCTGTGTCCCGGGAGCACCCTCTCCACACCCTACGAGGCTGTCATGAGTGTCCGTGTCCTGGCTTCCAGTCATGCTCCTCTGACATCCATTCTTGACACAACAGCCAGAATTCTCTAAAAAAAAAATATATACGTCCTACCATGACACTCCCTGTTCAAAACCCAACATTCTATGGCTTCCAGCTGCATTTAGAAAAAACCCCCACCTCCTCGCAGAGGCCGGCAGCTTCTCCCATTTTCACTGGCTGCAGCCAGAGTAGCTGTCACAGGTGCCCGGGACATGCTGAGTCTTTCCCGTTGCTGAAAGTCCTTTGATTGAGAGTGATTGGCTCCAGCTCAGCTCATTTCCGCAGAGAGGTTTCCCGGGTCCCCAGACCCCAGAGGAACTCTAGATTGTATCACTCTTGAGCCACATGAGTTGGAATCTTGAACCCTGCCTCTCTCTGGGTGACTTGGGGGCAAATTCCTTAACCTATGTGAACTTCAGTTTCTCATCCATAATATGGACTAAGGGTGCCTACCTCAAGAGTGGCTGTGTGGTTGAGATGATGCAGTAGCAGGCAGAGGGCTGGTGCACAGTGGCTTGATAAATGGTCATTAGGATGTCATTCATTCGCCCAGCAAATCCTGGATTGGTGTGGGCCCAGCCCTGGCTTGGCAAAAGCTGGAGTTCAGAGGTACACGAGGCAGTTGCTCCCATGCTCTCCCCCCATCCTCTGAAACTTCTTTTTTTTTTTTCTGGGGATATTGGTAAACATCCAGAATCCTAATGCAGTGCCAATGGGCTATGACAAGGGCCAGCCTGGGGGTTGTGGGAGAAGGGAGTATCTGACCCAGCCTGTGTGGGGTGGTGGACAGCCCTAGACATTGTCTACCCAGAGGATGGCTAAAGAAAGAGTGCCAGGTACGGTTAGACAGCACCCGCGGGAGGAGGGGCCTTTACTCTGCCTACAGGGTGTAGCCTGCAGAGCTATAAGCAGAGGCTTAATTTGATCACACATCTTAGCTCATTCCGGTCGGTCGGTCGGTCGGTTGTGGCAGGAAGGATAGGTCGGAGGATTAGCAGGCTGAGGTTGCAGCTGGGGCGAGGGTGACAGAGAGGCCGTGAGACCTGGGCAGGCTCAGAGTTCATGGCTGCAGGGCACAGAAAAGGGTGCAAGTGGAGGCTCTCCCACCAACACCCAGTGCCAAGTTCTGCTGCGCCTCGGGCCTGCGACGACCCACGGAACCAAGGAGGGGACAACACACCTTTTTGTGTCTGGATAAGCGGGTCCTTCTAGAGCGCAGGTCTCAGGCCAGAGTCCCCTCGTGTGCGGGGTCTAAGGGCGGAGCTGTACCTGGGGCTGGTGGTGGTGGACAAGGCGCCCCTGCAGGGAGGGTCCAGGTAGAGGGCGCTGGAGGCCAGAGGGTCTGGCCAGGATCGTGGTCTGTGCGCTGGGTGACTGCGAGGTCGGATGGACCGCCAGGTCGTCCCGGGACTCTGCAGGGTCGCCAGACACCAGGCGCGCAGGACGACGGCGGAGCGGGCTGCAGGGAGGGCCGAACACGGTGGCCGGGAACCCTCGGGGTAGGAGCTCCGAGCTCGTCCGGGCCCAGCGCTTTCCAGGCGCCCTTCGGAACCCACTAAGCCCGCGAGGAGGGCTACTGTCATCCCCACGGAGTCCCCTGCAGGCGGACTAGAGGCCGGCCCAAGGTCACTGAGCCGTTCCAGCCCGGACAAAGCCGGGGCTACCGCCCTGGTACAGCCCAGGGGCACCTCGGCCTGCGGCCCTGAGTCGGCCCGGCGCAGGGCGCGGGGAAATCTGGGTGCCTGTCAGAGAGGCGGAACTCCTCTCCGCCAGCCGGGTAGTTCTCCCATCGCTGGGGACCCGGCCTCGCGCCCGCCCGGCCCCTCACCCGAACTACAACCCCCAGAAGGCCTCGCGGCGCGGGCGGGGCTGGCGGCGAGGAGAGCGGCGGTGACATCACCGTCGCTTCCATCTCCCTCGCGCCGGCCCCTCCCGCTGTCGGCGCGCAGGGACGCGCACGGCCCGCCGGGAGTCGTGGTCCTGCCGCCGGGCGTCCTCGGCGGCGGCGCGGGCGCGGGGACTCCAACTCCCGGCGAGCCCTGCGAGCTGGCGCACGTTAACGGCAGGAGAAGGCGGGCGAGGCCGAAGGGTAGCGACGCTCGGGAGGGCGGAGTGAGGCGGGAGGGGGAGGGCGCCCACACTCCTCCCCCTCCCCGCCGCTCCTTCCCCCTCCCCCGACGTAAACTGGGATCCCTTTCCCCTTGTGTCCGCCATATTGGACTCTAACTCTGGTCAGCGGCGGCGCTGGGCCCGCTGGACTCGCCGTTCCTCCCGACCCGCGGCCTCCCGGCAGCTGCCCGCCCGCCCGGAGGCGACCCCGCGCAGCGTCCCTCACGCTCGGCCGGCCGGAGCGCTCCGCCGCCGCCTCAGCCTCCCCGCCCTCCGCGCCCGCCGCCCGCCGCCCGCCATGAGCCCGGCCGACGCCAAGCGCGGGGCCAAGCGCCGGAAGAACAAGCGGGGCGGCGGCGGCGGCTCGGGCGGGGGCCACGGCGGCGCGAGCGGCGGCGGCGGCAAGGCCGGCCCGGTGGCGGCGCTGCGCGGCTCCCAGGCCGCGGGCCTGGCGGCCCCGGGCGCTGCGGCGACAACGGCGGCGGCCAACGGGCCCCTCGGCGCGGGTGGTGCCGCCCCCGGAGGCTACTTCGAGGTGAGCGGCGGGTCGGGGGCGGGGAGGGGCGCGGGGCGCGGGCGGCCGCTCGTGACAGCGGCCCGCGGACCTCCAGGACCCGCAGGACCCGCAGGACCCGGCGTCTCCCGGGCGCGGCGCCGCCGCTCTGCCCACCTGCGCGCGGCTGTCACGGCCCCGGGGGTGGCGCCGCCTCGGCGCGCGCGGGGCTCGTCCTGGAAGCGCCTCGCCTCGCGTGCGGCTCCGCGATCACGAGAGTCAGGTGACAAGCGGGGCGTCCCCTCCGCGGGTCGGGGCCCATCTTTCCCCCCGGACTCGGCCGCCGTCCCTGCCATGGACCCTGCCGGGCGCCCGGGGGAGAAGCGGTCTTTCCCCTCCGGGGCGGGCATCGGAGAGCCGGCCAGCTGCCAGCGCTGCCCGAGGCCCTGGCGCCCCCTCGGCTTTGCTGGATCAAAGTTGTCAGGCGGTCCTGGGTGGTCCGATGGCATCTGTGTCGTGTCGGAACTCGAAGAATGGAACAGTGACTTTTTTTTCCCCCCAGTTTTGTTCGCGAAGGTGCGCTGGGAAGCGCACCTGCCAGGGGTGGGTCAGGTGCCGCCCGTCTGATCCGCTCCCCGGCGGTTGGCATTCCGTGGGTACAGTCGTTTCCCCCTCGTTCGGCTGGCTCCCGACCCGTGAATGGATTTTCTTCAGAAGTTGCTAGGACGGTTCCATGCGACGTGTCTTTTAAAGACACGTGCGATTTAAAAAAGCCTCATCAGGCTTGGTGTGGGTGTGCCCCTTGGTGAGACAGACACTGTTTTGTTTGTTTTTTTATGGAAGATTTCACAATATTGTACAGGACCGGCTTGTGGCCAGAGCGGAAAGGGGACCCCCTTGCCTATGGCACGGCCCGTATGAGAATGACACAGTGATGGATGCGGGCGGTGCTCTCAGTGGAAAGGACTGGCTTGCCCTCTGCAGTGTGGTCTGCGCAGTGGTTCAGCTGCCTTTAGGTGACTCAGTGCCGTTTGTTTAGGATCCCCCTCGGGCCAAACCCCTTGAACTTCACCTTCTCCAGAGGTTGCCTGGTCCTGCACCCTGGAGTGCGAAACAGGCGTTTTTGGGGTTCAGGGATGAGGCTCCTGTGTTCGGGTTGGGGGGCTGTAAATTAAGAGCAGTGTTGGTTGCTGCTGGGACCAGGGGGAGGAGGTCTGCCTTTGCAGAAATGTGGATAGTATTTGCTGTTAGTTGTGAGCTGTGCTCCTCTCTGCTGATTAAATAAAGAACAGGTTGGTGGTGCCACAGCCGTCCTTAGACTAGTCTCTCGTTTCATTATTTCAGGCTTTAACGATTCCCTTTGACTTTGCAATATTGAGCTAAAGTAATTTGTGTTTCCAAGAAAGGCTATGATTTCTGGGGTTCTTGCTCTTCATTCCATACAGGGTCACCAGGGGAGGTTTCTAAGAGGAGCGATAGGGAAGGACTGCATTATTTATTTATTTATTTTTAAAGATTTTATTTATTGATTTTACAGAGAGAGGAGATGGTGGGATTGGAGTGAGAAATATCAGCTCACAGATACTTCACTTTAGTTGTTCATTGATTGCTTGTCGTATGTGCCTTGACCCGGCAAGCGCAGGGTATCAAACCGGCAGCCTCAGCGTTCCAGTTCGACGCTGGATCCACTGCTCCACCACAGGTCAGCCAGGAAGGACTGTCTTGATTTTCAGGGGGTCTTAGCCCCATCACGCTGTGTGCTGGGCACTGTGCCAAGTGTTAGACCCAGGACCACCTTCATCAAGGAGTCTGGAGGATAGGAGGGCGTTTGTGCACGTGCATGGCTTCTACACAGAAATAGGAGTGATGGCAGAAGTAGAGAGACATGACATAGTTGAGTGGCATTGGCCCACCACAGAACTCTGGTACACAAAGCTTGGAGGCACACACTTGGTAGGCTCTATGCCCTCAGGCATGGTGTCAGCCTCGGCTGCCTCAATCCAAGACTCCATCCAAGTCATGTGGCACCCAGTTCTTCAAGTGATTGTCAGAGTTAAGCAAGTGAAGGCAGGGAAGGTGCTTACAGTGCTCAGTGGCACCCGTGCTGGGTGTGTACATGATCCTTACTGTTAGGGAGCCTGTGCGGGACTCTGCTGCAGGGCATTACTAGTCAAGCTTTCCCCACCTGTGGAGTGGGGAAACTCCACGTGGGATAAACACCGTGGACGTGGGTCTTGGCCAGGCCATGCTAACAACCTTGTGTGGTGGTCTGCTGAATGTGCCAATTAAGGGCCAGCCCCAAAATGGAAAGTTGGTAGGTGAAAGATGCCATGAATATATCTTATTATTTTGCATTTCTGTTTTTTAAAAATATTTACTGATTTTAGAGAGGGCAAAGAGAGAGAGAAAGGTGGAGGCAGTGGGAAGCATCAACTCGTGGTTGCTTCTAGTAGGTGCCTTGAGCGGCCAAGCCCGGGGTTTTGAACCAGTGGCCTCAGAGTTCCAGGTCGATGCCTTATCCATTGTGCCGCGAAAGGTCAGGCTTGCATTTCTGTTTTAAAATAATATTTTTATACTGTTAATGTTGTATTCAGTGAAGAAAGAAGCTTAGAAAATGGAAACATTGTGGACCCTTTTTTTAAGATTTATTGATTTTACAGAGATGGGGAGTGAGAAGAGTCAGCTCATCATTGCTTTACTTTAGTTGTTCGTTGCTTGTCCTATGTGCCTTGACTGGGCAAGCCCAGGGTTTTGAACTGGTGACCTCAGCGTTCTCTATATCCATTGTGCCACCACAGGCCTGGCTGTGGACCCATTTTTGTAAAATGTCTGTGTGTACATACATGTTTGCAAATGAAGGTCTGATAGGGTGTACATCAAAATGTTGTGTGGTAGAAATTTTGATGACTCCCTCTCCTTCTCCTCCTCCTCCTCCTCCTCCTCCTTCCTCTCCTTCTCCCATTCTCCCTCTTCTTCCCTTTCTCTAAAATAAAATCAATAAATAAAAGCATTTTTTTAAGTGACAAACTGACATTACTAAAATTTCTTTAAAATTTATTTATTGACTTTAGAGAGAGAGGAACATTGGGAGGAGAGTGACAAACATTGATTTTTTTCCACTTAAATGATTGATTCTTTTTTTTTTTTATTTTATTTTATTTTATTTTATTCATTTTAGAGAGGAGACACAGAGTGAGAGATAGATAGATAGAGAGAGAGAGAAAGGAGGGAGGAGCTGGAAGCATCAACTCCCATATGTGCCTTGACCAGACCAGTGCAGGGTTTTGAACTGGCGACCTCAGTGTTCCCAGGTCGGCGCTTTATCCACTGCGCCACCACAGGTCAGGCAAATGATTGATTCTTGTATGTTCCCTGACCGGGAATTGAACCATCAACCTTGGCATATCAGGATGACACTCTAAGTAACTGAGCAACCTAACCAGGATCTCTTATTGAAATAAAACTAATTTTGATTATTTCTACCTTTTAACAGTAAAACATACAGGTTTTTATATAACAAATGAAAATAATGAGACTACAGTTGTTATTCAAGTGGGTGTGCAAAATTAAGTAATACATGTTTACAAAAGTCAGATTTTTTTATGAAAATTGAGATGTCACTTGCTGTTGGAATATCAAATTACATATAATTCACACTCATGGAGGGCTCAAACAGGAATTTAGGGCTATTTTTGATGTATAAAAGGAAGCCATTTGGGGTAGGGATCGAAGTACATTTTCAAATAGTGGTATTGAAGGTTTTTTTGTTTTTTTTTAAATTTATTTATTATTTTATTTTTTACAGGGACAGAGAGTCAGAGAGAAGGATAGATAGGGACAGACAGACAGGAACAGAGAGAGATGAGAAGCATCAATCATCAGTTTTTTGTTGCGACACCTTAGTTGTTCATTGATTGCTTTCTCACATGTGCCTTGACCGCGGGCCTTCAGCAGACCGAGCCACCCCTTGCTGGAGCCAGCGACCTTGGGTCCAAGCTGGTGAGCTTTTGCTCAAGCCAGATGGGCCTGCGCTCAAGCTGGCGACCTCGGGGTCTCGAACCTGGGTCTTTCCGCATCCCAGTCCGATGCTCTATCCACTGTGCCACTGCCTGGTCAGGCAGTATTGAAGTTTTGAAGTCAGAGAAACCTCTTGTAGTGTAGGGGCATTTGTAATAATACAGGTCTTTTTCATTGCTGAAAAGGTGGCAAGAGGGAGATAATGTTAATCAGGGGTGCTCAATACATTGATCGCGAAGGAAGTGTGGGTAGATCGCATGACATTAAAAAGACATTTGTCTTTTGATTGGCATACAGGGTAGCAAATCTGACGCCTGAACTTTTGACACCCTATGCATGCGCATTAAACGGCGCTAACTTGTTCAGTTACGTTGCTGCGTAGTCAGCCTTCAATTTATTTAAACTAAATACAACAAAGGGTATAAAAATGAGTGCCGTAGCTGGTCTGAGTAAGAAGCCTAAAACCTACCACTTTCATACAGAATGGGAGGGGATTTTTTTCACTATGTCATATTCTAAGTGCGTTTGCCTCATCTGTCTGTGTGCCATTGCTATTCCAAAGAAGGGAAATGTGGAGCGGCTTTTTCGGACTGTTCATAAAAACTATGACATTGACTTTCCTTTGAAAAGAGAGCTGAGAAGGAAAAAGGTAAAAGAAGAATACACAATATTAAGTAGTAATAATAATAATAAATAATGATAATATAGAAGACATAAATTTATGTTTTGCATTTTTATTTTAGGTAGATCATTTTGACTTGGTCATCTAATAAGTAGCTCGCAAGCTGACAAAGTGTGGGCACCCCTGATGTTAAAGTTTAAAGGCCATCTTTGTGTCTTGTGGTTAGATGGTGTGATTAAAGATCTAGGGGGCCTGACCAGGCAGTGGCGCAGTGGATAAAGCATCGGACTGGGATGCAGAAGACCCAGGTTCAAGAACCTGAGCTCGCCAGCTTGAGCGCGGGCCCATCTGGCTTGAGCAAAAGCTCACAGGCTTGGACCCAAGGTCGCTGGCTCCAGCAAGGGGTGGCTCGGTCTGCTGAAGGCCCGCGGTCAAGGCTCATGTGAGAAAGCAATCAATGAACAACTAAGGTGTCGCAACGGCAATGAAAAACTAATGATTGATGCTTCTCATCTCTCTCCATTCCTGTCTGTCTGTCCCTATCTATCCCTCTCTCTGTCCCTGTAAAAAAAAAAAAGATCTTGGGGTACTTTGGGGTGCACTTAGAGGCCTTTCCTGTGTTGTAGAAATCGCTTCTATGACAAAACTAGGTTCAGTCATAACTTTCTAGTTCACATTTGCCTGATTGACCTGATGAGTAAGTCAGGGAAGGATCAAGAGCAGGGGTCCCCAAACTATGGCCCGCAGGCCACATGCGGCCCCCCTGAGACCATTTATCCGGCCCCCGCCACACTTCCCGAAGGGGCACCTCTTTCATTGGTGGTCAGTGAGAGGAGCACAGGATGCATCCGCACTCATAGTTCCCATTGAAATACTGGTCAGTTTGTTGATTTAAATTTACTTGTTCTTTATTTTAAATATTGTATTTGTTACCGTATTATTTTTTTACTTTAAGATAAGATATGTGCCGTGTGCATAGGGATTTCTTCATAGTTTTTTTTATAGTCCGGCCCTCCAATGGTCTGAGGGACAGTGAACTGGCCCCCTGTGTAAAAAGTTTGGGGACCCCTGCTCGAAGCAATCAAGCCACTAACTCTGGGAGGTGAAGAAGGAGAGAAGGGGAAGACGGAGGGGTGGAGAAACAGATGGTCACTTTTCATGTGTACCCTGACCAGGGATAGAACCTGGAATGGCCGCATGTGGCCAACGATCTTTCCACTGAGCCAACTGACCAGGGCCAAAATTATTTTAAAGTGTGCAGTTCTTTGGATTTTAACACATATATAGATTTATGTATCTACTGCCACAGTCTGGATGTGGAGTAGTGTCATTATCCACAAAAGCTCCCTTATGTTCCCTGTGCCTTTCTAGTCTCTCAACCCCTAAACTCTTGCCGGCTAGTACTTTGTTAGTATGATTTTTGTTTTTTGGAGAAGTCATATAAATGAAATCACAAAGTATTTAACTTATTAAAAAATATGATTGGTTGGTTTGAGAGAGCGAGAGAGACATTGATTTGTTCCACTTATGTATGCATTCATGGGTTGTTTCTTTTCTTTTTTTTTCATTGGTTGTTTCTTGATGGTGCCCTGACCATGATGGAACCCACAACCTTGAGGACACTTGAACCAACCGAGCTGCCAGGCCATGGCAGTATGTAACTTTGTGAGACTGGTTTATTTCACTCAACATAGTCACTTTGAGGTTCCTCTATTGCATGTCCTCAGTGTATGTTCTTTTTTACTGGTGAGTAGTATTCCATTGTATGAATATACAACAGCTTATCTGTCTTCCAGTTGGTAGCCATTGGGGTCATTTTCAGGTTTTAGCGATAATAAATAGAGTTGCTGTAAATATCTGTATAGGTTTTTGTGTGAAAGTAAATTTTAATTTCTTGGTTTAAATACCAAGCTGTGGGATCTAGGTTATATGGTGACGTAAGAAGCCGCTAAACTATGTTCTAGAGTGACTGTACCATTTTGACTTCCACCAGTGATGTATGAGAGTGCTAGTTGCTCTACACCTGGGGTCAGAAACCTAAGGCTCGTGAGCCAGATGTGGCTCTATTGATGGCTGCATCTGACTCACAGACAAATCTTTAATAAAAAAAAATAATAACGTTAAAAATAGAAAACATTCTCATGTATTACAATCCATTCATTTCCTACCGCTCATGTTCATAGTTGCGGGTGGCTGGAGCCAATCAGAGCTGTCCTCCGGGACAACACCAAATTTTTATTGGATAATGCGTAAGGTACACGGGTTGTTGTGAGGTCAGGAAGTAAACTTCCCTCCTTTTAATCAAGTAGTCAAGTAGTCAGCTAGCTAATTGCAGAAACCCTTTTGACAAAGAAGATGGCTAAAAGAAAAAAAGATGAGTATCATACTTTTTAGCAGGAATGGACAGAGGAATTCGCCTTTGTGGAGAGAGCAGGTTCTGCAGTGTGTCTAATATGCAATGATAGAATTAAATCGATGAAACGGTCAAATATAAAGCGGCACTTCGACATACACCATACTACATTTGTGTCGAAATATCCAGTGGGGGACAGCAGGAAGAAAGCATGTCAAGGGCTACTGTGCAGAGTGCAAGCTAGTCAGCAGCAACTCCGTGTTTGGACCCATCCTAAGTTTTCACTGCATCCTACATCAGGAGGATCAGATGTGTGGTGAGCAGCTTGGTGAGGTGATGTCGCTGGTCATTCGGGTGGTCAACTTTATTGTTGACCGAGCTTTAAATGATCGCTCGTTTAAAACACTGCTGGATGAAGTTGGGAATAATTATCGTGGTCTGCTTCTGCACAGCAATGTGCGTTGGTTGTCAAGAGGGAAGGTGCTCAGCCGTTTTGCGGCTTGTCTGAGCGAAATCCAGACTTTTCTTGAAATGAAAAGCATCGAGCATCCTGAGTTAGCTAACACTGAGTGGCTCCTGAAGTTCTACTATCTTGTGGACATGACTGAACATCTGAACCAGCTCAGTGTGAAAATGCAAGGCATTGGAAATACAGTCTTATCCCTTCAACAAGCAGTGTTTGCATTTGAAAACGAGCTGGAACTCTTCATCGCTGACATTGAAACAGGTCGTTTACTACACTTTGAAAAACTGGGAGACTTTAAAGATACATGCACAGCAAGTGACCCTGCTCAACATCTTGATCTCCAGCAGCTAGTGGGCTTCACATTTAATCTCCTTCAGTCATTCAAAGCGCGCTTTGGAGAATTTCATGAGTGCACTCATCTTTTTAAGTTCATCACCCATCCACACGAGTGTGTAGTGGACAGCGCCGACCCGAGTTACATCCCCGGTGTCTCCGTCAGAGATTTTGAGCTACAAGCTGCTGGCATGAAGGCCTCAGATATGTGGGTGAGTAAGTTCAAGTCACTGAATGAAGATTTGGAAAGACTTGCACGACAGCAAGCAGAGTTGGCGAGCAAACACAAGTGGGGAGAAATGAAAAAACTTTAACCTGCTGACCAGCTGATTGTCAAAACTTGGAACGCACTTCCCGTCACATACCACACACTGCAGCGTGTGAGTATTGCTGTACTGACAATGTGTGGCTCTACGTATGCATGTGAGCAGTCTTTCTCACATCTAAAGAACGTTAAGACCAACCTACAATCACGTTTAATGGATGGAAGTCTCAACGCCTGCATGAAGCTTAACCTCACCACGTATCAACCAGACTACAAAGCCATCAGCAAAACCATGCAGCACCAGAAGTCGCATTAATGGTAATAAGTACGTTACTCATCATTGGTTAGCAACAGCATAACAACGTTATTAAAAAGAATTCAGAGATTTCTTGTAATTTAAAAGTGTTGTTCTTACGTAAAATGCACACATTTTCTTATATTTAGTGTTAAACATATTGTATGGCTCTCACGAAATTACATTTTAAAATATGTGGCGTTCATGGCTCTCTCAGCCAAAAAGGTTCCCATCCCCTGCTCTACACCCTTAGCTCTGGACGTTGTAAGTAGTTTTTATCGTAACCAGTTTAATACAGTGTGTCCGTAAAGTCATGGTGCACTTTTGACCGGTCACGGGAAAGCAACAAAAGACGATAGAAACGTGAAATCTGCACCAAATGAAAGGAAAACCCTCCCAGTTTCTGTAGGATGATGTGGCAGCATGTGCGCATGTGCAGATGATGACGTAACACCGTGTATACAGCGGAGCAGCCCACGGCCATGCCAGTTGAGATGTGGACGGTACAGAGGAAAGTTCAGTGTGTTCTATGGCTCGCTAAATTCGAATCCGTGACCAAAGTGCAACGTGAATATCGGCACGTTTATAACGAAGCGCCACCACATAGAAATAACATTACTCGGTGGGATAAGCAGTTGAAGGAAACCGGCAATTTGGTGGAGAAACCCCGTTCTGGTAGGCCATCAGTCAGTGACGAGTCTGTAGAGGCCATACAGGATAGCTACCTAAGGAGCCCTAAAACATCTGTGCGTGCGTGTGCTCGACAGTTACACCTAAGCAAGACTATACAGTTCATAAGGTGTTAAAGAAATGTCTCTGTTTTACGGGGTACTAATTGCGGCTGTTGCATGCTATCAAACCTGCAGATAGACCCACACGATGCGTGTTGGCTACAGATATGCTTCATGACATCGACAGTGATGCAAGATTTTTGCAGAAGATTATGTTTAGCGATGAGGCGACCTTCCATATCTGTGGACATGTTCATCGCCATAACGTCCGAATATGGGCTGCTGAACATCCTCATGCCTACGTTGAGTATGAATGTAACACCCCTAAAGTGAACGTGTGGTGTGACCTGATGCATGATAAGGTGATAGGCCCTTTTTTTTTCCCGGAGCAGTCTGTGACGGCAAACACCTATCTTGACATGTTGGAATTGTATGCAGTGCCACAATTTCCAGAAGATGTCATCTTTCAACAGGATGGCGCTCCTTCACAGTACGCCATCATTGTTCGTGAGTTTCTGGATAGAACATTCCCCGGTGGTGGATAGGCAGGGGTTCTGTCAAGCCATGGCCAACATGCTCCCCGGATCTGATGCCCTTAGACTTTTACTTTTGGGGTTATGTGAAGCAACATGTGTACATTGAACGTATCAACGACATTAATTACTTAAAACAGAGAATCACAGACGTTGTTCACTGTTACACCAGACGTCCTTACACATGTGTGGCAAGAACTTCACTATCGTTTGGATGTGTGTAGGGCAACAAATGGAGCCCACATCGAACTGCCCTGAATAGGTATGAAACTGGGAGAGTTTTCCTTTTATTTGGTGCAGATTTCACGTTTCTATCGTCTTTTGTTGCTTTCCTGTGACCGTCCAAAGTGCACCCTGACTTTACGGACACACTGTAGATAGGTGTGTAGTGGCATCGTGGTTTTAATTTGTATTTCCCTGATGGTTACTGAACACTTTTCATGGGTTTATTTGATTATTTGACGTTTACTTATTTTGACATACTTGTATCTTTTAGGATAAAGTGTTTATTTAAGACTTAATCAGGTTATTTTCTTTTGACTTTTGAGAGTTCTTTATAATTCTGGACACGAGTCCTTTGTCAGATTTGTCATTTGCAAACATTTGTTCCAGTTTGTAACTTGTCTTTTTATCCTATTAACTGTTTGCAAAAAACAGTTTTATTTTATGGATCATACTTTTTTGGTGTCGTGTCTCAAGAACTGTTTTCAACAACCTCAGGTTATAAAGATTTTTTCCTGTGTTCTAAAAAATTTAATAGTTTCACATTTACATCTATGATTCATTTTATTTTTAGAAGTTTAAACATTGTGATAAAATTTTATTGGGGTGAAGGGAAATAATATGCCCTGGGGGATGTAGATGGTAGACAGGCTCTAGCAGCAACTGCCTAGATCTGTGATGCATTTTGAATCAATTTTGTATAAGGTATCAGATCCAGGTAGTCGTTTAAATAAATATATATATATATATACACACACACACACACACACACACACACACACACACACACGGATGTCAGATGTCAGGCCTGGCCAGTTAGCTCAGTTGGTTAGATTGTCGTCCCCAAATGCCAACCATGGTTAGGGGTTTGATCTCTGGTCCGAGCACACATGGGAAGCAACCAGTGAGTGCACAACTAAGTGGAACAACAGATGAATGCTTTTCTCTCTCTCTCCCCCTCTCTTTCTTTTTACTTCTCTCCTTTTCCTCTCTCCCCCTTTATTCCTCTCCCTTTTTTCCCCTCTCCAAACCATTTGTTGAAAGGATATCCTTTATTTATTAAACTGACTTTTTACCTTTGTCAGAAGTCAAATAACCTTATTTATGTGAGCTATTTCTGAACTCTGTCTTCTATTCCATTGTTCTGTGGGACTATCCCATTGTCTACCATACTGTCTGAATTACTCGGAGTCTTAAAATTGAGCAAGGTGATTTCTCCAATTTAATATATTTTATTTTGGCTATTTTTTGTTTTGCTTTTCCATACAATCAGCTTGCCTATATCTACAAATAATTTTTCTGGTGTTTAATTGGAATAGCTTTATAGATCAATTTGGTAGAGAATTTACATATTTACTGTTGACTCTTCCAATCCATGAACATGGTATGTATCTATGTGGTCATCTTCAATTTCTTTTTATTTTAAATTGAAATATATTTGACATGTAATGTGTCTGATTTCTTTCATCAGTGTTTTGTAGTTTTCAGCACACAGATCCTGTTAATGTTTTGTTAGGTTTATATATATTTCATTCTTTTGTTTGCAAATGGTGTTTTTTAAAGTTTCCATTTATTTATTGCTAGTATATAGTAATATAATTAATTTTTGTGTGTTTACCTTCTATCATTTGATCTTGCTAAAATCATATATTTCTGGGGTTTTTTTATGTGGATTCATTGGGATTTTCTGTGTAGACAATTATGTTGTCTGTAAATAGTGACCTTTTTTCGTTTTCCATTTTTGAACGTCTTTTTTTTTTTTTTTAATTACACTGACTAGGGCTTTAGTACAATTTCCTTTCCCTGATTTTAGGGGGAAAACATTCAGTCTTTCATTATGAAGATGCTGTCAGCGTAGATTTTTTTGTAGCTGCCCATTACCAGGTTAAGAAAGTTCCTTTCATGCCTTGCCTGTCGTGGTGTAGTGGACAGAGTGCAGACCTGGAATGCTAAGGTTGCCGGTTCGAAACCCTGGGCTTGTCCAGTCAAGGCACATACAACAAGTAACTGATGAACAGCCAGTTCCCACTCGCCCCACCTTTGTGAAATTAATAAATAAAACCTTTAAAAATGAAAGAAAGTTCCTTTTACCTGCCCTGTGGTGGCACAGTGGATAAAGCATTGACCTGGAATGCTCAGGTCCTGGTTCTAATCTCTGGGCTGGCCCGGTCAAGGCACATACGAGAGGCAGCTACTATGCGTTGATGCTCCCCGCTCCTTCCCCGTTTTCTCTCTCGCTTTCCTCTCAGTAAAATCAATAAATAAAATCTTCTTAGGGCCTGGCTCGTTGGCTCAGCAGTAGAACATCGGCCCAGCGTGTGGAAGTCCCAGGTTCAATTCCCAGCCAGGGCACACAGGAGAAGCGCCCATCTGTTTCTCCACCCTTCCCTTCTCCTTTTTCTCTCTCTCCCTTCTCCTCCTGCAGCCAAGGCTCCATTGGGGCAAAGTTGGCCCGGGCACTGAGGATGGCTCCATGGCCTTCGCCTCCGGTGCTAGAATGGCTCCAATTGCAATGGAGCAACACCCCAGATGGGCAGAGCATCGCCCCCTGGTGGGCATGCCGGGTGGATCCCAGTAGGGTGTATACAGAAGTCTGTCTGTCTGCCTCCCCGCTTCTAACTTTGGAAAAATACAAAAAGAAAAAAAGGTTTTTTCTATTTTTACTTTGCTGAGTTTTATTAATGGATGTTGGATTTTGTCAAATGCTTTTTTGAATCAATTGATATGATCATGTTATTTTATATTTACTTTTAGTTTGCGTGAGAGAGAGAAGGATACACATAGGAAGGGAGAGAGACGAGAAACATCAACTTATAGTTGCAGCACTTTAGTTCATTGATTTTTTTTCTCATATGTGCCTTGACCAGGGGGCTCCAGCCAAGCCAGTCCTTGCTCAAGCCAGTGACCTTGGGTTTCAAGTCAGTGGCCATGGGATCATGTTGATGATCCTACTCTCAAGCTGGTCAACCTGTGCTCAAGCCAGCAACCTGGAAGTCTGGAACCTGGGGCCTCAGTATCCAGGCTGATGGTCTATGCACTGTACCACCACTGGTCAGGCTCATGCTATTTTTCTTAGTTAGAATGTTAATGTGGTAGATCACATTGATTTTGGGATATTGAACTGGCATTGCATTCCTGGAATAAACCTTAAACATATATCATTCTTGGTAATGACATAGTATTCTTTTTTTTTCTTCTTCTTCTTACAGGGACAGAGAGAGTCAGAGAGAGGGATAGATAGGGACAGACAGACAGGAACAGAGAGAGATGAGAAGCATCAATCATCAGTGTTTCGTTGCGACACCATAGTTGTTCATTGATTGCTTTCTCGCATGTGCCTTGACCGCGGGCCTTCAGCAGACCGAGCAACCCCTTGCTGGAGCCAGCGACCTTGGGTCCAAGCTGGCGAGCTCAGGGTCTCGAACCTGGGTCTTCTGCATCCCAATCCAACACTCTATCCACTGCACCACCGCCTGGTCAGGCAGTAGCGTAGAATTTTATTTACTTTATTTGGTTGTTTGTCGGAGGGGGAGAGAAAGGGAGAGAGAGAAAGAAGCATCCACTCAGCTCGTTCGTTGTACTTTAGTTGTGCAGCCATTGATTGCTTCTCATATACGCCTTGAATAGAGATTGCACTGGCGACCTCAGCATCTGGGTCAACTTGTATCCACTGAGCCATCACTGGTCAGGCCCATAATTTTAATTTTTATTCTTTATAGCTGCCTCATCTATGAAAAAGGAAGAGTAAGTTTTATTTCCCTTAAGGAAGCCATACAAAGGCTAATAATGTATCATGTTTAAAGTGTGGTAGTAATTTTATACTTATGCTAATATTGGGTGAAATTCTTAGTTATTTAGTAGTTTGGTAGAAACTAATTCTTTTCTGTAGAAATGTTTGGCAGTTACTCATCTGTGGTGAAAGTAGCCCAGCGGAGTGGACAGATGTACTGTACAAGTTCCTGCTGAGAGCTGAGCTCCTCTAGAGGCTACTGAGGGAGGCCTGTCACTACAGGGGCACTCCTCGTGGATGACAGCCCTTGCCCAAGCTGTTGGGTTGCTTAGGATAAAGAGGTTATGTAAGTGAATTCTTTTTTTTTTTAAGTGAGAGTGAGTGAGAGAGGGAGGGACAGACAGGGACAGACAGACAGGAAAGGAGAGAGATGAGCAGCATCAATTCTTTGTTGTGGCACCTTAGTTGTTCATTGATGGCTTTCTTACATGTGCCTTGACTGCAGGGCTTCAACCGAGTCAGTGACCCCGTCAGAGGTGGATTAAGGTCAGTTGAGGTCCCAGGTGCAGAAGAAAATACTGGGCCTCTTACATTAGAAAAAAGTAAAGTTGGGGTTTTGCGGGGCCCTTCAGAAGTCGGGACCCAGGGCGCGTGCCTGGTGCACCCACTATTAAATCTGCCTCTGGACCTCTTGCTCAAGCCAGTGACCATAGGGTCATGTGTATGATCCCTCGCTCAAGCCAGTGACCCTGCTCAAGCTGGGAATCTCAGGGTTTCACACCTGGGTCCTCAGTCCCCCAGACCCTTTGGTCTATCCACACTCTATCCACTGCGCCACCACCTAATCAGGCTATAAGTGAATTCTTGATCATGCTTATACTGTTGTTTTCTGTTTTTAAAAAAATAAAAAATGGCATCACTTATTAACTGACTTAAATTATAATTACTGTCAATATTTTCTCTTAAAAATAAGTCAGTTATATCTTAATTTCTTCTTATTTGTGAGACAAATAAGAGAGAGACAAAGACAGGAAGGGAGAGAGATTAGAAGCATTAACTCGTAGTTGTGGCACCTTCGTTCATTGATGGCCTCTCATATGTGCTCTGATTGACCGCGGGCCTTCAGTGGACCAAAGCAACCTCTTGCTGGAGCCAGCGACCTGGGGTCCAAGCTGGCGAGCCTTCGCTCAAACCAGATGGGCCCGCGCTCAAGCTGGTGAGCTCGGGGTCTCGAACCGGGGTCCTCCGCATCCCAGTCTGACGCTCTATCCACTGCGCCACCGCCTGGTCAGGCAGTAAAATCTTTTTTAAAAGAAAATAAGAGGAGGTCCTGCATTGTCCCGGTGGGAAGCATGATTTCACCCTCCTTGGCCGGGCTGTTGCCTCCCTTGTGGGTTCCCTTGGTGTCTGTCCCTAGCTCAGCCAGAGCACTAGTTGTAACCCCTGGTCTGTTGGAATGGTTTCTTATAAACTGTTCTGCGTGGCTTCCTTGGCATGTTGGACATGCTCAGAACACGGGGCTGTGGGATCCAGGCCCCTCAATGGGAGCTTCTGAAGTTCTTTCCTTTTTTCCTATTTCTTCTGAAATCTGTTGTCTACTTTGTCTTCTAATTTGGAAGAAAGAATATGTCCTTTTTTCCAGGGTTAATTCTATACTCCGGGGGTTCTTAACTGATAGATTTTATTGAGTCTGCTGATCCATGGAAACTCGCTGCAAAATTTATGTGAGTTCGTTATCTTGAGGTCTCTTCAAAACCTCCCTGTCTTTTCTCTCCTGGGTCTCTAATTGTCCCTCCTCTATTGGGTTATTTTCCTTAGCCTTCAGATTTTTGAGATCCCCATCTTTCCTTCAGTCTCAGTCCTTCTCTCTCTCTCTCTCTTTTTTTTTTTTTTTCTATTCTTTCCCAAAGTCAGAAGCGGGGAGGCAGAGAGACAGACTCCCACATACGCCTGACCAGGATCCACCCGGCATGCCCACCAGGGGCGATGCTCTGCCCATCTGGGATGTTGCTCTGTTGCAACCAGAGCCATTCTAGCGCCTGAGGCAGAGGCCATGGAGCCATCCTCAGTGCCCGGGCCAACTTTCCAATGGAGCCTTGGCTGTTGGAGGGGAAGAGAGAGACAGAGAGGAAGGAGAGGGGGAAAGGTGGAGAAGCAGATGAGTACTTCTCCTGTGTGCTGTGACCAGGAATCGAACCCAGAACTCCACACGCTAGGCTGATGCTCTACCACTGAGCCAACCAGCCAGGGCCTCAGTCCCTCTCTTGACCTTGTTTAACCACTAAGTTACCTTTTTCTCTTTTTCCTACCCGTTGCCACCAAGTGACTTGAAATTGTGCTTAGTAGGACTGGTTAATACTGGTCCCTCTACTTCCTCCCCTCAATCCCTGTTCTACTCCCTCAGCCAGCTTTCACTGAGCCAACTGGCCAGGGCCTCAGAAGTCACTTAGTGATCACCTGACCAAGTCCTGTAGTTGTTCCCTGGCTGGTCTCCTTTGAGCCAGGTGCACACAGCATATGCGCCTTTCTGGCACTGTCTTGCCTTCCTTTCTGTGGGACTGTCCTGGTTCTCCTGACTCTCGCTTTGCCTACCCTTCTGCTTGGTGAGCTCTCCTCGTCCTACACTTAAACCCCCACCTTGGTGCAGTTCTTCCTCTCCAGTTCAGACTTCCTCTGCTGGTGGAGATGGCCGATAGAAGCTGCAGCGGTTGATCAGTAAACCCTCACATTGTGGACGATTCATTAGAATGACAGCTGAGGCCTCGTTTCAGGTAACTTAGCCTGTCCATGTTCAGACTGAGTTCTCCTTCCTGCAGTACAAAACAGCACTCAGGTATTACTGGTTTGTTTGCTAGTTAATTTATCAAAGGACGCTTTTGTCTAGAGATGTCAGGCCAGCTGTGCGTGGTTGTGCACTGGATACAGTTTCCTCACCTATCAGGTGAGATTATGTTAGGTGACCTTGAAGGTCTTTTCCAGCTTTTCGATTCTGTGATTCTCATGTCCTTGGCCGCGCCCCCGAGGAGACTACCCACCCCTCTGTGGGGTCTCTCACATGAGCAGTATCTGAGAAGCACACTGGCCCTGGAGGAGGCGCTCCCCGGTGCTGCAGACAGGGCGTGCTAGTCCTTCACTTTCAGAGAGGACATGGCACTGCACAGCTCTTCAGTACACAGATCCAGGTGAGCACTGTCACGTGACCCGTATTCCAGAGTCATGGGTCTTGCGTGATCCCTGAGGCAAGAGAGGAACCGTTTTCATGTTGGTGTCTGAGGGCCATGGTGGTTCAGGGCGTGCAGTACATTAAGAGTGAATTCTGCTACCTACTTTTTTAGAAAACTTACTCATTTTAGAGAGAAAGAAAGAGAAGGGGGGAGGAGCAGGAAGCATTAACTCCCATATGGGCCTTAACCAGGCAAGCCCGGGGTTCAGCATTCCAGGCGGACACTTTGTCTACTGCTCCACTGCAGGTCAGGCCCTGCTGCCTACTTTTAATTAAACTGGCTGTCACAAAACGGGCAGTCTTTAAAGGAACTCTGCATTGAAGACAACGTCGGTGATGGAAGCAGGGGAAACGGAAGGTGACCGGAGGCCACCACGCTGCTGTCTGCAGAGACTCTTCAGTAGCTGAGGGAGGAATGTAGGAAGATGCTAGGCAGGACTGAGAGTCGACTCTCAACGATTACCTGAAATGTGGCACTTACCCATGTCCAAAGTGGTTATCTTGCCTTGAGATGCCAGGGAGGGAAAATATCTCGCCTTTACAGAATATCTCCAGACCAGGAACCCAGAACGGAAACAGCGTCTCTGAGTTTTGCGCATTGCTCTCTCTAGTGCATTATAAACTTCACAAAGCTTTAAGGGCGAGCTCCTTCTGAGGTTTCTAACTACATTTCTATAAGTTCAGTGGCAGAAGCAACATCAGTGGTTTGCACAGGCATTTGATAAGAGGGGTTAGAAGCATAAACATTTTGGAAAGGGCTGGTGGAACAACCTCTGTAGGCTGGGTTTCCAAGAATGGCTTCTAGGGCAGAAGTACAGCGCTCCCCCTGGTGGGGTTGGTCTAGCCCAGGGGTCAGGAACCTATGGCTTGCGAGGCAGATGTGGCTCTTTTGATGCCTGCATCTGGCTCGCAGACAAATCTTTAATAAAAATAATAACCTTAAAAATATAAAACATTCTTTGATTTCATACATAGGTGGGACATAAAAGTGAGAATATGAGACATGGACAAGAGAGTGGTGGTTACGGGATGGGGGGAGGGAGGGAAGAGTGGTATAGGGAGGAGGGGAGGGACACAGGGAAAACCAGATAGAAGGTGACAGAGGACAATTTGACTTTTGGTGACAGGTATGCAACACAATTGAATGATAAGATAACCTGGAGATGTTTTCATTGTACATATGTACCCTGATTTATTGGTGTCACCCCGTTAGAATTAATAATAATAAAATATATAAAAATATATATATATAAAACATTCTTGCCTGATCTGTGGTGGCGCAGTGGATAAAGCGTCAACCTGGGAACACTGAGGTCGCCAGTTCAAAACCCTGCACTGGTCTGGTCAAGGCACATATGGGAGTTGATGCTTCCAGCTCCTCCCCCCTTTCTCTCTTTCTCTCTCTCTCTCTCACCCTGTGTCTCCTCTCTAAAATGAATAAATAAAAAATTAAAAAAAAAAACAAAAATATAAAACATTCTCATGTATTACAATCCATTCATTTCCTACCGCTCACGTTCATGGTTGTGGATGGCTGGAGCCAATCACAGCTGTCCTCCAGGACAACACCAAATTTTTATTGGATAATGCGTAAGGTACACGGTCAGGATGTAAACTTCCCTACTTTTAATCAAGTAGTCAGCTAGCTAATTGCAGAAATCCTTTTGACAAAGAAGATGGCTAAAAGAAAAAAAGATGAGTATCGTACTTTTTAGCAGAAATGGACAGAAATTTCACCTTTGTGGAGAGAGCAGGTTCTGCAGTGTGTCTAATATGCAATGATAAAATTACATCGATGAAACGGTCAAGTATAAAGCGACACTTTGACACATGCCATACTACATTTGCATCGAAATATCCAGCAGGGGACAGCAGGAAGAAAGCATGTCAAGGGCTACTGTGCAGAGTGCAAGCTAATCAGCAGCAACTCCGTGTTTAGACCCATCCTAAGTTTTCACTGCATCCTACATCAGGAGGTGCTTTGTGCTCAGATGTGTGGCCAGCAGCTTGGTGAGGTGATGTCGCTGGTCATTCGGGTGGTCAACTTTATTGTTGACCGACCTTTAAATGATCGCCCGTTTAAAACACTGCTGGATGAAGCTGGGAATAATTATCCTGGTCTGTTTCTGCACAGCAATGTGCGTTGGTTGTCAAGAGGGGAGGTGCTCAGCCGTTGTGCGGCTTATCTAAGCGAAATCCAGACTTTTCTTGAAATGAAAGACATCGAGCATCCTGAGTTAGCTAACACTGAGTGGCTCCTGAAGTTCTACTATCTCGTGGACATGACTGAACATCTGAACCAGCTCAATGTGAAAATGCAAGGCATTGGAAATACAGTCTTATCCCTTCAACAAGCAGTGTTTGCATTTGAAAACGAGCTGGAACTCTTCATCGCTGACATTGAAACAGGTCGTTTACTACACTTTGAAAAACTGGGAGACTTTAAAGATGCATGCACAGCAAGTGACCCTGCTCAACATCTTGATCTCCAGCAGCTAGCGGGCATCACATCTAATCTCCTGCAGTCATTCAAAGTGCGCTTTGGAGAATTTTGTGAGCGCACTCATCTTTTTAAGTTCATCACCCATCCACACGGGTCTGCAGTGGACAGCGCCGACCCGAGTTACATCCCCGGTGTCTCCGTCAGAGATTTTGAGCTACAAGCTGCTGACCTGAAGGTCTCAGACATGTGGGTGAATAAGTTTAAGTCACTGAATGAAGATTTGGAAAGACTTGCACGACAGCAAGCAGAGTTGGCGAGCAAACACAAGTGGGAAGAAATGAAAAAACTTCAACCCGCGGACCGGGTGATTGTTAATACTTGGAATGCGCTTCCTGTCACATACCACACACTGCTGCGTGTGAGTATTGCTGTACTGACAACGTTTGGCTCTATGTATGCATGTGAGCAGTCTTTCTCACATCTAAAGAACATTAAGACCAACCTACGATCACGTTTAACAGATAGAAGTCTCAACGCCTGCGTGAAGCTTAACCTCACCACGTATCAACCAGACTACAAAGCCATCAGCAAAACCATGCAGCACTAGAAGTCACATTAATGGGAAGAAGTACTTTATTCATCATTGGTTAGCAACAGCATAACAACATTATTAAAAAGAATTCAGAGATTTCTTGTACTTTAAAAGTGTTGGTCTTACGTAAAATGCACACATTTACTTGTATTTAGTGTTAAACATATTGTATGGCTCTCACGGAATTACATTTTAAAATATGTGGCGTTCATGGCTCTCTCAGCCAAAAAGGTTCCCATCCCCTGGTCTAGCCAATTTTCGATACCTTCCACACCTGCCTAATCCTGAAAGAGAAAGTAGCCACATGCCACGGTAAGAGCTCCCTGGAGTGGTGGAGGTGGAGAAGCAGGAGAATGAAAGACTTTACAGGGAAACAAGGTGACAACAAAGTAAATACATAACTCTGTCAGCAAGTACTTTTAGAATATCCGTAGAAATGTCAGAGGATAGGGAAATAAATTCTTAGAATAAATAATAAACTGTGTATGTTTGCTCTGGGATTATGGAAACAGGTGTTTCTACAGACAGTTTAACTTTTGCTTTTTTCTAGATTCAGATTGAGTAGTTTAATTTTTTGTGAACCACTGAATATCTTAGAGCACTGTATGTTCTATGTTTGTATTTTATTTATTTATTTACTTATGACAGAGAGGGACAGATAGGGACAGACAGACAGGAAGGGAGAGAAATGAGAAGCATCAATTCTTTTTTGTGGCACCTTAGTTGTTCATTGATTGCTTTCTCATATGTGCCTTGATGGGGGAGGGCTACCACAGAGCAAGTGACTCCTTGCTCAAGCCAGTGACCTTTGCGCTCAAGCCAGTGACCATAGGGTCATGTCGATGATCCCACGCTCAAGCCAGTGACCTCACACTGAAGCTGTAGGGGCCCGCACTCAAGCCGGCGACCTTGGGGTTTCAAACCTGGGTCCTCTATGTTCCAGTCCAACGCCCTATCCATTGCACCACTGCCTGGTCAGGCAGAGCACTGTGTGTTCTAATATGATTTGTTTGATAAACAGTTTTGTGAAAAAACTAGATAGAAGCTGTTATGGAACAGCCGTTAAAACGTTTTTTTCTCAGATAGCTAGTTTTGCAGAAAGAACAACATACAGGCTTGACCAGGCGGTGGCGCAGTGGATAGAGCGTTGGACTGGGAAGCGGAAGACCCAGGTTCGAGACCCTGAGGTCGCCAGCTTGAGCGCGGGCCCATCTGGCTTGAGTAAAAGCTCGCCAGCTTGGACCCAAGGTTGCTGGCTCCAGCAAGGGGTGGCTCGGTCTGCTGAAGGCCCATGGTCAAGGCACATGTGAGAAAGCAATCAATGAGCAACTATGGTGTCGCAACGGCAAAGCAAAACTAATGATTGATGCTTCTCACCTCTCTCCGTTCCTGTCTGTCTCTATCTATCCCTCACTCTGTCCCTGTAGAATAAAAAAAAAAGAACCACATACATGAAATTTATTGAGCACATGGTGCGGGTTTCTCAGCAGTGAGCTCAGAAGCACAGGAGGGTCCGCCTGAGGGAGAGAAGGAGTAACTAGGAGCGTAGGAGCTCTCTGCTGCGTGTCTCGTGTCTCGGGGAAAGTTAACAGGGCTCCTGTTCTGAACCGACTGTTTTCCTTTTACTTAAAGGTGCAGGTGGTCTAAACTTGCTCACCTTTTCTATAAGTGGCTGTCAGTAGAAAGCTACCTAGCCAGTTCAGTATTTTTAAGAAAACAAACACTTAACCTGCACCCTCAAGGTAAAGATGACATTTTAACTGAGCATAAAATTACTTTTTGAAAGAAACTCTTGCATAGAGAGTAGAGAGCATTTTGAAAATGGATGTTTAGAGTTGTCTTTGTAAGTTCTTTT
Source organism: Rhynchonycteris naso (assembly GCA_037038555.1). Taxonomy (NCBI): domain Eukaryota; kingdom Metazoa; phylum Chordata; class Mammalia; order Chiroptera; family Emballonuridae; genus Rhynchonycteris; species Rhynchonycteris naso. The sequence goes on along the minus strand of CM072996.1, from coordinate 316,042,233 downwards.
TGTGCTAAGAATAATGTAAACACTCATCTTCCTGCACATTTAAACTTGGAAATGAAAATTTTAGTCTGCTTTAAAGCTTCTTATAACATTTAGCTTTCAACTTACTTATTAAAAATACAGAAATATAACTTCTGATTACTGTGTAAGAACAAGGAAGTCTGATGAGAAAGATGATGGCTGGGATTGAAACTGATCAGCATGATTTAGTAAGTGCAGAAGCCATCTATTTCTTCCAGTTAGCTCTGTGTCTTTAAAGGAGAGAGGAACCATCTGGGTTTTTTTGTTTGTTTGTTTGTTTTTTAGTGAAAGAAGGGGAAGCAGAGACAGACTCCCACATGCATCCAGACCCAACGGGATTCACCCGGCAAACCCACTAGGGGGGTGATGCTCTGCCCATCTGGGGACCTTGCTCCCTAGTAACCCGAGCCATTTTTGTAGTGTCTTGACTTGGAGGCCATAGAGCCGTCCTCAGTTCCTGGGGCCAGCTCGTTTGAATAGAGCCATGGCAGCAGGAAGGGAGGAAAAGAGAGAGACAGAGAAGCGAGAGGGGAGGGGTGGAGAAGCAGATGGGCACCTCTCCTGTGTGCCCTGACTGGGAATCGAACCTGGGACATCCACACACCAGGCCAATGCTCCACCACTGAATCAACTGGCCAGGACCCTATCTGGTTTTAATCCAAAGCCTCACCAGTATTAAAAAAAAATTTTTTTAATTGATTTGAGGGAGAGAGACACATCAATTATTTGTTCCAGTTATTTATTATTTATATACTGATTCTTGAACGTGCCCTAACCAGGGATAGAACCTACAACTTTGGTGTATTGGGATAATGCTCAATAGAAAAGTATATTCAATCACACTGGTCTCCTTAAATTTAGTTCTCATGATTTTTTTGTGATATAAAATGTTTTTCATATTGTTAATAGGAAAACAAGCAAAAATACAATTTCATTTTAATCTTATTATGTTTGTGATTTGCATATTTTAATTATATGTTAATTACATTCATCAACTGTGTCTGAGCCACCTCTACAGGCAGGATGTTTTACATCCAGTTCCTGAAAGCCACACCCTTGTGCTAATCTTAATGCACAGCCTGTTTTGTGCCCTGGTGCCGGGCAGCTGCACCCAGGTCTTCCTGATGTGCTGGTGACCAAGCATGACCTCTCTTCAGCAGGGCCCCTTCCTCCTTTCTCCCATTCTTTTTTTTCTTTTTAATTTCTTTTTATTTATTCATTTTAGAGAGGAGACACAGAGTGAGAGAGAGAGAGAGAGAGAAAGGGGGGAGGAGCTGGAAGCATCAACTCCCATATGTGCCTTGACCAGACCAGTGCAGGGTTTTGAACTGGCGACCTCAGTGTTCCCAGGTCGACGCTTTATCCACTGTGCCACCACAGGTCAGGCTCTCCCATTGTCTTGTGCTTCCTCGCTTCTCATGTTGGGGTCTAGGCTCCCCACCTTTGCTCCCTCCTCTTCTCCCCTCCACACACCTTCTCTCTGGGGCTGCCTCCTGAGAGCCCTCCTGCCCTGGAGGCTGCTTTGCTGCTGCTCCATCCCTCTTACCCCTCCCTCTCAGGTACTGCAGCTGCCTCTGACGATGCTGTGCACGTGTGTGGTTGACCACACCTAGCACGTGTGTGGTTACCAGCATTTATTGTCTTTTGCTAGATTGCTTGTTTTTTTGAATGCAGACAGATTTTTTTTTTTTGCAGGCAGATTTTTAAGGCATAGTACCTTGTTCAAAGTCAGTAAGTTTTTATTGACTGAATCAAGTGGGATGTAGAATTAAGAGGTTTTATTTTTCTTTACATTGTATAACAGTTTTTTTTCTGTGTCCCTCCCAAAATAGAGGCACAGGGAGGCCAGGGAATCTCTTGTTCACCAATCTGTGCCTGGGGCCCACATGGTCACAGGGTTGGGGCAAGGCCCGCTTTGGCGCAGCTCCCTCTACATCCACAGCTTTCCTGAGGTTCCTTGAATTTCTCAGCCAGGATGGACATGGGCAGGTGACCACCTCAATAGCTTGGTGAATAGGGACAAGCCTCCTCTTTGTTTTGTGTCCCCATCTCCTCTTGTAGTGGTACCACTTGGCCCAGAGTGTACTGCCTACAGAAGCCTCCTGGGCCAGGAGGTGCCCACAGGACCAGTTGCAGGGTTCCAGGAAGCTGCTTCTCTCTGGAACCCTGCACTCTCATGTGCCCAAGTCCTCAGGTCCCCACGGTGCTACAAAGCTTTGTTGGGCAGCCAAGATTGTGGACTGAGGGTCCAGAGCAGCCCGGGAGAGCCTCGAGTGCTTCGGGAAGCCTCCACCTCAGCCTGCAGGGTGCCCCACAGTCCGGCCCCTCACCAGGCGGCAGAGGGGGAGGTAGTGCTGCAGCCGACTGAGGTCATTTACTGGTAGCAGGTAGAGGTCAGGTTGTGGGGGTGTGGGGCTGGAGGCTTAGTGTGGGAGTCTGGGGGACCCAGTATTGGTGTAGGGCCCCTGGAGGGTGGCAGGGGGATGGGTGGGTGGTCACGGCACGACAGTCCCCAGCAGTCACAGTGCCCCAGTCACCAGAGCCAGTGATGGGCCTGTGGACAGCCCAGGGTGCATGGCATTGGGGGGCCCAGCGGGGGCGTCAGGCCATGTGTGGTGTGGGGCTCCTGGTAGGTGGTGACGGCCATGGTCTGCTCCTGCACACCGCGCACCAGGTGCGCCTGGCGCTGCACACAAGCACCGCCACATCCTCGTCACCGTGGGTCTCTGAGACGGGCTCCCTGCTCTGGCTGTCGCTGGTGTTGGACCCGGAGCCCCTGCTGATTGTGAAGTGCAGCCCATTGCCATAAAGGGCGGAGGTGTAGGCTTTGCTCTCTGAGGCCTTCTTTGCAGCCATTGAAAACAGCTGCCACACAGTAGGCAGCCACCAAGTGACGACATGAGAGTGGTCAGCGGTGACAGGGGTTAGTGTGTCCTTGTCTGTAAGTTGGCCAGCCCTGCCAGTGGCGTCATCAAAACTGACGGTCTCGGTCAGTGCCAGGTAAGCTCTGTGCTTATGATGACTGTGGTCACTGTGGCCTTTCCTCCACAGAGGTAGAAGCCTTGGGGCTTCCTCCCCAGCATGCAGGGCCCCCTCTGCCATCTGTGTCAGGCTTAGGTCCTGCTGGGGCTCTCGCTGGGCCTCACATCTCTTGTCCCCCAGCTCAGAGAGGCCAGTGAGATGTATTAGAGAGGGGTCCTGGGACACCTGAGTGCTGTTGGGCTCCACACATACTGACAGCCTGGTGCTTGCCCTGCCATTCCTGACCCAGGTTCTGCCCGTTCATCCTGACTCGACTCTCTCTGGCATCACCAGGGTGCTCAGGATCTGGGGTCCCCTTGGGAAACTTGTGCTGTGGCCTCTCCCCGGGATCATGTCAGTGTCCATGTTGGAGATAAGCTGTGTGGCGATGTCCTGACAGCCCTCTTTCGGCACCTGGGCAGGCACGTCGCCATCTGAGGACCAGTTTTAGTTCGCCGTGTGCGCGTAGGTGCCGGCTGACTGGCCCACTGACTTCCCTGCTTTCTTGCCTGTTCGTCATGGAGTGACCTCACTGCCATGCCTTGTGTTGCACTGGTTAAAGCACGCTGCTCACACCAGTGCTCTGGTATTGCTCGTCTTTTTTATTTTAAATTATTTATTTATTTACTTATTTTAGTGAGGGGGAGAGAGAGAGAAGGGGAGATTATTTATTTACTTATCTTAGTGAGGGGGAGAGAGAGAGAGGAGAGAGATTATTTATTTACTTATTTTAGTGAGGGGGGAGAGAGAGATTATTTACTTATTTTAGTGAGGGGGGAGAGAGAAAGAAGGAGAGATTATTTATTTATTTTAGTGGTGAGGGAGAGAGAGAGAGAGAGGAGAGATTATTTACTTATTTTAGTGGGGGGGGGGAGAGAAGGAGAGAAGGGGGGAGGAGCAGGAAGCATCAACTCCCATACGTGCCTTGACTGGGCAAGCCCAGGGTTTTTTTTTGTTTTGTTTTGTTTTTTTAATACAATTCTTTTCTTTTTTTGTTTCTTTTTAAGTTTCTTTTTATTTACTCATTTTAGAGAGGAGATACAGAGTGAGAGAGAAAGAGAGAGAGAAATGGGGGAGGAGCTAGAAGCATTAACTCCCATATGTGCCTGACCAGACCAGTGCAGGGTTTTGAACTGGCGACCTCAGTGTTCCCAGGTCGACGCTTTACCCACTGCGCCACCACAGGTCAGGCAAGCCCAGGGTTTTGAACCAGGGACCTCAAGTGTTCCAGGTCTACACTTTGTCCACCACGCCACCACAGGTCAGGCTGGTAGTTGCTCTTGATCCCACGCAGGTAGGCTGTGCCTGTGCTGTCTGCCCCGTGTCTGTCTCTACTGTGTGTCCTGGCCGGAACGATGTATGTGAATGGGTCCGTGGCTAGGGTGTCTTAGGTTCCAGCTTGCCATTCATCTGCCCCTTTAGGATCTGAGCGGCTGTCAACGTGGACACCTCCATCCTGTGCCCCAAGAAGATCCTGAGGTTGTTGACAGCCGTCTAGGTGGGCTGCAGCTTCTTGGCAGCATCCAGGGTCTGGGTTGCCGGGCGGTCCCAGAAGGCTGGGTTTCCTCCTCATCTGGGATAATGCCAAGAGAGCACCATCGCCTCTGGTCCAGCAGCAGCCACACCCAGGCTCCCTGCCCATAGGTGGGATGGTGGGAGCTGGGAGAGTGCAAAACTGGGACCCTTGTGAGGCCGCAGCTTGGGCAAGGCTGCAACACCACCAGAGTACCCACGAATTTTTTTACGTTGTCTGAAAATTTCAGTATCACACTTCATTTTAGCTGATACAATTGAACCAACTGGACAATCCTCAGTGCCTGGGCCAGCACTTGAACCAATTGAGCCACTGGCTATCGGAGAGGAACAGGGAGACAAAGGAGAGAGGATGGGGTAGAGAAGCAGATGGCCGCCTCTCTTGTGTGCCCTGACCAGGGATCAAACCCAGGACATCCTATATGCTGGGCCGACACTCAATCCACTGAACCAACCGGCCAGAGGCTCAGTTCACATTTGAAGTGTAAAATTGTCTACCTTGTGAATTTATTATTTATTTTACAGGGACAGAGAGAGAGTCAGAGAGAAGGATAGACAGGGACAGACAGACAGCAACAGAGAGAGATAAGAGGCATCAATCATCAGTTTTTCTTTGCGACACCTTAGTTGTTCATTGATTGCTTTCTCATAAGTGCCTTGACCGCAGGCCTTTAGCAGACCAAATAACTCCTTGCTGGAGCCAGAGACCTTGGGTCCAAGCTGGTGAGCTTTTTGCTCAAGCCAGATGAGCCCGCGCTCAAGCTAGCAACCTTGGGGTCTCGAACCTGGGTCCTCCGCGTTCCAGTCCAACGCTCTATCCACTGCGCCACCGCCTGGTCAGGCTACCTTATGAATTTAGACAAAGTCTAGCCAATTCAGTCCAGATGTTCAAACATGCTAAACTAAAAGCTATATTAAACATTCTAGGCAGGGGTTCCCACAGTAAGGCGTGTGTTATTACCAGGTAGAGCACCCACAATGGAAAACGAGAAAAAGAGACATTACTGTGAAAGGGGAAGGGTGGTTATTTGGAATTAGAATTTAGAGCTTAAGAGGTAATTGCCTGAACTATTCTAGTGTACCAAGTCAATTCCAGATGTGCTTAATTCTGATTAAGCACAGTATAGTATAGAAGGGTCTTGTTAAGATCACTTTTATAAAAAGAATCACTTTCTTCCCATTTCTGTGGCACAGAAACTCATGATTGGGTAGGATTAAGTCTTTAGGTCATTTCAGAAGTTAAACACAAGTTGTTTCATTATTGTCTTAGTTATGCATTGAAACACTCCTGGGTTTACTCATCCAGACCTTGCAAAGAGCCAGCTGATCATAAACCTGTGTGGGGTTGGGAAACCGTAATGGATTTTGTAAAAACTGGTTTAGCACTAATACAGAAACAGTCCAAAGTAACTATTCAGTCATATTTAAACATAATTGTGCAGGTGTGAACTTAGTGTTATTTGTCATTTTTATACTGAGAATTCTAGTGTTGAACATCCTGAATTATTCTTAGAGAGCCAAGGGGAAGATTCAGTCTGGACACACCTGAGATCTTGGCTTCACTAAATTACTTATTTATCATCCTATAGTGAAAACATCTGTTGTGTATCCAAATGATTGTTTTTTTGTGTGTGACAGAGAGTCAGAGAGAGGGACAGATAGGGACAGACAGACAGGAAGGGAAAGAAATGAGAAACATCAGTTCTTTGTTGTGGCCCCTTAGTTGTTGATTGATTGATTTCTCACATGTGCCTTAGCCAGGGGGCTATAGCAGACCAAGTGACCCCTTGCTGGAGCCAGCGACCTTGTGCTCAAGCTGGTGAGCCTTGCTCAAACCAGATGAGCCTTCACTCAAGCTGGCGAGCTCGGGGTCTCGAACCTGGGTCCTCCACATCCCAGTTCAACACTCTATCCACTGTGCCACTGCCTGGTCAGGCCAAATGGTTCTTGACACTGAGGATACATCAGTGAAAAAAACAGAAAGAGACCGGAAGTTAGGTGGGATGGGGGGGTAAGCAATAAAGTTGGGTGATGGACATGGTGCCGCCATGTTAGTAGGAGGCAGGGAAGGCCTTCCTGAGAAAGGGACTGTGAGCAGAGACCAGAGGCAGTGAGGGGGCAAAGTAGACTGCTGGCTAAGAATGTTCTAGACTGAAGAGATAGCAGGTTCCAAGGCCCATGACTCTTAATCTTTATTTTAGCATATTCCAGTAAAGTAAATAGGGGACCAAATGTACTGCTCACAAAAATGAGGGATATTTTATCGCTTCATGTTCATGTTGAAGTACCCCTCATTTTTGTGAGCAGTGTGTTACCCGCAGTGTTACTGAGAATCTGTTCACTCAGAACATTCTGGGTGGTCCTGGGATTTGTGTGTCATCCTCAGAATGTTAGGATTGTCGGTGCATGAAAAGTGGAGCCGTGCTCCCTGGGTGTGATGCTGGAGGGTTCACAAACATGGGCGATTTCTCCACCTGAGATTTAAGGAACGAACTTTGTTTTTAATGTTTGTTGTATCAATTTGAGAGAGAGAGAGAGAGAGAGAGAGAAGAGAAAGGGAGATAGGAACATCAGTCTGCTCCTGGATGTGCCCTGACCAGGGGTCAAACCAGCAACCTCTGTGTTTCAGGATGATGCTCTAACCAACTGACCACCCAACCAGGGCTAAGTAACAGAAACTTAAAGTGTGGTTTCTTTTTTTTTTTTTTATGGGGACAGAGAGAGAGTCAGAGAGAGGAATAGATAGGGACAGACAGGCATGGAGAGAGGTGAGAAGCATCAATCATCAGTTTTTCGTTGCCGTTGCGACACCATAGTTGCTCATTGATTGCTTTCTCACATGTGCCTTGACCGCGGGCCTTCAGCAGACCGAGCCACCCCTTGCTGGAGCCAGCGACCTTGGGTCCAAGCTGGCGAGCTTTTGCTCAAGCCAGATGGGTCCACACTCAAGCTGGCGACCTCAGGGTCTCGAACCTGGGTCTTCCGCGTCCCAGTCCAACGCTCTATCCACTGTGCCACCACCTGGTCAGGCAGTGCATATGTGTTTTGTAGCAACCTGTTACCTGATTTGTCTGAAAGAGGAATGGAGAGTAGTCTCACCTCCTTGGGAGAATCAGCTTCCTACTTGAACTTGCTGGCCAAGTGTCGAAGTTTTGACTTTTGTTCGGGCCATTGTCTACCATCTCTTCTTCATGGCTGACCGCATGCAGCTCCATGGCTTTCCAGATCACACGTGCTCATGATCCCAAATTATGTGTCCAGTTGCATCTTGTTTCCTGTGTGTCTCATTCAAAAACAATGCCCATGTTGTTTGGATGATTACTACCCACTTCAAAACGCATCATCCACAGCCGACCCTTGGTTCTTTTTTTTAATTTACTGATTTTAGAGAGAGGAAGGTGAGAGAGAGACATCGATTTGTTGATACACTTATTCACACATTCATCAGTTGGATTTTGTATGTGCCCTGACCAGGGATTGAACCCACAACCTTGGCATATCAGGATGATGCTTTACCCAACTGAGCTACCCAACCAGGGCCTAAACCTTGGCTCCCTGCCAGCTGCCCCCACCTGTTTCCCTATGTCCAGCGTCTCTGTTGTCTGCATGCCCAGTACCCCGTGGCGGGTTCCGTCCTTGTTGCATTCTCAGGTCCATTGGCATTCCTGTGGCTCTACCTTGGACACTCCTGAGCCCGACTGCTCTGCTCCTCCATGCCTCCCGCCAGCGCCCGGTACTGCCCGGAACAGCTTTTATGTACATAGTCACCCCCCAGAGTTCACCTTGCACACTGAGTTTCTTTTTAAGATGAAGGCTGGGCCATGCCATCCCTTCTGCCTTGTCCTGCCCTGGACCACACCCCCGTATGCAGGTGCCGCTGCTCCTCGGCCCCCAGCTCTCTCCCCTCCTAGATCAGGGGTCAGGAACCATTTTGGCTGAGAGAGCCATGAACACCACATATTTTAAAATGTAATTCCAGCCTAACCTGTGGCGGCGCAGTGGATAAAGCGTCGACCTGGGAACACTGAGGTCGCCAGTTCAAAACCCTGCACTGGTCTAGTCAAGGCACATATGGGAGTTGATGCTTCCAGCTCTTCCCCCCTTTCTCTCTTCTTCTCTCTCTCTCTCACTCTGTGTCTCCTCTCTAAAATGAATAAGTAAAAAGAAATAAAAAAAAAAGACAAATGTCTTAAAAAAAATGTAATTCCATAAGAGCCATACAATATGTTTAACACTAAATACAAGTAAATGTGTGCATTTTATGTAAGACCAACACTTTTAAAGTGCAGTAAGTATCTGAATTCTTTTTAATAACGTTGTTATGCTGTTGCTAACCAATGATGAATAAAGTACTTCTTACCATTAATGTGACTTCTGGTGCTGCATGGTTTTGCTGATGGCTTTGTAGTCTGGTTGATACGTGGTGAGGTTAAGCTTCATGCAGGCGTTGAGACTTCCATCCGTTAAAAGTGACCATCGGTTGGTCTTCACGTTCTTTAGATGTGAGAAAGACTGCTCACATGCATACGTAGAGCCAGACTTTGTCAGTACAGCAATACTCACACGCTGCAGTGTGTGGTATGTGATGGGAAGTGCGTTCCAAGTTTTGACAAATCGGCTGGTCCACGGGTTGAAGTTTTTTCATTTCTCCCCACTTGTGTTTGCTCGCCAACTCTGCTTGCTGTCATGCAAGTCTTTCCAAATCTTCATTCAGTGACTTAAACTTATTCACCCACATGTCTGAGGCCTTCAGGTCAGCAGCTTGTAGCTCAAAATCTGACAGAGACACCGGGGATGTAACTCAGGTCGGCGCTGTCCACTGCAGACCCGTGTGGATGGGTGATGAACTTAAAAAGATGAGTGCGCTCACAAAATTCTCCAAAGTGTGCTTTGAATGACTGCAGGAGATTAGATGTGATGCCCGCTAGCTGCTGGAGATCAGGATGTTGAGCAGGGTCACTTGCTGTGCATGCATCTTTAAAGTCTCCCAGTTTTTCAAAGTGTAGTAAACGACCTGTTTCAATGTCAGCGATGAAGAGTTCCAGCTTGTTCTCAAATGCAAACACTGCTTGTTGAAGGAATAAGACTGTATTTCCAATGCCTTGCATTTTCACATTGAGCTGGTTCAGATGTTCAGTCATGTCCACGAGATAGTAGAACTTCAGGAGCCACTCAGTGTTAGCTAACTCAGGATGCTCGATGTCTTTCATTTCAAGAAAAGTCTGGATTTCGCTCAGACAAGCCGCAAAACGGCTGAGCACCTTCCCTCTTGACAACCAACGCACATTGCTGTGCAGAAGCAGACCAGGATAATTATTCCCAACTTCATCCAGCAGTGTTTTAAACTGGTGACCATTTAAAGCTCGGGTAACAAGTTGACCACCCGAATGACTGGCGACATCACCTCACCAAGCTGCTCGCCACACACCTGAGCACAAAGCACCTCCTGATGTAGGATGCAGTGAAAACTTAGGATGGGTCTCTTTTCATGTTCATGAAGAAGCGCTAGTAATTTTCTGTTTATCCCCACCATGCACAGAGCACCATCAGTACACACCGAAATAAGTATCCATCGGTAGATTTTTTTCTTTAGCGAACTCAGTGAAAGACTGGAATAAATCCTCCCCTCTTGTTGTTTCTTTCATAGGCAAAACAGCAAGACTTTCCTCACATAGTTTGTCACTGACAGCATACCTTGCAATCACGCTGAACTGGGATAAATGGCTTAAGACTGTTGACTCATTCAAAGTGAGAGAAAAGAATGGTGCTACATTTATGTCCTTCACTTGTGTTGCCTCAATTTGATTTGCCATCATGATGGTACGATCGTGAACAGTTCTTGCCGACAGAGGCATAGCTTTTATTCGTTTAATTATCTTGGCTTTATTCTAAAAGTCGTCAAAAAGCTCACTGGCAACATCAAGCATGAATGTTTTGGCATACTCCCCATCTGTGAATGGCTTTCCGTTTCTCACAATTGCTAAAGCACCAGCAAAGCTCGCCAAATTCCAGTCACCTTGTTGGGTCCAAACACCGAGTTGCTGCTGACTAGCTTGCACTCTGCACAGTAGCTCTTGACCTGCTTTCTTCCTGCTGTTCCCTGCTGGATATTTCTATGCAAATGTAGTATGGCGTGTGTTGAAGTGCTGCTTTATATTTGACCATTTCATTGATGCAATTTTACATTGCATATTAGACACACTGCAGAACCTGCTCTCTCCACAAAGGCGAATTCCTCTGTCCATTACTGCTGAAAAGTACGATACTCCTCATCCTTTTTTCTTTTAGCCATCTTCTTCGTCAAAAGGGTTTCTGCAATTAGCTAGCTGACTGCTTGATTAAAAGGAGGGAAGTTTACATCCTTACCGTGTACCTTACGCATTATCCAATAAAAATTTGGTGTTGTCCCGGAGGACAGCTCTGATTGGCTCCAGCCACCCGCAACCATGAACATGAGTGGTAGGAAATGAATGGATTGTAATACATGGGAATGTTTTATATTTTTAACATTATTATTTTTTTTATTAAAGATTTGTCTGTGAGTCAGATGCAGCCATCAAAAGAGCCACATCTGCCTCGCGAGCCATAGGTTCCCGACCCGTCCTAGAGCGTCCCGCGGCTGCTGTTTGCTTTTCCTTAGCTTTGCTCATGTTAGAACTGTGTCCTCCTGTGGCCCCACTCAACAACCTTAACAACTTTATTTTCTTCCTGGAGGATACTTACTGCCCCTGGACATGAGGTGGGCATGTCCCTGTAGGTCTGCTGTCCCTCTGGAACCAGCAGGGCCTTCCTGTTATTCACCATTGCACCCTGTTGTCTGACCTCTCAGGGTGCCTGTCTTAGTGGCCTTCAGATAGCTGTGGGAGAGGTCTCTTACTCGGAGCCATTCCACAGGCTTAGTTCACTCACTGTGGAGTCGCCCTGCCTCTCCTCCTCACCCTGATGCCTAGCTTCTCACGGACTCGTGAGCCTTCCTGTCACAGTGACCTCACAGCCACCTCAGTGCTAACACGCACACAGCTTCTCTTGTTTCCTTCGTCCAGTCTCATCTTTCTCTGCACATAGCCTATCACCCTCTTAGAACAGGAGACTGGCTGTTCCTGGCCCTGCTCCCTCCCTATTTTCTGTCTTTCTGCCCCAGGGCCTTTGTTCTGTCTTGGGGATTCCCCTCCCACAGGTGTGTGTTACTTCCACCAGCCCGCATTTCAGATGTATCCAGGTGTCCCCTGGAGGAGGCCTTCCCTGGCCAGCCTAAGAGGCCCCTGCCCCAGGTATTCAGGTGTGTCCAGGTGTCCCCCAGAGGGGGCCTTCCCTGGCCAGCCTAAGGGGCTCAGCCCCAGGCATTCAGGTGTGTCCAGGTGTCCCCCAGAGGGGGCCTTCCCTGGCCACCCTAAAGGGCTCAGCCCCAGGCACTCTTTCCTGTGCTGTTTTTCTCCTCCCTTCTTCGTTACCACTGGTGTTCTGTAGGTTTTACTTACCTGTCTTACTTAATGTCCTCATCTTTGACAAGGATATTAGTTCCCCAGGATAGGGGTCTTTGCTTTTTTTGGGGGGGGGTAGATTTTATTTATTGATTTTACAAGAGAGGAGGTGTGAGGGAGTGAGAAGTATCGACTCATAGTTGCTTCGCTTTAGTTGTTCATTGATTACTTGCTCGTGCTGAGACCGGGAGACCAGCGACCTCAGTTCTAGGTCGACGCTTTATGCACTGCGCCACCACAGGCCAGGCTAGAGGGTCTTTGTTTTATTCACCACTGTGTCCCCAGTGTCTGGACCAGGCTCCCAGGAAATACTGGACAGAGGGATGGCTGGACGGACAGATGCATGGTTGCTGAACTGGATGTTCTGAGGCCGGTTCTGGCTCTGAGGACTTCCGGCTTAGGGGCCTGTGTCACCCAGGAGCCCAGCATCTCCTTCACTGAGGAAAAAGGCGGCCTAGAAAGGTATGAAGGCCCTGGCCGTTCTGTTGGTGGTGATGCTGTTTTGCAGGACTAGGGACAAGAGATGGCTTTACCTAGGGTTAAGTCAGCGTGGTGTTTGAGATTGTCATCATTGAGACTTCTCGAATCTGTCGGGACAGAGAAGAGCAGCGACTCCATGGTGCTCCGTGTTTGAGGAGCAGTCTGCAGCCTCCTGGAACACCACCGGGCGAGGGTGCCCGCTGAGCTGGGTTTGGTAGTTCTTGGAGCGCTGTGAATGTGACAGGTATGAGCAGTCCTGATCACTGTTTATGGAAGCAGGTAAGAATCCAGGTGCAGGTCCCCTTTGGTGCAAGTGGTGCTGTCATTTCCTCAGTCCCCTGCTTAGGCTCCTGACCCCTCAGGTCGCCCTGGCCTTTGGAGTGCAGCCGGGCTTTAGATTGTGCTCTGTCCTGTCAGTGCACAGCTCTGGTCCAGGTGATGGGCACAGCACGCCCAGTTAACAAGGGCAGGTGTGAGCCTCAGTACACGAGGACGCGGAGGAGCTGTGGGCAGAGGGAGAGCTGGGCAGGCCGGGGCGGACCGAGTGGGCATTGCAGGGGCCCTGGGAGGCACTGGAGACGTGTAGTTCCCCAAAGTTGCAGCCAGAAGCGCCCCAACCACCTCCCACCCCATTTCTACTGAAATCGGGGCACTCCTGCTGGCCAGAGCTCTGGGGCAGGGTTCTGTTGCCTAGATCCTGTGTGTGTGCTGTGGCTTGGCCCCGTGGCAGAGCTTGCCTCCTCTGGAAGGCCGTACCTGGCCCAGGTGTGCCTTCCCGATCCTCTCCTCAGGATTTACAGGATGGTTCCTCTAAGGTGCAGATGATTCGTCTTGGGCTTACACATTTGGGTTAAAAGCTTGGCCCCTGCTAGCTGATTTTGTGATATTAGGCCTATATTTAACCTGGGAACCCGTTTGTTTGTTTTAAAGGCTAATTTTAGTTTTTTGTTGGGCTGGTTGGTAATCTTTTGGAGGAGATCTAGGCTATAGTCTGACCTCTTCCTCCTACCTCTGAGGTTCCCATCTCATTCCTACCCTGTAGTTTAAGACCCGTCTGAAGAAGTGGACGTCGAATTTGGTTAACGGGAAAGGAACTAACTCAGCAGCATTGCTGCCGAGCTGGAAGGGAGTCTGGGTGTTGGGGTGTGGCTGCTGGCAGGCTGCCGGTGTTGAGCTGGAAGCCCCCCTTGGATTCGGCTTGAGCCTGTGACATCCTGGAGTAGTGGCTCTGCTTTTTACTGACGGCAGAGCATCGGGGGCTTTCTCAGCCTGAGACTCGGGACTGACCTCTGGTCTCAGGACAGGTTGGGGAGCTCTTGCAGACGTCGGGGGGAAGGGTTAGTGGCACAGTTTTCTAACTCCTAGGAGGTGCTCTTTATGGCATTGCTATTTTATTTGAAGTATGATGAGTTTCTAGAACAGTAGGTCCAGTTTTATTCAACAACTTCCCTGTTGGATGATTCCCTCTCTAAATAAACATGCACGTTGTAATTTTAGAGCCACATATATTTTTAATGATCTTGCTTTTGTGGATTATGTTTTGAAAATAGAAAATGTTTTTCTATTTCAGACTCCTTTTAACTTTGGCGTGAATCACAGAACTGCACCCTACCCCGCCGGGGATTACTGTCTTCTGTGCAGGAGCGAGCGGAAGGACTCTTCCTTCCTCGAGAGTGGGATTAAGACTGCGAGCAAGTTGGCCCTTTCCATGGCCCCCAAGGGCAACAGTGTGCTGCACCTGCCCCTGTGGGTATGCCCGGACTGCCGACGGACCGTGGAGAAGGAGGAGCGGCATGACGGCCTGGACCAGCCCACAGTGAGTGCCCTGCGCGGCTCCCTCGCTCCCTTGCTTCCTCAGCCTGTGGGCTGTGGAGCCATGGGGGCAGTGAGGTAGTTGGTCTGGATCTGCATTTGGAGCAGAACTCCCTCCTGTGCCATCTTCTGGTCTCTGCTCCACTCTCCACCCACTGGGCCTTCCTCCTGGCCACGTCTGCAGGAGGTGCTAGAGGACCTGCCCTCCTTGTTCAGAAAACTCGGTCAGCAAGCTTGGAGGCCCAAGGGTGTGCATTTTAGGACTTCTTTGGTGAGGAGGTTTGCTGAAAACCTGGAAGGCTTTTTTTTCATGTGTTTAGTTTTAGATAATTTGGTGTGCCGGTAACTCACCTGAAATTCTGTCAGATGCAATTTTCAAATCCGGGTTTCCCCCTACCCAGATTTCATGCCTCAGCGGAATGGAGGCTTTCCTGAGGCCCAGCCTTGCATGGGAAAGCCACTCCCTCAATCTGATTTTTGACCCTGGCTGTGGTTTAGTGGGCCCTGCCTTTGAAGGGGCTTTCAGACCCACCCCCTGAGTTCTGGCAGGAGCTGGCTTTCCCAGCCATGTGAAGCCACAGTTTAGGGCTCCTCTGTTCCTTTGACCTCTGCTTGGAAGCAGCTGTCTGTCTTATGGCCTGTTTTCTGAGCAGGAGCTGCGTTTCGAGCTGGTCCCCCTGGCAGTCGGGTGAGTGTTCTGCGCGGCGGGAGTCGTCTGGGCCTTTCCGTGCCCCGTCTGTCTCCTTGCCGCCGGCCACCGAACCGGGGACTTCTGTTTGGGGTTTCCCTGAAGGTGGCGCCCCAGCTCCCGTGGCAGCTTCCACGGTGGTACTCTAGTAGCTGACCCTCAGAATCGAGAGGGGTTCTCGCCCACCCTCCTCCCTCTCGCCCCTTTCCCTGCTCTGCTACCCTCCTGTGCGTCTCTCTGACTGCAGGCCCTCCGGGTCACCCAGGACGGCGGTTCTGTGGTTTGCAGTTAGGCTGAAGTTGTGTGTAAGTAGGAACAGGCAGTTACCTGTTAGATGCAACTCAGACAGATGTGTGTCTTAACATAGTGTTTATTTTTACCTTTCTGTGCTTGTGGGTATTGAAACACTCTCAAACCTGCAGGACCTGTCTCCTTCCTAAGCCACGACGGCCTGTACCACTTACTCACTCTGTGGTTCTTCTTCGCGGGAACGTCCACGCCACGAAGCACCTGTTTTAGTGTAGTATTTCCTTACCAAGAACAGTGCGTCTGGCATATTTTGGGTTCCCAAATATTTGAATTAATGAGCCCATAAATGAATGAACAAAAGACAAAATAGACCATGAGTGACCCCTCATCAGGGATTAGGAAGTGGGTAGGCACTCTTCAGTTTGTCACCCGCAGCTCATTTTTGCTTTTATCATTTTATTTTTACCTCCTTTCTGTGCCCTCTTCAAGTGCTTGGTCTTTCTCGTGTTTATAATGGAAGGTGGTTGGTGTCACACTGATGCTAGTTTCTTCCCTGATCGCTGTCACTGGCAGTGAGTCTTCCCCCTGGCCAAGCATAGTTTTTGTTTTTCTCTCTCTCTCTTTGATTATTTTTTCTTAAGTGAAAGGAGGGAAAATAGACAACCTCCTGCATGTTCCCCAACCAGGATCCACCTGGCAAGCCCCGTCTGGGGCCGATGCTTGAATCAACCAACCTATCCTCAGCACCTGGGGCCAATGCTTGAACCAGTCAAGCCAATAGCTGTGAGAGAGGTAGGGAGAGAGAGAGAGAGAAAGGGGGAGACAGAGAAGATAAGCAGGTGGTCGCTTCTCCTGTGTGCCCTGCATGGGGATCAAACCAAGGATGTCTGCCCACCAGGCTGACGCTCTATATACTGAGCCAGGGCCTCTTTGATTCTTAAACTTTGCTTCCTTTTCTTCTATTCCCAGTCCTGCTCCTCTTGCAGCCTGACTGTGCTCTGGGACAGGGTAGCTGTTGCTCACTGTGGTGTGGGGGGAAGGTGGAAACGCCTGCCGTTTCCCATGACTAGTCTTGCCACGCAGGGAGTCTCGCTGCTGAACTCCCAGTTTGTCTTGGATAATGGGTTATCAGTTGAGTCTTTCTCTCCTCATCCAAAAAAAGAGAAGTGACCCTGGGGACCACAGAGGTGTCATGGTGGCCTATATTTGTCGACTTAGACCCTCTGTTACTTTTGTGAAGTGGACCCCTTTGTTCAAGCTGTGTAATTAAAATTGCTGGCCTTTAAAAAAAAAGTGAGATAATTTACATGTGGTAAAATTCACCATTTTTTTTCCATTGATTTCTGTATGTGGGTGAGAGAGAGACCCAGGGACCTCTCAGAGCAGAGAGGGGAGAGGTAGGGGAGCCAAGAGGGGTGGAAGGAGCAGGCTACTGCTCTCTCCTACCCCCCCGCCCCCCGCCTCCAGGAACTCCAGCCCCTTCCTGCCTGGTAGTTAAATATCAGAAGATGGTTGGTGTGTGCACTGTGAGCCCGTGCAGGGTTATGCCACCTCTGAGTAGTGTTACTAGCCCATCAGAAGTGGCTGTTGGTTCTGCTTCTCTGGAGAACTCTGTGTGTGTGTGTGTGTGTGTGTGTGTGTGTGTGTGTGTGTGTGTGTGTGTGACAGAGACTGAGAGAGACAGAGAAAGCAACAGGTAGTGACAGACAGGAAAGGAGAGAGAAGAAGCATCAATTCTTCGTTGCAACATCTTAGTTGTTCATTGATTGATTTCTCATATGTGCCTTGACCGGGGACCTACAGCAGAATGAGTGACCCCTTGCTCAAGCCAGCGACCTTGGGCTCAAGCCGGTGACCTTGGGCTCAAACCAGTGACTTTGGGATCATGTCTATGTTCCTGCGTTCAAGCTGGCAACCCCACACTCAAGCTGATGATCCTGTACTCAAGCTGGTGACGTTGGTGTTTCAAACCTGGGACCTCAGTGTTCTAGGCCAACGCTCTATCCGCTGTGCTACTACTGGTCAGGCTAAAGTTTATCCTTTTAAAGCACGTATTTTCAGTGAGTTTTGATAAATTTATATTGTTGTATAACCACCGGTACTGCACAAGCTTCCTTGTTCACTTCTGTGGGCAGCACCCTGACTCCATCCCCAACCCTAACCCCTTTAACCACTGGCCTGGTTCTGTCCCGGGTATTTCTTTTTCCAGAGTGTCACAGACTCCTGTAACTGGGCATAGAGTCTGTATTGCTGACAAATTGTGGGTCTGCACATGGTTTGTTTCCTCAGACACTGCTGATGGACACAGGGTTGCCTCTGGATTTGGACTTCTGCTCTGGCTACGTGACTACCTCCCTAGAGGGCACAGACCTTTCCTTCTCTCTTTCCAACCCCACCTGCCTTTCCCGCCCTGGCTCAACCCAGCTGCTGACCTCCCCACTTCGGGGTGAAACTCAGAGCTGATCCCAGGCCCTTCCTCCACCCTTACCCCCATGGCTGAGGGTGGCTCTTTTCTCTGGGGTTTCCAGGTGCCCATGCCCATCTCTTTCCATCCCGTCCGATGCTCTGTTGCTTTTCTTGTGTCCTGGCTCTTGTCCATGAGAATGTAAATATTGTAGAATTGTCCACCTTTTAAATTACCCGTCGGTGCCCTCACCCTCCCTTCTGGCTGTCTCTGTCTCCTCCTTCAAGCCAGGAATGTCTCTGGGTAAAATTTAAACTCCTGGCTTAATTTTTTAAGGATTTAAACAAATTTTACTGATAGATTTTAGAGAGAGAGGAAGGGGCAGAGAGACAAAGAAACATGGATCTGTGTTCCACTTATTCATGCTCTTGTGGTGGGTTCCTGTGTGTGTCCTGAGGGGACATCACAGCCGCAGCCTTGGTGTATCAGGACAGTGCTCTGACTGACCCGCTGAACTCCCTGGCTCGGGCAGATTGAACTTTTTAAATTTCCATATCTTTTCAGGTTAGTTTTGGTAAATTCTGTTCTTAGAAATTGTCAGTTATTGGTATGCAGTTGTGTATAGACAGTCTCTCTTTAATTCCTACCTTATCTTTAGGTGCAACTCTTTGAATTTCTCATATTTCTGCTTTATCCCCCTTTTTAAAACCAGCCTTGCAAGAGGTCTGTCAGTTTTGTCTTTTGTTTTGTTTTGTTTTGTGGCAGAGACAGGCCGAGTCAGAGAGAGGGACAGATAGGGGCAGACAGACAGGAAGGGAGAGAGATGAGAAACATCAGTTCTTTGTTTTGGTTCCTTAGTTGTTCATTGATTGATTTCTCATATGTGCCTTGACCAGGGGGCTACAGCAGACCGAGTAACCCCTTGCTCAAGCCAGCGACCTTGGGCTCAAGATGAACCCGCACTGAAGCTGGTGACCTCGGGGCCTCGAACCTGGGTCCTCCACATCC
Source organism: Rhynchonycteris naso (assembly GCA_037038555.1). Classification (NCBI taxonomy): domain Eukaryota; kingdom Metazoa; phylum Chordata; class Mammalia; order Chiroptera; family Emballonuridae; genus Rhynchonycteris; species Rhynchonycteris naso. The sequence goes on along the minus strand of CM072996.1, from coordinate 316,023,539 downwards.
CAGTCCGACGCTCTATCCACTGCGTCACCGCCTGGTCAGGCAGTTTTGTCTTTTTGAAGAAGAGCTTTTTGATTTTTAAACTTTCTGTCCTCTCATGTTTCGTGAGTCACTGCTTTTGTGTCTGTGTGGCACGTGTGTGCTGAGTGAGTGCCATGGGGCACACGGCCAGCGTCGAAAGGCACACAGGGAGCGCCAAACCACTGGCCCTCTCGCCTTCTCCTCGCTGTCCGCCTGGTCTTCCCAGAGGTCACTGTTGCCAGACTCTCGTCTTTGCCTCTGTCCTGTGAAGGTGGTGCTGGCGGACAGCAGTCTGCGCGTGGGCCGTGTGCTTCTCCCAGTGTCTTGCTCTGGGGAAGGGTGTGCGTGCCAGGGAGGGCTGCTTGTCAGTGGGGCTGCTCTCTTGTTTCTGGGCCTCGTCCAAGGGCTGCTTGCAGGTGTCTGGGAGCCTGGACTTGAATGCCATCTGCTCAGTGTGCTGCCTTCCTCTGCTCATCTCACCTGGAGGCGGGTGGGAACCTGAGCCTTGCTCAGCCAGTGTGCTTGGAAGGAGGGACCAGCCCTCCCGCATGCTGATGCCAGGTGGCTCCAGTCGGTCCTGCTGACTGCGGCCACCAATGTGCTTATTTCCTCTGTCCCTGTGTTTCCTCTTCTGCCTGCCTAGGTGGAGTTCTTTCTTACCCATCAGTTTTTATTCTTTTCTGTGATGTACTGGAAAGCTCCAGCTGCTGCTCTAGATTTTGAAATGTTAGTTGTATTGGCTCAGTTTTAAATATTACCAGTTTTCAATATTTCTGTTTTCAACCGTGAGTTGTCTAGAATTACTTTTAAATTTCTAAACATATATCTCTTGGATTACCTATAATTTATTGACTTTAATCTAATGCTGTTATGGTTGGAGATCATGGTCTGTGGTCAGTTATAGTAATATGTGGTTAAGTTTTTCTAAATGTTCTGCTTGTGCTTGGCAATGCCTCTCAGGGTTTGGAGAGAGAGCTCTGTATTCCCTCATTAGGTATGTTCGTAAGTCCCTCTGGGTTCTGTCTTTGTGTGCTTAGAGCTTCTGAGTCATGTCAGTCAGAATATCCTGCTATGCATGTCTGCTGGTTCTGTTTTCCACATAAATTTTTTTTTTTAAGTTTTATTTATTTTTTAATTGATTTTAGAGAGAGGAAGGGAGTGAGCGAGAGAGACAGGAACATCAGTCTGTTCCTGTATGTGCCCTGACCGGAGATTGAGCCGGCAACCTCTGTGCTTTGGGACGATGCTCTAACCAACTGAGCTATCCAGCCAGGGCTAAATATTTTGTTTTGCTTCACATGTTTTTAAGGCTGTGCTGAGTGAATATAGGTAAAAATTATTAGATTGGTACATTTTTTAAAAAAGATTTTATTTATTGATTTTAGAGAGAAAAGACAGAGAGAGAGGCAGAGTGGGGGGAGCTGGAAGCATCAACTCCCCACATAAGAAAAGTAGTTTGTCATCTGTGCCTTGACTAGGCAAACTCAGGGTTTTGAACCAGCAACCTCAGCCTTCCAGGTTGACACTTTTATCCACTCTGCCACCACAGATCAGAATGAATTATTGTTTTGTTTTGTTTTGGGGGGTTTTTTTTGGTTTGTTGTTTTTGTTTTGTTTTATTGTACTGAAACCATCTGATGTGGCCCCTTTGTCCTAAAGGGCTGTTTGCTATTTCTGTAGCAGTGCAAGCTCCCTCCATCTCTTCACACTCCTCATTTTCAGTTCCTGGGTGTGACCTGTGTTAGGTGGTCTGTGCAGTTCACAGAGAAGCAGGTCTTGTTTCGTAGTCTACCTTTTTTTTTTTAAGGGAGAGTAGGGGAGATACAGAGACAGACTCCCCGCATTCTCCCCGACCCGATCTACCTAGCAGCGCCCATCTGGGTCTGATGCTCTGCCCATCTGAGGCTGCTCACAATTGAGCCATTTTAGCACCTGAGGCAAAGGCTCCACAGAGCCCTCCTCAGTGCCCGGAGTTGACGTGCTTGAATCAACCGGGCTACGGCTGTGGGAGAGAGGGAGGGGGGAGAAGGAGAAGAAAAGAGGAGAAGGAGGGAGGGTGGAGAAGCAGCTGGTCATCTGTCCTGTGTGCCCTGACTGGAAATTGAGCCTGGGACCTCTACACACTGGGCTGACGCTCTCCCACTGAGCCCACAGGCCAGGGCGTGGTCCACTTGTTAATAGTGAAATTGACTCTTGTCACTGATTGCTGGTCTGTACCCCAGGCCCAGCATTGTTTCAGGCACATGCCCTTCATGCCCTCCTCTCGGCCAGGGGGAGCACCTGCACTCATCCCACACAATGTCCTCAGTTTTCCTGCTGTTTTGAACTTCATACAAATATCAGTACAGGAGCATTATTTTGTGTCTCATTTATTTTATTCAACGTGATGTTTGAGATTCACAAGTGTCGCTTCTTTACTGTCACCACTGTGTACGGCTGACTCTTTTTTTAAGCGAGAGAGAGAGAGAGAGGGGGACAGACAGGAAAGGAGAGAGATAAATATCAATTCTTTGTTGTGGCACCTTAGTTGTTCATCAGTTGCTTTCTCATATGTGCCTTCACCCAGGAGCTCCAGCCAAGCCAGTGACCCTTGCTCAAGCCAGCAACGATGGGGTCATGTCTGTGATCCCACGCTCAAGCTCGTGACCCTGCACGGGAGTGACCTTGGGTATTTGAACTCGGGTCCTCAGCAACCCAGGCCTATGCTTTATGCACTGCACCACTGCATGGTCAGGTTGACGAACTTTTTGCATGTGTCACACTACAGTGGTTTCCAGGGCTTGCTGTCATGAGTGATGCACATGGAGCACACGCTTGCGTGTTATTGTGTGTACATGTAGAGGAGGAGTTACTGACTTGTCGGTACTCATAGTTAACTGACTACAGGTTTAATAGCATATTTATCTTTTCTTCTTTTTTAATTTTTTTTTTTTTTTTTTTTTTTACAGGGATAGAGAGAGAGTCAGAGAGGGGGATAGATAGGGACAGACAGACAGGAACGGAGAGAGATGAGAAGCATCCATTATCAGTTTTTTGTTCGACACCTTAGTTGTTCATTGATTGCTTTCTCACATGTGCCTTGACCGTGGGCCTTCAGCAGACCGAGCAACCCCTTGCTGGAGCCAGCGACCTTGGGTCCAAGCTGGTGAGCTTTTGCTCAAGCCAGATGGGCATGCGCTCAAGCTGGCGAGCTCGGGGTCTCGAACCTGGGTCTTCCGGATCCCAGTCCAACACTCGATCCACTGCGCCACCACCTGGTCAGGCAGCATATTTTTCAATGAAAACTATTTTCTAAAACAAAAATAATTTAGTACAGTAGTAGTCTTTTGAAAACCTCTAATAGTTGGGTTAATAGAAGATGCTAAATTTCTCAATCTGTTGTGATAGGTTGTTTTGATTGAAGTAAATGAAGGAAAAAAACTTTAATAGCTTTTTTAGTTAACGGGATTTTTTTCTCTGGCACTTCACCAAACCATGACTAGAAGTAACTTCTTAATGGTTAGTTGCAGCGTAGAATCTAACAACATCAGGAAACTTTTCCTCTGCTGTTAAATTAAAGTCTGTGTCACTCTTGCTCTCTCGATGAATCTCACACACTGGTCATTTGTAAAGTAATGGTTTACCAAGTTAGGCAGATCCAGCTGCTACCAACATCTCTCAGCAGTCAGGGTTAAAAAGTTCATTTGCAGCCTGACCAGGCGATGGCGCAGAGGATAGAGCATTGGGCTAGGATGCTAAGGACCCGGGTTCAACACCCCGAGGTCACGGGCTTGTATACGGGCTCAGCAGCTTGAGCGTGGGGTCCTAGACATGACCCCATGGTCACTGGCTCGGCTGGAGCCCCTCCTGATCAAGGCACATATGAGAAGCAATCACTGGACTAAGGTGCCACAAGTATGAGTTGATGCTTCTCATCTCTCTCCCTCACTAAAGAAGTGAAAAAAATAACCTCCCTTTTTTTATGATCACCCTAGTCTTAACTAGAAAAGTCTTAAATGTGGAGAAGCTTTTGAACCCACAGTGATGGATATAAAAGGTTTACCCAACTTCTCGTTTTTGCTTGAAAGCTCAGATTTAATGATTAGCCACAGATAGTGGCAGCTGTTTTCCTTGAAGTGACAGGCTCAGCTCATTCATGTTTTAGAAAATACCTGGCAGATGTCCAAGTCTGAATTACCTTGTTTGGTCTTTTGGATGTTCTTCCACGCAAGTGACGTTTCAGGGACGAAGTGGCTCGTTCAGCCTGTACTCAATATTGATGCAATATTTTTTCTTTTTTCGTACTAAATATTCAAACTCCTGCTCCCATTTCAAATACTCAGGAGCCATACATGTCAGGGCTGCTGAACAGCACAGCTTTATGCTTTTATTATTTGCCTTCTGTATTTAGACCTACAGCCGGCCTGGAATCAAAATTAAAATCTTATGTGGTGTGGAGTTAAGGTCAGGTCGAGTGTGTTTCTACGTGGACATCCAGTTGCCTTGTGGCGTTACGAAGCAGCTGTTGCCCCTGCTCACCTACAGGTGTCCAGATATGTGCGTTCTGTTCATGACTCTGTTCTGTTCCATTGGCTCATTTGTGCCAACAACAGCTTGTTGTCTCACTTACTGTAGCTTTGTGATAAATCTCATATGTAGAGAGCACGCCCTCTTACCTCCTACTCTTCAAAAGTGGTTTCTTTATTCTCTCTTCCCTTCATTTTCACGTGATTGGAGGTTATCTTGTCAGGTTACACACTCGCAGAACACGGTTGAGCTTTGGCTGGAATGGCGCTGACTGTACATCAGTGGGAGAACTAACTTCTTTCCGTGCTGAGTCTTGTAGCCATGAGCATGGAGTTTTTCTTCATCTATATATGTTTCATAGCTTTATGACACTGCATCACTTTTCCAAAAACATTTACCCATAGGTATTCGATTTTTATTTATACTACTTTAAATGGTGTTTTGTAGTTTTCCTATTCTTTATTAGTATAGGTGAAATTGACTTCTTTTTAAGTTGTTAATTTGGCTAGAACTCATATAGATCTTTGACCCTGTTGGCTTTAGGTGGAATCCCAAAAGGGTGTTGGCCCTTTCAAGTTCCAGTCTGTGTGTGTCAGATGCCCTCTGTGCAGCTGGTGGTCATGCAGCTGTCACGAAAATTCTCCACACAGGTGACTGTGCTCACCTCCTCAGCCTTGGTCGCTGCTGCAGCCCCACACAAGAGGAGAGTGAGGTGTGGAGTGTGAGGGTGGTCTGCATGGCACCTGGCATTGAGGTGGAGGTGAGTGAGCGCGAAACGGAGCTAAAGTAGCCGTTTGAGGGATGGTGTGGTCAGTAGGTGTTGGTCTGGGGTTGGGTTTTTTACTTGAAGGTAATTAGGTAGGTTGTTACTATTTCTTGGATGCTGCAGAAAGCCGAGACTCCTGGTCAGAGATCAAGGGCTGGATTATCACAGTGTAGTGTGCTGCACGAGCACAAGCTTGTCCACTATCAGTGCTGAGGCACAGTGTGTCCGTGTCACAGCTCAGGAACCCCGGGTGTGAGAACCTGCCGCTCTGATAGCCGGCAGTAAGCTCGCCTGCTCTGCCTCAAGGCCAGCCGCTGCCTCAACTTCCTAAGAAGTGGGGCTCAGTCTTCCTGCCTTGGCATATCCAGCAAGATGCAAGAGGATGAGAGTCTAAGAGGCCTGGCTCCTAACAGTCACCCAAACAGACGTTTCAAAACCTTTACCAAGAAAGGCTGAAAGTGCTGAAGATGGCAGTGCAAAGATTGCGTCTGACATTCACCAGAGGCGTGTTGGTGGAGGGTGTGAGCAGAAGCCAGACTGGACTGTGTGAGGAGTAGCTCAGTGAGGAAGCTGAGAGTGTCCACTGAGGGTGCTGACTTTTAAGATGCTCGGTAATGAGGAAAGGAGAGGACAGGTGTAGAAGAGCGTGTGCCGGAGGTACATGGGGTGTTAAATACTGAAAGACAGACCTGGGCATTGGGGTCACTTCCCTATTGAAGTTCTGTCTTGCACTGCGTGGTGCTTGAGGCATGGGTACGTGAACATGCAGATGCCATACATGGAGCCCCGTCATGAAAGATAATAGAAGGGCACTAAGCCGTCCTCACCTTGTGTGTGCAGCCCCCTTCCCCATCTCCTTTCCCCCTCTCACCGGTGACCAGTCCTTGAGTTCTGTATTTACCATCCTGCTTTTATACCTGATCTTAGCCAGAAGGCCAAGGAGCAGTTCATTCCCCTTTAAACAAAAACCCTTTAAAAAATGTAATTGCCTGTATGTGTATCTATAAATATTAAGTTATTTCATTTTGTCTTCGATCTTTATGAAGATGGTATGTGCTGTTGTCTACTGTGTCTTCTTTACTTTGCTGAGACGATTCCTCACGCTGTCTGGGTTTTATTTATTTCCATGAACATTAGTTATTTGTAATTCCCACAATACAATTTACACATAGTTCAGCACATTGTTATACTACAGTTTATTCATCAATAATTTTGTTGAAAGCCATAGAGTTGTTTTTCATTGTTTTGCATTTATAAAATAATGCTATCAGGGACCTTTATGTAGCCATCTCCTGACGCTCATTCGTAAGGGTGATGTTAGGGTTTGTATCAGCCGGGGTTCTCCAGAGAAACGGAACCAGAAGGCAGGAGGTAGGCAGGTAAAGAGGAGAGATTTGTTACAGGATTGGCTCATGTGGCAGCGGGGGCCGAGGAGTCCCACCGCCTGCCATCTGCGAGCTCTAGAGCCCAGCAACCTGGCGGGTGGTGGTGTTCAGTCTGATTCCAGAGGCCTGAGAGTCAAGGGACCAGAGGTGTCAGTGGGGCCTGTGCTGACAGCCCTGGTACCCAAGTGCTGGTGGTGCCTGTGGGCAGAAGGGGGGTGTCTGCAGCTCAAGCAGAAGAGTGGAGTGCACCGTCCTTTGCCTTCCGGTCACTCAGCCCCTCAGTGGAGTGCAGGAGACCTCCTCTCAGGGAGGGGAGACTTTTTCACTCAGTCTGCCTATCCAGATGCCAGCCTCTTCCAAAGACACCCTCACGGGCACCCCTGAAAGTAATGTTTTACCAGCTACCTGGACCACCCTTAGCCCAGTCAGGTTGACACATAAAATTAATCACTACAGAGCCGTGGTGTAGAGTTGCTGGGTTACAGGTCAGTGAAATACTTACATTTACAAGAGAATTCCAGTTTCCCAAATGAGGGCTGTACCTGTACCCCCACCCGCAGTGTCTGACATCCGGTTACCCTTGTTGCTGCCCACACTGGGCATCGGGAAGGCAAAATCTGAAATTGTAGAGTGGGAAGGAGAAAAGTAGACAAGTGGTGGTTCCCATAGGTCCCAGGGAGATAGGGGAGCCAGGACCTCTTTCTAGAAGAATCTTCCTTCTGTTTGAGACAGGGTTTGCAGGCAAGGCTGCACAGGATGCTGTGCAGGTGGGGCTGGAGAGTCTAGAGCAGAAGTCCCCAAACTACGGCTTGCTGGCCAAATTGCGGCCCCCTGAGGCCATTTATCCGGCCCCCGCCACACTTCCGGAAGGGGCACCTCTTTCATTGGTGGTCAGTGTATGGAGTACTGTATGTGGCGGCCCTCCAGTAGTCTGAGGGACAGTGAACTGGCCCCCTGTGTAAAAAGTTTGGGGACCCCTGGTGTAGAGGTTGCCAGATGTTTTGAGAGGGAGCTTAGCGGGCCCCTCTTAGCAGGCTGAAAGGAATGGGAGTGGGGAAGGTTTCAGGTTGTCTCTGAGAAACTGCGGGCGGCGGGGAGCTGGGGGGGTGTCCGTGTTGCGGGTCAGCATGAAGCCCCTGTCAAAGGTGGAGCCATCACTGTGCGGTGGCCCCAGCCTGCCCACTGGCAGGGTTGTCTCCCCGTGAGCATCCAGGTATTGGCAAGGAGAGCAGCACAGGGCAGGCAGTGCCAGCAGGTTAGCTGTAGGGACCAGGACCAGGAGACGGCCTGCAGGGTGTAGAGCACAGGTGGTACACCCCCTCACTGGATGGCACCATGCCCCCCCATTGCTGCCGCCTACCCCGAGTCTGGAGTCTCCGCTGTAGCTGCTGTGCCTGCCACCTGCCTCTCCCAGGTCGGGGCACCTGCCCGGGCCTCACACAGAGCAGTCACCTGGGAACGGGTTTTGAGTGGTCAAATGAGCTACCTCTGATTAATGTGCAAAGGCAGTGTTTCAGGGCTTCAAAACATTTCCAGCACAGACCTGCACAGTAGAGTTCACACCTTAGGGGGCTGTGGATGTATTTTCATGCATGTGTTTGAAGTCTCAGACTGTTAAAAACACTTTTTTGTTTGTATTCTGATCATGGGGGAAGGCATGTTGGGACCCCTGGAGGAACCAGACCTGTGTTGAATTTAGCAATATGGTTTCAGCAAATCATTCATATGTCTCTTCAAGAGAATGTGTATTTGAAGTTAATGATTTTCAGGGTTTTTTGTAAGTTATCGACCATTTGGGTTTTTATACTTTCTCAGGGCATAAAAAATGTAAGTTACGTTGCATTTTACATTTGTATATGTTTAAGTGACAAGAAGTTTGGTTGGGAGTGGAGATGGCACTTTTGGGAAATTATTTTTTTTCTTTAAAGAGGTCTGTGTGGGCCCTGGCTGGTTGACTCAGTAGATAGAGCATTAGCGGGCGTGCAGAAATTCTGGCTTTGGTCCCTGGTCACGGCACACAGGCGAAGCAACCTTCTGCTTCTCCCTCCTTTCTCTCTCCCTTCTCTCTCTCATCCAGAGGGTGTATTGGTTCTAGTGTGGTCCTGGGAGCTGAGAATAGCTTGTTTGATTCAAGCCCCAGCCCCAGACACGGGGGTTGCCAGGTGGATCCTGGTCAGGGCGCATGCGGGAGTCTCACTGTCTCCCCTCCTCTCACTTTAAAAACAAAACAAGAGGTCTGTGTGGCTCTGAAGGATCTCAACAATGACTATTCAGCAAATGCTCCATTTTTTTGTTTTCAAGGTTGACTTTCATTTTATTTTTTTATTTTCTAAAGATTCTATTTAGTCATTTTCGAGAGAAGAAGCAGGGGAGAAGCAGGAAGCATCAACTCACAGTAATTGCTTCTTGTAGGTGCCTTGACTGGTCAAGCCTGGGGTTTTGAACCGGTGACCTGAGTACTCCAGGTTGGTGCTTTATCCGATGTGCCACCACAGGTCACACAAGGTTGACTATTGTAACAACTCTTGGTTGGTTTTGGACATCAGCAATTGTGTCTGGGTTCTCATGTATGTGGTTGAAATATAAGTCCTATGTTTTACACTGAGAAGCCAGGTTCTTTAATAGTTACTATATATAAGGCGTAGAGTTCCAGTGTAAGCCAACCATTTAAGACTTTGCCAGTATTTGTCCTTGTCCTGAACGTTTGTCCTGTTGGGTTTTGGTTTATAACAGTCACACAGTTCCTTTAAGTGAATTTCATGAACATGGTTGCTGACATAATTTGTCGCTACTGCCCAGAATTGTCGGAATGAGAGGAGAGAAGATAATGGAACAGTGGTCTTTGTGATCCATCCATCTTGGTCCACATGCCAGCAGTTCATTCCTTTTTACTCCCCCCCACCCCACCCCCCGGACAGAGAGAGACAGAGAGAGGGATAGATAGGGACAGACAGACAGAAACGGAGAGAGGTGAGAAGCATCAGTCATTAGTTTTTCATTGCGACACCTTAGTTGTTCATTGATTGCTTTCTCACACGTGCCTTGACCGCGGGCCTTCAGCAGACCGAGCCACCCCTTGCTGGAGCCAGCGACCTTGGGTCCAAGCTGACGAGCTTTTGCTCAAGCCAGATGGGCCCGCGCTCAAGCTGGTGACCTCGGGGGTCTTGAACCTGGGTCTTCTGCATCCCAGTCCAATGCTCTATCCACTGCGCCACCACCTGGTCAGGCATTTTACTTCTAACCAGTGTTCCTTGGTGTGGATGAGCCAGTTTGTTTCCCCATCAGCGGTAGAGAGACATTTCTGCTTCCTGGTTTGGGCTGTTAGGAAGAAAACTCCCAGTAACATTTCAGTGCAAGTCTTTGTATGGACACAGTTCTTTGATAAACACCTAGGAGTGGGATTCATTCAAGGTCATAGGCTAAGTGCATGACTAGTATTAATATTATAAGAAACTGTCATGCAGTACAAACTGCTTGTACTGTTTCCCAGCCAGGTATGAGAGTTCCTGTTGGTCTCCACCTTTGCCAAGGCTGGATATTGACAGTCCTTAATTACAGCCATTCTAGTAGCTCATGGTGTCACCAGTGGTTTTAATTTGCATTGTCTTACTGACTTGTAGAGCGTCTTTTTGTGTTCTTATATTCCACCTCTGTCTCTTTGGGGAAGTGACTGTTCACGTCTTTCACCTATTTTTAATTGGTTGGTTTGTGGGTTTTTTTGTTTTTTTTTCTTTTATGTTTTTTTTTAAACTATATTCTTTTCTTTTTTTTATTTTGTTTTTATTTTATTCATTTTAGAGAAGAGACACAGAGTGTGAGAGAGAGAGAAAGAGAGAGAGAGAAAGGGGGGAGGAGCTGGAAGCATCAACTCCCATATGTGCCTTGACCAGACCAGTGCAGGGTTTTGAACTGGCAACTTCAGTGTTCCCAGGTCGACACTTTATCCACTGCGCCACCACAGGTCAGGCCTGGTTGGTTTGTTTTACTGAGTTGTGAGAGATCTTCAATATTCTTAGTACAAGCCCTTTATCAGATATGTTTCTCAAATATTTTCTCCCAGTGTGTAGCTTGCCTTTTCATTATATAAAACTGGTTTTTGAAGAGCAAGCATTTTACATTTTGGTCAAGCCCAATTTATCAACTTTTATGTGTTCTATGGAAGAAATCTTTACTACCCAAGGATATAAAGATCTTACGCCTTGCGTTTTATTCTGGATGCTCTATGGTTTGAGTTTATGTAGTACGTTTGATCTGTGACCCACTTTAAGTGGACTTTTGTGTCTTTTATAAGAGCTGCTGTTCATCCTTTTTGTATGTGGGTGCCCAGTTGTTCCAGAACTGTCTGTTGAAAATACTGTTTCTTTCTCATTGCATTATCTTAGCATACCTGTCAGAAGTCAGGGTTGGCTTCCGGACTCTGTTCCACTTTACCTATATCTCTGTCCTTTTGCCAGTGCCACACTGTCTGGGTTCCAGAAGCTTTTATAGTGAGTTGTGAAAGGAAGGAGTGGAGGTCCTCCAGCTTTATTTCTTCAAATGTTCGGCTATTCTAGGTCCTCTGCATATTCCTAAAAAGTTGAGAATTGTCTTTCTAGTTTCTGCAGAAAAACCTGCTGAGGTTTTAACTAACTGGCACTGTGTTGGGGTATAAACCAGTTTGGGAGAGAATTGACATCTTAATATTGAGTCTTCCAATCTATGAATGTGGTATGAATCTTCATTAATTTAGATCTTTTAAATGTATTCTTAGAATAGTTTTGTAGTCTTTAAACTATAGGATTTGCACATAGTGTATTAAAATTTTTCCAAAGTATTTTTGCACTTTTTTTTTTTTTTTGAGAGAGAGACAAGGGGAGAGAGACAAACACTGAGCTGTTCCTGTATGTGCCCTGACTGGGGATCAAATCAGCAACCTCTGCTCTTCAGGATGACACTCCAACCAACCAAGCTATCCAGCCAGGGTTTAATAGTTTATTTATTGATGGAATTTTTATTTTTCTAGAGAGAGAAGAAGGGATGTACAAGGGAGGGGAAGGGAAGCATTTGTTTGTTGTTCGACTCAGTCATTCATCTACTCGTTGCTTCCTGCATGTGTCCTGTCCAGGGATCAAACCTACAACCTCATCGTTTTAGATGCTCTAACCGACTGAGCTAACTAGTCAGGGCCTTTTCTTGCTATTTTAAATGGTGTTCTAATTTTTTTTTTTTTTTTACTTTCCAATTGTTTATTGCTAGTATATAGAAACGAAACTATTATATGTTGAGCTCATATCCTGTGACGTCCCATTTATTCTAATTTTGATAGATTCCTTAGGATGTTCTATGCAGATCATGTGATCTACAGGTAATGTATTTCTTCCTTTCCAGTCTGTATGCTTTTTACTTGTTCTTGCCTTATTACATTGGTTAGGATCTCCAATATGATGTTGAATAGGAGTGGTATGAGCAGACCTTCTTCCTTGTTCCCAGTCTAAAGTGGGAAGCATTTAGTCCTTCCCTGTTAAGTATGGTGTTACCTGTAGGATTTTGCAGGTAAGGTTGAAGAAGTTTACTTCTGTTTTTAGTTTGCTGAGACTTATCATGAATGGATATTTAATTTTTCCAAACTTTTTTTGTACCTATTGATTATGGAGTTATTTTTTAGTTTTTTTAAATTAACTATGGTGATTTTTTAAAAAACATTGAAAGAACTTTTCAGCCCCAGCTGGATAGCTGGGTTGGTTAGAGCATCGTTCCAAAGCACAGAGGTTACCAGTTCGATCCCCAGTCAGGGCACATACAGGAACAGCTGGATGTTCCTGTCTCTCTCTCCTTTCCTCTCGCTAAAACTTAATAAGTAAAAATCAATAAATGTTTAATAAATAAAAATAAATGTTGAAAGAACTTTGCATCTCTGGGATAACCCAGAGTTGGTTGTCACGTATGTCTTATTCTTTGTGTAAGTTGCTGATGTCTTGTTAAAGATAATTGAATCTGTGGTCATACGGGTATTAGTGTGTATGTAAGCTTTTGTCTCACAGTGTCTTTGTGTGGGTTTGGTGTCAGAGTAATACCTCATAGAATGAACTAGTAAGTAATCTCCTTTAATTGTTTTGGAAAAAATGTAGCATTGGTAATGTCTTGGTAGAATTCCTCAGTGAAGCTGTCTTGAGCCAGAGTTGCTTTATTGAGAAGGTTTTGAACAATGAGTTAAATGTATTTGATAAACGTTATCTCTTTCTTTATGAGTAAGCTTTGTTAACATTTGTCTGTAAAGAAGTGTGTGTAGTTCCATAATATATGTAAGTCAAGTCATTCGGCTTAAACTAATGCAGTGCTATATGTCAATTATATTTTAATAAAACTGGGGTGGGGGGTAAATTTGTTCATTTTGTGTCAATTGTATTTGCGTGAAGTTGTTCAAAATACTCCCTTATTGTCTTTTAATTTCTGAGGTCTGTAGTGATTATACACTGCCCCTGTCCCTTTCATTACCAGTATTTAGGTTTTTTGGGTTTTGTCTCTTTTTGTGCCTTATAGCTTACCTAGAAGTTTATCATTTTTATTGATCCTTTCAAAAACTTTTTGGTTGAATTGATTTTCCATTTTCTATTTCATTAAATTTTGCTCTTAATGTTTATTATTTCTTTCTTTCTGCTTCACATTTATTCTTATTCTTTAGCTTTCTTAAGGTAGACGTTTACAGTATTGATTTGAGACCTTTTTTATTTCCTGATACATGTGTTTTAATTCCATATAATTTTATCTAAGCATTGCTTTAGCTGCATCCCCCAAATTGTGATATGTTGGCTTTGATTTTGTTCAGAATAGTTTATAATTTCCCTTATTATGATTTATCCTTTGACACATGGATTATTTAGAAGTGTGTCTTTTAACTTCCAAATATTTTGGAGTATTTTCCAGATCTTTTTTCTTTCTTGGGGTACAGTTGACATGTAATGTTATAAACGTTTCAGGTGTACATGCAATGATTTGATGTTTGTATATATTGAACAGTGATCATCACAGTAAGTCTAGTTAATGTCCATCACCACACATGGTTACAGAATTTCTTTCCTTTTTTTTTTTTTTTTTTTTTGTGCCGGAGCCAGAGAGAGGGACAGATAGGGACGGACAGACAGACAGGAAGGGAGAGAGATGAGAAATGTCAATTCTTCGTTGCAGTTCCTTAGTTGTTCATTGATTGATTTCTCATATGTGCTTTGACGGGGGGTGGGGGGGACTACAGCAGACCGAGTAATCCCTTGCTCAAGCCAGCGACCTTGGGTTCAAGCTGGCGAGCTTTAGCTCAAGCCAGATGGGCCCGCGCTCAACCTGGCGACCTCAGGGTCTCGAACCTGGGTCTTCCGCATCCCAGTCCGACGCTCTATCCACTACACCACTGCCTGGTCAGGCGAATTTTTTTCTTGTGATTAGAACTTTTAAGATCTACTCTTAACAACTTTTAAACACAAACACATTATTGTTAACTACAGTCACCATGCTGTACACATCACATGCACAGGACTCATTTATTTTATAGCCAGAAGTTTGTAGCTTTTGACTTTCTTTTTGTTATTGTTAACTCAGTTCTGTTAAAATTTGAGAACTTATTTATATTATTTAATTTTTTTAAATTGTTGACATTTGGGCCCTGGCTGGTTTGCTCAGTGGTAGAGCGTCAACCCAGTATGTGGATGTCCTAGGTTCGATTCCTGGTCAGGGTACACAGGAAAAGCACCCATCTGCTTCTCCACCCCTGCCCCTCTTGCTTCTCTCTCTTTCTCTTTCTCTCTTTTCTTTCCTCTTGCAGCCATGGCTCGAATAGAGTGAGTTGGCCCTGGGTGCTGAGGATGGCTCCATGTCCTCTACCTCAGGTGCTAAGAAGAGCTTGGTTGCTGAGCAACAGAGCATTGCCTCCTAGTGGGCTTGCTGGGTGGATCCCAGTTGGGGTGCATGTGGAAGTCTGTCTCTGCCTCCCCTCATCTCACTAAATTTAAAAAAAGAAAAGATTGTTGACATTTGATCTTTGGCCGGTCTTGGTTGATGGTTCATGTGCATTTGAAAAAATTGGAACACTGTTGTTGGGAAGAATGTAGTATGAATATTAGCTAAATCAAATTGGTCGATGGTGTTGTCCAGATCATCGGTATTCTATCTGATGTTTCTGTCTAGTTCATATGGCCCCGTTTCTATGTGGAACACTGTTACCTGTGAATGAGGCATCTGAGTTTTGTTTTTTTTTAAAGTAATCTATTTAAAAAAATTTTTTTTATTCATTTTAGAGAGGAGACACAGAGTGAGAGAGAGAGAGAGAGAGAGAGAGAAAGAGAGAAAGGGGGGAGGAGCTGGAAGCATCAACTCCCATATGTGCCTTGACCAGACCAGTGCAGGGTTTTGAACTGGTGACCTCAGTGTTCCCAAGTCGACGCTTTATCCACTGCGCCACCACAGGTCAGGCGATGCATCTGAGTTTTATCTTACAAATGCTTTGTTCATTATTTTTAGTCTCATTTCTGTGCTTTGTTTTGCATTATTTTTGCTTGTCTTCAGGCTTATTGATACATTACTGTATTTAATCTCTTAAGTCTATCTTGTGTATTTTTTCTTTTGAGATTTATTTTGTAAGACAATACACTTTATTTAAGCCACTAATTCTGTGGTAATTTGTTAGAGCAGCAACAGGAAACTGGCACATTTTCACTCACCAGACATTAGCTTCTAGAAACCTGGACGTGTCTTGTTCACGGCTGTGTGCCCAGCACCCTGAGCAGGGCCCCCCTTGGGAAGCCTCCGTAGACATGTGTGGATTGACTGGACACAGCATTGACCAGGAGCTCCCACCCCTTAGGCTGAGATGATGGACCCAGAAATGGACATCTGTCTTTTTTTCTTCTTCTTTCTTTATTCAGTGAGAGGAGAGGAGGCAGACAGACTCCCGCATGCATGGGACGGGGATCCACCCAGCTGCCCACCAGGGGGCGATGCTCTGCCCGTCTGCGGTTCTCGGCTTTGTTATTAGTGCTTAAGGCGCAGAGGTCATCAAGCAGGCGTGCCCAACAGCTCTGCCCCGAGGCCAGATTAGAAAGAAACCTTTTTTCACGGGCTGGACGAATATTAAAATTAAAAAATGTTAAATACAAAAATGATTTGTTTAAGTAAACAAAATTTTATTATGTAATTTGTGAGTGAAAAACATTTTAATATACAATATTATCTTAATAAAAATATATTTTAATAAAAATATAATTTTATACCGTATAAATATCCAAACTGTATCACAGTCAATCAAAACAATATTTAATTAATAGAATGAGGTTGAAGGGGTTATATCGCAAAGAAAACAATTATTTCGTTTTACAAACAGCCTGGACACGTTTTCAGTTATCAACAGCAGCTATTGTCTATGCTACAATGCCACTTGATTCAGCACACCTGACCACAAAAATAATGAATTGTTTGACCTTGGGTGCGCACTGGCAAACTCCACCTAAAAGAATGTGGGTTTCACATCACCGCTAAATGTCAAACAATTCATATCGAGTACAGACGAGTACAAAAGTTGTAAATCTTTATAACGGATTTTTTTTAAAAAATAAAGAAGTATCACGAATCCATTCAACCAATTATTGGAAGTTAACCTTAGATTAGTCACATGCAAAATTCTTTTTCGTGTATCACTATCTTCTTAAATATCTCGATTTCCAATAATCAAAGACGCTTCTACTTCTGAGTAGCTGAGATTTTAAAGTAGCAGAGAATATTAAAAATTTAATCGCAGGCCGCATAAACTCATTATGGATCTGGCCCGTGGGCCGTATGGTGGCCATGCCTGCCATAGAGCCATCTACAGCAGCTGGGGCCAACCCACTCTAATCAAGCCTTGACTGCAGGAGGGGAGGAGAAGAGAGAAAAAGAGAGAAGTGAGTGGGGGAAGGATAGAGAATAGATGGTCACTTATCCTATGTGCCCTGACTGGGAATCGAGTCTGAGACATCCACATGCTGGGCCAGTGCTTCACCACTGAGCCAGCCAGCCAGGGCTTGGACACCTGATCTTTTAAGAGATTTTCCTATCTCTAGAAGTTTATTTTTTATTTCCAGTTTACCTCCTTGTGTTTATGTTTTTCTCTACTTTCTTTTTTTTTCTTTTTTAATTGATATTTGGAGAGAGAGGGAGAGACAGAGAGAAACATCAACTTGTTGTTCCACTTATTTATGCATTCGTTGGTTGATTCCTGTGTGTGCCCTGACAGGGATCAAACCTGCAGCTTTGGACAGGGATCAAACCTGCAGCTTTGGTGTATGAGGACAATGCTCTAACCAACTAGCTACCTGGCCAGGGTCTCTCTACTTTTCTTGAGTACATGGAGTTTGTAGTTTAGTTTCAGATCCTTGTCTATCGGTAACATCATC
The DNA here is from genome assembly GCA_037038555.1 of Rhynchonycteris naso. Taxonomy (NCBI): domain Eukaryota; kingdom Metazoa; phylum Chordata; class Mammalia; order Chiroptera; family Emballonuridae; genus Rhynchonycteris; species Rhynchonycteris naso. Next base: position 316,006,470 of record CM072996.1, on the reverse strand, counting down.
AGTTATTTGGGGTCTCTCTGTTAATTGGTTTCTCTCCTTGTTATGTGTCTTATTTCCCTACTTCTTGGTTTTGTTACTGGAGGCTGGACATTGTGCATTTTACATTCCTCCGTGGTGGGTTTTGTTCTCCTTTTAAATTGCACTGGACTTGGACAAAAAATAGTAACTGGAGTAAATCTGTGTGAAGTGAGTACTGTAAGGTGACACATGTAAGGATTTACTTTGCAGTCATTGTGTTGCTACTTTATTTTTTTATTTTTATTTTTTTTAAATTTTTTTATTTTATTCATTTTAGAGAGGAGGCACAGAGAGAGAGAGAGAGAGAGAGAGAGAAAGGGGGGAGGAGCTGGAAGCCTCAACTTCCATATGTGCCTTGACCAGACCAGTGCAAGGTTTTGAACTGGCGACCTCAGTGTTCCCAGGTCAACGCCTTATCCACTGCGCCACCACAGGTCAGGCTGTGTTGCTACTTTAAAGGCCTTGCTTCATCCCTTGTCAGCAGAAAATGTCACTTCCCAGGGTCTTGTTGCTGCTTTCGGAGTCTGTCCTGTCTGACAAGCAGCACTGTTGGTGCTCAGCGGGGAGCATGCCAGACAGGGCCCTGCTGTCATGGAACCGATGGCCCAGTGATGAAGGCAGGGAAAAAGCTAGAAACACCAAGATTTCAAAGGCGATTTCCTGAGGTGATTGAGGTCAGGAGAAGGGCACCACACCACTCATTTGAACAGGGACATCTTAACATAAAGAATTCATTCACTAGCAACAGATCAGCTACCCAGATCTGTGAAAGGAACTAAATGAGCAGTCACTTGGAGGCGGGGTGGGTACTCCTCAAAAGAGGTCCTCTCTGGAGAGGGTGAGGGTGGGGCTGGGAGCACCAGAGAGGCTGGTGGTGGGCTCGCCAGGTTCCCTCACACCCCTGGCTGGTTAGGAGCAAGCAGAGAAAAGCGGGCGGGAGGGAGACCTGCCTCTGCGTTCCCCCTGCAGCGCCCTCTGCTGACAGGACTGGACATGGCACCTCGGCCCCTTCGTTTCAGCAGCGCCAGGGAGGGTGGGTTTGGCGCCGAGAGACCTGTGATGACTGGTTCCTCCTTCCTCCCTGAGTAGGTGTTGATCTTTTCACAGATACGTGATAGGGAGAGAGGATTCTGTCATCAGAGGTGGAGTGGGTTAGCGCTCAGGGAAAGGTGTGCGTGGGTTGATATAGCCCGAGTCTGTGCTGGGAACCTGGAAGCTGCAGTCTGGGAGTTAGTCTGTGTCCCGTGTGGAAGGTTCTGTGCAGGGAGTGCCAAGCCGTCTTGCATCTGGAGCCACTCTGGCTGCTGCTTGAGAAGGGATCTCAGTGGCTCAGCGGGGAAGAGCCAGCACAGCTGTTTCTGCAGGCGCCCAGGCCGGTGGTAGCCGTGTTAGACTGGGCAGGAAGTAGGGCAGAGGGATACGGAGCTGTGGGGCTGCTTAGTGCTGGAGGCAGATGGGCAGGACCGAGAGCACGCCTTCACGGAGGGGCCTGGGTGCCCGGCTGCCGAGAGACACGCAGACGTGAGGAGTGACAGGAGGAGGAGCCATGCAGTTACCTCCCTGTACATGGCAGGTGCCTTCAGGAGTCTGCCCGGGACTGCCCTTCTCATAGGCTGTTGGGGCACTGGCTGCCCTGTTAGGGAGCCCTGGGGTCTAGTACCTGTCTTTACCTTGTAGGAACCTCCAGCTCTAAGACTCGTAAGAGCCCTCTCTGGGCCCACCCCCAAGGGACAAGGTGCCTGCTGGGGCAGTAGTCGGTTGTCTTCTGAGACAGGAGAGGTGGAGGGAGGGAAAGGGTGTGGGCTGGTGCCTCAGGTGGTCTCTGCTGTCTGTACTGGCTGTTGGTGACATCTTTCAGGTGCTGCAGCGAGGGAGGTGCAGAGGTCTGAGGCTGCTCCGTCCATCCGACCCAGAATGTTCTCTCCCGTTGGTCGGAGCAGGTGGCACAGCTTATGGGAGTCTGTGGGCAGGAGACCTCTGGGCACTGGGCTGGAGTGACCACCAGGTTTCCACTCAGGGCCCTCGCAGGTGACTGGCCACGTCATTTCCTGGCAGCGCCTGCTGGGGTGATCACCCTGTGCTGCTTAGGGTGCTGTGGGCAGGACTGCACTTTTTAGAGAAGGAAGTTGTTCACTGGCCTCATGGCATTTTGCTATAACTGTCAAATAACTGACGGCTTCTAAACAAAATTTTTGGGTGTCAGGAAAAGATTCATGTGTAAGGAGGGTTCAGAAATTTTCCCTGTGTGTCTCAGTTTTATGTGCTTTCTAACGGGAGAAAAAATTTTTCTGAGATCTGTGCGGGAGCATTTGAACATGACTGGTCTGTGCTGTTCTCTCCTCAAGCAGGGCCAGGACTTCCTTCTCCACGGCCCTCTGGGCGGGCCCCCAGCGGACACAGGCAGCGGGAGGTTGGCTCTGGGCGCCCAGCCACCACCCTCGGACACACCATGTGCCTGTGAGGCTTGCAGCGAGCGCAGGTACCGTGGGCACAGGACCGCAGGCGGGGCCCCCGACTGGGTGCTGGGGCTGCTTCATAAAGGCCACAGACTCTTGAGAGGGAATCGGTAGCCGAGATTCTAAGGGAGATCTGGATGAGTGAGGCTCCTCCTCCCTCCTTCCCACCTGGAGCACTAATAGGGGGGAGCTAGTACCCGGGAGGGACAGGAACCAGGCAGGGCTCAGTCATCAGAACCCAGGGTTGGCGGAGTGGACTGGGGCCAGGGAGCTGGGCTGGCCTGCATTCCCGATCCCTGTCGTCTCCAGTAGATGAGGTCCCGGGGGAATGGACATGGGAGGGCACCCCCGGGGCTGTGCTGCCCAGCTGCACGACAGCAGTGCCCAGTGGAGGGAGAGGGAGCTGGGAGTGGGCGAGGGGGCCATGGCGGGGTGGGGGATGGCGAGGACCATGCGAGCTGACCTTGACTTCCTGCCCTTGTGCCCCTTCGCAGAGAGGTCTCAGCAGAGACAGACCGGGAGCCGCAGCAGCTACAGAACTACTGGTCTGAAGTCCGCTACATGGTCCGCTGCATTTACCGCCAGGCGGGGACCCCGCTGGCAGACGACCAGGACCAGTCCCTGGTGCCCGACAAGGAGGGGGTGAAGGAGCTCGTGGATAGGTACACATGTCCCCCCGTGTCATGTCCCTCCCTCGCCTGTGCCCTGGGAGCCTGGCCTCTGCCTGAGGGGCTCTCAGGGTCCGGGTGCACTGCGGGTCCTCAGCAGACAGCTGGCCAGAGTGAGCCCTCTGCACAGAGCTTCAGATTCTCGTTTGCGAAACACTGATCGCCTCTGTAAATCAAAGTGAAGTGACACGCTTCTGTCATTTCTTAGTGTTGAGGTTGACACTAAGTACTTACTGTGCCGGGGATGATGCTGGGCACTTACTCAACCCAAGGAAGGAAGTTCGGCCGCTGTCCGTTCACCAGGTGAGGAAACTGAGGCTCCGTGCAGCCGGGCCACCTGAGAACGTGCCGGGAGCGGGAGCAGGCAGCTGCCGGGGCCGGCTCTGCCGCGGGCTTTTTCCAGGCGGGAGGTGGCTCGCGGCCTGGCGTCCACTCGCAGCAGGCCCCTCGTGCTTGGACAGCACAGAATGTGAGCTGAATGTGACTCTGGCTTCTCGTTACAGTTTCGGCATCTTTTTTTTCTTTTTTGAAATGTATCAAATAAAAGCGATAAATTGAGCTAGACATTTCATCGGTCGAGTCTCATCTGGGTTTCTTTTTGTCTCATTGTGAATGCAGAACCTTTGGGGGATTGTAAACTCATTCACTGTATGGTGTCCTTTACACTGGACGTGGGAGTAGTGCCTGGCCCTGCCTGTGTTAATAACTATACTGCTCACAGAGATTAGGGGGTGTTTTATTGCCTCATATTCATATTGAAATATCCCCTAATGTTTGTGAGCAGTATAGTTGGTGGATTCAGTCAGTGTGTTCAGGATTGGACCTGCGGACCTCTGCTGTTCCTTGACATGGTTCTAGGTGGTATGTGTCGTTTTTGAAGTTATGTTTCCCAGGGAGTGTTAGAAAAAAATTTACTACTTACAAACATCAGGGGATATTTCAAAATGAATATGAAGTGATAAAACATCCCCTGATGTTTGTGATCAGTATACAGTGTGTCCGGAAAGTCCCGTGACCGGTCACAAGTGCACCATGACTTTACGGACACACTGTGTGTAACCTGCACACAAAACCCACCGTGACTTCACAGCTTACGAACGCATATGAAGAGGTTAAAGACGATCGAAAGAGAATATTCCAGTGATAGTGCAGAGGAGGGAAGTGTGGCGAGACGGTGGTGGGCTGAGGGTGGCTGAGGTTTGGGGGGCAGCAGCGCTCTAAGGGAAACACGCTGTTAGAATGTGGGAACCTCGTTCCCAGCAGAGGTGTGCATGTCGCCTACACCAGTGGTTCTCAGCCTCCTCACATGTGGGGACCCAGAAGTCAGAGCTGTCTCAGGGGCCTGTAGGGCAGGACTCACCCGAGCACAAGTGAGCTCTCCTAAGATCTGTGGCTCTATAGTCTCCATACAACATCCAGGCGGTTAGCTCTCAAAGACCGGCATGAAATTTCTGGCAGTTGAAGAGCACTGGTATATACTGTATGTTTTCTAGTCTTCGTGTCCAAGAACATTTGTGTTGTTTTTTGTTTGTGTTTTTAATTTTTCTTTTTATTTGAGAGAGAGAGAGAAAGAAACATCAACTCATTGTTCCACTTAGTTGTGCACTCATTGATTGCTTCTCATCGTGCCCTGACCAGGATGGAACCCGAGATCTCGGTGCACTGAGGTGACACTTTCTCCACGGTGCCATCTGGCTGTTTTGTTTAAATGCAAGCAGAAAAAGCATGTCTGTAAAAGGCCGTTTCTAGAAGCTGGCCAGCCGGTGGAGAGAACACTTTGCTCCTCTCTGGCCGTGGCATCCTGGGTGATCCGGCTCTGCCCGGCCTCCTGCCTCCGCTCCCTGCTCTCGTACCCTTCATTTCTGCCCTGGCGCCTTGGCATTGGCTCTGCTCTCTGTCTGTAACGGTTTTCCTTTTTCAGGGTTTCTCTCTCTCTCTCTCTTTCTCTCCCTTCTATCATTCACATTAGTCTTTAGCCACCTTCTCAAAGAGGCTTTCTGTCTGTAGGCTGAGGGCCTCCCGTCACCCGTCACCCTGACCTTCATTTTACTACCCTGCTCCCACCTGGACCTACATTATGTGTGTGCCTGCTTGTAGGCTGGCCGACCCCTGCTTACTTGGCTGCTTCACCACTGGCGTGGGTGCCACGGAACTCCCCGTCCACGGTGCAGTCTGTGCTGCAGCTGCGTGTGGACGTGCTTCCACAGGCTCTTCAGACAGCGGCCGTGTAACTTTAAAAAGACTGCAGAAGTGCCACATGGCTGTTTCATTAAATGTATAAGACGCAGAAACGGGTAAGGAAGCAAGATAAAACGTATGTCTGATCTGACCATGCTAAAGAACTAAGAAGGAGCTGCGTCCAGTCGGCTTGGAAGTTTGTCCCTTTTTCATTTGAGTCTTCTGTGACTTTTCTTTTTCTTCACAGGGGTGTGGGGTGGGGGACAGGCAGTGACAGACAGATAGGAAGGGAGAGAGATGAGAAGCATCACCTCGTAGCTGTGGCACTTCATTTATTCATTGATTGCTTCGCATATGTGCCTTGATGGGGGGCGGGGGGCTCCAGCTGAGCCAGTGACCCCTTGCTCAAGCCAGCGACCTTCCAGAGACCTTGGGCTTCAATTCCACAGCCTTAGGGCTCAAGCTGGCGAGCCTGCACTCAAGCTGGAGACTTGGGGTTTTGAATCTGGGTCCTCAGTTTCCCAGGTTGATGCTCTGTCCTCTGCTCCACCACGTGGTCAGGCTGTGTGGCTTTTCTTTAACTGATAAAATACATTCTGTTTCAGATGACAGTTATGCTAAAAAATTAGTTTATCTGTGTGAAGTGTACTAACTACAGTGGGGATCCCATCGGTTCTTACCGTGTCTCTGGTCACGTTATGTAAGATGTCACACATCCCATTGCGGGGTTTTACTTGGCTCTTGTCTTGTGCAACTGAGGTGGAGTGGAACTTTAAAGTCGGCTATGATTCCTTACAAAAAGCAAGAACTGTAGCTTACTATGTCTTAAACCTTGTGTCTGATGGAGGGGCCCCTCCCGCTGATGGGGCAGGATGGATGTGTTGGATTGTGATTTAGTGGTCCTCGGTTTCCATCTAGAGGCTCCTCAGAGGCACACAATTAAAAGTAATGCCAAACATTATAGAACAAGTTAGAAAAGAAATTCATGAAAATGTTAACTGTTGTTGTGGCCTGGTGTGGGTTGGGGGGCATTCATTAATTTTCTTGCTTTTTCCAGCTTATAAATTTTATTTTTTATGCTTTTATAGGTTTTTTGGTGGGATAATTAAAAAAGAAATATACTGTCTCTAAGTTTCCCTGATTATAAAAATAACATAAGCCCATTTGGATTGTATATTAAATTCCTAGAAAGAAGGAAAGAGCAGTCTGGGACAGTCTCCCAACCTAGAAGTCACCTCTGGGGGCATGTTTCTCACCTGACATATCAGCATTCAAGCATAATTGTCTCAGTCACCTACGATTTCTTTTTTTTTTAGGAAGAGAAACAGACAGAGGGATAGACAGAGACAGACAGGAAGGGAGATGAAATCAACTTGTAGTTGTGACATTTTAGTTGTTCATTGATTGCTTTCCCATACGTGCCTCGACTGGGGGGCTTCAGACGGGCCGGTGACCCTTTGTTCAAGCCAGCGACCTTGGGGCTCAAACCAGTGACATGGGTCATGTCTGTGATCCCACACTCAAGCTGGCAACCCTGTGCTCAAGCTGGTGTGCCTGCATTCAGCCGGCAATCTAGGGGTTTCGAACCTGGGACCTTAGAGTCCCAGGTCGACGCTCCTCTACCCTCTGCGCCACTGTCAGGTCAGTCACCTGTGCTTTCAGTTCAGTGGTCCAGTGGTTGGGAACGTGCTTCTGCAGCCAGCCCCTTGAGGCACTGGTGTGTCTGCTCTGCCAGCTGCTGGCTGTGTGGGTTCCAGCACCTTCCCCAGCCTGTGTGGGCTTTAATTCAGTAATGCAAGAGTCCACTAGGTGGGAGACAGAGCCCGCCAGCTGGGTGACTGGGTCAGTGCAGAGGGGAGACAGAGACCCCTGGGGGGTGACAGAGTCAGTGCAGGGGAGAGACAGAGACTCCTGGGGGTGACAGAGTCAGTGCAGGGGGGAGACAGAGACTCCTGGGGGTGACAGAGTCAGTGCAGGGGGGAGACAGAGACTCCTGGGGGTGACAGAGTCAGTGCAGGGGGGAGACAGAGACTCCTGGGGGTGACAGAGTCAGTGCAGGGGGGAGACAGAGCCTCCTGGGGGTGACAGAGTCAGTGCAGGGGGGAGACAGAGACCCCTGGGAGGTGACAGAGTCAGTGCAGGGGGGAAACAGAGACTCCTGGGGGTGACAGAGTCAGTGCAGGGGGAAATGGAGCTGGCACAGAGTAAGCTCTCGGCAGATGTCAGCTTCTTCTGGCCGTTGCGGGATGGCTGGCACGGGGAAGTTCCTGACACTTTGCCTGTGTCCCTCTATTGAGTTGGGCGAACATACATACCTCTCCCGAGTTGTGAGAAGGTGGTGTTTCAGGTGGGCACCTGGGGAAAGGCTTCAGGAAGCATGCTCCCAGATACAAAACATCCCTCCGAGGGAGCTGGGTAGTTATGGTAGTCACTGTGAGCTGCAGTGATGACTGTTCTTCTGTGTGCAGGCTCTGTGAGAGGGACCCGTACCAGCTCTACCAACGGCTAGAGCAACAAGCCCGCGAGTACGTGCTGGAGATGAAGGTCCGCCTCCTGCGACAGCTCTCCGCCGCGGCCCGCGTGAGGGCGCCGTCCGGCCTGCAAGGCCCGCCGCAGGCCCACCAGTTCATCTCTCTGCTGCTGGAGGAGTACGGGGCCCTCTGCCAGGCGGCGCGCACTATCAGCACCTTCCTTGGCACTCTGGTGAGAGAGCGCCCTGTTCTGGCTGTGGGGGATGGAGAGCTGAGTGGTGGGGAAGCTGAGACGTGCTGTTGGCATGGCGCACCGTCCCGGCCCTGTGTCTGCAGCGTGTGAGCGGTGGGGGGGGCCAGCTTCTCTCCTGTGTCTCTGTCTGCTGCTGCATGGAGCCTCAAGGGGAGGGACGGGTGGTGACATGTCAGACACACTGTCTGGGGAGCGAGACAGGGTGCTGGATGCAGTGCAGAGTGTGTCAGCAGGGACAAGAGAGAAGGGGCTGCACTGTCAGGTGCTGACTATTTTCCTCGTACGCAGAGGCCTGGGTTTGACGGGGTACACTCGGGGGGCACCTGCTCACAGCTCTGGAACTTTTCAGTCCTAGATCCACCGCACAGTCCAGTGTGCGGGAAGGGTCGTGTGCCCCACCCTGCAGGCCCCGCGCCGGGTGCTGAAGGAGCCAGCATCCCCCATGGTCTTAGGCTGCCGCGGGAATAAAACGGGGTGGAGTGCGCTGTGGAAAGCAGTTACTGGAGACGGGGTGCACTGGGGTCAATAGGAGACAGCCTCAGCACCCTGCTGGCTGGAAAGGCACCACACTCCCCCGCAGACAGCCTCCTGTCTCTTCACCGTCACAGAAGCACCTGTGGAGACTAACAACAGTCCGCAGAGCTTCTCGTCACCTAAGTTTTTTAACAACTTTATTTATTGGTTGATTTTACAGAGGAAGGGAAAGAGAGAGAGAGAGAGAAAAACTGGGATTTGTTGTTTCACTTATTCATGCATTCATTGGTTGACTCTTGTACGTGTCCTGACCAGGGATTGAACTCACAACCTTGGCACATGAGAACAATGTTTTAACTAATGGAGCTATCCAGCCAGGGCCCACTCAAATTACATTAAATAGTACTTGCCTGAGCTAGTGCTGGGTTCTTTCTCAGTGATAAAACTACATTTTGAAACAAATATAGTACGGTACGCAGTTTCTAAGATTTTAAGCGTAATGGGTCTTTATGTGACTAAAGTTGACAGAAGTTCTCGCCAGAAAAGTTTATATATACACAGTTTTGCAAGTAATTTCAGGGACTTCAGGGACTTCCTCAGGCATTGCTGCAGTATACACGGCTACCCCTTCAGCGACTCCCTGGAGCCTTGAGGAAAGCTCTGCTTGTGAGACGAGGAGCTGGTGGCTGGTGCCGGGCGGTGACCCCTGCTTCAGGACCGGTGTTTGGGCCTCGGAGCTGGACGTGCGTGCGCCACTTGACTGCGGTGCTGTGGTCTGCAGCAACCTCCTCACTCTGCCTCCTGAGTACCTCCTTGCTCCTCAGAAGTCCATGTCCGTGTCTGTGTCACCTCCCCTGACAGCACCGGGCACCCTCCTGAGTCTTGGGGGACGTGGACCATGGCTCAGCGTGTCTCCTGCCTGGACCTGTTGTCGTGCCCAGGCTGTGCCACCTACACGCAGCCCTCTGGACAGTCAGAGTGGGACGCTGTTTTGTGAAGCTGATAAAAACTAGTTTGATAGGGTCAGGTAGCTCAGCTGGTTAGAACATTGTCCTGATACGCCAAGGCTACAGGTTCAATCCCTGGTTAGGGCTCATGCAAGAGGCAGCCAGTGAGGCATGGACAAGTAGAGCAGCAGGTCAGTCCTTCTCTCTTTCTCTCTCAAGTCAGTAAATAAAAAGTATTTTTAAGTCAGTAGGAACCATGGTTATTGGTACAAACTTCTAGAGATTTGATTACACAGAGACGTTTTCTCATGAACTTTAGGCACAAAAGACAGCTCTTTGCTCAGTGATTCATTTCCCCTTCACACAGAGATTCTCACTTTGGTTTCCAGCAGCACAGCAGTCGAGGTGCCCTGATGCCTTCCCTCCAAGGGAAACAGGTGCCTTCCTGAAGAGCAAGCCAGGCAGGAATCTGTTACAGCACATTGCTGGGAGGCTCGAGGGGGAGACGCTCAGAGCTGAGAAATTCACACACTCAAAAGCCAGCACTGCCCAAGAATTTCCTCCAGTCCTAGGTAGGGACAGAGGCTGCTGCCCAGTCCATCCCCGGGCAGGGTCTGCACATGATGCTGGGAACGTGAACACGCTCACCCCCAGTGTAAGGGGGAAGCAGAGACATTGCCCACTGTGGCCTAGGGGTGGCGTGGGTGGGCACGTACAGCCTAGCTTCCCAGAGATTTTGAATTTATTTTCATTTATGTGTTTATTTGAGAGAGACGGACACATGGATTTGCTGCTCCACTCATTTATGCACTCATTGGTTGATTCCTGTATGTGCCCTGACCGAGGATTGAACCCACACCCTTGCTGTAACCAACTGTGCCACCCCACCGGGGACCCCCGGGATTTTGTAATTAAGCCTGCTGCCTCATAGACGCGTAGTGTGAACAGATGCTGTTGGTGTCACGTGAGCCTCTAGCCTAGAAGTGACTTTGCTGTGATTTCAGGTTCCCAGTAAAGCCAAGCAGTAGCAGGTCACTCTGGAGGACTTGATATCCCTTTATGTAACCACAGACCGTTATCATGCCCACACAACTGACAGTGGTTTCTTCTGGTTTTCTTTGCTTAGAGAGAAGCAGCAATCATGATTGTGTCACTTTTGTTGTTCATCGATTGCTTATCATATGTGCCCTGACCAGTTGGCTCAAGCGGAACTAGTGACCTTGAGATCATGTCAGTGATCCCACGCTCAAGCCAGCGACCTCAGGGTTTTGAACCTGCAACCTCAGTGCCCCAGGTCAACACTCTATCCACTGTGCTACCACCAGTCAGGCGACAGTGGTTTATTTTTATTGACTAACACCCAGTCCATACAAAAATTTCTCAATTAGCTCAAAAATCTCTTTATGGTCGGGGTATTCAAATGAGAGTCCAAGAAGGCTCACAAACTGATCACAGCATCCTTCCTGGCCCACGTCGTTATTTCCGCATTCTAAAGACTCTGCAGATCCCAAGGGCACTGGCTTGAAGTGCCGACCTGGAATGCTGAGGTCATGGTTCAAAGCCCTGGGCTTGTCTGTTCCAGGCACATATGAGAAGCAACTAGTATGAGTTGATGCTTCTTGCTCCCCCTCCCCTCTCTAAAATTGATAAACAAAATCTTTAAAGAGTAACGATAATGAGCTCATTATATAACACAAATAGCACTTTTAAATAAAAAATAACTATTTTCCGAAAGAAAACATTTGGTTAGAAGAGAGGCTGTCATTTACATTTTGCAAGTCTGGTGTCTGGCTTGATACGGGGTACCTGGATCTCAATGCCCTCGGTGTGCTCTTGGAGGGGTCTTGGTTGAGGCTGCTGAGGAAGGCTTTGCACAGATACATGTTTGGGAAAGGGAGGGATATAGTCTAAGTCAGTGGTTCTTAACCTGGGTTCTATCGAACCCCAGGGGTTCTATGAGTCAGTCTCAGGGGTTCGGAGAAGCCTCTGCCGCGGAGGCCAGAATAAAGTAATACCATCATTTGATGTGAGTTCATGTACTTTGTTGGTTTTGTTCTTTGAGCAAGGTGATGTTCATGCACGGCTCATTTTGCGCAACAGTATAAAAACATATACCTATGTCTTGAATTTGGGGGAAAAAATCATATTTTATTTATCACTAAAGAAGGGTTCGGTGAATGCGCATACGAAACTGGTGGGTTCGGTACCTCAAAAAAGGTTAAGAACCACTGGTCTAAGTCTTTCAGATTGCTGTGGCTACTCTTCTTTGAAAGCACACCTGAGCCCAGTTAAGCTTCAGCGTAGACCCTGGAACCAGATCACGGAGCTGACCACACACTCCCAGTGGACTCCACAGGCATGGCCACTCGGCATGGACCTGCTCACACTGGTTTCATAGCAGCATGTGCCAGTCCTTCAGAAAACACCGGTTCACTGAGTTGTCTTCGACACCACGGTTCTCAATATAAGAAATAACCAAGCAGAAAGGTCTTTCAATGTGGCGGAGCTTCAGGGCCGCAGAGGGAGATAGATTCTCCCACGGTCTCACTTTTGCTAGAAAGCTCAGATAGATTGCTGGCTGCAGATTGGGTCAGTTGTTTTCCTTGAAGCAGCAGGTTCCCTTGCTCTGTGGACACAGCCGGTTGGCTCTCTGCAGAGAATCACCGGCTTCTCCAGGAACAACGCCCTGTGCTCTGGCTCTGCACACTGCGGGTGCATTCACGTGAAAAGGCATTTCCACAAAGGCGACCTTCTAGGAAGTACATTTTGGGGGGTTCGTTGCACACTGCCCTGGGGACCTAACAGGGTAATAGGGTCACATTTTTCTACTTACTAAATATTAAAATAAAATTAGTACTAGACTTATGTCCCCAATCCTCTGGGAAATGCCTTTCCTGTTTGTAATGATCATGAAATCTAATATCCATTCACAAGGACATGGGAATTGTGAATATTTTGCTGTTTCTCAAGGTCTGCTGCAGGACTTGATTTTAAACCCCCTTCTTCTTCCAAACCCCCGACATTTACATTTGAATGGGGAAGTGAGTCTGGCAGAGATGGAAGAGCCTTCCAGCCAGTGAGGGCTTTGTCTCTCTGCTGGGCCCACACAGCCCCCCACCCCCCAGGGAGTGGCTGTGGCTGCACATGCCCTGCGCCCTGCATACATGTCCCCTGTGCTGAAGCAGCTCTGCCTGGGGGCTGGGCTAAGGGCAGTGCTGGCCACAGGGAGCACCAGCTCCGCTAGGTCCCTGTGGTCACCCTGCTGGTCCTGGTGGTGATGTGTGTCTGGGTCTTCAGTACCATCTCTCACGCCTTATTGGGAAGTGTCCTTCTGATTTCAAAGGGAACGCCAAGTGTCCTGAGCGGCCAGGTACCTTTGGTTCACGTCACCAGAAACCCAGAGTTGTGGGCCCGGCGTGGCTGCTCGCAGGCTGGCAGGCGGGGTCACTGGCTGTCCTAGGGTGCTGCCCTCCCCTCCTTCAGCGAGCCCACGCCTGGTCTGCAGCTGCCTTAGCTCCCGCCTGCTCTTTGTTGTGGACACGATCGATCGAAGGTTGGATCCGTGCCTGAGGACTGCTGGGAGACAGGGCCAGCGGCATTAGTCTCTGTGCCCCTGTGCCGGGCACGGTGCCTGTGCACAGTGCTCTGCTCACGTCTGTGATGTGTGTCCTTTCACACGTCGTCTGTGGCCAGTGTCATTCCCGGGGCTGAGTGTATCAGCCCAGGGTGGTCTCCTGGGTACTGGCTGAGAGATGCTGTCTGGAGTGGGGGTTTGCTTGGGGACAGCATGTGGTGAGAGAAGCACAGAGCACCGACAGCGAGGAGGGCTCACCCAGCCCTGCCCCCGGCTGTTCACGTTGCTGGGGTACAAAAGGGCCTGACGGGGAGAGCCGCGTGTGCGTGGGGTGCAGTATGTGCCCACTCTGCTCACAGCGTTGCTCTCAGGGACACGCGGCACATCTGCGTGCAGCCCTTTCCCGACGCCTTCGGGTGTGATGGTTCTGTTTGGCTGAATTGTAAATGGGCACAGACGACAGCGCGTGTTGTCACGGGGGAGCCCGCGCCTGAGGGGCTGCGCAGTGCCCGGGCAGGTGCAAGGTTCCGAGCAGGTGGTCATGAGACAGTGCACAGGTCGTGTGTGGGGCTTACTGGCGGGAGCGTGGGCTCTCATGGGCACGGTCACAGCGAGCCCTGGCAGAAAGGAGGGCCGCTCTCTGCCGGTCACCGAGTGTTGAGGGCGAGCGGCCCTCGTGATGTGACCCTCACCGACGGCCAGCACACCGCCACATGTTTACAAGTTGTCGAAGGGGTAGGTTTGCCCGGGTTCGTTTGGGAAGCGAGAGACCTGACCTTCCACGGCTATCACTTGCAGAGCAGTTGACATTTGTCAGAAGGGGGCCATTCTTGAGACAGGCTAGAAGGTGACTGTCCTTTGGCATCAGAGTGTGTATGCATTAAATAGTGTGAAAAGTAGGGTTTTCGATACATTTGAAATTGTTAATTGTAAGGAATGATCAAGCCTGTGCAATCATTTCTCCCCGTTCTCTGCCCCCCTCACCTGAGGGGGACATGTCTGTGTGGGCAGAGGGCTCCCTCCGTGTGTGCTGGACGCACAGGGCCCAGCAGTCCCTCGCCAGCTGACGGTTCTGGGCCTGTGTGGACGGGCGGGGAGAGGGCGCGGAAGTCCTGGGGGTTAGTCTTCATCGCCTCAGTGTGTCTTCCATTTCTTTGTTTTTTTTAACCAGGAAAATGAGCACTTGAAAAAGTTCCAGGTGACATGGGAACTGCATAATAAACACCTGTTTGAAAACCTGGTGTTTTCGGAGCCCCTTCTCCAGAGCAACCTGCCAGCACTGGTGTCGCAAATCAGGTATCTGGCCTTCATCTGCACGTGCCCGTGGTGTGACAGCGCGGTCCTTTCCCCTGGGGGGTAGCTTCAGTGCCTCTGAGCGCCACCACAGCATGGAAGTTCTCGCTGGAAATTTAGGGCTCCTGGAAAATCCGTTTGGGCAGAAAGCTGAGAACCTGAAGAGTAATACAATGAACCCAGAATGGTGAGCCCAGGGCTAATGCTACAAACTGCAATGCCACAGGTTTCTCAAGCAAGGAAACATGGTATAAACGTAGCATTTCACATCGTCAAGACCTGGGCTTGCCCAGGTGACTGTGGGTTGTCCTCACTGTGGCACTTGGTGTGTGGCAGACATGGGGGGACAGGAGAGGGAGGAGGGCCCAGCCAGGGTCTGGGGAAAGGTGAGCCACAGCCCGTGTCTGATGTGCCCTCAGTGTCTGTGTCTGCGGCTTGGGTTCTTCCCCACAAGGGCCAGGATGCATGTGCCAGGCACAGAGCCCAGGGCGTTTGCCCAGGTGACGGGGTGTGCAGGGGCCGGTAGGTGTCTGCTCAGCTGGGAGGAGCCCCGGGCTGGTGGGTCTCTTTCTGTCCGCTAACCATAGGTGAGCAGGGAGACGCATCCCGACAGCCCAGGGTGTCAAGAGAGTCTCTTGATTCTGTGTCCTGAGTTTTGTGCTCTGAGGGCAGAAACTCCAGTCACTGTGGGTCAGTATCACTCTCTCTCCTGTCCGGGCTTCCCCACACCACATCTCAGTCACACCTGAGTTCTGCAGCTCCTTCTCTGAAGGAGGTCCCTGCTGACAGTTGTCACAGCGTGGCTCCCCAGGGCTTGGCCCAGGGATGGGGGGTGCCGTTTGTACCTGCCGGGATGGTTCTGATTTAAAATCGCCTTACTATTCACTTTTGTTATAAAATTATTAAGTTGATATTGCAATAAAACTCTGAAAATCTAGAAAATTAGGAGGGTAGGAACTGTCTACAATTGGGTGTTTCTGGGTTTTTCCTGTGTCCACCCCACACACATTTTCAAACATAATGCCATAGCCATGTTCTTACTTAACATGGGTGTGTTTCCACATGCATGTATGTGAGTGAGTGGGTGCAGTGGTCTGCAGTGAGGACGTCCTGACCTGCCGGCCCTGGGGTCACAGCAGCAGTCCTCATAACCGGCAGCCTCCATGATCCACGCAGACAGCACTGACCGTAGTCCTGCATCATTTTGTGCTCTCGCGATCACAGGTGTCTTTGCGTTTGACATTTTTTATCGTGATGTCTTCATTACGGTTGTTTTGGTTCACGTGTTGATGTATTTATTTAGTTACTACAAAAATGAACAGTTTTTGATGAGAACTTGCAGGTCCTCTTGTCCTCTTGCCCCCCAAGTACCTGGCTGCCTCTTTCCCAGGCCACCCTCTCACCCCATGTCTTCTTTCTCAGACATGTATGTGTTTTCCCACAGCTGTGTCTTTTGTTTCCTGTGCATTTTCTCATTTGCTATCTTACCATGTTTCTGTGTGTGTGTTTTCATCCAGCCATATTTCTTACTAGATAAAACAGCGAATGAACATATAATTCCATTTCTTTGTTTGAATTGGATTTTCTGTTTTACTTAATTTGGAAACCAGGTCCAAATTGTGTATTTCTCATTCAGTGTTTGCTTACAGCCCACATTCAGGGAACTGAGTCACTAGGCCTGAGTTGTCACTGTTCCTGGGCGCTGTCCCTTCTCTCAGCTTCTTCTTCATGCCCACGCTGTCTGAGTGCTCCCTCAGCGCAGCCACGTGGCGTGGAGCGGCGTCCCCCATGTCCCGGGAGGGGAGGGACATGCAGAAGCAGTCCTCTGGACTGTGTTTGTTGTTGAAAGGCCTCTCTCCACAGGCTGGGCACCACGACGCATGACACGTGCAGCGAGGACGCCTACAGCACGCTGCTGCAGCGCTACCAGCGCTCCGAGGAGGAGCTGCGCAGGGTCGCCGCCGAGTGGCTGGAGTGCCAGAAGCGCATCGATGCCTACGTCGACGAGCAGGTCTGTGTGCGGGCGCCGTGGGGCGGGGGGGATCACAGAGAAGCGGCGCACCTGGCTCGCCTGCCTCTGGTAGGATTCCTTTCTGAAACTTGCAGCAGTCATAGCTGCGTGTAGAAGAAGGTGTGTTTCCTAAAGTCTGCAGGTACGTCCAGTGTGACTGCTCCCGCCCAGGAGGGTGCTGTGTCCCTTTTGTGTCCGGAGTTACCCTTTCACGGTTCGTGCGTTTCATGTGGAGTTTACACCTGGGTGCTTTGTAGTTTGGGGACTTTTGTGACTGGCACGTTAAATGGTGGAATGAATGTCCTACACAGCCGTTGCTGGCATGTGTGGGAACGCGGCCCCTGCCGCTCTCTCACCAAAACCCCCCGCTCTTCAGCAGGCGCAGTGGAAGGCCGTGCGTTTTCTAGGAGACCATGGTGCCTTCTACAGTGATGGCAGCTTCGTCTTATCTCCAGCGCTTGAACTAGGGTTTGGTTGGTTGGTTTTGGCTCCAAAGGAGTTTGGACATTTCACATCAACTGATGCTTGCCATACAGACTTCTGATACTTTCTAGCCAATTAAATAAGTGTCCCCTGTTTTTCTTAGCTTATTAAATAGGTTATTTTTATTTTAAAAGATAATAGATAGTGAATTTGAAGGTTTTTCTTCTTTTATATGTTTCCAAAAGAATTAAGGGGTTAAGTTTTCTACTTTTGAGATACCCTTGCATTGCTAGGATTAAACCCTCCTGTACAGACTGTGATGTTACTCTAGCGTCTTGTTTAGGGTTTTATCTGTGTCCTAGGGCGTGGGGCCGGCTCCCGCAGCGCGCGCAGCGAGACGGCCTTGCGTGTCCTGGGGCGTGGTGCCGGCTCCCGCAGCGCGCGCAGCAAGACGGCCTGGCGTGTCCTGGGGCGTGGTGCCGGCTCCCGCAGCGCGCGCAGCGAGATGGCCTGGCGTGTCCGGGGGCGTGGTGCCGGCTCCCGCAGCGCGCGCAGCGAGACGGCCTGGCGTGTCCTGGGGCGTGGTGCCGGCTCCCGCAGCGCGCGCAGCGAGACGGCCTGGCGGTCTCCGTCCTTGAGGTCTTGTCTGTTTTGTGTGAAGGTTATGCTCATCTTAGACAACAGATTGAGAATATCTTCATTTTTCTCAATTTTCAGGAATAGTTTAAATTTTCTGTTCCATAAAGGATTTGCTAGGACACTGCCCCCTTCGCGCTCCAACCTTTCAGTTTACATTACACTTATTAGCCTATTTTGGATTCTCTACTTTATGAGTGAGTTCACAAATTGCTACTTGCCTAGGAAGTTGTCCACAGCAGTTCAGTAAAGAGTTGGTCCTAAGCTTGTGCTCGTGGAGAAACAGGTGATGGGGCGGCTGTATGAGCATGCAAGGCCCTCCTGGGCTGCCTGTTGTGGTCACACGTTAGAGAAGAGCACTCCTCACCAAAGGGCGGTGTGCCTGTGGCCCAGCTGTCTGCGGGGTGTCTGCAGAGCTGTTGAGATGTTGGAACCCAGAACCTCATTGCTAATGAGACCTCAAAACCTTTTTCAAGGTAACAACTTTATTTTAAGATTTTACTTACTGATTTTGGAAAGAAAGAGAGAGAGAGAAAGGGAGGAGGAGTGGGAAGCATCAACTAGTAGTAGTTCCTTCTCGGATGAGCCTTGACCAGGCAAGCCCAGGGTTTCAATACGGCGACCTCAGCATTCCAGGTTGAAGCCCTATCTGCTGCACCACCACAGGTCAGGCTGGGTGACTTAACTTCTTAAAATATCGTGCAGGCCCAACAAAGTAGCCTGAGGAACTGTTGGAAGCTCTTTCTTAGATGTGAAAATAGTTAAGTTATGCAGGTTTAGAAAAATCTTGTGTGGTCTGTTCCCCACCACCACCGTGTTTGTGCTGCTGTCTCTCCCTGGTTCAGACTGGGAGGAGTTTGCAAAACCAGCTTCCAGGTTTACTGATCGTATCTGCCACTTCTGCTGCTGCTGCTGCTGCTGGGTGTGCATGTGTGTGTGTGTGTGTGCGCGCGTGAGAGAGAGAGAGAGAACAGACAGTGACAGCCAGACAGGAAGGGAGAGAAAAGGAGAGAGATGAGAAGCATCAGCTTATATGCGGTACTTTAGTTGTTCATTAATTGCTTCTTATACATGCCTTAATAGGGGGGAGGGCTCCAGCTAAGCCAGTGACCTTGGAGTCATGTTGATGATTCTGTGCTCACGCTGAGGGCCCTGCATTGAAGCTGGCAACCTCAGGGTTTCAAACCTGGAACCTCGGTGTCTCAGGTTGACGCTGTATCCACTGCACCACCACCTGGTTAGGCTGGTCACCTGTGCTTCTTCATTTTTCTCAATAAGTTCTGCTTTTACCTGTAAGTCCTTTCTAACGTATTGGTTGGTTTCTTGTTCTGATACTTTGCCTTTTTACACTGAACACGTCCTTGTCTTTTTGTTTGTTCTCAGATGCATTTAACCAACTGTGTTTTCTACTACAACGTGGGCACAGCTTGTGGAACCTGATTAGTGGGGCTATCGCTGTCAGTTACTTCAACATTGGTTTTTTTTAATGTTTTTTTATTTTCCAGTTACAGTTGGCATACCTTGTTATGTTAGTTTCAGGTGTACGCCCCAGTGACCAGATATCACATAACCAAGTGATCATCCCAATAAATCTTGTGTCTCTCTGACACCATGCATAGTTATTACAGTGTTCTGGCTGTGCTCCTTCTGCTGCACCTCACAGCCCATGGCGGTTCCCTCACAACCGATTTGTATTTCTCACTCCCTTCACCTTTTCTCCCAGCCACCCAGTGCCTCTCCCATCCAGCACCTGTCAGAGTGCTCTCTGTGTCTGTTCTGCTAGTTCACTTATTTTCCTGTTCTTTACATTCAGTTGTTGATAGATGTATTTATATCTTTTTCTTCTTCTGCAAGCAGACCCTTTAACATCTCATGATACCGGTCTGGTGGTGATGAACTCCTTTAGCTTTTTCTTGTCTGGAAATCTCTTTTTCTGTTATTTGATTCTAAATGTTTTTTGGTGTTTTTTGGTTCCTTATCTTCCTAATCACTGATTTGATTTTAGGCATTATCTGTTGTACTGTTCATTCCCTGTAAATTATTCTCCATTTCAGTTAGTGTGGCCTTTATTTCTGACTGGTTTGTTTTTTTTTACGGTTCCTATGTCCTTTGTGCTGTTGAGGCTCTCGCCAAGTTCCTTGAGCACCTTGTAAGCAGTGTATTGAACTCTGCATCTACTAGATTGCTTGTCCCCATTCTGTTTAGTTCTTTTTCCTGAGTTTTATTCTGTTCTTTCATTTGTTTCTTTGTCTGCATTTTGGCTGCTTCCCTGTGGTTGTTTCTGTGAATTCAGTAGAACTGCTACATCACCTGGACTTAGAAGAGCGGCCTTGTGTAGTAGGTGTCCTGGAGGGTCCAGTGGCACAGCCTCCCAGTCACCCACGCTGGGCACTCAAGGTGTGCCTGACGTGCACACCCTCCTCTTGTAGCTGAGCCTTGCTTGCTGTTGGTGTCACTGGAGAGACTGACCCCAGGACAGTTGGCTACAAGGACCAGCTGTACCTACAATGGATTAGCTGCTGTGTAGGAGTCAGCCTTGTCTCATTGTGGCTTCTTCAAATCCTTGATTGTAGGACTTCCATCCTGCTCAGTTTCAGGTTGTCTGAACAATAGTTGTTCTTTAGTTTAGTTGTAATTTTGATGTGTTTGTGGGAGGATTCAAGTATGGCATTTACCTATACCACCATCTTGACTGGAAGTCAACATAGATATTTTTTCCCCCACTGATAGTTTAAACTATAGGTATTTAAAATTATTTTCAAGTGCATGAATTTTATTTTATGAAATTACTGTTTACTGGTAGTTTTTTCTTACCTGTCGGAGTGAATATATTTAAGAAGAAGATACATGTTCTATTTATATCTTTTTAGTGCCGTGATGGTGAACCTATGACATGCGTCTCAGCACTGACACGTGTAGCCATTTTCGATGGCATGCGGCCGCATACCAGAGAAGGACATTTCATCCTCGGCTTCTGCACGGCCAGGTGCAGGAGCCGAGGATAAAACATTTGCTGTAGTGTAGACACTGTGCTGGAGGTCTGGAGGTCAAAACAACAGAACTCCGGCACAGAGCGTCTAGTTCTGGGACTTCTGGTTAGACCGTTTTTCTCGAAGTGACACACCTTCCCGAGTTATGCGCGGTTTTTTGGTGAATTTTGACACACCAAGCTCAAAAGATTGCCCATCACTGTTTTAGTGGTCACTCTTCTTTTTAATAATTACAAGATTCCATTTACATAAACAAAATTTAATCATTTCATAGCGTCCCCCTCCTAAGACAGGGCCTTGAGCCCATTCTTAATTTCCCATCAGCTTGCTTATTTAAATTATGGTAAACAGCTTGCGCTGTGGAGGCACAAGGAACAGGACACAAGGAAAGAAAACTGGCCTGGACTGCGGAGGTCGCTGGCTCATTACCCTGGGCTCAGCCAGTCAGGGCAAATATTACTGCTTCTCCCTCCCTCCCTCTCTCTTCTTCCCTCTCTCTAAAATCAATAAAATACTTTTATAAAATTGTGGGAAAATATACATTGCCTAAAATGTATCATTTTATACTTTTCTGAGTGCCACATCCTTAGAAAGAAATGCACAGCTCAGTGGCCTCAGGTGTATTCACATCGTTGTGAAAACTTCGCCATCGTCTCTAGGACTTTGTCCATCTTCCCAAACAGAAACTCTGTTCCCGTCGAGCAGCCATAGCCAGAGTCCCTCCCCAGTTCCTGACCACCCTCTGTGTCCTGTCTGATGGGCTCCTCTGGGCTCCCACAGCGCATCGTGCAGGCCTTGCCCCCCGCGGAGCCAGCACCCCGTCAGCCTGTGGGCTCGGGGCGTCTGCTTGCTCTGAGCCCCTCGCGTGTGGTGCCATCTTTGTTTTCTGTGTCTTGTGCACACAGGGCACGCGTGAACGTTTGCGAACGACCGTGTTCACTGACTGTTACTAGTGCTGCTCCCAACCCTCGTCTCTGTCCTCTGCCCTCTTGTCAGCGGTGGCGTGAGTCAGCCAGCAGGCGGCTGCCGTGGGAACGGCGACAGGGCATCTGTTGTGCCGCGCCGGCCCTTGTCCACGGTGGTGCTTCCCGCTGAGCGGCTCAGAGCTCCTGCTGGCACCGGCCCTTGTCCACGGTGGTGCTTCCCGCTGAGCGGCTCAGAGCTCCTGCTGGCACTGAGCCCCTTGTTTTGCTCCTTCCGTTGTCAGATGACGATGAAGACCAAGCAGCGTGCGCTGACAGAAGACTGGGAGCTTTTCAAGCAGCGGCGGTTCCTGGAGGAGCAGGTGAGGCCGTCGCGAGCCCTGCGCTGCCCTCCCGGGTAGTGGTGCCACGCCTTGTCCAGTGTGCACACGCCCGCTGACAGGCCGCCAAGGCACTGACCTCCCTGTGCGCCGGGGCCCTTCCTCCCTCCTGCAAGCTGGTCCCCCGCCAGCCGCCCTGCTGCCCTGTGGGGCCTCACTGTGCTGGGCTGGGATGCTCGGCTTCCTGGACGCTCACCCACATGCCAGCTGCTTTCTTAGTCTCCCTGCCTTTGTCCCGTGCTTGCATCTGCATTCTCACTCCTGTGGTCCCCCGGGCACCATGGCCAGACAGGGGGCACCATGTCCAGCTCATCAGCTGACCCCTGACCCTGTCTGCATAGCTCCTGTCCTGTCAGGTGACCCTTCCAGCCACTGGCATTCCGTTGCCGGGGCTGCTCACAGCACCATCTCTGCAGTCTAGGTGCTCACCTCCTCCGTCAGAAGTTTACGTGCCACTTTCTAGGTAGCTCCCAGACCCACCCCTTGTCGGGGCCAGCCGTGGTTCTTGCCGCTGGTGTCCTCCAGCTGGCCTTCCTCGCGGCTGCATTCCTTCCCATCTGCCCCTGCCGTCTGCATGCTGACCACCCAGGCGCCTCTGTTGTGCCTCGTGAATGCCTGTGCACTTGTGGACACTGTGTGCGCACACACCACTGCCCCGCCAGGCTGTAAGCTCAGGCCCGGTGCCTGCCTTCGTAGACTCCCTCTCGTCTGTCAGTGGGCCCTTGAGAGGTGTTGGAGGGGATGCCCAGCTCTGTGCTCATTCGCTGGCCTGGGTACCCTCCTGCCTCAAGCAGATTTCCTGCACCACCTTCTTCCGGGCCTTGCTCAGACCTGGTGCTTTGGTGGCTGCCATCAGCTCTCTGCGAGCTGCTCCCGTGGACAGTGTGGTTCCACCACCTTTGGTGTCTTGCCTGCCTCCTCTTCCAGAACCGCAGGTCTTGGGGGCAGTGACTCACCTCTGTGCTGGTATAGGTACCTAGCAAGTACTGGCACCCGGGAGGGAGAGTCAGGGGCTGCTGGTCACTGGCCTGTGTGTGGCCCAGCCTGCCAGCCTCTCTCCT
Organism: Rhynchonycteris naso; assembly: GCA_037038555.1. NCBI lineage: Eukaryota > Metazoa > Chordata > Mammalia > Chiroptera > Emballonuridae > Rhynchonycteris > Rhynchonycteris naso. The sequence goes on along the minus strand of CM072996.1, from coordinate 315,983,714 downwards.
GGCCCTGTCCCGGTTCAGGGAGTGGTGGCCCTTGGTGTCTAAATGGGCCCGCCACGTGTTACTGCGATGACTGAAGACCACGGAGTACATAGGGGAATGTGACCTGTGATAACCTGGTTTGTGACCTCCTTTTTAGCTCACCAGCAAGAAGCCGGCCACTGCAGAGAGCAACTTTACCGACGCCATGAGACACATGCTGTCGTCACGGCTTAGTGTGCCCGACTGCCCCAACTGCCACTACCGGAGAAGGTGAGGCAGCGCTGTGGGCCTGCCAAGCACGTGCCCTGATCGCCCCTGGCTGTCTTGATAACTGTCCCCCGTCCCAACCAGGTGTGCTTGCGATGACTGCAGCCTCTCACACATTCTCACATGTGGCATTGTGGACCCCTCCATCCCTGGCGACACCCACGTCCACCAGCTGCCACTCCAGGTGGGCTCTGCTCCCGACTGTGTCTCTGAGATGCGCCCGCCCAGTGTGTCATCTGCAAGCTCGGGGTCAGGCTCTAGCTCTCCAATCACTGTCCAGCAGCGGCCCAGACTCGTCCTCACAGACAACGGCTCTGCACCAGCTTTGTGAGTTACGACTTTGTTACAAGGCTTCTGAGGTTTAAGCAGTGCAGCGGGGAGAGAGAGAGAGTGATGTCTGCAGTGGTGCTGACGGCCCGGCGCTTTCCCAGACAGGCAGCCTGTAGAACACGAGATCAGTAACCCGAACCCTGACTCTGCGTCATTACCTGAGAATAACTGGAGAATTAGTGAGCACCGGTTAAGAATGACCATGCTGGCGTGCACTGAGGCCTCACCTCTCCTGTCCTGCATGCCGTGCACAGCCCACGCACTGTCGGGGCCGAGTCACGCCTGCATGGGTCTAGCTAAGGGCTGGGGATCGTGGTTGCCAGACATCAACGGTTTTGTTTTCTGTGTCCCACATTACCTGGAGTACATTTGTGAACCTCAGGTTTGTCACCGGTGAATTGTGGTGATGCTGACTGAGGCTGTCTTTTCCTTTGGGGGTTGTTTTTCTCGTCCCTCCGCCTGCACACACGGAGCCTTTGCTCAGGTTACTAAGCGACGTCAGGAAGTGTGAGTGGTGCGCGGGGCTGCACTCTGTGCAGAGAAAAGTGTCTGTGCCCCGTGAGTGCTAATGGTGACCATCTCTGCTCATCTCAGCTGCAGTGACGATGAAGACGTGGCCCCGCTGTCGGCGAAGTTTGCCGATATTTATCCGTTGAATAACTACAACGATACCGAGGTGGTGGCCAACATGAATGGGGTCCACAGTGAACTGAATGGTGGCGGGGAGAACATGGCCCTGAAAGACGAGGTACAGCACAGAGACTTCCCCTTGACAGTGAGGGCGCAGGGTGGCAGACGGTCAGTGTGTTAATTGTCCTGCTTGCTTTTTAAGTCCCCTCAGGTGAGCAGTACCAGTGGCAGCTCTTCAGAAGCCGATGACGAAGAGGCCGATGGCGGGAGTGGTGGAGAGCCGCCCGGAGCCCCCGAGGAAGCAGGGGCTCCAGGAAGCGGGGGTCCCAGCAAGGAGGGTACTAACGTGGACAGTCCGCCCCCATCCTACCCCGCTCAGCAGGTGTGATTTCATGTCTTCAGAAATTTTGGTTTTGCCAAGGGTTTCTTTCTCTGTGTCTGTTTCCTCTGAGCTTGAGCATTATTAAAAAGAAAATCAGGTCGTTTTAAATAACTTCTGAGGATTAGCACTGGACAGAATCAAGGCTCACTCACAAAATAAACTCCGTGACTCAGCCCCCACACCAGTCTCTTCCTCCCCGCACAATCTGGTGTCGGTGGTCTTGGCTCGGCGGCACGCCAGGAAGCTGCAGGCACTACGTGGCGTGGAGCTCTGGTCTGTGTAGAAGCAAGGGATGAATTATTTTAATAAAATAAAATAGTAGCATGATAAAATTTCAGCAAAGGTGGTTGTTTTTTTTACCTGGAAGATATCTGTTTTTTTTGTTGCCCATAGGTGAGGGTGTCTTATCACACTGTTACTTTTTTCTTAGACACTCAGAGCTTTATAATCAGTGTTCAAGCACTTTTTAAATGAAAGGAAGGACAAATGAAAGTGGCTAAGTAATTCATGTCAGTAGTTAGTGTCAGCCTCGATTAGACAGTGAAGGTGCAGTGAGGGGCCTTGTTCCCACCTGCTTCCCCATCGACCCTGCCTGGCGCCTCCCGCCCCAGTGCCCAGTCCTCAGTCCCCAGTCCTGGGGGTCTCCAGGCTCAGTGACTGGCTGTGTCCTTCCAGTGTTTGTCATGAGACCCAGACCTGTGCTCCTCCTCGTCTTGTGAAAGGCTGACTCTGCACTCTCTCTTCTCTCCGGGCTCCACCGTGTCCCCGGGCTGGCTGGCTGGAGCACGCCTGTCCTTGCTGTCTGTGCTGGCCTTCCTGTCGGCTGTGGACGCAGCACAGTTGTGTCTTGTGTGCCTCCAGTCCCATGCTGACGACACTGTTTGCTTTCCTTTCTCCCATTGTGAACTGTTCCCAGGCAGCCCTGAACATCTGGCCCTTCATGCAGAAGTAGAGGCAGGGCTTTTCTGGTCAGGCGGCTGGAGCCTCCCTCCCCCCAGAAGAGGATGACATCACCATGCTGGGTTTTGCCGGTCTGATAGATAGGAAATGAAAAACCTTTGAGGTTTCCATTTTTATTTCATTTTTATAGACAGGGTCAAGCATCCTTTTATATGTTTACTCATTTTCTGTTTCATTACTGAGTTGAGAGTTGTTTATATATTGGAACAAGTCCTTTGTCAAGTGTGTGATTTGCAGATATTTTCTCTTTGTTGCATGTCTGTTATTTTTATGGGGTTTTTTGTTTGTTTGGGGGGGTTTTTTTGTTTGTTTTGTGACAGAGACAGAGAAGGACAGACAGACAGGAAGGGAGAGAGATGAGAAGCAGCAATTCTTCGTTGTGGCATTTTAGTCTCCTTAGTTGTTCATTGATTGCTCTCTCATATGTGCCTTGACCGGGGGCTACAGCAGAGCTAGTGACCCCTTGCTCGAGCCAGCGACCTTGGGTTCAAGCTGGTGAGCCTTGCTCAAACCAGATGAGCTCACACTCAAGCTGGCGACCTTGGGGTTTCTAACCTGGGTCCTCTGTGTCCCAGTCAGATGCTCCATCCACTGTGTCACCGCCTGGTCAGGCTACGATGTATTTTGTAAAGCAAAAGTTCTTCATTTTGATGCATTTCAGTTTTCTCAGGTTTTTTCTTTTGAAACATGCCTCTGTTGTCACATGCCAGGCAAACTGCCTCATAGAAAACTGTTGCCCTGGAATGTTTATTGTTGCAGCTCTTACGTAGTTAGGCCTGTGCTACATTTAATTCAGTTTTTGCCTATGGTGTGAGGTTGGGCTACATTCATCTTCCAGCCTGTATGGGTTTCAGTTTGCCCTGGCTCCAACTGTGGGGAATTAGTGACTGAACATCAATCAGGGTTACTGTTTGTGCTCTGTGTTCTGACACTCACCACATTTGACTGTCGCTTTACAGGAAGTTTGGACATTGGGGAGGGTCTGTCCTCCAGCTTGGCAATCCATTTTTAAAGTTGTGTAGGCTGTTCAAAATCCCTTGCAGCCTGACCAGGCAGTAGACCCAGGTTCAAAAGCCTAAGGTCATCGGCTAGAGCACATGGGGTCTCTGGCTTGAGCAAGGGGTCACTCGCTCTGCTATAGCCCCCCAGTTAAGGCACATATGAGAGAGCAATCAATGAACAACCAAGGAGCCGCAACGAAGAATTGATGCTTCTCATCTCTTTTCCTGTCTGTCCCTCTCTTTGTCTCTGTCACACAAAAAAAATCCTTTGCATTTCCATTTAAGTTTTAGAATCAACTTGTTAACTTCTCCAAAAAATGTTGCTTAGATTTTTTGTAGAAATTGCACTGAATTCTTGAATATCCTTGAGTCCTTTGATAGAATTCACCAGCAACGTCCTCTGGGTCTAGTCTTTTATCTTTGCAATGAGATAGATCAATGTGGAGAAAACAGTCTTCACAACACAAAGTTGAATCTGTCAGTCTATGAACATGCTAATCTTTCAACTGAAGTCATCTTTATTTTAAATCGCTGTGTATACAGCTTCTGTGAGGTTATTTTCCTTAAGATTTTGTATTTATTGATCTCATGGAGGGAGGAGGAACAGGCAGATTCACTCATAGTGGGTTCTTGCATGTGCCTTGACCGCGATGCCCAGGGTTTTGGGCCAGTGACCTCAGAGTCCCAGGACTGGGCCTCAGCCATTGCGCCTCTCTGACTTAAACAATTTACTAGTCATGGGACTTGAATATATTTTTAAAACTTATTCTTAAGTTTGTATATATTTGATTCTATAGCAGTGGTTCTTAACCTGGGTTCTATCAAACCCTAGGGGTTCGATGAGTCGGTCTCAGGGGTTCGGAGAAGCCTCTGCCGCGGAGGCCAGAATAAAGTAATACCGTAATTTGTTGTGAGTTCATGCACTTTGTTGGTTTTGTTCTTTGAGCAAGGTGATGTTCATGCACGGCTCATTTTGTGCACCAGTAAAAAAACATATACCTATGTCTTGAATTTGGAAAAAAAAATCATATTTTATTTATCACTAAAGAAGGGTTTGGTGAATGCACATATGGAACTGGTAGGTTCGGTACCTCAAAAAAGGTTAAGAACCACTGTTCTGTAGTAATGATATTTTCTAATTTCAGTTTTCAATTGATTGTTGTTCTTCTATAGAAATACAATTGGTTTTTACAGATTGACCTTCTGTTCTTCAGTTTTGCCAAACCCCTTTATTCTTTCAGTTGGGTCTTGTGTTTCTATCCTGTCTCTTCGTTTTATCCTCACCTTTGGAACTCTTTGCTTCCCTTTACTGTGACGCTTGGTGATGTATACACCCACCTTGTGCTGTTTCTTTCTGTCTCGTGATTTTTGTTCCTGTTTACCCTTTACTTCCTTTTCTTGTATTAAACAAATTTCATGTACCATTTTAATTCTGCTGCTGATTCTTTGTGTTTTTCAGTTTGTTCAGGGGTCTAGGGGTTGGGCATGAACACCGGCAAGAGGCCAGGCTTCTGCTGGGCTTACCTTAAGTTCCAGCAGGTTTGCGTGGATCAGCATTTCTTAGTTTGTTCCCTTTCGTTGATTTTCAGAGCCTTACGTTCTGTGTGACCCTTCTTTCCACTGTAGTGGAAGCCCCGTCCCCAGTGCGTATAGAGGGATCTGTCACCATTCCTTCAGCAGTAGAGCCGGTGGGGTGTGGACCACGGTCGCTTTGCTGTTCTTGTCCAGCTCCCTCTCTCCATTCTGCCATCTGAACCAGTCCCCTTGTCCCTGTTCAGACAGGCCCAGGATGCAACCTGCTGGTCAGTGGGGTACGCACCCCTCCCTAGGGTCCTGTGGTCCTGGGCTCTCAGTTTCCTGTTTCCCTCACGAGAAGGGCCCGGCCACCAGGGCAGTGAAGATGAGCTGTGCACTGTGGGTTGCTGTGTAGCTACCTGCTCAGCTGGCTGTGCCCAACTCCATCCCATTCGCACCCCTTTGTCTCTGAGTGAGCAGGTGCCTTTTCTCCTCCAGGCTGAGCCAGCGGCAGACACCTGCGAGTGCCACGTGTGTAAGCAAGAAGCGTCTGGCCTGCCCCTGTCAGCGATGACAGCCGGAGCGCTTCCTCCCGGCCACCAGTTCCTGAGCCCGGAGAAGCCCACGCATCCCGCTCTGCACCTGTACCCCCACATCCACGGGCATGTGCCCTTGCACACCGTCCCACACCTGCCTCGCCCTCTGATTCACCCCACCTTGTACGCAGCGCCCCCCTTCACACACAGCAAGGTAAGTCTGGGCAGAAAGGCCTGCCAGCTGGTAAGGGACCGCACCCCCTTTAGATAGGAAGGTCTGACAGTGTCTCCTTTGCAGTAAGCTCTTAAACTCTCGGAATTTTGAACCTTTACAATTATAGAAACAGTTATGAAAGCCATGGCTTGTTTCTTCAGAATTCACTAGAATTGAGAAGTTTTTCGATGATTAGTTATGCTTCGGCTACTTCAGTCACGGCCTTTAGGGCCCAGCCTTAATGTGGTGGGCAGCACGAGTCCTTTAGCCCTGGCTCAGAGGTCCCCAAACTACGGCCCCCTGAGGCCGTTTAGCCGGCCCCGCCGCACTTCCGGAAGGGGCACCTCTTTCATTGGTGGTCAGTGTATGGAGTACTGCATGTGGCGGCCCTCCAACAGTCTGAGGGACAGTGAACTGGCCACCTGTGTAAAAAGTTTGGGGACCCCTACCCTAGCTGGACTCCACAGGTCTGAAGTGATTATACTCTGAGCACAAAAACTAAGGACCGCTAGAAACAGGCTGGAAGGAGAGCCCTGGCCAGACCAACTGGAGTCCTGGTGCCCTCTGGGCATTGGGAGGTGGCTGGGACAGACGGGCCTCTGGTAACCAGTTGTGCTGACTGCTCAGGCAGGAGTGGGGACCCAGAGAAAGTTTATTTCTGTGTATTTTTCTTCTTCAAGGACCCCATGCTTATATTTGATATCTGAGCCAGTAGTTCTCAACCTCCCGTTCACCAGACATTTTGCGCACAGGGCCTGTGATCTTTATGCAGCGTCATGGTAGTCAGCTCTTTCACGGACCAGCGTGAAGTTTCTGGCCGACTGGTGGTTGAAAACCACTGTCTTAGACTCAGCAGGGAGATTTTAGGTTGAATTCATTTTTTTGTACCTTAGATAACTTTGCTTTTTCTAGCTCTTTTGAACTTACCGTTATTAACTCTTAACCATACATTCTGACTTATATTTTTATCACTTATTCTGGTTTAAGGTTAGTTCTAATCAATCAAAAATAGAGTTTCCCCCAAACTCCTAATTTATTAATGTAAAACAATGATTCTCACCTGGGATAGGAAGGCGGGCATGGTGTGGAGGGGCTTTTCAGACTCCGGGTGTGTTTTCTTTCCCACAGGGCGGCCAGTGACGGGGTGGGTGTACCTCGGGAGGGGGGCTTCCTCTTGGCATGCCGGGCAGGGTCAGGGGTTAGCACTGCTGCTTTAGCCTGAGCAAATGCTTCTGTCATGTTTTGTCATAGTAAGTAACTTGGGAACTGTGCCCACGTTTATACTTAAGCTGTGTTAAATATTGCTCAACTTGAACATTTAATAATGACTATTAATAGAGTGGTTTAAATAGCATTTTCAGGTATAGATAGCAGGTCCTCAGATAACGTCGTTTCGCTCAACATTGTTTCATTATCACAGTGATGAGATGCTGTAGGAACCTAACTCTTGTTTCTATCAATTAACTTGTAAAATGGGTTTGTTATACATCGTTTTGCTTAAACTCACTGAACTATGAGACGACATTAAGTAAGGCTTTGGTGTGTTTAAAACGCTGTTTTCCTGGTACTTAGTCTGCAGCCTTTTCCCTCTGGGTGCATTTGTTAGGTTGGGAAGCTGTTCACCGTTCTTACCCGATTCGAGTTCTCTTTTCTATGCTCAGTGTTAGCCTTTCTTGTGGCAGAGCTATTTTGTAGGGTTAGTTTCTGAAAAACTTCAAGTCATGAAATTGGTTATTCCCAAAGGATACTGGGTTACTCTTGTTAAAAACTGACTTCTCTTGAGCTTTTGGCCTTTTCTCAGGATGGTACAGGTTGTCTACAGAAGGATAAAGGAGAAGACATTTGGAGGAGTATAATCAGTGTCTAAAGTCTTATTTACTTGGTACCTGGTAGACTTGAATCCAGCAGAAGGATGTGGAAGACTCGCAGGTAGAGGTAGATTCAGAGGACAGGCTGTCAGGCTTTGCGTCAACCACTGTTCTGCTGGTGTCAGGACTGTTTACTGATGCCTTTGAAATATATTTGATCAGTGCCTTTCTTTATTTGGAAAAATGAGATGCATTTGGCAAAATATTTTGTTTGTATCTGGTATAAAGATGTTTGTTTCTCTAGACAAGCTTGCCTTCTCATTTGCTCGGTCTTGCATAAGGAGTTTGCATTATCTGAGTTAGTTTGACTTGGTTGAATGCTATGGATATGTTTGTACTTAAATGCATGAAGCGTTCAGAACCTGGTGGGGATTGGTAGAAGTACCTTCCGGAGCACAAACAGGCTGTACTAGAATGGCAGACACTTGTCTTCAGTTCCACCAGCACAGGTCTGTTAGCAGGGCCAGGACTGGTCAGTGTGATGTGAATGTAGCTGGGAGGTGACAGTGAGTACTGACCGTGGAGGGCAGCCATGCCCACGGAGGCTCTTCTGACCTGCTTCAGTTCTGCATGGTAGGGCCTTGAGGACTTCCTGCTGTGGTGAGAGAGCAGTTGTTGCCTTTAGGACTTTAGGTCATTGTCGTTGTATTCATATTTTGGTTATTGTGGGTAAATGTTTAATACCTAAAATGTTTGGGGTGAATAATATGAAAATTTCACTTTCTTGAAATTAGAAAAACTTGAAGACTTTCTGTATTCAGATGTCTTCATACCAATGATACATTTAATTATATTAATACAAATTAATTATATTAACATATCAATTAATTATATCAATATATTAGTGTATAAACTGGTGAGCCTGTGCTCAAGCCAGATGTGCCTGTGATCAAGCCAGTGACTTTGGGCTTCAAGCCAGTGACCTTTGAGCTCAAGACAACAACAGTAGGGTCAAGTCTAAGATCCCATGCTCAAGCTGGTGACCCCGCGCTCAAGTCAGTGACCTTGGGGTTTTGAACCTGAGTCTTCAGCTTCCCAGGCTGATGCTCTATCCACTGCTCTACTGCCTGGTCAGGCCCAAATGTAATTTTTTTAAAAAAATTCAGTGAGAAGAGGGGAGGCAGAAACAGATTCCCATATGTGCTCCAGCCAAGATTCAACCAGCAAGCTCACTAAGGGGCCATGCTCTGCCCATATGGGGTGTTGCTCCGTTACTCAGCAACCGAGCTCTTTTTAGCTCCTGAGGTGAAGACCCTGGGGCCATCCTCAGCACCCAGGGACAACTTGATTCAATTGAGCCATGGCTGCAGGAGGGGAACAGAGAAGGGGGGAGAGAAGGAGAGAAAGAAGTGAGAGGGGGAAGGGTGGAGAAGCAGATGGGTGCCACTCCTGTGTGCCCTGGCCGGAACATCCATAGGCCAAGCTGACACTCTACCATTTAGTCAACTGGCCAGGGCTCCAACTCTTAATTCTAAATCTTTATTTTTCAAACACATTAGCAACGTTTTATATTCTTTTGTTCCTTGTTCACTTTTTTTCTTTTTTCTTTAAGCATTTTAGTGTAGTTCTTCTGTGTTTGAATGAAACCTGGAGGATCTAAATTTGTGTTATCTCTACTGATGTGTTGTTTCCTTATATGAGGTCCTGTTTTGTTTGTCTTACTCTGTGAGAACCCTGAGGTCCTAACTAGGGGCTACTTCCTCAAGAGAGTGTTTCCATTTGCTGGTGTGCAGTACCCCAAAGGGCGCTGACCCACCTGGGACCCTCCAGCTCCTCTTGACAGTCTCCAGCTCCAGCCTCACATGGGACCACAGATCTGTCCCCCATCTCTGCCTGGTGTGTGCACCCTCAGGGCACCCTCGGGGCACTTTTCCCTGTACCTCCACCTGGCCCTGTTTTTACCTTGCTGTGTCTTACCGCTTGTGTGTGAAAGTTTCCTCTTGCTTTCTCTGTGGCTCAGCACTTTGTTGCAAAGGTGTTTGGTGCCATTTATCTGGGTCTAGAGCAGGGGTTCCCAAACTTTTTACACAGGGGCCAGTTCACTGTCCCTCCGGCCGTTGGAGGGCCGGACTATAAAAAGAACTATGAACAAATCCCTATGCACACTGCACATATGCACACGCGTCATCTGATGCGCTTCCAGAGCCGTGACGCGTGTGTCCCGTGTCACTGAAAGTAGCCTGTACGTGAGCTACACTGTGCTTTGTAGTGCGGCCACACATAGTGCTCCTCTCACTGACCACCAATGAAAGAGGTGCCCCTTCCAGGAGTGTGGCGGGGCCGGATGCGGCCCGTGGGCAGTAATTTGGGGACCCCTGGTCTAAAGTGAAGTGTCCCCTACTTAGTGAAAAAGCCCCAGCAGAGGGGAACACATGACCTTACAGAGAAGAGCAGACATGAACTGGCAAGGTAGTTCACCCACTGTCCCACATGGCCCAGAAGCAGTAGGTCACGAATGTAGGACCAGACTTTGGACTGACCCCAAGCTTCCACCTTTAAAATCTGTGTCTTTTCTCTCTGGAAAATGTGTCATGAAACAATCGCCACAATCACCAAGGGCCTGTGAGTGAAGGTAGGGAGACGTCTTGAATTCTGCACCAGGAGCTTGAGGAATACTTGAAAGTGGTCGCCGGGTCACCCTCAGTGACTTCGGTGCATCCAGGAGAGCCTGCTGGAGCGGCTGCACATGACCCCGGGGTACACAGCTTGGTCACCTCCCTTCCTGGGTCACTGAAGTACGGTCCCTGCAGAAATGCTCTGTAGGGTTGGACATGGCCCCGGTGTAAGTTCAGGTTGGGATTTGAGGGAGAGGACAGTTTGATGGAAAGTAGGGACATAGGTGGCTGCACGTTGGGGTCCTCTTATGGTCCATGGTCTGTGTTCTGGTGCAGCGGCCATGCTCGGTTCTCCTGGACAGACCGAGCGGTGCTCTCGCCTCTGTCCCGCCTCTGCTGCCTGTAGCGGGGGGTGGGAGAGCCTCAGGAAGAAGTCATCATGCTGCTGTGTGGTCCCCCTGCTTGAATGCTCCGTGGCTCGTCCCCCCGCAGATGCGGCACTGGTCGTGGTTCTGAGATGTGTGGTCGAGAGCAGCACAGCTTGGGTCCTGGGCCCCTGCTTGACCTCTGCGAGTGGGCGTGAGTGTGCAGCAGAGCGCTGGCCTCCCTGGGCGTCACTGTCTCAGCGGAGCACCACGTAGAGCGTGTGTTGGTGCGGCTCGTGGGTCGTGTCGAGGGGAATCAGTGTTCCAAGTCGGTGGCACTCATGCGGTGAGGGACTTGTTTCATGGCTAAATCTCTGGTGTGCACACCAAGGCGTGGCCCAAAACAGACTCGGCATGCGCCTGTTTTTCTGAAGGAAACCATCGCTGTCGAGGTTCATGCAGCTTGTTTGTTACGGTCCCTGTTCCTGTTGGAGTCAACAGTGGGTCTCATTAGCTTACGCTTCCAACATCACAGTCTCGTCACGTCCCCTCGTTCCTCACGGCTGAATTCTGCTCAGCATTCATTAGATACCCCTACGTGACAGGCCCTGTTCTCCTGGTGAGAAAATAAAACCAGTTCTTTCTGGCCTGTCTTCAGGAGTCTTGTAGTAGAAAGAGAAAACAAAACATACTCAGATCTAAAAATCAAACTATTATGATGAACCTTAATAGGAAGTAGGAAAGTACCAGTGGGGGGCTGTCGGAACCTGCGGGGAGGTTTTGCAGGGGAGGTGGTGCAAGGGGTAAGCAAGGGCGCTCGAGACACGTGTGGGTGGTGGGCCCAGGTTGTCAGCCAGGCTTCCTCAAGGTGACACCAAGCCCTGGCAGCTCTGTCCTGGGGGTTCGGGAAGCTCCTGGAAAGCGGTTTAGCCCTGCAGGTGCTCCTGCTACTGGAGCTTACCTGTGGCCTGGCGAGGCAGTGCTGCCTCTGAGTCCATGCACGGGGGAAGGAGCTGTTGCCCCCTGCTGGGCATTTCTGCCCCCAAGCAGAGGGTCTTTAAGACTGAGAACCGTTCCCTTAGTGGCCTTCCGGGAGGTGCCCTCAGCCAGCAACTCTCAGGTGCTTCTCGTCTGTGGACCTGCAGTCTCCTAGGTCTGGGTTCCCTGCAGAGCAGCCAGCTCAGGCTCCCACGTGGACCCCAGGTGGCCAGTCCAGACTGCTCCCTCCCACTTTCAGATCCCAGATGTTTGTTCCAGCTTTACGCTGCCTCTTTGCCTCCCTGCGCCCAGTCAAGGTCAACAGGTCACTAAGCCACCCCAATGGAGTGCCTGCCCACTCCCGCTGCACGGTGGGCGGGCGGCGGCACAGCTGGAATGCAGGTGGCGTCTGTTTGTGGGCACCTTGGTCTCAGAGGGGTACAGTCCTCTGTAGCACCCACTGAATGCTTGCTGTGGGCCAGACAGGTGTGTTGACAGGTGACATGCATTGACTGATTTAATTCCTACCACAACCCAAGGAGGTAGGTATTTCCAAATTGCAGATGAGAAAACTAAAGCACAGAAAGACCGAGTAATTTGTCTGAGGTCACACAGCCAGTAAAAGGGAGAGCTGACATCTGAACCCATCAGAGTGCAGCCTGAAGGCTGAGAGTGGGACCAGACTTCCCATCCAGCTCCATCGCTGACCACTTGCCAGGAACAGAGCCAGAGACAGCAGTGCCCATCTCGATGTCCAGTCCCTGCTCTTGTCCTGATAGCTCTAGCCTTCTCCTGTTCTCTGCATCTTCATGGCCATGGCTTCCCCATTTCTCATTTCTGGATTGCCTTCCATGTCATCCTTTCTCATTGTGGCTCCTTCCGCATACTGCCACGGACTGATTTCTCTAGTAACCTGACCAGTTCATCTCAGCCTGCTGCTCACAGCCCTCTGTGGCTCCCTCGTCCTCTCAGGACCGAGCTGTACAAAGCTGTCTCTCATTTGGCCTCGACAGCCATCAGACAAGGACACAGTTGTCCATGAATGTGGGCTGTCCCTGTGCCCTGCCCCTTCTCTTCTCCTGTCCCTTTGCCCCAGCCAGGCCCCCAGGGTTCTCCCAAACCACTGCCTGCTGTCGGGGTCCTCCTGAAGCCCCCCAGAGTGCACAGCACTCACTGTCCGTTTGCGTGTCCCATAGGGTGGGATCACGAGGTGCGGTCCCAGCACCAGGCCTGCAGCTTTTCCAGGGCCAGTGACTGGGCACGGGCCCGGCACTGACCAGGATCCAGGTGGCCCGCCCTCTCGTGAAGCTCATAGAATTTGAGGGAAGGCAGACATTGAACCAGTGGGTACAAGTAAGTCTTGATTTATGTGTGATAAGTGCTAAGAGGGAGAATTGTGGCTTTATTGTGTTTAATGGAAGGCCCATGTTTTGGTCTTGGATGTTGGGTGATGAGGACAAAGTCAGTGGTGGCTTTGCTGAGCAAGTGACATTTTGGCCTGAAGGGTAACTGTCGGTCAGTGAGATTGCGAGCTGAGGTTAGGATGTTCTAGAACATGGATATGGCATGAGTGAAGATCACCGGGGTCAAGGAGGAGCTGGGAGTTTGAGGACCAAGGAAGGCCAGTGTGTCCAAGGGTGTGGTGAGCAGGAGGGACAGGGCCGGGCCATGCTTATGACTTTGACATACTGTTAAGAACAGCGGGACACCACCCTGGCCAGGTAGCTCAGTTGGTTAGAGCGTCGTCCTTGTATGTAGAGGCTGTGGGTTGTGTCCCTAGTCAGGGCACACATAGGAACAGATCAGTCTCTCCCTCTTCTTCCTCTCCTCCCCCCTCCCCTTCCTGTCTCTTTAAAATCAATTTAAAAATAATGGGCAGTGGGACGCCATTGGCCACCTGAAGCAGGGGAGTCACCCACCCTTGTTTACATTCAAAAAGCTAACTCCAGAGGAACAGGACTGGGAAGAGGCTTGTCACCGCTGTGCAGGTGGTGGAGGCCAGGCTGAGGGAGGGACGGCCAGAGGATCTGCCCAGCTCCCTCCCTGAGACAGGGGGCTGCCTTGAGGGGCCGGAGTCTTCTGAGCAACATGGAATGCACCCTTCTCCAGAGTGCACTGCCCTCTATCTCAGCCTGAGGGAACAGTTTATCCAGGATTGCAAAGTTGACTTTTTAGCAGTAATCATTAAAATGTCAGATGAGAATTAGAGGAACAGATCTTATACAAACGACCACATTTAAAACGTGAGTAGGGTGCCTGACCTGTGGTGCCACAGTGGCCAGAGTGCCGACCTGGAACGCTGAGGTCGCCAGTTTGAAACCCTGGGCTTTCCTGGTCAAGGCACATAAGACAAGCTACCAGCTCCCTTCTGTAAAATCTGTAAGTAAAATCTTAAAAAAAAAAAAGTGTGCCCTAGTGCGGAACGTGAGAAGTCACTCACTGAGCTGTCGAGGTTTGTCCCACGCAGTCCTTGAGACACCAGTGGCTTTCAGAACCTCCATCTGGTTCCAGTTTGACCTCACCACAGGCTCTGGGAGACGTGCTCACGCAGGGCACCCTCAGTGAGCGTGCCCCCAAGGTTTCCAGCGTGCCTTGTCTGTCTGTAGCCTGACTGCTTAGGTCAACAGAATATTAATTTTGATATGTGATTAGAACTTTTTTCTTGTAGGCTTTACCGCCAGCACCTGTTCAGAATCACACAAATAAGCATCAGGTATTCAATGCATCTCTTCAGGACCATATTTACCCGAGCTGTTTTGGGACTACTCCAGAGTGGAATAGTTCTAAGTTTATAAGTCTTTGGGGATCAGAAGTGATGAATGATAAGAACTGGAGTCCTGGCACTTACTTGCCAGATACAATTTCTGGTAAGGAACCTATTAAAACTTTATTCAAGTTTTAAAATGATCCGAGCTGAGTGGATGGCCATCTGTGGCCGTGGTCTCCCGTGGAAGCCCCAGAGGGTTGGTTCCTCATGCAGCATGCCCAGGCTGCTACTCCCCTACCCCTGGCTCCCGCGGGCGGCCCCTCAGCCCATGTGCTGCTCCTCCCTCCATGTCCCTCATGGTCCTGGGGCTGCATGCAGCACCGCCAGCCCTCCGGGCCCCGCTGACAGCAGAGTCTCGGCCACCCCAGTGCTGCTGAGCATCTTTTCTCCGGGGTTTGGGGTTCGGCTTTTGGTCCTTGAGTGGTGGTGACAGCCAGACCTCGGCTGGTGCAATAGTCCCACAGTCAACTTGAACGTTGTGACTTACTTTCCTTTCCTCTGTTTCTGTGCGGACCCTACATGGGATCTGTCCCTCTAACGAGCTCTTCGCCCGCCGCTGAGGCACAGCTGTTACTGCCGCAGCCGGGCGCCTGAGGAGGGGTGGGACCTGCAGCTCATCTCTGTCTTCATGTGGTCACAGCCCCCGGTGGGCCCACACACCCAGACCCTGCATGTGCTCAGAAAGCAAGCTAGACTGGACCTCTGGTCTGTGCCTGGGAAGGGTTGCTAGCTGTGTGACCTTGGGCAAGTTGCTTAGCCTCTCTGAGCCTCAGTTTCTTCATCTTTAGGATGGGATTAATAGTGTCAAGCTCAGAAAGTACTTTTAAGATAGTAAATTAAATAACTTTGGAAAGCACCTAGCACAGGCATGGGCGCATAGTAGGTGCTCAGTAACTCTCTCACATGGAGTCTGGTTGGCGAGCAGCGTCCCAGTAGAGTCCTCGTGTCAGAGAGCCCCTGCAGCACCTCGCAGGTTTTAGCTGAGCACTGTTTCTCTTAGAAGCCTTAACTTTCCCGTTCTTCTTCAAGGGGGTGACATACTAGGGCCACCTCTCTCGGAAACAAGACCCGATGCCCTCCCGCCTCCGTCCAGCAATGGAGCACCTGCGGTTTTGGATTGTAAAGAGAAAAAGAATGCTGCAAAAAAGAAATGTTTGTACAACTTCCAAGATGCTTTTATGGAAGCAAACAAAGTGGTGATGGCCACGTCCTCAGCCACCTCCTCCGTGTCCTGCACGGCCACCACCGTGCAGTCCAGCAACAGCCAGTTCAAAGTGTCGTCCAAGAGGCCTCCCTCCATAGGTAAGGCCGCAGACCCAGGGCCCTCGGGCGGGCGCAGCACACGCTGCGTTTCTGTCGTCACCTCTGCTGGCCTGGTCGGAGGGTCAGTGTTCACTCGTGTGTCCTGGGGCTTGGCCACCCCAGCCCTGCCGTTCATCTCTGCGCCTCCAGTTCTGTGCACTAAGTCTTGTGAGAGCAGAGCTCCTGGAGAGCGAGCTGTGTGGGCATCACTGGTGTGTAGGCGGTGGGGCCATCAGAGACCACGGGCACAGGCTGGCCTGGTAGGGTTCGTACACAGCACAGTAGAGGGGCCAAGAGCCACCACTGATGTTGCGAGTCCGGGGGCTCTTCCTGAGGGGAGATGAGAATCGCACAGTCGCTGTATGAGCAGGAGGGGCTGCTCTGAGCCAGTAAGGCGACGGCCACCAGTGCGTGCCCTCTGTGGGTAAGAACTGGGGGTGTCAGTTTGGGGAGCAGGATCCAGCTGTCGGGTGGGCAGGCCACCCCCTGCACACTGACCAGAGGTAAACTCCCCCCCGCGAGGCAGAGGGTATATAGCCTGTGCAGGGCGCATGCCCGAGGCCTGCAGCAGGATCTGATGTAAGACTGTACGTCCAGGTTGGCGAGCAGCTGGCTTCTACTCTGGACGTCAGTGCCAGGAGAGCAGGGACAATTTAAAGAGGCTGGGCTGGAGGAAGAGCCAAGAAGGTGTGCGGGGAAGTGAAATACTGAGCAGAGGTGGTCGTGAACGAGAATATCGCACCAGGAGTCGCAGGCAGTGGGGCATCTGTCGTATGAAGTCTGCATGTAGTTGGGGGCTTGTGCCAGAGTGTTCAGGGGCGAGTGTGTCTGTGTGAGGAATAGAGGAAATAGGACAAAAAATTAACTAGTGATGAATCCTCGTGAAAGGTATTGGGTATTCTTTGTCCAGTTCCTTCAAATTTTTTATAGACTTGAACATTTTTAGATGAAAAATATTGGCAAAAAGTCCTTTTTTTTTTCAATTTCTTTTTTTTTTTTAAAGAAAGGAAAGGGAGGGAGAGAGAAGGAAGGAGAGAAACACCAATCTATTGTTCCACTTACCCATGCATTCATGGCTTCATTCTCGTATGTGCCCTGGCTGGGGAACGGACCGCCCCTCGGAGTGTCGGGAGCACACTAACCATTGAGCCCCCAGCCAGGGCCAGTAAAAGTCTGCAGTAAGAGGAACGCAAATGTGTCTCTCTTCAGCGGTGGGCCAACTCTCTCTGATTCAGGTGAGGTCTTCCACGGCATCGGCAAGGAGGAGCACAGGCACCCCGTGCCGGCCGCCCCGAGGAACAGCCCCACAGGCCTGGTGCCCCTCCCCGCCCCCGCCCCCGCCGCCCTTTCTCCAGCCTCCACACCTCACCTGGCAAATATTGCGGCCCCCGCCTTTCCCAAAACCGTGGCCACATCGCCTGGGTTTGTGGAGCCACGCAAGAGCTTCTGTCCTGCTTCAGTGGCCCCCCTGCCCCCCGCCACGGACGGTTCCATCAGCGCACCTCCAAGCGTCTGCAGGTGAGCCGGGTCCCGGAGGCAGGTGGGGGCGCTTTGGAAACGAGGTGCTGTGCACCCTAACCCCACAGAGCAGCTGAGGGGCTCTGCCCCTGGCGCCATGCAGTGAGGCGCAGCAGCGTGAATGCCCTGCAGAGGCCCGGGCCGGGGGCTCCGGTCTCGCTCCAAGGCTTTGCCCAGCCAGGACCGCATGGGTGGGCGTGCAGACCCAGCAGCCTCTGGTGGCACCAGCACTTGGGTCTTGGGTTTTTTAAGTTGTATTTGTTATACATTGATATATAACAGTACTTGACAGGGTTTGAGGTTTTTTAAGATTTTATGTAGTGATTAAATGGGGGGGTGAGCAAGAAGTATCAACTCATAGTTGATACTATAGTTGTTCACTGATTATTTTGAACTGGCGACCTCAGGGTTCCAGGTCGGTCCTTGATCCACTGCGCCACCAGAGGCCAGGTTTCCTTTGAACGTGTCTGTTTGCAGCCATTTTCCCCCAGAGTGAAGTGGTGGTGAGGGAGGGACCTTGGAGAGGGAGTGTGTCCCCTCGGGGTGTGGCACCCGGCACACCTGACCCCTGTGTCCAGGCGGGTCTTGTGCCCTCTGCACCTTGCTCTCGTCTCGTGAGGGGCTGACGGGCCTGTGCGGTTTCGCAGCGACCCCGACTGTGAAGGGCACCGCTGTGAGAACGGTGTGTACGACCCGCGGCAGGACGACGGGGAGGACAGCGGGGACGAGGACAGCTGCTCCGAGCACAGCTCCAGCACCTCCACCTCCACCAACCAGAAGGAGGGCAAGTACTGCGACTGCTGCTACTGCGAGTTCTTCGGGCACGGCGGGGTAAGTGGCCGTCCACGGCGGGCGGGCATCTGCCCGTTTGAGCGGCCGTCGTCAAGCATGCAGGGCGCTGCCCGGCAGAATTACGGGTGGGACTCTGGTGTGGAAACGTCCCTTGCAGCGGAGCTCCAATCAGGGTCTGAACTGTGACAGCGACTCTACTTTTGGGCTCTCCTCGTCATAAAGGCGCAGTGAGAGCATGTGGTCCAGACGTAGCTGTGAGGCTTTCCTCGTGCGTTTCTGCACGCTTGTCAGTTCTCAGATAGGTGACGGGAGGGGACTGACCGACTGCCCAGCCGTGGGCTGCAGGGAGTGCAGACTGATCACAGCAGCTCTTCAGGGGACGCTGTGCGGTGTGCGTGCGGTGGGCTTCCCTTGTCTGCCACACAGACGTGCTTGCGCACCTTCTGCAGGAAATGCCAGCCCTCGTGCTGGGTGGTCCTTCTCCTGACACCTGAGCCTGCACACAGGGCCAGTGGCTGCTCAGATTCTGGCTTGTAGTTGAAGACCGTGCTTCTGGGCCCTGACAGGGAAACCTAGGTGGGGTAGAAAGACGCACGGACGCATCCCTGATGGGGAAAGACAGCACGCTGTTACATGGAAAGCAGATCAGGCAGCATGTGCAATTATTTCTTCCTGGGTTAAAAATACTTACTTTTGTGCATAGTTGTGCATGTTTTACAAGGTCTTTCATGATTGTATAAATTGACTTTTGCTGCCGCTTGCTTCTCTTATTTCCTTATTTTTCCTAGTGAGCACATATTTTTTCAGTGATGAGAAAATTTTATTTTTAGAACTAGTTTGAAGTTTATGTTCAAAGCCAGTGACCCTGGAGCTTAATCTCACTGTGCTCTCAGCCCCCAGCTGCCCCGACGAGCAGAAACTACGCGGAAATGCGGGAGAAGCTGCGCTTGCGGCTCACCAAGAGGAAGGAGGAGCAGCCCAAGAAAGCGGACCCGCTGTCGGACCGGGAGAGCGTGGTGGACCACCGCCGGGTGGAGGACCTGCTGCAGTTCATCAACAGCTCCGAGACCAAGCCCGTGAGCAGCTCGCGCGCCGCCAAGCGGGCGCGGCACAAGCAGAGAAAGGTGACCCGCGCCTGCCCGGCACAGCGGGCCCGGGGGCCTACACTTGCCCACAGCGCTGTCTGGATGGCCCCTGACTGTCTCTGGGAGTGACCCCACCTCTGTGCCTGGGGACGCGGAGGCCGCAGTGCTGGGCGCTAGGAGACACACTGAGCCAGGACTCGGATGGGAGGAGGGAGGGTTCCTGTCTCGTTCCACAGGCACTCATCCAAGCGCAGGGCAGCCAGCCCGGGCTCTTCCCCCCTGACCACAGGGCTGGGACCCACAGAGCAGGTTTGCCCAGGGCTGGGCTGGAACCGGGCTTGCCCTGTGGTCCAGCAAGTGAGCAGAGCGCTCAGCCTGCGTGCTAGACACTGAGAGGGAGTGTCCTTTCCTTCCCGTTAGCACTGACAGTGACAGGAATGGCATTGACTCTGTGGCCGACCCTGGTTTTTTGGAGGGTCCCCACAGAGCCCTTGGCTGCAGCAGGCCCACAGCCAGACCTGGGCTCACAGGGAACTTGGAAGGCTTGCACGCGTCCTGACAGTAGGAAGGGTTGCCTAGGGAGCAGGTGAGGTCCCTGCAGTCAGGCAGGCCCATGCTGTGGCTCCACTTGGCATGTGTGACTCCGAGCACGCGGCGCTTGTTCTAAGTGCCATGCCCATCAGAACCCACCTTGCACCTCAGTCCCGAGATCTGTGTGGACCACCTGTCGGGACTGATCAGGGGCTTGGAGGGGGCCTGTTCTGCCCCCGGAAGACCTGGGTTTGCAGAGCCCACAGGACGGGGAGAAGGAAGCAGGTTCTCCATCCAGAAGAGTTATGGCCTTGGGGGTCCCAGCTGGTCCAAAGCCCTGGGGACGTCCCCGTGGAGTCGGTAGAAACCTCTAGGTTTTTTCAGGGTCACGCTCCATCCTGGTCTCCTGTCCTCTTAACTTGCAAGCTGGTCTGCATCCAGACTTGATGCCGTAACCACTTCCGGCTCCCCGTGGTCATTTCCAGCACCTTCTCAGACCCACGTGCACTTTGCTGAGCACCCCATCATGCAGTGGAACCCCCAAGCCAGCTCTGTGTCTCATGGACGGGCTGGTTGTTGGGTCCTGAGTTCACTGTAGATTCTGTGAGGGTCACCACAGTCCCAAGTGGTGGGCGGCCTGCCGGCTGTCCAGCGGGCTCCAGGTGTCTGTCGCGGGGCAGCAAGCTCTGTCAGCGACTGTTCATTGAATTATGAGTTTTTATAAACCTGTCATTAGAATTTCAACATAATTTTATCTTTAATTTTTTAAAAAAAGATAAGAACATTGTCTCTTTAAAACAGTGCCTATTGAAATAATGTGAAAAGTAATTTGAACTTGGGAGGCCCTTTTAATTTCCCGTGCAGACTGTTTTTTGCCAGAGTTTCTTACAAGCACCAGCCTGGCTGGAGTTTGGTGACAGGAGGCGCCGGACCCCCACTCCTTGGGGCTTTCCTTTGTTTCCTAAACGGAAGAGTTTCCATTATGCTCCTGAGAGAGGTGGCTCTTAAGAAAACATCTTCACTTGGATGAAAAGTCATTTCCTGCCGCATGTTAAGCAGAAATTGCCTTGTTGTGTCTGTGTGCCCCGTCTGGCTGAGTGCTGTAGAGGGTCACTGCCCTGTCACTCTGGTGAGCGTCTGTCTGCCAGGGTGGGAGAGGGCTTTAAGTTTCCTGGCACACATTTCCAGCGCGCCACGTTGCTGCACGGAAATGCACCAGCCTTCACCTGACCAGGTGCGCACTGTGCCCGGTCAGTCTGCTGTTGGCCCGTCCACCCCCACATGCGGGGCAGGGCAGCTTGGCATGCCTGGTGTTCGTTAGGTCAGTGGCTACAAAGAACTTTTGGCCTGACCAGGCGGTGGCGCAGTGGATAGAGTGTCGGACTGGGATGCGGAAGACCCAGGTTCGAGACCCCAAGCTTGCCAGCTTGAGCGCGGGCCCATCTGGCTTGAGCAAAAGCTCACCAGCTTGGACCCAAGGTCGCTGGCTCCAGCAAGGGGTGGCTCGGTCTGCTGAAGGCCCGCGGTCAAGGCACATGTGAGAAAGCAATCAATGAACAACTAAGGTGTCGCAACAGCAACAAAAAACTAATGATTGATGCTTCTCACCTCTCTCCCTTCCTGTCTGTCTGTCCCTGTCTGTCCCTCTCTCTTACTCTCTCTGTCCCTGTAAAAAAAAAAAAAGAACTTTTGAACTACTGCCCCCCGAAATAAAGTTAGTGTATATGTTAAGTAACATGGGGCAGGCATGTCTTAGTAAGAGCTTTGGAAAGGGAAGGCTTGTTACCCTTTCCAGGGTCGGTGTTCTTATTGTATGATCCACCTTTTAAACGCTTACTCTCCCGTGTCTCAGTAGTTAGCACCCGTACTGCTGACTGAAGCCGCCCTCTTTTTCCTCCGGCAGCTGGAGGAGAAGGCCCGGCTGGAGGCAGAGACCCGGGCCCGGGAGCACGCGCCCGGCCGCGAGGAGCAGAGGCGGCAGGAGCAGGAGGAGGACGAGCGGCTCTCAGAGGAGCTGCAGCGGCTGCAGGAGCTGCAGAAGCTCCGAGCTGTGAAGAAGAAGAAGAAGGAGAGGCCGGGGAAAGACTGTCCCAAGTTGGACATGCTTGCCGGGACGGTGCCGGTGGCCACAGAGTCTGTGCCAGAGCCCGCACACCTGCACAACGGCTCCCTGGAGCAGGCTGAGGAACCGGAGACCTCACCCCACTCCCCATCCAGACACGCTGGCCACACAGAGCCCAGGCCTGGGGCGGACGGGGACGCGGCCGACCCCGGGGACGCCAGGGACTCCAATCTTCTCCTGCCTGAGGGGCTCAGCGGGAAGCAGCAGGAGCCGCTGTCCTTCCTCCTGGACATAATGCATCACCACAAGGAGGGGACAGGCAGACAGAAGCCCAGACAGCCGGGGAAGGCCGGCAGCGAGCCCGGCAAGAGGCCAGTGGAGCCCCCCAGAGGCTCAGAGGGCCAACCCCGACCCCGGCTCCAGACTGAGCCAAAGGCTAAAGTGCTGGACCTCACTGCCCTGGCAGAGCAGAGGAGAGAGGAGAGAAGAGCCAACAGCAACAACAACAGGAAGCCACTGAACCACGTCAAGGAGAGGCAGGCAAGCCCTGGCCCCTCGGAGCCCCCCTGCCCTGGCGAGCACCCACACAGCAGCAAGCTGGTGCTGGCCGACTCCCCTCAGCCCCGGGGCAAGAGCAAGAAGAGCAGGAAGAAGAAGGGGGGCAGAGCCAGCAGCTCGCTGGGTAAGTGCGCGTGGCCGGCGCCTGTGCTGTGTCTGCAGTAGGACAAGGCTCAGGCGCTGCCTGATCTATCTGCCCCTGTTGGGTGCCCTTTTTGGCTTTCCACCAGCACAAGGGACAAACAGCCATTGTTGTCACATTTAGTTACTTGAAGTAATTTTAGATTTCCAAAAACACTGCAAAGAGTACCGAGAATTCCTGCACACTCCGGTTCCTCCAGATCAGTGTGTTCCCACCCTGTATGTTCACTCTCTCCCTCTTTCTTATTTTTCCAACCCAAGTGAGAGTAGTTTCCGGTGTGGTGCCCCTCCCCTAGAGGACGGCAGTGTGTCCCCTCAGAACGGGGCGGTCCTGCAGCACCGTGGTGCTCCCCTAGTGACAGACTTGTCTCTGACGTTCTGCTTCCGGGTCGTGTTCAGGGGAAAAGTTACTGCTGTTTCTTCTGACCCAGAACCCAGCTCAGATCCCACGTTGTGTCCCTTTAACTCCCTCTAATGGAGCCATTCCTCAGTTTTTCACAGGCCTCCCTCGACACTTCTAAAGAATACACAGCCCGCGTCGAGTGTAGAGTGATTCTAACGAGGTTCATGGGCAGATTGTGGTCGTGTTTGGCAGGGGCGCCAGGGCCGTGGTGGGCCCTTCCTCTCCTGGGCCATCAGGAGGGCGTGACATCCGCAGTATCTGTGCCCAACCGCTGGCTGAAGTGGTGGCTGCTCCATCCCTCCGCTCTGGAGCTAGCGCCTGCAGGTGCTGCCTGTCCCCTGGAGAGACGGCCTCCTTTGGGCCGCTCTCCCACCACCTTGAGCACCCAGTGATGGTTCCTCCTAGAAGTGACAGCACTGTGTTGTTTTGCAGTGGTGCTTCTTCGGCTGGTCTCCGCTCCGTCTCTTCCTTAGCATTCTGTAGGAGCTGTCCTTCCCACCAGGTGGTTTTTCCTTCGTGGGCTGGTTTGTATGAGGGTGGACTCGAGGAGTGTTAGTCTGTGCTGTAGGTTACGGTCCTCTGTTAACACTTCACTTTGATGACCTGACCAGCCAGCTTCCGTGCGTGGCCCCTTGACCTTGTTTTTGGAGCTCTTTTCTACCTTCCGGCTCAGTTAGGTGTCCTGGGCTCGTTCTGTGCCGTCTCCCTCCCAGCCCGTGCGCTGGCCATTTCTGCAGGAGCCCTCGTTTGTTTGTGGAGAGAGGTACTAAGAAGCACGGGCCTGGGTGTGACTGCCATGGCCCTGCTGCAGGTGCCACAGACGGCTAAGCTCGGGGGGAGGGGAGGTATTTCTGTAGAGAAAACCCGAGCCCACACCCATAGCTGCCCGTCCACCCGGGGGGCTCCTAGCCTCCCTGCCACCTCTGTGGCTCCCTCCTGAGACCCTTGTTCCGGTATCTTCACAGACCGGTTAGTGCAGGGACACCCGTCAGTCACTTCATCTCTCTCCCCCGCCCCCCGTGAGAGCAAACAGTGGACTTGCTCTCAGTGTTGGTTCAGTCTTGTCTGTAGCCAGTGACCAGAGGTCCAGGGTCACTGCGGTGCAGTGACATTCATTGGCTGAAACGCAGGCATCCTGTTTCTCCTGCCCATCCTGTTTCTTTCCATCTCATTCCCATCCACTTCCTGTAGGCTTCTCTTTTACACAGAAGGGAGTATGCCAGGGGTACTCCTTCCCTTTGCCTTCCCCCACTTAGTGTGTCTGGAAATCATGTGGTGTCTGTCCCACAGAGCTGGTCCTGCTGTCCCAGGGCGTGCCTCTGGGCCTTGCAGTGCCGCAGCGCAGTGCGTGTGCTTCCTGTCCTAGGCTTGCTGCAGAGGGACGTCCCGCAGCAGGGAGGGCTGGCTCTGGGCTGCAGGCAGCGTGTCCTTAGGCCCCCGACTCCTCCAGATCTCCCCTGCATCCCCCAACCCCCATGCCCATTGTGTGTCCGGCCCTGTAATTCCAGATGGTCCATTAGACGAAATCTGTGTAATTTGTGTTTTTCTTTAATTACAATAAGGTCATATTTTCATTCATATTTTTTTCTCATTTGTACGGGGTTTCTCTTTCCCTCCATTTTTAGGATTCCATCTGTCTAGACCACTGGCCTTTCAGCTGCATTGTGTGCTACCCACAGGCTTCCAGGCCACAGGGCATCTTTAGACTGAGTTTCTTTGTTCTGTTCTGTATTTTTTTTGTTTTTGTTTTGAG
This sequence comes from Rhynchonycteris naso, assembly GCA_037038555.1. Taxonomy (NCBI): domain Eukaryota; kingdom Metazoa; phylum Chordata; class Mammalia; order Chiroptera; family Emballonuridae; genus Rhynchonycteris; species Rhynchonycteris naso. Next base: position 315,959,222 of record CM072996.1, on the reverse strand, counting down.
AGGGGTGGGGGGAGAGAGGAGCAGCAGGCATCAACTCAATGCAGTTGCTTCTCGTGTGAGCCTGAACCAGGCAAGCCCGGAGTTTCCAACTGGTGACCTCAGCGTTCCAGGTTGACACTTTATCCACTGCGTCACCACAGGTCAGGCATGGGGCTGTTTGGGGGGGGGGGGTCCCCACTGATTTGAGAGACAGGTGGGGATGAGGGAGAGAGAGAGAAGCATCCCCTTGTTCTGCCTGATTGTCCTGTTTGGAGTTGTGCACTCTGCTTCCCATACCTGCCCTGACCGGGATCAAACCCGCGACCTCTGGCCTGCCAGGTAAGTGCTTTATCCGCTGAGCATCATGGCCAGGGCCGGCACTGAGCTTCTGATGCGGCATGGACACGTTTGTGGTTCTTGTTGTTTTCACTTCTGTATGGTCGGTCCACCAATCACTTATTGCCTCTGCATTTAAATCACTGCGACAGACCCCTTAACCCTGAGGTTTAAGAAGAGCGAGTGTGCCAGGGTTTTCCTGTGTGTGGTTTCCGTCTTTCCCTTTCCCTCCCTGACACACTCGCAGGTATTCCTGCATGTATTTCTGTGGCTTTCCCCTTTCGCCCAGTAGTTTCACAGGTGGCCTCTAGGCATTTTCTATGTTCCTAATTTCTAGGTTTTCTACATTGTGACCAGAGTGTTGTCTGTGATGTTTCTGCTTCATAAAACTTTCCTTGTGACCACAAGCCACCTGAGATAAAAGTATTTGACTCCTCTGTGACCTCGGTGTGAATCTTTACATACGTGTGGCCGTGATAGATGGATACAGTACGTCCAGAGTTTGGTTTTCTTAGCTCCCTGCTTTTGTCCCCTGGGCCTGTCTGCTGCTGTTACTCTCAGGGAGTCTGTGTTCTTTGCCTCTCCTGTAGCTTTGCTTTAGGAAGGTGGTGTCTCTGGTACTTGCTGCACATCCCTAACTGTTGTGTCTTCTTAGTGAGTTGTGGCTGTCAGTGTTTAAAGCATTTCCTTTTCGCCTGATCAGGCGGTGGCGCAGTGGATAGAGCGTCAGACTGGGATGCGGAAAACCCAGGTTCGAGACCCCGAGCTCGCCAGCTTGAGCATGGGCTCATCTGGTTTGAGCAAAAGCTCACCAGCTTGGACCCAAGGTCGCTGGCTCCAGCAAGGGGTGGCTCGGTCTGCTGAAGGCCCGCAGTCAAGGCACATGTGAGAAAGCAATCAATGAACAACTAAGGTGTCACAACGAAAAACTGATGATTAATGCTTCTCATCTCTCTCCATTCCTGTCTGTCTGTCCCTATCTATCCCTCTCTCTGTCCCTGTAAAAAAAAACAACAAAAAACATTTCCTTTTCGTTGTGTTAAATACTTTTGGCTTGATTTCCACTTTGTCGAAGGTGGTGGTTGCTGCTGCCCATTCTCCCTGTGTCTGGTTAGGCTGGACGGCGCCTTTGCCCTCACCATTCATTCTGGCTTCCCACGGCCCTTGGTTTTAGGGGGTTCTCTGTGCCCAGCATAGACCCAGTCCCGCGTTGTGAGCCAGGCTGCAAGTCTTTTCAGTAGGTCAGGTAAGCCCTTTCCCGGGAACGGAAGTAACTACACGGTTGTTCTTACCCTGACATTGTATCGTGAAAGCTGCGTCTGTTTAAATTGCCGTTTCTTTTTCTGTGAGGTGTGTTTGCTCTGCTTTTACATCTAAACCCTTTGGTGTTTGGTGTTTTGTCCTTGCAAGGTCCTGTACACTACACCTTCCGTGCCCATCTGGTGTACTGTGTCCTCTCCCGGCCTGCTTCACGTGCAGCCCTGTGCCTCGTGCTGCTTGGGCACAGCCAGTGACAGTCCATTCGTCCGCCTGTCCCCTTTTCCGTCCCTCTCCTGTTCCCAGTGCTCCATCCTAGCCAGGCCAGGACACGTGCTCACACAGGCCTGCCGTTGGGTTCTGCGGTGGACCCCGGGCTGTCCTCTGGTTCTGTGGAGCCCTGGGCACATATTCTCAGGTGGGGCTTGGGCCCAGATTCTCTGAGCTCTGGCCACGAGGGCCATTTCCTGTGGTCTTACCAGTGAGCAGACAGCTGGCCAAGCAGGACGTTTTGGGGCCATCCTTTTTCCCCACTCTGGTCACTTGGGTTTTGTTGTTCTGGAAAATCTTTCTCTGATACGGAGTTTGGTTATAGTGCTGTCTCATTTTCTGCTCATACCAAGGTTTTCAGTACTCCTTCCTAGTTCTGATTAGAAAAAGGGAATATTGCAGATTGTTGTGACGTGACCACAGTGTCTGCAGACCCGCCTGCCTGCTCTGCGAGGGCTTTTGTAGTTGACGCCCCTCCTCTGCGGCACTGCTGGGCGCGAAGGAGATTGTGCTTTCTGAGAATTCTGTTTTTTCTTTCTAATTTTTTTTATTTTTCCTGCAGACAGACTCCCACATGCGCCCGACCGGGCTCCACCTGGCATGCCCACCAGGGGGCGATGCTCTGCCCATCTGGGCTGTTGCTCCATTGCAACCGGAGTCATTCTAGCACCTGAGGTGGAGGCCATGGAGCCGTCCTCAGTGCCCGGGCCAACTTTGCTCCAGTGGAGCCTTGGCTGCGGGAGGGGAAGCGAGAGACAGAGAGGAAGGAGAGGGGGAAAGGTGGAGAAGCAGATGGGCACTTCACCTGTGTGCCCTGACCGGGGATCAAACCCAGGACTTCCACACGCTGGGCCGATGCTCTACCACTGAGACAACTGGCCAGGGCCTTTCTGGGAACTCTTTACTTCGTAAGCACACCGGCACTGCCTTACCCTCCCTGGACCATCAGTGCTTCCTGGCTGGGCTTGTCAGCCATCCAGGCCCCAGTGAGCAGTCCTTGGGGCAGGAGGAGGGATCATCTGCAGAAGCAGGGCGGCTGCCATGAGCCGTGTGGTCCTGAGGATGATGCCATGCAGGCTGGGGGGTGGGGGCCTCAGGCCAGCGGCCTGGCTGGGGGGTCAGCACTGAAGAAGTAGCAGTGGATGGGGTGGGGGGTTGGTGAATCTGCCAGAACTTGCTAGCAGAGTGGAAGGTATGACTTGAGAGTGAGGAAGGGAGGTGGGGGGCGTATTTTAAGGTCATTGTCAGGAAAGGAGCAGGCTTGCTGCAAATCAGGAGCGGTGCAGTGTGGTCCATGTTGGGGGGTCAGGAAAAGGCGGCGTTAGAGACAGGGCTCAGGAAGGAGGTCCAAAGTGGTGGAGGTTTGGTGGTGTGGTGTCGGTGACTGAAGCTGCAGAGACACTGAGGGTGGGAGGCACAGTGTGGAGAAGGAAGAGCCCGGCGGGGAGCCGCAGTGTGGGAGGAGCCATGGCCATGTGGTCCTGCAGGTCCGTGGGCCGCTCCTCAGCGATGTTCCTATGAGCTCACACATGTGAAGGCGCTCCCGGTGCTGTGAGTCATCAGAAGCGCTGGCTGCTCCTACGCACGGCAGCCGTGCTCAGGCCATGCTGCTGTGGGGACCCCAAGAGGGGAAGAGAGGGAGCTTTACTTACTAAAGACCTCAGCAAACGGGTCCACGCTGAGGTCGCAGGGAGGCTCAGTCTCATCTTGGCCAGACCTGTGGCAGTGCTGTGCCGGGCCTCACCCAGCTCAGCTGGGCACTGACTGACCACTCTCAGGCAGTGGTCCCAGACCAGTCCTGCTGCTGGCCTGCCGTTTCAGAGGGGTCCTTCACTGCAAGGGGAAATAGAGCCCTGCTTTCCGATTGGAGTGGCCTGGGAATTTCCTGCTGAAGTCTCTGGGATGCTGCATGTGTAAATTGAATGCCAGGAGAGCCATCTGCCTGTAGACAGTGATGTCTGGGTGCTGGCGGTGGTGTGAGGGGCACTTGAAGGGACAGCGCTGGCCTCCTCAGGGGCCTGGCTTCTGGCAGCTGCTGTAGACAGCTGAGCCTCTGCCCCCAGCCCCCGCCCCCTCCAGCAGGGACTGAGGACTGCCTCTGGGCTCAGAGGCAGCAGAGGTTTCTGGGGTCTTCTCAGGCCCCCCCATCATGGACACCCGTAAGCTGATGATGACTGATTGCTCGGGGAGTCATGGGCCAGCAAACTGCAGTTTGTAAAGTTGTAGAAATTAAGTAAAACCAAAGTTATTTTCTGGTAAGATGGCTTGCTCTTATCATTTGACTTGCCTTTTTTCTTTGATTTCGCAGATGATGTCTTTCTGCCTAAAGATATCGACCTAGACAGTGTGGATATGGATGAGACGGAGAGGGAAGTGGAATACTTCAAGAGGTAAGTGAGGGCTGTGTGTCTGAAACGGCCGGTCTGTGGCCCCACAAGGACCCTTGTGGGCCTGGCAGCTGTCTGGGACAGAGCTGTGCAGCCAACACTCTGGCACGAGAACCTGTCACACACATCCCCTACACCCCAGCACACACTAGCCTTCTCGCTACCACACTCGCTCTCACACTCACACACGTCTCCCTCCCATTGAGTGTGAAGACTGGTTCTCACAGTGTTCCTGGGCCCGAAGCACAGCCTGAGAATGCGGGTGCCTCCCAGACCTGCTGTGTCAGCCTGGGCAGGAGCCGGTGCCTGTCACAGGCCTCCCGGGTGATCCCGACGTGCGCTGACATCAGAACACACTGGAGAAGAGTGACATACTAGGTGTTTGCTCAGTTTTCCTAATATGCAGATTTTACTATCACAATATTCAGTAATATCTTACCTACTGTATTTTTCGCTCCATAAGACGCACCTGACCATAACACACAACTAGGGTTTTAAGGAGGAAAATAAGAATAAAAATATTCTGAACCAAATTGTGTGTTAAAATATTTAATACCATATTTTTCTCTCCATAAGATGCACGGGCATTTTCCCCTCCACTTTTTTGGAGGGAAAGTGCATCTTATGGAGTGAAAAATATGGCACTCTGAATAATGGCAAACATTTTTTATTTCAGAACTCTGTTCTTTCTTTGGGAGCACCTTAACCTCTGTTTCCTGTAAAACACACACACAAAAAAGTAGTTAGTTTGTAATGCAGAAAGTCACTGGCTCAGATATGAAATACTATAAAATTCTGCTTCAGGAATTACAAATATTTATTATACAACTTATAGGTGTGTGTGGGTGTGCACGCACGCACGCGTATATTTTATCTCAGGTGTAGTGAAGCATTTGCTGAAGTTAAACCTTCATTCATAATCAGAACTCCTAAGATGTGAAGGGTGCATCTTCACGTGATAGCAGACATCAATAATACATAGTCCGTTTCGTAGCTAATGCTGCCACGTTGAAAGCTTTCCTTTTAGATTACAGAAAGATCAGGGTGCCCATGTCACAGCTATTTGTGAAGGCATAAAAAGAAACAAAGGAAAAGAAGAAATGGAATTATCATTTTCAGATGGTAAGACTTTTTTTTCTGAAAAAGTACAAAAGAATATATTTAGGCCCTGACCAGTGGCTCGGTGGATAGAGCATCATTTATATCCATTTTATTATGGGATTTATTGTAATTTTAGACATATAGCAGTTAGACACTGTTACTATATAGTCATACAGTACACGTGTTTGTATTTCCTACACTTAGGCACACTGAGCTTGTGGGTTCAATCCCCAGTCCGGGCACATAAGAGAAGCAATCAGTGAGTTGATGCTGTTTTGTTGTTTTTAGTGAGAAAGAGCGACAGGGAAAGAGATAAGGAGTATCAACTGGTAGTGGCAGCACCTTAGTTGTTCACTGATCGCTTCTTGTATACGCCATGACCAGGGGGCTCCAGCCTATCTAGTGAGTCCTTGCTTGAGCCAGCAACCATGGGATCATGCCTTATGATCCCAAGTTCAAGCTTGGTGAGCCTGTGCTGAAGCGGCGACCTCTCCATGTCTGAGGTCGACACTGTCCACTGCACCACCACTGATCAGATGTGATTTCACAGATTCAAAAGTACAACATGCACCAGTAGGAAAGCAAACAACCCCATTCCTAGTGATAGCATCTGAAATCAGGTCATGGGGTGATGTTTTCAGTGTTCTGAGAAAATTGTCAGTCTAAGATGACAAAACTATCCTTTCCCATAATAAAGAAAAACAGCCAGAGCTTGCTACAAAGAGATGTATAAAAGGGAACATCTGAGGATATATTGTAAGAAAAAACTAATCTCAGGACAGTCAGATATGCAGGAGGGAATGGGGAACAGCCTAACATGTTTTCTGTATGACAATATAGTAACAATGTCTAATTTCCATTATATCTAAAAGATTAACAGGATGAAAAATAGGAAAAGAGACTCACAAAAATGCCATAATCATGCCTGACCAGGTGGTGGTGCAGTGGATAGAACGTCAGACTGGGACACGGAGGACCCAGGTTCCAAACCCCAAGGTCGCCGGCTTGAGTGTGGACTAGTAGACATGACCCCAAGGTCGCCGGCTTGAGCAAGGAGTTACTCAGTCTGCTGTAGTCCCCCACCCACCTTCAGGGCACATATGAGAAAGCAATCAATGAACAACTAAGGAGCCACAACGAAGAATTGATGCTTCTCACCTCTTTACTTTCTAACTGTCCCTATCTGTTCCTCTCTGTCAAAAAATAAAAGAAAATGCCGTAATCAGGCCTGAACTGTGGTGGCGCCGTGGATCAAGCGTCGACCTGGAAATGCTGAGGTCGCCAGTTTGAAACCCTGGGCTGCCTGGTCAAGGCACATATGGGAGTTGATGCTTCCTGCTCCTCCCCCCTTCTATCTCTCTCTCTCCTCTCTAAAATGAATAAATTTAAAAAAATGCCGTAATCAGGTAGAAGAAGAAATGGAATGTTGATAATTATCAAAGTTGGCTGATGGCTGTGCTCATTTTACCATACTCTCTGCTTTGAGTGTTTTTGACATCCCATAAAAAGGTGGCTTCTTTAACTCTGTGACACAGAAGTGAGGATGGCTGTGGATCCTGTCAAGATTTAAATGTAATGAGCCTGACCAGGCGGTGGTGCAGTGGATAGAGCGTCGGACTGGGATGCAGAAGACCCAGGTTCGAGACCCCGAGCTCGCCAGCTTGAGTGTGGACCCATCTGGCTTGAGCAAACGCTCATCAGCTTGGACCCAAGGTCACTGGCTCCAGCAAGGGGTTGCTCGGTCTGCTGGAGGCCCGCGGTCAAGGCACATGTGAGAAAGCAATCAATGAACAACTAAGGTGTCGCAATGGCAACGAAAAACTAATGATTGATGCTTCTTACCTCTCTCCGCTCCTGTCCGTCTGTCCCTATCTATCCCTCTCTCTGACTCTCTCTCTGTCCCTGTAAAAAAAATAAAAAAATAAATAAGTTAATTTAAAAAATGTAATGAGAGAACACTGGGAACAACCTCACAGCAGTTAACATTAGAACTTATGTAAAATAGAAAATCAACCCAATAAAAAATAGTCTGAGTAGTCCAGTAACTGTTAAAGAAATCAAAGCAATAGCTACAAGTTTTCCCAACAAGAAAAGTACATTCTTACAGCTCTACAGACTATTCTTCCAAAATTTCAAGGAACGGAAAAGTAAAATTTTAATAGAAAACTTCCCTTGGGCAGCGCCCTGACACAGCAAGTGGAAAGGGTGATACAAAGCACCCGCCAGTGTCCTCTAGGTGGGCACACAGGTGCAGCCGGACAGCAAGGAGTGGAGGGCTCCCCACATTTAGCTCCCAGGACGACAGCAGTTTGTGTGACTGGCTTTTTGTCTTCCAGATTCTGCTTGGATTCCGCTCGACAGACCCGACAAAGACTGTCCGTCAACTGGTCCAATTTTAGCTTGAAAAAAGCCACATTTGCTGCCCACTGAATGCGGACCGCCTGGAGAGGGACGTGGGAGCTCGCCCAGGCCGTGCGGGTGGGCCACGGCACCTGGGACCTCGGACCACGGACATGCCGCCTGGCCCGTGCTGTTAGCTCGTGTGCGTGTAGTCTGTGAGCCTTTGATCGTAGCTCTGTGCCGTCGGATTGGACAGTAGCTCCCATCACCTCTGCCTTTGCGGCCTTGGAGGCCTGGGCCGTGGCCAGAGACAACTTGGCGTCATCCACGTGGCTTCGTCGCCTCTGCATCTCGCCCTGTCCTATCATCTGTCCCCGCGGGTGACGCCGTCACTCAGCTCTCAGCTGGGGCGGGCAGCGGGGCAGGCGCTCCGAGTCCCCAACCTGCTGTCCAGAGTGTCCACGTGCGCTGTCTGTGTCTGACCCTGACTTGTAGCCAGCTGTGTAAGACCCTGCAGAGTGAGAGCCCACCCAGTACTTACCATCCCGTCTGTTAGTTACGACTGTATTAACACGGAGGCCTGCCTGGCTACTTTTTAACATATTGTTAAGTAATATTAAAATCATGTCTTTCTTTTTGAAAGATGGAATACATTAGTACAGCAGGAGACCTCGTCTGGTTGCTTTCTGCTGGGGGTGATGGGAACATGGGGGGGGCTGTCCCCTTGAGGGTGCCCGGGCCACCACCCCAGGTGGAACATAGCGTTCCTGCTGCCCTCACCATCCTCCATGCCTCGGTTTCTCTGGGGACAGTTCAACCAGCAGCGGTAAGTACTAGAGAAGCAGCGGTGGGGCGGTGCCCAGGCAGGAGGCCCGAGGCCACTGCACTCAGACCCACGGCGTGGGGTGACAGGTCTTGGCGGCAGGTGGCCACCCAGTTCTGGAGGGTTGTCATCTCTACAACAATAAAAGTTACCAATAATAAGTCAGGTGTAAATCAGAACCATTAATAGTAAAATGAAAAAAGGAATCCCAACTTGGTCCCTTTATTCTGAGATCTCTAGACAGTTTGACAAAGCTCACGTGGGCTGCCTCCCGGTTGCAGTCCGGCTGCTCCTGGTGCCAAGCACACCTAGCTGCCACCGCCCCAAGCCTGCGGGAAGCGGCCTCTGCACACCTGAAGGGTATGCTGTGCCCAGCGGGGGCAGTGGTGGCGCCCTGCCCATGTGTGCAGACGGCTGGGCTCTGCAAGTGTGCTGACAGATCCACAGGGCTCCCCGCCGGACAGACAGGACACAGGTAGGAGGGGGGAGGATAGTACTGGGGCTCCGGTCTGAGCTTTGCCCTTCCTGGGGGGTGGGGTCCAGGGCTGTGGCATTTGGGGTTGCTGCTCAAGGATTCAAGGACGGAAGGCCTCCCACAGGCTATGTGAGTCCACCCAGGAGCAAGTACAGCAGACAGACAGAAGGGGGTGAGGGCAGCCCGTCAACACAGGGCAGGAAGAGACAGGCCAAGGCAGGGATGCTGCATTCAGAGCAGGCCCAGCGGCTGGCCACGGGCCCCACTGAGGTAACCCTGACTGGAACCCAGTGGGAGCTGGTTTTCTAGGGCTCGGGGGTAGGAACAGTCGGTGAGGGGCAGGGTGGGAAGTAGAGGGTGGGCTCAGGCTGGCTTGTTTTGTTTGTTCTTCTAGGTGGGAAAACAGCTGTGATGACCCACCAAAGGGAGAAACAGGCTGGGCCACCACCGTGGCCAGAGAAGTGACCCTGAGGGGCATAGGCCCAGCGCCGTCCCCCTGACTCTGAGCCCAAGGCAGGGCCCATTCCCTCTGGCTGAGCCAGGGGTGATGGTGAGAGCAAGGCAGGGCCAAGGATGGCTGGGTATGGGGCCGCTGGGCAGCCTGGGCCTCCACGCTGCCCCCTGGAGAAGCTGCCCCCTGGCCCCAAGACACTGCGTGCGTGACCTTTCCCTGTGGACAGTCTGGAGCTGTGCTAGGGGCCGGGACCACCTCGTCTGTCCTGTGGGGTCAGCTGGCTGCTGAGAGGGCCCACAGGGTCCCAGCTGTGATTCAAGCAGCCCCCGTCACAGCTGAGAGGTATGGGGGTCCCCAGGACTGAGGGAACAGGAGCACACCCGGTATCTATGGTGACCGCTCCACCGTGCCATCTACATCTTGTTCCGTGTGTGCACAATTCCTCCCGTTGTCCTGGAAACCACCAGTCCTGCCAGACTGAACCTGCTGGGGGTGGGGGGGTTTTTCCATCCTGGTTCTCAGGAACAGGAACGGGAGAATGGACCTGGAGAGGCAGCAGAGGGTGAGGTTGTGGGTCAGCTTGCCCCGCAGCCATGACAGCCAGGTCTGCGTACTCATTACATGTACAGACGGGGAAACTGAGGCCCATGATGTGCTGTGAGACGTGCAGCCCAGGACCCCTCAGATTCCTGGTGAGGTCACTCCTGTGCAGGTCAGCCCTGGGGGAGCCTCCCACATAGCGCCTGGGGGCCACTTCACACGGTGGTGGTGACCGGCGGGGAGACGCACAGTGGTTGGGTTACTGAACTTCACCGACACGTTCATGCCCTTAAAGTCAAAATAATTCAAAATGAGTATCGTGGTACCAGAGGGATTAGTACTTGATTTCGTTACTACCATTTGTGAAAGAGAAAAAGCTTGCCCACAGTTCCCACTGTTTCATGGGTTCAAGCACAGATAAGTCTTCCGGTCATCACACAGAATGACAGGCTGAAGTAACCTGAGCTCCGGGTCTCCGTCCCGACACCCCTGGCTTCCACTGTCTGGGACCCACTGTTCCAACAGAGACAAGCAGTGCTGCAGACACCAAGTGTACAGAGGTTTTACACAGGCCCGCGCTGCCTGGGAAGTGTGTGCGGTGAGCGTGGGAGCCTCCAGGCGTCCTCCTGTGGGCACAGTGCCGGCTGAGGGCCAGCTTGGCACATGCCATGTGCTGACGTGATGCATCAGCTGCTGAGGGAACTGTTAACCAGACATCCCTGAAGCTGAAGACATCTGAGTAGCAGTCCAGGTGTGGCAGCAGGCTGGTGGCCATGTCTCCTGAAGGGAGGGTGGGAAGCAAGGTGAGCCAGCACCTGGCTTCCTGCCTGGAGGCTGTGCGCGAGAGCATGCGTGTGTCTCCTGACACACTGATCTGGAGGCCCGAGGCTCCGCATAACTTCTCTGAGTAGGCCCAGGTCACGTGTAGAGGTCGTACTTTTATTAACTCACTGTTTTTATCTACATCCCCTAACCCTCACCTCTTCAGCAACCATGTCTGTTCTCTGTATCAACAGTGTGTTCTCTTTCGTCCGTTTACTTTGTACTTTAGGTTCCACGTACAAGTGACATCTTACGGCGTTTGTCCTTCTCTGGCTTATTTTCACTCAGCCCAGTACCCAGGCCTACCCATGCTGTTGCAAAAGGTAACATTTCACTCTTCATGTCTGTGTGCTGTCGTTACTCTGTGGACAGGGTTGTTTCCACACCTTGGCTTTTGTAAATGCTGCTGCAGTAAACATAGGGGTGCCTGTGTCTTTTGCAATTAGTGTTTTGGGTTTCTTCGGATAAATTCCCAGAAGTGGAAGTGCTGAGTAATAAGGCAGTTAGTTCTCTTAACTCCATACTGTTTTCCACAGTGGCTGCACCAGTCTGCATTCCCACCAGCAGTGCAGGAGGGTTCCCTTTTCTCCACATCCTCGCCAGCACTTGTTTGTAGATTTATTGATGACAGCCATTCTTATAGGTGTGAGGTGGTATCTTATGGTGGTTTTAATTTGCTTTTCTCTGATGATAAGTGATGTTGAGCATCCTTTTATATGCCTGTTGACCATTTCTATGTCCTCTTTGGAGAAGTGTCTGTTCAGGTCTTTTGCCCATTTTTTAAATTGGGGTGAGTGTGTGTGTGTGTGTGTGTGTGTGTGTGTGTGTGTGTGAGTGAGTGAGGTTGTATGAGCTCTTGTCCAGCCTGTGGTGGCACAGTGGATAATCACCTGGAACACTGAGGTCGCCAGTTTGAAACCCTGGGCTTGCCCAGGCAAGGCACATATGGAAGTTGCTTCCTGCTCCTCCCCTCTTCTAAAATGAATAAAGTCTTTTAAAAAATGTATTTTCTCTCTTTTGTTGATCAGTTGTGCTAGGGGTTTATCAGTTTTATTACTATATAAAAGAACTAACTCTTGGCATTATGGACTATTGATTTTTCTCTTGCTTCCTATTTCATTGATTTCTGCTATTTTATTTATTCCCTTCCATTTTAGGGGGAGCAGGGTAATTTGCAGTCCTTTTTCTAGCTTTGAGAGCTGGGTACTCCGATCGCTGAGTTGTAACCTTCGTTTCTGGTATATGCATTTGGATCTATGAAATTGCCCCTCACCACTGGCATTAGCTGTACTCCATAATATTTTTCTATTGTAATACTTCTTATTAAGGACTATAAAAATACCCAGAATAAATAAATTTGACTCAATGATATATGTCCTCATATGCAGAACTTTCTTTCACTGCACTGTTCTCCCTCACAGTGGCCTTCAAGTTATAGGAGGCCGTGATTTCTGTCATTTCTCCCTTTGTTACGCGCTGCAGAACTTCTGAATGAGTGTCCTGCCTGCAGCCTTCTCGCTGATAAATCAGATTCATTGTCAGCCCACTGTTCAGCGGGAGTGTGTTTTTTCTGTTCCACAAAGAGGACTTTTGTTTGCACAACCGACCATGATGCAGGAGGTTGGCTTCTCCAGCAGACGGCGTCTCGGTGCCAACGGAGTGGCCCGTCTCAGCCACGCTTGTCATTTTCACCAGCAGGGCCTTTGATCCACTCTTGGCAAGGAGGACAGGGAAAGCACCCCACTCCTGCAGACTGGTCATTCCCTCTACTGTCCATGCTGACCACAACCGGATTCCAAGCTGCACTCCGTCACGTTTTGAACGTTGTCTTTTCATTTTTGTCGCAAGTATTTTCTAACGCCCACAGTGCTTTTCTCTCCCCGTAGGGGGTTTGTGCTTCTTTCTGTTGTTGGTCCGAGGACTTGAATTCAGTGACCCCATTCTTTGGACTGTGTCGTGATGACTTGTGGCCGGGCGTGCCTCTCAGTGAGCGTGTGCACCCGACTGCCGACACTCCCCTGCTGCCGCAGCTGCTGAGAAGCCCGTAGGAGTCTGCCCCTCGTGCCTCTGTCTAGAGCTCCGCCTTTTCTTCGTACATTGAAGCTACGTTGTAGCTCCTTACACACTTAGGAATGTTCTACACTCCTGGAAAATGTGTTCTTTTATCATTATGTAGTGTCTCTTTATTTCTGGAAATATTTTTTGTCTTAAACCCACTTTGTCAATCACATCACCACTCTCATTTTCTTGGTTCGTGTACTGGTATAGGGTGTGGTTTTCTGTCTTTGCCATTCTGTGCTCTTATTTGGAAGTATATCTTTCCTACTGATAATACAGGTGAGGCTTTTTTTTTTAAGATTTCTTGATTTTAGAGAGAGAAGGGGGTAAGGAATGGGAAGTATCAATTCATAGTTGCTTCACTTTAGTTGTTCATTGATTGCTTCTCATATGTGCCTTCACTGGACAAGTTCAGGGGTTTAAACCGGCAACCTCAGGGTTCCAAGTCGAAGCTCTGTCCACTGTGCCACCACAGACCAGGCCAGGTGAAGAGAGAGAGACAGGAACATCAATCTGTACCTGTATGTGCCGATTGAGAATCGAACCAGCAACCTCTATGCTTCAGGATGATGCTCTAACCGACTGAGCTATCCCATTGGGGCCAGGTGAGACATTTTTATTTCCATCCAGTGTGACAGTCATTGTCTATCAGTCAATGTTTGGTCCCTTGCCACCCATCTTCTGTTTGTCTACTCTCCTGTATTCCTTTAGTTCTCCTAACTTGTCTTGCTCTGGATTAATAAGAACATGGTTTTATTGGGTTCTAGGACAAGGGTGTACAAGGACTCCACAGAGGAGGTGACGCTGAACTACAGTTGAGGATGCAGCCAAGCAGACATGGTAAGAGGGTATTCTAGGGAAGGAGGACAGTGTGTGCACCTGGCTGGACACCTATGACCCCTCCTCCCGGACCCCCGGGGTGTGGTAGATACTAGGGGTGATTCTCATTCCCAGCTGATCTGGCTCCTGCCCCACTGAGGACGCTGCTGTTCCCTGCACACAAGCCATAGCATGTCTTCTCAGAGCACTCTCTGTACCAAATGTTTATTACAAAAATACATGAATATGAAACAAACGTGCTTGAACTTCTGAATGTGACAAGCGCCACTGCCGTGAGTGCACTTCGGTGCAGACGTGGTTCTGCTGAGGCCGGCGGGTCTCCACAGGCGACACAGGGCCTCAGTGCTCAGCTCTGCAAACCCAGGAGGTGGCCTTCCACACTGGGGACCTTACACGTGGGTCCTGCAGGTAGCCACCTCTTCCCAGCGAGTGGCAGTATCCCAGGTGCAGGCGGTCAGGGCTGTCACCTTGTCCTGTAAGTGTTCCTGCTCTGGCCTTGGCCTGGCAGCTTGGGAACCCCAACTCCTCACCAAAAGCAGAGCTGGGCTTCCAGAGCGCATCGCTGCCTCCATCCCTCTGAAGTTCCGTCTGACTTGGCCTGCTCCGTGGCCCGAGGGGGGCCAACATGGAGGGTCAGAGCAGCCTCAGCCCTGGATGTCAGGGATCTCAGAGCGGCCTGGCCTGGGGCTCACAAGCAGCACTCGGCCACGTGTCTGAAGAGCTCCTCGCCTTGCTCGTCACTGAAACACTGTAGGCAGTGAGGGCACTGGAGGTCTCCCTGGCCACTCTGGGCTGCTCGGGGGCGCCCACCCTCTATAGCCGGGGCCACACACTGGGACCCAGCCCCAGGCCGCTGGCCACCAGGCGCCGAAAGCCCCGAAGCATCAGTCTCTAAGTACTTGGAGGTCTGGCTCCCAGTGTGAATCCAGCAGGAGCTTGGCTCTTGGGGGTCCTGGAAGAAAGGGAAATGTCCACTCACATGGGCTGTGCTGGAAGGTCACCCACGGGTCTTGGTTTCACCCATCCCTGAGTGGGACTCGTACCCCTCACTCTGCTTCCTGCTGTGGCCCAGAGCCCAAAAGTAGACAGCAGGCCACAGTGACACTCTGTGTGGGCTAACAAAGGGCCTGGTGGTAGGAGGAGCAGAGGCCAAGAGGCATATGGAGCCACGAGTCTCGTTTCTGGGTACCTGGTACCTCAGTGGTAACTGCATCAAGTAACCAGGCCCCGCATCTCAGCATGGGAGAGGTGTGGGTGGAAGAAGCTCACAGTAGGACGCATGGGCCCATGACAGCCAGCACAGAGGCGGGACAGCTCTGAGGACGGCCACCCCCGCTGTCACCACCATGCCATACTCCTCCACAGACAGTCCCGCAGTGAGGTTTGTCTCTCACCACCGTGCCAAGCGGACAGCTCTGTCTGGAGCGGGATGTCAGGGTCTCAACTGACGAAAAGTACTTGAACTCCAGGAAAAGAAAAGGAGCCTGGCCTGTGGTGGCACAGTGGATAGAGCATCAATCTAGAATGCTGAAGTCACTGGTTCAAAACCCTGGGCTTGCCTGACCAGGCGGTGGCGCAGTGGATAGAGCGTTGGACTGGGATGTGGAAGGACCCAGGTTCAAGACCTCAAGCTCGCCAGCTTGAGTGCAGGTCCATCTGGCTTGAGCTAAAGCTTGCCAGCTTGGACCCAAGGTCGCTGGCTCCAGCAAGGGGTGGCTCGGTCTGCTGAAGGCCCGCGGTCAAGGCACATGTGAGAAAGCAATCAATGAACAACTAATGATTGATGCTTCTCACCTCTCTCCGTTCCTGTCTGTCCCTGTCTATCCCTCTCTCTGACTCTCTCTCTCTCTCTGTCCCTGTAAAAACAAACCCTGGGCTTGCCAGGTCAAGGCACATTTGACAAGCAGTCAATAAATAGCTAAAGTGAGGCAGCTATGAGTTTATATTTCTCACTCCCCACCCCTCTCCTCTGTAAAATCAATAAAGTCTTTAAAAAAGGAAAGGAAAGCCCCGAGCACGCTCACAGGTGGAGCCCCACACCTACCTGGTGCCTGCGGGACACCTGGCGTTGCAGGGCCACCACCTTGTCCTCAAGCTCCTGAATCCTGCTCTGAGCCCGCTCCCGGTCCGCCCTTTCCGAGGTAAAGTCATCTTTGTAGGCGAGAATCTGAACAGAGCAGACACTTGGCCATCACACGGGGTCAGCTGTGGTCGGTCAGGCCCCGCCCTGTCCCGCCCGCCTCCAGCCACCGGGCCAGCTTCCGCCCCGCGCACCTGCTGCTCCAGCATCTGCGCGCGCTCCCGCGCCGCCGCCAGCTTCCGCGCCGCCCCCGCGCACTCGCAGATCCTCTCCTCCAGCTGCCCGTTGAGCCGGGAGATCTCCTTCCTCATCAGCTCCGCCTCGGACTCGGGGGGCCGCCGCCCGCGCAGCTGCGCCCGCAGCTCCCGCACGTACTCGTCCCTGCTGGCGTCATAGCGCTGCCACTTGGCATTGAGATCTTCCACCTGGGGACAGTGCGGTGCGGTAAAGCAGCTGACTCGGCTGCTGCCCCGCCCCAGCGCTGGGAAGCCACTGACAGGGCGTCCCCACATGTGGGAGTCACCTCGCCGTGCTCTGCATCTTAAGCAGCATCTTAAACACAAGTGCACTTGGTGCCGTTTTCCTGCCTTATAGGTTGTCTGGACAGTAGTCATGTGAACTAAGTCGGGGAGTGGGAACGACAGGGCGTTTTCTGTTCACACTTCTAGGAAAAAAGGCCGTGCCAGCCAAAGCAGCCCCGAGGGCGCCCCGCTCCGGCGTGCAGCTCGTGAAGGAGTTCTCAGTGATCCCTTGGATACTCACATGAGTCACCTTCTCTCTTAACAGTCGGTTTTCTTCCTGTAACTTCTCAACAGCAGCCTGGACAGAGGCGTCCCTGCCTGTGGGTTCTGGCTGGGAAACAGAGAGAGGATACCAGGTCACCAAAGATGGCAGTCACCTGCAGCAAGAAGGGAGGAAGCCGGACCCAGAGACTGTGGCTGCCAGGGGCCACAGCAGGCACTCCTTCAACAAACAGAGAAGCAAAGATTGACAGGAAAGGACCCCCCACCGGGCCAGGCCACATACGCCTTCCTAGCGTCACAGGAGTCAGGAGGGCAGGAAGCTTAGTCTCACTGTCCACCCAGAACACTGGCTGGGGTCCCAAGGGCAGGCCTGGCCGCGAACTGGCTCCCTCCCTCCAAGCATTGTCCCTCCTTAGACAATGAGGGTCCATCTCATCCCTCCCCTGCCCCCCACCCATGCAGGGTCAGGGGAGTCACACCCGGAAGCCACATGAAAACAGCCCTCCCACTGGTGGGCAGATCTAGCTGAAAAGGCTCAGGGAAGATGCATCTCGCTCCTCCAGCGTCAGTGTGTCTCACAGCACAGCAGGCTGGGCACTAGTGACGCTATTTGGGAGAATTCCCCTTGAATGACGGGAAGTGTGTGTCCTAACCCACCCAGCCATGGGGAAGCCCCAGGTGACTCAGCCCAACCCAGGCCGGGAAGTAACTGCAAAGCCCTGCCAGGTTCCTGCCCTGGGCCCCACGCCACCCCAGAGTGACCACCCTGTGTGGCTGCTTTCAGATCTCCAAGGGGAAATCACAGTGACTCAGAATCAGATGAGAACACGCCCCCTCCCAGGAGGCACTTTTCTTCTGACCCATGCCTGTCTTTCTGAGGCTCCCTTTTTTGTGGAATCCACCAAACTAAGATGGGCAGTTCTCAGACAGAGGGTCTCCCAGCAAAGTTGCTGCTCAGGAGGAGCTGTTCATCCACCTCAGAGCACTGCAGACTAGGTTTCTTCATGAAGCTGGTGCAGCCTCAGAACACTGCTGGGAAAAGATCGCGCAAGAGACCCTGTGCAGGGCACGGGGTGAGGTGCAGCCAGCCAGGCCCACGGCACAGCCTGGGCCAGGTGGACACAGGCCTGTCCCTGTCCACCCGACATGGACGGGCACAACCTGCCCGCAGGCCCAGGCTGGGGCCAGAAGATGGCAGGGACATTGGTTTCTCTCCACCAGGCCCCACACAGAGTCTCAGCCCAGATCTGCCTGGTGGAGAGGCCCACCTGCCACCCAGCCCCACCCTGCACCTGCACTGTGCCCGCCTGGGGCTCCACAGCCTCACTTCCTGAGGAAGGTGCTGGAGCCCGAGGATAACCAGGTCTCCGATCATGGCAGGCTGCACTCTGGCGTGGAAGTGCCCAAAGGCCAGCTTCAGAGTTGGCAGCCTGGCTCCGCAGGAGGCCGCGGTTGCTCTGCGCAGATGCAAGGGGCCCACAGACTGCCACACCCAGTCATTGTCATGTGTGGCATCAGCAGGCGCTGCCCCACAACTCCCTCTGGGCACCCGGCCTCGGAGGCAGCGTCCCCTGCCCCACCGACAGCCGAATTGCCGCCTACCTCAGGTCTCTGCTCCCCCACAGCCCCCTGCTGAGCGTCCAAACACTTGGCCAGATGCTGGCACATGTGGGCAGTGGCGGCCAGAGTCCTCCGCAGCTGCTGAGTCTCGTCGGCCAAGGAGCGGCACAGAATGTCACTGGCAGCCCGGGCACGCTCCTTCTCCACCACCTGCCGCTGCAGCAGGGCGACCTCCTGCTCGTGCTCACGCTCGCGCTCGGGCCCTGGCTGGCTTGCGAGCCGCTGCAGCTCCCTCTCCTTCTCTTCCAGCCGCTCAGACAGCCTCTCGACCTCCTGGTGGGAGACGTGAGAGCAGCATTTACGTAAGGGGTGCCCACACTTTTTCAGCTTGCGAGCTACTTATAAGATGACCAAGTCAAAATGATCTACCTACAATAAAAATGCAAAGCATAAACTTATTTCTTCTATATTATCATTATTTAAGTTACTATTATTACTACTTAATATTGTGTATTCTTCTTTCACCTTTCTCCTTCTCAGCTCTCTTTTCCGAGGAAAGTCAATGTCATAGTTTTTATGAACAGTCCGAAAAAGCCGCTCCACATTTCCCTTCTTTGGAATAGCAATGGCACACAGACAGATGAGGCAAACGCACTTAGAATACGACAGAGTGAAAAAAATGCCCTCCCATTCTGTATGAAAGTGGTAGGTTTTAGGCTTCTTACTCGGACCAGCTACGGCACTCATTTTTATACCCTTTGTTGTATTTAGTTTAAATAAATTGAGGGCTAACTACGCAGCAATGGAACTGAACAAGTTAGTGCGGTTTAACGCGCATGTGAAGGGTTTCAAAAGTTCAGACGTCAGATTGGCTACCCTGTATGCCAATCAAAAGACAAATGTCTTCTTAATGTCATGCGATCTACCCACACTTCCTTCGCGATCGACCAGTAGATCGTGATCGACGTGCTGAGCACCCCTGATTTACGTGCTGAAAAGCAGCATCGCGGACAAACGTCAGGAGGAAACACCAGACACACTCCCTCAGAGGTCAGCTTCGGAACTAACAGTTCACTGTGGAGTTGTCAGCCTATAATGTCATATCTGAAACCTCATCTAAAATTCTGTTTTCATGAGCAGGTTCATAATTTTAGTATTTCCATCATCGGATGACTAAGTGTGGCCACTCCCAGCATGTCTCAATAGGAAGGGCAGACACTCCAGTGTGGTGGGCAGCCCCCAAAAGGTACGTCGGTGACCCAGCTTTGGTACTTGGGAATGTGACTTGATTTAGAAAGAGGGTCTTTACAGAAGTGATTAGTTAAGATGAAGTCATACTGGACTAGTATGGCCCCTAATCAAAGGACTAGTGTCCTTCTACGAGGAGAGAAATTTGGGCACAGAAAAGGCCCCGTGACGACGGAGGCAGAGGCTGGAGTGGCATCTATGGGACAGAACGCCAGATGGGCACCGCCCCCAGAGGCTGAAGGGGCCCCACCCCATACCACCCAAGGTGAAGAGTCACCCTCCTGCTGTTTTGAGCACCCAGTTAAAGCTCCTTTGTTAAAGCAAACCCAGGAAACCCAATCACTTCATTTGAGGAAAAGCCCTTAAAATTGCAATTTGCTTTGTACCCTGGCTGGTCATTGTGTGCTCTCCCGTTTTCAGAGAAATCTCCAACATAAGCAGTGCCTGAGGGAGGTCTGGCAGGGCGAGCTGTCCAGGATGAAAAGCAGCTCAGGAGAAGGTGTGACTGTGGAGCCGGGGACACCAAGAACCTAGAACCGCGTCGCCACAGCGCAGTGGGACCAGGCCCGGGGCCATACAGCGGGCCCTGAGCCGCTACTCTCATAACTGCTGGACAACGAGAACGCGCAGCTGCAGAACCTCAAACATACCGACGGGAAGTAAAATGGACACTCCAAGTCCTCCTTCCCGCCAGCCTCTCCGTGCCCAGCTTCACTCCCCAGAGGTGCTCCCGTTCCCTCCTGGGGCACGTATCTTTCCAGAACGGTCGTAAGCATCTAGAACACAAGTGCTTTTACCCAGATGGGTCCTGCAGCAGCCCTTCCCCTGGCTCTCCCGCTCCTTGGGAACGTGCCTCAGTCCACACTTAGACACTCCCCTCAACAACGGCGGGAGCCCCCCGCCCCCGTCTCGTCACAGCCCGGCCCATGTGCTGCTGTGTCACTGATGCTCTCAGGCTAGATCTGCGTCCCCCCTGGGCAGAGAAAAAAGACATGCAGAAGAGTCTGCCCTGAGGTCATTTGCATTAAATTTTAAAGTTATTCAAATCAAAAGCTGCGATTCCAGCAGCATAATAGAAACGTCTCTGTCCTCGTTCCTATCTGACACTGAAAGTTATTCAGTGTAAGTCCACGTCTATCTATAAAACAGTATTAACATATACGCAGATACATACAATATGAATACAAGTGGAAATTATGTAAATAACAGCACATTGAAGGCCAGTCTCCCGTGGAATCACAGAAGGACAAACTTCTAAGTCCCTGCGTACCCACAGTGAGAGCGGGCAGCAAAGGCTTTCTCAGCCTTCACTCCACCAACTCCACACCCCCCAAGAGGCAGCTTCTGTTATCTCTCCCATTCTATGGATGGGCAGACTGAGGCTCGTGGGATTAGGGCAGCTGCCCGCATGACCAGGTAAGGGGCAGCAGTACTGGCCACCCAGCCTCAATACCTCCATTGACCACAGCTCCCTCACGTCCTCTGGGACTGGAGGACTTGGGCAAGACCTAATTTCTTTTCTGCATTTTAAAGCTTTTATTCATTTTAGAGACAAGAGAAAGAGAGAGAAAGGAGAGGAGCAGGAAGCATCAACTCCCCTAGGTGCCTTGACCAGGCCCTCAGCGTTCTACTTGATCCACCACACCACCACCCGCGAGGCAAGACCTGATGTCTTAGCATCCTTCCTCGCTGTGAATGGAAATGGGGAGAGAAACAAACACACCTAGACAGGTGGCAGCACATTCTGGCCCGGGGTGGGGTTACAGTTTACAGAGCTTCCCAAGGGCATGCTCTCTCGTCTCCACACCCTGAGCCTGGGCACTGGGCCCAGCCCCATGTGGATGTAAGTGTCTGGGAGTAAGACTGGACGATACAAAGAACAGGATCTGGGTCCTGAACTCAACCTGTTCACGACACCAGACACACAACCACAGACACACAGCAGACTGGGGTGAGGCTGGTTGACTCTGAAAGACTAGCCAGCCTTATTCTTTTTGTCTTAAAAAAGTTAACTCCCGCCTGACCTGTGGTGGTGCAGTGGATAAAGCGTTGACCTGGGAACACTGAGGTCGCCAGTTCAAAACCCCGCACTGGTCTGGTCAAGGCACATATGGGAGTTGATGCTTCCAGCTCCTTCCCCCTTTCTCTCTTTCTCTCTCTCTCTCACTCTGTGTCTCCTCTCTAAAATGAATAAATAAAAGGAAATTAAAAAAAAAAAGTTAACTCCCTGGCCAGGTAACTCCGCTGGTTAGAGCACCATCCCCATTTGCCAAGGTTGCAGGTTTGATCCATAGTCGGACACACAAGTCAACCAGTGGGTGCATGGATGAGTGGAAAAACAAATCGACAGTTCTCTCACTCTGTCTTAAAATAATAAAAATGAAAATAAAGCTTTTCCTTTAAATTCAGGGACAAGACCAAGATGCCCACTCCTACCACATGTATTCAAAATACTTCTGGAAGTCCCATTCAGAGCAGTCAGGCAGCAGAAAGAAAAAGATCCAAATAGGGAAGGAAGAAGTAAATGTCACTTTTTGCAGATGACATGATTCTGGATATAAAAAACCCTAAAGAGTCCCCCCAAAACTGTTAGAGGTAATAAATACAGTAAAGCCTGACCAGGTGGTGGCGCAGTGGATAGAGCATCAGACTGGGATGCGGAAGACCCAAGTTCGAGACCCCGAGGTTGCCAGCTTGACCGCGGGCCCATCTGGCTTGAGCAAAAGCTCTCCAGCTTGGACCCAAGGTTGCTGGCTCCAGCAAGGGGTGGCTCGGTCTGCTGAAGTCCCGAGGTCAAGGCACATGTGAGAAAGCAATCAGTGAACAACTATGGTGTCGCAACGGCAACAAAAAACTAATGATTGATGCTTCTCACCTCTCTCTGTTCCTGTCTGTCTCCCCCTATCTGTCCCTTTCTCTGACTCTCTCTCTCTGTCCCTGTAAAGAAGTAAATAAATAAATAAATAAATAAACACAGTAAAGTTGCAGGATACAAAAATCAATGTAAAAAAAATCCACTACTTTCCTATATACAAACAATGAAACCTCAGAAAAAGAAATGAAAAAAAAAGAAAACAATTCCTTTTGCAACTGCAACCAAAAACATAAATACACAGGAATAAACTTAACAAAGGATGTGAGGACCTCTATACTGTAAACTACAAAACATTATTGAAAGAGATTGAAAAAGACACAATGAAATAGAAAGATATTCTGTGTTCATGGATCAGAAGAATCAACATAGTTAAAATGGCATATTACCCAAGGCAATATACAATTTAACGCAATCCTCATCAAAACAACGTCATTTTTTAAAGAAATCGAGCAATAAAGTTATCAGATTTGTATGAAATCACAATAGACCTCGAATAGCCAAAGCAATCCTTAGAAAAAAGAACAAAGCTGGAGCTATCACACTATATACTGCAGAGCTACAATAAATTATACAACAGAGCTACAAAAAATCAAAACAGCATTGCACTGAGCAGTAATCTAAACAGATACAGACCAGTGGAACAGAATCAAGAGCCCAGAAATGAAACCACATATATATATGAACAAATGCTTTTTGACAAAGAAGGCGAAAACACACACTGGAGAAAAAGAAGCCTCTTCAGTAGCTGCTGCTGGGAAAACTGGAAAGCCACCTGCAAAAGAATGAAACTAGATTATAGTTTGTCCCCCTGCACAAAAATTAATGCAAAATAAATCAAAGACCTACTAAATATAAGATCTGAAACAAATTACATAGAAGAAAACATAGGTACTAAACTCATGGACCTTGGCCATAGAGAACGATTTATGAATTTGACCCCAAAGGCAAGGAAAGTAAAGGCAGAGATGAATTAGTGGGACTGTATCAAACTAGAAGCCTTCCGCACAGCAAAAGAAACCAACAACAAAACAAAAAGCCAGCCAGCCAAACAGGAGCTGATATTTACAAACAACAGCTCTGACAAGGGATTAACATCCCAAACATATAAAAAACTTGAACAACTCAACACCAAGCAATCCAGTGGAAAAATGGGCAGCCTGACCAGCGGTGTTGCAGTGGATAGAGCATCGACCTGGTATGTTGAGGTTCCAGGTTCAAAACCCCAAGGTCGTCAGCTTGAGTGCAGGCTCACCAGCTTGACCACAGAATCATCAACATAACATGACCCCACGGTTGCTGGCTTGAGCCCAAAGGTCGCTGGCTTGAGCAAGGGGTCACTGGCTCAAGTTCAGCACCAACCGCTGTCACAGCACATATGAGAAGCCATCAGGAACAATTAAAGTGACATACACACACACACACACACACACAATAATGGAGAAAAGACCTGAGCAGATACCGCTCCCAAAAGACATACATACAAATGGCCAACAGATATATGAAAAGATACTTATCTTTACTAGCTATTAGGGAAATGCAAATCAAAACCACAATGAAATACCACTTCTCACCTACTGGATTGGCTGTTATCAACCAGACAGGTAAGAACAAGTGTTGGAGAGGCTGTGGAGAAAAAAGAAACCTCACTCACTGCTGGTGGGAATGTAAACTGATACAGTCATTGTGGAAAACAGGATGCAGGTTTCTCAAAAAATTAAGACTAGAGCTATCATATGACCCAGCAATCCCTCTTCTGGATATCTACCTGAACTTCAGAAACATTCACAAAGATGTGCACCCCTATGTCACTGCAGCATTATTCATGGTGGCACAGACATGGAGACAACCACAGTGTCACTTGATACAAGACTAGATAAAGGAGATGTGGTACATATGTACAGTGGAATACTACTCGGCCCTAAGAAATGATGAAATACTGCGGAGGGCTTGCTGGGTGACATGTACCCTTACTTGTGGCTGGCTTTGTCCCTTCTGGGGACCTGCCAGAGTTAGAGAGAAAAGGGCAAAACCACTGGGAAGCAGAACATTGCACAGCTGGGCAACCCTCTCCCAA
Source organism: Rhynchonycteris naso (assembly GCA_037038555.1). Taxonomy (NCBI): domain Eukaryota; kingdom Metazoa; phylum Chordata; class Mammalia; order Chiroptera; family Emballonuridae; genus Rhynchonycteris; species Rhynchonycteris naso. The sequence goes on along the minus strand of CM072996.1, from coordinate 315,934,960 downwards.
TGGCTGACCGATGTGTTGACCCCCAATACTGTGAGGGCCCCAGGACTGGCTCTGAAGCTAGCCCCTCTGATTAAATGCCCCAGTCCAATTAGTGGCAGCTCTTAGACTTCAGAAGCACAGAGACCAATGTCATCAGAAAGCATGGCCTGGCCCAGAACCCCAGCTCACCCGTGCGGACATGAAACACAGAAGCGAGCAGGCTGATGTCCCCGGGAGAACCTGTCACTTGGTCCCACAGCTCCAGACTCAGGATGCAAATGTGTAAATAATTAAATGGATAGTTCTGTAGATCAGCCTTAAAAATAAGAGGCACAGCATCCTGGCCTTCACCGCATCATAGTCTACTCGAGCTGCCCTAACAGTCCACCAAGACTAGCAGCTACCCCCGCCCTCCCACAGCCAGCAGCCCTGCACGTTTCCGGAGTTGCTTGCTCACGGCTTGCAGAAGTCCCCGGGTGGGCAAAAGAAGACCCCATCCTCCACACATCAGGAACGGATCAGTGGCTGCTGCTTCCAGTGACAGAGGAGAGGCAGGCAGCCATTGTCACTGCATCTCCTCCTGTTCTTGCAGGGCCCTCCCTTTCCAGGTGGAGTGACTTCCAGGGGGGTTAAAGAGCTGGCACCCCCTTATTCCCCTACTATTTTTCTCCTTCCCCTTTTGAGAGCCAGACAGTTAAGACTAGGACATTCCAAAGCAACTGCTTATATAGGAAAACGTGGCCACACATGTCCAGGGAAAGTCGCAGCTCAGAGAACTGAGAAAACTGCAAGTTACGTCTCAGGTTGACTCTCAGCACAGAGACAACCTACAACCATCAAAGAAAAAGAAAAACAAAAATATTGAAAAAAGCAATCCTGGGAAGGAGGAGAATCTGATTTCCACAGATACTAAATGATTAGATCTGAATGTGCACCTGAACAGAAAATCACAAAGCAGGCAAAGATACAGAACAATATGGCCCTTTTCAAAGGAAAAAAATAAATATATCAACAGAAGCTGTCCTGGAAAAACACCTGACAGCAAATGTTTTATACAAAGGCTTCATGACAACCATTGTAAAGATACCTAAAGAAGCCTGACCAGGCGGTGGCGCAGTGGATAGAGCGTCAGACTGGGATGCAGAAGACCCTGGTTTGAGACCCGAGCTCACCAACTTGAGCGCAAGCCCATCTGGCTTGAGCAAAAAGCTCGTCAGCTTGGACCCAAGGTCGCTGGCTCCAGCAAGGGGTTGCTCGGTCTGCTGAAGGCCCGCGGTCAAGGCACATGTGAGAAAGCAATCAATGAACAACTAAGGTGTTGCAATGACAACGAAAAACGAATGATTGATGGTTCTCACCTCTCTCCGTTCCTGTCTGTCTGTCCCTATCTATCCCTCTCTCTGTCTCTCTCTGTCCCTGTAAAAAAAAAAAAAAAAGATACCTAAAGAACTAAAAGATAATACAGAGAAAGTTAAGAAAACAATGTACAAACACAATGGAAATGTAAATACGTACAAAACCTAAAAAGAAATCAAAAAATTCTGGAGCTGAAAAGTACAGTAACTGAAATGAAAATTTCACCAGAGAAACTTGAAGGCAGATTTGAACAGGCAGAAGAATGCAGCAAACTTGAAGATGGGGCGATGGAAATGATCAAGGCTGAGGGACAGAAAGGAAAAAGATTGGAAAAACCAACTAGACCTGTGGGATACCATCAAGTGGACCAACACACACTGTGGGAATCCCAGCAGGAAAAGAGAGGGACAGAAAGCAAGTTTGAAAAATTAATGGTTGAAAGCTCCCCAACTTTGATGAAAACCATGAATACAACTATTCAAGAAACTGAACAGCCTGACCAGGGGGTGGCGCTGTGGATACAGCGTTGGACTGGGATGCGGAAGACCCAGGTTCGAGACCCCGAGCTCGCCAGCTTGAGCGCGGGCCCATCTGGCTTGAGCAAAAGCTCGCCAACTTGGACCCAAGGTCACTGGCTCCAGCAAGGGGTTGCTCTGTCTGCTGAAGGCCCGTGGTCAAGGCACATGTGAGAAAGCAATCAATGAACAACTATGGTGTCGCAACGGCAACAAAAAACTAATGATTGATGCTTCTCATCTCTCTCCATTCCTGTCTGTCTGTCCCTGTCTACCCCTCTCTCTGACTCTCTCTCTCTGACCCTGTAAAAAAAAAAGAAAAGAAAAGATTAACTGAACAAACTCAAAGACGGATTCCAAACAAGGTACACCAAGACACATTATAACCTAACTGTTAAGAGCCAAAGATTAAGAATCAGGAAAGCAGCAAGAGAGAAGTGACTTGTCACACAGGGATGCTCAGTAAGATTATCAGCAGATGTCTCATCAGACACTTTGGCAGAAGGCCATGGGCTTGTATATGCAAAGTACTAAAAGAAAACACTGTCAACCAAGAACCCTATATCTGGTAAAACTGTTCTTCAGAAGTGAGGGAGAAGCTAAAACATTCCCAGATAAACAAAAGCTGAGGGACTTCATCACCACTCTATCTGCCCTGCAAGAAATGCTCAAGGGCGTCCTACAGGGTGAAATGAAAGGACCCTGGCCAGCTACCTTTGTTGGTTAGAGTGTGACCCTGATATGCCACGGTTGTGGGTTCAGTCCCTGGTCAGGGCACATACAAGAATCAACCACATACATGAATAAGTGGAAAACAAATTGATGTTTCTCTCTCTTTCTCTTTTCTCTCTAAAAATCAATTAAAAATTTTTTTTAAAAAAAGCACAATAGCCTGACCCGGCGGTGGCGCAGTGGATGGAGCATCAGACTGGGATGTGAAGGACCCAGGTTCAAGACCCCGAGGTTGCCAGCTTGAGTGCGGGCTCATCTGGCTTGAGCAAAAAGCTCACCAGCTTGGACCCAAGGTCGCCGGCTCCAGCAAGGGGTAGCTCGGTCTGCTGAAGACCCACGGTCAAGGCACATCTGAGAAAGCAATCAATGAACAACTAAGGTGTCGCAACAGCAACGAAAAACTAATGATTGATGCTTCTCACCTCTCTCCGTTCCTGTCTGTCTGTCCCTATCTATCCCTCTCTCTGACTCTCTCTCTCTGTCCCTGTTAAAAAAAAAAAAAAAAAAAAAGGCACAATAAACCAACTAGACCTAATAGACATATAAAAAACGCTCTGCCCACCCTGGCCAGGTGGTTCAAGTGGTTAGAGTATCATCCTGACATGCTGAGATTGCAGGTTTGATCCCTGCACAGGGCACATACAAGAATCAACCAATGAGTCTGACCAGGTGGTGGCACAGTGGATAGAGCGTCGGACTGGGATGCGGAAGACCCAGGTTCGAGACCCCGAGCTCGCCAGCTTGAGCGTGGGCCCATCTGGCTTGAGCTAAAGCTCGTCAGCTTGGACCCAAGGTCGCTGGCTCCAACAAGGGGTTGCTCGGTCTGCTGAAGGCCTGCGGTCAAGGCACATGTGAGAAAGCAATCAATGAACAACTAAGGTGTCACAACGGCAACGAAAAACTAATGATTGATGCTTCTCATCTCTCTCCCTTCCTGTCTGTCTGTCCCTGTCTCTTCAATTATACTGGATTCGCACTTCTACTGAGCCTGACACAGCTCTGTACTCTACACATCCTTGTGAAATGAACACACTATACTCGGTATTGGGAGGGATGAAAAACACAATGCATGGTGTTTGTACACATTCTACTTCCATAAAAAGGATTTCCAATAAATGAGGCTCAATAAACAAACGCCTGAGTGGCCATGGTGCATGACATCCACGTCATCTGAGCACCAGCTATGTGCATGAGATTAAGCTATGCACTTAGATACATTGAACCCTGTTCACAGCATAAAACTATATGCTAGACGTGGTGGTGGTGGCTTTTTAATTCTTCCACTGATTTGAGAGAGACAAAGAGAAGCAACAACTCTTAGTTCCACTTAGTTGTTTTTCCACTGAGTTGTACACTCATTGGTTGCTTCTCGTATGTGCCCTGACCAGGGACTGAACCCACGACCTCAGCATGCCCAGAGAGTGCTTTATCCACTGAGCCACCTGGCCAGGGCCTACATGTGATCTACAAACTATTTTCTAGAGGCGATAGATTATTTCTACAATGTCTCTTCTCAATGAGCATATGAGCTTCATAAAGACAAATCTGCCTTTCTTTTTCTTTCTTTCTTTTTTCTTTTGAGAAAGGAAGAGAGAGAAAGAAAGAAGCAGCTCCCTGACCAGGGAGTCGAACCGGCAACCTCCACACTACAGGATGAGGCTCCAACCAACGAAGCCATCCGGCCTGGGCTTAACTTTTATTGATTTTTTTTAAATTTATTCATTTTAGAGAGGAGACAGAGTGAGAGAGAGAGAGAGAGAGAGAAAGAGAGAAAGGGGGGAGGAGCTGGAAGCATCAACTCCCTTATGTGCCTTGACCAGACAAGTGCAGGGTTTTGAACTGGCGACCTCAGTGTTCCCAGGTCGACGCTTTATCCACTGCGCCACCACACAGGTCAGGCAACTTTTATTGATATTTAAAGAGACAGTGAGAGGAAGAGAGAGAAGAGAGGGGGAAGGGAAGCATTACTCTGTTGTTCCACTCAGTCTTGCATTTTTGAGTTGCTTCCCATGTGTGCCCTGACCCAGGATCGAACTGCCAACTTCATTGTTTAAGGATGACGCTTTTAACCAACTGAGCTAACCAGCCAGTCTGCTTTTCTTGATCTTGTCTGCATTTCCCGTGCTTATCAAAACCCCTGTCAGGGCATGAATCTAAGTGAAATAGGCTGGACAGAGTAAGACACTTAACAGATTTCACTCACATGTGGGATCTAAAAGGACAAAATAAATGGCCAAACAAACGGGAACAAACTCATAGGAAGAGACCAGAGGGGTGGTTGCCTGAGAGGAGGGGGTGGGAGGATGGATGGAAAAAGGTGAGGGGGTTACAGTAGATTAGTAGACAGGTGACAGATTACTAGACGTGGTGCGTGATCATACTGTAACATATGATAATGTCATAACCTAATTGCACACCTGAAATAAACAATATTGTATACCAACTATGCTTAAATATCTTTTAATCTATTGATTTGAGAGAGGGAGAGAGAGGAACGGGGTGAGAGAGAGAGAGAGAGAGAGAGAGACAGAAATATCGATGTGCCCTGACTGGGGATCGAACAGGCAACCCTGGCATATCCAGATGATGCTCCAACCAGCGGGGCACCCGGCCAGGCCAATCATTATTTTTATAAAAGACCGGCCCCAGACACACACACCCTCTGAACCAACACAGGCCCACGCCCCTTGTACCCACGCCGGGCCTCGCCCCCCGCCCCACGCGCCGCCCTGGGAACCACGCGCGCCCGCAGCCCGGGCCGGAGGAGGCGCACCTGACGCAGCGCGGCTTCCACGGCGCCGCCCTCGCGCAGCCGGAGCTGCTCCCGGAAGCGCGCCACCTGTTCCAGCAGCGCGTCCACGAGCGACGGTGCCGTGTCCCCTTCGAGCGCGGCCAGGCGGGCGCGCAGGCGCTCTACAAGGGCATCCCGAGCGGCCAGCTGGTCCTGCAGGCGCCTCAGCTGCTGCCCGGCTTCGTGGTACAGGCCGCAGAGAGCCACGGCCGCGCGCGGGAACCCCTCCCGCCCGCCGGACCCCGCGTCCTCGGACATGTCTGCGGACCCGGACGGGAAGGCGCACGGCCGCCGGCCACTTCCGCGCCGGGTCTGGGCGGGCCGCCCACCTCCCCGGAACTTTGGCCTGTGTGCCCGCCCACTACCGATTGTCGGTCACGGCCCCCTCAGGGCTCGGCCCCGCCCACTACCTGCTTAGGCCACGCCCCGTCGAGCGGCAGGGCTCGCTCACTGCCAATTGCAGGCCACTTCCCCGTCGAGGGCCCGGCTCCGCCCACTGCTGGTTGTAGGCCCCGCCCCCGTTGAGCGCCAGGGCCCGCCCCCTCTGCTGTCTCGCGGGGGCTCTTGTGTCTTCTCCCAGCCGCCCTACCACTCACGTCTGGGGAGTTTTCGGACTGTCGGCCCGGATGTTGGGCTGCCTGTGATGTAGCTACTGATGGAAGAGAGAAAGGGGTCAAAGGCGACCCCGAGTGTTGGAGCTGAGTGTGGGTCCGAGCCCCCCATCCGCACGCTGGTTTACCACCAGGAGCAACGAGGAAAGCTGCGATCAAGAGCGGAGCGCGCCTGGCCAGGCAGTGGCGCAGTGGATAGAGTGTCGGACTGGGATGTGGAGGACACAGGTTCGAGACCCCGAGGTCGCCAGCTTGAGCGCGGGCCCATCTGGCTTGAGCAGAAGCTCGCCAGCTTGGACCCAAGGTCGCTGGCTCCAGCAAGGGGTGGCTTGGTCTGCTGAAGGCCCGCAGTCAAGGCACATGTGAGAAAGCAATCAATGAACAACTATGGTGTCGCAATGGCAACGAGAAACTAATGATTGATGCTTCTCATCTCTCTCCATTCCTGTCTGTCTGTCCCTATCTGTCCCTCTCTCTGTCCCTGTAAAAACAATAAATAATAATAAAAACATTTTTTTAAAAAAAGCGCGGAGCCCTGCCAGCGCCCTGCCCACCCAAGGCGCACGCCCGGGGCTCGGGTGGCAAGTGTTATTCCTGGAGCAGAAGGCCGCGGGGCGCCCGCCCTAGCCCACCCTCGCCTGGCAACATCCCCTTCCTTCTCCCAACTTCCCTTCACCACCCCCGAGTCATGCGGAGTTTCCTTTGTCCGAGTTTTCTTCTTCCGAGTCTGCGTTTCCACGACGCTGACGATGCCCAAGCTCACGTGTGGTCTTTCCAAGGTTTCCTCCCGCAGAATCGCTGCGGGCTGCTGCCCCTGCGCGGGTGCCCCTCTGCCTCCCTGTCCCCTGAGAGCAGCGTTGCGCTTTTGCCCCTTAATGTGTTCATAGCCAAGCTGGGGCTGAGCCTTGGAGTCTCCGACGAGTGTATCAGCAGCGCCAGCTCGCACGTACCCCTCTGCAGAGGGGAGGTCAGAGCCAGTGCCCTTCCCACCTGGCAGGGATGTATATGGTGGGAACTCCAGTACGGGGTGCACACTGCCTGCCCCGTCGTTATAAATGACATATTCAGGGGTTGGGGGTGAGGCAGTGGTGGAGAAAACAGGAGCGCTGGCCCCCAGAGCTGTTAGAGCTGGGGTGTCTTCTAATGGCTGTTGCTTTCTGTGTGGACCCTGGGGCAGGTCACTGAAAATTAGTAAGGAAACCTCACCAGAGAAACAGAGTCGGGAGGCCAGAAGGGGGAGCTCTCACACAGTCACATTCGATGTGAATTAGGGTAAGAATTGTCAATTAGACCCCAGCTGAGAAATCCTCATCCTGTTATAGGCCCCAACAGGAGAATATGTACAGCTGGTCTGTTAATAACGACTTTTCCTTCATTATAACGTTGATGAGAGAGAAAAAAAAGAAGTCGTGGTCCCCATCTGGGACCACTGTCTGTGGAATTTACCCAGCCTCCGTGTGTGTGTGTGTGTGTGTGTGTGTGTGTGTGTGTGTGAGTTTGTTTCCCCCCAACGATGTGCACAGCGAGGTGATTGGGGTGCCATCTTGTCCCACTCTGAGTGTAGTGTAGGCCTAGATATGAGTGGTCCTGCTGTGGAAGGGCGTCCTGCCTTGTGCCCTGAGCTGCTGGCTGGTCCCACCACCCGTGACCCTGAACTGGAATGCGCAGGTTGGAAAATAATGATCTTACTTGTTTTCATTCATCTTTTGGGTCTTTATTTAGAAGTTTGCTGTTTTTCTGACCAGAAATATGCTGTATAAAATTAACTCTTCTTTCTACCAATTAGCCTAGGGTAGACTTGGTTTCGTTATGTTGTTTTGCTTCAAGTCCCAGGTTTCAAAGACCTTTTGTCAGTTGTAAAACAAAATCAATGAGGTATTCTGTCACACACACACAAAAAATTTACTTGGGAAAAAGGAGGGATTTTGATCTGGAGGCGTGCAGACTTGGCGAAGCACACGCACACACTGGAGGAGCAAAGGGGGTAGATGCTTAACAGGTGGTAGAGCCCACTGTTCAGCTCTTGTAAACAGTTTTTTCTTTTGGGTTCTGTTTTTATGGTTTGTTGGTTTTTTTAATTTTATTCACTTTAAAGAGGGGTGAAGTTGATGCTTCCAGCTCCTCCCCCCTTTCTCTCTTTCTCTCTCTCTCTCACTCTGTGTCTCCTCTCTCTCACTCTGTGTCTCCTCTCTAAAATGAATAAAATAAAAATAAAATAAATTTAAAGAGGGGTGAGAGAGAGAGGAAGGGGGAGGAGGAGCAGGAAGCATCAACTCCCATACATGCCTTGACCAGGCAAGCTCGGGGTTTTGAACCAGCGACCTCAGCGTTCCAGGTCAACGCTTTAGCCACTGCGCCAGCACACATCAGGTGTCTTTTTGTCTCTAGAGATGATGACATTCCGTGGGGGAGCTTCTCCCACTTGCTCTAGCTCCTACCATGGACTCTTGATTTCCGTCCAGGTTAAGGTCTCTGTCATAAACTTTGTCACAACGCAGGATATTGAGCTAGGATATACTGAGCGTGTTGTCTCCTCTCCCCTGAGAAATCAGCTGCCCCAGACACTCGGCCAGTAAGAAAGAAGAGACTGTCCGTCACCCTGCACTCACACTTTCCACCAATGGACTTTCCTTCCAACAACCAACTTCCTTTTCCTCCATAAAATAACATTCCTCTGCTTTGTTTGTTGGACTTGCCCAGGCTTATTGTTACAGGTGGCTTGTCCCAAATTACAATTCTTTGCTGTTCCTGAATAAACCCATCTTTGCTGGTAAAGTAACTGAGTGTTGTTGTTGTTGTTTTTAAGATTTTATTTACTGGTTTTAGAGAGAGGGGAGAGAAAAGGGGGGGGCAGGAAGCATAAACTCCGTGTCAGTTGCTTCTCATATGTCCCTTGACCAGGCAAGCCTGGGGTTCTGAACCAGCGACCTCAGCATTCCAGGTCAACCCTCCATCCACTGCGCCAGCACAGGCCAGGAGGCTATTTTATTTTTAAGGTCTGCACCTTGAACCTGGCTGTCAGCTGGGAAATGAGCATCCTAGCTTCTCAATCAGCTCTGAGCATCACACGCATTGGGAAAAATCTTTGGATTTTAGGTGTGTTCATATAGTCAGGGTGGCCGGCCTCCAGGAGGGATCCCATCTCCTGGTATTCATGTTCCTGATACGTTGCATGGGGCTGACCAGCAATAACTAAGAGAACACTGCACAGACGATGGCGTGTGATTTCCGTGTGTGGTCATAAAGGACATGCAGCTGCGGCCTTGCCTTGTGTTTGTTGGGTCATTCGCTCTGGGGGAAGCCATCCACCACAAGAGGACCCTCAGGGAGCCCTACAGAGAGGTCCATGTGGCAAGGGGCCGAAGCTTCATGCCGACAGCCACCCTCAGAGTAAATGAGCTGCCTTGAAACCGTGCCGTCCAGCCCCAGCCAGCATCCGATGGTAGCCTCATGGGGACCTTGAGCCAGAACCACCCAGCTAAGCTGCTTCCGAATTCTTGACCCCCAGAAGCTGGGGGAGATAGTATGTATTGTGTTAAGCTCCTCGTGTGTGGCGGTGTTACACAGCAATAGGAAATGAACAAATTGTGTATGACTCAGTGCTCCCCCTGGGACTAGGGGCGACACCCCAAACCCACATATGCTAAAATTTCTGCAAAGACTGATGAGTGCAGGTGCTGAGGTGCTCACAGAACAGATTACGCTGGATCAGCTCCCAGAAGAGAGGCCCTGCGCTGCCCAGCCAACCCCACCCAGGCCCAGCATACCTCCCTCCCAGCTCCTCTCCATTCTTCCTAGCACATGGTCAGCTCCCAATCTCCGTGGTCCAGCCCAGCCCCAAAGTCTGAGGCCATGGGGGGCAGGCAGGGAGGGCATGGGAGTACTCAGTCCAGGGGCATGTGGGCAGGGCAGAGCCCTCTACCCCAACTCACCCTTCCATATCCCCTCTGGCTTCAGCCACCACCAGGGTTCCCAGCTCAGGCCCCGTCGCTCCTCCTGGCTTTCATCCAGAGAGGTCAGGAAAGACCAGTGACCTGTAAGTAGAGGCCAGAAGGGAGAAAAAGCCGTGCGGGCATCTGAGAAAAGAGCCTTCGGGGAGCGGGGTCTGGTCTAGAACTGTGGAGGCAGGTTGTAAGCAGGAAAGGACACTGGAGGGGCTGGGACAGACCGAGCCCCGAGTATCCGTGTCCTGTGGACGTGAGGCCCAAGCCCTCTGCATGCCGTGTGCCCACAGCCGTGCCACCTGACTCGCCACAGACCCCCTTTGCCCGGCTCCAATGCAGGGTGATCCAGATCCGAGGAAACCATCTCCTTGACCTGCGGATGAAGTTAAAACCTCTGGCACGCGGCTCCCCTGAGAACCAGGAAGTCTGGGGGTGAAAGGGGAACTTCCCCCATTGGTACATGGGAACAGTGGGGGGATACTGACTAGCCCCTCACTTCTGTCCCACAACACCCACCGTCCCCATAGCCTCTCTGACCTTTCCCCCTCTCCCAGTGGCCGTGGCGCTGGGTGCAGGCCTGTGGGCAGTGGGGGTTCAGCAGCAGGGAGAGCCGGAGCCCCTGAGGGCAGAGGAGGCCCCCAGAAGACCCTCGGTGGGTGTAGGTGCCAGGAGGCCTCTGGCCACACTGCCACAGCACCCAACAGCCCACTTGGAGGGAGAACCCCTGACCTTCACTCACAATCATTTCTTGACCGAGGGGTCAAATGAAAAATTCTGCAGGGTGTGCATTCAGTTCCTAGTGGGTGCAGACACCTCAGGGCAGCTTGGCTCGTGGGCAGAGCCCAGGAGATATGGCAGGGTGCTGGGCTGGGCTGGCTGGGATCCCAGGCCATTCCCCTTTGGCCTGCTGCTGCCTGCCCTGGAAGCCACTCTGCACTCCACTCAGGGAGACCCCACTGCACCCTCAGCCCTCCATGTGAGCCACAAGGGGGCGATGTGACTGGCTCTTCTTGCTGGTCACCCCAGCAGGCTTGGGGACCAGAGCCTCAGGAAGGACCCAAAGTGTGTGCAAATCCCACCTTGCCCCTGAACGTGCACAACAGAGCCCTGGGTCAGCTTGAGAACATGCCTGCTTCTTTTTTCCTCTCCTTCCACCAGGCACGGTCTCCCCGCCTTTCTCCTAAGCTCCAGTGGCCCTTCTTCTGCCTCCGGAACTCGCTTCCGGAGCCCTCTCAGCCCAGCTGTCTCGCCTTGTCTATCTCTGTGACTTTCTGAATAAACTTTCTCTTATAATTTGAAAAAAAAATTTTTTTTATTTGAGCCCAAAAAAAGGTTATACCTAGAAGTAAGATCTCAACAGACTGAGACAAATGCTTCAGAGAATGACAGTTTCCACTTTCTTTTACTCAGCTGGAATTAAGGCGGGAAGGAAGGAAGAGGGTGGGAGAGAGCGAGGGGCCGGATTGCAGGGTGGTTAAGGTCATGCGCTCTCTCTCTTATTTTTTTACAGGGATAGAGAGAGAGTCAGAGAGAGGGATAGATAGGGACAGACAGACAGGAACAGAGAGAGGTGAGAAGCATCAATCATTAGTTTTCTGTTGCTGTTGCGACACCATAGTTGTTCATTGATTGCTTTCTCACATGTGCCTTGACCACGGGCTTTCAGCAGACCGAGCCACCCCTTGCTGGAGCCAGCGACCTTGGGTCCAAGCTGACGAGCTTTTGCTCAAGCCAGATGGGCTCACGCTCAAGCTGTATAGACCAAATTTTTAATCAAGAACCCCCCATCAATGGTGTCCCGCTTTACCAATTTTAAAATCTGGTCACCTTATTTTTTAATGAAAAGAGGGGAGGCAGAGACAGACTCTCTCATGCACCCCAACCAGGATCTACCCAGAAAGCCCACTAGAGGGCGATGCTCTGCCCATCTGGGGCGTTGCTCTGTTTTGTCTGGAGCCATTCTAGTGCCTGAGGCGCCTCAGCTAACTTGCAGGAGCCAATCGAGCGGTGGATGCAGGAGGGTGGAGAAGAGGGAGGGCGGGAGGAGTGAAGAAGCGGATGGGCGCTTTTCCTCTGTGCCCTGACTGGGAATCGAACCACACGTTGGGCTGTTGCTCTAATGCTGAGCCAACCAGTCATGGTCAGTAAGCAGCTGACTTTAACATAGGGCTGTCACTAATCATGTCCCCTTGACCTCAGCCCCTCATGCTTCCCTCTCAAAGGCTCAGGAACTGATGGCCCCAGGGACATCAAGAAGTGTGAGTGAGCCTGACCTGTGGTGGATAAAGCGTCAACCTGGGAACACTGAGGTCGCCAGTTCAAAACCCTGCACTGGTCTGGTCAAGGCACATATGGGAGTTGATGTATCCAGCTCCTCCCCCTTTCTCTCTCTCTCTCTCTGTGTCTCCTCTCTAAAATGAATAAATAAAAAGAAATTAAAAAAAAAAAGAAGTGTGAGTGAAGCGGAGCTAAGCAATGTGGGACTGGCTGGCAACTTGGCAGGGCACCCGACTCTCCCAGAGCCCACCCCCACCCCCCTGCCCCACCCCGCAGCAAGGCCTCCATCCCACACTCACCACACCCCACACTCTGGGCTTCTTCCCTGGAATAGGCCAGACAGAAGGTCTCTGGATTGGGGCCCTCAGGCACAAAGGGGGTAGAGGGTTATGAACAAGACAGTTCAATGTTACATTTAATGCTGAGACTCCACCCCTGTCTCCCCCCCTCCCCCCCCAGTGCCCAGGATGCTGAAGCTGGTCCTCTCCCTGAGGGGCAGGACGTCAGGGGCGATTTCTTGGAGAAATCTGATCATCCAGGAGACCCTGGGGACCGTGTCCTGCCGGTCAGAGCATGCTAACAGTCCCGGTCCACAAGCCCTACTCACAGGTCCCACTCTCCGGCTTGAGCAGCCAGGTGACCAGATGTCTGAGGAGATTTCAGGACACTAGGGATAAAGAAGAGACCCATGCATGCCGGGAGAACCAGAAGTCGTTCACACTCGGGTAGGACCAGAATGGCTTCAGACTTCTCAAAGCTGGATGGGAGTTCTCAGCATTCTGCAATAAATGCTTTTTAAGCTAAGATTTTATACTCAGCCGAACTACTAACCTAGAATGATTGAAATGGGAGAGCGTTTGCGACCTTGCTCCCCGGAATATGTTATTCCTTTGGCTTAAATAAACTCTTTAAAAGAAAAGGAAACATTACACAATGTGATATTACCACAGACCTACCACAATGGATAAAAAATAATTTTTTTAAAAAAATTTCTTTAAGGCCTGACCTGTGGTGGCACAGTGGATAAAGCGTCGACCTGGGAACACTGAGGTCGCCAGTTCAAAACCCTGCACTGGTCTGGTCAAGGCACATATGGGAGTTGATGCTTCCAGCTCCTCCCCCTGTTCTCTCTCTCTGTCTCCTCTCTAAAATGAATAAATAAAAAGAAATAAAATTTTTAAAAAAATTCTTTAAGTGAGAGAAGAGGAGATACATAGACAGACTCCTGTGTGTGCCCAGGCTGGGATCCACCCGGTGACCCCGTCTGGGGCTGATGATGCTCTGCCCGTCTGGGACCAATGCTCATAACTGAGCTCATTTTAGCGCCTGAGATGGGGGCTCCCTGGAGCCATCCTCAGCACCCATTGCCAAAGTGCTCGAATCAATCGAGCCATGGCTGTGGGAGGGGAAGAGAGAGTGATAGAGAGAGAGAGAGAGAGAGAGAGAAGGGGGAGTGGGGGGGGGGCAGAAGCAGATGGGCGCTTCTCCTGTGTGCCCTGACTGGGAATCGAACCATGAACATCCACATGCCGGGCCAATGCTCTACCACTGAGCCAGCTGGCCAGGGCCCTAAAATAAATTTATTTTTATTTTTTTATTTTATTTTTTTTTAAGTTTTTTTTAAATTTATTTTATTTTTATTTTATTCATTTTAGAGAGGAGACACAGAGTGAGAGAGAGAGAGCGAGAGAGAGAGAGAAAGGGAGGAGAAGCTGGAAGCATCAACTCCCATATGTGCCTTGACCAGACCAGTGCAGGGTTTTGAACTGGCGACCTCCGTGTTCCCAGGTCGACACTTTATCCACTGCGCCACCACAGGTCAGGCCAAAATAAATTTATTTTTAAAGAATGACAGTAGAGGAAAGATATTTTCAGAATGATGAAGCCTCACACAATCGACACCCCCCCCCCCCCCCGTGCCCTTTCTCAGGGTGAGCTCCGCTGTATGGAAGGAGGAAACCAAGAAAGAGGAAGTCGTGGAATTCAGGATGCAGCCCATCCTGCAGCCCAGGGGGCCATGAGGGAACTTGGGGGTGCTGCTGACGGTGGACCCCAGGGCCGGGGCTATGCCCCCCACTTAGAGAGCAGAATGTACTACTCTGAGTTGATAGGGTACCTGATCCACTGGGATGTCTTGAGCAAGACTAGACCGGTGGCAGAATTTGGAGATGAACTAGGTAAAGGCCAATAAAGCAAACTAAAAAAAAAAAAAAAAAGGGTGACATTCTCTATCCGCAGAAGAATCCAGACGTTGAGCAAGAAAGGAAAAGCGGTCGTTAAACACAGGCAGCTCACGCATGCGTCGTGTTGACACGGTACTGGGGTGATCTCTACCCCGACTGTCAGCCTCCACAGAGCGCGGACAGGATGGCCTGGGACGTCAGGAAGCGCAATGCACGTGGTGTGTTGTTCGGGGCTCGGAAGGCGAAACCAAAAAGAACGAGCTAAACGTTGCGATGGAAAAATGAGGCCCTGTTTTGTGAGAAGCCTTGTGAAACCAGGCTGCTCTTTCTCGAGGCGCACGTTTATCCTCTGATCACGCGCATTGGCACACTCCCTGGGCACAGGAGTTACGCACCCCGGGGTCAGCCTGCTAGTACATGGGCGGGAAGAGAACTTGCGCCCCAGGGCCAGCTTGTTTCTGAGCCACCCCAGAAAGTGTGAAACAGACTCTTCTTGGAGTCGGTTGGTTGGTCAGCAGGCCAGCGAGCAGGCAGTGACCAAAGAGGACGCTGCTTCCACGCTGTTGGAGACTGGCGGGAAGGGAGGGGGGCGCGTGTGAGTGTTTTCACTTCAATAAGCAAAGGGACCGTCTGTCTTGGTGTTCTCATTTGTATGTGTTTAACTACGAGGCTGGTAACGCATGTTTAAACATAGCTTACTGGTCATACGTAGGTTTCTTTTCTTTCTCGTGAATCGCTATTTGTGCCCGTTTTCACCTAAAGGCGTAAGTTTTAAAGGACGCGCCAGAATGCTTCTTATATTCGCCCATGTTCCTGTGTGCAGTTTCCACACCTTCCCTCCCAGCGTGCAGTTTCCATTCCATGTTGTTCATAGTGTTTGTGATACTCACTTTTTGGGGGGTCTCTTTCACGTTGCTGTGTCTACTGGCTCTGCCCTTTACACTGGGACCTGGTGGTGTTCCCTCCCGCGCTGTACCTAGAAGGCCCGCCCATCACCTGGATCTATGGTCCTCTAGCTTTGTCTGAGCCCGTTCTGAGTTCTTTGTCACACCCACAACTTCATCTGGCTGAGCTTGGTCGGGTCTCTTTCCCCCTCCGAGGGTGGGCCAGGCATACCGACACTTATTTATTTACGAATGAGTTGAGATAAGCAGGGCCTGAAATGGCCCAGAATTTCTTGCAATATGAAACCCGCTGCAGCCAGACTTCCTGGGTGTAGAGCCTCGGGTCCCCAGCATTAACCCCCTCCTGGGGTCCCCTCCTGGGCTCACCTTCCATCCCCCCACCTCTGGTGGAAGGGGTCTCCACAGTTTCACAGGCCACTTCATACGCTGCCTCGTGCATCTCATCCCTGTGCCCAGAGCAGGCCAGGAAAGGGACAGCTGCCACCCCTGACCCTAGGGTGATAGGTGGGGGGACCCCTTGGGGTAAGTGAGGCCTTCAGTCTCGATGGCCACAGCTTCCGCTTTCTGGGCCCCACTGGCTTCCTCTTCCAGACCCCAGGGCCTTCCCGGAGGTCACATGGGCTAGAGATTTGGGGAGCAGGGGCTGCTGGATCTCAGAGTCTGGGAGAGAAGAGAGGGGAGGAGGCTCATCTATACAGATGCCAACCCTCCGTACCACCAGAGCCGGAAACCACTCGGAACAACGGGCCCTTTCAAGTCCCAAACTAGGCCCCAGGGGGAGGGGGAGGCTGAGAGCGGGGTGTTTTGAGTATAAAAATAGAACTCCCAGTGCAAGTGCGTGGGCCCCGCCTCCACCTCCACAGTTGGTGTTTAAAACAGATCTTCCTAGTGGGGCCTGCCTGACATTTTATCCAAACAAACCTCTCAGGAGAGAAGGCAGCCGCGGACCCAGCCCTGGGCTGCTGACGGTGGGTGGCGGGCAGTCAGGGTGCAGCCCATTGCCCAGGGAGAGGGCACTGGTGCGGGAGACACAGCCCCGCTCTTTGGCCATCATCCTGTGAGTGTGGTCTGGGCATCAACTTCATGCCTTTAATGTAGATGTGCTCTTCAGATGCCCCCACCCTCTCCCCTGACCAGCCAGGGGTTTCTGCCTCACCTCTGCTTACCTGCAGCACAGGACCTGCCCCCATCCCCTTCCCAGTGGGTGTGACCCTCCTCACCCATGTTTACCCTCTCAGTGCCGAAGGGAACCCCTCGGTGTTGTGCTCTTTTTTTTTTTTTTTGTATTTTTCCGAAGTGAGAAGCGGAGAGGCAGAGAGACAGACTCCTGCATGTGCCTGACCAGGATCCACCCGGCATGCCCACCAGGGGCGATGCTCTGCCCATCTGGGGTGATGCTCCGTTGCAACTGGAGCCATTCTAGCACCTGAGGCAGAGGCCATGGAGCCGTTTTCAGTGCCCAGGCCAACTTCGCTCCAATGGAGCCTTGGTTGCGGGAGGGGAAGAGAGAGACAGAGAGAAAGGAGAGGGGGAAGGGTGGAGAAACAGATGGGTGCTTCAACTGTGTGCCCTGGCCGAGAATCAAACCCGGGACTTCCATACGCTGGCCGACGCTCTACCACTGAGCCAGCTGGCCAGGGCGGTGTCCTGCTCTTTTGGCCTCTGCCTCCTGCAGTTCCTGGTTCAACAGGCTGCTGCTTTGCAATGCCCTGAGTTCTCAACCAGGGTCCCATAGCCCACGAGGTTTGGGGCTGGACTGGTGAGGCTGGGCAGGAGCGATGTGAGCTGTCGGATTCTGTGTTCCCTGTTTGGCCATGATGGCTGCAGACACAGCATACTTGCATTCCTGGGTGATAATTAGCTGGGGCACCTGGTCTGTGCAAACTGTCTGCAGTGACCCTGATGATAAGGCCTCTGGGTGCTGGTCTGCAATCTGCCACTTTAAAAGCTTGTAGCCCCTTGCCTGACCTGTGGTGGCGCAGTGGATAAAGCATCGACATGGGAACACTGAGGTCGCCAGTTCAAAACCCTGCACTGGTCTGGTCAAGGCACATATGGGAGTTGATGCTTCTAGCTCCTCCCCCCTTCTCTCTTTCTCTCTCACTCTGTGTTTCCTCTCTAAAATGAATAAATAAAAAGAATTAAAAAAAAAAAAAAGCTTGTAGCCCCAGCCCTGGCATGGTAGCTCAGTGGGTTAGAACATCACCCTGATATAGCAAGGTTGTGGGTTTGATCCCCGGTCAGGGCACACACAGGAACAGATTGACATTTCTGTCTGTCTGTCTGTCTCTCTGTCAAATTAATAAATAAATAATTTTTCTTTTTTTTTTTTTAGATATTATTTATTCATTTTTAGAAGACAGGAGAGAGAGTGAGAGAGAGAGAGAGAGAGAGAGAGAAAGGGGGAGGAGCAGGAAGCATCAACTCCCATATGTGCCTTGACCAGGCAAGCCCAGGGTTTTGAACCGCCGACCTCAGCGTTCCAGGTCGACGCTTTATCCACTGCACCACCACCGATCAGGCAATAAATAAATAATTTTACAAAGAGCCTGACCAGGCGGTGGCGCTGTGGATAGAGCGTTGGACTGGGACGCAGAGGACTCAGGTTCGAAACCCCAAGGTTGCCAGCTTGAGCATGGGATCATCTGGTTTCAGCAAGGCTCACCAGCTTGAGCCCAAGGTCGCTGGCTTGAGCGCGGGGTCACTCCATCTGCTGTAGCCCCAGGCCAAGGCACATAGGAGAAAGCAGTCAATGAGCAACTAACGTGCTGCAATAAAGAATTGATGTTTCTCATCTCTCTCCCTTCCTGTCTGTCTGTCCCTCTCTCTGCCTCTGTCAGAAAATAATAATAATAATAATAATAAAAAGAAGGTTTCTGTTTCTCTCTTCACTTACCCGCTCCAGGAAGAGGTCACTTACAGTGACATGATGGTGTCTCTCAGGCGCCCATCTCTCCCTCCCATGAGACACAAGGGCAGAATTTCCCTGCGTCATTTCAGGATCACCAGTGCCCAGCTCAGCCAGCACTTGGTCAGCTGAACCAGACATCGGGGGACAAGCGTGTCTAGCCCCGAGGCAGTGAGCACTCCTTCAGGAGCTCAAGCCCAATTGGGCTAGCACAGCGCCCCGTGTCAGTAGGGAGGTGACCATGTGGGATCTCCTGGTAGCTAAGCCTGGCCACTTCCCCCAACAGCTTGTGAGCTAGGAGGAGCAACATTTCAGGAGCTCTGGGGCCCAAAGTCCAGTCCTGAGAGCTGGGCTGAGCTGTGAGAGAATGGAGCCACTGACTGGGGCCAGGGTGAGGGGTGGCCCTGGGCCAGGCAGGGCGAGTGTCAACCCTGGGGGATGCAGGGCTGGGGTGCTGGGTGCTCTGCCTGCTCCCATCCTCCCCCTGATTTCTCCTGCCAACTCTCCGGCAGAGGGGAGCCCTTATTTTACAGATGGGGAAACTGAGGCCTTGTTGGCTGAAGACTCTCCCACGGCCTCACCTGCCTGCTCCTGGCCTCCCCTGACTTTGCCCCTTTCTCTCCAGCAGTCCAGCCTTGGTCCTGTCTCTCACTGGTGGTCTCAGAACCGGGCCACTTAGTGTTCTGGCCTCTCTGTCTTCCCCACACCCATAGTTAACATCTGCGTCCCCCAGAATGTCTCACCAGTGGGGATGTGTGCTGTTGCAGCCAGGTCTCCCCTTTCGCTGGACTGCTCTGGGACTGTGATGTGGCCCATGTTCTTTCTGTCCAGCCACCACTCTGAGGATCCCTGTGGCCTGGCGGTGTCTTCTCAAGGCCCTTGGGGACCTTGGCCTCAGCCTAACCCAAACTCAACCCCTGAATGCCCCCCGCTCCTGCCTGTTTCTGATCTACCAGTCCTGCTGGACTCTGGCCCCTCATGGCCAAGAGGGGTTGACCTTGGCCTCACACCTGGACAGGGCTCAGCCTCTGTTTGGCTGACCTTTTCCCTCCCCTCAGTCCCTTGGGGCCCTGGGCCAGATTCTGTTCTTGCCCTGCTGGTGGCTTCCTGGGCCCTGGGACTGGGGGTCTTGACCCCATACTCCATGCAGATGAGCCTCCCCTTCTCTTCCTCACGCCTCAAGCACTGGGTCCCTTCTCTGGAAGGTTCACTTACCTACAAGCTTGCAGGCTTGCTCTGTCTCTTTAGAACACCCCCACTCTATCTCTACCACCCACATCTCTAGCTGGCCAGTGGAGTTCCCTGCAGGAAGCCATTTCCTCCCAGGAAACCCCTTTCCTGGAGGCCCTTGTGTTCTGCCCAATTCCTGCCCCCAGCCTGTGGGGAGAAGCCTTATTGGTTAGGAGCCTTCCAGAAAGCAAAGTGAAATTTCCCGTTTTCTGGGACTCACAGTGTTAGAGCCAGACCCCTGGGCCATGGAAGTCCAGGCCTGGTCAGCGGGCTGTGCCCCGGTTGGGATGTGACTGAAAGGCGCCAACAGGGTTCCAGTGGTTCGGTTCCAGGCAAACCCACCTCTGCCAGAAGGGGTTCATCCCCAGCCCCTGCCCACTGCCTCCTGACCTGAGTCAGACCCACGAGGCAGGGGTGGAGGATGGATGGCCTTGGCCTCCTTCCGCAAGATCAGGATCACGGGGATGGGGAAGCTCAGGCCCTCCTCCGGTGGGCCACCGGGTGTCACGGGGCGGGACACGCCCAAGGAACAGAGGCGGTTTGGTTATGTTTGTTCTCTTACTTGCATTTACTGAGCACCTACTGTGTGACGTGCATGGACGGTGTGTCCACGCCTGCAGCCAACACCCGCCTTGTCCCTGGGAGCGGGGGTGGGGAAAGGTGGGGGCCTCTGCACCCTGATATATCGGCACCCAACCTCAGACCCCACGACTGAGAGCTGCGCCCAGGGTCCGCCGCGCTGGTGTAGAATCATTGCGGAGCTGGGGGGGCGGGAACGGGGCGCCTGGGAGGGCGTGACAGGACAGGAGGGGCGTGGCCTCTCGGGGCGTGGCCAGCAGGAGGGGCGTGGCCAGCAGGAGGGGCGGGCCCGCCCGGGATGGAGCTCCTGGCGGATCGCCGGGCGGGCAGGCGGGAGCTCCTGGCGGAGGAGCCGGGAGCCGCCGCCAGGACGCAGAGCCCGCGGGCCGGGAGCAGCACCTCGGCGGGTAAGGCTCGGCGGCGGGAAGCGGACGGGCGGGGCGTGATCGCGTCCCCGGGGCTCGCCGCGGTCCCCCGCGCTCGGGTCCTCGCCGTGGGGCAGGTGGGGGGCAGTCAGCGTGCGGCCTGGGGCGCCCCTGCCTTCGGAAGCGCGCGGGTTTGGGCGGGAGCAGGGTGCGCCCCGGTGGCCTAGGTGTGGGAGGGGCGGTGGCGTCGCGTCTGTCCGGCGTCCCCCTCGTCCTTCTGACCCTCGCTACCCCAGGCTCGTGGGGCTGGAAGCCCTCCACAGGCTCCATTCCACGACCCACCCGTCGCGGCCTCCAAAGACTCAGGCGGGGAATTGGCTCCCGCCTCCTCCCGGTGATCCAGATCTTCCTTCCCGCAACCCGCTCAGCGAAGTGAGAGGAAAGCTGCCTGTGGGGGCTGGTTCACACTGAAGTGTGAGTGACTGCCAGCCCCGTGGCTCTGGGAAGCCTGCCACTCTTACTGTGGCAAACGGTGAAGTGTCAGAGAGGGCGGCAGGATGGATGGGAAAGTTGGGGGTGTGGGTCCTGGCTTCTGCTCTGGGCCATGGCTTCCTTCCCCTGGATAGTGGTGCTGACAGTTGGCTCCCTCTGGGGGTGTGGAGAGAGCCTGTTCTCTCTTCCCCCCTGTGTGACTGAGGGTCTCACGTCCTTTCTCTGTGCCTGAGTTTGCTCATCAGCACGCTGGTGATGTCTGGGCCTGCCAGTTGGATGGCCATGCTGAGTGACCCTGGCCTCTAGGTGCTGTGTGTGTGTGTGTGTGTGTGTGTGTGTGTGTGTGTGTATGTGTGTGTGTGTGATTTGCCAGTGTGATCTTGCTGATGATCTGTGTTATGTGGCCCAAAACAAACTGGACTCAATTAAGGTTACTTGATCTGATGGTAATGGCAGAATGTGTAAAACTTTTTTCGTGACAGTCTGAGGGTTGAGGGGGCTTGGCAAGTCATGGAGTGGGAGCAGGATTCCAAGTTCAAGTCCAGCCTGGCCCCAACTCAATGTGACCATGCGTCAGCCCCCTGCTTTCTTTGAGCCGGGTTCTGCAGGACCAAAGGAGAGGGCTGGGCTCCACCTTCTGTGTCTCCTCCACCCACTGTGTGCATTACCCAAGACACCCATACAGGGGGGACCCTGTGGGAGCCAGGGTTTTACTCTAAGTGGGCCCAGGTGGAGGATCTGAGAAGCAAGGACTCTGCCAAACTCCCTGTTGCTCTATACTTGGCTCTACGCCCCGTGTTGGGGCATACCCTGGGCAGAGGGGGGCAGGCTAGTTCCTGTCAGCCATCTGGAAAAAAGGGGGGCTGACAGAAGGCCTGGCCTTTTGGGGGAGTCCCTCAGGCCTACAGAGTCAAGGAGGGGCCACCAAGGAGGCTGGTCTGGAAGAGATAGGAGGGCGGGCGGGCTCCAGATCTGTCTTGGCCCTCGCTTCCTGTTCACAGGGACAGAGGACAGTGGGGTGCTGAGTCAGCCCCACCACCCCTTCCCCCCACAGATGCACGCACTCACACACACACACGCAAGCCTACAGACAGGAAGCCTGGGGCTCACAAGGAGACACAGTGGCCCAGCTGTGGTCTCAGAGGCCCTGCGTTTGAATCCAGCTGCTACCATGTACCAGCCAAGTGACCTGGACCAGGAGGCTTCATACTGCTGAGCCCTGCTCTCCTCATCTGGACACGTGGGTGGTGAACCACTTTCTATCTCAGGGGTGTTATGAATGTCCAAGGGGCTAATGGTGGCACATTCAGTGATTGAATCCTTGGGCTGCTTTCTCCTTCAGGACTGAACAGCAGGGACAGCAGGGCCACCTCTGCTTGGGGTGGGGGAGGGGTGGGGCTGGACCTGTAGATGACCAGGGCAAAGGGCCGGCCTCCAGGTCCCCTCCCACTCAGGTCTTGGCAAAGGCCTGAGTCCATCAGGAGCAGCCCTGTTTGGGAAGCCACCTACGTCTTCTTGGATGCTGTCCTAGGAACTCTTTGGTGGGACACCAAGGGTCGGGGACTGCTCCTCTCATCCATGCTGGGTGCTCTGGGTGCCAGGTCCCGTGCCAGGCATGGACCCCAGGGAGTGGACAGGCCCACAGGTGAGAAGGCAAGACCTCCTGACAAATGTACATAGGTCACAGCTCAGCCTGTCTGGTCCTCTCTGTTGCTCTCTCCCTCGGAAGCACTTTAATAAAAAGCATAAATGTCTGTGCTCAGGGGACCCCTCTCTAACCACCCCTGGGCTGGTTGCCTCCACTGAGCCTTTCCTGGTCACCATGGTTACCTGTCTGGCTCCCCCTGCCCAGCTGAGAGCTCATGAAGGACAGGACCACATCTGAGTGCTCAGCAGTGACCATGTCGCCTGGCCCAGGGGAGAGATGAGGTGGATGGAGTGTGGGCTCTCCCAGTGGAAAGTCCCACTGGCGCATCCAGAAGCTTCTGCAGACCTGAAGTGCCAGTAAGCCAGCACACCGGGCAGGCAGGCACAGGGTCAGGCGGGGCTCTGCAAGCTGGGGCAGGGCCAGGCTGGGCTAGGTGCTCTTGGAAGCTGGCTGGCTGCTCTCTGCCTCACCTGTGTCTAACTCTCGCTCAGCGCGGGACACAAACGCGCTCAGTCACACCAGAAGGCTCCGGCCCCAGGGAGGATTGCGGGTCGGATACTAGTGGGCTGTACTGCAGCTTTGCTCCAAACTCTCCAGGATTCCACCCCCGTCACCGCCCTCAGTGGCCCTGGGAGCCGAGCAGACGGGGAATCTGAGGCCTGCCTGACCAGGTGTCCTCAAGGGCCCATCCTATGTGAAAGCAGGTCCTTTCTCTGTTTCTTTCTGGAGACATGTGTTGGGGCTAAGGTTGGGGCCAGCCGGTGCTCCCCCGAGCCTCCTGCCACACGGTAGGTCTGGGATTCAGGGTCCAGGGAACCAGTCCCTCAGGTGAACCGGCCGAGTCAGATCTGCAGCTGCTGGGAGAATGGGACAGGACCCATCCAGAAAAGCAGGCCTGGGAGCCCTGAGTGGTCTGTGCAGGAGCACAGCCCTGTGGGGGCCGGGAGGGAGCAGCACCAGGAGGCCCAGCGCTCACCGTTACTCATGAAGAAGTCCCATCACCCCGTAACCCCCCTCCCAACCCCAGCCACTTCCTCTCCTCCTATTTTTTGGGGAAGGTGCTGGTGCTGACCCTCTGGCCCCCTGATGGCTGGGCAGACACAGTGCTGGGGCCTGGCCCTGGCTGGCAGGTCAGGGGTCGCTGACTGGGTTTGACCTTGATGGGCAGAGGACGGACAGGCTATGTCTCTCGCCCATCAGCCAGCGTGGGGGTATTGTCACCATCTGGCCTGAGACCTCTAGGAAGGCCTGGTGGCATCTGGTGCTGAGCGGGCTGCACAGCAGTGACCTGGCTGGGAGCCAGAGGCAGCAGAGCACCCCAAAGCCCTGCAGCCAGCATCAGGCCACCAAGTTCTCCCTGCTGACCCACCCAGCTCCGGTCAGAGCTGATGGTGCTTGGGAGCAGAGCCGCCCCAGCCTCCCGCCAGCCTGCACCCCACCCTGTCTCCGGACCTTGTCTGTGCTGAACCCCCACTGGCTGCCCACCCCCCCACAGTCCTCCTCCCCTCTACCTCCTGTCTTCTCTCAAATCCCACCCCAGGGAGGGAGGGATACTCCGCTCTGTGACCTCACCAAGGCACCCTGCCACCTGGGGCCCCCAGTTCTTGCTCCTTGCCGCATGGGGAAGGGGCAGGTGTGGGAGGGGTTGCAGACCCTGGGCTGCAGCTGCCCTGGGAGGCCGAGGCATGCTCCTTTTGTCAAGCCAAGGGGAGGGGCCCAGCGGGCACTCAGCTTCAGTCTCCCTGCTGTCTGCTTGCATTGACATGGAGTGAGGGATGGAGCCTGTCCGAGTCCTCCAGCCCATGCTGAGGTCTTGGGCACTGGGACAGGGGCTCTCTGAGACCAGTCTGCCCATTTTCTTGAGAATGTGACCAGGAGGGTAAAGTGCTGTGGTTGGTGGTGCCTGTGCCCTTTCTGGGGCCAGGAAGTCACTGGGGAAGGAAGAGGGTGAAGAAAGAGGACCCCCACCTCCCAGGGAGGATCTGGGAGGTCCCTCCTCAAGCCAACATTCCTGCCAGCCAGGCACTGAGGGAACAGCTGGTCCAGGGCTGGGGGCTTGGGAAGCAGTAGGAGGTGGCCCCACTCCAGGCCTGGACCAGTGGCCTCCAAGGAGATTCACACACCTCCTTGCAGACCTGTACCTCTTCCAGTGGGCAGTGCCCAAGAATGGTGCATGAGGTGCCATGCGGGACCCCAAGGTAGAATCTTTTTGGGGTGGGACAGGCAGAGGGCAAGAGAGCCAGACGGAGGGTCTGGCAGTGTGCGGACAGGTGGCCCTGAGGAGGAGGCAGGAGACGCCAGAGGGACTGGAGCTCGGGCCAGGGCCCGGGAGGCTTTGAGCAGTGGCTGGATCATATTTTCAAAGCTCTGCCGGGGACCTAGAGACCCCCCTCCCATCCCACAGCAGTGGCCAAGGAGGCCAGGGCGGGATCTGCGGGAGGGCTGGGTGTGTGTTTCTTGGGGGACTGGGAGTCAGCCAACGAAGGCAGGGTCGGTGGCCCCCATTGAGAAGCCACTGGGGCCAGGGGTGCAGAGCTGGCAGTGCCAACCTGCCCCCCACACCCCCTCCCAAGACTTCTTTGCTGGCTCTTCTGGCCACAGTGCATGACCCAGTGGTTATCTCCCTGGGGAGGGGGGAGTGTCCCTACAGCGCCCACTGAGCCATGCCACCTTCCCCACCCAGTTCAGGCTGCCCCACCCTGTGGCAGGCCCTCAGCCAGGAGGAGGCTGCTTAGTTCCTGGCTCTGCTGACCACCAGAGGTCACCTTGCCTCTGGGCCCCTGTTAGGCCAACCGCCAGATAAGAACATTTGCCCTGTTCATCATGTCCCCATGATGTCCCCTCCTGGCTGACAGCAGGGCTAGGAAGGCAGTTTGCTGGGAAATCAGTGATCTAAGACCCCTGTGCCAGGGTGGAGTGTAGAGGTAATGGGTGAATGAATGGCAGAGTCCAGGCCTTGAGGCTCACACAGGTCTGAGGGTGTGGTGGCCAGGGGCCCTGACTGGAACGGTCTACCTTTTGAGGAAGGGCCCAGCCTGGAGTCCCCAGGGAGCAGCGGGGATTAGCATCCACCAGAGTCTCTCTTCTCCCGTCCTGAACTGGGCTCTGTGATCCCCACGCTGCCCAGGGACCCCTGGGGGCACCACTACCCGGTCTCCCTGATGGGGCATCAGTGGGTATATTGGGGTGTCCTGAGCTGGGCCGAAGACCAGGCAGAAGTTAGTCAGATGGGCACAGTATGAGGAGTGCAGGCAAGGTTGCTGAGGTGTCCAGCGTGGTTGGACACCAACCAGGAGAGGGCCTTGATCTTGAGAGTGGGCACACTAGCCTTTGAGAATCACCTCTGCCATGGCTGGGGCAGCAGCTCAGAGCAAGGAGGGGGTGAGGGAGGGGAAGGTGGTGGTGGAGAGGAGGGTCCCACCGAACCACTGGCCTTGGAAAGAAGACAGTGTGCAGGATAGGTGGAGACCCTGTGCCTGCCCCCTGCTCTCTCCTATCCCCTGCCCTGTCTGTCAAGGGCAAAGTACAGACTGCTCCAGCAAAGGCAGGAAGGCTGGGCCCCTTTCCCGCCATCCCAGGCCCACTGCCAGACCCCTCTCCGCACTGGGCCTGCGAACAATGGGGCAGTGTGAGGGTGCTTGGGAACTGGGAGGTCAGCCAGGCCCCCTGTGGGCCTGAGCACAGGAGCCATTGGCCGTGACTCATCCTGCCCATTGCCCGCCCGAGCCTGGGGTTCTCGGCCAAGGAGGAACACACTGCTCTCAGTTCCCCCTCGCGGCTGGCCGGCACCTCCTTCCCTCTTTTGCCCCTCTGTCTGCCTCTTCCTGGGTCCTCTCTCTGCCTCCCTTCCTTCTGGGCCTGTCTATTCCCCTCTTCCTCTGTCAGCCGGGGCCCAGGCCTGGGAGTGGCTACTCCCCACACTCCTTCCTGGCAGAGGGGGCCGGCCGTCACCTGGGTGCCACTCTCCGGGCCTGTGGGTGACCCCACGAAGTAGCCAGTGAGAGGACAAGACCCAGCCCAGATGGGCAGCCTCCATCCTGAGGCCAACCAAAAATTTACTAAGGAATAAAAAAGTGGCCCAAAGCGGTGTCATCAAATAAAAAACTCAGCAAGCAAAAAATTAATTGACAGCGTCAAAGAAGAAAAACATTTGGGAAAACAGCTTAAAAATATTTATTGACATTAGGTTAAAAGGAGAAAAGTACAGTAAATGGATTTAAACTGAAGAAAGACCTGACCCTAAAATGGACATGAGTGGAAGGAGAAAGGGGACCCTGTGTGTAGACAACCCTGCCCGATGGTTCTGGCCCCTGGGCAGAGTGGGCAGCAGCTGGAACCCTCTGCACAGAGGGTGAGCCCAGCCCTGGGTGGTCAGACTCCTGGTTGGACGAGCCAGATTGGGGCCAGGCCTCATGACCCTTGGTCCTGACCTAGGAGCCCCGACCTAGTCGAGTGCCGTCAGGTGCCCAGAAACTGTAGGGTCTGAGGGAGGCCACCAAGTGGTTTGAGGGAGGCCACCATGGCAGGGAAGAGACAAAAGAGATGAGTAATGGAACAGATGGTGGAGCCGCCAAAGCCACTGGCTGCTGGAGAGGTCAAGGCCAGTGTCCCTGGTGTCCTGCCCCGGGGTGCCCTGCCTTGGCATAGCAGACAGCAGGTGTCCATGCAGTGTGCCGCCATGGCTGACCTCTGCCTCCAGGCCCGGCTCCCTCAAGGATCAGTGGGACTGGATCTCTCTGGCTGCCTCCTTTATCCCCACGCCGACCCCAGCACGAACATCACATTCCCTTGTCACCTCACCCGAGTGCTGCAATCTGGGCTGAGCAGGGTGCCCTTGATCCCCAGAGGCCCAGAAACCCACCCAGCAATGGGCCCATGCCTGTGGTGGAGTCCCTGTGGGCCCGTGAAGGAGAGTGAGGAAGTGGGGCTCGGGACGAGGTGCCTTGTACCAGGTCGCCAGTGCCAAGAGGAGAAGCCGGGACTCGAGTCAGTCCCGTACAGTGGCCAGGCCTGGGTCTGAGACACCCACGCTCCGCTGGGTATGCGTGATTCTGGAATGGCCTTCTCTCTGTGCCTCCTCCTCTCACCCGACCCCGGGCCCTTTGCCCAAGCTGCTCCTTATCCAAGACACTTTTTCTGTGCTCTTCCTTTCCTGTGTGGCTCCTTAACGTGGAAGTTTCTTCCCAGAACACTGGCTGATGTGTCACCCTGTGGGTGGAACAGTTGTCACAAGGCCGTGAGTCAGAGGTGGCTGCCTTCCCAGCAGATTGGCAGCCCCAGATGGAGGGGAGGCCGGCTTGGCCCCTGGGGTGAAGGGTGTGGGGTTTGCAGGCAGGTGGGGTGCCCCGACTGCCTCCCTCTGCCCTGATGCGGTTGAATCTGGGGCCGGCGTAATGCTGTGCAAGAAGACAGGCCCCGCGGTGGCCACGCAGCCCAGCCGGGCGGTGGGCGACAGCGTGCTGTTCTCTGGTCTCAGTTCTCTCAGCTGCCCTGTGGGGTTTGGCCACTGCTCCATAGGGACCTCCATTGCTTTCTTTTATAAATATCTATAAATATATATTTAAATGTATATTTCTTTTATATATATATGTATATTTAGTTTATTGATTTGAGAGAGAGAAAGAGATGAGTGGGGGGAGGAGCAGGAAGTGTCAACACGTAGTAGTTGCTTTTGGTACGTGCCTTGACCGTGCAAGCCCAGAGCTTCGAACCAGCGACCTGAGCATTCCGCGTCGACGCCTCATCCACTGCGCCTCCACAGATCAGGCTGTAGGGGCCCCCATTTCCGTCAGGGACACTGTTCTCCGAATATCTACACTGCCTGCCCCTTTGCTTCTGTCAAGTCTCTGTCCACACAGCCTGGTGCTGTTCCCAGCAGCTCCCGGGACAGCCTGAGCCACCGATGGGGAAACTAAGGTCTGGGCTCTGCTGCTTTGCCAGCTTGTTCCAGGGTGAGCACCAGACTCCCACCCCCTGAGGGAACCTGCGGCCGTGAGCAAGGCTCGAGGTAAGGGCTTGTGGCTGGCAGTCTGCTGAGTCCTCTGGAGATAAGGTTAAAACAGGCAAACCCTGAATCCAGGAGGGCAGGCCAGCACGCAGTGTGGCCCACCCCTGGGTCCTCAGCCTCTGTCCAGAGCCTGTGCCCTTTGGCTGCCCTCTGGGCTGGTGCATTTTCATCCCAAGCGTCCTTCCTGAGAGTAGGTTCTGGGGTCCCCTCTGCCCCTCACAGCCAGGCTTGGCAGGAAATGGGCGAGGTGTCCTGGGCCCTGGGTCACATGGGCAGTGCTGGCTGGGTGGCCACGGCTGCAGCCCGCTCAACTTCAACTTCCTCATGGGGTGCAGAGGTTCACCCTTGGGGAGTTGGGGACTGAGTGGGCCATGGAGCTAACCCGTTGGCACTGAGTAGACATCTTCTAAGGGTGGGTGCTTCCTGGCCCTGCCCCGGCCCAGCATTCTGGCCTTCCTCTCTCAAGAGGTGACTGCAGGCAAGAGTGTGTCCTTCTGTCCTGCAGGGTAAGAGGGTGGCCAATGTGGGCATGACCGAGTGCTGGGCTCAGTGGCCCCTGGGAAGTGGGGAGTTAGGGTGTGGTGGATTTGGGGAAGATCTGCTCTCTGGGGGCTCCTGGTCTGGCCGAGGGTCAGCTTCACTCTGACCTCAGAGGAGATGGCCTGTATCTTTCCGTGCATCCTGACAAAGGTGCTTGGCTGATTTCTGCCCAACGACATCCCTTTGACCCCTGCAGGGTCAACAGCAGGGTGGGCCAGCCTGATCTGCCTGGGGCTTGGCCACCAGGTGCTCCGGTGAGGGGGCATGGTCTGGGCCCCCCACCTACCCTGCTGGCCTGGCCGTGCACACAAGGCTGCACTCCGGAGAGGCCGGGGAGGCCAAGTGTCTGGCTGAGGTCAGTTGGAGGGCGGTAGAGCTCGGCATCTCGTCACGCAGCCAGAGACCCCACCAGGATGGAGAAGTGGGGCGGGTCGTTGGGGTGAGATGATGGTGTAATTTCAGCAATTGAGCCCCACAGAGAATAAGGGGTGTCCAGCTAGTATGTGTGCGTGCGTGTGTGTGTGTGTGTTCATGCTGCAGGTACCCAGCGCACGCTGAGCTCACTGCAGGGGATGGACACACAGGATGGAGCTGTTGTCAAGGGAGGGGCAGGTAGTCAGCAGACAGACTGGACATGCCTGGGTGGGGGTGTGGAGGGGGACGGCCTCTCCTAACCCGCAGGTGGGCGGACCTGTGCAGGGGAAGGGCAGGGGCTGTGCGTGCAGCTAGTGTGGACAGGAAGAGGGGCTGGGGAAGCAGCAAGGATGGTCCTCCAGGCTGGGTGGCCCACTGTGGCAAAGACATACATCAGTTCCCCTCCACGTGGAATTTCCCACGTGGGGTACTGTGGCTCAGAAGGGGCCCCTGGTGGGCCGGAGGTGCTCAAAGGTCCAGACAGTTCAGAGAAGGCTCTTTCCCCCTAACATGCCTGTGAGGATGGTGCTGTCAACAGAAACCCAGGGGCCAGGTGACGCCGGAGTAACCCTGCTCACCAGCCCTACTCAGGAGCTCTCAGATAAGGAAAGCGAGGCTTGGAGTGGGCCACGAGGTTAGGAGCGGGGACTTGAACCTGGCTTGTTTTCAAGGAAGCTCGCACTCTAACCACTATCCCATCCTGCCTACCAAGATCAAATGGGTGGGGCAGAGTCTCATAGTGGCAGATATAGACTGAGTGCCTCCCTCAGGGGTGGCACCCAGTGCCCCATGCCGGGCCTGGGGCAGTGGGATGCCCACACTGGCCTTAGTGTGGGGCAGGGAGCCTCTTTAGACCAGGCAGGGCAGGGCTGTCAAGAGGGGCAGAATGCTGTTGGCGGAGGGGCCCAGGAACTCGGGGGTGGACCGCCCACGCGTCTGTACTCCGGAGAGTTTCTTCTCAAGCAATTAAAAGGTGGAAACTTGTCAGTGTTATTGATGAACTGAAGTGTGAATCCTGAAACGCCTCTGCTGGTTTGTGGTTTTAGGCAGGAGAGGCTCAGGAAAGTGACACTACCCGCCCCTCACCGTGGTCTGCCTGCTATGGACAGAGCTTGTGCCTGAGGACAGGGGCCCTTGGCATGCAGGCCCTGCTCAGCCATCCTCCTTGCTACCCATGTGCTGTTCCGTCTTGGCAACCTTGCCTTGTCCAGGGCTCTGCACCAGACGCTGACCTGACTCTGTGAGGCCCCAGCCCTGCTCTGAATGCTCAGCCCGGCCTCAGCCTTCAGCCCTCGGGAGATGTCGCCTAGCTTGGGAACATTTCCCAGAGAGAGGAGCCAGAACCAGGAGAGGAAAGTGCCGAGGTGCTGTGCGGCTGGTGGGAATATGTGGGCATTTCGAGTCCTCTGTGGGCACAGACCTTGAGCACTAGGGGTACTGGAGGGAAAGCCCACCCCTCCTGCAGTTTGGCCGTCGTCTTCAGAAGCCCAAGTCCTCCATGCGGGCGGCCGGGTCTGCCTACCCCTTCCTGCACTTCCCCGAATTCCCTTCGGTAGGACACAGGAGTGGCCAGACTGCCTTCGTCTCATCCGGGGCAGCCCTGAGGAACCCCTGGGTACCTCTTAGAGCCCGGCACGCCACTGTCTTCTGGGGACAGGAATGCCGGCCAACCCCAGCAAAGAGGTCCCGGGGCACAGGTGGGCCTTGGGTGCTGCCATGTGGCAAATCAGTTCTCGTTGAGGGTCAGGTAAGGCAGTAAGGCACAATTAATTCTTCACTGTGGCTCTGAGCGCTGGTCCACGCATGTGCTGGTTAGAGCCATGTTGGGGGTTTGGCCGTGCGTGTGGACATGACACCAAACCCATTTGTCCGCCCATTGGTCTGTCTCTAAGCCCTGCCGTGGGCCAGGCCCGGCCCCGGCCTGTGGGGAGTGCCAGGGATACAGTGTGAGGACACTCTGGTGCGCAAGGCTATGCCATCGACTTGGAGGTTTTGAAGGGGTGGGGGTGAGGTTCTGTCTCCAAGGATGAGGGAGTGTCTGTCTGTTAAGGAGGGTGAAGTAGCCAGGTGAAGGAAATCGCACATTCTCGGAATGGGTCACCGTGGTCCTGCGACACAGGGCCCAGGGTAGGAAGCTGGAGCCATACCCCGCAAACTCGGCCGGGGCGCCAGGCTGGGCCCCGCTCCCCGAGAGAAAGGCCCTGACAGAGCCAGGGGAGAGCTGGCCGGATGTGAATAGGCGTCCGGGCGGTGAGCACGAGTGGCGGGTGTGGGCCTGCCCAGCACCGACCCCACGCCTGAGAGGGGTGGGGAGTGGTCAGCCGGTCCCGAGGGAAGCTGCAGACATCCAGGGAGGCCAGGACCTCGGACCAGCCGAGAGCGGAAGGCTGCGGTTGGTCCAGGGAAAGGACTCTGGTGCATCCCTGTATGCAGAGGTTTCCTGCAGCTGCTGCAAGAGTCCTGCGCTCTGGGGGCTTCGAGCAATGGAAAGCGACCTCTCTTCTGGAGAGCAGTGGTCCAAAATCAACGGACAGGCCTTTGGGAGGCTCCAGGGGAGAGTCCTTCCTTTCTGGCCTCTTCCAGTCTCTGGTGAACTCTGGCCATCTCTAGCACCCTTGGCTTGTGGCCGCATCACTCCTGTCTCTGCCTCTGTCTTCACGGGCTTTCTCCTTCGATTATCTTCCGCCCCCCGCCCCCCCCCCCCCTCTCTTTTTCAGAGAGAGACAGACAGAGAAGGACAGAGACAAAGGGGAGAGAGATGAGAAGCATCAACTCGTAGTTGTGGCACCTTAGTTGTTCGCTGATTGCTTCTCATATGTGCCTTGGCTGGGGGGCCCTAGCTGAGCCAGTGACCCCTTGCTCAAGCCAGAGACCTTGGGCTTCAAGCCAGGGATCATGGGATCATGTTGATGACCCCACGTTCAAGCCAGTGAGTGACCCTGTGCTCAAGCTGGTGACCTCAGGATTTTGAAACGAAGCTCAGCATCCCAGGATGCCTGACACTGTATCCACTAGGGCACACCACCACTGGTCAGATCTATCTCTTATAAGGATATTTGTCCCTAGATTTAGGACCCATCTAGCTAATCCAGGATGAATCCTTAATTCTTTTTCTTTTTAGATTTTATTTATTACTTTCAATAATAAAGAGGACAGAGAAAAAGAAAGAGAGAGAGAAAGAGAAAGGGATGGGGGAAGAGCAGAAAGCATCAACTTGTCATAGTTGCTTCTTGTATGTGCCTTGACCAGGCAAGTCTGGGGCTTCCAACCAGTGACATCAGCGTTCCAGGTCAACGCTTTCATGCACTGCGCCACCCAGGTCAGGCGCGGATGAGTCTTTTTTTTTTTTACAGGGACAGAGAGAGTCAGAGAGAGGGATAGACAGACAGGAACGGAGAGAGGTGAGAAGCATCAATCATTAGTTTTTCGTTGCCGTTGTGACACCATAGTTGTTCATTGATTGCTTTCTCACATGTGCCTTGACCACAGGCCTTCAGCAGACCCAGTAACCCCTTGCTGGAGCCAGTGACCTTGAGTCCAAGCTGACGAGCTTTTTGCTCAAGCCAGATGGGCCCGCACTCAAGCTGGCAAGCTCGGGGTCTTGAACCTGGGTCTTCTGCATCCCAGTCTGACGCTCTATCCACTGCGCCACCGCCTGGTCAGGCGAGTCTTTAATTTAATGACGTAAGAAATAATCCCTGCCGCTGTGGGGAGAGCCAACAGTGCCTTCTGGGCATCCACCTCGCTCCTGAGCGGACTGGGGACCCTGGGAGCCCAGAGTGAAGATCTCTCCCTTCCTCTGTTATTTTTCGGCTGGCCCTTGGTCCCTGCCTGGCCCTGCTGGTTAGCTCCCACCCACTCTGGTAAGTGTGCTGGTCTGGCATGGTGGGTCGTCCCTTGGTACTTTGAAGCCCTGTCCCTGGGGGCAGGGGACAGTGGAGTGGAGACCTGAGCTGCCCCATTTGGGGACCCCAGTGGTGCTCTAGCCTCAAGCATCCCGCTGCTTGGGTGCTGGTGTGGGGCCATCGCTATGGTTATTTCCAGCACTGTGTTAAAGGTCATGGAGCTGCCATTGTTGGAGGGTTGTCAAGGTCTGAATGTCCTCTGTTTTTTTTTTTTAATTTTTATTTTATTCATTTTAGAGAGGAGACACAGAGTGAGAGAGACAGAGAGAGAGAGAGAGAGAGAGAGAAAGGGGGGAGGAGCTGGAAGCATCAACTCCCATATGTGCCTTGACCAGACCAGTGCAGAGTTTTGAACTGGCGACCTCAGTGTTCCCAGGTCAACGCTTTATCCACTGTGCCACCACAGGTCAGGCCGAATGTCCTCTGTTTTCAGGAACGTGAGTGGCAGTGGTATTTGCTGCAGGGGTAGAATGCTGTCTGGGCGATGGGAGGGCACGTGGAGAAGCAGGCCCAGAGCGTAGGGGTCTGGGGAGGTCACCTAGCAGCCCAGGACTCCCGACTTCAGCTTCCTGGAGGGAAGCTAGGTTTGGGGAAAGGACCACCACAGGTCTGGCCCCCACAAGGGCCCCTCTTCCTCTGCTCTGGGCCTTAGCTCCCCTATGGCATCGCAGTGCTGGATCAGGGTCTGGTGGGCATGGCCTTATGCATTTATTATTTTTATTGTTTTTATTTTTATTTTTCTGAAGTGAGAAGCGGGGAGACAGAGAGACAGACTCTTGCATGCGCCCGACCTGGATCCACCCGACATGCCCACCAGGGGGTGATGCTCTGTTGCAACTGGAGCCATTCTAGTACCTGAGGCAGAAGCCATGGAGCCATCCTCAGCGCCTGGGCCAACTTTGCTCCAATGGAGCCTTGGCTGCGGGAGGGGAAGAGAGAGAGAGAGAGGAAGGAGAGGGGGAAGGGTGGAGAAGCAGATGGGCGCTTCTCCTGTGTGCCCTGACTGGGAATCAAACCCAGGCTTCCAGCCTGACCTGTGGTGGCGCAGTGGATAAAGCGTCGACCTGGGAACACTGAGGTCGCCAGTTCAAAACCCTGCACTAGTCTGGTCAAGGCACATATGGGAGTTGATGCTTCCAGCTCCTCCCCCCCTTTCTCTCTTTCTCTCTCTCTCTCTCACTCTGTGTCTTCTCTCTCAAATGAATAAAATAAAATTAAAAAAAAAAGAAAAAAAAAAACCAGGGCTTCCACACACTGGCTGGCACTCTACCACTGAGCCAGCTGGCCAGGGTTGGCCTTGTGCATTTATGTGCTTGGGGACTTTAGGGGAACAGGGCAGGGGGAGGCTCTGTCACTGGCTGGACTGCAGGCCTCCTCGTCTATCCTTCCATCTGTCCGTAGGGGAAAGGGCCTCTCTGAACGCTCCCCTCGCCACTACCTGTCTGTCTTGTCATGGCCAGCTCTCTGTCCTCAGCCACCAGAGGATATTGAGTCTGGCACAAGCTGGGGAGGCCAGGGTGGTTGTGCCCACTCTGAGGAGAGCTTGGACATAAAAGCCTAAACTCCTCACCCTCGGGATGGCTATGACCTTGAGCTGGCCCCCAGGTGGCCCAGGGCCTTGGCAGAGGTCTGGAGTTGTGTGTACACAGTGGCAGACAGTGGCCCCCGACCTGGGACCCACCCTCCTGCAGTGCCCCACATGCAGGTACACAGGACCCACCCTCCTGCAGTGCCCCACATGCAGGTACACAGGCATAACTGGTTGTGGGGGCCATGCCCTAGGAAACCTGGTGGACAAGACGAGTCCTTTGCAACTCCCAGGGATGCTGTTGACCATCACCCTGAAAACCTGCCATGAGGGTGGCCCCGGAGTGCTCCTGCTTCTGGCTGGTGCAGTCCTCCCTGGGAGGGGGCTTACCTTGCGACCCAGCCAGGCTCAGGAGGCGAGGCAGGGGGAATGGGCTCTCAGCACTGAAAGGCCTGGACTTGAGCCCTTGCTCCCCAGCTCCCGGCTGTGGCGGGGCAGAGCCAGCCTGGGAGGGGCCCTTCTCAGTGCGACCTGGGGCAGGAGCTGGGAATGAAGGGCTGCTCAGGTCATATGTGCTTCCTAGCAAGCCCAGTGTTCTCAGAGCCAGCAGAGTGGCACTCCCTGGAGTGTCAGATGGCCCCCACACGGAGGCTGTGCCTGGCGTATGGACAGGAGCAAAACCAGTGTCTTGGTCCTTTGGTGTCAGAGGACAGAGAGGTGATTACCATGAAACCCAAAAGGTTCTGGTGCAAGGGGCACAGCCCCCTGTGTGGTCTCAGAGGGCAGCGCTGGGCAGTAGTAGTGTTCACATTGGCGGAAGGAGCATGCTGGGGAGGTAGTGAGCTCCCTGTGTGGAGCGTAATTACCGGCTTCTTCCTGGGTAGGCGTGTTTCTGGGGCCAAGGAGACTGGGCCTGATGCCCCGGGCTGTGAGGGGCTTCAGTGGTTTGGAGGGAGAAGCCAAGTCCGCAGAGGTGGCTTCTGTGGGGGGACCAGTGGGGAGCTTCCTCCCAGGGGACACAGCTGGCCTCACCCAGGGTCCTGGAGAGCTGTGGTCTCTGACCACAGGCGGCTGAAGCAGGGGCCACTAAAACCCGGTGGGCTGAACTGCGCTGATGTACACAGCACTGGGCCTCAGTTGGGCTTCAGGTCTCATTGAGTAGAGGGCAGGAAGTTCCGGTTGCCGGGCTATCCGGGGCTGCCCAGGGACCGGTAACAGGAAGTCCCAGGAGAGTGGGGGAGAGCCCCCGGCGGCCACAGGCTCCAGAGGCTGCGGGCGGCTGTCAGCAGGAGGGAGCTGTGGGTACAGCCAGCCGAGTGGTCCTTTGGGCAGCAAAAGACCAGCAGGCCTCACTGGCTTGGGGGATGCAGGCCGCGGACCCATCCCATGGCGCCTGAGCCACATGGCCTCCCTAGGCCCCAGGACATCTGCCCCCAGCCCGTTGCCAGGCAGCAGGAGAGCCATGTGCTGGGTCAGTGCCATCAGGTCAGTGGGGCAACCCTGGGAGCAGGCCCTCGGAAGGTAGTGCTGGCCCAGTGCCCGCAGAACCACTTGGGGAGGTCCCCCGGGAGCCAGGGCCCTCCTGGGGGCCATGAGGGTGGGCACGGTCCCCCGGTCCCCGGTACTGAGCCGGCAGCTGTTTGGTGGGGGCTCAGGTTCCGCTGAGCCTGCTGGGGGTGGCCTTGATGTTTGGGTCCTCTGTGTGCACACATTGTGTGTGAGAGCATGTGAGTGTGAATGAGTGTGTGTGAGTTCGTGCCCTGGCGATTCAGACAGCATCCTGTGAGCCGCTGGCGGCCTGCTTGGAGAGAGCTGAGGAGCCGGGGTGGGGTGCTCTCCCTGTGAAGCCTGGTCGGCCCCCCTCCCTCTGGCATAACTGGTCACCCGCCGTCGTAGATTTTTGGTTTTGATTCTTTTATGGAGAAGGATTCTGGGAAGAGAAAGAGGAAGGGGAAACCGAAAGGCAAGAACAAAGGAGTCGGGTGTGAGGCGCCGGGCCCCCCCGATGCCTACCCACTCCCACAGCTGTCATCCTTCCACCCCCTGTGCCCGGCTGGGAGAGTGGGCATGCCTGGGCAGGGTGAGTGCACCACCATTTACTGGCTGTGTGACTGGGCCAGCTACTCAGCCTCTCTGTCCCTTGGTGTCTTCCTCAGTGACGTGAGGGTGACGGTGTTTCCCACCTCAGGGGAAGTTAGGGTGATGACATGAAGTGCCCATGGCGGGTGCCCAGGGTGAGTCCTGAACCTCTCCTGGCCTCAGAGTCCTAGTCTGTAAAAGGGGAGCTGGGCACCAGGCCTGTGGGTTTAACGAGCTGTCAGGCTGCATTTGGCCCTAGGTCCGTGGTGGCGAACCTATGACACGCGTGTCAGCACTGACACGTGTAGCCATTTTCGATTACACGCGGCCGCATACCAGAGAAGTATGGGGCCGCATGCCGAGAAGGATGTTTCATCCCCGGCTCCTGCACGGCCAGGTGCAGTAGCTGAGGATAAAACATTTGCTGTGGTGTAGACACTCTGTGCCGGAGGTCTGGAGGCCAAAACATTTTCGTTATATAAACTATAAATATTGCGAAATTATGGGTTTTTTTTCCTTGAAGTGACACACCACCCCAGTTATGCTCAGATTTTGGCTAATTTTGACACACCAAGCTCAAAAAATTGCCCATCACTGCCCTAGGTGGTGCAGGGCTGGGTTGGTGGTGGTGGTGAATCTGACCAGACTCACGCTCCAGCCTAGGGCACTGGGGGCCACCTGTGAAGACTCCTGCCAGCCCCCGGAGGCTGTGTGTGCACACATGCGAGCGAGTGAATGCGCATTTGGATGAGTGTGAGGGGGTGTGAGAATGAGTGCGTGTGTAAGAATGAATGTGCGTGCGTGTACACATGTTTAAATGAAGTATGCATATGTGTGTGTGAGCATGTACGGACAAGTACACACATGAGTGAGCGTTACCTGTGCATGCATATGTGTAAGTGGACGCATAGGAGGATGCATGTGTGCCTTTGTGTGAGCTAAGTGT
The DNA here is from genome assembly GCA_037038555.1 of Rhynchonycteris naso. NCBI lineage: Eukaryota > Metazoa > Chordata > Mammalia > Chiroptera > Emballonuridae > Rhynchonycteris > Rhynchonycteris naso. Next base: position 315,897,026 of record CM072996.1, on the reverse strand, counting down.
GTAAGTACGTGTGTGCAGTGTGTGTGTGTGTGTGTAGGTGTGTGTAAATGAGTGTGCCGAGGGACTTGGCCTCTCTCAGCCTCTCCTCGCCCTGTGGCTCCCACAGATGGGTCAGCCTGGTCACCACTGACAGGAACTCCCTGACACTGTGGTCACTGGAGACACTGGCTCCCTCACCGTGGCCGGCCCCTTCTGGGGCCCCCCCACTCCACTCTCACACACAGGTTCACACCCATGCACACACATGGCATGTCCTGCACTCCAGACACGCAGATCTTACACAGCCTGGGGAGCATGCCGCCCGTGACCCTGACTGGCTTTATGGACCCACATGGGGGCCCGTGCAGGCGACAAGCACGCCCCTCCCAGGGACAGTTCCACAGCCCCGTGGCCCGCCCGCCGCAGGGCCTCACTTCTGAGAACTCGATGGCAGCTGTCTCTGTGGGATGGAGCCGTGCGCACCCGGCCCTCTGTCCTCACCCCTGCGCCTTGGCCTCGAGCCACCTAGACCAGTCTCAACTTTGAGAGAGGGTATGGGTTGAGCCCAGGACCAGAGACCCAGAGTGTGCCCCAGGCACCTACCTGCCCCAGTCCACACACACCTGCCAGAAGGGCTCGTAGGGCCCAGCCGCCACCGCGCTGGCCACCCAACACTGACCTGTGTGTCTTCAGGACACTGCCCCAGGCAGCCCCTCTGAGCTGCGGGGAACAGAGCCCCGTGCAGCACAACAAGCCTGGGAAGCTACCAGTTCTCAGGGCAGCCTCAGTCCCCACAGGGGACAGACTTGTCACTGTGCTGCCAGGAGCCTCCTTTAAACTGGAGGAAGCAGAGTTTGATGGAGGACATCCTGATGGGATTTGAACCCATGTGGCCAGCACTGTCCCTGACAGCTCCCAGACAGAGTGGCTCAGCCCTTACCCGGCACCCCTGGCAGCATGGTGAGAGGGCGCCAAGAGGGTGTCTCCCCCCTAAAGAAAGGGACTGAGGCTTCCTGTGGTAAGCTGGCAGGCAGGCCCATGACACGCCCCTGGGGTGAATGGAGTTTAACTCTCAGGTCACTGGGGCTAGGAGGGTGACACCATAGCATCAAGAGAGATAGTCAGGGAGGCCAAGCTGACCAGGAAGATGGGTGCCCCTTGGAGATTCCCCTCAACTTGCCTGGTTGAAAGTCCCCAGAGGTGCCTGACCAGGTGGTGGCGCAGTGGATAGAGCATCGGATTGGGATGCAGAAGACCCAGGTTCGAGACCCTGAGCTTGCCAGCTTGAGCGTGGGCCCATCTGGCTTGAGCAAAAGCTCGCCAGCTTGGACCCAAGGTCGCTGGCTCCAGCAAGGGGTTGCTCGGTCTGCTGAAGGCCCTCGATCAAGGCACATGTGAGAGAGCAATCAATGAACAACTAAGGAGCCTCAACGAAAAGCTAATGATTGATGCTTCTCACCTCTCTCCATTCCTGTCTGTCTGTCCCTATCTATCCCTCTCTCTGACTCTCTCTCTCTGTCCCTGTAAAAAAAAAAAAAAAAAAAAAAAGAAAAGAAAGTCTCAGAAGCTGTGTGGTCATTATGGCCACCATGGCCTGTTATTACCCTCACCCTCAGCCACCATTTCTCCTTTACTGCCCTAGCCTAGCCTGGCACTGGATTTCTAGTCATTCACTAGTGCAGGGCAGGGCTGATGGTGGCCCGAGAATGTTGGGGTGTCAGGATGGGCTTCCTTTTAGACTGTCCCTCCTTCGGAGAGGGGCTGCAGAAGTTGGCACCTGTCCCTGAAGTGAGGACACACCTGGGGAGTGAAGGTGGAGTGCAGTTTGGCCCTGTCACAACTCACTCTCCCTATACCCAAGGCCTGTCAGGGGCCACCACGAGCCCTCACTGTGCCCGTGGAGGGACATGCCATGGCCAGGTGAGAGTGACAACCCTCACAGGCCGGCTGGTGCCTGTCTGGCCACGGAGCTGAACTGGAGCGGGGCTGTGTGACTTCCCCACTCACCTTGCTCAGGTGCAGAGCCGGGAACACGGGTGCCGTCCGTCCTCACAGCGGGGGCCCTGTCCACACACACACGCCAGGTCTCCTTACAGATTCGGAAGGATGTGACAGACTGGAGTGGGGGTCTCTGTCTCGGCTTTTTGTGCCTTCCACCCAACTGCAGTCGACAGACAGGAGCGGAGAGAGGTGAGAAGCATCAATCATTAGTTTTTCGTTGCCGTTGCGACACCATAGTTGTTCATTGATTGCTTTCTCACATGTGCCTTGACCGCGGGCCTTCAGCAGACCAAGTAACCCCTTGCTGGAGCCAGCGACCTTGGGTCCCAGCCGGCGAGATTTTTTTTGCTCAAGCCAGATGGGCCCGCGCTCAAGCTGGTGAGCTCAGGGTCTCGAAGCCATGTCTTCCGCATCCCAGTCTGACGTTCTATCCACTGCCCCACCTACTGGTCAGGCACAGATTGGTGTTTTTTTTTTTAATGTTTATTGTATTGATTTTAGATAGGGAGGGATACATGAAAATCGATCTGCTTTTGTATGGGGCCTGACTGGGGATCAAATTGGCAACCTCTGAGCTTTGGGATGGTGCTCCAACCAATGAGCTATCCGGCCAGGGTGATTTTTTTTTTTCCAAATTTCTTTTTTTTTTTTTAAATTATTTATTTATTTATTTATTCATTTTAGAGAGGAGACACAGAGTGAGAGAGAGAGATAGAGAAAGAGAGAAAAGGGGGTGGAGCTGGAAGCATCAACTCCCATATGTGCCTTGACCAGACCAGTGCAGGGTTTTGAACTGGCAACCTCAGTATTCCCAGGTCGACGCTTTATCCACTGCGCCACCACAGGTCAGGCTCAAATTTCTTTTTATTTATTCATTTTTTAGAGAGGAGACAGAGAGACAGAGAGAGAGAAAGAGACAAAGAGAAAGGGGGGAGGAGCTGGAAGTATCAACTCCCATATGTGCCTTGACCAGACCAGTGCAGGGTTTTGAACTGGCGACCTCAGTGTTCCCAGGTCGATGCTTTATCCACTGCGCCACCACAGGTCACGCGCCGGCCAGGGTGATTTTTGTTTACTGATCTTGTATCCTGCCACCTACCTAAGCTCGTTAATTAGTTCCAATCATTTTTAGTGGGTTCCGTGGAATTTTCTAATATTCATGATCATCTAATCTGTAAAGTTTAACTTCTTCCTTTCCCATCTGGATACCTTTTGTTTCTTCTGGACGAGTTGAAAGGCTAGAACAGGGGTCAGGAACTTATGGCTTCCAAGCAAGATGTGGCTCTTTTGATGGCTGCATCTGGCTCAGAGACAAATCCTTAATAAAAAAAATAATAACGTTAAAAATATAAAACATTCTCATTTATTACAATCTATTCATTTCCTACCGCTCATGTTCATGGTTGCGGGTGGCTGGAGCCAATCACAGCTGTCCTCCGTGACAACACCAGGTTTTTATTGGATAATGTGTAAGGTACATGGGTCGTTGTGACGTCAGGAAGTAAACTTCCCTCCTTTTAATCAAGTAGTCAGCTAGCTAATTGCAGAAACCCTTTTGACGAAGAAGATGGCTAAAAGAATAAAAGATGAGTATCGTACTTTTCAGCAGGAATGGACAAAGGAATTCGCCTTTGTGGAGAGAGTAGGTTCTGCAGTGTGTCTAATATGCAATGATAAAATTACATCGATGAAACAGTCAAATATAAAGTGGCACTTCGACACACGCCATAATACATTTGCATCGAAATATCCAGCAGGCAACAGCAGGAAGAAAGCATGTCAAGGGCTACTGTGCAGAGTGCAAGCTAGTCAGAGCAACTTCGTGTTTGGACCCAACAAGGTGACTGGAATTTGGCTAGCTTTGCTGGTGCTTTAGCAATTGTGAGAAACGGAAAGCCATTCACAGATGGGGAGTATGCCAAAACATTCCTGCTTGATGTTGCCAATGAACTTTTTGATGACTTTTAGAATAAAGACAAGATAATCAAACGAATAAATGACATGCGTCTGTCGGCAAGAACTGTTCACAATCATACCATCACGATGGCAAATCAAATTGAGGCAACACAAGTGAAGGACATAATGCAGCACCATTCTTTTCTCTCACTTGGATGAGTCAACAGACGTAAGCCATTTATCCCAGTCCAGCGTGTTTGCAAGGTATGCTGTTGGTGACACACTACGTGAGGAAAGTCTTGCTGCCTTGCCTATGAAAGAGAGAACAAGAGGGGAGGATTTATTCCAGTCTTTCACTGAGTTCGCTAAAAAAAATCTACCGATGGATAAACTTATTTCGGTGTGTACTGATGGTGCTCCGTGCATGGTGGGGAAAACAGAGAATTCCTAGCGCTTCTTCGTGAACATGAAAAGAGTCCCATCCTAAGTTTTCACTGCATCCTACATCAGGAGGCGCTTTGTGCTCAGGTGTGTGGTGAGCAGATTGGTGAGGTGATGTCGCTGGTCATTCGGGTGGTCAACTTTATTGTTACCTAAGCTTTAAATGATCGCCAGTTTAAAACACTGCTGAATGAAGTTGGGAATAATTATCCTGGTCTGCTTCTGCACAGCAATGTGCATTAATTGTCAAGAGGGAAGGTCCTCAGCCGTTTCACGGCTTGTCTGAGCGAAATCCAGACTTTTCTTTTTTTTTTATTTTTTTATTTTTTTAATTCATTTTAGAGAGGAGACACAGAGTGAGAAAGAGAGAAAGGGGGGAGGAGCTGGAAGCATCAACTCCCATATGTGCCTTGACCAGACCAGTGCAGGGTTTTGAACTGGCGACCTCAGTGTTCCCAGGTCGATGCTTTATCCACTGCGCCACCACAGGTCAGGCCAGACTTTTCTTAAAATGAAAAACATCGAGCATCCTGAGTTAGCTAACACTGAATGGCTCCTGAAGTTCTACTATCTCGTGGACATGACTGAACATCTGAACCAGCTCAATGTGAAAATGCAAGGTGTTGGAAATACAGTCTTATCCTTTCAACAAGAAGTGTTTGCATTTGAAAACAAGCTGGAACTCTTCATCGCTGACATTGAAACAGGTCATTTACTACACTTTGAAAAACTGGGAGAGTTTAAAGATTCATGCACAGCAAGTGACCCGCTCAACATCTTGATCTCCAGCTGCTAGCGGGCTTCACATCTAATCTCCTGCAGTCATTCAAAGTGCACTTTGGAGAATTTCGTGGGCTCACTCGTCTTTTTAAGTTCATCACCCATCCACACGGGTCTGCAGTGGACAGCGCCGACCTGAGTTACATCCCCGGTGTCTCCGTCAGAGATTTTGAGCTACAAGCTGCTGACCTGAAGGTCTCAAACATGTGGGTGAATAAGTTAAAGTCACTGAATGAAGATTTGGAAAGACTTACACGACAGCAAGCAGAGTTGGCGAGCAAACACAAGTGGGTAGATTTGAAAAAACTTCAACCTGCGGACCAGCCGATTGTCAAAACTTGGAACATGCTTCCGTCACATACCACGCACTGCAGCGTGTGAGTATTGCTGTACTGACAATGTGTGGCTCTACGTATGCATGTGAGCAGTCTTTCTCACATATAAAGAATGTTATGACCAACCTACGATCACGCTTAAAGGATGGAAGTCTCAACGCCTGCATGAAGCTTAACCTCACCACGTACCAACCAGACTGCAAAACCATGCAGCACCAGAAGTCGCATTAATGGTAATAAGTACGTTACTCATCATCGGTTAGCAACAGCATAACAACGTTATTAAAAAGAATTCAGAGACTTATTATACTTTAAAAGGGTTGGTCTTACATAAAATGCACACATTTACTTGTATTTAGTATTAAACATATTGTATGGCTCTCACGGAATTACATTTTAAAATATGTGGCGTTCATGGCACTCTCAGCCAAAAAAGTTCCCATCCCCTGGTCTAGAACCTCCAGTACCATGTTGAATAGTAGTGATGGGAGCATGCCTTGTCCTTGATCTTAGAGAAACACTTTCAGTCTTTCACCACTGAGCCCTGGGTGAGCTCTGGGCTTTCCCTAGCTGCACTTTTCCAGGCTGAAGATGTTTCCTCCTAGTCTTACTTTGTTGAGTGGTGTTCTTATTATGAAGGATTGTTGAATTTTGTCAGATGCCCTTTCTGTTTTCTGAGATGATCATGTGGTTTTGTTTTTTATTTGAGTGATATGCATTACACTCATGAATTTTGAATATTATCCGTCTCTGGCCTCTTGGCTTAGTTGTAGAGCATCAGCCAGGCATGTGGATGTTTCAGGTTTGATTCCTGATCAGGGCACACAGGAGAAGTGTCCATCTGCTTCTCCACCCTTCCCCCTCTCCTTCCTATCTCTCTCTTCCCCTCCTGCAGTCATGGCTCTATTGGAGTGAGTTGGCCCTGGGGTGCTGAGGATGGCTCCATGGCCTCGCCTCTACCTCAGGGGCTAAGAAGAGCTCGGTTGCTGGACAACGGAGCAATGACCCCAGATGGGCAGTGCATCACCCCCTAGTGGGCTTTCCAGGTGGATCCCAGTGGAGCACATGTGGTAGTGTGTCTCTCTGCCTCCCCTCCATTCACCAAATAAAAGAAAAATAATTATTTTGAATATTAACCAACCTTGCATTCCTGGGATGAATCCCACTTGGCATGGTGTAGAACCAGCTTGCTAGTATATGATGATTTTTATGTCTACATTCATGAGGAATATTGGTCTGTAGTTTTTTTTTTTGATGCCTTTGATTTTGTTATCAAGGTAATGCTGGCCTCATAGAATGGGGTTCTCCCTCTTGTTTTTGCAAGGGTGTGTGAATGGTTGGTGTTTATTTGAGCCAACTTTTTTTAAGTGAGAAAAGGGGAGATAGAGAGACAGATCCGTGCATGCACCCTTACCAGGATACACCCGGCAATCCACGTCTGGGACCAATGGTCAAATCCAGGCGCCTTCCTAAGTGCCCCAATGCTCAGACCAATCGAGCCATGGCTGCAGGAGGGGGAGAGAGAGAGAGAGAGAGAGAAGGGGGAAAGGGAGGGAAGACAAACAGATGGTGGCTTCCCATATGTGCCCTGACCAGGAATTGAACCTGGGACATCCACAGGTGGGGTGGAAGCTCTATCCAACCGGCCAGGACCTTTGAGCCAACTCTTGAGGCTGACTTAGTTCAGTTGCAACCATGGGCAGTGGAAACTGGACGAAGGCCTGGAGGAGGGTGCCTGGGGGGTTTGGGTGAGGGAAGCCAGGAGTCTGGCTGGCGCAGGATCTTAAGAGGTGGAGAGCGGGAGGAGATTCCAGAGAAAGACCAGCTGGGTGGGCGCCCATAGGGCCAGGTGGGTTCCAGTAGGTTCTGGAGATCTGGAGCAAAGAAGTGAGGGGAACGGGCTTGTTCTCAGGGGTAAGGCGCAGGGCGAGGGCGGGGCTCCTCACCTGTGTGTGTGTGTGTGGGGGGGGAGGGCGGGGCTACTCACCTGCCGGCGGGGGTGGGGTGGGGGGCTGGGGTCTAGGGGGCGAGGGCGGGGCTCCTCACCTGCCGGCGGGAACCGGGGCGGGGCGAGGGCGGGGCTCCTCACCTGTCCGTGAGCCTGTCCTGCCCGCGGGGGCGGGGCTGGCGGCGCGGGGCGGGTCGCGGCGGCATGGCGGGAGCAGGGCTCCGACCGCGACCGCGGAGCTGGGGTCGGCGGGAAGTGGGCGCCGGGGCCGAGGCGGCGCGGGCCCCCGGCCCGGGGCCGTGTCGGTGCGCGCAGGGGCGGCGGGACGCCCCCTGGAAGCGGGTCATGCCCGCCGCGTGGACGCCGTGAGTACCGAGCCAGGACCGCGGGCCGGCCCTTCCGCGGGAACAATGGCGGGCGTGGGCCAGCCCCGGGCGGGCGAGTGAGTCGGGTGCTGCAAGAGGGGCGCGGGCCTGCTTCCTGCAGCACATCCCGGTGGGCGGGCTGGGGACCCACTTCCCTAACCCTGCGGGGCTCCGACGCGGGAGTGGTGGCCGCGCCTTTGTTCGCAGCCTGTGCGGTTGGTGGGTCCCTGGCTTGCGGGGTGCTTTGTGTTCTGATGGAGCTGCAGGGGGTGGCCCGAGTGACCGAGGCAGGGCAGAGGCCGGAGAGCAGCCCGGCCCGAAGGCTGTGAACATTTGATGGAGGGAGCTGCTTTTCGAAGAGCAGAGTCGTTTTCTTTGTGTTTGGGGGGATGGGACTGACGTGTCAGGAGTCGCCGAGGGCCTGGGCCTCTGGTTCTGTCCTTAGATATTCCGCTAAGGGCTCTACTGTTGTCCACACACCCCCTTGAATTCTACTGAGATCCTGGGAAGGTCCAGGCCGAAGGTCGGAGGGGATGCGTGAGGGCAGGCACGCACTTAACAGTGCAAGGTGTGTGTGTGTGGGGGGGTGCTTTTCAGAGCGAGCAGGGTTGCGGGGAGAGTCCAAATGTGACTGGACATTGAGGTGCCACACAGAAGAGGGGGCTCTGAATCTAGGTCTTGAAAGGCTAGTAGGAGTTCTCCATGTGGGACTGGGGGTGTGGTAGCAGTGAGGTCAGGTGAGTGGAATAGCCTGGCAGGTTTTGGGGAGAGCAATTGGGAGCATGAGGTGCAGGCCTAAGTCAGGACCTGAAAGGTACGGTCCTGTGGGCCTGGGTTAACCCCTAGGCAGTCAGCCTGTCCCTAGTGACCATGTACTGTGTGGTCTCTGCTAGAGGATGCCCCAGGCTGATGAGACAGTGGATACCATCCAACTCACCAGCTGGTCATTATGGCTGCTGCTGCTCAGGGTGTGCTCTGTGACAAGTTGTGTCTTCACCGTCTTCCCAATGTGTACCTCCAGCAGCTGAGGCTGAGGGATCCCCCAGAAGGCCAAGCATGGACAGGAACCTAGGTTGTTCTACCTGGGAGGTTACCTGCTTTTCCGCTTCCTGGTCTCAGGGCCTTAAGAAAAGGATGGATAGCTTGACCAGGCAGTGGCGCAGTGGATAGAGAGTCGGACTGGGACACAGAGGACCCAGGTTTGAAACCTCAAGGTCGCCAGCTTGAGCCCAAAGGTCACTGGCTTGAAGCCTAAGGTCGTTGGCTTGAGCAGGGGAGTCCCTCGCTTTGCTGTAGCCCCCCTCCCCCCCCCCGGTCAAGGCACACGTGAGAAAGCAATCAATGAACAACTAAGGTGTCACAACGAGGACTTGATGCTTCCCATTTCTCTCCTTGCCTGTCTGGCCCTATCTGTCCCTCTCTTTGTCTCTCTCTCTCTTTCTTTGTTACACCCACAAAAAAGAAGAAAAAGAAAGGGATGGATAAAAAGCCAGGTAAGGGCAGGTAGAGTGGAGGGTGCAGTCTCTGGGGGCCGTGTTCCTCCCTGATGAAGGTCAGAGCTGGTAAAGAGGGTGCCCGGGACCTGTCCCAGCCTCTGTATCTCTTTAACTTTTTCTTTCAAATTGTGACTCGTCATCTCTACCTAGAAGTGCTCCCTGAATTTCCTGTCTAGGGAAATTCCTATTATAGGCTCATCTGGCACTCAGACTTGGGGTGGTTATGGCCTAAGGCCTGACTGACTTAGGCTAGTGGTTTTCTGAGTTCACTCACCGCTGTACCCTGCACCCATGGGACCTTTGGCTCACTGGGTGGGTGCTTAATGAATCAGTAATAACGAAGGAACACACTTAGCTGTCAGGGTCTCTGGAGGTCGCGTATGTGGCCTAATGGACCAGGGGCTGACCATTGGACCACATGGCCCTGTCTTCTTGGGCTTCCATTTGAAAGCCTGGGGCCTTGAGAAGGGAGCTTTCTTACCCCTGGCTGTCTTCAACCTTCATGCTTTCTCCAGGATCTTGGTAGAGTCCCCCCTGCATGTCCCCTGCTAAGCTGTCTTCTTTCCCCAAGCCCGCTTGAGACATTTCCCCTTTCATTACAGCTTCATGGAGGCTGAGGAGATGCACTGGCCTGTCCCCATGAAGGCCATTGGTGCCCAGAACCTGCTAACCATGCCGGGGGGTGTGGCCAAGGCTGGCTACCTACACAAGAAGGGTGGCACCCAGCTGCAGTTGCTCAAATGTGAGTCCCTTACAGTGGGGGAGATGTCGGGACAGAGCCAACATGGTGGGCCCTCCACAGTTTCACTTCCCTTCCCACCCTGGTGGCCACCACCTCCTGGGGGACCTGGGGTGGACCTCCACAGCTTGCAGAACTGTGAGAGCGTCCTGGGGGGTGTAGAGACAAGGTGGGCATTGATTTGGTGCACAGGGCTAAACTGGTGAGGGGCTGAGCCCCGGCCTTATCCGGTGGGTGTTCAGCAAATTGGATGGTCACTATGGTTTGAAATGACCCCACGTGCCAGGCTGAGACCTTTAGAGTTGTGTGAGACCGAGGCTCTGGTCCCTAGGATCGCAGGCTGGGGGAGGGGAGATGTCCACTTGTCAGGACCCTGCAGGTCAGAGAGCATCGGGGCCTTGCCCAGCCCTCCGAGCAGCCTCAGGCAGCCACGTCTTCTCCCTGTGCTGTCCGGTCAGGGTGACTGAGCTTGGGCAATTGGTTTCTTTCTTTTTATTTATTTACTGATTGATTGTTTTCTTTGCGGGCACCACAAAGGGTCTGCTGTCTGTGGACAGGGAGCCGCCGAGGATGGGCTATCAGTGACCTGCCCCCAGACCTGGGAGGTGCTGCTTGAGGATGGGGCAGTGGAGCGTGGGGGCTCTCAGTGGGACGACTCAGCCTGGGGGTTGGCTCCACTCTGGTGGCTTTCACTGGCAATCTCTTCGGGCTTCTGTGCTATCTCCCTCACTGTACCAGCCTGGGGTAGAGAGAACTCCCCGCAGCACCCAGCAAGGTGGCTCTGGTCCCCCTGGTCCTCTGGCCCTGTCTCTGCCTTTCCTGGAGCCAACCTCACTGCCCGTGTCCCTGGGGGCCATGGTCACTCTGCACAGCCAGCTCTCCACATATGCCCCTGTGTGGGGTTGGCCATCCTGCCTGTGAACGTGCCTGCATTTGACCCGGTGAACTCTGGGGGAAAGGCCAGCATGCTAGCCCAGCTCCCTGCCTTCCCATTCAGTGGGGTTCACAGGCTGGTCCTGCGGCCTCTGGAGAGGGTGCCCAGAGTGGGGTCTGCCCGCAAACCCTGCGGCTCACTCCGCCTGCGCCCGGCTGTCTGTAGGGCCTCTGCGCTTTGTCATCATCCACAAGCGATGTATCTACTACTTCAAGAGCAGCACGTCTGCCTCCCCGCAGGGCGCCTTCTCGCTGAGCGGCTATAACCGGTGAGTTCTGGCCTGCCGCAGACCTGGCCCTGTGGCCAGCTGCTCCCCCGGTGCTCCCAGCAGCGCTCGGCCAGACCTGCCCCTTGCTCCCGCCAGTCTTCTGCCGAGATGGCTCAGGTCCCCACCCTTCAGCCCCACGTCCCGCCCTGCCTGCCTCCTCTCGTCCTCCGTGGTGCCTTGCCTCTCCTCACTAGCCGCAGGCCTCGGGGGTCAGGACAGCCAGCTCTCCAGGGTCCCCATTAGGCCGATGGCCCGGTGTCTTCTGCATCCTTCTTCCTCACCCACCAGAACCTCCCTCGCAGGGGCCAAACCCAGCCTACCCCACTCCCTTTCCAAGGCCACCCTGGCTCCGGGGGCCTCCCGCGCTGGAGCCAGCTCCCTGCTTCACGTGGGTCTGTTGGCTGCAAGCCTTCCCTCGAGGGGCTCCTGGGCTAGTGGGCAGGCGAGTACTGGGCCGGAGTTCTCTGGGTGAGACGAGCAATTTAGGGCGTGCGGCCCGTTCGTTTTATCCAGATCCGCCCCATGGCTTCAGGGGCTCAAAGCGGAGGGTGAAGTGGGCAGCCTGGCCCTGCGTCCTGTGGCATTTGTCTGTGCCTCCACCGGCCCCCTCCCGGGCGGGGCTGGGACCCTTGGGGAGTGACTCTAGGCCGTGGTTCATATCCCGGCCACACAAGCTCAGTGGGGGAGTCTTGTCCAAGCACCTAGCCCAGTGACAGGCTGGCCAGAGCATTCCTGAGAAGGTGAGGAGGCCCCAGGGCCTTGTGGCTGCTCTGGGGTCACCTGGGGAGAAACACTGCTTCCTGCAAACTAACCGCCCTCTACCTATTGGGGTGCAGCTTTGCCCCAGGGGATGGGCCAGGCATCTGGCCTGGTAGGTGCCCCGTAGTAGACTCTGTATCCTCTGTGCAAATCCCACATCGTGGCTCGGGGGGCGGCCTCAGAGAGTCACTTCCTGGAAATGCTTTCATGACGGCGGGGGCAGGCAGGGCCTGAGATGGGTGGGTGGTGTCCATTTCATGGGCGGCAAGGGTGACATGTCCTTGTCTTGGAGCCCCACACGCTGCTGCTCCCAGCTCTCGTCCATCCACCCGCTGCCCACCCGTGCACCCACGTTTCCCTCTGCCTGAAACCTCCCGGCCTTTGCCCAACTATCCAGATATGCCCTTGTCCCTTAGAGCTGGGTGCTGTGTGCCAAGACCTGTCTGTCTAGGGGCAGGGCAGTCCTCTGGGCGCGGACCAGGGGGTGACCACGGGTTCTGTGCCCTCAGGGTGATGCGGGCTGCTGAGGAGACGACATCTAACAACGTCTTCCCCTTCAAGATCGTCCACATCAGCAAGAAGCACCGCACCTGGTTCTTCTCAGCCTCCTCTGAGGACGAGCGCAAGGTGACCGGGGGTGGGGGTGGTGGGCTGGACCTGCCTCGGGGGGTGGGGGGTGCTGGCTGAATCCTGGGCTGTCCTGCCCATCAGCATAGGCGGGGAACTGCCAGGACTCTTGTCCAGGCCCCGTGGGGATGTGACTAGCCCTTAAGAGCCATGTACTCACATCCAGGTACCAGCATTACACACTCAGAGTGCACTCTGAGGAGGAGCCCTGAGTGGGCTGAGAGTGGCCATAGCCCCAAGAGGGCCAGCAGGGTGGTCTCCCAGATCTTCGTGGGCACTGCAGCACAGTGGGGCAGTGAAGGGAGAAGGAGGGAGGGGGCTGTGCCCTGGGCAGCACCATGCCCACCTTGGCCCTGGTTGACCCACAGAGCTGGATGGCCTTGCTGCGCAGGGAGATCGGCTATCTCCACGAGAAGAAGGAGCTGCCTCTGGATACCAGGTGGGCCTGGGGCTTGACTGGGTGGGCAGGTGTCACTAGGGGTCCTGGCTGGGCTCACATGTGTACCCGCTTCCTGTCCCGTCCTCTGAGGTTCGGGAGATGTCAGCTGGGCTGCGGGTATTCTGGGTGTGTACCTGCACATATGCCCCAAGTCTGCAATGCTGTGTATGTGCTCACCTGAGTGAGTAGGCACGTGTGTGCACATCCAGACATGCATGCTTGTTTGTGGCCCCTGTTAGCTGTTTTTGTTTAGGGGGCTACATGCTTTTATCTGCCCACCCTGGAGGCTCAGCATTTGCAGCAGCTCAGAGCATTGAGTACCCACCTCTGCCACGTCCACCCTGGCTGGCTCAGGATTGAGACCAGAACGAGTCCCCAAGGCACCAGCTCAGTCCATCGTCTTGGCGACCTCACTTTGAGGTGGCCTGCCCAGCAGGAGCCCTCTGGGCAGAACGCAAACCATCCCATCCTTTCGTAGAGGAGGAAACAGGCCCAGAGTAGGCCTGGCACACCCAAGGCCATTCTGCACGTCCCGACCTGACTCTAGAGCTCCTGGCACTCAGGCTGGCCTGTGTCCTTCAGTAGGCTCAGCCTAGAAATGACTAAGCCCTGTAGCAGGCGCAGGCTGGGACAGCGGCTTTGGGTCCTGGCAGCATCTGGCCAGTCAAGGGGCCAACCTGTTGCAAGAACCACAGGGTGGAGGGGGCAGGAGGCTCCACAGCCTCTTGTTCCCATGTTGGTCCTTGTTCCTCGTATGGAGCTTGTCTGCATGTCTCTGTGTGACTGGTTTGTGTTTCTCTGTCTGTGTGTGTCCATGTGTTTCTCTGTGTTTCTCGGTCTGTGTGTGTCCATGTGTTTCTCTGTGTTTCTCGGTCTGTGTGTGTCCATGTGTTTCTCGGTCTGTGTGTGTGTCCTTGTGTTTCTCTGTGTTTCTCCGTCTGTGTGTGTCCATGTGTTTCTCTGTGTTTCTCGGTCTGTGTGTGTCCATGTGTTTCTCGGTCTGTGTGTGTCCTTGTGTTTCTCTGTGTTTCTCCGTCTGTGTGTGTCCATGTGTTTCTCTGTGTTTCTCGGTCTGTGTGTGTCCATGTGTTTCTCGGTCTGTGTGTGTGTCCTTGTGTTTCTCTGTGTTTCTCCGTCTGTGTGTGTCCTTGTGTTTCTCTGTGATTCTCCGTCTGTGTGTGTCCATGTGTTTCTCTGTGTTTCTCGGTCTGTGTGTGTCCTTGTGTTTCTCTGTGTTTCTCGGTCTGTGTGTGTCCATGTGTTTCTCTGTGCACATGTCCACATTGTGTGTCCAGTGTATCCACATGCCTGTGTTTGTCCGTGTCAGTCTGCGTGCCCGCACGTGTGCAGGTGTGTCCGTGCGTGTGAGCACAAAGGGAGCCCTGTGCCCTGCGCTCACTGCCTGGCTCCCATCCGTCCTTCCTAAACCTCAGTGACTCCAGCTCCGACACAGACAGTTTCTATGGCGCCATCGAGAGGCCTGTGGACATCAGCCTCTCTCCATACCCCACGGACAATGAAGGTGAGGTCTCTGGGCGTGTCCCGCCCACCTGGGCCCTGGCCCCGACAGGGCCGTCCTTTGGGGTTGCTGCCCAGGAGGGGAGGCGGACTTGTTTCTCCTGCCTGCTCTGTCCCTGTGGCTTTCCCGGCAGCCCGCCTGTCTCGTCCACATCTCCTCCCCGGGCCTCCCTGATGCAGTCGTGCTCGGGTGTGCTAAGGTGCCCCTGGGCTGGGCCACCCTGGTCTGACCTCCCCAGTCTGTTCCCAGACTATGAACATGAAGACGAGGACGACTCGTACTTGGAGCCTGATTGCCCCGAGCCCTGGACGCCTGAGGGTAGGTGTCCAGCTGGTGGGCCTGGGGTGCTTGGGGCGGAGAACAGGGGCTGGGGCCTGGGCTCTGTTCTGGGGGCCTCAGGCCCGACTGGTGCCACATGGGGCTTCAGTTTCCCTGCTGCGGCCCAAGTGTCAGGAGGAACGGAAGCAGAAGAGGCACACACTCTGGCTGGTCTGCTCCCTGCGCCTCAGGAGAGGGGCGCCCTCCTGGGGTGCTGACCAGGCCGGTCCAGAGCACGTGGGTCCAGAGCAGGGTCTGCTCCCCATGGCCAGCAGCTTTCTGTGGTGCTCTGTAGGCGGGTCACTCACAGCCCTACTCCCACCCCCTACCTCCCAAAGCACACGGGCTAGTACGTGAGGGACATGGCACGTACCAGGTATCACATGTGTGTCACCAGCAAGCACAGGCTGGGCGGGGCGGGGCTATGCCTCTCTCCTTCTGTCTGTCCTCGCCTTTATATCTACCCTCTCCCCTGTCCCTCTCTCCTCTCTTCCCCCTTCCCTCAGACTCTACCCCACCCCGGGCTCCTTTCTCTCTGTTAATCCCATTATCCTCGAGGGACTTGGGACAGTCCCCTCACCCCCTGGTCTCTCCCTTTCTTGGCCTCCTCTCCACCTCCTTGTCTTCTGCCCACTCCAGCACCTGCTCCTGTGTCCCCTCCACTCCACTTCCCTCTCATGTGTGCCTGGGCCCAGCCCCCTCCCCTCTTCCTGCCTCCCTCCCGCCAGGGCCCCAGGGCCCACAGACCTGCAGCCCGCCAGCCCCTGCGCACCACAGGCCTCTACTCCCACTACTGGCACGAAGCCCGGGAGCGCCTCACTCGCAGGCTCCGCCCTCCTCTCTCCCTGGCCCACGACCCAGCCTCGGTCTGTCTCACCCGGACCTACAGCCCAGGGTGCTCCCGTCTCCTGCCCAGATGGGTGCCTCCAAGGCCCAGAGCCCCACAAGCCTCTCCGCGTCCCCTGGGTGCACCCCCTCTCTCCCGTCCAGGTGCCCTTTGCCAGGCTTGCCCCGCCCCTGCTCTGAAACATCCCTTAATCAGGGTTCCCACTTCTGCTGCATGCAGCACTCAGCAGTCAGGAGCACAACAGGCCCGGTACCTGCCTCCCTGTTCCTCGCCTGTATCTCTCAGCACCTGAAACCTTGTGTTCTGGGTCCCCTCCCACTCACCGTCAGCCCTGGGCCAGCCCCTCAATTCCTGTCCCTGTGGCTGAGGGCCACCCCAGAGCTCAGGCCCCGTGCACTCCTCTCCTGTCATTCCTGGGCCATAGCCATTGTCACCACTGGGCTGTTGATTCTATTGACATCTCTTCTGCTGAACTTTATACCTGTGATCCTGACAGCCCAGTCGACCTCCCCAGGATGTCTCTCAGCATCTTAAACTTGTCAGCAGCCAACACTACTCCCTCTTCCTTCCCACCTGTTCCTGCCACCCTTCTTGCCACTGTGAGCAGGAATTCCTGCCCCCCAGCCGAGGCCAGATCCTTGGGGTCCTCCTTGCCTCCTCTCTCTCACCTCCCTTCTGGAACCTGATGGCTTCTGGTTTGGCATCTGGGTTTTAGGAAGCTTGCTCTGGCTTCTGTGTGCAGGATGGACGGGGTGCCCAGGACCCCAGGAGGGAGGCTGCCTCAGGAATGCTGAGTTGGGGGCTTCCTTGGAGGGCACACACCCACTCAGTCCCAGCCATCTGTTACCAGCAGAAGTTCTGGTCCAGCCTCCAGCAGGCGATACTTGCTCACCAACTGACTCTCTTTGCTCTACAGACAGCTTGACTCACCCGCCAGCCTACCCACCACCTCCCGTGCCCACACCTAGGAAGCCGGCCTTCTCTGATGTGCCCCGCGCCCACTCCTTTACCTCCAAGGGCCTGGGCCCTCTGCTGCCACCCCCGCCCCCTAAGCGTGGCCTCCCCGATACTGGTCCAACTCCTGAGGACTCCAAGAGGGACCTGCTGGGCCTGAGGCGGGTGGAGCTTTGCCCCTGGGTGCCTGCTACCCCCCGGCGGATGAGTGACCCTCCAGCGGGTAGCCTGCCCAACTTGCCCAGTCTCCGGAAACCCCCTTGCTTCCCTGAGAGCCCCAGCCCCAGCCCAGAGCCCCGGGTCCCCAGCCACGGGGCCTGCTTTGCCAGCACGGCCACGGCTACCTCCAGGAACTGTGATAAACTCAAGTCCTTCCACCTGTCCCCCCGGGGGACACCCACACCTGAGCCCCCGCCGGTGCCGGCCAACAAGCCCAAATTCCTGATGATGGCTGAGGAGGCCTCCCTGAGAGAGGCCGCCAGGCCTGGACTCTTTGTGCCCCCGGTGGCCCCCAGGCCTCCGGCCCTGAAGCTGCCCACGCCGGAGGCCACAGCGCGGTCTGCAGTCCTTCCCAGGCCAGAGAAGCCGTCCCTCCCTCAGCTCCAGTGAGTCTGCCAGTGCTAGGGCACTCTGGGAGCCCTCCCAGCATGGCTAGTTCTCCATGGCACCCCAGCCTTCCTGCCCGTGCCGCTCAGCCCGTGACGGGTGGCTGTCGGCCCTGCACAGGGGAGGCAGGCTCTGTCTAGGCTGAACAGCCTCTTCTGCACCGGCCCCAGCGGCCCCGGGGATGTCCTGCTGCGGGACTGGTGGGCCCGGAGCCCATGACTGTTTCAGGAAGCACTGGGCAAGGGGGGCTTTGGGAGCACAGGCTTCTAGAGCTTTTGCTGTGTCAAGGGAGGGCCTTTGGGATCAGAGGAGGGGCTTGCAGGGCTGACCGCTGACGCTGGGACAGGCCTTAAAGGAACGGGAGCTCGGGCTGGGAGCCTTCCAGACCCTGTCTGGGGCTCTGCGTGGGCTCCTGGCTCTGGGGCCACCAAGGTTGCCTTTGTGCCCTCCCAGTTGGGAACTTGCTGGAATGTGGGACATGGTTATGACTCAATCCAGAGGCCTGTTTGACATGTTTCCTGCTTTGTTGCTGGCAGTGCCAGGACACCAGAGTGTTCCCAACTTCCACAGGGTCAACAGCTTGTGGTCAGAGATGTCTGGGACCTACAGCATTCAAGGCCCTGGGAGCCACAGGGGTGGGCCTTGAGTGGGTGCCCTGCCAGGCTCCCGGAATGCCCTCAGTCATGGCAGCCCTCTCCCAGGACTCTTGTTAGCCCTGCTGCCCAGGGAGTTGCCTGAGAGGACCCCTTGCCACACCCACACCTGATTCACCAGGGGCCACAGCGGTGCCTATGGTCATTTTTCCGAGCCCGGGATCGAGGTCTGGGTATCTGAGCGACTATCTACAGCCTAGTCTCACTCACAGCCCAGCAGCCTGGGCTGTGTGGCTTCCTTTAATTCTCCCCGAGACCACCTGGCCGCACATGTGGAGCGGCTTGGCCTGTTCATGTCCATCCACGCTGTGGCTCTGAGCGGGATGTGACTTGGCAAGAGGTCACAAAGCTGGTCTGGTCAGTGGTAGAGTTGGGGCCAAGACATCCCAGCCTGGGCCTTCTCCCATGGCATCTAGAGCATCTGTCCGTGGTGTGATGACATCAGAGAGCTCAGGCCCCCAGCACCCCCCTCACCAGCGTCACTGTCAGCCCTGTCCCCCCACTCAGGCGTCCAGGTCCTGGCGATTCCTGCCAGCTCAGGGTGGTCAGCACGGGCCTCTTGGGGCTCTGGTGGTAGGCCTTTCCCAGCCATGAGCTGTAGCAGCCAGACCTGTGGGTTCCAAGGCTGGGCTTGGTGTGGTCACTCAGAGGAGCAAAGGGGCAGTGCCCTGTGTGACAGGGTCATGACTTTATAACTGCTCCCTTCCTAGGCGATCACCCCCTGATGGGCAGAGTTTCAGAAGCTTCTCCTTTGAGAAACCCCGTCAGCCCTCGCAGACTGAGGCTCCGCAGGCCGACCCTGGTGGGAAGGACTCTGACGAGGACTATGAGAAGGCAAGGCGGAGCGGAGAGCCTAGGTCCTGGCTGCGGGTGCGCGGCTGCCAGAGAGCTGTGGGCCAGGGGCCCCGCACTGGCCATCTCAAGCCAGGGGCCCCCTGGACCCTGGGTTGAGGTGACAGAAAAGGGTGCAAAGGCTGGGATCTCAGAACGGGCTGGCAGCTGGTGGGGGAAGGGGTTGTCGGCCACCATTCAGACCTTGCTGCTGACCACCGTTGACCCCTCCAGGTGCCACTGCCCAGCTCAGTCTTTATTAACACCACGGAGTCCTACGAAGTGGAAAGGTCAGTGGGGAGCTTTTCTTTCTCCAAAGCCTTGTTTTTGTAGACAGGAAGTTCTTCTTTTCTGTTCCCCTCATTCACCTTGGTGCTGGGTCTTTGCCGTCGCAAGCGCACAACCGAGTCCAGTTAGAAACCTGGCGCAATGACAGGTGCCATCTGTCCTCAGTCCCGCAGCCAGCGCTCGCCCTGGGCGTGGCCCAGAGCCCTGCATGGCCTGGCCCTCTCCGTGCCCGCTGCTCATGGCGCGTGAGCTGCAGGATAGCAAGAGGACTAAAGCCAAGCTGGGGACTGGGGCGGGAGGGTGCCCTGGGAGCTGTGGGCACCATCTGAGGATGGTTCATCTGCTGACTTTTGTTAGGCTGTTCAAAACCACGAGCCCTCGGGGGGAGCCCCCGGACGGACTCTACTGCATCCGCAACTCCTCCACCAAGTCTGGGAAGGTAGGCAACTGGGCTCCTTGCCACGCCTGGGGATGGCTGCATTGTGCTGGTGTCCGCTGGCCCTCCACACACCAGGTCTGCAGGCGAGCTCGGGACTTTACAAGTTATAGGTCCCTTTCCCGTGCCGCCTCTGTGTGTCATCAACTGAGTGCCGTCCTTGGGCTCTCTGCCTGGAAACCACCCCTTCCCGTTTATTCTTAGGAACTAAATACTATCCACAGACTGGGAGCGATGGTGGCCACCCCCTAGTACTGGCACAAGGTGGGAGGGAGGGTCTGGGGCTCCAGACTCTTGTGGGGGTGGACGGACGGTTCCTGTACTTTGAAGGGGAGGCTGCTTGGGAAGGGGGAAATGGCGGTCACCTGCCAGCTCTGTCTCTACCCCTCCAAGGGTGTCTTGTATAACCTCACTGAGCCTCAGTTTCCCCATGTGTATCAGTGACGTTAATGCTGTTCAGGTCTCATCAGAGGCTATCTGGGGTCAGGAGCCCCGGGGCGAAGGACTGCCTACCCTGCTGTCCATGTACAGGGCGACCCCTCCCCATGGTGTTACTGAGAGCCACAGGACTCAGCCTAGATGCTGCTCACCCCTCGGGTCCCTGAATCCCAGCTCTCCTGGTGTCCAGTGGTCAGCTGTTCTCACCCCTCCCTGCTGCCCACTTTTCTCCCTGAAGGTTTTGGTCGTGTGGGATGAAACGTCCAACAAAGTGAGGAACTACCGCGTCTTTGAGAAAGTAAGCAGGCTGGCTCATCCGAGGGCCCTGGGCGGGAAGGGGACCCTGGCCTGGCATGTGACTGGGGGCAGGACAATCTCCCCATAGAGTGTGGCAGTGGATAGGCTGAGGCTGGCACCCCTGGGCACCGTCCCTCCCCCACTGTCTGAGTTTCCCCCTTCTCTTGCCTAGCTGTGTCCTCATCCCTGACCTTTCCCTACCCCCATCCCCTCCCCAGGACTCTAAATTCTACTTGGAGGGTGAGATCCTATTTGTGAGCGTGGGCAGCCTGGTGGAGCACTACCACACCCACCTGCTGCCCGGCCACCAGAGCCTGCTGCTGCAGCATCCCTATGGCTACGCCGGGCCCAGGTGATGCTACTGGGCATGGACCAACTCGCACCCTGGACATGAGACCGGCCTGCATGAGAGACGGAGCTCTGACCTGAGGCCTCCCCTACAGGCTCCTTGTGCAATCTGCCAGGCCAGGCCCCACCCAGCAGGCTGGATCCTTGGGACTAGGACAGGCCTCTGGCTCTCATATCTCCCCCTGCCTGCCCTGTCACACTGCCCAGGAGCCCAGGAGCCCAGGGGCCCAGGGGCCCAGGACCAAGCCCCGCCTGGCCTTCATAGACAGGAATTCCGGTCTCCCCAGGCACACTTACCCTGCACTGGGCTGGGAGCTGGGCAGACCTGGAGCATTTGGGGTTGGGGCAGGGGCAGCCTGCAGGACCCTCCCCCCCGCAAGGAACGCTAAGACTCAGGTTCCAGGAGGGCCCTCTGCTACACAATAAAGCCCAGATGACCTTTGCCTTGGTGGCTGGGCTTCACTGGGAAGGAGTGGCTGACCGGACTTGCTGAGTACCTGCCGTACCAACCTCCAGGTGGTGACTGCTCAGTTCAGCTGACAGGAACCCTAAGAAGTAGGCTCCCCATCTTCCAGGGCAACAGCTTGCGGGATGCCTCGCCCTGGGTGCACAGCTAGAATAGTAACAGAACAGGACACACACTTGAGCAGTCCAGGCTCACGGCCCACGTTCTGAGGCACCAGGTTCTACTGCCACAAGTGAGGTCCAGGGCAGTGGGGCTGCAGAGCTTAGAGGCCCCCACAACTATGGTTGGATCATTCGCTAGATTAACCGATGGTTCCCGGGAGTCAGCTGAGCTGGAGGCCTCACAGCACACGCTGTCCAGAGCAGCCGGGCATGTCAGGGCTCAGAGATTGGAATCTAGCTGGGGCTCCAGGAAGACTTGGAGGGAGTGACTGCTACAGGGGAGCAGGAAGAGTGAGTCTTGAGTAGGCCAAGGGTCAGTGGGTACAGTGGCCCCCAGATGGCTGCGTCCTTCCGGCCACACGTGGCTCGGGCCCGGCCCCCATCCATTCCTGCACTGCCAAGGGATTCCAGTGGGCCACACTGTCTAACCTGGATGGGCAAAGCCATCCTGGTTAGATACATTTTTTCAGTGTGAAGCAGCCTGAGGTGGAGATAAGGGCTGGCAGAGACCCCAGGATCATCGAATCCTTGCTGCACATTATGTTGGGAAAAGAAATTGGCTGTGTAAAAACCCACACTGAGGACAGCACTTGTGCCTACTGTCCCCTGGAGAAGGCCCTCTGTTTGGACTTCTCTCTCCCCACCGGCCCGGATCATGGTGTATTCACTTTGGGAAGCTTCTCCAAACCGAGGACTGACATGGATTTACTTTTTTTGCCGTCGATCAGAAAGTGTGCGGTGAACCTCTATACACCTTCTGTTATTAGAGTTTTTTTTTTTTTTTTTATTAAAGAAAGGTGTTTTTAGAACCGGAGGAGACCTCACAAAACAGGTCTGTAGTTGCTTCCAGTCCCCACCCCTACTCAGGGTCACACTGCATGGACGCCCCCTGCTGGTCCAACGAGGAACTTCTGCACCCCAGGTGGGGTAGGTCACTGATAGCCCTGAGGAAGAAGCCGACTGCGGCCATGGGATTTCTTGCCCAGAGTCCCCTGGGACTGGTCTCGAAGGCAGACCTAGAGGACACAAGGCCACCAGGGAACGCGGAGCAGAGCTGGCACTTGGACCAATGTCTCTGGGGGGGGACAGTGAGGGGAGGGCCACAGTCTCTCTCCTGCTGTGACCCAGCAGCAGGGATCCCCTTGAGGACAGCGCACACACAGATACATCCGGTTCTGTCTTTGTGTCGGCAAGTCCTGTTCTGTCCAGAAAAGACTGCCTGACGGGGTTCAGGGACACTGTCACAGGGGACTCCCCGAGACCATAGGTATTGAAAGAGATACTGGTGTTATAATGGCAGATGACATGGGGACAGTCTACGTGAACCCAATTCTGGATCTTTCACTCCCAGATTACGACGAATCTACCTGACTATACATTTTATCCTTCTATTTATTTTTGTGACAGAGAGAGGGACAGACAGGAAGGAAGAGATAAGAGAAGCGTCAATTCTTCATTGTGGCTCTTTAGTCTCCTCAGTTGTTCATTGATTGCTTTCTCATATGTGCCTTGACCAGGGGGCTAGCGCAGAGTGACCCCTTGCTTAAGCCAGTGACCTTGGGTTTAAGCCAGCGACCATGGGGTCATGTCTCTGATCCCACGCTCAAGCCAGTGACCCGGCACTCAAGCTGGATGAGCCTGTGCTCAAGCCGGCAACCTCAGGTTTTGAACCTGGGTCCTCTGTGTGCGAAGCCCATGCTCTATCCACTTTGCCACCGCCTGGTCAGGCCTGACTTTATGTCTTGGTAGTCTGACAGAACCAAATGACAGCAGTTCTGGGCTCAATCACTTTTGATGTTCCATGGAAACATTCCATTTGTGCCAGAGCCTAGTAGTAAGCCAGTTACTTTTTGAGTTACTTGGATATGTGGGTTTGTAGTTTTCATCAATTTTTTGGGGGGAAACAAAAGAAACCAGCTATTTTTACATCTTCAAATGCTATATCTACGCTCCTCCCAACCTCAGCCCCCTGTTCAGGGACCTCAGTTACACACATATGAGGCCTCTCGAGGTTGTCTTAAGCTTACTGGGACTTTCTTCATTCTCTTCTGGGCCCTTTTCTCTTCATGTTCTATTTGGTTTCTTTTTCATATCTTCTCGTTTATCTTTTCTGCTGTGTCTAATCTGATGTTCATCCTCTCCAGTGTATTTTTCCGTTCTGACATTGTTTATTCACCTTTATCCATTTGATTTGGTCTTTAAAAAAATTATTTTTTAAATTTTCAGTTAGTTCACGTTATTAGGTCAGTGTCAGGTGTACAACATAGTGATTATTGACTTTTATATAATATTTTGTAATGACCATCCCAATAAATCTTGGACACCATACATAGCTATAACACCGTTATTGACTATATTCCCTTGGCTGTACTTTACGGCTCCATGATGATTTGGTCTTTTTTGTATCTCAGTCTCTATTTAACATGCTTGTCTTTTATTTCCCTCCTCTTCTTCAGCAAGCCCTCACCGACACGCCTTGTGAGCTAGGCCTTGTTGCTGGCTGCCAGGGAAACATGTGAATGACACAGAATTGTCACAGGAGTCTGTCTGGGAGACGTGTGGAAATCAGAGGTCACAGACTACTATCCATAGACAGTATCCCTGACCCTTCTGTGGATAAAGCCAGAGTCCCTGCTAAGGGAGGGGAGCCTGTCAGCCTATGAAACTTTCAAACCTATAAGAATATATTTTTTAAAGATTTCATTTACTAATTTTTAGAGAGAGGAGATAGAAAAAGGCGAGGGAGAGGGGCAGGAAACAACTTGTCATTGTTTCTCACATGTGCCTTGCCCAGGTAAGCGCAGGGCCTCGAACCAGCAATCTCAGCATTCCAGGTTGATGCTTTATCCACTGCGCCACCACAAGTCATGCATATATGAATTTTCTTTTTTTTATTTATTCATTTTAGAGAGGAGACAGAGAGAGAGAGAAAGGGGGGAGGAGCTGGAAGCATCAACTCCCATATGTGCCTTGACCAGGCCAGTGCAGGGTTTTGAACTGGTGACCTCAGTGTTCCCAGGTTGATGCTTTATCCACTGCGCCACCATAGTTCAGGCTGAATTTTCTTTTTTATAAAGAGCAAATTAGGTATAACCAATTTACGTCCTTTTTATTTTTTTTACAGGGACAGAGATAGAGAGGGATAGATAGGGACAGACAGACAGGAACGAAGAGAGGTGAGAAGCATCAATCATTAGTTTTTTGTTGCTGTTGCGACACCATAGTTGTTCATTGATTGCTTTCTCACATGTGCCTTGACCGCGGGCCTTCAGCAGACCGAGCAACCCCCTTGCTGGAGCCAGCGACCTTGGGTCCAAGCTGGAGAGCTTTTGCTCAAGCCAGATGGGCCCACGCTCAAGCTGGCGAGCTCGGGGTCTTGAACCTGGGTCTTCCGCATCCCAGTCCGATGCTCTATCCACTGCGCCACCGCCTGGTCAGGCCATATATGAATTTTTTATTAGTTTACTTGAGCCAGTCTGTCAACAATTGCTGGGAAGCAAAATCTAAACAGATTGAGAAAAGGCTCCGTAAAAAATACGGTTTTACCACTTACTGTATACAGCAGAGTCAAAGGGGAAAACCGGATTGCATGAAACCCATTGGAGATAGATGAAGGAGGTGGGAGAAAGCAAAGGAGGGAAACTTTTGGGATTGGTTAGAAAGTAAAAATGTAAAGACTCAACTTCTTTTACATAGGCAGGCAGAAGATAACAGTGGGGGTGGGTTGTGTGGTTTCTGCTCTGTGGGTGCAGGGAGAGACTACTCTTCCTTTGCAAGGGTATGTTATGGTATATGTTCTTGTAGATGCAAAAAAACAGCAGAGAGGTTCGATTTAAGGTAAGCACGGACCTTTGTTAGAGAAAATACCTCTCTAGGACATGACTACCCATCGTGAACTGCTTTCCGTTAGAAAGTTTTCATTTCGGACCCTCCTGTGTGGTTATTTTAGGCCCCTGAGTCTGTAAGGCCACCACGCAGGCCTCCCCTGAGCTTGTCAGGTTCAGCAGGGGCCCCTTTTTCTTTGATTCTTCTGTCCCTCCACTGCCCACCTCTGGTGCCCCGCTTTGCATGGGTACACAAGGGAACTGGCAGCTCTACCTGTCAGTGTCCCCGGCCTTTTTTTGGGAGTGGGGGTGGGAGGTAGGGGAAAGGTGCTGGTCTGGTGTCCAGGCGAGCCTCCAGGTTATCATGGGCAGGTGCCCTGGTCTTGCCAGTTGCCTGGATGAGAAGGTGACTGGGGCTGGTCAGTCCTGTACCGGCAGGCGTCCCGCACCAGGCAGCCACCCGGTCTGTGCAGCCTTATCAGTGTCCACAGGCCCCGCGGCGCTGACCGCGCCCTGGCTGCCCGCCGGGCCCCACAGTCGGCCTGCAGACGCGGCTGCGGCCCCAGCCCCGAACCAGCACGCGGACAGTGCTCGTCCGCGGGAGAAGTGGACGAGGCGGGCAGAGAGAGGCTAACGGGGTCCCGGACGGGGCCCCTTTTAGAAGGCCCAGCGGCGCACCCCGTGGATCCGGTCCAGGAGGCCTCCATCAAAGTCAGATCGACGACAATGACCGAGAGGACGAGCGGCTCCGGGTAGGCGGGCGCCGCTGGCACAACCGACTCCACTTCGTTCACGAACGAGGCCTGCGGGGCAGCGCTCCGCCGTCCCCACGCCGCGAACAGCCGACCTGTGGCGCCCGTACCCTAGGATGGGTGCGGGGAGGGCGGACTCCCCGCGGGAAGGCGGCGGAAGCTCCGCCCCTCGCTTCCCAGGCTACGCCCCACCACGCCCGGTCACGTACAGCCAATCACAGGGCGCGTTGCTTGGCTGTGAGGCGCGGGCTGGGCCTATAGAACGGCGCGTTTTTGGGCTGCGGCGCCGCAGGCCGCACCCAGTTCGAGCGGCCGGAGCTAAACGCCGAAGACTGAGGGGGCGGAGAGGCGGGGAGCTCGGAGCCGGGTGCGCGCGGCGGACAAGGGGCGGAGCCCGGGCCAGAGCCAGAGCCGGAGCCGGAGCCGGAGCCGCGGCGGTGGAGGCGACGGGCGGCGGCCGCACTTGGACTTGGGGATCCCGCGCGCGCGCGCGCGTGCGGCCTGCGTTTTGCCCCTGAGGTGAGGCCCCCGCGCGGAGGCAGCGGAGGCAGCGGCGGCGGGGCCCGGAGCTCCAGGCCGGGCGGCGGGGTTTGCGGCCTGCGGAGCGGGCGGAGGGCCGGGGCTCTGGCGGGGCCGGTTCCGCCCGTCGGCCTGGCCCCGTGCGGGAGCCGAGACTGTGCGAGACCGTTTGCACACGCGCTCGGTCCTGGGCCGCGGGTCCCCGGGGCTCCGGCCGGCCCTCCGTGAGCAGAGGCGGGCGGGCAGCCGCATCCCGCTCGTCGGCCTTGTTTTTATATTTTTTTCCTTTAAACGACGGCTTCTGCGGAAAGAGAGGAGAGCCGGCTCCGCGCGCACCCGCCGTGAGAGGTCATCCTGGAACTTGGGGCCGTGCGCCGTGCTCGCCCCTTCCCCTCCCTCCTTTCTCCTCCGTTTCGGGGCGGCGTCCGGGGACGTCGGCCTCGGACACTTTTGATTTCGACTCGTGTCATTCCTGGCCGGGCGCTCGGTGGTTTGCGCGCCTTCCGTGCGCGCGCGCCCTGCAATGAGCTGTGGGTCCTTCCGAACCGGCTGCGGGTGGGGCGTGGGGTTTCGTGCCTCCACGACCCGGAGCCGGTGTCACGTCCCCCCCCCCCCCGACGCCCGAAAACCTGGCTGCTGCTGGGCGTGCACGGAGCTGGCAGGTGGTGGCACGAGGGTCCGCGTCGCGTGTGGGCGCAGATGGCAGCCTTGATGGGAGTGGGGTGGGCAGGTAGGAGGTCGGCCGGCTGCTCGTCCGGGGGCCCCCCGCGAGCAGGAGCAGGAGGCGGTCTGCGGGCCCCGGGTTCGGGGCGGACCGGGCGAACGTGAAATGTGTGGTGGCGGGGTGGTGGGGAGCTTGTAGAAAGATCAGTCGGGCAAATGCCAGCGATGGGCATGTACTCTATTTCCTGTACGTGCTTTTAAAAAATCTTTAATCTTTAAAAAAAAATTACTTTTAAAATTGATTTTAGAGATAGCAAGGGGGAGCGAGGGAAAGAGAAAGAGAGAAAGAAGCATTGATTTCTTGTTCCACTTAGTTGTACATTCATCGGCTTCCTCGCCCACCCTGCAGCCTTGACCTTTGGAGACGGGCAGCCGAGCTAACCGGTCAGGGCCCAGTAAAGTTTTTGTGTTTTCTCTTAAGATTTTATTTATTGATTTTATAGAGAGGAAGGGGTGGGGGAGACAAAAAATACCAACTCCTGAATTGCTTCACCTTAGTTGTCACATGTGCTTTGCAAGCCCAGGGGTTCCAGGTTATGCTCTATGCACTGCACCACCCGGACCAGGTCCCAGTCAAGTGGTCTTTTTTTTTTTTTTTTTTAAATATTTTTAAGACTTTATTTATTCATTTTTAGAGATAAGGGAGAGGAACAGAGAGAGAGAAAGGGGAAGAGCAGGAAGCATCAACTCCCATATGTGCCTTGATCGGACAAGCCCAGGGTTTCGAACCGGCGACCTCAGCATTCCATTCCAGGTTGATGCTTTATTCCCTGCGCCACCACAGGTCAGGCTCCAGTCAAGTGGTTTTTAAAGGAAGTGAATGGTGTCGGCACTCGGAACCGCTTTTCCTACTTTTGATGTGGTTTACAGCAGGACAGATGGTGTGATTTGTTTTCCTCCCTGTGGGTGTAGGTTTGACATGAATCCGAGTGCTGCTCAGGGCTAGTTTTCCTTCCCATATGCAACTTACAGGGTTGGTCGTTTTTCTCCTTTGACTGACATTATGTGATAATGATGAGGTTTTGTTTGGTGGTGTTTTTGTTTTATTGATTTTTACCATAAAAGCTATTTCTTTAGATGATCATTAGTTGTTTTTTTTTTGTTTTTTTTTAATACAGAGTCAGAGAGTCTGGTCAGGTTAGATGATTATTAGTTTTTTTAGTTATTCCAAGTATTGATAAACTTACACTGAAAAACACAAGTACCTAATGAGTGTCAAAATTGTCTCGCCTGACCAGGCGAGGGTGCAGTGGATAGAGTGTCGGACTGGGATGCGGAAGACCCAGGTTCGAGACCCCGAGCTTGCCAGCTTGAGCGCGGGCCCATCTGGCTTCAGCAAAAGCTCCTCAGCTTGGACCCAAGGTCGCTGGCTCCAGCAAGGGGTGGCTCAGTCTGCTGAACGCCCACAGTCAAAGCACATGTGAGAAAGCAATCAATGAACAACTGTGGTGTCGCAACGAAAAACTAATGATTGATGCTTCTCACCTTTCTCCGTTCCTGACTGTCTGTCCCTATCTATCCCTCTCTCTGTCCCTGTAAAAAAAAATCGTCTCAATTTTTTAATAGTTTGACGGTTAATTTTAACACTTATTATGTAAAACTTTAGAGTTTAAACTTCTTTTTTTTATTTTATTCATTATTTTTTAGAGAGGAGACAGACAGAGAGAGAGAGAGAGAGAGAACCCATATGTGCCTTGACCAGACCAGTGCAGGGATTTGAACTGGCGACCTCAGTGTTCCCAGGTCGACGCTTTATCCACTGCGCCACCACACGTCAGGCCTAAAACTTTAGAGTTTAAACTGACTTTATTTTACATGTTTTATTTGTCTCTAGCACACACAAGAGAATAGAATGAGCCCCTCTGTACCCTCATCCAGCTTCAGCAGTTAACAACTTGCTAATATTGCTGTATCTGCAGTCCTAACCCCAAGTGTCATTTTAGCTATTGAATATTCCAGTATGTATATCTGCATACATCTCTTTAAAGAGATAAACACAAATACCATTAGTGCAGAATTCCTTATTACCTTCAGATATCCAACCAGTGTTAAAATCTTCTTCGTTGTCTCAAGTTTGAATCAGGATCCAAATGTTCATATGTTGTGACTTGCTCTACTCTGTAAGTTCTCCCTCCATCTTTTCTTACCTCTTGTAATTATTTGTTGCTGAAACTTGTGGAGTTACAAGTGGAAAAAGTCTGGATATTATTCTATATGGTCATTTCACTACACAGAATTTATTGTACATTTTTAGTTAGATCTAAAGGTGTAATCAGATTCAGGGTTGATTTATTTTGGCAAGTAGACTTTATAGATGAGTAGACTTCTTATTAGCAGCCCTTGATGCTCAAGCTTAGTCATTATTTCTTTACTTGTTGAAAATGTGGATACTTTATTTTTAAAGATTTTATTTATTGATTTTACAGAGAGAGAAGTGTGGGGAACGAGAAGGATCAACTCATAGTTGCTTCACTTTAGTTGTTCATTGATTGTCCTTTGTGCCTTGGCTGGGCAAGCCCGAGGTTTCAAACCAGTGACCTCAGCATTCCAGGTGAATGCTCTATCTGCTGCGCCACCACAGGCCAGCCCCCCCCCCCAAAGTTGATATTTTAATTCTATAACTTATTTTATTAGCTGGAATGCTTCTTCTATAAAGAAAGCTTTTCTCACCACACTTAAAAATTTTTTTTAAAAGATTTTATTCATTTTAGTCGGGGGGGATGGGGAGGAAGAGAAATCGTGTTCACTGCAATTTATTAAACTCCTTAAAGCAGAAGTTGGCAAACTTTCTGTAAAGGGCCAGATAACTATATTAGGGTTTGAGGGTTATCTGCTCTCTGTTGCAAATGCTGTTTGCTCTGGCTGCATGAAAGCAGCCATAGATGATCTGTTAAGGAATGACCAAACTGTTCTTAAAAAATGTTATTTATGGGCCTGACCTGCGGTGGTGCAGTGGGTAAAAGCGTTGGCCTGGAATGCTGTGGTCGCCAGTTCGAAACCCCAGGCTTGCCTAGTCAAGACTCATATGGGAGTTGATGCTTTCTGCTCCTCCTCCCCTTCTCTCTCTCTGTCTCCTCTCTCTAAAAAATGAATAAATAAAAAATATATATATTAAAAAAATGTTATTTATGGATGCTGAAGTTTGATTTTCATGCCTATCATATTATTACTGTTACATATATTCTTTTAAAAAAACTTTGGTTTTTCTTCTTTTTCCAAGTAAAAGGGGGAGATAGACTCCCACATGTGCCCTGACTAGGATCCACCCGGCCACCTCTCTCTGGGGTAGATGCTCTGTGCGTCTGGGGCCATGTTTGCAACCGAGCTATTTTTAGTATCTGAGGCGGAGACTCCATGGAGCCATCCTTAAGTAGCTGGGACCCATGCGCTCGAACCAGTGGAGTCTTGGTTGCAGAAGGGGAAGTGTGTGGGGGGAGGTAGAAGGGTGGAGAAGCTGATGCTCACTTCTGCGTGCCCTGACCAGAATCGAACCTGGGACATCCACATGCTGGGCCAATGCTCTACCACTCAGTCAAGGAGCCAGGTCTATTAATATTTATTTTATTGATTTTAGAGAGAGAGGAAGGGAGAGAAAGACAGGAATATCAGTCTGTTCCTGTTTGTCCCCTGAGCGGGGACTGAACTAGCAAACTCTGTGCTTTGGGACAATACTGTTACTGATGGAGCTATCTGGCCACAGCATTTTTTAAACCTTTTTTTTTCTTTTCTTTTTTGAAAGAGGGTGAGACAGACAGGAAGGGGGAGAGACGAGGAGCATCAACTCGTAGTTATTGCACTTCAGTTGTTCATTGATTGCTTCTCATATGTGCCTTGACCAGGGGGCTCCAGCCAAGCCAGTGACCCCTTGCTCAAGCCAGCGACCTTTGGACTGAAGCCAGCAACCATGGGGTCAGGTCTGCGATCCCACTCTATAGCCAAATAGCCAGCCCTCAAGTTGGTGAAATTGGGGTTTTGAACCTAGGTCCTCAGCATCCCAGGCTGATGCTCTATCCACTGTGCCACCGCCTGGACAGGCTGCATGTTTTAAATCTTTAAAAACCAATCTTAGCTTGTCTGCCAGGGGACTGATTGTATTATGTTCTGGTCTACATTAAGGAACTGTGTAGGAGAAATACTGTTTTGAAACATATGGTATTGGTTGTAGGGCAATTGTTGGGGCTTTTGTTATAAAAAAATGAAATAAAGACTGTTCTTTTCATTGAGAAACCTGTTTTTAGTAGAATGTTTGTTTGTTTAGTAACCTGTTTGTTTGTTTGTTTACAGGGACAGATAGAGGGATAGATAGGGACAGACAGACAGGAACGGAGAGAGGTGAGAAGCATCAATCATTAGTTTTCGTTGCCGTTGCGACACCTTAGTTGTTCATTGATTGCTTTCTCACATGTGCCTTGACCGCGGGCCTTCAGCAGACCGAGCCACCCCTTGCTGGAGCCAGCGACCTTGGGTCCAAGCTGGCGAGCTTTTTGCTCAAGCCAGATGGGCCCGTGCTCAAGCTGGCGACCTCAGGGTCTCGAACCTGGGTCCTCCACATCCTAGTCCAACGCTCTATCCACTGCACCACCGCCTGGTCAGGCAGTAGAATTTATTTTTATGTTTTTCCTTTAGTTTAATACAGTGGTTCTTAACTTGGGTTCTATGGAACCCTAGGGGTTCGATGAGTCGGTCTCAGGGGTTCGGAGAAGCCTCTGCCGCGGAGGCCAGAATAAAGTAATACTGTAATTTGTTGAGTTCATGCACTTTGTTGGTTTTGTTCTTTGAGCAAGGTGATGTTCATGCACGGCTCATTTTGCGCACCAGTAAAAAAACATATACCTATGTCTTGAATTTGGAAAAAAAAATCATATTTTATTTATCACTAAAGAAGGGTTCGGTGAATGCGCATATGAAAGTGGTGGGTTCGGTACCTCAGAAAGGTTAAGAACCACTGGTTTAATATATCTGTTGTGATTTAATAGAAAGAGCTACTTGGAGTTAGAGAGAGCTACTTGGGGAAAGAGCTGCTTGGAGTCAGGTACACTAGCTGTGTTTGTTTGCCAGATTCACCTTGTTTTACATTTTACCTAGCCCAGAGGACAAGCCCAAGAAATAGTAAGCAGCTTTCTTGCTTTCACCCCACACCTTCCTCCACTTCACTTCCTTGGTCAGATCACTTCCCTTTTCTCTGAGCTTCATTTCCCCCAGTTACACAGTGTATGTAATAATTACCTTTCTTGTATACTTCAGAGAGTTTGTATGGAGATTAAATGATAAGTTGCTCCGTAAGTGATAGCTGCGGCTCAAGTTTCCACGGACGGTACTTAGAATATACTTGGGGGCAAGGAAGAATAGAGGAGCCATTACTAATAGTGCACTAACTTCTGTTAAGTGCGCCTTCAGTAGTTCTTTATCTCACCTGACCAGGTGGTGATGCAGTGGCTAGTGTTGCACTGGGACGCGGAGGACCCAAGTTCAAAACCCTGAGGTTGCCAGCTTGCATGCAGACTCTCCAGCTTGAGCGTGGTGGGGTCACTGGCTTGCGTGTTGGATCATAGACATGACCCAATGGTCTCTGGCTAGAGCCCAAAAATTTCTGGCTTGTTGAAGCCCAAGGTCGCTGGCTTGAGCAGGGGGGTTACTGGCTCAGCTGGAGCCCACTGGTCATGGTACATATGAGAAAGCAGTCAGTGAATGACTAAGGAACTGCAGTAATGATTTGATGCTTCTCATCTCTCCCTTCCTGTCTGTCCTTATCTGTCCCTCTCTCTGTCTCTCTGGCTAAAAAAAAAAAAAGTTATCTCATGCCTTTTGGGTGGAAAACATGGTACTAAAAAAGCAGATGCTAAATATATCTTAATCTAGCCAAATGAGATGATAGTGTTTGGGACAGTGTAATGCTTGCAGTTCTGGGGCGCAATTGCTACAGGAGCCAGCTACAAAGAATTACAGATTTGTGCCAAAAAACTCGGAACTCAGAACTCTGGGGCCAAAATCTTTAGGTTTTACTTGAAGATGTTGCTTCACTGTCTTCTTGCTTGCATCATTTCCTACAAGAAATCTGCTGTCTTCCTTATCTTTGTTTCTCTACACAACATGTCATTATTTTTAGGCTGTTTTAAAGATTTCCCCTATCACTGGTTTTGAGCAATTTTAGTTTGATTTTGTGTTTGTGTACAGTGGTTTTCTTCAGTTTATTGTGTTCGAAGCTCATTGAGCTTTTTGGATTTGTGTATTTATAGTGTTCATCAAGTTTGGGAAGATTTTGGCCATATTTTTTACATATATGTTCCTGTCCCTTCCCCAGGTCCTCTCCTTTGAGGACTCCAATTTCGTGCACATTAGAGTGCTTCCAGCAGGCCCAGAGCACACAGGTGCTGTGCATTGGTTTTTTCTTGGTATGCTCTTTATGGGTAGTTTTTATTGCTATGTGTTTACTAATGCTTCTTCTGCATTGTTTAATCTACCATTAATCTTGCTCAGTGTAATTTTTCATTTTATATATTGTAGCTTACTACAGTTGTAGACTTTCAGTTTCTCTTTTTTATATCTTTATCTTTCTACATAATGATTTTGAACATGTGGAATACAGTTGTACTAACTGTTGTAATGACCTGCCCACTAATTTTAACTTCTTTTTCACTTCTGGATTGATTTTGATTGATTTATCTCCTCAATATGGGTCATATATTCCTGTTTCTTTGCTTGTTGGGTAATATTTTATTGATTGCCAGACACTGTAAATTTTACAGTGCTGTGTTCTGAGTTGCTATTGATTCCTATAAATATTTTTTAGCTTTGTTCTGTTAATTCGCGGTAGGACTTTAATTTTTTTTTTATTTATTCATTTTAGAGAGGAGACACAGAGTGAGAGAGAGAGAGATAGAAAAAGAGAGAAAGGGGGGAGGAGATGGAAGCATCAACTCCCATATGTGCCTTGACCAGACCAGTGCAGGGTTTTGAACTGGCAACCTCAGTGTTCCCAGGTCGACACTTTATCCACTGCGCCACCATAGGTCAGGCAGGACTTTAATTTTTCATGTGGCTATGCGGGGGTAGCCCAGTTGGTTAGAGTATCTTTCCGAAATGTCAAGGTTGTAGGTTTGATCCCTGGTCCAGGCACGTACGTATAGGAATCACCCAGTGAATGTGTGAATATGTGGGACAACAAATCGTTTCTCTCTGTCTCCCCTTTCCTCTCTAAAATCAATAAACAAAAATTAAAATTTATTTTTCATGTGTTTTGGATGGCAAGTCACATTTCTTTTGTGTGTGTGTGACAGAGAAAGACAGCGAGAGGGACAGACAGGGATGGAGAGAAATGAGAAGCATCAATTTTTCGTCACAACTCCTTAATTGATCATTGATTGCTTTCACATATGTGCCTTGACTGGGGGCCTACAGCACAGTGAGTGAATCCTTGCTCAGGCCAGCGACCTTGGGTTTCAAGCCAGTGACCTTAGGGCTCAAGCCAGTGACCATGGGGTCATATCTATGATCCTACGGTCAAGCCAGTAATCCCACGCTCAAGCTGGTGAGCCCACACTCAAGCCAGTGACCTTGGGGTTTTGAACTTAGGTCCCCTGTGTCCTGGTCCAATGCTCTATCCACTCTGCCACCACCTACCTATTAAGGCGTGACATTTCTTTTTATTTTTTTTAACTTAAATTCCTAACGTCCTTGAGAGTCTGAAGTCACCAAAAAAACGCCAGTTATATCTGATTCCTGAATATTGTTTGGTTTTCATTTTCTCCTGTAGCTTGGCAGGTTATTTTGGCAAGTAGAAGGGATAGCGTTTTTGAATTTCCTGTGTTTTAAGGTTTTATTTATTTATTTATGTAAAGATTTTATTTATTGATTTTAGAGGAGAGAGAAAGAGAATGAAGAGGAGGAGCAGGGAGCATCAGCTCATGGTAGTTGGTTCTTGTATGTGCTTTGATTGGGCAAATCTTGGGTTTCAAATCAGTGACCTCAGCATTCCAGGTTGATGCCTTATCTACTGCTCCACCACAGGTCATGTATATGGTTTTAAAAATTGAATTTAAGCCTGACCAGGCGGTGGCACCATGGATAGAGCATCAGACTGGGTTGCGGAAGGACCCAAGTTCAAGACCCCGAGGTCACCAGCTTGAGCGCAGGCTTATCTGGTTTGAGCAAAAGCTCACCAGCTTGGACCTAAGGTCGCTGGCTCCAGCAAGGGGTTACTCGGTCTGCTGAAGGCCCGCGGTCAAGGCACATGTGAGAAAGCAATCAATGAACAACTAAGGTGTCGCAACAAAAAACTGATAATTGATGCTTCTCATCTCTTTCCGTTCCTGTCTGTCCCTATCTCTCTCTCTCTCTTTCTCTCTCTCTCTCTGTCTCTGTAAGAAAAAATAAAAAATTGAATTTAAGATTTGGTTTGTAACTTATATACTAATGCCTACTAGCAATCACATAGGTCCTTAAAATAGTTAAGAATCTTTTGTTTCATTTTTATTTATTGATTTTAGCGAGAGAGAAGAAGGGAGAATCGTAGGACGGTAGACAGACCGATACAGGAACACCAATCTGTTCTTGTATGTGCTCTGACTTGAGATTGAACAGGCAACCTCTGCACTTTGGGATGATGCTCTAACCAGCTGAGCTATCCCGCCAAGGCTAATTAAGAATCTTAACACAGCATGATACTAAACTTTAACAAAGCTGTTTAATGTTTATGCTTGTTCTGACCTACATGCAGGAAACTTGAGTTGGAAGGAATCAAGGGGAACAAGTTGAATTCAGTTTGGCCTTGAACTTTATTTACTCCAGAAGCACCTTTTAAAACAGTGTTACCAGTATATAACATTGATTTTACATCTGTTAGCTTAAAGGTGCTGAGCATATTTTTTGACAAGATTTTATATGAGTTTGTGTTACATAGAAAAAAAATGACATTTTAAAAATAGTGGGACTAGAGTCTATAGGACATTTAACTTTAGGCTGAACAGAATCTTGAGACTACTCCACCAGGAGAAAATGATTACAGTAATGTTTTACAATGTTATTTCACAAATAATTCTTTCTTTATTATTATTATTATTTTTTTGTATTTTTTCAGTTAGAAGCGGGGAGGCAGAGAGACAGACTCCCATATGCGCCTGACCGGGATCCACCCGGCATGCCCACCAGGGGGCGATGCTCTTTTGCAACCGGAGCCATTCGAGTACCTGAGGCAGAGACCATGGAGCCGTCCTCAGTGCCCGGTCCAACTTTGCTCCAGTGGAGCCTTGGCTGCGGGAGGGGAAGAGAGAGATAGAGAGAAAGGAGAGGGGGAAGGGTGAAGAAGCAGATGGGCCCTGGCCGGGAACTGAACCCGGGACTTTCACATGCCAGGCTGACACTCTACTGCTGAGCCAACTGGCCAGGGCACAAACGTATTTTCTATTCTGTAGCTTTCTAAAAATTTTTAATGTTTTAATTTATTCTGTAGCTTTTATTAACTTGTGTCTCAGTTCCATCTCTTCATAAGTATTTACTGAGCACCTCATGTCTATGTACAATGGGCAGAGTATGGAATGAGACACATTACCCCATCTCTTGAGAACTTAGGTTCTAGAACAGGAGACAGGTAATAAAGAAACACTACTAGAATGTGAGCTAACTGATGCGAAGACTGGAGGCAGGATAAGGAAATAGATTATGATGGCAACAAGGGTCTGTTTTAGAAGTAGCGAAGTCAGCTTCTCTAAGGAGGTGACATTGACCAGAGATCAAGTCTGTGTGTCTGGGGGAGAGCATTTGGGCAGTGGTGACACACCTCAGTGCACATGGTGTCTTATTGTGCATTGGGGGCAGGTCTTACAGGCGAGGTGTCTGAAAAGAAACCCCCGTGGGCTGGGAAAGGGATGGGAAGCGGAGCAGACGGTATTTGCCTCAGGTTCCCTATACCTGCCCGATGCCTGACGGTGGGTGGTATAGGCATGAATCGAAATATTATTATTATTTTGTGCAGCCCATCTAATGACAAATTATTGTTAGTAGTAGTATCATAATTAACCATTAAACTACAGTAATAGCCTGACTGATGATGGCATAGTGGATAAAAAGTTGGTGTGGAACGCTGAGATTGCTGGTTTGAGACCCTGAGGTCAAAGGTCTCTGGCATGAAAAGCCTAAGGTCACTGCCTTGAGCAAGGGGACACTGGCATGGCCCTGGTCAAGGCATATATGAAAAGCTTAATGTACAGCTAAAATGATGCAAGTACAAGTTGATGTTTCTTACCCTCTTTCTCCTTCTTATCTCTCTCAAGAAAAAAAAAATAGTATTAAGCTGTAGTTTTTATTGAGTACTATGTGAGAAGTATTACCATCATCCCATTTTGCCGATGAGAAAACCTTGAGAGATGTTAAGACAAATAGCCAGAGCGGTGGGGTGTACATATACCTCCCTTAGAAAGTAAACTGTTGTTCATAGTGACGCTCATCTTTTCCCCCTTAATACATCTTGGAGATGTTCACTATCCGCACATGTAAATTCCTTTATTCTCTCTAACAGTCTCAGCTATTTCATTGTATAGATGCACAATAACTTACTCACTGTTACATTGTGAATATCTGTTTCCACTGTTAGGGTTGTTTCGGTTAAGATTCTTGCACCTCCAGGTTTGGGCTCTGTGAAGTACATCTGTAGATACCTTTTCAGCAGCACAGTTGCCTGCTCCAAGGATATTTGCACTTCCAGTTTTCATAGCTGTGTTCAGTTACACTGCTAAGAAGTCATAGCCGTTTATATTCCCACCAGCTGTATGTTTCCCATATAAGAAAGTGTTCACATTTAACACAAGGGTAATAATAGTACCTATCTTCACAGTTATGGGAGGATGAAACAAACTAAATGTATAAAAGTGTCTAGTAAGCTGTCAGTAAAGGGCTGTTATATATTCGTAATATAATTACCCATATTTCTGATTTTTATTACCAGAAATACTATAAGCCTAGGAACTGTTTCAGGAGGTTGGAAAATTATACAGATAAGCATAGCAGTATATGCCCCCAAATGCTGTCACTTAATATCAGAGCATGTTAACTCATTGAGGCTTTGGGAGCTCCCTGGGAGCATGAGGCTGATGGTAGGGGACCGATCCCCCAGAGACTTCTGCTAGGACTGCGCTGCCTGCAGGGACCGGGCTCAGTAGGTGTTGACTCCCATGCGTGTCTGCAGCACCCATGTTTCCACAGGAAGAAGGAGGCCAGTCCCTGTAGAGGATTCCATCCTGAGCCGCTCATTCTCCATTCTCCTACTCTGCAAGGCTTCATTTAATTTGCATTATGGATTGACTTATTGAGAATGATTTAGGGAGCTTGTTACCTAAACAGTGGTTTTTCTCATCTGTGCAGTACTGCTTGGGATTCCTCACAGTGTTAGAGAACAGCCGTTGTCAGCCACGGGTGATCCAGCCACATCCCTGCCCCTGGCTCCAGTGGCCTCCATCACAGAATGAAGCCGCTGGGAGAGGCAAAGGAGACAATATTGTACAGATATTTTGAAAATGCAAATGCTAAAGAAAAACATACATCTACACAAAAACTTACACACAAATGCTTTCTATTGCTAAAAAGTGGCAACAACCCAGATGTCCATCAGCTGGTGGATGGATGGACAGAACGTCCTGTGTTCCTGCAATGGAACATTACGTGGCAGTATAAAGGATGAAGTGCTGCTACGTGCTGCCTGTGGGTGAACTTGGAAAATGTGCTGAGTGAAAGAGAAAGAGGCTGGGGGGGGGTGCGGGGAGAATGGGCATGTGTGGAGGGTTTCTTCCAGGGTTCTGAAAATGTTATAAAATTGGGTTGTGGTGGTTGCCTGACCAGGCGGTGGCGCAGTGGATAGAGTGTCGGACTGGGATGCGGAAGACCCAGGTTCGAGACCCTGAGCTCGCCAGCTTGAGCGCGGGCCCATCTGGCTTGAGCAAAAGCTCGTCAGCTTGGACCCAAGGTCGCTGGCTCCAGCAAGGGGTTGCTCGGTCTGCTGAAGTCTTGCAGTCAAGGCACATGTGAGAAAGCAATCAATGAACAACTAAAGTGTCGCAACGAAAAACTAATGATTGATGCTTCTCACCTCTCTCTGTTCCTGTCTGTCCCTATCTATCCCTCTCTCTGACTCTCTCTCTGTTCCTGTGAAATAAATAAATAAATAAAAATAAAATCCTTAAAAAAAAATTGGGTTGTGGTGATGATTTAATATCCCTTGGAATATACTAAGACCACTAAATTATACACTTAAATGGGTGAATTCTATGATTTGTGAATGTATATCAATAGAGCTATAAAAATGTAAATATATTAGGAGTTTTTGTCTCACTGAAAATGAGAAAGTTGTCAACTTTGGTATAGTGCTAGGTATTAGGGATATAGTGTCAGGCTGCAAGTCTGTTTTGCTGCTCAAAATAAGTGGTCCTGTATTAAGTTGGTGACATTTTCTGAACTCCCTTTTCTCATCAGCTGAAGCAGCACTAGTCATAACAGTCTTGTCTAACTGCATGTGGTGGTGTGGGGCCACGGTGAGAGAGCTTGTGAATACGTATGGAGCACGTTTGCTAGCCGTGTGTGCTTTTCTTGCCTCTTTCTCCAGCGTATAGTCAAGGGAGGACCAAACGTAAAGAGGGAAAGTCACAGGAAGGCTACCGAGAGCCGTGATTACTAACTATTCCTACTGTCTTTTTTTTCTTTTTAATAAAGCTCTATGCAGAGATATTTTTGTCTGTTACAGCTGTACATGTTTGTAGCTTAGCAAGAACTTTGTGGTTAAGCCATGCTAAGATTTAAGATTTAACTCTTTTGAGTAGTGAGTTTTTTGTTAACACTTTGAGTGAGGATGTACGTGAACATTCGTACTACTCAAAGGGTTAAGAATATTTTAGTTAACAGGTGTCAACCTCAATCCCAGGCGATACCATTAATCCAGTGCGCTGTATACAGCTTCAGGCAGGCAAGGAGAGTTAGGACTGAGTGTCTACTTCAGTAGGAAGGGATGTGATGTTAATTTACCCATCTTTAGGAGAACTAGATGACCCCACCACCCAGATACTCCTTATTTCAGTTTGTTGAGCATTGTCCAGGTGGCTGAAGCATGAGTGCTTTGACAGCGTAACCACTAGGATTGTCACTGACCTGCTCAACCTGGAATATAGAACGTGCTCTGCTTTCTACATGGGGTGTTTAAGTGATTGTTTTGGAAAGCTGGGAATTACATACTTCAGGGCACTGTTTAATTTCCAGCTTTTAGCCAAGTGTTGAGGGTATGAATTTTCTTTGTCTTTAATTTCTAGGTGACAGTGATAACATTTTGAGAGATTGACTAAGTCATTGAATTTATCCAGAGGTCTTCAGTGAGTCAGGCACTGTAGGCATTGGGAAATCAAAGATTAAGAACAGGCCTCCCCTCAGGCCTCATGGCTATTCATATTCAGGTCAGACAGAGAAGACCATCCCCAGGATGACTGACTGTGCAGGAGCTCCCATGAGGACCTGCTCCTATAGGGACATAGGTTGCTCCCTGCTAGAGCTCTTCAGGTCACTGAGATATTTCATTCCACTCACCCAAGTTACTGGTTTTGTTGTTGTTTTTTATCACTTCTGTTTTATAAAAATCAAGCGAGCAGTTCTTTAAAGGACATACTAATTTTTCTTGGTGGGTCAATTCCATTTTGATTGTTTCATAATGCACTTAGGGAGGAGTAGAGTCCTCATGCAACCAGTGCAAGTTTTGCCAACTACAGCTATGGAAGGTTGCCAGTACTTTTTCATAGAATGAGTTATTTGTGTTATTTCAGCTCTTGGGGTCGTTGACCCCAGATTTCACTGTGCTGTGAAAAATAATGTGGTGTCATTTTTTCACAGCACAGTGAAATTAAGGCTGCATGACATTTTACAAGAATGGGTGCACAAATTACATTTTATGTCATGTACATATTTTTTCCCCTGAAGGAGCATATGGTTTGTGCTTTTAAACTCAGGTAATTAGAACACTTGTAGCTATAATCTAAGTTTCATCTTCAGAGTTGTTTTAAGGTTAGAAATTATATATATTAAGCATATATATTAAACATAGTGAGTGTGATTACTAAATGGTTTGGAGTTCATCCTTTTTCTAACTTCTATAAAAAGGTCACTTATTCATTTTTTTTTTTTTAGCTGATAAGAATAGCATTCTTATAAGATACTACACTTGATCTTGGTAGCCAAAAGGCCAAGAAGCAATCCGTTATTCTTTTTTTTTTTTCAGTGAGAGGAGGGGAGACAGAGACAGACTCCCACATGCGCCCCAACCGGGATCCACTTGGCAAGCCCACTAGGGGGTGATGCTCTGCCCATCTGGGACATTGCTCTGTTGCTCAGCAACCGAGTTCTTAGTGCCTGAGGTGGAGGCCATGGAGCCATCCTTAGCACCCTTGGCCAACTCGCTCCAGTCGAGCCATGGCTGCAGGAGGGGAGAGCAAGAGAGGGAGAGAGAGAGAAGATAAAGTATTCTCTTTTTTAATTTGTGTTTAAGGCTATATGTTTCTCTAGAAGTAGTTATTCACTGAACCCAACAGTTTTCAACTGTAATATTTTTGTTATGAAAATATGTTTAAATTTTTACTATGATTTTATTTTTGGCACAACTTTTAAAAGTATGCTTTAAATTTTCCAAATAAATGGGTTTTTAAAAAAATATTTGTTATTGATTTGTTTTAATTGTATTGTGACTAGAGAAATGGTTTGTATGCTACTGATTCTCTGAAATTGGTTGAGATTTTCTT
This sequence comes from Rhynchonycteris naso, assembly GCA_037038555.1. NCBI lineage: Eukaryota > Metazoa > Chordata > Mammalia > Chiroptera > Emballonuridae > Rhynchonycteris > Rhynchonycteris naso. Next base: position 315,855,280 of record CM072996.1, on the reverse strand, counting down.
TATTTCCATCCAGATATGAGGTGTGTTTACAAATGTTCCCTGTAGTCTAGAGAAGAATATATATTCTTTACATTAATTGTTTTGGAAAGCAGGGAGGTACAAGTTTCTATATACTTAAAATTTTTTTTTTTAATTTATTGGATTTTAGAGAGAGAAAGGAAAGACAGACAGAGAGGAAGAGAAATATCTATGTGTATTGTTGTTCCACCTATTCCTGCTGTCATTGGTTGATTCTTGTATATACTCTGACTGGGGATGGAACCTGCAACCTCAGCATGTCAGGGCAGTGCACTAACCAACTGAGCTAGCTGGCCAGGGCAAGGTTCTCTATACTTTTAATGATCTAACTTGTTAATTACATTGTTGTCATTTTCTCTTTACTAATTCGTTGACCGCTTTATCTGTTAATAATTGAGCAATATTTTAGTCTCCCATTATTATGGTAGATTTGTCCATTTATTTTTGAGTTCTAGCAGTTTTCACAGTGTATGTGTTGATAGCATTTTATTAGGCATATATATATTTTATCTTTTTGTCATGTAGTGGCTTTTTCATCCTAAAGAAATGCTTTTATCTTCCATGGCCTTTTTTTGTCTCATGTTAATGTCTCAGCTTTCTTTTGGCTGGTATTTGCTTGATTACCTATCTTCATCTATTTATTTACAAACCTAGTATGATTTGTTTTTGTGTTTTATGGGTTTATTTGTGTGTGTGTGTGTCTGCTGGAACAAATGTGCCTTAAAGCTTAAAGCAACAGGGATTTTTCTCTCACAATTCCAGAGGCCAGAATTCTGAAATCAATATCCGTGAGTCAAAATCACGGTGTTGCCAGGATGTACTTCTGCTGGAGGTTCTAGAGGAGAGTGTTCCTTGCCTCTCCAGCTTCTTACGGCTGCCGGTATTTTTTTGCTTGTGGCTGCATTACTTCAGTTCCTATGTTTTGGTCAGATTGCCCTCTTCTCTTATATCTCTGTGGTTGGAAGAGGGCAGTGCCCTCTGCCCCCTTTAATTTTTATTTTTTAAATTTTTATTGATTTTTAGAGAGGAGTGGGAAAGAGAGAGAGAGAGAGAGAAAGAAGGGGGAGACGTGGGAAGTTTCAACTCATAGTAGTTGCTTCCTGTATGTGCCTTGACTGCGTAAGCCCAGGGATTTGAATCAGCGACCTCAGCATTCCAGGTCAACGCATTATCCACTGTTCCACCACAGATTAGGCCCTCTGCTTCCTTTAAATAAGGATAAATGGTGATTGTATTTGGGGTCCACCTAGATCATCCAGAATGATCACACTATCCTCAAAGCCTGTTCCACGAAAAGTAACATTTACAGATTCCAGGGGAGAAGACTCACCTTGGTGATCATCATTCAGCCTTCTAGACAATGGGTGTAGATGTCTGTCTCTTAACTGGCATAGTTTAGTATAATTGCAGTTATTATGATTTTGATAAATTTTTACTTCTTTTAATATCTTTTTTCTTACACGTGAGAGGAGAGGAGATGAGACAGACTCCCATATGTACCACCACAGGCCAGGCAATGAACTTATATTTATACATTTTATTGTTATTCTGTGTTCTGTATTGTAATTTTAGTATTTGAAGTCTCAGAAGGCCAAGACCTGTGGTTACTGTCAGTCATGGAAATTGTTTTTGGCTTGGACCTCATATTTACTTGATGTCAATCTGTGGGAAAACCTGGGAGTCAGCATTCCCTCTGGTTGTTTTTTTCCTGAGAGGACTGTATTTATTTCCACTGTGAGCTGGTGTCACTGCCCGCCTGACACCATTTTTACTCCTTACAGTGTTCTAGCTCACCAGCTCCTTTTTGCCTCCAGCAATGCTGATTTTTGGCATTTGACTTCTGATAGTGTTACCTTGTGTGAGTACTCCCATTAAGAGTTCTAGCTTGATTCTCATGGTTTTGGGTCCTTTTCTTGTTTAGTCCATGGAGGGCATGTATTTCTTATAGGCAAAATAACAGGTTTTTATGGAAAACCTTATTTGAGTGGTAGGGCTCCTCAAGTATTTGTCTTAATTGAGCTCTCCAAGTGGTATTTATTAGTGATAGAAATAATGGTTGTGTATTGCCCTAGCACATCCTGTGTGCCGGGCACTGTCTGAAACACTTGACAGAAACTAACTTGTTTAATCTTAAACCAAGGAAGTAGATAATCATTCCCATTTTACAAATGAAGAAACAGAAGCATAGAGAGCAAAGTGTTCCTGGGGTTACATCGTTTCTAAGTGGTGAACTGGGGTCAGAACTCAGGTGGCCCGAAGGTCCTAGCTAGCACTTTATGAATCAGTTAGCATTGAGAAGCTAATGGGATTTTGCTGAAGAACCAAGCCAGATTCTTTCTGTACCAATGTTAGACAGATTTTGGAACTAGAAACAGGAAAGGGTGCATTCAAGTTCACTTTGCTTAAACAGATGGCTGGTTGGCTTATCTTCCTTGCCTCGCCCAGAGTTGTTTTCAAAACCACACCCAAGTCTGTTTCAGTAAACTACACCAGAATATTGGTTTAGGGATTGAATTAAAGTGAGAAATCTCATTTATTAGTGTTACATGTTTTGATACAGATGGAACACAGGAATTTTACTTATCATGAGTTTATAATTGAAATTAACTAAAATAATAAAATATATTTTACCTTTTATTAATTGTTTAAACAATGTTTTTGAAATGAATTTTGTAGCATGTTACTTTTATGTTCTCATTAGATATTTATTAAAGTATTTATAGGGTATCAATTATATGTCAGGCATTATGCTAGATATTTTATTTTTAAAATTAAAAAATACTGATTATAGAAAGAGAGGAAAGGAGAGAGAGAAACTTCAAATTGTTCTGAAACTGGAAATATTGGTGTTGTGCTGCCGGTCACCTTGCAGCCAATGTTAAGTAGAGAACGGGAATGATATTTTTTTTAAGAGAGAGGAAGGGAGAGAGACGAGAAGCATTTACTTGTAGTTGCCTCACTATCTGTTCATTTATTACTTCTCATTGTGCCTTGACAGGGTGGGGGGCTCCAGCCGAGCCAGTGACCCCTAGCTCAAGCCAGCGACCCCACACTCAAACTCCTGAGCCTGCACTTAAGCCAGCGACCTTGGGGTTTTGAACTGGGACCTTCGTGTCCCAGGTCGAAAATCTGTCCATGGCGCCAACACCGTTCAGGTGGGAATTGAATCTTTATGGGCACTTTATTCAGATGGCCAGAGATCTGAGAAGGTGAGGGGGTCACATACCCAAAGCCGACTTAACTGCTTCCTCATATACAAAGCCAATCTTTGTATAAGGGAAAGAAAAGTGTAGGAAAGGGGTTAATTAGATCAGTCAGTGGGAGTTCTGTCCCTGGAGCACAGTGGTGGCTTTCAGACCCGTGGGGTATGATGGTGGATTGCCTGCAGATCTTGTCAACTCATATAGGCCTGTTCAGGCACCCCTGTTCCTGGGACAAAGCTTTTACTTGCATTAACCATTAAGCCTACTGATTATAACTAAAGCTACCATTACTCAAGCTAAATTTCAGTTCCACTTATTTATACCTTCATTGGTTGATTCTTGTGTGTGCCCTGACTGGGGGTTGAACCTGCAGCCTTAGCCTACCAGAACCCTAGCCAGCTGAGCTTTCCAGCCCAGGGGTGCTAGATATTTACATTTATTATTTCAGATTGTCTCAACAACTTTGGGACATATGACTTGAATATATTTTATTACAAATGAGGAAGGAAATTGGGGTGCAAAAGATGACCGCTGGTCAGACAGGAGATTAGGAGGCAGTAGTAGGTGCTGCTAGTGCCCAGCGGAGATGTACTGGTGGGGACTGAAGAAACACACCTCTGTGTCCAGGAAGAAAGGGTTATTGGCGATGAGACAGGTAGAGAACATACCATTCATCAAGGTAAATTCCAGGTGTGTTAAGGAGAACTGTTTAAAATTGTAGAGATTGTGGAGAAAAAGCAAAGTAAAATGTTTATTAGAGATAGTGTTTAAAACTTTCTGGCCCCATTTTACTAAACATGTGCCCCTGAAGGGATGGCAACGTTTTCTGTGAAAGCAGAGCTCAAAGGGAAAGGTTTGCAGACCCAAATATGCAAAATGTTCAAGTATTTGCTCATTGAAAGTAAAGTTACGGAATGTGAACTATAACAAAAGGTCAGTAAGTGTACTATTTAAATTTGTATGAGTAAATGCATCAAAATGTCAGTAATGAGGTAGCCAGACATATTAATAGACCCCATGGGAAATTTCAGCTGTAAATAAACATAAAAACATTCATCCTCACCTACTGATCAGAGAAATGCCAGATAAAGCAGCCCTTTCCGGTCTACCAAAGCGGAGACATTCTAGTGATACCTCTACTTCCTTTTCAGAGCCTGTGAGACAGAGGAAGTGCAACTATGTTAACCTTAACCCATTTTGGGGTTCCCTTTACTGTATATGTTTCATTGTCAGCTTCTACCCTTCCAGTAGACATTGTATTCTGTTATTTTATTCAGCAACAGTTCTTTGAGCTTCCACCTCAGACAAGGCCCTGCAACTAGGACGTTTTAGAGGGGTCACATTTTCTGGGATTTTTATTTTATTTTTGATGTTACAGTTATTCAAGTTTGCTTTGCATTTTTATTGGCTTGTTAAAATATGCTATAGTTTTTCAGAAGTGTTCTGAACTGTGTGTGGAAATGATTTTGAAGTATGTTATGCTCTTGGAACTGGTTAGAATTACCTTCTCTAAGTAAGTGAGGTGTTAGCATTCATTAGAGTCTTGGGGTTCAGCACCTGATCAGATGGATCCTTTCTATCTTGTGTCACCCTGAGAAGGTTAGGCTGCAAGGCCAGGGGTCCAAGGTTTCTCTAGGCACACAGTGTAACATACTTGGGAAAGAATGAATTACTCATTCATTTCAAAGCTGGGTTAAGTTCAGATTAAAAATGCTAGTGTTGTTTAGCTAAGTATTAAATGACAGATGGAAGGGATAGGCATCTTCTTTGCTCCCTTGAGAAGCGTGCTTGGCCTCCTCTGGGTTTTAGACTTCCTCCTTTATGAGCATAGTGCTCATGGTTTCAGCCTGTGTCTGGAGGGATTTCCTCTGCAATTCCAGTGAGAAAATCGCCCTTTGTGAATCTTTTCTACTGTCATCCAAGTCGTTTTTTTCTAAATGTTACTACTTTTTTAAAAATGGAGTTTATATTTGAGATCTATTGACATTCATTTAGGTAAGGAAAATAATTCTAGGGAATTTTGAACACCAAAGATTAATTTGCTAAGTGTTTATTAGTATTAAGTATGTTTTATTATATTTCAGGTTTTATTTTTAATGTACTTTATTTATTTATTATTTTATTTTTATTTTTTTACTGAGACAGAGAGAGAGAGTCAGAGAAAGGGATAGACAGGGACAGACAGACAGGAACGGAGAGAGGTGAGAAGCATCAATCATTAGTTTCTCGTTGCCATCGCAACACTTTAGTTGTTCATTGATTGCTTTCTCACATGTGCCTTGACCGCGGGCCTTCAGCAGACCGAGCAACCCCTTGCTGGAGCCAGTGACCTTGGGTCCAAACTGACGAGCTTTTGCTCAAGCCAGATGGGCCTGCGCTCAAGCTGGCGAGCTCGGGTCTCAAACCTGGGTCTTCCGCATCCCAGTCCGACGCTCTATCCACTGCGCCACCGCCTGGTCAGGCTATATTTCAGGTTTTTTGAAAGTCAGGGAAAGGAGTTTTAGGTACCAGCTGTCAAGCTTATTTGTGCTGGCCAGAGAACGGGACTTTAGGTTGAGCATGTCATGCCCACTCCGCAACAGTCCTGTAAGATAGGTGTTGTTACTGTCCCCCTTCTACCAGTGGAAATACTGTGATATAAATAGTGGGCTTGCCCAGGGCATGTTCCTAGTATCTTGGCTGGGGTTTGGACCCTGATGATCCTTAGATCCTTCCTCCCTTCCCGTTAATTACCACTGCTTTTTGGTAGTTATAGGACTGGAGGGTCGTCCACTCATGTACTGCTTACTTACCACCTGATGGCCTCCCCTGGGAGGTTGATTTCAGGCAGATGACAGGTGGAGAGCAGAGCTGTCATGACCACTGAGAAAGCTAGGCAAGCAGCCTGTTCTTACTCAGCCAGTGGATAGTTGGGGCTGCAGAGTGAAGGAGAGGTTGACAGAAGCTCCTGTCTAGCTGTGTTGGTCTCTGTCTCTGTTGTACATTCGCCTTGCTATATGGCTACACCCTAGTTCTGTCTGTGCCACTTTAACAGCTTTGAGTATGGGCTGCGTATTACTCATGAGAACTCATGAGATCATTTATATGACTACATAGTTTCCCTTCTGCAGTTTCATAACATTCGGCCGTGCCCCCAATATTGATTCATATCTTTTTCAGGAGAAACGCTTTAATCTTAGGCTAGTGTTGTTAAATAGTCCCTCCTAATATGTTTAACTGGATAACAGAGTGTGTTTTTCCTTATAAAATCTACACAGAGCCTGACCTGTGGTGGCGCAGTGAGTAAAGCCTTAACCTGGAACACTGAGGTTGCTAGTTCGAAACCCTGCACTTGTCTGGTTAAGGCACATGTAGGAGTTGATGCTTCCTGCTCCTCCCCCCTTTCTCTCTCTCTCTTTCTTTCTCTCTTTTTCTCCTCTCTAAAATGAATATAAAAAAAAATCTACACAGAATTTTCTATATTCACATGTGTCTTGTCAGCCTGTGCTTCCTGACTTATTCATTTGGATCTTTCTGCCCCGAGGAAACAAGGTCACTGGCTCCAGCAAGGGGTGGCTCAGTCTACTGAAGGCCCGCGGTCAAGGCACATGTGAGAAAGCAATCAATGAACAACTAAGGTATTGCAACGGCAACGAAAAACTAATGATTGATGCTTCTCACTTCTCTCCATAAAGAAAAAAAAAAAAAAGATTAAGAACCACTGCCTTAGTGCCCGAGGCCAGTGCTGAAACCAATTGAGCCACTGCCTCCAGGAGGGGAACAGGGAGAGAAGGGAGAGAAGCAGATGGTCGCCTCTCTTGTGTGCCCTGCCCGGAAATCAAATGTGGGACATCTATACACTGGGTCTTTGCTCTATCCACTGAGCAGACGGACCAGGGCCAGATCTTCCTGCAGTCAAGGGCCTCACTGTAAGTACCAACACACTTAGTGGTGAGGTCTAGAATTCTCCTTTCCTTATTTACTTTTATTTCCCTACCTCTGGGAGTTGTACTTGTTTGAGTCTCCAATCCCAGCTCGTTAGAGACAGATAAAACTACTTTTGCTTTGTATATCAACTTTGGGAATTGACGTAATTCTTAGAAACCTAAAACCCAGGTAACTCAAAACACAAAACCCAATTTGATATACAGATTGTTCGTTTGCAGCCTGGAACTTCCTTGTGAGTGGTGGACTGAGATTTGGAGTCTGTTTAGTTAGCTGCTCTATCCCCAGAGCCACTTCAGTCATGCGTCAGAGTGAAGCAAAGTGACGGCTTTTCTTAAGTCAGATGCCTCTGGCATCTAAACTTAGCACTGTCAGTCCAGAGGGTTTGACCCAGACTGGATTTGTTCCTCAGTATACATTGTGGTTTAGTAAGTGGTATAACCTGGTTAATGCAGCAGTGAATGAGGTGACGAGTTTGCCCTCTTGGGGGTTATATTCTAATAGGGCGACAATGAATTTCTGACAGTAATTCTAGTAACTAACATTGCAGTGCTTCCTGTGTCTCAGACACTGCCCTAAGCATATTGCATGCATTAACTGTGTGAGGTGCTCTGTTAGCCCTGTTATTTCACATGTACAGGCTGGGACCAGAGAAGTTAAAAACATTCCTGAAGCTTACAGAGCAGGAGTCTGGCTCCATAGTCTGTTTTCTGAACAGGGTGATCAATGCCCCGAGGAAACAAGAGTGCAGAACACCAGTGTGATTTGAGAGCTTGAAGTGGGGGTACTCTGAACATGCGAGTCAGGGAAAACAGTCTCAAAATTTGGAGGTGAAATTTGACCCGACACCTGGCTGACAAGAAGTGAGACACTCAGAGTAGCTGGAATTGGTTTGTTCTGAGTAGAGACAAGCAGCTCTTAAGACTCTGAGGCTGGAAGGAGCTGGGTGTGTGCGGACAGAGGGGAGGCTAGTTTATCTGGTACAACACCTCAGAAAGTGTGGCTGCAGGCCACACTGAGGAGGTCCCTGCTGGCATGGTCAAGATTAGATTCCTGTTCTAGGGGCGAGACATGATTTGATTATGTTACTGTGGACAAGTTAAAAGTTTAAGAGTACAAACAGAGAAAGACCTGGGGAAGATTCAGAGTTTTGTTTTGAACTTGTTACGTTTGCATAGCATGTAGGCTTTCTCACTTACTTACTGCCTTGTTTACTGCCAGGCCCCTCTGCCCGAGCATAAATTCCCTGAAGGCAGGAATCTGTGCTGTGCCTTGACCTCTGCCAGAATCGTGTGGAAGAACAGTGCCTGGCCCCTTTCGCCTCCCTGTAGGTGCTCAGTGCATATTGGACGGACGGATGTATATGGAGTCACTGAAAATAATGACCGTATTCTTTGGCTTCTCCTTCAGTTGCACTGGAAAGTTGCTAGTGTGAGAACCACCACTGCTCTCCATGCCAGTGCAGAGCCATCTAGAGTCTGGACTCTCTCCACCTCGGTGGTGTCACGTCTTCTGAAGTGGCACCATTTTAAGTAAAACTGTACTGCTCACAAACATTAGGGGATATTTTATCGCTTCATATTCATTTTGAAATATCTTCAATGTTTGTGAGCAGTATAATAAGTATTTGTAATTTTAGGCATAATTTTTCTTTGTCTAAATTTGGTTTTGCCCCCCCCCCCAATTTTTGGTTACTAAGATTTTCATAATTTTCCCTTTGGTTATCACTTGGTATTTTAAGACTTTAGAAGTTATTTGGATATTAACATGGGAACATGGTAATGATAATGATAAATAAATTTTATGAGAAACTATTTTTACATTTTTAAAATCAGTTGTGGTTGTGAGATATCAGAAATTTTCATTTATTTGTCTTAACAATAAAAATCATGTGAGCAAGAAGCAATTCAGAGCTGTGGAATGTGCATAGGCCTGGCTAGAACACTTTGGTCCTAGGTTTGTTCAGTAATCATAGCTCCCGCACACACACGTGTCTGTGGTCTGCCTACCAGACACTTAGCGAAATGCTCTCCAAACAGCACTTCTTAACACTGTCCCTCAAGGTTGTCATTACAACACCTAGTTTATCAATGAGGAACCGAGTCCCAGGGAGATTAAGCAAGCTTCCCAGGATCATACAACTAGTAGGCAGCATGGTAGACTTTAGCCTTGCCTAAGTCTGACTGCAGACACGTACCAGGCTGCTGCTCTCTTCCATCTTCCCCCTGCTCTGAGCCTCAGTTTTCCTACTTTTAAAATGAAAGAGTCATGTTTCAACTACAGCAGAGACCTTGATAACATTGAGTAAGAAAGGCTCGAAGGCCCTCCACTGTCCACTGACTCCTCAGTTCAGCACACTGTCTCATCAAGCACCTCCAGTGCTCCAGACAGCAGTGGAAGATGCTGTCAGTCTATGGAAATGGATAAACCTGTAACCTGGTCTGTCTCTCCCAGTGGGCTAGAGCGGCTGTGTTCTCCTAATAGCTGTAGGCTCAAGGGCCAGTGTAGCAAGTATCCTACTGGTCAGCAGTAGACCTTGCCCCTCGTTTCCTGACACCAGAGGAAGGTGCATCGTACCTGCCTGGCACCTTACGGGATGAACCCTCACTTTGTTCAGAGGCAGGTGCTCTGTTGCTCTGGTGTAGGTGGTGTCTGTGACGTGGAGCCAGCATGGCTTTAAAGAAATGCTCCATCATCAGTGGTTCTGGTGGAGAGCTGGAGGGCAGGGCAGCTCGTCTAACCCTATACACTCCCAACTCAACAGTTTGTTAACTTACTGTGTCTCCTTTAGGCTAAGACAGCCTCTCAGAACCTACATTTCATCACCTGGAAAGTCAGGATAGGGTCACCCTATGAAAACACCTAACAAGATTATATTCAATTATAAAACTTCAAACAAATTTTTTTTATATCATCATGCTGCTGGAAATAGAATGTACTCTGTACTCTGTTCCTTTGATTTGTTCTGTGATGATTATTTTATTTATGTTCTACATGATACTTTTTTTTAAGTGAGAGGAGGGGAGATAGTGAGACAGACTCCTGCATGCTCCCCAAAGATCTACCTGGCAGCCCCTGTCTGGGGCTGGGGCTCGAATCAGCCAGCCTGCCCTCAGCACCCGGGGTTGACCCTTGAACCAATCGAGCCACTGCCTGCTAGAGGGGAAGAGAGAGGGAAGGGGAGACAGAAGGGAAGAGAAGTAGATGGTCGCTTCTCATATGTGCCCTGACCAGGGATTGAACCTGGGACGTCCACATGCCAGGCGGATTCTCTATCCACTGAGCTAACCAGCCCGGGTCTTTATGTTCTTAATGGTCTCTTTAAAATTTTCTTTTTTGTAAATCAAACACACACACACACACACACACACACACACACACACACACACACACACACTGGGGTCTGTAAAAGTTGGTTTACCATATACAAATAAGTAATTCTATAAGAACAAACTGTGTTTTGGGTACTCACAACTGTAAACCTATGTTTGCCCTCCCCTGTGTGTGTGAACAGCAAATGCTTCCTGGCCGTCTCTGTCCTCTGTTCACCCAGATCCCTGTCACTCCTCACAAGTAAACTACCTTTTTAAGTTTCTTGCTTGTTCTTCTTACGTTCCTTTATCCAAATGAAAGCCGATGTGAATATTTTTCTTATTCCTTCCTTTTCTCCCAAAAGGTATCATACCTACATCATTCTCTGTATCTGTTTTTCACTTGATGCTCTATTCTTATTTTTATAAGAAGTAGACCATCTGAAATCATGTGTGTTCATAATTACTTGCTAGCACAAACGGGTTTCAGTGTCCATTAGCTGCATAACTACGTCTCAGTCACTACCTTTGGCAGAAGTTTACTTAGGTTTATTCTTGTGATTTTAGGTACTTCCTGCCTAGCTCTAAAGAGGAAAACCTGGCACCATTTTCAGAAGTCTCAGACTTAATAGAGTCGCTCATATTTAAGCTTTATGTGTCCGGAGTATTTATTCTTAGCACACTCAGCGGTGGTGTTGTCTCAGCCCCTTTTATCATTTGTCTTCCTTGGGAACCAGTTACCTCACAAGTAGGAACATTTGGTTACTGACCATTAAATTCTAAAAAAACTACCTGTTTTTGTGGTCAGTATTTTAATCATACTTACTTACAACTTTGCCAAACCTCCCCATCTTCCCCCTTTTCCCAGAAAAATAAAACTTAGATCCTTACTTCGTATGCCACATTCATGGAATGAAATTCAGGAGAAGTTTTTTCTCAGTAAAACAAAATTTTGAAAGATTTCATTATTCTAGCAGTCAGCACTGCAGAAGAAGAAGCTGATGTGTGTCTTTTTTCTACTTAGAGCTCAGGCCTGTGGCTCAGAACAAACCAGTGTGGTAACCATGGTGGAGCTCCACCTGAGCTCTGGCGGTTCTCTGTTCAATTGTGAGACACCTTACGTAGGGCTCTTCTTCCATATTCCTCTTCTGAAATATGAGGTGCTGTTTATTTGTAGAGTTACTTTTCGAAAGTGCTTATATGAGGAAACAGACTGGTATTTGCTCACATACCATCTGACAGTACTGGTCGTCACTAGGAATGGTGGGGTGGTCATGCTGCACCAGACAGAGGAGCCTGTGCCCCTGCCTGCTCCCGGCTTCCTGTGTGGCAACCAGTGCCCGAGATTAGCATTTGAAGGGAGTGGTCTTGGATGTGGGTCCTGACTTGGCCCTTTGTAGTGAAGCCTCAGGAACTGGAACAGTCAGTTCTGCAAGCGGGGAGCTCTTAGTTCACAGAGTGAACTAATCAGTGCAAACGTGTTAAGATGGAACAGCGAGATAACAGAGTCTTGCCACACAATTAACTAGCCAGATTAGGGAGTCTTTAATTAACTAACGGCTGGGCAGACTGCATGCAGACCTAAGTCATGCCGTGGGGAACATAGCTTGGGGCTGGTTTATTTATTTATTTATTTTAGTTTTATTCATTTTAGAGAGGAGACACAGAGAGAGAGAGAGAGAGAGAGAGAGAGAGAGAGAGAGAGAAAGAGAGAAAGGGGGGAGGAGCTGGAAGCATCAACTCCCATATGCGCCCCGACCAGACCAGTGCAGGGTTTTGAACTGGCGACCTCAGTGTTCCCAGGTTGACGCTTTATGCACTGCGCCACCACAGGTCAGGCGGGGGCTGGTTTATAAAGGGAAAATTACACACTGACTGAGGAATGGGGAGGAGAGGAAGCATAGCAGTAAAACAGAGCAGTGAAACAGCTTTCTTACAATGTTTATCTACAGGGTTAATTCAGGGAGAAACATTCTGAGAACACCTGCTACTTTGCAAAGCTAGCCATGGCCACAATCTGGGAAACTAGCCTCAAGGCCAAGAATAGAGAGTCTTTTAAGAAAAAGTTAAGTTCTGCTAAAAGTCTCTTTGTTTTAGAGAAAGTAAGTTTTATTTTGCTAAAAATTATTTATGTTAAGAGCCTTTCTTTTCCACATTTCACATGGAACTCGGCAGGGCTCTCTGGCACTGTCCTTACGACCTCCATGCACTGGCCATGCATCTGAATCCCTGTGTTTTCTGGTGGCCTTCTCCTACACTGCATTTGTCAAGGGTCAGTGTGGGGTCTGGGAGTCATGGAGATGAGGATTGGGCCGCTTTCCTTCTTTCCCATTTTCCCTAAGGTGCTAGCAGCTGTGTCGTCTCTCTTGGTCACAAGACGAGGGATATATTTTTATTTCCTAGAGGAGGACTTTGCGCATGTTGAAGTCATCCAGTGGCACACGTGGGGACTACCCCAGGGATGAGGGAGCGACTCCCGGAGGACGGAGACGCTCAGACAGCACTCTGGAGGAGGAGGAGCATCGTGGCACCAAGACCTGAGCTCCCTGAGTCTTACATGCCTTTTACAGCTCTCACGCGAAAGACGCCCAATCTCTCTGTCTGTAGACCTGTGTGTACTTCGTGTCTCCAGGAGGGTGGGGGCGTGAGGGGAGGTTCAGACTGTTTTTCCTGACAACTTACGTATCCGGTTTTTCCTTGCCTGTGTTGCAAGTTGCTTCAGGGAGCTGATAAAGGGACTGCATGGCTGTGGGTTCTTACTTTTTAAACTAACTTGGTCAGCTTTTCATGCCCTTCCATCCTCAGGGCTAACCACTGATCCCTGGCTCAGTAGCCTGTCCACTGACCACTACCACCCCTTGTCCTGGAGAGTTGTATCGTCAGCACAAGAAAACTGTCTCTGGAGAAGCACTTGAGAGCTCAGTCCCTAAGTCCTGGTCTTCATTTCACATTCTTCTCCACTGTTGGCCTTGCAGCCTTATGCACGTAACTGGGATCTCTGGTGATACACTGAGGGGTTGTTTGAATGCTGTTGGTGAGAGAAACACAGTGCTGCTGCATACCTGTATGTAAAACTTCATAAATGTGGACGGCTAGGCTGGGGACCTGTGAACTAACCACTTGTCATAGAGGAGAGAGGAAGAAGGGGACCCACCAGATCACTAAGTCCTCTTTGAAAACCTGAGTATAGGTTACAAGGCTGGGAAGTGTGGCTGTGATTCATTTTCCTTTTGGTCTTTACTCTTTTCTAAGTTGAACTTGCTGGTCTGTGTGATGGTCAGAGGTAGTATGCAGTAGAGGTAAGGGCAGGCGCTCTGGAGCCGGGCAGCCTGAGTTCAGACCCTAGCAACCCCACTATCGGCTACTGAACTGCTTTGGGCCTCAGTTTTTTTATCTGCTGGCAAAAGTGAGTGCATATCTGTAAAAATGAATTTCAAAACAGTACTTACCAAATAGGAAACAGTGACATTTTAATTTTTATCTATCATCTATCTATCTATTTGTATTTTTCCAAAGTTAGAAGCAGGGAGGCAGTCAGACAGACTCCTACATAGGCCCAACTGGGATCCACCCAGCATGCCGACCAGGGGGCGATGCTCTGCCCATCTGGGGTGTTGTGCCTGAGGTGGAGGCCATGGAGCATCCTCAGCGCCCGGGCCAACTTTGCTTCAATGGAGCCTTGGCTGCGGGAGGGGAAGAGAGAGATAGAGAGTAAGGAGAGGGGGAAGGGTGGAGAAGCAGATGGGTGCTTCTCCTCTGTGCCTTGGCCGGGAATCCAACCCGGGACATCCACACGCAGGGCCGACGCTACACCACTGAGCCAACTGGCCACGGCCACAGTGACTATTTTAAAGGAGACTTTTGAGCAGTTTCATCTGTAGGAGACCATCTGGAGAGACAGAAATAGAAATGATCGGATCAGAGGAATTAAAGGCTTTCACTAGCTGGGCATCCTGCACAGAGTGCACTCTGTCAGCCTGAAGCTGTGAGGAGGAACCCTCAACAAAAGGTGGGTGTCCTGCAGAAGTAGGGAGCTGATGTGTACGTGTGCAGGGGGGTTCTGACTCATAGTGGTATGCTCCCTTTTATTTGGGAGAGGGCTCCAACATTGGGCTTCCTCCTGCCCGTAGAAAGGGGTTCCCCTTACTCTGACTGGATAGCGTGGCTGGTCCCGAAGCACAGAGGTTGCCAGTTCAATCCCTGGTCAGGGCACAGACAGGAACAGATTGATATTCCTGTCTCTCTCTTTCTCCCTCTTTTCCTCTCTCGCTAAAGTCAGTAAACTCAAAAAAAAGGAGAGAAGAAAAAGGGGGTCCCCTTTCATTCACTGGCTCAGCACCGTGTCTAGAATCTTAGCTTTCTGAGTTTGCGATGACTTTCTGGCTGGGGAGTCCGAGTGTTTTCTGCTTTCCCACCTGAAATGCCAGGCAGTGTGGGCTATCTGCAGCCCTGTTCCCAGCCCTTTGCCAGGGCTTAGCCCTAAGTGTCGGTGTCTCCACGCCTGTTGATTTTACTTCTATGTGGAACCTAACATACAAAATAAACAGAACAAAACAAACTCATAGGTACATAGAACAAACGGACATTTTAATTTTTATCTGTCATCTATCCATCTATTTGTATTTTTCCAAAGTTAGAAGCAGGGAGGCAGTCAGACAGGCTCCCACATAGGCCCAACTGGGATCCAAAGGCATGATGAGAAGGGATTGAGGAAGTGTAAAATAGTCACGGCCATGTGAAAGTACATCACACGGAATATAGTTCGTAATATTATAATAACTGTATCATGCCAGGTGGATACTAGACTTACAGTGATCACTTCTTAAGATATATAAATGTCTAACCGCCTGGAGATGTTTTCATTGTACATATGTACCCTGATTTATTGATGTCACCCCATTAGAATTAATAATAATAAAATATATATATATAAAAAAAAAAAAGAACACTGTAAATGTCTAACCGCTATGTTGTACTCCTGAAACTAATATAATATTGTGTGTCAACTGTAAATGAAAAATAAAAGTTTTAAAAGATTTTACTTACTGATTTTAGAGAAGAGAGAGAGAAAGGCGGGGGGTGGATTGAGGAGCGGGAAGCATCAACACATAGTAGTTGCTTCTCATGTGTGCTTTGATTGGGCAAGCCTGGGTATTGAACTGGTGACCGCAGCATTCCAGGTCGACACATTATGCCACCACAGGTCAGGCAAAAAATAAATTAAAAAAATCTTGTCACTCCAGCAAAGGCTTCTCTTTAATTATGTTAGTTTTTTTCCTAGCTTTATTGAGGTATGATTGACAAAATTGTATTATATTTAAAGTGTACACCATGACGATTTGATATGTGTGTACATTATGAAATGATTCCCATCAATCTGGTTGATGAACACATCCATCACCTCTTTTGGTTACTTGTTTTGGTGAGTGCACCTTCTATTTCATAGAGTTTTGTATTAAGTAAAACAAATGGTGAAGTTTCATTCATTTTTTAAAAATTTTATTCTTTTCCAAGTGAGAGGAGGGGAGATAGACAAAGTCCCACTTGTGCCCTGTCGGGGTGATGCTCTGCCCATCTGGGGCCGTGCTCACACTGAGCTATTTTTAGCTCCTTAGGGGGAGGCTCTACAGAGCTATCCTCAGTGCCCAGGGCCGATGTGCTCAAACCAATCAAGCCATGTCTGCAGGAGGAGAAGAGAGAGAGAGAGAGAGAAGGGGGAGGGTGGAGAAGCAGATGGTCATTTCTCCTGTGTGCCCTGACTGGGAATCAAACCCAGGACATCCACACGCCAGGCCGATCCTCTACCATGAGCCACCCAGCCCTGGCCTGCTGTTCTTTCTGATGTGAACCTCATGGAGCCCCTCCAGAGAAGTTAGGGGTGTCCCTTGCAGCAGGACAGTGTCTATCAAGTCAAGTCCTTACTGTTTGTGAAGTGCTCTCTCAGGGTTCACCTAGAAAAATGAGTTAGAAATTAAGTGTCCCCATTATTCATGGGCCCACAGACTGGCGAAGGAGCAAGCATATATGGTCTGGTGTGAAAATGGCTGAGAAGAGGTGAAAATAAGTTACCTTGGAACACGGGGACCAAGTGCTAATCTCAGGGCCTTGGAGAAGCTTCACAGAACAGCAACTATTGAGTTAGATCTTGAGAATGAGTGGGGCTGAGAGGTTTGGAAGAGAGATGACTAGTTCAGTCAGGTCACTTAACAGCTCCTTGAGCTTTTGGCAGGCACTGGGCACTGGCAGCTTACTGTGCTGCCTCTCTGTCTTTAAAGTTCAGTAGCTGTTCATTCACCAGGTGACTGTCACCTGCCCCAAGCCACCCGGAAGCACCTGCTTATCTCTGAAAGCACGTCTTCCATGATGGTTCCTGTATAGACCCCTGTACTAGGTTCTTCGGGCTGCAAATTGGTTGGATTAAACAAAAAAAAATTTGTTCTGGAGACAAGAAGTACAAGATCAAGATGTCACCAAGGTTGGTTCCTTCTGAGGCTGAAGGAGAGTCTGTTCCAAGTCTTCTCCCAGCTACTTGTGATTTCCTGGTGTCTTTGGGCTCCATGGCTTATAGAGCATCACCTCAGCTGATCTT
This sequence comes from Rhynchonycteris naso, assembly GCA_037038555.1. Taxonomy (NCBI): domain Eukaryota; kingdom Metazoa; phylum Chordata; class Mammalia; order Chiroptera; family Emballonuridae; genus Rhynchonycteris; species Rhynchonycteris naso. Next base: position 315,838,235 of record CM072996.1, on the reverse strand, counting down.
CATGTGGCTTTCTCCCTGTGTTTGTGTCTGTTTCCAAATTGCCCCTTTTTGTGATGTCACCAGTCATGTTATATTCGGGCCCACCCTGTTCCAGTAGGACTTGATAACTAATTAATTTGCAAAGACCCCATTTCCAAAAAGGATACATTCTGAGGTACTGAGTTTTTGGGGACTCAAGTCATCCCATAATACCCTTTGTCTGCTCTTTGTGCCCCCACCGCTGGACCTGTTCTTCCCGATGGTAAGTAGATGGCACCAAGACTCTGTGGTGCATTTATTTTTCTCTCGTTGGCTGCCAGTTTTGTAACATTTTATCTTTGGTACCTTGCACATAATGTGGAAAGTAGCTCTGTGGAGATATACAGTGTGTCTGTAAAGTCCTGGTGCACTTTTGACCGGGACCAGTCAAAAGTGCACCATGACTTTACCAACACACTGTATTAAATGCCAGGAATTACTAGAAAGAAAGATACTATGGAGAGATCCCCTCTTTTTGTGTCTCCTGTTGACAATGCCAAAGGCTAAGTTGGGTGTCCGCTGGCCTAGGACACCAGTAGAGGCCACCACTTTTAATAAGCATATGTGATACCTCCTGGTTTATTTTTAATGGAATAATAATTCATTATCACCTGGCAGTCATTATGCTTTTTGAGATATGTATTAAGAGCATTTAGCAGCCCTGGCTGGTTGGTTCAGTGGTAGAGCATCAGTCCAGCATGTGGATGTCCTGAGTTCAGTTTTGGATCAAGACACACAAGAGAAGCGACCATCTGCTTCTCCGTCCCTCCCTCTCCCATTCTCTCTCTTTCTCTCTCTCTCTTCCACTCCTGCAGTCAAGGCTCAAAGTGATTCGAGCAGGTTGGCCCTGGGCACTGAGGATGACTTCATGACCTCCAACCTCAGGTGCTAAAAATAGTTTGATTGATGAAAAATGGAGCAGTAGCCCCAGATGGACAGAGTATCACCCTGGTTGGGGGCTTGCTGGGTGGATCCTGGTTAGGGCGCATGCGGAAAAAGTCTATCTCTCTGCCTCCCTGCATCTCACTTTTAAAAAAAAGAAGGCATTTAGCAACTGATAAGAGCCTCTGGTTTTTCTAGTAGATGCCTTGCCCAGAGCATCGTAGTAATAGCCAGCTTCCAGTTTCAGCCTGTGGTTTGAGTGTTCTGCCTTTAGGTATTAGAAAGTAAATTATGTGGGATAGTTAGCTGTTAGCAGCATGTCTGCCAGAAGGACAGTGCCAAGAAATAGTGGACTCTGCCCAAAAGCTTTAGAGGCAAAAATTTATCTGGTTTCTGATCTGAGATTTAGTTACACACTAGTGAGGATGGATTCTCTTGGGGCTGGAATGCACACCCTTGCTAAGAAAGAATGTTCCAGGGGACCCTTTGTTATTTTCAGGTCAATAAGTGACACACTAAGCAGAGTAGTGTCTTCTGGGACATTAGAAAAGAAGGGATGTTAACCTTTTTTTTTTTAAGAGGTAGGGAGATAGACTCCCTCATATGACCCCACTAGGATCCACTGGCAAGCCCTTGTAGGGCCGATGCTTGGACCAGCCGAGCTATCCACAGCACCTGGGAATTGAACCAATCGAGCCACTGCTGTGAGCGCAGAAAGGAGAGAATGGGGAGAGGGCGGGGAAGAGAAGCAGATGGTCACTTCTCCTGTGTGCCCTGACCAGGGATCAAACCCGTGACTTCCAGGGACGCCAGACTAATACTTGATCCACTGAGCCAACTGGTCAGGGCCATGGGATGTTAATCTTCAAATAACCTTTCATCCCAATATCCGTAGTATCTGTTTGAAAGAACATGTTGAAATGTGTTCACCTGAGGCAGGTGGACACCAGTGTATGCAAGGTCTGGAGGTACAATCTAAGAGCATTTCAGACAAACATAAAATACAGTAGTATGACAAATCCTGCTTTATCCTTTATCCAGAGTCAACAGCTATTAACTCGTGGCCAGTCTTCTTTTTCTTATGTAACCTTTACTCTCTTTCCACACATACAGTGCCCTGTCATTTTATCCATTGTATAGTCTGTCCGTAAAGTCATGGTGCACTTTTGACTGGTCAGAAGTGCACCATGACTGTACAGACACACTGTATTTCTGGAAGTACCTAATATGACCAGAATAATATTATACCTAAAATATTTTTTTTAATATTTTATTTATTGATTTTACAGAGAGAGGTGGAGGGAGGGAGAAGCATCATAGTTGCTTTGCTTTAGCTGTTCATTGCTTGCTGTTGCTTGTCACACGTGCCTTGACGTGGCAAGCCCAGAGTTTCAAATCAGCAACCTCAGCGTTCCAGGTCCATGCTCTGTTCACTGCGCCACCACAGGCCAGGCCTAAAATTTGGTTTAGGCCTTAAATTTTTTTTATAGTGTAAAGTTTTTAAATAGCTTCTGATTAACTGTAACCTTATGTTTTTTAAATTTATTTAAAAATTATATTTAATGGGGTGGCATTAGTCAGTAAGAATACATATGTTTCAAATAAATAATCTCCATAGCATTTGAACTGTTGATTGCATTGTGTGCACATCACCCAAGTCAAATTGTTTTCAGTCACCGTATATTTGTCCCTCCTTACTTCCTCCCCCCCTTCTCTATGACCACTTCACTTTAGTCTGTGTCCATGAGTCTCAGTTTTATATCCCACCTATGTGTGAAATCATATTGTTCTTAGCTTTTTCTGATTTACTTATTTCACTCAGTATGTTCTCAAGGTCCATCCATGTTGTCCTAAATGTCACTAGGTCATTGTTTCTTACAGCTGAGTAGTATTCCATTGTATATATATATTTACCACATCTTCTTTATCCAATCTTCTATCGAGGGACACTTTGATTGTTTCCATGTCTTCACATCGTCTTTATCCACTCCTCTATCAAGGGACACTGGTTGTTTCCATGTCTTGGCCACTGTGAATAATGCTGTGATGAATATGGGGGTGCATGAGTTTTTGAGTACCAGTGTTTTCGAGTGTTGGGGGTAGATACCCAGTAGAGGGATTGCTGGATTATACTGTATATTGTGATTCTATTCTTAAATTTTTGAGGACCGTACTTTCTTCCATAACGACTATACCAGTTTACATTCCCACCAGCAGTGAGTGCGGGCTCCTTTTTCTCCACAGCCTCTCCAACACTTGTTATTAATTATTTATTTTAATGTTAATTAATGGATTTTAGTGAGAGAGTAAAGGAGAGAGAGACAGGAATACTGATCCATTCCTGTATGTGCCCTGACCAGGGATCCATCCGGCAACTTCTGCTGTTTAGGTTGATGCTCTGACCAACTGAGCTATCCTGCCAGGGCTCCAACACTTATTACCTGTCTTGTCGACAGCAGCCAGTCTAACAGGTGTGAGGTGGTATCTCGTTGCTGCGCCCAGTGCAGGGAAGTAAAGATCTGAGTGGGGTTGATGGAGGATGTAGGAAAACACAGACATAGGTCAAATTTGGGCCAGGTGGGAGGGACAGTGTGCTCTGATGGAGACACACTGCCTCCAAACCTGTTTTCAACCTGGCGATCTCTTGGGGCTTCAAACCTGGGTCCTTTGATATCCCAGTCCGACACTCTATCCGTTGTGTCACTGCTGGCCCTGCTTTTGGCATCAATGCCACAATCAGCTTTCAGGTTGTTTTAGTGACTTTGCCTTGCCAGGTCACTCAAGGCCAAGCAAGGCCCTTCCTCTGCTCTCAGCTGCACGTAGGCCCGATGCATTCAGGTGCAGTGGATCTCTACACGTTGTGGTTTTGATTTGCATTTCTCTAATAGCTAGTGAAGATGAGCATTTTTCATATATCTATTTGTATGTCTTCATGAGAGATGTGTCTTTTCGGTCGTTTCTTGATGCCATGGAAGTCCAGTTAGTGTTCAAATTTCTAATTATCTCAAATGTCAGTTTTAGGTTTTTATTTTAGTTTATTCGAATCAAGATCCAGCTAAGGTCTTCCAATTAGCTATCAGCTCTTAAGCAGGGAGTGACTGACCCAATTCTGAACCACCCTCTGGCCTAGCGTGGAGAGCTGTTTGGTGTGGTGGTTAGGAGACTAAGTAGAGAAACTCGCTAGGAGGCTATTGCATATCTGGGAGGTGGGCGGTAGTTCTCTAGCCCAGAGTGGTGTGGTCAGGAGGAGAAAGGTGGCTGAATGTGAGATGTCACGTGGGCAGGCGAGTCTTTGTTGTGGTTCATCTTTTGGGTATGTATGTCTGAAAGTATCATTCCCAGAGATTTCAATGATTTAGGTATCAACATGTTAAGATTCATGAAATCTTAAAATTTTCACACATGTAAAAATTTATAGAATATTGAGAGAGAAACATTATCTGTGCTTCTTGAATCAATTTACTTAACTTTAATACAGCTTATTTGCCAGGATGTTATCTTGTCTATGTGTGATTATAATTATAATATTGATAAGATTATAAAATAGGAAAATTTAGTTTTCACTTAAACATTTTATAATATTGTATGTATATTATGCTAAAGAACCTTCATAGTTTTTATGATATTGTACTGAGATTTTAATATTTATGTCAAACCATTCATGTATTAGACATTGATTGTTCCTACTTTTAAAATTAAGTTGCTAGAATGATTTTTCTTAACAAAACAAAAGGCTACTTTTTATTTACTTCCAGATGGATTTCATCTCGTACTTGGCATAACTGGCATAAAGTAAAAATACTGCTCTTTGAGATTTACCAATGAAAATGTCTTGGCCAAATAGCTCTGCATCATCTCGATATGCAAAGGTTGTGGGTTCGATATCTGGTTGGGACACATACAAAAACAGATCGATGTCCTTCTCTCTCTCAAATCAATATATGGACAGAGAGAGGGATAGATAGGGACAGACAGACAGGAACGGAGAGAGGTGAGAAGCATCAATCATTAGTTTTTCGTTGTCATTGCGACACCTTAGTTGTTCATTGATTGCTTTCTCACATGTGCCTTGACCGCTCGCCTTCAGCAGAGCGAGCAACCCCTTGCTGGAGCCAGCGACCTGGGGTCCAAGCTGGCGAGCTTTTGCTCAAGCCAGATGGGCCCGCGCTCAAGCTGGCGAGAGCTCGGGGTCTGGAACCTGGGTCTTCCGCATCCCAGTCCGACGCTCTATCCACTGCGCTACCGCCTGGTCAGGCAATAAATAAATTTAAAAAAGATGTTTCTAAGCCAGATTTGGAATCACATTCTCTTTATTTTTCCAGAAAAATATAAACCTCAGATATAAAAATAACCCCAGAGTGGAGAAAATAAGTCTAAATCTGGATTTCTTTTTCTTTTATTTATTTCAGTTACAGTTTATATATAGTATTATTCTGTACTAGTTTCAGATGTACAGCACAGTGGTTGGACAGTGATGTACTTTATAGAGTGGTCTCCCGATATTTCAAGTACCCATCTGGCCCACATGTAGATAATTTAAAGAAAAATTTACTGACTTATTTCATTTTTTTTCTTGATTTGTTAAATTTAATGGGGAGATTGGTCCATAAGAATACATAGGTTTCAGGTAAATATCTCCACAGAGTTTGATTGTGTTGTGTACATGTCACCTTAGTCAAATAATTTTCTGTCACCATATATTTGTCCCTATTTATTTATTTATTATGATTTTTCTTTTTTTATTTTATTTTTTGTACTTTTCTGAAGTGAGAAGCAGGGAGACAGAGAGACTCCCTCATCTACCCAACTGGGATCCACCTGGCATGCCTACCAGGGGGCGATGCTCTGCCCGTCTGGGCTGTTGCTCCATTGCAAACGGAATCATTCTAGCACCTGAGGCGGAGGCCATGGAGCCGTCCTCAGTGCCCAGGCCAACTTTGTTCCAATGGAGCCTTGGCTGCGGGATGGGAAGAGAGAGACAGAGAGGAAGGAGAGGGGGAAGGGTGGAGAAGCAGATGGGCGCTTCTCCTGTGTGCCCCGGCCGGGAATCGTACCCAGGACTTCTACACGCTGGGCTGATGCTCTGCTGCTGATCGAAATTTCCAGGGCCTCTTAGTCTCTCTTTACTCCCCTTTCCCCCAATTGATTTTAGAGAGAGAGAAACATCAATTTGTTGTTCCACTTAGTTATGCATTCATTGGTGGATTCCTATATGTGCCCTGACCTAGGATTGAACCTATAACCTGGTGTATTGGGATGATGCTACCTGACCAGGGCCTAGAAAAATTTTTTTACATCTGTTCATTAAAAACTGGATTAAATAATAACTTCTGTAGATATCTTTCTAGATAAAATTTGCTGTCTTAACACACTCTTAAAGCTAAGTTAGTGGTGGGGGCACTAAGTTAGTGAACCCCCTGAAGCCGTAACTGACAAAACACCAAGTACAAGGGTCCCAGGCTTATGACAGTCTTGACATACGACGTCTCGAGTTTACGACGCTCACAACATAAAAACTTAAAGAAATTGAGACTTGAGTGTTTGGGTTCACACCGTTAACGTCGTAGTGACAGACTACGTGGGTGAACTAGTCTGGTTGTGTGCGGCGAAGAATATACAGTACAGTGTACAGTATAGTGTTTTTATGTCTTTCCTTTTTCTATGGCTCAGTTGTGTTTTTATCGTCTAGATTATGATTATACAACTGTGTCAGGATAGGTAAGTGACTGAGGCTAGGGTGTGTTTCGACTTACAAAATTTAGGTTACGTCACTGTTGTAGGAACAGAACAGTGTAGTAACCTGAGGACCCTCTGTATAGGCTTTGTACTTTAAAAGTGGAATTATATTTATTTGTGATTATTGGGTTCAGACTATGTATACTTTGAGTTTAAAGACTTCCTTATTGAAGGAATGAAACGCATGTATATGTGGTTCTCAGTCTTTGTCTTATTCTACACACAAAGTAACCTCTACTAAAAACGGAGCTGTCTCAGCCTTATCTTTAACATGTAGGTTGTATAAAGATTTTTTTCTTTCAGTCAGCTGTGGGAACCAGGAAGCAGCTATAGTTGCCTCTTAAATGTTCCCCTGCCCCTATTTACTGATAAAATGGTTTAAAATTGGGATTCACTTGATAATAGAGATTTTTTTGTGTGTGTGACAGTAAGAGAGGAACAGACAGACAGGAAGGGAGAGAGATGAGAAGCATCAGTTTTTTGTTGCAGCACCTTAGTTGTTCATTGATTGCTTTTTCATATGCGCCTTGACCGGGGGACTACAGCAGAGTGAGTGACCCCTTGCTCAAGCCAGAGACCTTGGGCTCAAGCTGGCGACCTCGGGGTTTCGAACCTGGGTCCTCTGTGTCCTAGTCCAGTGCTCCATCCAATCCACTGTGCCACGGCATGGTCAGGCCAGATAATTATTGTTTTGCTCTTTGGGTTATTGTTTTAGAAGAAACTGGATTAAAGTAAACAGATTAAACTAAAAATTTGAAAGGAAATGTTTAGGGAGCAGTACTTTTAAAGATCACATGTAAATCATTGGTTCATTCATTCCATGTTGACTCTTAGTCTCTATTGTTTTCATGTCTCCCTCTCAGTCCTTGACATAGAGTCACTTAAGCATGCTATTGTTTCTATAGTTATCTTTAGGTTCCAGAAGGGCAGGATACAAATTGGTTGTTTTCTTCAATTGAATCTTTGGCTGTTGATACCACAAAATATTCTTTGTGTAAATAAACTATTCTTTAAAGTTTTGCTATTCAAATTGTGGTTCAGGTACAGTGGCTTTTATGTTACATGGGAGATCATGACATGTGAAGAATCTCAGACCCCACCCAGACCTACTGAGTCTAAGTCTGTATCTTAGTGTGCTTTCCAGATGACTTATAGGGTGGGGCAAGAGTAAGTTTACAGTTGTCTGTGTGGGAAATAATACAATAAGTAATAAGTAATAATGCAAGAATTAACTGTTTCTTGTACTGACAACTGTAAAGCTCCTTTTGCCCACCCCTGTGTGTGCATATTAAAAAGCTAAGAGTGCCAGCCTCTTGGCTGGGGCCTCCTGTTCAAGGCCAGCCTTTTTGCATGTGTGCCTTTGGTTCCATCTGTTCCAATCCCTTTGGGGAAACCCCGCACCTCCCACCCACTGTCATCATCATCACTTATGCAGGGGTCCCCAAACTTTTTACACAGGGGGCCATATTAAAGGAAGTAGCCATATTGGCAGTTCACTGTCTCTCAGACCGTTGGAGGGCCGCCACTTACAGTACTCCATACACTGACCACCAATGAAAGAGGTGCCCCTTCTGGAAGTGCGGCGGGGCCGGATAAACTGCCTCAGGGGGCCGCAATTTGGCCCGCGGGCCGTAGTTGGGGACCTCTGACTTACAGTATGGCTTAGACGTTAAGAACAAAAGTTCTGCGGTCAGGTCGCCTTCCTTGGAATCCCAGTCCTCCCAGTTCGAAACAATCCCTCCTGCCTTCTAAGTGCGTCCTGCTTCCTGAAAGCAATGACCCTAATTATTGGGTTGGCAAAAAAGTATTTTCGGTGGTCACACAGAGCGTTGTAATTGTTTTGAAAGACTTCTGTCTGTCAGTGTTACGGTTTTTTTCCTTTTGACATTTTGTATCAGTCATATTTAGGTTACTTTAGAAGCAAGTTGTGCATAATTTTGTTTTTAGCTGTTAGTTTAGGGTCAATTTTAACATGGAGTGCAGAAACGAACATTTTCGGCATATTTTACTTTTTTATTTCCATAAAGGAAAGAAAGCTGCCGAGGCTCACAAAAAGATATGTGTAGTTTATGGTGTTGATTGCATAACAGAACACATTGGTCAGAATTGGTTTAAAAAAATTGTCTGGAGATTTTTCACTCAAAGATGACAAATATTCTGGTCGACCTACTGAAGTTGATGACCAAATCAAAGCTATAATTGAAGAGAATCGCCATATAACTAACTGTTTGAGAGATTGCAAAGAGGTAAATGTATCGCACAGAACAATTGAAAATCACTTAAAATGTCTTGGACTCACTAAGAAGGTCGATATTTGGGTTCCGCATGAATTGAAAGAGATTCACTTAACACAACAAATCAGTATTTGTGATATGCATCTCAAGCGCAATGAAACTGACCCTTTTTTGAAAAGAATAATTATTAGTGATGAAAAATGGGTCATCTACAGCAACATCATTTGAAAACGATCATGGCCTAAGCATGATGAACCAGCACAAACCACATCTAAAGCTGAATTGCATCAAAAAAAGGTCATGCTGTCAATTTGGTGGGACTACAAAGGTGTTTTGTATTTTGAGCTGCTTCCAAGAAACCAGATGATCAATTCAGATGTTTACTGTCAACAGCTAATGAAATCGTATGAAGCAATCAAAGAAAAACTGCCAGAATTGGCAATTTGCCAAGGAATTGTGTTCCCTATGGTAATGCAAAGCTTTACACATCTTTTGTAACTCGTGGGAAATTATTGGAGCTTGGTTGGGAAGTGCATCCCCCATACAGCCCTGACCTGGCACCATCTGATTACCATTTATTTCGAAGTTTGCAAAACTCTTTGAATGCGCCTGACCAGGTGGTGGCGCACTGGATAGAGCTTCCGACTGGGATGCGGAGGACCCAGGTTCGAAACCCCGAGGTCGCCAGCTTGAATGCCAGCTCATCTGGTTTGAGTACAGGCTCACCAGCTTGAGCCCAAGGTTGCTGGCTTGAGCAAGGGGTCACTCACTCTGCTGTAGCTCCCTGGTAAAGGCACATGTGAGAAAGCAATAAATGAACAACTAAGGTGCCGCAACGAAGAATTGATGCTTCTCATCTTTCTCCCTTCTTGTCTCTCCCTATCTGTCTCTCTCCCTGTCTCTGTCACAAAAAAACAAAGCAAAACAAAACTCTTTGAATGGTAAAACTTTCACAAATGATGACCCTAAATCGCACTTGGTTCAGTTCTTTGCTGATAAGGACCAAAATTTCTATGAGCGCAGAATCATGAAGCTGCAAGAAAGATGTCAAAAGGTCATTGAACAAAATGGAAAATATATAATTGATTAAAGTTTATTCTTTGTATAAAAAATGAGTTTTATTTCATACTACAAAACAAATTACTTCCTTTCCTTGCCAACCCAATTTTTGTGCAAAGCATAGTGTCTGGACATAATAGATGCTCAGTAAATATTGTATGTATATTGTTAAAGCTATCATTCAGAATTGTATAGAAAAATAGAAACTGAATTACTATTTTTAAAGTTTTTTTTTAAAGCGAGAGAGACACACACAGGCTGGAAGGGAGACAGTGAGAACCATCAACTCATAGCGGCAGTACTTTAGTTGTTCATTGATTGGTTTCTCATCTGTGTCTTAACTTGGGGGGCTTCAGCCGAGCCAGTGACCCCTTGCTCAACCAATACCTTAGGCTTCAAGCCAGTGACCTTTGGGCTCAAGCCAGCAATCATGGGATCATGTCTATAAGCCCATGTTCAAGCCGGTGATCACGCATTCAAGCTATTGAGCTCATGCTTAAGCTAGGTACCTCGGGGTTTTGGACTTCGGTTCTCAGTGTCCCAGGCTGATGTTCTATCCACTGTGCCACCACCTACCTGGTCAGGCAAGATTTTATTTATTGATTTATTAGAGAGAAAGAGAGGGAGAGAGAGAAGGGGTTGGTGAGGAGCAGGATGCATCAACTGATAGTAGTTACTTCTCTTATGTGCCTTGACCGGGCAAGCCAGGGGGTTTGAACTGGTGACCTTAGCATTTCCAGGTCAGTGCTTTATCCACTGTGCCACCACAGGTCAGGCTAAATTGAATTACAGTGGTGCCTTGAGATACGAACAGATCAACATATGAATTTTTTAAGACAGTGTGTTGCGACTCGGTCTGTATTTTTGTTCAAGATTTGAGCAAAATTCCGAGATACGAGTCGTGATTCAGGAAGCTACCGCTAGTTGGCGCTTTGGCGCATGGGTCCAGTATTGACAGTTTGATATACGAGTTGACTGACTTACAAACTCGGTTACAGAATTAATTAAATTTGTATCTCAAGGTACCACTGTACTTCTATGATTACTAAACGTTCTGTTTAGAAATTTGGTAGTTAAAGAGGAACATAATTTAGTATGTTTGAACATCATTTCAAATAAAAGATTGGGGTTTAAAAAGAAGATTAGGGTTAAAAAGAAATTAAAGGAAGGAGCCATATTGGCAGACTTTTAAATTTGTGCCCTCTTGCCATTTTTTAGACTATTCACAAAGTAGCACATGACATTTTCAGTACCTACTGTTGAATCAAAAAGGTGGTGTTGATGTGGTCATTTCTTATTTGTGTGGATAGATATGTGAGCAGCTTCTCTCCTGTTGATGTGTTCAGAGCATCCTTTGCACAATTACTACTGATACTTCTTTTCTGAAAACTACTACAGATCAGATTTCTCCAGAAATGAAGTATGTTCCTGTTGGCAGATTCTGTTGGTGTGGACAGTGTCCTGACTTTAAACCATCTAGTGATGAAGTTTTTACTATCTACTTTTTTAGTTTGTCAGAGGTCGTAATAGCTTTGTTAGATTGTTCCTTTGTCTGCTGAGGAACAATGACAAGTACAAGAAAGGCCCTTGGCTGGTGGAAGGGTGAGCATGGGCGGATCAGCCATGTGCCTCCGAGGCCACAAAGAAACCACAGGGACGGCTCCAACTGGCCATTCAGAGTGTCCTCACGCTGAAGATGTGTGTATCAGGCTGACGTGCTCTTATGAAATGCTATTGCACATTGATTCACAAATAATACTTTCTTTCATTTTGATTCTGTAGGAACCTAGAAAGATTGTGCGATGAATGGTGATACTCAGGCTGCCGTGGTGACCTCACCACCCCCGACCACAGCCCCTCACAAAGAGAGGTACTTCGACAGGGTAGATGAGAACAACCCAGAGTACCTGCGAGAGAGGAACATGGCACCTGACCTTCGCCAGGACTTCAACATGATGGAGCAGAAAAAGAGGGTGTCCATGATTCTGCAGAGTCCTGTAAGAGCAGCTCCTTCTCCAAGTGTCCTCTTCCTTCTCCCGCGCGTTAGCTCCGGGGCTCTGTGTGGGTCACAGTCAGGCTGTCTGAGCAGCACAGGAAACCAGTGCCTCAAGTATGGGTATCGCTATTGAAAGAATTCAGTTTAGTTCAAGTTATTGGACACAGTGAAGGAAAAGTCTTCAGTGTCATACAGGAGAGTAGGTGTTTGTTTCTCATTATTACCCTCAATGCTTTTCAGAGTCTGTTCATTCATTGGCATCTTTTATTTACTAATTTTTAGAGTAAGAGTAAGGGGTAGATATATATATAGAGAGAGAAACATCTATTTGTTGTTCCACTTGTTCATGCCATCATTGATTGATTCTTGTATGTGCACTGGTCAGGGAATGAACCTGCAACCTGGGCATGTTGAGATGGTGCTCTAACCAACTGAGTTACCCAGCCAGGGCCTATTGGCACCTTTTAAAATTTACTGTTTCCTTTGTGATACCTAGCTTGGCGCTGGGTCCATGGTAGGCCGCTGCAGTATCTGATTTACTGATTGATCGGCATTTTGTGCTTTTATCTCTAGGTAAAGGGGTGCTGTCTTTATATTTTCTCATGTGGATGCCACTGCCCTGTGTGCCTCATTCTGCTTCTCTGTTCTTTATTCTGTTCATATTTTGGGGTGCCATTGGCAGATAGTCATTGAATCATTGTATTAATGTTTATTATCTCGTGTTGTTCCAGGAACTGGCCTCTTTTTTAAAAATATATATTCTAAAAATTATTATTTATTGTTTTTTCTTTTTGAGAGAGACAGAAATATCAATCTGTTCCTTTATGTGCCCTGACCATCCAGGGCTGCCTCTAACTCCTGATTTATATGTTTGGTTATCACTCACTTGTGACTGAAGTGTATCATAAAATACACAGATCTCAGTTGCATAGCTTGATGAGTTTTGACATGTGTGACGCCTGGGTGAGCACCAGACCAGGTCTCAGACTGCACTCTGGGAGCCGGTGATGCACAGTGCAGACAGACAGGACAGTGCTGGGAGCAGTTGGATGATTGGGTCTTGTATGACTTGGTCCGTACAAGCCTCTCTGAGGGAGGGGTGCATGCACATGCCTGGGACAGGGACGAGCTTGAGGGGTCCAGTTTGTTTAAGCACAGCAGAGGCAGGGAGGGAGGTGCAGCCGGGCTGGAGGGGTCCTGGAGGATGCAGAAGCTCAGACCAAGAGTCCATGTTACCTTTAGAGGACGACAAGGTCGTTGGAGGGCTACGGACAGGAAAGGCAGTTCAGATTTTACAGAGCTCCTTCTTGGTTGGTTTAGAGAGAGAGCATCCTGTGGGGCAGGGGAGAAAGCAGTGTTCTAAGCAAGAGGTGATGGTGGCATGAGTCATGGTGCTACTGGAGAGAGGTAGACACTTTTGAGTTTTATTTTTAATTTTAGTTAAAGAAGAAGGGAGAGAGAAGCAGGAATATCAATCTGTTCCAGAATGAGCCCTGATTTGGGATCAGAATCAGCAACCTCTGCGCTTTGGGATGATGCTCTAACCAACTGATCTATTCGGCCAGGGTTGGAGTTTTATCTGAAGTGTGGGATAAATAGGAGCAAGAGAGGTGAGAGGGGAAAAAAGAGTCAGAACAACATCTAGATTTTTGGCTAGAGCAGTTGTCCTACATAAAGCAACAAGAAACTAGTAAGAATCACTAGGGACAGAGTACAGAAACTAAGCTTCCAGCACCTGGTGTGAATCAGGCACTGTGCCAGGTCAGCCCCTCCCATTACCTGTCTGAATTCAGCGTGGGGTCCCAGGGTGGAGACGGGACATGAGGGTGCAGCCTGGGAAGGCTGGGCTCATTTCACAGTAACAGACCTGGTGCTGAGACCAAGAATGGCCACAGGGCTCGTGCAGAGGGTGCTGTCAGGGCAGTGGTCCTGAACTTACAGTGACACACAGCCTGTCTTCTGTCTTTCCTCCAGCCACGTTCTGTAGCCTAAGTGGGAGGGGTGAAGAGTTGCATTTAACCAGTGCTGGGATTGTGCCCGATGAAATGGTAGAGTTGTAGGTGTAGGCAGGGGATGAGTGTAGTCTTCAACCAGGGGTCTAAGCTGGCTGTGGGAGGTCGGCACAAAGGGAAGGTAAGGGGCGCAGCAGAGATTTTAGGGTCACCATGGGGTTGAAGAAGGAGTGACCTGGATGCCAGGAGAAACTGTTTGGAGAGCACATGCATGGCGCTGAGCTTGAAGACGGCACAGTTACTAGGAATGAGCAGTTCTAGAGCTGACTGTAGAGGTGGGTGGCCCAGGTGAGTTGGATGACAGGGTCATTGGAGGAGAAACAGGAAGTTGAGAGGTGAGAGTGTAGATGTTGAACCATCAGGAGCCTAGGACCAAGTAAGCACGCAGGGTCATTGGAATCCAGATGGGTGGCTCACAGGCCCTCACTGGTCTCTGTTAAGCTTAGACCCTTACTGTGCATACAGGTCATCTGGGATGTTATTGATACAGAGTGTACTGTCGTATGTGTGTGTTTTAATTTTTCCTTTGATCAGAGAGAGAAAGGAATGGAGAGAGAAGCATCAACTCATTGTTCCACTTAGTTGTGCACTCCTTGGTTGCCTCTCATATGTGCCCTTTCCAGGGATCAAACCCGTGACTTTGGCACATGAGGCAGGATGACACTAGATCCACTGAGCTGCCTGACCAGGGCCTGTGTTTTCCTTATTAAGCTTTACGTTCCTGGATAGCAAGACCATTTTTTCTATTTATATATGCTTAGTGCCTGGTACTTCTGTGTGTTGAACTGTGTATGTTTTTTGAATTATAGCATAGTTTAGTGTATGTGGTACATATAGGTAGTATATGTATGTAGCATTACAGTGTAGCATGTGTGTAGTACATGTGGTATATATTGAGTTGTGTGTATTGAATTATAGTGTGTTGTGTCTGCAGTACATGTTGTAGTGTTATGTTCAATTGAGCTTCTCCTAGATCTGTATGTGGATTTGAAGACCATGAAAATAGATTGATTTTTCAGATTTAGGCCCCATGAGGGCAGGGAGCTCTTGCTTTTTGTTGCTGTTTTTTGTGAGAGGGACAGATAGGGACAGACAGACAGGAAAGGAGAGAGATGAGAAGGATCACTTCTTCATTGCAGCTCCTTAGTTGCTCATTGATTGCTTTCTCATATGTGCCTTTACTGGGGACCACAGCAGAGCGAGTGACCCCTTGTTCAAGCCAGTGACCATAGGGTCATGTCTATGATCCCACGCTCAAGCCAGGGACCCCTTGCTCAAGCTGATGAGCCCGCGCTCAAGCTGGCAACCTCGGGGTTTTGAACCTGGGTCCTCTGCATCCCAGTCCAATGTTCTTTCCACAGCGCCACCACCTGGTACTGCAGGCAGGGAGGTGTTAATTCAGCTTTTGCATTCCCTGTGCCCATCGCACTATGAGGCTTAGTAGTGCGTCTCTCTCTGTCCCTCTAGCTGTGCATATGTATTATCTGTCTGGATCAGTGCAGTCTGCATTGCCTCAGAGATGGCCCCATAACCATGTTTGCTGGTTTATATTTTTCCTTCCTTGCAGTCAGAGCTGCCAGTGTTTCCCTCCCTCCTTCACTAATGTGAATATGATGTATGATATTATGTAGCATCATGTGTGGCTCTTGACGCTCCTTTATGCCACTGAATTGACACCACTGCATCTGTGTTTGCTTCCTTCCCTCAAGTGACAGGTTTACTTAGTCTGTCCCTTGGTGATCTTTTCAGTTTAAGCCAGGGGTCCCCAAACTTTTACACAGGGGGCCAGTTCACTGTCCCTCAGACCGTTGGAGGGCCGCCACATACAATACTCCATACACTGACCACCAATGAAAGAGATTCCCCTTCCGGAAGTGCGGCGGGGGCTGGATAAATGGCCTCAGGGGGCTGCAATTTGGCCCGCGGGCCGTAGTTTGGGGATGTCTGGTTTAAGCAGTGAGAAACTAGAAATAAGTTTCATATAGAAATCATCCTGAAGCCATTGGAGTGCATATACTCAGATCTGGATAATCAGTGAGCTCACACTTTTACATACTATATAATTACTTGACAAGATTCATTTCTTTATATGATACGTAAAAACTATTTCAGTATAGTTTGGGGAAACAATAAATTGTGTGCCGTGTTTCGGTAGTGATTTTATATTAAAATAGCCATTCACCAAAATAAACCTTTCTGCCTAATATAGGATTACTTATAAAGGATGAAAGCTTTAAGGCTTCTTTTTCAACTTTAAGGTAATTTCAAAAAGTATGTTATGAAGAAAATACTGAGAAGCACAAAGTAGAACATGAAAGTTACTAGTAATCCTATCACTGAAAATTACAGTGAACGTTTGATGTATTTTAGTTTTTTTCTGTCTACATATGTACTTGCTCTTATAAAAACTGGTTGTACTGCTTTATAATCTTAAATATATCAAGAACAAATTTATGTCATTTCATTTTTATTGGCCTTTCGTGTTGAATGTGTGGGTAGAATTCCATTGTCGGGTGAGTCCGTGTGTTCCTCAGTCATCTGAGGTTTCAAATGTAGACTGTCTCCTGTTCTCCCTGTCAGCTAGAGTGAGCATCCTTACGCAGGAATCTTGAGCACTTCCCTGATTATTGCTTTAGAAAGGACTCCTGGGAATAGAATACATGTCCAGTTTTTAAACTCTTAAATTGTTACATTGCTTTCATAAAGAATGTACCAATTTATGCTTCAAAGAGTGGGCTATATTCACCTTTGCAGTACTGGATGGAACCGAACAGAAACTCCATTTGTGTGAGAGCTACCCTTGTCTTCTTAAGGAACAGAAAGGAAATGGTGTCTCACTGTTTGAATTTGCCTTTAATATTAGGCTTTCTGTGAAGAGTTGGAATCAATGATACAGGAACAGTTTAAGAAGGGGAAGAATCCCACCGGCCTGTTGGCACTGCAGCAGATTGCAGATTTTATGACCACAAATGTTCCGAACGTCTACCCAGCAGCCCCACAAGGAGGGATGGCTGCCTTGAACATGAGTGAGTAGTTCCTGACTGTACTTACTGTAGTTTCCTAGGAAAAATTTCCCGATGCTTTCTTAGGTGAAATAGTTGTAATACATAGGACCATTTTGAAAATTAATGTGTTTTAGTTACAGTAAAAAATAGTCTGTAAGCCTGAAATGTCTTGAATGTAGAGGACTTCTTTTTTATGAGCCAATGAGACTGTTATTTCTCAGACAGATGACTTTTTATGCGGCTTCTCAGACCCTCTGAATTAAATAAGGCAAAAATAATGCTTGAACTCATTTTAGCCAGGCCAGCATGTCTTACCCACCATTCCTCACTGCTGTGTGCAAATGAGTGGGAAACAGAAACACTCCAAAAGAAAGCCAGAGGGAAATGTTGGGTGGGTGAACGTGAGAATATGAACCAAGAATAGTGAGCTGTGCAGACGTGGAACCCAGGGTAACTTGGGGCGTCAGCTGGTATGACCTCCTGTGTACCGATCCATGATCAAACTGATGGTTCTGTGTGACCAGCATCAGGTGTTGGTTTCCATTAGATCACCTGGCATTTGCTGTTACTTATTCATTCCACGGAACTCTTAGAAGCTGACTGACATTCACCAGAGTGATATCTCATTAATGCCTAGAGACATTTAATTTACTAGCTCAAATCTCCATCATGAAGTCAAATAAATGATTGTCAGTAAGGTTTTCATAGGGATTCTTAATGTAGTTCAATGACATTTCATAATGTAATATATTTACTTGTATATTGTCTTCTAGTCAGACATAAAGGAAATTTTATTTCAATAATGCCATGCCAAAAAAAAAAAAGGAACAGAGACATCTTATTAGTTTAATTGTATCTATAGTCTGGTTTTTTTTTTTATTGAGAAGAGGGGAGCCAGATTCCCACATGTGCCTGACCGGGACCCACCCGAATGCCCACCAGGGGGCGATGCTCTGCCCATCTGGGGTGTTGCTCCATTGCAACCAGAGCCATTTTTCAGGACCTGAGGCTGTGGCCATGGAGCCATCCTCAGTGCCAGGGGCCAGCTCGCTTCAATAAAACCATGGTTGCGAGAGGGGAAGAGAGAGAGAGAGAGAGAAAGAGGGAAATAAATGAGAGGGGGAAGGGTGTAGAAGCAGAGGGGTGCTTCTCCTGTGTGCCCTGACCAAGAATCAAACCCGGGGCATCTATACACTGGGCCAACCAGCCAGGGCCTTCTTTTTCCATATTTATTACTTAGAATATTTCTATGAAGAGGAACTTCCCTGGGAGATGGGGCATGGCTGGAAAGGTGACCACTCTCTCCCTGTCACTCAACACACGTTCTGGGGAACCTGGTGCCAGACCATTCAGACAACCTGCTTTTGGGTATCTCACACCTTGTGATCTATGGAAAGTCAGCCCTTGACACCCGTACTGTATAGGAAGCTCTTTCTCAACTCTGCTCGGTTACCTCGTGGTGCAGTTTGTATAGGAAAAGGCAACCTGTTTTTTTTTTTTCTTAAAGGGATGATACTCCCACCAATGAAGCCATCTAACCAGGGTTCTTTTTTTTTCCTAAGGAAGACTTCTTTGAAGAAATTTTATATATAAATATACTTTAATTTATTTATTGGCCTGGCTGGATAGTGCCGTTGGTTAGAGTATCATCCTGAAGCACAGAGGTTGCTGGTTTGATCTCCAGTCAAGGCACATACAGGAACAGATCTATGTTCCTGTTTCTCATTCTCTTTCCTTTCCTTCCACTCTTGCTAAAATCAATAAATAATAATTTTTTAAAAGTTCACTGAGCCTGACCAGGCGATGGCGCAGTGGATAGAGCGTCGGACCGGGATGCGGAAGACCCAGGTTCGAGACCCTGAGGTTGCCAGCTTGAGCATGGGCCCATCTGGCTTGAGCAAAAGCTCGTCAGCTTGGACCCAAGGTCGCTGGCTCCAGCAAGGGGTTGCTGGGTCTGCTGAAGGCCCACGGTCAAGGCACATGTGAGAAAGCAATCAATGAACAACTAAGGTGTCGCAATGGCAACAAAAAACTAATGATTGATGCTTCTCATCTCTCTCCCTTCCTGTCTGTCTATTCCTCTCTCTGACTCTCTCTCTCTCTGTCCCTATAAAAAAAAAAAAGTTCCTTGAACCTGACCAGGTGGTGGCGCAGTGGATAGAGTGTCGAACTGGGACACAGAGGACCCAGGTTGGAAACCTAGCGATTGCCGGCTTGCGTGCAGGCTTACCAGCTTGAGCACGAGGTCACCGGCTTGAGCGTGGGATTGAACCCTTGGTTGCCAGATTGAAGCCCAATGTCTCTGGCTTGAGCCCAAGATCACTGACTTGAGCAAGGGGTCACTTGCTTTGTTGTATCCCCCCGATGGCATATTGAAAAAGCAATCAATCAATGAACAACTAAGGAGCTGCAATGAAGAACTGATGTTTCTCATCTTTCTCCCTTCCTGTCTGTCCCTATCTGTCCCTCTCTCTGTCTCTAACACACACACACACACACACGTTCATTGATGAGAGAGAAACATCAACTCATTACTCGACTTAGTTGTACACTCATCGATTGTTTCTCATAAGTGCCCTGACCAGGATGGAACCAAAGCTCTCGGGGTGCCCGGCCAACCGTCCATCCATGGAGCCACCCTACCAGCGCTCTTTTCTTTTTTTAAGATTTTATTTATTGATTTTACAGAGAGAGGGGAGAAGGAGGGAAAGAGGAATGAGAAGTATCAACTCATATTTATTTCACTTTAGTTGTTCATTCATGCGCCTTGACCAGGCAAGCCTAGCGTTTGGAATCCATGGCCTCAGCATTCCAGGTCAACCCTCCATCCACTGTGCCACCACGGACCAGGTGGCTCTTTTTTTTTTTCTTGATGGGCTGTGGTACTCAGTTTGGGTTCTGATTTCTACTGATATCTTAGTGTGAGACTTTGTCCTGAAAGACAGTTTGGGGTGGCTCGTTTGGATTAAAGTGTGCACAACACCTCCTGGTTTCAGCTGCCCTTCTGAAACTGGCCCTCTGAGCTTGCTAGTGAGTTCTGGTTGGTTCTTTTGGGAGTCTCAGGTTTGGCAGATGGTCCGTGCCGACACCATGCACTGTTTGTGAAAACTCTGCCCCTTACATTTTCGGTCTCACGGCTTAACTTGTTACCTAGTGTGCCATAGAAATCCTTGCTATTTGGTTTTACCACCCTCGTTGCTCTAGTTATTTGTGTGTGTGACTAGGATAGAGATTTAAGATTCAAAACTATACTGCACTACCTCCATCTTCTGAAAAGTCTTCCAGGAAAGTAGAAGACTGAGTTCTGGCCGGGAGCTCAGGTGCTTAGAGCATCATCCCAATACGCTGAGGTTGTAGGCTCAATTCCCACACATACAAAAAACAACCAATTAACGTGTAAATAAGTGGGACAACAAATCGATGGTTCTCCGCCCCCCCTTCCTCTCTAAAATCAATCAGTAAAAATATATATAAAGAGACATGTTAATCAGGATGATAATTATGGGATTCTTTGTATTGTTCTCTATACTTTCCTGAATGCTTGAGATAGTTCACAAATAATTAGACAGGTAAATCTAATAACATACGATGGGTATGATTTTGTCATGAACAAGTAGGGTCAGGCAGTCAAATACTTTTTTCTTTCTTTCTAATGTGTGTATTTTGTTTGTTTATTTCCCTTTTTTCTTGCTTAATTGCACTGCTTGGGGTTTCCAGTAGAGTATTCAGTAAGAGTGCAGGGGTATACATCCTTGTGTTGTTCCTGATGCTGGAAAACATGTCTTTCATCCTTATGTTTGATGTTAATGGTAAGTTCTCTGTAGATGGCCTTTATCAAGTTGAGGGTGTTCTCTTCAATTTCTGATTTGCTATTCTGCATCTATTAAAATGATTCTATGGTTTTTCCTCTTCAGTTTGATATGGTGAATTATATTAATTGGTTTTTGGATGCCGAACTAACCTTGCATTCCTGAGATAAACCCTCCCAGTCATGATGTGTTATTGTTTTCATGTTTTGCTGGCTTGTTTGCTTAATCTTGTATTTTTAGTTGGTGTTCGTGAGAGTTCTGGCCTGTTTTTTCCTGTACTGTTGTGTAATGCAGTGTCTCTGTGTGCATTTGGTGTCACGGTAACACTGGGCCGGTAGAATCCATTAGAACGTATTCTGGAAGAGTTTGTAAAACTGGTATTATTTCTTCCTTAAATGTGTGATACAGTTTATAGTGAAGTCATCTGGGCCTGGAAGTGGGGCTACTCAGGATGTCTGTTTCTCATGGAGTGAACTTGGGTAGCTTGTGTCTTTGAAGGAATTTGTCTATTATATCTAAGGTAAAAATATTGGCTGACATACTTGTTTATATCATCTCTTTAATGTCTGAAAGATATATAGTCATGTCCCCGCTCTACTTTTTCACATTGGTGACTTATGTCATTGCTGTGTTTTATTGATGAATCTAGGAGTATTTTGTTTTGTTTTCAGAATTTTATTTCATTTTTAATCTCAAAGTTAAATGTTTTCTCTATTATTCTTTCTGTTTTATACTGACTTATATTTATTATTCCTTTTTTCTTTTAATTTTGGATTTAATTTGTTCTTTCTAGTTTTATTTATTTTTTACAGGGACAGAGTGAGAGAGTCAGAGAGAGGGATAGACAGGAACAGACAGACAGGAAGGGAGAGGGGTGAGAAGCATCAATCATTAGTTTCTCGTTGCCATTGCGACACCATAGTTGTTCATTGATTGCTTTCTCACATGTGCCTTGACCGCGGGCCTCCAGCAGACCGAGCAACCCCTTGCTGGAGCCAGCGACCTTGGGTCTAAGCTGAGGAGCTTTTGCTCAAGCCAGATGGGCCTGCGCTCAAGCTGGCAAGCTCGGGGTCTTGAACCTGGGTCTTCCACATCCCAGTCTGACTCTCTATCCACTGTGCTACCGCCTGATCAGGCTGTTCTTTCTAGTTTTAAAAGGTGGATAGATATCTAGATCTTTCTTTAAAAAACCTTTTTTCTTTTCTAATAAATGTTTAATACTGTAAATTTTTTTTAAGTTGTGGTATATTGCATCCCAGAAATTTTGCTACCTTTTTGTTAATGATTTTAATTTAATTATATTAATTTTGGAAAATACGGTCTTTATGAAACAGCCTTTGGGTTTTCAAGACTGACTTTATGGTGTATGGAGGATTAATATCTCATAACTGTTATTGTTTGATTTACATTTGGTAAGAAATATTAAATATTTGAGTTCTGTTTTTCTTATTTTCAGGTCTTGGTATGGTGACTCCTGTGAATGACCTTAGAGGATCAGATTCGATTGCCTACGACAAAGGGGAGAAGTTATTGCGGTGTAAATTGGCAGCATTTTACAGACTAACAGATCTCTTTGGGTGGTCTCAGCTTATCTACAATCATCTTACAGTGAGTATGGGTGGTTTAATAACTTTATGGTACAGTGGAGTGGTGTGTGTCTGGCCCCACCTCTTCTGGTTAGGAGAAGGGGGATCCACTGAGCTAAAGTAACCCTGGAAACCGCTTCCTTCCGATTCCTGACTGCACAGTGTAATAATCTGGGAACTAGCCAGTTTGAATTAAGAATTATGACCACAGGAGTTCTTTTAAACTCCTTCCTTGGATGCTAACCTAATGAGTATTTACCAAAATATAGTCAGTTCTTAAAATCTGTATACCTCAAAACCTAAGAATGAAATAGTTTTTTTCCTTTTTATCTTTTATTTTACTTCTTTACTCTAATTTTAGCCATTTTTAAAACTATTTTCTTCAGTTCTTTTTTTGAGAGAGAGAGAGAAAGAGAGAGGGGAAGGAAGAGATGAGAAGCATCACTTCATAGTTGCAGCACTTTAGTTGTTAGATGATTGCTTTCTCATACGTGAGTGGGGGGGCTCCAGCCGAGACAGTGATCCTAGGCTGAAGCCAGTGACCCCACGCTCAAGCTGTTGAGCCCACATTCAAGCCGGAGACCTTGCGGGTTTCAAACCTGGGTCCTCTGTGTCTCAGGTTGACACCATATCCACTGCGCCACCGCCTGGTCAGGCTGTGTGGGCCCCTTTAGGTTCATGCACTTCCTGGACTTGTATGTCTATTTCCTTCACCACGTTAGGGAAGCTTTCTTTCATTTTTTCAAAAATTGTTTTCAATTTCTTGCTCTCTTTTCCCCCAGCACCCCTGGATGCCAATGTTGGCATGCTTGAAGATGTCCCAGTTCTGATGGTTGTTATTTTTCCTTATATTTCAAATCGCTGATTTTTTTTCTTTTGATTTTGAGAAAGATAGAGAGTAAAGGAGAGAAAGAGACAGGGGAAGGGAGACAGAGAGAGAGAGAGGCATCAACTCACTGTTTCACTTAGTTGCTTCATTAGTTGTGCACTCATTGGTTGCTTCTCATACGTGCCCTGACCTGTATGTGCCAAGATGATGTTCTTTTTATTGAGCAGCCTGGCCAGGACCCCAAATTGCTGATTTGATTCTCAGCTTCATCTGCTGTACTGTTGATTCCTTACAAATTATCCTTCATTTCAGTTAGTGTATCCTTCATTTCTGACTGCTGCTTTTTATGCTGTTGAGGCTCTCACTAAGTTCAGTGAGCATCCTTATAGCCAGTGTTTTGAATTCTGCATCTAGTATATTGCTTGTCCCCATTTTGTTATTTTTCTGGAGTTCTGTTCATTTGGGACATGTTTCTTCGTCTGCTCATTTTGGCATCCTCCCTGTTTTTCTCTGTGTTAAGTAGAGCCACTGCGTCTCCCATGCTTGGTAGAGTAGCCTAATGTAATTGGTGTTCTGTAGGGTCCAGTGGCACAGGTCACCCAAACTGGGCACTTGAGGTGCACCCCCTGTGTGGGCTGTGTATATCCTCCTGTTCTAGTTGAACCTTGATTGCTATTGGCACGTCAGTTGGGCCGATTAACTGCAAGGACTGGCTACTATTACCACCCACCCTGGAGGATCAGCTGTGCAGGGGCCCATACCACAAAGACTTCAGCAGGGATCTGGTGCTGAGTGCACCTCTTGAGTGTGTTGCTTGTGAATGTGGTTGGGTTGGTGACGTTTAGATGTGGTCTAAAGCTGTCACTGGATGTACTGGCTCTGGGGCCTCCTGGGAGGTGCACACCAAGGCCAGCTGCCTCTTGTGTTCTGAGCTGGGCAGCAGGGTTTACAGAGAGCAGATTTATCGATGGTAATGGTTTACTGTTGCTGCTCCTACACCACTTGGGACAGTAATAGCCAGGCCATGTCATTTACTGAGCCCTTCATTGTGGCAATTTCTTTGAGGGCAGGACTCGTTTTTTTCCTGCTCTGTGAGCCATCATCCCCATGTGTGGGTCAGGAGCCCAGGGTGCCCAAAGGATCAGAGCCCGTTCTTGGTGCAGCTAGGATTTTTTTTTTTTTTTTACAGGGACAGAGAGAGAGAGAGTCAGAGAGAGGGATAGGTAGGGACAGACAGACAGGAACAGAGAGAAATGAGGAGCATCAATCATTAGTTTTTCGTTGCCGTTGTGACACCATAGTTGTTCATTGATTGCTTTCTCACATGTGCCTTGAGCGCGGGCCTTCAGCAGACCGAGCCACCCCTTGCTGGAGCCAGCGACCTTGGGTCCAAGCTGGCGAGCTTTTGCTCAAGCCAGATGGGCCCGCGCTCAAGCTGGCGACCTCGACGTCTCAAACCTGGGTCTTCCACATCCCAGTCCAATGCGCTATCCACTGCGCCACCGCCTGGTCAGGCTGGAGCTAGGCTTTTAACTCAAGTCTTCTATGACTGTCCTCAGTGAAGTCCACTGAGGGAATCCGGCACGTTCAGGCATGAAGACATAGAGGCATTGGGACAGTCCCTGCTGTCTAGGAGCTGAACAGTAGATGGAGCTGGCTTTGTGTGGAGTATTAGAACCTTAGGAAGACAGTTCCGCTCAGTGTAGGAGAGGATGTTTTAGAGATGAGCTTTCTCCAGCTTGGATTCACTCATTGCTGTTCCCTGGCCCCAGGATGTAAGAGATACTCAGTGACTTTGCTGAATGGAGAAGTGAGATGCCCTGGCCGGTAGGCTCAGCAGTAGAGCGTCGGCCTATCATGTGGAAGTCCCGGGTTTGATTCCCGGCCAGGGCACACAGGAGAAGCGCCCATCTGCTTCTCCACCCTTCCCCCTCTCCTTTCTCTCTGTCTCTCTCTTCCCCTCCCACAGCCAAGGCTCCACTGGAGCAAAGTTGGCCCAGACGCTGAGGACGGCTCCATGGCCTCTGCCTCAGGTGCTAGAATGGCTCCTGTAGTAAGGGAGCAACACTCCAGATGGGCAGAGCATCGCCCCCTGCTGGGCATGCCGGGTGGATCCCGGTCAGGCACATGCAGGAGTCTGCCTCTGCCTCCCTGCTTCTAACTTTGGAAAAATAAACATATTTTTTTAAAAAGTGGTGAGCGTCCCTGTCACTTAGCTGCTCAGACAGCCCTGTGTGTGTCTGTGCTCTGTCAGAAGACTCTGCAATAGTTAGGAAATTGAATTAAGTGCTTCAAAGCCGTTTCAACAAATAGGACACTTCACCTACCTGACCCTAGACAGAATTCTTAGCTCGGTAGTAAATGTGTCCCAACCCAATAGCTTTGGGAAGTCTACACCAAAGTTATGAAGACTAAGCTGACTTTCTTTGAGAGCAGGACTCGTTTCCTGCCCTGTTACTAGCATCTGTGTATGTTGCAGATGCGTGGCAGGTGCCGGTCGGGGGGATGAGTTGAGGAAAGGAAGTTACTGTGGAAGCAGCAAACACACCAGGGGTGTACGTGCTTTCTTGTCTGTGGTTTGTGATTGTTCTTGTCCTACAGTTCTGAGCACTTAACACGAACCTCTCTTGACTGAACAAGTGAGCTTCAGTCTTCATTATCACACTCCCGAAGCCATTGGTTCTGTCGCTACTGGGTGTTTCTTTCTAAAGTTAATTACCACAAATGTGAGCAAGATGCACTTTATGTACCTGATAAATTACTGCAATGAATACTCTATATTGTATAGATGTTCAACAAACCAGTGGGTTTGTAGCCTGGAAGAGATGCAAATAATTCCTTTTAGGGGTTGTGCTAACTTAATCATGTCCCCACAGACCAGAGTGAGCGCCGAGCAGGAACACTTCCTCATTGTGCCTTTTGGGCTTCTCTACAGTGAAGTGACTGCATCCAGTTTGGTAAGAACGCCCTTTCCTTCTTGGACACCGTGATGTGTATGTCATGCTACTTAATTAAACCTCTTCTAATCCCGTTAGACATATAACACGCAAGGAAGAAGAGGGACTCTGTTCTGTGTGATTAACTCAAAGAGAAACCTTTAAAATAGTTATAATCACTTTAAACTTTGGTTTAAATACTTTCTAGTTAGGGTATTTTGAAATCCTCTTGACATGAAAATTTTTGTTTTATTTTCAGGTGAAAATCAATCTCCAAGGAGATATCGTAGATCGTGGAAGCACTAATTTAGGAGTAAATCAAGCTGGCTTCACATTGCACTCTGCAATTTATGCTGCACGACCAGACGTGAGGTGTGTGGTCCACATCCACACGCCGGCAGGGGCCGCGGTGAGTGTGGCTGGGGTGTCGCACTGCAGTTTGAACGCTGTTTAGTGACAGGCTCTGCACGTTCCCCTGGACACACCTTGCTTGTTGCAATAAGTCCATGAACCTAACTTGTATTAAAATTATTTTTTACTGTTTGACTTACTTAGAAGATTTCTTTTTTTTTTTTTAAGAGGTCTGTATACTGAAAATCCTGTAAGTCTGAAAACGCTTATTAGACTTCCAGCTTAGAAAACAACGGCTTATTGATAGCAGAGGTCGGGCTTCAGTGTGACTGACACTGTTAGGAGAAGCAGAACTCCAGCAGGGCAGTAAAGAGCCCGTGGTTGAGAAGAGGGAAGGCAGGACGGGTGGGGGTGGTCGGTAAAGGTGCCGTGGGCTTAGGGGAGGGCCAGCGGGATTCAAGGGCCTGTACTGTGCTGGAGGGCTGTGGGGGAACAGGCAGGCATGGGAGGGAGAGGTCCAGGCCTGGAAATAGCTACCCACAGGGGTTCAGCCTGGAGCCAGCAGAGCCCAGGCTGGATCACGACTGGGAGAGTCAGAAGAAGGCACTGCATTTTTAACTGCATCGGTAGTAAGCCCCAGAAGCAACGTTTGTCTTAGCTCATGGGTTCAGTTCCTTCTGAAAAGAGAAGAAAATGACTTCTTTGAGCAAATCATTTTTGTGTCATCAGTCAGCATGTAACTCTTGCTGTGCCTTCACTCAGTGCTGCTGTGTATTGTGTAGGTCTCTGCGATGAAATGCGGGCTCCTACCCATCTCCCCAGAGGCACTTTCTCTGGGAGAAGTGGCCTATCATGATTATCACGGGATTTTGGTTGATGAAGAAGAAAAGGTTTTAATTCAGAAAAACTTGGGACCTAAAAGCAAGGTCAGTAGGCATGTGATCTGGGGTTCACATGTGGAGGGGACAAGGAGAAAGGGGAGGTGTCTGTGCTCTTGTCTAGCTCCATGGAGCCTTTGTGTTTGCTGCTCAGGTTCTTATCCTCCGGAACCACGGGCTGGTGTCTGTCGGCGAGAGTGTGGAGGAGGCCTTCTATTACATCCACAACCTCGTGGTGGCGTGTGAGATCCAGGTTGGTGCTGCCGTTCTGTCCGTGTGCAGTTTGCAGGGCTCCCGTAGACTTCTGGTGCTGGTTCTCGGGGACGAACCTGAGCGCTCTCTGCCACATCCAAGTTCATGGACTTGGGGATTGGCCAGGGCAGCGCCATTTGAGTGACTTAGGTTGGCAGATACGTAAGTCACTACATTCTATGGTGTACTGGTGTGTGCCAGCCCAGGTACCGGGTACTTTGTGTGCTGTTACTCGGTGTTTCACTTGACCCTCCTGGCGCTCCTTTTAAAGAAACGGGCAGAGAACTAGTGACTTGCGCACTGTCTCTGGCCGTAGAGCCCTGTGCGCCAGGCCGCCTCAGCCCGGTGTGCTCCCCGCTCTCACCCTGACAGTGTCTGTGCGGCAGTGCACTCCCCATTCTGTTTCACACGCTTGTAAAAGGTGCTTGATTTTCCATTTCTCCTCCAAGGAGGCCTGCTTGATACTCTTGTCAAGCTAAAAACTTCCGAAAATAACCTTGTGATTAGTCTATCACTGTCCAGTCTACATTTTTCATTCTTAGACTCAGTGATTTGGTTTCCTTTTTTTTTCTTTTTTTCTTCTTATTAATTTTAATGGCGTGACATTAATAAATCAGGGTATATATGTTCAAAAAAAACATCTCCAGGTTATCTTGTCATTCAATTATGTTGCATGCCCATCACCTAAAATCAAATTGTCCTCTGTCACCTTCTATCTGGTTTTCTTTGTGCCCCTCCCCTCCCTCCCCCCACCCCGTAACCACCACACTCTTGTCCATGTCTCATATTCTTTATGTCCCACCTATGTATGAAATCATGCTGTTCTCAGGTTTTTTCTGTTTTACTTATTTCACTCCGTATAATGTTATCAAGGTCCATCCATTTTGTTGTAAATGATCCGATGTCATCGTTTCTTATGGCTGAGTAGTATTCCATAGTATATATGTACCAAAGCTTTTTAATCCACTCGTCCTCTGACGGTCACTTGTGCTGTTTCCAGATCTTTGCTATTGTGAACAATGCTGCCACGAACATGGGGGTGCATTTCTTCTTTTCGAACAGTGCTACCGTGTTCTTAGGGTATATTCCTATAAGTGGGATGCCTGGGTCAAAAGGCAGTTCAATTTTTAATTTTTTGTGGAATCTCCATACTGTTTTCCACAGTGGCTGCACCAGTCTGCATTTCCACCAGCAGTGCAGGAGGGTTCCCTCTTCTCCACATCCTCGCCAGCACTTATTCTGTGTTGTTTGATTTGGTTTCTTTTGAAACCTATCTTTCTGTGGTTTTAATTAATTTTAGAGAAAGAGTGCACGAGAGAGAAACATTGATTTCTTGTTCCACTTATTTAGGCATTCATTGCTTGATTCCTGTATGTGCCCTGACCAGGACCAAAACCTGCAACCTTGGCGTGTTGGAACCATGCTCTACTGAGCTACCCTGCCTGCCAGGGCCTGATCACATGACTTAAAGTCACCTCCGTCCCCCACCAAATCTAGTAACTATCCTATGGCCCTGTTTTATTGCCTTCATAGCAGGTGCTCCTTCTAAAAAGATTCTGCTCAAGGTAACCCAGCTACAGGAGTAAGTGGAAAAGCTGGGATTGTAGACTCCGTCTTGTTATGCAGCTTCTTACAGAACTTATTTATTGTGAGAGTCTCATGCATACTGCAGAGCCAGCTCTGCTAGAAGAAATTCACTGCTTTGCCCGTCAAAGCCGGCCCTGCACGCAGCAGGCGCTCCATCTAAAAAGAAACAGCTTCAAACTATTAACCTGTCTTTCTGTTTATACGACTTCTCAGTCATCTCATTCCTGTGCTCTCAGTCAGAAGCTCAAACTCTAACGCTTACTTGTTTTGAAAAGGTTCGAACTATGGCCAGTGCGGGAGGGCCAGACAACTTAGTCCTTTTGGATCCTGGAAAGTACAAAGCCAAATCCCGTTCTCCTGAGTCCCCCGCAGGGGAGGGCACCGGGTCGCCT
This sequence comes from Rhynchonycteris naso, assembly GCA_037038555.1. NCBI lineage: Eukaryota > Metazoa > Chordata > Mammalia > Chiroptera > Emballonuridae > Rhynchonycteris > Rhynchonycteris naso. Next base: position 315,808,673 of record CM072996.1, on the reverse strand, counting down.
CCCAAGTGGCTGATTGGTGAGCAGGAATTCGAAGCCCTCATGCGGATGCTCGACAACCTGGTAAGGACGTTCTTCCACGTGGTGGTGAAGGTGCTCTTAGGGCAGGTGAGGGGCGCCATGGGGGCGCTGTTATCAGCACTTCACCTGAGATGTCCCCACACCGCACCAGGGCGGTTTCACTGGGGGCCAGTCATGAGGAAGTGCAGAGGGACGAGTTGTCTTTGTTTTTTAAAGATAATGTAGTTTGGACACCCTGGAGACAAAAGTACGGGCACTCCTGGCTCTACCGTAGGCTGCTGGGTCACTAGCTTTTGGGGAGAGGGTCAGCTCAGCACCCGTTGTCTCTCTCACGCTTTCTAGGAAGAGCAGTCAGCTGAGTATTTTTTGTGGTCTGTGTTCACAGCCAGTTCTAGCTATTTGAGGGCTGAGGACTGTGTCCCACCGACATACGCTGCTGGTTTCTGTGTGGGAGACCCTTGTCCTGAAGCAGGGACCTGGGCCCAGCCTGGCGCGGGCGCCGTGGGGGTGGAGCTCTGGCAGGATAGGGACTCTGTGTGCACACGGCAGGGCGGGGTCTGTGCTGGCGATTTCACTGAGGGACGTCATCCTTGGTCCTAGATCCGGGAGAAAACTAGGGGGAAGGTGGCACTTGGGAGTGACCTGAGGAGAGGTGGACGCGTGACAGGCTGAGCTGGGTGGAGGAGGGCTTGGCGGCAGAGGCGCCCCCGGCACTGGAAGCACAGCGGTGGGGGTCGGGCTGCCCCTCTCAGGTCCACCCTTGACTGACAGGTCTTCAGGCTCCTTGGAACAAGGCCCGTGGGTTCAGAGCCACCACAGATAAGAAAGGCCCCTTTCATACTGCGCTGTGCCCTCTTAGATGGGCTTCGGGCGAGTCCTTTCTCCTGTCATGGCAGTGTGGGACAAGGAAGCCCCAGGAAGGGCTGCAGTCCTTGTGTGCTGTGTGCCTGTTGGGAGTGTTCTCAAGCGCACCGGCCTCCGTGAGACACAGTCCACCCTCATATAAGACAGTCCTGACTTTTGGGACAGGTCACAGAGGCGGTAGGTGGCTGTAGGAGATTTAACTTTCCTAAAGATTTTGGAGCAAAAGGAATTCATAGATCTGGTCTAGGGTGTGCTCAGGGCCTGTGTCCTCAGGAGTAGAGTTGGCCAGTGAGGGAGCAGTGAGCAGTCTTTCATAACTTCTGATTTCACATGCTTGGTACAGATGGATAGAAGTTACTGACCCTCTGCTCTTGAACCTATAGCTGGAAACAGGACATAGCTCTTGCCCTAGCCAGGGGGATGGACAAATTGTAGATGCAGCCCAGCACCTGTGCCCTGTGCCCTTAGTGTGATGAGAGCTGTGGGCAGACGGCTGGACCAGGCTTGGTCAGGGAAGCAGGAAGAGGGACAGAGCTTACCTGGAAGATGGCTCCAAGGAGACGTTGGAGCCAGGTGGCAGGCCAGGGTCATGCACCCTTGGGAAAGACGCACCTGGAGAAGGTTTGAGAGGTGCAGCGGGGGCTAGGTGTCAGCCCTGGGAGACAGATGCCCTTGCGGGCCTGGCCGTGTGACCAGTGCTGGGGGGCCCAGTCTTACTGCCCTTGTTCTCTCTGCTATCTCGCTCTCTTGTACCTGAAGTCAGGTCGGGCACAGGAGAAAGGACGGGAGTCAGGGACAGCAGCCGCCCGCTGCGAGAGCAGTCATTGTGGAGGGGAGGGGAGCAAAGTCAGCAGGAACTGACGAGAGGGGGGCGGGTGAGACTGGCCCTGGAAACGTTCATTGCAACAGGGGTGTTTTACTTGGTGTCCTTCATATGCACAGAGCATGTTACCATTTTTAATACTAGAAGGCCATGTGGTTTATAAAAAAACAACTGGACAGTGACCACTGATTACAGGGCATGATTCAGTTAGCGTTCTGATCAGTCATGTGTGCTAACCTTTGAGTAGGGTAGCGGACAGCTGAAGATCCTCACTGTGTGAGAGAGTTCATTCCAGCATACATATAGAAGTGCTGAATTGTTTCCCACGAAGTCAAGATAGAGTTCCAGTGTCTCAAGGAAGGCACGAATCTATGTTTTTCACCAGAAGCCATATAAGAGGTCTTAGGTGTGTGTACTGCCTCTTAACTTTGCTCTGACAACATTCAAAGGGAAGAGTAGAGAACAAGCCCTCACCTGGGGAAGGTAAGATTTCACCGAGTCCTGGGTGGTTTATCCTGACGTTGTGGACATTGCTCCAGTCTGGCTCTCTAAGGAAGAGTAAACTTGATTAATAAGGACTGTTGTGTATTTTGGAGACAGTCATCATTTAGCTGAGTCCTCAACAGAGCATGCTCATAAATGGAAAAATTGCCAGTGCAGACATTTACCTATCTTCCTGAGGACAGTTATGAAAACAGCCACCACCAACTGTAGCTAGGGAGTGTTGAAGGAGTGGTTGGTAAGAAGGAGACTTCACAAAGAACGGCAGTGCCCAGACGGGCGAGGGAGTGCCTGGATCGAAAGGAGTGTGACCCTGGCTGGCTGGCCCAGCGTGTGGAAGTCCCTCGCGGGCTTGATTCCCGGCCAGGGCACATAGGAGAGGTGCCCATCTGCTTCTCCACCCTTCCCCCTCTCCTTACTCTCTCTCTCTCTTCCCCTCCCGCAGCCAAGGCTCCACTGGAGCAAAGTTGGCCCGGGCGCTGAGGACGGCTCCATGGCCTCCACCTCAGGCGCTAGAATGGCTCCAGTTGCAACGGAGCAACAGCCCAAATGGGCAGAGCATCGCCCCCTGGTGGGCATGCCGGGTGGATCTTGGTGGGGCTCATGCGGGAGTTTGTCTCTGCCTCCCTTCCTCTCACTAATAAATAAGAATTTTTTTTTTTAATTTTAATGGGGTGACATTGATAAATCAGGGCACATATGTTCAGAGAAAATATTTCCAGGTTATTTTGACATTTGATTAAATTGCGTACCCATCACCCAAAGTCAAATTGTCCTCCATCACCTTCTATCTGGTTTTAGTTGTGCCCCTCCCCTCTCTCTACCCCCTTCCTCACCTGCCCTTCCCCCCGGGTAGCCAGTACACTCTTGTCCATGTCTCTGAGTCTCATTTTTATGTCTCATCTATGTATGGACTCATATAGTCCTTAGTTTTTCTGATTTACTTACTTCACTCAGTATAATGTTATCAAGGTCCATCCATGTTGTTACAAATGACCCGATGTCATCATTTCTTATGGCTGAGTAGTATTCCATAGTATATATGTTCCAAAGCTTTTAATCCACTCGTCCTGTGACAGACACTTGGGCTGTTTCTAGATGTTCGTTATTGTGAACAATGCTTATTTATTATGGACAATAAATAAGAATTTAAAAAAGAAAGAAAGGACTGTGAGCAGCCCCTGTAATTCTTTTGGATCCTAAAGCGTTAGCTTTCCTTGTGAAGTTGCTGTGGGTGACTTGGTCCACATATGAATCTGTGGGTCAGTGGTAGTGTAGGGATTGCTGAGCTGGGTCCTCACTTTGGGCCTCAAAGGCTGCAGTCAGGGCGTCGGCCTGGGTTGGGTTCTCAGAAGGCTGGGCTAGGGGAGGACCCACTTCCAGGCTCTCACAGGAGGTGGGCAGAGTTCATTTTCATGCAGCTGTAGTGGGCATGGCCGCATTTGCTCAGAGCCAGCTGCACAGAGACTCAGATGAGTGCCATAGTCATGGAGTATGTCCCCTCACCTTTACCCGTTCCACTGATTAGAAGCAAGCCACAGTGCCTACCCACAGTCCAGCAGGGAGGGCATTACAGGAGGTGGGAACCATGTACCACCCAGTGCTAAGCCTTGGGTGCTGGATGGGAGGGATGAGCAAGACACCCTTGCCTTCGGGGCACTGCCTGCGGTGTGAGCAACCAGGCTGGTCCAGCACAGTGGGTCAAGCGCTCTCCCAGAGGTGAGAGTTAGTGGGGCGTGTTTCAAAGCAGAGGAAACGGTTACAAGGCAGAGTTAAAGATTGAACTTGAATGTTTAAGTTAGAGTCCAAGGTAAAGTGTATATTTTGCCAAGAACCAGTTGTCAGAAGGTGTACTTGTTTGGTTTTCCTGAGAGTATCATGGTTTCTAAACTGGGACTTCAAAGGTAAAAAATAATTAAGTAGATTGATTAATATAATCTGTACTGTAACTAGCAACAAGTAAGCCTTGTTTTAAAATTTAAAATTTTTTTTAAATAACCAGGAAAGTGTACTTATTTAAATATTTAGTTTATTAGTTTTTAAAAAATGAACACACTGTGTAACCAGTGCCCCAGAAGCCCATGCCCTCTGAGTCACGTACCCCATGCGGGTGACCCCTGCGGTCCAGTGTAAATGGGGTGAGACCTGGTGTCTTTATGCAGCAGCACCCTCAGGTTGCACCTGGTGTAGAGGTAGATGTGTTCTCACTGTCACTTCCTAGGTCTTGGTGAGCACTCCCCGTGCCACTGCTGGTGGATGGACTTCTGGGCTGGTTCCAGCGTGGGGCTGTTAGGAACAGGGCTGCTGTGGGCATGTGGTTCCTTTGTTTGGTGAACGTAATTCTCGTTTCTGTTGGGCACCTTCCTAGGTGTGGGATTGCTGAGTCATAGGTGCGCTGCGCTCAGCATCTGTAGGTGTTCCCACACACTTTTCCGTAGTGAGTGTTTTGAGAAGAGGAGTGTTGACTGTCTTTCACTCTCTTTGGACCCTAGGGTTACAGAACTGGCTACCCGTACCGATACCCGGCTCTGAGAGAGAAGTCTAAAAAATACAGCGATGTGGAGGTTCCTGCTAGTGTCACAGGTCACTCCTTTGCTAGTGACGGTGATTTGGGCACTTACTCTCCTCTCAGACACAGTTTTCAGAAGCAGCAACGAGACAAGACAAGATGGCTGAACTCTGGCCGGGGTGATGATGCCTCCGAGGAAGGGCAGAATGGAAGCAGCCCCAAGTCGAAGACTAAGGTGTGGACGAACATTACACACGATCACGTGAAACCCTTGCTGCAGTCTCTCTCGTCCGGTGTCTGCGTGCCAAGCTGTATTACCAACTGCTTGGTCTGTGCCTACCTTACTGTTCATAGTTAGATGATGTAGAGCAAGTTGGGTAGCTGGGGCTCGGAGGCTTTGGGAACCAGCCCTGCTGACCCCAGATTTAAGGTGAAGCTTCCCGCTAACCTTCTGTAGCCAGAACCCACATCTACTTTATCAGTCACGTAACGCAAGTAGTACTGTCTGCGTGAAACTGCTTAAGATACATTGTCCCTCTCTGGTATTTCCATCTTTACCTAACTGCATACTTAGCAGAAGTACCAACTAACGCATACTAACCTACACCTAGGAGCTGCCGTTTAAGCCACATTGTATCTGAGGAATCTTAATACTTCACACGCCAAAAGGTGCTTCAGCCTTAGCCTGTTTATTTGGTGTTTTAAACACCAGTGGTCTCAGTAAGTCACTATATCTGTTCTTTAACATGTCGAGTATTTTCTTACGCAGTTTCTCCTCTGGGCTCACGGCATTTTCTTGGCTGGCCCGGTCCTCTCTCATTAGGCCCTCTGCCCCCCGCTTCTATCCCAAAGCCTCCGAACGCCCTCAGCAGTTGCCTCCTGCATGGACTGTTGCATGTGAGTAGACGGTCATCGCGGAGAGTCTGCTGACTCCTGCTGGGTGTGGCATGACCCAAGTGCAGCGCAGGCCACACAGGCACCGGCAGCGGACAGTCGCTGCCAGCGTGCTTCACGCCCGTAGTCCTCGTGGTCCTGGCCCTTAGACTCCGCTGTGAAGACGGTCTTCCCGGCTCTGAGCTTAGCTGTGACATCCCCAGCCCTGCAGTGGAGCAGGGTGAGGACACAGGTGGGGCAGACCCAGCCCTGCACCACTAGTCCTGTCGTGCAGGCGGAGGGAGCTCAGGCTCCCGGCACGGCGGGTCCGGCTCCCAGTGTGCTCTGACTTTAGAGACGTGTCGAGAGTCCTGTCCTCCCAGGTGCTTCTGCTGTTGTCCTGAGGCTCAGGCGGCGACAGAGCCTCTGCCCCAAGTGTGGGGCCAGCAGCTCAGGGTGTGAGCCGGCTTTCCTCGCCTCCTGCCTCCTGCCCTCCCTTCCCTCGACCCCCTCCCCCTCTTTCTTTTCTCATGTCATTTGTTTTGTTTACACTGATTTTACTTGTTAAAGGGAGCGGGCCTAAATGACTTTGTGCTGCTATCTGTACACGGTGCCAAATACTGTGCCGGGTTTTTCCGAAGCGTGTGGCAGCAGCTTTGCGCCACATGTGCTGTTAGCGTGAACAGGTGTGAAGTTATTTGCGTGTTGTAGTCAGTGCTGACGTGGTGGGAAACTTGGTCAGCACTGGAAGGTGTTTCTTGTTCTGGAGTGACCCTTGTGCGTGCTCCCAGGTTGGTATACTCACCTACAGTCACTGTTTCAAGTTTGCAAATGTGGTCAAGCTCCTGAAATTGCTGGTTTCATGTTTGACTGAGAGTGATCTTTAATGGCGAGCCGGAGTTGTGTACTCTGAAGAGAACGTCAGTGAGTACCTCCCAGCTCCACGCCCATCGCACCCCCACAGTGGCTGAGCCCGCCACTCCCGCTTCCTTCCCGGCCTCACGGTGTCTGGCTCTCTGAGGGCCTTTTGAGACTCCTCTGAAAAGCATAACATCTGCTCTCTAAGGTGGGCTTGTTTTAATGCTCAGTGCCTACTGGCGCCTTAGAACTACAATGTGATTGAAAAGGTCATATTTAATTGGAGATCAAAACAAAAACAAACAAAAAAAAACAAGAAAGGCGCAGGCTGCTGCCAATGTGCACTGACACCTAAAACAGCCTTCTAGGCAGGGTCATAGCGCTTCAAGTCCGTCTGGGATATTTTTGTAACAGTCCAAGTACGAAGTTATATAAAATATTCGACATCACCAAACCTTCCACCGGGTGCATAAGTGTCCATTCAGCGACTCTCTGGGGTTGAAACCGTGACAAACACTACACTCTGAGGCTGTAGTTCATTTCAATGCAGAACTTTGGTGATGCCCACTCCTGCCTCCCAGCACCAGCGTGCCCTCCCTCCGGGAGCACACTCCATTGCTTTCCACACCCTGTCATCTCATGCTTCCCGAGATGTGTAATCCATCTCATGCTGGCTGTGGTGTTGATGCTCAGAGCAGTGAACCAATGTGCTCTGAAGGGTCCCCACCGGCTAGTCCACAGGAGTGACGGGCACAGCTCTGTGGTCAGCCTGTGTCAGACCCTAGATTTCAGCTGGGCTTTCCACATGGCCCTGGCCGGTCAGTCATTCCTGGTTTCTGTCTGGACACGCCCTGCGCATGTGACTGCTGCGGTGGCACAGGAGTGTGGTCATTGGTTCATTCTCTGTGATGTGCAGTGCATGACAAATGTGAAATAAGTTGTGGTGTCATTATCGTGGTCCCAATTCTGATGTTTCAACTGTTCTTGATATTACAGTGGACTAAAGAGGATGGACATAGAACTTCCACCTCTGCTGTCCCTAACCTGTTTGTTCCATTGAACACAAACCCGAAAGAGGTCCAGGAGATGAGGAACAAGGTGCGTATTTGTATGCGGGTGGACGGGATGCTCGCTGCTGTGGGGCAGAGAGCTGGCTCCGGCCGAGGACTTCGCTGACACCGTTACTGCAGCTGAGGTCGCCGCTGCACTGCTGCTGTTGTGCTAACAGCGTGGTCAGGAGCAGCAGGTGGCTTGGGGCCCGGGGTTCTTGAGGTGGCAGTTCCGCAGCGGGGCAGGACTGGAGGCTGCACAGCCTGTTTCTGGCATGTGGAGCTTTTCTCTGCCTGTCAGCATTTGGGGGGGGACGCTGTAAACTGGGATGTGTCAGAGCACAAGACCCACCACCTTCACAGTGTCCTGATAGGATGGACACAGAGTGTTTCCCCAAGGGAGGGAGTGCTTGCCCAGCTCATGCAGAAGATGCAGAGTATAGGAATGGGCCCTCGCTCCCCTCTGACGCAGGCGTAGTGGGCGGGACCCGCGTCCTCCAGCAGGCAGGACCCGTGGGGGCAGCGCACATGGGAGTTGTGGCCAGCATGTGTCTGTGGGCCTGAGTCCCAGTCCCGGTGAGGCTTCTGTGCCGCTGATGTGTGTTTCTCCTCCTTGCCACCCTTAGATTCGAGAGCAGAACTTGCAGGACATTAAGACAGCCGGCCCCCAGTCCCAAGTTTTGTGTGGTGTAGTGATGGACAGGAGCCTTGTCCAGGTGAGAGCTCAGAAATTATTGTTTCTCTTAGGTTGGGATAGAATGACTGTGAGGTAAGTCTTTGTTAACAACCTTCCTGGTGAGAAATCAGCCACTTTTCCCTGAACTGTCGTCCCAGCACGAGCATGCCGGGCCGTCCTCCTAGCCTGCTCCGTGCAGTGCATGCCTGTGCGGGGGCAGCATGGCTGTGTGGGGACCACCCGCCCAGACTGAGTGCTGGTGCGTCACGGGAGCTCTTAGACCAGGGGGTTTGGTAGACTTGTTCTTGTCCATGTTGCTGTCCACAGTGGCCCACATTTCTATAAAGGGACGGTGCCTTGGGGCCCATGGACGGTGACCGTGTAAGTAGTTGCCTCTGGAACCTTACACGTGACTGCAACGTCGATAGTCACTGCCTCTTCCGACTGGCCAGTCGCGACTCTGGTCTGTGGTCTGTGCTTGCACGTGGCAGCGTCGTGTCCGCTGCCTTCCCTGTGCCAGCGGCGCCTCCTGTGTACTCGGTTGTCACTTCAAGCTGGCCCGGGGGCTCTGCTGACTCAGTTTACTCTTGCAGGACGCACCCCTGTCTGACTGCACGGAGACAATCGAAGGGCTCGAGCTCACAGAGCAGACCTTTAGTCCAGCTAAGTCTCTCTCTTTTAGAAAGGTACTCGCTGCCCTGTCCTCAGCTGCCTTCGGCACGTGCTGCCCTCCACCTGCCTGTCCCTCACCTGTCCATTCCCTCTGGCATTGTTCTAGTTACTGCCTCATTTGTGAGACTCTACAGAAGGTTCTGTTCTGTTGCCTCTATTCTGTAACTGAAACATTTAGTATGAGGTCATTTGTACAGTTTTTAGCATCCTGCACGGTTGCTGAGAAGTGGCCATGTTAACGCTGGCGTGCTTGGAAGTCCTGCGTGGGACTGGTCACGCAGCCTGCTCCTGCCCGCTCCGCTGGGGCTGTGCACGCAGTTCCGTGCAGTCAGGTGGATGGAGGGAAGGCCTCTCTGCTGAAATGGGAGAGAAGCAGCACAGTCTTTGTCAGTGCTTGTCGATTGTAAATGTATTTATATTGAACTTAAGAAAACCCTAGATAATTTTTTTAATGTTGCAAAGGGGAAAAGGACTTGTAAAAATTAGAAACCCAAAATTATTACTCTCCATGTACACACCTGCCTGCTGTGTTCAGTCAGTGGGGAGTCCGTCTGGTGTCACAAGCGCAGGGGTGAGACCAGCCTGAGGCTGCTGGTGCACAGCGCCTGGTCCCAAGGCCAGGGGTTGCCCTCAGGCTTCAGGGCTCAGGCATTCTTCCTGTGTCCAGAGGAAACTCTCACGGTCTGGCTCTCAGTGAACACACCTCCAATGAGACACAAGCATCCTTTTATTTATCCATGTTCCACTTGCCAGAGAGAAGCTGATTTGTACCAGAGATTCTATATTCCTCTCTGGAATCCTTGCTAATAACATTATTTTGCATATTACATATTATTTCAGTGGGCCCCATTTTCCCTTGTCCTTAAAATCTACTCCCAGCGACCATTCGTGGAGGAGCTTCTAAGAGCAGGGGACAGAGATGGCCTCTAGCCTGTCAGCTTGGTTTTCATGCTTTCGTACTGCATGATCTTGGTTCCTCTCTCTTTTCTGAGATGTGAAGGAGTGCTGAGTCTGAGCATGGGCGGACCCAGCAGAGCAGCCTCCGGCTATGGGTGGAGGGCTTTCACAAGCTCTGGCAGTAGGGCACATTTAGTGGCTTCTTTTTGTCCCTCTAGGGCTGCCTTCCTAGAATGTAGACCGTATTCACAGCTGCTGTTGCCAGTTCCTCATCCAGTCACAGTGCTGATCTTGCTTGTGCATCAGTGCTCAGACCTGGGTATGTCTCACAGTGACCTGTGAAGGCTTCCTGGAGTGCAGACGTGGGCCCCTCCCGGCTGGCTGTGGGAGCGGGATTCCTGGGGAGTGCCCTGTGCTCCACATGGCAGAACATCCGACCAGGCCCTGTGAGAAGGCTGTGTCTAGGTGGGGTCAGCAGAGGAAGCCACTAGGCACCAAGCCCAGCTGAGGACATGCCCAAGCTCTGTCCAGCTCTTCTTTCCCCTGCCACCCTCTTGGGTGCTCGCATCGGCACTCTTGGTCTTTCTCCCATGCAAACATGTTTCATTTTGGCGGTGAGAATGTGCTTTGACTCCTCTGATGTCCTAAACTGGGGTTGTTCTCCCGTGTTTGTGTGTGAACCACAAAGCACAGACAGCGGTGCTCCTTCTGCAAGGTGGCACTGCTTGCTAACAAGCTGAACTTCTCTTTAACCAGATGAAGAGGGCTGTTGGTTAATGTTCTAAAAACACCCTCTTCCTGCCTGACCAGGCTGTGGTGCAGTAGCTACAGCATTGACCCAGGATGCAGAGGATCCAGGTTCGAGACCTTAAGGTCACCTGCTTGAGTGCAGGCTCATCCAGTTTGAGCAAGGGATTATAAATATGACCCCATGGTCGCTGGCTTGAGCAAGGGGTTCACTGGCTCAGCTGTGGCCCCCCACCTACCCTCGCTGGTCAAAGCACATATGAGAAAGCGATCGATGAACAACTAAGGTGCTGCAATTACAAGTTGATGTTTCTCATCTCTCGCCTTGCCTGTCTCTCTCACTCTCCTGCGTGCACTAAAATAAATAAACCCTCACCCTGGTAAGACGAGTGTGGAGATGCTTATTTCCCGACTGAGAACCCAAGGGATGGATTTTTTTTCCTTTACTGATTTTGAAATGTTTACTTAAATGAATGTAAGCATTTCTCAAACCTCCTATCACCTTCCTGTTTCACTGGCAGTGATTTCGGGGTACTCACACGGATGGCCAGTCTGTGTGGTCAGCCTAGCAGGCTCTTGGTTAAATAGGTCTTGGTCAAGAAGGGCCTTTTCTGGGGCCACAGTGCTACTGGGTGGCGGGAAGGATTCGAGTCTTTCTTGGGGAGACAGAGCTGCTTCTGAATGAGAAGCGTTCACTTGGACCAGGCCTGGTCAGAAAGAGGGCTGACCTTGACCCATCCTGGTTCTCTTGAATCTCGAGTCTCTCCAAGCACAGGTTGCTGATTTCTGGTAGGCCCTTTCCTCCTGTCCCCTGGAGTCTGTGTCACTCACTGACCAGTCCAAGAAGGCTTCAGACACTCTGTACAGCTCATGGGACAGGGCCCGCTCAGCCCAGGTGTCCTCAGCCGTGGCTGGGCTCTGTCTCTTGTGCTTGTTGCTGGGGTGCTGTCTGCCCTGATGTCCACCTCTTGCTGAGAAGAGTGCTGACGGACCGGGCCTGGCATCACAGCGATTTTCTGTTGTCCTGTCGTCAGTTGTCTTTGGAAGCTCTCATTAAATAACGGGCATATGTGTGAGCTCTGGGTAACTTTCTCAGAGGTGAACCCCGCCTGAGCATTTAGGGGCCAACCAGGCTGAGCCACGGGGCGTAGAGTTGGGCAGGGAAGTGTGTGGTGGACTTCACGCCCCTGTGGGCTGCCCACCTGGCTCTCTCCCTCTCCCCTCCTTCCAGGGCCTGCCCTGCCCTAACTGCTGTGCCTGCCCAGCCATGCCCGGCCCAGCCCAACACGGCCCGGCCCGGCCCGGCCCAGCCCTGCCCTGCCCTGCCCTAGCTGCTGGGCCTGCCCAGCCCTGCCCTGCCCTGCCTAGCCCAGCCCAGCCCTGCCCTGCCTTAGCTGCTGGGCCTGCCCAGCCCTGCCCTGCCCTGCCCTGCCCTAGCTGCTGGGCCTGCCCAGCCCTACCCTGCCCTGCCCTGCCCAGCCTAGCCCAGCCCTGCCCTGCCCTGCCCTGCCCAGCCTAGCCCAGCCCAGTCCTGCCCTGCCCGCTGTGCTGGGCCTGCCTGGGCCACTCTTCCTGGCAGGTGGGCCTGGTCTGTGAGCCGTCATGGTGCTGTGCAGTGCTTTGCTTTTTTAAAATTATTTACTTAATGTATATATTTACTTATTTTTACAAATTCTTAGTTTTCCAAATTCCCAGGCAAATACTGGTGGTTTTTGATATTTTGTTCTCTCTCAATGTCAAAAGAACAGAACTTATCTGTGCTCTTAGAATGGAAGTAGCTCTCTCCACCTGCCTCACCTGAGTGTTGTAATCTGACATTTTCGGATGTGTGAGGAAGGTACTTGACTTAAAAGTCCCCTCCCCCCATCCGTCAGTGAGGATGGGTTCTCCTTGAGGTGGTCCGTGATCTTGATTTGCACTTGGCTGCCTTTGCTTCTGACACCTGAAGACTTCCCTGGGGTTCATTTTTCTTGTTACGTTTATTTTGTTGCATCAAAGTCATGTTCTCTGTCTCCTGCTGCTGAAGGCTGGTGCTCAGCCTGAGCCTCAGGGATGTCTGTGTGCTCCTGGAGAGCTGTCCCCCCATGCGCTGCAGCCTGGCGGGAGGGGGAGGAGTCCTCCGGGTCAGGGCTCCTGCAGACCCAGCCTCCCTCTTTGTCCACAGGGGGAGCTGGTGACGGCCTCCAAGGCCATCATCGAGAAGGAGTACCAGCCCCACGTCATCGTGAGCACCACGGGCCCCAACCCCTTCAACACGCTCACTGACCAGGAGCTGGAGGAGTACCGCAGGGAGGTGGAGCGCAAGCACAAGGGCCCCGCAGGCGATGCAGGTGAGTGCCCCGGAGGCCCGTGCCGCAGCGCGGAGCGCAGCTGTTTGCGGGCGTTTCCTCCTAGCTTGCGCCTGGCTGGGGGGGGGGGGGAGCGCGTCAATCACACTGTGAGTGCTCTGGTTGGGCGCCCACGCGCATGTGCGAGAGAACACTCAGAGCTCCACGTGACCACTTCAGGTGGGTGGAGGCCAGGCCTGAAGACTTGGGAAGGGGCAGCAGAAAGGGGGTGGGGACCTTCGTGGCCGCAGCGGCAGCACGGGCACACTGTGACCCTGAGAACTCGGGTGTGGTGGGCGGTCTGATTCTTCCAGCTGGATTGACATCCATGCTGAGTAGTCAGAACAGGACATTCCCTCTGGACAGGAAGCAGGAAAACCAGTCTCAGTGTCATTTGTAAGAGACACTTTAGCACTTTGACATGTGTAGTCTCTCCTCTGAACGTCTCGCTGGAAGAGGCCTCGTTTGCTTCTGACGGTCTCAGTGACACTCAGCAGGTGCCTTTGAGCAGTCGCACAGTCCTGGGCCCTGAGCCCGGGGCTGCAAACGCATGTGTTTCATCCAGTTCTCACAGTAACCCCGAGAGACAGATGTAACAGGCCCCAGGACCAAGGCATGTGCAGCAGAGCCCGGAGCTGACATGGTCTGCAGTGCGCCTTTGCCCAGTCTTCTCTCACAGTGGTGTGTGGCCACTGCTTGTCATCACCACGGCGGTACCCACAGCCTGTGGAGCGCTGGGACATGATCTCCTCTCCCCAGGCAGCCGTGATCGCTGGGCAATGGTGCAGCCTTTGTTTCTCTTGGCCACTCATGGAAATAGGAGGACATGTTTTTGTAGAATGGGATGGGACTATTTTACAACAAGTGAAAATGAAAGGCTGCAAGAGCCAGAACTTCATGGAGCAGGTTTTGAGAAGTAGATTCGGACCTTTTGAGAATAATGAGAGACCCAGCCTCTGCCACGAGGCTCACGTGGGCTGAGTTTCTTTCTCTGAGCACCCGGTTGGCACCGGGAAGACCCTGGGGCACGGACGTTGCTCCTCCAGGAAGAGCATACTGCTGTCTGCAGGGCTGTCGGCTCCAGCCCTGCTCTGTTCTGAAGCCGCAGGCTTGAAGCACGGCCACGCTGCCTCCTTGGTTTGCCCCAGGAGTCGGCCTGCCAGGAGCGAGGTCCACAGTGTGTGGTTCTCCTGCTTCCCTCCTGGGCTGATGCGAGTCATCCAGCCACTCTGTACCGCTCCTCGCCCCACTTAACTTCTTCCATACCTTGTTTCAGACCAACTATTAGTATGTGTTACAATGTCGCTGTCACTCTGTTCATTGTGTATTAAAATTAACTCATTGCACATGGCCTCAGCCTCTCCGGATTCCAGTTTTCTCCCTTGAATGGCTTCCGTGGCCTGTGGAGAGTGGCCCGTGTTGAGCCATGGCCATCGCAGCCTGCCACAGCGGGAGAGCTAGGAGTGGTGTGCGGGCCCAAGCCATTGGTCCTGCGGCCTGTCCCAGTTTCTGTGCCTGTGTATGTGTCTGCCCTTTGGACTGGGTCACGGAGAACCCAGGTTTGAAACCCCGAGGTCGCCAGCTTGAGCCCAAGGTCGTTGGCTTGAGCAAGGTGTCACTCAGTCTGCTGTAAACCCCCTCTCCTCCATCAAGGCGCATGTGAGAAAGCAATCATTGAACAACTAAGGTGCTGCAACAAAGAATTGATGCTTCTTATATCTCTCTCTTCCTGTCTGTCTGTTCCTATCTGTCCCTTTCTCGATCTCTCTGTCCTGTCACCAAAAAAAAAACAAAACGTTTTCTCTTTTTGTGCGGCTTCCAACGGGGAATGTTACCTCAATGAGTGGATGGGACAGCAGTGACCATGCTCCTGGAGCACTGCCAGGAGACCCCTGCCTGGCACTGGTGCTGGCCCTTATGGGTGGGGTGGGGAGTGTTGTGTGCTCTCAGGTCAGCTCCTGCGATCGGAGGAAAAGTAAAGGCCTTGGTTGGTAGACACCTGGTTCAGGAAGGTGCCTGCAGACTCAGGATCTCTGTGGGATCAGAGGCCTCGCTGATTGCAGCTGCTTGTTCAAAATAGCGAGCGGGTGGTCCTGAGCTGTTACTGTGAAAGTTTACATGCGAGGAGGGGATCCAAGGAGTTAGGATAATAGGATGTATGTTTCTCCCTGAGGAGAGGTAGAGTTGGAACTTTCTGGATCCTGGGTCATTGTTTCTGCAGTGTTTCCCCTGGTCTTTATTAGCATATTATATGTTAGAAAAGGAAAATGTGTTATTACCACTGTCAAGTTTCCATTATTGGTAGAAAATGTTCTACATAAAAAGTTAAAACCAAAGAAATGTTCAGGTCATGTCTCTGGAGGTCATGAGGAGGGTGGTGAGGGTGCTTGAGACACCAGGCTACTTGCTCAGCAGCGGGGTTGGCTGGACAGTGTGGACGAGGGGACGGCTCCTCACTGGACAACAGGCCAGGACAGGCCTGGCGGGGAGCTCGCCAGCCACATTGTGTCCACAGAGGTATCTCTGGCAGGTTCTCTTGGGCATAAGAATAGAAATTAATTTTGTATCCAAAGCTAGTTAACTCTTCCTGAAATCCCCATCCACACCCCAGTGATAATCCAGTTCCTTTATACTCTTCTGGGGAGGAATGTGGGAAAGGTTAAAGACAGCCTGGCTGTGAGCCCTTCCTGATCTCTCAGCCCTGCCCTCAGAGGCACGCCCTCCCTGGGCCAGC
Source organism: Rhynchonycteris naso (assembly GCA_037038555.1). NCBI lineage: Eukaryota > Metazoa > Chordata > Mammalia > Chiroptera > Emballonuridae > Rhynchonycteris > Rhynchonycteris naso. The sequence continues at coordinate 315,793,125 of CM072996.1, read as the reverse complement.
GGAGGCCCACCCGCTCCGCAGGGGGGGTGCAGGCTTGTGGTGTCGTCTAAACACCCTTCTCACCTTCTGTTCACTTGCAGAGGACCTGGATGAGACCAGAGAGCAGAAAGGCAGCAGTCCCCCAGAGCACCCTGGTGCTGCCAGCTCCCCTGTTAAGCTGGAGGAAGGTGAGCCTGGGCTGCGGGTGGGCGAGGCTGCCTCGTGTGGGAGAGCGCATGGCTGTGTGGATGGGGGTCCACGGCAGGTGCTGTGGGGAGCAGACTGTGTCCTGTCCAGAGGAAGGAAGGTAGCTGACACTAAGGAGGACATGGGCCTTTGCATGGGAACCAGCACGGCACGTGGTTTGGGCCCTAGTCACCTCTGCTGCTGTTGTGTCTCTCTCCTGGGTAACTTGAGGCAAAATAGACTGGATACTGAGATGCCACAGGCGGGAAGACAGACTTCAGGGTTGGAACCCACCGTCGTTTATGATGCCAGTGTTCCCTAAGCCTTCCTGTACTTGTATTACGCCTCCAGAAATGTCACCTGTGGTGCTTGGGCTACAGGATGTCATTTGACTTGCCGTGTTATCAGTCCATGGAGAGCACTGGCCTCCGTTGGCCTCTCAGACCACCCACTGCATGTTTGTGGCGTGTGGCCTTGTGTCTGTTCCTCAGTCTCGTATGTCGAGCTCCCGTGTCTGTGGGAGCCTGTGGCTCGCCTTCCTGTCCATCTGTGCCCACAAGAATGGCTCAGCCATTCTCCTCTGTAACCTGGCGGCTGTGACTGAATGCATAGATTTTCTACCTGTGCTTTTCTCTTCTTGTGGCTGCGTGGCAAGCAGGAGGATGTGCTAGAGAGCACCTGTTACCATAGTAAGTACGCCCAGCCCGCCCTGCCCTGCGCTTTGCCTCGTTCTGCTTCCTTGTTGCTTATTACATTTGTTTCCTGTTTAGTCAAAAGAAAAACATTGCCTCGCCCCTCCCCCCCAGTACGCATTCTTCCACTCTGGGCCCTGGTCTCCCTGGCAGGGGCTTGGTCACCTGAGAGCAGTGTGCTGGGCGGCCTGCCCTTGCAGCTCCTGCAGACCCTGCGGCAGCGCGTCGAGCACTCCCAGTCTCGGCAGCTCCGGAGGGGCTGTGGGCCTGGCCAGTCTTGGAGACTGAGATTGCTCGGGGAAAGACCCAGGTCTAGACTAGGTTCAGACGCGGTGGGAATCTCCCGCTGCTGCATGGGGGTTGCATGAGTTTGGACCTTGGCTTAAGCTCAATGCTTAAAGCTCAATTCAAGCGGGGGCAGACGCGCAACATTTGGCGCTGTGTTTTAATGTGACATTTGGTCCAATGATAAAGGTTTCCTCGAGTACCCACAGGCCACCTCCGCATGCTTCCTCCTGCCCAGTTCTGGGAGGGAGGGGTTTGCCAGCCGTCCAGGGCTAAGTGCTCACTCAGTGTTTGGGGCCCGAGCCCCTGTGGCCGCTGAGCACCAGCACTCAGCTCTCCGGCCTCCGCCTGAGGTTCTGCCTGACGGAGGTACTAAACCAGTTTGATGCTCCTAACCCGCCAGCCGCTTGTAACTTTGTAGGCTGTTTTTAAAAGTCTGCAAAACTGGTCTCCCCTATTCCCAGCCAATCCAGTGATGGGAATCTTCACTACAGACCAGCCCTCGAGCTGTTTCCTGAAGACAGGTTACATTTTGTTCTTTAGGTGTCCTGGTCAGACTAAATTGGAGAGTGTTAAATGGCTTGACTTTTGCCCTTCTCCCTTACCTGACTGTTCACTTCTTCTTTTGATGAACGTGGCAATGTTGATGTGATGCTGATGTTGAGCATGGTCTGGGAGTTAACTCATGTATGTCTATGGGCTGCCACCGTTTTCCATGTTTTTTTCTCTTTGGGGGAGACCAGGTGTTGTAGACCCAGATTTAGGGTTAATGCCAGGCTGCTGATGTGCGTGCGGCCTTGGGGTCTAGAGCAGCCCTCATTTCAAGGGCTTAATGCAGAGCAGTGTGCGCTGGAAGTGCCCCCGTGTGCCTCGATGTCTCTGACTGGGACTGAGGCCCTGGGACTGAGCCTGGTTCTGCTGGCATGCTTCCGTGAGAAGGAGCCAAAATCCACCGCAAGGTGAACTCCATCTAGCCTTCAGGTAGTGACGTGGCGTCAAGTTTCTTATTCTCGTCCTGGTGGAGGCCTGGAGCCAGCACAGGGACAGTCTCTGTGCAGGCTTCACCTCCTCAATGTAACCCTTGGGGGGCCGGGCAGCCTCCCTTACTCTAGTCTCTCCCACCTGCCCACTAGACCTGCCGCAAGATCCCGTTTTTGGAGATGACAGTGATGCCGTCACCTTTAAGCCAACTCTCCCTGACCTGTCCCCTGATGAGCCTTCAGAAGCGCTTGGCTTCCCAGCACTGGACAAGGAGGAGGAAGAGGGGCTTGGCAAAGCCCGTGGCCCTCCAAGCCCCGCCAGGTCCCCCACGGTGGCCAGCCCCGAGCCAGCCCCAGCCCAGGTGGCTGAAGAGGCCCCCTCCCCAGCTGCTGAGGAGGGGGCTGCCGCAGACCCTGGCAGCGATGGGTCTCCAGGCAAGTCCCCTTCCAAAAAGAAGAAGAAGTTCCGCACCCCCTCCTTCCTGAAGAAGAGCAAGAAGAGGAGTGACTGTTGAAGGCCCATCCTCTACAGACTGTCCCGTGTTGTCTTCCTGTGTAACGGAGTGCAAAGCCTGTCCCTCCATGTAGCTAGAGCTCCCTCCCGCCCGACCCACCCTGTAGACCGGTGCTAGCCTCCTGTGCTTGCAGTGGCCTCGCCAGTGCCCAGGCCTCAGCCTCGGGTCTGGGGAGGCTTGACCCTGTGTCCACCTCTGTGCCCGTCTGCTGCTCAGGGACACGCTCCCTGGGGCATTAAGTCATGGTTCTGGCTGCTCAGTCAGAGTCCCTGCGGCTCTCGCCCTGACCTCCCTTGCTCTCCTTCTGTTGTGAAGTAACTCAAGCTCTGTCCCTGCTTGGCTCCCATCACCTCAAGGTCTCAGGGGACTGAAACAGACCCACAGCTTCCTGTCGGCGTTATCTGCTCAGTGAACTCACTTAGTTCGTACACACAATGCCTTGGTCCTGTGCAGACACTCCTGCCCGCCGGTAGCCCAGGAGAGGTGGATGGGTAGAGCTGGGGGCCCGCAGCAGACGGGCCTGTGTACACTCCACACAACCTATGCATGGTCTCACCGATACCCCACGGCCAGAACCAGATTCGGGGCTCAGTGTCTTCCTCACTGGGGTCTCGAGTCCTGACAGAGGGACGGTACTTCAGTAGGGGAAGAGTCCTTTCTAGAATTTTTTTTTCAGCAGATTTGCAATTCATCCTACATTAGAGACTGAACATGGACGGTGACTTCTGCATTGGTTTCTCCCTGGGACCTGCCATGGAGCACTGCTCACCCGTTTTGGGGGAGGCATTAGAACAGAGAGGGGGTCTGCTTTCTTTAACAACCCGAGAGATACCTGGTTTTGACAAGGGGTAGATCAAGGCAGAAGTCGGCGCTGATGGTCCCTGCCGGCCACTGTGCCCGTCACTCATGGAATCCTAACTTCTCGTTTGCCCCGAGGAACTTGCGCTTAACTCCAGGCCCTGGAGGAGAGTGGAACACTGCTCGGTGGGAGCTAGTAGGTGGCCATGTGGGCTCCTGAAGTGGGACCTATTCCAGGGGGCTGCCCAGTGCCAACCTGCCTATTCCCTCCCTTCCCCGGACAGGCCCCCAGTGGGTGGGAGGGTCCCTTGGTGGCCCTGGTGCCAGACATGGGCTCAGACCTCACAACCTCAACACCCAGGCAGGACCGAGGCCAGCTGCATGGCACTGGTCACCGCCTCGAGCTGACTGCGAGCGAGCTGCTTTTCTGTGGGTCGCTTTGCCCAGGTGTGTCCCCTTCCCCACCATCACCCTGTCCTTGAGTTACCTGGGACTCTTCCTTTGACCCTCCCTTCAGCCCACATATGCAATTACTTTAATTTCACTTTTGTAGTTTATTTTAACTGTATCACAACATGAACGTTAGTTGCTTATACGGACACAGGCGGGGGGTGGGGGGTGGGGGGGGGCAGGCCCTGTGTCTTTTCTGCATTGTAACATGTTTTACTCACAAGTAAAGCTCTTTAAGCAGTATCGTTGTCTATAACTGGGAAGTTTTTCATTTTAATCCCTTTTGTTTCTTTAAAATAGGGCTGATTTCCAGAAGTTTGTCTCACGTTCCAAAAAACCCCAAAATGTTTTATTTCTTGATGAAATGCCATTTGTCACTTTGGACTGGGGAAGACCTTCTAACCCAGAGCTGCCCTGCCCAGTGCCAGCTTGTTTCTCCCTGGGAACTGGTGGTGGTGGCCCAGGCTGTTGTGTGGGGCCCGCAGAGCAGAGAGCCACACAGTCCTGTGTCATGTGGAGCGGACCCTGCAGTCTGCCTGGGTGGAGCTGAGCAGACTGGACGGCCCAGCAGAAGGCTCCCTCCTCCCCAGTCTGCCAGTGGACAGGGCATACCCCAGGTGTCACGACCAGTGCTGACCTGTCCTGCACCTGACTTCCCGCCTTCGCTATGTGCCAAAGGCAGGCAGCCCTGTTGGTGGAGCTGTGACAGGCATTCGGCATCTGGCGCGTGGTTCTCCCAGGGCGTGGTGAGTGTGGAGGAATGCTTTGTACTAGAGCCGTGATGGCGAACCTATCACGCGTGTCAGCACTGACACGCGTAGCCATTTTCGATGACACTACCAGAGAAGTATGGGGTCGCATGCCGAGAAGGCCAGGTGCAGTAGCCGAGGATGAAATATTTGCTGTAGTGCAGACACTGTGCCGGAGGTCTGGAGGCCAAAACAACAGAACTCTGGCACAGAGCGTCTAGTTCTAGGACTTCCGGTTAGGCCGTTTTTCTCGAAGTGACACACCACCGAGTTATGCTCGGTGTTTTGGAGAATTTTGACACACCAAGCTCAAAAGATTGCCCGTCACTGCTCTAGAGGAAGCACTTGGTATAAAACAGCTGCTTTATTCTCAGTGGAGTAAAAAACAAGCAAACCGGAAGCCTGGAAGGTTCCGATTCTCTGACCCTGCCTTGCGTGAAACAGGCAGGGCTGCCCAGGTTTGCCTGGTAGGAGAGGACGCTAGGATCCCTGGGAGCTACAGGACCTGGGGCTTCCTGGGCTGGGCTCCAGGGGAAGGGAGGGGTCAGGCCAGCCCAGCCGTTAGAGGTGGTCCTGGCCCCAGTCTTCGACTTCCTGTCTCCGCTCCCCAGGGCTGAGCTGGACTAGGCGAGGCCAGGCTGGCTCAGCTACTTGGCCTTGCGTGTCTCTGCTGTGGGCCTCAGGGTCCACAGGAGGAGGACGGGCAGCAGGAAGAGCCCTGAGCACACGGTGAAGCAGGCCGGGGCCCCCGCCAGCCAGTACACTGTGGAGAGACAGGCAAGCAGTGACTTGGGCCCAACATGCCCACCCTGTCCCCACCCACCCCTCAGCCTCAGGATGGTAGGACCGAGCTGTGGGGTTTATGGGGCCAGAACTAATGAGGCAGAAGCAGAGGCAGGCCAGTGAAGGAGGCTCCAGCCAGGGGCCAGCAGCCCCCAAGGCCTGGCCTAGTTCCCCAGGGCCCTCACCTGAGGCGGCCACCATGGGCCCCATCGCCCTGGCCAGTGCACCCAAGCTCCGCAGGGTACCCATGACCATGCCCTTCTGCCCAGGTGAGCCTGTGGGGTAGAGGGAGGGAGCCATCAGATGCCTGCCGGCCTCTTCCCACCCTGGGCTTTCTCAGCTGGGAAGGGCCTCACCATATCCGGCGACCACAGAGGACAGGCAGGGCACCACAACAGCAGCAGCTAGTGGGGGACATCAGTGAGACACCCGTCAGCCCAGAGCAGAGATGGAGGGCTTGTACTCAAGGGATTTATGGCCACCAGCCCCCCCCCCCCCCATGCACAGCCCAGGCCCTGGCAGGCCCACTCACCAAAGGAGTAGAGCAGCAGCCCCAGGCCCAGCGCAGGCAGTGTGCGCCCCCAGCCGATGAGGAGGAAGGCAGGGACAAGCAGTAGCAGGGCCTGGGGAGGCAGAGCAGGAGGACCTCAGGACCTCCTGCTGCTGCAGCTGAGTTCAGGAGACAGCCCCCCCCCCCCCCAGTTCCAGGGAGCCCTCATACCCGCTTCACAGCTGCAATTTCCCCGCCAGGGCTGATCCTGCGGGCGTAGGCGCCCTGGATGGTGGCCATGGTGAGGCCAATGAAGAAAAACATCTTTCCTTGCTGCAGGCTGGGGGTTGGGTTGGCGGGAGAAACCTTAGCTTCCCAGCCTTGGTGGCCCAGTGCCAATTCCTGGGCTGGGGCCAGGGGGATGGGGAGATGGTAGGTTGTCCCCAGGCAAGGTCCCTCAAGGGCCCACACTCCCACCTGCTGAACTGGAAGCGCTGGTGTGCAAGGAAGCTCAGTGTGTACTCCAGGCCCGAGAACAGGAAGAGGTAGAGGAAGTAGACCAGGCCCAGGCGGCGCAGGTGGCTGAGCCCTGGGGGGCAGCAGGCAGGGGTGTGAGGGGTACACAGCCCGACAGCAGCCGGGGGAGCCCCATCCTAGTGAGTGGCCGCTCCTTACTATCTCCAGTGGGAGGGTCCTGGCCACGGGCCACAGCAGAGAAGCGGAACAGAGCCAGGGGGCTGAGCAGATCGGCAGCAGCTTGGAATCCCAGGCTGATGGAGGGTGCCTGGCAGGGGGCAGAACTGGAGAGGCCTGCTGGGGGGCTGGGGGCACCCCCTGGCCCGGCATCCTGGGGAGGGGCAGGACCCAAACCTGCTGGGTCCCAGCAGCCTGGCTTCCAGTCCACCTGCCAGGCATTAGAGGCAGGGAGCCTGGGAAGCACAGGATACCAGGAGAGGCACTGTGTCCTCAAGAGCCTTTGGACACCGCAGAGAACAGCCTGGCCTCCCCTGGCACACAATGGACTCCCTATGGGCCCAGAGAAGTGACCCCCCAGCCCTAGGACCTGTCAGTTTCTGGGTCCCCCATACCCGCTTCTCCGGGGGCAGCGTCTCCGGCAGGAAGCAGAAGACAAACAGCAGGTCAGAGATGGCGAAGAGCAGGGCCAGCCATGGTGCCATATGCACGGGCAGCGAGGCGCCCAGCATAGGGCCCAACGTGAAGCCCAGTGAGAAGGCCACCCCAATGACTGCCTGGAAAGAAGGCCACTTGAGCCAGGAGGGACACCCAGGCCCTGGGGTCCCAAGCCCCTCATCCCCAGTATGTGCACTCACCATGCCTCGGCTGCGGGCCGATGGAGAGCCCAGGTCAGCAATGATGGCCGTGGAGAGGCTGACGTTCCCTTTGCTGATGCCGCCAATCACCCTGGAGGCCAGGAAGGCCACGAAGCTCTCTGAGGCAGCCCACACGGCATACGAGGTGACCAGACCTGCCTACCTCAGGGCAGGAGCCAAGGGGCAGGCACAGTCACTTGAAACCAGGAGGGGCCCAGAGTGGGGCCGGCACACCCAGCAGCACCCCTGGGTCCCTGCCCTGTTCTGAAGCACTGAAGGGCCACTTGCGTTTCCAATGTCCTGTGGGTGGCAGTAGCAGCTCTGGACAGCCTGGCTTAGACCCAGGAGCTACTGGCCCCTCAAGCACCAACCCAGGGGGCACCCATACCAGCGACAGCAGCATCATGGGTCGCCTCCCCAGGCAGTCAGAGATGGCCCCTGTGAGTGGCGCGGAGAGGAACTGCAGGACTGAGAAGACTGAGCCAATCAAACCTGAAGGAGACAGAAGTCACGGTCACCATAGGTCAGTCTCAGTCCTCAGGGGTCTGTTCACACTGGCCCTGTACTCCCAGGTCATGGACTCAAACCAAGATTGGCCCTTGGCAGAAAGCGGACAAAGAGTGCAGCCTGTGCCTGGGAGTACAGAGACTAGACAAGAACATGGGAATGAAGACGGGAGCCCAGGCAGTGAAGAGGAAAGGGTCTAAGAAGACAGGACCCTCTAGGGCTCCCAGAATGGGGCTCAGGGCCATACCTCCAAACAGGACATTGTTGTACCTCTTCTCCGCTGGCATCCCGATGGCTGCAGCAAACCAGTCCACCCCTCGCTGCCATGAGCCATAGAGGGGATCCTGCCGGATAAGAAGCATTGGTTGGGGAGTCCCTGAGCCCGTGGGGCCAGCGGGCGGGCACCCTGGGGGATTGAGCAGCAGGAAATGGAGTGGCAGATGGCGGATAGGGGCTCACGTGGGTACGACTGTGGCTTTCCAGCAGCCCGGGCAGTAGCGGCAGCAGCAGAGTGAAGGCCAGGAGGTCCAGCAGCAGGCCGAGGAAGACCACAGTGACCACGCGGGTCTCGGACGCAGGCTGCTGGCGGATGGGTGGGCGTGGGGTGCAGCGGCCACCAGCTCCCCAGCCCATAATGGGGGCGCTCGGATCCGGCCTGGATGGGGGTGTGGCGAGTCTGTGCGAGGGCTCCTGTGGGTACCACAGCCCTAGACGCCTACCTTGCCACAGGGGAAACAGTCCCCCTGCTGCCTTCACGCCCTCAACCCGGTAACAGCCAGGGAAACCCTAAAGGGGGTGCCTTCTCAACTCTGCTGGGGCGCGCCCGTCAGCCACCCCGGGGTCCCTCGGTGCGCCCTCCCCCCGACCGCGGGCAGCAGGAAACTCAGGCCACGGGGGTTGCTCAAGAAAACCGCAGCCACCGAGGCCAACCGCCCCAAGGAGCCCGGTAGGGGTCATCGGGGCCCCAGACGGCACCCCGCGAGGCCGCTCCACCTCATCACGTGGGGCAGGCCGGGAAACTGAGGTCCGGTGGAGGGCGGCAACTCTGCGGGCCCGGACGGACGCAGTGCAAGGGGTCTCTACGCCCCGGAGGAAACCACGCCCGCCCGGCCCGAACCCCGCCCGTGCTCGCCTGCTGGGATACCGAGGACCCCGCCTGCACCTGCCGCGGCCGCGCGCTCGGGACGCACGGACAAACGGATGGACGGACGGACCAACGGGTTGATGGATTGACCGAGGGACGCGGAAAGGATCGCCAGGCACGCCGGCGGGTGGGGGCGTGGTCTAGGAGCGCAGGTCCCGCCCACCCACGTCGGCCCCGCCCCCGGAAATGGCGGGTCTCGCCGCTTTCTTTTCCTGCCGGTTGGGTTCTTTTCCGGGCGGGCAGTCGGTGCTGGTGCCCTGGGTTGCTGTCCCGTCTTCCCTGCCTCCCGCGGTCCGGGGCGCACTGTGCATCGGGCGGCCCTCCGGACCCCGCCGGTACAGCGGGGCCGCGGGGCTCCAGGCCACGCCCAGGGTGGCGTCCGGCCGCGGGCCAGTTCCCGCCGGGCCGGGCGTGGTCGCCGCTCGAGAGACGTCTTGCCAGGGGCGCCCGCTGAAGCCGCGTGCGCGGACAGGGCCGCAGTCAGACCCATTTGCCCCCCCCCTCTGCCCGAGGGGGTGACCCTCTCCCCGCTGCGAAGGGTCTGCCGTTGTGGGCCCTCCATCTTGTACGGCCGCAGGGTGGCATTCAGCCTCGGTGCCTTAGGACAGAGGCGGCCGCCACAAACAGCCACCCGGCCCAGGACTGACAGCGCCGCGGGTGTGCGCGGCCCCGTGGCCTTGACCACACGTGTGTCGGTTGGACAGTTGCTTCTGCATTTGGTGCTCAGAGCCTTAAGTCCCAGCACAGGCAGGTGAAGAAGAGAGAGGGCCATGAGGTCAGTACAGCGGAGACCATGGGAGCCCGCAGGCCCCCGCTGGCTGCGCACTGGCTTCCCGGGGTCGGGAAGGAGCAGGTGCTCTCCCTGGGGCATGCTCGCACCTGGCCCAGAGCCGCGGTGGGGTGGAGGGTGGTGCAGAGGAAGAGACCCCACACAGGTGGGGACGCTCTGGACACGAGCACCTGGCCAGCACCACCCTAGTGCCCTTCCACGTTATATAATTCATGCTACTCTGTGGCCAACCCTAACCATAAACAGTGGGGAAGGGGATTCTAGGACAAGTTTACCTTCCAAGTTGGCATGTAATGGAGCACCACAGTCCACCCACCCCTTTTCCCCTTGGCACCTGCATACCTCTCTTTATACTAAATACCCACCTAAGGATAATAATGGCAACACGTATGCCCTAATATACAGTCATTCCACTTACAACCCCCCCAAAAAACTATGAGCTCTTTGTCCCTTTATCCGTATTTGGCTGATGTTCATTCTCTTCCTGCTGAACAACCATCCACTTTTTGTATCCCTTAACAGACTTGAGATAGAAGGTCCACTTCTTAACCTCAGGTGGTAGGGCAGCGCAGGGAAAGAAAGAGTTGGATAAAATATGCAAATATATTCATATCAAAATGCTAAGACTGCCTGACCTGTGGCGGCGCAGTGAGTAAAAGCGTCAGCCCAGAACACTGAGGTCGCTGGTTCGAAACCCCGGGCTTGCCTGGTCAAGGCACATACGGGAGTTGATGCTTTCTGCTCCTCCCCCACTTCTCTCTGTCTCCTTTCTCTAAAATGAATAAATAAAATCTAAAAAAAAATAATAAAAACAAAAAAAAATGCTAAGACTAGTCCCCATCTGGACACGCAGTAGGCTTGCCTGTCCGGTAGCCCACAGCCCCTCTGGGGTCCAGCAAACAGCATGTTCACCACCTTGCATTTTAAAATATTTATCTGATGGTTTTAGAGAGGAAAAGAGAAAACATCTATCTATTTGTTCCACTTATTTATACTCATTGGTTGGTTCTTGCATGTGCCCTGTGAACTGAACCTGCATATCGGAGTGTGCTCTAACCCACTGAGCCACCTGCCCAGGGCCTGTCCTGCATTCTTGCATTTCTGGTCCGTGCAGAAGATGAAAAGGCTGCTTGCTCCTTGTTTAACTTACAAACTTGCAACCTTAACCAGAACCTCTGGATCTTCCAACCTATTATGACCCAAAAAGCCTCCTGGTTCCGTGCAGTCAGGGCTCACGTCCCCCTCCACCCCCTTCCACAGCGGCCCAGCTCTCAGAACCTAGACTGGGCACCCTAAAGCATCAGATAAAGAATGAATTAGAACAGTGCCAATCATGGCCACTGTTAAGAGAGCAGTGGGTAGGGGTTTTTGTCTCTTCGATGTATTGTTTGCAAAACTTCACTTTGATTAAAAACAGGATTTAGAACATGAAATGACATTGCATTTTATACATGAAAATAAATATCCTTACGTGACATTGGCCAGAATCCTCTAGTTCCCAAACCCTGTGATTGAGGTTTGTCCAAACTCGATGACCCCAGTCACTTGGTTTAGGAGCACTTAGCTCTCGGGGAGAACTCTTCCAGGTTCTGAGAGCACATTTCTCAGGAGGGGTGTTTTAATGGGAACTGAAGTACAGGAAGAGGGAAATCACACAGATGACACCTTTATTTCCAATCTACGTCCCTTGGCCTCATTGAAAAAACCATTTATTTTTTGAACTTTTTCCTCTTCAGGGCCTTCCATTCACCTTCCTGCTCGGCCAGGCTGTTGAAAAGCTGCTTCACCTTGCGCTTTCTTTCTGCGTCCCTACAACAAGAAAAACCCCATTCCCGGATTACCTTTTGGAGGTCGGATGTGCTGACGGAGACCAGGCAGAGGATGTAACCTGCTGGGGCCCGCCCCCAGGACCCAGAACTCGGCGAGGCGGCGAGGAGGGCGCACCGTTCCATGATCTCCGAGAGCTGCATCCGAGCTAGGAACTGGTTGTCCTTGCGGATCTCCCGCACGGCGCCCTTAAACTCGCGCCGGTGCTTGTGGATCAGCCTCTTCCGCTCCTGCTCCTCCTTGCTGCTTCCTTGCTTCTTTCCGAACTCCTGCCTACAAGCAGACGCCAGAGCTCAGGAGGCCAGAGTGGAGTCAGTCCTGTCTCGGCCGGGGCTGTCCCCCGATGACCGCAGGTAGGCCCACACTCCAACCCCTGCCCCCCTCGTGAGCTGGGCGGTTGCAGGGGCCGGGGGGTGCCGCCCACGTGAAGACCCCGTGGCGGTGGCCCGCTTACACTTTGACCAGCCGGGGAGTGAACAGCTTCAGCGGCACCGGCTTGCTCTTCTCGCAGATCAGGGGCCGATAGCGCCTTTCCTGGGCATCCATGGCAGTCAGTGTGCTCTGACACAGCTCCTGGAACAGAGGCAAAGGTGGCACCGTGACGGCCCACCGTGGCCTCACCGGCCCCTCAGTCCGTGTGCTGTGCAGCCTCTGGGAGGGAGGCAGCAGAGGTGCGACCTCTCCTCCTTCACTCTCCTGGGCTTATCGCCTCCTGTTAAGTAAGGACTGAGGTGCACAGATTTGCTCGTAGGTGTGGCTGGCTGTGATGGAAGATTCCGCCTTGCTGATGAGGGAGGACAGTGCCCACCAAGGCAGCTCCTTTCCTTCCTCACACAGCCTTCAGCCGCCATGAGGCAGGGCTGCAGACCCACCAAGCCCGATCGGAAGGACGTCTGACCTGGGCAGTCTGTGCGTCTGGCACCCAGCACCCATGATGGAGTCTTCTTTCCTAGAGAGAACTGCTGGCACAGGGCACCAGTGATCCAGCCTGCTGATGCTGGTCCCTCTTCTTTCCCCTTGCACAGGTGTGTCCCAGAACTCAGGCTTCCCCCGCTCGGTCTGGAGGTTCGCCTTTGAGGGCCAATTGCCCCGGCTCCATAGGGACAACATGCAAGGTATGACCAGCACAATTCACCCCGAGTCCACGAGCACTGTGGCCCCTTAAACTACGGGAGAAGCCACAAGCACGTCTACAGGACGCAGAGGCAGGCAGAGGCAGGTGTCATCAGCCTTCCACAAGATGACACGATGCCCTCATAGGCCCACACCCTAGGTGGCCATGCCGTGGAGATGAGGCATGGGAAGAGGTTTGTCCCGTGGCTCTGGAGAGTGCAGTCAAGGTAGAGGGAGCACACAGGTGCAGACCCCAGGTAAGGAGGTCAGAGCGTGTAGGGGGAGGCCAGGCTGCCACGGGAGGGACCACACCCCCTAACAGGGTCCCAGGGCTGGTGCGGAAGGCCCTCAGGGCAGAGCCCAGGTGGAGAGATGGGGTGGTGACATGGGGCACGTGTGGGGAGCAGGACGCAAAGGGAAATGCTGGCAGAAGACTGGATGGAGCTTCCAGGTAAGATGAGGGCGAGGGGTGGTCCCACACGGCTGTTGCTTTGTGCGGGATGGCGGGACTAGCCTCAGAAAACTCACACAGCCCAGGAGGGACAGATGCCCAAGCCCTGGTGGGCAGTAGGCAGGCAGAAGAGGACACATGACAGCGTGACGGTTCTCAGGTACATCCTAGGTCAAGACTCTAACAATTGCTTCTCGGAGTTTCTCACCACAGACTTTGTTTCCCATTCGAGTTTTTCATTTGTGCAAACAGTGCCCTTGATTCCCAGGGCTGCAGCCTCACGGACAAAAGGACCCACTAACCTGCCCCTAAATCATGAAAACTGCTGAGCGGGGCTGAGAGCCCTCGTGTCTGGGAGCCTCACCTGTAGCTCGCGGGGGTGACTGTGGTCAGCCAGGTGTTGTCCCAAGAGGGCTCTGAGGGGCCTCATGATGTCGTGAAAGGCGGGCAGCACGCCATACAGGAGCACACAGCGCTTCACCAGAGCCAGACACACGGCCAGGCAGGACAGTCTGCAGGGGCGACAGCAGCTTCAGGGCTACAGGCAATAATCTTGGCAACAATTCCAACCAACACAACCCAGAGCAGCCCACCACGGCCACAGCAGACGGAGGCTGGACGTCTGCCCATGGTCCGAGGGCTGCCAGATGTAGCCTGTCTCCCTGGACGGGAGTGGCGTGGGAATGCGGGGACAGATCCAGAAGAGGGGCTCCTATTTTAGTGTTTAAGTTACTGTGTCCAAAATCAAGCAAGTATATTAAGAAAACAATACTCTGGGAAAGTGGGCTTTTTTTCATGGGGATAATGGAAGTCAGGACTTGAACAGACATTTTTCTGAGAAAGACACACAGATGCCGACAGGCGCGTGAGAGAGTGCGCAGCGTCACTAATCATCCGGGAAACGCAGATCAAAACCACAAGAGACACCACCTCACACACCTGTCAGGATGGCTACTGTGACTCAGGAAAAGGAAAAGGTCCATGGCCTTGGCCAGTGGGTAGTGCATCGTCCCAGAGCGCCAAGGTTGTAGGTTTGATCCCAGGGTCAACCCTGGGGTCGCGGGTTTGAGCCCCAGGTCAGGGCACATAGGGGAAGCAATCAGTGGGTGCACAACTAAGGAGAACAATGAGTTGATGCTTCTTTCTCAAAAACAAAACAGAAAAAAGTGTTCCTGGGGGTGTGGAGCCCTCCTGCACTGCTGGTGGGAATGCAGACTGGTGCAGCCACTGTGGAAAGCAGTGTGGAGGTTCCGCAGAGGATTAAAAATAGAACTGTCTTACTATCCAGCGATTCCCCTTCTGGGAAGATCCCCGAAGGAGCGGAGAGCGGGGACTCAAATGCTCGTACACCTCAGTCCGCAGCAGCGTTACTCACAAGAGCAGAAACGTGGGAGCAACTCCAGTGTCCACTTATGGACGAATAAGAAAGCGTGGTCCGTCCATACAGTGGAGTGTGACTCAGCATTAAGAAGGAAGGGAATTCTGAGACCTGCTACAGCTGAGATGAGCCAGTCACAGAGGAGAAGCCCTGCCCGACTCCACCCAGTTCCGGATCACAGAGGCCACGAGCAGCACGGAGGATACCAGGGGTGTGGGGGAGGGTCAGTGTGGGAAGATTGGAACGCCCTGGGGGGGACGGCGGTGATGCCACTGAACTGGACATGAAAAAATGCTGAAGATGGTAAATTCTGTTCTGTGTATTTAACCTTATTAAAAAAATTTTTTTTCAAATAACATGTAACTTAAAAAATCAGGAAAAGAGAGGGACTTACAAGAAAAAGCACAGCCCTCTCCCCCTCCTACCACAGACCGCACGTCTGACCACACGGAAGGGCCGTGTTCAAACCCCATCCCAAATGTGATGTCTCGGGGGGTGACCCCACCTCCCAGCCTGGAAACACCGGGCGTTCCCACTTAGGTCCTCAGTTCCTTCCAGCAGCGTCTGTAGTTCTTTGTACAAGTGTCCCACCCCCTTTGTTGATTCCTAAGCATTTCCTTCTTTTTTTAAAACTTGAAAGAAAATTTACTTTTCTTGGTCCCGGCCAGCCTCTCTGAGGTCCGGGCCGGCTCTGCGGGGCCCACACGCACCTGGTGTGGTTGGCCTCTGTCCGAGTCTGGGCTTTCTGTCTGTGCGCCCAGTGAAGAGACAGGCTTCTCCTCTGCCACGTGGCCTTGTCCTCTTCATCAGACACCAGCAGCAACTCCGAGTTCTTCCCCAGAGGTCTGAAAGGGTGCACCAGAGTGTGACCTGAATGTCAGTGGGGACAGGGACAGAGAGAGCCTGTGAGCATCGCCGAGGGGCACGGGGTCCTAGCACGCAGAGTTGGGGTGACGGCCTTGGCAGGGGTTCCGAGGCCACGTCTGCTGCCCTGTGGGGGAGGCAGGCTGCAAATAGCACCCGTTAGACACGAACGAACTGGACTGAAAGTGAGAAAGTCGACACAGGAGCAGAGGAGGATGAGGGCCAGTCAGGAGGGTGGACGGGTGCTGGGCTGCAGAGCTCACCAGGTCGGAGGTCTGTCCCACAGGGCAAGGCCAGCAGAGAGCCCAGGGGCATGGAGGACCTAACCCTGTTGGCACCCAGAGGGGCACCTGAGGCAGAGGGGGCAGCAGCCTGCCGGGAGGGCACAGCAGAGAGGGGGGTGAGAGGCCAACAGCCGCCCACCCGCTGCCCAGCTGTATCCGCTGCGTGCTGTGCTTGGCCCTGACTGCAGCCACCTCATGAGGGGACCCCTGGGGCAGGCCCGTGCCCACCCCATGTGGCGTGGGGTGCTGCGGCCAGGGAGCAGCAGCACGAGCAGGACGCCGCCGGGAGGCTATGTGGGAAAGCGACCAGGACAGACGGCACGCAGCCCACTGACGTGACCGAGAGGGGACAAAGGCCAGGTGTGTCCTCCACGATCCAGAGGGAAGCAGTGGTGGGAGGACAGCTCCGTGGGGCGTGGGCAGCGCCACGGGAGTGGAGGGAGGATGGCAAGGAGAACAGTTCGGAAGGTCAGCGAGCGCCCGCCGCATCCGCATCAGAAATCCGCGACTCTCTTCTCCCGAGACGCAGAAGACCGTGGGCACCGCACCGCCCGGTGCTGCCCGCTGGAGGCATGGGGAGCCCCACGCGTCAGCGCACACTTGCTGCCACATACAGATGTGAGGTAAATCTTACGTGTTCTACGTAACCCAACACGCAACACAGTCCCTGTAGAAGGCTGAGACAGTGTCCATGTTTTGGTGGGAAGTCATGGCTGCCTGGGTGTCCATGAGCCTTGGGGCACGCCGCAGGGCAGTGCCACGTGTAGCTTCTGGCTTCTGCGCTGCAGATAAAAGGCCCGATTTCTGCACAGGGGCGTGTACGCCGCCACACACAGGGAGAAAAGGGCGCTACTCTAAGTGGTGGGGCCTTACGCGTTTGCCTTCTGCTTTTCCACTCTCCAAACTTTCTACAACAAGGATGAATTCCTTTTAAAAATCTTGAAAAATATTCTAAAGTACAATATATTTGAAAAAGCTCTCTCAGATACACTCACCTTGGCTTTGCATGTTCGGAGTGGCTATGTACAGAATCCCAAGGAGAAAATTAATCAGCTCAGGTATGAACCTCCGAGACAGGGCCACGTAGTCCAGGAACACGCAGCACAGGAAGAGCCCCTTCACCACGTCTGGCAGAGACAGCACCGGGCACTGGCAAAGGAACAGGGGCCGGTGACCGGTGGGGGCTAGGTCCAGGCACTGCGCCAGGCAGACCACCAAGCAGCTCTGTTTATCTCAGGTCCGCAGTGACTGCATGTGGGTGCCCAGTCCTATGCCTAACCAGGGAAAAGGAACTATTTGGACTTTTTTTAAGCCAAAAGGGGAATAGAAAGAAACCCCTATCAGACTTGGTACTTTTTCCACTAGAAAGGCTGTCTCCTGTGGTCACTCCCTCCATTACCTACAGTTGCTAAATCAGAAGCCCTTCCCCACCCCACCTGGGGCTGCTGAGGCTGAGGGGCTGTAGGGGCTGCTTCTGACCTCAGGGCTTCCACCTTGTCCCCATGGACCTCCCTCCAGATGAGCTGCTCTTGTGCCCGACCTGGCGGTCAGTGCCCACGACCCTCACTCAGCCCGCTGCCTTTGATGGAGCCAGTCTGACCGTCCACAGGCGCGCCAGGACGTACCTTCGTGAGCAGCTGGCTCATACACACCAGAGCTGGCGTCACCACCGGGTGCCAGAAGTCAGAGGTTGGAAACAGCATCCCGGCGATTTTCAGGTAAACGAGCTGGAAAGAGTAGAACCACGTGGATCACAGAGGGAAAGATGGAGTCTAACAGACTGCCTGCAAAAAGGGCTCAGGAGCAAAACGGTGAAACCTGGTGGGACGCAGCGACACCCCGACAGTGTTGCCCTGGGACGGTGGCCTCGTGGCCGGGGCCCCCGTGGTTCTGCCCCACACCCACACCACACACAGCCAGGCTCTTCTGCATCATGCGGGGTTCTTTGCTGGGCTGCCGGGGGGGAGCAGGATGAGGCTGCCCTGTTCTGGCAGCCAGGCAGGGTTTGGTGCCCCGGCCCTGGCCAGCTGTCCTGGGGTGTCCAGCCCACAGGCTCACCCCCTGCCCTTTCTGCCTTGGCTCAGGAGGCTGTGGCCACCACCGTTCACTCCGCTCTGAGCTGTAAGTTCAGAGGGAAAAATCCCTCTTGCTGTGACAGCCCAGTGCCTTGCAGGATCATCGTGAGGACCGGGTGTAGCACACCCTTACACAGATGAGGACACCGTGGGCTGCTGGTGCAGTGGAGGGGGATGGAGGGGCCACCCCTCAATGCTCTCATGAGCTCTCTGCCGTCCCAGCTGAGGGACAGCCCCCACCGTCATGGCTCGGGACGGGATGACACTTGGAGGTAGATGCTTGGGTACTGCCCAGCCCACTGTGCCCCGGGAAGTGGGAAGCCTGAACTGTATCCACCACGTGAAGCTGCCTCAACTACCTTCTCCCAGGATGACATCCAAAAACATAAATGTGGCTGTTTATCTTCGATGACGATGGACTACCATGGGTCAGACACAGCCCAGAGGCTACTGGAACACAAGGCACCAAAAAGGCAGGCAGTCACCATCACCCCCACTGCAGACCAGGCCAGGACCCGCAGCTCTGAGGAAGGCGCTGGGGTTGAAGGCCAGGCAGCCTGCCTGGGTAGCGCTACTCAGCCCCCACAATACTCCTGGATAGAAGCAGGCTCTGAGGAGCAGACTGGGCCTCCCTGGCCGCATGCCGGCTGGGGGCTCCCGGAAGAAACACAGCTCCCAGGAAGGGCCCACAGACACCGACTGGACCGGATCCTGCTTTGGGAAATCTTATTTTTATTTTTTTTACAGAGACAGAGAGAGAGTCAGAGAGAGGGATAGATAGGGACAGACAGACAGGAACGGAGAGAGGTGAGAAGCATCAATCATCAGTTTTTCATTGCGACACCTTAGTTGTTCATTGATTGCTTTCTCACATGTGCCTTGACCGCGGGCCTTCAGCAGACCGAGCAACCCCTTGCTGGAGCCAGCGACCTTGGGTCCAAGCTGGTGAGTTTTGCTCAAGCCAGATGGGCCTGCGCTCAAGCTGGCGACCTCGGGGTCTCGAACCTGGGTCTTTCGCATCCCAGTCCAACGCTCTATCCACTGCGCCACCGCCTGGTCAGGCTTCGAGGGTCTTAAAACCATAAGCACAGATCCCGTATCTTTACGTTTCAGCTAATTGCTGTTCATTCATTTCAGCACAAAGATGAGAAAATGGAGTAACTGAGCAAATGTTCCAAAAGTCACTGATCGGCGCTGCCACTCACAGCTGTTATCACCCTGTCCCACTGCCTCAGTGCACAGCCGGACACGGGACTAAACCAGCTGCTGCGTGGTCCCTGGGGACACTGCCCCTTTCCTTTGCCTTCAAGCCTCTTTGCCGAAAAGACGACACGTGGCCTGAACACATGCAGTCAGACCAGCTTCTTTCACGAACACACTGCAGTTCACCATTAACAAACAACCCTTACCAGGTCACCCAGGGGGCCCGAGGGGCGGGCAGCCTCCCACAGCCACGCTGGCGGTCTGCAGGACGCAAGATGGTGCCAGCTCCCAGTGCCTGCAGGCCTGGGCCTGGTCAGACTGAGCTCCGCTTACCACGTCCAGCCCCGGGAACGCGGCCCGGCCCTTTGCCTCGATTGTCCCTTCCAGGTCGTGCATGGCATCACGGAGGACGAACCTGACGGACTCGCTGGCAGATTCCGGAAACATCTGGCAAAGGTTGTACAACTGCCTGTTATCAGAGACAAAAGTCAACGGGGCATCACTCCAGGGGAGAAAATAGAAGACCCCAGACCTCCCATGTGGCCATTCCTGTGACGTCGCCTGCTGACTGCAAGGTGGAGCCAGAAGTCCCTGGATGACCCACTGCCTCTGACACCTGCCTGGCTTTGTGGGGAGCCAGGTGACTTCTGTACAATAATCCACATAATAACAATCCACATAATCTATACCAGGGTTTCTCACCCGCTGGTCTAAGCACCGATACCGGTCCATGAAAGAGTTCACCACCCTGTACAATGTGGCTGAAAACCACTGACCTACACTCAGTATGACAGAGTGGGGAGCACGTTCAGTTTTTGAGGGGCAGGGTGAAAAATGGTTTCTGTGCCCAACCTGGCTGACTGCCTGCGCTGCTTCACCATGAACTCACCGTTCCCCACGAGCACGTCTGAAACGGTAGAGGCCACCAGGTCCCAAGCTCTCACCAGCCCGCCAGCGTGGAAGCCCCTGCCACACCTGTCCTAGGCACCTCACCCCGGGGAGAGCCACTGTGCCGGGCTCTGCTTTCAGGGGTTTCTTGTGCGCCGAGCGTTCGGAACTCGCTCCAGTCCCCGCACAGGGCAGGGACAAGTGGACGGGAACAAGCCCACTGATCCCACTGAGGCACAGACCTGGGGCGACACTGAGATGCTGTCCAGCACCATGTGCTCCAGACACCCCTCAGACACCCCTCAGACACCCCGGCAGAGCGTGACACGTCATTGGGACAAACAGCGAAACGGCCACCCAGTCTGATGGAGTCTGGCTGCCTTTGGGTCACTCTGTTTGTAAGTGAAGACGTGTCCTTCCCTAAGGGCGGCAGCAGCAGGTTGACAGGTCACGGCGAGCTTTCACCGTTGAGATCCTGTCTGCTGCTGTACCCGTGATGCCCGTTTACCAGGTTGACCTTAACCCCGACAGAGGCTCTCATGACTCTAACTGGGATGAAATGTTTCCGCTCAGCCCAAGGCCCACTGCTCCTACTTACACAACCAGCTTATCAATCACTCTGAGGTCTGGTGGATCGCTTGTAGCCAGGTCTCCAACGTATTCCAGAAGAAAGCCGAACAGTTTCTGGGAGGACACGGATGGAGAAAACTCGGTGCCAACCCGGACGAGCCACAGGCAGGCACGCACGGCCCCCTTCTGGCTGACATGAGGGGCTCCAGGCCACCGATGGGCAAAGAACCCCGCTGGGCCCTCAGAGGAGCGGGTTTGAGGGCTCGGTGAGGCCCGCACAGCACGGCAGACCGCACCCAAGCCTTAACCGGAGACCAGGGACGCAGGCACCCCACCCCCCGTCCGGCGACAGCAGCACCTCCTGGGAGGGAAGAGGCACATCACCGGCTCCCCACTGGTCTGGCCTGGCCGGTCTATGGCTGTACGAAGCCACCGTGTGGGTGACATGCTGACACTGGTGTGGGCCTCCTCTAGGCTTGCCCAGGGCCTCAGGGTGATGCGTGTCCAGGTTCCGTGCCGGCCCCAACCCCCACCCGGGTCATCAGTCCGAGGGCCAGGTGCTCTTGCTGACTGGCAACTTCCAGTGCCCCGATCCCCACAGCCCAGGGGATGGCCTGATGCACTAAACCCATTTACCCAACATACTTCTAGTTTTGCCTTGTTTCCCACGGCGAGGCTGGGATGGTGGCATTTCTGAATTCTCTCCACCACCAAAAGCTGCTCCTCCATCGTCTTTCCTGACAGCAGGGACTTCAGATCCTCGGAGGACTCAGGCGCTGTGGAAACAAACACTCCACACTTACTGCTCAGAATGAGCTCAGAATGTTCCCGGGGACAGCAGCAAACACTGAACCCAATGTAAGTAAGCGGTATTACTTCCTTTGCTTCGGGGAGACAGTTTAACATGTTTACAGAAATGTGCATGTCACTGAGTGCTGTAACATCACAGACCCCTGTGTATCCCGGGTGGGAGGGGGAGGAAGCCGGGCTGGCAGCAAGCAGCTACCTGAGAACTGCGACCTTCGCATTCTGAGGACTCTGCCTAAATACCCAGCCCACCGTGAGTGAAGGCGAGAGACTCGGCCTCCAGAAGGAGCCATGAGAGGAGCTACCTGAGACTCCCACCACTTCCAGGGGAGCCAGCCTCACCCTCGAGCTTACTGTCTCTGGAAATGACCTGCAGGACAAAGTGGGATTGCTGACCAGAGCCGGGTGGCTTTCCTCCATGTCCTGGAGAGAACATACACTGGAGTCTGTCTGAGATGTGGCGCAGGTAGCCCCTGCCAGGTGCCTAACTGGCCCCCCACGCCCGCCCGGCCTGGGTCTCTGTGCAGCTGCTTGTGCACCACAAAGGCTGACACTTAAGAAACAGCATGAAGAACTTGCACAGAAAGGCGTGTGACTGCTTTCCTCCTGCCCGTGGTCACGGAGCCGAGGCCACCACTGCAGCAGGACCTGGGTCGGGACCCAGGGCAGCGCCGGAGAGACACAGAGGCAGGCACTGTCTACCCGCCACGGGTCCGGACGGCACGTGTCCACGCCTCCGGAAGAGCATCCTCAGACCCCACTCCACGTGCAGCCCCGAAACCTAGGAAAGCCCGGCAGCCTGTCACCTGCAAACGTGTAGGGCAGCTCAGTTCCGGCAGCTTCTCGCGCTCCCTGCCCACTGCCGGCCAGCCGGGCCCCAGGATGTGGCCGCCGTTCCTGCACCGGCCTCTCCCTTTCCTCCTCGCTCTCCGCATCACTTCCCAGGTCTGAGAGGCTGTCCGGGCCCCCGCTGTCCGAGCCCTCGCTGTCCTCCGCATCCTCCTCGCTCGAGCCCTCGCCCTCGCCCTCGCCCTCGCCATCCACGCTGTCACCGGCTTCCTCGCCCTGCTCTTCCTGGATGCTCATCTTTCCATCCTGGAACAGAACACGGGAGCCATAGGCATCACAACCCCAGGAGAGAGGCCGGAGCCCCCACGACCACACCAGGGGCTGTGCACACACCAGGGCTGTGCTCACTCGCCAGCAGGGCACAGCTCTCTGCTGCATTCGTCCTCGGGCCCTGGCCCTCCCTGCCCAGCCCTCGACACAAACCCGTTACAGGGTCATGGCTGGAACCACCCCCCCACAACCACCGCCAGGACGCTGGCCCCCAGCGGCTGCAGGGCTGCTATCGCCCACCACTGGCTCCGGGGTAGGGGCAGCTGGCTCAGCAGGGGCTTCCTGGGATTTGGGCTGCATCTAGGGGTAGCAGGACCCCAATACCTGGGAGGGACCTGTCTCCCCAGATAATCCTGTGCTTTGTGAGCACCCAGCTCCCTGCCTAGGGTCCCTTTCTGTGGAGACGCTGGCCGCCCTGCAGCCTGACTGACACACTTTAAAGAGTAGATGCATGTGGACATTTAAAAGGGGAGATTCCCGAGTGAACTCAAAAACGTATTTTACCGGAAAGTGTTCAGGTTGCTCACCATGGTGAGTTCATTCCCCATACGAATGAACTCTGAGTTCACGCAAATAATCGAACATTTGTTAGCAACTGGGTAAAAGTGAAAGGAGTTCTGAGGGAGGGTGACGACCACGCTGTCACCCACCCTGGCCTTGCGCCCCGACCACGGTGAACACTGAGCACGGAGTTTCAGGGAAACGCTTAAAAAGATTGTTTTCTCCTGGGATAACCCTATTAAGTGACATACCCCAAATTGGGTTCTTGTAAGCTAAAAGAGAAGAGAAAGACAGGCAGACGCCTCACCTTGTAGGAGAGCAAACGCCTGTCATCCTTGTCCAGCACAAAGCCATCGTTCAGGTCGTCGGCGGACACGTGTGTGGGTTTCTGAGCAGCTGCGTCCTCGTCCTTCCCGAGCATTCTGCGAACTCTCTCAGCCTGAGGAGAGAGGGGTCACATGGGGAGCCTTGACCAGGAGGGGTATTACCCAATGTTTATGCTTTTATAATCAGAGAAAAGATACTTAGAAAAGACATTTACATACATAATAACATACATATAAACTTTAAATAGCCTAGGCCCTGGCCGGTTGGCTCAGCAGTAGAGTGTTGGCCTGGCGTGTGGAAGTCCCAGGTTTGATCCCCGGCCAGGGCACACAGGAGAAGCGCCCATCTGCTTCTCCACCCTTCCCCCCTCTCCTTTCTCTCTGTCTCTCTCTTCCCCTCCCACAGCCAAGGCTCCATTGGAGCAAAGTTGGCCCAGGCACTGAGGACGGCTCCATGGCCTCCGCCTCAGGTGCTAGAATGGCTCCGGTTGCAATGGAGCAACGTCCCAGATGGGCAGAGCATCGCCCCCTGGTGGGCATGCCGGGTGGATCCTGGTCTGGTGCATGCGGGAGTCTGTCTGTCTGCCTCCTCGCTTCTCACTTTAAAAAAATACAAAAAAAAAAAAAGAAAAACAAAAAACTTTAAATAGCCTATAAAGATTCTACTGAATGAAACAGAGTATCTTCACCCCACCTTACAGAACAAAGGAGAAAGTCCTGAAAGGAAGGTCACAGTAGTTTCCCAGAATCGGCTGGGGTGCCCCAGGCTTCCTCCCTGTCACGTGACCCCTACCTCCAGGTGCTCCAGCCGCTCCTGCTCTTCCCTGGCCAGCTCCTCCTCCGTCTTCATCCTGTTTGAGGGCTGGGCCTTCATCTCAAAGCCCAGCTCCCGAACCATCACGTCATAGGCATCAGGCTAGGATGGGCAGAAGGAAGGTTTCATTTTTACTTTGTTTTGTTTTTTAAGACAAATAAACCTGCCAGGCAGCTCCCCGGCCTGTCACAGAAGAAGCCGAGCCACATCTGAGTCTTGTCTTCCTGAGAGAAAGCTGTTCTGAGGTCACAGAGGACTTTTCAGAGCTTCTAGAAAGTTCCCAAAAGACATCTGCTTTAATAATAAAACTGAATATGGCTCATCCGGTGATTAGCCCCCCTCCCAAAGAGAGCTTGGGGGAGGGTAACAGCCACAGCAAGGAGGACTCTCAAAGGCGACCCCACAGCACGCAGCCCCACGGCCCAGCGCGAGCTTGGCGCCTCCTAGGAACCAGCTCCTCAAACACGTGTACTTGACCCACAGCTGAGACTCAGAGAACGGCCGCGGTGGGAACCAAGCAGTTTGGAGGGGAAACTGGTAAATGTATCACTTCAAACATGTCTATTCTCTGATCAGTGTGGAATAGACGGTAAAGTAACCCTTAGTTTACGTCCACCCCAATGTAACACATGTCAGACAGCCCAATACAACTTGAGTAGAAACTCAGGTCTGAAGAGAACCCGAGACCAGGTCACCCAGTTCCCACCTGGGGCTTCTCCTTTTTGTCTCTGTCCTGTGACGGGGGCGCCTTGCGAGCCAGCAGGTTCTGGATCTCTTTCCAGTCTCGGTCCAGCCTCTCCGTGAGCTCCAGGGCGTCTTCCCGCTGAGCCTGTCTCCCCCGCTGGTGAGGAAGAGTGGACAGCGCACACCGTTAATGCTGGACTCTGCCTGGGCCGCCCCCGAGCGCCGCAGAGTCCACGCCGCTGTGTTGACAGGAAGAGGGACTACCGGCGATCAGTACTTTCTACACAAAGCCACACAATCTTAGCGGACCGCACTGGTTTTCCGCTATAGCCTGCACACTCTTGGGAAAGAGCAGTGATATTCTGCAAATCCTGCTCCATATCAAAATACTAGACTGTCAAACCAACAAAACCCCGAATCACAACAAGCCACCAGAAGTCCATGCTCGGTGAAACGGAGCACACCGAGTGCCGTCACCACGTCTGCAGACAGTAGCAGGCAGCCTAGGGTCCTGCACGGAGAAAAGCTCCAGTACCTCTGGCGAGCCTGTGTGACGCAGCCACCCCCACCCTGAACGTGAGCGCACCTTCTCTAGTTTCGACTTGGCGATGAGCTCCTCAATCAGTTCCTTGCGGGATCTAGGTCTCTCTCCATCCTGGCCTGGCTGCTGCGAGGTCGAATGAATGAGCCCTCCACCTCCGAAGTGGGCCAACGTCAGCTCGGCTGCAGACAGAGCAGAGACACAGCCGTGAGGCCCAGGCACGGGCACTGCTCCACGCCTAGTCCTGGGACCAACACTCCAGGGTCAAGGAAGAACTGCACATGCAGGGGCCGGCCTGAGACCCCACGCCCAGTGCTGCGAGCTCACTCCACGGTCAAGGAGGAACCCCACACCCAGGGGCCGGCCTGAGACCCCACGCCCAGTGCTGCGAGCTCACTCCACGGTCAAGGAGGAACCCCACACCCAGGGGCCGGCCTGAGACCCCACGTCCAGTGCTGTGAGCTCACTCCACGGTCAAGGAGGAATCCCACACCCAGGGGCCGGCCTGAGACCCCACGCCCAGTTCTGCAAGCTCACTCCACGGTCAAGGAGGAACCCCACACCCAGGGGCCGGCCTGAGACCCCACGCCCAGTGCTGCGAGCTCACTCCACGGTCAAGGAGGAACCCCACACCCAGGGGCCGGCCTGAGACCCCACGCCCAGTGCTGCGAGCTCACTCCACGGTCAAGGAGGAACCGCACACCCAGGGGCCGGCCTGAGACCCACGCCCAGTTCTGCAAGCTCACTCCACGGTCAAGGAGGAACCCCACACCCAGGGGCCGGCCTGAGACCCCACGCCCAGTTCTGCAAGCTCAGTGGTACTTAAATGCCCAGGATGAGTCACTCCAAGATGACCACCCACTGGCCCTACCCAGAGTGCCCTGAAACACCACAGAAAAGGACCTGTTTTTTCACCGCATTCAAGTCTCGTGAAAGAGCAGCAAACGCAGTAGACCCCGCTGGGATCCGCGCCCCAGGAAGGAAGGGCCGATGCTCAGGGCCACTGAAACCCTCCTGGCCCTCACCCCGTGACGGCCAACATGACTTGCTGCTCCTCAGCCTGTCCGAGCTAACAGGGCACCCGGGGAGCCATCGAACTGACATGGAAAGAAACTTTAAAATTCCCATTTCTTTATGGGCTGGGTGGAAGAGGCCTGATGTAAGTTTGCCCCCAATCTCATCGCAGTCACGGAAATGAAATGTTTCAGGCTGATTTCCCAGCCCTGCCAGCCCCCGGGCCAAGCGGGGCTCCAGCCTCGTCTTGTTCCTGTTGGGCTTCCTTACTTGGAGCTGCCACCTGGCTATTAAGTCAAGCCACTCCTGTTCCCTGCCACACCTGTGCAGGCAGACGCAGGTGCAGGAAGGAGACACACCGTCAGCCACACTCCTGGGCTTGTCGCCTCACCCACCCACCTGGGACTCACGGCTGGACGGGTCACCTGGTCCCGCTGAACTCCTGGCTAAAATGAACTAGGGTGATGCCCAAATAAGCCTGGCGAGCTTTCTCAGGCTGCGGAAGCCTCTGCCTGTCTTAGCGACCTCCAGCTGCGTCTGCCCGTACTCCTTCTTAGGGGTACAGAACTGGTAAGAAAATCCTGTCACACGTAGAATTTCTTGAGAGGTCAATGACCGTGACACTTTTACCCAGCAACATTTTTTAAGGTCTCCAAGAAGAGCAGGGAAGACAGTTGAGTGGTGGGCAGGCACCTGTCCCCCTGCCGACTGCCCTTACCAGACAGCGTTCCTCGGTCCTCAGTGTCACTGTCACTGTCAACCACGTCATTGTGCTTCTCGATGTCTGCCAAAGACTGGCCGTAGTGAGTTAATTCTTCATCTTCGTTTAGGTTGTAGATGTTTTTTTTTTCATGTTGTCGCTAATAGAAGAGGGTGGGGGTGGGGGGTCAGTTTTCTAAAATTCCACATCCACTGAAGAGCAAAAACTTAATTATCTTTCTGTCGGTGCACTGTGAGGGAGTAGCCTTAGCAGGTCCAAGGTACGTCTGGGTCACCCGAACACAGTGATTCTGGTACAAACACAACCACAGGAGGGACGTCAGCGGGCCAGGCTGCGCTGCGGCAGGTCACATAGCCTCACCCACTGGGAACACCCTGCTAGCCATCACTGTCCACCCCCGAGCTGAAGGCAGCACATTTGGTCAGAACTAGAGGACCCACCACTGCCGTGTACTTTGGTTGAGAAACTGACCCACCCAGCGGGAGCTACAGAGGGCTGCTTCCCCTTTGACCATGCCAGACGGGGGCCGGAAGGACTCAAGACCCACCCACTAGACCCAGTGGGCGAGAGCCCACAGGGGCATTCACGGATGTCCCTGACTCTTGTGTGCAGAAGACCCTCCTCCCGGTGTTTCCGCACCTGCTGCTCCAGAGCAAACCTCCGCGCCATCTTCTCCTCGGCACTGAGGCTGCTGTTGTACTCCCCAAAGCGTCTGTCCGTGAACACATTGGCCTTGTCCCTCTCCTTGTACTCCTTCAGCAACGTCTGGGTGCGCTGGAAAACAGACCATAAAGCAAGCCTGGCAACCTCAGTCCCCAAAGGGGAAGTGCTTCCACAGGGGGCACCACGACGGTGCGTTCCTTAGGCGACTTGCAACCATCAGTCGGACAAAAGCGTCAATCTACCGGACCAGGGAACTGGGCTGCCGCCACACAAGGGAGGAAAGAGGCCTCAGGTGACCAATGGAGAGCCTCCAGGGCACGCCCGGTTCTGAAGGTTCAAGAGAAACGGCAACCACCACGGAGGTGGCAGAAGCCAGCACTCAGAGGTCACCGCGTCAGGTGAAGAGGCTGGAACAGCTGGGGTACCAGCTGAGAGGAAGGGAAATTCGGAACAAGGAGCTGAAAAGGAAACCATGTGTCAAGCCCAACATCACTCTCAGAGCCGGGCAGACTGACAGCATATTCTCTCCTGGCTTGTTACGTACATGTTTGTCTGTGTATAAGTCAATCCTTGTTTATTTATTTATTTATTTATTTATTTTCAATCCGTGTTTTATTTGCGTTCCCGTATCTGCAAATCTGCCTATTTGCTAAACCGTATTTGTAACCTCTAACCGATGCTTGCAGCACTTGCCTGGTCGCTCACTGACCCATGCACCGGGCCTGGGACATGCAACCCAGAGTGTGGACAGAAATCCCGCCAGCCCTACCACTTCCCAGTGGGGACTCGGGCAGGCACCAAGCCCCTCCGTCCACAGAGGCCTAACCTGTCATTCGGGGGGTTACAAGAATTAACAGGAGGAGGCCCTGGCCGGTTGGCTCCGTGGTTGAGCATCAGCCTGGTGTGTGAACTCCTGGGTTCTATTCCCTGTCAGGGCACACAGGAGAAGTGCCCATCTGCTTCTCCACCCTTTCCCTTCCCTTCTCTCTGTCTCTCTCTTCCCCTCCCGCAGCCAAAGTTCTATGGGAGCAAAGTTGGCCCAGGCACTGAGGACGGCTCCATGGCCTCGACCTCAGGCGCTAGAATGGCTCCTGTTGCAACAGAGCAACACCCCAGATGGGCAGAGCATCGCCCCCTGGTGGGCATGCCGGGTGGATCCCGGTCGGGCACATGTGGGAGTCTCTCTCTCTGCCTCCCCGCTTCTCACTTCATGGAGAAAAAAAAAGTTAACAGTAGGAGCTGGCTCAACACAGGGCCAGGCCCAGGGGAACTGCTGTGCACTGTTAAGCGCTTGAATCTGATTTCGGTCCCACTGCAGATCTGCTCCTTGTCTCTGCTCCCCAGGTCTGAAACGGGGATAATCGCTGTGAGGATTAAACATAGCCTTCCTAACACAGCGTCTGTTCCACTGTACCGGATTAGGAGGAACATTACCTCTGGTTACTTTGCAAACTATGTTGGAAATGTGCACCAAGGCACAGCTGTAAAGTGATGGCAGGGACCGGCCCCTGGCAGCCCCAACACGAAGCCTGCTCTCACTTTACATTCAAATGCCACTGCTGACCGGAGGTGTTGGGACAGCCCACTCACTTCCCAGGGACCGTCACAGGTATAAAACAGCACCTCTGCATACATCATGATCTAACTCCTCTGGACAACCTGCGTCCCTACACACAGCTCTGAGGGCGTGGGCCTCATGCCTCAGGACACACTCCACTACATGGGACAATGACTGGGAGCCCCGTGAGAGCAGTAAGCTCTGATTCCGTCAACACCTCCAGTTTGTATTCTGGGCTAAGCACTG
Source organism: Rhynchonycteris naso (assembly GCA_037038555.1). NCBI lineage: Eukaryota > Metazoa > Chordata > Mammalia > Chiroptera > Emballonuridae > Rhynchonycteris > Rhynchonycteris naso. The sequence continues at coordinate 315,763,799 of CM072996.1, read as the reverse complement.
GGGGGGTTCAGGGAGAGCGTCGGGTGCTCCCCCAGGCCTTCCACACGGGTAGGTAGGCCTGTCAGGTATCAGAGGCCATGAGCACCCTGTCCTCTTTGGGAGAGCATCAGGGTTGGCTTGGCCTGACCCTTGGGAGATTTGGAGGATGAAACAAGCAAGCCTTTCGAGACAAATGGAATTGTAAAAGGCAGAACAAGGAGCCAGATTGTGAAGGAGTCTGGGAATGACAAGCTGAGAAATTTATGAATAATAGCTAGTTATTTAAAAAACACTTACTATGTGCTTAGTGCACAATTTATTTAATTCTTACAACCACCATGGGAGAGAGGATATGTATTATTATCCCACTTGAGAAATAAAAAAACTAAGGTGTAAGTGTCTATTCCAGAGGCTGCACTATCTGGTCCTCCACGCCTGCTCTGGGGTGTGCACTGGGGGGCCATCTAGGTCCGAGGGAAGCCCGTCTTGTCCACTATACACACGGCCAGTTCCTGCAGCAGCATGACATCTGATGCCATTTGAAGATCCATTGGATCGCACACTGTGTGGCAGAATATAGATTACGTGCCCTTGAAGGTAGAGGCCAAGTCTTAATCCATCTTTATCCTCCCAGTAGCCAGAAAATAACTTAAATATGAGTGCTCAGTGGAACATAAAGGCTTCACAGACTTTCACCCCAGGCGCAAGCGTCAGGTCCTACCAGTTGTGTGACCACTAGGAAATTCACCTGTCATTCCTGGCTCTTTTTCATCAACCTACAAATGTATTTTCCTCAGGGAGACAGTAGATCTTGTTCAACAACCCAATGAATGAACAGGTCTCAGAAACAACACAGAATGCCACGTGAATTTGAAAGATACAGACTACTCTGGGGACCACGGATGAAAGCCATGATGCTTCCACAGAAGGCAGCATTTCAGTCAACCCAGCAATGGACAGGTCATGTGCTTCAAAGGAGGGAGATACCCATTCATCGAACACCTATTGAGCATCCTATCATCCTACGTCACTCCCTATCCTGTGAAGAAAAAGATCCCTAAACCAGCAGAGCTCGAAGTTTCAAGGAGGAAGGGTGATAACAGACGCCATGGCAGCACAGACGGAATTGGAAAAGGAGTCATGCACGTGTGCTGGGCCTCGAGGAAGGGGCAGTTTTCTAGAGGAAGGTCCTTCCAGCCCATGCAAAAGCAGAGGCATGAAGATCACAAGATCTAACTGACATAGGATGTATGCGCTGCATGACATCTAGCTGTGCCCGACACTGTCCTCATTTGGTCCTCGCGGCAGCCCAGAATGTAGGTGTGATCACAATTTCCGTTTTACAGATGAGGAAACTTAGGCACAGAGAAATAGCCAGCATGCCCAGGGCGTCCGGGGCAAGCCAGTGTGCGCTCAGGTCCCAGCAGTCCGGCTACCGCGTCGGTGCTGCTCCGGAAGAAGATAGAAATCACGCTGGCGAGTGTGGTGGCCCATGGTGGCCCAGGCCAAGCCGGGGGCAGGGAGGCCGGGATGGGGTATTAGGGGTACCTGGCAGGCGCACTGAGCTCAGGAATGAAGCCATTGGGTAAGACGCCACCCTTGCCCACACGCGCGGCCCGGGCAGGGAACGCCACCGGGGAGGGAACCGCCACCCGGCGGGGGGACGGCCACCGGGGAAGGGCGTCCCGCCTACCTTCTGGATGGCCCGGGCGCGCGACACCCCTGGCAGCCCCACGTCGTGGCGCGTCTTCCTGCCCAGAACCTGGAACTTCTGCCTGTTGACTTTCACTTCGAACGGGTTGGGGTTGGGCCTCGCCCGGCCGCCCCGCGCTCCCGCCGGGGCCCCGGGGGCCTTGGCGCGCGCCCCTGTGGCCCTGGCCTTCCCCATGGCCTACGCTCGCCGCGCCCCAAGGTGCCCGATTCCGCACGGCTACGGAGACCTGGAGGCGAGGACGCGGCCCGGGACAGCCCGCGGAGAGCCGGTGGCAGGACACACGTGCGGGTACCTAGCAGCCGCCTCGCCCTCGTGTCGCGATCCTTGAGCCGTCCGCAAGCAGCCCACCCGTCTAATCGGCTCAGCGACTACAAGTCCCAGCAGGCCACGCGCGGGTGGCGCTCCGCTTCCGTCCTGCGCGGGGCCTTCTGGGAGCGGCGGCGGCGGCGGCGCCCGCGCCCTTCCGGCTGCCGGCCGCGGTGCTGCGCGAGGGGGCGCTCGGGCTCCGTCCTCTGGGAGCCGTTAGCGGGGAGCCGGCCGCGCTGCGAGGCGGCGGCGGTGGCCGCCGAGGGCGGCCCTGCCAGGGAGCCCTACCCTGGGGTCGGACTCGGTGGAGGCTTCCGGCGGCGAGCCGTGAGGAGAGCGGTGTGCGCGCGGAGCGTGGATGATGGGACCGAGAGCCCGGGCAGCGGCTCGGAGGTGGTGACGGCGGGGAAGCCCGGCGGCCAGCCCGCCCCCGCCGGGTCCCCGCGCCCGCTGCGGCGGCGTGGCAGGGGGCCCCGGCGGCGTCCCCGGCGGCGGCGGCGGCGGTCCCTGGAGCTGGCCAACATGCTGCTGCTGAAAGCGCGCCTCGGTGGGTGCCCGCCCAGCCCCGAGCGCCCTGGCGCCCCCGGCCCGCGTGGAGCCGCCCCTGGAGCCCGGGGCCTGTGCAGGGGCGTCCGGGACGCTTGTGCGGGGCCGGGGGTCGTCCCGGGAGGGGTGCACGTGCTCCCTCGCTCTTCTAGCTCCCCGCCGTCCTTGGCGTCCTCAGTGCCTTTCAGATGCCAAAGCCCGGATTCCACCGGTGCTTTCCTTTTTCTTTTTCCTACCTAGCTATCTATCATCTATTTATCTAGCTATCATCTATCTAATCTATCTATTTATCTATCTACCTATCATCTATTTATCTAGCTATCTATCATCTATTTATTTAGCTATCTATTATCTATTTTATCTATCATCTATCTAATCTATCTATTTATCTATTTACCTATCTATCATCTATTTATCTATCTATCTATCTATTTTTAGTGAGAGAGGCAGGGAAAAGCAGACAGAAAGGGACAGAGATGAGAAGCATCAACTAGGCCCTGGTGGGCTCAGCGGTAGATGGTTGACCCGGCCTGTGGAAGTTCTGGTTTCACTTCCCAGCCAGGGCACATAGGAGAAGCACCCACCTACTTCTCCACCCCTTCCCCTTCTCTCTTTCACTCTTTTTCTCTCTCTCCCCAGCCCCCCTCCCGCAGCCATGGTTTGGGTTGAGTGAACTGGTCCCAGGCACTAAGAAGAGCTGGGTTGCTGAGCAATGGAGCCACGCCCCAGATGGGCAGAGCATGGATGGCCCCCTAGGGGACTTGCTGGGTGGATCTTCCTCCCTGGGCATGTGGGAGTCTGTCTCTCTGCCTCCTCTCATCTCACTAGAATGAAAAAAAGAAACCATTAACATGTAGTTGGGGCACTTTAGTTGTTCATTGCTTGCTTGTCATACCTGTCTTGAGAGGGGTGGGGTGCGGAGTACATCTAGCCAGAGCCAGTGACCCCTTGTTCAAGCTGTGGCTTTGAAATCATGTAGTTGAACCTGTGCTCAGGCCGGGGGCTTTGGGGTTTGGACCCATGTTGATCGCTATCCACTGTGCAACCACTGGTCAGGCAGACAGGAATTCTGGAAGCAACAGGCAGAGGGCAGACCACTAGAAGGTAGGGATCCCCGACTAAGGAGTAGTGAGGGTTCATTTTGTAACCTGCTTTCATATTGAGCTGACAACAGAGACTGCCTGCTCAGTAGTTCTGTGCAATGACTGAAATGATTTTGAGAAGAGCTGAGAGTGGGAGGAGAACCTGGCCTTATTTTCTAGATGGGTGTGCTTCACTGGAGCATTTGATTGTGCCCGTGTCCCTCACTCTGAACTCCAGATTTGTCATACAAGTGCATTGTGCTCCATAGCGGCCAGATCTGACCGAGGCCAGCTCTGTGTTCTTTCTGCTCTGTGATCTCCAGTGGGCCAGCTGTAGGGGTTACGTCTGGAGGTAAAGCAGAACTGCTCCATAGATGCTAAGCAGCACAGTGACAGTTTAAAGAGAGTTTTAATTTTTCTTCCCTAAAGTATTAACTCATGGTGTGGTGCCTTACGACATTGGCCCCAGGGCAGAGAGTTTACCTCTGCATTCAAGAGTCGGTAGAGAAAAATAAAACTTAACCAGTAGTGGCGCACTGGATAGAGCTGCAGCCTGGGTCGCTGGGGTCTCTGGTTCAAAACCTTAAGGTCAGTGGGTTGAGTGCCGGATCATCGATTGACATGACCCCACGGTTGCTGGCTTGAAGGCCAAGGTCAGTGGCTTGAGCAAGGGGTCACTGGCTTGGCTGGAGCCCTGCAGTCAAGGCATGAATGAGAAAGCAATCAATGAACAACTAAGGTGCTGCCACTACGAGTCGATGCTTCTTATCTCCCTTCCTGTCTATTTTTCTCTCTCTCTCTCTGTCTTGCTGAAATAAAAGAAGTCATTAGGTCATTAGTGTGATGAATGCTTAGATGCTTAGAGAAGTTGAATATGAAATAATCAGGAAGATATGAATGGATGCTGAGTGTTAGTTATAGTTTAGGGCTGTATTCCCAAGTGAAAAATCATTTGCTTTAGAAAAGCTTATAGAATATTTCCCGGGAAGTGTCTTGGCCACAGGTTTGTTCATGGCTAGCTCCTTGTTTACTTTCTCTGGCTCGTGTGGCACAATACTTTTATGTTGGACCTGGGATTGGTTTAATAATATTAGTGAGTCCAGTCATTTTCTAGATTTACTTAAAATTAATCTCTCTCCTTTTGGTCTCCAACATCACATTGGTTACAGTCTTTTCTCCTTTCAGGGACATCAGTGCTCAACTTATCAGGGGGATCACTTGTAAATTATGTACCATATTTCTCAATGTATAAGACACACCCTTTTCAAAAAAATTTGGGGTCTAAGAACAGGGTGCATCTTATACAGTGGTTATAGTTGTTTTACTTGCATTTCCCACTTTTTTGTGCTTATTGAGTTGTATGAATTTTATGATGACTAAAACTTGAGTTAAGTAACTTGAAAACTTTTTTTTTTCAAATTTCGAGCCCCAAAATTAAGATGCGTCTTACACATGGGAGCGTCTTATACACGGGGAATACGGTAACTGTCTAAGGTGATACGTCATGAATGTCAATTGTAAATTTAATGGTGGCAGGTGATGTTGCATCGGAAGTGTGTCAGTAATGCCAGGCACACGGTAAGGAAGCATAAAATAATCATGCTATTAGTAAAATAAAACAAAAAATCACCACTTTTTAAAAAAATTGGGATTTCCCCCCCCTGTAATACATTTCTTAAGCAACTTATTTGCATTAAACTTTACTTGCATTAAATGATAAGCTTAAATTGTTTCACATGCTTCTCAGGAGACTTAAATCCCATTTTATGTCTTAGAAAAATTGACAGTGTAAATGCGGAGGGAGGAATAAATGGTGTGTATGTTTTATCAGATTTTGGTATTAGGTAGCAATTCCGTTCTGATTTCAGACTGTAGTGTTATTTAGCAGTTTGTTTCCCACCAGAAGCATAATTTTATAGTAGCCAACATTTTTATTTCCTTTATGGTACTTAATTTGTTCCTACACCAAAAGTTACTTAATGCGTTTTTATTGTAGAAATGAACTTTTGTGTTCATTTGCACACGTTCTAGTATGTTTTCAGTTATGTTTGCAGCCTTCTGTGAACTGCCTTTTTTGCCTTTTTAGTATTTCAGTTTTCTTCTGTCCTTCAAGGTCCAGTTTACCTTTGTCCCCTTCTTTGACACTCTGCCTTCTGGGAATTTGGGTTCTTAACAAGTGTAGTCTGTGATTCTCAGGCTAAATTGTAATCTGTGTAAGGGCTGGGCATAGATTTTTTTTTTTTACAGAGACGCAGAGAGAGTCAGAGAGAAGGATAGATAAGGACAGACAGACAGGAACGGAGAGAGGTGAGAAGCATCAATCATTAGTTTTTCGTTGCCATTGCGACACCATAGTTGTTCATTGATTGCTTTCTCACATGTGCCTTGACTGCAGGCCTTCAGCAGACCGAGCCACCCCTTGCTGGAGCCAGCGACCTTGGGTCCAAGCTGGTGAGCTTTTGCTCAAGCCAGATGGGCCCGCGCTCAAGCTGGCGACCTCGGGGTCTCGAACCTGAGTCTTCCGCATCCCAGTCCGACGCTCCATCCACTGCACCACTGCCTGGTCAGGCGCTGGGCATAGCTTTTATTTTTATTTTGTATCCCTTTCAGTGCTAACCATTTAATTGGCATGTAGTAAGCAATTGGAGATTAAGGGGCAACTTAATTCAAGAAGGAGAAGGTGAAATACATACCTTCAAGCACAAACCCCTCAGTTCCTCTTGGCTCAGTCTGTCCATTGTTATTATGTGGGTTCAAACCCCAGCCTCTCTGTTTACTAGCTATAACTGCTGTGGGCAAATTACTGTGTTTCCCCATATATAAGACGCACCTTTTTCTGAAAAATTTGGGGTCTAAAAATTAGATGTGTCTTATACACTGGTTGTAGATTTTTTTTACTTGTATTTCCTGCTTTTTTGCTCTTGTTTTTGTGCTCATTGTTGAAGAGCACAGTGATTCGTCATCAGACACAGATGAGGACAAGCTAATGGAAGGGAGTTCTGACAGTGATGAGGAGTTGTATGAATTTTATGATCAATTAAACTTGAGTTCAATAACTTTATGTAATACTTTTCTTTTTCAAATTTTGGGCCCCCAAATTAAGGTGTGTCTTATACATGGGAGCATCTTATACATGGAGAAATATGGTATTTCACATACCTGTGCTTTTGTTTTCTTACCTTTAAAATTGTGGATTATAACAAGAGCATAGCAACAGTGTATCTCATATGGTTGATGGGGGATTTATTGAGTAGACTTGAGAAACTTCTAGAGAAGTATCTGGCTTAGAGTAAATGCCATTAGTGGAAGAAGTAATTATTATGATTGGATATTTCTGACCACTTAAAAAAATGTCTCTTTTCCCCCAAATTTAGGAAGATATGGCAAAAAACATGGTCGTAGTAAAAACTGGAGGGAGATTCTGAAGCTGCCCCCCGTTAGCCAGTGCCAGAAGCTTAGACTCTCCATTGGTGAGTAAACAGAACCCGCTCTGGGCGGAGGCAGGTCTGCCACTGTTCCATTCATTAGCCGTTATTCCTTCTTGAGCTTCTCACTTGTTTAGTAGTTCTCTTTATAACGCCACAATTCTTCAGGGGGGTGAAAACCCTGCAGGCTTTCTGATGTGAGTTACAGAGAGCGTATAGCTACAGAAGCGAGCACAGTCCATGGTTTCCCAGCCCCTTTCCAGACAGGAATTATGGGTGATGCCTTTAGGAAAGGATTAGTCGGACAGGAGACATCAGTGTAAGGCAGTGGTACCGAACCCACCAGTTTCATACGCGCATGCACCGAACCCTTCTTTACTGATAAATAAAATATGATTTCTTTTCTAAATTCAAGACATAGGTATAAGTTTTTTTACTGGTGCACAAAATGAGCCGTGCATGAACATCACCTTGCTCAAAGAATAAAACCAACAAAGTGCATGAACTCACAACAAATTACGGTATTACTTTATTCTGGCCTCCGCGGCAGAGGCTTATCCGAACCCCTGAGACCGACTCATCGAACCCCTAGGGTTCGATAGAAACCAGGTTAGAACCACTGGTATAATTTAATGCTCTGCAGCTGTGAAGAATGAGCCTTAGCTACAGGCTCTGATGTTAGCACAAGAAGTCAGATGTAGAAAGGTGTTTATAGGAAATCATAATTATATTTTTTAAAAGGTATGATTTCCAGTCCAAAGGGTACGTGCATTCAGAATTTTGATGTTGCCAAATTACTCTCCAAAGAGGTCGTATCGCCTGACAGGTGGTGGCACAGTGGATAGAGTGTCGGACTGGGATGCGGAAGACCCAGGTTCGAGACCCTGAGCTCACCAGCTTGAGCGCGGGCTCATCTGGCATGAGCAGGGGCTCATCAGCTTGGACCCAAAGTCACTGGCTCCAGCAAGAGGTGGCTCGGTCTGCTGAAGGCCCGCGGTCAAGGCACATGTGAGAAAGCAATCAATGAACAACTAAGGTATTGCGACGGCAAAGAAAAACTAATGATTGATGCTTCTCACCTTTCTTCGTTCCTGTCTGTCTGTCCCTATCTATCCCTCTCTCTGACTCTCTCTCTCTGTCCTTGTAAAGAAATAAAATAAAAACAAACAAATAAAAAAAGAAAAAAGAGGTGGTATCAATTTACTTTCCTGCCAGCAGTATATGATGAGTTTTCTTTGTCTATGACTTTGTGAACATTGGTTGTTATCAGTATTTTTAATAAAGGTGAACTAATTTGAAAAGTGGTCTCTTGTTTTAATTATGGATGGTGTTGAGCATTTTCTTTTTCTATTTTATTGATTGATTTATGGATTTTTAGTGAGAGCGAGGAAGGGAGAGAGAGAGAGAGAGACAAGAACATCAGTCTGTTTCTGGGTGTGCCCTGACCAGGGATCAAACCTGCACCCTTGGTGTCTTGAGACGACACTATCTGACTGTACTAACTGGCCAGGACTTGGAGTTATTTTTCCACACGGGGTGAAGTAGGGATCCAGTTTCATTTCTTTTTCACTGGATGGCTTATTCCAGCATTGTTCATTGAAATGACTGTTTTATTCCACCATCGAATTGACACCTTTATCAAAAATCAACTACCTGTATGTTTAACTTTTTGATGAACTGCCAGACTATTTTCCAAAGCAGCTGACTCATTTTACATCCCAACGGTAATATAGGGTGGTTCTGCTTTCTCCATCCTTGCCAACACTTACTTTCTTGAGTTGTATTTTCCTAATGGCCAATGTTGTTGAGCATGTTTTATGTACCTATGGGTCATTCAGTGGGTGCTGTGCCAGTGGGGTGCCAGCAGCCACACACGGAGTTGCCGGCTCTGCTTCTCCCTCGGGGGTCCCAGAACCTCTCTTGGCAGACACCCACTTTCTGGAAAGGGGCTTGTCTGCTTGGTCCAGTTAATTTTTGCTCCATGGTGTTATTAGTAATCGTTTCTGGACTTAGCAGTGAGTGATTAATATGGAGGTTAATTCCATCTTATGACATTTACATTATAATTAAGATAATGTATACTTTTCTTTGAAACTGTATGCTGTCAAATATATTAATAGGACTATATTGCCTGACCAGGCGGTGGCGCAGTGGATAGAACGTCGGACTGGGATGCGGAAGACCCAGGTTCGAGACCCCGAACTCGTCGGCTTGAGCGCGGGCCCATCTGGCTTGAGCAAAAAGCTTGCCAGCTTGGACCCAAGATCGCTGGCTCCAGCGGGTGGTGGCTTGGTCTGCTGAAGGCCCGCGGTCAAGGCACATGTGAGAAAGCAATCAATGAACAACTATGGTGTCACAACGGCAATGAAAAACTAATGATTAATACTTCTCATTTCTCTCTGTTCTTGTCTGTTTGTCCCTGTCTGTCCCTCCTCTGACTCTCTGTCCCTGTAAAAATAAATAAATAAATAAATAAATAAAACATTAAAAAAATTAGGACTATATTTTAATGTATATTTGCATATAAATTACCTCAGTTTACTTCTGGGTCTTTTGGATAGTTTTTTAGTACATAGAATGAAGTATAAAGTACATTGAATATCCCATTAATTAAATTCTTTCCTTTTTTAAAAAACATTAGTGTTTTTATTGAGATATAATTGACAATACATTGTACAAGTATGTGTACAACATCGTTAGTTAACTTTATTTTTAAATCGAGAGAGAGTCAGGAAGGGGGAGAGAGATGAGAAGCATCAACTCATGTTCATTGGTTGCTTCTCATACGTTCCTTGACTGGGGGGCTCCAGCCGAGCAAGTGACCTCTTGTTCAAGCCAGCAACCTTGGGCTCAAGCCAGTGACCATGGGGTCATGTCTGTGATCCCACACTCAAGCCAGACCTGCCCACAGTCAAGCTGGCGACCTTGGGGCTTGAACCTGGGACCTCAGTGTCCTAGGTTGACACTTTATCCACTGCACCACTGCTGGTCAGACACGGCATCAGGCTTTTTGAAAACTTGACCCCAGCTTTAAAATTTTTTTTTAAAGCTTCATTTACCTCTTCATTTTCTTCCCTTCCTGTCCCTCTTCTCAGTTTCTGAACTGCTTGTTGGGTCAGTCACTCACCTCTGGTGTCTCTTGCTCACAAATTATTCTAAGAATGAAAGTCTGATACAGTAGCACAATATTGTAATGGTGTATGTTTCGCATAGTCTAGAAGCAAGTGAGCATGGTTGGAGCCATCACCAAGAAAGTATTCTGCACTGTCCACACTTCGCCAAGGACAGTCTTCCGGACAGCTTGTTAGGGTCACACTTTCCTCGCTTTCTTTGCTTCCTCTGCATTGCACCCACTGTCCCTCCCTCCCTTCGGTTTCCGTCCTGTCCTCTTCTTTGTTTTGGTATTATTATAGCCCCTCAAGTGACTTATTTTTTATATAGGTTGAATGGAAGGTATGTTTTTTAAGTTCTTAAATTTTGGAAAATGTTCTCTCCCCCCCCCCCCCTATTTTTTTGGTTTCTCATTCGCTAGTGATGGGAGTTTATATCAAGGGATGAGCCTGTTCATTCAGCGGCTGGCTTGACTTCGCTCGATAGTTGCCGAGTTCTGTTCCCCAGGCAGCCCCTCTCTTGGATGGGGTTCGGTGCATGCTGTGCCAGTGGGGTGCCAGCAGCCACACACGGAGTCGCCGGCTCTGCTTCTCCCTCGGGGGTCCCAGAACCTCTCTTGGCAGACACCCACTTTCTGTAAAGGGGCTTCAGCCAGAAGGAGAATCCCCTGGGCCAGCCATTCAGGACTGGGAGGGGCTCCCAGGATTGAGATTTGTGGGAGCTCCCATTTCTCTCAGGGGTCTCAGCTGCTGTTCCTCTAACTACAGCCCAGCAGCTTCCTGTCTCCCAGGTCACCCTCATGTTCCGACTCACGAGGGCGCCCCGGGAAGCTTTTGCTCTTGTTGTGGTTCTGGTTCTGTTTCCATTTCCCAGTAGGAATCTGGGAGAGAAGAAAGGCAGACCTGTGTGCTCCATCTGCTGTCCTCACCTGGGTACAAGGAACATTTCTGAACCTCGGAGTTTGGAAGAAAAGTGTTAAAAGCTTGCAAATTTTAAGAAACATCACTTTTTGACTACCAGGTGTATTTTTTAAAATTAATTTTAGAGAGAGAGGAAGGGAAAGAGGGACACAGACTGACTTGCTGTTCTCGTCATTTACGCATTTACTGATTCTTTTATGTGCCTTGACTGGGGATCAAACCCGCAACCGTGGTGTCCTTGTATGACTCTAACCAATTGAGCTACTCTGGCACACTCTTTGTCTTTTTAAAAATGTAGTTAGTGAGTACCCCTAAAATAAAATATAGCCAGGCCTGACCTGTGGTGGCGCAGCAGATAAAGCGTCGATCTGGAATGTTGAGGTCGCCCGTTCAAAACCCTGCGCTTGTCTGGTCAAGCCATATATGGGAGTTGATGCTTCCTGTTCCTCCCCCCTTCCCCTCTCTCCTCTCTAAAATGAATAAATAAAAAAATAATAATAAAATAAGATGTATCCAAATTGGACACAGTTGGACGTCATTGTTAATGTTTGTGGAAACAACTGTGCCCTGAACCCCAATGTTTACACCTACACCCTGTGTACATGTTTAGTGATCCAAACACCAAGGTTGCAGGTTCAGTCCCCGGCCAGGGCACATATAAAAAGTTACCAATGAATGCACAACTAATGTAATAACAGATGAATGCTTTTCTCTCTCTCTTTCAACTCCACTCCCTCGCCTTCCTCTCTGTATTTCTAAAATTAGCCAATAAACTATAATATTGCTTAGATTTCTGAATTACCTGGCATTAATAAACCCTTCAATTGAGGAATTTCTTATGGCTTGCTTACTTGTCATGAATTTTATTTAATTCTTCAGCTCTATAGCCATTGCAGGAGTACCCAAACATAGTTATGTTCTTTTCAAGTTCAAAGTCACTGCTTGACTAGGCGGTGGCGCAGTGGATGGACCATTGGACTGGGATGCGGAGGACCCAGGTTCAAGACCCCGAGCTCGCCAGCTTGAGCGTGGGCCCATCTGGCTTGAACAAAAGCTCGTCAGCTTGGACCCAAGGTCGCTGGCTCCAGCAAGGGGTTGCTCGGTCTGCTGAAGGCCCGTGGTCAAGGCACATGTGAGAAAGCAAACAATGAACAACTATGGTGTTGCAACAGCAATGAAGAACTAATAATTGATGCTTCTTACCTCTCTCCGTTCCTATCTGTCTGTCCCTATCTATCCCTCTCTCTGTCCCTGTAAAAAAAAAAAGAAAGAACAAAGTCACTGCTAAAAGAGCAATTAATTTTTTATGTGAGAGGTGGGGCAATAGTGAGACTCCCGCCTGACCAGGCGGTGGCACAGTGTATAGATCGTCGGACTGGGATGCGGAAGACCCAGGTTCAAGACCCTGAGCTTGCCAGCTTGAGTGCGGGCCCATCTGGCTTGAGCAAAAAGCTCGCCAGGTTTGACTCAACGTCGCTGGCTCCAGCAAGGGGTTGCTCGGTCTGCTGAAGGCCTGCGGTCAAGGCATATGTGAGAAAGCAATCAATGAACAAGTATGGTGTTGCAACGGCAACGAAAAACTAATGATTGATGCTTCTCACCTCTCTCCGTTCCTGTCTGTCTGTCCCTATCTATCCCTCTCTCTGACTCTCTCTGTCCCTGTAAAAAAAAAAAAAAAAAGACTCCCGCATGCCCCCCCCCCCCCCGCCACACAGATCCACCCAGCAACCTCATCTGGGGCCAATGCTCAAGTATTGACTATTTTTAGTGCCTGAGGCTAATGCATTCTACCAACCCAGCTATCCTCAACACCTGGGGCCATGCTCAAACCAATCGAGCCACCAGCTGCAGGAGGAGAAGAGGGAGAGAAGGAGGAGAGAGAGGAGGGGATAAGTAGATGGTCACTTCTCCTGTGTGTCCTGATCGGGAATTGCATCTGGGACTTCCATATGCCAGGCTGATGCCCTATCCACTGAGCCACCAGCCAGGGCCACAACTGATTTTTTACTGATGTTTATATTAACCTATTTTGAACATATTTGTTTATATCCCTCTTGACACTTTGACCAAATATAATGCCTTGTTTTCAAAACAGTGTCAGTGTTTTGGGTAAGGTAGGTATGCAACCTATTATTCCACAGAAAAAGAAAAAGCAGTTAAAAAGTTATTAAGCATTAACAATATTTGTAACTTGTGAATGTATAGAAAGGTAGCAAAATGGAAAAGAGTATATAAAAATCTAACTTAAACATTCCTGTGGTGTATTTCACATCCATATAATTTGTCCCAAGCACCTCTCTGTTCTCTGTTCCTGGGGCGTTACCATGACCACTCATTTTCATCAGGTATTTCCTTTCCGGGGAAGCAGGGCATTTCCAGTCAAGTTCACACACTTTTATCAGTTCTTCCAGCTACCTTTGCCTCTGCTTAGGTATTTTAAATACTCTCCATAACCCAGTATGAATTGATAAAATAGTAGTCTAAAGAATAATATTGCAAATACCCCTTTTTGACCTGTATTGTATCAGGTGAAAACAGTAAGGTACATAAAAAGGACTTCCTGAATTGTAATAATTATATTATCCCTTTTCTTCACCCAGAAAAGGATTATATGAGTCTTTGTGAGAAGCAGCCCATAGGAAGACTTCTCTTCCGGCAGTTCTGTGATACAAAACACAATCTGAAGAGGTGCATTGAATTCCTGGATGCAGTGGTGAGCAGTTTATCTCAGTGTCAAACCAGCTAATCTCGTCCTTTGGGAAGGAAACGCTAAGATGGGCTCTCAGTTAACCAGACAAGGTGGCAATGAGGTGAGAGTAGGCGAACCAGTTGTTTTGATGTCACGTTACCTCTCGGCCCAGAGCGCCCTATAGTGTAAAGTGTCTGCTCACGCAGGACTACATCTCACGTGCTGGAGAATCACATGCCCATGTACTTAATGAATAACTGAAACTTGCTGCTTTAATCTGTGAGAAGGTTGAGCAGCTAATGAAGACTATACAGGCCTACTGACAGTTTGCTGAGAAGCAACCTTCCTGCCTTCATGTAGCAGATACAGTACAGTCTACTTCAAACACTGACCCAGAAGCCTCCAGAAGGAATAAAGTTAGTGTAAGAAGGATGGTCATGTTCAGTGGAAGTTCTGTGACTTATAAAGTGTTCCAGCATTCTCATGCATCTCTTTGATATTTACTGTGATTTCCTTATAGGGAAAGGAATTCTGGATTTCTGAGTCTTTAGAGATAGGTCTGGCAAATGTAGAAGTTTTGAAACTATGAAATTCAGAAGCAAACAGTAAAAAAAGAAATTTCAGAAGTTAAAACAGTAGAAAATTGGTAGAATCTGACAGAAGAGCTCTCTCACCAAGCTTATGGCCCTTGCTGTGTCCACCTGGGCCTGTCCCAGACGTATCAGCTAGTGTGTATAAGCTACTTATTGTACGCGAAGTGCTGTCTCATAACACTGCGTGTTTATTCATTCTTTCTCTGACATAGTCTTTATAAAAAAAAAGAATATGTATTTATAATGTATTCTTTCAGAAAAACATTTGAGGCTCTTGCACATTTTGTTGTGTGCTCCGCACCAGCTGGGCCCCCCCGCCTTTGCTTCCTGGCACCCTCCGTAGAGTAGGACAGGCTCACAGAGGGGGCAGTCGTTCTGTAAAGCCAGGACCCTGGTGCCGCGAGGCGGGCCTGCCCAGCTCTGGGCAGAACGGGAGATGTCTCACATGTTGGGTTCTATTTGCCCAGCTGCTCTATTGTAAGGATTAAGGACCTACAAGTCTTTATTTTAAATTGGTTGAACTGCATTGTTAAAAACCCTCTTTCAGTTCTAAATCTTCTGATGGTGTCCTGACACCTGTTAGTTATTAGGTGACAGGTTTGGTTTTGCTCCTTGAGCGTGGCTGTGTGGGTCACGAATAACGCCTGCTGTGCCGTTGTGCAGCGCAGACTGCTCTGAGGGTGCCTGCCTGCCCGCCCCGGGGGCTCTAGGTTCTCTGAGCTTCTTCTTGGGTAGAAGGACTGCACTTTGCCCTTTGCCCCTCAGCACCTATCTTGGCTGTTTGCTCTGTTTCTTACTCGGTATTTGTTGAAAGAATTAATGACATCTGGCCTGACCAGGCGGTGGCGCAGTGGATAGAGCATTGGACTGGGATGCGGAAGACCCAGGTTCAAGACCCCGAGGTCACCAGCTTGAGCGCAGGCCCATCTGGCTTGAGCAAAAGCTCACCAGCTTGGACTCAAGGTCGCTGGCTCCAGCAAGGGGTCACTAGGTCTGCTGAAGGCCCGTGGTCAAGGCACATGTGAGAAAGCAATCAATGAACAACTAAGGTGTCAAAATGAAAAACTGATGATTGATGCTTCTCACCTCTCTCTGTTCCCGTCTGTCTGTCCCTATCTGTCCCTCTCTCTGACTCTGTAAAAAAAATAAATAAATAAAAAGAATTAATGACATCTGTATCAGTCAGGGTTTAATGAAAGGAATACAACCATTAGGAGACAGATACTAAGAGATTGATCAGAAGGAATTGACTTCCATGACTGTGCGGCCTGGCTAGGAAAGGCTAAGGTGTAGCACCCGTTCGGAGGCCTCAGGAAGGGCGGCACGGGACTCTCCAGGGGTGGGCTGAAGCTGTTCTGAGGCAGAAACTTCTTCGAGGAAGCCTCAGCTCTGCTTAAAGGCATTTCAACAGATTGAACGAGGCCCACCCAGGTTATCTAGGATAATCTCCTCTCTTATTAAAGTCACCTGACACAGGCTGTCACCCCACCTACAAACGCCGTCACAGCAACAGCTAGATTTGTGTTTGAGTAACCAGAGATCCTTGCCTCCCAAGCTGGCACATCAAGAGACCCCCACAGCCTGGCCTGGGGGGGGGCGCAGTGGATAGAGTGTCAACCTGAAACGCTGAGGTCACTGGTTCAAAACCGTGGGCTTGCCCGGTCAAGGCACATACAACAAACAACTACAACTAGTTGATGCTTCCTGCTCCAACCTCCACCTTTCTCTCCCCCTCTCTCTATCCTCTCTCTTAAATCAATAAATAAAAATCCTTAAAAATAAAATAAGAGAGAGACCAGCACAGAATCATAATGCTTTCCTTCCATTTATTGGGTGCCGCATAGTAAACAATTCCCAGAATTGAGGTTTACAGGCTCTTCCAGGTAAACAGCGTGCTAGCGATGCACTGAACACAGTGTGCAGCAGGCTCTGACCTGGTCACCCGCTTGGTGGCTGTGGCCCCTGCGCGGGCTGGGGCAGGGTGGGTCCCTCCACAGGGACCTGCTCTTTGAGTGCTTGTAGTGTGCTCGGCAGGTCAGCTTCCTTTGGGCTTCATTTCCTCACTCTGTCTGCAACTCCATCTGACTTTCCACGTCCCCGCTCTCCTACCTGGGAGCCGGGTGGCCTCGCCGAGGCCCCTCTTGCTTGTCTCTGGGCACTGGTGAGCAGCCACTTCTAGAGATTCTTCTAGGCTTCCATGCTGTCTCCTCTGGTTTTCTTTCTTTCTTTTTAATTATTCATTTTAGAGAAGAGAGAGAGAGAACGGGGTGGGGGGGCAGGAAGCATCAACTCCCATATGTGCCTTGACCGAGCAAGCCCAGAGTTTTGATCCGTCTACCTCAGCGTTCCAGGTCGACGCTTGATCCACTGCGCCACCACAGGTCAGGCTGGGTTTCTTTTTCTGTTACCTCTCTTTTTCATTTTTTCCTCCTTGCTCACCCTTTAAAGATGTTTAGATATTGACCAGGCTCTGCTTTTGATACTTCCTGTGTGTTCTGACCTGTGTGGTATTGTCCAGTCTTATGGTCTCTCACCTGACTCCTGTATGTGGATGGCTCCCACTTAGCTATGGCCAACTGTAACCCCCCGGGGGAAGCTGCACTCGGCTTTCCAAGTGCCTGCGACAGCCCGCGCTGCTTACCTTGTTCCGTTTTATTGGGCTCATTTACTGGCTGAAAATGCAGTAAGACAGCGAGCGTCATGGGATGTGTTGCTCTGCTACATTGTTAGCTCTTAGAAGAATGGGCTCTTCCTCTGAGAGCTCTTAGGGGGAGATACTTGAACAAATAGAGCTGTCCTCTGTTTCTTAAGCTACCAAGCCGCTTCTGTATGTCAGAGAACTCTAAATATCATGAAGTCAGTGAGGAAACTTAACTAACATCATTTTTCCGGTCATGTCTACAATCAGGCAGAATATGAAGTCGCCACTGATGAGGACCGAAGAAAATCTGGACTGTTAGTCTTAGACACATTCTTCATTAATGAGGTGTGTTTTCTTTAGATATAAAGAGTTGTGAATACTTAATTAGAGTGCAGAATCATTTTTAATTAAGTGGATAAATATAGCAAGTGTTAAAATCTTTAAATTCTTATAAATGTTCTTCTCCCTGGTTCATAGCTGGCACCTTCCCACTGTGTCCTCCTGTGGTGAAAGAGGTGAGGGAGCTCTCTAGAACCTCCTTTATAAGAGCACTTATCCCATTCATGAGGACCCCGTCCTCCTGGTCTCAGCAGCCCAAAGACTCTGCCTCCTAACACCGTCACTTTGGGGGTTAGGATTTCAACATGAATTTCAAGGGGACCCATTCAGGCCGTCACCCTTGTATGGAGAAAACCCTAACGTGTCCACACATGCATTAGGGGGAAAACATCACAGGGTATACTGGATCATCATACAAAATTAAATTGTATTTCTGTACATTAGCAATTAAAATCCAAAAATGAAATTAAGAAAGCAACTCCACTTACAATAGCATCAAAAAGAATAAAACGAGTGAATATAACAAAAGATGCACAAGACTTTTTATACACTGAAAAACTTGGAAACATCATTGAAAGAAGTTAATGAACTTAAGTAAATGAAAAGACAACTCATGATCATGGATTAGAGAAGACTGATATTGTTAGGGTGACAACCCTCCCTGGATTGATGTATGGAATCATCATAATACTGAGCAAAATCCTAGCTCCAGTTCTTGCAGAAATTAAGAAGCTGGTCTTAGAAGTAGTATGGTCCCGGCATAAGGACAGCCATACAGGTCAGTGGGGTAGAGCCCACTGGCTGGGGCAGAAACCAGGTCGTGTGTTTGCAGTCACTAGACTTTCCGCACAGAGCCAGGACAGCTCGGTGTGGAAAGTGCGCCTTTCACAAGGTGGTGCTGGGGCAGCTGGACAGCCACATGCAAAAGAATGGATTTGGACCTGTACTTACATACAGAAAGACACCCTTATCTCTGTACAAAAAGTCATTTCAAATGGCTTGAACCTTAAATGTAAGAGCTAAAACCATACAACTCTTAGAGGAAATCTCTGAGGTGTAAATCTTAGACATGAATGTATAGATCTTTATGACCTTGATTTAGACAGGGATTTCTTAAGTGGAACACATAAAAGACAGCAACCAAAATAACTAAGTAAACGACTTAAAATGAAAAACTTAGTGCAAAAATGAAAAAACAGCCTGACCAGGCAGTGGCGCAGTGGATAGAGCGTCAGACTGGGACGCGGAGGACCCAGGTTTGAGACCCTGAGCTCGCCAGTTTGAGTGCGGGCCCATCTGGCTTGAGCAAAAGCTCGCCAGCTTGGACCCAAGGTCACTGGCTCCAGCAAGGGGGTGCTCGGTCTGCTGAAGGCCTGCGATCAAGGCACGTGTGAGAAAGCAATCAATGAACAACTAAGGTGTTGCGACGGCAACGAAAAGCTAATGATTGATGCTTCTCACCTCTCTCCGTTCCTGTCTGTCTGTCCCTATCTATCCCTCTCTCTGACCCTGTAAATAAATAAATAAATAAAAACACAAGGAACTGAGAGAACAACCTAGGGAATGGGAGAAAATACCTTCGTGGGGTCCAGTATCCAGAATACAGAAAGAACTCTTAAAATTCATCAGCAAGGACAACCCAATTAAAATAACGAAGTTTGTATATATATATTTTTTAATTTTTATTTATTCATTTTAGAGAGGAGACAGAGAGAGAGAAAGAGAGAAAGGGGGGAGGAGCTAGAAGCATCAACTCCCATATGTGCCTTGACCAGACCAGTGTAGGGTTTTGGGGTGACCTCAGTGTTCCCAGGTCGACGCTTTATCCACTGCGCCACCGCAGGTCAGGCTGTATATTTTTTAACACAGAAAAGTAAGCATATTTTTGCAAAGTTCACCCACCTCGCTCTCCCCACCAGTAGACTTTCCTATCAGGGTTCCTGATATTCAAAACTTTAAAAAGCAAGGCACCGAGTCATTTGGTACATTTTCCCTGGCAACTGCCTATTTTGAAAAGTAATTTTTGTTCCTTAATTTAAGGCCCCAGCAGAAGTTTCTCTCTTACTATGTTTCGCATCAGGCTGGTAGGACCATAGCTTAGCTTACCTCACTTCTGCTCACAGCAGGTGACAGGCATCACTTTCCTTTGTGTGGGAAGAATTTTCTAAGTTAACAAAATATGCAAGGGGGATTCATTGTTAAACAGCCTTAGTGGAATTAACCTGCTGTTTAGCTACAGAAAATCAAGACCTTGGCAAAGGAAATAAGACTATGGAAAACACAGATATTTCTTAAAAATATGTACTTTTGAGACAGTATTGGAATTCAGTGGATTTATCTCCTGTGAAAATTTGTTTTGTTTCTGTTGTCTCCTATGCCTGGAAGCATTTGTTGAGTAAATGAGTGAGCAGCCTTCTTCTCTCCTTTTTTTCTTAATTAAAAAAATAATTTATTGAGCCCTGGATGGTGGCTCTGTGGATAGAGCATCATCCCAAAGCGCTGAGGTTGCCGGCTCGATCCTGGGGTCACTGGCTCAATCTCAGGGTTGCTCGTTTGAGCCCTGGTCAGGGCACGTATGAGAAGCAATCAGTGGGTGCACAACTAAGTGGAACAGTCAGTTGATGCTTCTCTCTCTGTCTCTCCCTCTTTCTCAAGTCAATGGGGAAAAAATTAATTTATTGATTTTAGAGACGAAAGGAGAGAGAGACAGAGGGAAACATCCATTTGTTGTTCTACCCATTTATACGGTCATTGGTTGCCTTTTTGATGTGCCTTGATCGGGGATCGAACCCACAGCCTTGCAACCTTAGCATGTCAGGATGACGCTCTAACCAACTGTGCTACGTGGGTAGGGCTGCAGCCTTCTTTTCTGAAGTGGCGGAATGAATAGACCCCCTTATCCTCATCATGACCTTTGGCTTTTTGCCATAGGTGTACCGGAATGTTCTGTAGCTGCCCAAACCTCATCTGTCCAGATCGTTGTGAGGCTGATTGATGTAATATGCCCAGGAAAAGGCCTCACTTGGTTTAGATAATTTAAACGACAACTATTAATCGTTATTAATTATAACAATGTATTTTGGGGTAAATTTTGAGTTTACTCATTGTATATTTTTATAATTTAATAGCTCAACTTCTTTGATGAAATAGCTGGTCTGAATTATAGAAAAAAGGGGTTTGTTGTGGCAATTTGTCTGTACCACAGAGATCAGTCCAGAATGCACATCTAATTTCTAGTGACACATTAAATGAACAATTGGGCATAATCTAGGTACAGTTTTCAATGAAGCTGGACAAGGGTTCTGTTGCTGTGTGCCCTTTTCCCAGAACCCTCTGGTGCAGGGCTAAAAGAATGGGGAACTGGCACTTGGGGCATGTGAGTGAGAATGTGAAGTGGTACTGTCTTTTGGGGGGCAGTTTTATAATAAAAATCAACATTTCAAATGTTGTATCCTTTGAACTGGTAGTTCTGCTTCTAGGAAAACACAGCTGGAAAGATGTTCACAGCAGTGGTGTTTGAGGGGAGAACCTGGCAGCCAGCGTGTCTCACGGGGGCAGATAAACGCTGGAGAGCCAGGCCATCGTCAGAGAAAACAGGGCAGTGCTATGGCGTCAGCACGCGCAGGACTAGACCGGCCCCGACTTGCGGCTCTTGGACCTTACAGTGGTGTGGCAGCCTGTAGTCACTGTACTTTGCATTTTGATCTTTTCTGGCTAGTGCTGGGCAGGACGACACTCTTGTGGTACACACGATCGTGAGGTCAGCAGCTGACACTGCGGCGTGCTGCGTTGTCAGTGTCTTCTGGGTATTGTGTTCTGTATTTTCACATCCCGTCGTGTCTGCAGAGTGCCCCTATGTCTCCCGCTTCTGGTGAGAGGAGGACAAAGGCAGGGACTCGAGGTGAAGCCCAAGATAACTGGCCAACTGTGAGCTAATGTAAGCGCTCTGAGCACATTGAAGGTTAGCTCCCCTAAGCTGTGATGTGTGCTAGGGTTAGGTGTAGTAAAGGCATTCTTTTTAATTTTAAAATATTTTTAAAAAGTATTTTACTAATTTTACAGAGGGGTGGCGGAGATGAGAAGCAGTTGCTTCTCTCTAGCTGTTCATTGGTAGCTTGTCATATGTGCCTTGACTGGGCAGGCCCAGGGTTTTGAACTGGGGCCCTCTGTGTTCTGGGCCGGTGCTCTATCCATGGTGCCACCACAGGCCAGGCTAAAATGCATTTTTGACTTATAATATTTTGGATTCAAGATGGGTTTGCTGGGACATAATCCCTTCATAAATTGAGGAGCATCTGTGCATAGTTTTTATTCCATTTGTATGCGGAAAAAGTCTATTTTCTGAGGGTTTGCGTGTGTATTTTTAATTGTGGTAAAAACACATAACATAAAATTTGTCATTAAGTACATTCGCATTGCTGTACAACTGTCATCACCTGAATTTTTTTCATCTTGCAAAGCTGAAACTCTGTCCCCATTAAACAATAGCCCCTCATTCCTCCTCCCCCAGTCCAGGCAGGCATCCACTGTTCTTTCTGTGTGCATGAATTTGACTGCTGTAGGGACACTGTAGAAGGGAGTCACAGAGAGTCTGTCCTTCTGTGACTGGCTTACCTCGCTCAGCGTGCTGTCCTCAAGCTCTCTGTGCTGTAGCAGGCGCCGGGGTTTCCGTCCACTTTAAGGCTGAATCCTATTCCGTTGAGTGGATGGACCACATTGTATTTATCCATCCATTTGTCGATGGCCACATGGGTTGTGCCCACCTTTGGCTGTTGTGAGTGATGCTGTGAGCGTGGTGCAGGATCTCTGGAGACCCCGCTCCCACTCTGTTTGGATGCCCGGGGGAAAGGCAACACGGAACATGGGAGAGATTGTGGCAGAGTGTAGGCGGTACTCTGACTTGTCATCTCCTGTTCTTTGTGTTTTCATTTTTAACAATAAGTGTTGGGTTTGCTCACCATTGGTAAGCTGTGAAGTCACTAATTGTCATTATCTTTGGTTTGTGCTGTAAAGAATGCGGCAGCCCCTTTATCACAGATGCCTCCCCATGTCTTACGAAGGTGCATGTTGCGACTGAAGGAGAAGGCCTCTCAGGATGTCTTCGAGGAGTGCACCAGGTGAGTGGGTGGCTCGTCCTGGGACGGGCCTGCAGGAGGTCTCTCTGCACGAGACACGTTCTCACCAGAGCCCCTTCCACATGACAACAGCCGCTGTCACTAGAAGACGCAGAAGAGTCATCGTCACGCACGCGCATGACATGCTAAAGCGGGCCTCTTGGACGCCAGTGAGCCAGCATTGCTTTGCTGGCTCTGCCTCTCTCTGCTCAGCCTCCCAAAATGCTTGTGTCTAGGATGAAATTTCTGTAAAATGTTTTCTTAGGCCTAGGTACTTGCTGAAAATCGCTTTTCACCAGACCTTTGCAGTATGGGCAGGAAAATTCTAAGTCAGAGCCCTCCAGCAGAGGAGAGAATGGTTTCTGAAGTGATCTGGTCCCAAACATGTCATCCTGTGTGGTCCTTATGCAGGGGAGATGGTGAGACAAACTCCCGCATGCGCCCGGCGGGGATGCACCCAGCTACCCTACTCTGGGGCCGGTGTCACTCACTCACTCACTCAGCAGGTGTTCCTGAGAGCCTCCTCAGTGTCAGGAGCAGTGTCGGTCTCCTAGGGACACAGCAGCAAAGCACTGTGAGCTAGAGAGGTCCATGCCTCACCGCTCTGTGAGCTGCGTGGCTGACGGCCAGGTCTCAGCAGGGCCGTGCTCTCTTGACACCCTGGGAGAGGGTCCTTCCTGCCTCCTCCGGCTTCCGGTACTGCCTGCACATCCTCTGTGTTCCTTGGTGTGTAGCTGCATCCTGTCAGTCTCTGCGTCTGTCGTCACATGACCATCTTCTCTGTGTATTGCTGTCTCTGTTCTCTGCTCTTACAGGGATGCAAGTCATGTTGGAGTAGTGCTCATATGACCTCCTCTTAACTAATTATACCTGCAACAATCCTATTTCCAAGTAAGGTCCCATTTACAGGTATAGACAGGGTAAGGACATAGCTCTTTGGGGAAACATAATAGTTTCCTTCTATGGGTTGACGTTGTAGCTGAGAACCAAACAAGATAAAGCCCTGCTGGCTTAGAGTTGCATTCTTACATGCCTTAAGAAAATATAAATTCCAGAGCGGTGGTGTGGTGTATTAGTTACTCTTCGGGAAACATTAAGCACCTACAATGTGCTGTAATTGATTAGGTTCTGGGAATAAAATGATAAGCACAGTGGCCTGGCTCATTGTGCTTCGGGAGTGGGTAACCACAGGGGATGACAGTCACAGCACACCTTTGTTCTCTTACAGCTCTGGGGTCAGCATCCTGAGTCCCTGGGCAGAAACCAAGGTGTCAACAGGGCTCTGCTCCCTTCCAAGGACTAGGGGGGATAATCCATTTTTGGCCATTTCCTGTTTCTTTCTCGCTTTTTTTTTTTAAGTGAGAAGAGGGGAGATGGTGAGACAAACTCCCGCATGCGCCCCACGGGGATGCACCCAGCTACCCTGCTCTGGGGCCGAGTTCCAATCATTCAAGCTATCCTCAGTGCCCAGGGCCATGCTTGAACCAGTCGAGCCACTGGCTGCTGTAGGGGAAGAGGGAGAGAAGAGGAGAGAAGCAGGTGGGGTCACTTCTCTTGTGTGCCCTCACCAGGGATTGAACCCAGGATGTTCCCACACTGGGCTGACACTTTATCCACTGAACCAACCGGCCAGGGCATTATTTCCAGTTTCCAGAGCCACATTCTTTGGCTTCTGGTTCCTCCCTCCACTTTCCGAAGCAGCGTGTAGCAGCTCTGGTCTCTCTGCTTCTGTTCTTTTTTTTTTCCAGGGACAGAGAGAGAGTCAGAGAGAGGGATAGACAGGGACAGACAGACAGGAACGGAGAGAGGTGAGAAGCATCAATCATCAGTTTTTCGTTGCCGTTGCGACACCATAGTTGTTCATTGATTGCTTTCTCACATGTGCCTTGACCGCAGGCCTTCAGCAGACCAAGCAACCCCTTGCTGGAGCCAGCGACCTTGGGTCCAAGCTGACGAGCTTTTGCTCAAGCCAGATGGGCCTGCGCTCAAGCTGGCGAGCTCGGGGTCTCGAACCTGGGTCTTCCGCATCCCAGTCCAACGCTCTATCCACTGCGCCACTGCCTGGTCAGGCTCTCTCATGTTTCTTGAAGAAAGACGGTGTCTGCTACTCAGTCACTTCGTGCAGCCTAGATTAGCCTTGTTCATTCCATGGCACGTTAATTACTAAAATGCTGCGGCCCACCAAAATATACAATTTTTGCTGCTCTGAGAAAATAACAGGTTAAATATTGATTTAACACAGGATGGTTTTGGTTGTTTTGGATGTTGTCATTTTTCTTATTTGACAAGCTAAGGGAAAAGAGGTCAGTGCCCCTGACTAAGTAGTCAGGTATTGAATGTTTTAACAATTCTGGCAATACACTGGTTGAAAATTGCTGGCCCAGCCTGACCTGGGGTGGCGCAGTGGATAAAGCGTCACTTGGAACACTGAGGTCTCTGGTTCGAAACCCTGGGCTTGCCTCGTCAAGGCACATTTGGGAGTTGATGCTTCCTGCTCCTTCTTTCCTTCTCTCTCTCTTTTCCCTCTAGAATGAATAAATAAAAACAACACAATATTGCTGGCCTGAAATTAGTAAAGAGCTACACGTGTCCGTTGAGTAGGAGTGTGGTTTAGTGGTGTACAGGCCAGCGCTTCATGGAGGACGAGCGCCCGTTGCCCTGAGCGTGAAGTGGTGTGTCAGCAGCCAGGCCTGACCCTGCCCTCCACTTCACAGGGTGTGCCGAGGAGTCTGCCTGACGGCATGTCCGACTGGCAGGCCGCTGCTTCCTCGTGCACCGGCACGGCACCACCCATGCTCCCTGAGATGACAGGAGACAGGACGGAGCCTTCGTGATGACGTCCCGGACTGATGGTCTCGTCCTCTGTAGGAGAGACATTGGAGACCAAAGAGGACTGAGGAGGGCCTCACACACAGCCTGGCCAGGTGACGCCACAGACAAGACAGGACAGCTACAGCTCACAGGAACTGCTCTAGGACCACTTCTCCTTGGGCAAGGCCAGGCGGCCTCTCATCGGACTTTTCATTGACTCCCTGGAGGCAGTGTCTTCATCCATTCGGGCTGTTATAACAGTGTCACAGGCTGGACGGCTGGTAGACCACAGACATTTACTCCTCACAGCTCTGCAGGCTGGGCGCCCGAGGTCAGGGAGCCAGCATGGTTGAGTTCTGGTGATGGCCGCCTTCCCATTGTGGCCCCACTTGGTGGAATGGAAGAGAGTGAATTAGCCCTCTGGACTTCTCTTGTAAGGCCACTCATCTCGTCACTGAGGACCCACCCTCATGACCTGATCGCCTCCAAAGGGCCCACCTCCTCACACCATCACCTTGGGATTAAGTTTTAACATAAAATTCTGTGGGGACACAGATATTCAGTCCATAACATACATCAGCATTAGGGTTTTTTTAAAAAAATGAAGGACAAATATGGCAGGGTATACCTAAGTCTCCTGAGCGTGAAGTGGTGTGTCAGCAGCCACTGTCTCCACCTTGACACAGGGAGAAAGTACACATTGTGAGTACGAGAGACAGACCTGAGTGTGCCCACAGGGCCGTGATCACAGGACCCCTCCCGCTCAGGCGTAACGAGGGCCTTTTCCTGTGAGTAGGTCTGTGCCTCTTGTTACTGGGCACTAGTTTACCTGTTACTGGGTTTCAGGTTTTAGCAGTGATGTTATTTAACTCACAAAATAATTACATTTTTTCCATAATTTGTTTTTTAACTTCTAAGAGCATCTTTCCTTTATTTACAGTTTGCTCACTTATTTTAACCTTAGGATTCTGTATTGATATATCTGTTCACTAGATTTGTTTGCGTTTCTAAATCTCTGATTAAGTAAACCTTTTTTAATTCTGTCCTGTTGTAAAATCAGGCTGATGTACATGACTGTATTGCACTAATCAAAAATCCTGCCTCCTGTGTGTATCTCAGTATAGGGACTTAAAGTTGGTAGTCCTTATATAAGTCTTGATACTTGGACATTATCTACTTTGATTAGTTCAGGCAGCTGATGACGGTTCACTTTGTAGGTATTTGCTGCCTGTTGTTTGCCCTTGGTCACGCCAGGCGCTGGCTGCTTGGAGCCTTCAGCATCATGTTGTGTAGAAACTAGGAGTTTCAGTGTTTTCTGTTATCCTGCCTCATTTCGGTGTTGTTACAGCCTTGATCTCCCCCCACCCTTGGTTTCTTGTTTTGGATCCTAGAATGCTGGTGCTGCGGAAAGTACAGGGGGGACCCCGGTTGTTCCCCACACGCAGCTGTGGTGACATCGGCACACATCCCGGGTGGAAGGACTGCCTAGATGAATTTGAAAAGCCATTGCTGAGCTGATGCATACTTAAATGTCATGGTTTTATTTCAATCTGTGCAGTAGGTCTATTTCCCAGACTAGAGCAGTGGAGGCTCGTTGTTTGAGGTCAGCGGTATCAGAAGAGAAACTGACAGCACTGGCAGGTGACGGCAGCCGTTAATTTGTATCTGTGACACACACAGATGACGTATGTTTACAGTTGTGAGTATGCGAAACAGCTTATTCTTGTTTATTAACAAGTAAGGTAATTATAAATAACATTTAATATTTTATGGATATTTATTAGTTATCACATTATTTTCCATACGAACAACTGTAAACCTGCTTTTGTCGTACCCTGCAGAATATGTTGGGTTTGTGTTGTTCTTTTCATGGAAGTTCTGAAATACTTTGAGGAAGATGATGTAACTAAGCCATTAATGATGTTAGAACCCTTTAGCCAGTTCAAGGAGGTGTGGGGTTGAGCTACCCCTGTGCTCACAGCTGAGAGGAGCCCCTGGAGTCAGGGAACAAGCCCTCTCCACCAGGAGGTGAGGACTTGGTCCAGGTAGAACAGTGTTCAGTGCTAAGATCTAGTGTGGCAGCAGTTTCTAACCTTGGCTCTCAGGACCCTGGCACACTCTTAAAAACTGTGGGAGACCCAAAGAGCTTTTGTGTATGTGGGTTATGTTTTTTTTAAAAAAAGACACAAACATTTTACTCTCAGAGGTGATGTTGTCACATGTCATGTGGCCTCTGGAAAACCCATTTGTGAGAATGAGGTTATAAAAAAGCACATAAGGTTGGTTGGTTCAGCGGTAGAGTGTCGGCCTGGCTTGTGGAAGTCCCAGGTTCAATTCCTGGTCAGAGCACACAGGAGAAGCGCCCATCTGCTTCTCCACCCCTCCCCCTCTCCTTTCTCTCTGTCTCTCTCTTCTCCTGCATTCAAGGCTCCACTAGAGCAAAGTTGGCCCAGGTGCTGAGGACAGCTCCATGGCCTCCGTCTCAGGCACTGTGCGCCCCTGGTGGGCATGCCGGATGGATCCCGGTCAGGCGCATCCTGGTCGGCGCATGCGGGAGTCTGTCTGCCTCCTTGCTTCTCACTTCAGAAAAATACAAAAAAGAAAAAAGAAAAATAGCACACAAGGTCTTCGCATTGTAGTTTTGTTGTCAAACACCCCTGAACTGCTCTCAGACCTGTAGGGTGCTCAGAACGCCACTTTCCTCCGCATCCAGCACAGTGCTTGTAATCTACTCAGCAGATACTTATTAACTAATGAGCTGTTTCCAAGGAGAGGCTACATTCTGTCCTTTATCCCCAAGTAGAATTTTTAATACTCATATCAAGTAATAAAACATAAGAGGCATGGCCAATTGCATAAAATTTGAAGAAATGGGTAGCCTAAAATAATTTATTGGGTTTTTTATTTTCACTGTTAAAAGAAAAGGTTGTGTCAGCCTGACCAGTGGTGGCTCAGTGGATAAAGTGTTGACCTGGAGCACTGAGGTCGCCGGTTAGAAACCCCCTGGTCCCTGGCTTGAGTGCAGGCTGGTGGCCATGAGTGCGGACTTGTGGGCTTGAGTGTGGGGCCATCAGCTTGAGTGCAGGGTTGCTGGCTTGCATGGGGGAATCGTCCACAGGACCCCAAGGGTTGCCAGCTTAAGCCCAAAGGTCACTGGCTTGAGCAAGGGAACGCTGGCTCAGCTTGAACCTGAGGTTCATTCCCGGTCAAGGCATGCACGAGAAGCAAGCAGGGCACAACCAAGGTGGGAGCAACCACAAGCTGATGCTGTCACTCTCCCTCCTTACCTCTCTCAAAAGGGAAAAAGAATTAAAAAAAGCTGTTACTTAAATAAATAGGTAAATAAATAAATAAAGTTTGTGTCACATACTAACATATTCTACCTTGTGATTGTTATTCACTTCAGTTTATTTAGGGAAGGTTTTACACTCCCTCCTGAAATATACACGCCCAAACACGTGCACGCTTGCACACATGCACTTTGAATACATTGTAAACTATTGACTTTTTACTGATGGATTGCTTTTATGGAGTAATTACTTCTCTGTTGTTTATATACATTAAAAGAACCTCTGACTTTGGGAGGGTGAGTTGATTTCATTTCTTTTGAAATCTTGCTTTCATATTTTCGCTGATAGCATTAGAAACTACTCTGGAATTGTATAATTATGAAATGCAATACATTGGACGGTGTGATGCCTGACTTTGCCACACCCAGGGCTCGTCAGTGCGCTGAGCACAGCTGTGTTCGTGCTGTAATGAAACAGGTGTGTAACTGCAGACAATCTCTTTCTAGAGCTGTCCATAGCTATTTAAGTGAAGGACCATTTGAAGAGTACCAAGAAAGCCCATATTTTTCTCGATTTTTACAGTGGAAGTGGCTGGAAAGGTATGTTCTATGGTAAGATTCAGTGAAAACAAGTGGTAACTTTTCCTAATGCCCCTGACTGATGTATACTTTCCCATCTGTCACAGTATCATTGCGCCCTAGCTGGATAGCTCGGTTGGTTAGAGCGTCATCCCGAAACACAGAGACTGCTGGTTCGGCCCCCAGTCAGGGCACGCGCAGGAGTAGATCTATAGTCCTGTATCTCAGCCTGATCTGTGGTGGCGCAGTGGATAAACCGTTGACCTGGAACAGTGAGGTTGTCGGTTTGAATCCCTGGGCTTACCTGGTCAAGGCACATATAGGAGTTGATGTTTGCTGCTCCTCCTCACCCCTTCCTCTCTCTCTCTCCTCTCTAAAATCAATAAATAAAATCTTTAAAAAAATACATATATTCCTGTCTCCCTTCCTCTCTCACTAAAATCAATAAATAAACATTAAAGTATGTGTGTGTGTGTGTGTATATATGTGTATATACATATACACATATATACACACACACATATATATATGTGTGTATATACATATACACATATATACACACACGTATATATATTAAGCACTATTGGAAGTCTTGTGTATGGTATTTTTGTACTGAGATTATTAATGTATATTGTTCAGTTTCTTCTCATTCAGTTAGCTCTGCTTTGTCTACCTGAAGCAGTAGTCAGCCCTGTTGGTGCTGTAGTTGGAAAATAAAATGTCCTGGGGCCAGAGAAATGCAGTGCAGCTGGCCTGAGGCAAGTGACTTAGCCTTTAGGGACTTCAGGTCCTTGTTGTATGGCATAGAGACACTTGCAACAGTGGGATTCAATAACAACACCGGTTCTCTGCTCTAATGGCTCTTTTTAAGTGTAAAAAAATGGTATACCGAAAGGTAGTTTACTATTTCATGCATTTACTTCTCTTTTTTTTTTTTTTTTTTTTTTTACAGAGACAGATAGAGGGACAGACAGGGACAGATAGACAGGAACAGAGAGAGATGAGAAGCATCAATCATTAGTTTTTTGTTGCCATTGTGACACCTTAGTTATTCATTGATTGATTTCTCACATGTGCCTTGGCTGCGGGCCTTCAGCAGACTGAGCCACCCCTTGCTGGAGCCAGCGACCTTGGGTCCAAGCTGGCGAGCTTTTGCTCAAGCCAGATGAGCCCGCGCTCAAGCTGGCAACCTCGGGGTCTCGAAACTGGGTCTTCCGCATCCCAGTCCAACACTCTATCCACTGCGCCACTGCCTGGTCAGGCTTTACTTCTTAAATAAGAACAATAAAAGAGGTACACAAAACTAGATTATAAGAAAGAGTTTTAAAATATTAGTGAAAAAATAATAAATAATATCTGAAAAAATAATAAAAACAAGTTGTCACCCCCTGGCTGTTTGGCACTTTTGACATTGTATGCTTGTTTACTGCAGTAACAAACACGAGGGAATTAGAATGTAGCATTTCATCAAAGGTATAATGAATTTTATGAGATTAATAAGAAAATATTGCAAGCATAGTTCAAATTTTCTTCACCTGTGGATGGAATGAACACGACTACAGGTGCTTAGAATATGCTATTGAACAGATAAAAGTTTTTAAAAAGAGAATCAGGAATGTAAATGTGTGATTTCCACACTGGGCAGCTACCTGCCCAGGCGCCCACCTTAGAGAGAACTCTGATGACAAGTGCATTTTAAAAGCCGGTTCTCTGAACTCATCAAAAAGGTATCGGTTCTGCCAAACCGGTGCGAGCGGGCTGAATCCCTCCCCTGGGTGCGTGTGACCCACACTGCCGGGTCGGGTCGCAGGAGGACTGGTGTGGAGAGCCTGGCGTTCCTAGTCCTTGTGTGCAGAGAGTGTCAGCCGCCACCCGTGTTGTCACTGCAATCACTGACCACACTTCTAGTTCTAGTTCATACATGATTTCTGAGCTGTCGGGTATCTCCCCTGAGGTTCTCTTTTCAAAGGACACGTGTTGTAGCTATGTCTTTTCCTCGAGAGTTCTCTGAGAACACAACTAGCTCACGGTGTGGGCTAGTTGCAGACTTGTCTTCCGTTAGTCAAGATAACAGACTCTTCTGCATCCGTCTTCAGGGCTTCAATAAATCTTACATGTGCTTGTTGCTGAGTGCAGCTGACAGCTGTCCCACGGGAGGGCGCCACAGCCCCTGGGGACAGGCACCGCTGTCCTGGGCATTCCCCTTGACCAATGGGGTTCCATAAATAAGCCTAGGACAGAGTTAGGTAGGCCTTTCTGTTTTAAAATAACTATGTGATGTGAGAACTAAAACTTTTCTTTTTAATTACTTAGGCGACCAGTAACAAAGAATACATTTAGATATTACAGAGTCCTTGGAAAAGGTGGATTTGGAGAGGTGAGTAATGTGTGACCGGCTGTGAGTGGCAGTACTGGACAGCGAGGTACTTGAGAGGCATGGTCGCCAGGTAAGGCAGCCACTTAGCCAGTACGTTTATTGCCTTCCTGTGTGTCTGTAGAATAATTGTAGCCAACCATGAGAATTAAGGTTCTTTGCTAGCTACAAGCTTTTAAAAAATTACAAAATCTGGCCTGACCAGTGGTAGCACGGTGGATAGAGTGTCAGCCTACGATGCTGAGGTATTAGTTTTGTTTTTTTTTTAATTTTTATTTTATTTTATTCATTTTAGAGAGGAGACACAGAGTGAGAGAGAGAGAGAGAGAGAGAGAGAAAGGGGGGAGGAGCTGGAAGCATCAACTCCCATATGTGCCTTGAGCAGACCCGTACAGGGTTTTGAACTGGCGACTTCAGTGTTCCCAGGTCGACGCTTTATCCACTGCGCTACCACAGGTCAGGCACTGGGGTATTAGTTTTAAGACTCCAAGGTTGCTGGCTTGAGCATGAGATCATAGACATGACCCCATGGTCACTGGCTTGAGTCCAAAGTTGCTGGCTTGAAGCCCAAGGTCGCTGGCTTGAGCAAGGGGTCATTTGCTCTGCTGTACCTCCCACCCCCCGGCCCCGGTCAAGGCGCATACGAGAAAGCAATCAATGAACAACTAAGGAGCCGCAACTACGAGTTGCTGTTTCTCTTCTCTGTCCCTTCCTCTTTTTCTGTCTCTCTGTCTGTCTCTCTAAAAAATAAATAATCTTTGTGCGCATGTGTGTATGTGTGTGGCCGCGCAGCAGGTATGTATGGGATGTGGAGGTTTTGTGTGTGTGTGATATGGGTGGGGGTCAACCATACACTAATAGTCCAGACATGGGGGCTGGTACCTGGGGGCTTATACTATTCTCTCCCCTTTGTTATGTTTGAAAATTTTCATAATATAAACTTTTAAGTAGCCCTGGCTGGTTGGCTCCTCACAGCTTCAGGCTGACAGAGTGCACCCTGTGCAGGATGCCCAGTTAGTGAAAACCTTTAATTCCTCTGATCGGATCATTTCTATTTCTGTCTCTCCAGATGTTCTCCTACAGATGAAACTGCTCAAAAGTCTCCTTTAAAATAGTCACTGTGGCCCTGGCCAGTTGGCTCAGTGGTGTAGCGTCGGCCCTGCATGTGGATGTCCCGGGTTGGATTCCCGGCCAGGGCACACAGGAGAAGCACCCATCTGCTTCTCCACCCTTCCCCCTCTCCTTTCTCTCTATCTCTCTCTTCCCCTCCTGCAGCCAAGGCTCCATTTGAGCAAAGTTGGCCTGGGCACTGAGGATGGCTCCATGGCCTCCGCCTCAGGTGCTAGAATGGCTCTGGTAGCAACAGAGCAACGTCCCAGATGGGCAGAGCATCGCCCCTGGTGGGCGCATGCGGGAGTCTGTCTATCTTCCGCCCTGCTTCTCACTTCAGAAAAACACACATGCTGCCTGACCAGTGGTGGTGCAGTGGATAGAGTGTCGGACTGTGATGCGGAGGACCCAGGTTCGAGACCCTAAGGTCGCCAGCTTGAGCACGTGCTCATCTGGTTTGAGCAAAAAGCTCACCAGCTTGGACCCAAGGTCGCTGGCTCGAACAAGGGGTTACTCGGTCTGCTGAAGGCCCGCGGTCAAGGCACATATGAGAAAGCAGTCAATGAACAACTAAGGTGTTGCCATGAAAAACTGATGGTTGATGCTTCTCATCTCTCTCCATTCCTGTCTGTCTGTCCCTGTCTATCCCTCTCTCTGACTCTCTGTTTCTGTAAAAAAAAAAAACCACACACACAATATATATATATGCCTAATATATAAATATGACTTTGAAACTAAGTACAGTAAGTGTGAGTCTATGAATTCTATGAAATACAGTTTTTTTATTTTTGAATTTTTTAAACCTATTTAGTTTCTAAAACTTGCTCTTGTACAAAGTGGAAGAAGAAATAGGGAGACATATTTAAACAGTTGCACCATGATCACATACGAGCCCCAGTCCTGGGTGTCCACGATCTGGTTTGATAAAGCACATTCTATTCGGCTGATGGCCGCAGCCCACCCATAGACGGTGAAGCTGGGGCAGGAATGGGTTGACTCAGAGCCTCTAGCACAGTGGTTCTTAACCTTTTTTGAGGTACCGAACCCACCAGTTTCATATGCGCATTCACCAAACCCTTCTTTAGCGATAAATATGATTTTTTTTTTCCAAATTCAAGACATAGGTGTATGTTTTTTACTGGTGCACAAAATGAGCCGTGCATGAACATCACCTTGCTCAAAGAACAAAACCAACAAAGTGCACGAACTCACAACAAATGACGGTATTACTTTATTCTGGCCTCCGCGGCAGAGGCTTCTCCGAACCCCTAAGACCCACTCATAGAACCCCTAGGGTTCCATAGACCCCAGGTTAAGACCACTGCCCTAGCAGAAGTGTAGTGGGGTCAGTGGTCTTGTCTCGTCAGGTTCTCTTGCCACTCTTTGCTTTCTCACAAGACAGGTTTCTCTCTGTCGCCTGACAAATGCTGGGTGTGTGAAAACCTTTTCTTTTTTGAAACTAGGTTTGTGCCTGTCAAGTGAGAGCTACAGGGAAAATGTATGCCTGTAAAAGACTAGAAAAAAAAAGAATAAAGAAGAGGAAAGGTGAAGCCATGGCGTTAAATGAGAGAAGAATCCTAGAGAAAGTGCACAGTAGATTTGTAGTAAGTACCTCCTCCGTCCTGGCTGTGGGCCCTGGAGAGAGGGCCCAGTACGTCTGTGGCTAGTACCTCCTCCGTCCTGGCTGTGGGCCCTGGAGAGAGGGCCCAGTACGTCTGTGGCTAGTACCTCCTCCGTCCTGGCTGTGGCCCCTGGAGAGAGGGCCCAGTACGTCTGTGGCTAGTACCTCCTCCGTCCTGGCTGTGGCCCCTGGAGAGAGGGCCCAGTACGTCTGTGGCTAGTACCTCCTCCGTCCTGGCTGTGGCCCCTGGAGAGAGGGCCCAGTACGTCTGTGGCTAGTACCTCCTCCGTCCTTGCTGTGGGCCCTGGAGAGAGGGCCCAGTACGTCTGTGGCTAGTACCTCCTCCGTCCTCGCTGTGGCCCCTGGAGAGAGGGCCCAGTACGTCTGTGGCTAGTACCTCCTCCGTCCTGGCTGTGGCCCCTGGAGAGAGGGCCCAGTACGTCTGTGGCTAGTGCCTCCTCCGTCCTGGCTGTGGGCCCTGGAGAGAGGGCCCAGTACGTCTGTGGCTAGTACCTCCTCCGTCCTGGCTGTGGGCCTGGAGAGAGGGCCCAGTACGTCTGTGGCTAGTACCTCCTCCGTCCTGGCTGTGGGCCTGGAGAGAGGGCCCAGTACGTCTGTGGCTAGTGCCTCCTCCGTCCTCGCTGTGGATGTGTGGTGAGTAGCTTCTTGCTCAACGACCTGCCCCCGAGCTCCCCTCCCTTCCAGCCATGGGAGCTGCTTGGTGTGTCTTGGTTAGTGTGTGTGGGGCTTTGCCGTCTTGTGCAGGGAGAGGTGTGGGAACACCTTTGTTTTAGTAACTGTGTTCATTTTTTTAAATTCTTACTGGACACAAACATAGACAGCAGTGGCCCTGCATGGGACCTGTGATTTGTTCCAGATGTGTCGCCACCCACAATTGCCTTATCTTTCAGTTACTATTCATCCCTGTGAGCCTGCATTGCTGGCCCGGTGCCCTTCCCCCTTTCTTCCAGGTAGCCAGCTGGTCCTGGCCCCTGGGGGCACGCTGACAGGCATGCCTGGGGACACTTCTCTAGCAGTCTCCCATCTCTGTCCTCTTTTTTATTTTTTATTTTTATTTATTTATTTTAGAGAGGAGACACAGAGTGAGAGAGAAAGAGAGAAAGGGGGGAGGAGCTGGAAGCATCAACTCCCATATGTGCCTTGACCAGACCA
Source organism: Rhynchonycteris naso (assembly GCA_037038555.1). Classification (NCBI taxonomy): domain Eukaryota; kingdom Metazoa; phylum Chordata; class Mammalia; order Chiroptera; family Emballonuridae; genus Rhynchonycteris; species Rhynchonycteris naso. Next base: position 315,728,383 of record CM072996.1, on the reverse strand, counting down.
GTGCAGGGTTTTGAACTGGCGACCTCAGTGTTCCCAGGTCGACGCTTTATCCACTGTGCCTCCACAGGTCAGGCCCATCTCTGTCCTCTTTATGGCACGTTCACTTCTCGGCCCTCAGTTCACACCCCAGTGGAATGAAGACTCAAATTCCTCCTCCCGCCTGACCAGGCGGTGGCGCAGTGGATAGAGCGTTGGACTGGGATCCGGAAGACCCAGGTTCGAGACCCCGAGGTCGCCAGCTTGAGTGCGGGCCCATCTGGCTTGAGCAAAAGCTCGCCAGCTTGGACCCAAGGTCGCTGGCTCCAGCAAGGGGTGGCTCTGTCTGCTGAAGGCCCGCGGTCAAGGCACATGTGAGAAAGCAATCAATGAGCAACTAAGGTGTCGCAATGAAAACCTAATGATTGATGCTTCTCACCTCTCTCCATTCCTGTCTGTCTGTTCCTATCTGTCCCTCTCTCTGACTCTCTCTCTGTCCCTGTAAAAAAAAAAAAATTCCTCCTCCCGGGAAGTGGGGTGAGTTCCGGACCTGGTGCAGGCCCTAGATGGAGCATCAGGTGGTGTGGTTCTCATCCCTAACCTGGTTTCTTGTCACCTAATTGGCTATTTCCTGTAGCATCTACTGCATTTCCAAGGGCTGGTTGAAGGAAGAGAGTGTAAGGTAGTTTGTAAGATGATTTGTAGTATTAGAGTTACTTCATTTGTTTTTGAGATCTGCTGCTTTGTGCTGGGAGACAGGCTCTTCCAAACAGTGGATGGCCATCGCCTGAACTTTATAGGGTAACTGTGTGTCTGATATGTCAGTCTGATGGGTGTTGCTTGAAACTTGTTAACAAAATGGGCTCATCTTAGAGCTGTTCTAAGCACATTTGTGTAGCTGTCTTGAAACAAAGCAATCTACAACCTAGCTTAATGAAAGGACATCAAGAGCAGTTATGGTTTATTCTGTTTAAATAAAATGCTTTGGTTTCTACACTTCCAAGGAACCCAGAAATATTCTTCATCCTTAATTCTGTTTCCCCTGCATGTGGCTGATCAGCGGGTTCTGACCTGTTCCACGTCAGGTTCCTCTCCCCCCTTCCCCTCCACCGCTACCCTGGCCCACATGATTGTGCGTGTGTGTAGACACGCCAAGACTTCTGGGTAACTGCTTGGAAAGTTAAATTATTAAATGTGATACTATCTACAAACAATTAAACAATGAAAAAATTTTATTGATACCATAGCAAATTCTGGGCAAAAATTGAAAATGGCCTGACCAGGCGGTAGCGCAGTGGATAGAGCATCAGACTGGGACACTGAGAAACAGAGAACCCAGGTTCAAAACCCCAAGGTCACCAGCTTGAGCGTGGGCTCATCCGGCTTTGTGTGGGCTCTCCAGCTTGAGTGCAGGGTTGCTGGCTTGAGCAAGGGGATTATAGACATGACCCCATGGTCTCTGGCTTGAGCCCAATGGTCCGCTGGCTTGAAGCCCAAGGTCGCTAGCTTGAGCAAGGTGTCACTCACTCTGCTGTAGTCTCTCCCCACCCCCCCACACCCAGTCAAGGCACATGAAAAATCAATCAATGAACAACTAAGGAGCCACAATGAAGAATTGGTGCTTCTCATCTCTCTCCCTGCCTGTCAGTCTCTGTCTGTCCCTCTCTCTGACTCTCTCTGTCTCTGTTACCAAAAAAAAATTGAAAATGTGCAAGAGATCTCCACTAAGAGATGTAAAATGCTAGTATAAGAAATTAAGAAGACCTAAGGAAGCAGAGAGGTACGATGTTCATGTGTTGGAAGACTCAGTGCTGTGAAGATGTCAATTCTCCCACAAATTGCTGCGTAGACTAAATGAATTAAGAGCAGTCCAGTCACAATCCCAGCAAGGGTGTGTGTGTGTGTGTGTGTGTGTGTGTGTGTGTGTGTGTGTTGACAAACCCATAGAAAAATAGGCAAAAACCTTGAACAGGCAAAAGAGGGTCCCACTGGCAATAAGTATGTGAAAAAGTGTGAGACCTCTCCCCTATGTTTGCATATTCAGAGAAATGCAGATTGACATCACAAGAAGAGACCCTTGTGCCTCTACCCACTTTTAAAATGTTTTATTTATTTATCTTTTTACAGGAACAGAGAGAGGGATAGACAGGGACAGACAGACAGGAACAGAGAGAAATGAGAAGCATCAATCATTAGTTTTTCGTTGCTGTTGCGACACCACAGTTGTTCATTGATTGCTTTCTCACATGTGCCTTGACCGCGGGCCTTCAGCAGACCGATCAACCCCTTGCTGGAGCCAGCGACCTTGGGTCCAAGCTGGTGAACGTTTGCTCAAGCCAGATGGGCCCACGCTCAAACTGGCGACCTCAGGGTCTCGAACCTGGGTCTTCCACATCCCAGTCCGACGCTCTATCCATTGCGCCACCGCCTGGTCAGGCTTTACCCGCTTTGACTAAAAACACAAGTGTTGGAAGGACTTGCAGCAGGAGGACCTCCCTTGCATTGTGGGCGGTGTGTAGGCTGCATCCCGTGTTCCGGAAGCATGGAGTACCAGTGCTTCGGGCTGAGAGAATAGCTTTGGGATCCTGATCCCAGTGTATGTGTGTGTGAAGCTTTTCCATCTACCCATTTGGCGTGGCAAGTCCTTCCCTCCCAGCACAGAACTGCCAAGGGACAGGGGTCCTCAACAGGAAGAGATCCCAGAAGCACAGAGTGTCGGGTGTTCTCATTATAAACCTGACACGAGTCGCTTGAATCTTGTTGGCAAGTGAACTGTCAGTGAGCAGGTAATTCTGTTATGTTTCTGTGATGCTGATGTCTCTAGGTTAGTTTATGCTACACGTTCGAAACCAAAGACTCCCTGTGCTTGGTGCTCACCATTTTGAATGGAGGGGACTTGAAGTTCCACATCTACAACCTTGGCAGACCCGGCTTTGAGGAACACAGAGCTGTGTTCTATGCTGCAGAGCTGTGCTGCGGCCTGGAGGACCTGCAGAGGGAAAGGATTGTGTACAGGTAAGGGCAGCCCCCCACTGCTCGGGCCTCAAAGCCAGGGCCTCCGGAGCCCGAGGCTCCTGCGCGGCTCCTGCTAAGTGGCCTGGCCAGGAGGCCTGCTGGGTGACACTTCCTAGGGGCTGGTCAGTCACACTATGACCAGTCAGAGGTGGGCCTTGGTTTCTCTTTCATCTCTAATAAGTAGTTTGCATTTGTTAAGTTGATCTACTCACATAGCAGGAAAAGAACCTGCTTCCAAGATTCTTAGACATTTTGACCGCTCTGCTAAGGACTGTGGACTCTGCTCCAACAAAATAGTAAAATAATTAGGATAGAGAGATGGCCAGGCATATGGACATCCCCAGTTTGATTCCCAGTCAGGGCACACATGGGAAGCAACCATCTGCGTCTTCCCCTCTCCCCCTTCTCTTCATCTTCCCCTCCTGCAGCCAGTGGCTCCATTGGTTCCAGCATGTCCCCAGGCGCAGAGGATAGATCTGCGAGCATCAGCCTCAGGTGCTAAAAATAGCTCAGTACTTGAGCATTGGCCCCAGATAGGGTTGCCAGGTGGATCCTGGTTGTGGTACATGCAGGAGTCTGCCTCACTATCTCCCTTCCTCTCACCAAAAATAAATAAATAAAAATTATACTTGTTTTAATATTTTTACATCTTAGCCCTGGCTGGATAGCTCAGTTGGTAGAGCATTGTCCCAAAGCACAGAGGTTGCTGGTTCAATCCCCAATCAGGGCACATATAGGAACAGATTGATGTTCCTGTCTCTACAGCTTAAAAAAAAAATTTAGAAAGCCTGAGCTGTGGTGGTGCAGTGGATAGAGCATCAACCTGGAACACTGAGGTCATGTGTTCACAAAACCCCAGGCTTGCCCAGTCAAGGCACATAGGCACATACGAGAAGATGCTTCCCACTTCTTCCCCAGTGCCCTTCTTCCTCCTCTCTAAAAGCAATAAATAAAATCTTAAAATACATATATATATATATATACATACATATATATATATATATATATACACACATACATATATATATACATATATGAGACAATGTGATATATGTTACATATTATATAATATCTATGTTTTACACCTTAGGATTTAGTAAGCCAATTGAATTAACAGAATCAGTTTAGATGGACACTGTGTTAGTCTGAGGGGAAGCAGCCCCCTTGCCGTCCTGAGGGCTGGAGCCCCTGGGCCCTGGGTCACTCCCCGGGCAGCTTCACCTGTTCACTGCAGGGTTCCTCAGTTGACTCCCTGTGGTTGCTCCCCGGTGGGCACTGCTAGCCTCACTCTTTCTCTTAACAGCCCAGGGCCTGGGCATCCCTTGTCTGACCCTCCCCATGCAGTTGGCGCCAGATCTCTCCTGTATATTGCCCCAGTCACTTTATTTTCGAGGGTCACTGCTTAGTCTGTGCCTTCCTTAGGTCAGCTCGCAGCAGGAACTTGAGCTGGTCTCCCGACTGCCAGCCTTGCCCAGCCCCTGCTCCATGACAGTGACAAGCAGGCCTTTCTGGAGTGTGGAACTGAGCCCACCACGTCATCCCCACGTGGGCCCTCTGCCCTGTCACTCACACACATCGGCAGCTCCCAGAACCCCTGTGGCCTCGCACCGCTACCCCTTTGCACGTGGTTCTTGTATGAGCCTCTCTTCACTGCCCCTCCACTGAGAGGTGCCTGCTCCTGCTTGAGTTAGCACCCCCATGTCCTCCCTGACCACACAGGGTGTGCACCCCGTGGCATCTTCACAGCACTCTGCTGTCCCCTCCTGGGTGGTCACTCCAGGCTGTGAGCTCCATAGAAGGCTCCTGTCACATCCATCCCTATTCTGGGGAGCTTGGACTGTCCCTTGTCTTACATGTCCCAGAGCCAACGAGCTGTCTCTTTGGTAATAACAGCATATATATATGTGTGTGTGTGTGTGTGTGTGTGTGTGTGTGTGTGTGTGTGTATATGTGTGTGTGTGTGTATATGTGTGTGTGTGTGTGTGTATGTGTGTGTGTATATATATGTATGTGTGTGTGTGTATATATATATGTATGTGTGTGTGTGTGTGTGTCTGTATGTGTATATATGTATATATACATATATATATATATAATATTAATATCTAGTCAATATGCATTGATTCCTGAGTCTTCTGTTTCCAACCTTTAAACATGCCTCCTTGTGTCAGAGTTCATCTCATCACAACACCTTTCCTCCTTTTCCTTTTGGTTTTTTGGGTTTTTTTTAGATTTTTATTTAATCATTTTGAGAGAGAGAGATAGAAGGGGGAGGAGCAGAAAGCATCAATTCCCACATGTGCCTTGACCAGGCAAGCCCAGGGTTTCAAACTATGCCACCACCTGCTCAGGCTATAGTTTTAACCCTTTTTTTGTGTGTGGCAGAAACAGAGAGAGAGACAGACAGGGACAGACAGACAGGAAGGGAGAGAGATGAGAAGCATCAATTCTTCGTTGTGGCTCCTTAGTTGTTTATTGATTGACTTCTCACATGTGCCTTGACTATGGGACTACAGCAGAGCGAGTGACCCCTTGCTGGAGCCAGCGACCTTGGGTCCAAGCTGACGAGCTTTTGCTCAAGCCAGATGGGCCTGCGCTCAAGCTGGTCACCCTCTTTGAAAGGGACGCCTCAGCAACCAAAGCTTAAGTCAGGCACGGGCATGACAGCAAAGGAAAAGGAACTGTCAGGGCTCACACCACACCTCACACAGAAAGGGCCTGTGCTGCTTGTGGTTTGACTGAATTCCGAAGAGCAGTCTACGTGTCCTAAAGTACCCTAGGTGACCCCACAGGGCTTTCCTGACAAAGTACCCTAGGTGACCCCACAGGGCTTTCCTGACAAAGTACCCTAGGTGACCCCACAGGGCTTTCCTGACGCTGTCTTTGACAGTCACAGTCTCTTAGGAGTTCCGAGTGGATTTGGACACTTGGTGCCGCTCATGGGAGTGAGGAGTGACCTGACATGTCACTTTGTAAAGGATGGAAAAGCCACCACTTTTTTTTTTTTTTTTTTTTTTTTTTTTTTACAGGGACAGAGAGAGAGTCAGAGAGAGAGATAGACAGGGACAGACAGACAGGAACGGAGAGAGGTGAGAAGCATCAGTCATTAGTTTCTCATTGCCATTGCGACACCTTAGTTGTTCATTGATTGCTTTCTCACATGTGCCTTGACCGCGGGCCTTCAGCAGACCGAGCCACCCCTTGCTGGAGCCAGCGACCTTGGGTCCAAGCTGGTGAGCTTTTGCTCAAGCCAGATGGGCCCGCGCTCAAGCTGGCGACCTCGGGGTCTCGAACCTGGGTCTTCCGCATCCCAGTCCGACACTCTATCCGCTGCGCCACCGCCTGGTCAGGCCACCACTTCTTTTCTTTCTGAGTGACATTGTGCAGTGGGGTGGATATGTGTGACTCAGAGAGGTTGGGCTGGTTTCTGCGAAGGGCGTGAGGTTTTCTTTAAGATAAAAAGTATTTAGAATCCAAACTCCCTGCTCTCTCAAAGGAGGAAGGACACATTCGTGGCTTCAGGAGTAGGTGTTGTGTTCCGTTTAGTGTCTCGTGGCACCAGGTTTCTGCAAAGGGCATGCTCCTGGAGACAGTTGAGGTCAGGAATGCTCTGTGAGCTGGATGCCACACGTGGTTAGACAGCACTATCAACATGAACACACAGGGTGATTGCTGCTGAGTCTGATCCACACTGAGGAACAGATCACACTGTGGGGTCTGCCCATGTACCCACTGTCCCCGGGTTACGAACGAGACAGGTCCCGTAGGTTTGTTCTTGTGTTGAATTTGTGTCTAAGTCGGAACAGCTATGTTTACTTATTAAACGCAACTTAGACAGATGGTTGTCTTAACATAGCATTTACTTGTACCTTTCTGTGCATATGAACACTTAAGCATGTTCAAACACAGCCTTAAACCGTCTTGGCTGATGCAGAAGAGGACGGACTTGCTGGGGAGGCTGGGACGGGTGTCAGGGAGCCAGGACTGGGTTCTGCTGCTGGAGTCAGTGTCTTGAAGTCGGCATCGAGGGAGGTTGCACAGAGCTCTTCTTTTCTCATCATCAGTGGCCCTGTGGCATCTCAGGCCTTTGGGAACTGCACGGTCACCTCTGGTGCACCTCCCGTGCCAGGATCTTGCTTCTCTAATGTGGCCGTTCCTGCTATAATGAGACAAAAGGCATCAGCCAACTCTTTTATAGAAAACTGTTTTGACCAGTGTTTTCTCCACACAACACCCTGTGCCCGCACTTGGATACAGTGCCGGAGAACTAGTGATTCAAGTCAGGAGAAATGGTTTCTGAGGAAAGGGTCAAGACACAACAGCACTTGGTGGCCCGAAGCTGGGGCGCTCGGGTGCTGACGTACGTCCCTGCACAGTGTGGGGTGGGTGAGCACACGGCTTTGGCAGGTGTGCCAGCTCGTCATCCAGCCTCTGCGTGGCCCCTTCACTTTGCTTCAGGAGGAGCACGCTGTCAGCAGCTACCCCCAGAGATTGTGTGACAGAGCACGAGCCTTGGCGTGTAAGAGCTAGTGGAGAGATGTTATTACTCCTACTGTGGTTATCTTGTGCAACGTGTGCACAGGTTTCTTTCCTGAGCTGGGTGAACAGCAGGTGACGGACAGTGCATGGTGGCAGCTGGGGAGGAGCCACAGGGAGTGCTCCTGGGCAGGGTGATGTCAGGACCAGGTGAAATGCTGGCCCCCAGCCAGGCCAGGCGGTGTCTGGGCGGGCCAGCTCCGCTGTGATGCTGGTCCACACACGGAGCCATGAGGGTTTAGGCGTTTTGTTTTTTAAATAAAGAAAAGAAAATTAAAAACATAAAACACTTACCTCCCCACCCAGATAATGCAGAAGTGTGTACACATGGCTAGAAAGTGTGAACACAGAAGCCACCATCTCTACCCTCCCACCGCCCCTCCCCAAGGTCACACCCTTGATCAGGGCAGAGCCAGGATTTGAATCCATGACTGTCTGACCTCCCAAACTGTTTTTCTAGGATGGTGACTTTTCAGTTGTTGACATTTTACAAAGTATATTAATAACAAGAGAAACTGCCAAGTTCATTAAGGACTCCTTTCTGATGTCTGGACTGCACTTTTCAGTGCTGAGATGTCATCACTTAGATCTGTGGACACTTGTCCTTCCATGTGATGACTGGAGCCTCGTGACAACAGGCAGGGCTTCTCACTTGATCCCCAGAGGGTGGTTGTGTGGTCTGCCGTTCGTGTTGCTCACAGCGCTGAGACGTCTGGGGTTATTTCTGAGGACTGCTGAGGGGTCAGGGTCGACTTTATACAGCTGAGCTCTGAGTTGTGGTTTCTTCCTTTGCAGAGACTTAAAGCCTGAGAATATTCTCCTCGATGATTATGGTGAGTGAGCCCTTCCCATCTAACTATACACTTGGTTAAGAAGGTCTCGGATCCAGAAAGTTCACGGGGACCTAGACAGTTAATGCGACACAGAGACAACCATGAAAAGAGAAAGTGGTACACGTTCTTTTAAAAATATGACGTGGATGACATTGTCACTCCCCAGTATTTGGACAAGCAGCAGTTGATCATTGAGTTTTAGAAGCACATCAAGCCTGACCAGGCGGTGGCACAGTGGATAGAGCGTCGGACTGGGATGCGGAGGACCCAGGTTTGAGACCCTGAGGTCGCCAACTTGAGCGCGGGCTCATCTGGTTTGAGCAAAAGCTCACCAGCTTGGACCCAAGGTCGCTGACTTGAGCAAGGGGTCACTTGGTCTGCTGTAGCCCCCAGTCAAGGCACATGAGAGAGCAATCAATGAACAACTAAGGAGCCGCAATGAAGAACTGATGCTTCTCATCTCTCTCCCTTCCCGTCTGTCTGCCCCTATCTGACTCTCTCTGTCTCTCTATATAAAAAAAGAAGCACGTCAAGATGAACTCTGAGAACATTTTTCTTTCTCCTCTCTCTTGCTGTTGATCATGCCTTACTTCATTCCCTAGACGGATGGCTCCACGCCCCTAAACTGGGGCACTCTGCCTTTGGTGCTGTCTTCTTTGCAGAGCACGTGCCACAGGGCAGAGCACAGATGGCCAAGCGGGCTCTCTTGCCACGACAGTGGGGGGCCCTGTAATAGTGGACAGGAATGGGCCCCTTTTGGGCTGGCTCTTGGTCAGCAGCAGGGACGCGCACTCAGGCCTGGGCTCTCTGGGGAACAAGTGCACCAGGGAATGCAAGACCTGTCGCCAGATGAGAAGGGTTGAAAATCACGGGTCCCTTGGAAAGCATGAGACGAGGCCCGCAGGACTGCAACAGAGGAGAGGGCAGGGTTTGAAGCAAGAACCCTGAAGGCACATGGCAGGCACTAGGGGTGCACGGGCTCCCCTACACGTCGCCGAGTGCTTTTCTGCTGCTTGTCCGATTTATGCACGGAACAGCCACCCTGCGAGGAAGGGAACGAGTTCTCAACTTATGAAAGGCGAAAGATACCAAGCTTTGGAAGTATTGTGCCAAGATCGTGTCCAGAGCTTCTGGCTCCTAGCCTGTGGTTCATTCTTTTTGTTGTTGTTGTTCTTGTTCTTCTTTTTACTCCGACCCCAATCCCAACTCTAAAACCTGTGGTTCATTCTTAGCGCTGTGCTGCTGACCAGTGAGGATTAAAACAGCTTTAGTTAATTAATTGATTTATTTATTTATTTATTTTTAATTTTTTTTTAATTTCTTTTTATTTTATTCATTTTAATTTTTTTTTTAAATTTTCTTATTTTAGAGAGGAGACAGAGAGAGAGAGAGAGAAAAGGGGGAGGAGCTAGAAGCATCAACTCCCATATGTGCCTTGACCAGACCAGTGCAGGGTTTTGAACTGGCGACCTCAGTGTTCCCAGGTCGACGCTTTATCCACTGCACCACCACAGGTTAGGCCTATTTTATTCATTTTAGATAGGAGACACAGAGAGAGAGAGTGAGAGAGAGAGAGAGAAAGGGGGGAGGAGCTGGAAGCATCAACTCCCATATGTGCCTTGACCAGACCAGTGCAGGGTTTTGAACTGGCGACCTCAGTGTTCCCAGGTCGACGCTTTATCCACTGCGCCACCACAGGTCAGGCTAATTAATTAATTAATTAATTAATTTTATTTTCCAAGTGAGAGGAGGGGAGATAGACTCCTATACACGCCCCTCCCTGTGGGGATCCACCGGGCAGCCCGTCTGGGGCCAATGCTCACAACCAAGCTATTTTTAGTACCTGAGGCAGAGGTTCCATGGAGCCTTCCTCAGTGCCCAGGGCAGTGCGCTTGAATCACTCAGGAGAGGAGAGAGAGAGATAGAAAAAGAAGGGGAGAGAAGGGGGAGGGGAAGGGGTGGAGAAGCAGATGGTCGCTTCTTATGTGTGCCTTGACTGGGAATTAAACCTGGGGCTTCCACATGCTAGGCTGATGCTCTACCACTGAGCCAGCTGGCAAGGACCAAATGATGATATTTTAATTCTGTCTTTTCTTTTGCACTTATTTGTCGAGATTCATCTATAAAAAAGTACTTTGCGCCTGACCAGGCGGTGGCACAGTGGATAGAGCGTCGGACTGGGATGCAGAAGACCCAGGTTCAAGACCCTGAGGTCGCCAGCTTGAGCGCAGGCCCATCTGGCTTGAGCAAAAGCTCGCCAGCTTGGACCCAAGGTCGCTGGCTCCAGCAAAGGGTGGCTCGGTCTGCTGAAGGCCTGCGGTCAAGGCACATGTGAGAAAGCAATCAATGAACAACTAAGGTGTCGCAACGGCAACGAAAACTAATGATTGATGCTTCTCACCTCTCTGTGTTCCTGTCTGTCTGTCCCTATCTGTCTCCCTCTCTGACTCTCTCTCTCTGTCCCTGTAAAAAAGAAAACGAACCTTGCTTCATCAACATTTGTTTACCTGTTTATTCAGGAAAGTCAGGAGAAATACTTGAATACGACTTCCCTGTGTTTTCACTTTTCAGAATATTGTTAGTTTTATATCATTCTCCACGACGACCAAGAGGTGTTTCTTTTTTTCTGTTTTACTCTCATTATGATCTGTTGGGCTTTAACACTGATATGCTTTAGTTTATCGGTGTCATTATTCTTTTTTTAGATTTTATTTATTCATTTTTCAGAGAGAGGGGAGAGAGAGAAGGGGGAGCAGAAAGCATCAACTCCCATATGTGTTTTGACCAGGCAAGCCCAGGGTTTCGAACTGGCGACCTCAGCGTTCCAGGTCAATGCTTTGTCCACTGCGCCACCACAGGTCAGGCTCATTATTCTTTTTGATGTTCATATTGTCCCACCTTTGGGCAATTGAGTCAAGGTGAAGTAGACTTTATTACCTTCCTTGATTTCTGCTATGATAATGTTCCAGGATTATCTTGCACATGTGCTGACTGAGACCTGGAGTCAACCATTTCTCCAAAGGTCTTCTGCGTGGGAAGCGTCATCACTGAGAGACCCCATGGGGGCGCCAAGGTGCCCACTGCTGCCATGTTGAGCGTTCCTCCTAGGCCTTTTCAGTGGACAGAGAAAACATGTTTTGTTTTTCTTTTCTTTTTAATTGAATTTATTGGGGTGAAACTGGTTAACATAATTATACAGGTTTCGGGTGCCCGATTCTAAAACACATTTCTATACACCATATTGTGTGTTTACCCTCTTTTAAAAAAATAGTCATTACGGGTTCATATTGATATTCCCAATTCTTATTTAATGTCTTCCTTTCACATTTGTGTTTTTTCCTAATCCTGAAAATATTAGTTTCTTGTGACATTAACATACTTAGAATATTTTTTTCCGTTTTATTTCTTTCTTTTTAATTAATTAATTAATTTATTTATTTGTACAGGGACAGAGAGAGAGTCAGAGAGAAGGATAGATAGGGACAGACAGACAGGAACGGAGAGAGGCGAGAAGCATCAATCATTAGTTTTTCGCTGCCGTTGCGACACCTTAGTTGTTCATTGATTGCTTTCTCACATGTGCCTTGACCGCGGGCCTTCAGCAGACCGAGCCACCCCTTGCTGGAGCCAGCGACCTTGGGTCCAAGCTGGCGAGCTTTTGCTCAAGCCAGATGGGCCCGCACTCAAACTAGTGAGCTCGGGGTCTCGAACCTGGGTCTTCCGCATCCCAGTCGGACGCTCTATCCACTGCGCCACCGCCTGGTCAGGCTGTTTCTTTAAAGGTGACAGAGATCACACTCCAACACTAAGTGGAGCTCTCCCAGGCTCTCAGTCTGGCTGCCTGCAGAGGCAGCCGCGCCAGGAGAGAGTGGGCAATGCCAGTCTCTGCTGCTTTCCATAGTGCGGCAGCGCACAGCCTGGCGCACCTGGTACTTCCTGTCTGTGCCTTGTGCGTGTCTGGGGTAGACCCACAGAAGTGGGGTGCTAGGCATGGGGTTCTGCCAGACTCCTCCCGAGGATGTTGTGCTGGCTTGCACTCCCCCCAGCAGGGGACAAGTGTGCCCGTGTTCCCACTCCTGGAGGTTTTGAGTTTGTCAGTACATTCATTCTTCCCATTGCAGTTTTAAAAAAATCACTTTTTAAAAGAAAAATGAGACAGAGGAGCTTATAATTTCACCTGTGTGTGCTCTACTTAAGCATAAAATACATAAAATTATGTTGTTGAGTGGATCTCTCTGTATGGAAGGAGGAAACCGAGACATATTGATAACAGGCAGGGCTGGTGCTAGCCGAGTAGCTCAGTTGGTTAGAGCGTCGTCCAGATACACAAAAGTTGCCGGTTCGATCCCTGGTCGGGGAACATACAGGAACAGATCAATGTTTCTGACTCTCCCTCCTTCTCTCACTCTAAAATCAATAATAATAATAATACATAATAATAACAGGCAGGGCTGGACTCACACTCAGGCTGTGTGGCTCCGGAATTTGTTCTAACCCTTATTCTGTCTTGCCTCCGGGGTGGGGGGGTATGTGCCCACAGCGGGACAGGATTTGTGATGCAGGTCATTCTAGGTCCAAGGTCCATTTTCCTGTCTTGAGGATAATGTAGACTGGTTTAGAACTATGTCAGTGCTCTGGAGGGCTTACCAGCTGCTTGTCTGTGGCTAAAGGGCTATGCCAGTGGCCAGGCATAAATGGAATTCCCTGCTGTTAGCGGAACTGAACGCACTGGAAAGTATTTTAGTAAATGTGGAAAAGTTAAATGTAATTTTAGATATCAGTATCTCTGAGGGTGGATCGCTATAATTTCCATCCATGACTTTTAGATTTTCCCTACTTTGTGTTGTTAAAGTGTCAGTACGTTTCCTTGTGATGTGTAACGTATTTGAACACACACAGGACATATCCGGATTTCAGACCTTGGTTTAGCCGTTGAGGTCCCAGAAGGCGAGACGGTTCGAGGAAGAGCTGGAACAGTCGGCTACATGGGTACGTAGGAGACCCCTTCAGCAATCCGTGCTCTTTCTGTCTGGGTGCCCAAGTCCTCAGAACACAGAGAAGTCAAGATGCGAACGCACCTGGGTCAGTTCTGTCAGAGGCACAGGTGGCGTCCGAGGTCACGCTGGGTCACTTGGGAATGCAGAGGGGTCCTCCGTCCACTCCTCTCCTACGTGGGACGGAGGCTTATAGGGAAGGCAGGTTTGGGACCGGGCAGCCTGTCTCCCTCTGTTGCTGCCACCCCTGGTACATGATGGCCTTACTTCCCCTCATGAAATCGTGTCCCCTGGTCATTCCGAAGCCTGGGTAAACAGAGGTTCAACTTTGGGTCAACTCCAGAGGAGTAACCTCATAACTCCAACTGGGGTGCCAGCTTGACCCCGGAGGGACCTCTGACGTCAGGGAGAGACTCTGAGGGCCTCTGCTGGGTCCTGCAGTGACTCCCCACAGCCCCTGTTTCTGCTGTCACCTGCCGCCAGGGAGCTTGGCCACGTTGGGAATAGAGGGCCATTGCCCAGGGGGCCATGGCCATGGCTCTGTGTGTTTGGAGGGAGCCACCCCTGCGGGAGGCGGGGTCTCCCCAGAGCACCCTTGTTGGTGGTTACTCTGTGGGGATTCATTTCTTGCTGTCTATAGTACACAGACTCTCGTGACAGCTTTATTGAAATTTGCATACCGTAAAGCCTGCCAATCTGAAGTGTCCAGTCCAGTGGATTTCTGTACGTTCACAGTGTTGTGTAACTACTACCACTGTCTAATTTTGGAGCATTTTCATCACCTCAAAAGAGCACCCCCAGGTCCATCCACAGTCGCTCCCTGTGCATCCTCTCCCGCCCCCAGCCCTGGGGCCACTGAGCGGCTTGCTATCCCTGTGCCTGTCTCATAGAAGAACAGTCACACACCAGTCAGCCTTTGTTTCTCATTCTTTCTCATGACACTTTCTAGGCTCATCCATATTGTGACAAACATTAAATGTATAGTGTGTTATCTGGAATTGTAATAAAATTTAAAACTAAAATTTAATTTAAATTTCCCGTATTTGTTATGTAGCTCCTGAAGTTATCAATAATGAAAACTACACATTCAGCCCTGACTGGTGGGGACTTGGCTGTCTGATATATGAGATGATTCAGGGACATTCTCCATTCAAAAAGCCGAAGGAGAAAGTCAAACGGGAGGAGGTGGAATGGCGTGTGAAGAACAACACTGAGGAGTATTCCGAGAAGTTTTCAGAGGACGCCAAGTCCATCTGCAGGATGGTGGGTCAGGCTCCGGACAGGCTGGGAGTGGAGTGTCTGTCCTCCTGCACTGCCCCGATCACTGCAGGTGGAAACCCCAGCGGTCTTCTGTCTGTGTTCAGGGGCCGCAAGGTCCTCGGGGTCAGGAGGTGCCGCCAGACGTCCTTCTGCTTCCCGAGACGCATGCCAGTGGGGCTTCCTCTCAAGTCAGGGTGGTAGGGACGCGCCAGGTGTCGTCTGGGGAAATGACACTTCTGGGTGTCTGTTTTCTCAGGGATGCTTCTAAGGCAGGGCGGCACCACGGTCACTTTCTTCAGAGCCCAGCCGAGCCCTACGTCCCTGGCCAGTTCTGTGTGACCCTAAGCACGCAGGCTCCCCAGCACACCGGGAGACAGGGAGGAGTCTCCTCTCCCCCACGCTTCTTCTTTCCGCTAGCCGCCAGGGACTGTCGTCCTGTTGACACCCTGACTCAGCCTGCCACGCTCCGACCTCTGTCCCCAACATGTCCGGGGCCTGCCAGGCTGTGTGTCACGGTGGGGACACAGCCTCTGGGGGTGCAGTCAGGTTGGCCCCATCTGCCTGCAGCTGCCCAGACACTGAGGGGGTGAAAGGAGCTCTCTTTGTCAGTTACTTAAGCCGGTACTTAGATGTTTTCATTCATTTTCACTCATGTAAGCATCTCCTATGGAACTGTGCTGGGCAGTGGGACCCCAGCAGTGAGTGAAACAGACAAGAACCCTGTCCCCGGGGCTCCCCGTCTACAGGGGTTATGGGGATGGACAGGAAGGTGTGTGGCCTGTCAGACACTGGGGGGAAGGCAGGGTGTTCCCTGACGTTGGGAAATGGGAAACCCTTGCAGGGCTCCAAGGGGACAGACAGAGGCTAGGCCAGCTAGGGCTTGGCAGAAGTTCCAGTGGGGTGGCAGCTCAGACCGGACGGTGGCAGAGCCAGTAAGAGGTGGTCAGACTCTGGCTGGACAGGGAGGGGACAGCTGCTGGGTTGGGAGTGGGAGTCCGACCTCTGCAGGGAGGGGTGAAGGGTGGGGACACTGACCGGCTGTGCCTGGCGCAACATGGGCAGGAAAGGCAGAGCGTGGGGAAGGTGGTGCACAGGAGAGTGGCCGGGCAGTCGGTGGCCTGGGAGCTTGTGACCATCTGTGGCTTCTGCTCTCTGAGGTCATCAGTCCCTTGAGCGTGGGCGGGAGCTGTCGGAGGTGTGACTGGAGGCATGATGTCCAGTGGAGAGGGGATGGAGGTGAGGGCCACCCTGGCAGCATCGAAGGCCCACGTGGATTAAATAAAGGGGAGGGTGGTGGCCCCTTGTGTGTCATGTTCCTGTCACAGGAACACAGCTTGTAGTTGTGGTTCCTCCTTGCCAGGGTTAGAAAGATGGGGGACACACGGAGAGGGAGCTGCTTGAAATGCAGCTGAGGGGGGCTTGCTGGTCATGAAAAGTCAGGGTGTGAGTAGGAGAGAGCGGCAGGGGCGGGGGTGGAGGGACCAGGTGACTGGGGGGACGGCATGTTGGCGTCACCGGCCGGCACTCCTGTTACTGAAGCGTATCAGTAACTCATGTGAGTGGGCAGTGGTTGGACAGTAATTATTTCGGCTTCTCTCTCCTCTTGTTTCCATGTATAAGTGCTGTGTGTTAGTGGCCTGTCACTGAGCAGTGGGATCAGGGGCATTTTGTCCAGCTCATTCTGCCTGGAGCTGACATTGCTTAGTTAGCTCCTCCATATTTAATAACATTCTGGCCCCGTGCTGTTTATATTCAGTTGACAAATACTGACTGAGTGCTGCTACAGTCTGATAGGGCTGCAGGAATGTGAAAATGAGTCAGGCACTGAGCCTGCTCCTAAGGAGCTCACGGGTTCATGGCAGGCCTGAAACAAACATAAAAATAACAACAGTGAAAAGCAGGTAAGCTGGAACCAAAATGGGCTCTGGCCTTTACCTGGGACTTTGATTTATTCAGAAAAGCAGTGGGTGCTGCCTATGAGTGTGACCACGGGTCAGCAAACATTTCTGGGGAGGGCCAGGTGGTCAGTATTCTTCAGGCTTCTCTTTCAGAACTCTTCAGCTCCGTCTTTGTAGCACAGAAGCAGCAGGCCCGCTGTGTTCCCAGGAGAGCTGTGTCCAGTAAGGCAGCGGGCAGATGAGACCCAGGCTGCAGCTTCCCAGCCTGCGTCTGTGCTGAGTTTTGAGCTCCAGGTCTTTCCTGCATTGCCTTGAGCACAGCCAAACCTTTCTGATGGATTATAACTGTGGAGGGAGGTCTTTCTGAATTTGTGACCATTATAGATATATAAGTAAGAAATACCTTGGAAAGAGATACTGTCTATTAATTTTAAGAATATACAGCCCTGGGCAGATATCTCAGTTGGTCAGAGCATCGTCCCAAAGTGCAGAGGTTGCTGGTTTAATCCCTGGTCAGGGCACATAGAGAAACAGATGTTCCAGTCTTTCTCACACTCTCTATAATCAATAAAATAAACATTTTAAAATTAAGTCTGCCTTATAAAACACACACACACACACACACACACACACACACACACACACACACACACACACACACAATTTCACCTGACCTGACGTGTGGCGGCACAGTGGAGAAAGTGTCGACCTGGAACGCTGAGGTCACTGGTTCAAAACCCTGGGCTTGCCCGGTCAAGGAACAGGCAACAGGCAAATGTAAAGCCACTGTGGGTTGAAACTTCTTGTTCCCTCCTCTTCTCTCTGTAAAATCAATAAATAAAGGCTTTAAAAGAAAAAAGAATACGTAATTTCTAGAAGTAGGTTTGCTAAATTCTTGTCTAAGTTCCTAGTGATCTATTTAATGAATTAAAACGGTTTCTTTTATTTTATGTTTAGTTTATTGATTTTAAAGATAGGAAGGGAGAGAACAGGAGAGAGACAGGAACATCTGTTCCTATATGTGCCCCAACCGGGGATTGAACCAGCAACCTCTGTGTTTCAGGACGATGTTCTAACCAACTGAGCCATCTGGCCAGGCCTAAAATGCTTTCTAAGTATGAATATAACTTAGCATTAAAGTAGTATCTCTGGTCTGACCTGCGGTGGCACAGTGGATAAGGTGTCAACCTGGAATGCTGAGGTGGTCAGGTTGGGACCCCAGGCTTTCCAGGTCCTAAGAAGCAACTGTAAGCTGGTGCTTTCTGTTCTGCCGCCCCACCCCCACCTCGCCTTTCTAAAACCCAAGGTCGCTGGCTCGGGCAAGGGGTGGCTCGGTCTGCTGAAGGCCCGGGTCAAGGCACATGTGAGAAAGCAATCAATGAACAACTAAGGTGTTGCAATGGCAACGAAAAACTAATGATTGATGCTTCTCACCTCTCTCCGTTCCTGTCTGCCCCTTTCTATCCCTCTCTCTCTGTACCTGTAAAAATAAATATATAAATAAAAAGTCCCTTTATTTTTAATTATAATTATTTTTAACTTAAAGATTTATTTAGCCAATTCTTTATTTATTGACATCTCAAAGAAAAACTTTTGACTCCTTTTTGAAGCATCATATATTCTAAATTAGTAAAATCTGAATTAATGATGTTTGGTTGATACGTAGAAATTTGAGTGCTCGTTGCCTTCAATACTTTGATTCTTGCTATGGAGATTCTCTGAGTTTCTTTTTGATCCTACTGTGTTTCCCCGGAAATAAGACAGTGTCTTATATTAATTTTTGCTCCTAAAGATGCACTAAGTCTTATTTTCAGAGGAGGCCTTTACATTTCTAAGCTTGAAAAAAATTGCACTGGGTTTTATTTTGGGGGGATGTCTTATTTTTGGGGCAACAGGGTAGGAGCTTTTTGACACCATTCCTGCTTCTTGCAGTTACTCAACAAGAATCCCACGCAGCGGTTGGGCTGCAGGGATAATGGTGCGGCTGGAGTGAAGGAGCACCCCGTGTTCAAGAACATTAACTTCCAGAGGCTGGAAGTGCATAAGCTAGAGCCCCCGTTCTGCCCTGATGTAAGTACCATGCGGACAAGGGAGTGGGTGGCATGGGTCCCAGAGAGGCTGCAGCCCCCCACCAGCAGCTCCACGTTACCCAGGACAGCCAGCTGGCGTGGCTTCTGCCTGGGTCAGACCACTGCTGGTCCCCTGGGATCTGGTTCCTCCTCCCTCCCCACACCCCTTTCCCACAGCCCCAGGCCAGTCCTCCCAGACCTACCTTCCCAACAGCACTGAGGCTTCGGGCCTGGTGTCCTGGCGTCCGCTGGGAACCCTCGTTGCCGGTGGAGATAAGCCCTTGTCATGGCCTCCTCAGCAAGCCCTGCAAGGCCCTTCCTGTGACCAGTGTCCCCTTCTGATGGCAGGGCTGGCGCACTCGACTCCCCACTGGTGTTTAGAGGCCCTGGCGTGGTCACTTGAGCATGGGGGGGGATGCCAGATGAGTGCTTGGCTCCAGGTCCGGCCCATGTCAGTGCCGGGTGGGGACACAGGCATCGATGGGTTAACAGTCTGTGCTCCGTCCTCATAGTCTGCTGCAGGTAATGCTCTAGAGGTGTGGACATGAGGTGGGCCTTCAGGCTGTGATGGAAGCAAGCTGTACAGTTCAGACGTTTGCATTTGCCCAGTGCGGGACTTAGGTCTATATCCATCACCTTATATCTGACTAGCTTCTCCCCTGGAATTAGTTCCCTGTTGACGATGTGGCTGTAGTGTGCGCTCAGGGCACGGTGCGGCAGGTCTCTGCCGAGTGGGAACTCGCAGGCTGGCAGCGAAATGGTTACAGAAGAGCAGAGCACCAGGCAGGGACTAGAGGCGCCTCTGGCCTTTCCGGCTTGTGTAGGACAGTCTTCTCTGCGGGGGGTGGGGGTGGGGTGGCAGCGGTGCAGTGCTGACCAGTGGCTCTGGGTGGTTCCAGGCGTCTCCGGAATGTAAGCAGAGCACCTGTGGGGCCAGGCGACGGCAGAATCTGGCGGGGATGTGTCAGGCACTTTCGTTTGAGGGGGAAGCAGTGAGTTTGGGGCCTTGGACCGGGGCACAGCCCTCCCCAGCCTTGCTGTGGACTGTCTCCCCACCTTGTGGTGGCAGCAGCTCTCAGTTCATGATGACCAGTGGCAGCGGGAGCATGGCTTCCTTGGTATTTGCACTCATGGGGATGCAGGGCGCCCGGGCACTGGCTGGGCCTGCCTCTTCCTCACTCTCAGAAACATGGGTGGCCACATGGACACGCCCTGTGCAGAGGGGCTGCCAACCCACCTATACCCACTGGAGACCCTAGATTAGCTCTGCCGGGGATCATGGAGTAGGGCGTGGGGCGTGCCACCGTTCACTTAGACTAGGTTGGCACTGGATGTGAGGGGATCCAAGGATTGGAGGCGGAGGCCGGGGTGAGGATCCAGGGCGGGGGGCCTCCACCCTTCTCCTCCATGTTCCCACAAGAGCACATGGCCGCCTTCTTCACGCTGTCCTGTCTGTGATCCACTGTCCACTGCAGGAAAAAAACACATGGGGTCTCAAGAGGTGTGTGGGCAAGACAGCTAGCTGGACAATGCCTGTGGGCCTGTGACACTGACCATGCCCGGGGAAGGGACTGGAAGTGCTTCCAATGTGGGGCTCGGCCAGAACCAGGACTGGAGGAGGTGATCAGACCTCGACTCTCTATGCACTGTGCCCTCAGTGGTTAAGGACACTGAGTGGCCCGGTGACCTCATGGCCGGTACCTTCTTGTTCTCCGTGCACAGCCACATGCGGTTTATTGTAAGGACATCCCAGACATCAAGCAGTTCTCCACAGTGAAAGGCGTCTACCTGGGCCCCGCCGACAACACCTTCTACAGCCAGTTTGTTACGGGGTGTGTCTCCATCCCCTGGCAGAACGAGGTACTGCCCTTGTCAGCACGGCACGTATACCCTAGTTACGGTGATGAAAGAAAAATCACTCAGATGTGTATGTATTACAGCCTTTCCTTTAAGGTATCTTTTTACCTATTTCACACACACACATACACACACACACACACACACACACACACACGTTAGTGTGTTGAGAGGTAAAATTATTTACAGCGGCCACCCCCGGTCCCTTCACAGGAGGCAGACAGAAGGTGGCCATTTGGGTCAGATGGGGGCTTCCTGCCCTGAGTCCTGTTTCCTAAGCAGGGCTGGCCAGCACCCTGGGGGAGGGGAGACCACATTACCAAGAAGAGGTCAGGCAGCGGGAGTGGCAGATGAGGCTGGCGTGGTGCTGGAGGGCAGCGGACTGACTGGGGTGTCCCCCTGCTTCTCTCTCTTGCCCTGTTGTGGATGCAGATGATCGAAACTGAGTGTTTCAAGGACATCAATGAGAGTGAAAATGAGAAGACCTGTCAAGCATGTCTCAAGCAAAGGACGGGGTTCTTCTATAGACTCCTCCGAAGAGGGCTAAGGGTAAAACATTTTGTTACTATGGTTTGGGATTTTTAATGTGATGTGTGAAAAAAATCTTCAAGTTAAAATTTTCTCTTTTTTCAATGCCTCTTATATAAGAGATTTCACATAGTTTAAAAGCCAGCTGTAGGGTGCTATTTGAGCCCAGCCAGAAAAATCCTTACAATGTTTGCCATTGGTATGAAGGCTCTGTTCTGACAAATGGTTTAGCAACACTCAAAACCTGCTTCCTCTATCAATGGCAGAGCATTTTAACCTAGGCTCAGAAATCAGAATCTTATAGAAGAAATCACAAAACAATACAAATTGTTTAAGTTTCTATATTACACGTTCTGATTTTCACTCACTGGCTGTCCTTGGGTAAGCTGCTTCTCTTTTGAAAATGGAGGGATGGTTTGGAGAGACTCTGTAGTAACGTGAAATTTCGCATTTTTTTCGCAAGTAAGATTTTCTCCTTGGACTAGCAGATTATCCTGTTCTGTGCTCTGTCATTCTGGAAGGCTTTATTCAGAGGTTGTCCACTGACATTCTGTATGAAAAACAAGCCTGAGGTGATAAAAGTCTTGCAGTGCATCGACCATGATGACCGCATTCCCTCTGAGCACAGGCGAGCCCCGGCACTCTCCAGGAGGGCCGGTCCCCGTGTGGTCAGTCCTGCATGGGGGCCTCCGCACTGCGCCCCACCTGGAGGTGTTGGGGCCTGTCCAGGAAACCGACAGCTGATGGGTGTCTGTGCGGAGGAAGCGGCTCCTCCCTGGGAGTGCGAGGGGAGAGGCACCCGCAGTGGTTTAGTGAAGAAAATGAGTGAGGGTTCTGCTGCTTGAAAGTTAGCACCCCAAAGGTTGCCCCCGTCCTTCCTAGTCAAGGAAAGTTAAGCCAGCTTGATCAGAAAGGTCCCTGACTGAGCGCA
This sequence comes from Rhynchonycteris naso, assembly GCA_037038555.1. Taxonomy (NCBI): domain Eukaryota; kingdom Metazoa; phylum Chordata; class Mammalia; order Chiroptera; family Emballonuridae; genus Rhynchonycteris; species Rhynchonycteris naso. The sequence goes on along the minus strand of CM072996.1, from coordinate 315,706,486 downwards.
CGCGTGTGTTGCAGGGCTGCATTGACCACGGAACCTGAGAGAAGGAAGAGCTGCCCACTGAGTGACGCTCACTGCCCGGAGCTTGCCCCAGTGCCCGGAGCTCCTGGCTCCGTGTCCATTCTTCATGTGAATCGCAATAAACAGGCATGTCACATCTTAAAACGTTTCCATGAGTCTGCAGATGTTTCTACATCAGTAGCTGAACTGTCATTTCATTAAAGTTGTTTAGGGACTGTGCCCACTGTTAGGACTTTGCAGGCGCCATGCCAAGTCGCCCACCCAGTGATGTTAATCTTTGCTCTGGTTTTGGACTGGGCCAGGCTTTTCTCTGAACTTAAAAAATCTGCCTTCCTGACAATCCCTTTCTGTAAGTCTTTCTGATAAGATTCCTTGTTAGAATTATAGTGCATTCTAGGAAATGACTCTCCCTGCCATGGCTGAGGTAGTCATGATCTGTTGTGGTGATATAAGGTCTCACTGACCCATGACCTCTCTGGGCTGATAGGAATTTGGTTCAGGAGCATATTAACAGCATAATCCAAAGTAACAGTGGCTTAAACAAAATAGAATAATATTTTCCTCAGATGGGCAAGGTAGGCTGGCATGGCATTATCCAGTTGCCTGGGCCATGGCTTCTTCCGGCATCATTGTCTTAGGATGTGCTGTTCATCCTTATGACCCAAAACAATAGCTCAAGTGCCAACCAGTACATCCGCATTTCAGGCAGCAGGAAGACCTTTTGGAACTAACAGTCATCATTTCTGCTTACATCTCATTAGTTGGAACTTCTTTAATCATGTGGTTACAGCATGCTAAAAAGGAACAGATGAGCAATGTAGTATTTTAACTAAGTGGAAAAGTGCCCAGCTAAAAACTGAGGTCCAGGTCCTGGCCGGTTGGCTCAGTGGTAGAGCATCGGCCTGACGTGTGGAAGTCTCGGGTTGGATTCCCGGCCAGGGCACACAGGAGAAGTGCCCATCTGCTTCTCCACCCTTCCCCCTCTCCTTCCTCTCTGTCTCTCTCTCTTCCCCTCCCGCAGCCAAGGCTCCACTGGAGAAAAGTTGGCCCGGATACTGAGGATGGCTCCATGGCCTCTGCCTCAGGTGCTAGAATGCCTCTGTTTGCAGTGGAGCAACAGCCCAGATGGGCAGAGCATCACCCCCTGGTGGGCATGCCAGGTGGATCACAGTCAGGGGCATGTGGGAGTTTGTCTGTCTGCCTACCCCACCCCCTCATTTCAGAAAAATACACCCCCCCCCACACAAAACTGATGTTCAGGCCCTGGCTGGGTAAAGCGTCAACCTGGCACACCAGTGGTCACAGGTTTGACTGCCAGTCAGGGCACATAGAAGCAATTAGTTGCCCAACTAAATGAAATAACTAAGTGAAATGAGTTGATGCTTTTGTGTGTTTCTCTCTCCCCCTGCCCCTCAAATCAATATAAAAATTTTAAAAAAAGAAAAAAGAGGTCCTATTACGGAAAGTCAGAAAGGTGTCCTTTCAAAATTCATGTTGAGTCCTTACCCCTAGCACTTCAGAATGAGTATGACTATATTTGAACATGTGGACTTTAAAAGGGTAAAATGAGGTCATATGAGTGGGTCCTAATTCAATAGAACTGGTGTCCTTATAAGAAGAGGGGATTAGGCCTGACCAGGCGGTGGCACAGTGGATAGAGCGTCAGACTGGGATGCAGAAGACCCAGATTCGAGACCCCGAGCTCGCCAGGTTGAGCGCGGGCCCATCTGGCTTGAGCAAAAAGATCGCCAGCTTGGACCCAAGGTCGCTGGCTCCAGCAAGGGGTGGCTCGGTCTGCTGAAGGCCCGTGGTCAAGGCACATGTGAGAAAGAAATCAATGAACAACTATGGTGTCACAACGGCAATGAAAAACTAATGATTGGTGCTTCTCACCTCTCTTCGTTCCTGTCTGTCTGTCCCTATCTATCCCTCTCTCTGACTCTTTCTCTGTCCCTGTAAAAAAAAAAAAAAAAAAGAAGAGGGGATTAGGACCTAGATGCACAGAAGGATGACCATGTGAGGATATGGAAAAGGGGCCACCTGCACATCAAGGAGAGAGGCCTCAGGAGAAACAACCCTGCCTCACCTTGGTCTTGGACTTTCGGCTTCCAGGACTGTGAGAAGACAGGCTTCTGTTGTTATGCCCCGAGTGTGTGGTACCTTGCTACATATGGAAGCCCTGGCAGACTAACACATGTATCTATTGCGGTGTAAGCAATCACACTGTGGCTTCACAACGCCGTTGCCGTGGGGCAGGAATCTGGGCACAGTTTAACTGGATCCTCGACTTCTTGGTCTCCCAAAAGCCGACAGTCATGTGCCAGCTGCCTGTCATTTGAAAGCTCTACCAGGCAAGATATGCTTCCAAGCACATGTGGTGTTGGCAGGATTCAGTTGTCCCCTGGCCATTTCTCACCGGCTGGTGGCTCTGTGGGCCCCTCTCCAAGATGGCAGCTTGCATCATGAACATGTGCAAGCCAAGAGGGGAACAGAGCCAGCAAGACAGAAGCCACAGTCTTTCGTCACTAGTCCCAGGAATGCCATTTTTCCTTACGTTGGTTAGAAACAAGCGACCAGGGACAGCCCATGCTCAAAGTAAGGGCACTATATAAGGGCAGGAACAACAGGAGGGTATCAGTGGGCCATCTAAGGAGTCTGCCACCACAGCACCTGGTAGCTGGGAGCAGACATCGCCATGGTGGCCTGGGGGCTGGCACATTGCCTACTATGTGGATAAGAGCCGTTATGAACATTAGGGAACTTGGGACGTCCAGGCTGGCACTGAAAGGGGCTATTTCTTCTATCCCTTTGGGGACAACGGTTCCTGAGGATATGTTGGCTTTCCTTTCACCTGACGCTTGGGACAGCTGAGTCTCTGAGAGGGTAGCGATGGAGCTTGTGGCCCACGACAAGGCTCTGCCCTGAGCGCAGAGGGTTCCTCCTGTATGCACTGTGGCCCCTGGGTGGGTCTTTCCCAGGCTAGCCCACTCCTGTCCAGCAGGCGGGACAGCTGCTCCAGCGGGTGCCCCACCTTCCTTGCTGGCCCCTGCTTCCTCACCTACCTCCCCGCCAGGTGGTGAGGCCTCTGAGCCTGGACCCCTGTGGGCTACCTGCTGCGCACCAGGCAGGTGTGCCCACAGCCCTGGTGGGCAGAAGTCCTGGTGCTTGGAGGGGACGCCTTGGGGTCGAGCAGTCACTCCTGCGGCGGGCGGGTCCCGCTGCACAGCCCCAGCCTCTTCAGGCAGCAGGCACTGACCAGGCAGGTTTCACCACCTTGGCCCGCCCCCCAGAACCCCCTCTCCTCCCTGGGGGCCACTCCTGGGCTACCCGCCAGCCCGCCCGCCCAAGGGACCTGTGCAGGGCGCACACACTCTGTGCTCCTGCCAGGGAGAGCCCCACTCCTTGCAGGGAAGTCGGGCTACCCCGCCCCCAGCGCGCCAAGCCGACAGGATGTCGTCCCAAGCCAAGGCCTCCCTGCGACCCCAGACGTCTCTCCGGGATAGAAGGGTGGGGGTGGGGGTTGGGGGCAGGCCCGCCCCTCACCTCTAGGCCCCGCCCCTCACCCCCAGATCTAGTCCATCACAGCATGCCCCGCCCCTCACCTCCAGGCCCCACCCCTTAACCGCAGGCCCCGCCCTCACCTACAGTCTCCGCCCCTCACCTCCAGGTCCAGTCCCTCACCGCACATCCCACCCCTCACCTCCAGGCCCCGCCCCATGCCCCGCCCCTCACCGCCAGATCTAGTCCATCACAGCATGCCCCGCCCTCATCTACAGGCTCCGCCCCTCACCTCCAGGTCCAGTCCCTCACCGCACATCCCACCCCTCATCTCCAGGCCCCGCCCCATGCCCCGCCCCTCACCGCCAGGTCTTGTTCCTCAGCGCCGCGCCCCGCCTCTGTTCTGTTCCCTCCCCTTAGTACCCCGCGCCCCGCCCACACCCCCAGGTCCCGCCCCTCAGTGCCGCGTGTTCTGGTCCCGGAGGGATGCTGTTGTTCCGCGGCGGAGCCAGCTCTAGAAGGCACTCTGGCGGGGGCGGGCCGGTACCTCGGTTGGCCATTGGCAAAGGCCGCTACCTCTTGCTGTCAATCCCGACCGCCAGACTGGCTCCGCCCCGGCGGCGGAACGTCTTGGGACGCAGGGCCGCGGGGGCTGCCGGGACGGGCCCAAGATGGCCGTGTGCTTCTGTTTCCTTACTGCCCGCGTCCACGCATCCCATTCATTGCCGCGCTGCTGAGCGGCGCTGTGAGCCGGCCCGAGGGCTCCCTGGGCTGTCCCCGCGGGGCGGGAGACCGCCATGGCGACCCTGGAAAAGCTGATGAAAGCCTTTGAGTCTCTCAAGTCCTTTCAGCAGCAGCAACAGCAGCCGCCGCCGTCGCAGCCTCCTCAGCCGCCGCCACCGCAGCAGGCTCAACCGCCTCAGCCGCAGCCGCCACCGCCTCCGCCACCTCCGCCGCCCGGCCCGGCCGTAGCCGAGGAGCCGTTGCACCGACCGTGAGTGCCGGCCCTCTGCAGCTACTCGCCCGGCGACCGCGGCGGGGCGACGTCCCCGCAGACCCGGGTCCCGCGGCGACAGGGCCACCGGCGGAGGGCGTCCCTCCTTGCCAGTCCCGCCGTGGGACCTGTCCCCGGGGGCCTCCCCCGCGTGGGTCTCCGTTCCTCTGCGGGCGGCTCCGGGGCGGACACGTCCCCAGCCCCCCGCCTTTCCCGGCGTGCGAAGTTAGGAAAGGAACTTGCTGCTGCGCGTTTGCCCGAAACCGGGGCTGCGCCGTGAGCAGAACTCGGCGGGGCCGAGGCCGCGTCCCTCTCCTCCCCTAGTCGGAGCGGGTGGCGGGCCGGGGGGCGCAGGACTCTGCTGGAGGAGCCGGGCGCGGTGGGGACGGGCATGATGACATCATTGCCTGGAGCCCGGCGGGGCGGGGGAGAGCGGACGCGCTCCAGCGGAGAGAGATGCTTTTGCCCGGGGCCCTTGCAACAAACAACCCGTGCCCGGGGCCGCGCGTGTGTGTGTGTGTGTGTGTGTGTGTGTGTGTGTGTGTTTCCACCTTCTGGAGACACATCGTTTATTTAGTTGGGGATTCGCCGTGGGTGCCTGGAGGCCGTGTGTGTGTGTGTGTGTGTGTGTGTGTGTGTGTGTGTGTGTGTGTGTGTTTCCACCTTCTGGAGACACGTCGTTTCTTTAGTTGGGGAATCGCCGTGGTTTTTAAGGCTTCAGAAGAGCCCGCTGTCTGTCTAAAGCTCAAGTTCGGTCTGCGCGCCCTTCAGCGAGTGAGTGATTCTGGTTGCCAAGTCAGTGGTGACCTACTTAGGCGGTTCTGATGAACCAGCGAAAAAGGAATAAAATGGAACTCGACTATTAGGAAGGGTTGACGGAAGCGTACTGCCACTTTGTCACTTGTTAATAATAACGACACATCGCTGAGGGAGAGGTTACCTGCTGGGGTTGTGTGATGGCCGTTTTACCGCTGTTGACGGCCAGCTTTCTGGGACCAGGGCGTCTGCAGACCGGGCACGGCTCCTGTTGACTGTATGGCTCACAACCTGGTACTGCTTGGGTGTTAGAGGTGTCCGTTGCTGGTACCTGGGAGAATATTTGAAACAAACAGAGACCATTAAGAGCACCACCTAACAGAACCATGTGTTCTTTCCCCAGAAGTCTCGTGTGCTGAGTTCTGCAGAGGCTTGGGAGATGCTGTGTTGCAGTTCAGGCCTCTGGTCCCTTCCAGCCTTTCATTTCTAACCTGCAGGTGTACAGGGGGGACTGAAGGGGGTCAGTTTTCAAGAATCAGTCCCTTGAGTCGCTTTTCAGATGTTTGGCTAAGATCAAGTGAAGAAACAAACAGCCAGCTCCTTAAAAAAAATATCGCTCTGTGAAGACTGATTCTCTTTTTGTAATGTTTTCTTGCGCTCTTGATGTTTCTGATGTGATCCTGGCCGGGTCCTGAGAGTTTAATTAGGAAATGTGGATATGGGGAGAGATGTTGGCATATCTGTTAGAATAAAATCTAGAAATAATTTTTTTTTATTCCTGCTGTCCCGGTGGTTTGGTCAGACACCGGTCAATATATCATCATGTTTCTTACTGCTGTTTTGACAGAACCTATTCAGTTTGCTGATCTTTAAAATATGGGCATAGAGATTTCCTTCTAAAGCCGGCTTGACTAAGTAGATAGATTTTTGTTTCATTATTTTAAGGTAATGTATGATTGGCTTATTTAAAAAATTTAGTCTATTATTTTCACATAAGTAATACCTTGATATGATGCACATTCCAAAAGGTAATTTTTAAAGGCTGCCTTCCACTTTTTTCTCCTGAGTGCCTGACTATTCCCAGAGGCAAGCACTATGTGACGTTTCCTCCCGTGAATCCTTCTAGATATATATAACCAGTGCATAAATGAAGATAGACTCTAAATTTTTAAAAACAAAAGTGTATCCACATAGTAGCTTTTAAAGGCTCTTAGCTTGCTCTGGAATCAGTTGCATTAGGCTTAGAGTTCTTTTTTTTTTTTTTTTTTTTTTTTTTACAGGGACAGAGAGTCAGAGAGAAGAGAGAGGGATAGACAGGACAGACAGACAGGAACGGAGAGAGGTGAGAGAGGTTAGTCATTAGTTTTTCGTTGTCATTGCGAAGCCTTAGTTTTGATTACTTTCTCACATGTGCCTTGACCGTGGGCCTTCAGCAGACCCAGCAACCCCTTGCTGGAGCCAGCGACCTTGGGTCCAAGCTGACGAGCTTTTGCTCAAGCCAGATGGGCCCATGCTCAAGCTGACGAGCTCGGGGTCTCGAACCTGGGTTTTCCGCATCCCAGTCCGGCGCTCCATCCACTGCGCCACCGCCTGGTCAGGCTTAGACTTCTTTTTAACTAAAACGAATAAATAATTTTTATGTCCTTTGCTGTTGAAAGAGCAGGTATTAATAAATTTTGAGTAACAAACTCATGGCTTACAAGTTGGGAGCTTGGCATTTCTGTCCAGATGCTTCGGCTAAAAAAAATTCGTTCTCCAACGTGAGATTGGCTGAAAGCAATTTGGAAAGTGTCTGCTCTAATTTTATGGCTCTTGCTCTCTGTTGTGTGGAACTGTAGTGTCCCAGCCACGCGTGGGCTTTGCTTGAAATTTATCAGAGTGGCAGCTCTTGGCTCAGCATAGAGGATGCTGGGCTCCTGGGCGGTACTGGCATGCAGGGAGTGCCCGGGCTTGGGAGGCAGTTGACATTTCTGCCTTTGGCACTTGCTCATTCTCCTTCAGATTTCCACCTAGTTTTCCCCTGACTTTAATTATTTATTCATTAGTAAATGTTTGCCGAACATTCAGCATGTGCCAGGCACTGTTCTAATAGGCGCGAGGCTCCAGCAGTGGACAGAGAACGCTCTGCATTCATGAAGCTTTTATGTTCGTGAGCAGCAAAGCAGGGGAGGGGACTGGGCCATGTCAGGGTTGTTGACATTTTAAATAGGATGTCCAGGGAAGGTCCACTGAGTTAATGACTTGGAGTAAATAACTGAGGATGTGTGGAGGCTGGGGAACGGGTCCAAAGAGTTCTGTTTCAGGAAAAGCACAGACATCAGTTTGGCTGGTTGAGTTAGTGAGAGGGAGAATCTTGGCAGGAGATGAGGTCAGAGAGGTAGAGGGAGGGCCACACCGATCAATAAATAGGTCTGTCCTTGTAGGTGAAATAAAGACATTGGCATTTATTCCAAGTGAGATAGGAAGTCATCAGAGAGTTTGTTTGGTTTGAGGACTAGCACCCCTTGAGTTTGATTTTACAGCGAACCCCCGCTGATGACCACCCACTGATGACCAGCGAAGAGGCGCAAGGCAGGTGCAGGGGACCATAGGAAGTCATTGCAGTGTGTGGGTGAGGTGTGCTGGGCTTTGCCAGGGCGTTGGCAGAGGCAAGGGGCCTGAGAAGGCACTGAATTTTGAAGGTAGAGCCAATAGGACCTGTTCGTATCTCTGTCTACTAAACATCACCTAATTTTTTTTATTTATTTATTCATTTTTTTTTTTAGAGAGGAGACATACAGAGAGAGAGAGAGAGAAAGGGGGGAGGAGCTGGAAGCATCAACTCCTATATGTGCCTTGACCAGACCAGTGCAGGGTTTTGAACTGGCGACCTCAGTGTTCCCAGGTCGACGCTTTATCCACTGCGCCACCACAGGTCAGGCTAAACATCACCTAATTTAGCTGTAGTTGGTGTTATAAGGATTTTATTCAGCTGCAAATAACCGAGCCCTGCTGCAATAACTTGCTCAGCTAAGAGTTTATTGTCTTTTTGAGGACGTTCAACGGTAAGATTACAGACCTTACTTTAAGGCTCTTGTAAATTTAGCTTGATGCCCTTGTCCTCATTCTTGCCTATTTTTGAGTTGTTATTTGTCTTTTTATTGTTGAATTGTAATAGTTTTGTTGGGTTTTTTTTCTTGGACAGAAACAGAAGGACAGATAGGGACAGACAGGAAGGGAGAGAGATGAGAAGCATCAATTCTTCGTTGCGGCACCTTAGTTGTTCATTGATTGCTTTCTCATATGCACCTTGACTGGGGGGCTACGCAGAGTGAGTGACATCTTGCTCAAGGCAGCAGGCATTGGGTCATGTCTATGATCCCACCCTCAAGCTGGTGAGTCTGCGCTCAAGCCTTGCATGATTTTTATTAATTGCTGTATGATATTGTAGCATTTATTTTAAAAGAGGACTTTTGGGGATGTAAAGGCAAAGGCTTTACATTGTCCTGGCTTTCAAATGGGCTGCTGACACATGTTCCCCACCTTAAGAACCCCTTGCAAGGGAGCCACTTGGCACAATACCTTGGAATAATAGATGTGCCTTATTTAGACAAGAAGGAAAACTAAGACACTATTTAATACTGTGTTAAATTGAGTCAGCTCTGATTCTAGACTGTCTGTCAGAGGCATGAGTGCTGCTGCGCAGAGTGGCCTCAGGCCAGCAGTTTGGGGTCACTTGGGGGCCTACGTGAAGTGCAGAGTGCATGCCCACCGCCAGACGTACGGAGTCCGAGTCTCCATGTGAGCAGCTTCTGCGTGCTGGAAGGTTGAGAAGCTCTGCGGGGCGAGCGGGCCTGTCCTCTAGCTGATGCTGCCAGCATTCGGGAGGGAAGACTTCTGTGGCTCTCGAGTGTCCAGGTGTAGCTGAGGCAGTGCGACTTTTCTGCCCTAGGGCTGGCGAGCATTTGTGTAGTTGCAAAGTAGCTTGTAACGCTGACTGTAAGCTGGGCATGTGAATCTATAATTACCTCAGTAAAAACTTCAATTAAAAAACAGGCTGTCCCCTGACCTGTGGTGGCGCAGTGGGTAAAGCATTGACCTGGAACGCTGAGGTCGCCGGTTCAAAACCCTGGGCTTTCCTGGTCAAGGCACATATGGGAGTTGATGCTTTCTGCTCCCCCCTCTCTCTCTCTCTCTCTGTCTCCTCTCTATAAAATAAATAAGTAAAATCTTAAAAAAAAAAGGCTGTCCTGGCCTGTTTGCTCAGTGGATAGAGCACTGGCCCAGAGTGCAGACGTCTCAGGTTTGATTTTCAGTGAGGGCACACAAGAGAAATGACCATCTGCTTCTCTCCCTCGCCCCTTCTCTACCTCTTCCCCTCCAGCAGCCAGTGAGACAATTGGTTCAAGCATCGGCCCTGGGTGCTGATAGCTCGATCGGTTCAAGCATCGGCCCTGGGTGCTGATAGCTCGATCGGTTCAAGCATCGGCCCTGGGTGCTGATAGCTTGATCGGTTCAAGCATCGGCCCTGGGTGCTGATAGCTTGATCGGTTCAAGCATCGGCCCTGGGTGCTGATAGCTCGATTGGTTCAAGCATCGGCCCTGGGTGCTGATAGCTCGATTGGTTCAAGCATCGGCCCTGGGTGCTGAGGATAGCTCATTTGGACTGAGTGTGTCAGCCTCAGGTGCTAAAAATAGCTCAGTTGATTCAAGCATCAGCCTTAGATGGGGTTTGTCGGGTAAACCCTGGTAGGGTGCATGCGGGAGTCTGTCTCACTATCTCCCTTCCCCTCACTTAAAAAAAGGCCACCCTGGTGGACAGGGAGCATGAACCTAAGCACAGGTGTCAGAGTCTGGATCTGTGGAGGAAGACCTGATGGCATTTGCAGAGAGTTTTTGAACATTGAGATTGTGATTATTATAAAATTTACCATCAACGGATACAATTTAGTGGGCTTTGCTATATTCACAGGGTTCTGCAGCCTTCACCAGTATCTGATATCCAGAACATTTCCTCACCCCCAAAAGAGAGCTATTCCCCATTAGCTGTCACTCCCCATATACCACCCCGTCCCCCTCCCTCCCTCCCCCTGTCCCCACAGCCACTCACCTGTTTCCGTCTCTGTGCATTGTCTGCTCCGGATGTTCTTTTACATTTTTATTGGACTCACCCAGCACGGGGTGCTTTGTGTCACTTTCTTCACTAGGCATAAGGGACTGGGTCTTGAGCAGCACCTTTTTCTATCGGCAGCTGTTCCTGGGTCCCGTCAGTCCCCTAGTAAGACGGCCCTTTTCTCTGATACAGACTGCGGATGGAGGAGATCTGATTCCCCTAATCAAGCACTTTTATTTTTAAATTATGTATGAAACATAATTTCAGGCCCTGGCCAGTTGGCTCCGTGGGTGGTGTGCAGACGTCCTGGGTTCCGTCTTGGTTCTGTCCCGGGTTCCACCCCGGCCAGGGCACACAGGAGAAGCGACCCTCTGCTTCCCCTCCCCTCCCTCTTCCTCTCTCACAGCCAGTGGCTCCATTGGTTTGAGCATCGTCCCCAGACGGGGGTCACCGGTGGATCCTGGTCAGGGTGCATGCGGGAGTCTGCCTCTCTATTTCCTCCCTCTCACTTAAACAAAAAATCTGTTTGGAAGAGTCCTATTTTTCTAGGAACGCTCTTCCGTTACAGGACCTGGTGAGTAAAGAACGGCTGGGAAGGAGTCAGACCAGGGTCGCCGCCTGCGGTCGGTTGATGCAGCCTCCAGAGCCCGGTTCCTCTGGCCGTGTGGGCTGTGTACACAGAAGTGCTTACACGTACGGCGGCCAGGCTTGTGCGACATGAGTGATTGGAATTCCTGTTCCTTCCTCAGGTGGTCAAGGCCTCCCCCTGGCCCACTCGCAAGCTGGAGCCACATTTCCCTGCACAATTGTAACAATTCTAAAAGTAAGAGTTGAGAGGAGAGGGCTTGGTTTCCCACTTTAGCCGTGGTTCTTTGATAGCTGCTGAGGACTGGGCTTTCCTACGCCCCTCCTTCCAAGTGTGTGTTTCTGTGTAGACTGCTCTCTTACACAGTCGGAGGGGCGGAGGGAGGTTTGCTTTTTCTTTGGAGATGAAGTTACAATCACTGCTTTACCAAAAGCGGTTCAAGAGTCAGGACTGTTCTGACCCTGTCTATCTAGTACCCACCCTGTTCATCCAATTCCTGCCAAGAGCAAGGCGTTCCATTTTTCACCTTCATTTCCATACTTACTTTTCACGAGGAGCAAGTCAGTTTGACCTATCAGTCCATCAATCTAATTCAGTTTCACGGGGGAAACAATAGTTGTACTTTTCTTGCACATGTTAGTTTGTGTATTGGACAAAATAAGATACGAAGGACATATTTCAAGCAGGGGCCATAGAATGTACAGGACCTGAGCTTGAAAACACAGGACCAAACAAGTGAGTTATTTAGGTTCGGAAATACCGACCCAGGGTGGAGGTTAAAGTAGCCTGTGGCCAGATGGGAACGGGCCTTGTTAACCGGCACGGGAAGTTCGCACCCCATTCTTTCTTTGGCAGTCCCAGTTTGGTGGACACGCTTAAGTTTGGCACGTGGGACCAGCACACGCAGGTGCTATGGGATCCGGCGGCAGGCCTTGAGAGCCTGTGGGCGTCGTTCCCTGCTCACGTTTGATACTCTTGGTTTATTTATCACGTGTGAGGAGAGAGACAGTTTTCTTTTTCCTTTATTATTATTATTATTATTTTTATCAAGGAGGAGAGAGGCGGGGGGGACTGGAAGGGAGAGATAAGAAACATTATGTTGTAGTTGTGTCACTTTAGTTGTTCATTGATTGCTTTCTCAGATGTGCCTTGATGGGGGCTGCTCCAGCTGAGCCAGTGACCCCTTGCTCAAGCCCAGTGACCTTGGGCTCAAGCCAGTGACCATGGGGTTTTATGTCTGTGATCCCAAGCACAGATCAGCGACCTTGCGCTCAAGCTATTGAGCCCACACTCAAGCCAGCACCCTCTGTGTCCCAGGCCGATGCTCTGTCTACTGCCACCACTTGGTTAGGCAAGGCAAATTTCTTTTTAAAACTTGTATTTTTTTTAAGACTTTATTCAATTTTCAGAGAGGAGAGAGAGAGAGGGAAAGTGAGATAGAGAGAGAGAGAAAGTGGGAGAGAGAGAGAGAAGGGGGAGGAGCAGAAGCATCAACTCCCATATGTGCCTTGACCAGGCAAGTCCAGGGTTTCAAACCGGCGACCTCAGTGTTCCAGGTCGACGCTTTATCCCACTGCACCACCACATAAAATTCGTATTTGACACCAGGATTATGGGCTTGATCCCTGGTCAGGACACATACAAGAATCAATCTGTGAATGCATAAATATGTGGAACAAAACCCACATTTGTGTCTGTCACTTCTCAGAAGGTAGAGAGAGGCCTCATGGCCCTGGCCAGTTCTCCATCAGGCATGTGGGCAATTACTGTAAGGCCATTGACTTTTTCCTCTTTCTGGTTCTCAGGTGCCTCTACTGAGTTGTGTCCATTGAAGTCCTGCATTGTAATTTAACCACCTAGGTACTCAGGCTGTTGGCATGCTGCTTTTGTAAGTGCTGCCTTGCTATGCTTCACAGAAAACTTGTACCGTTGCAGCCTGAGTGGAGACCTCCTTCCCCAGCCCATGACATTCTTACTGAATACAAATAGGGTTTAAAGTATTCTCCAGGCTTCGTTCTGGTAGCCTGGCCAACTGGTCAGGCTCGGCCCATCCAAGACATTGGCTAGCCCAGGTTAGCGAGCCCCATCAGTTCCCGCTGGGAGACTAGGACTCAGCAAAGGGACTTGCCATGAACCACCTTTCACGCTTGGAGGCAGAAACACCTCAGGAGGAAGGTTCTGACTTTGCTAAAAACTCCTGTCATGAATATTTGTCCCAGTAGAGCCCAAGCTCTATGTCGATCAGGCGTCCCTGACTCGACTTCCCCGTGCAGTGGGACCCTCCTGCTTAGCAGCAGGGCTGACAGCCTCTTCGAGACTACTCTTGAGGCGGCTATGTGGATGCTACTGTTAAGTGCCACCGGAGGAAAGACACGACCAACACAAATTGGTTGCGATAATCACACAGGCAGTTTATTACTCACAAATCCTTTTGGCGTGCCTGGGTACAGCTTATGGGGGCCCCGTTGGCGTGCTCCTCGCGGCTGGCTTTGGTCAGAGCTCAGAGCAGCGTGGAGACAGTCCACATCAACGTTGGAGTCTGGGTGACTACTGCAACAGGGTATTCCCTCAGCTTTAGTACCTTTTCTGGCCAACACCCTCTAACAGGTGTCAATCTACAGGATTATCACCTCAAACCACCTTTTTGGGAGTTCCTCGCAGGGAATCCCCTTTATGTCATTCTACTGAAATGTTTACATTAAAACACTTTTTTTTTTTACAGAGACAGAGAGAGAGATAGACAGGGACAGACAGACAGGAACGGAGAGAGATGAGAAGCATCAATCATTAGTTTTTCGTTGCCGTTGCGACACCATAGTTGTTCATTGATTGCTTTCTCACATGTGCCTTGACCTTGGGCCATCAGCAGACCGAGCCACCCCTTGCTGGAGCCAGCGACCTTGGGTCCAAGCTGGCGAGCCTTTGCTCAAGCCAGATGGGCCCGCGCTCAAGCTGGCGACCTCAGGGTCTCGAACCCGGGTCCTCCGCATCCCAGTCTGACGCTCTATCCACTGCGCCACCGCCTGGTCAGGCTAAGCCACTTTTTAAGATATTATTTTTATTAATTTACAAAGTTAGTGTAAATAACACCAAGCCACTTCTTATCTATGTATAACTAAACTTCACACACATACTAACTGGGCTCTGCTTGAAAGTCAGAGTCTGTTTATCACATTACAGAGTTACGGCGCTAAGCCACTATATTAATTCCTATCCAAATGGCATAACTTTATTTAAGTTTAATAATTATTTTAATTACTTTTATATATCTTTCATATTTTTATATTTCTACATATTTAATTACTGTAACCGTAGATTACAACAACAGTATTTCTATTCTGCGCTGTTTAAGGTCCACATGGTCTAGTGTTTGTCAACATTGTTCTTATTACCATTCCCTGGGTGGGTGGTTTTTATAAAAAGGTTGACCATCAAGGCCCTAAGGAATCATTTCAGACCCGGTGTGAGAGACTGCCACGTCAAGGGGCCGTTACCCACACAGCCCCGAGTCTGGGTGAGTGAATTCAGTTCATGTAAGGCCTTGGGCAGATTTTTCTTTCTGGAAATCAAAGAGTAATGGACAGATGAGTTAGTTTTCTTCCTAAAATGCTTAAATTTGTCGGTGTTCTTTAACTTTCTTGATGGCTGTCTTAAACTCGGTAAACTAAGCTGCTGTAACAGAGACTTTGATACCGTGGTTTAAAGGAGAGAGCATTTTAATTATCGTAGCACTTTCCTCTTTCTTTTTAAAACCGTTATAATTTACATGTGGAAGGTGTACCGTTTCTATTGTACAGTTCTGCACATTCTGATAAGTGCATAAAGCTGTAACGACTACCACACCCAAGCTCTGGTACAGGCCCGTCACTCTGAACTTCCCCGTGCCCATGCCACTTGGCTGTCGGCTCCTTCTCCGGCCCATGGAAACTTCTGGTCACTTTTGTTCCTGTAGTTCTGTCTCTTCTAGAATGTCACATAAATGGACTCATCCATTGTGCAACCTTCAACCTGGTACACTGAGATTCATCCTTGCGTGTATTAACAGTTTGTCCTTTTTTTTTTTTTAAAGTGTGAACGTGTTTATTCTTTATTTTTATTTATTTATTTTAGAGAGGAGACACAGAGTGGGGGGGGGGAGGAGCTAGAAGCATCAACTCCCATATGTGCCTTGACCAGACCAGTGCAGGGTTTTGAACTGGCGACCTCAGTGTTCCCAGGTCGACGCTTTATCCATTGCGCCACCACAGGTCAGGCTACAGTTTGTTCTTTTCACTGCCAAGGAGGAGTCGATCGTCTGGCTGGAGTGCTTTATCCCTCCATCTGCCATCTGGGTGGTTTCCGTCATAGAGCTGTTGAAGTGGGTGGTTCGTGAGGACGGGGTGGGGCCTCTACCTCTTCTCTCTCATGGCTCTGCAGCCGTCCTGGAGTCTTTGTCTGTATAAGCAACAACTGGGAGTTGGGCGTGTCGAGCTGGGGGCAAGTGGACGGGGATAACTCAGGCAAGCCAGCGAGGCAGGCGCCCCCCAACCACCTCCTCTCTTGTTTCCTCTGGGGGTACCAGATCAGGGTCTGTCTCTAGCTGCAGCGAGGCCAGGCGATGGAACTTCAAAGCAGGAGGCATGTGTCCAAGAAGGGAAGAATGGCGTTTTGGTGGACAAGTGACACTGCAGTGTGACTTACCGTTGCAAATCCTGCTCAGGAAGGAGACTGGTGGGAAGCACTTCCCAGTCTGTGTACGAGGGACTCTCACTGGGCAGTCGTCCGGAAGCCCCTTTCCGCTTCCATGAACCGGGCTTCTGGTTCAGGCCCTGGTTCTCTTCTCCACCTGGAACCCCTGTCTGTTCCATTTGGCCCCTGACTTCCCCCTTGAGAGGCTCTTCCTTTTCTGTCTTCTTTCCTGGCCACAACTGAAGTGTCTTTTGGAGGGCGGGCATGCCTTCCCTGGATTTGCACAGTTGTACCAGCCTCTTCCTCCAGGTGCTCTTTTCGGGGCCTGAGGGTTGCATTAGAAATAAACAGTCACAGATATTTGTAGGTTAGAGTCCCCTCCTGCCCCCTTTGGTAATAGAATTCCTTCGAAAACCTAGTTGTCTTCTGGTTTAGTTGTTTTAGTTAATCCCATGTACTGGTAGCTGCACTCGGGGTCTTTGTTTGGATTTAGTTCTTAGGCTGCTTTGTCCTCTTTGGGTCTTCTCTTTGCCTGTCTCAGGGGTGCCCACCCAGAAGACCTGAAGCGGTGGTGGCTTCAGTCGGGAAGGGGGCACCTTTGTCTGACCTTCTTGACCTGGCTGTTTATCTCCTTTGTTTGGCTGAGAGGTCTTACTTAGTAGGAGGCTTTTAAAAATATATGTTGAAAAATAATTTTATTTATTGATTTTAGAGAGGAAAGAGAGAGGGACAGAGAGGGAGAGAGAGAGGAACATCAATTTGTTTTTGTATGTGCCCTGGGGGTTGAACGTGAGAAAGGCTCAAAGCAAGAGGCTTATTTCTTGCTGTTTGGGGATATAGAAGTAATTAGCCATTGTCTGTAATTTATACCTAACAGAGACTATGAGGTCTGTGTGGTCTGCAGTCGTGATTTTGAGAAGTGGAGGCAGCTAGGCGTACAGGGAAGCACTGCAGTTGTATCTCATTGAATTGCATGCCTCTGTTGGTGTTATCTTGGATGAGGCACTGTTTGCACCGTAATGTCTCTGCTCAGTCGGGGAAAATAAGGTGTGCGGTAACACCAGCTATCTTTGCTGTGGGGCAGGGTAGAGGCCAGAGGCCGTCTGTCCTCCAGGCTTGAACCTGCCCCGCCCCCACCACAGAGTATAGGGTGATTCCTTGTGGTCACGAGTGCTTACTGAGCGCACTAATGGCATGTAGAAGTAAGGGGCGTGCATTAATTCAACACATGGTCACTTCTTTTCCTCTTCTTTTCTTTTAGAAAGAAAGAACTGTCAGCCACCAAGAAGGACCGTGTGAATCATTGCCTGACAATCTGTGAAAACATCGTGGCTCAGTCTCTCAGGTAAGTGCCCTTTGTCTTTCTAGTGAAAATATAAACTTGATCTATTTTCATTCTTTTAAAATTTTAACGATTTTACAGAGAGATGAAGGGAGAGAGAGAAACATCGATTTGTTGTTCCTTTTATCTGTGCCTTCATTGTTATGTGCTCTGACCGGGGATTGAACCAGCAACCTCGGCGTATCAGGACAACGCTCTAACCAACTCAGCTACCGGGCCAGGGTCTACCTTTCATTGTAAATGGGCTAGAATGTTCTTTGTCTCTCCAGTTGTCTCAAGTCTTTAGAAGACCCTTTCCCCACACTCTGGCTGTGTGTGTCAAGGCTACGCGACATGGTGTGGGCAGCTCTTTCTTCCTTGTCATTGTGCAGACAGCGGTTGTAGCCATTATATAAACACGACATGAGCAGCATGTTTATGTATAATAGGCACTTGTGGTAACTAATCGTTTAAAAATCATCTTTTGTTTGATATTACACATTATTTTAGTAATGCGTACAACACGAGCCTGTCTAGTGATCCGACTGTTCATTTGTTTTTCTTTGGCACTGGGCTGCCCGTGGGGGGCCCTGTGCAGCTGTGGGACTCGGGGTGCTTCCCCACACGCGAGGTCACAGGGTCGCTGGCCGTGGGCGGCCAGTCGGGCTGTGGACTGTGGGTCTGCTTCCCTTGCAGGATTATTCTTCCGAGTGAAGCAGCCCCTTCTTTTGTGGCTTCTTTGCTGATTCTCCTTGTTCTGTTTGTCTTTGCCGGTCTTTCTGACCACGGGCCCTAGCAGCAGCAGCTGGGGAATGTTTGGGGCTTGTTTCTAAGGGCTGGGGAGGGGACAGCGGCACCTATGATTTCAGAATTCTGTCACCCAGGTGGGCGTGTGTGAAATACTTCCTCCTTGCTTTTCTTCCCTTGGAGTAAATAGTTCACGCCCCTCCACCGGGGGCTGCTTTCTCCTCTGTTAGGGACACCCTGAGAACAGTCGTCTTGACGTTAGTGCTGACAGAAGCTCGGCGACTCACCTATTTAACAGCACTGTGCATTTGTATTTATACTTTCAGAGGGATTTCACATATAGTATTTCATTCTAGTTCAGCTCGTTCCATCATTTATGAAATGTGGTGGGTGATTTCTGTTTCTACCTAATCTATAGAAACCTTGTGGGAAGAAAATGTAACAAGTGAAAATACATCCTGAAAGTGGAAATTCAGGGGTGGGCAGAAGTAGGTTTACATTTGTTTGTATGGAAAATAATACAATAATTAATAATAATTCAAGAATAAACTCAATGTTCCATGTACTCACAACTGGAAGTCTGCTTTGCCTGGCCCTGTGTAACAGTTCTGAGTTAGTTTGCTATTGTACAAAAACAATATTGGCATAAAAGTAAGGAAAAGGAGAATAGGTTTGGATTTCACTCCACTCCTTATAAGCAGGGCGATCTAGATAAGTTTAACGTTCTGGAGCCTTTGTTATAGCTCAGTGGTTCTTAGCCTGGGTTCTATTGAACCCTAGGGGTTTGATGAGTCGGTCTCAGGGGTTCGGAGAAGCCTCTGCTGCGGAGACCAGAATAAAGTAATACCGTAATTTGTTGTGAGTTTGTGCACTTTGTTGGTTTTGTTCTTTGAGCAAGGTGATGTTCATGCATGGCTCATTTTGTGCACCAGTAAAAAAACATACACCTATGTCTTGAATTTGGAAAAGAAATCATATTTTATTTATCACTAAAGAAGGGTTCGGTGAATGTGCGTATGAAACTGGTGGGTTCGGTACCTCAAAAAAGATTAAGAATCACTGTTATAGGATCAAGGATCACCTGGGAAACACTGTGCAGAACTCCATGGATGCAGTCATTATCTTCCTGTCATGGCATGCACCATCTGTCATTTAATGTCACTTGAGTGTGAAATGACCTCAAGTCCCTGGCAACTCAGGATTCTCTGCAGCCGGGCACAGCTTGGTTTACGGTACCTCCACTCTCTGGGGCTCCAAGAATGACATTTTACTTTGAGATCTCATGGACCCAGAAAAAGAGATCTCTTCCACTCTGAGTGCTTCATGCTTTTGTTTCTTTTTCTTTTTCTTTTTTTTTTCTTTTTACAGGGACAGAGAGAGAGTCAGAGAGAGGGATAGATAGGGTCAGACAGACAGGAACGGAGAGAGGTAAGAAACATCAATCATTAGTTTTTCGTTGCCATTGCAACACCTTAGTTCATTGATTGCTTTCTCACACATGCCTTGACCCGCGGGCCTTCAGCAGACCGAGCAACCCCTTGCTGGAGCCAGCGACCTTGGGTCCAAGCTGACGAGCTTTTGCTCAAGCCAGATGGGCCCGCGCTCAAGCTGGCGAGCTCGGGGTCTGGAACCTGGGTCTTCCGCATGCCAGTCCGACGCTCTAGCCACTGCGCCACTGCCTGGTCAGGCTTGCTTTTGTTTCTTGATGATTCTCAGTGGATGGGATGTTGGCTTCGGTTCACATATTAGTAAAGTATGTTGCAACATCTTAAGATTGATTTGTGGTTCATTTTGCCATCTTAAATCACAGTAATAGCTGTTCATGGTTTTACATTAGGGTATTTATTCTGTTTGTGTGGAGTGATGCCCCCAGTCATTATATTTGTTCTGCAGAGGAGCTTGTTAGAAGGATATTGGGTGGGGTGTGGACCCAGAGAGGACATTTTGAGTCTCATCAGAGCAATGAACAGTCTATTTTAAGACATGCTCCATACTTTGCAAGGATTTGGGTGTGTAGTCGGAGGGGTGCTTTGTGTGCGCAGGAAACATGCTTTATGAAATCTTGATGGCTGGCTTTCCTGCGCTCTCCTTGTGAGTCACTGAATGTTTACACTGCTCACAAAAGTAGGGGATCTTTCAGAATGAACAGGAAGCAATAAAATATCCCTAATGTTTGTGGGCAGTATGGTATGTTCTTGTAGCTTCTGTGTTATACTGACTTTCTCTCCGGGGCAGTCGTTCAGTGGTGGCTTTTGGAAGTTTTAACGTGGGGATTTAGTTAAAGCTCTGTGGACAGTGTGACTGTGCAGCAACCTGAGCTCTCCATCTGCTGGTTCGTAAATATGGAAGAGCATCAGAATCATCTGGAAGGTTGGTCAAAACTGCAGTAAGGGGGAAACCTCACTACCCTCCTTCCCAGCACACCTGTACCCTCTGCTTGGGAGAAGTGCAGGCGTTTGTTTTTAAAAGCATGTTCTTGGGCATCCCTGTGAACCCACACGTGAGCAAGTGTACCTTGCTAGGGCGGTTGAGCAGAAGTGAGTGCTCAGAAGTGCATAGATTTACCATGTATCAGTATGCATACATCAGCTAGAAAGTGGATGGTTCTAGATCCTCTTCATAGCTCCAACGTACACGATTCCAAGGAATTGACAAAAATATGCAGAAATTACACAAAGATTGCTGTTAACTTTTTCTTAAGTAGGAGGAGGGGAGATAGACCCCCCCCCCAGGTGCCCCTGATACACTTCAGCCGGGATCCACCCTGCGACTCCTGTCTGCGGCTGATGCTTGCTTGAATCAGCTGAGCCATCCTCAGCACCTGGGGCCGATGCTCAACCCAATTAAGCCACTGGCTATGAGAGGAGAAGAGAGAGAGAAGGGGAAGAGGGAGGGGAAGAGAAGCAGATGGTCGCTTCTCCTAATGTGCCCTGACTGGAAACTGAACCTGGGGCGTTCGTATGCCGGGTCGATGCTCTCTCCACTAAGCCAACTAACTGTCCAGGGCCTGCTATTAACTTTTTTGAAAGGCGTAGATGACTACTTTTCTTCCTATGTGGGAAGATTTTTTTTTAATCAAAAGTTGAATTTCTTCTAAATTAATCAAACTTAAAATGATTTGGATCAAAATTCTAATTTTGACTTTGTTTATCTGCAAGAATAAATACCTGGATGCTGCAAAGACTATTTGAACTCGTCAGTAATATGGTGCGGCCTGCACATGCCAGTAAGAGGGCCATTAGACATGACAGAAGGTATAGAGTAGAGAGTTAGGAAGGTGTCTGTGTGTATCTGTGTGTGTGAATTGATGATAAATACAGTATCATTGGGGGAATGATGGATTATTGAACCAGTTGACTCTTTAGGGAACACTCACATCTCTGCCTCAAATTGCAAACAAAAATGTAAATGTCAGATAAATTTCCTAAATATAGAAAACCAACAAAATTACTACAAAAAGAACCTGTATTGTGAGGCTGAGGAAGGCCAGCAAATAAAGGAAAAAATGGTTTTGACTGGAATATAGTTCAGTACTGTATGTCAGAATCCACCTTAAACTGAAAAGTAAGTTGAACTTGGGTAAAGTACTGACAGCATATATACAAAAGGTTTAATTCTTAGAACACATGGACGTAAAATCTGGATCTAGAAGACTTGAAAATCACTGTTCACCTCCATGTCCTGCGAGACATTTGTAGATACTCCTTATAGAACTGCAGAAGACACACTCTTCAAGTTCCCACAGGACATTGGCCAACATAAACTACACGCTGGGCCGTCAGACAAGTCTATAAATGTACAAGGACTCAAAGCATACGAAGTGGCCTCTAAGTTGCAATATTACAGAAAGAAAGCCTGGAAAAGCCCCAAATAGGAACGGGTGGAAAATACATTTCCATGTGACCCGTGGGTCAAAGAAGAAGTCAGGGAAAATGGAGAGGACAGGTATTTTGAATTGGTTGAAAATATAAAACGGAGGGTTTCACAACCTGTGCTTACTGCTGTTTCACATGATTGAGGGGCTCGGCACTAAATCCATTCGGAAAAGAAGTGTTTCAGGTCCGTGACCTCAGCTTCCACCTCAGGAAACTTGAAAAAGAAGAGCAGATGCAGCCCAAATGTAGCAGAGAATGGAGAAAGGAGTGAAAGTGAGTAAAATGGAAAGCGAAGTTATGTAGGAAATCTGTAAAATTCAGAGTGGGTTATTTGAGAACATCAATAAAATTAGACGGAACAAAGTGAAGTCACAGATTACTGCTGTCGGAATGAGGGAGATATCAGCATAGGTTGCAAAGATGTTAAAGGATTATAAAGGGGTATTTATTATTTTTGTGAGAGAGAGAGAGAGAGAGGGGGAGACAGGAAGGGAGAGAGACGAGAAGCATCAGTTCGTAGTTGTGACACCTTAGTTCATGGATTGCTTTCTCATATGTGCCTTGACCAGGGGGCTGCAGCAGAGTCAGTGACCCCTTCCTCAAGCCAGTGACCTCTGGGCTCAAGGCAGGGACCATGGGATCACGATCCCACGCTCAAGCCAGATACCGTGTGCTTAAACCGGATAAGCGTGTGCTTAAGCCGGTGACCTTGGGGCTTGGAACCTGTGTCCTCTGTGTCCCAGGTAGATGTTCTATCGACTGTACCACCACCAGTCAGGCTATAGATTTGATAAGGTAGAGAATTAAGTAAGTTTCTTAAAAGTACTTTTCTAAAACTCCCACAAGAAAAAAAATAGATAACTTGATTATCCCTGTATCTAAAATTAAAATGTTAAAAATCAATATTTGGCAAACTTTTAAGCATAGTCAGAAATAATGTAATTTTTTTTTTAAAAAATTGAGATATAAGTGACATAATTTTATACGTTTGAGGAATGCAGTGTGCTGGTCTGACGCATTTGTCCATTGTATTGTGAGTACCACAGTAGCCTTAGTAAACACCTTAACCATTTTCTTACTGTGCTGAGGACAGGCAAGATCTAGCTTCTGAGCATCTCCAAGGTGTCTGACACTGTGTTGGTTACTACTCACCGTGTTGTACATTAAGTCTCCAGGACTTACTTATTTAGTAGGAATAAGTGAATCTACTTCAGCTGTGGATTTTATGAGGCCAGAGGACAGAGAAAGTACTTCTAGTGAAAATTTTGTGTCCCAATTGAGATATAAAAAAAATTGTGTTATATCAATCAATTACCCATATTAATTATATGCTGCAATAATATTTTTGATACATTGGGTTAAATCAGTGGTCAGCAAACCATGGCTCACAAGCCACATGTGGCTCTTTGGCCCCTTGAGTGTGGCTCTTCAACAAAGTACCTAATGATTAGCAAAGGCCAAGTACCCTGTTTAAGTTAATAACAATGTACCTACTTATATAGTTTAAGTTTAAAAAATTTGGCTCTCAAAAGAAATTTTAATCGTACTGTTGATATTTGGCTCTACTGACTAATGAGTTTGCCGACCACTGGGTTAAGTGAAATGTATTAAAATGATTTTTCCTGTTTCTTTTGATTTCTGATGCATCTGTTAGTATAAAATCGCACGTGTTGCTCACACGGTCTTTCTGTGGGCAGCGCTGCTGGAGCAGCGTTTGAACGCTGCCCCACACTGCAGGGCCCTTTCCTCCTCCGTCCTGTCTCCACAGCTGCGCCGCGTGGGAGAGGTCGGAAACAGTGCTGAGGCATGCTTTGTATCTTGCTGGGATTTGTGGGTCCTTGCTAATGCAGCCCTCTGCTTTCTCCCAGGCTCTCTGACAATTGGTAGGAATTACGACGTAAGGGTGGGGTCTCCATTTCTGAGCACTCCAGACTGAGGTCAGGAAACAACCATCTGATTTAGATGTTGGAGAAACAGCAGCATTATTCGGGGCTGCATTGCCAGCTTGCCACACTTCCCACTGGTGTGACATTGGTTCCATGACCGTAGCTTATCAGCTGTCTCTGTCTTGGCTCGTTGCCTGCTGGATCAGAACAGCCTGAACAGGCTGTCAGTTAAACATTTGAAAGTCGCTCACAAGCACTGCGTTGACCCCGGAGTTTGTGAGCCTGTGGCAGAGCAAAGACCATAGTCTGGCCGTGGTCACGTTGAGTCCGTGGTGACTTGTGCTTGTACTTTGGGACTCTGGAAAGCAAGATTCAAAGGAAGTAAAAGACTTATGCTAGTGTTCTGATTCGGGGTATCAAGAATGTTGCAAGTAAGAATAACCTGTTGGCAAAGACCAGATGGCTGTCTGGGATTTAAGTATCTCAAACCCCTGTGTTTGTTTTTAAGCAGTGTTTTTTGTTTTAATTGAGTTAAAAATATACAAAAAGCGTTATCCTTTGAAGAGTTTTGAACTTAAAACTTAAATGAGATTTGTCTTGCAAGTACAGTGTGTCCGTAAAGTCATGGTGCACTTTTGACCGGTCACAACTAATTTTTCTAAGTAAACTTTAACATTTTAGAATAGTTTTAAAAGTTACAGAGATAGCACAGAGAGTGTCTGTGTGCCCCATGACTGGGTCCCCCTGTTCTTAGCCTCTTACGTTTCTGTGGTACGTGTTTCCTGGTTGACGAATGAATATGCGAGACTATTAACCTGAACTCTTATGTAATGTCCTCTTTCTGTTCCAGAATCCCACACAGGACACTGGACATCAGACGCCACATGGCATTTCGTTGTCATGTCTTTGTAAGCTCTTGGTGGTGACAGTCTCTCTTCTTTTTTCACCTAGAAATTCTCCTGAGTTTCAGAAACTCCTGGGCATCGCTGTGGAGCTCTTTCTGCTATGCAGTGACGACGCGGAGTCAGACGTCAGGATGGTGGCCGACGAGTGTCTCAACAAAGTCATAAAAGTGAGACCTGCAGCCCGCGTGCCCGAGCTGCGGCCCTGGGCCACGGCCGCTCGTTTTGAGGGGCCCAGTCCCTCAGGGCTCTGCACCTGCAGGAGCTGCCTGCGCAGGGTGCAGCCCGTGGGCCGCGCTGGCTGCTGATGCTGGCTCCTGGCTGCTCTGGGGGAAATGTTAGTCCGGGCACCACCTTCACTCTGGACGTTGCCCAGAGAAACCGTAGGCCCCTGGAGTCCATGTTTGGTGTCTCTAGCTCCCTTCCTTTGTCTCCTTTCTCTGCCCTCCTAAGACCTGGCGTGGCAGTCCTGATTGCAGGTAAAGATGTGGCTCTGCAGTAGGTTAGCTAGAATTGGTAGGACCTGACTGGGCAGCGTGGGGCTGCCAGGAAAGTGTGGTAGCCAGAAAGCTGAAGCCCAAGCAGGGCACACCTGACTTCTGTTATTGCTTCCTGATGTGGAGAGTGTGCCCAAGATCACGAGACTACATCTACTGTCCCCTTTTCTGTTTCCTGCTGTCTGGGCAATAGAGTCCTTCTTCTATAATTCCTGATGTGTCAGGAAACTGACCTTGTGTTTCTCATTCTGCCCTGCTCCTGGTTTGTGTCCCCATCCATCCTGGTCACCGTTCTTGAGGCCACCTTTGTGTTTGTGAATGGGCTTTTTGAATTGTGTGTATAAATTTAGACTTTGTTCCCACTGTAGGCTTACCAGCACAAGGCACGTTCACTGACATAGTTCCTTACACTTTCTCTAGAAACTGTTTCTTCATATTGGTTAAGGAGCAGAATGTCCCTGCTCCCTTCTCTGCAGGGATCCTTGTTTGATGGACCTTGCCAGTTTTTCTTTCCCCTGTTGCCTTGAGTCCCCCTTGGGGTTTAGATGAGGTTGTGTGTCTTCATTTTCCTAGAAGACACCCTTCCTAGTGCTGTGTACTTCGCCAATTACCTATTTCCCTTCTCGTTAGGGCCTTGGAAACAAAACTGTTTTTGGAGTCTTCCCCAGGGCTTTCCCACGTTTTACATTGGCCAAGAAGTCATTCTTCCTTTTTCTTTCACGGGTCCAGTCTTCCTTGGGCAGGTGGTCACCCGTGACTCCTGGGTTTCAGGAGATGAGGCGTGATTACCAGGCAGACAGAGGGCATGTGGGTTTGGGAGTGAAGATGGTGTGCATTTGAATCTTGGCTCTGCTCCCTCCTAACTGAACCGTTTTGGGAAATGTATTTATTCCATGAGGCTCTGTGTCCTTAACCATAAAGGGAATTGGACAGGTGTTTGTGCTGTGTGTGTGTGTGCATGAGTGTGAGTGTGAGAGGCAGTCACGTGCATGACGTGCTGGGCATCGTCCTGGACTCTTCCCGGTCCTCAGAGTGGTGAGAGGTGTTCACAGCCACACTGAGAGTCTTACGTACGGACCCGCTGCTCTTCCTCTTCTGTCCGGGGGATTTTGCGGTTCCCTGTTGCCCGGGAGCCCTCCCACTTGGCAGCACAGTTTCTCGCTGGCCGTACCTCCTGTGCCTGGGACGCTGGCGTCTCTGTCGCTATGGGGTTTTCGCTGCCTGGGTCAGGAGCAGCCTCAGGGAGGTCCCTCTTCCCGTCTAGGTTGTCGCTCAGCCTCCTTCCACTTGCTCTCCTGCTTTGGCTTGTATCCTGCCTCCCGCAGCGATGGCCTGGCCGTGGCCACTTACCCTGTTTTCCACGCCCGGGGTCTGTTAGTGACACCGCATGTTTGTGTGGCTCTTTCAGGTGCACTGACCTCCTCCAGGCCCAGCTGTCCTGTTGCTTTTACTGTTCCCACTCGCGGACCGTGCTGGGCTGGCGGTTCAGTCCATGAACTTGGAGCCTTAGGATCAGGAAAGCTAAAGAGGGCACCACAGGTTGCCTTGGTTCGTGGCGAGAGGGCAGGGAGAACAGGATGACCCCCAGTGCTCTGATGAGCTCGTTTTACACGTCAGCCTCATTCCGTTTGAAGTCTGTCTTCAGAGACCTGCTGGACAGACCGGGGTGGTGTATGTTTGGGGCTTGTGGGCCTGACCCTGGCTCGTAACTCTGGGTCCCAGGTTCTCTTTCTGGTCCTTGCCCTACTTCTCTCCCATCTCCCCCCCTCTTTGTTTCTGGTCTTCCAGTACAGAGATTCTCATGTTGTGACCCTGAACATGAGACGAGGCCCGTCTCTCTCCACTGCTGCTTTTGCTCTAAGGTGGACATAGTGGAATTGGACTGTGCTCAGGTTTCTGCCTCCCAAATGCTCTGATTTCCAGGCCTGGCAGGCTGGGTGTGGGTCAGGATCTGGCTGGATCTGCTCTCGCTGTGGCAGAGGATGGGCTGGCTTGGGAGAACATGGGTGGCCCCAGGCACCATATCGGGGACCAGATAGGAACATAGGAATGGACATGTGGGAGTCAGGTCCTGGACTTTTCTTCTAATGAGCACTGTTACATGCTTAGGATGAGACCTAGACTCTGTATGACCCAGGAAAAGGGGGCATATTTTGCTCTTCGTTTACGTAGGAAAGTACCCTGATTATCCGATGTAGCTTGACTCTGCTCTGCCTTCAGTTCAGGTCCAGTCTTATGTGAGGCAGCATGCGTGGACGGAAGTCACGACATACATAGTAAACCCTGAGTTCCGGGGGAGGCTGGCAGCTCACTGGCTGCGAAGTCTGGAGGCTGCGGTGGTTTCTGCCTGGGGGGACGTAGGGAAGGCTTGCTGAGGTAGTGGCTGGTGGGCCAGCCAGGAGACTCAGGGCCTTCTTGAGCACTGCAGCGTGTGGCCTCTTGGGCTGCCGGGAAGTCCCTACGGGCTTGCAGAGGAGGGTGGGAAGCGCTGAGGGTCAGTTCAGGGGCTCTGTGCTATTATCTGGTGGAGAAGGAGGAGCTCTTAAGGATTGTTGACGTGGTCAGAGGAGTGCTTATTCAGGACAAGCCAAATGATGATGATGGAAGCCTGCTGTGGTGGGGAAAGTCCTGTGCGGAGAATCTGCGGGAGGTGGTGGTCCGGGGAAGATCCCGTGGGCCCTGGGAGTGGCTGAGAGGGGCCTGAGGCTCCCAGCTGGCTGCGGGCTCCGAGGGTCACGGGGCCGCGGGGTTGGCGGCGCCCGGGCACCCGCGGAAGACCGCACCTTCAGAAAGGACATGGGGTCTGCGTCAGCAGTGTGTTTGCGTGGCCGAGCGAGCAACTCTGATCTTAGAGATGACCCGCCGTCCACTGACTCCCAGGCCTCGGGGCCTTGCTGGTGTGTGGGTCACGCAATAGAAATGGACTTTTACAGAGAGGGAAACCTTCTAGGGTGCTCTTCACTCGTTACTGTGAAGGGTCTCAGATAAGAGCTTTAGAGTGAATTTGCACCACCTGCCATTTAAT
This sequence comes from Rhynchonycteris naso, assembly GCA_037038555.1. Classification (NCBI taxonomy): domain Eukaryota; kingdom Metazoa; phylum Chordata; class Mammalia; order Chiroptera; family Emballonuridae; genus Rhynchonycteris; species Rhynchonycteris naso. The sequence continues at coordinate 315,678,621 of CM072996.1, read as the reverse complement.
TTTGATGTTATGTAGTATTTGTAATAAAAGTTAAGTTCTTCCTCTTTCATTTATATTCAAGTGAGTCACCTATGCCTAGCTCATTCGATAACTTCATGCACATATGTGCTTTTTTATTACTGAATAGGTTCTTAGTTTAGGTTACTATTCTACTTTGTCCCAAGGTTGAAATTTAAGTTGCCTTTTACCTTTCTTCAGAGCTGCTAATGGACTGCGTCTTCCCTAAACAGATCTCGTCTTTCCTTGTAGGCTTTGATGGATTCTAATCTCCCAAGGCTACAGTTAGAACTCTATAAGGAGATTAAAAAGGTAGGTCTGTATTTTCTGTTATTGAAGAAACTGGTTTCACTGTATTGAGCAGTTTATGGAGAATTTTATCTTGATAACAAGTAGACATGTTAGAAGTGAAGTGGCTTGGTGAAGTGGACTTTGTTTTACTTTTCTTCAGAGGGCACTCTTCATTACTTATTAGATGAGGTGCGAATTTAAAGGTGTAGCTTTTTTAATGTCTTTGTAATTCATCACACTAGACCTTAAAATTTCTAAAGTAGTTAAATGTTTAAATGGCCTTTTCTCTAAACATAGACGATGAAAAACAATGAAAAAAGTGCTTGTGTTTATATGAAGTCCTCTTGGTGACTAGTGTCCATGACTTAAATGTAACACGCCGCTCGTTAACTCCTCTCAGAACGGTGCTTCTCGGAGCCTGCGCGCTGCCCTCTGGAGGTTTGCTGAGCTGGCCCACCTGGTCCGGCCTCAGAAATGCAGGTACGTGGTACTCTCTGGATCATTATTACTGTATTATTATTTTGGTGGGAGCCAGCTCCTACAGGTTCTTTACATCTCAGTGCAAATGTCGCTGCTTCAGAGGTCTGTCCTGTGCACTGAGTTGCCCACCTCTGCCCTCCAAGTTGTGGTGCCATCCTGTTTGTTTTTCCTTCATTACACTTGTGCTCTCAGGAACATTCCCCCACCTTATCAGAGTGCTTGTTCGTTTTCTGCCCCCCCCACCCCCAGGACACGTGGGAGGTGCACAGCCCCGGCAGGCGGGGTCTTCCCCGTCCGCCCTCTGCAGCCCAGCACTGGTAACAGCATCTGCACGTGGTCCCTGCTGAAAAGATGCTTGTCCAGTGGTTGGAGGTTGAGTCCCCACCCCGTTTTGCTTACCATTGGAATTAAGGAGAGAGAGACCTTTGTCTGTGACAGAGGTAAAAAATGTGGATGTAAACTGTGAGTCAAGTTTTGACTAATTGAAACAGTTCTATTTTAATGGATTCGGAGAAACAAAAGAAAGACCACATTTTTCAACTCTATCCTCGTCTCCTTACCTGGCAGAACAGCCAGAGACCCTTGGCTCTGCCCGAGGCACTGGTGGGGTGGCCCAGACCTTACTATGAATATGAAACAGTTACTTATTCCAATGTGTTTGAGTTTCATAAGAATCTTATATGGCTGTAGAGATACAGTCACTAAGGAAATTTCTCTTTATGTAACCTTTTGCTTTTGCTGTTCTTATTTTAAGATTTGTTATATTTGTAAAGCACTGCACCGCCAGTTCTCCACATGGCACCCAACCAAAGTGACCTTAAAGAGATGTGATTGGGTTAAATTTAAATTGTTTCCTGGCTCGAACTCTTGGCTCCTGCTCTGGCGCTGTTAGATAAAATCCAGACCCCTTCTCCAAGGCCCAGGGAGGCCTTGTCCCCAGGGCCCCGTCATCTCAGACACTCTCTGTTGACTCATTGGCTTGAGTTTACTTCCTCAAAACATCAGGTTTCTCTTCCTCTTGTTGGCTGACCCCCCCCTCCCCCGGAGTCCCCACAAAATTGTCGTCCTAGAAAGGTGGGCCTGGGCTGCCTAATGCAGCCCTGAGTGTAGACCTGCTTGTTCCCTGCCTCTGCACTAGAGGGCGCTGCCTTGTTCTCCTGGGGCCTGGGACCCCTCTGTCCTGCACAGTCCGCTTTCTCTCTCTGGAGGGCCAGCTCTGAGCTCCAAGGCATCTTTACCTTGATCACTGAAAAAAGCTTTGTAATGCTTCTTTTCAAGAAAGCTTTATTCTCATTTCTTTTTTTTTTTTTTCCACAGGAACAGAGAAAGAGAGTCAAAGAGAGGGATAGATAGGGACAGACAGACAGGAACGGAGAGATGAGAAGCATCAATCATTAGTTTTTCGTTGCCGTTGCGACACCTTAGTTGTTCATTGATTGCTTTCTCACATGTGCCTTGACCGTGGGCCTTCAGCAGACCGAGCAACCCCTTGCTGGAGCCAGCGACCTTGAGTCCAAACTGACGAGCTTTTGCTCAAGCCAGATGGGCCCGCGCTCAAGCTGGCGACCTCGGGGTCTAGAACCTGGGTCTTCTGCATCCCAGTCTGACACTATTCACTGTACCACTGCCTGGTCAGGCTATTCTCATTTCCTAACTTTTATTTCTAAAGTGGTGCTTTCTTATCATGTCTATTATTTTCTAATTTAACATACGAGTATTTTAGTAACTATCATAATTTACTGTAAAAAGTTTTTAAAACGAGCTTTGGAGAGCCCTCTGTGGTTATAGGAGAAGTGAAGGGCGGTGGTCTCCCGTCATCCGACCTCCTTTGCAGTTCGTCCTCCTGTTCTTTTGTCCTCTTCCCATTGAGGACTGTTTAGCTGTAAAGGCTGGCCTTTCTCTAGCCGGCGCTGAACTATCATCACTTGTATCTCATTCAAGTGGGCCTGGTAGAATAACCCATGCTCCTCTCACATGTGCAGGCCTTACTTGGTAAACCTTCTGCCATGCCTGACTCGGACAAGCAAGAGACCCGAGGAGCCTGTTCAGGAGACCCTGGCTGCAGCTATACCCAAGATGATGGCTTCGTTTGGCAATTTTGCAAATGACAATGAAATTAAGGTATGATTGTTACTGCAAGTCACAAACCTATGAATGAGTCTGGTGGGAGTTAGGGCTTTTGGACAGTCAGTCAGTTGAGAGTGCTTCTGGAGTTCTGTCATGCTCATAATTTAGATTAGAATCTCCTGAGGTACCTGGGGCTTCTTTCCGCTCTGCTCTCTTGTTGTGGGTGAAGGTTGGGTAGGGGCTGAGAGATCTGTGCAAATTCAGAAAGCATTGCTCCTGAGTGGGTTGGTTTTTGGGGCACTGGGTTGGCTCCCTACCCAGGCGAGGGAGAGGTGACTGTCCTGGGACTGCAGGTGGGAGAAAGCACGCTGAGTGTCCTGTGAGTCCTCGTGCCCTCAGGGACTATCAGGGACCACTTGACTTCCTATTTATTCTGTGCCCCAGCAAGCTACCTTCAAACCTGCCTTACTGTTTTGTTTATAATGCCCAGGAATTGTGACCCTGTCACGTGATCTGAGGATTACAGATTCTCGCTCCTTTTTTAAAGATTTTATTTATTGATTTTTAAGAGTAGCTAGAGGGCGGGCAGGATGTTGGGGGAGGAGCAGGAAGCATCAACTTGTAGTAGTTGCTTCTCATATGTGCCCTGACGGGGCAAGTCTGGGGTTTTGAACCTGCGACCTCAGCATTCCAGGTCTACGCTCTGTCCACTGCACCACCGTGGGTCAGGCTTGAGGATTACAGATTCTTGACCTCCTGCTATTGTGAATCAGTCCTGTGTTAGTATTTCCCTCCATATTTCTAAATAACATGCTTTTTGCCTGACCTGTGGTGGCGCAGTGGATAAAGTGTTGACCTGGAATGCTGAGGTTGCCGGTTCAAAACCCTGCACTGGTCTGGTCAAGGCACATATGGGAGTTGAAGCTTCCTGCTCCTCCCCCCTCTTCTCTCTCTCTCTCTCTCTCTTTTTCTTTTTCTCTCTCCCTTTCCTCTAAAATGAATAAATAAATAAAAATAATTAAATAACATGCTTTTATGGCTATTTTTTAGATACTTTTACTATGAAAGAGATGAATTTAACTCCAGTGCTCCCATCTTTTTACTATAGCTGTATTAATGTCACAGCTAGCTACATTCTGTGCTGTGACATTTCTTTGTACAACTTTTTGCTTTTTTCTGGAGTTAATAATTGCCTCTTTTTCGTTTGCTGGTTACTCTTTGGCCATTTGTGTGTTCTTGCACCTTCCAGCAACTCCGTAAACTGCATCTCCATGGTTTTCACAGGGCAGATACTTTGTTGGGTCGTTTCCCAACTAGGGTCATGCATCTAGAACGCTCCAGCGACATTCCCTGTCTCCGGGCGGGTTGGGGTGCCTTTCTGGTCTGTTGCACAGTCAGACCCCAAGGCCTTTCCTCACTGCCGCCTGAGAGTTTCTTTAGCTGCTCTCCTGTTAGGTGCCCGGTTCCTGGGTGCCCAGTGTTGGTCTTCCGGGGTTGCTGCCTCTGCGAGGCGTTCTTGGCACTGGGGGGTTGGCCTGAGAGGCCCCTCAAGCTCTCAGATTCAGTTTTGCAACTTACTGTTCTAAACTGTTTAGGGTCACTGTGCACTGATGCTTCATAATAGTGCTTAACTTTCCTCATGCTTACATCCTAGTTTACTGTTTCAGTGAGGTATTTGTTTTTTCTCAAAGGAGTTCTTTAAGATGCCTATATCTTTTTGGTGCTAAATTGTGTGTGTGTGACAGAGAGAGACAGGGAGGGACAGATGGCGACAGGCAGACAGGAGGCGAGAGAGATGAGATGCATCAATTCTTCATTGCAGCACCTTAGTTGTTCATTGATTGCTTTCTCATATGTGCCTTGACCCAGGGGCTACAGCAGAACAAGTGACCCCTTGCTCATGCCAGCGACCTTGGGCTTCAAGCCAGCGACCCTGAGGTCATTTCTATGATCCCGCACTCAATCCAGATGAGCCCACGCTCAAGCTGGCAACCTCAGGGTCTTGAACCTGGGTCGTCTGCGTCCCAGTCCCATGCTCTATCTGCTGCACCACCGCCTGGTCAGGCTGGAGCTTAGTTCCTTTTCAGAGATAAGTTGAGTGGATGCTGCAGACTACCAGGGCTGGGGTGGTCCTCTACTCTCTGGTTTCAGAGGTCTGGCCCGTGAGTTCCCCGAGGGCTGAGGCGCCTCTGGCACCAGGAGGTGCTGACCCCACTGTTAAGGAGAAGCCTGTTTATAGATTAGACACCAGGCTGTTCATTTGCTGCTCATTTGCCAAGGGTCACACCTCCAGTGGGAGGCCCGGTGGCATCCCCGACTAGGTCAGCAGTGCTCAGCACACGCCAGCCAGGAGCTGGGACAGCTCGCTGTTCAGAGCGTAGTTTAGAAACGTTGGGAAAGGGTGTTGCTGCGTAGTGTAGTCACCAAACACATGCAACAAGCTGGCCACCCTTTGTTCTTGGGCCGTGTGTTAAGTCTTGAGGGGCCACGGTTAGAATTGCAGCAGCCCCTCGTTTGGGTTATTCTGGAGGCCCTGTGACAGCGTCTCGCCCCTGGTCTCTTAGAAGGGTGTGAGCAGTGTGCTGTCTTAGTCCAGTCAGGCCACATGCTCACCAGGCCTGGGGACACTTGGTGGCCTTTGCATGCAGCACACGTACAGGCAGGCGCCTCCCAGGCTGAACGTCACTCTCGCGGGCTCTTGTCCTTTTCTCCGGCTTCACGATTTGTCCACTTTTATTTTACATAGTGTCGTTTCTGGGCCCGGTCCCTAAGTGCTGTGGGCACGGCTTTCCCAGAGCTGCAGCCCTGCTCTTGCAGGTCTCTGCACGTCTTAAGGCAGTGAGTGAGGAGACTGCCTGTCTGCAGGCTGCTCCGCGGCCCCCGGGCTCTGGTGCTTCTGGTCAGCTTGGAAAGTCTGCGTGCTGGTGACCGACGTGTGCTCTGCAGGGAGTTGACACAGGTTAGGTTTGCTGACACGCTCGGTAAGCCTCGTAGGAGCTCCTCGTCCATCCAGGTGGGCTTTTGTGTCCACAGGTTCTGCTGAAGGCTTTCATAGCGAACCTGAAGTCAAGCTCCCCGACTGTCCGACGGACGGCGGCCAGCTCCGCGGTGAGCGTCTGCCAGCACTCCAGACGGACGCAGTACTTCTACAGCTGGCTGCTGAATGTGCTCCTAGGTAAGGGGTGGGGGGACAGCGGCCAGCTCCGCGGTGAGCGTCTGCCAGCACTCCAGACGGACGCAGTACTTCTACAGCTGGCTGCTGAATGTGCTCCTAGGTGAGGGGTGGGTGGACGGCGAGTTCCCCGGGTGGTGTCGTCTCCAATGCTTACGAGAGACGGACCTTTGAGATCAGGCGATTTGTTGACCTATGGACAAGAGCCTTGGGCACGGGCTGACTGGGAAATGTGTGCCAGGTCAGGGCTGCCGGGAGCCTGCATGGGCCTTTCAGGTTGGGGAGGGCTGTGCGTCCTCTGTGCAGGAGTGCAGGTGCAGCCTCGCTGTGGACAGCCGGCAGGTTTGCAGGTGGGGCCAGTGTGCCACCCCGACTGACTTCCTGGGCCTGGCTTCGTGCAGCCAGGCAGCACAAGTGGCCTCGGTGGCTCTGAGTGCAGGAGTGCTCGAGGCCTAAACCTGGGCCTGCAGTTCTCATGGTGCAGGTCTGCTCACTGTTCTCTTGAACGTGGGGTAGCTGTGGCGATCAGCACCAGCAAATGCTGTCGCTGATATGTGGACATTTGTTATGAAAGGACTGCCTTTCTTTTTTTAAGTGAAAAGAGGGGAGATAGTGAGACAGATTCCCACATGCGCCCCAACTGAGATCTACCCAGCAACCCCTGTGTAGGGCTGATGCTCGAATCAAGTTTTAGCACCTGATTCTGACGTGCTTGGACCAGCCGAGCTATCCTCAGCTCCTGGGGCCCAATGCTTGAACCAGTTGAGCCATTGGCTGCAGGTGGTGAAGAGGAGGGAAGGGGGAGAGAAGCAGGTGGTTGCTTCTCTTGTATGCCCGGATTGGGAGTTGAACCTGGGACGTCCATATTCTAGCTGGATGCTTTATCCACTGAATCAACTGGTCTGGGCCCCACCTGACTTTCAAATGCAGCAAAAGTCAATGTAGAGAAAGGCCTTGCTAAGCTGAGGCTTTAAGGGCACCTGTGATACTCCTTCGTGGTGAGATGTCCTTGTATGTTTTCACATGATGTTTGAGCCGTCTTGGTCCCTCACTGCCAGCCTCGCAACAGGGACCGCTGTGGATCTCTTCTCTGTAACACTGAGTCCCGAGTCTCCTGCAGTGAACCAGATGTGAAGAACCTTGTGCTGCCTTCCTAGGTTTGCTGGTTCCTGTTGAGGACGAGCACCCTCCCCTGCTGATTCTTGGCGTGTTGCTTACCCTGAGGTACTTGGTGCCCTTGCTGCAGCAGCAGGTCAAGGACACCAGCCTGAAAGGCAGCTTTGGGGTGACACGGAAAGAAATGGAAGTCTCTCCCTCGACAGAGCAGCTGGTGCAGGTAGGAGCCCTGGTCCATTCTAGTGCAGACACGGAAATGACTGACTTCCCGAGAGTCAGAGGGGAGCCCCAGAACCGAGGGTCGAGAGTGTGGACTCGAGCCAGACCACACGGTCCAGGGCCTGGGTCAAGGTCTCTAGCTCTGTGAGCTCCGTAGGACAGTTCCATCAGAGGGAAGTGAAGGTAATCTCTCGTAACGTTACTGGAATGTTGTGTGAGCCGTGCAGAACCCACCTGGCAGAGACCTCTGTCCTCTGCCTCTAACAGCAAGGCCCATGGTAAACATCTCTCCGTTCCTGTTCAGTCCTGAGTTTGTACACACGATAAGATACATACCGTCTTTTTATTCAGTTTTTAGACTCAGCAAAGACATGATTGAGGTAGTTCCATGCTTTAAGCCCTGTAATATGCAGTGGGGATACTGCTGACAGCATTTGGAAGGGCAGGTGTGGTGGAGGCAGTGTGGGCTGCTGAGTGCTCGTTTTATGTGCTGGTTTGTTCGCTGTAGGTGGCTTCAGAAATCAAGGCACAGCTGATTGCCTGGTGCAGGGGCTGCGTGCTCTCTCTGTGACGGGCCAGCCGCAACGTCGTGTGTCCCACTAAACTTCATGTGCAGAGACAGGGGGCAGGCCAGGTTGCCTGACTGCAGTTTGCAGACCTGTGGCCTGGCGTGATAGAGGTTCCCACCAGAAGAACTAAACACAAGTGACTAGCACTCTCTGTCCCTGAGAGTGTTTATTTTCCCCCTTCAGTATTGTCGCTGTCTTTTTAAAATATGTGTTCCTTTTATGATGTTAAGGGTAAGGCTGTCAAACTCAGCAAATAAAAATACAGAGTTTCAGTTAATTTTGAACTATAAAATAATTCTGAATAATTTTGTGGTGTAAGTATGCCTGAAATTACATAATTGCCCTACAAAAAGTGATTGGCTGTTTATCTGAAATTTGAATCTAACTGGGCACTCTGTATTTTATCAGACAACCCTAATTAAAGGGGGAAAGAGTAAATTCACGATGTCCGTATAACACGGCATAGTATTAGAAACAGTATGTAACACTTAATATAATGCCTTTAGAAGTTTGGGAAGCTCTTTCTCAGTGACGCTCACGACCGTGGTTCATGGCGACAAGATGTGTGTCAGCGTCATTGCCCTCGGTGTAGACACTGTCCTGTCCTGCTCTAGTCCGTCGCCAGTTTGGGGGGAGGGAGAGCCTCGTTCGTGTGCCTCCACTTTTGGGGACCTTCTTCACTGCTCCTAAGGAATTAATATCAGTGAGAAAAATGGTGGGAGCTGATGATCACCCGGGTGGAAGTGACAGGAGTTTTTAGGGGCAGAAATTAAGCCACACATTTTGCCAGTGTGAGACTCCAGGAAGCAGAACGTGACACCAGTGCCCATTCGAGAACCCTGCCGGCCACCCTTGTCTCCTGCCCCCAGGTCTACGAGCTGACCTTGCACTACGCGCAGCACCCGGACCACAACGTGGTGACGGGGGCCCTGGAGCTCCTGCAGCAGCTCCTCCGGACCCCTCCCCCGGGGCTGCTGCGGGCCCTGACCACGCCGGGCGGCCTGGCGCAGCTGGGCGCCCCCAGCCAGGAGCGCGGAGGCCGGAGTCGCAGTGGGAGTATCGTGGAGCTGATAGGTGAGTTCTTGACAGGAGGACCGCGGTGATGCTGGCTTCCCGCTGGGTTTAGGGCCGGGCCAGTGACGTGTTGGGTGCTCACCAAACTTACAGCGCCCCATCCTTGCGGTCTGCAAGCAGACAGACCCAAGTGTGGGGCGGTGAGGGGCAGAACACCGTCTCTCTCTTGCTTGGCTGCCTCCACGGGGCATTTCTGCTGTCGTGAAGTGAAAAGAGTGGGGAGAGGATTTCCAGGACCTGTCACCTCTGTCACTTGACCAGAGATGGCATCTGCAAGTCTTCCGGGGATTTTAGTTTCTCTCTGCCCTTTGGGTCCCCTTTGCTGTCCTGACTGACTTTAGAGAAGTCCTGCCCTTGGCCCTCCACGGCTACCCTGCCTCTCCCCTCCTGTGCTCTGGGCAGGGGCTCCGAAGCCGTCCCATGCTGCTGTATTCTGACCACTGGTTCCTGGAGACTGGGCCCTGTCTGACATGGAGCTGCCTCCAGGGAGCTGGAGCACATGGGGGCCTGAGTCCCGGCCTCGGCAGCGCATCTGGCGCAGAGGCTTCCGCAGCTCCCAGCCTGCGCTCAGCCTCGCGTAGCTGCTCCATGGAGCGCAGCACGTGTGGGGCGTGGCCTTGGCTCAGCATCCACGGACCACAGCTGGCTCATTGCCTAACATCAATGCTTGCCTCAGCCGGGAGCAGAGATGTTGGTGTGCCTCTGTGGAACGCGAGCATTACTCACGAAAAGCAATTGCTGTAATACTTCTAATGATTGTTTCTCTGCATGTCGGGATTGCACTCTAACCAGTTCAGCTCTCTAGCCAGGGCTTCTAATGATCGTTTCTAATGAAAGTGTATATCTGATTATTAGTTGATCAAATAATCTGACATTTCTAATGTTTTCAATTTGGCTTTTCAACCCTTTGAGTAGTACGAATGTTCATCATGTATGTCTTCGTGCCTCCTGACCATCCAGAGTACTGTTGATTTATTTTAAAAATGTGTAAGGCAACATTAAAAAAAGGCAAATGTATGTTCTTGTTTCCATAAATTGGTTATCAAATAAACATGATTTTAAGTTAAAACTGTAGCTGAAACTAATTTTATTTTTTTATAAAAACTCACTCCCGGGGTCAGCGAGCATTAAAAACTCAATACTCAAAGGGTTAAATGCACCTTATATGAGCTTTTTTGAAATTTTAGGTCTAGAGCTTTAGACATATTGGTATACTCAAGTGATAATGTAATTTTCACGTTGTCAGAATTAAAGCATAGCTGTGCAGTGTTTAAGCACTGCCTGTGTGAATATGTTCACACAGTCTGATTTTAAGTTGAGTCAAACTTTTTGGAGATTTTCTTATTCCTCCTGGATTTTAGTAGCTGTTTACCTTTCCTCTGTCATTTTTATTGTTTTGTGACTTACAGCTGGAGGGGGTTCTTCATGCAGCCCTGTCCTTTCAAGAAAACAAAAAGGTGATTATCTCCAAAATTAGGATCTTCATTCTTGCTGATTTTTCTCTGTTTCCATAATGCAGTCTGGGCCTGTTCTTACAGAGTGGTTGTGTATACACATGTAGCTGGAATCGAATAGGCCCAGTTGGGTGGCTTTTAAAAATGCTTGTATATCAGAACTGCTCTGTCATAACTTTGTAAATGTTTTAGATCAGGAGTCCACAAGCTTTCTCTGTAAAGGGCCAGGTGGTCCATACTCCAGCCCTGTGGGCCTTGCTGTCCCCTTTGCGACTGTGGACGCTGTCCCGTGGCAGGAAGACAGACACTGATGGTACTCAGCTAACGCATATGGCTGCGTTCCAGCAGAACTTTTCTTTAGCTTTTATTTATTTATTTTAGAGAGAGGAGAGAGAAGGGTGGGGTGGTGGAGGAGCAGGAAGCATCAACTCCCATATGTGCCTTGACCAGGCAAGCCCAGGGTTTTGAACCGGCGACCTCAGCGTTCCAGGTCGACGCTTTATCCACTGCGCCACCACAGGTCAGGCCCAGCTGAACTTCATTTACAGAGCAGGCAGGCTGTACATTGCCTATTCCTGTCCTAGTGCGTTATGTTTTACAAAGATAGCTGATTGTGCCAGTCAGATTTGCTTAGTATTAGTCAGCAATGTTTGGTTAATTATTTTAGTTACTTTGGGCCTAGTTTTAATTTTTCAGCTGTATTTGGCTTTGTACAGGCCAAAGTGTTGTCATGTAATTAATTGTTTTTATTGGGATGAAATGTTTCTGATATAATTTGATAGTTTTGGTACATATTATCACCTTGCAACACCAATTTTTTTTTCTAGTCTAGATTTCCATAGGAAGTAATTGCTGTATTTTTATTTTGAAATCTTAAAAGACTAAATTTTTTTATAGAGGTGTAATTGTCATACAACATATTAGTCTTTTCTGTGTGTCATGAGTTGAGTGTTGACTTGAGAACCTGAGGCTTAATAGTATTTGCAGTGTTGAAAGTGATGTTAACAGGAATCATACCCTACCTTTGACTGAGTCAAGCAGCCATGTCCTAGAAAAACTTAGAAGCTGTAACATTTGGGCCATCCTAGTGTGGGATACTTAGTCAACTTTGAGATTTTGGTGAAACACTGAGATTGTTTGAAAGCCAAAAGATTCTAGGAAAAGCTGGTCTTTCTGTTCTTGAATTTGGAGATTCTCAGGCCACTGGCCAAGTTACTCAGTTGCTTGTCTGTCTCTGAGCTGCTCTGTCCAGTGATGAGGGGAGATGGCCATGTGCCGTGCCTGGGAGGAGTTGTCCTGCGTCCTCCTGGCTGGGACGAGGGATATGCCCTCACATGCCTTTTAATTTTTTTCCAGCATTCTTTGTTTTTCTGTTTTTGTTTTTTCTTTTTCATTGAGAGCTGAAGTTTCTGTTTATGTTGTAGCCTCAAAATCTTTTTCTTTTTAAACAAAATTTGCCAATATAAGAGAAAAAAGTGGAGTTGGTTGTAGGATCCCGTGAGGCTGGGCATGTGGGGCCTGGCCGCAGTGGGCCCTGCTCCCCTGGAGAGGGCTGCTCGGAACAGATCTGCAGACCGCTGGCTCCACAGGCAGACTGCTTTCATTGGCACCTGAGCTCACAAGGTGGCATTTCATGGGCTTTCTCGGGGTAAATTGCTTGTTCTGGAATAAAGGGGACTCTATTATTTAGTAGATAAGTGAAGTTGCTGTATCACTTACATCTACATTTTGGGTTTCCTTTGCTTTTTTTTTAACTTTGCCTTCAATGTCACATCAGTGTAGACTTTTGGACATTGTCACACCTATGACCTGTTCTTTGAAGAGCAGTGAAATTAGAAGTTGCCAGCAATTATTTTTTACTGTCATTTAATGACACTTATATGTAATGTAACTATAAGATTTAATAAGCCCAGTTATATTATGTTAAGACTTGCTTTTTTATTTTCTTATTAATAGTCTTGAAACCACAATCTGTAAAATGTATTTATTGAACTTTGCAAAAGATGAGATGTTATTCGAACTTCCCAAATTGTATAGTACTTGAGTTCTGATTGTTAACCTTAGAATCTAGCAAATTAAAAGATAACAAAATAAAAGTGACCTTTGGGTGTGAAAGTCTCATAAATAAATTCTGATATGCTATTGAAGACCCAGCGTGAATATCGCAAGGGCTCATAGTGTTGGTTCCAGCCATAGATTACCATTGTTAAGATTAAACAAGAATATTAGTTATTTAACATTAACAGTAATCTCAGCCAATAACTATTTATTAGTTATTAAAATACTTGGCAGTACTCTTTGAGAAACATTGCTTTAAACTTATATATATATATATTTTTATTCAGTGAGAGGAGGGGAGGCAGACAGACTTCTGCATGCGCCCTGACTGGTATCCACTTGGCAAGCCCACTAGGGGGCAATACTGTGCCCATCTGGGACGTTGCTCTGTTGTTCAGCGACTGAGCTCTTTTTAGCACCTGAGGTGGTCAGAGGCCATTTAGCCATCCTCAGCACCTGGGGCCAACTCACTCCAATCTATCCATGGCTGCAGGAGGGGAAGGGGGGAGGGGAATGGGTGGAGAAGCAGATGGTTGCTTCTTCATTGTGCCCTGATCAGGAATCAAACCTGGGACTTCCACGTGCGGGGCCGATGCTCTACCACTGAGCCAACAAGCCAGGTCCAGGTTTAATAATTTTAATAATACTCTACAACATCTCTGCCCTTTTTGTGTTTAACACTCTAGAGGGATAGAAATGCATATAATGATAAACTGTGTGAGGGTGAATAAAATATGCTATGGTTGTTCTCTTAAACTGGTCACTTATTTGATCTTCAAAGCCCTTCCTTTCAGCAAGCTTTAAAGAACTCTTGCTGTGTCACTCCCCAGGGAAAGTGCTCTTTGGAGAAGCAGCAGCCTTGGAGGAAGACTCTGAGTCGAGGTCAGAGGCCAGCAGCCCGGCCTTTGCAGGTAGCTCTGAGGGGTGGCACTAGAATCCCCCTTCCTCCTGTCCGCTGGCCCCTGCCCCTGCCCTGGGCAGCAATGAAGCCAGCCTGCTCATGGTGGAGGTGGAGAATTCAGGCTTCTTTTAGTGTTTACTTTAAAAGATGTGTCTGTTTTCTTGCATCATACATTTGCTGTTTTTCTGGGCTGTTTTAAGATTAGGTTTATGCTCCTTGAGCGTACGTCTTTTTGAGTAGGGCTGGTGGGTAAAAGGGAGCTGCATGGCTTGTGAGGGGGATGGGATTAAAACTTGTGTCTAAGAAACTTGGAAGAATTCTCCATTTGTTTACAGATAGTTACCGATAAGATTCTTCATTCACCTTACAGAGGCTGAACGCTGACTCAGATACTGATAATTGGATTAAACGAGAGTCGTTCAGGTTTTGGGATCCTATTTGAAGGAGTATTTTTACATTACTGACCCAGGAGTGACCACTGCTAACAGCTTAGTGTAGATCTTTCTGTCGTGGTTTTTATGCAGTGTTATTGTTATGGAAACTTAAAGCCACGTGATGAACATGGGGTGCAGATTTGTGCTGTAGGAGGAGAGGAGCAGCTTGGGGTCTTGAACAGGGTTTGGGAGGAAGGAGAAGCCACCTGAGAGTGGCGGTGAATTTACCATCATGTTGTTGTTGTTTCTAAGCACTGCTTGCCCGGAGAGCAGGGCGCTTGCCCGGAGTGCAGGGTGCTTGTCCCGAGCGCAGGGTGCTTGCCCGGAGTGCAGGGTGCTTGTCCCTAGCGCAGGGCGCTTGCCCGGAGCGCAGGGAGCTTGTCCTGAGCGCAGGGTGCTTGCCCGGAGCGCAGGGTGCTTGTCCCGAGCGCAGGGTGCTTGTCCCGAGCGCAGGGTGCTTGCCCGGAGCGCAGGGTGCTTGTCCCGAGCGCAGGGTGCTTGCCCGGAGCGCAGGGTGCTTGTCCCGAGCGCAGGGAGCTTGCCCCGAGCGCAGGGTGCTTGTCCCGAGCGCAGGGTGCTTGCCCGGAGTTCAGGGCGCTTGTCCCGAGCGCAGGGCGCTTGCCCGGAGCGCAGGGCGCTTGCCCCGAGCGCAGGGCGCTTGCCCCGAGTGCAGGGAGCTTGTCCCGAGCGCAGGGTGCTTGCCCGGAGCGCAGGGCGCTTGTCCCGAGCGCAGGGTGCTTGCCCGGAGCGCAGGGTGCTTGCCCGGAGCGCAGGGCGCTTGTCCCGAGCGCAGGGTGCTTGTCCTGAGCGCAGGGTGCTTGTCCCGAGCGCAGGGTGCTTGTCCCGAGCGCAGGGAGCTTGCCCCGAGTGCAGGGTGCTGCGGCCCAGGCCTGTGAGCTCGCTGTCCACACGTGGCAGGTCTTGCCGTGCAGCTCCTAGCAGAGGCTGCAGCGGTGGGTGCAGTTCAGGTTTGCAGTGAGATACAAAGTGACTTCATGGGTATCTGCTGCTGACCCTGGTGTCATTAACACGGTGCAGTGGTGTGGAGAGGGGAGCATGCTACGGGAAAGCACTTTTGCTCACATTTGAAGGATGCACTGTGATTTAGCTTTTGAAGTACACTAGTTCATATTTTCATTGTATTTCAGGAGTTTTGCAGTTACAAGGGTGACGGTGAATTTTAGGGTATTTGATCCCATGGGATGCTTTCCCCGGCCCTTGGAGGAATGAATGTTTCTCTGTCTTCAGCCTCAGTAAAGGGTGAGATCTGCGGGGAGCTGGCAGCCTCTTCTGGGGTCTCCACTCCGGGCTCTGTGAGCTCAGCTGCCGACTCCACGGGCCATGACATCATCACTGAGCAGCCGCGGTCCCAGCATACCCTGCAGCCAGACTCGGTGGATCTGACCGGCTGTGACTTGACAAGCGCTGCCACCGATGGGGACGAGGAGGACATCCTGAGCCATAGCTCCAGCCAGATCAGCGCTGTTCCATCCGACCCGGCCATGGACCTGAACGATGGGACCCAGGCCTCCTCACCCCTCAGTGACAGCTCCCAAACCACCACCGAGGGGCCCGATTCAGCTGTGACCCCTTCCGACAGTTCTGAAATTGTAAGTGGGCAAGGGGGTGCCCTGGTTTCTGCCAAGGGTTCTTCCTTGGTGGCCCAGACCCGGACCCTCTTCCCATCTGACCCACTAACAGTGCAGAGGGCACCAGCTCAGCTCGTGACTGGAGAGCTTGAGCCTTCTGAGACCTTCCCTGAGAGAAATTGCCAAGTGTCTTCTGTGTTGAACGTTGAGCTCAGAAATCAGTCGTTGATGCTATGGACTTTGCTAAGATTGAGTGCTTTAAATTAATTTATTTAAGAGTCTATTAACTTTATAGAGAGAGGAGAGGTTGAGAGGAAGCAAGAAGTATCAACTCATAATTGCTTCAGTTTAGTTGTTCATTGCTTGTTGTACGTGCCTTGACCGGGCAGCCCAGGGTTTCAAACCTGCGACCTCAGCATTCCAGGTCAATGCTCTCGACACTGCGCCACCACAGGCCAGACGTATTTATTTTTTGAGAGAGAGAGGGGAAGGGAGAGCAATGAGAATCATCAACTCATGGTTGTATCACTTTAGTTGTTTATTGATTGCTTCTCATACGTGCCCTGAACAGTTGGCTCAAGCAGAGCCAGTGACCCTGTGCTCAAGCCAGTGACCTTGGGATAGTGCTCTATCTACTGCGTCACCATCAGTCAGGCAGAATTGAGTGCATTTTAGTTTATTTATTTTTTTAAAGATTTTATTTATTGAGCTTAGGGAGAGGAGAGAGAGGGAAAGGGAGGTGGAGCAGGAGGCATCAACTCACAGCAGTTGCTTCTCATACGTGCCCTGGCCGAGCGAGCCCAGGGCTTTGAGCCAGCGACCTCAGCATCCCTGCTCCACGCTTTGTCTACCCGCCACTACAAATCAGGCAAAATTGAGTGCATTTTAAATTCTTTAAGATTTATTGGGCAGAAGTGAAAAATCATTATTTAAAAAAAAAAATCTTTAAGGAGCCCATTATTAACAGATCTGTGGGCTTAATGCAATGTGGTCAATAACATTAACACTGCATTATGTTGACGCTTGACTTTTATAAAAATGTTTACAACATGCCCTACCTTACAGCATGTATTTAGGTACCTGTCATCTCTTAGTGGACAGGAAAAACCTGAAGGACAGTCAAAATCAGAAGTTTGGTGCAAGAGTAATTATTACTAAGTTTTACACCCCAATTTTATTTTAAAATGTTTGTACAACTAAGTGTTTTGCTCCTACTGAACCAGCTTTATCAGGAACATGGCTTTGTTTTGTTTATATGTTAATGAATACAGAAACACCCCGCTGCAGATTCTGGGCTCCGGCACCTGCACGTCCCCTCTGAGCGGCTGTGCCGTGCATGTGGGTTCTGGTGGCCATGTGGGTTTACAGCTCCCCGGTTACATCACCGGGCTGGTTGGGTCTTTAACCAGACGACCTGGAGGAGGGTGGGGCAGATGATGGCACAGTGGGCAGTGTTTTAAGCAAGGAAAGGGTGAGCGAGTTCTACTGGCACTCGGGGGAGGTTCCGGCTCAGGAGCTGGAAGCCTGTGGAGTGTGTTTGTTGTTTGTTCAGGCACCAGCTCCATGGGAAGGCTCTCCTCTTTGTAGGAGGTGGTCTCTGGGTGTATTTGTTAGAAGGAGGAAGACCGACCATAGGAAATGGTGGACGCTCCCTCTTGGGGGATGCCGGCTGTGTGACACTGCTGGGGTCACCGGCACCGGTCTCTCTGGCCTATGGTGGGGCGCAGCGCCTCCCCTGGGTGTTTCTTACAGCGTCTTGCTCTCCATCGACGAGGTGCTGCCATGTCCTGTATCTAATTGCTAATTATTTGCTGGACAAATGCAGGGAACACTGGTTATGTTCTCGGGAGTGTCCTACAAGAGGGCATAGCGTACAGAACTGCTCCCATGAAGCTGGTATACCAGAGTACAAGTCATCAGACTTTCTGTGGAGGGCTGAGAGTGACCATCTTCAGTTTTGTGAGCGTGTGGACTGTGTCATATACGCACCTCTCTGTTGTAGAGCGAAAGCAGATGCAGACAGTGTGCGAACAAATGAGGGTGACTGTGTTCCAATAAAGCTTTATTTACAAAAACAGGTAGTGGGCCAGGTTTGTACGCCCATTCTACTGTGTGTATGGTGTGGGTAATAAGCGAGTAACTAGGCAACAAGTACGTACACAGTCAGATACTTGTAAGTGCCATAGAGAAAAACAAGCAAATGGAAGGGGGCAGGGGGTTTCATGTGACAGAGCAGTGCAGGGGCTGCGGGGCTGGGCTTGGCGGAGCCTGCCAGCAGGAGGATGGGGCTCTGCCGTTGGGCCGTGTAGCCTGGAGCAGGACTACCTTCTTGTCCCTGCTCTCTTTCTGTACAGTGGGGATGGTCACTGTGCTTGTACTGAGACTCACGAAGGTTAGGGCACGTCGTACTTGAAAAGTGCTTGCACTCTGCCTGGTGTGCGGTGGCGCACTCAACATGTTTATTGTCGGGGCGCTTCTGGCTTTGTAAACTGAGCTGGAGGATGAGAGGGGAGGAAATCATTTTCCTGGTCGGGAGCATTATACTAAATGAAATAAGAAAATAAGAAGAAGCCAGGAACAACCGTATTTCCCATGTATAAGACGCACAATTTTTGGGTCCGAAATTTGAAAAGAAAATGTATTACATAAAATTATTGAACTCAGTTTTACTCATCATAGAATTCATACAACTCCTCATCACTGTCACAACTCGCTTCCATTAGCTTGTCCTCATCTGCGTCTGATGAGAATCACTGTCTTCATAGACTGCCTCGTCCTCAGTTCCATCTGTGGCATCTGAAATGCCACCACCACTGTATAAGACGCACCCAGTTTTCAGAACCCAAATTTTTCGAAAATAGGTGTGTCTTATACATTGGGAAATACTGTATATGATTTCACACATAGGTGGGATATAAAAGCGAGACTCATGGACACAGACAGAAGTGAAGCGGGCTCTGGCTGGATAGCTTGTTGGTTAGAGCATTGTTCTGATATGCAAAGGTTGTCGGTTGGATCCCCGGTTAGGGCACATGCAGAAACAGATTGATGTTTCTGTCTTTCTCTCCCTTCCTCTCTCTCTCAAATTAATTTTTAAAAAAAGCGGTTACCAAGGGAGGTGTTGGGGGATGGGAATAAAGAGGGACAAATACAAGGTGACAGAAAATAATTTGGCTTGGGGTGACGGGCACACAACAGTCAGCACTTCACGTGCTTTAGAGATGTTCACCTGGAACCTGTGTGCTCTTACTGATCAGTGTCACACCATTAAATTCAATTTTCTAAATAAAATTATTGAAAGAAAAACTAACTGGCAGAATTTGGAGTGGTACTTTAAAGCTGATACAGAACTTATTTCTGTAATAATTTAATAGCATATGGAAA
Organism: Rhynchonycteris naso; assembly: GCA_037038555.1. Taxonomy (NCBI): domain Eukaryota; kingdom Metazoa; phylum Chordata; class Mammalia; order Chiroptera; family Emballonuridae; genus Rhynchonycteris; species Rhynchonycteris naso. The sequence goes on along the minus strand of CM072996.1, from coordinate 315,659,816 downwards.
GCTCACCAGTTACATGGGGCTTTAGTTGATGTGAGAAATGTTGCTGTATGGAACCATAGCCAAGTTCATGGCTCCATAGATGGAAGACTGTCCAAGACTCAGCTGATTCAGGCCTGGCATGTGAGGAGATAACCTGGTGCATTGTCAGCTTTGGGTCTGAAAGATTCTTTCCTAAGTTTTGACTTACTGTAAAACTTGCTTGTGAAGACAAAGATTTTGTTTGAATTCAAATATATATATATATGCATATATCTCAGAAAGAGAAATTTCCAGATTGGAAATTCTTTAGAATTTTTAGAGTTCAAGCTCTTTATAACGAAGTAGTAACGTGACCGGTCAGCTCTTGATGATTTATGCGCGTGTCTCTGTGTGCATTTGAGGAACAGCCTCTGTTAGTGTGTGAGATGTGGTTCGTCACATGCATGGTGTCGCCTTTGCCCTTTTGTGTGGAGGGCTTGTCCCCTGGGGGTGACACTGAAGAGCCCTCACAGCCCCCTGTGAACCGTTTAGGTGTTAGATGGCGCTGACGGCCAGTATTCGGCGATGGGGATGCGGCGGGGCCCGTCCCAGGACGAGGAGGAGGCGGAGGAGCCCGCGGGCATCCTTCCCGATGAAGACGTCGATGCCTTCCCAGACTCCTCAGTGGGTAGGTCGGCTTCAGTGACGTGCTGAGGAACCTGAGCTTCCAGGAAGAAGCCTCTCGCTGTCTCTGTTTTCTGAGCTGTAAAGGAGGAAGACCAGTGGAGAACGATCTCTTTAGCGTTGTCTCTGTTTAAGTGTGCACGTGTGTATTTTAGTGGGCAGCGTGTCACTGAGTCCCGGTTTCTGTGTTTGGAAGCCCTGCAGCAGGCACACTTCCTGAGAAGCATGGGCCACAACAGGCAACCCTCGGACAGCAGCATGGACAGATTTGTGTCGAGAGAGGAGGCTGCTGACCCAGGAGAGCAGGAGAACAAGGTGCGGGGTTGAGGCTGGGCGGGGCAGCGTGGGCGCTGATGGGAGGTCATAGCTGCTCTGGGTTATCGGTCCCCTGTGCTTCACTGGCTTTCCTGTGTGGGGCTTTGCTCAGGTGCCCTGTAGAGCCCGGCTTTCCCACGGCCTGCTCTCCTTGCCTGCCTCTCCAGGTCCTGCCCAGTCCTGGACAGCTGCCTGGGGCTCCGCCTCCCTGGGCTGCCCTCCCAACCTGGCCCTGTCTCCCTCCCGATTTCCTGCACCACTCATTCAATGGTCCGTATGGCCGGCATAATTTCTTGCTCTTGTTCCATAGAATTGATTGTTTATTGTGATAAAATACACGGAACTTAAAATTTGCCAGTTTAGTGGTATTAAATACATTCACATTGCTGTGACCATCACCACATCCATCTCCAGATATTTCTCATCTTCCCAAACTGAAACTCTGTCCCCATTTAAACAAAAACTCTCCATTCCCCCTGTCCCAGCCCCTGGAACCCACCATTTTACTTTCTGTCTCTCTGGATTGGACTCCTCTGGGGAACACTTGTATAAATAGAATCTACAGTTTTTGTCCTTTTGTGTGACTGGTGTATTTCCACTGAGCATAATGACCTCAAGGGTCATTCTTGTTGGAGGTGTTAGGATTTCCCTCCTTTAAAAAAGTTGAGTAATATTACATTACATGTATGTACCACATTTTGTTTCTCTGTCCACTGATGAACACGGTTGCTTCCACCTTTTGGCCATTATGAATAGAGCAGTGTGGCTGTGAACATGGGTGTACAGACATCTCAATATGGCAATTCTGTATTTACTCTTTTCATAAACTGCCCGTCCTCCCAGTTAATTTTAAGTCCCTTGAGGGCAAGAAATAGGGTTTTGTATTTAGTCCCACAGAGGTGCTCAGTCACCATGGCAACCTCCATCATTCCTTTCACATCTGTGCAAGGCCTCCCCTTTCTCAGCTTTGGGTTCTCCTCATGCTGGAGTACCCTTGTCCTGTGTGGCTCATGCTGTACACCCTGAGCAGCCTCTCCTGAGTGCCGGTTCTCAGCTGCCTTCCTGTCTGCTGTGCCCACTGCACTGAGCTTGTCCCCGCCACAGCCCACGTGACCCCGTGTCCTAACGGCCTCTTACCGGTCAGCCCGTCCCACCACGGTCGAGGTCATGCGTGTCCGCGGGCAGAGAGGCAGGCTTGTGTGCATCGCCGCACCCTGCCTGGCCTCTGCTTGGGCACCGTCTGTGGGGTGAACCAATGGCCGAATGTGCCGGCTCTCTGCTCTAGCCGTGCCGGATCAAAGGCGACATCGGGCAGCCTACTGACGGCGACTCTGCCCCCCTCGTCCACTGCGTTCGCCTTTTATCGGCTTCGTTTCTGCTGACCGGGGAGAAGAATGGTGAGTATGGAAGGGCAGGCGCGGAGTGGAGGGAAGCCTCACTGGGTTTCAGGGTCAGCCTGGTGACCGGTTCCTGTCCGGTTAGTCGCCGAGGAGGTCAGGGCAGGGAGCGTGAGCATTGGTTGTAGAGACAGCGAAGGGAGGGAATGACAGGCAGCAGCCTTTGTGGGGTTGGGGGTGTTTGGGGAGCTAAACGTTTGCTGCCTTGCAGCTGAAGGTGACTGACGCAGGGGGTTTCTCTGCAGCGCTGGTTCCGGATCGGGACGTGCGTGTCAGCGTTAAGGCACTGGCGCTCGGCTGTGTGGGCGCCGCCGCGGCGCTTCTCCCTGAGGCTGTCTTCAGCAAGCTCTATAAAGTGCCCCTGGCCGCCGCGGAGTGCCCTGGTGCGTTAATAGTTCCTGCCTCGTCCCCCGATCTCTGTCCACCGCGCCTGTGAGTCAGAGCACTGAGCAGCCGGCTGCGGCTGACTGGTGCTGAACTGCGTTGTGCTAACACACAGATCCCGCGGTTGCCGCTTCTTGGACTTCCCGTCCACACGCTGTTTAGTCGGAATACACACAGCAGGACAATAGAATTCGGGAGCGTAAGGCCCCGTTGACTGGATGTTGAGTTTTTACCAAAAGGACAAATGCGTATATAATCAGCATTTATGCTGCAGCCCCACTAGCCGGGCCCAGTGTTCACACTCAGCGACTGGGGGTGGGTGGGGGGGCTGAGGGCAGCAGCACGGCCTCAGGTCACTCCTTACAGAGCTGTGGCGGGATGGCCGCGCTCCAGAAACTCCTCGCACCCTCCCTTCCTCCCTCCTGCTTTGGGCGAGGGACAGACGTGTGTGCACAGGTCTGAATGTTTTCTAATTTTCTTTGAAGTCAGAAGTTAGAATTGTGCTTACCAGCTGACAGTCTGGGATCATAACCTGCTGTGTGTTGAGTGACACCAGGGAGATGAGAAATCAAGAGCCTCAGTTCCCTGAACACGTTGACCACTGATGGTTATTCTGGTCGGGTCTGGTCTGGATTTGGAACGCCCTGGCCCTTCTTCTTATCTCTTTCCTGGGAATTAAGCTTTAATTGAGTCAGGAAGCTGAAGTGGGACCTTTCTGAGCGGCTGGGCCATTTGTCCCCACAGAGGAGCAGTATATCTCAGATGTCTTGAGCTACGTCGACCACGGGGACCCGCAGGTCCGAGGGGCCACGGCCATTCTGTGCGGGACGCTCATCTGCTCCATCCTCAGCCGGTCTCACTTCCAGGTGGGGGACTGGATGGGCTCCGTTCAAACTCGGACAGGTAACCGTGACCTCTGAGGATGGGCCTTTTTGGGTGCCGTCGCCATGTCCCAGTTGACATGGAGGGCATCTGTTGCTTGCTCTTCTGGTCAGGAAACACGTTCTCTCTGGCGGACTGTGTTCCTTTGCTGCAGAAAACCCTGAAGGATGAGTCATCTGTGACTTGCAAGTTGGCGTGTACAGCTGTGCGGGTGAGCATTGTGGAACTCTTTTCTTTGAGAACTGGAAACTTTACCATTGTTACAATTAGAATATAAAATACATCCAGATGTTCTCAAGCTGTAAACAGTAATAAACAGTAATAAATACTTAGCTTTGGAGAGAAACAAACCATTGCTGATAAAGTTGCAGGTCAGTTGACTTTTTTTTTTTTTTTTTTACAGGGACAGAGAGAGAGTCAGAGAGAGGGATAGATAGGGACAGACAGACAGGAACGGAGAGAGGTGAGAAGCATCAATCATTAGTTTTTTGTTGCCATCGCAACACCTTAGTTGCTCATTGATTGCTTTCTCACATGTGCCCTGACCGCGGACCTTCAGCAGACCGAGCCACCCCTTGCTGGAACCAGCAACCTTGGGTCCCAGCTGGCGAGCTTTTGCTCAAGCCAGATGGGCCCGCACTCAAACTGGTGAGCTCGGGGTCTCGAACTTGGGTCTTCCGCATCCCAGTCCGACGCTCTATCCACTGCGCCACCGCCTGGTCAGGCTCAGTTGACTTTTAAGTTTTGATTTTCAGAGTATTGGTTTGACATATACTTTCTTGTGAAGAGTATATTTAGAGCCTTGGCTGTGCAGCTCAGTTGGTTAAAACGTCCCCATACACCAAGGTTGCAGGTTTGATCTCCGGTCCGGGCACGTATAAGAGTCAGCCAGTAAATGCATAAATAAGTGGAACAACAAGTTAATGTTTTTTTCTCTTTCTTTCTCTCTCTGAAATCAATAAATAAAATTAAAAATGGGTATATTTAAAAATAGAGCTTGCTAACCTTGTCAAACCTGTTGAGTTAAAAACAACAGCTCCATTAGGCCGTAGAACGCTGAGAGTTATAGTAAGACCTAGAGATCACGAGTCACCTCTGTTTGTGCCAGTGGTGTGGTCTCTGTCCTTTGTGTGGTAGCATGTCCATCCTTTCTGTGCCACCTGATGTATAAGTTACACGGGCCAGTCACCAGAGAAAACCTAACCAGTAAAAATCAAAACAACCCCTAAATCATCCATTTGTCGGCTGCCTTCCCTTTTTCAAATTTCGTGGCCTGGCCAGAATCGTTTCTCAGCACCAAACGTTGGCCAAGTTTTGGTCGAGCAGAGAGAGATGTGCTCTCAGCATGGTCAGGTCGCTGGCCCCGCCTCAGCCTGTGTGTGGAAGTGCCCACCTATGCGCTGGGGCACAGGGACCGTGTGGCCACTGGAGCAGTGTACATAGTGACGTCAGCAAGGGCATGGGCCCCGGGCCGCGCCCTGGGTCTGAGATTTGCTTCAGAAGGGGGTGGTGTTGCCCAGTCTCCCTCTACTGCTGGTAAATGTCTCGGAGGAGAGACCGTGACACAGGCAGAATGGGAGGAAGAGGAGAATTAAGGTTAGGCAGGAACATACTCCGAGTCTACTGGAGTGAAGCCTATGTTGTCAGTACCGCTGAGACACGTGGGACAAGTGTGTGCAGTGAGGGGACTGACCGGACGCCGTCCCGGTGGCCTTGCTTTCCAGCACTGTGTCATGAGCCTCTGCAGCAGCAGCTACAGTGACTTGGGGTTGCAGTTGCTCACCGACGTGCTGAGCCTGAGGAGCAGCTCCTACTGGCTGGTGAGGACGGAGCTGCTGGACACTCTTGCGGAGATGGACTTCAGGTGTGTGTGCCGCCTTCTCTGTCCGGGGATCGCGGCCACTCTGGGTTCGCACTGCGTATCGGAAGGCCCAGGCCATTGAGTCAGGTAGTGATGGTTACCAGGTAACCTCAGGTAGTAAGCACCACCAGGTAGTCCTAGGTCGTGAGCGTTGCCAGGTAATCCCTGGTACTGAGTATCACCAGGTAGTCCCTGGTGGTGAGCATTGCCAGTTAGTCCCAGATAGCGTCTTTAGGTAACCCCCAGATATCACTCGATAACCCCAGGTACTGAGCTGTACCAGGCCTCCCCTGGCAGTGGGCATCACCAGGTGACCAGCTTATAGCCAATAGCGCTTTTCTGTCTCACCCCACCATCCCCTGGACATTTCTCAGTGTGGCAGCATGGGGCACTTTTCCGGTGGTCTTTGTCTGCTCTGATGGTGGGGTCGAGGGCTCAGACTCTGAGCCCCAAAGCTTATGTCAGGTCTGCGTTCTCAGAAGGAGTGTGTTCACCATCCTGAACTTGGCTCAGAGGCGGGATTCTGTTCTGTCACAGTAAAAGAATGAATTTTGGTGTGCTGTAGTTTTTCATTAGAACTGAGTTTTGGCTCGTGTTGCTTCCTTTCAGAGGGGAAATTCTCCTTATTACCCAGGTTTACTTGGAACCCCACTTGCAGGGAGGCTGGTCGTGTACCAGGGGCGTGCTGGCCGCCCCCTCCTGGATGTTTGCTTGCATCCTCAGGACCCCTCTGAGAATTGGGGATCGTCTCCCCTGCTCCCCACACATGGGACACTGAGTGCCACTGGCCGCAGCTAGTGGGTGGGGCACCCCTTTCCGCAGCTGCCCACGTTCTGCCTGTGCCTTCAGCTAATTCTGCAGGGCACCCAGAGTCTGGAAGGATGAGAGGATACAACTTCTTGCTGTAATGTGCTAGTTTTCCATTATCTTAAGTAAGTTCTACCTCAGGTTTTCCCAGTGCCCAGACTAATCCGCTCTGGTGCCGGCCTGCCCTGGCGATTTATTAATAGCATCTTTCTGGCCATCAGAGGTGTGTATGGAGTAATGAACTGTTTCATTGTGAAATGTGCTCTTTTGTTAGGTTGGTGAGTTTCTTGGAAGCAAAAGCAGAACACCTGCACAGAGGCGCTCACCATTACACAGGGGTAAGCAGTGCGTCTCCGTGAGGCTGTGTTTTATCCTCCACGTCCCCCTGTCCTGGTGTGGAGTCTCACTGCCTGCCTGCTGCTCAGATTCACTCGAGTTCCGTTGTGCAAGTCGTGATTGTTTGGTGTCAACTTGAGACGAGTGCTCTTGAGTTCTTTCTCACTGGCTTTCCAAAATTTCATACTGAAAGTTTTAGTTAAATACAGAAATCGTCTCTTTGTTTCTCCCTGAAGCTTTTAAAACTACAAGAACGAGTGCTGAACAGCGTGGTCATCTATTTGCTTGGAGATGAAGACCCCAGGGTGCGACACGTTGCTGCTGCTTCCTTAATGAGGTATGCACCACGCTCCGGTCCCCTATTCGCTCTCTGCTTCAAGCACTAATGTTGTAGAACGGGAGAGAGGGAACATTTAGAGGCCATAGGGCAGTATTCCTGAATCTCTTGAGGTCACTTCTAGCTACTTCTAAAATCTCAAAAAAGAAGTTGTTCTCTCCCACAAGAGTCTACAGTAACAATGGACACACAACAAAATACTAACTTCCTGTTATAAAAGTATGGGCTTTCATTGTGAAGACTTTGGAATGTAGAGAACGTCTAAGTGACCTTCAGTTCTGCCACTTGGAGATGGTAATGACTCTTGACGCTTTGCTGTGTGTCCTGTAGAAGAGTTTCTTTTCACTTTTATTATTAGCATCTTCCTGTTACCCAACACTCCTCTAAAAAAGAAATTTTGATTAGTGCCATTTTTTTACTATATCACTCTGATAAGCTTTTATATAAATATTATTTGTTTGGATGTTAAAGTTATCTTTTTTATTGAATTTATGGGGCTGACACTGGTTAATAGGTTATATAGGTTGTAGGTGTGCAGTTATCTGTATATTGTATTGTGTCTGCACTACTGCAAATCTCCTTCTAAAGTTATCTATCAGTTAAATAATGAACAGTCAGCATTGTTAAACATAAACATAAAAGTTTATGCATCATTTCTTTTTCCTTTAAATTAATTTTTGGAAATTGAGGTACTAAGGCAAGCTTTTTGATGCGTTTTTTTTTAATAGCTTTTTTGAGGTATAATTTATACTTCTTGAGTGTAAAATTAAATTAGTTTTAGCACATTTACATACTTGTGTAAGTATCACCACAATTCAATTTGAGGACCTCTCTATCACCCCATAAAGATCCCTTGTGCTTGTTTGCAAACCCACAGTTCCCATCTGTACCCAGGCAAGCACAGACCCACTTCCTGTCTCCAGAAAGTCCCCCTTTCTGGACATTTTCTCTAGACGGGACCATACAGTAGGTGGACTTTGGCCCTGGCTTCTTTTACTGAGGGTGTGAGGGTCAGCATGCTGCGTCGGCTCCCAGTGGTGCGTCTTGCGATCGCTGCAGAGTATCCATCATAGGGATCGTTTTATTCTGCCCTTCCGCAGATTACGGGTACTATTTACTTCCTGACGACTGTGAGTCTGTTGCTGGGAGCGCTTGCCCAGAAGACTTTGTGTGGGCACCTATTCATTCTCTTTGGTTGGTCCCTAGGAGTGAGCTTTTTGTGGGTTTCGGCACTTGTTGTGAGGTGACACTCCTGACGCATGCCAGTTTCTTCTCCCGCTGCCAGGATGTGGCCGTACCTGGTTCTGCTTGCCAGACAGTTCAGGAAAAGTAAAATACACGTCAGCTGTTTACAGATACTGGTATATTTTGCCTGACTGGCCTGTGGTGGTGCAGTGGATAAAACGTCAACCTGGATCGCTGAGGTCCCTGGTTCGAAAACCCCGGGCTTGTCTGGTCAGGGCACATATGGGAGTTGATGCTTCTTGCTCCTCTCCTGTTTCTCTTTCTCTCTATCACTCTGTAAAATAAATAAATAAAATCTTTGGAAAAAAAGAAAAATTTTTTTAAATCACTTTGGTTTTAAAGACAATACGTTTACTGAACAAAATATAAAGAAAACATACAGTAAGTAAAAATCTTTTTGATCAAACTACTCAAAGAAAACCGGTCCTAGTTGGTGACACCCTGTCCATGTGCAGTGATGTCATACTTGTTGACACCCTGTCCATGTGCAGTGACGTCATACTTGGTGGCACCCTGTCCACGTGCAGCGACGTCATACTTTGTGATACCCTGTCCACGTGCAGCGACGTCATACTTGGTGACACCCTGTCCACGTGCAGCGACGTCATACTTGGTGACACCCTGTCCACGTGCAGCGACGTCATACTTGGTGACACCCTGTCCATGTGCAGTGACGTCATACTTGGTGATACCCTGTCCACGTGCAGCAACGTCATACTTTGTGATACCCTGTCCACATGCAGCGACGTCATACTTGGTGACACCCTGTCCACGTGCAGTGACGTCATACTTGGTGACACCCTGTCCTTGTGCAGTGACGTCATACTTGGTGATACCCTGTCCACGTGCAGCGACGTCATACTTTGTGATACCCTGTCCACGTGCAGCGACGTCATACTTGGTGACACCCTGTCCACGTGCAGCGACGTCATACTTGGTGGCACCCTGTCCACATGCAGTGTTGCCATGTGTGTTTTTTTGATTGCTTGTGAGGTGAACCTTTTTAGTGACTTACCTGGGTCTTTGTGACTTGCCTACTCAAAGATTTTTAATCTTTACCATTTTCTGAAAATGATAGCGGTTTATTATATACCCTGGAAAAAACGGTGCTTCGTGACCAAGTCTCCGTGGAGGAGGTTTAAGTGAGAGGTAGCGGGGTCTACAACCCAATGTGATAGAACTGGGCTGTTTCCAGCAGCTCCGCCCCTCACGCCGCCTGTGATGAGTGTGTGGGTCCTCTCTCGCACGCAGAGTGCACCGAGTGCCGGCAGTGACGCGAGCTCAGAGACTGGCCACACCTGTGGAAAAGGGGGGTTGTCTTCTGTGGGCGATGGTGTTGGAGGCTAATCCACCTCAGTGAGAAGGGTGGTGAGCCCACAAGGTGAGTGCCAGTACTCTGGAAGTAAATAAACCTTACTCTTACGCCCTAGGCTTGTCCCGAAGCTGTTTTATGACTGCGACCGAGGACAGGCGGACCCGGTCGTGGCTGTGGCGAGGGACCAGAGCAGTGTTTACCTGAAGCTTCTCATGCACGAGGCGCAGCCCGCGTCACATTTCTCCGTCAGCACGGTCACCAGGTACACCACTGAGCAGTGCGGGGGGTCTCCTTTCCTGGTGCCTTGCTTTAGGGCTTTCATCTACAAAGGGTTGTTTTAGGGGGAAGAAACCCTTTAGGGGTTTAGGTGAGGCTGTTCAAGAAGGTGGCCTTCCTTGGACAGGATATTTCGCTCTTTCAGGATTTAGCACCCACCTCTTTATTGTGTGAGTCACACAGAGTGACACCGTAAACCTCAGCTCGCTCATCACAAGCCACATACCGACTGTGTGTTTTCTGTTTGCTGTCTTACCTGAAAACCTGTCCATTAAAGTTTCACTTTCCGTTACCTTCTGAGTGCCTGGCTGCAGCATGCCTGTTAATTTTTAGGTGAGCGGGATATTTAAGAACGCCAGTGTTATTTACGGTTATCCACCGAGTCAGTGACTTGCAGTATTAGCATTTACTGTGAGAAACTTTTATGTGCAGTTTCAAATGGCTGTACATTCTCGTCTGATTCTCAAATGAGCAGCACAGACCAGACTGTAAAAGGAATTGGTTAGAGAGTCGCTTTTTCTAAATGAATGTCATTTCAGAATATGAATTTAGGTGCCCACAGACATGAGTTTTATTAAGACTGGTTATTAACTCTGACTTTGAAAACTCTCCCAGTGCGAGCCCAGGCTGGCCCGGGCCTTCTGCTGTGGTTCGTGTGAACGCCAGGCCCGCTGTAGTGCTGTATCTATAGCTGTGCTGTCCGCCGTGAGAGGGTTGATGTCAGGATAGAACAGCCTTCTCCTAGTGTGTTGTTGAGTGCTTCCGGACACTGACTGCAGAAGGGCATCGAACACCGGCCTGTTCAGGCCTCGTTCGTAGAGTCAGAGAGCTGGGATTCCTGTGTGACTACAGGGAGGGATCTGAGTTATGACAGGCCAGGGATGGTGGGTGGGACGGGGCCAGGGGCCCATGGGAAAGGACTTTCTTTTGTTGGAACCAGGAGTAGCTTCATGACGGATTTCTTTTCACTTGGAGTTTGAAAAATGGGTGAGCAGGACATGGGGGACATTGCAAGCGAGGCTGTGGTGAGGAGAGCCTTGCTCCAGGCCCACGGCGAAGGCGTCAGGACAGCCCGCAGGGAGGCAGGGGTCGCTCCAGACACTTTCATAGCACAGTGGCCAACTTATGTCCATTCTTTCTTTGACGTGTAAGCCAAGGCTACTTTAAGATTTTGTGGCTTTTAATCTTAACCTGTAAAAAGCCATTTGAATTTTGAAGTGTCATAAGCTTTACCAGTAGGCTTCAAGTTTTCATCTCTTTCCATCAGAATATACAGAGGCTATAATTTACTCCCCGGCGTAGCGGACGTCACCATGGAGAATAACCTCTCCAGAGCGGTCGCAGCCGTGTCTCAGCAGCTCATCACGTCCACCACGCGGGCGCTCACAGTGAGTCCCTCTGCTCGGTCTTAACCAAATTAATGCTCAGTGGTTTGGCAGGTCAGGTCTTCAAGGGGATGTATTAGACTCTGTATGTGAGGCTTACTAAGATTCGTGCTTCCTTGAACAAAGTCTTGGCTTATTCCAGTAGGAATGTAAACAACTTTTTCTGATTGTTAAAGTAACTAATGGTCGTTGTAAACACATTCAGCCCTACAGCCTGGCCTGTGATGGCACAGCAGAAACCATCAGCCTGCAGTGCTGAGGCTGCTGGTTCAAACCGCAGCACTTGCCCGGTCAAGGCACATATGAGAAGCAATTATTATGAGTTTGATGCTTCCTGCTTCTCTTTCTCTCTCTTCTTTTTCTAAAATCAGTAAATAAAATATTTTTAAAAATGCTAGCTATTAAAGAAAATTAGCCAATAAAAGAGGACAGAAAAGTGAAAATAATCTGAATTGGTAATCAGAAGTTTAAACTACCTCTAATATAATTGACTCATTGACTTTTTAATATATATCAATCTAAAACGCTGAGGTTGCCAGTTCCAGACTCCAGGCTTGCCCGGTCAAGGCACATACGAGAAGAAACTACAAGTTGATGCTTCCTGCTTCTCCTCCCTGCCTTTCTCTCCTCTGTCTAAAATCAATCAATAAAAAAAAAAATACCAACAAAATTTTTTGCATAATGTAACTTTTTATCATTGTGATGCTCAAATTCAAAACAAACTATTAATATCCAAGACTCCAAGAATGATTAAGTTCTGATTATGATTAAACTCAGTGTATATGGTAGTTTATTTATAATATACCTACTAATATGCTGCTTGGAGAATTATTAATAGTATGGAGAGAAATTACCTGTTAAGCCTGACTAGACCAAGCGGTGGCACAGCGGATAGAGCATCGGACTGGAACAAAGAAGGCCCAGGTTTGAGACCCCAAGGTTGCCAGCTTGAGCCTGGGCTCCTCTGGTTTGAGCAAGCCCCTCACCAGCTTGAGCCCAAGGTCGCTGGCTTGAGCAAGGGTCACTTGGTCTGCTATAGCCCCAGGCCAAGGCACATATGAGAAAGCAATCGCCTGACCAGGCAGTGGCGCAGTGGATAGAGTGTCGGACTGGGATGCAGAGGACCCAGGTTTAAGACCCCAAGGTCGCCAGCTTGAGCGCAGGCTCATCTGGCTTGAGCAAAAGCTCACCAGCTTGGACCCAAGGTTGCTGGCTCCAGCAAGGGGTTACTGGGTCTGCTGAAGGCCCACGGTCAAGGCACATGTGAGAAAGCAATCAACGAGCAACTAAAGTGTCGCAACGAAAAACTGATGCTTCTCATCTCTCTCCGTTCCTGTCTGTCTATCCCTATCTATCCCTCTCTCTGTCTCTCTTTGTCCCTGTAAAAATAAAATTTAAAAAAAAACAAAGCAATCGCCTGACCTGTGGTGGCGCAGTGGATAACGCTTCGACCTGGGAACACTGAGGTCGCCAGTTCAAAACCCTGCACTGGTCTGGTCAAGGCACATATGGGAGTTGATGCTTCCAGCTCCTCCCTCCTTTCTCTCTCTCTCTCTCTCTCTCTCTCACTCTGTGTCTCCTCTCTAAAATGAATAAATAAAATTAAAAAAAAAAAAAAAGCAATCAAAGAACAACCAAGGTGCCGCAACGAAAAATTGATGCTTCTCATCTCTTTCCCTTCCTGTCGGCCCATCTCTCTGACTCTCTCTCTGTCACACACATACACAAGAAAAGAAACTACCTGAGTTATACTATCGAGTGGAAAAAGGCACAATAAAACTGTATGCTTACGTGTAGTCAGGTCTCGGTTACCATAAATAATATTCACGTAAATGCATTTTTCACATACTCAGGAGAAGGACTGGCAAAATACTGCCAAAATTAATTTTAGTTTGAAGGAATTTTGTTTTCTTTTACGTTTAATAGATACAAGTTTTCTAAAACAAGTACCACTTTCTAAAGTTTTTTCCATTGATTTGAGAGAGGGGGAGAAAGTAAAAGAGAGAAGTATCAAGTCGTTCTTCTTAGTTCCATTTAGTTGTGCACTCCCTGGTTGCTTCTTACACATGCCCTGACCAGGGATTGAGCCCCCAACTTCGGTACATCAAGACAGTGTTCTATCCACTGAGCAACCTGGCCAGGACCCAAGTGTGACTTTTATTACAATCATAAAAAAGTATTATACAAAAGTAGTGTTAATTTGCTGGTTACCAGGCGGCAGAAGAACGCTTCCATGTTGTGGAAAACAGTTATGACAAGGCTGTGTCAGTAAGTCCATACATGCCTTTCAAACTTCAAGGTTGTTTGGACTCTCTGTAGCTTGGTCTTCCTTTGACTTGTTCAAAAACATCGTAAGCGTAACGTTTTTGTGTTTATTGTGACCTCCATGTGTCAGGCACTGTTTAGGCTTGAAGACAGAGAGGACCCTGCCCTTGTGGTTCTTGCCGTCTGGTCGTGGGGTGGACGTTAACCAGCTGGAGCAGAGTGGGGGTGGGGTGCGGAGGGCGGCAGAGGCAGCATCACAGGGGGATTGCAGCTCTAGGCAGAAGGACCTGTGCCGCTCTGGCCAGGCATCCCAGCCTTAGGCACAGATCTCCACTGTGCTTTTCATGAAGGGTAGGAGTGCCTTCTGGTGTCTGGGTGTGATGGCCTTATTTCTCTCCTCCTTAGTTTGGATGCTGTGAAGCTTTGTGTCTTCTCTCAACTGCCTTTCCGGTTTGCCTGTGGAGCTTGGGCTGGCACTGCGGGTAGGTACTTGTGTTGCCGTGTGCCGTCTGTCGCTGCGTAGCACAAGCACAGTATCAGGGTCCTGTCTTTCCTTTCTTGTTAAGTGCTTTATCAGCTCGGCCTGTTGGAAAAATCCCCGACGGATGCTTGTTCTGTTCTGTTAGCTGTGTGGGAATGGGCGGTGGGCGCTTCCGGGAAATGCTGAGCTGGCCATAGTGAACGGATGTTGGATACTTGCTGTCCAACGTTGTGGGGGAGTTGTTTACGAGAACTGTATATGCCAGCCAAAGACTTCTTCTAAATTGGCTTGCTTCTCTCTAGAATTATTCAATATGTATTAAAAGTTTAGCAACATTTCTTTTTGTTTGAAATCAAATGTGACCTGTCACATGAACCCCAGTGAGGTTCAGGAGCTGCTGTGCACCAGCAGTTTTCATTTAAAATGATGCTCTGCCAGGGCCCCAGGGGCTCCTATGGGGTAACTTCGGGTCTTCCACAGCAGGAAGGGGTGAGTAAGCTTCTCGTATGTTTGCTGGTACTTACTAGTCGCCGTCACTGTGGAAAGTAAATGTGCAGATTTCACAGGTGAGCTGGCGCCAGGCCCAGCGGCGTCTGCTGACCTGAATTGTGTCGTCCGTCCAGAAGGGTGATTACCTCTGCCAGCGAGTGCTGAGCAGTTAGTTTCTGGTCATCGGTCCAGCACTTGGCTCTGGCACTGAGTAAAATGTGCTGACCCAAACGTTAAGGGAAGTTAGAAAGTTATAAAAATAAACAATGGTAATACTTTTAATCAAATTGCCTACCTACCTGTTCTTGTTTCTGAAATGATTTTCACGGAGCTGTGGTTTATAGGAGAGATGTTAGCGGTAAGTTTTCTTTATGAGCTGGTGTAAAATGTACAGTGACCTGCCTTCCTCTTGGCTCAGGAGGAAAAGCCAAACTGTTTGCTTTAAGATTTTCCTGTAATTTGACCTGGCTATGCGTGCCCCCAGAGCGCCCCCGCTGAGCACCTCCGAGGAGTCCAGGAAGAGCTGCACTGTCGGGATGGCCACCGTGGTCCTCACCCTGCTCTCGTCAGCGTGGTTCCCGCTGGACCTCTCTGCTCATCAGGACGCTCTGATCTTGGCCGGGAACTTGCTGGCAGGTAGGGCACTGTGCTGAGACAGAGGCCCCGGCCGGGAGCTCTAGGTTTCCTTCTGCGGGTGGGTGTCGTGTGCGTGTGGAGGGAGAGCTCTGCCCCGCCAGAGCGGCGCTGGCAGATGTGTGCGCTGCACGGGTCTGTGTCCATTGTCTAGCTGAGCCTTCCCAGCCCTGCCTCCCTCAGCACTGTCCCAGCTGCGCGAGGAAGAAGGTAGGTGTGGCTTCTGTCCTCAAGTCGATGTAAATTAGGGGAGATACATGAGACTGAGTTACAGTGTGGCACAGAGTAGCCGTGCTTCCTGTCCTTTGGGGCTTGGGACAGGAAGCAGGACTTATGGGCTGGCAGGAAAGGCACACCAGATAGAGGACACAGCATGCCAAGGCATGGGACATGAAAAATGGTTTGATATTGAGAACTGTGGATGTCATTTTGGATGTCACACACGAGGACAAAGAGTAGGAGAGAGACCCGTGGAAATCAATGGGTGTGGGTGTCACCAGTCTTCATCCGGGGAGGGGGACTTGTCCTGCTTGCTGTGGGAATTCACTGAAGAATTCACAACAGGGACCAACAATCGGATTGGCATGGGTGGGCAATAGTAGAGTTAGTAATAAATAAATACAGCAATCAAGCCTGTGTTCTGTGTCCTCACAACGGTAAACATACGTTCGCCTGCCCCTGTGGTTTAGAAAGATGACTCGTCTGACCTGAGTGTGGGCTGGAGGGGAACTGCGGGAGGTTCATGCTGTCGCCAAGGGAAGGCGGGGAGAGAGAGAGAGACGGGGGGTCTAAGCAAGATGCTGGCTGTGCCGGGTGGGGAGAGGCTGGGAAAGGAGAATGAAGGAGGCGGGAGAGCGGGCCTGGGTCCCCACTCGAACTTTGGTTGTAGAAATGAAGGAGGGGCCCAGGGTGACTGTCACATCCTGGGCGGGGGTGTGATGGTGACAGTCATGGAAATTGGAAACGTTTTTTTTGGGGGGGGTGTCAATCCCCTGTTGAATTTGAGGTATCAGTTGATTATCAGGTGGGGGTGTCCCTGCGGCGTGTTTCCTAGGCCGTCTACCCCACACACAGTGGAGGGAGGTGACGCAGGTGCCTGTGTTGCAGCCAGTGCCCCCACGTCTTTGAGAAGTCCTTGGACTGCTGAGGAGGAGGCCAGCCCATCAGCCACCAAGCAGGAAGATGTGTGGCCAGCTCTGGGTGACCGGACGCTGGTGCCCATGGTGGAGCAGCTCTTCTCCCACCTGCTGAAGGTGCTCAACATCTGTGCGCACGTGCTGGACGAGGTGGCCCCCGGGCCCGCTGCGAAGGTAACCGTGTGTCCAGTGACTGGGCTGCTCAGCACGCCTGTGTCTGCTAGCCCTCGGTCCCCTCCCTGCTCTCTTCCGCTTCAAACGGACAGGCTGGCTCCTGTTGTGACACGGAATTTAACGCAAAATAGGATCATCCACCCAGACCCCTTTGGGTGTCACCTTGAATATTGTCACCTCTCGGGGAAAGGCTGGCTTTGTTCTTAGGCTTTTAGCGTCGGCTGAGAAAGCAGGACGTGAAGAGCTGGTGTACTGACTCATTCGCTCTCTCCTGAAATGTTGGCAGATGGTTTAGCTTTTCTGTGAAGTGCAGTTCGATAAAATCAACTTCAAGGCAAATAGCGAACTCTACACCCAGTGGACGTGAGATCAGTACACTCATAATTACACCTGGTTATTCCCTCCCTTGCCTGTGTCTTCCTCGGTCCCCTCCATCTCAGACAGACTGGTCTGACCTCAGTTGCTCCACCAGCCGCGGCTGCCTCTCCCCCCTCGGCACGCCCCTGAGCAACACTGTCTGCCTTTCCCGAGTGCAGCCACTGCTCTGACCCTGGCCCCCTCTGGGAGGCTCTTTGCCTGGCCTTCTGTCCCCTGCTCCGGCTGGCCACCCACCCAGTCCCTAGCCGCTGCAGGTCTGATTCCTGCCACCACTGTCTACGCAGCTCCTCCTGCCAGGTCAGGCTTCCCGTGGCGTGGCGCCCCTCTGTCCCACTGCGCACCGCCGTCCCGTCCCGTCCCGTCCCGTGAAGTGTGCTGCTCTTGTCTCCTGGACCGTCTCGTTGACCCCGACCCTTCTACTCCGGGCGCTTTCCGGGCTTGGTCTTCAGCCCACCACGGTGACTTCTAGGCTCTGTCCTGCTTCCTACTCTGGGCCAGTGCTGTCCAGGACAACTTTCTGTGACCATGGCAATGCGTCAGCCGGGACACTAGCACCTGGCTACTGCACACCTGCCATGTCACTGCAACAGAGGGACTGGGCTTTTTTTAAATTGTTATGTTTTTGAGGTACAGTTGATTTTCAACATTGTATTAGTTTCAGGTGTACGGTATAGTGATTAGACATTTATATAATTTATGAAGTGACCCCAGTGATAAGTTTAGTACCCACCTGACACAACAGATAGTTATTACAATGTTATTGACATTCCCTGTGCTGAACTTTATGTCTTGCAAAATACCACTTATGTGCACACACAAATATGTGTACACACACATACCCACGTGCACACAGGTACACACACAGTTTTATGTTCGCTGCTGCTTTTCTGGGCTAGGTGGATGTGGCTCTCCTTTGGACGACTGTAGTTGCCTCTGTTTTCTTAAACAGCGTTATTGACATACAGTACAATTAGAGCATAATTCACGTACCATGTAACTCCCCACTTGAAGTGCACGGTTCAGTTTCTTTCAGGGTGCCCACAGAATTGTTTGGCCATCACCACTGTCAGTTTTAGAACCCAGAAAAGAACTCTGTGCCCTTTAACCGTCACTCCTCAACCCTCCCGTGCCCCTGGCTTCAGGCAACCAGGAGCCCTCCTTTTGTTTCTGTGGATGTGCCAGTTTCGTTCACGTGGATGGAGCCGTACACGCAGTGTCTGTGTGTTCCCAGGGTCAGTAGCCTCTGCGCTGCTCTGTGGTCCTCCCTGCTGCCTCAGTCCTCCCCAACTACAGCCATTCACCCATTGCCCCTGCTGTGCAGATCGGGCTTGGCGTGGATGGTCACTTCTCTGAGATCGCCATTGGCTAGTGCAGCGGAGGCTGCCACCCAGTCTCTGTCGCCTGGCACTCTGTAGTCCGTTCAGTTTTAGCTCTGCTGCCTATCAGCTGTGACCTCGGATAGGTTACTTCTGCTCTGAGCTCCTGCCTCCTCTGGGAGACGGGTTAAAACACGGCTTCATACCCTCTGTGGTGTCGTGGCTCTGGGACTGCGCTCTGCTTGCTGGTCTTGGAGGTGACAGGCCTGGGGCTTCGGGGGCCCCTTCTGCCCCTAACATTCCCAGTGCACCTGTCAGAAGGTTCGGCCACTACCCACATCATGTGGTTGTCTTGTGGGTTGAATGAAGTACACGGGGTATGTACAGTTTCTGAGCTCTGGAAATGCAGATTCGAAGAGGAAGTGAATTCTATGGGTTGATTCTTTTCAATATGTGGTAAAAGTGGATGCTGTAGGTTTCAGTTTCTGTACTGGCTGTGCTCCCACATTCTTCTTCTGTTTCAGGCAGCCTTGCCGTCCCTCGCGAACCCCCCTTCTCTGAGTCCCATTCGACGGAAGGGGAAGGAGAAGGAACCAGGCGAGCAGGCGTCTGCACCCCTGAGCCCCAAGAAAGGCAGTGAGGCCAGTCCAGGTACGACATGGCGACGGGGAGAAGGGGGTGAGGGACACGTCTGTGTCACAGAATGCAGGATTTGCCATGTCCACCTCTAAGTGTCATAACTTGGTACTTTGGGGAAATGAAATGCACAGCAGTAAAGCCAGAGAAGTGGTTTCCCCGGGTGTGGTTTCAGACGGTGCATGTTAATTACGGAGTGCATACAGACCACACTTGGTCTTTAGCAGCTCTTAGAGTCACTTGCTGCTGTGCCGTGCCGAGCTGTGTTGTGTTGCGCCGAGCTGTGCTGAGCCGTGTCGTGCCGAGCCAAACTGTTCTGAGCCATGCAGAGCCATTCAGTGCCGTGCCGTGCCGAGTTGAGCCGGGCTGTGCTGAGCCATGCAGTGCCGTGCCGTGCCAAGCCGAGCTGTGCCGTGCCATGACCCGTGCTGGGCTGTGCTGAGCCATGCAGAGCCATGTCGAGCTGTGCAGTGCCATGCTGAGCTGAGCCGGCAGCCAGGAGCCGCACTGGCTGCCCCCTTCCTGTGCTGCCCTCCCCCTCCCTGCAGAGCAGACATGGTCCTGGTGTTCAGTGGGATGGTGGGGATGGCTGGGAACAGAGGTCCTGGGGGGAGAGGTGACTCTCTCGGGAGGGTTCTGGAGTGGGAAATGGGAAACGTGCAGTGGGGAGTGCCCACCGGTATAAAGAAAAGAAACAGCTGTCTGAGTGAGATAGCCCTGGAACATTCACAGCTGCTTGGGGGGCTGCCACACCCTGAGAGTCTCGGAGCCGCAGGGCCAGTGGTTCCCTGACCACAGTTCTGCAGTTTGTGCTTGCCAGGCACACCGGGTGACCGCGGGCTCCCGTCCCTGATCGGCACCCGCCCGTGCATTCTGCTGGGGAAGCCTGTACCTAAGGGCTCTGAAGCCACCGCTTCCTAAGGGATGGCTGGAAAGCTTCGGAACGTCACAGAGGCAGGGTTACCAGTATTGGCTGCTCGTCTTTCTGGTGACTAATAAACGGAGGACTCCAAGTCAACACTCTTTGAAGCTTGAGCAGTTTATGTAGTGCCTGGCATTTAAACATCAGTCCTGCTTTAATGATGACGTATGTCCTCTGTACAGTTGCCAGAGCGTGTTCGCACGTCCCGTTTGATGGGGGTCAGCCTCGTCCTGCCACTGGCAGCCTCGGGCTCTGAGAGCTTGTGTCATTGTAGTTGGCCCATAGCCATCGAATTGGTTGCTCCTCCGATTTGCAAACAGGTGTCCAGACCGAGAAGAAAGAATAGGAGTGTCACGATACTTTTCTTGTTTGTTCCTATCTCTTATTGTTGAGAGGCGCCCAGATTCTACTTACTTTTATCAGTCCTTTTTCATTACTTCTAATTAATCAAAAGTCAGAGAAAAGTTTGGATTTTATTCTACTAGAATACTTTAAAAATTTATTATTGTCAGTAATTTTTTTAATTTTGTATAAGAGAGAGGAGAGAGATGAGAAGCATCAACTCGTAGTTTCACTTTACAGTTCGTTGATTGCTTTTCATATGTGCCTTGATGGAGGGGTGGGAGGGAGGGCTCAAGCGGAGCCAGTGACCCCTTGTTCAAACCAGCGAGCTTGAGATCATGTTGATGACCCTGGGCTCAAGCCGGTGACCCCGCAGTCAAGCTGGCAAGCCCGTACTTGAACTGATGAGCCAGCTCTCATGCCAGCAACCTCGGGGTTTCAAACCAGGACCTCAGTGTCCCTTGTTGATGCTCTATCCACTGCTCCACGATCGGTCAGGCATGCCAAGTTTAATCTGTTTTAAACTTAGCAAATGTTTACTTTTCATTTTAACTATTTTTGTGTGTTTTTCTTTAAAGCCCCTCGACAGTCAGATGCCTCGGGACCTGTCACAGCAAATAAATCCTCATCACTGGGGAGTTTCTACCACCTTCCTTCATACCTCAAGTTGCATGATGTTCTCAAAGCTACTCACGCCAACTACAAGGTACCACTGCTCTCGAGAACGTATGCAACATACCCAGGCGTCTCTTGGGTTCCTGATGTCCTCCTTCAGGGTCATAGCTTGTACACACATGGGGACCTGAGTTACACTTATGCTTTTCCCAAGGCGGTTTTTATCCTGACTTATGGCAGCCTCCAGGTCCTTGTTCCGCTCTCCTCAGAACCCTTTGATCATAATGCTCACCCTCGACCCCGTCCCACCAACTCAAGGTGGGTCCTTCCTCCCAGTGCCCACTGGAGGCGGGCCCTTCCCCACGGTCCCCAGTCCCGGGTCTGTGCTGCTGTCACTCCTAGAGCTTCCCCTTCTTGGCTTGTCACCTCAGGGTGACACGGGGTGGCCGCAGGGTGAGGTCCCCTTGTATCTTCCTCCTGTGTGTGTCCTCGCTCATTGCCGGCACTTGGCTTCACTTCACTGAGCAGCTTTCTGCGTATTGTAGCACTTCTGCAGGGTTTGTGCCAATTCTTATTTTCATGGTCAATGTCTCTCCCCTTGACCTTGTTCTTACAATATTATATTTTCGGACCTGACCCACATTCTCTTGGTTTATTTCATGGGGGAGGGGCTGCAGAGTTTAATTAAGCTGAGGCCTTTGGAATCTTAACTTAATACTTATTAAGACTAACTTAATACTTTGTTGTAGCCAGACTGAAAGGCTGAGTGTGAATTTGATAATGATTTTGCTCAGGGACCCTTATGTGTACGAAACAGGACATGTATTTTATATTTTTTCACGTGCTGCTTACCAGGTATTGGTTACGATGGACATTTAAGTATTTTTCCATTATGACAGATGGTTAGTAATTGTTTCTGTTGGGGGAGTCAGTATAAATTGGAAGGTGCCTTTGAAGGAGGGTGGTTTTCTGTCACTTCCTGGAAGCGCACTTCCCTCCCGGGGACTTCCCAGCACTGGAAGCAGATGGCCGACAGGAAGGAGCTCCCCAGACGGCGAGTGTGTGGGCCGCTTGGCGGAGCGCCTGGCACCGGCAGACAGCGCGCCCATGTCTTAGACAAGCCCGTGTGCCGGGCAGTAATCCTGTCTTCTCCTCCACGTCCTCCAGGTCACCTTGGATCTTCAGAACAGCACGGAGAAGTTCGGGGGCTTTCTGCGCTCCGCCCTGGACGTGCTGTCTCAGATTCTGGAGTTGGCGACGCTGCACGACATCGGGAAGGTTCGGGATTCGTGTCTTCTCGTGGAGCCATAGCCGGCACCCCTGATTCGCACCATGGAGCCCAGTGCCCCCGGGGGTGGGCGTGGTCGGCCAGGCGCAGTTAGGAAGCGGTCACAGCTTGGGAAGGGCTTCTGCGACGCTTGCGTCACTGCACCCGAGTCTGACCTGTGTCGGCCTCAGGTTGGGTTCCGTCTGTACGTGCTCAGGTGCACGCTAACCTGGACAGCGGGTGGGTTGCTCTGTGCTGCAGAGCTCTCGGGTGTCTTATTTCACCGTCGCGAGTGGGGAGGGCAGCAGCAGGCCTGGCGGGGTGCGCAGCAAGGCCCTCGGTGCCCCAGGAAGCAGCAGAGGAGACTTGGGCTCCACGTCCAGCGTTTCCCTGCGCCCCCCATCCTCTAAGGACACATTTAAACACATAGGAGAGCGCAGAGTGCTGTGCGGTGCCTGCTCGTGTCGTGTGTCCCCGACCCAGAGGCTGCTGTCGGCGTTTTGCTGGCTTTGCTTTGTTGTGTGTGTCCATCTGTCTGGCTCCTGGCATCTTATTTTCGGATGAATTTCAAAGTGAGGTACAGAGAGCCCCCTTTAAACATGGGTCTCTGTAAGTGAAATGCAGGATACCTAGTGAAGCTCGCCTGTCTTCACGTCTCTATCTTTTTCTTGATGTGCACGAAAGCTTGCCTGGGTTCAGTCACTGCCCACGTTGTATCTCTTCTTGGTCATTCCTGTGCCTTTTCCAGTTGTCACTTCAAGTGCATACGCTTGTTTCTAACAGCTAGTGTTTTCTTGTTGATTCTCAAGTACTTGTCAGGTGTTGTGATGTCACCCCCTTGGTGAGGCCTGCCTGACCACCCTGCTACGCTTATATCTCCACACACAGTCTTCTCTCTGTTCATTTTCCTCCCTGGCGCCAGCAAACATTCTCTTGACTCCGTTTGCTTCTTTGTGTTCCCTGCGCCTGCAGCGGTCCCTGGGAGGGGCCACTCTCCACGAGCCTGTGTTAACTGAGCGCCGGTGTGCTTGTTCGATTCTGTTTAGGAGAGGTCAGTCTGGGGTCACCACGAGAGGACGTCCCTCTCCTGACGCCTCACCGCTTCCTCCCACAGTGTGTTGAGGAGATCCTGGGCTACCTGAAGTCCTGCTTCAGCCGGGAGCCAATGATGGCGACGGTCTGCGTCCAGCAGGTAGGACAGGAGTTCCCAGGCCTTCGCTCCAGGCACAGTGACGTCCCGCTGCCTGTCACTTGCAAGGGGGTGCTGTGGCATGTCTCAGAGGAGGAGGCCTGTCAGCAGGCAGAGTAGAGTCTTCCTGTCCTCCAGGAGTTAGGATGCTTGGTCTCATTTAGGGCCGCACAGGGACTCGTCACTGTGAGGGTGGTCCCTGAAGGTGGAAACAGTCCCTCCCAGCAGCCGGTCTCACGGAGAGAGATGGTGGTTCTCCCCGAGAGTCCCCTGCCTGCACTTGTGCTCTCCAGCCTGGTCCCCGTGGATGGGTGTGACACTGGTGTGGGCGTACGGCTCGTGCTGCATCGAGTGACATGCCAGTGGCTTTGTTCTTTCTCTCTAGTTGTTGAAGACTCTCTTCGGGACAAACTTGGCCTCCCAGTTTG
Source organism: Rhynchonycteris naso (assembly GCA_037038555.1). Classification (NCBI taxonomy): domain Eukaryota; kingdom Metazoa; phylum Chordata; class Mammalia; order Chiroptera; family Emballonuridae; genus Rhynchonycteris; species Rhynchonycteris naso. The sequence goes on along the minus strand of CM072996.1, from coordinate 315,636,363 downwards.
ATGCCTTATCGTCCAACCCCAGCAAGTCTCAGGGCCGAGCCCAGCGCCTTGGTTCGTCCAGCATGCGACCGGGCCTGTACCACTATTGCTTCATGGCTCCCTACACCCACTTCACCCAGGCACTGGCCGACGCCAGCCTGCGGAACATGGTTCAGGCTGAGCAGGACCACGACACCTCAGGGTAACTGCACCTGTCCCTCTGCGGCACTCGGTCGGGGGTGGTCTGCAGGGGGACACGGAAAGATAGTAACTGACATCTTCTAAGAGGCTGTTCTGTTCAAAGAACCCTAGAAAATACGGTTGCTACAGAGGTGCTCAGAGGAGCGTGTGGCCTGGTGAGCGAGGGGGGCCTGGGGCTGGTGCCCTCAGAGGAAGAGTGAGCGGCCAGCCTCACTGACGACTGCAGGCCTGCACCTGCCGCATGATGTCCCCTGTGTGGAAGCCCTGGGCTGTCCCCGTGTGCCCCTTACACTTTCCTGCAGCACGTGGCTGTGGGTCGGCACCTAAGGCGAGGTGGACAGTGCTGTAGTGTGCAGAGGTATCTGAAGACCAGAGGGCAGCGTTGGATAGTATTTCTATTCTGTAACTTGATGGCTAAAAGTTTTTTTTCACTTAAATTGATGGTTATGTTTTTAATGCCTGAACTAGAGTAGGTGTTTCTTAAATTGCAATAGTTATGAGCAGATATTTGAGCTGCTGCTCTGTGCAGTATCTGTGGAATGCCTTGTTTTCCCATTTGTAGCTACAGTGGTAAGTCAGCTGTAGTTAGAATGCCCGAGTTAGGGACCAGGGAAGGTGTGACCCGGGCTTTACCAGGGGGTGCACTTCCTTTGTGTCCCTGTCTCCAGAGCAGGCTCGGCAAACCTTGGAACAACAAGGGCATAAACAAAGCGAGCAAGCGTGTGAGGGTGTGTGATACTGTCCTTCCGTATGCAGTTCTCACAAAGAAAAGAGTGTAATTGATGCAAGCAGTTAAAGTGTTTTCCCAGGAAATGAAGTTGCGTTCCTGGTCTTGCCCATGGCTGTCCCCTCTCCGGCCTGTGGGGCTGAGCAGTCCGTGTCCTGAGGCGGCAGGTGCTGTCTGAGGATTCTGCTCACTCAGCTGTGACTCGGTGTCGTCAGGTCACCTTTCGTGGCTGTGCGTTCTCTCCGCCCTGGCAGTGCTGTGAGCGTGCGTGCATGCAGCCTGGGCTTGCTGAGCGTGCGGCAGGGATCGAAGGGCATTTTTTTCTCGCCCTTTTTCCCTTGGCAGGTGGTTTGATGTCCTCCAGAAAGTGTCCACCCAGCTGAAGACAAACCTCACGAGTGTCACAAAGAACCGTGCAGACAAGGTAATCGGGAGCGGGCAGGGGGTCGCTGGAGGGGAACCAGACCTAGCGCCTTCCAGTTGGCTGGTGGAAGCTTTGTAGCTGAAGACTCACTCCTGGATTTTGTCTTTCTCTTTCATAGAACGCTATTCACAATCACATCCGTCTGTTCGAGCCCCTGGTCATAAAGGCGTTGAAGCAGTACACGACCACCACATCTGTGCAGCTGCAGAAGCAGGTTCTGGACTTGCTGGCACAGCTGGTTCAGTTACGGGTGAATTACTGCCTCCTGGACTCGGACCAGGTTGGTCACTTTCTTTCCTGCCGGGCGCATTCACAACTTCAGGCAGACACGGAGACTACCCCCCTGAACGGCGTGTGCACTTGTCTTTCCCACCAACCTGTGTCTCACCGGTTCATGGCTGGCCACACGGAGGGCCTGGGGCGTGCTGGCCTGGGCAGCCCGTCCCCCACCCCAGGCTTGCCCGTCCATGCTGGGCTGTCAGGGTGACCCTCGACCCCTTTTCGTATCCGCCAAAGGTCCTTCCTATGCACATCCTCCCCCCACTCCAAGGTAAATTTGAATTTAAACTGTGAGATGTAATTAAGAGTTACTGTTTGGGGGCCACTTTTACAAAATCCAGAGACTTATTTTAAACAGACTGTCAGTTATGACATTCAGTCTGAAGCTTTTGGCAGTAAGCTCACCCCTATAACAAGTAATGTGCTCTAAGGAGACAGTCACTGATCCCTGTGTCCCAGGTCCCCTGGGTCCCTGGCTGTTCTTACTGTCACCAGCTGGACTCAGCTGCTGGGCCTTCCTCACGCAGTTGCTATGGGGACGCCATCGGCTAGTTGTGTCATTTCCCAGTGTGAATTATCTTAAACCAAGGTTTATACCTGTAAATTCACTAGAGAAAGTTGCTTTTAGGTCATCAAATGTGGCTTCGTTGTTGGGCTGTGGTCTTGCCTATGTGAGGTAGGACATTTTTTGAGTTAGAAATACTATAGTTCTCTTCCTAGACATAGGCACTCATCAGCACTGACACCCTAAAGCAGAGGTCCCCAAACTATGGCCTGCAGGCCAAATTACGGCCACCTGAGGCCATTTATCCGGCCCCTGCCGCACTTCCGGAAGGGGCACCTCTTTCATTGGTGGTCAGTGTATGAAGTACTGTATGTGGCGGCCCTCCAACAGTTTGAGGGGCAGTAAACTGGCCCCTGTGTAAAAAGTTTGGGGACCCCTGCCCTAAAGGGTCTCTTCCTTCAGGAGAAACCAGGAGGCATGGCCAAGAAGCTGACTTCCCCAGAGCCAGCGTGAGAGCTGTCACACAGGGCAGGGGACAGCAGGGGCGCCTGCTCACTCTTCCTTCTTTCGCGGAATATCATTCAAAAGCACAATTTTCTTTGTAGAAGATGCTTTTGGGGGTTTGGTTTGAGCTGTCATTCTCTTTCTCCTGGGAGGTGAAGCCCTTGTCTGAAGTGGTGGGCCAGGCAGCCAAGGTGTGTAGGGCTCGGGACAGGAGCTCGAGGACGGAGCAGGGCTTGGGCTTCCTGGGAAGAGGCCTGGGGCTCACAGCTGGAGCTGCTCCGAGGGGAAGCCAGGGCCGCTGGCTTGCTCTATGCCAGTGAGGATGTAATGGAGCTGTGGCCTGCCTGTCCCCACTCCTCACTTCCCCAGTTCTGACTTTCTGCAGCTAGAACAGATGTCCCTGTATCACAGGCTGGTCTCTCAGGACTCTCCCTGGGAGACAAGGAACATAAACAGCTGCCCACGCTGGTGTAGACCTGTCAGATAGCCTTGACTTTCATCAAGTTCTTTCTTTAGTTCTACGTAGAGCCTGTTCTTAAAGGTGGTAGTTTGTGTTGCTTTCTTATCTTTCTAAACCCTCCACTTGATCCATAAACATGGAGGGAGGCCAGCCTGATAGTCTTCCAGGCTGTGCTTCTCGGCAGACGTGCTGAGTCCCTCTGTAGCTGGTGCCTCCCCTGGGCCCCAGCCCTTCGTGCCTCAGCCGGCACAGCCAAGTCCCTCCCAACCTGACTCGGGGGCGCTGGGGTTTCCACCACGCCTGCTCTTCTCTCACGCTTGTTTTGACTTGTGTGTGTTACTCAGTTCCACTCCCCAGTTCTCAGGATTCAGTGTGGGGACAGTTTGCCTGTATAGGAAGGAAAACTAGAGCTGGTGGGCCACCGAGCGCACTTCAGATGGTTCACTGAGCACCCGCTGTGGGTGGGTGTCATGCCAAGGCCGCGGAGGAAGCAGCTGACATGCAGCTCCGTGTTCAGAGGAGAGAGCGCTGAAGGTGTGCGGAATGCAGCTAGACGCACAGTCGGCTCTCACGCAGGCTGATGTACTTACTGCGTCTCCCCTGGGTCATCGGTCCCGTCAGCTCCTCCAGTGTCGGGCTCCTCACTAGGAAGCAGGGTCCCGCATGTGTCTTTTGGGTACTGCCTGGCATCTCCTGGAATGAGTTTGTTCTTCCCAAGAAGTCCACCTCAGTGTTCAGTGATTGTGTTTAAAGAGGGTTCTGATAGTGTCCTGAACTGGTCCAGTCTGACGGGAGAATACGTTTGAGTTCTTTTACACAAGAAATTGGTCTGCTGTCCAAAACCGGTTACAAATTCACACAAATAGGTAGGGAGGAAAATAGCCCTCCTGGTACACTTTGATTATTGACATGAAATTTCTTTTCTGCTACAGGTGTTTATTGGATTCGTGCTGAAGCAGTTTGAATACATTGAAGTGGGCCAGTTCAGGTAGCCATGTGTTGTAACTTTGCATGTCCTTGTTACCCGAGTACAGGTCATTTTAGATTAGTAACATGAACATAATTTAAAGGATTGTTAGGTATCTTTGCTAGGTATTTTTGAATGGCAGTCAGATTAATGTGCCATGCATTTTGTTTCCCTTATAAATTAATAAGTATCTGAAGACTTGTTCAGAAGCATTCTGCATCTGGTAATCACAGATGCCAGTTCTCATTTTGGGTTTCAAAGTATTTTAATTATGATACAAGGTTGCTAAATGAAATCTCATCTGGTACAACAGTAATTTTTAATCTTAAAGAAAACTTTTTTAGGTACAGGTGACACTAGTAAAAATCAATGACAGCTCTCCTCGCTAGACAGAAAGCTTTACTGCTTTCTCTCGTGCACTTACAGGTGTATAGCTACTGAAGTGAGATGCTTTAGACCAGGGGTGCCCACACTTTGTCAGCTTGCGAGCTACTTATAAGATGACCAAGTCAAAATGATCTACCTACAATAAAAATGCAAAGCATAAATCTATTTCTTCTGTATTATCATTATTTAAGTTTTATTACTATTTAATACTGTGTATTCTTCTTTCACCTTTCTCCTTCTCAGCTCTCTTTTCGAAGGAAAGTCAATGTCATAGTTTTTATGAACAGCCCGAAAAAGCCGCTCCACATTTCCCTTCTTTGGAATAGCAATGGCACACAGACAGATGAGGCAAACGCACTTAGAATATGACAGAGTGAAAAAAATCCCCTCCCATTCTGTATGAGAGTGGTAGGTTTTAGGCTTCTTACTCGGACCAGTTACGGCACTCATTTTTATACCCTTTGTTGTATTTAGTTTAAATAAATTTGAAGGCTGACTACGCAGCAATGTAACTGAACAAGTTAGTGCGGTTTAACGCGCACACGTAGGGTGTCAAAAGTTCAGACGTCAGATTGGCTACCCTGTATGCCAATCAAAAGACAAATGTCTTTTTAATGTCATGCGATCTACCCACACTTCCTTCGCGATCGACCAGTAGATCGCGATCGACGTGCTGAGCACCCTGCTGTAGACTCTGCACTGCTGACTGAGTAGTTCAGGAGGCAGTGCAGAGGAGCGTGTCCTGAGAGTAGAGTCCCTGGGGCCTGGAGGCCCTGCTTCTTCCTCTAATCCTGCGACACCCGGACTGTTGATGTGAGGCAGTTACCTTTCCTCTGTGGGCCTCAGTTTCTTCACTTGCAGGTGCAGGAGCAGGAGGGAGCTCAGGAGCCGAGCCACGGCCCCCTGCTGGGGTGCTCTCTGAGCTTTTGCGTAGCCCTGCTGAGTGTGGGCTCTCCTGCGACAGACAGGCGTCCCAACCCAGACGGGACCGAATTAGATTGCTAAGCCTCCCGTATATGCGGGCTCTCACTGTGCTTTGAGCGATATCCTGTAGTTTTTATTATGTATCTTAATTTAAAAGGGAAGTGTCTAAATGGATGTTTTTTTTCTAGGGAATCGGAGGCGATTATTCCAAACATCTTCTTCTTCCTGGTGCTCCTGTCTTACGAACGCTATCACTCAAAACAGATCATTGGGATTCCCAAAATCATTCAGCTCTGTGATGGCATCATGGCGAGCGGAAGGAAGGCTGTGACGCACGGTAACGGGACGGCGGTGTCATGGGGCGTCCGCACTGCGCCGTGCTTGGCGGGCGCTGTATGCGTGCATGCATGTGTGTGTGTGTGTGTGCTTGTGCGTGTAAGAGGGCATTGCGCCTACTCAGGTGAAGTTGAGACACTGAGGTGCCGTGAGGTGCAGACAGGTCTGTCCACATGACACGGGGAACAGAAGTCCAGCTCCTGCTGTGTTAGGAGGCACAGTGGCCTCAGGTCAGGACCCTTTGTCCACCAGGGATTGCACAGAAGCTTCTGTAAGGGCCCCAGAGTAAGGGGGGGCTGCTTAAGCAGCCTGTTCCCCCCTGTAGAACGAGGTGGTACGGTTTTAAGAACCAGCTAAAATCTTTCTTTGAGCTTTGGCCTTCAGCATTCTCTCCTGACTCCTCTGGCTACAGTCAGGAGCCTGCAGGCTTTTGAACTTTGACAGGGACACTTCTGAGACCTCTGGAAACCCGACGTGAGGGTGGCACTGCACCACATGTGCTGTCTGTCACTGTGCTTGCAGGACAGCAGGGAACCGAGCAGATGACCGGGCTTCATCTCAGTGTCCCCACTCGCACAGTATCGCAGGGGCCAGGATTCACGTCTCTGCAAAAACACTTTATTACACGGATGGACACAGGGTCACTGGACCTAGTGTACTGTGGAAATGTCCAATAGAGGGACGTCAGGTGTCCTGCATCAGAGGGTCTGTGGACAGAAAATAACCATGCAGCCAAACCCCACTGCTTTCTGCGGGAAAGCAGTCATCTGTGGGAAGTCAGCATGTGTGTGGTGTGTGTCTCCAGGGTGAGTGCGTGTCACTGGTCATGAGGTGAGTGCGCCTGTGTGTACATGGCACTGGTCACTGTTTGAGTGTGCTCTGTGTCCATGTTATGAGGCTGGTGTGCCTCTGTATGTGTCACTAGGTGTGACAGCGTGCTTTGATCTTGGTGACATGATTGGGCAGCCCCCTTTCCAGTGAGGCATTTCTTAGAGTTTATTAATGTGGTGTTGTGAAAGGATTTGGCTGTTGTTTGGACAAAGAAGAGATTTAGGGGAAAAAAGGAAAATATCAGTTTAATTACTGGTGATGACATAGAAGTCTAACATTTGGAGTAAATATCTTCTAAGAAATATATATGTATTTTTTCTTATTAAGTGAGAGGCAAGGAGACAGAGACAGGCTCTCGCATGTGCCCTGCCCGGGATCTGCCTGGCAAACCCCTACCAGGTGATGCTCTGCCCAGCTGGGCCGTAGCTCTGTTGCTTGGTAACCAAACTATTTTTAGCATCTGAGGCTGAGGCCATGGAGCCATTCTCAGTGCCCGGGACCAACTTTGCTGAACCATTTGAGCCATGGCTGCAGGAGAGAGAGAGAGGGAGGAGGGGAGATGGAGAAGCAGATGGTCACTTCTCCTGTGTGCCCTGACTGGGAATCGAACCCAGGACTTCCACACACTGGGCTGATGCTCTACCGCTGAGCCAACTGGCCAGGGCTCAAAGAAGTTTGCGTCTTTTTTCAGAAAAACCTTTAAGTAGGTTATGTATAAATATAGATTATTACTTCAGTTACTGGGAAGGTTTTATTATTTTGAATTTGAGTTTTGGATTTGTGTCTCTTGTCAGGAGTGATGTTATGTCCCAGAAAGCCTAGGTTTTTTTGCTTGTTTGTTTCTTTAAAGATTTTGCAAAATTCCCATTTAAGTGTCAGAGAAAGACCAGTGACCTTCCCAGTGGTGTACAGATGATGTCACAGTGCTGAATAAGCCTAGTTTGTCCGCTGTCATAACCGCATATGGACTAGGACTTCCTGTACTTTCTTACTGAGACCGACTGGAGGCGCTAAGCACCGTTTTCCAGACGTCAGCGTCGCTCCAGGCTTCTCAGTGCAGCCTCGTGTCCCCACAGCCATCCCGGCTCTGCAGCCCGTAGTCCACGACCTCTTCGTGTTGAGAGGAACCAACAAAGCCGACGCCGGGAAGGAGCTGGAGACCCAGAAGGAGGTGGTGGTGTCGATGCTGCTGAGACTCATCCAGTACCATCAGGTGCGGGCAGTGTGGGCGCGCCTGCCCGTCCTTGCAGGGCCGGGCTGGTGCCGTGGGGCCGCTGTCTGCTGGTGGCTCTGTGCCAGCCTGAGTGCTCAGTGGGGCTGACGCCAGGAGAGGGCAGTCCGTAGAGGTCCGTCCGCGACGTAGCACTGCCGCCCGATGCTGGCCACGGTCACATCTGTCAGGGTGGGGTGCACAGCCAGTCCCTCCTTTCCAAAACGAGGACCAGAAATAACTTTGACAGTGTCGATCTGTGTCTTTGAGCTGATTTTGGGTTCATTTTCCTTGAGGTGGAGCAAGAACATCAGGTAGTTGGAGCCGTTACATGCAGACATCTGGCTTCTCCGTGAACCCTCCCTTTTTGGTTGGTCCAGCGGCCTAGCCCTCACTCGCTTTGTACTTCCTTTTTCCTCTTTGCCTTTGAACCTGGGTGAAGTCAGAAGCGTTTCTCATAGAAACACTTTCTCTGTGCAGTCTCACTTGGATTAATTTAAGTGATACTTCATTAAATGCTCAGTTGTTCAGCTAAGTCCTGTAATTGTGATAATAAGTGCAACTACCCCAGCAAGGTTTGAAAGTCAGTCCGACTGGGCAAGCACACTGGGTTGCTGGGAGCCTGGAGAGCGACTGGTCACCTTGTGGCCTGGTTTGTCAGAACAGAGAGGGTCGGCTGGTCGTGGTCAGGTGCAGATATTTTCTCATGCAATGAAGGCACGCCACGGCCCTTGGAGAGAGGAGAGGGTGGCTTTGTGGACAGTGGGCTTACATGGGTGAGGGGCTAACCACCTGCCGGGGGGGAGCGTGGGGTGAGGGGCTGACCGCCCGCCGTGGAGGGCTGAGGGGCTGACCGCCCGCCCTGGGGGGAGCGTGGGCTGAGGGGCTGACCGCCCGCCCTGGGAGGAGCGTGGCCTGAGGGGCTGACCGCCCGCCCTGGGGGGAGCGTGGGCTGAGGGGCTGACCGCTCTGCTGCCCCCGCAGGTGCAGGAAATGTTCATCCTCGTGCTGCAGCAGTGCCACAAGGAGAGCGAGGACAAGTGGAAGCGGCTGTCCCGGCAGGTCGCCGATGTCATCCTCCCGATGCTAGCCAGACAGCAGGTTTGTCCCCCTTGGACAGGGCCGTGGGGGAGGATGTGCCAGCCCTGCAGTGACTCACAGGAGCACATCTCCCGTGGCGTGGACAGTGTGGGTCCCCGGCGGGGGCTCCCCTTGTCTCTCAGCGTCTCCTGCTCTGCAGTTGGGGCCCCACACTCAGGGCTGTGGCGTGGTTCCCAGGCCGCCCAGCATGCAGGGACAGGTGGGATCCGGTGAGCAGTCTGTCCCCGTGGCCTGTGTCCTTCCTGTTGTACTGCCTGGCTCCCGGTCCCCCAGTCCTGTGTTTTCATCTGATCTGCAGGGGGCATGTTCCCCTCTCACCCAGGAAGTGGTCAGCACTTACCCATCGTTTACTCAGAAGTTCTGTTGCCAAATGGTACAATTGGTTATCTCCACAAACTCAGGGAAGGAGGTGGTCTGGCTGTGCCCTGCAGCTGTCGCCAGTGGCTAGCCATGTCTGCCACCAGTGTGAGGGGACAGGATGCTCTGCACCTATCGGTGGCTGCTGCTTTGTCACCAGGGCAGGTCCCTCCAGGACAGCTCACCAGGCACTGGCCCAGCTCTCAGTCTTCAGCAGCTGGAGACACTGTGGTCATCCTGGACCCGCTGAGGAAGCGAGGACTCTGGGTAGCAGTGCTCAGGGCTCTCGTCATGTGACGGGAGCGTGGAGTCACACTGCTCCTTTCTGTCTGCATGACGTCAGCCTGGTGCTGGTTCGTACAGACTTGTCACCGAGGCTACGCAGAGCGGGCAGGTATTAGGCTGATAGGTGGCAGTTTCAGTAAGTTGTCGCATTTGATGTTCTAATGAGGTCAGGATTCCATGCCTGTGTATACACAGTTTAGCAGGGGTAGTCAACCTTTTTATACCCACCGCCCACTTCTGTATCTCTGTTAGTAGTAAAATTTTCTAACCTCCCACCAGCTCCACAGTAATGGTGACTTATAAAGTAGGGAAGTCACTTTATTTTATAAAATTTATAAAGCAGAGTTACAGCAAGTGAAAGCATATAATAATAATTACTTACCGAGCACTTCATGTCAGGTTTTTGCTAAGTTTGGCAGAATAAATCTTTATAAAACAACTTACTCTAGTTAAATCTATATTTTTATCTCTACTTTGGTTGCTCCGCCACCACCCACCATGAGAGCCGGAGCGCCCCCTAGTGGGCAGTAGCACTGGTCTAACGTCACGAAGGCTCTGTGCACTCTCCTACCTGTCCTGGGTGCCGTCCGAGGAGGCGTAGGGTGAGGCTGGACTGGGCAGTCATGCCTGACTCGGGTGAAGTCGTGGTGGAGCCCAGCAGACCCCTGGGCCCAGAGCATCCAGGCCCTGAGGTGGGGCCTTCTGTTGGGGTGGGGAGGGCAGGAAGTGGGGCCTGGGACAGTTGCAGAGAGCCCTCTGGGTGCCGCTGGGACTTTGGGAAGCCACCGAGCACGTGGTACAGGAGGGGCATGGCTGATCTCAGAGTGGAGAACAGGCTGCAGGCTGTGGGCGGGCAGCGCGGCGAGGCCCGCGGAGGTGCAGGGCGGCGGGGAGCAGCTGGCAGGGGCGCCGGGCAGTCCAGGGTAGACAGAAGTAGTTGGCCCTGCTGATGGCCTAGCTGTGGAGCGTGCGGGGAGAGGGGGGCGGGCCCTTGCACGGGTGTGGGGGAGGCTGCGACGTGGAGGAGGTAGAGCCGGAGTGGGGGGTTGACTTGGGACACCTGGTAGGCATGTGTGCAGGCCGCCACAGGCATTGGGGTGCATGGGTTTGGCACTGTTGGGAGAGAGCTGGGCAGGGGTAAGCACCTGAGGCTGCACAAGGGCACCGTGGGAGCCAGGGTAGCAGCGGGAGGAGGGGGCGAGCTTTGTGCCCAGGCAGCCCCAGCGCTGGGTAGAGGCCACAGCAGTGCAGGGAAGCCACTGAGGACACAGAAAAGGGATAGGCAGCGTGGGGAAAGGAAGAGCAGACATGCGTGGAAGGCCTGCTCAGAGGCCGTATCCGTGAGCCCTGGGGACTGAGCCTGTGCTTGGCAGACCAGGGCCGCCTAGAGGCGGCATGGAGGGAGCGGCGGCAGTTACTCTGAGAAGAAGCACACCCGGGCAGCCGTCCAAGGAGGAGAGGGGTTGGAGGAGGGAGGGCCTGCACGTCCGCTGAAGGCAGAAGCAGAGGGGGACTGGCGATGCGGGACTTAGGGAATTGTGACTGCAGGGTCCCCGAGTGGACACCAGACCTGGGTTAGGGACGGCTGCTTGACAGGCAGATGGGCCCTGTTTGTGGGTTCCCAGGAAGAGCAGGGGCGGGTCCAGGTGTCAGGAACACGCAGGTCTCCCCATGCTGCGTGGTCCCCTGCAGGTAGCTGTGTCCCTGCAGGTAGCCGTGTCCCTGCAGGTAGCTGTGTCCTGGCAGGTAGCTGTGGCCCGGTAGCCGTGTCCCTGCAGGTAGCCGTGTCCCTGCAGGTAGCCGTGTCCCTGCAGGTAGCCGTGTCCCTGCAGGTAGCCGTGTCCCTGCAGGTAGCCGTGTCCCGGCAGGTAGCCGTGTCCCTGCAGGTAGCCGTGTCCCTGCAGGTAGCTGTGTCCTGGCAGGTAGCCGTGGCCCGGCGCTGTGTGGGTTCAGGTCTGCCCCTGGCAGAGATGCTGACTGTACTTACACTGGTTAGTAGTAACAGACTGGGAAGGTCGGTGCCCGCCGTCGGAGGGGCGCTGGACACACTGTGGCAGAGGCTCAGCGGGGATGCTCTAGTGGACCCAGCACCCACTAAAAATGTTAGACTCCAAAGCGCTGCCTTGAGAGTCTCTAAGCAGGGATATTTATACAATGTATCAAAACAAGTTAAACAAAATTTCTGTGAAATGGAGAAAATTAAAGAGATGTACATAAACTTAACATTTGTTACCCTGACGGCTGCCATAGGGAAGGGGTACAGGTAAAGCGAAGAAAAACAGTCGAGTTGTGTGTATTGTGCCTGTTTAGGGCAACTGTGTGTATAAAGGGTGTGCGGGCTGGCTCCCACGTGGGTGTGATCGTATCAGGGGCGCGTTTCCAGCTGATTTGTCCTCATGTATTTGATTCTTACAGAAAACATGTTCTGTTTGTACAGTAACAATCTACATGAAGAGACTTGCTCTGAGGGAGAAAGTGGAGCTGGTACAAGTGGTTCTGAAAAGTGTCTGCTTGGTTGCTGCTGATGTTGAGGCTGCTCTCGTGCCGGGGTGGCGATGATGGGAAGGTTGGGGCCGCCGGCCCACAGCCACCCTCCCTGAGGTGTAAGCGTGGGTGTTTTTGTTGGTTAATTGCAACAGATGCACATTGATTCCCATGAAGCCCTGGGAGTGCTGAGCACTCTGTTTGAGACTCTGGCCCCGTCCTCCCTGCGGCCCGTGGACACTCTTCTGCGGAGCATGTTTGTCACTCCGGACACAATGGTGAGCACCCGCCTCCTGACCGGGCCAGGCTGGGCCCGAGACTCACCCTGCAGCCCGTTCCCCAGCTGGTGGTGGTGCGGCCTGTCGGGGCCACGCCAAGAATCCAGCGCACAGAGACCCTTGGGGGAGGTGACGTCGGCAGTCGGGAAGTGGCCTCCTCTCCCTGCCTGACTCACTGCGGCGTCCCGTCTTCTTTCTCTCAGGCATCTGTGAGCACCGTCCAGCTCTGGGTCTCAGGAGTCCTGGCCGTCCTGAGGGTCCTCATCTCCCAGTCCACCGAAGATATTGTTCTTTCTCGTATTCAGGAGCTGTCCTTCTCTCCGTATTTAATCTCTTGCCCGGTCATTAGCAGGTTAAGAGATGGGGACAGTAACTCAACGCCAGAAGAACCCAGTGAAGGGAGACAGATGAAGAATTCTCTGCCAGAAGAAACATTCTCGAGGTATGCTGTGTCTGACCCTTCCACTTCCTGTCCTACTGGAAGCATGTGGTGTTTGGCCATCAGAAAGTCAGGACAGAGCCTGACCTGTGGTGGCGCAGTGGATAAAGTGTCGACCTGGGAACACTGAGGTCGCCAGTTCAAAACCCTGCACTGGTCTGGTCAAGGCACATATGGGAGTTGATGCTTCCAGCTCCTCCCCCCTTTCTCTCTTTCTCTCTCTCTCTCTCACTCTGTGTCTCCTCTCTAAAATGAATAAAATAAAAAAAAGGCTTCCCAAATAAAAAAAAAACAAAAGGACAGCTGCCCATCTTCCTCCGCTCCCTGAGCCGGGTGCAGACGGCTGTCCTGCCGGTGGCCCTGTCTGTGCCTCTCCTACGGCCCAGTTACATCCTGCCTGATGTCCTCCTTACAAACGATGTGCGGGTGCCTGTCCTGTCTGCAGGCATTGCGGGCCTGTGCTGCCTGCCAAGAATTCAGAATCTACGTGGACCCACTAGAAGTTGCTCTGACTTTTCTCCCCAGCCGGGGCTGGCCATGCTGTACGGTGTTCATAATGAAACCGTCCCCCTCCAGGGTAGCCACTCCTGCCATGCTCCTTGCGGGACACTGTAGTATTAAATCGTGTCTGTCCCCACATTGTTCAGAGGCTCCTTAGAGCGGTGATCCCAACTCAGGCTCTGCAGACGCTGTGCTGGGCTCGGGGTGCTTCCCGAGGCAGAGAGGGCATGCAGGGGCTGCCGCACGTCCCTTCCAGCTGGGGCCACCTCGTGGTCATGGAGGGTCCGTGTGCGTAGAGGTGACCCAGGAGGCCCAGGTGGCGCCTGGCCGCAGGGCCAGTAAGCGGGGGTTAAGTCCCCATGCTCTGCTCCATCACCGGCATCCTCACAGTCCACGTGTCACGGTGTCCTCGTGACAGGAGGGCGTTGTGGTTGCCGTCAGCTCAGAAGCAAGGAAAGAGGTGACACAGAGAGGCACGAACTCAGTCCGAGGGTTTGGTGTGCCTTCCTCACGTGTCCTGCGCAGACTGTCTCCTGCGTGCGTGTTTACAGGCCTGTCTTACGTCTGTGCTCCAAGTGTCTCCTCACTCTCCCTCTCCCTCTCCCTCGAAGGTTTCTCCTCCAGCTGGTCGGCATTCTTGTAGAGGACATTGTCACGAAGCAGCTGAGAGTGGACATGAGTGAGCAGCAGCACACCTTCTATTGCCAGGAGCTGGGCACGCTGCTCATGTGCCTCATCCACGTCTTCAAGTCCGGTAGGTGCAGCCTGCGCCTGCTGGGGCGCGTCCCCGTGCTGCGCGGGGCGTGGCGGGGCGGCTCGGAGCACGCTGGGAAACGTGGGTGGTCGGCACAAACCACAGAGCCTTCTCCTGCGTACAGTATTTGGGAGGCCATGATGTTTCTGTTCCTTTATACATGATTGTGAACGTAAGAAGACACGGGGCCCCAAAGGGACGTCACAAGGTGCCGGTCATGCAGTCAAGCAGAGGAAGCAGCCAGTTGATTCTAGGACAGTTGGCGTTTTCCAAGTGAAGTGTGTGTTTTCTAGAAGTTCTCGCGTTAGATGCAGTGATTGAGATGTGGGCACAGGGACGGGCGTCAGATGGAGTGAGTGAGATGTGGGCACAGGGAGTGGGCGTCAGATGGAGTGAGTGAGATGTGGGCACAGGGAGTGGGTGTCAGATGGAGTGAGTGAGATGTGGGCACAGGGAGTGGGTGTCAGATGGAGTGAGTGAGATGTGGGCACAGGGAGTGGGTGTCAGATGGAGTGAGTGAGATGTGGGCACAGGGAGTGGGTGTCAGATGGAGTGAGTGAGGTGCGGGCACAGGGAGTGGGCGTCAGATGGAGTGAGTGAGATGTGGGCACAGGGAGTGGGTGTCAGATGGAGTGAGTGAGATGTGGGCACAGGGACGGGCGTCAGATGGAGTGAGTGAGATGTGGGCACAGGGAGTGGATGTCAGATGGAGTGAGTGAGATGTGGGCACAGGGAGTGGGCGTCAGATGGAGTGAGTGAGATGTGGGCACAGGGAGTGGGTGTCAGATGGAGTGAGTGAGATGTGGGCACAGGGACGGGCGTCAGATGGAGTGAGTGAGATGTGGGCACAGGGAGTGGATGTCAGATGGAGTGAGTGAGATGTGGGCACAGGGAGTGGGCGTCAGATGGAGTGAGTGAGATGTGGGCACAGGGAGTGGGTGTCAGATGGAGTGAGTGAGATGTGGGCACAGGGAGTGGGTGTCAGATGGAGTGAGTGAGATGTGGGCACAGGGAGTGGGTGTCAGATGGAGTGAGTGAGATGTGGGCATAGGGACGGGCGTCAGATGGAGTGAGTGAGATGTGGGCACAGGGAGTGGGTGTCAGATGGAGTAAGTGAGATGTGGGCACAGGGAGTGGGTGTCAGATGGAGTGAGTGAGATGTGGGCACAGGGAGTGGGTGTCAGATGGAGTGAGTGAGATGTGGGCACAGGAACGGGTGTCAGATGGAGTGAGTGAGATGTGGGCACAGGAACGGGTGTCAGATGGAGTGAGTGAGATGTGGGCACAGGGACCGGCGTCAGATGGAGTGAGTGAGATGTGGGCACAGGGACCGGCGTCAGATGGAGTGAGTGAGATGTGGGCACAGGGAGTGGGTGTCAGATGGAATGAGTGAGATGTGGGCACAGGGAGTGGGCGTCAGATGGAGTGAGTGAGATGTGGGCACAGGGAGTGGGCGTCAGATGGAGTGAGTGAGATGTGGGCACAGGGAGTGGGTGTCAGATGGAGTGAGTGAGATGTGGGCACAGGGAGTGGGTGTCAGATGGAGTGAGTGAGATGTGGGCACAGGGACCGGCGTCAGATGGAGTGAGTGAGATGTGGGCACAGGGACCGGCGTCAGATGGAGTGAGTGAGATGTGGGCACAGGGAGTGGGTGTCAGATGGAGTGAGTGAGATGTGGGCACAGGGACGGGCGTCAGATGGAGTGAGATGTGGGCACAGGGACGGGCGTCAGATGGAGTGAGATGTAGAGGACTGTAAGAGCTGGGCACAGGGAACACGCGTACTTTCTCAGCAGAAAATGAAGAGTTTCAATCTCTAGGAGAAGAGGCAGTGAGGAGGTCCTGGTCCAGATGAGAGACGACCCAAACATGGCCTGATTTTCAGCAGTTGATCTGAAGAAAACCCTTAATTGTCTTAAGATTCTCTAAGTGGCTCAGAGGTCACCACCCAGGACCCATAGAGAGAGCTGTTGTCCCTATAGGCTTCTTGGCCTCGTTGGGAACAGTGACCACAACAGTCACACTGTAGGTGCTGTTTATTAACTTTTTTTAGTCACTATGAATAAAACATTGAAAGCTCATTCACTTCAGTGTGGTGTTAGAACAGGATGTTAGGGAACTGACCAACTTGATTCGGGAGCCGGGAGGTGGAGGAATAAAACTAAGAGCAATCTCCTTAACTGGGTGTTGCCTGTTGGACAGGGAGGGCAGGGGTCCCCCAAACCCAGATGCCAACGCTGTAGTCCCACATCTTTAGTCACGTCCCTGCAGCCTCATCCGTTTGCTACCAGTGTGTTCAACCCTGCGTGTGGCAGTTTGTTGACTTTCCTAAATAACTGTCCTCCAGTTCTAGCAGAGCAACACGAAGCCTGACTTGTATGCGACCCGTGGCTGTCCATGTGAAGATTTCATTTTTCCATCTTTTTTGTAACTGGATATAACATGTCGTGACTTTCTGATGAATAGAATAAAACCAGAGTGTCTTGTGCAAGCTTCTGAGACTCTTAAGAGAGAGCAGAAGTCTTCCCATGGTCTGAATGTTTGTGTCCACCCAGAAGCCATATGTTGAAATCTTGATGCAAATAAAAGAAAGAGAAATCTTAATGGCCAAAGGAATAGTACTAGGAGGAGGGGTCTTTGGGAAGTCCTTACTTAGGTCGTGAGAGTGGAGACCTCAAGACTGAGGTTAGTCCTCTTGTCGAGACACGACAGAGCTCCCTGACCCCCCAGTATGGGAGGGGGACACCGTGAGAGGTGGCTCTCTGCAGCCTGTAAGAGGGCTCTCATAACGTGACCGTGTGGGCACCGTGATTTTAGACTTCAGCCTTAGGAAGTGTGAGAATTAAGTTTGCTGTTTAGAAAGCAGAAAACAAAACAAACCCAGAAGCCCTGTCTATTATGCAACTTTAAGTCATGAGGACCTTATTTTAGTACAAGTTAGAATGCACACACCCTGCACCTGCAGCAGGAAACGGCTGCCATTGTCGGCCTTGAGTCAGTCAGCAACAGTGCGTCCCATCAGCCAGCCACCGTGTGGGGCCCGGGGCAGGTGGGCCACAAGGCTGGCGCGGAGTCAGGGAGAAGGAAGCTGTCCTTCCTGGGGACCCAGGTCCAGGTCCCTTTTGCCTGGGGTGCTGGTCCCGGCCGGCAGGCCTCGGTCTCTCTGGCTTCAGAGTGAACCATCTGCCGAAGGGCACCAGGTGGGCAGCAGGGTGCTGTCAGCAGCCGTGACCAGTGCTGGGTCCCACCCCACGTCCAGTTGCACTTCCCTGCAGCCGTCCACCCAGGCTCTCCAGACCGGAACCGGAGCCTTCCCGCCAGGTGGTCCAGTCCTCCTCCCATCACCACGGGGTGGGTATCATTCCCAAACCTCTCCCCTGACGGCAACATGGAAACACCTGCACCTGCTCAGGAAACCCACGTCTGTGGACTGTTGTTCCCATGCTCCTGGCCTCCCTGTGTCCGTTCACCACACAAGGAGCCTGTGTTACAGGTCATGGAGGGTGCTGAGAAGGACCTGGCAGGTGGGGGGATAGAGGTGGACAAGGCTGACCATGAAGCAGCCACAGAGATACCCTGGAAATGGGGCCGAGAGACAGGACGAGCCCTGGGAGTCTTCTCGCTGCTCTGTCTCTGGTAGCCTTGCCCTTGTTAGGGCTCTTCCCTCGGCTCAGGCACAGGTGTCACCAGTCACGTACTGATGAGGAGGAAGTCTTCCGTCTCTCTTCCCGGGTTAGAACCCTTTTGCATTTGCCATGTGTTGAAATTTAAACCGGAAATAAGATTGGGTTCTCCACCATGATACCACCAGACCCAGGATTCAGGGATGGGGAGCCACTTCCCTGCCGTGCCGTGCCGTGCCATGCAGCTAATGTCCGCGTCCTTAGGGTGAGGGCCAGCCCTGGTGAAGCCCTGCAGGCTGACAGTGGAGGCCTGTTAGAAGCCAGCTTGGTGTCTGTGCAGAGGGGGCTGGAATGAGATAGCTCATTCCTGGAGGGGGTTTTCTAGACACTGAGGAGGGTGCTGTGGAGAAACTCCTGGGCCAAGTCCCGCTGCATCTGACACTAACCCTGTGGCCTGCCAGCCCCAGGACACCTCGTGGTGGCCCCAAGCCAGCCTGGCCCTCCGCTCTCAGCCTGCAGGGCACTGACCCGGGAACCTGCGTGGTGCATGGTACGTTTCTTTCCTCTGGCACTTGTCGTGGCCCACGTGGTCTCTGCAGTTGCTGGAGGCCCTCGAGTGGCTGTTTGGTCAGCTGTGGTACAGAGAGGGCTTACACGGGGGAAAGAGCCGTGCGTGGACCTTTCTGTGTAAAATCTCCTCCTAGCTACAAAGTGAGGCACAGAGAAAGAGCTTCCCTCGATCCGTGTTGCTCTGGGTTTGTTTCTAGGGATGTTCCGGAGAATCACGGCAGCTGCCTCCAGACTGTTCACCGCAGACTGTGCCGACGGCAGCTTCTACAGCCTGGAGAGCTTGAATGCCCGGGTGCGCTCCATGGTGCCCACACACCCGGCCCTCGTGCTGCTCTGGTGTCAGATCCTGCTGCTCGTCAGCCACACCGACTACCGCTGGTGGGCCGAGGTGCAGCAGACCCCCAGGTACGTCACCCACCCGGCGCCCCTTGGCGGCCACATCTTGTCACGCCACGTCTCTCCCGCTAGGGTTTCGTCCCTAAGTTGGTTCCAGAGCCAAGCGTGTGGCCATGTCTTAAAACTTCTTATAAGTTAAATGTGATTCTGATTATTCTTAGGTAATGAAGTAATTATTTAGCAACACTTTAAAACTGTTTGGAAATACCTTATTTTTTATTACTTAAAAAGACACGTACAGTAAGTACCTGGAGGTGGATGGCCCTGTTTCTGCAGAAAGTTTTCAGGTTTAAGCCTCCATTTCTGGGCGCTATGTGGCTCAGGTTTTGTACTCATGAAAAATAAAAGGTGTGACACCCTGTCCCCCCAGTGGAGTCCTCAGGGCAGTGTTTTGGAAGGCTGCAAAGCCCACGCGGGGAGAGGACGTTCTGGCAGTAGGAGACTGCTGGGGCTGCAGGGTTGAGGTCACCTGCTCTGTGCGTATGTGGGTGCCCCCTGGGCCGCCCCGTGTCAGCGGGGCACAGTTGCACAGCGTGTGGCACTGTGGCAGCGTGCGGAGGGAACGGTGCCACCCTGCTCACCGAGACCGTGTGAACTCTCCCCTGTGGTTTCTTTTGGAACTTTCACACCGTTAGCTGTTGAAGGTCATTTCTGTGGAGGACCTACTTGGAGGCTGGAGAGTCATTTCCTCCCTGCGTGGACGGCTCTTCTAGCAGTATGAGTTGGAGACTGTCCTTCATTGAGCTGCCTTGGCACTTTTCAAAAATTCCTCAAGTGCGTGTGTGCAGACCTCTCCCAGACCTGTTCTGTGGACTGATGTCGTCGTGACGGCAGTGCAGCTGCTGCTGGCTCCTGTACGTGTGTGCCAGCGTACCAGGCCCTCGGCAGCGTGACGGCCCTGTCCCTTATTTTCACAATGATCGTGCTTAGGTTCTTTGCACTTCTCTATCTGTATTTTAGAAACAGTTTCTAAAATGTTTATTACAAAGCCTGCTGGGGGATTTTTTTGATTGGGGTTGATGTGATTCTGTAAGTTTGTTGGGAGAGAATTGCCGTCTGCTATTGAGTCGTGTGATTTTTTATTTATTTAGGTCTTTTTTTTTTATTATTGTTTTTTATTTTCCCAAAGTGAGAAGTGGGGAGGTAGAGAGACAGACTCCCGCATGCGCCCGACCAGGATCTATCAGGCATGCCCACCACAGGGCGATGATCTGTCCATCTGGGGCGTTGCTCCATCGCGGCTGGAGCCATTCTAGCGCCTGAGGCAGAGGCCATGGAGCCGTCCTCAGTGCCCGGGCCAACTTTGCTCCAGTGGAGCCTTGGCTGCAGGAGGGGAAGAGAGATAGAGAAAAAGGAGAGGGAGGAGAGGGGAGAAGCAGATGGGCGCTTCTCCTGTGTGCCCTGGCTGGGAATCGAACCCGGGACTTCCACACGCAGGGCTGATGCTGTACCACTGAGCTAACCGGCCAGGGCCTATTTAGATCTTCTTTAATTTGCCACAACTCCTTGCATTTTTTTTTTTTTCAGAGACAGAGAGAGAGTCAGAGAGAGGGATAGATAGGAACAGACAGGAACGGAGAGAGGTGAGAAGCATCAATCATTAGTTTCTCGTTGCCATTGCGACACCTTAGTTCATTGATTGCTTTCTCACATGTGCCTTGACCGCGGGCCTTCAGCAGACCGAGCAACCCCTTGCTGGAGCCAGTGACCTTGGGTCCAAGCTGACGAGCTTTTGCTCAAGCGAGATGGGCCCGCGCTCAAGCTGGCGACCTCGGGGTCTCGAACCTGGGTCTTCCGCATCCCAGTCCGATGCTCTATCCACTGCGCCACCGCCTGGTCAGGCTCCTTGCATTTTTTTTTAAAGTAAGTGGGTATTACACATATTTTACAAATTTGACCCTGAGTATTTCATGTTTTGGAGTGCAGTTTTAAGTAGTACTTTTAAAAACACTTCATTTTCCACAGTCTATTCCCATCCATAGACATGCAGGTGGCTTTTGCTTGTGGACCTCCTCTCCTGTGACCTTGCTCAGCTCAGCAGTCCAGTACCCTGTGGGCCCCTTGGGCCTCCTGTGGACACACGCACGTCTTTTCTGGGGAGGGACTCTTCCTTTGCAGCCCATGACCCTGGCCCTCTTCTGCCCAGCAAGCTGGCTGGGCCCTCCTGTGTGACTGGTGTGCTGTTTCTGTCTGGCCCCTGAGTGTCGTGCCGTGGGGAACTCCTTGGTGACCGGTAGGGTGGAAAAGATGCACTTCACCCCCTGATAGCGTGTGACACAGAAATATCAGGTGTTAGGACTGTTAGGACTCACAAATATTTCACTAAACATTTTAAACTAGGGAAGGGTAATGGCTGATCTCGTCATCGGACTCTGATTGATGCTTGAAACATCCAAACAGCCCTGAAGGATGACTAGTGTCAGGCCTCGGGGGCCTTTCCGCCCAGCTGTGTTTGCATGTGGAACGTCTTGTGTCTGGGGTCTGCCCGCGGCTATGTGGTGGGGCCCCTCCTTCTGCCCCTTGTCCCACATACCTCTTGTTCTCTTGTGTTGGTAGCAGTTTAACCTCCCGAGTGTCCTCCCTCACCTTGGCGACATCCCTGTTCACACTGCCCACTCCTTTCCTGACCTGTGTGCCTTGGTCTACTGCGATGTTGTGTCAGAAACCCCTGGCTCTGGGCACGGTATTCTCTGAGAGGGATGAGCAGAGATGCGTCACCAGGTGTCAGTGTCTAAAGGAATGGACTGAGTGTGGTCTGGGGACCAGCAGGTGTACCATGCAGCTGTCCGAGGGCACACTGTAGGTCAGCCTCAGTGCAGGTGGCTTCCTCTGTCACAGTTTCTCTTAGCCCCGTTCGACTTAGTTTCTCTGTATCGTCCCCTGCTAGTGTCCTGCAATAAGACCAGTGGGGCCTCCAACCTACCTGTCCTTGAGTTCATAAAGCTAGACGCTCCCGGCGGTGGTAACACACAGGTCAGGTGGAGGCACCCAGTGCAGTGAGCACTGAGCAGTCACGTACTTCCCTCCCCGTGGCCGGAGACGGCGCCTGGGCGGGGGCAGCACAGCCTCCGCTGTGGCCCCGCTGCCGTGCGGTGGGGGACAAGTGTCTGTTGTTCCAAAGAATGATAGAAAACGAGTGACCGGAGGTGGGAGATAGAAAGCCTAAGACACTCTGTGTGTAGACTCACCAGTTCCGGCCCCTTCAGATTGTCCCGGAGCCCTTGCCCCTGGCTTCCGGCACCACTCTGGGGACTGCTCCCTGGGACAGGGCTGCCGTGGCAGGGTCTGCTCTGGTCTGCGGCTTCTCAGGACTCCACAGGTTTACGGTCTGCTTTTGACCTGTGTCACCCTTGGTGAGTGGTTGGGATACCTGCACGTGCCCCAGACCCTTCCCACCCGCTGTGCCGAGGCCTGCCCGTGCGTTCCTCCTGGATCGGGCGTCTGTTCCGTGGTCTCGGGGGCTTGCCCCGCTCTAAACTGGGGCTGAGTTTGGACCTTCTTCGTGTCTACTGCTGATAACATCGGAGTTGGTGCTGCCCCTGGCCTTCCGAGGCTCCTTCCCCAGAGCTCTCCTGTCGCAGCACAGTGACAGCAGGAGTGCCGTCACTGGGGCTGCGGGAGGCTCCTTGAGCAGGGCGGGCTCTCTGCCTGTTAGGGTTTTAGTTGACTTGCAGTTACAGCACAGTAAGTGCACTCTTCTGTGCCAAGTACAGTCAGGCAGTCACCGCCACAGTCAATATACTGCACTGTACCGGCACTTGAGAGAACTTTCTTGTGCCCCTCTGTGTCACCGGCCTGCCCTGCGTTGGCCTGTTCAGAAGGCCGTACAAGCGGGAGCCCCAGACGCAGCCTTCAAGGTCCGTGTCTTGCCCAGCGCACAGCGTGCTTGAGGTTCCTTGTGAGTGCTGAGCACGGTTCCTCTGCATGGACACACCAGGTGGCAGGCAGAGAACTGGTAGTTCTTAACTTTTCAGCCTGGAACTTTTGTACCAGCCCTCTTCTAAATGCCGAAGCATAGCAGGAAAAACGGACACCTTTCTGAGTGTTTTTGTCCTGATGGGACCTCCTCGTCCCCAGCCTTAGCAGAGACGTGCAGGTCCCTGTGGCTGGGAAGCCAGAGGAGCTGTTTGTAAGTGGGCAGCCACTATGTTTTAAGTGTTGGGGTAGAACCGAGAGTCTCAGGTGTGTAATTTCTGCCTCCTTAGAAAGAAGACCGTGAGAAGAAGGAAATGTGAACACAGTAACCTTAATAGTGGGAATCGGTTTTGCAGAAATGCTTTTTAAGCAGGGTTTCCATCACAGCATATACAGTGTGGGCATGTCTATAGCTGTAGTGCAGGGGTCCCCAAACTTTTTACACAGGGGGCCAGGTCACTGTCCCTCAGACTGTTGGAGGGCCGGACTATAAAAAAAACTATGAACAATCCCTATGCACATTGCACATATGCACACGTGTCATATGACGTGCTTCTGGAGCCGTGACGCGTGCGTCCCGTGTCACCGGAAGTAGCACTGTACGTGAGCTACGCTGTGCTTTGCGGGGCCACCACGTACAGTTCTCCAGGAGCACAGGGTGCGGACGTGTCCTGTGCCCCTCTCACTGACTACTAATGAAAGAGGTGCCCCTTTCGGAAGTGCGGCGGGGGCAGATAAATGGCCGTGGGCTGTAGTTTGGGGACCCCTGCTGGCACTCGAATTAAGCAGAACCCCAAGGTCTTCCGGCTGTTGACAGCTTCATTCCAGCCGCCAGTGAGCTGGGAATAGCGTGCCGGTGCACATGCAGCTTACGCAGACGTGACCTTCCTGCCAGGCACTCCTGTGTTCCTGCTGTGACGGCCTCCGCTTCCTTTCATTCCCGTGTGTGCAGCTCAGAAGTGCCAGCGCAGGGTCTGTTACGCGTGCACGCTGTGCCCTGGCGGTGTGCAGAGCACCTGCCCTGGGGCCAGAGCTGACCCTCCTCACCCTCAGTCCTGTGGCAGTCAGCGAAACCCTGTCAGCGCGTCTGTTGCTCCTTCTAGAAGACACAGTCTGTCCAGCACGAAGTCTCTGAGTCCCCAGATGTCCGGAGAGGAGCACGATTCCGACCTGGCGTCCAGGCTGGGCGTGTGCAACCGGGAGATAGTCCGGCGTGGAGCTCTCATCCTCTTCTGCGACTACGTCGTGAGTGGGGGCGCGCGAGGGGCGGGGCGGGCCTGGGGGGCCCCGTGCGGACAGCACCCTGCAGTCCTGAGGCCGGGCCGCCTGCCCACCGCCCCGCAGGACACCCAGGTGTGGCGCTCAGCCCTGCTGTGACATGACCTGGTGAAGGGGGTGGGGGGCTAAGTGTGTCCGAAGGGTTTCGTCCAGCTCTCCCCTGTTGAGCACACGGGGTAACAGCTCCATGCCCGCCGAATGCTGGGCGGGCTTGTGGTGTCGAGGGAGCCCTGGGAGTGTTCACTACAGGGGGCTTCTGGTTAAGAGGGTTTTTTTAGTCTGGGGAGAAGGTTGGGTGTTTATTGCTACATTTAAAATAGAGTTTTCTTTGAATGTTCTTTTTTAAAAAAATAACTTAGTTTTCGACTAGAAAACTAACATCACATGTTTAACATAGAAAATTTCTAACTTGTGACCTGTGGTGGCACAGTGGATGGAGCATCGACCTAGGATGCTGAGGTCCCAGGTTCAAAACCCCAAGGTCTCCGGCTTGAGCTTGGGTTCACCAGCTTGAGCACAGGCTTACTAGCTCGGCACAGAGTCACTGGTTTGAGCGTGGGATCATAGACATGACCCCATGGTCGCTGGCTTAAGCCCAGGGTTGCTGGCTTGAAGCCCAAGGTCGCTGGCTTGATTCCTAGGTCACTGGCTTGGGCAATGGCTCAGCTGCAGCCCCCGGGTCAAGGCATGTCTGAGAAAGCAATGAGTGAACAACTAAGGTGCTGCATATAAGCTGATGCTTCTCATCTCTTCCCTTCCTGTCCCTTGTTCTTTCTTACCCCCTCCCCTCCAAATTCTAAAAACCAAATAACTAGACAGAAGAAAATAAAATTTCCTGTAATTGTATTACTCAAGAGAGATTCTCACGTTTGTTACCTTTTGGCTAATGTTTCCTTTTCCACACCAATATAAAACAGTTGTTTCTTGGTACTGCTCGTACAATGTAATCTCGTAGCAGGACACTGCTAAACAGTGGGAGTCAGAAGGAAGGACAGACTTCTCCCTTCAGCTGAGCTAGCCCTCACTGCAGGTTTCCAAGGGGGGCAGTTTATTGAGGTTCATTCTGTGCTTTGCATTCCTGACCTCGAACTAGTTTTTCTTGTCTTGTCAGACTTCTAAGAAATAACAGAACTATGTGATGCATATGGATTTCAAAGTGGGTATTTCCTGTTTCCTTATGAATCCAAGTGAAATTGCCTCCCTTTCGGGTAGATATGTGGCATCCATTCACATTGTGGACTTAGGAGTCCTATCGAAACTGTGAAATTTATAGGGAACTCTTTGTTTCCACTGGTCTGTTACAACACTGAAGAAAGAGTAACTGGAGGACTCCCCCAGTAGGCCAGACTGAAGCTGGATAGAGAGTAGGGTGGCTGAGGACGTGAGCGTCCCAGCTTCGGGCTGGTCACCAATAAGGACAGCGCCCCACCACGGCTGCTCTGGGATGGTGCTGGCTGCAGTGGGTGCCGATGACCCCCGCATCCCTGGGCTGTGCTCTCTCCTCCTCCAGCCACTGGCTGCATCCCCTGGAGCTGGACTGCTGGATGGCCTTTCCCCAGTAAAGCCTCTCTTGGAACGTCTCAGCCACGGTGTGTGGCTGCAGGTGACAGGCTCTGTGAAGTCGTTCCTACCCCGTCGGTTAGGGGTGGGCAGACACAGCCGTTTCCAGGGAAGGCTGTAATTTGGAATTGGCTGCCCTTCCCCCTCCCGGCCTTGACTCTGGCGTTGATGTCTGCTGGAGGGTGAGTCCTGGACCGTCTTTCTCCGCAGTGCCAGAACCTGCACGATTCCGAACATTTGACGTGGCTCATTGTGAACCACATCCAGGACCTGATCAGCCTGTCCCATGAGCCTCCCGTGCAGGACTTCATCAGCGCCATCCACCGGAACTCCGCCGCCAGTGGCCTCTTCATCCAGGCCATCCAGTCTCGTTGTGAAAACCTCTCGGCTGTGAGTGTCCCTGCTGCCAGCGGTTGTCAGTCACAGTTCTCTGTGCCTGCAGAATAGAGCGTTGGGTGTTTAACTGCTGATTTCTCTCTGACACCAGCCCACCACCCTGAAGAAAACCCTTCAGTGCTTGGAAGGGATCCACCTCAGCCAGTCAGGCGCCGTGCTCACGCTGTATGTGGACAAGCTTTTGTGTACTCCGTTCCGTGTGCTGGCTCGCATGGTTGACACCCTTGCTTGTCGCCGGGTAGAAATGCTTTTGGCTGCAAATTTACAGGTACTGAACAAAACACTGACGCTGATTTTTATTGAGAATTTAGCAGGGCAAGCCAGACAGCTGGCTGGGTGTTTTCCTCCACGGGCATGTTCTTCTGACAGCCGCTGAGAGAGACACACATAACGTGTGAATGGTTGTCCTTGTGTGTGTGGTACTGGTGCTTCTGCACCTTCCTCCTGTCTGCCTTTGCTGCTGTAGACGTACACGTCAGTTGACCCTCTGAGTGAGCTCACAGTTATTTTGATGAATTGTGAGTAACAATCCCCTGATGTGGTCCTGTCTACTTTAGAGCAGCATGGCCCAGTTGCCAGCGGAGGAACTAAACAGAATCCAGGAGCACCTTCAGAACAGCGGGTTAGCTCAGAGGTAAGGCCGAGCCAGTGTTCCCTCCTTCTACATGTGCTTACATTCATTAGGGGATAAACAGCACGTGAGACGGGCGTGCTTCACGGATGGTTGTTGGGGAGGGCCTTGATAGGGAGCCTTTCTACCTGCAACACTGTTGCGCCTCCTCTCGCATTGATGGAGGCCGGCCTGCGCTCCTGTGGGCGGCTTGAGAGGTAGTATGCATTCCTCCTGCCTCTGATCACCATGGGAACGTGAGTGATCAGCTTTACCTTAGCAAGGTCGAAGCATATAATCTAATCGCTAGGTAAGAGTTGTCAGCTGTGAATGACCTTACCCAGTTCTTGGTGTGCAGCTTGTTTAATTTTCTCTCTTCATAGGTGTTTAGTGCCTAACTTGTTTGCAGTCTTCAGTAGCCTTTATCAGAAATTATGGCATCTATTATAGCAGCATGTTTCTATACTGCAAAGTAAATTAAGGGAAACTTTCCCCTTTTTTCCTACCCCGGGGTTGGGTGGGAGTCGATGGAATGTGAAAGAGACAGAACATATACTTATTTGCTGTCATCCAGTCTTAAGAGTAGCTTGAAGGTGTTCTTTTTTTTTACAGGGACAGAGAGAGTCAGAGAGAGGGATAGATAGGGACAGACAGACAGGAATGGAGAGAGGTGAGAGGCATCAATCATTAGTTTTTCGTTGCCGTTGCGACACCATAGTTATTCATTGACTGCTTTCTCACATGTGCCTTGACCGCGGGCCTTCAGCAGACCAAGCAACCCCTTGCTGGAGCCAGCGACCTTGGGTCCAAGCTGACGAGCTTTTGCTCAAGCCAGATGAGCCCGCGCTCAAGCTGGCAAGCTCGGGGTCTCGAACCTGGGTCCTCCACTTCCCAGTTCGTCGCTCTATCCACTGTGCCACCGCCTGGTCAGGCTGAAGGTGTTCTTAACTGAGGAGGAGCATGATTGGTGGGCAGAGCCCAGGTTGGGGCCCACTGGGCACGTGGTTCGTAGAGCAGACAACCTATTCTGCATTATAAAGAATGCTTTTATTAGCCGCTATTCCTTGTATTGCCTTTTGCAGCGCTGAGTATACACGAAGTTCCTGAAAAATATTTATAGGGCACCGACTGGTTATTAAAATTAAGCTGCGGGGCAGGGGAGTAAAACGGGACAAATACATGGGGCTGGAAAATGACCTGACTGAGTGACCGCACACAATGCATTCAACAGTTCAGATGCGATAGAGACGTTCACCTGGCACCTGTGTGTTCTTATGGGCCAGCGTCACCCATGGCATTTAACTTCTAAGTTAAAAATGTAAAGGAGGACGTGAATATGCCTCCTGACAACCCAGCTGTCAGTCCCGTTGCATCTCACTGTAAGAAAAACGGTGGTTTCTTCCGGTGACGCGGGGCTCTAACCCACGTGTGATTGGGTTCCAGACACCAGAGGCTCTACTCCCTGCTGGACAGGCTTCGTCTTGCCACCGCCCCGGGGTCCCGTGGCCCCTCTCCTCCGGTCACGTCCCACCCACTGGACAGGGATGGGCCCCTGGCACTCGAGACAGTGAGCCCAGACAAAGTAAGTGTCCAGTGTGCCTTGTATGTGACTCATGGGCCTGGTCAGGGCACTGGGCGTGCAGCAGTGGTCCAGGCCGCAGGACAGCATGACGCGTGGCACGGCTCTGGAGGGCTCCCGCCTACTGTTCCTGCTGACCAGGCGCTGGGCCCGGCTCAGGGTGTTCGCGAGGGGGGGGTGAGAAACGCTGACGCGGGACACTTGTGGCAGGGTGGCCGCAGCCCACACGCACGCCTGCACAGGCCTTCTCCCTGTCCTTACACCTGCTGACCGCCTGCCTGTAGACCCCGCCCCCACGAGGACCCTGGTAGCTTACCTCCCCCTCTCCTCTCGCACCTTGGAGCCAGGACCACGGCCTGGCAGAGCCGTTGTGCTCTGCGTTCCTGCGGGCAGTTTGAACGTGAAGTGGCAGCCCAGGCAGAGAGCAAAAGCCCGGGCCTCTGATCTCAGGTCCGCTGTGTTCTCAGCTGTTAAGCATTTCTACTGGACTGGCCCTGGGGAGAGGAACAGAGCTGCCACCCCAGTGAGGGTGCGAGCAGGGGCCTGCGGCTGCAGTACTGTTGCCGAGTTTGAAGGACAGGTGGTTGTTCTCCCGGTGAAGGGGAGAAGGAGCAGGTGTCCAGAAAGCAAAGCAACTTCACAGACAAGCCCGCAGAGCAGTTCCTGTGGCGTGGGCAGCGGCCTGCACGGTCAACCAGCGGGTGTTTTTATAGAACTGTGTTCATGGTCCAGGGAGACCTCTGGTCTTCTGGTCTGGGGCAGGGGTCCCTGTTTGCAGGAGGGCTGAAGCCCCCGAAAGCGCTGCCCCATGGCAGGCCGTTACCTCTCCCTTGTTTCCAGGACTGGTACCTACGCCTGGTCAGATCTCAGTGCTGGACGTGGTCTGACTCTGCGCTGCTGGAAGGGGCGGAGCTGGTGAATCGGATTCCTGCAGGTGACATGAGTGCATTCATGATGAACTCGGTACGGCGGGAGCAGCGGGTGGCGGGCGTCCCTCCCTGTCCGCGTTGCTTAAGCATGCTTGGTTTCTCTCACTGTCATGTGGCCCCTGGGCTGGATCCCCCTCCCGCTCTGCCTCAGTGGCAGGGACCCCGGTCCAGGCAGGACGGGACATTGTTTCAGTCACGTTAGAGTCCAGAAGGAGGCGGTTTGTGTTGAATTCAGCTTTTCCCGCTTGTAAAGAAAATGGACTCACTAAAGTAGGCTTTGTTCCTGTGGGCTGGTGGAAAGGCACCGTAGTCAGTGCTGTCACCGTGCACTGTGTGTGACTTCATGCTCTTGTGTTCTGGAGACCGACTGGTAGTAAGCCCTCCCTGTATGCAGCGACGCACCTCCCCCCATAGGCAGAGAGGCCCCCCACTTCCTCACTTGTCACCAGGTCCCCACCCCCTGCTCCAGATGCCGTGCTGTCATGCTGTGCAGAACCGCCCGGGATGCCCCTGTCCTCTGCTCTTGGGCAGCCTGTGAGGGGTGGAGCCCCTCTGCTGTATCTTCAGCCGCAGCCTTCATGGGCTGCTCCTCCGACCCCCTGGGATGAGCCGTGCGCTGCACTAGGGGTTGTGAGGCCGTCGGCACACGTGCCCAGTGGGGTGAAGGAGCCGGCGGGGGTGGGGGGTCTGGTGGCAGGGCGGCTGCACGGGGGCAACAAAGGCTGGCCAGGCGAGGACGAGAGTGTCTCCAAGTACTGGTTCTCCGTCAGGGTCAAAATAAGAGCTACCCTGGGGAAAATAACAAGAGAATTGGCCCAAAATCAGTTTGCTAAGTTAAATTCCATTCAGTGAAAGCAGCTTTGCTATGCGATCTGTTTGTTTAATGATCAGTTTATTAAGTTCTCCAAGTGCGGTGGTAGTTGGATTTTTTTTTTTTTTACAGGGACAGAGAGAGGGATAGATAGGGACAGACAGACAGGAACGGAGAGAGGTGAGAAGCATCAATCATTAGTTTTTCATTGCCATTGCGACACCATAGTTGTTCATTGATTGCTTTCTCACACGTACCTTGACCGCTCGCCTTCAGCAGACCGAGCAACCCCTTGCTGGAGCCAGCGACCTTGGGTCCAAGCTGACGAGCTTTTGCTCAAGCCAGATGGGCCCGCGCTCAAGCTGGCGACCTCGGGGTCTCGAGCCTGGGTCTTCCGCATCCCAGTCCAGCGCTCTATCCACTGCGCCACCGCCTGGTCAGGCGGTAGTTGGATTTTTAACTCCCTTTTTTTATTCTAATTTTTTTGTATTTTTCTGAAGTGAGAAGTGGGGAGACAGACTCCCACATGCGCCCAACCGGGATCCATCCGGCATGCCCACCAGGGGGCGATGCTCTGCACATCTGGGCTGTTGCTCCATTGCAACTGGAGCCATTCTAGCGCCTGAGGCGGAGGCCATGGAGCCGTCCTCAGTGCCTGGGCCAACTTTGTTCCAATGGAACCTAGGCTGTGGGAGGGGAAGAGAGAGACAGAGAGGAAGGAGAGGGGGAAGGGTGGAGAAGCAGATGGGTGCTTCTCTTGTGTGTCCTGACCGGGAATTGAACCCGGGACTTCCACATGCTGGGCCAGTGTTCTACCACAGAGCCAACTGGCCAAGGTGACTTTTAACTGCTTTTAAAGGTTCTGGCTGTAACAGAGGTTCAGTTTTGGTCATTGGTGCTGGTGACATGCTTTTCTGAACATTAACTAAAAATGGACATTTTGCCTGAAAATTGGCCCAAAAATCCCAAAACGGTTTTAAAAAGTTTGCAAAATAATGCAAATTGCAACCTCATCTAAAATGCTGTTATTCCAGTCAAAAGTGTGGCATTTATATGGTACTTTCATTTATTTCAGCTGCTTTCAAACATAACCCACCTCTTTCAAACTTTGGGACCATTACAGTGTTTTTCTGACTTCTTGGATGACTAATCAGCTTGATTTAGTATTTTTATCAAATTTTTCTTGTATTACATTTTTAACTTCAAACAAATTTGAAGGCGTGATAAAATGAAAATATTTCTTTAAGATTAAAGCACCAGAAAGAGACCAGCAGTCCACTTCACTGAGCATGTTCGAGCTGTCCATTTATTTATAACAGTAAGGTGTTCTTCACAGTGTTCTAACTTTTGTTCTTAGGCTTGTTTGCATTAGCCTGTCTTTCCTTTCTGTTTCTTTTGCCTGATTGAAAGCTCGTAACTGTTGACCCTTGAACGTCTTGACACAGGAGTTCAACGTAAGCCTGTTAGCCCCGTGCTTGGGCCTCGGCATGTGCGAGGTTTCTGGAGGCCAGAAGAGTCCCCTTTTTGAAGCGGCTCGCGTGGCAACTCTGGACCGTGTGACCAGCGTGGTCCAGCAGCTCCCTGCTGTCCACCAGGTGTTCCAGCCTTTCCTGCCCGCAGAGCCCAGCGCCTACTGGAGCCAGCTGAGTGACCTGTTTGGTAATTCCCTTACAGATGCTTCAGGACCAGCACTGAGCTTTTCACCGAGTACACACGTGGTGAATGCTGTGGCTCTTATGCACTAAAGGCATTTCCAGGGGTCACAGGGGCAGCAGTGGGGTCCCCAGCTCCGTGTGTATTTCGGGGTGTGGGTCCAGAACGCACGCGCAGGCTGGCAGGCTGGGCAGGGCTGTTTTGGAAGAACTGCATCTCAGAAAACTGCCTGCCTGGCCTTCAGGGGTCACAGGCCCGAGTTCCCTCGCCCACAGAAACCTTCTGTTTTTCAGGGGATGCTGGGCCATACCGCTCCCTGACCACGCTGGCTCGCGCCCTGGCTCAGTACCTGCTGCTCCTCCCCAGACTGCCCGGCCACCTGCACCTTCCTCCCGAGAAGGAGAGGGACACTGTGAAGTTTGTGGTCACGACCCTCGAGGTAGGAGGCCACGCGGACACGCGGTGTCTCTGTGCGGAGGGAAGTGTGACTGGCACCGTCACTTGAGACAGGAAGGCAGTTTTATCTGGAAGCCAGACGTGTGCACAGGCAGCTGTGCCCTTTCCTCATCCAGCCACACCCGCCTGTTGTCCAGAGCTGGGTCTTTCCTCACCTGCTTGTGGCTGCCTCCAGCGACGGTCACACCGCCCTTCCTGCCCCTCTTCAGAGCCCGGGGCGGGAGGCTCAGGGGCCCGGCCTGAGACCTGGTTCCCTCCCACAGCCCTTTCCACCTCTGCTCGTGGCTGGTGCTGACGTGCCCAGAAGCACGCTCAGCGGAGAGGGCCGCCGTCACAGAGGAGGGCGGGTCAGGACGCAGCCTGGGCGGGAGAAAGGGGGGTCAAGGAGAAGTGGGGTGGCTGAGGAGAGCGTGCAGGCCGTCTGGGTCTCAGCAGCACGCATGCACGTGGGAGCCTGCTTCTAGCACAGACTATTCATGTCAACGTTTTCTCAGGGAAAGGAAGCACTACAAATTTAGTGTGAATCCTGGCTTTTAGTACTTGAGAAATAATAACCTGGGACATCTATGTTGAGCAGTAAACCTGCACTTTTCAGCTATGGGGAATGAACACTGTTTGTGTTAACGCTTAAAATGACCCCAGAATGGATATATGTTGTGAGTGCACAGTCTTTCCTACAACTTTGGAAAGTGTCTGACCTGCCTCCTTGGAGCCGAGAGGGGAGCTGCATTGGCCGAGTCCGCAGCAGCTGCACCTGCCCCTTTTCAGCAGAGAAGGGTGCAGTCAGCCCATCCTGGCGCCAGAGAAAGCACTGACTTGAAGCCAGGCCCAGTCAGGTGTCTGTGGCCCCTGTCCCCTGGGTCTCACTGTAGAGGGAAGGCTGGCCGCATGCGGTTGTTGTGAAGTGACCATTGTCCACTCTGTGTACAGAGTGAGGCATGTCCTGCGTCTGCTTGCGCAGGTCTTACTGCAGCCCACAGATGGGGCAGGGCACAGAGGCTCTGCCGCTGCCCGGCCTCACCCAGCTTGGACATAGCCCCTCTGGCATTTGAAGCCGAGGCTGGCTATCCCCGGAACCCATGCTCTCACATGCAGCCTTGACCGCAACGGGCGAGGCCTGTGCTATAGGGCCCCGAGCAAGAGCCTGGCCAAGAGTGCGGTAGAGGGTGAGCATCCGGGCAGTTTGGGGAGCCAGGGGTCAGGACTGAACAGAAGGGAGTGGAAATGCCAGCCTGTCCCTCTCGCCAGGTGAGGGTTTGGGGACCTGCCGGCCTCTCAGGTGTCTGCTTCCCGGCAGCACCTGTACCTGGAGGGAAAGCTAGCCCAGGCCTCTAACGTGGACCTTCCCTGCAGGCGCTGTCCTGGCACCTGATCCACGAGCAGACCCCACTGAGTCTGGATCTCCAGGCCGGCCTGGACTGCTGCTGTCTGGCCCTGCAGCTGCCTGGCCTCTGGGGCCTGCTGTGCTCCCTGGAGATGGTGACCCACGCCTGCTCCCTCATCCACTGCGTCCGGTTCATCCTGGAAGCCAGTGAGTCCCTGACCCTGATGGGTTTCTGTCCTTTGTCACTTGGACCAGTAATCAGCTCTGCAGATCTGCTCGCAGCCATTTCGTGTGTGCCACCTGTGTGCCAGGTCCTGCATCAGAAACCGGAGGCGCAGAGGCGGGTCCAGTATGGGCCTTGCCAGGGTCCTGGGGAACTCGAAATCTGCTCATGGATCTAACCAGATTTGCTTCTGTGGTCATTTTGTTTAGAGTTTGGAGTTCCAGCTTTCATAAAAATACTTGTAATTTTGTGTCTCTCTGATCTCTGGTTCTAGTTGACTGTTTTGTGCTTTTAGACCTGAATGGTTGTAGATGAATAAGATTACATTTAAAAGCTTACTTGTTCTCTGTTATAGTCAAAATGTTTGTTTTTGTACTGCTTTGTAATACTCTAGTTAATATATTATAAAACATAAAAGTGATTCTTTCCAAGGGACTGTGTCCTCAACAAGGGTTATTAGCCAAAATTTTTAACACATTGAACATTACAGTTTACATGTTGGAGGGTGTTCTGAAGTTCTGTTTTTAAATTGAGCTTTATAGAGTGGTGCCTTGAAGTTTCATTGTTAAGTTGCTTTCACTGTGCATTTGTAGTCAGCTTGAACATGAAGGTCCGGGGAGTCACATTTCTAAGCCAGACGTCTCGGGGTTATAGTGCTCTCTTAGCAGCAACGACCCCTGGACAGCCTGATAAAACCTTCCGGGCTGGAGGTGGCCACGGCAGACCATGGGAGGAACTTAGGAACCTAGTAGTAGCCCAGCTCCTTGTGCATTTCAGGTTGACCATGACATTGATCCCTAAATCTTGTATGGTCTAAAGTTGGTTTTAGAATGTCTAGACCTCGTTTGACAAGGCCTGTCACTTTAAAATGTTATGAAACTGAGTAGAGGTAAAACTGGAATGAAAAGGAATGGTAAAAGTGTTTGGAAATTCTTCTGTGTGTTCTATTATGATTTTAGTTGTGGTGCAGCCCGGGGACCAGCTTCTCAGTCCAGAAAGAAGGACAGACACCCCAAAGGCTGCGAAAGAGGATGGAGTAGATGCACACATGCAGAGTAAGTGTCAAGACCTGTCTTTTCTTACCTGTGGTTTTGGAGGCTTGAAATTCTTTTACAGTATAGATAGCTGAAGTGCTAAGTGTAGGTCCTTGAAGGCTGCCTAGCTGCGTCCTGTCGCTCATCCCAACATCGAAGGGCGACCTTGGGACATTGTCCTGCACCTGCTCCTTCCTCCTCCTGCACGTCTCTACCCTTCCTCAGGCTCCC
Source organism: Rhynchonycteris naso (assembly GCA_037038555.1). NCBI lineage: Eukaryota > Metazoa > Chordata > Mammalia > Chiroptera > Emballonuridae > Rhynchonycteris > Rhynchonycteris naso. The sequence continues at coordinate 315,601,843 of CM072996.1, read as the reverse complement.
TGCGGCTGACCTTCCAAACTCAGCAGGGGCATCTCAGGCCCAGAGAGCCCTCCTGTCCTCCACCCACTCCTCCAGCTCTTCTCCCTCCATCCTCTCCTCCATCTATCCTCTCCTCCATTCATTCTCTCCTCTATCCATCCTCCCCTCCATCCTGTCACTGTTCTCTGCCCACTCAGTGTTGTGTGTCCCTCACCTCAGACTTTGGCCCCCTGAGGACAGGGAGTATATTTTCTTTCTCTGTGTTCTCATTACAATATGTAACCAACAGGTGTTTGTGAGTAATGAATGCATAAGTAGAAATACCGAAGAACTTGCAGTTAGTAGAAATACCTACCTGAACATTAGGTTACCTGAGTGTCTATTTCAGCCCTCTGTTTCGATGAATTTTTAAGTGAAAATTTTTTCTCTCTCTACAGCATCAAAAAGGCCACGTCTCATTCACTTAAACCTATTCTCGAGTTAGTTCTTTACTTTCTTTTGATTCAGGTGTTTCAGTGTGAGGCTGGTGGCCAGGCAGGGTGCGAGGGAGACTTCTTGGCTGAGTGGTTTCTTCCCTGTTACCTCCAGCCTCCAGGGTCATTTCGGCCCTTTACTGGAGGGTCTGGTTGGATGCCAGCCTGCAGCCTATTCCACAAAGAGGGGACTAGATCCCCCACCCCTCAGCCCTGGCAGCTCTGGGCTGTGTCTCATGGCAACACTTGTTTGGAATACTGGAGTCTTATTCGTGCCCCATCGGCTCAAGAAACATACCCTTTTCATAGCAAGTACGTGAATGCTTTGTGGTTTTGTTGTTGCCAGCTTCTGTGCAACCGCGGGTAATGACTGAGTGTCCCAGCATCAGTCCTGAGCATGGTAATTTTCCTCCTGGTGACCTGCTCCAGGTCCTGTGGTTACATAGTACCCAGAGGTAGTGGTTCACCCCAAGGCCAAGCTCCCGCCAGGTGTTTCTCTCGAAACTTGGTTCTGTCAGCCCTTCGCTTGTGATTTCACACTGATGCCTGAGGGCTCTGAAGCTCTCAGCTCCCTCCTTAGCCGCCCTTTAGCTGAGTGCCCCTGCGAGTGAGCTCTCCTGACTCCTGCCTCATATGAGGGTAAGAGCAGCCTTGACCTCACGGAGGTGACGTGAGGACTGAATAAAGTAACCCCTGTGAGCACCAGAACAGGTGCCAGGCTCATTATCGGTACTCAGCCAGCGTTCTCGGGATTTCCGTCAAAGCCTGAATTTCCATCGCCTTGGACACAGTTCAGGCAGCGAAGGGTGTGAGTCCAGGCGGCCCACTGGCTGGGGACCCTGTAGCTGGGATTGCTATGACTGCATTCTTCCTCGGGGCCCAGGTCAGGCCTGTTGGCTTCCTCCTGGCTGAGGAAGAAGCATGTTTGTCACCTGCATAAGCTGGTCCCCTTTAAAGGTTGTCCAGTAAACTTCATCAGAGTCAGCCATTCTGTCTGCATATGAGGAAGCTACCTTACCTACTGATGCCCGTGGACCATGGGTAACATACACAGCCTTTAGCATTCACCAGCTTAGCAGGTTGTTTCTGACACACGCTCGCTGTCAGATTTCAGCGGGTCACAAGTGGCCCTGCTCTCTGGGTGCCAGGGCCTTACTGAAGGCTGGACTTTCCTCAGCATCCTGCCTTGGAGGTTCCAGGCTGGGCCACCCACTGCCCCGAGAACCCCCGTCTTGGGGAACAGTGAACTGGGATTAAACATGGTCTTCACATGGCACTGAGGGACAAGCGCAGGTGCTGGGAGAACCGGAGAAAGCCGGTGCCTGGGAAGGGCTGGATGCCACCGTTCCTGGGTGGCCGGGCTGCTGCAGCAGGGGTGGAGGCGGGTCGGAGGCGGGAGTCCAGGTTCAAGACGATGAGGACAGCCCTGGCTGACCTGGGGAAGGCTGGATGCCACCGTTCCTGGGTGGCTGGGCTGCTGCAGCAGGGGTGGGGGCAGGTCGGAGGCGGGAGTCCAGGTTTAAGATGATGTTGACAGCTCTGGCTGACCTGGGGAAAGCTGCTTGCACGGTTGGGCAGATGAGACAGTTAGTGACCAACCAGAAGTCTGCGGGCAAGCGGGGGCCTCCTGTCTGGTTGTGGGATGTGCCTTCTCCTCTGAGAAGGTGGGAAGGTTGGGGGGCTTGGGGTGTGTTTCAACCGAATAGCCCATCCTCGCTTAACCATGGTGTTTGTTCAGGCCCCGAGTATGTGACTGCAGCCTGCAGGATGGTGGCAGAAATGGTGGAGGCTCTGGCGTCCGTGCTGGCCTTGGGGCACAGCAGGAACAGCAACACCCCCGCTTTTCTGACCTCGGCTCTCAGGAATATCATCGTCAGTCTGGCCCGCCTCCCCCTCGTCAACAGCTATACGCGCGTCCCTCCCCTGGTGAGTCGGGCCATTTCTCTGCAGGGACAGACCCCTAAGATGGCATCCCAGCGACCCAGGTTGGGCTGGCCCAGGGTCACCTTGCCAGCGATGGTCGGGGTGCTGCGTGTGTCCTGACGGCTGTCTGGCTCCCTCGGAACTGACGGACAGCTGGAGCCAGCAGAGGTGCTGGCTTGTTTGACATGGGGCTGGGGGACCCTGCCTGGGTGAGCCTCTCATGCAGGGTCCTTCCCGCACAGGGCGGGCCCGTGGGCCCAGTGCCCGAGGGGGAGGCACGGGCGGAGGCGGATGGGTGCGCCTGCCCTCTGCAGCCAGCAGCTCTGTTTCTTTCCACCCTCAGGTCTGGAAACTCGGGTGGTCGCCCAAGCCGGGAGGGGATTTTGGCACCGTCTTCCCCGAGATCCCGGTGGAGTTCCTCCAGGAAAAGGAGGTGTTCAAGGAGTTCATCTACCGCATCAACACTCTAGGTAGTCTGGGCCTCCCTCCATCGCAACAGCGCGCAGCTTCCGGGAAAGCCGGTGCTCCGGAAGCAGGCTGTGCTCTTCCTGTCCCGTGAGGGATTGAGGGCGAGACCTGCTCTCTGGATGCGTTTTGAGTACATACAAAATGGTTACCGCGAGAGTGCGGGGCTCTGGTGTGGGCAGGCCCCTCGGCTCCTAGGCCCAGCCTGGCATCCACCAGAGGGCCCTGGCCACCCCGTAGACACATAGCTGCGCACAGCCCACGGCTGTCAGGACTCCTGCTTGCTGCAGCACAGCACGTGCGGCCTTTCTGTCCCCAGTTGGTGGCTATAGGTGTGATCTGTTAAGGGGCTGTGATTCAGGGGCAGTGCCCTGCTAGGGCGTTTCCAGGAACATGCGTCTCGGGATTCCGGCACGGGCACGCGGGCACGTGACAGGCCTACCTGCCTTGGGCTTGCGCAGACGTGCTGTTTACTTTGACCCTGAAGGTTCAGGCAGCAGGCACCCTGTTCATCCGCCTCTCCCTCCTGTCTGCAGTGCGTCCCCACCATGTGCCCCCTCCCGTCCAAAATGAGGTCTGAGCAGCAGGCCGGGCGGCTGTGCTAGGAGGGGATTTCCTTCCTCTCCTCAGAGACTTCCTGCACAGCCCCTGGCCTCCCGGCCTGACTCAGCTCCTCCTCCTTCCTGAGCTGCCTTGTGTTTGAACTGTCCGTCGGACGTGGACTAGGGCAGTTCTGCGGTCTGTCCTGATGTCTCCCTTGCTCTCGCCCGCTCTTCCTGTATGACTCGTTCTTCCTTTTCCCTGGGTGGGTTCCCATATACGTTTCTGTCTGTATGTACCCGAGTGTGTGTGTCTAGCTCATATCTTAGTCTGCTGGTCTCTGTTTTTACATCCAGTTTGGCAAGGAGATGCTGTCACATGTCTTTGCAGTGCAGGTGGCCTGGCACCTCCACCTCCTGAGTGGCGAGTGGTGACATGGAGCACAGCCCTCAGAAACAGCCGCTTCTCCAGCACTGCCCGAGTGTACCTGTGGTGTGGACGCCCGAAGAGGGCCTGTCTGATCCACTCCTGCTGAGGACTTGCGCCCCCTTGCTAGACTGGGTTATCTTTGATGTGTTCTAGACAGGGTCAGAGACACCATGTTCTACCTTTTATTTCAGCAGCCTTATTGAGGGGGAACTCACAGCACACACACGTGGCTGCCCACTGTGCGGGTTCTGGCCAGTGGTGTGTGCAGAGTGCATCCAGGAGCTCAGCCCCCGCCCCCCCGACTCTGGGACCCAGTCTGCTGGGCTCAGTTCCTGGGCAGGGCCGAGGCGCCTCTCCCCCGGCTGCCGGGGCTGAGCTCGGACACGTGTGCTCTGGTGTCCTCGCTGATGGGTGGGAGCTGCCCAGGTTTCTGCATTGCAGACCTGCCCTGAGGGCGGAGGAGCTGCTGTGTGTGGCACTGCCTGTTCTAGTGAGCGCTGGTAGCCCCGCATCATGTTAACAGTTCGAGGGGTGCGTGACCCTCTGTCTCACGTAACATTTGCAATTCGTAGGGTGGACCAGCCGTACCCAGTTTGAGGAGACGTGGGCCACCCTCCTCGGTGTCCTGGTGACTCAGCCCCTCGTGATGGAGCAGGAGGAGAGCCCCCCAGAGGTAAGGTCACGTGCGGGCCCATGTGTCCGCTGGTTGGCGTATGGGCAGCTGGGGCAGCTTGTGAATTGTTAGCAGTGGGCAGAGGAGGGAAGCGAGCTCATATTTTTTTGTCTCACCTTATTTTACAAAGAGGAGCCAGATCGTGTCTAGACTAACGCTCCAGGGCGGGATGGCTGGGGCGTGTTTAATCACTGTGCCGTGCACGTGAGTGGTCAGCAGGCCACGGCTGGGGCGTGTTTACTCACGGTGCCGTGCAGGTAAGTGGTCAGCAGGCCACGGCTGGGGCGTGTTTACTCATGGTGCTGTGCACGTGAGTGGTCAGCAGGCTGCGGCTAGGGCGTGTTTACTCATGGTGCTGTGCTACATGAATGGTCAGCAGGCCACGGCTGGGGCATGTTTACTCATGGTGCTGTGCACGTGAGTGGTCAGCAGACCATGGCTGAACGTGTTTAATCACAGTGCCGGACATGTTAGTGGTCAGCAGGCCACAGGTTTGCGTTCTGGCTCCCAGTGTGCAGGCAGAATCAGAACGACGGGCACGTGACGAAGGCTGTGTGGGGACCCGGGTGCCTGGCCAAGGCCGCCACCTTGGAGCATGTGTTATTATGTTAACATGATGTTAGTGTACCACAGCCAGTATTGGATAAGGCAGTACTTTAAAATAATAGGTGGTTAGATAAGGCAAAAACATAGATGTTAACAGTCATGGGACGTAGGTCCTTGATTCTGGTAGGAGGTGTGACTTGTGGAAGGGATAGGTCAGAGTAGATGAATGTCAGAACCAGCATTGTGAATTCATGTGTGGAAGCTAATGGGTTGCCATGTGCAAAGTCTGTGAAACTGGGAAATTCATTCCTATTTGGAGGTTTGTTCCCGAGGGAGGCCTGGCTTTGAACACTGGACACTTGCCCGTCAGATTTGTTTCAAGTCCCCAGTGTATGCAGGCTGTGAGGGTGTGGGCAGAACCAGGACCCTGGCTGGGAAAGCTTGTCCCACGGTGGCACTCAGGGCCTGAGGTCACAGACTTCTGGGTCTGCGTGCCGTTGGGGGCACAGATGGTGGTTGGTGTCTGGCTGCCAATCACAACTTGATGGCGTGTGGGCTGTCTCTCCAGGAAGACACAGAGAGGACCCAGATCAACGTCCTGGCTGTGCAGGCCATCACATCCCTGGTGCTGAGTGCGATGACTGTGCCCGTGGCCGGCAACCCAGCTGTGAGCTGCTTGGAGCAGCAGCCTCGGAACAAGCCCCTGAAAGCTCTTGACACCAGGTAGGCGGCGTTGCCGTGGTGGGCCTGCGAGGTGCCCCCCACCCCACCCAGGGTGACCAGCAGCCTCACCCAGCGCCCCTTTTGTGTGTGTGTGTGTGTGTGTGTATTATTCTGAAGTGAGAAGCGGGGAGGCAGAGAGACAGACTCCCGCATGCACCCGACCGGGATCCACCCGGCATGCCCACCAGGGGGCGATGCTCTGCCCATCTGGGCTGTTGCTCCATTGCAACCAGAGCCATTCTAGCACCTGAGGCAGAGGCCATGGAGCCGTCCTCAGTGCCCGGGCCAACTTTGCTCCAGTGGAGCCTTGGCTGTGGGAGGAGAAGAGAGAGACAGAGAGAGAGAGAGAGAAAAGAGAGGGGGAAGGGTGGAGAAGCAGATGGGCGCTTCTCCTGTGTGCCCTGACTGGAACCAGGGCCCTTTCCTTTGCTGCTGAATTTAACAAGAACACTGTGCCTGTTGCCATGCTGACAAATCCAAAGCGATTTGATGACCAGGAGACGTACGGTGACACGGGGTCACCTGACTCTAGCAGACCAAGGATGTGCATGCTAACAATGTCTGTACGGGGCAGACATTGTTAGCATGGGGCAGGATGGCTTAAACGGCGGCACCATCTGGTATAGTAGGCCCCTCTTTCCTTCAGGCAAGGCTGGGGGCTGGGGGGGCAACTATGTAACCTTTGTCCTGACCTTCAGGTTTGGGAGGAAGCTGAGCGTGATCAGAGGAATCGTAGAGCAGGAAATCCAAGCAATGGTTTCGAAGAGAGAGAACATCGCCACCCATCACCTGTACCAAGTGTGGGACCCCGTCCCTTCTCTGTCTCCAGCCACTACAGGTGCCTGTGGGGAGGGGCCATGTGTCTCAGGACCAGAACATGTGTGGGGCCCGTGTGCTGACAGCGATCAGCAGTTGACTTGGTGTGTGGCCCTCACTCAGTGTGACACGCATCTCCCTCGGGCCGGGAGGTAAAGCCGGGATGGGACGCAAGCTCCGTGTCCTGCAAGACGGGTGCCGGTCCTGTGTGGGCACTGGGGGCCTGCCCTGTGTGGGCACTGGAGCCTGCCCTGTGTGGGCACTGGAGCCCGCCCTGTGTGGGCACTGGGGGCCTGCCCTGTGTGGGCACTGGGGGCCTGCCCTGTGTGGGCACTGGAGCCTGCCCTGTGTGGGCACTGGAGCCTGCCCTGTGTGGGCACTGGAGCCTGCCCTGTGTGGGCACTGGAGCCCGCCCTGTGTGGGCACTGGGGGCCTGCCCTGTGTGGGCACTGGGGGCCTGCCCTGTGTGGGCACTGGAGCCTGCCCTGTGTGGGCACTGGAGCCCGCCCTGTGTGGGCACTGGAGCCTGCCCTGTGTGGGCACTGGAGCCTGCCCTGTGTGGGCACTGGGGGCCTGCCCTGTGTGGGCACTGGAGCCTGCCCTGTGTGGGCACTGGAGCCTGCCCTGTGTGGGCACTGGAGCCTGCCCTGTGTGGGCACTGGGGGCCTGCCCTGTGTGGGCACTGGAGCCTGCCCTGTGTGGGCACTGGAGCCCGCCCTGTGTGGGCACTGGAGCCTGCCCTGTGTGGGCACTGGAGCCTGCCCTGTGTGGGCACTGGGGGCCTGCCCTGTGTGGGCACTGGAGCCTGCCCTGTGTGGGCACTGGAGCCTGCCCTGTGTGGGCACTGGAGCCTGCCCTGTGTGGGCACTGGGGGCCTGCCCTGTGTGGGCACTGGAGCCTGCCCTGTGTGGGCACTGGGGCCTGCCCTGTGTGGGCACTGGGGGCCTGCCCTGTGTGGGCACTGGAGCCTGCCCTGTGTGGGCACTGGAGCCCGCCCTGTGTGGGCACTGGAGCCTGCCCTGTGTGGGCACTGGAGCCTGCCCTGTGTGGGCACTGGGGGCCTGCCCTGTGTGGGCACTGGAGCCTGCCCTGTGTGGGCACTGGAGCCTGCCCTGTGTGGGCACTGGAGCCTGCCCTGTGTGGGCACTGGGGGCCTGCCCTGTGTGGGCACTGGAGCCTGCCCTGTGTGGGCACTGGAGCCCGCCCTGTGTGGGCACTGGAGCCTGCCCTGTGTGGGCACTGGAGCCTGCCCTGTGTGGGCACTGGGGGCCTGCCCTGTGTGGGCACTGGAGCCTGCCCTGTGTGGGCACTGGAGCCTGCCCTGTGTGGGCACTGGAGCCTGCCCTGTGTGGGCACTGGGGGCCTGCCCTGTGTGGGCACTGGAGCCTGCCCTGTGTGGGCACTGGAGCCTGCCCTGTGTGGGCACTGGAGCCTGCCCTGTGTGGGCACTGGAGCCTGCCCTGTGTGGGCACTGGGGGCCTGCCCTGTGTGGGCACTGGAGCCTGCCCTGTGTGGGCACTGGAGCCTGCCCTGTGTGGGCACTGGAGCCTGCCCTGTGTGGGCACTGGGGGCCTGCCCTGTGTGGGCACTGGAGCCTGCCCTGTGTGGGCACTGGAGCCCGCCCTGTGTGGGCACTGGAGCCTGCCCTGTGTGGGCACTGGAGCCTGCCCTGTGTGGGCACTGGGGGCCTGCCCTGTGTGGGCACTGGGAGCCTGCCCTGTGTGGGCACTGGAGGCCTGCCCTGTGTGGGCACTGGAGGCCTGCCCTGTGTGGGCACTGGAGCCTGCCCTGTGTGGGCACTGGGGGCCTGCCCTGTGTGGGCACTGGAGCCCTGCCCTGTGTGGGCACTGGAGCCTGCCCTGTGTGGGCACTGGAGCCTGCCCTGTGTGGGCACTGGAGCCTGCCCTGTGTGGGCACTGGAGCCTGCCCTGTGTGGGCACTGGGGGCCTGCCCTGTGTGGGCACTGGAGCCTGCCCTGTGTGGGCACTGGAGCCTGCCCTGTGTGGGCACTGGAGCCTGCCCTGTGTGGGCACTGGAGCCTGCCCTGTGTGGGCACTGGAGCCTGCCCTGTGTGGGCACTGGAGCCTGCCCTGTGTGGGCACTGGGTGCCTGCCCTGGGTGGGCACTGGAGCCTGCCCGTGGCTTCATACAAGGGAGTGTTGTCGGGAGGGGGGGTCTTTAATGCATATTTTTTGCTGTTCAACAAACTTGTTTTAGGCTACAGTTTTTCTGATTTTCTAGCTTTTTGTCTCTTTTTTTTTTACTTTTAGCGATAGAGAAAGGGAGAGAGACAGACAGACAGGAACATCAGTCTGCTCCTGCGTGTGCCCTGACCCAGGGTGGAACCGGCAAGCTCTGTGCTGTGGGACGATGCTCTAACCATCTGAGCTGTCGGCCGGGGCTGATCTCTTAGGTTTCTTAGGGGTTGTTAGATCCTGCAAGCGTCAGTGTCCAGAACGTGGCAAAGATTCCACGTGGAAGGGCAGTGTGTCACACACCCTCACACATGACTGGGCACTGACACTGTGTGGGAGCTTGGGTCCCTCGAGGAGCTCTGGCCAGTAGGAGAGGGAGACGGCATGGCTATCAGAGAGGCAGCAGCACAGCTGCCCGGAGAGGTCCAGGCATCTACTACAGGAACTCTGAGGAGAGCAGGTGCTTCTGGGGGTCTGGGCAGTCTGTGAAGAGCTGGGGGCGGGCTGACGCCCCCCCAGGAGGAAGTGCAGGCTCATCTGGCCTGGGCCTGGGGGCCTGAAAGACACTGAGGGCTTTGTGGGGAAGATTTACGGGTAAGGGGGACATCGGCCCGCACCTGCTCCTGGCGGATGCAGATGGACAGGGGGCACCAAGATAGGGTCCTGGGAGGTGCTGTTCACTGCTCTCGTCCTCCAGCTGCCCAGAGGCTTGCCTGCTGGCCTGTTGCCTGGTCTGTAGCTACTGGCACTTAAACTCTTGTAGCTCCGCCCACGCCGGTTCCCGTGAGTCAGAGCTGGTGTGTCAGGGAGAAAAGGTGACGGCCCCGCAGTGTCTCGCTGGCCCTGCCAACGTCACGGTCATGAAGTGACAGAGAGGTCACAGCCCCTCCTGAGGGGCCCAACTGTGCCTCTCCGCCAGGCTCGGGGCACCTGCAGGCGGGGACTCTGACAGTCCTGTCGCCCACAGGTGCCCTCATCAGCCACGAAAAGCTTCTGTTGCAGACCAACCCTGAGCGGGAGCTGGGCAGCATGAGCTACCAGCTTGGCCAGGTCAGTCCCGCCTCTGCCCGGCTTCGCGCTCCTGCTCTGGCCTTTCCTCAGGCAGGGACTGCTTAGCACACTCAGAAGCCAAGTTAAATGTGTTCTCTGTAGAAGGGAGGGCTATCTTTATCTGCTTTGTGCTATTTATTCCAGGAAAGATGTGTTGATAACACGGGTATATGTAAGGACAGTGACGTAGTATGAGGCAGACTTAGGTGGGAAGGACATGGAGGGCCAGGGTCCACAGCCAGCGGTGAGGCCAGTGCAGCCCAGCTGCCAGCAGAGGGAGGTGCTGTCACATAGCCCTGTGCAGCTGGGGCCGGCCTGCAGCCTGCTGGGTCGGTCACTTTGAACTGCACTTCGTCAGAAAAGTGGGGACAGCGTGCCTATGACAGCAAGGTCGGGAGCCATGAGGTGGGGTGTGAGGACGGGTGAGTGTGGGGGCGTGGGCCCCATGGCTGCCGGGCCCCTCCTCTCAGCATGTTGCTAGTTTACTCAGAAAGCAGTCAGTTTGCGGGGTTTCCTCACGAGTGCTGGGCCGCAGGACTCCAGGGTGTCACATAGGTGTCCCAGTGTCCTGCTCTGTCCTGCCTAGCCTCCTCTACGGCAGTGGTTCTTAACCTTTTCTGAGGTACCGAACCCTTCTTTAGTGATAAACAAAATATGAAATATGATTTTTTTTCCAAATTCAAGACATAGGTATATGTTCTTTTACTGGTGCACTAAATGAGCCGTGCATGAACGTCACCTTGCTCAAAGAACAAAACCAACAAAGTGCATGAACTCACAACAAATGACGGTATTACTTTATTCTGGCCTCCGCGGCAGAGGCTTCTCTGAACCCGAGACCGACTCCTCGAACCCCTAGGGTTCCATAGAACCCAGGTTAAGAACCACTGCTCTACGGTCAGGGAGCCACAGACACTGCCCATGCTGTCCTTTGCAGAGAAGTTTCCCCCTGATCAGAGTGATTGGGAGCCTTCTAGGTCATTAGGCAGGAGTGTCTGAGCACCCGGCTATGAGCAAGAAGCCCAGGGCTGCGGGAACTTGTTCCGGGGCCCGGTGGCATTTGCCCAGCTGCGTCCTTCCTTCAGTGTCTGCCACAGCTTGCCCCGAGAACTGGGAGCAGTGTGATGACACCTGCCCTGCACTGAGCCGCTGGCTCCTAGGACAGGGTGTCGGGCAGGGAGTGAAGGAGCACGGGGCTGCCCCTGGGTCTGAGGGTTGCTGTCAGTCCTGTGCAGCTTCAGCTGGGGGCGGCTGGGCAGCCCCAGCCCCTGCTGCTCCGGCTCCACTGTGGGGTGGGCTGGAAAGGAGCACCCGCTGTTGGTGCCAAGCTGGTCTGGCGGCTGGAGTCACGGACGATGGTGGCAGTACGGCACATGCTGAGTGCTGGTGACTCCTCTTGAGCCTCCCCAGGGGACAGGTGGCTGTCAGGAAGGAGTGTGGTCTGTTTAGAGGGGCATGGGGCAGTGTGGCAGGTGGATTTGCTCCTGGCGCCAGCCAGATGGGTTCTCTCCCAGGCTTCCCAGAGCCCTCCCCACCCTGCGCTCTCTGAACACAGCCCCACCCCTCTGCTTCTGCTGGGGCGTTCTGAGCTGGTCATTCAGGAAAGCGGGGTTCACCACAGACTGACCGTGAGGCCGGCCCCGCTGGGAAAGGAACCCGTGCTGATACATGTGTCATTGGTCTTCACCCGGGTGTCCCTGTAGTGTGTCTGTCCTCAGGTGCTCCCGCTCCCCGGTCTCTAGTTCTGAAGGCAGAGCATCCCAGAGTGCCTGTGCCCCTCCAGACTGTCAGCCCTCCACCCGGAACCCACTGAGTCTGAACAGGCGCTGCTCAGGGACAGGTCTGCCCGGTTCCTGGAACCCTGGGCTGCACCTGCTTGGCCCCTGCGCACTGACCCCAGTGTCCTGTGTCTGTTGAAGGTGTCCATCCACTCGGTGTGGCTGGGGAACAGCATCACCCCCCTGAGAGAGGAGGAGTGGGACGAGGAGGAGGAAGAGGAGGCCGATGTCCCTGCACCTTCGTCCCCACCCACATCTCCAGTTAACTCCAGGTCTCCCTCTGCTTTCGGGTTGACGCATTTTGGAGTGTGGTGGTGGTTCGGTTTGTCGGGATGCCTCTTAGAGGAACCTCTGTCAGGGCTGTGTGCGGGCAATCACCATCTCCCATGCTCCGCAGGAAGCACCGGGCTGGGGTTGACATCCACTCCTGTTCGCAGTTCTTACTTGAGTTGTACAGTCGCTGGATCCTGCCGTCCGGTTCGGCCCGAAGGACCCCTGTCATCCTGATCAGCGAGGTGGTTCGATCCGTAAGTGTCTCCCGCCCGTCCCTCCGTGTGCGCAGTGCTCAGGCAGGTGCACACGTGTACACACGGGGTTTGTCCTCCCTGGGAACCCAGGAAACAACGCTCAGAGGCATGGGTCCCTGCAGTGTGTTCTCAGCCTGTGCAGGAGCCGCTCCGCATGTCCGGGCCATGGCGGCTGGCCCTCTCTTGAGTACAGTGGGAGTGTCGTGGAAACGTCACGCTGCTGTCACCGTTCCGACGGCTCCCTTTCCTTGTCCATGAGTCTCTGCCCGCAGGCCTGGGCCTCGGTCCCGCAGACCCCTTGAGAAGCATGATGTGGAGCTCTCATTCTCACACTGGGGTTCTCAGGATTTACTTCAAATCAGCGGGGACCCCAGAGGGCCTTAGTCACGTGACTTATTTCTGTCAGTATTTACGGTATTGGAAATTACACCTGGAAAGATTTAGGAATGGTAACTTCCTAGCTGCAGGCTCACCATTGCCCCTGTTTGGGCAGCTGTCCACCAGGTGGGCGTGGGCACCTGGGCGGCTGGCACCTGTGGTTGTCTCCTTCTGCCCGTGACCCGAGCACTGGACCCAGCTGCCTTATCCACGCAGTGTGGGACTTGACTGTTTTACCTAAAGAGGCCGCTTCTTAGTAATGCAAACGTATTTTACTAAGTCCAGTTTTTCTCAGTACATCTTTAAAGGGTTTTAAATTGATTTATATATGTAGTCAAGATTTTTAAAAACTCTATTTTTAACTTTAATAAAAGCTTACAACTTGATATTTAAAAAAGTGTCAAACTGTAAGCACCATTAATAAAAGTCTCAAGTACTTAAGAAAAAGTTACTTGTTAACATTTTAAAATAACAGTGACAATTTTTATTTAAAAATAACATTTTGAATCAGTGAGAGCAGGCTTCCTTGACATTTTTGAGAGTCTCTTTAACATCTGGCTTTCTGAGAGCAGCTGGATTCTCACACCCACCCACTCTGCGTTCAGCCTGTAACTTCTAGAAAACACCACCCAGTTGGAAAAGAACAGGTGTGAGAAGGCAAATAAGGTCTCAACGTTATTATGGAAACAGTTTCCACCTGGTCGCCCCTCCATTTTCCCTCTGAGCTCACCTGTGCCCTCTGAGAAGGGCCAGCCCACCTTCCCACGCGCCCCTGGAGTGCAGGGGTCTTCATGCCCACGGGCCCCTTTTCAGGTGTAACATGAAGAACTGAACGGTAGAGAGCTAGACATTTTAGGGGAGACAAAAGAATTGTTGGCAGAGCATTTACTTCTGAAACGTCTCTGTCCCCGGGGTGTTTCGGAGCAGAGCAGACTCGGGTCGTCAGCAGAACGGCTGTGAGCGTGTTCCCGCTCAGCCCGGCCTGCGCTGTGGAACTTGTGAGAGGACGTCACTGGCCGGTTCGTCTTCATGTCAGTGTCTGCACTGCATTCTAGGTCTTTGGGTGTTTGCCTGTGTCCTTGCCCAGTCAGGGCGGCGTGAGCCCTGCAGCCTGGTCCCTCGGCTGTGAGGACGTGCGTGCTGGACCGTGCGGCTCACTTTCCTGATGGGGGACCCACCCTTTCTCTCTGAATGTTCTGTCTGCAGCTCCTCGTGGTCTCCGACTTGTTCACTGAACGCAGCCAGTTTGAGATGATGTACCAGACGCTGACCGAGCTGCGGAGGGTGCACCCTTCAGAGGACGAGATCCTCCTGCAGTACCTGGTGCCTGCCACCTGCAAGGCAGCCGCCGTCCTGGGCATGGTGAGCGAGGCATGGTGACCCAGTGCCGTGGGCGTGGCATCAGCTTTGGAAAGTTCGTCCTGAAAGCCCACAGCGGGTGTGAGATGTTGGGGGTTCCTTTCCCCTGGGGCTTCTCCTCAGGGTGCTGTGGTGGGTGAGCCCTCTTTGTGAGGTCATCACAGGAGCTGGGGGTGCGGGCGGTGGTGGTGGGATTGACTGCCCCACAGTCACCCGTGACTCCCCCTCACCCCTTCTCTGACGTGCTGTAGACCCCGTGCCTCTTGTCGGCAGGGCCTCCCTCCTGGGGACGCTTTGTCACAACCGCCAGTGCGGGGACTGGCGTTCCTTGTCACCACCAGGCAGGCAGGCCTTGTTTAGAATTCCTCCTTACTCTGCCTGTAGTTGAGAGCAGCCAGCGCCCCCCATTTCTGCCCAGTCGCCGCCACACGGTGTCTGCTGAACAGACGCCACGTAGACGGGTGAAGGGCCTCCGCGGGTTGGCGAGGGCCGGCTCTGCTGTGAGGGAGGAATACTTGATGCACACTGCCCACACTGACGATGGCTGGCTCTCTGCCCCGTGACGTCGGCCAGTGACTGTGGGTCCCTCCTTATGCTGGCTGCGGGCACTATGCAGCATGGGGGACCATGTGCCGCACGCTTGGGACTGTTGGTGAGAGCTGTGGCAGGCCTGCCCTAGTCTGTCTCCTGCCACGTTCCATGCTCGGTCCTGCCTGCCCTGCCAGTGACAGTAAGCACGTGCCATCTCAGCAGCCCTTGCCCTGGACCCCACCTGGTCCCCTCCACGGTGTGCCCAAGGTGAGGCCCTGTGTCTTATCTATGCCAGGGTGGTAGCCAACTTGCTCCGGGTCACCCAGGACAGGGCAGAGGTGGGTGTGACACCGTGCCAGTGCCCGGCTATTTTTCCCACAGAATTTGTCCCTCTGAGTCAATGGCCCAGAGAGGTATTCTCCATCCTGGGTGGCCTTCTGCCTGGTGCTCGCATCCCAGGAGCAGAAGCAATGTCCCTTGGCTCCTTCTGTGAGCACATGTCTACGAGCCTGCACCCTCGGGTGCTGGGAGATGATGTAGGAGCCCCTGGACCTGAAGGGCCCTTTGTCTTTGAGGAGACTTCCTGCTGCTGGTTCGTCCTCAGTGTGTGTTTCTGCGCTCAGGCCCCGTGTCCTGGGCAGATGCTGAGTGTCAGTGAGTCCAGTGAGTGGTCATCAGATAGGGCAAGACGGCCCACTGGGGACTCGGTGCTGCCTGGCACGGGCTTCCCTGTGCAGACTGGGGGGCTAATGCCCCTATGTGGTCGTGGTGCTGGGGCCTCTTCCTCCTGGCACGTGTGCCCCCTTGCTGCGCCCCTGCTGGTGCGCTAGAGCCGAGGTCCTGCAGATAGGAGGGAGCCCTTCCTGAGAGGTGTCTGCCCATCTGTGGGTGCTGGTGGGAGGAGAGAAGCCAGTCTTCTGTCACCCAGGACATGGGGACACAGAGTTCCTGTGGAGCTATACGGTCAGACAGACTCCTGTTGCTTTTGAGGAGCAGACTGAGCTGAGGGCCCCCAGCAGTGGCCACCCCTCCCTGCAAGGGGTGACTGGGAGACATTACTGCTGCTGCCCTCCACCCCACGTGCTCTGTGGGAACTTCTCTCAAGTGAAGAACACAGAACTCAGTGTTTAGGTTCCTACTTAGTCTTTAGGGTGCAAAGTGGGATTGAGAACTGCTTGTGCGGATGGTGGTCGCATCCCACAGCAACCCCAGGTGTGTGCTGGTAGCACTAGCCCAGCTCACCTGTGCTCACGGCTGTGAGTTCCTGCAGTGACGGGACACAGAGCAGAGCCCGTGACGGGGGCTCAGTGTGCCCACGGCTGTGAGTTCCTGCAGTGATGGGACACAGAGCAGAGCCCGTGACGGGGCTCAGTGTGCCCACGGCTGTGAGTTCCTGCAGTGACGGGACACAGAGCAGAGCCCGTGACGGGGCTCAGTGTGCCCACGGCTATGAGTTCCTGCAGTGACGGGGCACAGAGCAGAGCCCGTGACGGGGCTCAGTGTGCCCACGGCTGTGAGTTCCTGCAGTGACGGGACACAGAGCAGAGCCCGTGACGGGGCTCAGTGTGCCCACGGCTGTGAGTTCCTGCAGTGACGGGACACAGAGCAGAGTCTGTGACAGGGGCTCAGTGTGCCCATGGCTGTGAGTTCCTGCAGTGACGGGACACAGAGCAGAGTCGGTGAGGGAAGAGGGGGCATGGGTGCAGCTTCCAGAACCCTCTTTGGGTCACACGGGACACGCTCAGTCCCACACAGTGCGTGTGACAGCGCCTGTGGAGTCAGTGCAGCAGGGAGGCCCCTGAGGCACAGAGCAGGGCTGTGCGGGGGCTGGCCCACACGCCCCCTGCCTGGCCCCGCCCCAGCTACAGACCCCAGGAGGACAGGGGCGTGGGCACAGACCGCACTGCTGACACAGGGAGCCACTCCGGTCACTTAGGGCCCTGGGGACACTCCGGACACCCAGCCTCCTGGACTCCCGGATGCCAGCCAAGGGAAGCCCTGCTACAGGCCTCCCGGAGCTCGGGAGGCAGGCCGGGAGGTCAGCCCCTTCGTGGCCTTTCCTGTCTTCTCGGGGGTCTAGCCTCCCGTCCACCTTGTTCTAGGACAAGGCTGTGGCAGAACCAGTGAGCCGCTTGCTGGAGAGCACGCTCAGGAGCAGCCATCTGCCCAGCAAGATTGGGGCGCTGCATGGTGTCCTCTACGTGCTGGAGTGTGACCTCCTGGACGACACGGCCAAGCAGCTCATCCCGGTCATCAGCGACTACCTCCTCTCCCACCTCAAAGGCATAGCCCAGTGAGCGGGGCTGGCCCGGGTGGGGTCCCGGGCTGGGGCTGGGGGAAGTGACATTGCCCATTTCAAAGTGTGCATAAGACCCTGGCCAGCTCACAGGCCAGGGTCAGTGGGACCCCAAGCAGACCCCGTTCCCATGGGGACAGTGGCTGGGGTCACTTGAGACGCTGCAAGCCGCCAGACGGAGCAGCCTGCTGGTGTGGCTGAGCTCACTGTTTGGTGTTTCCAGCTGCGTGAACATCCACAGCCAGCAGCACGTGCTGGTGATATGTGCCACCGCCTTCTACCTGATAGAGAACTACCCTCTGGACGTGGGGCCGGAGTTCTCTGCCTCTGTCATACAGGTGCGTGGCCCCGGGCAGCTTTCTCCTTCCCGCGAGGGGCAGGGGGGCGCCTGGGAGGTTGCGCTTCAGGGAGGAAGCATGGTGACAGGAGGCTGACACCATACTGGGACTTGGACATCTCCCTTCTCACTCAGATGTGTGGGATGATGCTGTCTGGGAGTGAGGAGTCCACTCCGTCCACCGTCTACCACTGCGTCCTGAGGGGCCTGGAGCGCCTTCTGCTGTCCGAGCAGCTCTCCCGGCTGGACGCAGAGGCCCTGGTCAAGCTCAGTGTGGACAGAGTGAATGTGCACAGCCCACACCGGGCCATGGCGGCCCTGGGCCTGATGCTCACCTGCATGTACACAGGTCTGTGGCTGGCCACTGAGCCCCACCTGGTGTCAGATCATCTGGGGGTTCCTGTGTGAATTCAGGACACTGTCCCCAAAGCCTGTCCAGTCTTACAGGCGCATGAACAGTACTGAGTGCCTCTCATTTCAGGAAAGGAGAAAATCAGTCCAGGCAGAACCTCTGACCCCAGCCCTGCTGCCCCCGACAGCGAGTCCGTGATTGTGGCCATGGAGCGTGTGTCTGTTCTTTTCGACAGGTAAGAAGTAAAGCCCGCCGCTGCCCAGAGCTGCCCGCTCATACCCCGGCCGAGCACATGCCTTGCTCAGGGCTCTGTGGGAGAGGGCAGTCCTTGGACCTTGGCACCCAGGAGAGTGGAGTTGACCAGCTCCGTGGCTGGGCAGCACCCGCCGTGTGGGCGTTGGGAGACACATCAGTGAGGGCTGGACGAGGGGCCCTGAACAGTGACAGGAACATCCATCAGACACTGCTGCCTTTGGGGACAGGAGCCCCTTGGTCCCGGCAGGCACACAGTCCTCCAGGGCCATGGGGCAGCGCCACGTCAGAAGAGCTTCAGGAAGAGAGCTTGGTAGACCGGCTAAAGGTAGACCAAGTGGCATTCAGCCCCCTGCCCACACTGCACTGTTGGCCAGGATCCGCTCATCCTGCCAGCTCTGTCAGATGAGCTAGGTGCCTCATTGGGCTCTTTCTGCAGGACAAGGTCGAGTTTTGCCCCAGACCTCAGTTCAGGGGATTTGATGTATGTGACCCAGGGAGGGTGGCTCTGCCCTGCTCGGCCGAGCCAGACTTCTGTGTCCGCTCTGGACAGCTGAGCAGACAGTTCGTTTCCGCGTGTGTGGTTGTGCACGTCTGCTGCCCACAGTGGTCAGGCCCCGTCCAGCCGGTGGTGGGCAGGGGCCACGCTCAGCCCCTGCCTTTGTGGGGCTTTCACTCCAGTGCCAACAAGGGGAGCGTTCCAGCAGGTGCCGTGTGGGCATCGACTTGCCCACCCCAGGTGGGGGCACTGCTGGCAGGAGCGGCCGACAGCTGTGGGTGTGCTGGTGGCTGTGGGTTCGCAGGCGTGGGCACACGTGGCTGGAGGTGCAGGCTCAGTGTAAACCCCTTTCCCAGTTCACCACCTGCTAGCCCGGTGGCTGTCCCTGCGTCCAGACGCTGCCCGAGTACAGACTGCAGGGTCTGTCAGGGAGGAGCCTGCAGGAGGGTGTGGGTCCAGTTAGGTCAGGGAAAGGCCCCCGACTGCAGGGCCACGTGTCAAGACCCGGCAGGAGAGGCCACAGAGCACTTGGGGACAAACGAAAGCAGGATGTCACAGGGTCAGTGTTGGCACTGCAGGTTTAATCTGCTGCAGCATCACCATCCAGGCCAGGGGTCCCCAAACTACGGCCCCCTGGGGCCATTTATCCGCCCCCGCCGCACTTCTGGAAGGGGCACCTCTTTCATTGGTGGTCAGTGAGAGGGGCACAGGACGCGTCCGCACCCTGTGCTCCTGGAGTACTGTATGTAGTGGCCCCGCAAAGCACGGCGTAGCTCACGTACAGGCTACTTCCGGTGACACGGGACGCACGTGTCACGGCTCCGGAAGCACGTCAGATAACGCGTGTGCATGTGTGCAATGTGCACAGGGATTTGTTCATAGCTTTTTTTGTAGTCCGGCCCTCCAGCGGCTTGAGGGACAGTGACCTGGCCCCCTGGTAAAAAGTTTGGGGACCCCTGATCCAGACCGTTTCTGCCTCATGGTGTACTGACTGCAATCCCTTCTTTAGATCACTGGCCACTGTGGGAGGGGAGGCCCCTAGTTGATACTCTGGGCACCCAGCTCGTGACGCAGCTGCATGGGAAGCCTCTGAAGGTCCCAGCGGGTCGGGGGCTCTGCAGGGGTGGGGGCTCACACCATCCTCCCCTCCAGGGTCAGGAAAGGGCTCCCCTCAGACTATCCCCCCTTCACGGTCAGGAAGGGTTCCCCTCAGACTGTCCTCCCCTCCAGGGTCAGGAAGGGGCTCCCCTCAGACTGTCCCCCCCCCCTCCAGAGTCAGGAAAGGGCTCCCCTCAGACTGTCCCCCCCCCCTCCAGGGTCAGGAAGGGGCTCCCCTGCGAAGCCCGAGTGGTGGCGCGGATCCTGCCTCAGTTTCTAGACGACTTCTTTCCACCCCAAGATGTCATGAACAAGGTCATCGGGGAGTTCCTCTCCAGCCAGCAGCCCTACCCACAGTGCATGGCCACCGTGGTGTACAAGGTGAGGGCCGGGCGGGCAGCCCTCAGCCGGCTCACTCCGGCTCTGCTGCCTGGGTGCCGTTCACCACGGGGATGTCAGCAGTCGGCTTCTTCCGCCTTAAAGCCAGCAGTGCTGGTGTGTCGAGGGGTTGTGTTCCCCTTCGCCCCCCCCCCCCCCGGGGCTCTGCAGCACCCCTGACACTCGGGGCCTCTCCCCCTCAGGTCTTCCAGACCTTGCATAGGACGGGGCAGTCGTCCATGGTCCGGGACTGGGTCATGCTGTCCCTCTCCAACTTCACGCAGCGGACCCCAGTGGCGATGGCCATGTGGAGCCTCTCCTGCTTCTTCGTCAGCGCGTCCACCAGCCTCTGGGTGTCTGCCATGTATCCTTCCCGGGGCCCTGGCCAGGCTGGGGGCAGCCCCCGCTTCCCACCTGCCCTCTCTCTCCAGCCACCCTCCCAGGTGCTGTCTGCTCATTTCTGGACCTAACCTCCGCCAGAACCCCAGATGTCGAGATGATGTCTTTGCTTACGTCCCAGCAGTGAAACGTAGTCAGGGAAACAGAAACAGTATGTTGACCACCGACCAGGGAGGCCAGAGCCGAGGGCCGGGCGGACAGAGGCCCCTGCAGACCCCTCCCTGGGCATTCTGGGTTCAGTGCAGCCGGGTCTGCTGCTGGCACTGCTTCTCTTTAGTCTTTGTCACTGTGCCCTGTGTCATGCCCTCGGTAAAGGCCTAAGTAAATGCCCAGCTCCTGGGAGGCTGGGGCCGGGTGGCCACGGCTCTGCCCTCACTCTGTGGGCTCAGGGCTGGCCAGGAGCACCAGGGCCAGTGCCTTGTGGGGAGCCAGGCCAGGTAAGTGCTGCAAGGGGAGCGGCCACTGCGGGGCTCCAGCCTCCCTGGCCAGCTCCACACCCCGTCCGCCGGGCTCCGGGCTTCCTGGGCCCTCTCGTGTAGCCGTGCTCCTTAACTCCGTCTCAGCCTTCCCCACGTCATCAGCCGGATGGGCAAGCTGGAGCACGTGGACGTTAATCTCTTTTGCTTGGTGGCCACGGACTTTTACAGACACCAGATAGAGGAGGAGCTGGACCGCCGAGCCTTTCAGTCCGTGTTCGAGGTGGTGGCGGTGCCGGGAAACCCGTACCAGCGCCTGCTGGCTTGCTTGCGTAACGTCCACAAGGCTGCCGCACGCTGAGCACGGCCGGCGGGGCTGCGTGCGGGCGGCTGTCGTGGAACGTGGGGTTGAGCCTGAGTCCTGGCGGACAGCGCGGGCAGCGTGTCGCTGGCCCTTTCGTGTAGCTAGTGTTCATGCCAGTTAACCGGTGTCCACCTTCCTCCTGGTGTCCGGCATGGTCCTCGGGACCAGCCGCCGCTGCTCTTGTGTCGAGGACGTGAGTCCTCTGCTCTTGCGGGTTGGCCGTGAGCCCCCCCGCTGCCTCGGAGGCAGAAGGCAGCCCCCCCAGGGCAGCCAGGGAGCCTGGGGCTGTGTCCCGCTCCCGGTGGTGTGGTGGGCACGGCGGTGGGCAGCAGGGGGCAAGAGGTTCAGCACCGTGCTTCCCCTGCTCTGTTTTCTTCTCAGGATTTAAAGTTTAATTCTATCAGTAAAGAGATTAATTTTAAGGTACTTTTCTATGCCCGTGTACAGTCTGTGCGCACGCCGCAGCCCCCATGGGAGCGGCAGGCCCGGCCCGCCCCCCACGTCACGCGTCTGGCAGCTCCTGACACCTGCCTCCGTCCCATGGCGCACTTCCTCGTCCTCCTGCGGTCGGTCAGCTAGAACGCGAGGAGTGTTCCTGTGCAGGCATCTGTCTGGAGTCCCCGTCCGGCCCGTGCTGAGGGCTCACAGTGTGCCCTCAGAGCTGCCCTGCCTAGGAGGCACCCGTCCGGCCCGTGCTGAGGGCTCACAGTGTGCCCACAGAGCTGCCCTGTGCAGGAGGCACCCGTCCGGCCCGTGCTGAGGGCTCACAGTGTGCCCTCAGAGCTGCCCTGCCTAGGAGGCACCCGTCCGGCCCGTGCTGAGGGCTCACAGTGTGCCCACAGAGCTGCCCTGTGCAGGAGGCACCCATCCGGCCCGTGCTGAGGGCTCACAGTGTGCCCACAGAGCTGCCCTGTGCAGGAGGCACCCATCCGGCCCGTGCTGAGGGCTCACAGTGTGCCCACAGAGCTGCCCTGTGCAGGAGGCACCCATCCGGCCCGTGCTGAGGGCTCACAGTGTGCCCTCAGAGCTGCCCTGTGCAGGAGGCACCCATCCGGCCCGTGCTGAGGGCTCACAGTGTGCCCACAGAGCTGCCCTGTGCAGGAGGCACCCATCCGGCCCGTGCTGAGGGCTCACAGTGTGCCCACAGAGCTGCCCTGTGCAGGAGGCACCTCTCTCTGAGGCACCGCCAGTGAGGGTCAGCCTCTGGACCCTGTGCTGGCCAGGCCAGCCACCCAGCTGTGAGCAGCCTCCTCCCGTCCCCAGCTGGCTCAGGGCTGCAGTCTGCCCAGGGATTCGCGTACGTGGGGCCCCTCCTGCATGCTGGGGCCCAGACGTGTGCCTGGCCCCATAACCCCCTAGGTATAACAGCTACATCTGTCTGTGCCCCTCTTGGTCAAGAGCAAAGACTGGTGTCTCGGCCACTGTTAGAGAAAGATGCTAGCACCTTCTTGGTCCCCTTCCTGACCCAGCCCGTGCACAGGGGCCCTTTCATCCAGGAGAGTCTGTGCCTGTGTGATGGGCTCTGCCTGAAGGGGCAGGGATGGGGTGGGGTGTGCAGTGACTGGCCAGCCCGTGACCCCTCAGACTTGCCTCTACCCTGGACCCCGGACCCTGGATCAGCTTTCTGTTTTGGGGTCCAAAGTAGTCAATATCAATGCAAACAATGCCTGGAGAGTCAGTCAGCCTGAGCCTAGTAGCTCAGGCTGCGTAGCGGTGGGGTTCAGCTTGCTGTCCGACCGAGAGCCCCTCCCCAGGCACTCTGCTTCCTTGGTCCCCAGGCTGGCTGTTTGGTCGTGAGCACAAGCGCAGTCAGAGTTCAAGGAATCTCACGTGTATCTACAAAGGAGGAGGATTTGGGTCGGTTCCTCTTATGTCTGCGAGACCTCACCGTCTCTACGGCCAGCACAGGGCTCCAACCCAAGCAGATCTCTCCAAAAGCCCCTGCTTCCTTCCGGCCTCCGGCGCAGAGTGTGGGGACAGCGGGTGCAGGGTCTGCGCGTGGCTCACACACGGGGGGTGCAGGCCCTCCTTACTGCAGCCCCGACCTGCTCCCAGCAGCCCCAGCAGAGCTGGCCCAGGCGGGCGTGACGGCCGTGGGTCGGGCATCTGAGCAGGCCCCTCGGGCTCTGCTGAGCTTTAACCAGGGGCGAGAAAGTCACCCTTCTCCCATGCTCACTTGGGCTCCCACTTCTCCTCCTGGTTCTTCCCTGAAAGGCCTGTTCACGTCCAGGTTTGTGGACACGGGACATTCTCAGAACTCGCTGCCCCGGTGGCGTCAGGAGCTCTCAGGCCACAGGCCACAGGCCGGTGCTGGTTCCCGGCAGGTGCTCGCGTCTGTGAGAGGATGTTGTGAATGTGGGACTTGGGACTGGGCCCCTTGGGGTTCACACCACCGGCTCCACTGGGTGTGTAATGGGCCTTGCCTCTTTTACGCGTGATCTGCACAGTCAGCTCTTAACAAAGGGCTTGGAGCCCAGCCTGGCTGTGCCCGCCCAGAGACATGCCCGCCTGTGTGCTCTGGGGCCGGGGTGTCAGCGAGCGGAGTTCCTGTGCTCAGTGTGGGTGCACGTGTTCTCCGGACGTCGGCTGCGAGGCCTCCAGGAGTGGGCTGTCGCTTCTGTGTAGAAGCTGACATCTCCTAGACCTGCCACCTGGAGTCAGCTGCGTGACAGGGACACCTGAGACCGAGAGGGCTGGTGTCATTGCTCATTAAAAGTCCCACTGAGAAAATACTTCTTGTCAACTCTGCAGGGTGGAACTTCTTAAGAGTCTACAGCAGGCACCAATCCTGTTATCAAAGTTAGCTGAAAATATCAATTTGTCACGTTTGGGTTTTTTGGGGGGGATTTTTCCTGCCAGTAAAACATTTGAGTGAAACCAGGGCAGACTTGTCTGGTGATGCACAGGAGCGAGTCTTCTCCGGAAACGTGCCGTCCCCCCCGCTGGTCACCGAGTGTGCGCAGGGGCCCCTTCCAGGGGGACACATGGTGACAGAACACCCCCAGACTCCTGGAATGTGGCATCAGCAGGCCCTGCTCCCCAAAGGCCCCTCGCTGCTGGGTTTATTTCTGAGCTCACAGGGCCGGAGGCAAGGCAGCTCCCGTGTGGGGCTGGCATGAGCTGTGCCGTCAGGGGGCACACGCTGACCAGCAGTGACCACCGGCCGCGTGGCTGCCCGTGGGTTTGGCACTCTGTCATGTGGGGGAGTGGGCCTAGCTTCCTCTCTGTACCGTGAGCTTTCTCTAGCAGGTGTCCTCACCTGGGCTTCTGTCCCTCCCCTGGCCACCGGCCGGGGTGAGACTGGAGTTGTTCTGTCCAGGAGGTGATGGGCGGGGCCTGGGGAGCTTCTGGGGCTGGCTTGGGAGACCGGGACTGTCCTGCACTGTCCCAGGCTGCGGCCTGTGTGTGCTTGGCAAGGTGGCTCCTACTCAGATGGCGGTGACAGCTGCAGGTCGTCGGGAGAACCCAGGGCTACGCTCTCCTGAGAGCCTTGTCACTTTTTATGCAATGCAAAGGACCTCCTCTCCCCGAGTGCTTCTGGGGGCATCTGGCCCTGGATACCCACCACAGTCCCCCTTGCAAACTGGGTGATGACCCCCAGCCATCACAGGCCTGCCACAGCTGCATTGGCTCTGAGCTCCACGGGGCTGCCGGCGAGTGGCCATCTGCGGGTATCTGAGCTCTGGGCGGGCCGAGGGGCTGTGATGGGCGCGTCCCGGAGCCCAGCCCAGACCGGACTGTCGCTTCTGGGATGGGAGGGGAGGACTGGCGTGAACTGTGTAAGTTTTCTAAACTGCTGCAAACGTTGTACGTCTGTCTGAATTAAAGGAAAAATTAAACCCTGAACTGTGCAAAGCCTGCTTTGCTTCTGGGGAACCAAGACTGCTGAGGAAGCAGAGGCAGCCACTGCCTCGGCGGGAGACCCCAGCGCGGCGGCCCTGCCCAGCAGACACGGGCGCCGACGCCACACTGGTCACGTGATGTAAGGCGTTACACGAGGCCACGTTTTTCAGCACTGAGACGGCTTTCGTGTCGGCCCAGGGCCCTGGAGGGCGGCAGGGGCCGGAGCCAGGATGACAGTGCTCATGCGGGGCCACGACCTGACTCGTGAGCCCCCCTGGGCTTGGCTGGCCCCTTTGCCTCATTGGTCATGAGCGCCCGTGCTCCTGGGCTGCGGCGTGTGACCGTGCCGCTGCTGCTGCTGCCGTTGGAGCCAACAAATCCTTCCCGCCCAGAACAGCGGTCCCCCGAATTCTGCTCAGCTGGCAGGCGCATCCTTATCTCTGGCGGTTCTGTCCCTGGGAGCCTGGGCCATTGTCACTGGTGATCTTGGGGACAGATGTTTACTCATCGACCTGCAAAGAAAACTCGAGGCTGTGAGTTGCCTGGGCAGATACCTCGGAAATGTTTGCTGAAGTCCTATGGCTTCCGGTTACGTCGGGCAGTAGTCCTTCCACGCCCTCAGCAGGGCAGCCCCAAGTGGGCACCATGCTTGGTCCTGGAGAGGGGCAGAGCCTCGGCCCCACCCTTGGGCATCCTGAGGTTCAGGGGCAGCTCCACGCCCCCGCCCTCCTGAGGCACAGGACCTCCTCTTCCCTGGCCGGTGGCAGCCTTGGGCCACTGAGGCCAAGGGGACAGGCCCCATGGCCACATCTGGCTTGTTCCACCTCAGGTGCTCTCAACATTTCATGGAGGTGATCTCACCTTCCAAATTTGTCTCATCTCTGACAAACTCCAAGGCCTCGTGGCTTCACCCTTCAGAACTACCCGAGCTCTGCCCGCTTCCCGGGCGACGTCTGGACAGGCCCTGGCTGGTACCCCTGCTCACACCTGTTATTTCCAGGAAGGGGCCCCAGGTCCCCTGGGAAGCAGTGACTGCATCTGTGGTCTTAGTGGCTAGTCTGCTATAAGCTGCTGCCCAGTCTCTGCTGCACAGGGCGGGACCCCTTTCCTCGGAGGAGCCTCCTGGGGGTGGGGTGTGCCTCAGGGCACCCACACCTCGCCCCTCGGCCTTGCGGTGGCACCCACGGACGAGGTGTGCTGCCAGGACCCAGGGCTGCTGTGTGGCTGCTCTGTGGACTCACCAGGACTTGGGAAACCACAGGTGTTTCCTGTACTTCCCCCAGGCTTCCCAGCCTCTGCAGCCTAGACACACACACCCCCCGCCACGTGGTTGGAGGCTTGTCTACCATCCCAAAGCAGGGGCAACCCAGATGGCTGGAGGTAGGAGCACCTCCTGTAGAGTCACCGGATGCCAGGGCCCTGTGCACGGGCAGCGACACACCTATGGGCCATGTGCTGCCCCTGGAGGCACTGGGACCGCTGTCCTGGGGTTTACCCAGGCCAGGAACCCGGGGGCAGCAGCATGTCCTGACAGCCCCCCGCCCCCCAGTCAGGCCCTTCCCCAAAGCTACAAGGCGGTGCTCTGTCCCTGTGCCCCCTCCCACATGCCCAGAGGCAGGGTCCTCAGGGGGGGCCGAGATCCAGTACCGGACCCCTCAAGAAGGTCACAGCCTTTGCTTAAGGAGCAGGGCCTTCCTGGACCAGGTGGGCCTTCCAGTCTCATTCACTCTGCAAACACTCCTGGACCCAGACAACCCCGAGGATGGCACCGTGAGCCTTTCTGGGCTGCACTGCAGAGCCGCACGGTGGTGTCCCCGTGTCCCCCGGTGACCCCTGGGGCCCAGAGAGCTCGGGGCCCCCGTGGGTGTTGGTGGCAGGCCTTGACCCAGGAACCCGCTCAGATTCCACACGTACCCTCGCTGCCATGACTGTAGGGAGGAGGGCGCCCCAGCAGCCGCCCGTCCTGGGCACCACCCGGAGTTAAGGCTCCTGCAGAGCCCTGAGGGCGCTGGGCAGCAGCACTGCGGGAAGCCACCGAGGCCTGTCCAGCAGGTCCAGTGAGCTCGTGGGATGGACCACTTGCTTTTATCTCTTAGTGTGTGGATGTTGATGCCTTTAGGTGGTGCTTGCTCCCTGCTGTCCCTACAGGCTCTCCTGCTCTGGTCTCCTGTCCCATGGCTGCCCCAGTGGGGACCTCAGTCCCTAAGCCCTGCTGAGGTGGGGACCCAAGCCCAGTCTGGCTCTTAAACCCATCTCTGGTTGCTTCCCCCATTACTGTTTCGCTATCTCACGGTGCCCATCTCACCCAGCTGGTGCTGGAGGTCAGTGTCCCTGTCCCCTGGCCCTTGAGACACCAGGACAGCCTCAGTCAAGCCCTGACAGGCCGGCCCATTGAAAAAGGGTGAGGGTCCCACAGTCAAGGATCTGCTCCAGTGCCAGCAGCCACCTTGCCCAAGGGTCAGCCAGCATTGGGGACCTCCCAGGAGACCCCAGGGTGACTTGGAAGACTTGGCCCAGGCTGCAGCCGTTTGCATTAGCTACGGCGTAGGTGCAGAGAAGGGTGACGGTGCCCTTCCCAGGCAGCCTGCCTGCCAACCAGCACGGGGTCACACCCAACTCCAAGCTAGCCTGCCCCTGGCTCCTAGAGTGACCTCACCTTATCGGCCCCAGGATTTTGTCTGTAAAATGGGAATTAACAACAGTTCCCGCCTCCCCCACGGGAGTGCTGTGAGGGTCAAGGTAGAAAGCACACGCACATACAACTGCCCAGCACCAAGGGCTCAGTCCTCATTGCTATTGCTTCTGCAGGTGCTTAGACCCGGTCACACAGCTGGAGGGAGAGAATAAAACAGGCTAGCTCAAGGTAGCTCCCATCAGCAGAAGGGGAAAAGGAAAGGAGGACTTCAGGGAGGAGATGATTACAGAACAGGGTTTTGAGGAATCAATAGGAGTTTGCCAGTGCCGAGGCAAAGTCTCGTTGATTGTTCAGAAGGGAAATGGAGAATGCCTTAAGACTGTCCCCTTTGCTCGTTCATCTCTTTACTCAGCCAGCCTTGAGCCAGCCCTTGCTTGCGGGGCACTGAGGAGACAAGGAGCACCCCGCGCAGCCAGCGGAAGAGGGGGGTCTGGGAGAGCACATGCAACACCAGCTACTCCCTGGCCTCAGGAACTGCCCTGGCTCCTTTCAGACCTGCAAACAGCCCCGCCTGCACAGAGGGAGGTGGCCACATAGGGAGGGGACGCAGGTGGGTGTGCTCAGGGCCAGAGCCCCACTCAGGCCAGCCTGGCGTTCACACCTTTCTACTCCCCACTGTGAAGGGGGAGCGTGTGATGGTGTGGCACGGGGACACAGTGCGTGGGCCTGGGGCAAAGAGCACTGGCGTTCCCACAAGGTGTCTGCTCCTGCCTCTCTCCCTTCCCTGTGTCCACCTCTGCCCCTCCCGCGCTCTCCGTCTGTCTGTCTTCTCTGTCTCCCTCTCTCCATGCCTGACTGCCCCCCATGTTCCTGTCTCCATCCCCACTCTGTCTTCTGGGAGCCAGGCTGGCTGGCCTCGCGTGGGTGCGCGGCTCCGTGTTGTTTCGTGGCCACGGAGGTCTGGCCACGGGGCCGGGGCAGAGGCAGGGCTGGAGCTTGGGGCCACTGCCGGTTTTGGGGCATGGCCCTCCCGCTGCAATATTGATGGCCCATCACGGCGGCCCTGATTCTGGTGCTTTCCGTTAAAAGGTTTCTGTTGTTGTAGCTTATGCAGTTGCTCTGTTGCTATGGAAACGTGACATCAAAATGACGTTTCCCGTTTAAAAGCTTTTAACTAAATTCCTGCCTGTCAGATGTAGGCCCCATTTTGAGCGTGGAAGCTGCCTGCCTCCCCCGAGTGGGGCTCCGTCGGCGGCACGGGCCTCCCGGAGCCCACTCCTCGCACCCCCGCAGGCGCCCTGGGCATGGCTGCCGCCGAGGGGCCCGGCTACCTGGTGTCCCCGCAGGCAGAGAAGCACCGGCGGGCCAGGAACTGGACCGATGCGGAGATGCGCGGCCTCATGCTGGTCTGGGAGGAGTTCTTCGACGAGTTGAAGCAGACCAAGCGCAACGCCAAGGTGTACGAGAAGATGGCCAGCCGGCTGCTGGAGATGACCGGCGAGCACCGGCTGGGCGAGGAGATCAAGATCAAGATCACTAACATGACCTTCCAGTACAGGTAGGCCCGCCGCGTGGCTGCCCCGGGCTCTCGCCCGGGCTGCGGGGGGCCGTGGGACCGTGCCAGCAAGAGGCCAGTGGGGGCCTCTCTGGGCCGAGCCCCATGCTGCCACACGGACTGGACCAGGTGGACAGGAACCAGGCATGCAACTTCCTCCAGGGGGAGGGGACGAGGCCGGGAAAGGCAGGGAGGGGACGGACCCCAGCTCTCCCGGGCACCTGCCGCACCAGGAAACTGAGGCCCGAGGCAGGAAAGAGGCTCAGCTCCCAGCCCCGTGCCTTGTGCCGGGTCCTGACACACAGCCATTTTCTGCCACCACCGAGCCCACTGCGGGCACGGGGCCACAGGACCTCAAGGTTGGGCAGGTGTTGTCGGGACGCATTGGGAAACCCTGAGCACCCAGGAGGGTCCCGCTCGTGGGAGAGGCCTTGTTGATGGATGGAAGCAGTGTGACCCCCAGGCCTGGGCCCTCTTCTTGGTGGTCCCCCTGCCCCGGCAACCTGAGGGGAACCCCTGGGTCAGGGCCACAGACGGGGCTCTGGGCTCGGCAGTGTTGTCCGTGGAAGGAGCCAAAGGTGGCCCATGGGACTAGACAGGGACCCAAGCCTGTCTGCACAGTGTGGAGAGGGTCACGGTCAGGGCGGAGGTCACTGGCTGGCGGAAGGCTGCAGGCAGGCCATGGTCTTGCTGGGGTGAAGGTCAGGCAGGGGTCAGTGACCCCGAGGGAGAGCAGTGTGGAGTGCGTAGGGTCCTGTGGGTGTTCCCAGGAGTCTGTTGCTGTCCCAGGAAATGAGGGGGGCTGTCCTTGGAGATCCAGCTGGTCCCAACCCTGTTTGCCTCTTGGTCCTCCTACCGGTTGTTCAGGGCTGGGTGCAGACCGGGCCCTGCGGGGTTGCCATGGCACCATGAGTCACACTGTGGGGGAGAACCGCCCTCCCCCAGGCAAGAAGACAACCCTCCACCTGGCCCGTGGTCCCGGCCCTCTGGAGCCTGAAGGTGTGCAAGGTCTCCTTGGGTCCCAGACAACCAAAAGACTGTTTCCAGTTGCATCAGCTTAACTTGATGGGTCCTGGGAGGGGCAGGTCCAGAGTCTGGCTCTGTCCAGAGGCCCATTTCTGAGCCCACAGCCCCAGCCCGGACCAGACACGGGCTGCTCCGTCAGAAGGCATCAGAGCCACTTAGCAAAACTGTGATAAGTTTCAGCAGCGGCCGGGGCTGCGTCGTCTGCCGGGGTGGGGTGGAGTCCTTGACCAGCCTCTGGTCTGACTCAGTAATGCTCGGGCTCTGATTGGTGTCTGCCCCTTTATTCATTATTTATCCCTGAAAGCCTCCTGCATCCTGGAGGGGGGATTTGGTTCCATTCCCGGAGGCGGGGGATGTGGGGCCGAGAGGCAGCTGCAGGAGAGGAGGGTGCAGCAGTGAGGACACCTGGCACTCCGGGGGGTTCCACTCCAGCCCCCCACGGCAGCCTGGGGCCGGGGGTGAGGGCTGTGGGCTTGTACAGTGCTTCACAGTGTATGAAGCACCTGCACACTATGTCCCCTCACGGCTCCCACTCACCCCAGGGGAAACTGAGGCCCAGAGCAAGAGAGAAACTTGCCCAAGGCTGTCCAACCCTTAAATGGCCGACACTTTGATGATTTTTTCTTAAATCTATGCTCCTCCTTTCCCCACCAGAGTTTTTTCTTATTTATTCACAGTAGCTCTTTATATGTGGAGGTTGTCAAGCAAGCCAAGGGAGCCCGAGGGGATGGCCTGGCTCCATGGAGTATGGTGTGTTAGAGCAAGCTAAGGGGTCCCTTGTGCTTGGGGCAGGCCTTTCCTCTTTCCTCCAAGGACAGGGCTGGCCTGGCTGGGGGCCTGCAGAGGGGATAGGTGGGAGCCTGGGCAGAGGCTGGGCCTTTGCTCTCTGTGTGCAGTGTCTGTGCAGCCTACCAGGCTGATGGGCGGTGGGTCCGTGGCTTGGAAGGTGTAGCAGCCACTCTCTTCCACACGTACTCTGTCCCTGGCATTCTGCTGAGGACACTCCACTTAGTGGGTGCTGTCCCCGAGGCCACGTCCTACTGTGTGTGGCCAGCCTTTGGTCGTGTCCCTGAGCCACAAGTCCCCTCATGCTCTAGGTTGTATCAGTTGGCTGGGGGCAGCTTGTTCAGATGGCCAGCCCCATTTCCAGTGACCAGTGGCCCCATTCTGGACGGGAATCCTATGTTGGGAGACAGGAGGCAGCTGGCTCCTGGGCATTCTAGCTTGATGGTCTCTCCACATCAGAGGGGACTGGGTCAGGAACCTGGGGGGCACCCTGGACCTCAGGAATCACTGGGTCTGATAGGGCAGAGTCCCTCCACCCGCACTGGGACCTCTTTCCTGGTCTGCCCGGGGCTGCCCAGCTCCCAGGGGGGCTCCATCTCTCCAGCCCTCACTTCCAGAGGAAGGCCTGGGCCCAGGTCAGGCCTGTGGTAGGCTGTACAGACTCTTGGATGGGGATGTCAGGCTGTGTGAGCAGGTGCCCCCTGGTCAGGTATAGCCCTGCTGCCCCCCTGGCACCTTCAGCAAACATGATACCTGGACAGCGTGCTGTTTGCCAGGCGCCAGGCATTTTTAAATCCTCTCTACAGCCTGTGAGCAGCTCACGTGGGTCATCCCCATTTTACTGATGTGAACCTGGAGGCACAGAGAGGTTAATGAACCCGCCCAAGGCCACACAGCAAGGCGGTGGCCACGAGACAGACTCAGCTTGACTGGGTACCGAAGCCTGTGCTCTCGACTCCTGTTGTTCGCGCTCCGTGTGGCTCCCTCTTCGGAAACACTCATTCACGACCTTTGTACGTCACGATACTCTATTCCCGTGTGTGTGTTACGTGTCGTATTGCATCACGGTACTTGACCACGGCTGGCTACCTCACTGAGGAGTTCTCGGTCACTGTAGAGCTCAGACACCACAGCATGAGCGAGGAGAAAAATAACAGGAGGTGGCCCAAGGTCGTGCCGCTGTGACCTCAGTCACGCTGGGCCTTTGAACGTCCAAGGGCACGTTACCTCCTGAGTCTAACTTCCAGGTCCAGTGTCACCTTGGCCCTGCAGCCTGGCCAGTGTTTGTGGAGAGAGGCCTATTCGCCCACGTGTGGCTGCTGCCCACGCCCTGTGGCCCCTGGGTCCCGGAGCCTCCGTGTCTCCTCCCAGGGGGCCGGGCGGGCGGGCCGGGCGGGGGCAGGTCTGTGTCTCACCCTTGACTCTTGTGTGTGTCTCGTTTCAGGAAATTAAAATGCATGACAGATAGCGAGTCCATCCCGCCCGACTGGCCCTATTACCTAACCATTGATAGGATTCTGGCCAAGGTCCCAGAGTCCTGTGATGGCAAACTGCCGGACGGCCAGCAGCCGGGGCCCTCCACGTCCCAGACCGAGGAGTCCCTGTCGCCGTCGGCTAAGTCCACCCCTCTGTACTTCCCGTATAAGCAGTGCTCCTTCGAAGGCCGTCTCCAGGACCACCGCTCCGACAGCTCTTCCAGCTTACTGTCCCTTAAGTTCAGGTAGTGTGTGTCCCCCTCTCTCCTGCCGCCGCAGCGGGGCCAGAGGAGGGGCTTCGAGCAGCGAGGGGCACGCACATGCCGGTGCCAGTCCCGGCTGTGAGGGCGAGGCGGTGTGTGAGTGGCTCCGGGGACGGCAGGTGGCCCTGCAGCCTGGGCTGTCCTGGCCACAGGCTGGGTTTGTCTCCTGGCTGTTACCACTTTGGAGCTGTGTGGAAATCTCTCTTGATCTCTCTGGGCCTCGGTCTCCCTTGTGTGAAGTGGGGATGAGTCCGTGGCTTCTCTGGGGGTTGGGGGTGTCGGGGAGTGGGCAGATGGACGCAGGGCCTGGGGTTCCCCCATCTCCCTGCCCTCTCCGGGCTGGCTGGTGCTCTCGGCACCGGGGTGGGGGTGTCGGGCTGAGCCTCCACTCTGTGCTTTGTAACACCTGGTCGAGGTGAGTGTGCTGTCCTCTCGGCCGTCGGTCGCACGCTTCCTACCAGTGACCCTGCCCTCAAGATACCCACAGACCGGCACACAGGAGAATCACCCCGCGGTGTGGGAGCTGGGGGAGCCAGAGGAGGGGACATCTGGGGTGAATTTTCAAGGAGGACTAGGAGTTGGCCCGTTGGGAGCAGAACAGAACTGTGCCTTTGATCCGTGGTCCTCCCTCTCCCCCGAGTTCCAGTCCTCCCGTCTGTCAGGAAGCACCGGGGTGAGGGACTCCCCCATTCTGACATCCCCAGAGTCGGGGCTACTGTTCAGTTTGTCCAAAGACCCCAGGCAAAAGCGTCTTTGCTGACAGCCGGGCCTCATGAGCAGGAAAGCCGGAGACTCGCACGGCTTGTTCCTATGGACCAAGCTCAGTCCTCAGACTCACGCCTGCCACGGGTGCTGTTCCTGGGCTGGGGTGTGGGGACCCAGAGCTCTGCTCAGAAGAAGGGGGACAGGCAGGACCTTGGGGTCTGGTGGGATAGGGCAACTTCTTGCTCACCGGTGGGTGTCGGTTCGACCAGGGATGTCCACACCCCACAGCGGAGAGCCCCCTGGAGAGCCCCAAGCCTGGGCAGCCTTCACCTCCCATCTACCAGGGGTTTCGGTCCTGGAGAGGGAGCCCAGTTCTCCATGGCCTTACCCCCTAGGTGTCTGTCCTCCTGCCTTCCTACCCCCAGCTGACTGGGCAGTCCAGGGCACCCAGGGGCCAGGCCATTTGTTCTGGGACCTCAGTTTCTCTGTATCCTGGAGGAGAGCTGGGACTGGTGGTCTCTCTCTGGCTTTGAGGGGCAGCCACACTGCCGAGTGCCCCCTTCCATCTCTCTCTGGGGGCGGCCACTCCACCCCAAAGCCCCCATGGGCCCGAGCCTCCCTGCCTGCCCAGCTCTGAGAGTTTGGGGTGTTCCTACCCCTCGGACTAAGGGGATGCAGGTGTCCTGTGACCGGGTCATTGGGTCCCCATGGGCAACAGCGCCTGCTCATTATGGATGACGGACCCCACGCCACGCCAGCCAGTGGCCGCGCTCCCTGGGGTGTCTGTGTCCCGCTGGTTTCAGTGGGGTCACCGGGAGGGTTAGGAGGGACCCCTGGTGCCTCGGCTCTGGCCGAGTGCTGACGGCAGGCACTGTCCCCCAGGTCGGAGGAGCGGCCCGTGAAGAAGCGCAAGGTGCAGACGTGCCACGTGCAGAGGAAGAAGCTGCGGCTGCTGGAGGCCATGCTGGAGGAGCAGCGCCGGCTGAGCCGCGCCGTGGAGGAGACGTGCCGTGAGGTGCGCCGCGTGCTGGACCAGCAGCACCTCCTGCAGGTGCAGGGCCTGCAGCTGCAGGAACGCATGATGAGCCTGCTCGAGAAGATCATCGCCAAGTCCAGCGTCTAGGCGCCGGCGGGCGGGCACCGCGGGACTCTGGTCACCCCGGCCCGGCCCGGCCAGACCCCAGCCGCGCTCCCGGCCTGGGCTGCCCCTCCCAAGGCGCCTTCCGAGGACCCACAGGCCCTGGTCCACCCTGAGGCCCCACCTCCAGCATGAAAGCCTCTCCTCGGACACAGGCCAGGGTCACTTCAGGGGGCTCCCCAGAAGGAACATGCCGGGCTCCGTCCACTCTCTACCGCGGTCTTCGCCGTTGAGGACACTGGACACGCCGTCCGGTAGTGGGAGTGCTTTCTCCTTCCGCCCAGAGACAGAGCCCGCTTTCCCAGGCCGGAAGGGACATGCCAGGTTGGTCTGTTCCAGAAACAAAAACCAGTGTGTGCAGGGGAGTCTCTCCCGGGGCGGCGGCCTCCTCCCTCACCAGGGCCCCCGCATCTGCCCTAAAACAGCCTCTGAAACCGAGGGAACCCGGGCTGCCTGCCCGCGCCGTTTGGTTCCCATCCCGGACCGCCGGGTGCGTGCGCGCCGGCTCCTCAGCGATGTTACTAATAAAGTTAACGCGTGCAGGCGTGACCCTCCCAGTCCCTCTTCTGGGCCCGGGTGGCAGCGGCGAGACAGGCATGTCCTCAGAGCTTACGGCTGCGGGGGAGACAAGCTCGTAAACAGAGAAATAAAGTCAAGTGGGTTGTGACCATGGGAAGGGAAGGGCCACCCCCACGGCAGAGGAGGGGCCGGACACAGAGCTGGGGCGGCCCAGCAAATTCCAGAGGCCACAGGAGGGGCACAGGCCGGCTAGGCTGCGGCCAGGAAGCCTCCGGCCACGGGACCTGGACAGGGGCCAGCCTTACTGCCTCTGCCTTGTGGCCAGAGGGGAAAACCTTTCTGGAAGTCCCTTGGCGCCTTCGGCTTTTGGTCACTGGTTGCAAGTGAGGCTGGGCACAGGGGTGTCTCGTTCTGCCCTGGGACAGGCATGTTGCTACCTACAGAACAGGTTCTGAGGTGACACGGTGGATGGGTGGGTGGGTGAGTGAGGGGGGACACAGTTGACTTCTGGTCTAGAGAAGCTCCCTCTGGTTGTGCTGGGCCGATGTTGGAGGTGAGGAAGAGAGGGTACCCTGGTCACCCAGGAGCAGCAGCTGTTAGCTCATCTGATGACGTTCCAGTGGCCCTGAGGTCAGCCAGGCAGAGGTCAGCCTGTAGTGTGAGGCCAGAGGCAGAGCTGGGTGGGAAGGGCCCCTCCTCAGCCATGTGCCGTGGACACAAACCTTTTGCTTTGGTGCTGGAGGCAGAGGTGTGTCTGGTGAATGAACGATGACCCGTGTGGGGTGGTGGCTGGGGCCCTGATGTGGGGGCTTGCCCTGGCCGTGGTGTAAAGAGTCCCGGATGCCACATGACCTCGCCGACCCCGTCGCTGGGGCGGGGCACACCATACGCTCCAGCAGTACACTGCGAAGGCAGGGAGCCAGGGGCGAGTCGTGCAGAAGACCCGAGTTTGCAGGTCGGGCGCCCGTCTGCATCCTGGACAAGACACTCCGCAAGAATTTATCGTTGAACCAACACTGGGCCTTGGCTGAGCTGGGCCCAAGAGGGTGCAGGACTGACCGGCCCATGTGTGTGTCCCGTCAGGGTGTCCAGGGCCCGAAGCTGTCCCTTCACGAGGTGACATTGGGGATCCAGGTTCTGTAAGATTTGCACCGTTAACACCTGTGCGTTCCTGGAGCCATGGCCGTGCCTGGTTGGATTATTTCGCGTTTCCTCATTTGCGTTTCGAGGTTGTTTCCGTGGTCTGTTTTCTTTTCCCCACTCTCTCTGTCCAAGTTCGGGGCCGGCGCCCCCTCAGCAGCATCCGAGAGCCACACTGCTCAGCCCGTCGTCACGCCGGAGCGGTCACCTCGGGGCGGGCAGAGCTCGGGGCAGCCCACCGGGCTCGCCCCCTTCCTACACGGTGCCTCTATCAGCTCTCCCACGCCTCCTGACGTGACTGGCCCGTGAAGGAAGCCAAGTGGCTCTGTCAATGCTAACATATTTGACGGGACTCAGCCAAACCACACGTGAACGTGGAAATGAACATCGGAGCACGCTCACGGTCACTCGCCATTGTCCTTCAGTCCTGGACGCCCACGGCCGGCCAATGTGCTGAGACGGACGCGCCAGGCCGGGCGGGCGTTGGGCGGAGAAGTGAGAATCAGCTTCGTTTTGGGGGGGCACGTGCCTGTACACCCAGAAGAGCGAATCCACAGAGGGCCGAGGGCTCTTCTGACCACTGCACCACACACCCAGGTTTGCCGGGACGTCTGAGATGCCCCCGCACGAGGAGAAACTCCGTGCGCTCCCGAGCCCCCCAAAGTCCAACGCCCCCACGGGCTTTTGCACACCGCATGTCTGCTGCTGCTTCGCCGGGTTACACGGGTCTTCTGAGTGCGGATGCGGTTGGCGAAACGGTGTCTGAAAGTCACTCGTGTTAGGAGCGCCGTCCAGCTCAGCGGAAAAGCCTTTACTTTGAGCAGCTGTCACGCTCCTGGTGGCCAAGGCCAGCTTTTCCAAAACTCCTGATTTTTGCACAAAAGCTTGAGTTTTATCGTTGATAGTAAGGACCGTCCGCTGCTTTGCTTGAAGGGACAGGCTCACGCGGTTCGTGTGCGAGAAAAGGTCCGCCAGGTGCAGACGTCAGTGACCAGGGCAGTCGGCCACATGGCATCGCCACGGGGTCCACGGCGTCAGTGGGGCCCAGATACAGGACTGCAGGGACTTCGCGTCGGACGGACGCACCGGCTGTGACCGTGTGTTTGGTGCTGAGTCGGAAAGACAGGCAGGGAGACACGGACGAGCCTCTCTTAGCTGCAGCCAAACTCATCTTTTATCGGTGTTTGAGTCCCAGGAAAGGGGAGGAGGGGCTGACGACGGCAGCGCCTAGAACAACGTCCTGGCTGACAGCAAGCAGCAGAATGGGGGTCACGAGGACCCACGCGTCGCAGGCCGGAAAGCTGGTGACCCACGTCTCATCGCGGGAACTGTCACCGGGTCCACCTTGGTGGGCAGACCACCCCGAGACCGAGATGGCAGCATCAGAGGGAGAGGCAAGGACACTTGGCATTCTGGAAAGGTGGGTCCCCTGCTGCCACTTGGAGCAAAGTCTCCCAGAGGAGCGCAGATGCAGGTGGAGCCACCGCGTGCCCCAGAGACAGTGGGAACTGTTGTGGCCTGCCCACAGGACGATGCCCACGCCTCCCGGGGGGAGGGGCGGTGCCGCAGGGCTGTCCCCCCAGACACAGCGAGTTTAAGGTGCCCTCAGTCTTCAGGTCCACACAGTTTTCTAAAGCTCTGCTAGGTACCCGCCGTGGGGGCCCTCCGAGGGTCAAGGGACTCCTGGTGACCTTGGGGACACAATCATATTGGATGGTCCTGCCAGGGCAGGAGGAGCAGCCTCAGGGAGCCCGTACCGTGAGGGACACGTGTGAGCGCGAGCCCTGAGCTTAGGCTGCACGCCGGGTCTTCGCTCTACTTCCAGGCTAGTTCCTACGGGGATGTAGGGTGAGGGGAAGCTCAGGACCCAATGGGGACAGGGATTCCAGGGGTGTGCGGGGACCCAGGCAATGGCGGCTGCCCCCCCAGACACCATCCATGCACATGAACCCCAAGTTGGGAGAACGGGAACCCCGAGTGCCATGGAGGGGACTGTGGGGACCCTGGGCTCCACACTTGCTCTGCTCTTCCTCCTGTGGGGTCCTCTTGGGCTCTGTCCATCTGGAGTTGGGGGCTGGACTTCGGGGACACAGTCAGCTGTGAGAGTCACAGGGAGGGCAGAGGGCCAGGCTGGCGTCCACCTACGTGGGGGAGAGACCCGGGCACACAGACCCCCACCCTTCCTCCAGCTCTGACTGCCACCTTCCACATCCCCATCTTGTGAGAGCTGTCAGTGTCCTTACCCCCTCCACTGTGGGTCCCCCTTCCTTGTAGTCCCAGGCTCAGGCTGGAGGCCACCAGAGCCCGTGGCCGTTGAAATTCAGATTGCAACTGTGTGCCTGAACCCCCCGAACCCCCTCATTCTCAAAAATGCTTACGTCTTCCCTCATTCAGAGAACTTTCCAGAGACTCTACCACGTTCTGCTCGGGAACAGTGTGGGCTCCCTGGGGCGCCAGCTGGCACCTCCTGCAATTATCCTTAAATTACAGGGGACAATTTTAATTGCACAATAATTAGAAATATATACTGCAGCTCAGCCTCCGAAACTAATGGAATTTTAATGGGCAGCTGCTTAGGTTACAGCCGAGAATAGTAACACGGAACCAAGCCTGGAGCACAGACCTGAGCGCCTGCCTGGGTGCCCATCCTCTGGTGGGAAGGTGACATTTAGGGCAATGGGACTCACCCCATCAGGGGGAGTGAGCTAAGGCTCCCAAGTCAGTGTGTTTTCCCTGAACACACAGCCTAGCCCCCGGTCCGCCCAGCCCACAGCCTCCATCCAGGACCTGAGCTTCTTCCCTTCCTTGCCACCTGATCCCAGCTCCCGAAGCCCGGGCATACAGCAGACTTCCTCCACAGGCGGGCCCGCAAATCTGAGGTGTCCTCACTGCCACTTGGGTCACACCGGCCCCAGGCAGAGCGCCAGGGCCTCACGAGGTTCCCCTTCCTTGCGTCTCGTCTCAGAATTACAGGCCAACAACATCTGAAAGCCGCTGTGCCGTGCGTCTCGGACGGTTTTCAGTGGAGGGGCAGTGAGTCTGTTCAGACCCTGAGACGCCGTCATGGTGCAAAGGAGGTTAATGGTGTCTGTGGATGGGCAGAGATTTTTACTTTAGACAAAATCAAAATTACCTAATTTATTATTATTATTATTATTATTATTATTATTTATGGCTAGAGCTCTTATGTCCTAAAGACCTTCAGGTGTTTTCTTATAACTGTCTTCTAGAAGCCGTGACTGTGGTTGGGATCTGTCTTAAATTAATTTTTGTATATGCTGCGAGTTAGATATTAAAGTGTCTTTTCCCTCATACGACTGCCCAGCACCATTTGTTAAAAGCCTTTCCCTTCCCCCATTGAATTTTTCTTCTGCCTTAATCAAAAATCAGTTCTGCCTGACCAGGTGGTGGCGCAGTGGATAGAGCCTCGGACTAGCATGCAGAAGACCCAGGTTCGAGACCCCGAGCTCACCAGCTTGAGCGCGGGCCCATCTGGCTTGAGCAAAAGCTCGTCAGCTTGGACCCAAGTTCGCTGACCCCAGCAAGGGGTTGCTCGGTCTGCTAAAGGCCCGCGGTCAAGGCACATGTGAGAAAGCAATCAATGAACAACTATGGTGTTGCAACGGCAACAAGAAACTAATGATTGATGTTTCTCACCTCTCTCTGTTCCTGTCAATCTGTCCCTATCTATCCCTCTCTCTGACTCTCTCTCTGTCCCTGTTAAAAAAAAAAAAAAATTCCCTGAGCAAGAGGGGGTCTGTTTCTAGACCCCGTTCCATCCCACCGGTCCCGTATGTCTACATTCTCTTGATGACTGTAGCTTTGTTAGAAAGTCTTGAGGTCAAGAGGTGTAGATACTCTTTGTTCTTTCCCAAAATTGTTTTGGTGGCTCTAGATCATTTGCATTTCCAAGTACGTTTTAAGTCAGCCTGTCAACTTGTACCCCAACAAAGCCTGCTGAAATTTTGAATGAGATGACATTCATCTACAGCTAACTTGGCAAGTCACCCGTCAATGCTGAGCCTTCCGATTTATGGGCACGGGACATCGTTCCCTTTGCAGGGCACCCTTTATTAAATTTATTCCTCAGTGTATCAACGTTCCAGTTTGTTTGTTGATAGTATATAAAAGCACAATGGATGTTTTTGTATTGGTCGCCTGCAACCCAGCTAAACTTATCTATGTTAGTCTAAAAGCTTTTAAAATACATGCATTTGGGCTGACCTGCGGTGGCGCAGTGGATAAAGCGTCGACCTGGGAACACTGAGGTCGCCAGTTTGAAACCCTGGGCTTGCCTGGTCAAGACACATACGGGAGTTGATGCTTCCAGCTCCTCTCCCCGCCCCCTCCTCTCTAGAATGAATTAATAAAATCTTAAAAATAAATACATGCATGAGAACGTTCTCTGCGCGCAGCCATGTTTTCTGTGAATAAAGGCTGTTTACTCCTTGCTCTCTACTCTGTATGCCTACTACTTCTTTTTCTTGCTTTATTGCTCTGGATAGAGCCTCCAGGACCAGGTTGAAAGGAAGGAAGGAGGAGTAGCATTCTTGCTTTGCTCCAGACTTTAGGGGAAATAGTCTTCCACCCACGGGGATGGTGTGAGCCGTGTAGGGTTGTCCACAGGTGCCCTTTCTCCGAGGGAGGACGTTCCCTCCCGTTTTTAGTTTGTTTCAGGTGTTTTCATCATACACAGGCCTTTGCATTTTGACCAGTGCTTTCTCAGCACTTGTTGAGACAGTCGCAAGATTTTCCTTTCTTCGTTTTGATCACGTGGCAGGTCACAAGGGTCGCTTTCCGCATGTTCCACCCCACTGTGCGTTCCTTGGATGGACGGTACTTGTTCATGCCATGTCAACTCGATTTAGTTGTGTTTTGCTAAGGATTTCTGGGCCTGTGTTCCTCAGGACATGGGACCATCATGTCCTTTTCTCGTTAACATTTTCGTCAGGTTTTGACCTCAAGAGGCGTGTGGGCCTCAACCTGTACTCAAGGCCGTTCATTCCGTCTTCCTCTTTTTTCCAAAGACGTTCGAGTCACAGTGGTATCATTTCTTCACACCAACACCGTCTAGGCCTCCGGTTTTATCTGCGGGTGAGCGTCTTTACAGAAAATGCTGGAGTGTCCTCAAATTTTATTACGCAAATTCTCAACTGCTCAGGAAAGTAGACAGACATGTATGATGAGTGGCCGTGTTCCTTTCCTGGGTTAATGTCTTACTTATCAGATACTCATCTCTTTATTTGTTACTCCTCAGTTTTGATGCC
Source organism: Rhynchonycteris naso (assembly GCA_037038555.1). NCBI lineage: Eukaryota > Metazoa > Chordata > Mammalia > Chiroptera > Emballonuridae > Rhynchonycteris > Rhynchonycteris naso. The sequence goes on along the minus strand of CM072996.1, from coordinate 315,560,715 downwards.
TCCCTAAGTAAGATGGGATCAGCACACTCCTCTTTAAGGGTTCCTCTTTTTCCTTTTGAATTTTTCTGAAGTTTTCTGAAGTGAGAAGCAGGGAGGCAGACAGACAGACTCCCGCATGTGTCTGACCAGGATCCACCTGGCATGCCCACCAGGGGGTGATGCTCTGCCCATCTGGGGTGTTGCTCCATTGCAACAGGAGCCATTCTAGCACCTGAGGCGGAGGCCATGGAGCCGCCCTCAGTGCCCGGGACAACTTTGCTTCAATGGAGCCTTGGCTGCGGGAGGGGAAGAGAGAGAGAGAGAGAGAGGAGAGGGGGAAGGGTGGAAAAGCAGATGGGCGCTTCTCCTGTGTGCCCTGTCTGGAAATCGAACCTGGGACTTCCTTTTAAAGGGTTCTTAATTACTAATTCAATTTCTTAAACTGATAGGGGGCTGTTCAGACTTTTATGCTTGTGTTTTCAAAATAATTTTTCCTTTTATAGAAGTTGTCAAAAAGTTGTTCATGTGATTATTTTACAATCCTTGAAATATCTGTGGGCTCTATGATGAGATTCCTGATATTTGTACTTTGTGTTTTTCCTCTATTCTCCGTTAGTCTTACTAAGTGTTGATAAATTTTATTAATCTTTTTGAACAGTCAGCTTTTGGCTTATTTCAGTTTTATTTCCTGTGGTTCTCTATTTTATTAATTATCCACTTTTATTTTTATCATTTGCTTTCTATTTACTATAGGATTGATTCGTTATTTTTTAGCTTTTTAATAAGGAGGATTAGATTATTCATTTCAAACCATATTTTTCTAATATAAGTATTTTTAAATTATACATTTATGTCTATAAGAACTTTAGCTATATACCATACATTTTGGTATAGTGTCTTTTCTTTACTATTGAGTTAAAAAATATTTTTAAAATTTCATTTGTGATTATTTTTATTGAGCTGTGGATTATTTAGAAGTGTGTTACTTAATTGTTGAAAGTTGAATACTTTTCTACGTGTTGTTATTGATTTCTGTTGTCAGAGAACATATACTGTGTGGCTTCAGTCCTTTAAAATGAATAAAGGTTATTTTATGACCCAGCATATGCTCTGTCTTAGTAAATGTTCCATGTGCACTTGGTAATTATCTGCATTCTGTAGCTAATGAGTAGAAACTTCTAGCATGTCAATCAGGTTAGATTGTTGGCTGATTGTTATTCAAATCTCTTATAGTCTTACTGATTATTTTGTCTTGTTTTCTCATCAATTTATGATAGAAAAAATGTAAGATAGTCAGCTACAAGAGAGAGAGAGAGAGAAGCATCAACTCACTGTTCCTCTTAGTTGTGCTATTGTTTGCTTCTCATATGTGCCCTGACCGGGGCTTGAATTGGTGACCCCAGGATCAAGCCGGCAACCCAGGAATTGAACTGGTGACCTCGATGGTCTGGGATGATGCTCTATGCACTGTGCCACCAGCCAGGGCTTCTCACAGGTTTTAATTCAGATATTTGTAGATATAGCCACTTGGGCTTATTTTTTATGGAGATTTTTTTAAATCCTTTTACTTTTAATCTAAATATAGTTTTACATTTAAAGTGGGTCCCTTTGAAAGAGAATATAGCAAGTGTTTTTAAAATTCAGTCTGCCATACCATGTCTTTTGTGTTTAGCCCTTTAATATGTAATGCAATTATTAATATAGGTAGGTTCACATCTACCTATAATCTTACTAATTGGTTATTTGTCCTGTTTGTTCTTAGCTCTTTTGTTCTTCCTTTCCTGCCTTCTTTTGAATGAATTGCTTTAAATTTTTAAAAATTGTATGGCTTGACCTGTGGTGGCGCAGTGGATAAAGCATCGACCTGGGACACTGAGGTCGCCAGTTCAAAACCCTGGGCTTGCCCGGTCAAGGCACATATGGGAGTTGATGCTTCCTGCTCCTCCCCCCTTCTCTCTCCTCTCTAAAAGTGAAAAAGTTATCTCCTTCCTCGGGCTTTTAGCTTCAACACTCTTTTTATTATCTTTTAGAGTTTGTTTCAGGGATTCCAATATAGATCCTTTTTGAAAAAACGTTTTTAGCCCTAACTAGATGCTTCATTTGGTTAGAGCACCCTCCCAAAGTGCTGATGTTGCCGGTTCAATCCTTGGTCAGGGCACATAGAGAAACAGATTGATGTTCCTGTCTCTCTCTCTCTCTCTCTCTCTCCCCCTTACCCTCTATTGCTAAAGTCAATAAATAAATTTTAAAACTTTTTTTAAATTTATTGATTTTTAGAGAGTGAGAAAGGGAAACAGAGAGATGCTCCACCCATTCAAGCTATCATTGGTTGATTTTTCCTAAATTAATTGTTTTGTGTGTGGCAGATACAGAGAGAGGCAGAGAGAGGAACAGCTAGGGACAGACAGACAGGAAGGGAGAGAGATGAGAAGCATCAATTCTTCGTTGCGGCACCTTAGTTGTTCATTGATTGCTTTCTCATAGGTGCCTTGACCGGAGGACCGAGTGACCCCTTGCTAGAGCCAGCGACCTTGGGCCCAAGCTGGTGAGCCTTGCTCAAACCAGATAAGCCCGCGCTCAAGCCGGTGACATCAGGGTTTAGAACCTGGGTTCTCCGCCTCCCAGTCTGACACTATCCACCGCGCCACCGCCTGGTCAGGCTGGTTGATTCTTGCATGTGCCCTGACCGGAGATCAAACCGCAACCTCAGCATGTCAGGATGATGCTCAAACCAACTGAACTACCTGGCCAGGGCCCTAATATGTATCCTTAATTCACCTCACTCTACTTTGAAATCATAATTGTATGACTTCACGCATAATTATGTAAAGACCTTTCAACATATAATTCCATTTTCTTCATCTTTGGTGCTCTTGTTCCATTTAATTTACATGTAGTTATGTTATAAATGCCATCATACATTATTATTATTTTGCTTTAAAAGTTCAACTGTGTTGCCTGACCAGGCGGTGGCGCAGTGGATAGAGCGTCCCACTGGGATGTGGAAGACCCAGGTTCAAGACCCCGCCCCGAGGTCGCCAGCTTGAGCGCGGGGTCCATCTGGCTTGAACAAAAGCTCGTCAGCTTGGACCCAAGGTCTCTGGCTCCAGCAAGGGGTTGCTCTGTCTGCTGAAGGCCCGCGGTCAAGGCACGTGTGAGAAAGCAATCAATGAACAACTAAGGTGTCGCAACGGCAACAAAAAACTGATGATTGATGCTTCTCACCTCTCTCCGTTCCTGTCTGTCTGTCCCTATCTGTCCCTCTCTGACTCTGTCTCTGTCCCTGTAAAAAAATAAAATAAATAAATAAATAAAAGTTCAACTGTGTTTATTTATTCTTTTTATTTTATTCTTTTTTTTTTTTTTTTTTTTTTTTTTAGAGAGGAGACACAGAGAGAGAGAGAGAGAGAGAGAGAGAGAGAGAGAGAGAGAGAGAAGAGAGAAAGGGGGAAGGAACTGGAAGCTCAACTCCCATATGTGCCTTGACCAGACCAGTACAGGGATTTGATCTGGCAACCTCAGTGTTCCCAGGTCGACGCTGTATCCACTGCGCCACCACAGGTCAGGCTCAACTGTGTTTAAAGAGATGAAGAAAGGGGAAATGTAGTCTTTCATACTTACACGCATATTCACCATTGCTCCTGTTCCTCATTCCTCTGTGTAGATTTGAGTTCTCACCTGGCCTCATTTCCCTTCAGACAAAAGGCCTTCTTTTAGCCTTTCTGGTAGTGTGACTATACCAGCAATGGATTCACTCAGCTTCTGGTGATCTAAACAAATGCCTTTATTTTGCCTTAATTTTTCATGGGTATCTTCACTGGATATAGAATTCTCAGTTGATAGTTTTTCCTCCCAGTGCTTTGGGTCTCTGTCCCTTCTGGTAATAAAGAACTGGGCCAGTTTTGTTACTAGACTAATGTATACAATGTATCTTTATTCCTCCTGTTGCTTCCAAGATTTCTGTTTTAGTTTTCAAAAATTCATGCCTGGGTATGTGGGGTTTTTTTTGTATTGATTCTGCTTGGGGTTTGATGAGTTTTGGGAATCCATGGATTGGCTTTTTTAAAAAATATATCAAATTTGAGAAAACTTTGGCTGCTATTTCCGCAGATAGATTACCTCCATTTTATATTTCTGGAACTTTAATTACACATATGTCACCATCACTTCATATTATTATTCCACAGGTCACAGGTGCTCTTTTCATTTGGTTTATTAATCATTTATTCCCCTCTCTGTAATTTAGTTTGGATTATTCATATTGATGTGTCTTCAAGTTTACTGAAATTTTTATTTTCAGTGTCTAGAAGCCTAATACATTTTTTTTAAAAATTTCAGGTATTGTGTTATTGTAGTTTTCAGTGTTTGAATTTCTTTGGAGATTTTAGAGTTTCCATTGCTCTTTCAACAGACCTCGTTCATCTCTTTACCTGTTGTTCCCATCTTTTTTTTTTTAATGTTTTTGTTTTAGTTTCTTTTTAATTTTTTTTAAATTTCTTTTTATTTTATTCATTTTAGAGAGCAGACACAGAGTGAGAGAGAGAGAGAGAGAGAGAGAGAGAGAGAGAAAGAGAGAAAGGGGGGAGGAGCTAGAAGCATCAACTCCCATATGTGCCTTGACCAGACCAGTGCAGGGTTTTGAACTGGCGACCTCAGTGTTCCCAGGTCAACGCTTTATCCACTGCGCCACCACAGGTCAGGCTGTTGTTTCCATCTTTATCTGTAAATTCTTCCACAGTCATTATATATATATATATTTTTTTTTTTCTTACATTATGCCTGTGCTGATTTCAATTACTGGATCATGTGGAGAACACATCTCTCAATCATCGCGTCTTCTTTCCATCATAGGCTGTATTTTTCTACTTCTTCACGTGCCCTGTCATTTCTGTTCCATTCCAGAAATCACAGTGAGTGAGCGGCAGAGATGAATGTGTGATGTTTTGATACTATTCTGCTTCTTTCCCACAGAATGCAAACTGTTTCCTCCGTTCGGGTGTGGTGCTCATCATTCAGGTTTCCTGCAAAAGCCAGGCTGGCTCTGGAACTGGGACGCAGCTTTCCTGACATTGAGAGCCCCTCTGTCCAGCCCAACCCTCCGCCTCCTCCTCTTCCACGGCAGCCTTCTTGGATCTTGTCCGAGTCTGAGCTAGGAGCCCCGCCACAGCCTCCCATCTGTTTGGTTCCCCTTAGATTTGACTGTGGCCAAGCGCTGGCATCCCAGCCCTGGGAAGCAACGGGGGACTGGGTGATCCCACTCCGCCTTCCAGCCTCTCTCTCCGCTTTCTTCGCAAAATTGGAGTCTGGGTGAGAGAATGCAGCCTGGTGGGGCCGAGTGACTTGTCATCCAAGACGGGGCTGTTCCTCCTCATCTCTGCTCTGCCGTCCACTGGTGCACAGACTAGAGTCCCGCCGCGGGTGTCGACTTTCTGCCATGCTTTGTTCGTTGGCAACGGGCTCATTTATCTTGGGAATTCAGTTCCTAAAAGTTGCCTTGCATCCGCTGGTCTCCTAACCCAAGAGAAAAGTACAGTTATTATTATTTGCCTCCCCCCTCCTCCACCGGGGTTTTAAAGTCTTTAGTAGCCTCTACTTCCGCGGCCGGAAGAGGAAGTGTCACCTGCTTTCCTTCGTTGTGTGTCACACAGAAAGTTCCCAGGTTAAGATAAAAGGCAAATGAACCAACTTGCCAAGTCTTGGTCTTCAGGAGGAGTGGACGCCATGGATTCTCACCTCATCAGTACTGTTTCCCAATAGTGTCCACGTCCATCTGTCTTTTCTTTTTTGTGTGTGAGAGAGACCAAGACAGGGACAGACAGACAGGAAAGGAGAGAGATGAGAAGCATCAATTCTTCGTTGTGGCCCCTTCGCTGTTCATTGATTGCTTTCTCATATGTTCTGTGAGTGACCCCTTGACCAAGTGACCTTGGGCTCAAGCTGGCAATGATGTTGGGTTTCAAGCCAGGAACCTTTGGGCTCAAGTCAGCAACCATGGGGTCATGTCTATGATCCCATGCTCAAGCCAGCAACCCCGTGCTTAAGCCGGCGACCTTGGGGTGTTTGAACCTGGGTCCTCTGCATCCCAATCCGATGCTCTACCCAACTGTGCCACCGCCAGGTCAGGCATGTCTTGCTTTGCTTCATATTTCTCCTGTTTCCAGAGGCTCTCAGGAACTGGTGGGGCCCGCATTCCCGCCCCGGCAGCAGCTGAGGGGTGCCTGCAAAGCTGCACGTTCACATTACTCTTACATTTCCGTGCGCCTCGGGAGAGGCCTAACAGCAAAACGGCTTCCCGCCTCGTGCACGGGCAGCAAGACGGACGGGCACTCGTGGTGTGGATCGTGTCATTTAATACGATTTGATCCCCTTATTCCAAAGTCAAATAAGACAATGTTGCCTTCATTTAAGTCCTTTGTTAGATGGTCAAGGGAAGCGTGGGGTAATGGTGCCATCATGATGGCCAAAGAAGATAAATTAAGCGACGGCTTTGGCCAGAGACCCAGAAGCTTTTCTTGTGCCAGCTGGGAGATGTGCTGTGGAAGGCACTCAAAGCCTCTGTTGGATGGTTTCTCCGTCGGCCCAAAGGTGCAGCGTCTACATGACACGGGCACCACGTCCGACCTTATCGTCACCTCAGAAACGTGAAAAGAATGTCAGTGACACGCTTGTGAAAGCAGTTAGGTTTCATTTTTTTTCTTTTTTTTTTTTTTTTTGTATTTTTCTGAAGTGAGAAGCGGGAAAGCAGACAGACTCCCGCATGCGCCTGACAGGGATCCACCCGGCATGCCCACCAGGGGGCGATGCTCTGCCCATCTGGGCTGTTGCTCCGTTGCAGCCAGAGCCATTCTAGCACCTGAGGTGGAGGCCATGGAACCGTCCTCAGCGCCCGGGCCAACTTTGCTCCAATGGAGCCTTGGCTGCGGGAGGGGAAGAGAGAGAGACAGAGAGAAAGGAGAGGGGGAAGGGTGGAGAAGCAGATGGGCTCTTCTCCTGTGTGCCCTGGCCGGGAATCAAACCCGGGACTTCCACATGCCTGGCCAATGCTCTACCACTGAGCCAACCAGCCAGGGCTAGTTAGGTTTAACTTATACAAGATTCAAGCTGCACTGGAAGACGCCAGCAAAATAGCAAACTCTCCCCCGTGTAACAACGAATTGCCATCTTCACAGGGAAAATAGAACCAACTTCAAATGTATTCTGCGTTCCAGCTGTTTAGTATATTGATTGCTATTAATAACATTTGAGAACGCTCACCAAAAATGGAAGATGGTAAACAAGTAAGCAAGGTTGATTGTCTCATGTTTAAAAAATAAATGAAGTTGGAGCCTGACCTGTGGTGGCGCAGTGGATAAAGCATCGACCTGGAAACAGTGACGTCGCCGGTTCAAAACCCTGGTCTTGCCTGGTCGAGGCACATATGGGAGTTGATGCTTCCTGCTCCTCCCCCCTTTTTTCTCTCTCTCCTCTTCTCCCTCTCTCTATTCTGCTCTCTCTCTTCTCTAAAAATGAATTTAAAAAAATTTTTTTTAATTAAAAAAAAATGAAGGTGGAGAGAGACAGAAAGACAGCTTGTCTTCTTATCTCTCCTGGATGGACACTGCCCAGCCTGGGGTCCCAGGACCGCCCTTCTCCCCGGGGTCTGCCCTGTGACTGCCCCTGGAGGGCGAGAACAATGCTCAGGAGGACTCTGAGGTCTCCTGTCTCGGGAGCACCCAGCATGTGGAGCTTACCTCGGTAGGACTCTCTGTATGTTCTCAGGAGGGGACGGGAGCTTTGCTGCATATGAGCAGCGTCCTGCCAGTGTGGGCCCAGGCCAACCTGCCTGGCATATCAGCCGCTGGGCAGTAGCTCTCAGAGAAGATGAACAGGAAACGCGGTAAAGAGGCCGAATCCCTTTTAGTGTGAAGCCTGGGGCATCTCCCCGGTTATTTGTGAAGTCCATCAGAAGTGGGGTGACCAACCTCCCAGTTTGCCTGGGACCAGGGGTACAGGCCTTTGGATGCTAAAATCCTGAGACGCTCCGGCAAACCAGGGCGTCATGATATAACCAAAAGGAAGCTTTCTCTGTTCTCTCCGATGCTGTGGGCAAACTTCCCCTGGCCCTAAAAACTTCCGACTGACCTTTGGGTTTCTTGCTCTTCATAAAAGGCAGTTTCCATCACTTAAGCGGCCAATAGAGTGTCCATTCAGAATTAGTCCAAATCCGCTCAGTTGTTTAGAGCGTTGTCCTGAAGCGCAGACGTTGCCAGTTCAATCCCCAGTCAGGGCACCTACAGGAACAAACAGATCAATGTTTTTATCTGTCTGCCTCAACTTTCCTCTTTTGCTAAAAAAAAAAAAATTAGCTCAAATCCACGCTCTTAAGTTTAACCTATTAATCAAAATTCCATACTAAAGTCAAGTCAAACCCTCCGGTCCCCTCCCCCTGCCCTAGGCCTGCGGGATGCTGGGGGCTTCCCACTCTCCCCCTCCCCTATACCACATCCCAGCCAGGCACCCCTTCTCTGACCCCTGCAGGTCGAGGCCTGGGTGGGGAGAGGAAGAGAACTGAGGGCCTGGGATGGCCTTCTGTGATCCCAGCTTCCTCTGCCTGGGCCCACGGGCTCAACATCATGTCTGTGGGCGCTTTTGTGGGTCCTTTGGGTGGAGACTCCGCCTCCTTCCTTGACTCGCAAAACCAGGGCCCACTTCTGTCCTTGTTCTGGACCAGGGGGTGACAGGTCAATGAGCTGGCACCACACGTGGTCCATGGGCACCCGGGCATCCCTCGTGCCCGTAGACCGAGGATGTGGAATGGGCTCAGCCGCCCAGACCACATGGGGTCCCTCGTGTCTCCTCTGCAGTGGGCACGGGACACAGAGGAGGCAGCCCCTCCTCCCCGTGCTGGTGGTGGGCCCCCCGCAGCAGGAGACCCTGAAGAACCTCTCGCCAAATCCTCCTGCTCTCTCCGGGGGGCGAGGTCTCACCCCCATTGTCACACCTCCTTACCCGACACTGGTGCTGTCTGTCACCCAGACACAGACTGACCCTGGCTCTGCCCTGCCAGGGCTGGGGGTGCACGTACAAGAGCCCTGATCCCATCCTGTGGCTCGCCCCCTCGCAACCCTGCTGTGTCCAGTCTGAGAAGGAAGCTGACCTTCAGACTCCTGCCACCCTGTCTCACCCAACCTGCCTGCCGGGCGTCCCTGTGGGCCTGCCGGTCGCCCCCCGGGGACACGGAGCTCAGTGGGGGGCAGCTCTACATGGTCTGTCCCCTGTTTTTAGACAGAGGAGGGCGTACAACAGCCAAGGTGGCCCCTCTGGCTGGCCACACCATTTCTCCTCCTCCCAGACAGTGAGCCCAGCTCCCCGGTCCCTGCCGTCCCCTGGCTCAGAGCCAGCTCAGGGAGGCAGGAGACCCAGCTGGGGCCCTGCACACAGGGAAGGGTTAGCCCATGCATGGGTCTCCCTGGGCCTCAGTCTCCTCCCTGAACCTCGGTGTCGTCATGGGTGGGGTTGTACGGGCATTGAAAAGTCAGGGAGGGCAAAGCACTCAGTGTGCTGCCTGGTACCCAGCAGGCGCCTAATTGGTGGTGACCGTTGGTGCGAATCCCGCCAAAGGGAATTCTGCACAGAACCGGGAGCTCCTCCTTTGCAGGACGTGGCCTTGGCCTGAGGCATGCTGGGTGAGGGCCTGGCCAGTAGCATCAGCGTGGACACACATTTGGGGACGACAGGAATGTGCACTGTGTAAAGAAATGGATTACTCCTTTCTTCCAAATCCTCATCTATAATAAGGCGAGTTCTGGGACGGCCTGCTCCCTGAGTGGACAGAAAAGTGAACCTTGGACGGCAAGGCTCACGGTGTCCCCTCGAGAGCGAAGCGCTCAGGATCGTGGTCATTGCTCAGGGGACTCAAAAATGCCACGTGTGCGCATTTATCACATTGTCCTTTTCCTCTTTTGAGGGGAGCATTCTGCTGTATTTCATGTCTGTGTATCTTCTGTGAAAGGGAAACCCTCCCCAAACGGGGACTTTCAGGTGCTTTGATGCCGGACATTTCCAAGGCGAGCCCGCACAAGAGGGCCGCCTTCATGCCGGACCCGGGGATTCTGCTTCCCGCTTCACGAACTTGCCTGAGGTTGGCCTGCCTCATCCCGGGCCACCAGCTTCCCCTGGTACTTCTTCTCGGGGTCCCATTGTAGGAACAAAGTGGGCTGGTTAGTTAGTAACACATTCTGCTCTGTAACAATAGGGTCTATTTAATGAACGCCTATCCTGTTTGGTGGCAGTGTCCCTGGTTAACCTGAATTCTATTTAGTAACACAGTTCTGTTTAATTACTCTCGTGCCTCCTGGTTAATAACAGGGATGCTTCATTTGATTTGTTTCATCTGTTCACTGATTCTAATGAGTTCCAAACCACGGGGTGGGGGGGTGGGATGCAGTCAGTGGGCTTGGCAGGTATTCAGGTAGGGAAAGTCTTGCTCCCCACAGAAAGGCCTCGTAAGGGGATCTTGGGGCTGGAGCATTACAGGTCGGGGCAGGGTGTGAGCTGGGCCTGGATGGGCTCTCAGCTCACATTGAAGTCCTTTTGTCCTTAAGCTGCCCCAGTCCTCTGGGGGGGGGACCTTGCCTTCCTCTGGTCCTATGGCTCTCTTGGTCCTTGTTCCATGACCCCCTCGCCTGCCCACACCACCCACTCCAGCCTCTCAAGTCCACCATGGTTCCTTCTCCAGGGTGCGCTGTCCCTCTCTGAGGCTGGTCACTCTCTCTGTCCCTCAGTGGCCCTCCCAGTGGCCCGCATATGGTTCCCAAACCTTTTCCAAGTGACCCCGCCAGTTTCTCTGCCGGCTAGCCACCCATGGGCCATCACACCTGCCAGGCTGGTCCACCACGAGTTCTCGGAGCCCTGGACATTGTGTCCTCAAGCCTAGCATGCGGTGGCTGGCACAGGTGGGAGCTCAGTAGTATCCAATGAAAGGAGCTCCTTCCTGGACAGGAGCTCCAATGTGGGGGTGAGTGATGTGGGGGCCTTGAGACAGATGTGAACTTGAACTCCTTACAGAGTGACAGGATGGTGACAGGTGTGTGCATTGGTCTGCTGAGTCCGTGGGACGAGCTCCTTTCCACCTGGGTGGGGGTGTGTGGCATGTGATACTTGAGCCGAGCCCTGACAGGTGAGGAGGTAGCCAACAGGTGTAGGAGCAGGTGGCCTTTCAGCAGTCCTGCCAAGACAAGACAAGGAGCAGAAGGGCACCAGCTCAGGGGAGGGGAGAGCTGCTCGGCCTGACTACTCTGATCCGGTCTCATCTCCAGCCGTCCCTGAGGGCGCCTGGCTGCAAGGCCCTGCAGCCTGGGCTCCTGAACTGTTGGAAGGCAGAAAGGGGGTGCAGGGAGCCTGGGACACAGGCCCCTGGAATGAGACCATCAGGATTTCTCTGTGCAGACACTGGGGCCACCAGGCTGGCAGTTGGCACTACTGGTCAGGAGAAGCTGGGCTCAGGAGGCCCTTCCAGCTGGGGGTGCCATGGAGCTGCGTCAGGCCTTGGGGGCCAAATCCCAGCCCCACTGCTTAGTGGGGCGCTGCTGCAGGACTCTGCTCGAGCCTCAGTGTCCACCTTAAGAATGGGTGACACACACCGACCTTGGAGGGTGGTTGGTGGTGGGTGCACCAGCGTGAGGGATGCTCTTGGCACCAGGCCTTGGCTCTGTGGTGGCCAGTGAGGTGGTAACTGTAGGCTGGTGGCTGGCTATGCTGGGCAAGAAGGTATTAGAGGCCTCAGGCTGAAGCCAGGCACTGGGAAAATGGCTGGAGATGCGAGGTGCAAGGCAGGGGTGAGCAGGCACCTGCGGAGGCAGTGTGGTGTGTCCCTTTGCAGATGTCCCGCAGGTGGAGCAGGGGCCGGGGAAGCTGACCTGTTGGGACCCACATGGCAGAGGGAGTGGGCACCAGAGAAGTATGTGAGTGCCACCTCTCCCTCCTCCCCCTTTACTCCCCTCTCTCCCTCACTCTCTCTCTTTCCCCATACCTCCTCTCTCTGGGTTCCCTAAACTCTGTGCTGCCCCCAGCCTCTCAGCCCTAGAGTCTCCTCCCTGCTGTTTCTGTTCAGCTCTGAACCAGCCCTCTGGTTTCCCTAAAGATCCGGGCTTTACTGGACTCTTCTCAGGTTTCCCCATTTGAGAATGCCATGTGTTTCCTCCTGGGACCAAAAGTCATAGCAAAGGAGCTAATAATGCAAAGCTGCCAAAAAGGACAGGGGGTGGGTGGGGGGAGGGAAGGGGGAAGGTGGGGGGTATCCTTGAGGTCAAACAAAGCAGGTGACACACTCAGAGGAGGAAAGTAGACAGAAGGGTTGCACCCGAGTCCCCAGGGCATGCAGTTTGGAGGATGGACAGGCAGCGAGTGATGTGTCTAAAGAGGGGTAAGGCCAGGAGAGGAGGTGGCACAGGCAGGAAGGAGCAGAGGGAGGATGGGAGGGCACGGGGGGGGGGCGGCAGGGGGGGGGAGTAACGAACGAGAAGAGGAAGATAAAAAGTTCCGAGCTAAGGAGGTGGCTGGGACAAGGCCAGAGAAGACAATGCCCGGGGGCCGGAGGCAGGCATGTGACATGATCAGAAAGGAACAGTGGTCTCTGACTGGCCCTGCTGCCCTGCACTTTGTACAGCAGGGGTGGGTGTGGGTGCTCGCCCCAGCCTGTCCCAGAGGTATAACAAAAATAACAAACAGGGTGGGTTGGGGCGCTTAGAAACAATAGAAACTCATCTCTCAGAGTTCTGGAGGCTGGAAGTCGGCAACAGATTTGGTGTCTGGTGAGAGCCCACCCCCCAATTCGTAGACTGTTAACATCTGTCACCTCACAAAGGTGGAAGGGACTGGGGTGCTCTCTGGGGGTCTCTTTAGCACTAATCCCATTCACGGGGGCTCCACCATCATGACCTAATGATCTCCCAGAGGCCTCATCTTGTAACAACATCGCACATAAGGTTTTTTTCTTTTGCGGGGGGGGGGGGGGGGAGGGTAGGGGTGGGGGGGCACGAGGACACTTGTCGGTGGTAGTGCTGTTGTAGAGACAATGTCCCCTGAGCCTCAGAGTCACCGTTTCCTGTCCTCTGAGAAGCGCTCATCTGTTAAGGCCAGTTCCACATTCCATAAGGAGGTCGAGGTATTTTATTTGCAAATAAAGGGGGAAGATGTATACTGACAACCTTCTAGGAGGTAAACACAACTGCCCTGCTGTCATGTGGAAAGCACCGGAGGGCACACCGACTGTTCCGGCCGGCCAGTGGCGCTGCACTTGCTTTGTCCCCTGCACTTAGATTGTACAGTAAATGCCCCGTGGTCTGTTTCCTGAAAATACTGCCAGGCCACTGTGACAAAAGGGGACCGAATTTCCAAAGAAATAGTGATTGCGGGGAAAGAAGACAGCCGGAGGCGGAGGTAACCCAGGAGGGCCTCCGGAGGAGGCAGAGGCGGCTGTCCGGAGGTAGGAAGTGAGCAGACCCCCGGCCCTCCATGGGATCCTGCTGGGTGGGCTCCGCCGGCCTGGCTTCTCCCACCTGTTGGAGCCCGTAGCTCTCTTCCTTTTAAAAAGAAAACGAGCCTGGCCTGACCTGTGGTGGCGCAATGGATAGAGTGTCGACCTGGAATGCTGAGGTCGCTGGTTCAAAACCCTGCACTTGTCTGGTCAAGGCACAAATGGGAGTTAATGCTTCCTGCTCCTCCCCCCTTTCTTTCTCTCTCTGTCTCTAAAATGAATAAATAAAATAGTTAAAAAGAAAGAAAAAAAGAAAACGATTTCCCGTGGAATGCGGTCTCCATGAGCATCAAAGTCAGCGGAAGGCCGACTGAGGAGGAGTAGAGCGTCCTCCCATCCCCCCCATGCTGGCGCAGGAGGGGACAGGGTGGTGGCCGGGAGGGGACCGAGGGCGGGGTGCGTGTGCAGAAGTTACACGCGGAGATCCTAATCAGCCGTCACAGCTCAGGCAGCGGAAGTCCCGCCCCCGGCCTGGAAGCCCCTCGCCCCACCAGATCCGCCCGAAGGCCCCGCCCCTAATATTGAGGCCCCGCCCTCATTTTTTTTTTTTTTAACCTTGGTCTCCGGATGCCCCTCTCCTAGAGGCTGGGCCGCGCGTCCATTCTCTCTCTCCTGTGGGCTCCGCCCCTGGAGGATTCGGCCAGCTCTGCGGCCTCCTCCTGAGACGCCCACCCCGGTGGAGGCCACGTCCCCGCCTCGCTCGCAGGCCATACCCAGCCAGGCCACGCCCCCGGGCGCCCCACCCTACTAACCCCTCCCAGGGCCCGCCCCTCAGGCCTGGCCACGCCCACGCCCGGGCCACGCCCCTGCCCCGGGCGGCTGCGGCTCGGACGACCGTTGGGCGCGCGGACGGCGCGGACGCGGACGCGGACGCGGCGGGCGGAGAGCGGCCGGTAGGTTGCGGGCCGGGCTCGGGCCGCCCCGCCTCCGCTTTCCTCCCCTTCAGGGCGCGCGCTCGCGCCCCCCGTGGCTCTGCCCCGCCCGGCTCGGCGGAGGGGTGCGGGGCCGCCGGCTCCTCGGAGACCCTCGCTCCGCTCCGCGCCCGGCCGCCGGCCCGGCTCCTTTTGTTCCCGGCCGACTCCGGGGACTTGTCGTGGGCCCGGCCGTGGGTCGCCGCGAGGCCGGCGCGATCCCGGGCGGGCCCGGACGGGCCGGGTCGGGCGGCCCCCGCGGCGGTGCCCACCGCGCCGGGGGGTCCTGGTTTCCGGGGTTTCCGGGCCGGACTTCACAGGCGCCGCATTGTGTGGGCAGCGGCGTCTCCCGGGACCCGCTTGTGCCGCCTGGCCCGAGCCCTGCTGCGGCTCGGGGGTCGGGAAGACGGCGGCCCTGAGTTGTGGGGTGCAGACAGAGCGCCCCTGAGTTGTGGGGTGCAGACAGAGCGCCCCTGAGTTGTGGGGTGCAGACAGAGCGCCCCTGAGTTGTGGGGTGCAGACAGCGCCCCTGAGTTGTGTGGGGTGCAGACAGAGCGCCCCTGAGTTGTGGGGTGCAGACAAAACGCCCCTGAGTTGTGGGGTGCAGACAGAGCGCCCTTGAGTTGTGGGGTGTAGACAGCGCCCCTGAGTTGTGGGGTGCAGACAGAGTGCCCCTGAGTTGTGGGGTGCAGACAGACCACGGTCCCTGAGTTGTGGGGAGTAGACAAGAGAGTGGCCCTGAGTTGTGGGGTGTAGACAGAGCATGGTCCCTGAGTTGTGGGGTGCAGACAGAGCGCCCCTGAGTTGTGGGGTGTAGACAGACCACGGTCCCTGAGTTGTGGGGAGTAGACAAGAGAGTGGCCCTAAGTTGTGGGGTGTAGACAGCATGGTCCCTGAGTTGTGGGGTGTAGACAGCATGGTCCCTGAGTTGTGGGTTGTAGACAGAGAGTGGCCCTGAGTTGTGGGGTGTAGACAGAGCGTGGTCACTGAGTTGTGGGGTGTAGACATAGTGGTCCCTAAGTTGTGGGGTATAGATAGAGCATGGTCCCTGAGTTGTGGGGTGTAGACAGCATGGTCCCTGAGTTGTGGGGTGTAGACAGAGAGTGGCCCTGAGTTGTGGGGTATAGACAGAGTACGGTCACTGAGTTGTAGGGTGTAGACAGAGTGGTCCCTGAGTTGTGGGGTGTAGATAGAGCATGGTCCCTGAGTTGTGGGGTGTAGACAGAGCGGCCCTGAATTGTGGGATTTAGACAGACCACAGTCCTTGAGTTGTGGGGTATAGACAGAGAATGACCTCAGAGTTGTGGGGTATGGACAGAGCACTGTCCCTGAGGTGTGGGGTGTAGACAGAGAGAAGCCCTGAGGTGTGGGGTGTAGACAGAGAGAAGCCCTGAGTTGTGGGGTGTAGACAGTGGTCCATGAATTGTGGGGTATAGACAGAGCAGCCCTGAATTGTGGGATATAGAGAGACCACGGTTCCTGAGTTGTGGGGTGTAGATAGAGCATGGTCCCTGAGTAGTGGGGTGTAGACAGTGGTCCCTGAATTGTGGGGTGTAGATAGAGAACAGCCCTGAATTGTGGGATTTAGAGAGACCACTGTTCCTGATTTGTGAGGTATAGATAGACACGGTTCCTGAGTTGTGAGGTATAGACAGAACAGCTTCAGAGTTGTGGGGTGTAGACAGAGTGGTCCCTGAGTTGTGGGGTGTAGACAGAGAGCAACCCTGAATTGTGGGATATAGAGAAACCACAGTCCCTGAGTTGTGGGGTGTAGACAGAGAATGGCCTCAGAGTTGTAGGGTGTAGATAGAGCACGGTCCCTGAGTTGTGGGGTGTAGACAGAGAGTGGTGTCTGAGTTGTGGGGTGTAGACAGAGAATGGCCTGAGTTGTGGGGTGTAGACAAAGCACGGTTTCTGAGTTGTGGGAAGTAGACAGTAGTCCCTGAGTTGTGGGGTGTAAACAGAGCATGGCTTCAGAGTTGTGGAATATAGACAGTAGTCCCTGGGTTGTGGAGTATAGACAGAGCACAGTTCCTGAGTTGTGGGGTGTAGATGGAGCAGCCCTGAGTTGTGGGATGTGGACTGAGGCCCCCGAGTGGGCATGGCCTGGCCCCTGCCTGGTCGCTTTCCAGTGATGTGCCCTTGGGCAGGTGACCCCTTTGTGGCTCAGCTTCCTCATTGGTGGATGGGGTTGGTAATGGGACCAGCCTTGAGGCAGGTTATGAGGGGATCTGCCTGGAGTGCTCAGCGTGGGTAGTGTGGGTTTTCTGCGTGGCTGCAGCCTGCTGTAACACAGGGCACCTGGGAAGCTCTGGAGTGCAGGACGGGGACCACAGGCTTCCCTGAGAGGATGAGAGAAGACCAAGCAGCCCCCTGGGGGTGGTTTGGGGGACAGGGTGGGAAGTGTGGAGGGGCTGGAGAGGCAGGGCTGACATTGAAGAGAAGAGTCAGTCGGAGACAGCCTAGAATGGGCAGCGCGGGAGGGTGACAAGTAGGAGAGGACGAGTTTTACTTTACTTTTTTATTTTAAAGATTTTATTTATTGATTTTACAGAGAGAGAGGTGGGGGGAACGAAAAGTATCACTCATAGTTGCTTCGTTTTAGTTGCTCATTGCTTGCTTGTCATGTGCGCCTTGACCGGGCAAGCCCAGGGTGTTGAACCGGTGACCTCAGCATTCCAGGTCGACACTATCCACTGTCCCACCACAGGTCAGGCGAGTTTTACTCTAGAAATATGGTTGTCACAATATGACATTTCATAAAAATGCCTCCTTACCCAGTGGCTTTGAGGGCCAAAGCCAATGGGCATGAAGTGCCCGGCATAGGACCTCAGCTTCAGGGGTGCTCTTTGGAGGAGCCTCGCTGAGGCATCCCCCACCAGGGTGACTGCGGGGGGCAGAGGAGGCCACCGAAGAGGAAGGCTGGAGGCAGGTTGTGGACTTGGGCTCTGGAGCGAGCAGGGGAGGACAGTGGCAGTGGCCGGAGCATTCAGGGTGGCGGTGTTGTGGGTCAGGAGGGCAGGAGCACTGAGCCGGCCTGCACAGCAGAGGAGGGACTGGAGGCTCATGGGCCTTGGGGCGTGGGGGAGGCGTCCTCTCCCCTTGCTGGAGTAAAGACATCGGAGAGGAAGGCGTCAGTGGCCAGGCAGGGGGCAGTGAGAGCATGGTGCGGGCTGAGGGCCCCGGCTGATGGTGCGGGGCAGGGACTGCGAGGTCAGGAGGCAGGCAGCTCCCGTTTCAGGAGCACGGCAGTGAAGGAGTAATGCGTGGAAGCCAGGCGCTCTGCCCACAGCCTGCATCTCCACAGCAGAAGGCGACAGCCTGTCCCTTTCTCATTTTACCTTCTGACGTGTCTTTCTCTGAAACGGGCAGAAGTCAGGATGAAGGAGAAAACATGTTAGTTACGACCCGTGCTGTGAGGAGAGCACACGCAACAGTGAGCCAGCGTTTTTATTTTCTCCGAATCTGGTGGCGCTCCTGTAAGCGTTTTCAGCTCCTGGAGACTGTCCTCAGTCCTTGCCCCCCGGCCCCTCGGCCCAGTGCCCACCGCCCCTTCTTTTATGGTTGCATTCTGTCTTCCTCTTCCCCTCTCCCCACCTTCCTCCTGTAAAGACACTTGTGATCATGCTCACGGCCCACCCGTGTAACCGAGGAACCTTCCCATGTCACGGTCCTTAAGTTAGTCACATCTGCAAAGTCCCTATTCCCTGTACGGTGACACTTACAGTTCCAGGGGCCCAGGACCAGATGTCTTTGAGGACCACCCTTTAGGCTACCCCAGTGCTCCTGACTATTTCCGAAAGGACTGTGGGTGTCCCATTCTGTGCTGAGGAGAGAGCCCCATCTCCTGCACCTTCCCTATTCTGTGGGCAGCGTCTGTCCCAGGGGTGCTGCCCCTCCTGTGTCTGGAAGGGCCTGTGGTTGTCCGGCTTTGCCCTGGAGCAGAGGCTGGAGTCACCCTGGAAACGGTGTCCCAGGAAAGAAGCCTGCCTTAAGGTTCCAGTCTGATAAATCACTTGTTCTTTGCTTTTGGGGGGTTGATGACCACCAGCTCCTTTGGCTATCTGATGAAAATCATCGTCTCTTCAGAAGTGCACACACATTTCCAGGATTTCCACCTACTTCTATAGTTTCTCTATGGAGATATGTTTACTGTGACCATACTTTCCATTAAATCCTTGATCCCACTTTATTAGCTGCTTTAAAGTTCTTATTTGCTCATTTCAATTCCTGGATTATCTCAGGATCTATTTCTGTTGACCTTTTCTCTTGACTGAGGGTCACACCTTGTGTCTTTGAACATCTAGTAATATTTGCTTGTGCACTGGGCATAGTAGATGGTTCATTGCAGTGATTCTCTTTGTGAAGAGTGTTGATTTTTGTGTTCTGGAAGATACAGGGGTCCTCAGGTTACGACACAGTTCTTAACCCAGATTTTGGTGTAAATTAAAACATACCCTAGCCTAAGTCACTTAACCTATCCTAACATAGTTGTAAAATCATAATCTAGAACATAAAAACACAACTAAGCCACAGAGAAAGGAAAGGACACAAATCCACTGTACTGTACACTGTGCTGTAGTAACCAAAAAGATGACAAAAAATGAGTGTAAAAATAATTCCTTCCCTTTACTCCTGTGGTTGGCTGGCACACGGAAGGGGCATTGCAGGGTGGGAGAGTGACCCATTGGGAGGAGGAAGCTGGAGAGGCAGAACCTGCTGAAGGGTCAGGTGACTCAGGATGCCTAAGGAACAGGCAGGAGACGCTGGAGATGATTCTACCTGCACTGCAGGTGTTTCCTCTCGAGAAGCAGCTGATGTGGAGGGTACAGGATCTGTTACAGGCCTCTCCACTTTCTTGAAGAATTGTTCCAGGCTAGTCTGGAAGGTTGATGACTTCTCTTCCGAAAATCTGCCTATTGCATTGCATTGCATCCATAACAGCTCTGTCGACCTTACTGAACCTGTCATTGCTGGGTCCTCAGCCTGAAATTTTGCCAGGCCATCCTCTACCATAGAAAACCTTCTGCCAGACCCTTTGTAGGAAATCTCTTTGGTTGTGGAGTTTCTGTCTCTTCCTCTTCAGTCGGCTGCTCCTCCAGCTGAAGGAGGCCCTCAGCAGCCAGCTCCTCTCCGGTTCTAACACCCATCGTGATGGCTCTCTGAAGCACGGCCAGCTGAAGACTCTGACTTTTGTTTAGGAGCCATGATAAGGGCCAAGAAGTCACCAAACAGCAACACAAATGGAACACTTGCGCTTTTAACAGTCCAAAGTGGCGCTGGTGAGCGTGCTGGGGGCCGCCCCTCCCTCACTCATAGGCGTTCTGCCCCACGCAGCCAAACCAGTTCACCCACACAGTCCATAAGTACGGTGTTCACAGCATAAGCCAAAACACTTGTGGCTCAATTTTTTAAAGTTTTTACGGGAGTGAGCATTGTAAACTGGAAAGTCGTATGTCGAGACTGTTGTAACCCGAGGACCCCTGTACTTGGGTCTGCTGAATCTCCTCTGGTGCTCTTGGCCTGCCCGCTGCCTTCTTCTGCTCCTTGGACTCTCCCTGTGCACGGAGAGTTCAGGGGCTGACCAAGGACCAAGGCTCAGTTTGTGAACAGATTTCAGGCCTTCCTCTCTCCAGCTACCTTCTTCCTGAGGTGTTGCGATGTCCCCCTCTGTCCAGGCACCCTGTCATGTCCAAACTCTTCTCTGACTCAGAGCGGGGAGGACGTCAGCTTTCTGCTTGAGCTTGTCACTTGTGGGGATGCACACCATCTTATTCTTTGCAGCCCTCTTTTAAGGGGTAGCTCCCTTCCAGTGTCCGCCTGCTCTTCGTAGCTCTCCAGTGTTTTTAAGTAGGAACTTGACTGAAGCAAGAAAGGGGACTGCATGAGGCTTTTCAGTTCATTGATGAACGATGATTAGTAGTCTGGATTAGTACCCAGGCATTGGTCTTTGAGATTTACACTGGTACCTTGAGATACAAATTTAATTAGTCTGTAACCAAGGTCGTAAGTCAGTCAACTCGTAAATCAAACTGCCGATACTGGACCCGTGCGCCAACGTGCCAACTAGCGGCAGCTTCCCGAATCACGGCTCATATCTTGGACTTTCGCTCGGATCTCTAACAAAAATACGGGCTGAGCCGCAGCTCGTATCTTAAAAAGTATGTTGGTCTGTTCGTATCTCAAGGTACTTGTTTTTCATCTGGAGACTCAAGTAATCAGGGAGTGAGCTGCTCTAGTCAAAGAGAGCTTTTCCTCAACACATCCTGGGTAAGATAAAGCCAAGGGCTGACCTAGCAGGTGCATGATGTCTCCTTAGGAGAAGGAGCTGGGTGAGCATGGGGCAGTAGAGATGTTGCATTCTTCCTTGTCCTTCTCTGATGTGAGCTACTTAGGGGTAAGGATTGGGGTTTGCTGTTCTTGGACTAACTAGAGATGGATGCTGTCTGGGCTTGGCACAAGTTGACCAGGCCTCGAGCTCCAACGCAGGGCTGTGAGGCAAAGATGCAGATCATTGCCTCCTGGTACCCCTTCTTTCCCTCAGCCTGTTACCTAGTTTGACCATGGTCAAACTAACTTTTTCTGTGCTGCAGTTTCTGTCTATAAGATAGGGTAATAGCAAGGCTGTGGTGAGGACTAACAGGAAATGTCCACCTCATTGGTGCCAATTCAGTGCCAACAGGAATCCCTGGTTTGGGGTGTGCTAAAGGGGGAAACTTCAGTACAGAACAGCTCAATCGTGATATAGCACAGTTGTGAAGCAGCGCCCGGCCTTCTCTGGTGAGACACCCAGTGCACCAGATTCCTTAGCTACACTGAGTCCAGCCCAGAAGGACTTCCTGTGGAGTTAAGCATTTAGCAGTCATTAGCTTCCTCACTGCGAGGGAGAGGCCCCAGGAGGAGGACAGTTCCCTGGGCCAACCCCTCTATAACTTTCTTGAGGCTGCTGTAACAAAGCACCAGGAGCCAGGTGGCTTAAAGCAGCAGAGAATAGAAGTCCAAATCAGGATGGGGTGGGGAGTGTCCTTCCCGCCTCTTCCAGCTCCTGGGGGCTGCTGGCAATCCCTGGCTTGGGGCTGCATTGCTGCAGCTCTCCTCTGGCCACATGGCCTCTCCCTGTGTCTGACCTTCCTCTGCCTCCCTCTTATAAGGACACTGGTTGCATTCAGGGCCCACCTGGATAATCCAGGACCATCTCTTATCTCAAGTATTCTAATCCCATCTGCAAAGACCCTTTTTCCAGATAAGGTCACAGTCCCAGGTTAGGGTCTATCTGGGGTCTTTGGGGCCACCATTCAGCCCATTGTTACCTCCTGCCTGGACCTAAGAGGTGAACTATGAGGTATCAAGAAGGGGACAGGGCTTTCACTAATGTGACTTCCTCTGGCCACCCCTCCTCCCTTGTTTCCAGAGGGGTTCTGCTGCCAGCCACCTCTGTGCAGGACTGAGTCTCACAGCTTCTTCCGCAGGCGCTTGCTGATGTGGGGGTCCAGTACTTGATGTGCATGCGAGTTTTCTTGTGTTCCTACGGGGGACCGAGAGACAGCCCCAGTGAAAACACAGACGAAGGACAGGCCAGCGCTGCAGTGTCACTTTTCTATCATAAATCGTGTAGGATACGACCACATTTGTATGTGGTGGGTGAGTCACAGCTAGGAGGCCCGTCCTGGGTGTTTGGGGGTGCAGCTGGGGGACAGTCAGGTAGGGCAGAGGGATGCAGGGCTGGACCTGCCGCCGTCAGCTTTGCCCAGAGAAGTGGTTGTGAAGCTTTGGGAGGGGTGTGGGGGTGGAGGTGACATCCAGGTGGGACAAAGGGAGCCAGCCAGACCAACAAGGAGGACAGGGACACTGAGCTGGGTGAGTGCTGCGGGACAGCCAGTCAGGATGCGGGACAGCCAGGCAGGATGCGGGACAGCCAGGCAGACGCGCAGCCTGCCTGTCCCTTCACAGATCTGCCAGATAAAATGTGCTGGGCGATGCTTGGGACATAATTATACTAGAAAGTTTTTCGTATTTTATCTAAAATTCAAGTTTAGGTGTCCTGCATTTTACTCGCTAAGTCTGGGACTCTATTTATAGTCCCGCCGTCTCAGGTTATAAAACCGCAAACAGAAACATTAAGTAGAGAGAAAAAGGGAAAGTCAATAGCTGGAAGGGATGACTGCCTAGCCTTCAGTATTTCAAGGTTATTAAACCCGAATTTGTTTCTGGAATGAGAAATAGGCCCTCACATCCACCCGCTGTAGACCCTGAAAGGTTGTATCTCTGCTATCCTTTCTAATTCCCCGAAACTCAGACAGCAGCTGGTGCCCAAAGCTTATCGGTGGAAGCTGCCCCCTGGTTGGGGGGTAGGTTGCTGCCCTCTTTGAGCCCTCAGTCCTGGTTGGGGGGCTGAGTGGGAGCCAGTGGGCTTCCTGGCCCTGTCTGAGCTTCTGGTTGGTGTGGTGCTTCCGGGTAATTAGGGTTTCTGGAGCTCATGACCTCGTGTATTTTAGCCCCTGGCAGCTGGACCCCCCCAGCACAGGTCCTCCCCGCTTCCTATGACTGCCAGGCACCCCTCCCCGCGCATAGACTCACAGCTTCCCCTGAGACCTGTCTCGGCTAGGTGCCTGCACGTGTCCTTAGCGTGTGTGCCCACTCTGTAGGAGGTGGGAGACCTGCACGGTGATGTCCCTGCACTGGCGAGTGGACAGCAGGCATGGCCAGGGCCGTCGGGGTTGGACAAGGATGGAGGAGTTAGTGGGAGTCTCTGGGAGGAGATGGGTCCGAGCTGAGCCACAGAGCAGCTGAGGAAGGGAGGGTCTGTTCAGGGAGGAGCAGGTTCTCATGCAGTCAGGGCTGTGTGCTTCCTGAGTGTCCCCCCACCGTCTCTGTGTGGTGCTGGCCTGTTGAGATGTCTTGTCCCCCAGGGGCAGGGCCATTGCTGGTCACCTGTTCAGAATTATTTACCTGGTGCTGCTGTAGAAGCTCCTCAGGGGTCACCGAGTCAGTGAGTGAGCGAAAGAGCAGGGAAACCACGCGTCTGTGAGCACGGGCCTGCCTGTGCTGCGTGTGGAGGTCTAGGCCGGGGCCGGGGCTCGGGGGGGAGGCCTCGGAAGGCAGGCGGGGGTACGGCTGAGTCTTTTGCGAAGCATCACAGGCATGTGCGGGGTGATGAGGGTAAGGAAGATGAGCCAGGAGGGCGGGTGGGTGCGGATAGGCAAGACGGCACCAGAGAGGAGAGGTCAGGGCTGCACTGCTGGTTGTATGGGCGGCCGGGTGACAGGAAGCCCCGCCAGCCTGTCCCCTCACCCTGTCTCCTGCCCCCGTCTCTGCTGCAGTCTCCCACCTGATGTCTACCTGCCTTCCTCTACCGCGTTTCTTGACTTCACTGAGACCTTTCTTAAGTTTCTTCATGTGTAGAAAGTGCCCTTAGTGGGATGTGAGTAAAGAAAGTTACTTCAGAATGCACCTACGTCACTGTCTGTGTGAAGCCCAAACCCTGGAGAGTGATGGGAAGTGACAGGAAGAGTCCCTGAGTCAGACCAGTGACACTGTTGGGGGGCGGGCAGGAGTTTGTGTGGACGTGGACGCCTGTCTTTGTCCTCTGAGGCTGAGGTGTCTGTACTGTCCTCCGTG
Source organism: Rhynchonycteris naso (assembly GCA_037038555.1). Taxonomy (NCBI): domain Eukaryota; kingdom Metazoa; phylum Chordata; class Mammalia; order Chiroptera; family Emballonuridae; genus Rhynchonycteris; species Rhynchonycteris naso. The sequence goes on along the minus strand of CM072996.1, from coordinate 315,536,691 downwards.
CGTTGTGTGAACCCAGCCACTATTAAATATACGTAATGCATTTTCTAATCGTCAGCAGTCTTATATTTTTATTTATTTTATTTCATTATTTATTTTTTAAAAATTTTATCCAGAAAATTAACTTTGACAGGGTGACACTGATCAATAAGAATACATAGGTTTTATCCTGGCCAGCTGGCTCAGTGGTAGAGCATCGGCCTGACATGTGAAAGTCCTGGGTTTGATTCCCGGCCAGGGCACACAAGAGAAGCACCCATCTGCTTCTCCACCCTTCTCCCTCTCCTTTCTCTCTGTCTCTCTCTTCTCCTCCCGCAGCCAAGGCTCCATTGGAGCAAAGTTGGCCTGGGCACTAAGGACGGCCCCATGGCCTCTGCCTCAGGTGCTAGAATGGCTCTAGCCGCAGCAACGCCCCAGATGGGCAGAGCATTGCTCCCTGGTGGGCATGCCAGGTGGATCCCGGTTGGGCGCATGTGGGAGTCTGTCTCTCCACCTTCACCCTTCTGACTTCAGAAAAATACAACAACAACAAAAAAAGAATACATAGGTTTCAGGTAAATTATGTGCAGCATTTGAACTGTTGATTATGTTGTATACCCATCACCCAAAGTCAAATCATTTCCTGTCACCTTATGTTTGTCCTTTTTTACACTTTTCCCCCCACACACCTCCTTCACCCTGGTAACCCCTGCACTCTTACCTACGTCCATGAGTCTCAGTGCTGTGTCCCACCTGTGTGTGGAGTCATACAGTTCTTAGCTTTTTCTGCCTTACTTATTTCACTATAATGTTCTGAAGGTCCATCCAGGTTGTTGTAAATGGCACTATGTCATCGTTTCTTACAGCTGAGTAGTATTGCGCTGTATATATGTACACATCTTCTTTATCCAGTCCTCTATCGAGGGACACTGGTGGTTGCCATGTCTTGGCCACTGTGAATAATACTGCAATGAGCATGGGGGTGCATGTGTCTTTGAGTACCAGTGTTTTCGGGTTTTGGGGGTATATGCCCAGTAGAGTGATTGCTGGATCATATGGTAGTTCTATTCTTAATATTTTGAGGAACCACCATACTTTCTTTCATAATGGTTGTATTAATTTTTTAATTAATTTTTTATATTTTTTCGATAGCATATGGTTCACAAAACCATACGAGTTTCAAGTGATGAAAGAGCTTGTGCACATTTGTTTCTCTTAATTTGTTATTCTATGGATTTTGCTTGGTGTAAACTTAACATTACAGAGGATTAGAATCAACATGTAATGCAACTGACCTTTGAACAACAAGGGTTTGAACTGTGCAGGCCCAATTAGACAGATTTCTTTTCAATAAACCCAGTCAGCCCTCAGTATCCCTGAGTTTCCCTTCCTTGGATTCGACCAACCTCACATTGAAAACAGTATTTTATTTTTTAAGAGAAGCATCAACTCATAGTTGAGTTCATGAATTGCTTCTCATATATGCCTTGGTGGGGAGGGGAGCTCTAGCTGAGCTGTGACCCTTTGCTCAAGCCAGCGACCTTGGGTTTCAAGCCAGCGACCTTTGGGCTTAAGCCAGTGACGTTGGAATCATGTTGATCCCAAGCTGGTGAGCTGGCGCTCAAGGTGGGGACCTCAGGGTTTTGAACCTGGAACCTCATAGTCCCAGGTCGACACTCTATCCACTGAGCCACCATCAGTCAGGCTGAAAACAGTATTTTTGATCCATGGTTGGGAATCCTTGGCTGCGGAGAGACTTGAGCCTCCTTGGATTTCGGCATCTGGGGCGGGGGGTGTGTGTGTCCTAGAACCCATTTCCCACAGACATCAAGGGGCTGTAAAGTTTTGAGAGTCAAAAAAGTTATATGTGGGTTTTCGGTACCCCTAACCCCCTCATTGTTCAAGGGTCAACTGTACCAGTAAAACGGACCTTTGTACCTTAGAATATTATCTTTTCTACTAACTCTAGAATTTCTTCTCTACATATTAGAAAAGGAAAAGGTCTGAGTTAAGATGCTGGCTGGTGCAAGGCCTTCTGTAGGTGGGGACAGCAGGGACCGGGATGAAATATTTAAGCCGCTGTGCAGGGATCCTGTTCCCGACGCGTGCGCTTCTGTTCCGAGGGCTCTGGGCGCTCCCGTCTCTCGGGGCTGCCCCTTTTTCCTCTGCAACCGGTTGGAAGGGGCTCAGAGAGACAAGTTTAAGGCTCGTATTTCAGATTTTGTGTGGTACATAGGACTAGCACGACTGTATTTCTTCAACTTTATATTTTCGGAATTTTATTTCCTTGAACATTATTAGATTGTGAGTAATAATTGTGTATAAAAAATTTTGATGTGTTTAAAGAAATGAAATGCCCTCAAATTTGCTAGTCTTTTATTTCTTTCTCCTCATTTCCTAATTCTAAGAGCTGCTTTTCTGTTCTGTGTAAATTCTTGTCTCCACCCCTGATCGCTGCGTGGCTACATGGCGGTGAACCAGACTGCGAGGCCCAGCTGCTGACACATGCCCTGCAGCGTGGCCTTTTGATTTCTTGGGGTTTGAAGTGGTAAAACTTCAAGAATGGACAGTTTTAAGAAACCCACACAAAATCTCTGTATAATAAAATGCTGAATGGGTACATTTTATATATGCTTCCTAAACTTATGTTAGTGTTCAAATTTGGGAAAGGAAGCTACCAGGGAATTGAGATAGATTCTTTGAGAACCAAGTTAATAATTTTTGTCAGCAAAAATTCTTCAAGGGAGGTCAGTTTCTCCATAGGTATTTGCTTGTGTGCTGCTAGTCAGATGGGAGCGGACAGGGTGTGGCCAGCTGAAGAGCCCAAGTGAAGTAGCCCTGGTGTGAGTCCTCCCTGTCTACCGGCATGGTCACAGGCAAGGTGCCCGAGCCTTGGTTTCCTTGTTTGGAAATGGAGCCTGTGAGATCATGATTGCTTTGGTAGTCATTTTTATTAGCCAGGTTTTCTACTCCTTAGTCAGTTTATTTCTGGTGTATGCAGCATGATTTCCTTAATCACCTCATCACAGATTAGATTTGAGGAGACACTTAAACAATACGTAATGCATTGCTGCCTAAAAATAAATACAGTGCTTGTATGTGTTTGTAGCAGGAGTGGCCACAAGTCAGAGCATAACATATAATGCGTCACCTGGTACATTACTAATCCACTGCTGGGTAACAGGCTGCCCCCAAGCATAGCAGCTTATAACAACAGCCTTTATTATCTCAAGAGTTTCCTCGGTCAGGAACCTGCGTGAGGCTTGTTGTCTCCACCACTGATCGCTGTCCCAGGGCTCACACACACTGTTGGCCAGGGCTACGGTGGGCGAGGATCTACCAAGCACACGTGGTAGCTGGTGGCCTCAGAAGACCCACTTCCCAGCAACCAAACCACCACGCACCTTGCTGGCTGTTGGCCAGAGACTTGCTCTGTGGGCTGCTTCTGCTGCCTTTTTTTTTTAAGTTACAGCACCCTTTTTTATTGCTCTGATAACGAGGCATCGTCTGGTTTTTCCTGTATCACAAATGTAGAATGTTTAAGTTCAGATCTTAGTGTAGGATCAACGGTGGATCTGTACCTCTGACCCCAGTGTGGGGGCTGGTGGCATGGCTCACAGTGGAATCAGTAGCGGGTATCAGGGATCACGTCTGACCATGTGCAGTGAAGTGTTCTTGCCAAAGAGCTGGAGCTCATAGTGGGTGAGCGGCTCCCAGAAGCTGTTGTTGGGCTGGGTGATGGGCCAACATGACTTGGTCCACATGTGGGTGTCCAGCAGGGACATGGCTGGGTATTTGATGAGGTAGGCAGGGCAGAGGGCAGCGAACAGCACACACCAGCCCATCAATGGAGCAGCGTGTGGCCCTGCTTCCTCTTAACACTGTGGGTGTGGTCGGGAATGGGGTCAGAGCAGCACAGAGATAAGACCTGGGTGTGTCAGCCAGGCACCTGTGCATACTAGATGTCTTCTTCATGTAAGGCAGTGGTTCTTAACCTTTCCTGAGGTACCGAACCCACCAGTTTCATATGCGCATTCACCAAACCCTTCTTTAGTGATAAATAAAATGATTTTTTTTCCCAAATTCAAGACATAGGTGTATGTTTTTTTACTGGTGCACAAAATGAGCCGTGCATGAACATCCCCTTGCTCAAAGAACAAAACCAACCAAGTGCATGAACTCACAACAAATTACGGTATTACTTTATTCTGGCCTCCGCGGCAGAGGCTTCTCCGAACCCCTGAGACCGACTCATCCAACCCCTAGGGTTCCATAGAACCCAGGTTAAGAACCACTGCTATAAGGTATTCACCACCTCTGAGACATCGGTGACCGTGGTGGTCTGGTTGATGGAGAGCCTAAGTTTGTTTTTGGAGGCCACCCCTCGGCTTGACGTGAGAGGCCGCATTGATCTGAGAGAGGCTGCTGGACCAGGAAAGGTACATGGATCTGCTGTCAGCAGGCCGGTGGGTCAGTGACCAGTGAGACATAAAGACTGCGTCTTTCTGCTAGGATGTGTCCCTGAGAAACTCTCCCGCAGACGTGAGGGGGAGCACGCCTGAAGACTCAGACCCTTGGGGCGACAGAAGACCCTTTGTGACCCGGGCATTCTGGTGTTCCTGGTAATGGTCCCTCGTGGCGAGGAATTCTCGTGCACTCTGCTGCTCTTTGGGTTGGGATGTCTTCAGAGACACGGACGGGGGACTTTACACCCAGGGGCTGCGTCCTGCACAGCAGGTCTCTGAAGACATCCCAACCCAAAGAGCAGCAGAGTGCACGAGAATTCATCAGGCATCTTTTGCCTGATGAACCGGCGGTTAGGCCAACAGCTGTGGTTGGGGGAGTGAGGTTAAGGGGTGACAGGTTTTGGGAATAGGGAAGGAGGGGTTCTAGCCTTCCTTTAGGGAGCTCAGGAACATGTCAGTGGGGTTTTGTCAGCTTTCTGCTGTTTGGTTCCCTTTCATCCCTTCACTCTTCTGAGTTGTGCTGATCCAGGTTGTTGTTGATTGGCATGGGGCTCTGCTCACCTCTGGCCCCGCCCTGGGAGGGCAGCGGTCTGAGACGATGGTCCTGTTCCCACCCGCAGCCTGTGCAGTGTGCCTTGCTTGTCTGCTCCTGGGCCTGGAGGTGTGTGTCACAGCCTTGCCCCCACAGCAGCAGCAGCAACAGCAGGAGCACACTGCAGGCTGCCTGCTGAGGACTGGTGTGTGTCTGGGGGGAGAAGGCCACCTTCATTTCTGTACCACGAGGCAAGGATGAAGCCACAGCTAAAGTTTAAGGCACGCGGGGCCTCTACCAGGCTTCTCCCATATGACCCCATTGATCCTCACTACCTCAGGCGGGGCGCTGTGGTCTGCTGTTCATGGTACCGAGGTTGTCCCGACCAAGGCCGCATGCTGGCAGGCCCGGGCCTCCTGCGTCTGGCTCTGCAGTCTGAGGGCCCCGACCCAGCCTGCTGAGCTTCGTTTCCACTGTTGCTGCGCTGCCATAAAGCAGGCAGCCCCCCCAGGACAGGCCCCCCCAGGACAGGTCTCCAAGGATAGGCTCTTCCAGGATGGGGTCCCCCAAAGCAGGCTCCCTTAGGTAGGCCTCCCCAGGGTAGGCCCCCCATAGGCCCTGCTTAGGAAGGTCTCCCTGGGACAGGCCACTCCATGACAGGCTCTCTCAGAATGAGGTCCCCAGGTTGTCCCTTCAGGACAGGCAGCCCCTCCAGATGGGCCTCTGGTCTCCGTGTTCCCTGTTCCTAGAACAGTGCTGTGCAGGACGCAGCCCCTGGGTGTTGTGGGTTGGAGAGGACCAATAGCTAGCTCCTTTTGTGGCTCAGAGCTGTTTTAGTGCCTCTGGTGTTGAGGGAAGGCAAGTTCTGCACTGAGAAGGGACTGCCTGACTAGCAGTCGCTTTAGAAAGAGCTCTTCCTTCCTTGTTCCCAAAGCCCACAAAGTGTTGTAGGGAGAGGAGGGGCAGTTTCCTTGCCTGGGGTGTTAGGGCTCCAGCCCACCCCACTCTGTGTCTGGGGCCTGGGCAGAGAAAGTGCACGGGGACTTGTTTATCAGATTCTTGGAGTTCAAGAGGGTGCGACCAAATTTGGAGGGTTCTTTGCCTGCAGCACATCTGCCTGCTTAGCTGGGTGACAATTCAGTCTGCTCCTCTGCTGCCGTTTACATGAGGGCAGGGCTGGTCCCTCCCAAGGCAGCCTAGCCCTGGGCTAGAGCTTGCATGGTGGGTGAATAAAGAGAAACGTAATCCGAGGAGTCAGACTAATGGTATCGGTAGGAGACTGCTCCCAGTCAGGAATATCCAGTTCATGCTGACGGTAATGGCAGTGGGACGGACTCAGACACAGAAAACCTCATTGCAGCCTCCCGTGCTCCAGGCTGACCATCACTAACATGGTGAGCTGACACATGCTACTTTTTCTGGTCCCCTCCCAGTTCAGAGCTACCACAGGTTGAAGCTTTGGGTGTGGCGTTAACAAGGGACTTGCTCACACAAATACTTGGCTGCCAGCTGCACCCAGGAGCAGGGCCAGTCTGCAGGTGGAACTCCCAGCCCAGGCCCTTGCTGCCTCCTGCCTTCTCACCTTGTATGTTTGCTCTTGAACAAGCACATGGGGCCGCAGAACCTTGCCCACCAGGCTCTGCCCTCCTTAGACATCAGCTGCCAGATTCTGTTCCTTCGCGTGAGCTTATCTTTTCTCTCTGAAAGTTTCTTTTTTTGGTGGGGGGCTTTATTCACTAACCCTGCTCAGCACGTTAGCACTTAGTGGGCCTTTTGAATTTAAAGGGTCTTGTTTTTCTATAGCTCTGGGAAATTGTCCATTAATTTTTGGATCAACTAGTCAACCAGAATTTGTTATCAGACATTGACCACCACTACTGAATTTACTCAATCCATCCATCCATCTATCCACCCACCCGTATACCTGTCCACCCTTCTGATCATTCCTCTATCGCCCCTGTTTATCTATCTACTTATCCATACACCCACCCACCTGTCTATCTACCCATAGCCAGAGCTGTGTGCCCTGCAGCTGTGGTCACCAGTGTCACGTGAAAGCAGCCTGGTTGTGAACCACTTCCTGAGACTTGGCATAATTGGTGGCTTGTAATGAAACTTTCTGTCCACTGGAGCCTGAGTACATGGTCCATGTCCCCTGACTCATGGAGGTGGAGCTGGGGAGTGTTCCCTTTGTTTTGGTGGCTACAGGATCCCTTTGCTATTTCTTGAAGTTTCTCTCTCTCAGTCCTTCTTCCTCCCCCTACTCCCTATCAAACAAGGCCAGACATTTCACTAAATGCTAAGCTGTAGCTGCTACAATTTCAGCTGTCTCCAGGGATCTCCAAAGAGAACTTTGTGTTTTCCACTGAATCTACAATTTAAGTCCTACAACCCCAAATATAACCTGCAAACTTGGGGAGATCCTTTCTGGCTACCCTTTGTGGGTGACGCCTGGACAGATGAACAGACTCTCATTGAATTTATTGTGTGTTTTCTTCCCCTCCGTTCTATCCTTCTCTGCTTGGCAGCTCCTGGGTGGTGCTCTTGGTCTCAGCTTTTCTCTAGTGCATCTTCCCATCTCCTGGTCCCCTGCTCTGCTGCAGAAGCTGCCCTGATGTTACCCCTGTGGTGTCTGTCCGTTTTTGTAGACTGTTTGCATGATTGTTCCTTGTTTGTGATAGCTGTTCTTGAGGTCGAATCTTTCTGAATCTCCATGTGTCCTGATAAGGATTTTGGGAGTCCCTCTGGGAGCCCCACTTGTGTCTGCCCTGCTTGTGAGTCTGTGGAATGGCAGCCAGTCACTGGGAGAGGGGCCACTTTGGGAAGAGAGTTTGTTTGGCTGTTGAGCTTTGTTGGGACTGAGGTGCTCCCAAGCTTTCAGGAGAGGCTTGGGCCGGTGACCAGCACGTGGGAGACCAGAACCTTGAGGTGGGCCCAGTTTTCCAGGGAAGTGGGGGAGGGTATTTGGAGTTTAGAGAGGAAATGGGTCCTGAAGGGACAAGGGACAGGGAGATAGACAAGAGGTCCTGGCCTGGGCTGGGGGAGCGGACAGCACTGTTGCATGGAGTGCAGGGGGTGGGCTGTGCCCACCAGAGGGCTCCTGTGGGTGTGCTGTGCCCCTCAGGTCCCTTGGGACCTGCTGTCCAGGCCTTGTGTGTGAGCCCCAGGTGAGCAGAGGTGGGGGTGCCAGCACCCCTCAGGAAGGGGGGTCTCCCCTCAGGTGGCAGCTTTTGCCTGGCCCAGTCTTGCACATTGTCAGCACTCGATGACACAGATGGACAGCAGGTGGGTCAGGTGGCAAAGGCTGGAAAGGGATCCTTTCAGGATCACAGCACGGGCAAGGGCATTGGTTGTTGCTGCCTAAATGGCCCAGAAGTGGCCTTGGAGGGCTGGGAATCAGCCAGCTCGTCCTTTTTGGTGTTGTGGGTACCAGCCTGGGTCAGGGGTTGGGCTGAAAGAAAGGCTGGGGGCTTGGGAGAGCATCTCAAGGGTCAGGTGGTGGGCCGCTAGGATGGATCAGAGGGGGAGATGGCTTAGACCCAGGGACGGACGGTCAGCATGTGTCTGCGTGGAGGATGTTTTGGGTGCATGTCCCCAAGGGAGGTGTTGGGGGATGTGGTTCCTGGTGGGCAGTGCCAGGGTGGTGACTAGAGATAGCTGCTGGGATAGGATGGCTTTGGGGACAGGCATGAAGGGCTGGGGTCTGTTGGTGGGCAGATCCCAGTTAGAGAAGGTAGCATGGTGCCACCAGCCCCCTGTACTGACTGGGGCCAGCGTTCCCCGGTGTTGGAGGGACTGTGGAAGTGGACAGTGCCTGCTCCCTTGGCCAAGGCACTTCTGCTTCCTCCAAGAACAGCTCGGGTTCTAATTCTCTTCTGACACTAATTGGCTGTGCGGTCTGGTTTTTTTTTGTTTGTTTTTTTTTTTTTTAGATTTATTTATTTTTTTAGAGAGAAAGAGAGAGAAGGAGGGAGGAGCAGGAAGCATCGACTCCCATATGTGCCTTGACCAGGCAAGCCTGGGGTTTTGAACCAGCAACCTCGGCGTTGCAGGTTGACGCTTTATCCACTGCGCCACCACAGGTCAGGCTTGGCTCTGCAGTCTTAGTTAAGTTACTTAATTTCTCTGTGCCTCCATTTCCTCACCTGCAAAATGGAGATAATAATCTTACCTGCTTTATGTGCTACTGCTTACGGGCACACATGTGACTGTGTGTGACGTTCTGAGGACTCTGCCCATGCCTAGCACTGCAGGTGTGAGTGTTGTCTGGCACTGCCCTGTGCTGCTCAGTGTCTCATGCACTGTTCTTTATTGCTTTGCTCTTTTGGCCCATGCTCAGCCCAGGCCTGTGGCACTGTGAATGTCTGAACATTTGGTGGCACAATCCTGATCAACCGAGCGTTGTTGTCACAAAGTGTCACCTCTGCATAGGCAGATGTGGCTGCACTGATAGCCTGAGTCATGCACACTGTGCCTGCTCCCCCTGCATGGCATGGCTTTCCCTCTTATCGGCAGGGGCCTTCACCTGCTTCAGTGCACCAGGGGTAGGCCTGAGGCTGGGCATGCTCTGCCTTGCAGTGGTGGCTGCTGGCCTCATCTTGTTCCTCCCACTCTGGGCACTCCTGGACCCTCTCTGTAGCTTCTGGGTCTAGGATACTGCCTGGCATGGGGTGAGTGGTGGAATTCACCAGAATGGGACTTGTTTTATAGCAGATTTAAACCCTGGAAAGGAAGGAGTAGGGAAACGTCATGGTACCTGGTATTTACCGTGTTTCCCCATGTATAAGATGCACCCATTTTTGAAAAATTTGGGGTCTAAAAACTGGGTGCGTCTTACACAGCAGTTGTAAGTATTGTCTTGCGCTCACTGTTTCACACCTGTTACCAGTATATGACGGTAGGTTACGTTTTGCCATGTTCTGCCCAGAAATGGCTCAGAAAAGATTTTCATACAGTGCTGAAGTCAAGATTACAAAGGTGAATGGGAATCGTGCTGCTGAACGTAAGTGTGGTCCTCCTCCAACTGAGAAACCAATCTGAGGCTGGCTACGGGAAGAAGAAGCACTACTGAAAACACCAGGGCAGAAGAAGTTTATGAAAGGCAAGGCAGCAGAATGGCCTGATTTAGAGAGGAAATTGAAGATAGAATTGAAGAGCAAAGGGCAATTGGAATTCCTATGTCCACAAAGATGGTCCAGCATGAGGCAAGAAGAGTTGCTGATGAAGAAGAAGTTACTGATTTCAAAGGAGGACCCAAATGGTGCTTCAGGTTCATGAAACAGAATGGACTGAGCATGCGTACACACACCAGACTTGCCCCAAAGATGCCTGAAAGCTGTGAGCTCAAGATCCCTGAATTTCATCGTTTTGTCATTCAATGTCAGAAGACACTTCAGTTTGAGTTGGGACAGATTGCAAATATGGACGAAGTCCCCCTTCAATTTGATGTCCCAAATAACAGAACTGTTGATAAGAAGGGGTGAAAACTGTAACTGTGAAGACAATGGACATGAAAAGAGCCATTATGCACTTGTTCTAGCTTGTTGTGCCGAAGGAACCAAGCTGCTTCCTATGCTGATTTTCAAATGCAAAACAATGCCAAAAGAAGACATTCCTCCAGGAGTGATTGTCCACGTTTATGACAAGGGCTGGATCAGGATGGGATGAAGATTTGGTTTGAGAAAGTTTGGAAAAGGAGACCAGGTAGGCTCTTAAGCAAACCTGCCCTATTGGCGCTTGATCAGTCCAGGGCACACAGAACAAAAAACACAAAGAAGATTGCTGCAGAGTAAAAAACAAAACTTGCCGTCATACCTGGAGGATTGACATCCCAGCTCCAACACTTGATGTCAGCATTAACAAACCCTTCAAAGCTGCCCTGAGAGATGAATGGAACCAATGGATGATGTCTTCTGGGGACAATTTGACACCAGCAGGAAGAGTGAAGAAACCAGATATAGGAGAAGTTTGTACATAGGTGAGAAGGTCCTGGAATAATATCCAGATTGAGATCGTTGTCAAGTCATTTAAGAAGTGTGACATTTCAAATGCCACAGATAGAATGAGGACGAGGCAGTCTATGAAGACAGTGATTCTCATCAGACACAGATGAGGACAAGCTAATGGAAGGGAGTTTTGATAGTGATGAGGAGTTGTATGAATTTTATGATGAATAAAACTTGAGTTCAATAACTTTATGTAATACATTTTTTTTTTCAAATTTAAGGCACCAAAATTAAGGCATGTCTTATACATGGGAGCATCTTATACAAAGGGAAATACAGTATTTCTAGGTTCCATCAGTTTGAGGCATGAGTGAATGGAGGGATGACAGTACCAATTGGCAGGCACTTGGCTGACCCTGGTAGTGGGCATAGTGAGAGTGGAGACTCTTGTGCCTTAGCTGTTGGTGCCATTTGGCAGCTGTCACCCAGATGAAGCCCTTCAGTTACCTTTCTGTGGATTGAGGAGGAGGGTTAGCATCGGTGGCTCTAATAGGAACAGGAGACCACAGGCTGAGGCCTGGACGACAGCAGCGCATTTCTTACAGTTCCGGAGCCAGAAGAACACAGTCACGGTGCTGGCAGCTCCAGCATCCCGGCTCATGGGCGCCGTCTGCTCCCAGGTCCTCATGGTGGGAAGCGGGGAGGGATGATGGGGAGGTCCTGTTTCTCCCCATTGTACAAGGACACTGTCTCATCATGGGGCTCATCTAAACCTGTTCACTCCCAAGGGTGCATCTCCAAACACTATCCATTCCAACCTATGAATTTGGGGGAATGCAAACATTCAGCCCAGAGCCTCTGGGTGCAGGGGAGGCCCCAACTGCCCAGGTGGTGAGATGCCAGTCGAAGCTGGAAACTAGTGCCCTATGGTTTCTTCTAAATTTCTGTTTATTAGTTTTACTATTAATTGGTACAGTTTCAGGAAAAATGAAACTGTAGGATGAACTTATGAAATTTGATTGTAGGTATGATGATTTAGAAACAATTTGCTTTTAATCAATAGAGGAACATGACAGTAAGAAACTAATAAGAAAAGTTCGGGTAAACTGTATACAAAACTGTTACTCAGCCATACAGCCTCATGACTCTGGGGATCAGATGAACTACAGAATGATTCTGCGTATAAAACTGGGGAATCGTTCTTCCACAAAGGATCTATCATTGTTTGGAAGGGAAAGCCAGGAGGTTTTCTGTTCCTGGAGGACCAAGCAGGGACCTCAGTGACCTCTGTCCCAGAAGAGTTCACAGTGACAGCCAGCCCCTGCAGCCATGTCAGGAACTGTAGGAGCTAGGATGGATCTATAGTGTCTGCCAGGAGCCAGACACTGTTCTGAGCATTTTTACATAGGTTATTTCATGCATAAACTTGCCCACCAATATGGCGGCTCCCCTTGAATGAGGTTCCGTTGACTGATGAAATGAATGATTCCATAGTTAGTGGCTTAAAACAACACGCATTTATTCTCTCTCATTCTGAGGCTCAGAAGTCCAAACTCAGTTCCACTGGCTAAAATCAAGGTGCTGGCAGGCTGGCTCCTTCTGGGGGTCTCTGTGCAGGAGACCCTTTTCCTCACCTTTTCACCTTCCTGATGCTACTGCCTTCCTTGGTTCCTGACCCTTCCTCCCACCTCCAAGCCCATCCCTCTCATCTCTGCTTCCGTCATCACGCGGCCTTCTCTGTGACCCTGACCCTCCATCCCCCTCTGACAAGGACCCCGTGGTTACACAGGGCCACCCGGAGAGTCCAGGGTACCCTCCCTTCTCAGGACCCTTCACCTGATCGCAGCTGCAAGGTCCCTCTGGCCATGTGAGGTGACATTCATGGTTCCTGAGATTGGGCATATTTGGTGGTGGGGGGATATTAGTCAGCTCATGACACCCCTGAAACAGGTCCAATAAGAAGACACTAAAACACATTTCTTGGACATCTTTAATATATATATTTTTAGTGATTATTATTAAATTATTAAATGTTGACTTATAATATTTAAGTGATTAATTTAATACCACTGAGATATTAAATAATATAGTAATTTAGAAATAAATTGAAACATTGCTTTTTTTTACTCTTGTCATAAAATAATTTTGCTCAAACATGCCTCCTACATGGCATTGCCTTCATCCTCCTGAAGCTGCTCTTGGGGTCACATAGTCTCTGCCCACTCCGTCCAGTTTTCTCAGTTTGTGTCATGTAAGTTACTTTGAATTACGCTTTTGTTACTGGAAACTTGATCCCAAGACATAAGAATTTCTCCTAATAACTTTAAAACTTACTTAAAAACCCACTCTTTAAAAAACACTTTTATTATATTTTGATTTTTACAACATAACACTGTATTGCTGTTTTTAACATTGAGTTTTATTGGTGTGACACTGGTTCACTGTGTTGCCTTTTAAAGTGATCTGTAACGGGCTTTGTTTAGAAGAGCGTTCTCACAGCAGGCCTGCCTGCCTGGCCAGCTCCGGGAGCCCGGGTGTCCTAACTGACCAGCGCGGCTGCCTGAGCCTCTGCTCCCTGTGTCAGCAGCACGGTCTGTGCCCACGCCCCTGTCCTCCTGGGGTCTGCAGCTGGGGCGGGGCCAGGCAGGGGGCGTGTGGGCCAGCCCCCGCACAGCCCTGCTCTGTGCCTCAGGGGCCTCCCTGCTGCACTGACTCCACAGGCGCTGTCACACACACTGTGTGGGACTGAGCGTGTCCCGTGTGACCCAAAGAGGGTTCTGGAAGCTGCACCCATGCCCCCTCTTCCTTCACTGACTCTGCTCTGTGTCCCGTCACTGCAGGAACTCACAGCCATGGGCACACTGAGCCCCTGTCACAGACTCTGCTCTGTGTCCCATCACTGCAGGAACTCACAGCCGTGGGCACACTGAGCCCCCGTCACGGACTCTGCTCTGTGTCCTATCACTGCAGGAACTCACAGCCGTGGGCACACTGAGCCCCCGTCACGGACTCTGCTCTGTGTCCTGTCACTGCAGGAACTCACAGCCGTGGGCACACTGAGCCCCCGTCACGGACTCTGCTCTGTGTCCTGTCACTGCAGGAACTCATAACCGTGGGCACACTGAGCCCCCGTCACGGACTCTGCTCTGTGTCCCGTCAGTGCAGGAACTCATAGCCGTGGGCACACTGAGCCCCCGTCACGGACTCTGCTCTGTGTCCTGTCACTGCAGGAACTCATAACCGTGGGCACACTGAGCCCCTGTCACGGACTCTGCTCTGTGTCCTGTCACTGCAGGAACTCATAACCGTGGGCACACTGAGCCCCCGTCACAGACTCTGCTCTGTGTCCTGTCACTGCAGGAACTCACAGCCAGGGGTAGGCTGTGTGCACAGTCCTGTGTCGTCCTACTGTGTCATCTCCAGTTCACCTTGGAGCGCTGGTGCGGGTTTATTTTGGTGGCAACAACCCTCATAATTATGAAGCAGTTCCCCTGGAAAAATTGTCAGCATCGAATCCTGTGCTCTTTTTGGTAGTTTTCTCTGTTGTTTTGACTGAGGTATTTCAGAATGTACCTTGTTCAAATAAATTTATTGCGGGAGGTGTGGTGGACCATGAGTCGTGTTGGGTGTTGGCTTCTCTGGGGAAAACTTTTCTGGAGCAGGTTTGTGATCAAGTGTGGGTCAGAGCAGGGCCGTCTCCACCCTGAGTCTGTAGCCAGCACTGCTCTTCAGTACCACTCTGCCCTTCAGTTCAGGTGCCCCTCGGACACATCGGGTCTTCAGGGCAGGTCTTCAGGGCAGCCCAGTGCCGTGCTGCAGCTGGCTGCCATTGGCGGTGGGCTGCTGGACCCCAGGACACGTTGTGAGTGTGGGAGGCGGGGCAGTGCCAGAGAGCGGATTCTGCGGTGTCCTGAAGGCAGCCTCACAGGAGGGCCTTGGTTCACGGGCTCAAGCCTGGGAAGCAGTGAAGGAAATTCTTAGCCTGACTTCAAGATTCATTGCCTTTCCTCCGCTTTGACCTTGCTTTGACCTGTACGTGGTAACTGGAGGCTCCTTCTGTTATAGGTTTTGTTACAAATTAGCTTTATGTTTAGATAGGGCCAGTAAGCAATTGAGATCAGGGCTCTTTAATAATGAGCTATTTGTTTTTCTTTCTTAGGGCATTCTTTAAAGAAAATTATGGCTCCATCCAGCATTCTCTGAACGGAGGATCCCCGGAGTGAGGAATGATGCTTGCAGTCTTGGAGGCCCCCTGAGATGTACAGAGCGGGGGACTCAGCGGAGCGCCCGCCACCGGGGACGGCACCCCCGCGCCTGAGGAGTGTGGAGGTTGCCCGAGGAAGAGCAGGGTATGGGTTCACCCTTTCCGGCCAGGCGCCCTGTGTGCTCAGCTGTGTCATGAGAGGGAGTCCCGCCGATTTTGTGGGCCTACGTGCTGGAGACCAGATACTTGCTGTCAATGAAATCAATGTGAAGAAAGCATCCCATGAGGATGTGGTGAAGCTGATCGGGAAGTGCTCTGGAGTCCTGCACATGGTGGTGGGCGAGGGCCTTGGCCACCTGGAGTTGTGCTCCAGTGACGAGGAAGTGGGGCTCTGTGAAGGGAAGGGCTGGCGGAAGCCCAAACTCGATTCCAAAGCACTAGGAATAAACAGAGCAGAGAGAGTCGTTGAGGACATGCAGTCTGGTGGCATTTTCAGCATGATCTTTGAAAATCCGCATATTCATGCGAGCAGTTCAGAGCCCTTGAAGTTGAAACAGAGATCCCTTTCCGAGTCCGCTGCCGCGCGGTCTGACCTCAGACACGGGAGTGTAAACGGTCCGCACCCCGGCCTGCTTTCCAAGGAGGAAATCTCAAAAGTGATTAACGATGACTCGGTTTTCAGTATTGGACTAGAGAACCACGAGGATTTTGGATTAGATGCGAGCATTCTAAATGTTGCCATGGTCGTCGGCTACTTAGGGTCTATCGAGCTTCCTTCCACCAGCTGCAACCTGGAGTCTGACAGCTTCCAGGCCATCCGCGGCTGCCTGCGCCGCTTGCGGGCCGAGCAGAAGATCCACTCTCTGGTGAGCATGAAGATCATGCACGACGGCGTGCAGCTGTGCACCGACAGGGCCGCCATCCTGGCCGAGTACCCCGCCGAGAAGCTGGCCTTCAGCGCCGTGTGCCCGGACGACAGAAGGTTTTTTGGGCTCGTGACAATGCAGAGCAGCGAGGACGGCAGCCTGGCGCAGGACGAGGGCGGCGTCCTGCGGACTTCCTGCCACGTGTTCATGGTGGACCCAGACCTGTTCAGCCACAAGATCCACCAAGGCATCGCCCGGCGATTTGGGTTTGAGTGCACAGCTGACCCCGACACCAACGGCTGCCTGGAGTTCCCCGCGTCCTCGCTCCCCGTCCTGCAGTTCATCTCCGTGCTGTACAGGGACATGGGCGAGCTGATCGAGGGGGTGCGGGCCCGGGCCTTCGTGGACGGGGATGCCGATGCCCACCAGAACACCAGCACCAGCAGCAACAGTGACAGTGGCATTGGGAACTTCAACCAGGAAGAAAGAAACAGCCGGGTGCTTGTGGTCGACCTGGGCGCCAGCTCAAGCAGACATGGTCCCAGCAGCAGCGCCTGGGAGGGTGTGAGCGGGAGGGGCCCCCAGCCGTGGGGCAGCCCCTGGAACGGGACCTTCTACCACAACCCCGAGGCAGGGCCCTCATTCGAGACCACTCCGCAGGCTGACAGGTGCTGGGACTTCAGTAAGCCTTTGGGGCTCACTTCTCATGTGGAGGTGCCCCCTGCCTCCTTGCGGAGCTCGATTCCTCCTTCCAAAAGAGGCGCTGGAGGCCCTGGCGGTGGGTTCGGCCAGCGGTGGCTTCCAGTCCACGTCCTGCAGGAGTGGCAGTGTGGACACGCCAGCGACCAGGAGTCTTACACGGACTCCACTGACGGGTGGTCCAGTGTCAACTGCGGCACCCTGCCCCCACCCATGAGCAAGATCCCCGCCGACCGCTACAGGGTGGAGGGCAGCATGCTGCAGCCCCCCCTGAGCGTCCAGAAGAGGGACTGGTCCAGGAAGGCTTTTGGGATGCAAAACATTTTTGGTCCTCACCGAAATGTGAGAAAGACGAAGGAAGACAAAAGGGTAAGGCTGCTGGGAGTGGGTAGGAGTAGACTCCATCTGCTGGACCGCTCAGTTAGTGACCGGTGGGATGACAGCACATCACTGCCCGGTCCCGTCTGTGCTGCCTCTGTCCATGTCACGGGGTGTCTGCTGTGATTGTGTGCCGGGGGCCCTGTCCTGCCTGGAGCCATCATGGTGCTCTCAGCTCCCTCGGGGGTCTCGTCCCCAGCAGTCCCTGGCTCTGCGGGCTCTCGGAGTCCTGGGCAGGACGCCTGGTGGGCCAGGCAGTGGTGAGAGGAACGGTAACTTCTTACAGTCCATGTAAGGGTCTCCCACTCCTTCTGGCCCTTTCCTACTGCTGGTGCCCTGACGGTCCTGTCCTGTGTCCCCTTTGAAGCCCATTCTGGCTTGCGTCTTCACCCCAGTGGCCAAGGCAGAATGCCCTTTTGATGTGAGAACATTCTGGAAGTGCAGACTGTTTGCAGCAGGACGCAGCTTCCGTGTGGTACTGATCCTTGCACTGTTTCCTTTAAGAAAACCTGCTACAGACACCAGTGAGCTCAAGAGTGGCTAGTGCTTAAGTGTCAGACAGCGGGGGCCACGCGGGTCCAGCACAGCCCTCAAGCTGCTAGGTCCACCAGTGTCCTTGTGGGCTCTCTGTCTTCCCATACAGGTGCTCAGCTTGCGGCCTGAGGGAGGGCTCGCCCTAAATTAGGACCTGTGCCCACGGAGGGAAGGCGGCTCTCGGATGCGGGGGAGGGTGGCCTGCGCTGCAGCTGCGCTGGCTGGGCAGGTGTGCGGCTAGCTCTGTGTGTGGGGAGGTCGGCACTGAGCTCAATTGTTCCAAAGAATTTTCACAGAGGACTTTGATGATTGTAAAGGATCATGTCTGTGTCTGCTCACGTTTTGTCCTCTGCTGAAATCTCACACAAACCCTCCATGGGCTGCTGGCAGCTCCGGGACACAGGGCAGGCGGGGCAACCTGCAGGGCGGGCCCTGTGGGCATGATAGAGATTTTGTTCAAGGTCCGTTCGCTGCCTGAGTCCTATTTCTCATTATGAAACCCACTACAGCAAATGCACAGAGGGCGCAGGGGACAGCCCTCCCGTAGTTTGGCCCCTTGTGTCTGAGCCTGGGTTCCTCCTTCGTGAGCACAGTGCTCATCACGTGGGTGCTCTGTAAGGGCCTAAGCGGTGCTGCCAGCAGCTCTGCCCTGTGCGCCCCACCTCGTCCAGGGTCAGAGCCGCAGGCTGCACACCTGTGGTGGGGGCCTGCGCCCTGGGGCCGGGTGGGGGTGGGGGTGGGGGTGGGGAGGGAGGCCCTGCAAGTGGCAAAAATGTTCTATGAAATTAAGCAATCCCCGTCTCTTCGAATCTGTTTTCTATAAATGGGCTTTCTAGCTGCTGTGGTGCAGGTGAGGGTCTCGTCTGCCCTCTGAGGACTGCGTGGGGTGCAAGGTGTCCTGTCTCTCGCTGGGCGCACCGCCTAGGTTACTCACTCTGCAGGCCTGAGCCTGGAACCCGGGAGACAGGTGCTGCGGTCTTTCTGCACGTGCGGGTCAAGGGGCGCCTCTGAGGCTCAGTCAGGGCTGAGCAGGGTCACGATTTAAAGCCTTTTTCTTAAGGTTGTTTTCTCAGAGCAGATTTAGGTGTCCAGTGAAGTTGAGAGAAATGTATGGAGATTTCATATATGCCCTCTGCCCTCAAACATGCCCCGCCTCCCACTCTTAACACCGCCACCAGGTGGTGCTCAGCTACGACTGGTGACCCTCCATGGACTCGTCATCGTCCAGAGTCCCTAGTCTGCGGAGGTTCACACGGTGTACACCATCACAGTGCCACACAGACTGTGCCCGCCTGCTCTTCCCTCCCTGCCCTGACCCTGACGGGCACCGGGCTCCTTCCTGTCCCCATGTCCCCATACTTCTGCCTTCTCCAGAGTGGCACGGAGTTGGAACCACACAGGGTGCAGCTGTTTCAGATGGGCTCTGTCACTTAGTAATGTGCATTTATGTTCCTCCGTGGTTTTTCAAGTTTGATAGCTCATTTCTTTTTTTTTTAATTTATTTTTATTCATTTTAAAGGAGAGAGAGAGAGAGATAGAGAGAGAGAGAGAAAGAGGGGAGGAGCTGGAAGCATCAACTCCCATATGTGCCTTGACCAGACCAGTGCAGGGTTTTGAACTGGCAACCTCAGTGTTCCCAGGTTGACGTTTTATCCACTGCGCCACCACAGGTCAGGCTGATAGCTCATTTCTTTTTAGAGCTGAATAATAGTCCATTGGATGGACCACAGCATACTTATCCATCACCTGCTGAAGGACACTTTCATTACTTCCAAGTTTGAGCAACTGTGAGTAAAGTTGCTATAAACCTCTGTGCAGGTTTCTTGTAGACGTGAATTTTCAGCTCGTTCGGATGAACATGATTGCGGAGTGTGTGGTAAGCGCATGTTTAGTTTTGTAAGAAGCCACCAGAGTCACTGCACCACCTCACTCCCCTCAGCCCTGAAGGAGTGTCAGGTCAGGCTGTTGTCAGTGTCCTGGGCTTTGACCCTTCTGATAGGAGTCAGTGGTGTCTCATCTTTGTTTTAATTGGCATTTCCCTGATGACTGAATTTGCACATCTTTTCAGTGCTTACTTGTCATCTGTGTGTTTTTTGTTTTTTATTTTATTTTAATTTTTCCATTGTTTTGGGGGGGGGGAGAGAAGCATCAACTCACCATTCCACTTAGCTGTGCACTCATTGATTGCTTCTCATACATGCCCTCACCGGGAATGGAACCCATGACCTTGGTGTGCTGGGACAACACTCTATCCACTGAGCCACCCCGCTAGGGCCTGTATGTCTTCTTAGTAGGGTGTCAGGTCTCTGGTCCATTTTTCAGCTGGGTTGTTTTCTTATTGTTGAATTTTCAGAGTTTTGTTTTTATACGTTTTAGGTAATAGTCCTTTATCAGATGTGTCTTTCGCGAGTATTTTCTCCCCATCTGTGGCTCGTCTTCTGATTTTCTTGATGTTATGTTTCACAGAGCAGAAGTTTCTTTTAAGCGAGAGAGAGGAGAAACATCCACTTGTAGTTATGTCACTTTAGTTGTTATATGTGCCTTGACTGGGGACTCAGGCCAAACCAGTGACCCCTTGCTCAAGCCAGCGACCTTGGGGTTATGTGATCCCACACTCAAGCTGGTGAGCCTGTGCTTAAGCCGGTGACCTTGGGGTTCTGAACCTGGGACCTCAGTGTCCCAGTTGACACTTTACCCACTGCACCACCACCAGTCAGCTAAGTTTTTAATTTTTATGAGGGCCAGATTATCAGTTCTTCCTTTCATGGTTTGTGTCCTTGGTGTTGTGTCTGAAAAAGCATCAGCACACCCAAGGTCATCTGGGTTTTCTCCTGTAATCTAGGGGTTTTATGTTTCTTATGTTACGTTTAGGCCTGGGATCCGTTCTGAGTTGGTTTTGGTGAAGGGTGTGAGGTCTGTGTCCAGGCTCACTTTTCTGCGTGGGGATGTCTCGTTGCTCCAGCACTCCGTTTGTGGAAGTGACCATCTTTCACCCGCTGTGCTGTCCCTGCTCCTCTGTCCATGATCACTTGGCTGTATCTGTGGGGGTCCTGGGCTCCGTTTTCATGTTCTTTCACCTTGAACAGAAAATGGAGTGAGAAGGACGGTATTGGCGGTGCAGCACGCTAGCCGAAGGCTGGAGCGCCTGTAATGGAGTTCCACGTCTCTCGTGTTGGCAGGCAGCAGTGTAGCACCCCCTAGCTCCTGTTGCCCTGTCCTCTGTGGGACTGCGTAGGGGTTCTGTGAGCTCCTTAGGCTGGGTCCCTTCATTTGCATTTATTGACACGGCTTATGCATATTAAACAACTTGTCACAGTCAAGTGGCAAATCAGTGCTGAGACTAAGGCAGACTTAGGGCTCCATATCACCTCCTCCTATAGTTCCTTTTATAATGTGATGGGACACACTATCTAAAATAAGTAGTAGTGAATTGTATTTTATTGGTTCCCTGCTATCATATTGTTCGGCAGATAAAATATAATATGCTCACTTTGTTAAAGATGGTGCTGCCCACATGGAAGTTTGTTGATATTAATGTGTGTTCTGGAACAGGCTGTGGGCAGGCCGGGTCGTTATAGCCTAAGGCTTAGTTTTAAGACTAAGCTCTTCTCCACACCCTTGACTGATTGGATGATGTAGGGTGGTGATGTAGGGAGGAATCCCATTATGCCTCAGATGGGTGGCTTTGTATCAGAGACTTTGTTTGTATAATTGGATTATAGGTTTTGAGTCTATGCTATAAAAGGGGAGAGACCAGTAGCTTGATCTCTCTCTTGGGTCTTGGTTCCTGAGTTCCTGAGGTTAGTATTAGAGAGCAGAGCAGATTAAGGCCATGTGGAGGAGAAGTAGCCAAGATGGCAGAGTGCTGAGGAAGAAGCCAGTTTGTTAAGAGTTTGTGCTGGAGGAGATGGGAAACAGAGGTGAATAAGTCTGGTGAGCTGGAAAGCTTTGATGCTAGGAAACTCGGATAAGTCAGTAGCTTTGTGAGCACTGAATGTGTGGGTTTTGGAGCCCAGTGTGTGTTTTTGCTTGCCCGCCGGGTGCAAGCTAGAATTAAAGCTGATGGCTCACCAGTTCTTGGCTCCGGTGTTTCATTGCCATCTTTCCGAATCCAATGCGAACCTGCATGGGTCAGGCTGCTGTGATGGCGGCCTTGGCTACTGGCTTTACACATATCATAAAATTTCTCAGTTGCTTTTTACTTTACTAAATAGGCTCCCTGCATCATTAGCTCAGTGTAAACCCACAGCCACCTCTGTTTGTGCGCAGAAGCTTCCAGAGGCTCTGCGGTGGGTCTCCTGGGGCGCTTCCTGGCCCGGCCTGGCCTGAGCTGGCTGGAGGTGTGTCAGGATGAGCAGGAGACAGGCAGAAAGGAAGAAGGAAGTGCCTGGAGGTGAAAGAGGAAGAGGCCTTAGGAGAGGGAAGGAGTGATGCTGGAGGCCTGGGGTGTCTTGTAGTAAAGTCCTGTTCCTCTGAGTCTCTGGTGACAGCGGCCTAAGTGCCTTACTTTGCATAAAATGGGACGGTGCCGGTCAGGACCCAGCGGGACACAGCAAGCACAGTGGTCAGACTGGAGAAACTGGAGGGATGAATTAGGCAGAAGGAGGGAGCGCTGGGGGAGCATGGTGGGACAGGCTGCGGCCTGGCTTGTGGGCCTCGGCTGAGTTCTGGCGGCACAGCGAGCTGCGGGCTCCCCATCTGGAAGGGCTGATTCAACACATGGA
This sequence comes from Rhynchonycteris naso, assembly GCA_037038555.1. Taxonomy (NCBI): domain Eukaryota; kingdom Metazoa; phylum Chordata; class Mammalia; order Chiroptera; family Emballonuridae; genus Rhynchonycteris; species Rhynchonycteris naso. The sequence goes on along the minus strand of CM072996.1, from coordinate 315,514,367 downwards.
TATTGTAATTTTCAAGGTACAATGACAGGAAGTCTTAAAATACAGTGTGTCTGTAAAGTCATGGTGCACTTTGACCGTGTGACTGGTCAAAAGTGCACCATGACTTTACGGACACACTGTAGATTGTAAAAGTATCTGGAGAATACCGCTAACATCCCTGTGAGAAGAGCGCTTTGATCATGACCCTGTGCAAACAATGCCCATGGGCAACATGGCATGACTTTCCCAGATTACAGGGAAGGGAAGAAAGAGGGCAGCTTCTGCGGGGAGCCCCTGGCCTGCGGGATAAACTCCCCATTAGAGTAGTTCCACAGGTCTGCGCTGCCCCTGGGGCTGGGGCTATGGGCTCCCAGTTCCTCTGACAGCGTGTGCTGAGCGCTGTCTGGGGTCTCTGCATGTGGGAAGCTGCCCCCACGGCTGCCCGAGGGGCCAGGGAAACAGTGGAGAAGCTGGACCTGGCCAGCAACACCAAAGGGCAGAGGCACAAAACTGCCACCAAGTGCTGTTCTCTTTTGTGTTTTGTGTCCAGGAAAAGTGAGAAAATTCCGAGTTCAGCGGCCACCTTAGTCACCACAATTGTTGATTTGTGTGAGTCCCTGGTCAGTGTACGCCTAGTGAGCAGTCTCGGCCCTTGGTGTTCCATCACCCACTGTCACTTCACCAGTTTACCCATGAGATCACCTGTAGCCACAGTTCACCCTTTACCGCCGCGTAACAGCACACACCCCGAGCGCTGAGGAGAGACCGGGCTGCAGTGGTGGACCTCGTGGCGTGTGTCTCTGTGCGTGTATGAAGCAGGAGACTGGCTAGTCTCGAGCGGTCTTCCCGGAGCAGGCAGTAGCAACCTGTCACGGTTTCAGTGCCTCTTCATTCATATTGACAGGAGACACCAGGTTTCTGTAGGGAAACCAGATTTAATTACTTACGTAGGAACCATGCTGGTGGCCCCTGCCCAGCCCTTTCCTGGGGCAGCACAGCGAGAACCACATCAGATGTTACCATGAATTTACCAGCACTGTGCTGTACGCAGGGAGCCAGCCCCCAGAGCAGGAGTCATGCCATCCCCTTCCTCTCCTGAGCGGGCAGAGAAACCTGTCTCTGTGACCAGACTCTCTTTGGAGGCGAAGGGAAGAACGCTCTTCCCTCTGCAGCGTACGCAAGTGTCCAAGAGGAGGGTCAGACCAGCTTCTCCTAGGAGGTGTCCTCCGGCTCTCAGCCTCTGACGGGAACATGCCCTGGGAGGAAGTCTCCCTGGAGTTTCCACTGTCTGTCCCATCATCAGTTAACCGTCAAGTTCCAGGCTTGGGGACTTTTAGTCTAGGTCCCAAGTCTCCGTAAAATTGGCTCGGAATGCCGACAGCTCTGCACCAGGCAGTGTGAGAGCTCAGACGGCTCCATGGCCTCACTCAGACTTGCCGTTCTCGGGCTTCTTCGGTGTTTGGCAACCTCGCCGTTGTAAAGTGGCCTCTCATTGTGGCTTTAGTTTGCATTTCATATACGTTTGGGTTTCCTTTAATTGACATTCATTTTTTTATTGGGTTGTCTTTTTTTCTTTGACTTGTAGGAATATGGACACTGGACACTGGGGAACAATTCTTTTTTCATTTTCTGTAGCATGAGGTTTTAGAACTTTTTCTATATATTTCTGCATCACTGATTCCAAATCTGAAATCCGTTTTTTGGTGCATGCTCTAGTTTTTATGCGATTTTAATTTCTTTTGTTACAGTTACTGGCATGCATTGGTTTTTAAATTGGAGTTAAAGGGCAACGACTCTTGGATTGAACATAACAACAAGGCAATTAATGTTTTACAAACATCACTTTTACATAATTGTAGTTGTTTTTAAAGGTAAAAAATTATTATCTGATAAAAACACCCTCTTATTTTGTTTTAAGATTGAATCATGGCTTCTTCGAGTAGGCGTAAATGTAAGAATAGTCCTGACACCTTCTGTTCTATATGTGGCTGTTACACACTTCAACGTCAAAGGTGCAATATTTCATCATTTCTGACATGTGCGTATAGTGCCTATTTTCAAGTTCCCCTTGGTGATCAAGACAAGAATTGGGCTCCTCATATTGTGTGTCATAATTGTGAGGAAATGCTTTGTGACTGAACAAAAGGAAAATGCAAAGGAATGCCTTTTGGTATTCCCATGGTTTGGCGTGAACCTAAGGACCACAGCCGTGACTGTTATTTCTGTCTGATCCATACAAAGGGCATCGGCAAGAAAAAATGGCATATGATCGCATATCCTAATATTCCTTCAGCAATACGACCTATCCCACACTCTGAGACACTCCCGGTTCCAGTTTTCAATGGTTTTATTTCTTCTAAGGACGAAGAAAGTGAACATGGTGATCAAGTATATTTTGATAAGATGCATGAGGAAATGGTTGTAGAATCTGAAGGGTCTTCTTCTGATGCCAAGTAGTCATTAACCCCTCAGCAGTTTAGCCAACCCGAATTGAACAACTTAAGAGATTTGGGCCTATCAAAGGAAGCAGCTGAGCTATTAGCCTCCAGGCTTCAAGAAAAGAATGTACTTCACTGGTAAGCTTAAAGTATCCCATTTCAGGAAGCGTGAAAACATTTTTGTGGACTTTTTTCTGAAGACAAACACTTTGTTTACTGTCATGATATCAGTAGTCTTCTCAGCCAGCTAGGTGTTACCACTTACAGTCCAACAGAATGGCGGCTATTTCTTGACAGCTCTAATTGGAGTCTGAAATGTGTTCTCCTACATAATGGTAATGTTTATGCAGCGGTTCCAATTGTTTATTCAGCTCATCTGCAAGAAGATTATAATGACATAAAAATTGTTCTTGACTCTATGAAGTATGAGGAGCATAGCTGGATCATTTGTGTGGATCTTATGGTAACTTTCCTGCTAGGACAACAGAGAGGTTTCACAAAGTATCCTTGCTTTCTGTGTTTGTGGGACAGCCGAGCTCGGGAGAAACACTGGACACAGAAGCAGTGGCCGAAACGTGAAGCTCTGGAAGTAGGGATGCAAAATATTGTGAATGAACCTGTAGTTAATTGAGACAGGATCATTTTTCCCCATTTCACATCAAACTTGGCTTAATGAAGCAGTTTGTTCAGGCTTTGAATAGAGAAGGTGAATGCTTTCAACATATTATTTCTGCTTTTCCTGCCTTGTCTTTCGAGAAGATAAAAGCAGGTGTATTCGATGGATCTCAAATTTGAACCCTCATATGTGACAAAGAATTTGCCAGGAAGATGAATAAGGAAGAGAAAGCAGCATGGCAGTCTTTTGTGGCAGTTACAAAGAACTTCCTTGGCAACAAAAAAAGCAGAAAACTATGAACTTCTGGTTCAAAGGATGCTGTTGGCTTTCCGTGACATTGGATGTAACATGAGCATTAAGATTCACTTCCTGGCCTGACCAGGCGGTGGCGCAGTGGATAGAGCATCAGACTGGGATGCGGAACATCCAGGTTCGAGACCCCGAGCTTGCCAGCTTGAGTGCTGGCCCATCTGGCTTGAGCAAAAGCTCGCCAGCTTGGACCCAAGGTCGCTGGCTTCAGCAAGGGGTTGCTCGGTCTGCTGAAGTCCCGTGGTCAAGGCATGTGTGAGAAAGCAATCAATGAACAACTATGGTGTCGCCAACGGCAACAAGAAACTAATGATTGATGCTTCTCACCTCTCCGTTCCTGTCTGTCTGTCCCTCTCTATCCCTCTCTCTGACTCTCTCTCTGTCCCTGTAAAAAAAAAATAAGAAAAAGAAACAAAAGATTCACTTCCTGAACAGTCACCTTGATAAGTTTCCCGAAAATCTTGGAGTTGTTAGTGATGAGCAGACTACTGCTGGAGCATCAAACGAGATTGTCCTCAATAAGTACACAAACACAAGAGCTACAGATGCAAATTTTTGCCTGAGAAGAATTTAAATAAGTTTTGTGCAACTTTTATGATTAAAATAAGTGTTTTAATATGTTCTATTTTGAAATTGTAGACAAATGTGATGCAATCATACCTTTTATTGTATTAGTGTATTTATTGCATTATATAAATTACTATATTTTCACAAAGATGATGCCCAAGAAGACATTCTACTTCATTATGTTAAACTAAATGTTGAAAATTTTACAATAAGAAAACCTAAAATCTTGAATTGCAAAAAACCTAGCTTACAGGGAAAAACTAATGTCAGATTTGAGATCAGCACACTCGAATTAAGTATAAGAACAAGTGTTTTTGTGGATGCAACAAAACTTTTGTTCCCCAGTGAATCCTTTGCTGATTATGTGTATGCATATAAATGTATATTTATTTCTCTGTCCATACAGACACACACACACACACACACACACACACACTTCCCTCCCTTCCCCCCAGTTCATGGCTTGTTTTCTCACTTGCTTTATGGTGTCCTTGATGAATAGAAGTTCTTAACTTGAATGTTGTCCAATTTGTCAATCTTTTCTTCTATGTTTTGCTGTGACACATTCATTGCTACCCTGATATCAGAAAGAGCCTCATCTTTTTTTCCTAAAATGTTTTAGAGTTGATGTTTATGATGAAATAAGGTGGATGGCAAGTTAAGTTTTTCCTATGTGGATGACCAGGTGTTAGAGCACTAAGTCCTTCTCAGGAAGCTCAGGAGTGCCCCTCTGCCATATACCCTGTGCTCCGGTATGTGTGGGGCTGGCCTCAGTTCTCTTCTCCATTGTCAGCACCCCCAGCAGTACTCTGCTATTTTAAAATTGCAGCTTTAACCTGACCTGTGGTGACACGGTGCATAAAGCGACCTGGAATGTGGAGGTTGCCAGTTTAAGGCCCCAGGCTTGCCCGGTCGCAGCACATAGGAGAAGCAATCAATGAACAATTGTGTAAAGTGAAGCAACTGTGATCTCGCTACCTCACTACCCTCCCCTTCTCTCAAATCAATAAATAAAATCTTAATTTTTTTTTAATTGTACCTTTATAATGTCTTTATATCTGAGAGGGCAAATCTCACTGAATCTTGACTGTACTTGAACCTTACTCTTTTATATAAATTTTGTGATGTTTATAAATTTTCTAAAAATGCTATTGAGATTTTTTTTTAGTTATATTTTAATCTGTAGACCACTTTGGAAGAGTTAATGTCTTTAGAATATTAGCCTTCCTATCCATGAAAATGGTATTTCTCTCCATTTATTTAGCTTTTATTTTCTTTCAGTAAAATTTTATAACTATACCTTTATAAACATCTTTACTTATATTTAGTCTTAGATTCTTTGTGTGTGTGTGAGAGAGAGAGGAGAGAGCGAGACAGGCAGGAAGGGAGAGAGATGAGAAGCATCAATTTGTAGTTGTGGCACTTGAGTTGTTCATTGATTGCTTCTCATATGTGCCTTGATTAGGGGGCTTCAGCTGAGCCATTGACCCCTTGCTCAAGCCAGAGACCTTGGACTCAGGCCAATGACTTTGGTCTTCAAGCCAGTGACCTTTGGACTCAAGTTAGTGACTATGGGGGTCATTTTGATGATCGCATGCTCAAGCTGGTGAGCCTGTGCTCAAGCCAGGCACCTCACAATTTCGAGCCTGGGACCTCAGTGTCCCAGGTCGACGCTCTATCCCCTGCACCACCACTGGTCAGGCTAGTCTTAGATTATTTAGTTAGATTTATTCCTAGGTCCCTTATACATTTTACCATTTTCAGTGGTATCTACTTAAAAATTGTAAATGCTTACTTTTATGATATGTAAAAGTACAATTGATTTGTTGCTTTTATATTCAGCTGCTTTGCTGAGGTTACTTCTCTTTGTTAATACTTGTCATCATGAATGTGTGCTGAATTGTGACTTTTCTGTTTTGGTTATTTTGCCTTCATTGGATCCACCGGGCTTCTTCGTTTAAAATGCTGATGTGGCAAATTAGTACTGATAGCTTTGTGGTCTTGAATCACACTGTCATTCATGAGATAAACCTAGTTTATGATTATCTTTTTATACGCAAATGGTTTGGTTTGCTAACATGTCTGTGTTTAAGAGTGGGCCCAGCACTAGTTTTCCATTCTCTCATTGTCTTTTCTCTGGTTCTGGTGTCAAGGTTATTTTCACCTCAGAAAGTTATAAAACCCATGGTGGCATTTTCTTCCCTTCTTCTTCCTCTCCTTCTTTTAGTGCATTGAGTCTTTTATTGTAAGACTTCTATTCAGATGAAGTCTGTTTTGTCTGTTACAATTATATAAGCTCTTATGAATCAGCATTTTCTATTTGTCTATTTAAGCTTTTCATTTCTCCATGTTGTAAGATTGTTACTATAAATAGCAGACAGTTGGATTTTTTTCCTAATCCACATTAGATCAGAGTAACTTGGTGAATTTAGTCCATTTATAGTTGTTGGGATTACTGGTCTGTCATCTTGATTTCATGATATTCCTACGTACTTTATGTGAGTGTGTTTTCTGGACTGTCTTCTGCCTCCACGGAGCCTTTGCTTTGTTTTCAGGGCTGTTGGTGTGTGCCCTTACTCCATCACCCTCTCATCGGGTCAGGTGTTAGACGCTTTCTTCCTATTTTTTAAAGGTTTTGTCTTAGCTGGTGGCCTGGTACATAGTAAGCTCTTAGATATTTATTGAATAAATAAATGCTTCCCCTAATTTTGTCTCGATTTAAATTTCCTTTCCTCAGTATTCATCCATTTCTTTCTTGCACGGGAGACCCAGTCTCTGTCTGCGTTTTCTCCTTCCCAGACGGTGATTCCCCAGGACGAGGAGCCCTTGCTTCAGCTCCTTGCCTCATCTCCTATGGGCGCCTCTGTACCGTTGTCCAGCTTTATGTTGCAGTGGAATTTTGTTGATTCTAAAATTGTTTTGGTTTTGGACTTTGCCTTCTTCCTGGTGTATAGAGTTTTGTTGTAATAGGATTTAACAAGCTGTCCCTTTTATTCAGCTCTTGTCCCTTACCCCGGCGCCTGCCTTTTGTGACAGCTGTGGGACACAGGGCTCTGTGTTTCTTTCCCCTCTGCCAGCTGGGTCTGCCTCATGGGAGGGGGGGGGTCTGCTTCTTGTCTGGTCTTGTATGGCCATGCTCTCCCCCAGCCAGGCATTGCCTCCTGCCACAGCCCCTCCACCTCTCCCAGAACAGCCTTGTCTCCTCTCAGACACCGAGGTCTGGGTCCCAGCTCCCCTGGCCCCTTGTCCTGCTGCTGAGGCGGAAGAACTCCTCCTCTTTCCTGTCGTCCCGAACTCTGGGTGCAGTCACGTCTCCTGTGGCTGCCTCCTGACAACCTAGATCTCTCAGCCCTCCCGGTTCTCTGTTCCTGGTTAGCATTTACTTACATGAAATCCTCCTGTTGAAGCACCTGGGGCGGTTCTGCTTTCTGACTTGCCCCTACTGCACCGGGAGGAGTGGGTCAGCTGGAAGTCCTACCTCAAATCTCCATGTTCCCTGTGTTTTGAAAAATACTCCGATGATCTGGTCTCTGTTTTCAACTAAATGGGCTTCTTGGTTAGAGCTTATTTGTTCAGCAAGTGCTTCCTGAACACCCACTATATACCAGGAGCCGTGGGAGGTGGGGCATGGTGACCAGTCGGACAGGCCCAGCCCTTGCCCACTGGGGCTCATGGTCCAGTGTTGAAGCTCTGTAGGCTGGGACCTTGCAGTTTTGATTGTAGCTAGGATGTCACAGTGTAGAATGGGACCTGGATCTGCCTGCCACCTCCCCTCCCGTGTGTGGCCCTAAGCAAGTCCTGCTGCCGTCAGCTCTCATCTGTAGGTTGAGGAGGTGACTGGTGGTGCTAGAGGACCCACGGAGTGGCTCCGTGCGGCGGGTCAGTGTTGGCACTGAGAGGGCCTGAGGCAGCTGGACCGCCTGGGCGGTGGGTGGGGCCCACCGGCCTGGGTTCTGCTCTCACCCTGCTTACTGGCTGTTCTACCCCGGAGTGATCCTGACACCTCTCTGGGCCTCCTTAGTGACCATGGAGGCATCCCTCAGGACCCCTCCAAGCCCTGGTTTGGAGGCAACAGTACCAGGTGGGTCAGCTCTGTAAGTGCTAAGCAGGGACCAGGTGGAGGGGAGGGTCCTTTGGTTCTGGAAGCACACTGGCCACATCAGCCCAGGCTTGGCTGCTGAGGTCGATGCTGGCAGGGAGGTTCTGTTCTCGGTGCCTGGAGCCGGGCTTCATGTGTGACTCCTGGGGGCAGTGAGATGGAGTCCCCTGAACCCCCTTGATGTTGGGGAATAGCGGCCACAGGGTGTGCCATGCTGCCTTGAGAGTGAGGCCTGGGTCTTCCACTTGCTTCCCGAGCTGCTATGATTTGTTTGAAATTTGAAAAGTGAAGTTGACTTGGAAGAAAGAAGCTGCTTTTTCGGCCATTCTACAGTGGTCATCACCGGGCAGTCCTGCGTGGGGCACCAGCGTGCTCCGTGCCAGCGGGGTGTTCATCAGTGGTGTTTCCTAACAGTTCAGACGTGTGTCTTGCCCGATGTGGGAGACGACCCGGTAAACGCCGCTACTCCCCTCGTTAGGGAGCGCACCATGGAGCTGACCGGCTCTTTGCAGGAAGTTCTTTCTGTCTCCTTGCTTGATAGATTTTTCCTTCTGTTCCCTCTAAGTTTCCAAATGTCAGCATAGCCGGGCACGTGAGGTGCTCTCCTTCAGTGCCCAGGAGGGCCCAGTGCCTGGGCTGCCGCGGGGGCAATGCCACTGTGCTGGGGGGCTCTGCAGACTCAACCTTGTTCTCATCCCCTCCCCACCAAAAGAAAGGTGTCGACACTGACCAGCAAGTGCAGGACTTGCACAAAGGGCTCACTCTTCATATCCGGAGCCTCTGGCTTAGTAACGGGTGTGGAACATTTTCCATATAGTTACTCATGCGGCAACAAGCTCCTGGATGGCCCCAAGGACTGGCATGTCCCTTAGGGGCTGGATCCGTATGGTTGGGCACAGAGGGCCCCACATTGTTTGGCTCTCATACGTTTTCTCAGCAAATGCTGGGTCTGCAGCTGAGCACGGCTCTGGGCAGCAGGCTCAGGAGGGACACAGAACCCTAGTGGACTGGCCTCCCAGGCTGGTGTGTGCAACTTCATTTTGTGTGTTTACGAACCGGGGTTAAAGGGGGGCTAGCGGGGATCCCACTGGCTGAGGGCTGCAGGGAGGGACGGGCAGGTGGCAGGGGCCAGAACCTGCGGGGCGCTGCAGGGACACCCCTGAAGGGCTCTGAGTGGGGCCTCCTCGCAGGTGCAGGGCAGGCTGCATGGGGTAAGAGTATGGACCGCGAAGGCCTGGCCCCTCCCGGGCCAGGAGGAAGCAGTGCACCTGCAAAGACACGGCTGGCTGGGTTCAGACACAGCTTCTAGAGTCAGCTCTGGGGCATACTCTTTGGAAAAGAAGTTTCTTTCCCCCCCCCCACTTCTTTTCTAAGTGAGAGGAGGGGAGATGGAGAGACAGAATGCACATGCGCCCCGACCGGGATCCACCTGGCGACCCCTATCGGGGACCGACGCTCTGCCCTCGAAATTGAGCTGTTTTTTGCACCTGAGACAGAGCGCCCGGGGCGATGTGCTTGAGCCAATGGAGCCATGGCTGTGGGAGGGGAAGAGAGAGAGGGAGAGGGAAGGGGCAGGGGGAGGGGTGGAGAAGCAATGGGTACTTCTCCTGTGTGCCCTGGCTGGGAATTGAACCTGGGATATCCACATGCTGGGCTGACACTCTATCTCTGAGCCAACCAACCAGGGCCAAGAAATTTCTTAAACAAATATTTCTGGAGAATATGTCAAATTCAGTGACTTGCAAGAGGGAAGCAGTATGGTGAGCAGCTGGGTGTGCCCCAGAGGGGTAGAGCAGCAGAGGGGTTTTGGCTTGGACGCTGGCTGAAGGCATCAGCGTGGGTGCCTGCAGTTCTGGCAAATGCCCAGAACAGTCACCAGGCGTCACAGAGAAGCCTGAGGGCACTGTCACCAGGAGGAGAAACACCCAAGCAGGACACATCCGTGTCTGAGTTGGAAACATGAGGCTCACCCCAGGAGTGTCTCAGAGGCCATTTAGTGGAAAGCCGGGTCTGGTGATCCTCAGACCAGCAGCCAGCCTCCGAGTGATAGGCGAGAGCTTCCTCACCTCAGAGAACACACACAGGGCACCCCAGGTGACCTACCCAGTCCCTTTTGGGGACAAGCAGACCTTCCCATGCAACTTGATTTCATAGCAGGAATTCCAGCTGGCACCAGCACGGGCGCAACTGAGAGGCCTCCATGTGGCCACTATGAGGCTTCATGTCCCAGTGGCTCTTGTTGGCACTGGTGTGGGGGGGCGTCACTTTCAGCATGGTGGCTTCCAAGCCTCCTGGTGTGTGGCTCCATCCCAGGGGGGTTGTCTCTCCCCAGAGCCCGTGGCTTTTCCTCGGGTGCTCCCCTCTGCCTGTCCTCGGCCACTTAGGACTTCACGCCCCCAGGACATCAGAGGGTTTCAGCTGTGGTGCTTGTTATTTTAAAGATGTGATGACTATTTGCTGGAACCAAGATCACATTTGGAGAAGTGTCTGGCATAATAACAGTGAATTAATTCTAGTCATTTCCCAGAGAGAGAACAAGATGTTTCCCTGGCTGGTTATTTCCTGCACCTGAGCCAGTTTAGGCTTCAGATGCGGGCTGAATGTATAGGGTTCTTTAGTTTCCCTGAACGCTTCTACGTAACAGCACGGCCTGTGAACACCAGCCTTGGTGTTAGTGGGGTACCCCATCACACTGTGCTTACACACACTTTCACAGTGCCGTGTGATCTGCTCGTGGCGACAGGTCCCCTGGTGATTGTGGAGGGTGAGGCTGGGTTGTCTCTGGGCCACATGGTGGTCAGGGGCAGAGTGAATCCTTGCAGATCCTGGATGACTCTTTTTGTTCCTGCTCTGCATTGTCTTACTGAGGCAATGCCTATATTCCACGACATTGACCATGGTTTGCTGTCCACCTCGGCCCTCTGTTCTCTGCAAGCTCATGCATCAGGCAAGCTAAGTATCTCTCCCAAGGATGCAACTCAGTTTACTTTTTCTTTGTGTTTAGGGCTCAAAATTTGGGCGGGGACTTGGACTTGCTCAGACTTCTCAACGTACCTCTGCTCGGAGATCATTTGGAAGATCCAAGAGATTCAGTGTCACTCGCTCCCTTGATGACCTTGAGGTAAGCACTGTCCTTGTTCTTTCATTCTTCGGGTGTTTGCGAATGAACACCAGTCTCATAGGCTCATCCGAAGCTCCTTGACTCTCACCCAGACCCTACCTCCTCTCTTTCCCGAGGTAACCACTGTCTTCTAGTGCACGTCTGGGTGCTTTTCTGCTCCTGCAGGACTGTCACGGTGGGGTTTTTAATTAAATTTTTATTTATTGATTTAAGGGAGAGAGAGAGAGAGAAGCATCAGTTTGTTCCACTCATTTACGCATTTGTCGGTTGATTTTTGTATGTGCCCTGACCTGGGATTGAACCTGCAACCTAGGCATATTGGAACGATGCTCTAACCAACTGAGCTACTCAGCCAGGGCCACTGTCATAGTGTTTTTGGTGCTGTATTCTATGTATCAGTTACTGTCACAAGTACTTTATACACATGAACTTGTTTAACCTCACAAGGCTCTGAGGAAGGAAAGGCCTATCATTACTCCCCTTTTAAAGATACCACACTCACGCACAGAAACAGATAATACCATTTTGTGTGGTTCTTTTCTTTTATCTTAAACATTTAATTGACTTTACTTTTAGAGCAGTTTTAGATTTTCAAAACGGTTCAGCAGAAAGCACAGAGAGCTCCTGTGTGCTCCCCAGCTTGCGCCATGCTAACACCCTACACCCATGTGGGGCATTTGTTACAATGGACGAGCCAAGGTGGTGCCTTATTATTAGCTGTGTCCATAGTTTACCCTGGTTTTTGCTCCATAAGACACACCTGACCATAAGACACAGCTAGGGTTTTAAGGAGGGAAAGAAGAAAAAAAATATTCTGAACCAAATGGAGTGTTAAAATATTTAATAAAATACCGTATTTTTCTCTCCATAAGACGCACGGGCACTTCCCCCTCCACTTTTGGGAGCAAAAGTGCATCTTATGGAGCAAAATACAGGGCACTGAGGCTCACTCCTGGAAGTGTGCGCTCTGAAGGTTGGGACGATGTATCACGTCTGTGGTTGTCACGGTCTCGTGCAGAGTAGTTTCACTGCTCTGTCTGTTCGTCCCTCCCGTCTTGCCCCTGATCCCTTGGCCATCAGTGATCTTTTACTGGTTCACTTGATATGTGTTAAATGTTTACGCGCCACAGAGTCCTGCCTGTCTGATTCCACTGTGTTTAAATCGTAGCGTGATGGTTTCAAGGCTTGCCCCTGTAGCGCCAGTCAGTCATTTCACTTGTCATGGGGCCGCCCACTGTGCATGTGCTGTACTCTCGTAGCCACTTTAGCGGTGGCCTGCTCTGAGGGGTGTGTCAGGGGACTTCTCCACCAGGTATCCTGGAGCCCACGGGGGAGACAGAATGTTCCAGCAGTAAAATCGCAGGGCCGAACACCTGCTTACGGTAGTTCTTCCCTCACGGGCCCTGCTCACCAGCAGGGTGTGGGTCCCTGTTCCCCTCCTGACCAACGCTCGGTACTGTCAGACCTGAAGTTTTCCTCGTTTCAATGAAACGGCATCTTGTTGTAATTTGTATTTCAGTGATTACGAATGAGGCAGAGCATTGCATCATGGGTTGTTGGCTGCTTTCTCTCTTTTGAATTAGTAGCTTGTTTATATCCTTTTCTTACTGGGTTTTTAATAGACTTTTTTTAGTAATTCTTTATATATTCTGGATACAATTCTTTGTCTGAAACACATTTTGAAACTATCTTTTTTGTGGCTTATTTCTACGCTTGTTTAGGGTGTCTTTAGTCTTATATATATATTGTTAACGGTGGTAAGTTATCATAACATGCAGTTACCCAGTGTTGTGTCCAGTGTCAGTGAATCAAGTGCATTCATGCAGTTGTACAGCCGTCACCCCATCATCTTCAGAACTTTTTCATCTTCCCAAATTGAGGCTCTGTCCCCATAAAACACTCCCTTCTGTCCCCTCCCCTAACCTCTGCCCCCCCCCATCCGTCTCCTTTCTCTTCATAAATTTGACTCCTCTAGGGACCTCGTATCAGTGGAGTCACACAATCTGCGTCATTTCGTGACTGGCTTCGCTCACTTTGCATGTTGTCCTATATCCTCCCATGTCATGGCAGGTGTCAGTGTCCCTCCTTTCCATGACAGAATGTGTCACTCGTGTGGATGTCCCACACTCTGTTTCCCCATCCACCCTTTGGTTACCATGAAGACGCTGCTGTGAACATGGGGGTACAGATGCCTGTTTGAGTTGATTTATATTCTAAAAGTTAATTTAAGATAATTTGTTTAGACTCAGTAATAAACTGGATATTGACTTTGGGTTTTGTTCTCTGAAAACTGTAAGATAGTTTGTGTTCTGATGTGAAATTAGAGTCACTGTGGTTGGAGCTGGGCGAGGCCTTGGCCACCCTGTCAGTGTGCGCTGCGGGGTATGGAGCGGGAGAGGCGGATGGGGGCACGGGCACTCACTGACTGGAGCAGAGCTGCCACTGGTCTGCGGGTCTCGGGGTGCTCAGGGTTCCCCCAGCCAGTGCGCTGTGCTTGGCAGCTGTGGTCAGAGCAGGCTCAGGGGGCCCCCGCACTCTGGAAGAGACCAGGGTCCTCACTACGCTGGTGCCCGTGTCCCAACAGGGTCTGGCCCGCCTGCTGGGGACCTTTGGTTTCTGTCCTGGTCTCTACCAGAAGGTGGGTCTCAGCCAAGCTTGCTTTCTCGGTTTGGTGTTGTGCCAAGTGCTGTGCCTCTGTTGCCCTGGGAGAAGGGTCTCTGAGACTCCCCAGCAGTGGAGAAGGTTGCGATTGCCCGCTGCGTGGCGATGGCATGTAGCCTGACCTCCACTTCTCCTGTGACAGACACCTGGCCTTGGTAGAGCGCTCCAGTGGCCGCGGTACTGCTGCTTGTCCTCAGGAGGGCGTGCTGGGACTTTCCACGAACAGCCACAGTGTGTGCCACTGTCCAGTGAGTGGTCGTAGGCAGCTGGGTAGACGTGGCTTTTATCTCCAGTCTTCAGACTGGCCCCGTGAGGAGATGTCATTTTCCTCACTTTGTAGACCAGACGGATGTGAGGAGGGTTGACAGCATGCCCGGGCCACGCCTGGCTGCCACCAATACTGAGCTTTTTTTGTCTTAACAGTACATTAGAGGCATGGGATTGAATCTTTGCTACGTTTTTGCCTGAAGATTTGTAAATGTAGGACGAGAAATAACTTTCTTTGGTTCTCATCATTGTAAGGCTCTTTCTAAGGGGTGTCAGCCTGCTGAACTCAGTATTTGACTTCCCTGAATCTCGGGCCCCATGTTCCTGGTCTCCACACCTGTGTAGCCCTCCCCAGAGGCACAGAGTTTGTCATCTTGCCCTTAATTGGCACCTAACCCCCCAGGGCCTCCTACACCGTTCTCTGCACACTGCAGCCTGCCTGGGCCTCCCATTGACCATGATCCATGTCGCTCCTCTGTGCAAGTCCAGTTTTGAGTCCGCTTCCTGGGCTCCTGTGGGCAGACTCAGACGGAAAGCCGTATGAACAGACGAGAAGGAAGACCCAGGACGACTCACGTCAGGTACACCACAGCGGGCGTACAGCGCTGTGAGCTGGATGTTTCAGGGACGCATTGGCGAGAGAGGGTGAAGGTGCCAACTGACACTTAATCTGTATCAGGTTAGGGTGCTTGTTGTAGCCTCCAGGGTGACCTCAGACATAAAATAATGAATAAATTTCAAGTTAATGGAATGGAAAAAATGGAATCATAAATAATACCCAGTTTGAAAGAAGGTGAGAAAGAAGAGGAGAGACAGAGGAGGGACAGATAGCATGGCTTCAGTCCAGATGTATCAGAAAATTACATCATGATAAATGAATTGACTATTCCAATAAGAAGATTGTCGGACTTCATTTGAAATCTATTATTATTCTGTTTGTTGGAGATACAGCTATAGCTTAAAGACACAGAACGCAAATAAAAGACGAGAAGGGAGGTACCACGCACTGCTCGTGAGGAGATGGCAAGGCATGGTCCTGTCTCTCTGGACTTGACGGCCAAAAAGCGTAGCTACCGCTACAAAGGGAGCCTTCGTAACGATGAAAGGGAGCGGGTGTTGTCACTCTGAGTCAGCACCGTGGTCTCACCGTCTCTTGAGCAGAAACTGACAGCAGGAGGAGCAGGAGTGGACTGGTCTGCACTCACAGCAGGGGTTGTGAGCACTCCCTGCACAGGAACCGCAGCAAACGTCAGTAAGGGACAAGGGTGTGAACAGCAGGACTCAGCCTGGCAGAGTATGGCCCTTGGCCAGGGCACACATTTTTCCCGCTCCTCCTTTCAGCATCTGCGAGAGCTGACCATGTGCAGGCCCGTCAAGCAATCCTCAAAAGATATGGCCGGTCTCCCCGTAGCTGCTCTCTGCCACAGGAAGTGGAGGCCAGCAGCAGGGCCCACAGCCTGCCTGGGAGTGAGTGAACCACGTCAGGTGACCCGGGCTCCATAAAGAACCACCGTGAGAAACAATGATAGTGAAAGCGCACACATCTAAACCCTCGGTGTGTAGCTAGAGCTCTGCTTGCAGGGATGCTCTGGGCTTTGCGACACGTGTATTCGCAGTGCTGGTCAGAGGGGAGTTATCTCAGGAGCTCAGAAAAAGAGCCGGAGCCTGACCAGGCGATGGCGCAGTGGATAGAGCGTCGGACTGGGATGCGGAGGACCCAGGTTCGAGACCCCGAGGTCGCCAGCTTGAGCGTGGGCCCATCTGGCTTAAACAAAAGCTCACCAGCTTGGACCCAAGGTTGCTGGCTCCAGCAAGGGGTTACTTGGTCTGCTAAAGGCCCGCGGTCAAGGCACTTATGAGAAAGCAATCAATGAACAACTAAGGTGTCGCCAAGAAATTTTGATTGATGTCTCTTATCTCTCTCTGTTGCTGTCTGTCTGTCCCTAGCCGTCCCTCTCTCTGACTCTCTCTCTGTCCCTGTAAAAAAAAAAAGAGCCAGAAACAGACACACAGGGAACAGAGCTGAGCAGTAATGAAGGCAAAAGCAGAAACTAGTAGACAGAAAATTAACATACTAAACTAGCAAAAGAGGAAATAAAGAGAGATCACTCCCAGCTCATTTTGTGGGGCCTCCAGCACCCTGGCAGACATCAGAGGAGGGAAGGGGGACGGGCAGCCCCCGGGATGCATGTGTGAGGGGACAGCAAGTCCATAAGCTGACCCCTGCATGCACGCTTGTTCCAAGGACGTCCTGTTTCTTTTCATACTTGAAAATCAATGACTGATTTGCCACGTTCAAAACTATAGTAGAAAAATTGTATATTACCTCAACAGAGGTAGGATATTGGTAAAATTCAGTATTTGTTCATGGTTAATAAAAAACACAAAGCTTAAAATGGGAATTAAAGGGGATCTCCTTGATCTGATAAGGGCGTGAAAACCCCTGAAGCATGCCTTACACTTGTGCTTTCCCTCTGAGATCAGGATCAGGAGAAAGATGTCTGCTGTTGCCATTTCTACAGTGTGTCCGTAAAGTCAGGGTGCACTTTTGACTTTTGATGGGTCAAAAGTGCACCATGACTTTACGGAACACTGTATTTTAGTTTTTATTGCCAGAGCTTGTGAGTATCTCATGAAATTAAAAACAATTAAAGTTAAAAAGCTTGCAAAGAAAAATTACGATGTTATTCTCAATGATATGATTATAATTAGAAAATATTTTTTAAGACTTTATCGATCAATTGTTAAAATTGATAAAAGAGGTTAGCAAGGTTACTAGATATACAGAAATTAGTTTTGAATACAGTTAGGAACTGACCTACGGATTCAATACAATTTTATTTATTTTTAAAGATTTTATTTATTGATTTTACAGAGAGAGGCTAGAGGGTGGGGTGGAGTGAGAAATATCAACTCAGAGCTGCTTCACTTTAGTTGTTCATTGATGGCTTGTGTGTGCCTTGACTGGGCAAGCCAGGGTTTTGAAACAGGGTTGACGCTTTATCCACTGTGCCAGGAGCTGATTCTCAAATTTCCATGGAAATGCAAAAGACCAGGAGTAGCCAGGATGTTCTCAAAGAAGTTTGAGGTAGGAAAACTTCCTCTGTCAGCTACCAAAGCCTATTATGAAGTTTGAGAGAGTTTGAGATGGTCAGTGTTGTCTCAGGGTGGACAGACAGACAGACAGGAATAGAAGAGAGAGACCTTGCGACGTGTGTCCAGAGCAGGGGAGTTTGTTTTTTTCAGTGGTGCTGGAATAGATGGAGGAGCAGCAAAGCAGGGAGCTCAGTGCCCTGCCTGTAGACGCATGGGGCCGCACTGCAGCTCTCGTTGCAGCGGGGAGCTAAGGGGCAGCAAAGCAGGGAGCTCAGTGCCCTGCCTGTAGACGCATGGGGGCCGCCCTGCAGCTCTCGCTGCAGCGGGGAGCTCAGTGCCCTGCCTGTAGATGCAGTGGGGAGCTCAGTGCCCTGCCTGTAGACGCATGGGGGCCGCACTGCAGCTCTTGCTGCAGCGGGGAGCTCAGTGCCCTGCCTGTAGATGCATGGGGGCCGCACTGCAGCTCTCGCTGCAGCAGGGAGCTAAGGGGCAGCAAAGCAGGGAGCTCAGTGCCCTGCCTGTAGACGCATGGGGGCCGCACTGCAGCTCTCGCTGCAGCGGGGAGCTAAGGGGCAGCAAAGCAGGGAGCTCAGTGCCCTGCCTGTAGACGCATGGGGGCCGCACTGCAGCTCTCGCTGCAGCGGGGAGCTAAGGGGCAGCAAAGCAGGGAGCTCAGTGCCCTGCCTGTAGACGCATGGGGGCCGCACTGCAGCTCTCGCTGCAGCGGGGAGCTAAGGGGCAGCAAAGCAGGGAGCTCAGTGCCCTGCCTGTAGAGCTCAGTGCCCTGCCTGTAGACGCATGGGGGCCGCACTGCAGCTCTGGCTGCAGCGGGGAGCTAAGGGGCAGCAGGCACATCTCCAGGGCTGGGCGGAAAGGCCAAGATCGCCAACCGGACTCTGAATCTGGTGGGCCTACGTCATCCAAACCCACCCTCACCAGGGACGGGGCACCTGCACCACAGAAACCGCCAAGGCCTGTTTGTCCTGAGCACGTCCGGGAGCACAGTGGGCCGGAGAGGCTAACAGACACTGATGAAAGGTGATATCCCAGTGGCAAAGCCTCTTATGGAGACATCTCCAACCACATCAGTCACCAGGGCGGTGCAAGTTACAGCAATGGTGCGGTTTGCACGCCAGAGCTGCCAGAGTAGAAAGACACGGACCATGTCAGATGTTGGGGTGGACATGATGCAGCCCGAACTCCAGTGCGCCACTGAGGGGAGTTTTGGGTCCCATCATGGCATCAACTGCATTTGAAGATAAAGTGCCCCCTGACTCAGCGGTCCTGCTGCCCCCTGGGTGCCCGATGACGTGCAGAAGTTCACACAGCAGTGGTTGTAAGATCCCTGACCACAGCGCCTAACTGTCCCCCACAGTGGAAGGGGCAAATTGTGACATCACACAGTGGGATGCTCTGTGGCTGCCTCTGTCCCACGGACGTGTCACAGAAAGAGGACGGACACAGCAATGCGTCCATAGGACGCCATTCATTGGAGCTGAAAACAAGCCAGACGAAGCCATGGCTTTTGGTTGTGTGTCCAGCGTAGAACCGTTAAGAAAAGATGAGAACATCACTGCGTTCTTTTGTCACGACCTGGGTGAGGCTACACAGGCTTCACTTTGGGATAAATCTTGGAAGTGTGTATTTTGTGCTCTTTTTTGAATTTGTAGTCAGATTGACCAGCGTGGCGTGCACGCCTCTTCCAGCCCTGCTGAGATGCGTGCGTGGGACGAGTCTCAGGGGAAGATGGGACTGGAGGCCAGAGGGTGTGGACGGAGGGGTGAATGGGGCGGACAGGAGCTTGTGACAGCATGAGAGGGGCTCTTGAGACAGGAAGTGGAGGCAAGACAATGAGACCTTTGCTATGGGGGTATCAGAGGGGACCCCCAGGAGGCCTGGCACTCGACCCAAGGAGGAGGACCTGGGGTCATGGGCAGAGCAGCCACCACGGGAAGGTACTTGAGGAAGTAGACAAGCGAGGGCCCCAGGGGCACGGACGGTTGCCCTGGGAGCTCAGAGACGGAGGCGGGCTGTGCAGCCAGAGGACAGTGGGAGGGAAAGGACACAGGCATGCAGGCTGGTGGAGCCCATACCTGCTGGGGCGGTGGGGGGTGCCCTGGGGTCCCTGACTCCACTTGGTCACATTGTGACTTGAAATGTCACATTTTCAGTCTTCCAAACAGCCTTGGGGTGGACAGGAATTCAGAAATCAGCAGTGGCCATCATGTTCAATTTAAATGCTGTGACTTTGTAGGGAGTACTAAGCCCTGGGGAGGTCCTTGTTCTCCAGTCACCCTCTGACAGCGGCACCCTCAGTGTCTGCCGCCCCCGTGGGGTCTCCTCGGCTCACATTTCTGTGTGCGGTGATGAGGACCATGGTGTCAGCACTCCCTGAGGGCAGCTCCCCACCGCACAGGCCCTGTGCAGAGTGGGCTCATCATAACCTGCCCTGACGGACACCACATGAGGCTACTGGCCCTCGCCTGAGTCCACACCCTGCTCTCAGGGAGTCACTCTTAGGGAACTGCTCTCCAGGTGAGAGACATGACCAGACAGGTGCCTCAACAGGAAGATGTCAGGCAGCTTACTTTCAGGCAGGTGACAGCAGTGGGGAGCAAGGCCAGGTGTGTGTGGGAGTGGTGGGGCTCCCTTGCATGCCATGGACTGGTGGCTGCTCTGAGGGAATAGTCACTCCGAGCTCTTGATGCTAAGAGGAGACCAGCCATGAAGGTCTAGGGACAGGGGATAGCCAGTGTGTCCAGGGACAGAGGGCGGGTGGTCAGGCTGAGAGCTTGGGTTTTGTTTGAAGTGCAAAGGAAGCCTTGGGAGCCGGTGAGAGCGCAACTTTCTTGCGTCCAGGCCTGGCTCTGTGGCCTTTGGAGAGCTGGGTGCCCTCCTCTGGAGGAGTCACATGCATGTTTAGAGGGCCCCTCTGGCAGTACGTGGAGGCTGGCAGGGGCTGTGTGACTCACTGGGGGCAGCGCAGGCAGCTGGGGGCTATGCAGCCACCTTCACAATCGAGGCTCTCAAGTTTCCAAAGACCAGGAGGGGTCCACACTGTGGACTAGACCAGAGAGAACGGGGGTGAGGGCTGGGCAGAGGTGTGGTGGTTTGGGCCAAGGCTGGTGAATACAGTTCTGTTGGCATGCGGTCATGCGGCTCACACAGCTGGGCAGAGCTGAGTGGTGGACTGCGTGTCACCCATAAAGCTGGGGCTGCCTTGGGTGAGGCCACCCTGGTGAGCTTGCTTCCAGTGCGGGCCGAGTGGGAGGCAGGGCCAAGGAGGAGATGCAGCCCTGTACCAGACTGTTCTCTGGACTGTGCGTGGGCTCCTCCAGCCCCTCCCATGGCCCGAGGCACCACCCTTTTTCTGCTGGCTACCTGTCCTGCTGGCCAGGGCTCCCTCGCTGGCTGGCTGGAGCCGGCATCCCAGATGGGGTGTGTGTGGAGCTCCCCACCCCTTCCCGCAGCCCGGACAGCTCCTGCCCCTCCAGCCCCTCCAGCCTGGCCCTTCCTCTGCGTCACCAGCCAGAGTGGTGTTTTTAACAGCAGGTGGTTAACTCTTTCACGGATCAGCACGAAATTCCTGGTGGCTCAGCAGCCCCCAGACCAGCAGTTGAAGAACACTGACCAGAGAGAGCACAGGCTGGAGGAAGCCCCGAGGTTTCTCTCACTTGAGCTGGGCTGGAGAGTGCCCAGGTGTTGATGGCAGGGGCTGGCAGTGCTGGTTTTGGGCAGCAGGGGGCGCCAAGGTCCAGCACGTGTCCAGACTTCTTGAGGGGCGGGGCAGCGTCCTCTATGGCACAGCCCTCTGTGAATTGCTTTGCTCTGAAGTGCCCGTGTGCTTGCTGTCAGGAGGCTGTCGGCCGTAGACCTAAGACTTGGAGAGGCCACAATTGCCTTCTTTGGTCACTTTGCCGGGTTTGGTACATTCGGCCCAGCGCAGGTCCCTGGGCGGCTCTGCAGTTTACAGAGTTCATGAGCCAGGATGCAGTCTACACAGACAGTTCAAAACAAGCTGTTTTTGTTAACCTTATTTCTTAAGTTTGCTGTTTGTTATTTTCAGGAGAATTTAACTCACGTTGAAATTTTTATTTCTTTTGGTCTTTCATTTACTCATTTACCCTCTAAACCATTTACACAGGAAATTATCTTAGTTCTCTTGAAGAGCCTATTGACTTGGGGCGTGAGCACTCCTTACACACCTGCTGCATGCCAGGCCTTGCTCTGGCTCAGGGGACAGCAGTGCAGCGGCCTCCGCTGGCCAGCAGTGCTGAGCAGCAGTGTGTGTGCTGGGAGTGCACACGCACGGGCGTGCTGCACGGGCAGCCTCTAGGCCAGCTTTGAAAAGGGCCCCTCTGGCTCCGAGCTGAGAATGGGCAGTGGGGAGCTGGGGGGGCAGTTAGGACTATGGGTCATGTGGCTGGGGGCCTGGGCCAGCGAGGCAGCAGACAGACACCTTCCCTGGGACCAGGGGTGATGTCAAGGTGAGGGGAGACTCAGGGTCCCCACCCACAGGGTCACAGGCAGACCTGACTTCAGGAGGCTTGGAGGAGACATGGGGAGGCCCGTGAGGCAGCGCTGCCCGAGCCCCTCCCAGGTCGCACAGCGGACCCTCTGCTGCTGCCTCTTGTGTGGCCCAGTGGCCATCCCTCCTCTGATACTTTCCCCGCACTGCCTAGAGAGCTCTTGTCCCTGGGACGCCCGAGCCTGGAGGCCACCGTCGCCAGCTCTTTCCAGAACCCTCTGCTGTGTTTCCTCTGAGGACGTCTGCATGCACACGTATGTGGGTGCGTGCGTGTGCATGTCGGGGGGTGAATTGGGCAGGGAGAACGAGGGTCTGGGGAGGAAGGGCGGTGCTGTGGCCAGTGTTTGCTCTCTGGACCTGGCCTGACCTGCACCTATGCCACACAGCCCTCTGGCAGCTCCTCTTGGTGTCACTGCCTGCGGAGTGACCTTACCTTGCTCAGTGTCCACGGGGCCTGCCTACTCTGTGGATGGCAGCGCCCTTCCGTCACACTGCCCAGTGTTCATGTTTGATTCTGATGAACGAATCCTAGTCTCCTGACCCAGAGAACAGGGGACGTGGTGGGCCAGGGGACTTAACAGTGACTTGGAAGGGTCCAGGCTTCTCTTCTCCATGACTTGTTTCATGGCTGCAGCTTCCAGGGAGGAGCAGCAGTACACACGGAGGGTCCTACCCATGTCCTCCCGGCAGGCTGACGGCTGCTGCTCCCACCCCTGCTTCTCTAACCCCAAGTCCCAGTGCTTTCCCCGCCGCCCCCGGCCACCCTCACTGCCCCAGCCCTAGACCTGCTGTCTTCTCCTCCTTCACCTTCTTTACCACCTTCTTGACCTCCTCCCCCTCCTCCCTCCTCCCTCCTCCCCCCTCCTTCTCTCCCTCCTCCTCCTCCTTTTCCTCCCCCTCCTTTTCCCCCTCCCCCTCTTCCTTCCCATCC
The DNA here is from genome assembly GCA_037038555.1 of Rhynchonycteris naso. Lineage (NCBI taxonomy): Eukaryota > Metazoa > Chordata > Mammalia > Chiroptera > Emballonuridae > Rhynchonycteris > Rhynchonycteris naso. Next base: position 315,491,755 of record CM072996.1, on the reverse strand, counting down.
TCCTTCTCTTCTCTCCCCATCCTCCTCCTCATTCCCTTCCTCCTCCCCCTGCTTCTTCTCTTTCTGTCCCCTTCTTCTCCCCCTTCCTCCTCCTTCTCCCCATTCCCCTCCTCCCCCCTCCTCCCCCTCTTCCTCCTTTCAGGCAGGTGTATGTTTCTGTAGGAAACAGAGCCATGGGCCTGGTTCTGTCCATGAGTACTCATGTCGGAACTCTCAGGTCCTCCCAGGAAAGAGCAGAAGGGAGGGTGGGCTCAGCACTTTTCAGCGGATGGCCAGACCCCAAACTGGAGAGCCATCATCCCAGCCCGGTGTCCCTGTGGGTACTGTTTACAACCCGGATGAGATGCTTTCTGAGGTCTGCTCCTCCTGACCTTGCCAGAGTATAGTGGACCCCTGGAACCTGTTCCAGTGAGACCCTGCTGATGTCCACTGCGCTAAGACGGGACAGTGAGGCTGCGCTGGGATGAGCCTGCAGGATGCGAACAGGTAGCTCTGAGGGCCACCCAGGTTCTAGAGCTAGTTTCTCTCCTCCTTCCTTTTTAAACCAGGATCTGTCATGGTGTTCTCACTCTCAGGTTGTGTCAGATGTGGCGAGGCAGGCAAAGCAGGCCGTGGGTAGAGGTCCCTGGACAGGGTTAGGAAAACACCACGCGCACTGTGCAATGGAGGCTAACAATAGAACAGCGACTGTAATTAAGGCTGCGAATCACGCCGTGCCGCTGACTCCCCGCCGCTCCTCTGCAGCTGGTGTTCCGGCTGAGAAATCACCCCGGTCAGCTGCAGTTTTATCTTCTGATTTGATAGAGGAAATACTTGAAAAATGATCTCACAGTGAAATGTATGTAAACGGCTTTTTCTTTGCACGAGACAATCCAGAGTCTGAGTCCCTGGCCAGCCACAGCTTCCTGCAGTGTCCTGTTGCCATGGGTTACGAAGGGAGAGGACTGGAACTTCATCTGAAATGTCTTTAAACTTCCCTGACGTGCACAGGCATGCTGTGGTGTGAACGGTATATTGTAGATCTGCGTGCCTGGCAAGGTTCGGAAGTTTTCTTGTCTTAAGATGAATTTGGGAAAAGGGCCGTCAGAGGAAACACACGTTTTCAGTGATCAGCAGGTAAGTTATTCCAGCTGTTTCTTGTCATTTAAACAGAATTGTGGAAGAAAACCTGGCATTTGATGACTTCTCTGTCTTCAGCCTGTTTAGCGAATGGTAGCATCTAAGTGACCACCTGTCTCTGCGGTCATAGGCCAGCACCCAGAGCAGGGCAGGGTGGCGGTCGGTTGTGCCAGGGGCTAGCCCAGCCTCCTGGGGGACATGCCACCGGCGCCCTGAGTCAGCTCGACAGACAGCACCAGTGCCCTCTTGCCCTTCCCATAGAAACACTAACAGATGTTAAAGATGAGTGAGTTTATTTCATTGAAGTAGTAAATTTCAACTAGATAAATGTACTAAAATCTCTTATACTCTTAATTGTTAACTTTACATCTCACATTTTCAAATGTAACGAGTTGACTGTTTTCTATACATACATAGGGATCCAGTGGCAACCATATTTAATGATTGGTTATTCTGAGCTTATCAAGTTAACTTATTGTTAACATTTTTTAAAGGTTAAAGAGTAATTTTTATTTTTCTTCTGTGCCTGTGCTGTGCTGAAGTGAAGGCAAACCTCAGCTGAAATGTTTGTAGAAGATGGTCGCTAACGACAGGTGCCCGTCTTCCATTTGTTCTTGGTGTCGCATCTTCTCACACCTTCCCCGTGTCTAAGGAAAGCCTTCTGTCAGGGGCTGAGGAGACGGGACTTGTTCCGACGTGCTGGGTTTGGAGGCTGGGGACAGGAGAATGGACGGCACCTTCCTTTTACATAGGAAGCAGAAACAGCACTGCTGGACAGGGCAGGAACTATGCTGCTGAAGTACCTTCAGATTTTAATGTGTTTTAAAAATGTTTCGTATGTATTTTGGAACCTGTGCTGACAGCTGACTGACCAGCTGGAGGGGCAGCGCTGAGCGTGTGGGGCTCGTGGCCTCCCGCCTTCTGCGCCAGGCGAAAATGTATTCCTTTACGTCTGCTTCACACCGGGCTGGAGAGGTGTGTTTTGGACAGATTATGTCCTTAATGGACCAAGTAACCAGTTATTTTTGTCTCTGTGTAGACAGCATTTTCATTTAATAGAATATTAGGGCAAGTTGTAGAAAATGTTGGCTTTTATTCTGAGTTGTTCTTTTTTAAATGGTCACTAAAATCTGCCTTTGTACTACTAGCCTGTATAATGATTTGATTACTTTTGAAATGTTTGCAAATGCTCCAACTGGCAAATGAGTTGTTTGCTCCAGTGTGCTAACACCGTCTGGTTGTGCAGGGACTGAGCGGCTCCCTCCTTGTGGAGCAGGGCGGTGGGGGTTGCTGGGGCACCCAGGTTAGTCATCGCAGGGCAGCCTGCGGTGGGATCTGGCCACATGGGCAGGGCTGAGACTGGAGGGACCGTGTGGGAGGGCTGCTCTTCTCTGGGCCTCAGCCTGTTCATCTTTACAATGCTGGGGCCCAGAAGGCTGGGCTCCTTTCAGAGGGCGTGTGCGCAGTAAAACCGTGCTTTGTGACCAGGCGTTTAAAGGCTGTGTTGTTCCTCATAAGCTGCTTTCATGATGAAGTGGAGAACTCGGAAGCCTCTATAGGCACTTTGCCCATAGGCATCTTGGACGCGCCCAGGAGAGCCGACAGGGGCTGCCCAGGAGTGGGGGCTCTCACTGGCCGGAGGGTTGAATCAGTTTCCCTGTCTGTTTTGAAGCGAGATGCAGCCTGTAGGCCGAGAGTGTTCATGCCCCTTCGCCAGAACAGAGCCCTCTGTCTTCAGAGCCCATCACGAGGGGTGGTCACAGGCTAGCTGCTAGGAAGGCACTGGCTGAGGAGACGTGAACCCACAGCCTGGAAGAAACAGGATCATCACAGAAGAAAGCTTTAACAAGCTTCCTGCAGCCCCCCTTGGGCAGGCTCCACAGCTCCCGTGCCGTGCCCAGCAGGGCCTCACTCAGGCGGAGTGTTGCTGCTCTGCCCAGCGGGCCTGTGTCAGTGCTGTGGATGGCAGCCGTCCTGGAGGGCCGTGACCATCACTGGTGCTGGGGGCAGCTCTCAGGGCCCGGCTGGAGGGCCGTGACCATCACTGCTGCTGGGGGCAGCTCTCAGGGCCCGGCTGGAGGGCCGTGACCGTCACTGCTGCTGGGGGCAGCTCTCAGGGCCCGGCTGGAGGGCCGTGACCATCACTGGTGCTGGGGGCAGCTCTCAGGGCCCGGCTGGAGGGCCGTGACCATCACTGGTGCTGGGGGCAGCTCTCAGGGCGCCAGCTGGAGGGCCGTGACCATCACTGCTGCTGGGGGCAGCTCTCAGGGCCCGGCTGGAGGGCCGTGACCGTCACTGCTGCTGGACACAGCTCTCAGGGCCCGGCTGGAGGGCCGTGACCATCACTGCTGCTGGACACAGCTCTCAGGGCCCGGCTGGAGGGCCGTGACCATCACTGGTGCTGGGGGCAGCTCTCAGGGCCCGGCTGGAGGGCCGTGACCATCACTGGTGCTGGGGGCAGCTCTCAGGGTCCAGCTGGAGGGCCGTGACCATCACTGCTGCTGGGGGCAGCTCTCAGGACCCGGCTGGAGGGCCGTGACCATCACTGGTGCTGGGGGCAGCTCTCAGGGCCCGGCTGGAGGGCCGTGACCATCACTGGTGCTGGGGGCAGCTCTCAGGGCCCGGCTGGAGGGCCGTGACCATCACTGGTGCTGGGGGCAGCTCTCAGGGTCCAGCTGGAGGGCCGTGACCATCACTGCTGCTGGGGGCAGCTCTCAGGACCCGGCTGGAGGGCCGTGACCATCACTGGTGCTGGGGGCAGCTCTCAGGGCCCGGCTGGAGGGCCGTGACCATCACTGGTGCTGGGGGCAGCTCTCAGGGCCCGGCTGGAGGGCTCAGACCGTCACTGCTGCTGGACACAGCTCTCAGGGCCCGGCTGGAGGGCTTTATGAGTTGGAAGCAGGGCAGGAGCAGCGTGGTGACGCCATGGTGACCTCAGAGTTGAACACAGGCTGCCCTTTCTTTCCCTCCTCTGAGCAGTGTGAGCGAGTCCCACGCGAGGCCCAGAGTGCTGCAGACCTGCTGCCCGCTCTGTGTCTTCTGCTCCCCTCTGCCACTGGGGGCAGGTGCCCACCATGCTGTGGGTGTAGTACCCAGTGCCGCCAGGCTGAGACGGTGGCTCCTTAGGGGCCAGGTTCAGGTGGCTGGGGCTGCGCAGGCTGTCACTGCCCTGGTTTCTCCCTCTCTTCCTGTCATAAGGTGCAGATTGTGCTGCAGCATTGGGCAGAGGCTTCTCTTGCAACGGTTAGGGAGCATGCGGGCGCAGCAGCTTTGCCCAGGTCTGCCCAGGAAAGGGCTGCGCAGGTCTGAAGGGAAGGATTTCCAGAGGCCGAGGGCTTCGACCTGCTTCTGCACTGGGCTCCGCACAGGGTGGGAGACAAGCTGGCCCTCGTGTTCCTTCTGGCAGCGTGACCGCCTCTGCACTGGGGCCGCAGGAGGGCCCGGGGGCGGGCAGGGTGCAGAGCAAGGCTGCCCTGCTGCTGAGGAGGGCAGGCTCTGCGTTTGTGTCTGGTGAAATGAGAATGTCACCAGCAGGACAGCCTAGCGGTCAAGAGTAGTCGGGGCCACTGGTGACAAGTGAGGTCACTCTGGTGCCAGAGCCAGGCCGTCCATGTCTGCATCATGGACCAGGACTCTGTCCTGCTCCTCTCAGGCCAGCAGGCAACCTGGGCTCTGCACTCTCAGCTCAGCCTGGGCCCCAGGGAAGGAGGGGGCGTGGGGTGCATCTGGAGCTGTGTGCTTGGCTGCCGGTGGTCGTGGGACGTGAGGAGCGTGCCAGGCGTGCCCTTCTGTGGGCCGACGTGTTGAAGGCACCTCCGCCTGCTGTCGTGGAGCCTGGCAGGGATGAGTTCACGGCTGGCACTGAGCTCTTTGGCATTTGAGGTTCTTTTCTAGCTCAGATGGACCAACTTGTGTCCATTGTCCCTCTTTCCCCAGACAGGCCCCCGACCTGTGCAGACTCCTGGCTGGCTGGTCCCACATACTCGGCCCCACACCTCACTGGACCCTAAAGCTGGGTGGATGAGGGGCTGCGTTTACCCTACTCAGTTGGTTAAGTTCTTTTGAGAGAAAGAGAGAAGCATCAGTTCGTTGCTCTAGATGTGCATTGATTGCCTCTCATTCATGCCTTGACCAGGGATTGAACCGGCAAGCTTGGGCTTAAGCCAGCAACCCTGTGTTCAAGCCAGCGACTTCCAGGCTCAAGCACGTGGATCGAGGCTCTTTCACTGCCACCACTGGTCAATTCTTTTCCCACTTTTTAGCGCTCTGACTCCTGTGATCTGTGTGTGTGAGGGAAACTCTTTCCAGCCCCTGCCCCCTAAGAAGCAGTCACCCGGAGCTGGCAGCCTTCCTCCGTGGCTCCCCTCTTAGCTGTCCCGTCTTCCCCACTCCCAGGTCCTGATAGACGAGTGCACCCCTTCTCTGCCCCTCTCTTCCCTGACCCCCAGCGCCTGTGAACACTGAGCTTCTCGTCCTCCGGAGCAGGGGTCTGCATGCCCAGCCTTTGGGCAGCTCTTCTCTGGCCTCTTACCCCCCAACCTGCCCCTGTGGCGGGACTCATAGACCCAATACATCATTGTCCCTTCTACCTCCCTGGGTATGCAGGGGGCCCGGCGGCCGAAGTGTCCATGTTGGGTTTGGACTTCTCCACACCCCAAATCTTCTCTTAGGCTGCCCTTCTTGGCTAGTCCTGAGTCACCCACGCCAGCAAGCCCTCCACACCTGTCCCTAGTGTCACACCCCCCTGGGTCCCTGGGCCACTGACTCTGCTCTGCACAGTCCTCCTCCCACACCCCTTCTCCACTGAGAGTCTCGGGGACACGTGCCTCTGCCCCTCTGCCCAGCCTGTCCCCTGGAGGCGGAGACCTGGCAATCCTGAACGCACCTCCACCTGGAAGCATTCTCAGCCGGACTTCCAGGATGCACAGCCTCAGCCCCCTCCACTGCCTGTGCCCGGCTCTAGGGGGCTGGGATAGCCGAGGGCCGCAGAAGCCGCCCTGGCAGGACACAGGGCTCCCACCTGAGGGGGTCTCTGAGGAGGAAGTGTTCCCCTGGGGTGGGCTTCAAGTTCAGGTGAGAGGGGCCTCGGGCTCTAGTCTCCAGCGTTGACGGTGTGGCAGTGTCTGTCTGGGAACTAGACTCGCTGCTACTTGCCAGCAAAGCCTTCTCCAAGGCCAGTGTTCACACTGACCTCACTTGCAGGACTCAGTGCTTTCCTGTTGGGATGCCAACTCCTGAATGTCATCCCAGAGCCTGCTGCGACCCCCTCCCTGTCTCTGTATCGGGGACTCTTGTCTTTGGGCCAGCGAGGTCAGGGGCTCTGAGGACAGTTTATGGTGATGGGGCAGAGCCTGTACTGCCTCAGCCGGCTGGTCTTTCTGACTGCTACAGTGTTTCCAGTGAGTAGTCTTAGCTTCTCCCAGGGCAGGACAGAGCATTAGCTGTTCAGTTCTCAGGGAAGCGCTGTCGTTGTGGGTGAATATTGAAGAGCTCTTTGGGACACATTCACGCGCATGTGCGCACACACACTTTACAAAGAGAAGCACAGCTCCCTCTGAGCTCCGTTCGAGTGCAGACCCTCCACCACCCAGCCGCCCTTCTCAGGCTCCCCAGACGGGGTGCTGCACTGTGGGGGCCCGTCCCCTCATCAGCATCCCTGCCTGGGTCCAGCGATCTGTTTGTCACTGCGCAGCACTGCGCACACCCGTGCCTTCATCCCGTCCTCATCATCTTTCGGGTGCAGGGATTCCTTACGGTGAACACTGTGGTTTGAACCTTGAAGTCGGTGCCTCTTTCCTCGCCTCTGGAGCCTCCGTCAGCTGTCTCTGGTCACACCTGCTGGAAGAGCAGTGGGATGTGCACGCGCATGGGAATGTGAGAGATGCTGGTGCAGGGTGGGGCCCGGAGCATGGCTCCTGTGCGCAGGCCCTGCCAGGCTGCAGAAGGTCCCTCCGGTGTCCTGTACCTGCTGGGCACGGCAAGCTTCTGAGAAGGTGTAGGTCAGCTGTAGCCCGGGTGGGCCGGCTCACCAGGTTAGGCTGCCCGTGAGAGTTCCTGGGTGGGGCGCAGGGAGGGGCGTCCCAGGCTGAGGGGATGGACGGGGCTCTCAGGGTCCTGGGACTACAACCCACAGTGGGAGTCATACCAGGACCTCGTGCACATGTGCTGTGCCTGCTCTGAAGCCAGATCAAGACAGCACAGACCCTAGGATGGCTCTCATGTTCTGTCTCATCTTAGTTTGTTTTTTAACAAATGCTGCTCATGGCCCATTGAACTGATCTGACAGTTCCCTGAAGAGTCAGTGCTGGGTTTGAAGAGCCCTGGGTTCAGGGAGCAGAGTACAGGCTGGTGAGTAGGCACAGCAGGCCTGAGTCCTGTCATGTGATCCCAACGAAGGGCTAGGGGCTGTGCAGCAAGCATGCCCTTGCGTCTGCTGCCCCTGCTGCCGCCTCTCAGGTCTTCCTTCCCTGCCCCATGTGGACCTGCCTGCTCCCTAAAGCACCGTGGCCAGTGAGGGCTGCCTAAAAACAAATGGTCAAGTGTTTGGAAGGTCAAATGTGTATACAATTATATATATATATAAATCCGATTGCTCCATTAAGGTTTTTCATCATTTGGATTATTTATCTTTCTTTTTGTATTTAAAGCTTTGGGTGCCTTTGGGCAACTTACAGGCCTTTGGTTCCTTATTTCAGAGCCATATGTGGTAATTTAATGCTTTTTTATGTCCAAAGTAGAAAATCTTGTCAGTAGCTAAAAGCTGAAAATTTATATCACTGTATAGTACTCTATATATCAAGGTAATTTGGAAATGGTATATTCTAATAATTGATCTTGTCTAATGTTACTAACAGAATCACCGTGATAAAGGCCAGATTCATCATATGCTACTCTTCATATAAATCATCTCAACTTTCTAAACATTAACTCAGAATATCCGTGGAATGTGTGTGGTCCAAATTTCTGCCAGGAATAAACTCAAGTCAGTTTCCACTGAACTGCTGGTGTCCGCAGCTGACCCAGCGCTGGAGGTAGTCTGAACTTAAATTACATCACTGTGACACTTTGTAAGTCCCTTCAAACAAGTATATTTATGCTGGTGTGAATTCCAGCAGGGAGGCTTACCGCAGACCTTTCGAGAGCCGCCTACTTCTGGTCTGTGTGAATCGTGAGCGGAGAGAGCTGCTAACTCACAGGACCTTTCCCTGGGAGCTCGTGGCTGCGCCATGCTCCCCCGTGAGTCACACATGGGTTTGGGGACTCGGGAAGACCAGGAGCGCAGAAAGTGAAAGTTACTATTACAGATTGTGTACTGGTGTTAAGTCTTAATTTGTAAAAATGTTTAGGGTGGTCTAGTGGTCTGTGGAGCCCGAGGACTTAGGGAAGTCCTGGCGTGAAGGGTCACACAGAGCTGAAGTTTGTCCTTGTTTGCCCTCTGTACATGTTCTTCTGGAGTTATCTCTGGGGTTTCTGAACCTTTGCCATTTTGGAGTGCTTTGCCTTTCAGCTAGGATGTGCTCAAAATATGCATGACAGGCTTAAAAAGGGTTATCTGGTCGGAGTTGGACATGTTAGGAATCCCAAGTCAAATAGACATGATTTGGGGGTACCCATCTTTCCCACACTCCCCATTGTCAGTGGATTGTCTGCCTGCACCTCCTCCTCCCACACCAAACACTGGCCACCTGTGAAGCATGCTGTACCCCACACTCCCCACATGGCACCTGCCGCCCTCCTCTGCCCGTGGGCAGCGCCTGCTCCACCCTGGCACACCTCACGTCCTCTTAGGATGACGCCTCAGCGACATGCCCCTGAGCTGCTTTCGCACGCTGGGCCCTTCCCAAGAGGTAGCCGGTGCTGGTCGGTAGAGCGGCACGTCCCTGCCACGGCCAGGTGTGTGCTTACAAAGCCCTACGTGTCAGACAGCAGACAGGAAGAGGGGTGGTGGCATTGAGACATGGTTTGTTTGCAGAGTGAGTAGCCTGGTCCTCGCTCGCTCATGTGTGACCTTGGAGAAGGACAGGTCTCCACGGCCCTCCTTTTGGATTAACTTCTGGTTGGGATGAGAGCCGTTGACAGGCTGTGTCGTGAACAGAGGAGGTGGGAGACCACAAGTGAAGGGCTGCGTGGCTGGCTCCCAGGGTCCTCTCACACTGCCTTGTGTTGGGAGCAATCCCAGCACGAACGTGCCTCGCATCAAGGGCTTCTAGATCGAGCTCTCTGCTTGATACGCGTAGGAGCCAGGACTATGGCGCCGGCTTTTGAGAAGAGATAACAGCTTGCATTTGTGAGTTGACTGGCCAGCGGACAGGAGGCAAGGCTCAAATCTCTCTCCATCTGGGTTTGTGGTGGGATGTAAGGGTTTCAGCACAGGATCTTCCTGGACAGCGGACCCTTCACTTCTGAAAGGGTCCTGTGTTCTGTTCCTGGTCACGTCCTGGCTCTTTGGTTCCGTGGTGGGAAGGAGCAGCTGCAGGCTCACAAGGGTCACTTGTGAGTGGTGTGTCCAGGCTGTGAACTTTGGTTCCAGGTCTCGTTAGAAGCAGATGGGACCAATCTCAGCTGGTTCTGCGGCAGGTGGTCACAGGCAGGTGGAGGGTGGGCAGGGGGATCTGTCACCTCTGAGTCCTCACTGGCCCTTCCAGGAGAACCCTCCACACACAGAGGGGCACCAGGCTGCAGCCCCCCAGATGTCTAGAACTTTCCTTAGAGTTTTGAGCTTGGGAAGTACTCTTTTGGCACAGTGACCTAGACGTGAGGAAGGGAAGGAGATACATTTGAGACTGTGGCTCAGGATTTTGAGTCCCCCAAGGAAAATGCTGGCCCCTGAGACACATGGAACACTGAACAGCTCTTCTTGGTGGACAGACTTGAGAAGTTCTGAAGGGACGACTTGTGGGCAGGAGCTCTTCAGGGTTTCCACCGGCTCCTTCCTTGCACACCAGGACTCACGTGCCTTCTGGAGTCTGAGCCTCATCTCTCTGCTGCCGTTGCTGTCACTGTCTCAGGTCCATCTTCCAGTTTCCAAACTTTCTCTTCACCCTTCTAATCTCTGTGAACCTCTCTATTGAGCATTTAATTTCAACAGTTGTAGTTTTCATTGTCAAACATTCTGTGAGGTTGATTTTCAAATCTGTCATCTTACTTTTTTTTTTTTAAGTGAGAGGAAGAAAGAGGAGATACAAAGACAGACTCCCACATGTACGCCAACTGGGATCTACCTAGCAACCTCTGTCGGGGGCCGTTGCTCTACCCATCTGGGGCCATGCTCGCAAACAAGCTATTTTTAGCACCTGAGGCAGAAGCTCCATAGAGATGTCCTCAGTGCCCAAGGCCAACGTGCTTGAACCAGTTGAGCCATGGCTGTCGGAGGAGAAGAGAGAAGGGAAGGGGGAGGGGAGCAGAAGCAGATGGGCGCTTCTCCTGTGTACCCTGACTGGGAATCAAACCCGGGACTTCCACATGCTGGGCCGATGCTCTACCACTGAGCCAGCCGGCCAGGGCCCTCTTTTCTTTATTGCAATTTTACTTCTCTACAGTTCCACTCTTGTCGATGGGCTGTGAGGACTGCTCAGTATCTGAGACCCCACTGCTGTCGGCTCTGCTGGCTCTTTCTTGTGGAGGGCTTTCCCTTTGGGTTTAGGGGGTTTTTGAATTGTGAGCTCATATTTGTATGGGCTCGGTTTTGGCACTGCTGTGGGCCCCTGCTGGCTGCTTTCTCCCCAGAAGGACTGGTGTGGTGGCTGCCTGGAAGCATGCTTGTTACTGTCCCGTCTTCACAAGTTTTCAATAAACTTAAAGCTGTGCTAAAAAGTACAGTATACTTTTAAAAAGCACGTTTGCTGAACTTTCCCGGGATCAGCTTGCTGTGGAGCGAAGGCCCCAAGGGCTGAAGTTGCAGCCTCCCGCCAGAGCACCATAGAGTTCATACCACTCCTCCTCACTGTCACAACTCCCTTCCATTAGCTTGTCCCCATCTGTGTCTGATGACGAGTCACTGTCTTCATAGACTGCCTCGTCCTCAGTTCCATCTGTGGCATCTGAAATGCCACCACCACTGTATAAGACGCACCCAGTTTTTAGACCCCAAATTTTTCGAAAAAGACTGTGTGTTATACATGGGGAATATGGTATTGTGAGTGTGGAAGGACAGCCAGCCACGTGCCACCTTCTTGTCAGTCCTGGGAAGGAGACCCACCTGCTCTTTCTGTGACAGAAGCCAGACCCGGCGCACAGGCCGAGAGCCCAGGACTGGCTGTGCGGGTGCTTTTACCTGTTGTCTGGCAGGATGACAGTTTAAAGACTGGACACACATAGTGCGTGTTTTACATTGGAGGTGGTTGATGAGGTGCCAGGGTAGGGTTCCAGAGTCCTTCTTTCCTGGGACTCGTGACGGTGTGAAGCAGAGGCAGCCCCTCGTCTAACCTGCCCGGAAGTGGCTTCCTCACTCTCCGCGGTCAGACCCATTCTTGAGGAGAAGGGTGGGTCACCCAGCTGGGCGCTCTGGTAAGCCCCGCCCAGTGCGGGGCTGAGGGCGGGGCTGAGGGCAGGGCTGCTTGGCATGGGAGCGGGCCCCATCTTCCATGCAGGCTACGGGGGCCAGGTGTGGGGTGTGGGCACTGGGATGGGCGGCAGCAGGTGTGAGACGGGGTCTACACGGAGTGCCTAAAAGCTCAGGTGGCACGGGCCGGCTCTCACCCGTGCTGTGGCGGCCCGGTGGTGCCCCGTCGGGAAACTGGGCCCACCCCGGCGCTGCTGGGCCTTGCTCGTGGCCATTTTGGCCTGAGGGTCTTAGACGTGACCTCTGCTGGTTGTGACCCAGGACCTGGGAGGGGTTTCCTGTGTGGTCTCCTGCTGAGGAGGCCATCTCTTTTTGGGAAGCCAGCCTGTCTGTGTGCCCTTCTGCACATCCTGCCAGGGGTGTGCTGTAGCACAGGTCACCCCCTTTAGAGAGGACGTGAGTCCAGGGGTCTGCGGCCACTGAGAGTGTGTGGGCTCACTCTTCAGAGCTGGGAGGGAGGTGTTGTACACCCAGTCTCCTGATCCAGCGCCCACAGCAAAGGCCGGCTGCCTTGCTCTGGGGTGCGGGCTCGCGTGCAGCTTGCTGGAGCTGTGGCCTGTGCTGTGACCAGGACACCTCAGCCGGAGCACTGAACCCACTTCCCCCCAAGCTCCCCAGCCCGGGCTTCTGCCCCTTTGCCCACTTCCCCAGATTCTCCTTCCTCTGCGTGTCCAGCTTGAAGTGACCTGATGGAGGGAGCCTCAGAGCCGTCTGACCTGCAGACACGTCCCCAAATAGACTTTCCAGCCACCTGCCCGCCCATCACAGGGCTGCAGTACTTTTGTTTTTCTGAGTGTCTGTCACTCCGGGACCTCCCTGCCCAGCTTCCTCCTTCTAGTACTGGCTGCAGCACATGGTCTTGTCCCTGGTGCCTCTGAGCCAGCCCCTCCTCTACTCCAGTCTTGCCCTCCTTGGAAACTTTCCCCACCAGCCTGCTGTGGCCACTCCTCCCGCACCTGGCGGTGGTCTGCTAGGCCAGGAAGCTGTTTGAGCTCTCTAGACGTGGGGTCTGCCCTGGGGAATGGAGGTGCTGCTAGTAGCCTGGTACCAGGGGTGTAGGCACTGAATGGGTGTGGCATGTCCAGGGCAGCGCCGGCATGGGGCACAGCCGACTTGCAAGCCAGGAGCCCTGAACAAGCTGTTGACAGATGGCCTGCCTCCCTGGTGCTGTGTGTGCCCCCAGACTGCAGTCCTGGCTCATCAGGCTGGAATGCATAGGCCTGTTCTCACGGAGGCTCTTCCTGAGACCAAACTGTCCAACGTGCTGGGATTTGTTCTTTTCCAATGAAAATGACGATGACTTCCACTTCGCCCTGATGTGGCCTGCTTCACCCACCAGCTTGGGTGGAGTTGGCTCCGGAAGTGGGAGCGTAACTTGACTCACTGAGGTGTCTGCTTTTCCTGGGACACCTGCACGGAGAGCCGGAGCCTTCCAAAGGAGCTGGGCTCTCTTCCTCAGGTAGACGTGCTATGTCCTGACTTCTGTCACGAGGCCTAATTAACTCATGTCTCTCTCTCTTTTCTTTCAGTCTGCAACTGTATCTGACGGTGGTAAGTCACAATTTCTGCTGTATATTTTTATTATTTTTAATGAGGTTTTCAAATTGAGAAAGTGTTTTTCCATTGACTCATTCGATATGGGCGTTTTCTTTGCCATTTCCATCCTGTGGGGGGCGGGTTTCAGGGTAGTTTAGGGAGCTTTCCCTCACTCCCGGGCGGCCGCAACACGTGTTCTGGAAGCTGCTGGCTGCAGAGACATGTCCTGACCCTGCATTTCACAGTGACGGACAGCTGCGGTCAGTGGGCGCTGGGCCGCGGCACATCCTGCCTTGCGCCCGGGCTCGACAAGTCCGAGCCTGCCCTCCCGGTGGCAGAACCGGCTCTGAAACCAGCCAGGGAGAGCTTGGAACTCTTGCTGAATTTGAGCAATTCTGGAAATTCAGGTGACACTCTCAGCTGATAAGTGTCCCTTTCTTAGAAAAAGTGTTATAGATGAATTGAGAGTTACGGGGGAAAGTAATAAAGAACTTCCTGCTTTTAAGTTATTTGGGGTGTGGGGATTCTTTGGCTGACTGTCCAAAAGGAAATGGCCAGAAACGTGATTTTGTTTCAGATTTCTCTAATATTTATTATTTCAGTTCAGTGATTTATTTTAAAATTCAAGATGATTTGGAGCATTTCTTCCAAATTTTCCTTGTTTCTTATAGACACATAAATGTCCTTACGCTTATAGGGGTTTTTTTACATGATTTTAATTAATCTTGTCTTTTGAGAGTTATATTTTATAATTTATCAAAAGGCACCAGCACTGTCTTTTCATATATGTGCTGGTGGTGGGTCCAGAGTCCTGATGACAGCCTGAGCACCCCGGGCGGGCGAGGCCGCCCTCTGCACTGTCAGTTACAGAGAAACGAAGGGCTGTTTTCAGGACACACCGTGTTGTCCCACAACTGCTGGCTTCATCGCGGACTTCCCAGGAGGGGCAGAGCCTGGGGCCCTCCGCGGTCGTCCTGACGGCCAGCCCTGGGTGGGGCGGGGGGCGCACACCTGGAGCTGAGACCGAGGTCCTAAAGTTTGTGTTTGGGGATTTATTTTCTTTAATACAAGGAATTGTGTTACCTATTTTATGTACAATGATAAGCATGTCATTTAACCCATCCTAAACAGGGGGTGGGAGTGGCTTTCTTAGAAGAAAGAGGACCTGCCACCAAATCTAAGATAAAATGAGTGGTTCTTGTGAGGCTCTGGTCACGGCTGTCCTTCTTACAGTGCTCTGACTTCTGCAGGAAGCATCGATTTAGAAGTTTAATATGTTCATTTGAATCATAAGTATTAAGCTTTATTTGTCTCTGAAGTTTTCTTCTGTCAGCAGTAGATGTAAAACCTTAGGGAGTTTTATTATAAGTCTATTCTATAGTATTTTAAGAAGCTGAACTTCCCAAGTGTGGGAAACCTCTGACTCATAGGCCTGGTGTCCTTTCTAAGGAAGTGGTTCGCCTGTGCAGGGGCTTTCCACCCCTCGGGCTCACCCTCTAGTCCCACTTCAGATCCTGATGCCACTCGGGTGGGCCTTGTTCCTGGAGTCCCTTTGTGGCACAGGGGCAGGGGAAAAGGCCCACTATTCCGTGAGCATGCCCTGAATTTCAGGAACTACACCAGACAGCTTAGATGTTTTATTTCATCTTTGACACGTTTTTGTTATTTTTCATTCTTTGATTTCTTTACTGAAGTGAGAAGAAAAGATTCTTTCATTTAATTTGCATGTTAGTTCTAGGACGCATATGTTACATTCTGTCATCTTGACCAGTCTAGACTCTGGGTCACAGAGATACCAAGGGTAGTAGCTGTGACCCAGAGACGCGGGGGTCCCTGGCTGCCGAGGCTTGTGTGCTCTCATGTCCCATTCCATCATCTCCAAGAGCCCCTTCAGTTCCTGGTACCTGCTTGCTGGGGGCACCTCAGTGGGAAGAGGAGACCCCATCCTGTCCCCCACCCCCTCCAGCAGTGGACGAAGCGTTTTGAGAGGATCTGGGTAAAAACTCAGGATTTTCTGACACAGAGATGTGTTGTGTTCCTGTTGGGCAGGATGTCCAGGCTCACCCGGAGGCTGGGGCTGCTGGCAGCACAGTTTCTATGGGAAAACCCCTCGGCTCCATGCAGTGACTCGAGGGCCCGCTTGGAAAGCCTCGCCTTGGGGATGAGTAGACCATGCCCTCTGAAATATTGTCTCAGGGGGGTTATTTGGACACATTTAACTGCTGTGTTCCATCGCCGAGTGATGCTTTTACTCCAGGTGTTCTCCCCAGGCAGTTTGTGGCTTTATTTAAAGAAGTTGGACAGGGCAACTTCTTCAGTCTTTGTCAGCTCCAGGACAGGGGTTCCTAATGACAGCCCCCCAGGCCAAGATCGCCGGTAAGGAACCGGGTGTGGTCAGTCTCTGTGGAGGGCACCCTGGAGCCTGGGCTGAGGTCCAGGGAGGCAAGTTCCGTGTTAAGACAAAGAAGAACATTCCAGCATTAGAGAGAGGCTTGAAATGTGCCGACCTGCCTCGTGGGAAATGACTCAGCCCTGTGTGCACACAGCCCCCAGCTCAGGGGCAGTGTGCAGAGGTGGAGGACATGGGGCGACCCTCCCCTGTAATGGGAGAGCCCCTGCCTGGGCCCTGACCTGGGGCTCTGTTCCTCACAGCTTTCTGGTAACAAAATTGGTTCTTATTTTATTTTTTTCATTTTTTACTCTGTGCTAAGCAACTTTGCCACCAACTCATACATCTTCAGAGGTTGAATGTTTTCTGCCATTTCTGGGTCTGACTTCTGAAGTGGAGAACTTGAGGTGTCGGACGCCCACATCCATAGGCGCATGTCGGGCTGCGGGCGTGGGAGAGTCTGTGAAGGAGCTGGCCTCGGGCTCTGTGGCGTGTCCACCCACCTCCTCCACTCTGCTGCTTCATAAACACACAGCTTAGCCAGTGCAGGTTCCCTCTCGGTCCCCCTCCGTGGCGCTGGCCCCAGAGTGTCCCGCAGGGGTGTGACCATCCTGCAGCCCAGCCCCACAAGACTGCAGCGTCCCCCACTCCCTTCACCTGCACTTCTGCACCATCGCACTTTGCCCCCTGACCTAGAGCCTAACCTGGCTCTGCTCTCTGCCTGCTCAGAGCCGCACAGGTTGTTAGTGCTCCCTCATGCCTCCCTGGTGCTGTCCCCCCACCCTGTCTCCCAGGGCCCCCCAGGTGTCTCCCTGGGTGCCGTCCCCCCCACCCTGTCTCCCAGGGCCCCCCAGGCGTCTCCCCGGGTGCCGTCCCCCACCAGCATGCTGCTACCCAGCCTGTGGCAGCCCCTCAGAGAAGCCTGCACTGACCACCAGCTCGTATCCTGAGTATCAGCCCAGTTTCCTTTCCTTCCAGCAACTGACACAGACCCGTGTTGTAACTTATTATTTATGTCATTGGTTCTCTTTGCTCCCCCACCCACAAGAAAGTGCCACGCGATGGCTTCAGGGTTGTCCTCAGTGCCCTGCACAGTGGGTGGCGTGGGAAGTGCTGCTGAATAAATGACTGATTAAGGCGTTTACTGTCACCCCTATGCCGACATCAGGGGAGCATGGGCCTGAGACTGGGTTAGGACAGTGGCTTGCAGAGTTTCCTTTCTAGTGAGACCCTCTGAGAGCACAGGCAGACAGGCAGAGTGCATCTGATGGAACACAGAAGCACAAGTGTCTGGTTGTTGGTGGTGGTCAGCCAGCCTCCCTGGCACTCTTCTGTTGCTGGCCCGCGGACGTGAGCGAGGACAGCCCCTTCCTGCAGCCGAGTGTTCCCGGGCCATTGGGCCCATTCTGTTTCCCCCAGTAGTCACCTCTTCCTAGCTCTGACAAATCACTGAAGTAGACTGTCAACTTTGTACCATAAACTAACCAGCACTAATTTCTGGTAATTCTGATTATTGTTTTCACCTAGAAACTTGGACCTTTTTTAAACAGAAGTAAATCTTAGGAAAAGGTACACTTTTTTTTACTATTTTAATTCTTGTCTGTTTTCTGAATGGAGATGGATGTGATTTTAACAGTGTCTCTCCCCTGCTTTCCTTGGGCTGCCCTTGGTCTGTGAAGCGCACCCGGACTCGAGTCCTGGCGTCAGGAGGGTGGCTGGCAGGTTAGCAAGTGACAAGGAAGGCAGTGTGGTAGGGGCACCTGGCACCTGGCAGCTGAGGAGCCTCCACTGGCCAGATCCGTGCAGCTGTGCTGGGTTTCATCTGCCAGGACACTGACCTTGGCTTTGTAAACTTGGGGTCTGCGCCTGCCCCAGCTCAGAAACAGGGGACTCACCACCTGCTTGCCAGTTTATTTAACAGGTAGCTGAGAGGTTGTGCTAGTGGGTGAGGGTCACTCAGAAATTGTAATCAAAGTAGACAAACTAAGCCGATCATTCTAAATATCTAAGATTATATCATAAAACGGCCTTGTAACAGATGGTGTCAAAGAGAAGGGAGTTAGTTGTAGGTAAGGTCATGTCTTCATGGTCGGGCTCAGTACCCAACCTGCCTGCGCTATCCTGACACTTCTAGTGACTACTTCCCGCATGGGAGTTTCTTCTTTTTCTTTTAAAAGTTATCTTATTTTATTTTATTTTTTTAGACAGACAGGAAGGGAGAGAGATGAGAAGCATCAACTCATAGTTGCGTCACTTTAGTTGTTCCTTGATTGTTTCTCATACGTGTCTTGACTGGGGGGGGGGCTCCAGCTGAGAAAGGGACCCCTTGCTCAAGCCAGCAACCATGGGATCATGTTGATGATCCTATGCTCAAGCTGGTGAGCCCGTGCTCAAGCCGATGACCTTGGAATTTTGAACCTGGGACCTCAGTGTCCCAGTCGATGCTGTATCCATTTTACCACCAGCAGTCAGGGTGTCTTATTTTCATTTTTTCCAGCTTTATTGAGACTTAACTGACAAAATTGAACCTATTTAAGGTATATGGTATGATGATTTGCTATAAATATACATTGTGAAATGATTACCATACCAAGCTAATACCTCTGTCACCTCACAGTTACCTTTGTTGTGTGTAGTGAAAACACTTAAAATTTACTGTCTTAGTGAATTTCAAGTGTGTGATATGTTATTATTTACTACGGTCGCCGTGCTGGACCTTAGGTCCCTGAAACTTACTCATCTTCTAACTGAAACCTTGTGTACCTTGAACAGAACTTCCCCCCCCCCCGGCCCCTCCCCAGCTCCTGGTAACTGCCAGTCTCCTCTCTGCTTCTGTGAGCTTGACTGTCAGGTTCCACATGGAAGTGACATCATGCAGCTTTGACTTTGTGTCTGGCTTATTTCACCTCTTCTGATGTCATGTCTTCTAGGTTCATCCGTGCTATCGAAAAGGCAGGGGTTTCTTTTTGTTTTTAAGACCAAATAACATTCCATTGTATATACACACCACCATTTCTTCATTCACCTATCAGTGGACACCAGCTGTTTTCATGTCTTGATTATTGTAAACAGTGTTACAGTGAACACAGGACTGTAGATATCTTTTGAGATCCTGATTCCAATTCCTTTGGATAAATACCCAGAATTGGAATTGCTGAATCATATGCTCATTCTGTTTTTAATTTTTTGAGGATCCGCCGTTCTGTTTTGCACAGTGGCTGCACCAGTTCACATCCTCACCAGCAGTGCAGGAGGGTCCCTGTTCTCCACACTCTTACCAGCCCTTTTTATCTCTTGTCTCTGACAGCATCTCCACAGGTATGATGATATCTTATTGTGGTCCTGATTTGCATTTCCTTGAAATTAGTGGTGTTGAGAATGTTTTTATGTACCTTTTGGCCATTTGTATGTCTTCTATGGAAAAATGTCTACTAAGACCCTTTGCCCATTTTTAATCTGGTTATTTGGTCTTTTGTTACTAACTTGTATGAGTTCCCTGTAAAACTTGGAAATAAACCCTTTGCCACACATGTCTGCAGATCTTCTGCAGAGGGACTTTTCAACGCATGGCCGCCACTAAGCAATTCAGACCTTTGGCCTCTGGCACTTGGGTGTGAGGCCCAGGGGCCAGATGAGACCAGCAAGTTGGAGCTCGGAGGCCACAGCTCCGGCAGAGGATCTGTGCTGTGTCCCAGCTGTGTGCCGGTCATTTTCGTGCTGTTTGGTTTCTGCTGTGATGACCCCACCCCGGTGGGCAGGTCCAGCAGTCCATCAGTAAGTGGCAGAGGAGTGACTGGGGGGTGTGCCCGCAGTGGGACGTGTTAGCCCTGACGGTACCACTGACCGACACGATGGGCTCTGGGGCGTGCTCGGCACCAGGAGCCCGGCCCCAGGGAAGCGGTTTAGTCCAGAGGCTCCGGAGGCCGGGCAGCCGAGGGGCTTGAATCTTTAGTCCCCATTTGACTTTACATACTTAATATTTGAGAATAATCTTTTGTGGTAAAATGATAATTATTATAAATAATTTAAGCCTGACCTGTGGTGGCGCAGTGGATAAAGCGTCGACCTGGGAACACTGAGGTCCCCAGTTCAAAACCCTGCACTGGTCTGGTCAAGGCACATATGGGAGTTGATGCTTCCAGCTCCTCCCCCCTTTCTCTCTTTCTCTCTCTCTCTCTCACTCTATGTCTCCTCTCTAAAATGAATAAAATAAAAATTAAAAAAAATAATTTAATAAGAAAAAGTAAAACAGAAAATGGTTTTTTTAAAAAACCAACCCAAATTTAACAACTGAAAACTAGGTCCACGTTGCTTCATTGCTCACCCAGAGCTGTTGGGCAGGTGGGCTGCTGGTTGGAGCCATGCCAGCACACTCACCAGGGCCAAGTGCGGACTGCGTCCCTCAGGCCTCGTCCCGCCCGTGGGCCTCTGCGGCCTCTGGCAGCGCTGCCTCCCTGTCAGCTGTCTCCCTCCTCTGCTCCCGCTCCTCTGGGTCCAGGTGCCAGGCTGCCTTCCCTGGGCACCGAAGGTAAGCAGAGCATCATCTGCAGAGCCCCAGGGCGCTGCCCTCTGTGCTGGGTGGAGGAGAGAGGGCTCCCGTCCTTCCACCAGCCTCCTGTCCAGCCTGTCCTCACTTCACCAGGGGGTTTCTAAGAGCCACAGGGCGTTCTCCTCCTCACGTGGCTGCTTCCTAGAGAGCCGCAGTCAGTTCTCATTACACTCGGACGCAACCTGGTTGTGCAGCCTTTTCCCTGTGTCAGTTGTACCTTTCCTCTTCCCGACTCTGTATTGGCTCCGTAGTAGTATTGATTTTTCCTCCATTTGTTTAGTCCGCTCTGACCTCTCCCCTTTCTCTCATAGATCATGAAGAATTTTAAAGTTCTTGAGGCTGTGTTATTTTCCGGACCAGACTTTGTGTTTGCCTTTGGCATGTTATATACCTCCTTTGCACTCGTCTATTCACCTACCCACCCCCTCACCTACTCACCCACCCACCCACCCATCCACTCTCACAGCCATCCATCCTCCATCGGTTTATTTACATCCATCCATCCATCCGTCCACTCACCCATTCATCCTCCCATCTGCATCTGTCAGCAGTCCCATGGCCCTGACACTGTGCTTTTTGGCACTGACATTTTCAAGCCCAGAGAGACCACAGCATTGAGCCCATGTCCTTCTTGCCTGACGTAGATTCTCAGTGCCAAACGGGCCTCTGCCCACGAGGGTTTATCCCTGACTGTCCCTGGCTTCCTCAGTATTCTGCCTGCTTTGTTTTGGGGAAAGGCAGCAGAGTTAGACTGATTCTGTCCCTGTTGCTGGCACACATGGCTGGAGCAGGAGGGAGCGTGTGTTGGTGGGCGGGCCAGGCTGCTAGGGTTACCACTCTAGGGCATTGCCTGGGCTAGCATCACTGCCGTCCAGTCTCCTTGGCCACAGAAGGACAGACATCTCGAGACCTTCAGAGAGTTCTTTAGATCATCCTAGGGTGCTTTGCCCAAACTGAAACTCTGGAATAGTTCTCACCAGCTCCTAGGATTTACAGTCTAAATGTCTCCTTCCGTGGTCTCTGTCCACATGGTCTTATCAGCAAACCTCCAAGGGGCCCTCTCGCTGGGCAGCTGGTGCTCACCATGACAGAGTAGATGAGTTGCTTCATTATGTCTAAATAACTTTATTTTTAAAAACAACTACTTTTGTCTTTGTCATAAAGGAGTTAATTAAAACAGCTTCACTGAAGTCATAAAGAAGTGGATGTGAACTCATACTCCCCCAGTGCAAGTGCTGTCTGAAGGACAGCGTCAGGATGACGACTCACCATCCTTCCCCAGGGCGACTGTGGAGGTACCCCGTGGGTCAGACTCAAAACCTGTCAGAACCTTCCATCAGAGAGGGTTTCCTTGGCTTCCCCCCTATTTTATTTTATTTTTGTGACAGACAGAGAGAGGGACAGATAGGGACAGATAGACAGGAAGGGAGAGAGACGAGAAGAAGCATCAGTTCTTCGTTGCAGCACCTTTGTTGTTCATTGATTGCTTTCTCATGTGTGCCTTGACCAGGGGCTACAGCAGACCAAGTGACCCCTTGCTTGAGCCAGTGACCTAGGGCTCAATCAAGCTGGTGAGCCTTGCTCAAACTAGATGAGCCCTCGCTCAAGCTGGCCACCTTGGGATTTCTAACCTGGGCCCTCCGTGACTCAGTCCGATGCTCCATCCACTGCGCCACTGCCTGGTCAGGCTTTTCCACGTTTGAAACTGTGGCATGAGACTGCCCACTTCTTTGTTCTTTAGTTAAGTCCGGGGATGATTGCTCGCCCCTCTCGCCTGCCTGCGGTGGGGTGGGGAAGGGAGGGTCTGTGGTCCTCACCCACATTCCCACACTGACCTGGAGCTGCCATGCACAGGTGTGTTTGCTGTCATCAGGAGCTGCCCATGCATCCCCTTCACCTGGTCCTACCTGGGCATGCTCTGTCCAGCCACTGTATCTCTAGGGCCCAGCCGGCTCTACTCCTGGTGTCTGAACACAGCTGGCCAGGGCTGACCAAGCTCATTGGGCCAGCTGCCAGGCTGCCCTCTCTTTGTCCTGTGCTGGACACCACGGACAACGGCAGGCATCATCGGTCAGATTCTGGCGAGGACTCCCTTTTCCCACCCCCAGTCTTGGGCTCTCTTCCTCCTCCCACCGATAGTCCATCCCCTGCTGTCTGCCCGGGTCTGCCTCAGGCTGTTCTGCGTGAGCTCACTGAAGTTCCTGGGAGCGTTGCTTTCTGGAAGTGGAAGCGATGGGTTACTTCAGGTGTTTGAGACTCGGGGCCGCTCCTCTGCGTCACGCGCATGTGAGAGGAATGTGGCTTGCAGAATGGTCCCTGTGTCTGTGTTCGTTGGCTGACTACCTGCTACCTGTGCAGCTCCATCCGGCTCATCCCCACGGGGGCCCTGCCTGTGGGGGGACCCTCCACAGCCACATGACTCCCAGGCTGAGCTCAGGGTATGTCCGCTCTCCCTCGGGGCCCTCATCCCCACTCCGGGCGTCCTCTCCACTGTGTGTGAGGACCACTGTGCGCAGACAGGGCTGGGGCCCCTGCGTAGTGACCTGGGGCCTTGCTGCCTCCCTGCGGGACCAGCACTGGGGGAGTAAGTCGGGGAGCTCCACTGCACCCTCTTTAGAATGTGAGGAAGTACACTTTCAGAGCTTTGGCAAATGAATTTGCATTCTCTAAAATGATGAAAGAGAAAAAGCAGTGTGAAGGTTTCAGCACAGTGCCGTGGGCATTTGTGCACAATTTTAGTGAATTCACATTTTCCTTCTCAGAAAAACAGGGTAGCCTAATTGCACACTTTTCAAAAATGTTTGCTAAATAGTAGAGATAGAATTACAGTAATTTGTAATTTGCTGTGTGAAAAAGGTTGTTTTAACCAGAACTCTTTTTTTTTTTTTTTTTTGGTTTGATGTATCACATTCTTTATGGTTTGCTTTGGAACTTAAAATTATAGCAGAATAACATAGTATATTTATAGGGCGCAAGGTCTGTAAGCACTCAGCAGACTAGATGTTTGCCGATCAAGGCACAGACTTGGTCTCTGCCAGGGCGCCTTCCAGCAGGCTTGCTCCTCTCCAGTTCTACAAGACGTTTGGAGAGTCTCTATTGTAAGTATTTATATTGTGGGATTCTTTTCAAGCAAACAGAAGTTCAAAAGTCGTAAGACCAGCTATCACGTAGTCGGCTCCGAGAACGGTGTGTTGACATTTGGGCATATTTTGTCTGAGGCCTTCAGACCACAGTGGAGGTCCCCGGGTGCCCCTTCCATGTCCATCCTCCACTCTTCAGAGGCCTCCCCCCCGGACGCAGGCGCGTGTCCTTCCCTCAGCGGGGGGGGGGGGGGGCGGGGGGGGGCTGCTCGGCCGGTCCCTGGGGAAAGCCTCTCAGGAAACAGGTGACACAGCTGCCAAGACTGTGGCCTGGGGAGCGTGGGGTGCTCACCGTGGGTCTGGGACCTGGTTACACGAGTGTTTCACTTGTGAGAGCCCAGTGAGCCACGCGCTGAGGACTCGTGCGCTTTTCTGTGTTCCTCTGTGTGCTCAGGTAAACTTCAGTAAAGAGTTTACTAAAGTAATGAGTATCATTTTACCTGCTTGAAGCTTCTTACTTAACCTAATAACTTCCTAAATGGTCAGGAAGTTTTAATAGATTCACTCTCAGGAGAAAATGTATAAAATTGCTGGAAGTATTACATAGATTGTGTTGAAAATCTGATTGGCCAAAATAATTTAGGAGAAAGGTCCAGAAGGAGAGGGTGGAAGGGCTCCTGCTCTTCTCCAGGCCTCTGCCCACGGACCGCTGTGCGCATCAGGAAGGTTGCCCAGCCCCACGCGAGGTGCACTGTCAGGAGAGGAGGTGTGCCTTTGGGCAGACCCCCTGGAAGAGGGCGTCTAAGGTTTTCTCTTTATCGCCGTGTCTCTGCGCCGTGCTGGGCAGGGCGCCGGGCTTGTGCAGCCCACGTAGGCAGCGGAGGCCTTGGGGTGCTGGCGGCGGCGGAACCCCAGCTGAATGCGGCGAGGGTGCTGTCCTCGTGCATTCAGTCCTCAGCGTGGCCAGGTGGCCTGTGCCACAGCGCACTTGCCCTTCCTTCCAGCTGTGCCTTGTTGGCCTCTCCTGCTGACAGGCATGCCACCTCCACTGTCCCACAGGGCTGTGTGTCAGGACACGGGGCAGCCCTCACTCAGGACAGTCTTGATTGTTGTCTAATGACAGCTCCCAAACTCAACCTTGGCCAGGTTGAATATGTGAAATATAGATAACAAATCTAGAAAGGAACGTGAATAACAAACATCTAATTAGAATATGTAGTCTACATCATTATGCAAAGTTACATTTTATAATAAGTGATACTAATTTAGAAAGACCTCTCTTCTGTTCTTACATTTCATTATACTGCTTTATTCAAACCCTTCAGATGTAATTTTGTTAGAACTGTGGGAAAGTAGTGAAAAGTTCTTATTTTAGAATAACTTACACCCCAAACGTGCACACATACCATCCATGAATGGCTTGAGGGACTTTCACCGGCTGAGCACACCTGTGTGACTAGGACCCCGAAGCTCATGATCCCTGTCATCACTCCCCTTCAAAGCTGACCCCTACCCTGACTGCTGACACCATCTCTTAAGTTTTGCACTTAAAAAAATGGATTCATGCAATGTGTACTCTTTAGTGTCTTGCTTCTTTTCTTTCCTTTCTTTTCTATTCCTGTAGTGAGAAGAGGGGAGCTAGAGAGACAGACCCCCGCAGGCTCCATCCACTGCCGGGATCCACCCAGCATGCCCACCAGGGGCAGATGCTCAAATCAGCCGAGCTATCCTGGGCGCCCAGGGCCGACGCTCAAACCAGCTGAGCCACTGGCTGCGAGAGGAGAAGAGAGAAAGCAGGGGGAGAAGGAGGGAGAGAAAAGCAGATGGTCACTTCTCCTGTTACCCTGACTGGGAATTGAACCCAGGACTTCCACACGCTGGGCTGAAGCTCTGTCCACTGAGCCAACCAGCCAGGGCGCAGTGTGTGGCTTCTTTTCTTTAACCTTAGGATTGTGAGTTTGTCCATGTTGTGTTATCAATCACTGTTCACTCTCATGGCCACGTCACCATGGACTTATTCATTCTGCTGCTCTGACGCTCAACTTGGTTTTGACTTCCTTCCGGCATTTGCACATGATGCTGCTGTAACGTGCTCCTGTTCCTGCTCTACTGGGCTGGGTCATGGTTTGTGAGTGTTAGCTTTACTACACGCTGCCAGTTTTCCAAATCAGTGTCACAGTCCGCACACCGCGCAGTGCACGGGGACTCTGGGCCCCACCGCACCTCCAGCTCTTTGTATGGTCTGTTTCACGTGGCCATCCAGTGGGGACCGGGCACAGGTGTGCTGCCACTTGCAGTTCCCTGATGACTAAAGAAGCAGGCACCTTTTTCGTAATTTTGGTGATTCAAATCTCTTCTTTTGTGAAGTGCCTGTATAAGACTTATACTCACTTTTCTATCAGATCATCTGCCTTTCCGTATTGACTTGTAGAAGTTCTATATAACATATTCTGGTAGTGATTCTTATGTTTAGTTTATGTAAGCAGGTAAGCCCTTCTGCAGCTTACCTGTTCGTTCTTCTCTTGGTGATGCCGTTTGATGGCCAAAAGTTCTTCATCTTAGTATCATCCGATCTGTCTTTTGTTTCTTCCTGATAAAGCTTTTTATGTCTTTTTAGAGCAGACAGTGTCCTTCCCAAGGCCATGCAGGTAAAACCATTATTGTTTTACTTTCCACATGGAGACCCCTGCTCCTTTGGAACTGATTCTTTGTATGTGATGGGCACAGAGGGCGCAGGACTCGTTCTCCCCACACGAGGTCCGGTCTAGCACGCTCCGTTTGTTGACAGGATGACCCTTTCCTCACTGAGCTGAGGCCGCCTTTGTCGAGTAGTCGTGTATTGCGGGTCTGTTTCTGCCCTCTGTGTCTGTTCCGTTTGTCTTTGTTCTGTCATTGGAGCAGCACCGCTTGTCGTGGGTGCTGTCACTCTGCGGTACGTGGTGAGACCAGGTCGTCGGGTGGTGGTGTGTGTCTGGGGTTGCGCTGGCTGTGCCAGGCCCGCTGTGCTGCTTGCACACATCCAAGCCCCGTTGTGCGTCCCCAGCAGGTCCCGGGTGTGCTGGCCTCTGTCCAGGCTGGGCGAGCAGTACTGGGGCTGCCGTGACAAGCCGCAGCTGGCGCTCACACTCGGTCACTGGCTCAGAAGTTTTCTGCGCACTTGTAATCTTTGTTATGTGGCCATTGACTGGCTGTCCTACTCACCACAAATCTTGAGGTCGTCCCCCCAGTGGTGAATACTAAACCTGGCTCCGTTTGTTTGCCTTTTGAAACAACATTTCTTTTAGATGATTGACATCTGTAAATAGCTAAAACCCGCATTAGTGCCACCCTCAGATAGACTCCATTGTTCAGAGGAGGTCAGGGAGAAGCCTGTGACATACCGTATTTGGCAAGGACATGCATCTACGGTGGCCGGTCCCCTCAGGGAGAAACAGTGGGGAGGCCATAGTGCTGCCGGCTGACCGTGGCCAACAGGGTGGGGTGGGGCGTGGGCATGATCAAGGTTGGGTGCCTCGCCAGCCAGGCCAGCCCTGGCCGGTGCACAAAGCTGAGGCTTGAGAGCTGAGTTGGGGTGCGGGGGGGCCAGTGAGAAGCCAGGAGGGAGCGGCGGGAGTGGGGACGCCGAGGGAGAACAGCTGTGTGTCACGAGCAGAGCGTGGAGTCAGGTGAGATAGGACCCAGAACCAACCCCAGGTGTCCACCTGGCACCTGAGGGACCATCATGGCTCTTGCAGGATGGGAAGGAACAGATAATGGGCAATGACCAGAGCTCTGCTCTGGACCTTGGGGCTTTGAGGTGCTTGCTTAATTTCTAAGTGGCGACAATTGGATGAGTGATTTTTTTTTTTTTTACAGGGACAGAGAGAGAGTCAGAGAGAGGGATAGATAGGGACAGACAGACAGAAATGGAGAGAGGTGAGAAGCATCAATCATTAGTTTTTTGTTGCCGTTGCGACAGCATAGTTGTTCATTGATTGTTTTCTTACACGGGCCTTCAGCAGACCAAGCCACCCCTTGCTGGAGCCAGCGACCTTGGGTCCAAGCTGGCGAGCTTTTGCTCAAGCCAGATGGGCCTGCGCTCAAGCTGGCGTCCTCGGGGTCTCAAACCTGGGTCCTCTGCATCCCAGTCCGACGCTCTATCCACTGCGCCACCGCCTGGTCAGGTGGATGAGTGAATATTGAATGCAGAGCACGGGTTGGGCAGCAATCTTACATTTGGAAATTATTGGTATAACGATGGGTTTAATGTCTCAGTAGACTTGAATAAGAGACCATGCAGGAGAGGCAAGTCTAAACCCTATGAGAGAAGAGGGCTGGAGAGAGAGCTTTGAAGGCAATCGGACGGAGGGAAGTAACATGGGCTCTGGTGTCAGACTGTGCGCATTGAAATCCCAGCTGCCACCAGCTGTTGCCTCAGTTGTCTCCTCTGCACAACCGGGTTCTGGCCGCCTTACAGCACTGTTGTAAGAGTTCCATGCTTCAACATCTGTGAGGCACTTAGAGCACCACCTGGCCCATCCTAAAGAGCTAAAAAGTGATCGCTACCATGATGAGTAATTCCAGTGTAATTGACCCTGACAGGGACTGGGTAGAGGGAGCCCTGGACGGTAGGGGGACAGCTGTGAGAGCCAGGGGAGGGAAGAGGCGTCGGAGAGGACAGGGTCTCCATTTAGTCTTATTGTTAAAAATTCAATTTTAAAATAAAACAACACAGGAAGATTAAAAATAATTCAATGAAAGAAGCTCTAACAAGCAGATACTAAGAAAACAGGCAAGGCAATGTTAATATCAGGCAGAGTAATTCAAAGGGAAAAGTGTGAGAAGAACAAAGGGCCGTGTGTATCACACACAGAGTATCACACTCAGACCTGGGATGGTGGGACTAGTGAGTGGGCAAGCCTTTAGGAGAGACTGTCACATGCCCTCTCCCGAAACCGAGAGAGCAAGTTGCTAAAAGGTAAGATTGCAGAGTATTTGAATAATAAAACGGGAAAATGAAATCCAACAGCTATATAGAGAACTTGACACACAATGGAGAAGACGCTGTCTTCCCAAAGGTACTATGAATATTCCCCATGTTGTACACATCCCATGCCTGAAATGCAGTACCTACAAATTTAAAAATATTGACAGATTATGCGTGCTAACAGTGTAATTAAATAGAAATCAGTCACAAAAGAGCAATAAGAATAATTCATACAGTGAAAGTTTAAAACTACTAAATAATGCATAAGTCATGGAGAAAATTAAAATGGAAATTATATTACAATTTAGAACCCTTTAACAATCATAGTGCTACAAATTAACATCAGTGAGATGTAGCCAAAGTAGTTTTTAGAGAAAAATTTTAGTGTTAAATGTATATATTTTAAAAAGAAAAGTTGGAAAATATAGGCAATAAACTTTCAACACAAGAAGGTCAGGAAAAACAAAACAAAACAAGAAATGAATTAAGATTAAGAAAAGGATAAAACAGAAACTAACAAAATGGAAAACAAAACAAAGTCTGGCAAGTATGATCAAGAAAAAGAGGGAGGAGACAAAGATAACATCAGTAATTAAAAAAAGGTCCTAACTACAGTTAGAGAAGAAGTAAAGTTATAAGGAAAGTCTGTGGGCCCTGGCTGGTAGGCTCAGCAGTGGAGTGTTGCCGCGGTGTGTGGAAGTCCTGGGTTCAATTCCCAGCCAGGGCACACAGAAGAAGTGCCCATCTGCTTCTCCATCATTCCCCCTCTTCTTTCTCTTTGTCTCTCTCTTCCCTTTCCGCAGCTATGGCTCGGTCCAAGCAAAGTTGGCCCCCCGTGCTGAGGATGACTCCATGACCTAGCCTCAGGCACTAAAAAATGGCTCCATTCCTGAGCAACAAACAGAGCAGGGACCTCAGATGGGCAGAGCATCGCCCCCTGGTGGGCATGCCGGGTGGATCCCGGTCAGGGCTCATGCAGGAGTCTGTCTCTGCCTCCCCTCCTCTCACTAAAATTAAAAATTAAAAAAAGAAGTCTATGAGTAACTTTATACTAAAACATTCAATTACCAGATCAATTGCAACTTTTAGGAAAATATAAATGATCAAAGTTAACCACTTGTGGTCAGAGTCGATAGCTCTGAGCCTAGAATCCTGAACATTCAGTGTGACAGGTGGCAGGATTCCCATGTGTCCTCATCTCCCGTACTTCCCACACTGCCCTTTGCTGTTCCTGCCGCAGCTGTGAGCTCTCCAGCATCTCCGCACCTGCCTGCACTTTCCACTGCAGAAGCGTGGGCGTACAGCGAGCAGGAAGCTGGCTCGGCTCCACCCGGCTCGGACGGGCAGGGCTAAGACGCTTCTGCTGGGCTCTGAGTTTACACTTCTCCCCCTGGGTGTGCGTTTCCCCGGTCCGCGGGAGCGACGTGCATGTGGAGGGCTCTGGGAGAAGCGTGGGGCACAGCACCTCCTCTCCAGGGCTGGGAGACCCAGCTGGGCGGCCAGACTGCGTGAGCTTCTGGGAGCTCGTGACCTGGGACACACGACCCGCATTTTGGAGCAAGAGGTGTTCCAGCACTGTCACTGAATCATCTCAGGCCTAAATCTCGGCAAGTCCACTTGTCAATGGGCTGATTGGATTAGATCGCTAGTTCTAGACTACATTCTGAAGACGTGCTGTGGGTCTCATCACTGGGGAACAAAATTTTGTTGCATCCACAAAAACACTTGTTCTTACCCAATTCAAGTGTGCTGATCTCAAATCTGATATTAGTTTTTCTCTGTAAGCTACAGTTTTTTTGCAATTCAAGATTTTAGGTTTTCATCTTTTTGTAACATTTTCAACATTTAGTTTAACATAATGAAGTAGAATGTCTTCTTGGGCATCATCTTTGTGAAAATATAATAACTTATATAATGCAGTAAATACACTAATACAATAAAAGATATGATTGCATCAGATTTGTCTACAATTTTGAAATAGTACATATTATATTTTAATCATAAAACTCCAGCAGTAGTCTGCCATCATATTTCTGTCCCATCGCCCCTGATAACGCTCTTCCATCGTCTTCAGATCTTGATGAAAGCGTTCTCCCTGCTCATCACTAATAGCTCCAAGATTTTCGGGAAACTTATCAAGGTGACTGTTCAGGAAGTGAATCTTAATGCTCATGTTCCATCCAATGTTGCGGAAAGCCAACAGCATTCTTTGAACCAGAAGTTCATAGTTTTCTGCTTTTTTTTGTTGCCAAGGAAGTTCTTTGTAACTGCCACAAAAGACTGCCATGCTGCTTTCTCCTCCTTATTCATCTTCCTGGCAAATTCTTCGTCACATATGAGGGTTCGAATTTGAGGTCCATCGAATACACCTGCTTTTATCTTCTCAAAAGACAAGGCAGGAAAAGCAGAAATAATATGTTGAAAGCATTCACTTTCTCTATTCAAAGCCTGAACAAACTGCTTCATTAAGCCAAGTTTGATGTGAATGGGGGAAAATGATCCTGTCTCGATGAACTACAGGTTCATTCACAATATTTTGCATCCCTACTTCCAGAGCTTCACGTTTCAGCCACTGCTTCTGTGTCCAGTGTTTCTCCCGAGCTCGGCTGTCCCACAAACACAGAAAGCAAGGATACTTTGTGAAACCTCTCTATTGTCCTAGCAGGAAAGTTACCATTTTAAGATTCACACAAATGATCCAGCTATGCTCCTCATAGTTCAAAAAGTCGAGGACAATTTTTATGTCATTATAATCTTCTTGCAGATGAGCTGAATAACCAATTGGAACCGCTGCATAAACATTACCGTTGTGTAGGAGAACTCATTTCAGACTCCATTTAGAGCTGTCAAGAAATAGCCGCCATTCTGTTGGACTGTAAGTGGTAACACCTAGCTGGCTAGAAGACTACTGATATCATGACAGTAAATAAAGTGTTTGTCTTGGGGGAAAAAAAGTCCACAAAAATTTTTTCATGCTTCTTGAAATGGGATACTTTAAGCTCACTGGCGAAGTACATTCTTTTCTTGAAGCCTGGAGGCTAATAACTCAGCTGCTGTCTTTGATAGGCCCAAATCTCTTACTAAGTCGTTCAATTTGGGTTGGCTAAACTGCTGAGGGGTTAATGACTGCTTGGCATCAGAAGAAGACCCTTCAGATTCTACAACCATTTCCTCATGCATCTTATCAAAATACACTTGATCACCATGTTCACTTTCTTTGTCCTTAGAAGAAATAAAACCATTGAAAACTGGAACCGGGAGTGTCTCAGAGTGTGGGATAGGTCGTATTGCTGAAGGAATATTAGGATATGCGATCATATGCCATTTTTTCTTGCCGATGCCCTTTGTATGGATCAGACAAATAATAGTCACGGCTGTGGTCCTTAGGTTCACGCCAAACCATGGGAATACCAAAAGGCATTCCTTTGCATTTTCCTTTTGTTCAGTCACGAAGCATTTCCTCACAATTCTGACACACAATATGAGGAGCCCAATTCTTGTCTTGATCACCAAGAGGAACTTGAAAGTAGGCAATATATGCACATGTCACAAATGATGAAATATTCCGCCTTTGACGTTGAAGTGTGTAACAGCCACATGTATAACACAATGGTTCTTAACCTTTTTTGAGGTACCGAACCCACCAGTTTCATATGTGCATTCACCGAACCCTTCTTTATTTCTTTCTTTTTTTTTTTTTTTTTTTTTTTACAGGGACAGAGAGAGAGCCAGAGAGAGGGATAGATAGGGACAGACAGACAGGAACGGAGAGAGGTGAAAAGCATCAATCATTAGTTTTTCTTTGCCATTGTGACACCATAGTTGTTCATTGATTGCTTTCTCACACGTGCCCTGACCGCGGACCCTCAGCAGACCGAGCCACCACCTGCTGGAGCCAGCAACCCTTGGTCCAAGCTGGTGAGCCTTTGCTCAAGCCAGATGGGCCCACACTCAAGCTGTTGACCTCGGGGTCTCGAACCTGGGTCTTCCGCATCCCAGTCCGACGCTCCATCCACTGCGCCACCTCCTGGTCAGGCTCACCGAACTCTTCTTTAATGATAAATAAAATATGATTTTTTCCCCAAATTCAAGACATAGGTATATGTTTTTTTACTGGTGCACTAAATGAGCCGTGCATGAACATCACCTTGCTCAAAGAACAAAACCAACAAAGTGCATGAACTCACAACAAATTACAGTATTACTTTATTCTGGCCTCTGCGGCGGAGGCTTCTCCGAACCCCTGAGACCGACTCATCAAACCCCTAGGGTTCGACAGAACCCAGGTGAAGAACCACTGATATAACAGAAGGTGTCAGGACTATTCCTACATTTATGCCTATTCGAAGAAGCCATGATTCAATCTTAAAACAAAATAAGAGGGTGTTTTTATCAGATAATAATTTTTTACATTTAAAAACAACTACAATGATGTAAAATTGATGTTTGTAAAACATGAATTGCCTTGTGGTTATGTTCAATCCAAGAGTCGTTGCCCTTTAACTCCAATTTAAAAACCAATGCATGCCAGTAACTGTAACAAAAAGAAATTAAATTGCATATAAGCCTGAGCATGCACCAAAAAACAGATTTCAGATTTGGAATCAGCGATGCAGAAATATATAGAAATGGTTCTAAAACCTCATGCAACAGAAAATGAAAAGACATTGTTCCCGGTGTTATCAGCCAGGCTCGAGGTTGTGCTAGGTGAAGGTTCTTGTCTGAATCCGGTGGAAACTCAGGTCATTCTGGCTTGGGGGGAGGGGCCGATGTGATAGACCACCTGGGTTTGGACATCCTGGTGCCTGGGTTTTCTCATCAGGAAGAAGCTAGCATTTGCAGGGTTGGGCCAATAAAAGAAAGACTTGAAAGAGACATAGCAATGAAGTGGCCCTGAATTCCGTCCTGGACTGCGGGGAAATAGCTAGAAAGGCATTCTCGATGAAATGGGAGTAGGGCTGGTGACGGTTCCCAGCTTTGGTTATGACAGGGTGTCTGTGCTTACAGAAAATGCACACTGAAGTAGTTAAGGACTAAGATGTATGTGTCTCCAAGGTGAGTCCAGTAGACTGCGTGCATGAGTGTGTGTGAGAGAATGCGTGTGAGTGAGTGTGTGTGGCGTGTGAGTGAGTGTGTTAGAAGAAAGAATGGGAAGAGGAGCGTGAAGGGGAGAGACTGACACAGCCAACAAGGCAAATGTAGACAGTGGATCTGGCTGGAAGGTTTGTGGGAGCTTTTTGACGATTCTCAGCAACCTTTCTGCAGCTTTGAAATTACATCAGATAAAAAGCTGCCCCAAACAGATAGCAGGAGAAAGGGGCCGTTCTAGTGCAAGTGAAGGTGTGTTCTTGTGCACCCTGTCTGCACTGCCTGTCCCCGAGACACCCAGGGGCAGAGCCACAGGGATGGCTGAGCCTGACCGCGCTCCTCTGGGGAGTGCTCGTGGGGTGGGCATCATCCTCTGCTGCAGAGACTTGCGGTCAGAAAGGACCTTGATAGGAGGCTGGGGCCAACTGAGGCCAAGCTTCATTTGTATACCCTTTCCCAGAATTGTTTTCGTTTGTTTTTCTTTTTCTTTTTTTAGAGGGGCGGGGGACAGGACAGGGGAGAGAGAGGGAGGAAAGAGATGAGAAGCATCCACTTGTAGTTGTGGCACCTTAGTTCACTGATTGCTCTCTCATACGTGCCTTTACTGGGGGGCTCCAGCTGAGCTGGTGTCCCCTTGCTCAAGCCAGCGACCCCCGGGGTTTTCATGCGGGGAGCTAAGCATCTCAGGCTGGTGCTGTGTTCACTGTGCTACCACTGGTCAGGCGGAATTGTTTTCTTGGAAAATGTTGAAATTGATGCAAGCCGTCACCAGCTTGTAGTTGTTGGTGCACAGTAGCCGTCCAACACTGTTGGAGCAACCGGCGTGCCACCAGCTCTAGCCCACCACCATCCGTAACAATGTCTTCAGGGCGCACATCACATGCATCCTGTGCTTTGACTTATAACTGCTCCTTACAGAGTAAAAGTGGTTCCATTTGGTGTGGTTGCTTAGCACTTAATAAATAATTCTTCCTGATACCATGTAATTTGTGATGATCACTTCTCATGAAAAAGGTCAGGTTTATGTTTATGAGGTGAAAATGTGTTTACATTGAAGATACATAGGGAGATAAGAGTGTAAGCCCTCATATTTACTATAAAAAGCTACAATTATGTGTTTTTTCCCTCACCACTGTGAGTTTAACAAACCCAGTCGGTGGAGCAGAGCCGCACGGCGGAATGCCCAGCCGCGGCTGTCCTGGGCACCTGTGCTTCTCAGGGCAGCTTCTGCACAGCGCTTCCCTCAGCTGCCTAAATAATTCAGCTGCCGCCGCAGCAGGCTAAAGGTCTCCTGTAAATTATACATGCGTCTCTGTGGTGCTTTGTGCTAAGTGCACTATTGGCTTCCTCTCGAGCGTGCAGGGAGAGTGCTTTGTCCGCCTGCACCGCTGCCTTGCGGAGAAAGCGCGCTCACCCGCCTCCTTGGGGAGCGAGCTCGGAGCCATGTCTCTGTGTGTGGCCCCCGGGGGCTGTGCCGGCTGACCCTGGTATGGACTCAGAGGGGTGGTTTGCGGTGAATGGTTGGAAGTATTTGGTTAAATGGCATCACAGTGGCTCTTATCAGCTCTATCCAGGTAAAGTCCCTCGTGGTCTGTGCGCCTTGTGGTTGGCGGGGGCAGGCTGGCGTGTGCGGTCTTCAGGTATGTGTGCCGGGCTGCCGGGGCGCATGTGGCCTGCAGCCCTGCAAGGTGCCCGGGGGCTGGGGCTGGGATGGAAACATTGCACGGGCTTGTGGAGGCCATGGTTTGGGTGAGGTAGTGTGGTGGGACAAAGTCCGAGTCAGAATTGTCTGTACTATTGAATACAATGGCATCGTCACTTGCAACAGACAACCTGTGTGTCCAAGCCACACAGAGCGGGGCTTTTCCAGAGTTCAGCGGATCTGAAATAGACTTTAAAACTTTTTCACCAGGAAGGCATGTCTTTGGCTCAGACTGGTCAGGTGAAAGAAAAAGGAAACCACAGCAGTGACAACAGAAAGCAGGAAGTGCTCTCTGAGGTGACACTGTAAGGCGGTGGGTGGGCACTTTCTTTGGTGAGAGTGCAGGTGCGTGCCTTTAGCACACCTGACACCGAGAGGGTCGGGTAGCAGATCAGACATACGGGGATGTCCGTTTCCTGGCTTTGGAGTTGGGTGGGAGTCCTAGCATTTGAAGGAACTTTATTTCAGGCTCAAGGTCATTTCTGTAAGTGGGTGGCATTTCCACGTGTCGACAACAGGCCCAGCATGAGCCTGAAGGAGACGTGCACTACGAGGTTCAGAATTTGAAACGGGTATCCAAGATGAGGGGCCTCCGGGTGTGTCGAGGACACAAGGAAGGGGCACCTCCCCCTTAACCTCCCTATGGGCTGGCTGAGCACCAGCAAGAGGCTCCTCATGCTTCCTCAGGGACAGGCCACCACCAGCTCTGGAAGGGCTTCTGAGGGAAAGGGCTGTTGCTATGCCCTGTGCAGCCAGCCCTGGCTTTCGCAGGGGGCGACAGCTAGAGTTGCGGCCTCATGTCGTGTGTGGCCTGGCCCTCCCTGGTTGGTCACCCTGTCTGCTGTTCCCTCTGTGAGCTCCCCTGGTGCTTGAGTCAAGGCCCAGGGAGCAGGCATTGGGATGTGTCAGTCAGAAACAGAACCGTGGGCCGGTGCCTTTCCGGAGGGAGATAAGGGAGACTGGAAGGAGAGTGGGAGCCCGGCTCTGTGGGGTCAGGTGGGAAGTGTGCTCTTCTCAGAAGAGTACAGTCTCCTCCACGTGGCCTTGCGTGGCCTGCTGGGCTGAGCACCAGTGCTGGTCTGCCAGGATTTTGTGCCCGTCTGTGAGAGAGTTAACCACCCTGATACTGTATCAAGATTATAGTCTTACACGACATCAGGGTGGTTAACTCCGCAGACGGGCATGAAGTTCTGGTGGAGCTGTGTTGGAAACCACTGCCGTAAATCACTCCATTTGCGCTGCTGTTGGAACCCAAGCACCTTCTGTTTGAGAAATGAAAGCCCCAACACCGTTGATGGGTTAGCTGCTCTGTCTGCAGTTTGTGGCCTGTCTTCTTTGCCTCTGGTAGCCTCCCATGGCCTCACGGTCCTGGCCACCAGAGCCCTCAGCTGGCCTGTTGAGACTGAGCTCAGGGCTGCCTTCCACACACAGCCAGAAGGATCTGTAAAGAAGGAAAGTCTCTTCTTGACATTCCACTGTTTATTCCTTTCCCGTGGGGTAAAATACACACTGCTCCTGCTCCTTGGCTGAGCCAGGTCTCTGCTGTCACAGGGCCTTTGCATGAGCTTGTTGTGGAAGGCGTTTTCTGCTATCCTGAGGTCAGTTACCTTCTCATCCCTCAGTTCTCAGTTCAACCTTTGTTGCCGCAAGGGAAAAAATAGCTGGAGGGGGAATGTGTTGGTGCTGATGAGAACAGAGTGGTTTTGTTTTTTTTTTTACAGGGACAGAGAGAGAGTCAGAGAGAGGGATAGATAGGGACAGACAGACAGGAATAGAGAGAGATGAGAAGCATCAATCATTAGTTTCTTGTTGCCGTCGCAACACCATAGTTGTTCATTGATTGCTTTCTCACATGTGCCTTGACCGCGGGCCTTCAGCAGACAGAGCAACCCCTTGCTGGAGCCAGCGACCTTGGGTCCAAGCTGATGAGCTTTTGCTCAAGCCAGATGGGCCCGCGCTCAAGCTGGCAACCTCAGGGTCTCGAACCTAGGTCTTCCGCATCCCAGTCCGATGCTCTATCCACTGCGCCACCGCCTGGTCAGGCAAGAACAGAGTGTTTTAACAATAGACTCACTTTGTGAGGTCACTTTGTTTATCAACATAAAGGACACCCATTCCTTTGCTCAGACCCTGCTGGTTGTGGTGTTGGCCGGTCAGTGGGTGCAGAAGGGCACGTCCTCCGCATTCACCTTAGCTCGTTGTAGGTGAGCCTGAGCGTGTCTCTGTGAGGGTGGGTGCCACCTCAGACCTCTACACTGTGACTGTCCATGCTTTTCTTTCCCTTTTTTTTGATTCATTGATCTTTTTCTTATTGATGTGTAGGTCGTCTTAAACATAAGAAATATCGGTCCTTTGTGTTATGTGTGTTATATATTTTACCAATTTCTTTTTGTCCTTTGACTTAGCTTATGGTGTTTTTTACGCACAGGTTTTATTTTATTTATTTAGTTTTTTTATTAAGGTATAATTGTATACAACATTGTTAATTTCAGATGTACAATAATGATTTGCTATTTGTATATATTGTCAAATGATCACAGTAAGTCTAACATCATTTGGCATAGTTACAGAATTTTTTTCTTGTGATGAGGACTTTTTTCTTTTGTTAATTTTTTTTGGCAGAGACAGAGTCAGAGAGAGGGACAGACAGACAGGAAGGGAGAGAGATAAGAAACACCAATTCTTCGTGGCAGCTCGTTAGTTATTCATTAATTGCTTTCTCACATGTGCCTTGACCAGGGAGCTACAGCAGAGTAAGTGACCCCTTACTCAAGCCAGAGACCTTGGGCTCAAGCTGGTGAGCCTGTGCTCAAACCAGATGAGTCCACACTCAAGCTGGCGACCTCAGGGTCTTGAACCTGGATCCTCCACATCCCAGTCCGACTCTCTAACCGCTGCGCCACCTCCTGGTCAGGCTGATGAGGACTTTTTTAAATTAAACTTAATGTGGTGACACTGGTCTTTAAGAACACACAGGTTCCAGGTGAACATCTCTATAGTGTTTGAACTTTTGATTGTGCTGTCAAATCATCTTCCATCACCGTGTATTTGTCCCTCTTGACTCCCCTCCATTCCCCCCGCTGGTGACCCCTGCACTCTTACCTACGTCCATGAGTCTCAGTTTTATGTCCCACCTGTGTGTGAGATCATACAGTTCTTAGCTTGTTTTGATTTACTTATTTTGCTCAGTATAATGTTCTCAAGGTCCATTCATGTTGTCATAAATGGCACTATGTCATCGTTTCTTACGGCTGAGTAGTATTGCGCTGTATGTATGTACACATCTTCTTTATCCAGTCCTCTATCGAGGGACACTGGTGGTTGCCATGTCTTGGCCACTGTGAATAATACTGCAATGAGCATGGGGGTGCATGTGTCTTTGGGTACCAGTGTTTTCGGGTTTTTCAGACAGATAGCCAGCAGAGGGATTGCTGGGTCAGATGGTAGTTCTGTTCTGTGTTTTGAGGAACCACCATACTGTCTTCCATAGTGTCTGTGCCACCAGCAGTGAGTGAGGGCTCCTTTTTCTCCACAGCTTTGTGACGAGAGCTTTTAAGACCTACTCTCTCAGCAACTTTCCAACACAAACCATGGTTTTATTGCCTGCAGTCGTCATGCTGCACATCACCTGCCCAGGACTCACTCATTTTACAGTCGGAGCTCGGACTCTGATCCACATGACCCGCTTCACACCTCCCTCCCACCGACCCATGGCATCATGTCCTCTAGTGTGACCCTGCTGGCTTCTCGTGCTTTTCTAATTTTATTTTTATAGTTAAAATCTTGGGTGCAGTGGGATTTACTCTTGTGTGTTGAAAGGGCCTGATCGCCTGTTTTCCAGATGGTCACCAGGTGTGCCTCTACCACTGACCAAGCAGTCCAAGCGTGTTCTGTCTGGTGCTGTGTCTCTGCACTGGCTCCGTCACCCACCGCTGAGGCCCGGGTGGGACGTGTCTGACATTGGGCAGGGCTGGCCTTGCCTCCTCCCTCTGTCCTGTTCTGTCTTTCCACTCAGCTTGTCTAGTTCTCATAACATCTGTGGACAGTATGTTGGGTTCTGTGTTAATGAGGGAGCATTGACATCGTGGTGTTTAACCCCTCAGTGCTCCAGTTACTGGGCAGACATCAGACTTCGAGCTGGGCCTTGTCCAGGACTCTGGCCCCAGAGAGAATGTGTGAGTGTGTGTTAGTGCATGTGCGAGTGTTCCCTACACCCTGTCAACACGTCACCACATGAAACATGCAAACCTGTATTGTTTTTTTTCTTTCTTTTTCTTTTTTAGCAAGAGAGAGAGAAAGAGACAGGAAGAGAGAGAGATGAGAAACATCAGCTCGTAGTTGAGTCACTTTTAGTTGTTCATGGATTGTGTCTCATACGGGCCTTGATGAGGGGATAGGGATTCTAGCCGAGCCAGTGACCCCTTGCTCAAGCCAGCGACCTTGGGATTGTATTGATGATCCTGTGCTCACACCAGCAACCTTGGGGTCATGTTGACCTTGCACTCAAGCTGGTGACCTCAGGCTTTCAAACCTGGGACCTCAGCATCCCAGGTCATCTCTATCCTCGGTGCCACCGCCTAGTCAGACCTGTAGAGAGTTTTTGTAAGAGTTTATCTGAGCCAAACTAACAGCACATGGCGGGGAGCAAGATTGCAGCCTCCTCTGTGCATGTGCATTGAGGAAGGGAGGTGAGGGAGACGCCAGGAGGTAGGAGAGAGCAAGGTGGGATGTGTGGCACAGGTGTTAAGGTCGAGGGCTGTCTCTCAGAGCGTGGAAAAGAGGCGTCTCACAGGCGTGTTAGCCTAGAGCACTGGTTCTCAAAGCGTGCGCCAGGGCACACTGGTGCACCCTAGAAGACTTCCAGGTGCGCCCTACGGTATTCCAGAGAAATATGTGCCTGTTGGGGACCAAAAAACCAACAGGGTTTTTGGAGTTTAGATTTTTAGGGGACAGAGGTGTGGGGAATTGGGTGTAAGCTGACAGTCTGCCCAGCCCCCCACCTCACTTGCCTGATTAGGTTGCAGAGGGCTGTTAAGCTGGGGTGCTGAATTGTTTACACTACCCCCCATGTTCCCCGGAAAGACTGGATGGAGGCAAGTTTCTTCTATCCTTTGTTTGGTGTAAAGTTAAGATGATATGTATGGTGGGGTTTTCTGCACTCAACACAATTAAGAGTAAAAAGAGAGGAATTCTTCAATGTGTTGACGAGGAAATGAGAGTTTGCCTTTCAAACATATGCCCAAACATTGAAGAAATCGCTGGGACACATCAGGCTCATGTTTCTCCTAAACACAAGAATGAAAAAACTTAACACATTCATGCCAGGACCTGCCGAATTTACTAAATCTTACTAAGAATGTATTTATACATATAAAAAAGAT
This sequence comes from Rhynchonycteris naso, assembly GCA_037038555.1. Classification (NCBI taxonomy): domain Eukaryota; kingdom Metazoa; phylum Chordata; class Mammalia; order Chiroptera; family Emballonuridae; genus Rhynchonycteris; species Rhynchonycteris naso. The sequence continues at coordinate 315,451,384 of CM072996.1, read as the reverse complement.
AACTTTTTTGTCATTTTTTTATTTTGTACCCCTCCTTTTTACAAATTCTAGAAAGCATAACTCAACAAATGTAACAAAAATGTTTTTTAATGTCAGAATAAATTTAATTTTGTCGTATTTATTTTGTTTAATTACCATAAAAGCACAATTGGACGTTATATTTTTTCTTTAATATTTGACTTAACTATTATAACATATTTTTCATAAATTTGTATCTAGTGCGCCTACAATTATTTGTAGTTATTTTAAATGCGCCCCTACTTCAAACAGTATGAGAACCACTGGCCTAGAGGCACAGCAGCGAGGAGCAGGGCTGACCAAGGTGACGATGAGCATTTCACTAAGGAGGTCTGTGTCTGGGCGTGGCTCCCAGGCGGCCTGCCCAGTCAGGGGTCTGTGGTCTGTCACTCGTGAGGTTACTCTCCGTGGAACCCCTGAACACGTGAAGGGGAAGGCTCTCTACATGGGAAGCGCTGGCGGTTGGGATTCTTCAAGCCAGGCGTTTCCGGCTAGTTCCATGTCCATGAGGCCCAGCACGGACCCGTGCCCTGCTGCCCACTGGCTGGCCGTGCTGCTCTGAGGGTCTGTTGTGCGCGAGCTTTGCATCTGTGGACAAGCTCAGGTCAGAGCCGCCGCCTAGGTCGTTGCTCAGCACTGGTGGTGCTGTCACCATGTGTCATCTCAAGAGTAGCAGGTGCCACATGCTGGTTTGATGAGCCTCACGGGAAAAGTTACGTGTCCTCTGGTCTCGCAGAACTTCTGAATCTTAGCTGAATTCTTTTCTGTAGTAGTTTGTTATTTCATTACTCTCGTACCTTCTGTTTTCTTTTTCATATCTAACTGCTTTCTGAGCTTTTAGGAGAAAGGAGTCGATGTGTTCAATTCCTGGTTTTGCCCTCTTGGCCCCTGAAGGTCCACGTTCCCTAAATGGCAAGGTCTGTGCCTTGGGCTCTGGGATGTACTCATCTTGGGTTGTGGCCTGGCAGCCTCGGGCTGGGCCTCTGCCCCCACCAGTGTCTGTGAGTCTGTGGAGGGTTTTCTCTAGAGGCGCGTGTCCCCTCTGCCCATCCAGGGTTCACAAGGCTTCACTGACTCCCCTTACGAGGCTCCCCACCTCTTCATCCCTTGTCATGAACAAGATGCCTTTTAAATGTCTGGCGGCCAGTTAACTAGCGCGCTGGACTGCTCACCGCCACCAGCCCGGACGGATTATTGCACACAGTGACAGCACCGCGGGCAGCAGGCAGACACGGAGCCACGCAGGACACATGAAACGGACACTGTTTCGTGGGGCAGCTTCGCACCACAGAGCCGTGCTGAGTGGCCGAGCCTCAGCCTCGTGCCCGCACGGGCCTGGGGACTCCTGGTCCCGGGTTTCCACTGTAGGACGGGGGAGGGCTTGTGCCCCTGCCTGCCTGGCCTCCATCCCTTTCTTTCAGGCTTCCCTGGCCAGGTCTGTCTACACAGGGACGGACGTCCAGGCTGCTCCCAGGGTGGCGAGGGTGACGCGGGTTTCCTTGTGAAGGGAGATTATTCCAGAGTCATGTAAAGAGCGTAAGAGCCACGGCTCTTTTTTCAGTTTGAATTCCCTGTTTAATGTTACCCATTTATTTCCTGAAAATATTTCAAATTTTCAATTATAGTTGACGCTCAATGTTATATTAGTTTCAGGTGTGCACAGTGGTTAGACTTTGTGCATTGATTTGAGGGGAGAGAGGCATCAATTTATTGTCTGACCTAGCTGTCCCTCTTAGTTCTGCACCCATTGGCTGCTTTTTCCACGTGCCCCGACCGGGGAGTGAACCCATGGCCTTAGTGCACCAGGGGGGTACTCTGTTCACAGGGCCACCCGGCCAGGGCCAGTTAGACATCTTTTAGTGCCGTTTTGTAGACGGCTGAGCAGCAACCCCCTGGGGCACGTGTGATGGTGGCTACATGACCTCATTGTAACCAAGCTGCCACGCTGACGTGTGTGCTGAAACACTCCACGTGGACATTATGCCTGAACGTCTCACTCACAGGCCAGCCCAGTGAGAAAGTGTGCCTGTGTGAGGGCGTGGCTCACAGCCCACGTCGTTTCATGACGGGGCATTGGCGTCCCCGGGGCCTGCTCCTCCACGCTGTTCACCACGGTGAGCAGCCCTGACTTCCTGCACCGCCAGCCCTCGCAGGGGGTCTCCCATGGGGGCTCCCTGATGGGTGGTCTTGTCGTGCACGATTGTGGTCGCCCTTCGTTCTGCTAAGTGTGTGCCTCCGTGCGCCGCCTGAGCTCTGTCCCCTGTACCTGGAGCGACACCGGGCACGTCCTGGGTGCGTGGTGTGGCTGCCTACGGCGGGCGCAGACACAGCTGTAGCTGAGTGTGTGCCGACCCCACAGAGCTGAACGGCGCCGACCTGAAGGACTGTGCGAGCAACCACAGCCTGAGCAGCAATGCCAGCCTGCCGAGCGTGCAGAGCTGCCGGCGCCTGCGTGACAGGAGGGTCGCCAGCTGGGCCGTGTCCTTCGAGCGTCTTCTGCAGGACCCCCTTGGTGTTCGGTACTTCTCCGTAAGTATGGCCGGGCAGCCCCAGCACGCTGGCTCAGGCCCCAGGACAGTGGCTGTGGGGAGTGGGGTGGGTCACCACGTGGGCCCTCGCCTAGCATCGCAGTTTCTCATGAACGTGTGGAAGGAAGTCCCACTGTTCCAGGGCGCTGAGCTCTTAGGAGACAGCTGCCAGTGCACAGCATGTCTTACGGCGGGCGCTGCCACCGCGTCCCCGCTAAGGAAGGAGCAGTGAAGGAGCAGTTCAGGAGGAGGGCGGGTCCCACAGAAACTGCTGGCTTCAGCTTTCTAGACACTGTGGGGACGGTAACTGACTGCTGTTTCAGGATTTCCTACGGAAGGAGTTCAGTGAAGAGAACATTTTATTCTGGCAGGCCTGTGAATATTTCAATCACGTTCCCGCACACGACAAAAAAGAGGTATGCTTTCTCGTGTCCCCGAAGTGGGTGGTCCCAGAGCAGGACGACGTGACTGTGGGCCAGCCTCTGGTGCAGTCAGAAAGCTGTGTGAGGGCATCTTCATGTGCTCACCGTGCTCTTCAGAGCAGCTTTCTTCACACACACGGTGTTCAGTTGTGCTAAACACTCTGCACCGTCAGCTTCAGCCTTCCCTTCGCAGCTGTGTCCCCCTCAGTTTGGAAAGGGCCCGCGGAGGCGAGGCCAGGCAGGAGAGCATCCGGGACTGTCAGCGTGTGAGGGGCAGCAGCCCTGGGCTTGGCGCCTGGCTGGTACTGGCCCCTGGCAGCCCGAGGCCCTCCTCCCATCGTGGTGAGGCCACGTGTCTGCGTGCGGCACCCAGGGCTGCACAGAAGCAGTGCCCACTTTGCAGAGACGGGTCCTGTGGTGGCCGTGCTGCCTGAGTCTGTGGGACACATAATCGCCGTGGAGAAAGTTTAGAGAGGAGCTGAGTCAGTGAACATTTCATGTTGGCTTTTTCTTGTATTTATTTGTTCAAACAAGGAGGATTTGCTGGCCCCATGAAACTGTATCTCCAGTGCCTGGAATCATGTCAGGCATCTGGACATAGCAGTGAAACATGCAGGAGACACTCACACGGAGGAAGCTTGTGGTCTGCGTGTCCGGCTCACACACGGGCGCTGTCAGCTTTCCTGCAGGGCCCGTGAGATTTTCAGCAAGTTTCTGTGCAGCAAAGCCACCACCCCGGTCAACATTGACAGCCAGGCCCAGCTGGCCGACGACATCCTCAGTGCCCCGCACCCCGACATGTTCAAGGAGCAGCAGCTCCAGGTGACGGCATGCCTTGGTTTCCCGTAGGGACTTTTGGCCAGGACACGGGGTGGGCGCTCGGGCCCCTAGCAGTGAGCTCCCAGGTGCTACGAGGTGGGCAGGGAGGAGCCGGTCGGCGTAGGTGGGGTGAAGGAGCTCGCCGCCCCACCAGGCTCTGGTGTCACAGTATGGCCGACCGGACGTGCAGCTCGGTGGGACCACGCACAGGCGACTGCCCCGGCGCACTTGGACACGCGTGTCTGTGTGAGAGCACAGGCTGTGGGTGCAGCGCAGACGCGACTAAGGCAGGCTCTGTTCCTGCATTAGGGTCTGTGTGTTATGTAAACCCACTTTTCTCCCCCCATGTATGAGCTTCTGTGTTTTCCATTTTGGGGTTCACTGTGGTAAAAAGGGTGCCTTGGTCCTAATGTTATTTAGGGCCCGTGTCTCACCGGCTCCAGAGATTACTTCTGTTGCTGAGTCGGATGAGTCATGTGGAAAATGGAGGAAGCCGTTTCAAACACAGTCCCACTTCCTCCGGAGCCTCCCTGGTCTGGGGCTCATTCTTACCTCAGCCTGGCTCCTCCAGGCTCTCACCTTGGCTGCACCGGGCTCCGTGTGGGGCTGGCTTCAGGGAGGTGGCTGAGACCCGCTGATTGTGAGCGCGATGAATGGGAGACTGGTCTGCTAGGGAGAGTGTGTCAGATGTGAAGGAACTCGGGAGAGTGACTCTGGGGCAGGTGGGCAGGGCAAAGGGCCGGTGACATCCTTTCAGAGTAGGGCCCGTAGGTGGTCTGCATGTCCTGTGCCCTGGAACCCTCGGGGCTGACTCCCCTGGTTACTTTATAACCCAGCCACGCTGCTCTGACTCTGCAGATTTTCAACCTGATGAAGTTTGACAGCTACACGCGCTTCCTGAAGTCGCCGCTGTACCAGGAGTGCATCCTGGCCGAGGTGGAAGGCCGCTCCCTCCCCGACTCCCAGCAGGTGCCCAGCAGCCCAGCCTCCAAGCACAGCGTCAGCTCGGACCACTCCAACGTGTCCACGCCGAAAAAGGTGCCCGGCCTGCTGTGCTCGTCTCCGCAGAGGAAAGCAGCCTGTGGGAAGCGCGGGTGCCGTCAGGGTGTCGTCCTTGTGCTGGCGAGAGCTGCAGAGGGCACGCACCTGCGAGGGCGCGCCATGCGGGGGGCTTGGAGGGCCTGTGGCACCGGGCAGTCAGCACTTCTTCAGAGGCCCCGCTGGCTGCCGGCTGCACCCCGTGTCGTGTCACGTCGCCTGCACGGGGCTTATTTATCACCGTTTTCCGTTTCACAATAGTTGGGTGGAAAGTCGAGATCGGGACGGTCCCTGAATGAAGAGCTGGGGGACGAGGACAGCGAGAAGAGGCGGCGGGGAGCGTTCTTTTCCTGGTCCAGGACCAGGAGCACCGGGCGGTCCCAGAAGAAGAAGGACCATGGTGACCACACAAACGGTCTGTGGTGTGCGGGGCCCCTGGGCGGGGCATGGGCACGCAGGCACACTGGCGCGGGGCAAGGCGGGGCTTCGGGGCCCCTGCAGCCACCACCTCGACTGACGTCCCTCTCCTGCCTTCGTCTGGCTCCCGCAGGAATAGTTGCTCTTGGAAGAAAACTTGAAAAATATGACCAAGTAAAATAACCAAAACAAACAAAACCCCCAAAACACCTGCCATCTACCCACCCAGGCAGCTTCCTGTGCTTCTGCCTGGACTTTTTCTAGGGGTGTAGGGCAGTGCCAGCCTTGGCGTTCTTTCTAGAATGTAATGCCAGAGGTTGGGATCAAGTGTTTTCAAAATTAGAGTTTTTTATTATTGTAAATCTTAAAGGTCACCCACTCTTGCTATTTTCCCTTCGTTTTCTTGTGTGTCACTGAGAAGCTAGTGAGACAGAGACACTCCAGGTTTATCCTGGAGCCGAGGGAGAGCCGAGGGGTCCCTTGCCAGCTGTCGGTGTCAGCTCAGCCAGGCGCCAGAGGGCCAGAGGGGACAGAAATGCCCGGTGGACATGCCAGCCACCGAGACGCACTGGAGACGAGAGTTTGGAAGGGTTTCCTCTCTAGACTTTTAAGGATGGAGTGCTTTCTAGGAACTGACCTGAAAGCTCCAGGCCTGGGTTCTTGAGCCTCGGTAGGGTAGAAGCTCTAAGGAGAGAGGCACAGGCGGGAGCACTGAGGGAGGCTGGCGGGAGCATCGAGGGAGGTGAGCGGGAGCCACTCCCGGGACAGGGCTGAGCTGCTCCCAGTGGGTAGATGGTGTGTTTTACCTCCTCCTCTGAGCAACCCACGTTAACAGAAGGAAGCTTAGGCAGGGTGTGGGCCTGTGTTGGGAACCCCACATCCCTGGGCCGTGTTGTGGGTGACTTATGAAAGCATCCTTTCTCAAGGCAGACAGTGGTAGAACCAGTTAGTGAGAAAGCAGCTGCAGGACAGAAGCCATGCAGCCCTACAGGGCTAGGGTCCCCAAGCATGGGGCCGAGGGGTAACAACGACCCACAGTCCACCCATCCAAGCAGGACCCAGAGGCTGGGGCCTCATTGCTGGCGGCTCTTTAGAGAGCTTTAGATCCTGATTCTAGGGCACTGCCCAGGACTTTGGGTGGTGGCCTGGCAGCCTGTTGCTTTTGGAAGGTGGGCCAGTGGTTCAGAAGGACCGTGGGGCCCGGGAGTCCCTGTGCTCCTGTCCCCCGGCCCCTGGCAGCCCCCTCGTCCCAGGACAGCAGGATGACTGGGGAGTAGGCTCCATGTTGTGAAAGGGCCTTTCTAGATGAGGGTTTTAGGGTTTCAGCTTTGTCTAAGATTACAGCTAGCTCCGTCAGTGACAGTGCGTGGTGGTGTGATTGTCCGCTCGCTTTAGGACTTTGCAGGAAAGCGTGACATGAGTCATAGGTAATGGTGCAGTGACCAGCCGGGTTATTCGCTGCTGTCCACAGGGAACAGTTTCTGGTTAGGCCCAGAAAGCACCAGTTGGATAGGAAGGGAAGGGAGGCCCTGCCCGGGGGCAACACTTACGTCCCTGCTCCAGGCCTGCAGGCACCCAGGCGCTGTGGACAAAGACAGCCGGAGCCTCCTCTCTGCAGCTGTGGTGGCCCCTGGCTGCGCCTCGGAGGCCTTTCCCATTCTGCCTCTGTCCTTCCCAGGCGTCTGTTCATCCTAAGGGTGTCAGGGTGGGGGGTCCTGACCGTTAACTGGGGCTTCTGTGTTGAGGACAAGTGAAGCTGTTGATTCTGAGTCACTGTGTTTCCCGTCAAGACCTCCTGCACGCCAACGGAGGCCTGGGCCGCAGGGAGTCACAGGGCTCCGTGTCCTCTGCCGGGAGCCTGGACCTGGTGAGTCACCGCCTGCCCTTGGCCCAAAGGCCACGCCATTCATGATGCCCACATGTGTCTGCTCACCAGGGGCCACGTGTCTGCTCACCAGGGGCCACGTGTCTGCTCACCAGGAGCCACGTGTCAAAACCTGACGGGTGCTTTGGAGATGTGGGGGGGGCTCCCCAGATTGGGTGAGGAACTGTTTGGTAGATGGAAGGGGGCTCCCCAGGCACTAACCGATCTCTGAATTGATTTTTTTTCATCTTTTGTTCTCATTCATTTACCATTTTTTTACCCTCCCACTAAGAACAAAGAAAATCTTTGAAGGCAGTTTCTTTGCCCTTGTCTCGCCACTTGAATACCCCGCTAACCCGGACATCCCCGTTTGTGGCTCCTCCCCACCCACCCCAGCCCCCGGGCCACTCTGCCCTCATACTTGCTAACCCAGTTGTCCGGCTGCTTGCTCTGTCCTGGTTTCCCGTGAGGTATGGGCAGGTGGGGAGGGACAGGCTAGGACCTGCCAGTTTACTAGCTGCTCTCTGAGGCCCGTTTTGGAAAACCTTATTGCTGCCAGCGTCCTGGTCACAGGAAACGGAAGTGGTAGTGTGTGTGGAACGTTTCCTTCTTCAGCTGTGAGGGCTACTGGCCTCAGTTAGCCACTGCCCCCGACAGGCCACCAAGAGCTCAGGCTCAGTGCACTGAGTGTGGGAGGAGGGCAGCCGGGGCCATCGCAGTCAGTCTGCCACTTGCCAGCTAGTCTTCTGAAGTGACGTGTGGGTGACTTCCAGTGTCCCAAGGAGACTGAAGTGACAGTGAAGTGACCAGCAGGACCAGCTGTACATTGGGCTGTGTATAGGGAACATTTCTGGTGAGGAAGTGAGGTTGTGGCTCAGGGACCCAGAGGAGGTATCAGGAGAGCCCCAAGTTTGCTAGTGACTCGCTGCCCTGGGCTGGCCCCCACCCACAGCCGTCTGGGAGCCCCTGCCCTTGTGCGTGTGTGTGGTGCTGCTGCCCAGGGAAAGTGCTCACCAGCAGTTTGCTGAGCTCTTGACCTGGTGTCAGTAATGCAGACGACCCAACCACAGATGCTGCTCTTGTGAAGGCCTGCCCCCACCTGCACGTGTGTCTCGCGACTCGAGTCTGGGGTGCTGTGGGTGAACTTGGGCCACATCCTTGTTCAGGCGAGGTTGTGTTAGTACTCTCTGGGTCTGTCCCTCATGCTGACAGGGCGGACCCTGTGCCAGCAGCCGAAACGGGATGGAGCTAAGCTCCCACTTTGCCCCCCGCCCCCCCCCCCCCCCCGTAGATTCCCAGGACCTCCTGTAGCCCCTCCTAGCCTCCTCCCTCAGGCGGACTATCTGTCCACGAGGTCAACCTGTGTCTCTTAGAGAGGCCTGGGCCTGGGGGGTCAGGCAGGGTCAGCCAGGAAGATAACGAGAAGCAGCAGAGGCCCAGACTGGAGGCCTTGGGCCCCACGTGTGACCCAGCCCACTGCATGGGTCCCAGTCCTGCAGGCGAAGTGGCCGAGGGCAGCTCAGGTCACAGCGTGGCTTCTGTGGGCTCCAGAGCGTGACCCGTCTGCCTTTGGGCCAGGCCAACCCAGATAAGACCCTGAAGAGAGCCGTGTAGAGGGCCCGTCCTTTTCTAGGAGAGCTCCTTAACTAGGGTTTCCATGAGCACTTGAATTCTGAGGCCCGGTACTAGTGTAAATAGTGTCTGGTCAAGAAAAAGATTGTCTGTTCCTGTCTAATGTGGAAGCCCAGCCCTTAGTTGGCTTGGAGCCCAGCAGTTCCGCATCTCTGGAGCTGACGTGGGCCTCCCTAAGCACGTGTGAGCCCTGCGCGCTCCCTATAAGCTAAGCCCAGGGCCTGTCTGCTGTCCCCAGCCAGAGGCCTGCAGGACCCCGGTGCCCGAGAGGGACAGGGCCGCCAAGCACTGCTGCATCCAGCTCCCCGACGGCACGTCCTGCATGGTGCTCGTCAAGGCGGGGCTGTCCATCAAGGAGGTCCTGTCCGGGCTCTGTGAGCGGCACGGCATCAACGGGGCCGCAGTGGACCTCTTCCTGGTGGGCGGGGACAAGGTACTGTGCCCAGAAGACCCTTGGGACCTTTATCATGGGATGACCAGCCCTCTGGGACCTGTCTTGTGGGGGACCAGAGTGAGGAACTGGCCTGTGGGGGAACCAGCCAATCTCTGTCCTATTAACTAAATCTGCCTCATGACTTGCCCCCCTGGCCCTCGGTGTTAGGTCCTGGTGGTGGACACTGCTCCACACCCCTTGTCTCATCAGTCTGAGGGAGGCCATCCTGAGGGCTGGGTCCCCTGCTGGGGACCTTTGCATGCTGGTGCGGGTCTGTGTGCAGCTGTGCGTCTGCTCGGCGCCCCTGCTCCCGTGCTGATCACGCCTTTGTTCCTTCCTGTGCCCCAAGCCTCTGGTGCTGCATCAGGACAGTAGCATCCTGGCGTCCAGGGACCTGCGTCTAGAGAAGCGCACTTTGTTTAGGTGAGAGTGCTGCACTTGCCATTCCCGTGAGGTTCCCACAGCCACACTGTGTTCTGACAGCCGTCCCTGCTGGCCTCTGCTCTGGCGAGTGGTCGCTGGGAAGGGAATGCCGGCCCCCATCATGAGCTGGGGTTGGGGTGGCAGCTGCATGCAGACCCTCGAGCCCAAGGGGCCAGAGGGTCGCTGTCCCTTCCTGTCCCGTGACCATAGCAGGGCCACACCGGGGGTGGGCAGGCTAGGTGTAGAGCTGGTCATCCTGTGCAGGGGTTCCCTCTCTGTCAGGTGTGACCGCTTCTGTTCAGCCCCATGGGAAACCTTTGAGAAGCCCCCTGTAGGCTCACTTCCTTAGAACCCGGGGCTGACCCAGGTAACCCAGGGCACTAAGGGGGCTTGTGGGTGCCACGCTGTTCTTGAGGCAGAAGGTCTGAATGAAGATTGACAGAGGTTTATAGTAGATAGCATCATGTTTCTCCTCTCGACCAGGCTGGATCTGGTTCCCATTAACCGGTCCGTGGGACTCAAGGCCAAGCCCACCAAGCCCGTCACAGAAGTGCTGCGGCCCGTGGTGGCCAAGTACGGCCTGCACCTGAGTGAGCTGGTAGCCAGGCTGGTGAGTGCCGTGAGGGTCTACGCGTGTGCCCTGAGCCAGCAGGCTCAGAGCCTGTTGGTGGGGGCAAGGTGCCGACTCCCCCAAGCGCAGCTCTGGGGGCCCAGGCGCCCCCCCCCCCCCCCCGCATGGAGGGTGTTGCCTCCCTCCCTCACCTCTTCACTCTGCGGAGTGGAAACACTCATTCGTTTATACTTGGGTCATTCCCAAAGGGGTTGGAGTTGGCATCTGAGATTTGTTTTTGGTCCTGGTGAGAAATAAACAAAAACCCCGGAAGTATGCCTACTACTTGCAAGTCTGAGCAGACAGCAGAAACTGGGGACACCCCTCCTGTGCTCTGCAGGTCCTCGGGCCTGAGCTGGTAGCCTCGGGCGCGTCCTCATTACATTTCCCCATTTCCCGCGTCCACTCGTCTGATCTGACGCCCCTGGCCCCCCACAGGGCTGCTGGTTGAGGGGGTGACTGAGGACTAGAACACTGGGGACAGAGGAAAGCAGGGCCAGCGAGAGCGGGTCCCCGTCGCTGTGACCCGAGGGCGTGCAGGGAGCTGTCTTGGGTCGGCGGGCCGTTTGTCTGAGACCTCGTTTAGTCTGGAATCACTGTGTATCTAGCAAACTTTATCCGTTTGCTTCAAAATACAGTGACTTATGGTATAGTTTGCCTTGTGTTCTCGTTTCCTTAGAAAATAAACTTTATCAGAACTCTGATTTGAAATATTTTTAGCGTTTTAATTTTCTCTGAAACAGGCCCTAAAACTGTTCAGGATCTCTGACTTGGACAAAACTGTGTTAAGTGTTCAGGTACACCCCAGGGTAACCCGGAGTCCCTTCCCTGCTCGGGCAGAGCACCACCATCCCAGAGTCCAGATATGCTGGGCAGAGACGGGTGTGGGCGCCATGCAGGCCTCCCTGCTCTCCCGCTGTTGAGATCCCAAGCATTGCTTAATTCCTCTGTCCTCAGTTTCCCTCTCTGTAAAATGGGTTTGTAGGGGCTGTGTAGAACTCCCAGGCCGGCCGACGGTAAGGCTGCATCCCTGCCAGGAAGCAGGTCAGCTTCCTCGGCTCCTGGCTGTGGAGGTGTGACATGTGGCTTTTCAGGGAACATATGAGCTGACCTTCACTAATGTGTGCGTCCACCTGAGCTGGCAATGTCATAGGTGAGGCAGGGCCCCGCTAGCCATGGTGGTCTTCACACTGGGCCAAGCTCAAGGGCCACGGGCTCCTTCAAGGAGCTGGCGGTCACTCCCTGACATGGCCCTTGGTCACGCTCACTGTTGTCCTGACTGTCAGGGAATTTAAGAAGCCAAGCTCCCAGTTGAGGTTTCTTTTTAAATAGTGGTTGTGGGTCCTGAATAGCAGGTGGTCTCCCCATGACCCCCCTCAGCCCCACTTGCGTCACTGCTCCTGTGTCCTTGTCCAGAGTGGGCGTCTGCTGTTGGCGTGCACCTCCTGCCAGTGTTTGCCAGTGTTAGTCCCCTCATCCAGGCTGTGAGCGGTGTCAGCACTTTCGCGCCAACTTGGCTTTATATTGAAAAACATTGAACTTGTGGGCTAAGATTTCTGCAGCACCCCCTGGGTCTTCTTTCACCCCTGTGCCTTGGGTTTGGTGAAGTGAGGCCACTAGCTGTCACTTGGGCGGAAGCAGCCCTGACACATGGAGCCTCAGGGCCCTCGTGTTCCAGGCGCCACTGGGCGTGAGTCTTGTTATTCCACCTCGGAGTCTGTGCCCAGCCCCAGGCCCTTCAGGCCGGGGCAGCCCTGCTGAGGTGACCAGACCAGGTCACTTGGCATGTGACTCCAAGTTTGGAGCAGTCTTGTTAGCAACAGCTGGTTCACTGGCCGCCGTCCTGAGAGATCCGGTGTGGGTGAGTTACTCAGTGCAGCTTCTTGGTCTCTAGAACGGGGAAAAAGAGCCCCTGGACCTCGGCGCCCCCATATCCAGTCTGGACGGACAGCGGGTCATCTTGGAGGAGAAGGACCCCTCCAGAGGGAAAGGTGAGTGAGGCCCTGACACTCCCGCCCTGCAGAGCTGGGCCGAGCACAGCCCACACTGGGCATCTGAGGGCTGGCTGTGGGCAGGAGGCCTCAGGAGCAGGACACAAGGGCCCCGCGGGGAACCATGCACCTCCTGAGAACGACGTCCCTGAGCCTGTCTCCTCAGGTGACAGGCCCTGCGGTCCCCTCACCGCCAGGGTTGCTCTGAGCTTCGGCATGCCTGGGCGTGGACGGCTTTAATGAGAGCTCTATTCCTGGGCGCTTCAAGTCCCTGTGAACGAGGGACATGGTCCCAGGGCCTCACGGACTGGGAGGTGTCACACCCTGTTCTCTGTGCGGGAGTCGTGGTTTGTAGAGTTCTTCCCGCGGGGCACTGCTGCCTCGGCGCACCCTGCCCCATCCAGGGCACTGGGGTCCCGCAGCCGGGCCCCTGCCTCCTGCCAGCCCCCTTCCAGGCAGGGGCGGTGCGGAGTGTCCTGGAGAGAGGTGTGGCACTGCCTGCTGATTACCTGGCTGAGGAGGTGGCTTCCAGGGAGCTGCCTGAGGCCCAGCAGCGACTGGCCCAGACAGTTTCTGAAAGCTGGGTCAGTTCTGAGATGTCTGTCCCGTCCGGTGAGCTGCAGTGGGGGCCCTGGTGGTGGGTCCTCTGCTGCGGGACTCCGTGTTAAAGCAGATGACCTCCTGGGCCAACTTGGTCTAGCATGCCGCGCTCTCCTCCCCGGGCCTCTCACCGCCTCAGGTGGGCCTCAGGTCTGCCTGTGCACAGGCATGTGTGCGGGCCACAGGGAGGTGCAGGCAGGGGTCTGAGCAGCTGCTGGGGGGCCATGTGGCCGGCCCTTCAGCCTGGTTAGGCCAGAGAAGTGGGCTCGGGGTCATGTGAGCTGTTGGAGGCCAGACGGCAGCCCTGACTTGGGGCTATAGTTGTATTTGAAGATATATGACTCTTCTTTTCAGAGATTATTCACGCCAGTAGTCCACAAAACAAGCTTTTCTTTTCTTTCTTTTTTTTAAAAATTTTCCATTGATTTGGGAGAGAGAGAGAGAGGAAGATAAGCATCAACTTGTCACTTAATTACATTTAGTTGTGTGCTCATTGTTTGCTTCTCCTGTGTGCCCTGATGGGGGCTCAAACCCGCGACCTGAGCACGCTAGGATGGTGTTCTATCCACTGAGCCACCAGGCCAGGGCTGAAATAAGCTTTTCGGTTGCCTCAGAAATGTCCTAATAAATGTGGTCAAGCCACCACGTGCCCACACAGCATGTCCTGCCCCGGCAAAGGTGGAGCGGGCTGGTCCCGTCTCTGGTCCTGCCTGTGTGTACAGGTTAGACACAGACCTGTCACACCTTTGTCTTCACAGGACCATGAGTGTATTGAACTGTTCTCTGTGGTTGTAAAGCTCCCTCCCTCTGTTCACGACCCGCAGACAAACAGAAAGTGGCGCCCGTCAAGCAGAACGTGGCTGCGAACTCCAGCTCCAGACATTTCTCGGCTATGGTAATTCCCCCGCCTGGCCCCTTGTGGTGCCCTGCTCCCGCCGGGCAGCAGCCGCATGCTCCCCAGTGAGCACCGGTGCGCCCTCTGGTGCCCGCCACCCTGCTCGGGCTGGCAGCACCTCTGGTGTCCTCTCCCGGGACCTGTGACTCACCAGCTCGCTGCCCCTGTGGTGGGTACTGTCCCTTGCGTGGTGACTGCTTCCTGCACGTCAGTGTGGTCTGCTCAGACCCTCCTGTCTGTAACTGATGAACTGTGTGCTGTCATGTCTGAAATGTGAGTAGAACTGTGACTTTCCTTCTGATGCAGGGAGAGGAGAGAACACTAGGCAAGTCTAATTCTATTAAAATAAAAGGAGAAAATGGAAAAAATGCTAGGGACCCCCGGCTTTCAAAGAGAGAAGAATCTATTGCAAAGATTGGGAAAAAAAAAAATCAGAAAATTAATTTGGACGAAGCTGAGGGTATGTGTACTTTTTGAACTTGCACGTTTTTTAGTGGATACAATGTTAGTTATTCCAGTTATTAGAACTTCCTTTGAGTGATTGACGTCAGGGTGGCTGTGATCCCTGTCACATGAGTGTGTTCTCCCATGTCTCTCTGTGGCTTTCGGTGCAATTTTACCAGAACTCCAGTTTTCAGACTGAGAGCCGGGCTCACAGGAGTCAGGGAGCGCCCGTGGGGGCCGGGGCTCAGCACAGCGGTTCTGGGCCTGCTGCCCTCCGTGGGTGGGTCTGCAGAAGGCCCGCTGGGCTGCACCCACCTGGGCCTGGGGAAGGGGCTGAGAGGGAGGGTGGTCTCTTCCACAAACTTCTGACGGAGAGAAGCATGAACAGCAGAGTCACAGCCGAAGCAGCTGCCGGGACCTGGGTTCTAGTTGAGGGGTTCTTCCTAGTCAGCTGTCAGCTCCCGGGCAGAGGGGAAAGACACCCCTGCTCTGAAGCTGGCGCGTTTCTCAGAAGCATTCAGATTTGAGGTTTTAGAGTCCATGTCTTTGTACAAAAGTGGAGAGTGCAACTGAAATGCTAGAGAGAGCTCAGTTTTAGGTACCTTCTCCTTTGAACGCTGGCCTTGAGTTACAGCTGGAAAGCCCTTCAGGTAAGAAAAGGGGTTCTGGAGGAGCCAGCGCAGAAGTTGCAGGTGTACAGCAGGCTGTGGAGGATGCCAGGGAGGTGCGGGCCCAGAGGGCGATGGAGGCCCAGAGGGCGGTGGCCCCGGCGGGAGGGCTCGGCAGGCTCGGCGGGCTCAGCACTGCTGTCAGGCTTGTCAGGGTCACCCCAGGCTCCAGAGGCCCAAGTGTGGGGTTCCGCCACCACGGGCTTCCTTCACATGGAGCCCCTCCGGATCCCCTTCCTGGTCAAGGCGGGCTCACCTGGCCCCTAGCTGTGTCATGCTGTAGCACCTGTGGGCCACTCCCTTCTACCTGGGGTGGGGCCCGGGACTGGGTGTGAGGACCCCCCCCAGCCATCATCCTCGGCCAGAGCACATGCAGCGTACTCCTGAAGCCCGTTGGCTCAGCCGTGCTGGGCCGGGCCATCGGCCTGGCTAGCTCCAGGCTGGACTTCACCCTGATCTCCTGAGTGATCTAGAAGCACGGGCCTTCTCGCCATTCTGTGCTTGGAGGTCACGGTGGAGGCAAGGGTGCCCCTGGGCACAGCCTGCACTTTGAGGGCAGCGACACAACAAGACAAGAATTTCCAGACATGCACTTTTGCTGCGGGGTGCACCGGTGTGAGATTCTAAAACTGTCCATGTGGCCTTTCTTCCAATAGCGTTTTTTGAGCTTATTTCCAAAGCTCAGAGCAACAGAGCAGACGACCAGCGTGGGTTGCTGAGGAAGGAAGACCTGGTACTGCCTGAGTTTCTGCGTTTACCTCTGGGCACCGTGGAGCCCGGCCTCCCCGGCAAGATCACCGCACCCCGCCACAGCCAGGAGAAGGCTCCTGGGGCCCAGGAGCCGTGGGGACTCCCCCGAGACCACCCCGACAGCCCTGCCACAAGCTCCAGCTCGGCTGACAGCCCCGCCTCCTGCACCCCTACCAGCCCCGTGATGCCCACGCCCCATGCACAGGAAGTGGAGGCCAGGGGCGTCCAGACCGTGGAGGGAGAGCATGTGGCCGACCTGACGCTCACAGGGGAGGGGGACATCAGCAGCCCCAATAGCACTTTGCTGCCGCCACCATCTGCCCCGCAGGACTTGGCCGGACCTCCCAGACCAGGTACCTCCCAGCTTGGCTCCCCTGCTCACCTCTGACTGTTTGCCTCTCCACTCCGCCCGGGGATGTCCACGTGGCCCCCATGAAAAAGACAGTGTGGTAGGTCAGCCCTCTGCCCCACCATCTCCTGTCTAAGGAGGCATTTCGATAGCTCCGTCCCTCTCAGTTACCGTGGTTACTGTGGGCTGCCCCTGCCTCTGCCCCCAGGAAGGCGTCGGGTGGCAGCTGAGGTTGGCGTGTGGTCAGGATGGGTCACGGAGGGGCTCCGAGCAGGTGTGCCCACGTCTTGCATGCCACAGCGGCCCTCTCCTGACCAGCCTCTCCCTGGTCCTGGGTCCAGAGATGCCACACGGCCCTGCGGGTGTCTGAAAAGTGTATGTGTTACTTTTACAACGTGCAGAGCTGGCATTTTCAGTATTTTCAGTCTCAAGACTGAAACAAAGCGTAACATTCATCTTGAGAAGTAAGTAAAGCTCGGGTGGTTTAGGAGGACCACACTCCGACTCGGCGCCCGGCCACAAGAACGCCCGCACTGTGCCGGCGTGGCCCAGGTCCCAGGGCCGGAGGGAGCTCCACAGGCTGTCCCGGCCCGGCAGCCACAGGTGGTTCTTCAAACCTCCTGAGCCTGAGCCTCGCGTGCTCACCGCGCTGTGAAGTGTGTGACTGCGTCAGGTCTGTTCCCGGGAGCCAGGCCTGTTGGAAGTGGAAGCGAGGCTCCCGGCCTCCTGCCAGAGGGGCCCCCGGAGCGGCTGTGCTCCCCGCCCCACTCAGTGCCACGACTGTGTGCCTGCACCCCCTCCCGTCCCCGCCCGTGGTGTGGACAAGGAGCCTCTCAGTGTCCGCTCTGCTAGACCCCCAGTAGCCACCCGCCCCCCTGCACGCTGGGTGAAGTGTGGACACTTCAGTCATGATACACTGTCAGGGCTGCGGGCGCTCCCCTTTGCTCGGCGTCTGGACCCCGTGGCAGCCTGGGTCCCACCTCAGGACCTGCGGCTGTCGCTGCGCTCTGCACCCGCACGCCCGGCATGTGGAGGCGTGTGCTGAGTGGGCGGGGCAGCCTGGCGTGGGCATGCATGTTGACGGGCACACACTGCAGCCGCCTCTGCTCTTCCTGTGGACGCCTGTGTGCTGTGTCCCCGTTCTGCGTCTGTGTTCTTCCAAGAGGAATAAACTCTGGAGCTCATCACTGGACTGGCTTAAAACTTTTATTGTTTACTTGAATGTATATTTTCTCCTTAGCAAACTCTAGTTATATTTTACTGCAGGGAAAATATTACATATTTAGGGACTCCAGTGGGTTCACCCTAACATAGTAGCTTTCAAACAGGCCGTTCACTCCGCAGGTATTCCCATGTACCTTCCACGTGCCCACAAACTCAGCCGTTCTGGGGGGCGCCCTGGGCTGTGCAGGGGGCCTCCCCTCCCTCTGGGAGCACGGGTGCTGTCCATGGGGAAGGGCAGGCCTCACCCATGCTGTCACGCCTGGGTAGGTGAGGCAGCCAGGCTGAACCCTCCCCGCTTATTCCCTGGTCACGCGCAGCCGGGCTGCGCTGGTGGCCCTGTGGTGGCTGATGTCTCAGCTCCCTCTGGCCTCTGGCTCCACACCCCACGCGGAGGCATGCCGGGCCCCTCAGGGCACCCGCTCTGGGCTTAGGCTTCCCACCTAACGACCATCACCATGGGCAGTACGCCCTAGCCAGGTGCCCTCTGTTCCCTGGCTCACCCTTCAGGGACACGGCACCCTCCACAACCTAGCTCCCCTGACGTGTGGACAGTGGAGGGTGGGGGCACCAGCTCTGTAGGAGTGCAGGTATTTCCAGCGCCCCGGCAGGCCCCTCCCAGCCACCATTGGCCAGGACCACCTCCACGGCCACAGCCAGCCCCCCGCCCCAGGTAGGGGGACCTGGGACCTGTGGCTCTCAGCTGTCCTGAGCAGGAGAGCAGTGGGAAGGGGCTTGGCCATGGGGAGCCACCCAGTGTCTGCCTGGAGCTGAGCAGCGGCTGCTGGGCAGGGCCCAGGAGGGCCTGGGACCATGGCTTGCGGGGGTAGCCTTGTGTCATCGCCACGCCTTTGTGATAGAGGGAACCTGCCTGGAGCCTGGTGATTGATGGGCGCTATCAGACCGACCGTATTTCTCAGGGTCCCCGGTTTCAACAACTGCTGTGACCTTTCTTTGCGGCCTGGTGGTGAGAGTGGACCCTTCGTCCCGGGTGAGAACAGTGTGGTACTGCAGCCAGGCCCTGGGTCCCCATGGCACGGCGTGTGGGCCACCAGAACCCAGAGCCATCCCACTCGCCTGGCCCCGATGTCGAGTTCAGGTACAGACTGCCCCGTGCACATGCTTCATGGCCGAGGACAGCGGTTCTGGGGAAGATGCAGGTGTTCAGGAAGGACGTGAGCGAGAAGAGCGAGTCTGGGTGTCCGGTGCCCTCCCACAGGCACGTGTAAGAGGTGTCCTAATTCCCAAGCCAGCCGGAAGTGCAAGGGATCTGTCCTCTGCCTCTCCCGTCCTGGGCAGGACCAGGCAGAGCAGGGGCGGTGGCTGCAGTTGGGTCCCGGAAGAACCAGTGTCAGATTCTGATTGTCAGTCCTGTGGAGCCACGGGCATGGTTACCCGCTGGGAGAGACGCCTGTGCCCTCAATTAGACACAGGGTGTGGAAGCCACTCCTCAAGTCACCTTCCTTCTGAGAAAAGCACCACTGAGCTGCGTTTTTGGTGAGGGTGTCCAGAGCTGACCATGGAGCTGCCTTCCTCGCTGACCAGCAGCCTAGTGAGCCCAGCCAAGCCGCCCCCGCACTGAGGTGCTGGGTTGGTCTGAGTCCTGGTCCTCACCTTGGCTCCCCGCTGAGCATTCTGCAAAACTCAGTTAAGTGTCGGAAGGCAGGAGACCTCAGGGTGCAGGTGTGACCGTGCGGTGTTCGGGAAAGGTCTTTGCAAGGGGCCATCTGCAGCCCTTCCCTAGGGCCTGGGCTTGGAGAGATCTCTCCTCAATGGCCCCTCCCTCTGCCTGTTGGGTGGGCCAAGAGAGCCCTGCCCCCACCCGCTCCTCTGCCCTCCCAGCCTTGCCCACCTCACCTAGGAAGCAGGTCCCAGCCTCCCCTCTGACTACCACCTGGCTTTGCTGGAGCCCGAATCCTGGGGCAGGGTTCTGGCTGAGCCCCTCCCAGCCCATCTGGAGCCCAGACCCCTGGACCCCACCCCCACCCTCCTGCCCTGGACACACATACACACACACACCCTTCTCCTTAGCTGGCCTGCAGGTGTCCTTGGCAACCGTCAGTCCTTAGTGGCCATGCAGGAGCGAAAGCTGCAGGCAGGGCTGCGGGTGTCTCCCGGGGGAGCCCTCGTACAGCCATCCAGACTCAGGGTCCCCAGGAACTCAGGTGCGGAACGGCCCAGTGTCCCCACAGCTCACTGTACCAGATCTGTACAGCTCTCACGCAGTCCCCCAGCTCGGTGGCTGTGCCCTAGTGACATGGCTTCCATGGAACTAGAGACGGAGAGCTAACCAGCGGCCAAGTGGCCATGCCCTTCACCTTGGCCTTGAAGGCAGGCAGACCACATGGCCTGGGTCTGGCCAGGAGTGGCCGCTCAGTGGTCAGCTGGCCTGTTTCTCCTCCCCCAGCCCCGGGGAGACCTCCACGTCTTGGGTATATCACACCCGGCAGTTTCAGGTGAGGTGGCAGCTCGGGCTGGGGATGCTGCCTTGCTCCAGCTGTGTCCAGAGCGACAGCCACAAGGAGGCCTCCTCTGCAGCTGTGGTCCAGCCGTCTGTCCCCAGGGGCCTCGGGGCCTCCCAGGACAGCTGGCGGACAAGCAGGTCTCCTCTGCCCACGGCCTGGCCGGCCTCTTCTTCCTGCATCCCTCTCTCTGCAGCAGAGGCCTGGTCCTCCAGCCTGGGGAGGCCATGGGGTACCCCTGCCATGCACACCTCCTTCCAGGCCAGCTTAGCCCTCCTAGCACGGGCTGACGCTGGCACAGTGTGCTCTGGCTTCGCATGGCCCTGGCTGGGATGAACCTGAGTGGCGGCCCTGAGAGGCCCTCCTGCTACGTTCCCAGGACCCCTCACTGGCCCAGCCCACTCCATGGGCTTCCCAGGGCTGGCCAAGCTGGCCTGGCCCCTCCTCCCCGGACCCCAACACAGATTCTGACAGCTCTGTCCTCTGCTCAGCCCAGGGTCCTGGGTCTCCACCTGTCACCCTCTCCGGCCTTCCCGAGTCCTCCCGGGGACCCTCAGCTGGTCTGCTCTACTGACCCTTGAAGTGGGGGCCAGGGGTTCAGAGCATGACCCAACCTGCCTCCCCCCCCCCCCCCGCCCCGCTCCCCTCCCAGGGTCCTGAGCCCTGGCCGCTGCAGGGGCTCCTGCCCGGAACCCCGCCCCCAGGTCCACTGCCTGCCCTCAGCCTGAGCCTGAACTGCCCGCCCTCTTTCTCTTGAATACATCCCCTTCCTCAGCACGTTGCCATCCCACCCCCCACCCATTGCAGTCACCGCCTGGCTGGGGTCCAAGAGGAGGGCCTTGTGCAGTCACACGCAGGCACTGGAGCCCTGGGTGGGGCTGCATGGCTCTCCCCCATGGGAACCTCGCCGGCTGCCTGGGCAGCGGGGCCTGAAGGGAGGACCAGTCCCTGTCCTCCAGCTCAGCCGTGCCCATCTCCTTGTGCTGTGAGAGCATCTGAGACTGGGAGGCCACACAGGGCACATGGCAGGGCCACCCGAAAGACACACAGGCCAGCGTAGCCGATGGATCAGAGCACGTGGGCACACAGCAGAGTAGGACAAGGAGAGTCCCCCGGGGCAGGATCCACAGGGAGAGCCTAGAGGTGGTGAGGGGTCAGGCGGTACCCCCACCCTGACCCACTGACCCAGGGGTGGGGTCCTGGTGTGGTCTTGAGGACCAGAGCAGACGTGGCAGGCAGCTGGCGGGGACGAGGTGGGCTGACCATCAAGCAAAGGGAAGGGGCTCTCGGGGCCCCAGATTGCAGTGGGCCATCCAGCAGGGCCCCCCGAGGGGCTGGCTGTGCAGGGTCGGAACCAGCAGAACTCGGTCAGCTGAAGTCGGGGGCAGTGGCACTCTGGGGAGGAGGGGTTGGCAGGGCAACCTGAGGGGCAGGAGACGGGGTCCTGGCTCCAGCCTCACATGTGGTGTGTGAGGGACGTGAGCAGGCTCTCTGGAAACGGCACCCAAGGGCCCTGTGGGGTGCTCTGTGTCCCTGCCTGCCAGGGAGGCCAGCTGCTCCGGAGCAGGCCGGATGAGGCTGTGACGCCCGCCGGCTGCCCAGGCTGCACCCCTGCCCAAGTCACGGGCCTGGGGCTGCCACTTACTCAGAAGAGCAAGTTTGGGCCACCCTCCCTGTGACACGCACATCCTTGCCCGTGCACCAGCCTCTCGAGCTGTCCTGGGCTCAAGGGGCCTGTGGCTGAGTCCTGTCCCCCCGTAGGCCTCTGTCTTCCCGGGGGTGCATTTGGGGCTGCGTGGAAGAGGGCCAGGCTTCCGAACCCATGTGGGTCCCAGGCCCTTTTGTGCTCCTGACAAATGCCCTAGTGGGGGGCAAATCATGCTCTCTCCGTATCCTGAAGCCAAACTAAAGGTCAGCCCCCCCTCCCACCCTGTAGCTGGCATTCAGAGCATGGGGTCCCAGTGACAAGCTGGGACCAGGTAGATCCCAGTGGGCAGACCATAATGGAGTGTTTGTTGAATGACTAAACAACTGGATCCTTGGACCTCAGGAGGGACAGGTTTTCCCCAAAACCTTTTCCATTATTTCAAATATGACACACCTGGCCCGAGCAGCCCTGGTGTGAGGCAGGCAGGCAGGCAGGCCTGCAGAGGTGATTGGCATGGTGTTGGGGCTGCCCGTCCCAAGGTCTAGACGCTTCCAAGGTGGTTTCCGGCAGCCCAGGAAGTCCTGGGGCGAGGAGGGGCCAGCTGGGCACTGAGCAGCCTGGAGGAGGGGCAGACAGAACCGGACATGAGGCCCAGCTGTGGTGAGGGTCAGAGGCGTAGCCATAACCCAGGTGAGGTGCCAGGAAGGACTGAATTTGTGAGGGAGAAGACAGGAGCCTGAGGCAGCAGGCAGGTGGACAACCTGGTGGCCAGGCTGGGGGACTCTGAGGGTACAGAAGCCACCCCTGCCCTGCCCTGTGAGCAGTGTCCTGTGGAAACGTTGACAGTAAGCCCTGTGGGTGGGGCTCGAGTGTCCCAGTCCTGTCCAAACCCCCACCCAGCACCTGGTCCAACCCTGAGCCCAGGCAAGGGGGCCTGCCCCTTGGCACCCACTTACCAGCTCCCCTGTGGCCCCTCGGCTCCAGGGCAAGCCCTGCAGGAAGCTCCCCAGGAGGGCTTTGGGGGATGTGCTGGCCTGGGGGGGGGTCAGGGTAAGACGAGGCTCAGACCTCAGCAGGGGCCCAACTCTGTTCCTGAGACAGAGGGCAGAGCATAGACAGTTCCCCCACACTTCTCTCTGCTGGCCGTGGCCCACACGAGTCCAGCCGGATCCCTCAGAGCAGCCCTGGGGCCCACGCTTGCCCTCTCCAGTTTCTCTGCCACGCGGAGCCCCGCTCAACCCCACGGCACAGGCTGCACACCTTCCTACGCACAGCCCTGGCGAGGGGACAGTTCAGTGTCGTCAGGCTGGGGAGCCAGAGGGCGGGGGGTGGGGGAATGAGGAAGTGGTCACAGCAGGCACCTGGGTACTGAGAAGTTCTTGAGGGGCCCAGCCAGGTCTGGAACAGACTGGACGGACGAGGGCAGGATACAAGGAGCCCTGGTGTCCCCATCACCAGTAGGGGTTCCCGTGCCCCATGGCACAAAACCTGGGCCCTGCACTCCCAGACCTCCCCCACAGCCTGGTCTCTGCCCTCCCTGCACTGTGTGGCAGGTGAGGGGCTCCTCGGGGGTGGGCCCCTGAGGGGCTCGAGGATGCTCTTCTGCAGACCCCTGACCTGGGTGGAAAGGCTGAGATCAGAGGTTACCAGCCTCTGGGAAGCATTTGGGCATTTAAGTTACCCGTCCAATGGACCGTGTCTGCAAGGCAGGTGGGGTGGGGACTCCTGCCCTGGGATTTGCAGGGCTGCAAGGCAGACAGGTGACAGCCTCTCTCTTTCCCCTGTGACAGGAGGTGGGGTCCACAGCAACCGAGGCCTCCCGGTCAGCACGATTATCGACGTGGACCTCGTCACTGGCTCAGCACCGAGACTGAGCCACGGAGTCCCAGGGGTGTGGACGCGCCCCAGGAGGTCACAGGCTAGCAGGCCCCCGGCATCAGACCTCCGCAGCCTGAGCCCTGTTCCAGGGGGACCCGCCAAGCCCAAAGCCAGCCCACACCACGCCACCTTCGTCTGAGGCTGCCCACTGCCCTGCCCTGCTGATGGACCCTGCATACGAGCTGCTTGCCTAGACACAAGTGTGAAGGCCCGTGACCTCGTGGGGCAGCCCGAGCCCATCTTGAGGGCCTTGGACAGGGGCAGCCTTGGCCACCACGCCCTTGGGAGCCAAACCAGCAAAAGGCAGAGGGCCTGGACTCAGACACAAGCCAGGGCTGGCTCAAGGGCTCCTCCACCCTGCCCTCTGCTGCCCCAGGTGTCCCTCAATAAAGTGTCTTCAAGGACCCCTGAGCATTGGTCTCCTGCGTGCTGGTGTCCCAGGCCCTGTCCTCAGGGAGGCATTGTTCCCGTGAGCCTCGGTGACCGAGTCAGGGCTGGGGCTGAGAAGAAACAGCTCTCGGAGTTTGAGGAAGCAAACCCACAGGTCAGCTTCTGGTCTTGTCCACTTCACACCACCCCCTGCACATCACTGAGAGCCTTCCTCTCCGGGGCACAGTGGGGGCCCTTCAGGCTGCCTGCTCTTGGCCTCACTTGGAGGGGTGTTCTGGCCGGGGCCTGTCTGTGGAGGGATTATCTGAGCGGGAACCTGACTGCCAGGAAGGCCTAGGAAACGCGTGTCCAGGCTGTGCAAAGGTCCTGAGGCTGGTGTGAGTTTGGTTACAGAATGGCTTGAGCCAAGTCAGAAAAGGACGGGCGGCAAGCCAGGGGGCAGAAGCACTGTGTGGTGTCAGGTTGAAACAGATAGAAATGGTGCCATTGTCCCAGGAGGCCTCGGTGGAACCCCAGGGTTAACAGCTCAATGCTGAGGGGCCCCCAACACCCCTCCTCCTCAGAGTTGGTGAGGGAGGGGTGGGGTCTGCTCTTGCTGGGTCTGTCAGGCTTCAGAGCATAATGCTGTGGGTTGTTCTGGATGCTTCCAGAGAGTGGCCCCAGGGAGTGGGTCTCTGAGCAGGGTCTGGGGGGACAGTGTCGCAATGGAGAGAGCTAGCAAGCCCGTGTCCAGCACCTCTCCCTCCTCCACACCGATGGGAAGAGGTTTGGGGGCACACAGCAAGGTCAATCCGGGGCCGGCCAGCCTCTGCGCCCCACGTGGGCAGCCTGTATTCTGGGCCGGGAGGGACTTCTGCAGCGGCGTGCAAGGCCTGGCCCACCCCAGCTCACAGATGGGGACCGAGGCCCTCACAGACCGCACAGGACCCCAAGCCAGGTCCCTGTGGCTCTTGGCGGCCCTTGGGTACCTGGCCAGGGCTCTGCTGGGGACGCAAGAGGGAGTCCGGGAAAGATGGGCACGCCCAGCAGGGCAGACCGAGGAGCGCTCTCTGGTACCGTCCCCCCATTGTACTTCCTGGGGTCCCCGTTCCAGGCTTATCCTAGCAGGGACAACAGAAGTCCCCTTCCTGTCACTGCTTGCAACACAGAGCCCAGTGCACCCAGCCTCCTCTCTGCCTGGCCTTTTGCTGGTCATGGGGCCAGCGCCCCCCGCCCGCTGGGTCCTGGCTCAGCACACGCAGCGGCTCTGGCCACAAATGGTTCACAAACAGACAGTGGCCAGCTCTGCAGCCAAGTGGGACCCGGAAGCTGGGGCCGGGAGCCCAGGCCCAGCCTGCTGGCATCCAGGGAGACTTTGTGCAGGTAGCTTCTAAGCGAAGAAAGACCTGAGGGTGTTGTCAGGTCCAGGCCCAGCATGGCTGAGACCAGAGTGGGCACAGGTGGGCCCTCTGGGCCTGGCGGGGTGAGCTGGGCAGCAGACACAGGGAATACTGGGCCCGGGATGGAAGGCAGCCAGGGTTAATCATTTCCAGGTGGCCTTGACCCCACCTGCTCTGGCCACTCTGCTCCTGACTTCTGCTGCCCCTCGGACCAGGTCAGGAGGAGCCATGGGGCGCTGGGCCTGGGTCCCCAGCCCTTGGCCCCTGCCCAGGCTGTCCCTGCTCCTGCTGCTGCTGCTGGCGCCTCTCATGGCCCAACCTCAGGGGGGCAGGGTGAGCGCTGACCCCATCGCAGTGACCTTTGGCACCCTGTGCCCCTTCTGGGTCCTGCGGCTGAGGGCAGGGCAGGGTGTGGAGTGGCGAGGGGCCTTTGGGGGTGAGGTGGACGTGCTGGGCTGGCCCAGGGGGCAGGTCGCCTGGGGATCCAGTTTAAGGGCCTGCACCCAGCCACCTGAGGGCCACTCCCCTCTCTTGGGGCTTCTGTTGGGTCTGAGTGTTAGAGGTGGGGTGAGGGGTGGGGAATGGAGCTCTTGTCCGGAGACCAAGCTGGAGGGTGCTGTGCCCTGCCAGGCGGACCCTGAGCCAGCCCTGTCTAACCCCTGGGCTCGGCGGGAGGAGGACAGGACAGGCCCAGCTGAGGCTTCAGGATGTCCCTACTCCAAAAACGGAGTATGGAAGTATGGAATCTGAGGCCCAGAGCTGCATCCAGCCACCTGGCGGGCCCCAGAGCGAGGGGGACCGGTCCCCACACTGGTGCTGTCACAGCCCCCTCGGCTCCTCCTAGAACCATACGAAGCCCCCGGAACCTAATGCCACAGTGACCTCTGGGACCCCCACGGTTCCTGTAACCTCAGTGACCTCCATGGCTTCACCCACGAGGGTTCCAGAGACAGAGGATCCCCGTGGTGGGGGGCTCACCTCCCCACCCAGAGCGACCCCCTCCAGCAGCAGCCCTGCGGGCTCAGGTCAGTCAGGGGGGCTTCCTGGAAGAGGTGGCAGGCTGCACCTGGGCAGTGGGGGGGGTCTGAGGGGGGGCGGCACGGGAGTCCTATGACGCTGGCTGCCTCCCCCCCCCCCAGCAGTGCTCACCGAGAGCGGGCAGCACTGCCGATTCCCCTTCCGCTACGGCGGCCGCCTGCTCCACTCCTGCACTTTGGAGGGAAGCGCCCACAGGAAGTGGTGGGTGCTGGCTGGGGCACGGTCTCCCCTCCCCTGGCCCCCACCCCTCCCCCCTGCCGCAGACGTAGCCGGCACTCGGCGGGTGTAGTGAGTGGATGAATGAGTGACTGGGCGGTGAGTGGGTGAGTGAAATGGAGAGGACTCCGCATCCCCGGGGCTGGGATGGGTGGGTCTCCGGTCTGGGACCCCTCAAGTCACCACGCACATCACCCAGGTGTGCCACGACTCACAACTATGACCGTGACAGGGCCTGGGGATACTGCATGCAGGCCTCCGAGCCCGGGGAGGGTCCGGGTAGGTACCTGGGGGCTTGGGCGGCGGGAGCCCAGGCCATGGGGCCAGGTGGGGGCGCCCACTCTGGGATCCACCGGAATGCAGAGTGGGGAATCCCTCCTCAGCAGCAGGCCCTTGCTCTTGGCCACTTTGGGCATTGCTGGGACACAGGCACCCTCTGCTGGTCAGGCCGGGCACGAGGGAGGAGGCTGTGCCGCCTGACCTGGGATGGCGGGTGGGGGCAGGGCTTGCAGGGTGCTGGGTGCATGGCCAGGCGCCCACCTGCCCAACGTCTGAGTGTTCAGTGGAGCTGTGGGGAGGAGAAGGAGGTCTGCATCCCGTCCAAGGGCAGCTGCACCCCAGGGACCCCAGAAGGGGCATCTTTAAGGCGGCGCCCCAACAGAAGCAAGCAGCCAGGGTAGCAGAGATGGGAGGGGGCAGGCTGGCTGGGCTCTCAGACCCCCCCACTCTCCTGCATGTTCCCAGAGGCTCTGGATCCCTGTGCCTCCAGCCCCTGCCTCAATGGGGGCTCCTGCACCAGCACCCAGGACCCTGGGGGCTACCACTGCACCTGCCCTGTGGCCTTCACTGGCAAGGACTGTGGAATGGGTGAGCAGGGCCTGGGGGCTGAAGGGGGCCAGGCCAGGTCCTGGGAGGAGGAGTGCCTGCCACATGCCGTGAGGGGCGGGACAAGGCGCATGGGGGGCAGGGGTGTGCAGAGAGCAAGGGACTCACACTGTGGCCCCCAGAGAAATGCTTTGACGAGACCTGCTACGAGTACCTGGAGGTGGGTGGTCGCTGGGCCCGCGTGCACCAGGGCCACGTGGAGCAGTGCGAGTGCACAGGGGGCCGGGTGCAGTGTGAGGACACACGCCACACAGGTACACCATGCTGGGGGAGGGCGGGGGGGCATGGCAGGAGCCTCCCCACGGGGTGTCCCCGCGGGCACCTGACCACACCCATGCATCCAGACCCTTGCGGCCTGAGGCCTAGCTTCTGAGCCTTCCTCGCAGCTTGCCTGAGCAGCCCATGCCTGAATGGGGGCACCTGCCACCTGATTGTGGCCACTGGGACCACCGTGTGCGCCTGTCCCCCAGGCCACGCGGGCAGGCTCTGCAACATCGGTGAGTCGCTCGGTGGTGAGCCGCATGGGTCACCCCGTGTCGGGTGGATGGCGCATGGGCCCAGGCTCAGTGCCCACTGCTGCCCACAGAGCCAGCCCAGAGCTGCTTCCTGGGGAATGGCACCGAGTATCGGGGTGTGGCCAGCATGGCAGCCTCAGGCCTCAGCTGCCTGGCCTGGAACTCCGACCTGCTTTACCAGGAGCTGCACGTGGACTCTGTGGACGCCGCGGCTGTGCTTGGCCTCGGCCCCCATGCCTACTGTCGGTCAGCACTGGCCTGCGCTGCCCAAGGCCACTTCCTCCATGGTGGTGGTGGGCAGGGTCTGTCCTGGGGGGAAGCCTTTCTGACCTGGCCTGCCCCAAGGGCTCCTGACCCCTCTGCCTGGGAGGCTGCACCAGTGAGAAGACCCGGGACAGGGATCCAGCCCACAGGCCCAAGGTCACTGTGTCCATCGGCAGACCGAGCAGAAGGCTGCTCTGGGCGGGGGGTGGGGTGGGGGTGTAAGGGGTCCCACCGTGCTAGGTGTCCCCATGTCCTTCTCCCTGCTTCCCTCCCTGAGGGGCTGGGTGACTCCCGCCCACCGGCCTCCCCACACTCCAGGAACCCTGACAAGGACCAGAGGCCCTGGTGCTATGTGGTGAAGGACCATGCACTCTCCTGGGAGTACTGCCACCTGGTGGCCTGTGAGGCACAAGGCTCGTGGTAGGGGTGGGGAGAAGTGGGGTGGGTAGTGCCTGCCCCATTCCCACGCCCAGCCTCTTCTCTCTGGAGGACCGCTGCCCATCTGAGAGATGGGGAAACTGAGGCTCCCAGGGCAGAGGTGGCCCAAGGCTATATGCAGTGGGTTGGTACCAGCGGTCAGAGCAGGAAGGCCAGTCACCAGGTCCTCTGGTTGGCTCTTGCCCACCTGAACCATGCAGAGAGGGCCCCCAGAGGTGAGGATGTGTCACTGAAGTGGACAGCATGGGTGAGGTCCAGCAGGCGCCCCGGGAGTCAGATGCTGGGGGTGGGCAGTTCCATGAGGCCAGCTCCCTCGCTGGCCCCTGTGCTAGTGCTCTCTGACCACCCTGGGCTTGCCTCTGGGGTCTCAGGCTGCTGGAAGGGCGTGAACACCTGCCAGGTGTGCCAGGCCGCTTTGGTTCCCCCAAAGCCTGTGACACAGCTCTCCTTCTACAGATGAAACAGGCTTAGAGAGTAAACCCAGTGCCCAGGAGGGCAGAGCTGGGCTAGAGCCCTGGACCCTTTTACAGAGGGGCTGCCTGGCGTGGGGGTGGGAGGCAGGTGAACTGCCAGAGGGCCTGAGGGCAGTGGAAGGTGGGTGCAGCCTGGGGCCCTTGTAACCAGCGACCTGTGCCCCCAGAATCCCTTGTCGGAATCGAGCTACCACGCACCCAGACCCTGCTGCGGACCCTGTCTGATCCTGCCCCAGCTGGACGCCAGACCTGCGGCCGTAGGCACAAAAAGAGGAGCTTCCTCCGGCCACGCATCATTGGGGGTTCCTCCTCGCTGCCTGGCTCCCACCCCTGGCTGGCCGCCATCTACATCGGGAACAGCTTCTGTGCCGGGAGCCTCGTCCACACCTGCTGGGTGGTGTCTGCCGCCCACTGCTTCTCCAACAGGTGGGCGGCTCTGGCCCCAGCCCCTGACCCCTCACATCCCTCAAGTCACCCATGCGTCCACCCCCTACTCCTCACCCCCCCACGCAGGCACACGCCCACCCGAACACCTGTCCCCTACCCATCTCCCCACCCTCTGCCTGTCCACACACCCCTACCAAACCGTCACCCACGCGTCCCCACGTTGTCCCACCTACCCGTGTAACCTCCATCCTTTGGTCCCCCTGTCCCCGTTGCCCCTCTGACTGGGGTGGGACTGGGCGCTCAGCCAGACGCTGCGCCCAGGGGCCGCAGAGACCCGTCTAGTCCCTGCCCTGATGGCTGTCCCTGCACCGTCCCGGACCCGGGCTCTGGACCATGAGATGTTCTGCCAAGGGCTGCTCTCAGAGAGGCGCGGGAGCTAGCCCGCATGCGCAGTGGGGTGGTGGGCGTGGCCACCAAGCGGGCGGGGCCGCCCAGTGCCAGCCGCACCTGGGCCCCGCCTCCCTCCCGGGCTGCGTCGGTCGGTGGCACCGGGTGGCGCTGTGACTCCGGAGCCCCCACACCGGTCACGTCACGTCACGTCACGTCACGGGCCTCATTCGGGAAGGCGGGCTGGGGCTGGGGCTGGCCGCTGGAGGTGGAGGCTCCTGCGAGCTCCGCCCCTGCTCGGACTGCTGGGACGGAGACAGAGCCTGCCATGGGGCGCTGGGGTCTGGGGGTTCCCGTGGAAGGGGACTGGCCTGCGGTGGCGACTCAGGCTGGATCAGGGGCTGGGGGAGGGCTGGGGGGTTGGCAGTGAGCCCCCACGATCATTCCAGGGACTTCAGTGTGAGGGGACAGCACGCACAAGTCACACACGTTGTAGGCTGACGACTGGGTTTCCTCAGTAGGCTGCCAGCTGGGCCTGTGCAGTGGGACCCCTGATTCCTCCCCAGGGTGGAATTGGGGGTGGTTAAGAGGCTATGGAGGGGAGCAGGCCTCTTTTCTCACATCCAGGGAGGTGCTGGGAGGGGCCGAGCACGGTGGGGTGTCTGGGGACCCCAGCATGCTGGTTGCAGGTCTGGGTCCAGCAAGACTGGTGGACAGACAGGACAGATGTGGACAGGAAGGAAGGAGGTTGAGGGGGTGGCTGGGACTCCTGGCCCCCACATGGTCTCACAGGAAGGGCTGACTCCTTAGCAGACACAAAAGACAACTCTGGGGATCCCCTTGCGTCCTCAAGGCCTGGGTGTGTCCAGCCCTGAGCTCACTGGCCACCCACCCTGGGAGGGGACCTGAGCAAGCCCCATGAGCCCCCAGCTCTGGCCCTGAACTGACATTGCGGGTTTTGCCCAGGGCATGGGGTCACTGAGCCCGACTGTGTGCTGGGCATTGGCTGCCCTCAACCTGGAACCCCATTTTCCAGAAAGGCCTAAGGTCTGGGAGGGCTGTGTGGCCGAGGTCCCTCCATGGCCTAGAGGTGGAGTCCAAGGCAGGAGGGCCAAGCCAGGGTGGGAGGGACCCCCATACACAGCAGACGGGCAAACGGAGGTTCTGTTATGGGACGGAGGGGCGGCCTGAGTGAGGGGCCTGGACCTGTGCCCAGCAGCAGCCCCTCACAGTGTTGCCCGCCTAGGGCTGTCTCTCTCTGTCTCTGGGATGCTTGGCCTCCGTGGGTGGGGGCAGAGCCCACCTCAGTGACTGGAGGGAAGGGTATTGTCCTGCCGCCACCAGCCCCCACCCCCCAATCCCTGCACAGTCCCTCCAAGGAAAGTGTCTCAGTGATCCTGGGCCAACACTTCTTCAACCTCACGACGGATGTGACGCAGACATTCGGCATCGAGAAGTACATCCCATACCCCCTGTACTCGGTGTTCAACCCCAGTGACCATGACCTTGGTGAGGCTCAGGGCAGGTCGGGTGTAGCAGGGCAAGGGATGTGTGCTCTGGGCTCCCTGGACCTGAGCCCAGAGGGGGGCGGGGGTAGGCACCAAAGGATCCTGGGAGAGTCCTCTGGTAGGTGAGTGTGAGGGGAAGTGGACAGGAGGACAGAGGGAGAAGGAGGGAGGGGTGGAGAAGGCCGGTCTAGGGCAGAGCAGCACAGTTGCCTGGGCTGGTCTTCCTGCTGCCCCCTGAGTCCCTCAGGTCATATAGCCCTTGTCCAGCAGGGCTACAGCCCGGTATAACTCTGGCCGCACCCTATCCATCCTGGACCCTGCACTACGGGCTGACTCCTGGCCTCTCTCCCACCCAGTACTGATCCGGCTGAAAAAGAAGGGGGACCGCTGTGCCGTCCGCTCCCAGTTCGTCCAGCCCATCTGCCTGCCCGAGCCCCGCAGCCCCTTCCCCACCGGACACAAGTGCCAGATCGCGGGCTGGGGTCACCAGGATGAGAGTGAGTGGCAGTGGGGGCAGCTGGCAAGGGTGGTGGTGCCGGGGGAGCGGTGCCGCCCCTGACAACGGTGTCCCTGTTGGCAGACGAGAGCGGCTACTCCAGCATCTTGCGGGAGGCGCTGGTGCCGCTGGTGGCCGACCACAAGTGCAGCAGCCCCGAGGTCTACGGGGCTGACATCAGCCCCAACATGCTGTGTGCTGGCTACTTCGACTGCAAGTCGGATGCCTGCCAGGTGAGCTCAGCCTCAAACCTGCCGCCCCTGGGAAAGGGACCCCCGACCCACAGGGCCAGCAGGAAGCCAGGGCAGACAGTGTACCCCTCCCCGCCCCGCCACTGCTGCAAGTCCCCAGCATGAGGGAGAGACACCCTCCTCATACAGACGGGGAAACTGAGGCCCAGGGAGGGGCTGGGTCACAAAGCCTGACACGTCCTGTCCTGGCTGTTCAAGGGCACGGTTGTCCATGGGACCTCGAAGGTCAAACCTTTCTGATCCAGAGTTCTCCCCATGGGCTCAGGCTGTCAGCCAGTCCCAACAGTTCATGGTCATCCAGGGCTCCACAGGCAGGACCTTGTTTAGGCAACCCTGAGGTGAAGGGGCTGCTTGTTCCCCATGTTAGAGATGGGGAGACTGCAGCCCAGAGAGGTCCAACCACTCTTCTCAGGTAGGGCGGAGGTGGGGGGCTTGACACTGGACCCGTGAGTAAAATCAAGGGTAGCTTCATGGAGGAAGGGGCATTTCCACTGGTCCTGAGGGGTGAATAGGAGTTTGCCAGGAGGAGAGGAGAGTCTTTTAAGTAGGAGTGGGGATTGGGGGTGCCAGAACACAGGGGCCACCTGGTCCCCGTGGGGCCTTGCTTGGGGGGGGGCAGACAGAGAAGTACATGGCTGTCTGTGGAGAGAAGAGGGAGCCCGGGCAGGATTTCACAGACCAGAATGACTGGCCAGACCCTGTCACAGCAGCTGGGAATGGGAGGACTTTCTGTCATGAGGTTCAGGGAGAGTTAGACAACATGCTTACTTGGAAACAAATATCGTCACCATCTGTGTGCCCACACTGTCGGGAAGTCCTCCGAGAGGGCCATGAGGAGTTCTGCATCATGGGGGAGCACCGGGGATACGCTTGGGGCTGTTCTCAGGTTGGAGCGAGGGAGGCCAGGGGCAGGAGGGGTGGTTGGGCTGTTTCCAGGGTGCTGCAGAGCTGAGCCAGCGGTTGGCCCGAGCTGGGCCCCCCGGCTCTGACAGGCGGCTCTGCTGCAGGGGGACTCCGGCGGGCCCCTGGTCTGTGAGAAGAACGGTGTGGCCTACCTGTACGGCATCATCAGCTGGGGTGATGGCTGTGGGCGGCTCAACAAGCCCGGCGTCTACACTCGCGTGGCCAATTATGTGGACTGGATCAATGACAGGATTCGGCCCCCTAAGCGGCCTGCAAATCCTTCCTGAGAAGCCCTGGGAGCGTGCTCCCACCCAACCACCACCACCACAGCCACCATCACTATTCCCTGCCTGCTGGCAATAAAGATGTTCCCAAGAACCCAACCAACCCTGCCTGTCCCACTGCCCCCAGCCCAGCCTTCCCTCCCGGGCACTTAGCCAGTCCTGCACACAGCTCCCCTGACATGAGCTCTCTCTGCCCCCTCTGCCCCGGTGTTGGGTGCGGACCTGTTAAAGAGGTGACTCCCGTGTATAGATGGTCTAGGGTCAAGCCGGCCTTGCATTCCTGAGTGAACCGGGCCAAGTCAGGGTGTGAGCCAGGAAGCACGTGCCCGTCCGATGTATTCCTGCCCCTGCCCCAGGACTGGCCTTGTGGACTGCATCAATGGGCCCCGCCGGTGCCTGCTGGGTTCCTTTGGGCCACCAGAGAGCCCCAGCAGGAGGTCAGAGAAGGAAGAGAGTGAGCTTGGGTATTGATTTTTCTTGCTTCCTCCTTTTGGGGTCAACTCAGGGTTACAGGCTGTCTCCACCTAAAATCCATATGTTGAAGTCCTGAGACGCCCGCCCCCAGGACCCTAGAACATGAACTTATTTAGAGAGAGGACCTTTAACGGAGGTGATCGGGTTGACATGAGGTCACGAGGGTGGGTCCTGATTCCATACAACTGTGCCCTTCTAAGAAGGGGAAATTTGGCCTGACCTGTGGTGGCGCAGTGGATAAAGCGTCGACCTGGGAACACTGAGGTCGCCAGTTCAAAACCCTGCACTGGTCTGGTCAAGGCACATATGGGAGTTGATGCTTCCAGCTCTCTCTCTCTCTCTCTCTCTCTCTCACTCTGTGTCTACTCTCTAAAGTGAATAAAATAGAAAAAAAGAAAAAAATTTAAAAAAAAAAAGAAGGGGAAATTTGGACACAGACACACTGTGACAATTGTGAAGTGTCCCCTGGGGAAGACGGTCATCACAAGTCAAGGCCAGGCCCGGAACAGCTTCTCCCTCCCTGGGGAGGTCTGGCCCACAGCGCGGTGAGACCCTCAGTTTCTCTCAAGTCCCAGTCTGTGGTTGCTTTGTGACGGTGGCCAAGCAAACCAGTGTTCCCCAATCCCTTCACTGAAGGTCACTTGCTCCTCCCAAGACACAGAGATAGATGGCCCTGCTGGGGCGGTCCCGGTGGCGTGCCCTTCCCTGGCCCCCTGGCCTGGAGGAGCTGCCCAGTCCTGCTCTGTGACTCGCCCGCCCGGCCCGGCCGGGGCTGCAGGTGCCCCGTGGTGGTCCCTCCACGGTAACACCTCCCTTCACAATCCCACCCTCACTTGTCGTAACACCACGTCGGCCTGCGAGGACCCTGGGTACCGGAAACATGCTCTACCACTTTCTGTATGCTTTTCCAGATTTACTTATATCCTGTTCAGGATTTTACATTTATGCGTCTGAGTGAGACCGGCCCATAATTTTCCTTTCTTATACTGGTTTTTTTTTTTTTTTTAAGATTTTATTGATTTCTCTTTTAGACAGAGGAGAGAGAGAGAAATGGTGTGGGGGCGGAGAGCGGGAGGCATCAGCTCCCACGTGCGCCTCGACAGGGCAGCCCAGGACCACACACAGGTGCCCTCACTGTGTCCACTGTGCCCTTCAGCACTTCCCTATACTCGCTGAGTGAGCCCATCCTAGGAAGTTACACGTTCCAGAAGTTTTCCGTCTACATTGTCATACTTACTAAAGTTGTCCGTGGCGTCCCTGGTCATTGCATCTCAAGCGTATCTGGTGTTTTCTGCCAGCACGTGGAGGGCGGTCCACTGTCTTCTGGTTTTCCTTGCCAAGGCGGGGAGGTTGGCCGCAAATCTAGTCGTTCTTTTGTAAGTAACTTCTTTCCTCTGGTGACGTGTACGATGTCTTTGTCCTGGATGGGCTGAGGGGTCACTGTCGTGTGGCTTCTCCCCTCTCTTAGCCTGCTGGCTGGGGGTCAGACTTCTTGTTCTGCTTGGATGTTTACCACTGCTCTTCTCCATGGTGACTCAGGGACCCAGGCTCCTTCTATCTGGTGCTTGCCGTGTTCCATGAGGCTTGTTGTCTGACACCAGACACTCCATATCAGAATGCTTTTTCTTTTTGTATTTTTCTGAAGTGAGAAGCAGGGAGGCAGACAGACAGACTCCCGCATGCACCCGACCGGGATCCACCCGGCATGCCCACCAGGGGGCGATGCTCTGTCCATCTGGGCTGTTGCTCCATGGCAACGTTGCAACCAGAGCCATTCTAGCCCCTGAGGTGGATCCTCAGCGCCCAGGCCAACTTGGCTCCCATGGAACCTTGGCTGCAGGAAGGGAAGAGAGAGATAGAGAGAAAGAAGAAGGGGAAGGGTGGATGGGTGCTTCTCCTGTGTGCCCTGGCTGGGAATCGAGCCTGGGACTTCCACACGCCAGGCCAATGCTCCACCACGGAGCCAACCAGCCAGGCAGACTGCTTTTTTTTGCATCACAGATGACCTCAAATCTCAGTGATACAGAAACAACAGGCGTATGTTCAGCTCCCAGTTCTGTGGGTTGGTAGCTTGGGCCGGGCAGGCTCCTTGATCCAGCATGGTCATCAGTGGGGCTTAGGCTATTCTGCCCTGGGGCCCAGGCAGCTGCTGGATGGTGCCCTGGGGTGACCAGCCCACATCTCTTTGGTCATCCCGCCGGTGAGCCTGGGCTTAGTCACATGGTGGAAGCTAGGCTCCAAAAGAACGAGGGGAGGTGAGCACTTTCATTGCACAGCCGGACCCCAGGGTAGCGAGAAAGCCCCCGTCTTTTGGGGAGGAGGAGATGTTCCGTCACATTTCCAGGGGTATGGGTGCAGGGAAGGGCATATTTGCAGCCATTTTTTCAAGGAATCTGCCACACTCTGTACCAGTCAGCACGGGGGCCACCGTAGCAGAACACCACCCACTGGTGCTTACACAACAGACATTCACTTCTTGCTGTCTGGAGGCTGAAGTCCAAGATCAAGGTGCCCCGGGGTTGGCTTCTGGTGAGAAGCTCCCGCTTGCTTGTCAAGGGCGCCTTCCCTTCGTGTCTTCCGTGGCCTTCCTTTCTCTTATTTCTCCCTCTGCTAACGAGGCCACAGTCCTATGGGATTAGGGCTCTGCCCTCTGACTTCCTTTAACCTTAGTCACCTCTTCTAGGACCCTCATCTCCAAATAAAGTCATGTGGTGGCTAATGTTTCAACATATGAATTGGGGGGTGGGCACAACAGTTTAGCCCATAGGCGCAGGCATCATGTGGTGGGTGGCCCCTTCCGCCCACAGGCCGCTGGCCAGAGCCCCGTCACCCAGCCAAGGGGTTCTGGGAGATGCAAATGGGTGAGCGGGTTGGGTGGACACGGGGCACCGTCCTTTTCGTGGTTGGTGGCATGTGTTTTTGTCCAGCCACTCTGAGTCCCTGGCAATAGAAGACGAGGCTGCCCATCCCTGGTCCTGGTCACCCCCTTGTAAAATCCACAAGCATTTTGAAAGACCCTCCTGTGGGGCTTACCCTGATCACTTCAAGGCGGAAGGGAAACCTGAGCTTAAAGTTCATTTGGGAGGCGAGGGCCAGGTGCCGTGTCTGACACACCAGGTCCTGCAGGTGCAGGGCCGAGGATGATCAACCATGCACTGGGGCCATGGCATCTGGTGGGGGAATCATGGCAGTGGCCCCAGCCATGCTGTGCAGCGACAGCACCCATGGCTGTGAGGTCGGTCAGTGGAACAGCTGTGACCCACCACTTCTTGGAAGATGGCAGCAATGTCCTGTGGCTATGGAGTCTGGCCATGTGGTAGTGTCAGGCCGGGGTGGCACCCAGTCTCAGGAACACGGCTGCCGCCTCCCCCCGCCCAAAGCTCCTGGTGGTGCTGTGGCCTCCCAGGGCTGTCCTGGAGGCACCAGCAGGAATCTTCCTGCATCAGTGGCCGAAGTGAGCTCCTGCCCCTTGCAGCCCCACACCTGGCTGTAACAGCTGGGGAAACTGCCAGCTCCGGCTGCTGTGACAGAGTACCACGGGCTGGGTGGCTGACACAAAATACGTTTGTTTCTCACAGGTCCACAGGCCGGAAGTTAAAGGTCAGACTCTGAGGAGAGTGCAGACTTTTGGCAACCTTCCTCTTCCTGCTGTGTCCTCAGGTGTCTCTACTGACAGGGTCACTAATCCCGTCATGGGGACCTACCCTCATGACCTGGTCACCTTCCCAGAGACCCTTCCTCCCAACACCATCACAAGAAGGGTTGGGCTTCAACCCATGACCTGGGGGACACAGAAACATGGGGGCCAGCAGCAGGAACTGACAAGCCTCAGAGGCCAGGAGCGACCCAGTGTCCAGAGTGGGAGCTGGGCAGGAAGCTCGCCCCCCTTTCAGCAGCCGGGGTGGCTGTGTGTGTGTTGGGGGAGAGCTGCCTGTCCGCGCTGCAGTCCAAATTTTCTGGGGCCTGTGTGGGAGCAGATGCAGCTGCCAGGCGTGGCAGGAGCCTGGGTCAGGGCCAGCCCTCAGGAATGTAGCAGGCACTGTCCCTCCCAGCAGGCACGACCAAGTGCCAGGCGCCTGAGGTGGCGGATGTAGTAGATGTGTCCGTGGCGACAGCCCCCAGCCACCAGCAAGCTCTGCCGGCTGTCTGTCGGCTGTCCGGGCCAGCCCCCGGGGCCTGCGGGGCACATGAATGAGGCTCTGTGGCTGGACAACTGCTCTGGGGGGAGGTAGCTGGCGGGTCCACAGGTGTTTCGAGTGTGGTGAGGACTAAGGGGACACAGGGCTGCTCTCTGGGCCTAGTGTGACCCTGCTCTGACTGAGGCTCCGGCAGGACATCCCAGAGCATCACAATCAGAGTGTGGCCCACCAGGGACCTGCCCTCTCGGACCCCTAGGGTCAATGGGGAGGAGTCTCCAGGGGTATGGACCTGGCTCTGCATTGGACACAGACAGTGACTGCTGAGCTGGGCCCTCTGCCCCCCATTCAGGCTCAGCTTATAGGGTCAGTCCAGGCAGCAAGGCTCGGCACGTCACTTCCCTCCTCTGCGAGTGGCAGGGCCCAGCCCTGAAGATCTGGGTGGTGTAAAGACTCACACGCGTGCCCCGGGAACGGCAGCCTTCCTCACACGCGTGCCCCGGGAACGGCAGCCTTCCTCACACGCGTGCCCCGGGAACGGCAGCCTTCCTGCCTGTGAATTTCAGGTTGACAGGGCACTAGATTTCTTTCCTGCTATATCCCAGAACATAAGCCCCTTGAGGAGGGTACCCTGAGCCTCTGGGCGCATGGCTTCTCATGGCGTTTCTGGGCTGCTGCCTCCACTTCTGTGCCGTCCACTTCCCTTTGATGCTCCTGGGGTCTTAGAGATGGGGGCGGGCTGACATCCAAGGTGTGGCCTGGAGAGGTCCCCAAACCACCTGGGTTCCTGGAGAACCCGGACATGTGAACTGGAGCTCCAGGGTGGAAAGGAACTCCAGCTCTAAGCCCGCCCCCTCACCCCCCACCCCCCACCCCCCGCGGAGGGGCCTTCTTCTAGCAGCACAGCGGCTCTGGGCCACCGGTGCCCATGCCAACTTCAGAGGAACAGTGCTCAGAGCGGCTGGAGGAGCCCAGGCATGTAGCCCTGGGACAGTGTGCACAGAGGGTCCTGGTCCCACCGTCACCAGGCAGCAACCTGAACTGGGTGGGGTCCCTGCCGCAGGGGACATGAATGGACTCCCCCTGCATCACCCTGCCTTGGGAGATGGGGCGGCCTTGGGGGAGAAGCGGTGTGTGTGGGGGGGACTGGAAGGCTGGGGGCCTAGTTCTCCCAAAGTCAATCTCTTGTCAGGGGTGTCTGGGGACAGCCCTGGGTTGGTGAGAGGGGCAGATGCTAGAGGGTGAAGGCAGGTTGGTTGAAGATGAACTCGGCATACACGGACGCAGGAGTTCCCACTTTTCGTTGGGTTGCTTGCTTTGCTGTGGAAGACAGCCCCCCACCCCAGGCCCCCCGGCGTGAGCCGCGTCTGAGCCCGGACCCGGCGCCGCGCTGCGCGCCCCGCCGGCGCTACAGGGGTGGAGGGGCGCGGCGCGGTGGGAAGCGCGCACACCTCGCGGGGACGCCCCGCCCGCGGCCCGCCCTCGCTGGCCCAGCCCAGGGCCCTCCCGAAGCTATTTTGAAAGTGACCCTGGGCTGGGGCGGCCGCGAGGCGGCGGGGAGAGGCGCGGCGGGCGCGCAGGAATCATGACAGAAGATGACCGAGGCGGCGCTGGTGGAGGGCCAGGTCAAGCTGCGGGACGGCAAGAAGGTGGGGGCGCGCGGCGGGCGCGGGGCGGGCGCGGGGCGCGGGCGGCCGCTCACGCTCCCCCTGTCCCCGCAGTGGAAGAGTAGGTGGCTGGTGCTGCGCAAGCCGTCGCCGGTGGCAGGTGAGCGGGGCGCGGGGCGCGGGCCGGGGGCCGCGAGGGGCGCGGGCTGGCGGGGTTGCGGGCGCCGGTGGCCTCCTGCGGCGGGCCGCCGGAGTGCGGCCAGCTCGCCCGAAATAGCCGGCGGCGCCGGGGCTGAAGGCTGTAACCGGAGAGCCCTCCGGCCTCGGCCTCCTCCTGCTGGGACGCCGGGACCCTCCGGCCGGCAGAGCGCAGGCCCGGGAGCCCTCACTGCAGACCCCGACCCTGGGCGAGAATCCCCCCTTTCCAGAAGGGCAGACGGCGGCCTGACCGGGTGCCAGTGCCCGAGGTGTGCAGGTGCAGGAGCTCGGGCTACTCCTCCCCCCTCCCGTGCGGGGACCCAGAAAATTACGCCCGGTGGGCCTGGGATGTTGCGTTTTGTCCCCCGAACCCAAAGGGCTGGGGCATTGCAGACCGTGCGCACCAGCCGCCTTCCCACCTCACACAGGTGGGGCAGGTTGGAGCAGGGCTGCTTCTGTGCCTGAGAAAAAGAAAGTTTACCTCCTGTCGGGGCCACAGCCCTGGCGGAGGAGAGAATGGCCCCGCCAGCCAGCACCTCCGCATGGGAGGGGCGGGCAGAGAGCCTGAAGTTGGGCATCTTCCTCTTCAGCGAGTGACTGGGTGCAGTTGGGAGGCTGGGCGCTGGGGGGCTGCAGCTGCTTCCAGAGACAGGTGCCCTGGAGCCGGCCCAGGCCCCGGGGGTCTGTGTGGGATGCTGAGGGTGTGGGTGCACGTGTGGGCCTGCCAGAGAGTCTTCCTGGACGCCGCGGTGGCTGTCATTTCCCAGAGAGGATGGGGCGAGGGTGCACTCCTGGTCTCTTCCTGGCTCTCTTCCTGCGTCCCTTCCCCTGAGCCTGCTCCGAGGTTGTGACACAAGGCCCTGCTTTGGGCCGGGACACACTCACTTCCCGCCTGGGCCCCAGCTGGCTTTCTTCTCCCTCCCACCTTGGTGGGGGGCCCAGCCCCTGCACAGTTCATTCACCATCTTTCCTGTGCAGACTCTGTGTCTGTGCCCTGTCCCGGGGAACTCCAGAGAGGCCCGGCAGAGGAGGCTGGGGAGGGTCAGGGGCCCTGGCAAGCTGGGAGTGGAGAGCACAGGACAGGCTGGGGGCAGGGGCAGGGACAGGGCAGGGGGACAGAGGCCCACAGTGATGGCGAAGGGCTTTTCTCAGCTGTGGCTGGAGCAGGGCTGGCTGCACGTTGGGTGTCGCTTGGTGGGTGAGCTGGGGTCTGTGGGGACCTCTGGGTCTGGTATCTCCCATGAAGAGCGTCCCTGGAGTTGTTCTTTGCCCCTTTGAGGGGGGGGCATGTGGTTTGCAGACTGGTGGTGGATTTCATGGCAGTATCAGAGCTGAGAGGTGAGCTCCCACCCTCCAGGAGGGCTGCAGGGGCCCTTCCATTTCAGGGAGCGGAGTGTACAGGGGGCTCCCAGCATCGCCCACCATCGAGCGTCCCAGGGTTTCCCATGTGCCCGAGGGCAGCAGAGAAAGCTGTCACAGTGGGAGGGCGCTCCAGAGTCAGGGGAAGGGCCTCCCCCAAGGGCACAGGGCTGGGTGTGAGGGGAGAGGGCCGGACACTCAGGCTGGGCCTTGCTTTTTCAATGTCGTCACCAGGCCAGGGATAGGGTGAGGGGGTCGGGGGAGTGGGGGCACACTCTGTCCCCTCTGGATTGATGTCCACTCTGAGTCCACACACTCAGGAACGTGGGCATCTTACAGATGCTTGACCGGGGACAGAGATTCAAGGCTGAGCCCACTGCCCCGTGGTCCTGGCTGCCCCACCACATGTGCCCGGTGCTGGGGGACCGTGCTCATGTCCAAGGCCCCTCCTCCCGCCCCTGTCCTGAAGGCCAGCTGCCCCAGGTGGGCTCAGGTGTGGGGGGAGCAGATCCCGTCCTTGAAGGCCTCACAACAAAGACCCCCCTCCCCAGGTCCTGGGTGAGGCAAAGAGGGGAGCCTGTGAGGGAGGGGAGAGAGTCAGCCTGCCCTCTTGTCAAGGAAAACCCAGGACTCCTGTTTAAAAGTTGTTTATTCCCGGGAGGGCCCACAGGGACAGTTAAGAGGTACCATAGCTCGGTGGGCACGAGGGCACCTGGGCTCTTTGTACCCTTTCTGCTACCAGGAGAACTTAGTGTCCCCAAACATTTTACACAGGGGGCCAGTTCACTGTCCCTCAGACCGTTGGAGGGCCAGACTATAAAAAAACAAACAAACTATGAACAAATCCCTATGCACACTGCACGTATCTTATTTTAAATTTTATTTTTATTTTATTCATTTTAGAGAGGAGACACAGAGTGAGAGAGAGAGAGAGAGAGAGAGGGAGAAGGAGCTGGAAGCATCAACTCCCATATGTGCCTTGACCAGACCAGTGCAGGGTTTTGAACTGGCGACCTCAGTGTTCCCAGGTCGATGCTTTATCCACTGCGCCACCACAGGTCAGGCTGCACATATCTTATTTTAAAGTAAGAAACCAAAACGGGAACAAATTCAATATTTAAAATAAAGAACAAGTAAATTTAAATCAACACACTGACCAGTATTTCAATGGGAACTGTGGGTGCGGATGCATCCTGTGCTCCTCTCACTGACCACCAATGAAAGAGGTGCCCCTTCCGGAAGTGCGGTTGGGGGCGGATAAATGGCCTCAGGGGGCCTCATGTGGCCCACGGGCCGGGCCGTAGTTTGGGGAGCCCTGTTCTAGAGTCAAGTTTAATGAAAGAAGAAAACACCTTTCATAATACATCATGATACATCTCTAGAGAAGGTAGTATACTTCAGAGGGCTTGAGTCCCTTGGGGTTTCAGCCTCTGTCCTGGCCAAAGAATTTGTGTCTGGGTCCCCAGTCTGGTCCGAGCCCACATTATGGTGACCTGGGCAGCCTCTCCCTTCCTTCTGGATTGAGGCTTAGGATGGTGGGAGGGGGTGTCATACGTGCCCAAGCCCGGTGGGTGTCACCAGGGGCTGAGGCGTCCAGAGGAACTTATGGAACGTTGAGTGGCTCCCCAGCCCACCACACTTAGGGGGTCCCACTTCTCCTCATCCTATGTGGGTTCCCTAAGGGCTTCATCTGGCTCAGAAAAGCCCCCAGGAGGGACCCCGAGTGCTGGAGACGGTGGGTCCTTCAGAGGTGTTATAGGCAGAGGGCTGACACCCAGAGGCCCTGGACGGCTGGGGCCTTGCTTTTTGCCTCCAGCGCCCACCCCCGGCTATCCCAGAGCAGGCCGGAGGGTCAGCCCAGGACAGTGCTGAGGGTGAGGTCCCCCAGAGCAGCATCGCCCCTGGCAGGCGGCCTGGCAGGGTGGGGACTTGCTGGGCGAGGTACTGGGGCCTCAGCTGCTCTCGGGAACCCCTGAGGCTGCATATGAGTCCTCCCGTGTGGTCATCATCTCTGCTGAGGTGGACCCATCTCCAGAGGACAGGGGTCTCCTCCCGGGTCGCACCTCCTGGCCTTTGATGATCTGTGTCCTGTGCGAATAGGTGTGGCGTCTGAGTCCTGAGCCTGGCAGGCAGCCTGTGCACGGGGTAAGGACGCAGCCAGCCCTCCTGTCCCCGTGGAGCCCCTTGGCTCATGTCTCAGCACCGTGCATGAACCATGTGACCTGGACCAGTACCCGCCGGGTTCTCCCGGTGGCCCTTGCCCAGGTGGCCGGGCACCTGGAGACTGTGTGTTCCTACCGATACCCGTGTGAGCCCACATGGCTCTCCACCAGCGCTCGGTGTGCACCGTGAACATACGTCCTTCCTGAGTCAGACACTGAGCAAGCCAGGGCTCGTGTGTCAGACGGGTGCCTCCTGGCCTGGCCAGTGGTTCCCCAACCTCAGCTGCTGGGGGCTGCCCCCCAGGCCGCCTACAGCATCACCAGGGTCCCCTTGGTCTCTAGCCAGCCACTCTCCTGAAGACACTAGCTCAAGGTCACCATGACCTCTTAGGGGCTGTGTCCAGCTGCTGCCCCTCTGGTCTCAGTCACAGGCTCTGGCTGTGTGCACGGGGGTGTGGACCTACGCTCTCTCCAGCTGGCTTTCCATCCTCGCTGTGGGGTCCCCCCCGAAGCCCGGAGGCTTGCCTGTTCCTAGTCCCCTGCCCCCCCCAGCCCTGGCTGTAAGCTCCTTTGAGTGCTCATGACTCCACGGTTATTTTTACTTCCAGCGGCGTGCGCGCTGCCCGTGTCCTGCAAGCCTCTCAGGCTCACGTGTCCAGCACAGCACCCCACTCGGGGCCCTCCCCCACCCAGCGCCTGCACCCCCGCCCTCTTCCTTTCCCTCATCTGTCCCAGGAGGTCCTGTGAGTGAGACTCTCTCTGGGCTGTCCCCATGGTGACTGCAGACCAGCTCAGGCCAGCAGCA
This sequence comes from Rhynchonycteris naso, assembly GCA_037038555.1. Taxonomy (NCBI): domain Eukaryota; kingdom Metazoa; phylum Chordata; class Mammalia; order Chiroptera; family Emballonuridae; genus Rhynchonycteris; species Rhynchonycteris naso. The sequence goes on along the minus strand of CM072996.1, from coordinate 315,407,719 downwards.
CCTCTGCCCTGAAAAGCTGCAGGAGGCTGGGGGCCACTCCACGTGCAGCCAGTCCAGGCCCCTTCGCTTAGAACCCTCAGGGCTCCTTGGTGCCTTGGAATGAGGCTTTTGGCCTGGCTCTCCAGGCCCACCTGACCTAACTTACCCTCTCCCTGATGCCAGCCCAGCCCTCTGGGTCCCTGCCTCTGGGCCTTTGCACTGGCTGTTCCCTCCAGCACAATGCTGTTTTCTGCGGGGCTGCGGGCCTGGCTGCATACGTCATGTGGAAGTTGAAGTCTGTTTTCTGACCCATCACTGTCATCAGTGCCCGTCTCCACCTTCCACATGACACTTTCCCAAGGTTTCTCCTCTGTTGTCCCGCTTCAGTGTCTGACTGCTGGGCTGTGTCCCCTGGGTCCCCGGTGGCAGAATGAGGGCCGCGGGGAGGCAGGGAGGCTGTGGGGCAGTGTGGGAGGGGCCTAGCGAGGGGTCTTCAGTGGTCTTTGGAGGGACAGGACCCTATGCAAGGCATCTGTCCTTCTTACCCTGAGTGCCGGCCTTCCCTGCAGGGCCGGGGTGGTGGTGGTAACCTGTGGCCAAGTTGCATCCTGTCCTGTGTTTGGGGACCTGAGGCCAGGCCGCAGTTCCTGCTAGTCCCACTGTGCTCACTGGCGGTGTGGCATTTGCTGAGGGCATCTGGGTGTCTGGCTGGCCACATTGGCACCTGACTCGGTGGGGTGGGTGGTGTCCATTGCTCAGACAGACAGCAGGGGCTCCTGGGGCTGAGGGACATGTGGCTGGAACCTGATGGGCATGTGTATGTGCAGGCTCCCTTGGTCCTCACTGCCTGGGGGCCCTCCTTGTCATCGTCATCTGTGCCTTTTTTCTCCATGATTCCCTCTACCTCACCGTGCGCTGTCCACCCAGACCTCCCCTCAGGCCCTGTCCACACTCTATCCACTGGGCCCGGGCCAGGTTGTGGCCTTCTGTGCCCTTCAGTCCTGGCCTGCAGTGGACAGGCTAGGCTGTGGGCACAGCCAGCTGGTCCCCCTCAGGGTCCAGGGCCTGTCTGGTTAGCAGAGGAGCCCCCAGGCGATCCGAGTGGGGTGTAATGGTGTGCTGGTGGCAGGTCAGCGGTGAGTCCTCAGACCTGACCAGGAGTCCCGGCCAAGTGACCGGTCCCCCTGGGCTTCCTGTGATGGCTGCTGCCCCGGGGTGCTCCCAGCTGAGTTTCTGAGGAGCTGGCCGGCTGGCGTGATTCCAGTGTCCCTCTCCCTGCCCGTCTGCTGCCTGCTCCGTCTCAGGCCCCTGGCCGAGAACTCCCATGTCTCTGCTGCTGGTCACTGGAGCAGCTTCGCACTGCACAGCCCCTCCCCCCACAAGCCAGAATGGGTTTTAAAAATAGGATCCATTTATTGCCCGAGGTGATGGGGAGAGGACAGAGGTTGGAGCAGCTGTGGGACACACGGCCCCCACTGGGCCCCACACTTGCCCCGATGAACCGGGCCCCCTGCCCTCCACCCGCTTCTAATAGAGGCACCCAGGGGATGCCGAGTGGGGGGCGGAAGTCAGCTGCTCCGGGAACTGCCGCGGACCGTGACCCTGACCTCCTCACTCGTGTGTGGTTCGTATTTAAAAACGAGATCAGTGCCATGGATGAGGTACTAGTTTCCTGGGCAGTTGTAACAGATTAGCACAAACTGGGGGGCTTGAAAACAACTGAGACCAAGGAGGTGGGAGTCCCACACCAGGGTGTCACAGGGCCACGCTCCCTTGCTGAAGTCGCCAGGGGAGGCTCCCGGTGGCTCCCACGGTCCCAGGCTCACTGCTGCGTCCTTCCCTGACTCACGTTCATGCGGCCTCTCTCTCGGCACGTCTGTCTCCTCTTCCGTCTCTGATGAGGACACGTGTCACTGGGTAGTCCAGGATGAGGTCACGCTGAGATTCTTAACTTGATCCCATCTTGCAAAGAACTTTCTCCAAACAAGGTCACGTTTCAGGTTTCTGGGGTTCAGGAGTCAGCATTGAATTGGGGGCCCCCATTCAGCCCGCTGCAGACGGGCACAGGTGGGTATGGCTTCTTCTCCTCAAGGAGTCATGTGTGAGCTGCACTTCAGACGCAATCAGGATTCAGAAGATGGGGCGGCCGCAGGGACGGGGTCCCAGGGACACACACGTAGACACCCTAAGCCAGGTTTGCAAGTGCAGACACCCAGGATGGCCTGAGGAGCCCTGGGCCAACACAGTGGCTGCTGTTGCCACTCGACTCTCCCCAGGCTTGGCACCTGTGTCCCTAAGCCTGACCTGCCCGCCGCTTGTGCCTGTAGTCAGGTATTACCGGGACACAGTCTTTCCTGTGTGGGGGTTGGCCGCTTTCACAGTCAGGCAGCTACTTTTTACAGGAAGGTCTGTCAACCTTGTTCTTGGCTGTATTACTGGGAGTGTAACTACCAGAGCAAAGGAGGTGACAGTCGGGCTCTGCTATGACGGTCAGGTTATGCCTAAAGTGATGATTTTTCATTTGGTGGGATGTCCCTGCCCTCTACTCTGCCAGGCTCTGGGGCTGTCACGGTGCGGAGCAGAAGTATACCTGTCCTTTTAAGAGCTCACCTTTCGGTGGGAGGGGAGAGAGCAGGGGCAGCCAGCCCAGCAGAATGACGGTCCTGAGGGCACAGGGCCTGCTGTGGGGAGGGGCACGGGTGGGTCAGTGTGTGGCTGTGGGTGGGCCATCCCAGGTGGGGGTGGCAGGGGTGCAGCTCCCTTCTCAGCTACCCTTGCCCCTGGTGGCCTCTTTCTGTCCCACGAGGAGACCCTTTACCTCGAGTCTTTTACTGAGAATCGCTCTGTGATCACACTTTTCTCATCTTAACTTCTTGGGCCTCTGTGACATCTGTGGGGGACATTTTCCTTTCTTTCTTTGGGGGGAGGGGAGGCATTTTCACACGACACACGCCCTTTATGCTGCCTGTGTGATGTACTTCTCACTGGTCCAGCCCGGCTGCTTCTGCTGGGTCGTGCTCGAGAGAGAACATACCAGAACCCGTAGGTGGGCAGATGGGTTCTGACTCCCCCCCCCACACTGAAAATGGGAACATTTCTGCTTTTTTCCTGACACAAGCATTTCAAACATGAGGGGCGGGTTGTGACATAGGAGGTGAAGCCGCCAGCACTGTCCCCCAAGTTTGTGAACACGGGTTTGCTGGGACGTGGTCACCTGCTGTCACACCACGGGGCAGGGGGTAAGCAGGCAGGTTGGGTGTCTGTGGATGATGGTGGCCTCTGTGTGGCACAGGGCCCCTCGCTCTGAGGTTGCAAGGGCTGGGCTCGGCAGGGAGCGGACCACCACGCCGAGGCCGGTGCCCATCCGGGGGCAGAGTTAGCTTTGCGTCCAGTTTGCTCGGGACTGGCTTTCACCAGGTATGCTGGGCCTGCTTGTCAAGAACACAGAGGAGCCACACTGCTCTGAGCTCCCCGGGGCCTATGGCCGATGTCTCAAGGTTGCCTGCAGGATCTGGGGTGTCCCACACTTAAATGTGTTTCGGGGTGTCATGTTAGGCCCCCAACACTGAGCTGGCAACAAAGACTGGGCCCGGGGCTGGGGGTCGGGGGAGGCGCTCAGCTGCAGGGTTTGCCCGGGGCCACACAGGTGGAGGTGTATGTAGCTGCTCAGGGAACAGACCCCCCCACCTCGCACCTGCCGAGTGGCTGCTTGCTTTGCCTTTGGGGTGACAGGGATGGCAATCGTGGTGTTGAACTTGAGGACAGAGACAGTCACCCAGATTCAGGCACAGCCCCTGTAGCTGGGGAAGAGACTAGAACAGTACCTGGGTCTCAGGGGTTGAGGTGGGGTCTGCCGTGGGCTCCAAGGCCCCTGGTCTTTGCCTTCTCCACAGGGCTGGAGTCCAGGAGGGAACATGACGTGGGTGTGGTATGGCAGGAAGGGGCTCACGCAAGGCTGAGGGAAGCCCCAGGCAGGCTTGGTGCTTGTCCCCTAAGCCACCCACCACACCCCCTGCAGCCCCTGCAGCCCTGAGACAGACCCCCCGTGGGTTGCAGGGCTGGGGCAGGGTGATATGCTGGTGGGGGGCCAGGACCCAGCCATGAAGTGTTTGGGGTCCTCTACCCATGGGTCGCACAGGTTGGGGGTGACAGTCTGTACTGGAGGAAACAGAGGCTCAGAGCGGCTGGGTGGCTTGCTCGGGGTCACATCTCGAATCCAGGACTCTCTGGGGTGGAGGCTGTGCCGGCCAGTGCCCCTGACAGCCTCCGTGTCCTGTCCTGCCCCGCAGACTGCCTGCTGATGCTGGCCTACAAGGACAGGACGGAGCGAGCCAAGGGCCTCCGGGAACGCAGCAGCCTGATGCTGGAGGACATCTGTGGCCTGGAGCCCGGTCTGCCCTACGAGGGCCTGGCCCACACGCTGGCCATCGTCTGCCTGTCACAGGCCGTCATGCTGGGCTTCGACAGCCGGGAGGCCATGTGTGCCTGGGATGCCCGGATCCGCCACGCGCTCGGTGAGGGTGAGTGATGCCGGGGGCAGGGGTCCAGGGTGCCAGCTCTGTTCTTTTTGTATTTAGTGAGAGGCAGGGGGGAGGCAGAGACAGACTCCCGCATGAGCCCCAACCGGGATCTACCGGGCATGCCCACCAGGGGGCGATGCTTTACCCATCTGGGGCATTGCTCCACTGCTCAGCAACTGAGCTCTTCTTAGTGCCTGAGGCGGAGGCCATGGAGCCATCCTCAGTGCCCGGGGCCAACTCGCTCCAATTGAGCCTTGGCTGCAGGAGGGGAAGAGAGGGGGGTGTTGATGAGAGGGGTGGAGAAGCAGATGGGCGCTTGTCCTGTGTGCCCTGCCTGGGACAGCCTCCATTCTTACGTACCCTGGGTCCTCACACACTGGCCACAGCAGTTGTGACCCCATGGCAGGGCATGGGGCAGGAGTACACTGAGCCCCCTGGCCCAGGTCTGCGCTAAGGGCCCACAGTTCAGGAGTGCAAGGCTGGGGTCAGGGAGCGGCTGGGGCCTTTTGAGCTGCCTAAATTGACCTTGTTAATTAGAACGAGGGCCTTTCATCCAAGCAGATGACTGTTTCGGCAGCGTGACCCCCCAAAGAGCTGCCCTTTACTCGTTACCCTGGCCACCAGAGCCCAGAGCCAGGGCGAATGGGAGAGGATGTCACAGGGTCAGGGTCAGGGAGGCCAAAGAGGGGTGGAGGGGGCACTGCCTCTCTTCCTTCACACCAGTCCAGCTGGGAAGATCAACCCCCAGACCAGGCACTCAGGTGGGGTACCTGGGGAGGGCCCCGCAGGCGGGTGCAGGGCAGAAAGGGAAGTCCTCTGGCCGGGGGTCCCGCCAGCTCGCCTGGCTCAGAGCCTGGGCTCCCCTTTCTCTCCTGGGCCGGCGCGGGGTCCTCACACAGACGCAGCTGGTGAGCTGTCTTGGCATCTTGACAGGAACCACGCTGAGAACACTGGGGCGGGGGGTGGGGGGGGGAGAATTCAAGGAGCAAGTTGTTGTGCCCAACACCAGGGAGACCCCTGGCCGGAAGAGGAAGCATCTGGTGTCCTGAGTGTCCCTGCAGCCAGGCCAGGCTGTGAGGCGGACCCCAGACACTTCACAAACTGGCCATAGGCTGGGCCGCCCTCAGCCTCAGTCTCCTCGTCTGTGCAATGGGCCGCACAGCTTGCATGGTGGTCCGTTCCCCAAGGGGAGGTGGTCGGCAGCACAGGGCACCCTCCCCAGCGACCTCAGATGAGGCCCTGTCTCCAGAGCTCACTGGGGCCAAGTCCTGCTGTTGGGGTGAGGGGGAGTGGTCAGGGGAACCCCTGCAAGGACTCGCCCACCCCATAGGGGTGGCCCAGGTGAGTGCAGCCACCACAGCTGGGTGCAGGTGCAGGACAGACCTGCCTCCAGGGGCTGAGGCCTGGGTGCTGCCCCTCCATGCCTGTCCCTGCCCCCCAGTGATGGCCCGTGCCCCCCGCCCGGCCCTCAGTGCACAGGTTCCATGTGACGGTGGCTCCAGGCACCAAGCTGGAGAGCGGCCCTGCCATGCTCCACCTCTGCAATGATGTCCTCGTCGTGGCCAGGGACGTCCCTCCGGCCGTCACGGGGCAGTGGAAGCTGTCTGACCTCCGGCGCTATGGAGCCGTGCCCAACGGATTCATCTTTGAAGGCGGGACCAGGTGTGGGTACTGTAAGTATGCAGCTGCCGCTGCTGGGGCGACCCCAGGCCGCCGGGGGGGGGGGGACCCCGGGCACCGGCGCTCCCTCTCGGCTCCCTCTCGCTGCCCTGGCCGACCTTGACCCCAGTGGCATCCCCGCTTTGCTGGTGTCTGGGCCTCTGGGGACGCGGGAAGTGGGTCCCGTCTCTCAAACTAGGCTCTTCATGTGGAGCCCAGCCCCTGGGCCGTCCCCCTCTGGAGAGGGGGCCCCAGGCAGGGAGAGGGCGAGAGGAGGGCCCCCTGGGCATGAAGGTGCCCGGTATCTCTGAGAGCTGAGACCTTCCTGTCGCAGTTCACGGCCCTGCAATCTGAGGCCGCAGAGCATCAGGGTTCAGATCGTAGACGTGTCTGGGGAGGATGTACAGAGAAACCCGGTGACACACGTGGACCGAGGACTCCTGTGGGCCCCTGGGCCCCGGGCCTGTGGGGGATCCCCACACCCAGGCAGGGAGGGCAGGGCTGCCCAGCAGCACAGAGGAGGGCCGGTGCGGGGCCCCAGCTGGGAGGACCATGGCTTTGAGGGCGTCTGTCCAGGACGAGGCACATTCAGAAAGGGCGTGAGGGCCAGCTGTGGGTGGCGAGCTGACCTTGGATTGGGGAGACGCACGAGCTCCCTTGCTCGGGAAACTTGGGGCCATTGGCTGGCGGGGCTGTCCCAATGCCCCCGCCTGGGGTGACAGCAGTGTGGGTGGCAGCCGTGTAGAAGGGGGTGGGGGGGGGCCAGGATGTGGCCCAGCAGCTGTTGCGGGGGCCCGAAGCCCCTTCTCTGCCCGGGGCCCGAGGTGGGGCTGGGTGGCCTCCTGTGGTCATGATGAGTGCAGTCAAAGTGCTGGGTCGGTGGGCAGGGCTGGGTGGGACCATGCACTGTGCACCCCCATCTCCATTCAGCCCGGTCCCCCGACAGCCAGGGGTCCTTGCCCCCTCCCTCATGCAGAGGTGGAGACGGAGGGCCCAGCTTCCCCCACCCCCAGTCCCAAGAGGCCAGAATCCTGGGCAGCAGCCTCCTGTGAGGACACACTGCTGAGGGCTTAGCAAGGGGTCTGCACACCCTTTGTGGGGCCCGGCTGGGTCGTTTGCCAGGTTCTGGGCAGAGCCATGGCAACAAGGACTGGTTCTGCTGGCCACTGGCCCCTTGTCCTCAAAGGCATGGCACGGTGGAACAGGCCATTTGGGTGCCGCGGAGCAGACCCGTGGGCGTGCAGCGGGAGGCTGCCCTGGGGGCAGCTGAGGACCTGTGTCTGACCAGACAGACGTGGTCTGGGTGGGCTGACCCCCGTGATGGCCAGGGCTCGGGCTTGGGGCAGTCGAGACTTTGTAGGCACAAAGGGAGATGGGTGGGCCGTTTGGGGCAGTGGCTCCCAGAGTTGGCAGAGTGACCACAGCCAGGCTCATGTGTCCCCTAACCCTGGGGGGATCGGGATGAGCTCAGCGTCCTCTTCATTACCCAGGCCCCTGGGTCTCCTTGTCTTTGTCCTGTTAGAGGTTACAGTGCTGGGTGTCCAGAGCGGTGGGCAGGGGCAGCGACCCTCACTGTGGGCAGTCAGGAGCCACAGGCCTCAGCACGCTCGGCACGGTGCGTGCTGGCCCTCCCTGCCCCCATCCACTCAGCCCCTGGACGGGCCTGTGTCCTCGCCTCTCTGCGTGTCCCTGGAGCTGTGGTGCTCTGGATGCAGGCCCTCCAAGCAGCTGTGGCTGCTGCAGCGCCCGTGGGTGGTGCTGGCCTGTGCCCTGCCGGGGGTGGGCGATGGGCCAGGAGGAGCTGTTTTCTGGGAGAGCTGTTTTATTTGCCCCGAATGTAACAGAACAGAGCTCCCTGGGTAACAGAGATTCTGTGGGTCAGACACGCCCCCATCCCTGGGAGCCTGTGGACGGTGCTGGGCACGGGCCTGCAGAGGGCCAGCGAGGGGCTGGTGAGAGGTCAGAGAACCGGGTCCTGGGTGGCCTCGTCACGAGGCTCAGGCAGCTCTAGCCCTCCAAGGGGAGTGCCCTCCTCCAGGGAGCCCCTGCCAACAGCTCAGCCAGGGTGGCAGGCTGTCCCGCGTCCCCAGGCCTCAGCAGCCGCCGCGTCTTGGGGAGTGTGAGGCCCGGCAGACGCCCCGGTGGAATGCCGCCGGCAGGCTCCACTCCCCTCGTAATGTGTTTTTTTATAGTCGGGGGACTGATTGTGCCGTGGCCTCTGCCAGCTGACTTGTGAGCTCGGGATTAGAGGCCTGGCCTTTTGTGAGAGCCGGTGGGGTGGGGTGGTGGCATGACGGGCCTTCCCCGGCCTGCCGTCCGGCCGAGGTGGGCACAGGACTCCGCCAGCGAACCCTGGCTCCGAGGGCTGCTCCCGGGCCGCACGCTGCGCTGGGGTCTCCTGGCCTGAGTCGTCCTCTTAGCCCCTCTCTGGGCCTCACTTCCTCATCTCTGCAGCAGGAGGGTCACAGGTTTGGAAGCACTGCTTGGGTGAAACTCCAGCGGCCAGAGGGTGCTGCACCCCCCTCGTGCCTGGGTGCCACTGAGGGGCACAGCGGCATTGCCGGGTGGGTGGGGGGGCGGCCCGAGTCCCTGGACCTGCCGGGTGGAGACACGATGGCAGCAGGAGCTGTGCTGTCCCACCCCCTATCTCTGTGGTGGCATCCGGGGACCTTCCCCTCGAGAGTGTGTGCTTTTCTTCAGGCAGGTGGTGGACGGCAGACGCCCAGGCATTCCTGGGCGGTGAGGCCACTCTGACCCCCAGGGTCCACGTGACCCGGCGTCCCCATTCACTCGTGGGGAGGGATTTCATTCACTCTGGCGGGGCTGCGGGCCCAGCAGGAGGGTGGCTGGAATGTCCTGCTGACTCACCCGGCCTGCCCTCTGCTCCGGTCCTTCCTCCTCCCCCCACCCCGTTCCCCCTCGGCCCTGTGCCCCTGGGGCTGGGATGGATCCCACACCCGGCCTGCCCTCTGCTGGGAGGAAGCCCACTGGTATGGTCTCAGCCTGCACCTTTGCAGCGTGGGCTCCAGTGTCCCACCCGAAAGTGCCAGGGGAGGGGCACCGTGAGGCGGCCAGGATGCTGGCTGGCTGGCCCTGGCAGGGTGGCCACTTCTTTGTGGGGCAGATGTCCCGCTCATGTTCTTCCAGCACCCCTGTTCAACACTCAGGACGGCCCCGAGTAAAGCAGCCAGGTGTGGGGTCTCCGATATGGCTCAGGGCCCAAAGCCCCCTTCCAGATGGGAACCCCCTCTGGATAGCCATTTCCTGACCCCTGTAATGAACTTGGAGATGTGACAGGGCTGCTGGTCTCTCCAGTAGGCTCCTTCCTTGGCCACCAGCCTCCAGCCTCCAGGAGCCCCTGGGTCCCCGTCCTGGCCAAGGAGACAGGAGGCAGCTGGGCAGTCCACAAGGAAGGTGGAGGGGGGGCAGGGAGGAACTTCCTCCCCCACTGCGCTCCTGCCGGGCACTGAAGTGGGGCAGCCAGCTGGGCTGGCGTGCATGGGCATGGGGCATCGCCAGGGTAGGGGTGTGTGCAGGCTGGGCAGGGTGCCCGGGCCGTAAGAACCTCATCCAGGCACTCCGACTGGGGGCACCTCCTGACAAGGGGTCTCATGGCTTTGCTCGGGTTTCCGCTGTTCCCAACCCTGCGGGCCCCCTACCCCTGTGCCGGGGCTGGGCTGACCAGGCTGTCCCCTACAGGGGCCGGAGTCTTCTTCCTGTCCTCAGCAGAGGGAGAGCAGATCAGCTTCCTGTTCGACTGCATTGTCAGGGGCATCTCCCCAACCAAGGGCCCCTTCGGGCTGCGGCCGGTTCTCCCAGGTGTGTGTGGGGCGTGGCCTGGCGGGAGGTCCCTTGAGCTCTGCCCTGCTTTCCACGTGCATCAGAGAAGCCGGGCCACAGCAGCTGCACCATTGGGCTCCTGGAAGGAGTCCTGGAGGACACACGCCTTCCTTCATGGGTCTGAGCTGTTGGGACTTTCGGACCCCCCACTTCTGAAGGTTGGGGCAGTTGCCACCCAGGAGCGGTCAGCCAGAGGCCCCAGACCCAGGCGGGGCTCCTGGAGACCTTCTGGGCATCCCGGGTCCCAGGACTGAGGTCACAGGGCCTGGGCTGCACGCAGTGGCTTCGTTCTTGTGTTTCGTTCCCTCTTTATGGCTGAGATCTATTTATTTCTGCGCCCTGGGCCCCCAGCCTCCTAGTCCCGGCTCTGCCTGGCGGTACAGCGGCGCCCTCTGCTGGCGCTGCTCTGCCTTGCAGCCCAGGTGTGGTGTGGACAGTGAGTGGGCTCTCGGGGCCCTGCTGTGGGGTTCGGACTGTCAGGGTGAACGCGGTCTTTCCTGGACAGTGCTGGGCTCACCGTGACACCCTGCACAGCGTGTGGACTGTGGCCAAGGGTCCTGCGGGGAGACAGCTGGGGCAGCCTCTTCTGATTCTTCTCTGCTGCAGACCCCAGCCCTGGGGGACCGGCTGCCCCGGAGGAGCGAGGGGCCCAGGAAGCCCTGGAGACCCTGCGGCTGGAGAAGCGGCTCAGCCTCCTCTCCCACTGTGGCCGGCCGGGCAGTGGAGGTAGGGCTGCGGCTGGGCGGTGGGGAAGGGGCAGTGGGCGGGGCCTAGGCTGACCTGCCACCGTGGTCCTTCACTCACCCCTGCCCACCTGCTTATTCGTCCGTTCCCCAACTCACCAGGCCACAGACTCTCGCCGCGAGCCCGGGCGGCCGGCTAGTGGGTGCTGTGTGGGTTCTTTCCCACCCAACTGGGCACGGCTGTGGGCCCTGCGAGTGGGCTTCCCCTCTGTGCCCAGACGAGAAGGGCCAGGGTGCAGGCTGAGAGCGGGCCCCTGGCTGGCTTTGGGGCGGGGAGCGGGTTTGGAGGATGCACAGACGTCAGCCCCCAGGAGCTCGGCCACAGCCTCAGTGCCCCCTCTCCGTCTCAGGGGACGACCGTAGCCTGTCCAGCTCGTCGTCAGAGGCCAGCCACTCGGACGTCACCGCCGGCAGCCGGCTGACCGCGTGGCCGGAGCCGTCGTCCTCCGCCAGCACATCGCAGGAGGGGTCCGGGCTGGTGGCCGCCCAGGCCCCAGGGGAAGCCGCGCTGGGCGCCTCGAGGCCGCCTCCCAAGCCGCTGAGGCCGCGGCAGCTGCAGGAGGTGGGCCGCCAGAGCTCCTCGGACAGTGGCATCGCCACGGGCAGCCACTCCTCCTATTCCGGCAGCTTCTCATCCTGCGCGGGGAGCAACCTGGACGTGTGGCGCGCCGGGGACGAGTTCGGCTCGCTGCTCAGCCTGCCGCCGGCGGCGGGGGTGCCCGAGCCCAGTCTGTGCGCCTGCCCGCCGGGGACAGTGGAGTACCACGTGCCCAGTGCCCTGCGGCCCCATTACGACACGCCCCGCAGCCTGCGCCAGGCCCCCAGGGACCAGACCCCAGCTGTGCAAGGCAGCCCTGACGACAGTGCGGCCAGGGACCCGGGTGGTCCAACAACGTCCACCGGCTGTCCCTCTGGCTGGCTAGGTGCGAGACGGCGGGCACAGGAGACGGAGGCCACGGGCGCCGAGGCGACACTGCCCAGCCCGCCTCCCCGCGAGTCCTGGGAAGCAGGAGGCCCCCACGTGGGGCCCCCTCTGGCTTTCTTTTCCACATGTCCGGTCTGTGGAGGACTCAAGGTAAACCCCCCTCCCTGAGGCCGGGGAGACCCCTCTGGACAGGAGAGGAGAGGCGCTGGCCCTTGCGGCAGGGGGTGGTCCTTTTGCCATTTGGTGACACTGTGCGGCTCCGTGGGGAGGGTGGGTCGGGCGGCCACCCAGGGGTCTGCCCTCCTGGGGAGCAGAGCCTGCAGAGGGCGTGCGGCCACCGAAAGACTGGGAGAGGCCCCGCTCGGGGGCAGTTGCAAGTGCCTCTGGAAGTTGGCAGCTGTGGGTGGGGTGGGTGAGATCAGCGGAGCCCCAGGCCCAGGGTCGAGTGCTGGGCACACGTGGGTGCAGCCGGCTCCTTCCAGGCCCTGGGGTGCTCAGGGCTCCGAGGCTCCTCCCCTCCTGCCAATCACCAGTCTCCAGGACAGCTGGTCCCTAATGGCAGCTCTGGCCCCTCCCTCCCTCGTGCATCCACACAGCTGTAGTCGCCGCCAGTTAAACCGTCTGCAGCAGAAAGGGAGCCTGAGATTGACTTCCGGTCGGGAGGAAACTGAGGCTTGGGAGGCCCAGGGACTTGTGGGATGAGTCTCCTGACTTTGAGACCGCCTTCCTGGTTCACTCCACACCTGCCTTTTCCTGGACACAGGAGATCCCGGGAGGGCTGAGCAGGGCCTGAAAGAGTCCCCAGCTGCACTTGGGTTGGAAAGCTGGTGGTCAGAAGCAGGGTGTGCCTGTCTCCAGGCCTGTCCCTTTGCATTTGGAGGGCCCCAGGCACTGCCCGTGGGACAATCTGTGGCCCCGCGCTCCTGCCAGCGCCCTCTGTGGCCAGTCTGCTCGCTGCATGGAGTGCGGCTGTGTGGCCTGGTTTTGTGCATTTGTGCTGCGGTTTCAGCGGCACCGCGAGCGGCGTGGCCTGTGGCCGTGGGTTCCGGACTCTGCCTGGCTTCGTCCTGCGCGCTCTGGAATCAGCCCCGCCGGGCGAGCGGCCACCTGTCTGTTCTGCTTCACACCTTCACTGTTGGCTGGAGACGTTTGTAGCTTTTTTCCACTTTTAAGAAACCTGACCGTTTGTAATAAATTCTTAGACTGGAAATAAAACGCTGTTTTCTTATCATCTTGTCCTTTTCCGTTTGGCTCCCCAGCCCCTGAGCTGGCCCTGCCCGCGGGGGCCTCAGTGTGCTGCGAGTGCAGAGATGAGTGGCAGCTTCAGACAGCCCCCAGGGCTTGTGTGTGTGCACGTGTGCATTCATGTGTGTTGTGTGCATTGTTTGCACGTACATGTGTTGTGTGCATGTGTGTAGATGCATGCACCTGTGTGCATGGTGTGTACACGATTGTGTTGCACGTGTTGTGTGTATGTGGTCTGCGTGGGGTGTGCATGCACGTGAGGCGTGTTCAGACCACGAGGAGGTCCTCAGTGGCCCCTAGGGCTCGGGCCGGTGGCTGCCTGTGTCCAGGTGAGCAGGACACTTGCTTTCTGGGCTTGTGAGAGTGCTGGCTCAGAGCCTGGTGGCCTCTCTCTCCTGTCTCCCCTCCGTGGGTGTCAGAGCCCCAGGGATCCCGCCCGCCTCCCCTGCATTTCCTGGGGCCACACCTTGTCCTGCCCCTCTCATGTTCACCGCTGTTTATGCCCCTGTGGTGTGGGGAGCGGTGGGTAGGGCCCTGCAGCACCGTGGGTGGGAAAGGCAGGCTTAGGGGGCCGAGCTTGGCACACCTGCCGGCTGGGTAGCCCCAGAATGCCACTCCACCTTTCTGAGCCTGTTTTCTTCTCCATAGCTGGGCGCATGGAGATGGTCTAACGAGATAACATAAGTTAAGTGCTCCCAAGAGACCATTGTCACCTCCACCCCAGAGGGACCCAGCCAGCCTCAGTGCAAAAGAGATCGGGCTGTGAGCTGCTGCCCACAGCGAGCGCGGGGGGTGGGTGGGGGTGGTAGGCAGGGGGCTCCAACCCAATGTGCTTTTATGGGTCCCCAGCCTGTGGACGGCAGTGGTGGCCAGGTGTCCCTCCAGCCAGAGCAGAGCAAGGCCCCGGTGTTCCCCCACCCCACGAAGCAGGAAGGACGGTGCTGCCTCTCCTGCTGGCCGCTGCCCCACGTGGGCATCCTGGCTATGGACTCATGTCTCTGACTGAGGAGGATGGCTTGAGGGAAGGCGGGCCCTGTGGGGGCTGGGGTGGGAGGGGTGGGCTTTGGGCAGCCCAGATGAGAACTAAGGCAAGGTGGCAGCCAGGTGGCCGGGGCCTTCCAGCGTTTGTCCTGGGCAGGAGGCCCCCGAGGACCTGGAGAGTGGGGACTGGGCTGTGGCCTCAAGTCTGCACCCAGTGGAGAGAGGGACCCTTTATGGGAGTGGCCACTCATCCCTGTGGCCCTCAGGGGGCTCCTGGGGCGATGGGGTTTCTTAGGAGGAGGGAGGTTCCCACAGTGAGGTTGCCTCAGGTTCCTCCAGGGTAACAGGATGGCCTGGGGGTTGGGGGTCACCAAGGCCATCAGGGCAGACTTCTAGCCCCGGGCTGTCACAGGAGGCATTCAGCTTCCTCTGTTCCCTTCCCAGTGTGCTCACAGGGCCTCTCTCCAGCTCCTGCTCCTCCTCAGGGCGGGCAGAGTGGGGCTTCTCAGGTGCCCTGGGGTTTCCTGCTGGGTGCCAGGGCTGGGGACAGCCAGAGGGGTAGCTGCTCCCCGCCAGCCCAGGAGCCTTCATCTGTGGGCCCTGCCTGGGGCCTGGCCCCCAAGGGGGCACACATGGTGTCTCTGTGCTTGCTCACTTCCACGGCACCTGCATGCCCCGCCCGCACCTGGTGGTGGGTTTGATACCGTGCCTTCAGGGGGAACCCTGAAGCAGGTGCTGTCTTTGTTGCGGGGTTCCCAGGGCAGGTGGTCGACCACCTGCATCTGAGGCCTGTGCATGAGTGACCAGCATCTGAAGGGTAGTGGCCTTTCGTCCTGGGTGCTGGAGGTCAGACGTGTCCTGGCCAAGGCCCCAAGTGTGCGGAGGCTCCTTTACAGAAAGCCCCAGGTTAGAGCAGCCTGTTGCTCAGGAGCCTGGCCCAGGACCAGGGTCGGGGACCATGTCCTGAGTCTGGCAGCAGCTATGGGCTCCCAGAACGCCCATTCCAGCCCCCAACCCCCACCACGAGGCCCCACGGCTGGGCTGCCCTCCCCACGACCTTTACCAGGCACCTGTCCTGCAAGGACCCTGCTACGCTGGGGTTTGGAAGACTGAGGCCCCAGGGGCAGCAAACATGCCAGCCATGGACCATCGTCCCTCCCTTCATCTTGAACTGCTGGCCACAGCGCCCCCAGCTCCGAGGCCACCAAATCCCCTTCCTCTCTGGACCTATCCACACCTGGATCAGGCCACTGAACCACACACAATCACAGACAGGGCCAGCCTCGGCCTGGGGCCCTGAGCTGCCACCTCCCTCTCCCCTGATGGGGTCAGGGACGGGCGTGAGTCCCGGGGCATGAGGTGAGGAGGCTCAGGCTGGCCTCTCCTGTAGGTGGCCTGGCTCCTTGTTCTGTGTCACTCTTGGGGTTAGCGTCCTGACTCCCCGCCCCCGAGGGGCAGGGTGAGTATGAGCTGGGTGGACGGCTGACCCGAGCTCTCTCTGGTTTAGGGAGCAGCCGCCTCACCCCCCGGGCTTCCGACGCTTCCAGGTAGGTTCAGCATGGGGACCAGGCCCTGCTCAGCCATGGGACAGCGCAGATGGGGGTCACAGTGGCCACAGGGACAGCCCAGCCAGGAAATCTGTAGCAGATAGGGCAGCGGGCAGCGCCCCCTGGTAGGGAGGCTGCTGGAGAAGGCTGGGTGGGCCCTGCACCGGGTCCCCTGTGGTTGGGTCCTGTCCCCAGCCAGGGGGGAGGGTGGGCTGGCATGCAGGGGGCGTGCATCTGGCAGTCTGCTTTGTGGGGCCCCACCTTAAGCCCCACTGGAGCTGCTTCCTGGATTGGGGAGGGGACTTGAGTTTACTGTGGAGGGCAGTGTGGACCTGTGCCAAGGCAGGGGGTCCCCGAAACCCGGAGTCGGTGACCCAGGACAGCCGAGGGGAAGGGTTGGGGTGTCCCGTCTGGGGGGAGCAGGGCTCTGGGGACCCGAGGAGGAAGTGGCCAGGGGTGTGAGGACAAGCGTGGAGGGAGGGCAGGGGCGGGAGGGAGAAGAGTGTGTTGGCTGGACTTCTGTGGGCCTGGGGGGTGAGCCCGCTGCAGCAGGCAGAGGAGGGGAGAGGCAGGAGGGTGCCTGGTCAGGGAGGGGCGTGGTGGGGTCTCAGGACAGAGGACAGTTTGGCACAATCCAGGAGGCCCCAGGCCCTGGACAGGTGGAAGTGGGGGGTGGGTAGAAGACGCTGTACGGTCTTGGCAGTCGGCTCAGCTCTCGCCACTCCTCGGGGACTGACTCACCGCCCCCCTCCTTGCAGGAGCCCTGGGGCTCGAGAGGCCAAGCAGCGAGGCGCCCACCTACATGAACATCCCTGCCAGCCCCTCCTCCAAGAAGCAGCTGCACTACCTGGGCCTGGAGCTCCAGGAGGCTGGCCCCGGGGTCCGAGGTGGGTGCACGTAGAGGCCAACGGGACAGGGGCCACAGCCCAGTGAGCTTTGGGGGGCCTTACCCCTCCGGGCACCTCAGCCAGGGGCCCTTCCTCCCCCTGCCCCATGGAGGGCCTCCCCTTCAGGTCCTGCTGGGTGGGACCCCACCCCAGCCCCAGCTTCCTGTCCAGGCCAGAGGCCTCTGCTGGGAGGCGTGGGCTTCCCAGGGTCACTTGGGGCAGTGTCATGGGAACCAGCTCACCCGCGGCTGCTTTCAGGGGCCAGCACCTCCCGCTACGCACAGATCGACCTCTCTGCCACCGCGGCGGCCCGCAGGGCGGGGTCCCAGCACGCACAAGCCCGTGAGGAGCGGCTGGTGGAGCTGGAGCCTAGGAAGAAGGGGGCCCCTCGCTGAGCGGGCCTCGCCTCCCACGGTGAATGGCTATGAGGCTGGACAGTGGCGACAGTGGGTCCAGAAGTCAGCTTCCCAGCACTCACCTGCACTGCCTCCCCGGGTCTGGGCTCTGGTCTGTGGTCTCCTGGTCAGAGAGTGGGCGTGGCCAGCCCCCAGTGCCCAGAGCTGCCCCTTCCTTTGGTCTTAATGAGGAAGTCCCTCCAGACCTCAAGCAGGGAGGCAGCAGCGTGGCCCTGGATGCACACTTCCCTTCTCTGCCGAGTGGGTGGCAGCCCAAGCTATGACAGTGAAATGTGTCCCCAACCATGCGGGCCGGCTGCCCCACCCATGCTGAAAGTCCTGCACCCTGCGCTCCAGGACCTCTGCTGCCGTCCCTCCAGGGGTGCCCTTCCTCTGAGCTTGGGGACGGAGCCGCAGGCCAAACCCTGGACACGGGAGGACTGTCCCACGCTGACTGGCAGGCTACCGGCACGGCCTCGCACGCACTGACTGCCTCGCTTCTCGGGACACGCACTGACTGCCTCGCTTCTCGGGACCCGTTACACTTAGTCCTGTAAATAGTGTAAAATCACTCACGTTCTATTTTTGATAATGTACGTTACTTCCCCGAAGGACCGGTGGCTTTTTCTTGAGCTGTGTCTGCGGTGGGCGGTGGCTTTGCCTAGCGGCCCCTGGGTAGCTTGGGCATCTTGACATGGCCAAGGACTCAAGGCTGGGCTTAGCCCCTTCTGGTGGGTCTGTGTGGGGGCTCCTGTGTTTCCTCCCAATGGTGCCCATGGCTTTGGGGGACCACTGAGCACTTTCATGGCTCAGTGAGCCGAGGGCTGGTTCAGGCCCAGCTGGCCCTGGGGGTCTGCACGCTGGGAGGTTTCCAGAGTGGTGGTGTGCTTCCTGCCCTTCCTCCCCAGGCCTGGGGCATGAGAGGGCAGCCCTGGCTGGGCCCTCCTACCATGGTCTCAGAGATGAGGTAGGGTTCTGCTCTGCCTGGCAGGGGCTCCAGCCACAGCCCCCCGAGACCCATCCTTCCCTTCTCCCCTGCCCCCTTCCCTCCCATTTATCCATCACCCACCTTTTTCCCTCCCTCCCACCCACGCCCCAGCCCACCAGACACAGCGAGACCATGGGAGCCTCCTGCCCACGGGGAGTGCCGGGGCTGGTGCCTAGGCATCCTCTCCTCAGCAGGGCCTCTCAGGGTGCCAGTCTTCAGGGTACAACCTCCTGTGCCCACCCTGCCCTCTGAGCTGGGAGCCAGGGCGGCAGAAGCAGGCTCAGCCCAGAGCCCTGAGCTGGGTGGAGGCTGGGGCCGCTCTAGAGGTCAGGTTCTGTGCTGAGCAGCTTCTGCCCTGTAACCTGGGACAGGGTTCTAGGGTGGCAGGACTCTCCTTTGGGCTGCAAATGGGGGGCGGGGGGCAGGCACGGCCAGACACCCTGCTACAGGGCTCGAGCAGTGCTGTCCCCTCTGGTGGGGGACGTTCATGCTGGTGGCTGCAGGGAAGAAAACGGGGCACCCACCAGAGTGGCCAGACGTCTGCAAGAGAGTCAGGAGCTGTGACTTCATGCCCCTTATTCTGACAACGTCGAGGAGATTCCCTGACAAACGCATCTTTAAAAAAGACACAAGAATGAGGAAATCTAAACGGCCTCATATCTATTTTTTAAAAAATTAACTTCTTAATCAAAAGACAGCACAAGGAAAATTCTAGGCCGAGGCGGCATCAGCCACACATTCAACAGCACGCTCAGGAAACAATCCGCTCCAACCACAGCGGGACGTGGGGACAGGCACGGTCCCCCCTCGTCCTGGGCCAGCCTACTGCCCGTGACGGAGAACAGAGAAGAGGAGGGCCACAGGCGGCGTCCCCAGAGGACACAAGCCACGTCCCTAAGCAATGTGTGCATGTCCGATCCAGTCACAGGAACTCACAGGTCTCTGCGTGCTCTGCGCTGAGCGTCCGTGTGACTTGCCACGGTGACTCCGTGAGCAGCGGGCCTCGCCGACCTGGCGGGTGCTCGAGCGGCCCGCGTTTGTGAGGAGCTCAGTGGCGCTGGAGTGGATGTCCTCCCCTCTGCAGCCCGTGAGAGGGAAGACCTCACTGCCCCGCTGCGCCTGGCCGAAGGGGCCACCCCAGCAGCCACCGCAGGAAGACGCACTCCGCTCTGCCCCTGCTGCCCGGTGCAGCGTGGCCACGGAACGGCGGGGCTGCCGCGTGCACAGGCGACAGGAGCACCGAGGAAACCATGACCTGTGAACTGAGGGGACCGGGAGGAGGGTCCTTCCAGGGAACAGACCATTCACACATGAACTAAAAACACACTCCTCACAACAGGACAAGATGTCTAGGAGCCAGGACTGGAGCTGGGAGTGCACAGAAAGCAGCTCTTTGTGGCCGAGAATGAGGGGCCCTGTATGACGTCCGAGGCTGGGGGGTGGGGGGGACGCTGCTACGGTGCCGGCCTCCCCCTGAGTGAACGTCATCAAGGCATGCCAATCAAAACTCTAGTAGGCTTTTCCGTAAACTCAGAAGCTGATTCTAAAACGCCCGGAATGTGTGAGACCTCGCCCTCCCTGCTCCCACGACGCACTGCAGAGCGGCCGTGGGCGAGGGGCCGGGACCGCGAGGGACACACGCCTGCACGCCCGCCCACTTGACTCCTGACAGCGGGACACGGGGAACGTCTCCATAACAACCGGGACTGGAGCGTAAGGGTGCAGTGAGCTGGGACTCCAAGACCTGGGCACGGCAGCTCCACAACAGTGGACACCCAGGTGCCCAACTGAGTCAGCAACCCGAAGGAGCCTGTCCCCAAGGCTGCGGCAGCCGGGGGAGCACAGGCACCCCACCAACGTGGGACACGGGAACAGGCTACCGTGACCAGCCTCGGAGAGCACGGCTCTGTCGGGTACTGCTGGTGGCTGTTGGGTCATTAGTCACCCTGAGGCCGAGGGTGGTTTTGTGTGTGTACCCCCCCCATCTTCTCCCTCACAAAATAACCTAATACAACTCAACACGACTCCAGTTAGAGACCACTAAGCACCTACAACTGATGAGCACCCACTCGGCAGCAGCTAGTACCCTCAAGCCACCTGCCAACAGGCACGAGGGCAGCTCCTTTGCTCGTGAGCCAGACGCACACGGGGGACCCGCCTACACTACACCCAGGAGCCAGACAACGTGCACGCACGTGCACAGGCGCACACGCTCACAAGAGTGCCCACCACAACCGTCTCCAACCGGCGTCACTATCCCAAACTGGAAACGCCAATAGCCACCCACGGAGGCTGAGAAGCCGGGCGGCAGCTGCGTGTGGACACTAGACAGCCGTGAAGAGCGCCTCCCAGCATACCAGCTGAGCGCAAGCGTGTGCACACACGTGCACACAGCACACTCCCCTCCTCATGTCCATTAAGCTCAAACAGGGAAATCCAGCCTCATTGGGGCCAAGACGGGTTTCTTCATCCATCTGCAATGTCTTAATAAGACTAAACTTGGGGCCCAAACGTTTATTTCTACCCTGGGGGTGGGAAGTCCAAGATCCAGGGCTGGCAGATTGGGCGTCTGGTGAGAATCCCCCGCCCAGTACAGACTTGCCTCTGGTCATGTTACTTGGCAGGATGGTGAGGGAGCTCCCAGGGTCTCTTTTACTAAGGGTGCTAACCCCACCCATATGACCCAGTCACCTCCCACAGGCCCCATCTACGAATACCATCACCAGGGTGTTAGATTTCAATCAGGACGCTGGGGGGGAGGGAGGGACACACAGCCAAGTGGTTAGCTGTGGGGAAGGAGTGTTGGGTGGGGTTTTTGGATTCTGGTGTCCTCTCCTGGGGTGGGTTCCCCAGCACTCACGTGGGATGACTCCCTGAGCTGCAGGCAGACGTGTGCACTCCCGTGAGGTTTCACCTCAATGCAAACGTTTAGAACCAAAAAGCAAAAGTAATGTGCCCCCCACCCTTGGCTTCCATCTTGGCCATTTCCTCCAGAGCAGCGGCCATGACAGACCACAGCACATGTCCTCTTCTATTAACCATCCTGCCCTGGGCCCCCCAGTACCCAAGAGTGTAGGTTGGTGATGGCCACGAGGGACACACCAGCTGAGCCAGCCAGTGGCAGCGGCGACACAGAGGCCCAGGGCTGCGCTGAGACACCTGCTGTGGGAGCACTCCCTCCTCTTGTTCACAGCAGCCTGACGAGGTCCTAGCATCCTGCCCTTGATTTCTCAGAATGGACATGTTTAATGGACCCCAGTGTTGTCACTGGGTTCAGAGGGGTCAAGCCTCTTCCAGATGCAAACTTGGGAACCGCCAGGACCCCCCCCCCCCCCGTGAGAGCTGGGCATGTCTGTCAGACACGGAGGCCTTGCAGACTCTTCCCACAGGGGTGGGCAAAAAATGCCGAGCCAGCCAGACTGCAAGCCCAGCCTGACCAGAGCCTGCCGCCCCTTCCCTCACCTCGAGGAACAGAAGAACGGGGAATGGGGTGTAGGGGTGATACGGGGGCATTCAGGCTGGCAGTGACCTGGAGCCACTGACGATGCCCAGGGCTGAGGTCAAGGCGGGCTAGCCAAGGCCGAGCAGCAGACACAGAGATAGCCAGGAGACACATCAGTCGTGGACAGGACGTCTGTATTTGGTATTGCCAAGGGCAGTTTCCCGTGGTCCTGATGGTGGCCCTGCACCCGAGGGCGCCTCAGCGGGCAGCGAGGACCTGCCCGGGCACAGGGGCAGCGGTGCTGCGGGGCTCGGTGGGGTGGCAGCTCGCAGGCCCTCCTCCGGGCACACACACCCAAGGCCACACCGCACGAGGGCCTGTTCACGCAGACGCCACCCACAGCACCCCGGCCTGCGCCAGGAGGGCCCGGGGCCTGGCCATCTCCCGTCTCCCGGCCATCAGAGCTCGTTGTGGCGTGCCCTTGAGACTCGGCTGGACAGGTCCTGGAGCTGCTTCTTCACCTGCAGGGGCAGCCTGATGAGGCAGGTCCAGGGCACGCAGCCTGATGGGGTCCCCACTCAGCCGTGTCCCCCAGAAGCCGTCACAGACGAGCCACAGCAGCAGCTCGACGGTCACGAGCAAACCAACTAGGAGAGGCCGGGGCTGATCGAGAGGCTGCCTTCCAACCTGTTGCCACATAGGGCTTGTCGGGGGCCAGTCAGGGATCTCGCTGCCAGCCTGCTGGGCAGCCTTGGCCTCATCCTCAGAGCTGGCTGGCTGGGAGGCACTGCTCTCAGGCGCCTGGTTCTCCCGAGTGCGAGTCTGTCCCACACATACCCCTCCCCGTCTGTCACTGGTCAGTTTGAGAGCTGACTGCCCACGTGCTGTGGCACCTGGGGTCTCCCTCACACTGCCCGGCGCAAGCCACAGCCTTCCCTCAGGCAACCTGCTCTCTACTCTGCAGTCCAGCTGGGGCACTGGCATGGACCCCCCCGGCCCCTGTGCCCCCCTCTTCCCTGAAGCCACACCAGAGGCTCCCTGGGTAGGGGCTCCTTCGTGTTTCAGTACCTGGAAGATGCCCACCACAAGTGAGCTAAACAGCAAACCTGCTAGGAGGGGCCACTTAAACGTCAGGGCCCCGGGCACTGGCTGGCCTGGGGCCACTGGCTCCGGCCTTCAGAGGGCCTGGTTCCTGAGGGGCCAAGCACGGTCCCCCATATACGGGGGCATTCTCAGGACACAGCTGCCTCTGCGCATGCTCAGGAGACGCCACAGCCACCACGGGCCCCTCGTTCAGGAGCACAGGATGTTCAGAACCACTGCCTGGCCACCCACTTTCGGAGCAGGAAGCTAGTTGTGTGGCTGGAAGAGCCCCAGCCCAGCCCGCCTGCCCGCCCTGCGTGCGCCCACAGCCCCAGGGAAAGAGCACAAGCGGAACACACGGGCCCAGCCCAGAGGGGCCCAGTGGGTGCACAGGTGGAGCTAGGAAGTGCTGGCCCTATCCCCTCCTGTCCCCTCAGGGCCGTGTGGCTGTTTCCTGCAAGCTCCAGCAGGGGCAGTGGGAGCCCCTTCCAGGAGACTGGAGTCTGGACACCCACCTTGTAGCCCAGCTCCTTGGTCTTCTCCTCCAGCATGGCGTAGCGCTCCTTGTTACGGCTCACGTGCTCCTGGTCACCAAACCGCTCCACGTGCTGCAGCTTCTGATGGGAGATCTCCAGCTGCTTCTGGTAGTGGCTGTGCTTCTCGATCTTTACTTCAAAGTGCTTCAGCTCCTCCTGAAGGACGTTTTAAGGAACTGAACTTCCCCCAACACGCTCTTCCCGTCCAGACCCCGCCCTGCCGGCTGCCCCCAGGGCCCCGTGCAGCCCACAGCACAGCCAGCATGCCAGGCTCAGCCAGACCTGTTCCAGCAGCGCGCGGTGGTCTGCTCAGCCACCCGCGCCTCTCACCCGAAAGGACTCCAGCTCCTTCTCCGTGAAGTTGGCCGACCGTGCCAGGTCCCATAGGTCAATCACCCGCGGCTCCTCAAACTCTGCGGGGAGCAAAGCAACTTCCGTGAGGCGCATGGCGGCCTCCTGCGAGGCCCAGGCCACGTGCCCCACCCGGCCGCCAGCGCAGTGCCTGTGTGCGGGTGTGAGCATGTGCCGTGACACCGGAGTGCAGGCGTGTGCAGCACCTTGGGAAGCAGACGCTGAGCCCGTGGCTCCCAGCACCAGCCAGCACGTGGCTGACTTCCCACCTCGCCCTCCCACCCCCAGGCCTCCTGTAGCCGGGTCTGCTGGGAGCCGAGGAGCTCAGGAGAGCGCTGGTGTAAACGGGCTACCACACGAGACTGTCACCACAGCGTAAGCAGCTGTTCTGACAGACACAAGGGCTCAGGGGGCATGACGAATGGGAAGGGGATGGCCGAGGGAGAGGCGCCCAGCGTGCCCGCGCTCACCGGCCTCGGCGCTGTAGCCCTGGTGGCTGACCTTCCGCAGGCGGTCGTAACCCTGGCTGATGCCCCGCAGCCGGTCCTTGAGCTCCGCGTGCCGGCTCTGCAGCACGGCCTCCTCCTGCACGCGGCTCATGTCCAAGGGGCTGATGGCGTTCTCGTGAACCTCTGTGGGGACAGCGGGGGTGGGGGGGAGGCTGGTGAGGGCCCGGGCCTGGGCCAGCAGCGCCCCAGTGTGCTGACTTTCTGCCTGTGGCAGCCCACGGGTTTGGGTGGGCAGAGACTAAACAACAGTGCCATCAGAGATCAACCTGTGAATACTACGTGTCTGTGGGAGAGGCGGCCAGTGGTGACCTGAATTACTGAACAAGTCTGCACCTGACCGCACGTCCCTGCAACTGTCAGAGGCATCCCGATGGGTTCCCACTCAGAAAACTGGATGGACGGCCCCAGCTGGTTGGCTCAGTGGTAGAGCATCAGGTTAGATTCCTGGCCAGGGCACACAGGAGAAGCGCCCATCTGCTTCTCCACCCTTCCCCCTCTCCTTTCTCTCTGTCTCTCTCTTCCCCTCCCGCAGACAAGGCTCCATTGGAGCAAAGTTGGCCTGGGCGCTGAGGACGGCTCCATGGCCTCTGCCTCAGGTGCTAGAATGGCTCTGGTTGCAATGGAGCAACGCCCCCCTGGTGGGCATGCCGGGGTGGACCCCGGTCACAGAACATGTGGGAGCCTGTCTCCTGTCTCTAGCTGCCCTCCTCTTAGTAAATAAACAGAATTAAAAACCTGGATGTACAAGGGAGAAGCCAGCATTGGGTCATCCCCCCGCCCCGCCCCCGCAGCTTCCCCCGAGTGCCAGGAGCCAGGGCCGCCCACCGGGGCCGGGCAGGTGCACCTTCCGTCCGGCTCAGGGCCTCCAGTAGGACGTTGTACTCTCGGACCTTCTCTCTGTGGTGCTGGAACTCCCGCCAGAGCTTGTCCAGCTCTTCCCTAGAGAACTTCCCAGAGGTCTTCGCCTGGAAGAAAGCCCCAGGCCACGCTCACCGTCCACACCTCAGCCACCGTTCCCCTGCCCCTGGGCAACATGGGTCACGCAGGTCCTAGGCTCAGCCTGGGCTCCAGAGCCCCATTCCCCACATCAGGCCCCCCTGTTCCAGCTCGTGACTGGATGGAGCTGGTGGACAAAGGGGTGTAAAGTGAGTGCCCGAGCCACCACCCTGCACCGTCGAGGCTTGCACCCCCAGGGAGGGCACCTCTCAGTGTCCCGGACACTGTGTGCAGGATCCAACCCCACTGAACACAGGCACAGAGTGAAGATGTGCCGCCCTGTGCTCCAGCAGCTGAGTGTGCCCTCCCTCCCTAGCTCTGCCACACAGAGCCCCTGCCCCAGCCAGGCCAGCACGGGATGGGGAGATAGAACCAAGAGACACAGCAGTTCCCCAGAGACCCCACACAGAGCCGAGGCTGCACGCTCTGCACAACTACGGACTCTCGCTGTGAGGGCACACGTGTTGGGGTCCACAGGGAATGCGGGGTACCTTGTGCCACAGCTTCTCCAGCCTGGGGTCCTCCAGGCTGTCCTGCTCGGTGCCATCGTTGAGCGAGTTTCCACTGAGCGCCTGAGCATCCTTCCTCCCGTCCAGACGGTACTTGGTCAGGATGACTAGGGCGGGAGTGGGGCAAGTGAGGCAGGTCCTGGGCCAGAGGGGCGGCCGGAGCAGCTGGGCCCCGCCAGCTAGCCAGGTCTGCCTCCACGTCCCACAGCTTCCTCTGCCCACGAGCTCTCCAGTGACCACTCAGGACCCAGCAGAACAAAGACAAACCTGGGGCCCCCACCAGTGTGTCCAGTAGCTGACGGGACCAACTCCCCCCCACAACACAGGCAGCTTGCTGGCTCCCCTCACATCTGGCTGGGACAGGAGTTATCAGTGGGGTCGTTTTTACAGATCAATTTCACAGATTTTCAAAACCAAAACGTGCAGCCACTTCTGGTGTGTGCAGGAGCGATCGCAGCTCAGAGTGGAGGGTGTGGCCGGGGTGGGGGATTTCCTGTCACCCTGTCACACTTCTGACTGGAAGGAGAGGCTTTCTATAGAAGAAAGCTCGGTGTCAGCAACTTCCAACAAAAGGCTGGCGGAGGCCAGGCCACCAACCTGCGACTTCTGTCAACGTGGGGACGTGACCATGCGCTACTCAGCCCTGCAGACACAGCGCCACCCCAGCCCTCCGCTCCTCGTGGGCCCCATCACTCATGCTGGGCCTCGCAGCCCACCCTGGCCGCTGACACCACACGGGGCAGGTACCCAGCGGGGCCCCAAGAAGCAGCTCTTCAGGTGGGTCTCCCTGGGAATTCAGGGCCACCCCAGGTGTCCCTGCCCATCCAGCATTTCCTCCCCCTCCACTGGCAGTGGGGGTACCCGGTCCTCCCTGTCCCAAAGGGCTGGAGTCCTCCTGGGCGGCTGACTCTGGCTCCACTGTCCCCTCCAGGACCTCGCCTGGGCCTCCCCCAAGCCCCTAGTCGTCTTCCTCGGAACCAGTGCAGGCCTTCCCTTTCCCCGCATTCCATTCCTGCTACCCCGAGCCCAGCCCCTGCTGGGGACACATGCCAGACAAGGCCACGGCCACGCCTACCACACCAGCTCCTCGCCCCAGGGCCCGCCCTCGGCAGTGCCAGCCTGCTCTCGGCTCGTGGGGGCCACTTCCCAGTCTCAGACCTCATTGCTAGAAGCTCACCCCCTCAAGGACTCAAGGCCGAGCATGCAGAGGGTCCATTCCTGGTGCTCCTCTGTGAGCTCCGGGCTTTCCTACTGTCCCACATGCGTCCAGTCCTCCTCCTTCTCCTCCTCAACTGTAGGAAGCCCTCCACAGAGCCACCAGGAGCTGCCCTGGCCACGAGACCCCGGCCAGTGGAGACACACAAGTACACACACTTATTGACTCCTCAAACCACGTCACCCAGACCTATATTCAACATGTCATTTACTCCTGAGAAAGGCTGCTTGGCGCTCCTGACCTGCAGGGCTCGTGCACACCCCGCCCGCAAACCGAGTCCCAGTCAGCGGCCCGGCGCTGGCGGGGCTGGGAAGGAGGGGCGATACCGTTGAGGTTGCGTATAAGCTTTGCTTCTTTCTCCCCGTCTTCATCTAAGCCTTCGGCCTTCAACTTCTTCCAGGCGAACTCATCTCTTTCTTGTATCTTCAGGTCGGCGTGGAGCTCGGACAGTTCCACAGGAGAAAGCTGCAGCTGGGGACAGGGACAGCCAACAGTCAGCCGCAGGATGACCCCACGACAGAGCCCAGGAAAGGGGCGACCGGGAGCCGGAGCCAGGGTCCCAGCCCTTCAACCCTGCACACGTTCCTGCGGGAGAGCTTCAGAGGGACCCCTGGCCTAGCCTTAACTGTCCACAGCACAGCCTGGTCTAGACATCCCAGGTCCCCAGGGAGTCACCTGCTGTCAGTGGCCGGAGCCTGAGGGCAAAGGAGGGGAGCTGGCTGCAGAGGGTGGCTCTTGTCGACGGACACCTCAGCTGCACTCCCTGGACCCTGGGAAGTCACCTGGGTCGAAAGGATGGGAGGACGCAGGGGCATGAACGTGAGGCTTGATGAGGAAGCCAGTCCTTGCATCCTGAAACTGCAACTATCAGAAAGGACAGAAGACTACACTGGCCAGAAGGCACTCCCCTTGTGAGCAGGGCGCCATGCTGGGAGCCGGCTGACTGAGGGACTGAGTGTGGGGGGGACCTTTACTTTCTGAGAGATCCTGCTCCCCTGCTTGGCCCATGAGGCCCCTACAAGTTTGGGCCACCACCATCTCACCTAGCTGAAATGACACGGACAATTCATGCCAGGTCCACTAAACTGGCGGCTTTAAAAACCAATCAGTCCACATGCACAAAAGATGACCCGCCTTCGAGGAATTCCCTAGTGACTCCCAATGTCAGACCCAGGGCTGGGGGTATAGGGCCCCCTCAGGGTCTGGTGCCACCTAGACACCGGCTGTCCTGTGGAAAGAGCCCCCTCCTGGGCAAGCCTGGGCTGGACACATGACACATGTGCCCGTTTGCAGGAGGAGGGAGGGAAGGACCCCCTCTCCCCCCAGGCAGGAAGCCGCTGGGCAGGCCTTACACAGGACCTCACCACCAAGGTGGGCAAAGTTGGGCATCTCAGGCCTCCGCGGGCCAGAGGTCACTGGAAATGGGACTGAACTTGTGGCCCCAGGCAGAGTGGAGAAAAAGAACACAGACCCCTAAAGACTGTAATCTCAGACCAGTTGCCTCCCCCCGACGACCTGCATCCTCAGGCAGGTTCTGGAATGGAGGTGGCGGAGGACAGCCTGGGTCTGAGCTGGGGCTGGTCCCCAGCAGGAGAAGGGACCCCCAGCCCTCTGTTCCAGGTTCTGTGGGAACACCCGGCACCCACTCTGTGGATTCTTTGTAATAGCTCTTTAAATTGCAGTTAAATGTTAACGCCTCTCATGAAAAGAACTAGTTAATAAAAGTCAAATGCAAAGCAGACTGTCCAATGTTAAACAAAGGAGTAAATCATCAACAACAGTGGGACAGGCAATACACCAGAACAAAGCCTCTTGACAGGAACAAGAAGGTATGTTTGTGGTGTAGACGGTCACTCAGGTGCGTCCTCGATTTCAGAGCCGTTCAGGTTTGTGCGCTAAACACGCACAGCCCACAGCGTGCCAGACACATCTGAACAACGGGATTAAAAAGGTAGAGAACTGGTGTCCACCAAGCCTCTCCTCCAGCCATGGCTGTGGTCTATGGCTGAGATGGTGAGCAGGAATTCAAGGAGGCGGGGCGGGGTGGTGGTGCTGGGGGGGGGGGGTGCTGGCAGGGGGTGTGTGCTGGCAGCAAGGCTGTGCCAGGCCCCCCCTCACCCCCATGCAGATCTGAGAACCCTCATATGTCTCCAGCACCCACCCCCCACCCCCGCCTGGTACGCAGGAGATGCTGCTCCCCAGTCTGTCCTTCCAGAACCCCTCCTGGACCAGAGGGATGCAGTGCCCCAAGGGAAGGGAGACAGGCCACAGGTGGCATAGGGACAGAGAGGGCTTTGGACACAATCTCCCTTCCTCCCTCCCTCCCTCCCTCCCTGGGAGGACAAGCGCTTCAACAGTTGTGATCACAGAGTGAGGACAGAACCCTTGGCAGGGACCTGGAGCTCATGACAGGGGGAACTCAACAGTCTAGCTTGAGATGACCAGGCGGTGGTGCAGTGGATAGAGTGTCGGACTGGGATGCGGAAGACTCAGGTTCGAGACCCCGAGGTCGCCAGCTTGAGCATGGGCCCATCTGGCTTGAGCAAAAACTCGCCAGCTTGGACCCAAGGTCGCTGGCTCCAGCAAGGGGTTGCTCGGTCTGCTGAAGGCCCGTGGTCAAGGCACATGTGAGAAAGCAATCAATGAACAACTAAGGTGTCCCAAGGAAAAACTGATGATTGATGCTTATCTCTTTCTGTTCCTGTCTGTCTGTCCCTATCTATCCCTCTCTCTGACTCTATGTCCCTGTAAAAAAAAAAGGGGGGGGGTTTAGCTTCAGTAGTGACGATAGCTTTAGCTACAGTCACTGGGCTTAATGGTTAACAGAAGTAAAAGCTTCTTGTTCCAGGTACTGGGAGAGCAGACCCGGCCTACAGGACTTCAGATCTGCAAGTGCCCCAGGGGGTTGCAAGCAAGGCTGGGACTGAATGCTCGCTGGCTAGGATCCTGTTAGCTTTGACTATGATGTGATTGACTCCCCAGAAATTTAAAAGCCTTCTTACCCCGTTCTTCCCTTTAAAGAAAGGTAGCCTGGGGATATAGAGGGATTGAGATGATTTGGAATGTCACCCCGTCTGCCCAGATCGCCCGCCATCTGAATACAGCACCCATGAGGTTCAACCCCCCGTCTCTACTTCTTGGGTTGGACTGGTGACAGGCAGCCCGACTCCCCTATTCCGGGTTCACTCCCAGGAGCCTATCCCTGACTGAGTTAGAGGGGCGACCCCAACCCGACACACCGCCACCGGGGGCACGTGGGGCCTGCCCGGGCGCCCCCCAGCCCGGAGGTCAGGGGCAGCCCCGCCCGCAGTGCCCCAAGCTGCAGCAATCAAGAGGCGCCGGACCGCTTCCCGAGTCGAGGCTGAGGCGCCGGACGAGGAAGCAGCGCCCGCAGTGCCTTCCCGGAGGCGCCCCCCTAGCCCGGGACCGCCGCTCACCCGCTGCGCCTTCTCCCACAGCTGGTTCAGCTTCTCCATGCGGAACTCGCCGCCGGGCTCGCGCCGCGCGGGCCGCTCGGGCTCGTTCTTCTCCCGCGAGTACTTGCCGCCGTGGCCCGCCGCGGGCCAGGGACCCAGCAGCAGCAGCGGCAGCAGCAGCAACCGCGGGGACACCAGGAACCCGCGGGGACCAGGTGCGACCCTCCGCGACGCCATCTTCGCCCTGCAGCCGCGGAGACCCCCTACGGCGCAGCCAGGCTGTCCTACTAGGCCCCGCCCCCGGCCTCGCTCCACCCCCGCCGCTCTGCCTTCTGGGAATTGTAGTCTATCCCTTGTGTAGGTGGCCCAAGTGAGGCCGCCGACAGACTACAACGTCCGGGAAGCCCTGCGGAGGCACGTGGGCGTTTCCTAGGCAACTATGCCGCGGCCTCGTGACTGCGCTGGGGTCGCGTGAACTGAGATGCGCGTTTGCTAAGGGGCTTCCTTGCTTTTTTGCGAGCGGAGGGACCCACTTTGACCGCGGAAACCGAATGGCCGCCTCCCCGGTCCTCTCTACTCCCTAGAACTAGTGAATCGGAAAAAATCGGGGCCGTGTCTTTCTGTGTCTGAGACCCGTTCCTGCGTCAACTGATGTTGCATCTTCCTTGTCATGATGGGTTTGGGGGGAGGTGGTCCCTGCTCGTCGGCACCCAGGTGTGCCTGTCGCTGTAGTGAGGAACCTGAGGACCCCCTGGCCCACTCCTTCCCTTGACAGAGGAAGAAAAGTGGAGGCCGGGGCTCTGGGCCTTCTCCCCCTGTCCCCACGGGAGCTTCCCCCGCGTGGCGCACGCGCCCCAACACTGTCCGAACTGCATCCGACATGCCCTCCGTCCACTTGTTCTGTGTTAGAGAGGTCTGTGTACTTGTCTCATTTCTTTCCACCTGAACCTTTTACTAAATCAGCAAAAGTAAACACGCGCCATGTGTTGGGGGCTGGGCAGGGTCCTGGAGGTAGACGGGCAAACAAAGCTTAAGCAGTGAGACACAGATGGTTGCCTCCAAGTAGCTTGACAAGACAAGTGGCCTGAGATGTCCGGTCGGGTGGAGGAGGCACCAGTGACGTGCTCTGGGGCTTGAAGAAGGCGCAGGGTGAGCCCATCTGACACAACTGACCTGAAGGGCCACCCAAGGTGGTATAGCTTGTGCCTGCGACGGGGACACTCCCAGGTGGAGGGACGCTGCTGAGGACAAAGGAAGGCGGTGGAGAAAACCTGGGCATCTTGGGAGGAAATCAGTATTGAGTTACTTTTAAATAGTGCGCTGTGTTGTTCCAGACAGGGTTTAAGGTGCTGGGGATCAAGGGCTGATTTGCTGTCTGTCGACTGAAAAATAATATCGACTTGGTGTTTTGCCACCAAAAAAGGGATTTAACTGGGAAAAAGAAAGGTTTGCAACCCAGGGCATGCAGACTGGCAACCCACGTACATACTCTGGTCAGAGCCCCAAGATGGAGAGGAGCTTATAGAAGGGAAGAGGAAGTTAAGGAACGGAGAAGTTAGGACCATAGAGCTTTATTATAAAAACACGGAGTTCTTCCTGTAGGGTCCTCACCATTACCTAGGGGGCAAAAACTTCCACGAGCCTTAGTTCCTCCCATAGAACCCTCCCAATGGATTATGTTTGCTTCAAATGCCAGTTAGTCCTTATCAGGTCCTTCCTGCCTGATGTCCAACTTCTTGAGAGCCACTGTTTCATATATTTTATCCAGTCATTTAGATTTTGTTTTTTGTTTTTTTTTCAGGCAAAAGGTAAATTTAACCCCTGTGACTCCATTCTAGCCAGATCACAAGTTCCTAGTGTAGGGAATGTAAGGGATTCCCCCCCCCCCCACTTCCCTGGTCCGGGGGACATGGACCAGGGAAGTCGCATGGATAAAACCAGGTGGGGGATATTTAAAGGGTTTGTAGGGTGGCCAAGCTAATATGACATGGTGAAATCTCACTGGCTGGCAGACAGTCGTTCTTTTCCAAAGGATTCCTGGGAAGATTCTTTTGGTGCATAGGGATGTGGGTGGTTCTAGCCAAAGTTCCCGGGTCTGGTTTCTCACGTGACCTTCTCCATTGCCCACCACCTTACACCTAGGTGCTTGGCTGTTAGTGTTCAATACCCTTACCCTGTTTATTAGCTAGGTTAAGCTAACCACCAAGGGGACGGATGTGTTTTCTTACCCCCGTTCAAGTCTGAAAGAAAGATGCTCTGGATCAGCAGGCAGTGGTGCTGCAGGCGGTGACTTGGGGATTCAGCCTGCCCCATCTTCAACACAAGACTTCTAGCTTCACACGGGTGGGGGTGGAGAGGGCAGAGCATGGAGGATCTCACAGGGGAGTGGTTGAAAAGTTAGGCTTTTCATTTCTCATGGTCTACTGCCTAGAAGCAACCATATAGCCACATCTGACTGCAAGGAAAGCTGGGAAACGTGGTCCAGCTGTGTATCCAGGTGGAAGAGATAGTGAGTGTTGTGTTTTTCTTCGATTGCCTGAGTGAAGAGCTAATCTAGGGCCATCCTGGTTAATTCTTTCTTCTTGGGCTCTAATGAAGGTCATGGCCTGCAGACCTCAAGGTCCATGACCTTCCAGGTCTGGGTAGAGATCATGAAGCTGGAAGTTCACAGACCAGGATTGATTCAGAGCTGTAAGGGTGCATAATGACTGTCTAGTTGTACATTTCCATTTCGCAGACTGACCATTGGAGGCCACGACCAATGGGGGTGGATTGGCCCACAGTCACATAATTCCTGAGTGCCGGTTGTCTGGGTCACTCCATTATCTCCCTATTGGCCTCTCTACTTCTAAAGCTGCTTCCCAGGGAGTCCATTCTCTATGCAGCAACCGGACTTAGGTTTTTAAAACATAAGTCAGGTCAAGAAAATGGCAGGCCGACATTCTTCATGATCCCAGACACAAAGATTCTCCACAAAATGTCAGCAAGTCGAACCCAGCGCTATGTAAATACGTAAATAACTTTGGCTTCATGTTTGAAAGTGGATCAACATCATTCTCTTCATTAACAGAATAAAGGAGAAGGAAACCACAGGATAGTCTCAGTAGGGGTAGCAGCACCCACTTGTGACCAGATCAACTCAGCAAAGGAGCAGGAGAGAGTGCCTTCTCAGCTGGAGGAGAAGGCACCCACCCCAATGCACCACGCACATCATACGTGACAGCGACGTGTCGAGCCCCTTTGCCTGAGAGTTCGAAAGCATACAAGGCTGTTCACTGTCGGCACTGGTAGTCAGCACACGGCTTCACGCCCACTGGAATAGGCGAGATGAAAGAGATCCCCTAAACCCTCAGACATTCCTGGTGGCAGTGGAAAACGGTCAGTTTCTTACACAATTACAAACAAACACCTATTTTCCTGACTGAATTCAACGGACGCCGTTCTATGAACCCGGCAATTTAACTCCCAGGTTACCCAAGAGAACTAAACATGTCTATCTAGGAAAAGACTTGTCTTAAAAGCATGGTTTTGACAGTTTTATTCATAACAAAGAATGGGAGCAACCCAAAAGCCCATCACCAGGAAAGTGGATAAACAAATTGTAGTATATGCATCTAAAGAAACGCTAATCAGCAAAAAGAAAAAAAGAAACAACAGCTGCTTCTGCTACATGCAACACATGCACAAGTCTGATCCTTATGAGGAGAGAACCGGAAACAAAAGAGAGCCCCTGCATGGCTGTGTTTTCTGAAGTTCAAGATCAGGTGAATATAACCCACGATACTGGGTAACAGAACATCGGTTGTCTATGGTGAGGCTGGGGAGGAATTGGTGATTAACCAAAGGGAAGCACGAGAGAACTTTCTGGAGCGATGAAAATGTTTGCTATCTTGATTGAAATGTTGGTTATA
Organism: Rhynchonycteris naso; assembly: GCA_037038555.1. NCBI lineage: Eukaryota > Metazoa > Chordata > Mammalia > Chiroptera > Emballonuridae > Rhynchonycteris > Rhynchonycteris naso. Next base: position 315,374,041 of record CM072996.1, on the reverse strand, counting down.
TGGGAGGCTACATTTGTAAAAAGTTATTAAATTGTATGCATTAAGATTTGTGACTTTCACTACTTGGGAAGTTTATCTTAAGACCACCCACACACACACCCATACACACACACCCTGAATGCTAACTGCAGAGACACCCCCCCCTGCCCCCAGTCTTCTTTCCCTGCTCAGCTCTCAGACCCAGATGGCGGGGTCTTCAGCCTCCAGACAGGAGACTAGAAGAAGCATTTCTGTTGATCGAACCATCTCAGTAGGAAAGAAACAAAGATATGGACAGCAGGGGTAACCCTAAGAGCCCCCTACGCTCACCCAACGTGAGGCTCTAAGTCAACAGACGCCGCGCAGGCATACAGAGTTTCCTATCAGCTCTTCCGTCTGCCAGGCCTTATCATGAGTGCTCAGCTGGGGGTGCCTACAAATTTAAGGGGAGCTCCTACTGTGGTAGAGAAAATGGGAGAGACTAAAGCAAGGAAATAATGACTATTCTTATCCTCACAGAGATAGGAAAAGTTGTTATATCCATGGGCCATTAACGCACACACGGTTACAGAATTATGTATAATACTGTATCTAATGTAATAGAAGGAAAATATATTAATCAGGTAACAGAAAAGGAGCTACTGGAAACTTTAAAAAATGATAGCAGAAATGAAGAAACCAAATAGAATATAGGAAGATAACACTAAAGAAATCTCTGAGGAAGCAGAAGGATGTAATAAAGAGATAACAAATAAGGAAGAATAGAAAAGAAAATAATTAGATTTCCAATTCCGGAGACCTAGTATTTGATTAATAGGAGTTTCAGGAAGAAAAGACGGAGAAAAAGGGGACTGATAGAATGACCAAAAAAGAAAAAAAAATAATCTAAGACTTAATAATAATCTAAGACAAATAATAATCTAAGTTTTCCAGATCTAAACAGCATAAGCTGCCGGGTTGAAAAGGCCTACCAAGTGATTCTTGTCATGAGAGAAAATAGACCCACACAAAGACAGAGCACTGCGAAATCTCAGAACACTGGAGGCAAAACCAAGGTTTCACAGCTTATCAGGAGAAATTAGTAAATAGAAAAGGTGTAACCTACCTTCAGATTCAACAGCAACACTTAAAATAGGAAGTCAGTGCAGCAGTAGCTTCAGAATTCTGAAAGGAAAGGACTTCCAACCTAGAATTCTATACCCAGCCAAACTATCAGGGAAGTACCTAAGCACCTTAACGAACAAGTCTCTTAATAAAGATATTTCAGACGTGCCAATGCTTCACCAAAATAAGAAAACAAAGCAAGGAGAGGCAGACAAGGACACAGAACCCAATATGGGGGGTGTGTGGAAGGGAAGGAGGCCCAAATGATCATGTGGGCTTGTCTTTCCCATACGTTTCCCAATTCCTGCTCTTTTAAAATGTGCCTGGAGCACAGAAGTCACACATTTCCCCTCTGTCCTGCTCCTGAGAGCCACAGGTAGACTTTGAATGAGACAATACAGATGACCTAGCTCCCAAAAGCAGCTTCTTTGGTCATCAGGTGCCTGGTCTTCACCAGAACCTGCAAATGCCACAGTTCTGATAAACCCTGTTTCTCCCTTGTTCCCCCTCCTAGTGTTCCCACAAAGGGTGGTGGGGACACAGGCGTGTGTTCTGTCATTCTTCAGGCTGGGCATACACATTTATACACACTGTGAGTTCGGTGGGCAACGGGGGAGGGTCACGTGAGAAACCAGGTCCGGGAACTCTGGCTGGAACCGCCCACACCCACGCGTGCCAAAAGAAACTTCCCAGGAGCCCTTTGAAAAGGAACGCCTGTCTGTCAGCCAATGAAATTTCGTCACATCATATCAACTCGCCTTCACCTACCGACCCTATAAATTACGCCCAAATGGGAGAGTCTGTGCGACTTCTCTGGTCCCCATCTCGCCGACCAGAGAAGCCTGTGGGGAAGCACTCTACTAAATAAAGCTTTTGCTGTTCCACGCTTGGTGGCTTGGCTACGCCCTTCTTTCTTCCTCGGCGGGGAACATATATTACGCACACCCCTGTGCGCATTATATATCTTAAGAAAAGAAACCTTCCTTTCAGTGAGTGAGTGTGCTCAGCGCAGGGCCCACCATACCGCAGGTGTTTGGGTCTGAGGGTCATCAGATCCCTGCTGCCCTGGGCTTATCCTTCAGAGCTGGACAGTGTTCGCAGCAAGTGCCCACGTTTTCCTCCTCAGTTGAGTCTCCCTGCCTCGGCACCCAGGGACCCCGTGTTCCACGTTGAGCAAGAGCCCCCCCCCCGCCTGGAGTGAGGGTGCAGGTGTGCAAACAGAGACAAACCTGGCGCCAGGAGCCTTGACCTTCACTAGGATGGACGGTGAGGCTTTCCCTTGTCGCATGATTGTCTGCAAAGCAGGGGGTGGGGGGTGGGGGCGTGGGGGGGGTGCTGTGCTTGGCCGATGTTTCTCCCAGCACAGCAGGTGGCTGGTCTTGAGAGGTGTGGAGTTCAGACAGGCCCCCTCTCAGGAGAGAGAGTGTTTAGGGACCGGTCAGCCTTAGCTGTTGGAGATGGAGGGCCACAGGTCGGTAGGAGGGGTGGTGACGTTGGGGCAAAGGCATGGCAGTGAATGTCTCATACTCCCTTCAGATCTAGAACCAGCTGAGGGGAGACACAGGGCATCTGCTGGTGGGTGAAAGGACCCACTTTTCCGGGCTCCAGATAGTACCCCCACACATACACATTTCTGCAGAGTCAATCGTCATGGTCCCAAGGGGATGGGGCCGACCCAGAGCCTCTTCCTCCGGGTGTGCAGCTATGGTGGGAACGTGGGGACCCCTCCCCTGCCTTTCACCACCCCTGGCTCTGCTGCCCGGCTTTCCCTGGGGCCTCCTGTGCTGGCTGACCCAGAGGCACTTGGCTCAGGCACCCAGGTCGTCACTCAGCACCTCCCCCACCCCGGGCGATGAACTGGTCTGTCAGCAGCTCCTACTTTGCAATGCCGCCGGGAGGCTTCCACCAGGCTGCTGACACCTGGCACAGAGAAGCACTTTCTGAAAATACACCTGATGAAAAGTGAACGTTCTGAATGAGTTCACCCCATCCGTGCTCCAGCCTCCCCTGGAAGGAGGACCTGCAATGAGGTGTTTTCTGTGTGACTTTGACCTTGGGAGGCCGAGGAGCAGTTCCGTGGGCTCACCCAGCCCCTGCTGCGGCCCCGCCGCCGGGCGCCGAGCCCACGGGCGCTGCCCCTGGCACCTGACCGCTTTGTGAAGCAGTCCCGTTCCCGTGGTCCCTGGGCCAGTGAGCTGTTGAACTTTGGGGAAGAGGTTTTTTTCTCGATGATGACATGAGTGGCCCCATTTCTGATAACGAGAGGGACAGGTACATGACTCCAGGGAAGTCACAATACTTTCCAGAACTTAGCAATCATCCTGCACTGAGTGGGGATGGGACACTGAGGACTCCTGCTCATGAGGGGTGGGGTCGGGGTGAGAACTGCTGAGCTGAGGAAGCGTTCAGAGACAGAGGGACTAGATTTCCCGCTCACAGAGGAGGAAATGAAGATTTAGAGGGGTGAGGTCCTTTGCCCAAGGTTAAACAGCTCAGACGGTGGCAGACCAGGACTTGAGCCCATGTTGCCTGCTCTTCCCCAGGACACAAGGCTGCAAAGTAATGGCCCTTCATCTCATCCTGTTGTCCCCCGATCCTCCACCTCATTACAAAGGTTGGTTTCTATGGTATTTGCCAAAAAACCTGGGGTTTGTTCATTCACTGAACAAATGACTGCTGGCCACTGGCTGGGCATCAGTCTTTAAAGTCTGGGGACCCAGTGGTGAGGAACCAGTCTCTGTCCTTTAAATTGCTGGTGCTTTTTGTGTCTTTCTTAAGAAATCCTTTCCTACTTCCAGATCATGGATACCTGCTTCTGTATTGTGTGCTGGTGCTTCCTGGCCTAGCCTTGCACGTTTGAGTCCAGTCCGCCGGGAGTGGATCTCTGAGGATGGAAACAAGGTTACATTTCTCTTGTATAAATGGGCTGGTGTCTAGCGCCACTTGTCAGAAAGTTCGTTTTATTCCTCCACGCAGACCATGCCACCTTTGTCTCAAATTCGGTGTCCCTACGGACGAGGGTCAGTTTCTGAGCTGGGCTATTCCGTTTTACTTGTTAATTAGTGTACGCTGCACTGACCCCGCACTGTCTTCACGATGAAGGTTCACAAGGATGCCCGGGTATCCTGTATAGGGCACGTCTTCCCCCTTTGATCCCTTGGTATTTCAGCTGTTCTTGTGTGTCTTGCAAATGTCACCTTCAATGCACCCATCCTGGCCGTGTACCATTTCTGCAAACGGCCACCCCCCTGTCACCAGCAGTCCCGGCCCGGCCCTCACCAGCCTTGCCCTTCAGTTTCCCAGAAGCGTCTGTTACCTTCTGCTCTCTGGGAAGTCACTAATTTTGCTCAGTGTTTGCTGTGTGTCTCCCCTGCAGGGTTAACACCGGGCAAGACAGTCATGGTGGCTTTTATTCTCTCCTGCGCCCAGTGCCGGGGGCGGCCCGTATGCATTGAATTGAATTTGTATTCCCATATACATCTTGGAATCGGCATTTTACATTTCACACACACTTGGGTGAGGGATTTGGATAGAAATGTCTTTGGCTCTCTACATTAATTTGGAAAGAACTACTAAATTTGGGGAAGAATCCGTATAGTCTTTGTAAAGCCAGTAGTCACGGCCATTACCCACCCCTGTGCTCACTTTATTCCCACAGTCTACACCACCGGCACCCCTGTGCAAGGGAATCAGGCACATTACACAAATTACAAATACATGACAAGTCATACTATTTCAACAATTGCAAAGGTACATACATTTCACCAGTCTCTGAGCACTTTGCCAAAAGCGCAAAATGTCCTCGGCCTTCTTTCTTGCCGTTTGAAAGGCTTCCCGGTGCCGGAGAAGGGCCTTCAGCAAAGCCGCCCCCCACCCCCATCAGGGTATTTCACATTGTCCAAAATCTGTAAGTCCATCCAGCAAGGGAGCCAGTGCTCACTCCAGTCATAGTCCAGGAAATCAGTCCACGCACATGGGGTGTTAGCCGCCCCCCTCATTCCTGCCGTCATGGCAGGTCTCACACTGTCCTAAAGAGAAGCATGTGGCAATGGCAGTCAGTATTTCCATGTCTGCTCTGGGGAGCATGATGGCATCCACCCCTATGTCCCAAAATGTCAGCGAACCCACCAGCGGCTTAGCAGGCACTCCCTGCCATTTCAGCTGGGCTCTCATCTTCTGGAGACTGTGGATTGCAACTCAAGCCCAATTCTCCTCATCCTCCAAAGAGGAACTGAAAACATCAGCTCCTGCTGCTGAGCTCGAGCCCTGGGCCGCCACAGCCATCTGCTCTACGGGCCTTACAGCTCCGGCCCCGGCCTCCTGCTGCTGCTGGCTCTCCACAACGTCCAGGGCAATCTGCGACTCATGAACCTGTGATTCCTTCTCCAGTATCTGCTCCATTTCCAGGCGAATCTCGTAAACCTAGTCCGCCTCCTCCTCCAGCGCTTCCTCCAGAACCAGGGTCAGCATCTGTTTCTCCCACGTTTCCTCCAGCTCCTTCCGCTGCTCGGCCTGCAGGTCCTGGGCAGGCTCTTCCATAGAGCTCTCGGTTTCCTCACACATGGCTGTAAAAGTCAGCCAGCCTACAGTTCCCCATAAAACAGCTATGGGGGCCATAACAGCAGCCAGTCCTCTACTCCACCGCTCAAAGGTGGTGGTGGCTCCATGCTGATCTGTATCGAATCCTGCCACAGACTACGCCAAATGTAAAGCCAGTAGTTTGGGTCAGCATCACAGCCGCCTGGCCAGTGCAGGTTCGCATTAGATTCGGACAGTCAGTAATGAAACAATGGAGCCAAGAACTGGTGAGCCATCAGCTTTAATTCTAGCTTGCACCCAGCGGGCAAGCAAAAACACACACTGGGCTCCAAAACACACTCATTCAGTGCTCACAAAGCTACTGACTTATCCGAGTTTCCTAGAATCAAAGGTTTCTAGCTCACCAGCCTTAGTCACCTCTGTTTCCCATCTCCTTCTCTCTACACAAACTCTGCACAAACTGACTTCTCACTCAGCACTCCACCATCTTGGCTGCTTCTCCTGGCCTCCATGTGGCCTTACTCTGCTCTCCTCTCTAATACTAACCTCAGGAACCGAGAGAGCAAGCTCCCAGTCTGCCCCACTTTATAGTGTAGAAATCTAAACCTTTAATCCAATCTACAAACAAGGAAGTCTCTGATACAAAGTCACTTATCTGAGGCATAATGGGAGGATTCCTCATGAGAGTGTACCACCCCACATCATCCAATCAGTCAAGGGTGTGGGGAAAAGCTTACTCTTAAAACTAGCATGTGGGCAGCGCCATCTTTAACAAAGTGAGCAAAATATATTTTATCTGCCCAACAATCTTCTAACCCATGAACATGGTTCTTCATTTGTTGGGACCTTCTTCAACATCTCTGATAATGTTTTCTGATGTTTCTTACAATGATTGTGTGCATTCTTGCTAGGTTTCTGATGCCGTGCACAATGTCTCTTTATGAAAGCTTATGCTTCCAACAGAGTTGCTAATGTCAACTTAAGAAATGACAACATGTAAACCTCTGAGAATTTTCATGAGTTTTTTGAGACAAACCTTTGATGACTGACTGGAAGGAAACCCTCAACGGGTTGAGAAAATGCTCTGGGAAATGGCGGTTTTACCACTTATTTTATACATCAGAATTAAAAGGGAAGACTGTTGGACTGATGAAATATATTATGCTCACTTTGTTAAAGATGGCGCTGCCCTCGTGCAAGTTTTAAGAGTAAGCTTTTCCCCACACCCTTGACTGATTGGATGATGTGGGGTGGTGCACTCTCATGAGGAATCCTCCCAGTATGCCTCAGATAAGTGACTTTGTATCAGAGACTTCCTTGTTTGTAGATTGGATTAAAGGTTTGGATTTCTACACTATAAAGTGGGGCAGACTGGGAGCTTCCTCTCTCGGTTCCTGAGGTTAGTATTAGAGAGGAGAGCAGATTAAGGCCACGTGGAGGAGAGGAGGCAGCCAAGATGGCGGAATGCTGAGGAAGAAGCCAGTTTGTGCAGAGTTTGTGCTGGAGAAGGAGATGGGGAACAGAGGTGAATAAGTCTGGTGAGCTAGAAACCTTTGATTCTAGGAAACTCGGATAAGTCAGTAGCTTTGTGAGCACTGAATGAGTGTGTTTTGGAGCCCAGTGTGTGTTTTTACTTGCCCGCTGGGTGCAAGCTAGAATTAAAGCTGATGGGTCACCAGTTCTTGGCTCCGTTGTTTCATTACTGACTGTCCGAATCGAATGTGAACCTGTACTGGCCAGGCGGCTGTGATAGTGGCCTTGGCCACTGGCTTTACAAAGACATAAAGGGGTCACATGAAACCGGTTGACCACAGATTAAGGAGGCGGGAGAAAGCAAAGCAGGGAAATATCTGGGATTGGATACATAGTAAAATGAATAGACACATACTTACCTAGGTGGGCCTAGGATAGTTAACAGTTAACAATGAGAGGATTTGTGATTTCTGCTCTGGTGGTGGTGGTGGTGGGGGAGGGGGCGAGGGGTTGTGCCCTGATGCTTAAAAGGAAGATTACTCTTACCTTTCAAAGGTAGTTACTGTGGAGGCAGAAAAGAGAGCAGACAGATTCCATTAAGGTAAGCGCGGACCTTTGTTAGAGAAAACTACCCCTTGGGCCGTGACTCACCACCAGGAACTGCTCTTAGTTAGGAAGTTGGGACGTCAGACCCTCCTGTGCGGTTCCTTTAGGTCCCTGGGTGTGCCAGGCCACCAGGAGCTTGTTAGGGTCAGCGTGTGGCCCCCTTTGCGTCCACAGAAATGCGTGGGGTTGAAGTTGAGTCTTGCTCGTAGATAGTTGAATCCAGCACCTTTGTTCAGCTCCCCATTCGTCACCACCGTTTCTCTGTAGGGTCTCTAGACCCCCTCGCCCACACGCGCACGCACACCTGGCCCTGTCACCTGTGAATACAGACGGTGTCCTCTCTTTGCGAACAGGACGGGCTCCCCGGGCGCGTCCACAGGGGCTTTGAATAGAAGAGCCGCCAGCCAGCTGGCAGCTTTGTCTCCCTGCTCCTCTGGGAGGGACAGCTTTCACCATTTCGCCATTAGCCCGGATTACTGCTCCAAGGGTTGTTGTTTTTTTCTTTTTTCTTTTTGATAGAGGCTCTTATCAGATTAACCGTGCTCCCTTCTCTTCCTAAACAGCTAAGCCCTTTTCTTAAGAACAGAAATTGAATTTTACCGAATGTTCCTTCTGTGTCTGCTGACACGATCCCATGCCACGCGCTTTTCTGTCTGTTTTTTAACATGTTAATGTGCGAGTGGTTTTGGGCAAAGAAACACAGTTTAGGGCGGGGAAGAGAGGGGCCAGGGGAACAGCCCTTCCCCCCAACAGGAGTACCTGAGTTTCCTTGGGTTCTGTATTTGTCTCCTGGGCATCCAAGAGTCATAAAAAGCCAAACTAACCCCCACCGTTCTTACATCGCCCCTGCCATCCAGAGCCCACAGTCTGAGCCACCTCCCCCACACCACGTCAATATTTCTCAAGCCAACATTGTCACCCCAGAGTCAGGTGCCAGACAGTGAGGGACAGACAGGACAGCCCCATGTGCCACAAAGCCTGCTGGATTTACTCAAACTAGCCAATCCTACAAGTGGTCCCTCCCACCACTTGCCTCTCCTTCTGCGTCATGACCTGCGGGATGGGAATTCCTCCCGCAGCGCCCAGCGCTCCAAGGAGGCCAGCGGCCCGCGGCAGTGGAGCGGACAAGATGTGAAATATACGAGCCGGCGCCCTCTGTGGCCATCCCAGCAGCCCTCAGAGCGGCACGGTGTTGAGCAAAGGAAGCCTCGCTCACCAACACCCATCAGACTGGAAATGTGCCCACCACGTCCAGCACGCAATCATAAACGTGCACCATGCAGCGTTTCTTTGTAAACAAACAAACAAAAGAAGGGAATCTTGTAAGATAGAATCAATCGGACCTCCTACCCTGTAGGGCACAGGAAGATTTCGCCGGGTTGCAGACGGTACCCACGTGAGCTGGGAGCCAGAGCTTATGCATTCTAACTACATATACATAAGAGAAAGAAAAGTTCAATCAACTGGGCTGGAAGAACATGGTGTAGAGCGTCATGCACCGAGGTGATGACTAAGCGTGCGGCCCCCAACATGCAGGAAGATGTATCCTGGGGACGGATCGGCGGCTGAGGAACGAAAACGTGCTGTGGTTTCTCACACTTTGTTATGTTTGTGGTATCCATTAGCTAGGCTGTAAAACTTGTATTGAATAGTTTGTCTTTACTCCCCACCCCCACCTTGCCCCCACTTCAAGTAAACGGTCACTTTCACACTGATTTTGTTTCTGTAAGTCCGTGTTCTCTTCTTTAGAGAGAGCCAATGCCACCTGGGGCTGACTTGCCCTATGCCCCGTGTCTGCCTCCTGCCTATGGGGACGGGGACAGTGGCCCTGTTTCCAGAATAGAGGGCCGATGTGGGAGGGGGGGTGAGAGCCCTGGGAAGTGGTTGTAACTGCCTGTAAAGCCAGTAGTCGAGGCCACTATCACAGCAGCCCGACCCGTGCAGGTTCGCATTGGATTCGAACAGTCGGTAATGAAACACAGGAGCCACGAACTGGTGAGCCATCAGCTTTAATTCTAGCTTGCACCCAGTGGGCAAGCAAAAACACACACTGGGCTCCAAAACCCACACATTCAGTGCTCACAAAGCTACTGACTTATCCGAGTTTCCTAGAATCAAAGGTTTCTAGCTCACCAGACTTATTCACCTCTGTTTCCTATCTCCTCCAGCACAAACTCTTAACAAAACTGGCTTCTCACTCAGCACTCTGCCATCTTGGCTTCTTCCCCTCCTCCATGTGGCCTTACTCTGCTCTCCTCTCTAATACTAATCTCAGGAACCCAGGAACCGAGAGAGAGAGATCAAGCGACTGCTCTCTCCCACTTTATAGCATAGACTCAAAACCTTTAATCCAATTATACAAACAAGGAAGTCTCTGATACAAAGTCACCCATCTGAGGCATAATGGGATTCCTCCCTACATCACCACCCTACATCGTCCAATCAGTCAAGGGTGTGGAGAAGAGCTTACTCTTAAAACAAAGCCTTAAGCTATAACGACCCGGCCTGCTTACAACTTTTCCCCCACAGCCATCACAAGCATAAGGGCAAATAATATCACCTGGGTGACGGGCTTCCATGTGGGCAGCACCATCTTTAACAAAGTGAGCATATTATATTTTATCTGCCGAACACTGCCAAACTTGAGAGGCCTTTGGGTCTTTAGGGATGGGGACCTGCCCCATGCCAGGTGGCTGACAGGTTCTCTGTGGGTCAAATAAGTTTGTAAATATGATGTATATGTTTGCTCGCTTTGGGTGTGGGAGACAGGCTGTAAGCTGGCAAAGTCATTATAGCCTAAGGCTAAGTTTTAAGACTAAGCCTTCCCACCCTTTTAATACTAAGACCTTCTCACCACTAAGCTTCTCCCCACACCCTTGACTGTTGCATGATGTGGGGTGGTGCACTCTCATGAGAAATCCCATTTATAATGGAGCCTCAGAGAAGTGGCTTTGTATCAGAGACTTCCTTATTTGTATATTGGCTTAAAGGCTTTAATTCTACACTATAAAATAAGGCAGACCAGGGCCTTTCTCTCTTGGTTCCTGCTATCACCATTGCAGGGGCCTCCCTGACCTCTTGCCCTCAATGGGAAAAGCAGGTTTTCTGCTTTTCCCTTGTCTTCTCTTGTGGCTTGCCTGTCTTGGTGAGACACCAATAAACAGAATGGCCCACCATCCTCCGACTCCGCTGTTTCTTGTTTCTTCACCGTCTGCCCGAATTCAATGGGAACCTGCATGTGAATGGCCACAGTGGTGGCCCCTGGCCATACAGCCTTCTGCGCGTGGAACGCCCTACCTGTCACCACAAAGTGCGCTGCTGCAGCTCACATCTCGTGGTTCATTCATTCAGGAAACATTGACTGAGCCCTTACCACCCGTCGGGCCCTGTGCTGCGTGTGGGGACATGAAGAACTGAGCTAGACAGGGTGGAACTTGCGGTGCCCCCTTCTGGGAAGGAGTCAGAAACCGTGAAGAGGACAGTCTGGGCTCCTGATCACTGGTTCTCAACTGAGGGCAGTTTTGAGCCAACTAACATGTAGGGAATGGAGACCAGGGATGTCAGTGAGCTCCCTGCCATACCCAGGACAGTGCCCCACATCAGCAGTGCCCGGAGGGAACCCTGGGGCTGAGCAGAGATGATGCAGCACCCAGGGCTGGGGGGGGGCGGTGTCCTGGAGAGGCCACGCTGTGCACACACGGCCTGGCGGTCAGGGCAGTTAGGACCCCATGTGGGGGTCAGTGCAGTGGCAGGTGAGGGTTCTTGTTCCCGTTTCACAGATCCAGGGAGTACGTCCTGGGAGGATCCTGTCCACCTCGGTGTAAGACGTGGCAAGGAGGCCCCACCAGGACAGCGGCTCTGACCCCACTGTAAAGTGGCTTGATTTATTATTATGTTTATTGACTCATCACCTCCCTTTCCTGTGTTGCTCCCCCACTCCCTCGCCAGGTCCCCTATCTGACCACTGCTCAGTGCTGGTTGAGTGTCTTAAGACCACCTCCTTCCAAACTCCAATTAGATCCCGTTGGAAGGGGGGTGGGCCTGCTCAGGCCCACTTAGCTGTCATCACAGCCCTCCTGGCCTCTTCTGCGCGGCATGCTGGGAAATTTCTTCAGCTCTGCCTTCCAGTCCTGGGATTCTCTCTTCCGCTGCTTCTGTCCGCCGTTTCACCCATTCGAGTTTCTAATTTAGACTTGTTCTCGTTTCTGCTCTCCTTTTAACCCTCCCCGGTCACTTCTGACCATCCCCTTCTTTGGCCATCACACTGTCAACCCTCTCTTTTATTTCTTTAAACACATTGGGCAGACTTTTTTTTTTTTTCTGTGTCTTCCTTGTTTGATAATCCCAGTAGCTTCTGTCTTTGTGGGTCTGATTCTCTAGCCCCGTTTCTCCCCCAACATGTTAGATAGCTTTCGACAGCAGCCCCCCCGTCCCCCCCCCCCCATCGGACCTCTGTCTGTGGGAACTCTCTGAGGCCTGGGTTTACGATCCTTATCTCTCATTTTCCTTTGCCTCTGCCAGAGCTGTGTTGCTGACTCTGCTTCGAAATAAATGTTTGTCTTGGGGACTTTCAGGTCACCAAGCAAGTGTGAGTTCTGGCCTGAGTAGGGCTCGTGGCTGGAATTCTGCCCCTCTGCTTTCCAGAGCCGAGCTGATGTGCCCACCTGTGTGTCCTCTCTGGGTGAGATTTCCCCCAGGTCCACCTGGGGCGTCATCCTCTTTGCCCTCCCGTGGGCCTTTCCGACCTGGCGTTTGCCCGCATGCGCCTGGTGTGGGAGGCCGATTGAAACCAGCTGAATACAAGACTCAAAAGTTTTGTAACGCGGATAAAAAAGGACACAGGACAATCAGTTCATACAAAAAGATAAAGACACATGGTTTTCAAACGTAGGGAAAGATACTTAGAGTAAAGAAATGTATACACAAACCCCACACTGCGACCCAGTTTGTCCCGTATCAGATGGGCCGTGATTCAAAGCGTGGAACATGCCTTGGGAAGCGGGCAGGGCCCCGCAGTCACCGTGGGAGGGAAGTGTTGTAACCCCAGGGAGCAGGAAGTGGCGCTGCCCACACCAGGCTTTACCCCTGACCCAGCCACTCTGTCTGCAGGAATTTCTCCATGGCTGGTGCATGTCTGCAAACAGCAAACAATGTGTGCACATGGAGACACATTGTGGCCTTACCTAGCACCACAAAACGCAGGGGACAGTGTCAGTGTCCATTCACGGGAGGGCAGTTGTGCACACGGCACAGCCACCCGGGGGGAGCGTTATACAGCTGTGAAAACGTCTAGAAGGAGCAGAAATGGCGGGTCTCCAGGGTGTCCCGGGTAGTGTGATATGCACAGTGTGATAGAGTGTCTATGGTTGAAAATGTACTGCCCCTGAGTGTGAATGGAGGGGCGGGTACGAGTGTGCGCACACACACACACACACACACACAGCAACTCTGTCTATCATCTATCTATCTACCTATCTATCTACAGATCTATCTGTCTGTTTATCTACCTATCATCAATTTACCTGCCAAAATATTTTGCAGAAAGAAAGGAAGGGAAACCCAGAAGCAGAGCACAGGGTTGCCATCAAGGTGAAATAAGAATTCTACAAGTATCTTTTCAAATATTACGTTGACTGTTGAGTCATATAAATGTTTCTCATCTCCAGAAAATAAAATGAATTCAGCAAATACTTTTAAAAAGAAATCCTAAAATTGAATTCAAACAGACACGGATGAACCCAAATAGACTGATAACAGAACCAGAGGGAAAGAAGGACTCAGAGCCGCTTTCCCCCCCCCCAGCATGGTGCTCTGTGGAGAAATCCGGAGCTGCCCTGGGGGGGGGGGTTGCTGAAAGTAGCAGAACCAGTGGATGAGATTCTGAGACTGGTGTGTATGGGGGGGGGTGTTGACATGGGAGAACGGAGAATGTTCTTGGAGAAGCGGGGCCCTCTGTGCGTGGCGGGCCACGTGGAGACAGAGGGAGGGAAGGCGCGGAAGAGGCCTGGCTCGTGCTGGAACTGGGGGCGGCAGCGGAACTCGCGATCAAAAATAAATCCATTTCGGAGCTCGGAGCTCTGCACGCAAGGTCACCCCAACAGCATGGCGCGCACACCACACCGCGGGTTCTGAGGCTGCGACCTTGCGGAGACGGAGACAGAGGCGGAGGGGGACGCAGGGGCGGGGGCAGCGGCCCCCAGCGGCCACGTGTGGGATATATTATGATGCGTGTCGAGTGAAAAGTATCCGTGAGTCTGGAGACACGAAAGCGGAGGGGGACTTCTTTCTAGAACCCTGCCGGCTGGGAAACACTGGGATGCTCCTCCCGGCCCGCTGTCCCCGTTGCCACGGCTTCACGGAGAATCTGGGTTATGGGGCGCCACCCGTTTTCCAGGTTAGAACACGAGGTGACACGTGGCAGCATGTTCGTTGTTACAACGGGGAGTTCCTCATTCCAGCCAACCGACCCACTAACTTTGAACCCCTGAGGAAGGCGGGTATCCACGCCCCGCTCCCCACGTTGCTCACTGGGGCCACTTCCCATTCATTCCCTCGCTGGCCAGCTCAGTAACCCCCCTGACCCCTTCTTGGCAGCAGCCTCTGCCAGCCTGGGGCCACCGTGATGGGACTTTGAGCTCTGCCCCATGTACAGTGTGGGGACAGCCGTGGACAAGCCATGGTGTGGTCACTGGGTGTGGGTTTTTTTTTTAGGTGGGACTGACTTCTGGCCTCAGTAATGACCACAGGAGGTATGGATACAGACAGAGTTGCTGTGTCCTTCTGACTTACCTGCCCTCCTGCCAGGCCTTTGGGCTTAAGGGGCTTTTGTCTGAAGGCCCCAACCAGGGCCTCAGCGTCTCCAGGATGCTCTGCTTCAAGCTGAACATGGAACCTGTTGGGATCTTAGGGGCTCTTAAGGGAGACACTCCTCTGTCCCCTCCTTGCGATGGAGTCAGGGGCGGTGGCAAGGGGTAGGGCATGCCTGAGAAGGGCTGAGCTGGGGGACTTGGCTTTGATGAGAGGCCCTCCCATACCACCCCTGGTTCTGCTCACCCAGCAGGCAATGGGGAGCCCTGCTCAGCTGTGCAGGTGGTGGGGAGCTGGCCCAGGCCCACCTCTGCGGACTGTCAGATCTGGAAGGGGGGCTGCAAGGTGCTCAGATGCCTGAACTCATGGTCAGACAGACAGAGCAAGAGGCAGAGGCCTGGGGAGGGGAGCCCCACAAGCCGGCAGCTACCCCATTGCTACCTTGAGGCTCGCACAGGACCTTCCAAGCTCAGAATGTCACCTGTCAACCCAGGCCTGGGCCAGGCCCTCTCAGGACACCTATACCTTCGCAAATGCCGTTCCCTCTGCCCGCAGTGCTTTTCCCCAGGCTCCTTGTTTGATGAGCACTTCCACCAGGCTGCCCTCCCTGACTACCACAGTTCAAGTTGCCTTACCCCTTGACAAGACAGCAGCTGCGCTAACTCTCTGATTCCCCATCAGAAAGGTGTGAGAGCATCAGATTCACAGAAACTCAGAGCTGGGTGGAAACTTGTTGACCTTGTTGTCCCCTGGACTCTCCAACCTGCCTGCCAGGTGGTCTTATGGCTTCAACTCACACCCTTCGAGGGAGCACAGCACCTCATGGGCAGCGGGTCCCTGTAACCACGCGCTCCGTCTGAGCCCATTTCCCCGTGGCTCATCCAGTGCCCGCACTCCCAGCGCTCACTGGCCCCACAGAACAGCCTGCCCTGCCGGACTATGACCATCATCCCGCTCTCTTTTGCATCCCCTGGGTCCCCAACTCCCCTGAGACGGGGCCCTGAGCAGGCCAGACCATCCTGAGGGACCCACATCAGTCTATTTGTGGCAGGAAAGGTTAGCTGGCTCTTGGGAAATGTCAGGGGATAAATCAGAGCTGGCCAGAGGCGAGGCCCAGTGACATGCTGTCACTTTACGAGTCTCTTTCTTCAATCAGCCAAGGAGAAAAACAAGCAGGGAAGGGTTTTTCATGGCAACGACCAGTGGGCAGAGTGTTTTCTCTCTCTGGGCCTGTCCCCGGGGACCGGACTGGCCAGAGGTTGCTGACCCTGGCTCCCTGTGGCAAGGGCGGTGTTTTGGGGCAGGACTCCCAGGCACCTGGGCTTGGGCTGGAGGGCTGGAGCAGGCAGAGCTGATCTGCTCCACGACATTCAAGCAGCAAATGGAGAAACTGAGCCCAGAGGGGACAGATGCTCACTCCAAGTCAGAAAAGAAGTTTGTAAAGGAGCTGGGACCAGGATGTCTGCAAGAGCTTTAAGACAGATGTTATCTGCTAAAAAGAAACTTATTTCTTTATTACTTCACCATCCACCCACCATGCATCCATTCACCAATCCACCCTTCCATCCAACCATCTATCCATCCATCCATCTGTTTATCCATCCACCCACCTACCCACCCGTTCATCTATCCATCCACCCTTCCATCCATCCATCCATCCATCCATCCGTCCGTCCGTCCGTCCGTCCATCCATCCATCCATCCATCCATCCATCCATCCATCCATCCATCTGTTTATCCATCCACCCACCTACCCACCCGTTCATCTATCCATCTACCCTTCCATCCGTTCATCCATCCATCCATCCATCCATCCATCCATCCATCCATCCATCCATCTATCCATCCATCTGTTCATCCATCCATCCACCATCCACCATTATCCACCCACCCACCCATCCACCCATCCATCTAATATTGAGCCCTGTATTCACCTATTTATTTATCTACCAACCCACAAAACTGACTTAACATGCCTGACCTGTGGTGGCGCAGTGGATAAAGAGTTGACATGGAATGCTGAGGTTGCTGGTTCGAAACCCCGGGCTTGCCTGGTCAAGGCACGCACAAGAACCAACTATTACGAGTTGACGCTGCCCCCCATCTCCTTCTCTCTCGCTCTCTCTCTTGCTCTCTCTCTCTCTCTCTCCTTTCTCTAAAATCCAACAAATAAAATCTTTAAAACAAATTGCCTTAACATGTTTCTTCTTATATGTTCCAATATTCCTGTATCCACCCACCTATCCATGGCTTCATCCACCTGACTCTTCATCTAGTTACCCAGTCCCTAACACACCCTACATCCACCCCTCACTCACCCGTCATGCCTGAACCTTCGCCAGCCCGGTGGGTGTGATGTGCGCATGGTTTGCATTTTCCTGGTGGTTCATGAGGGCGGGCATCTGGGCTTCCTCTTTTGTGCAGAGTGAACCCGCCTGTTGGCAGGTTGTCAGCTTGGCCCGTCCCACACTCTTGGGTGCCCGTTGGCCTTCATTTTTCGGGTCCGTATTCCTGAGTTCTGGAAAACGAGGCACAGATTTCAGAATTGCATGAACGCTGTTTATTGATTGAAGGTGGTCAGCCGGGGGCCTCGCGATTGCGCGATTGCATTGCATTAAGGATGCACGTTTGGTCGCGAGCGGCAGAGATGCTGCCTAAGTGACTCCATTGGCTTCTACAACAGACCGACCTGCTGGAGGTGGCAGCTTCAGGTGACGCACGCTCCAGCGGCTTCCGGATGTCACCGAGGACCCGGTCCTGAACCTCTGTGTGCTGCTTCTGCAGGGCTGGCTTGTCCTAGTTTCGTTGGCTTTGTGTTCTTGAGCTACGTGCCAGTGCTCCCCTGCGGGGCTACGGTGTCTCCATTCACCCTCACTCGGAGGTGCCCAGGCCGACAGAGATCACACGGGTGCCCTTGACCCAGTCTGTGCAGTCAGAGGACAGAACGCTCGGACTGGGATGGAGTCTGCTCCTCGAGAACTCTGTGGACCCTTGCACGGAAGCCAGAGCCAGAGCAGATGGACAGGGGGGCAGCGGGTGCTGGGCTCTATCAGTAAACACCCACTGTGGTGGCAGTCACGGCCTGGTGTGCCCGGTGACCGCCACGCTGGCCGCAGGGCAGCCTTTCCTTCGGCCTCCTAGGCGGGGAGGGGCTGTGCACCAGATGGCTGAGCCTCCTGGACGTCTGTTCTGGGCAGAGCTGCAGGGATTTGCTTAATGATGAAAATTTTCATTATGGGAGAATAATATGGAAGAAGGGCATTAAGGAGCACCTCCACCCCCCGTCGCCCCCTCTCCACCGGGCTCCACAATCACAACCGTGTTGCTTCTGTGCTCTGTCTTTCTCCCTCTGGCTTTCGGCTTCATGCTTCAGGAAGGTTGCAGACCTTGTGATGCTTTAGTCTTAATCTTTCCACTCGTGTCTGTTAAAAAAAACAAAACAAAACAGGATGTTTCCCAGAGGATCACGATGACATGATCACATCCAAAAAAATAAACGGTCCATTCTCAAATGTCATCTAATATTCTGTCCAGGTAAAGTGTCCAAAGTGTCCCCCGCCCCCCCGCCACACACACACACCAATCTCTATGTAGCTGTTAGTTTGAACCGAGATCTAACCAAGCGTCACATACCGTGTCACTGGTTTGTCTCGTTAGGATCTTTGGAATTCGTCTCTAGATGAAAAGAGCTCCTTCCAGACGAGAAGTTTTAGATGGAAAAGTGGTGCTTCGACACATTTGTTCGCCATGCGGGTCTGTGAAAGGCCAGGTCATCCTCGCACCCTGCGCTGGCCTGTCTCCTCCTGGTACTTCCTCCTGGTCCCGAGGTCCCCTGCCTCTTCTGTAAAGGGGAGTGAGATCCGAGTCCCTCATCAGCGACAGGGTCCCTTTTCTTTTCTGTGAACGAAACCACGTTCTTTCAACTGCCGTGCTTTTCGACGGCGCTGTGTCCGAAGGCAGACACCGCGTGGATCTGTTCCCGTATGGGCCCCGACCGAGGATCCAACCGGCAACCTCTGTGCTTCGGGATGATGCTCTAACCCACTGAGCTATCTCGCCGGGGCTTGACAGAGCAATTCTTTATTATCCCATGATGTCTCTTCGATTGACTTCATTATACCTCTTTAAAAGTCTCTTTAGAAGTCTTCCTGCTCCTGGTCTCTAGACCGCTGACTTCTCACTGTACCCTCACATGGCCAAGGAGACACAGGAGCTCTTTTATAAAAACACCAGTCCCGTCATGGGTGCTCCACCCTCAATATCAAGTCACCTCCCAAAGGCCCACCTCCTCACAACCCCATCCTTGGGGATCAAGCTCCACAGATGGATTGTGGACGCACACAGACATTCAAACCATAGCAGACTGTTTCTCAAGAGAAGCTAGGAGTATTTCTTATTTTTTCTCCTATGTGGAATGCCTTTATTTTTTCTTTATGGCTGCTTTTAAAAAAATATTTATTTTATTCATTATAGAGAGGAGACAGAGAGAGAGAGAGAGAGAGAGAGAGAAAGGGGGGAGGAGCTAGAAGCATCAACTCCCATATGTGCCTTGACCAGACCAGTGCAGGGTTTTGAACTGGCGATCTCAGTGTTCCCAGGTCGACGCTTTATCCACTGCGCCACCACAGGTCAGGCCCAACCCCGTACCATTTTGTTCTTCAATCAGCAGCGGGTGAGGACGCCTGCCGCTCCGCACACCTGCCCAGAGAGAGCCTTGCCAAGCTCTCGGAGAGTCGTGCTCTGATCCAGAAAATGTGGGCTGTCTCGGTGGCTCCACCTGCATTTCTCTTATTGCGAGTGAGACTCGGCCCATTCTCCGTACGTTGGAGGCTCTTCAGCGCGTCTCTGTGGACCCATCTGGTCATGCCGGTTGTCCAGTCCTGTTTCTGTTGTTCTACCAGGTTTGGGTCTGTTATTTATTTATTTGTTTTTTTTTGTTTAGCCAAGAGCTCTTTTTATATTAGGGAGATCAGCCCCCTGACTGTGCTGTGACTTTACATTTTGGGTGTCTCTGTGCCCTCTGGGGTTGACATGCACACACACACAACTGATATGGTAGTATGATCATTATCTTCCTGTATTGCTTCTGGCGTTTGGGTCATGGTTGTTAGAAAAGCTTTTTCCCACTCTCAGATTGTAGGGGAATTTACCCAGAAGTTCCTCAAAGCGACTGAGTAGCTTTGCTTTTTACATTCCAGCCTCTGACCCATTCGGCGTTCATTCCGGGAGATGCCACAAAGCCCAGATCCGACCTTGTCATTTCTAAACGTTCATCCAGTTGCACTGTCAAGCCGTGCCTGAGCCCTGGGCTCCCGGAAACACCGGAGACACCCCGCAGCCTGTATTCTGGAAAGCCAGCTGACTGCAGAGAGCCCCCGCCTGCGGGACTCAGAGGACGCTCGTGATGCTCCCTGTTCACCTGGGACAGGCCAGGAGCAGACCTTCAAATCCCCTCTCTCTGCTCGCCGGTGACTAGCTGAGCTGCTTGTCCTCACCGACCCAGGGGCCAACATGCTTGCTAACCAAACTCTCCTTCCTCCAGAGCCTCGAACCAGCTCAGAGCCCTTCCTGGGACTGGGCCCATATGCCACCTCTCACGCCCACGCTCCACTCCCCGTTCCTTCTAGCCTTGTGTTCTCCTTTCTCTCTAGAAAGAAAGAAAACCAAAACAGAAAAACAAAACAAAACCAAGCCTCACAGAAAAATCTAAATAAAATGAAAAACCTGAGAAAAACTAAAAAAAATTTTTTTAAAACCTAAAATAACAACCACCTCAAAATCCTGTCCTTGCCTGACCAGGCAGTGGCACAGTGGATAGAGCATCGGACTGGGACGCGGAGGACCCAGGTTTGAGACCCTGAGCTCGCCAGCTTGAGCGCGGGCCCATCTGGCTTGAGCAAAAGCTCTCCAGCTTGGACCCAAGGTCGCTGGCTCCAGCAAGGGGTTGCTAGGTCTGCTGAAGGCCCGAGGTCAAGGCACGTGTGAGAAAGCAATCAATAAACAACTATGGTGTCGCAACGGCAACGAAAAACTAATGATTGATGCTTCTCATCTCTCTCCATTCCTGTCTGTCTGTCCCTATCTGTCCCTCTCTCTGACTCTCTCTCTGTCCCTGTAAAAAACAACAACAAAAAAAGAAACAACAAAAAAAAACCCTGTCCTTGAGAGGCTTGCTGATCCTGGGTCAGAGTTCTTCCCACGGCAATGCCCCCGCCCCGCCCTGCAGAAATGCTTCTGGATAAAGTTTCTTCTGACCAGAGGTGGCTTTGAGTTTTATTTGACCATTCTGCATTTCCTGTAAAGTTCGCCGACCCCGGCGCCAGGGACGCCCCCGTGCGCTGGGCTGTTTCTCTGCGCCCCTGGGTCTGACCGCCGCACTGGTTAACGTGGCAACCGCAGATCCTGTGAGTGCCCGCACCACCACCCCATGTGCCACTCCTCACTAGCGTGTGCTGGCTTTTGTGAGTGTAGAACCAGCTCACCCAGGAGAAAGCTCTAGCTTAGCAAGGGTCCTGCTAAATGTGTGTCCTGGCTTTTGGAGAATTTAGACTTTGATCATGTCGAGCCTTCCTACCCCAGAACACGGGGCGTCTTCACATTGCCCTGCTTTCCTTCTATCTAATTGCTCGGAAGTGCTTTTTGTTTGTATTTTTCTGAAGTGAGAATCGGGGAGGCAGTCAGACAGACTTCCGCATGCACCCGACCAGGATCCACCCATGCCCACCAGGGGGCGATGCGCTGCCCACCTGGGACGTTGCTCCATTGCAACTGGAGCCATTCTAGCACCTGAGGCGGAGGCCATGGAGCCATCCTCAGTGCCTGGGCCAACGTTGCTCCAATGGAGCCTTGGCTGTGGGAGGGGAAGAGAGAGATAGAGAGAAAGGAGAGGGGGAAGGGTGGAGAAGTAGATGGGCGCTTCTCCTGTGTGCCCTGACTGGGAATCGAACCCGGGACTTCCACACGCCTGGCTGATGCTCTACTGCTGAGCCAGCTGGCCAGGGCTGCTGGGAAGTGTTTGTACACTGTGCTCTTGAAGGCCGAGCACTCCAGCTGGATTCAGTCTCTTGGCTACTGGAGAGGGAGGCTCCCCTCCAGGTCGGGGACACCTGTCCATGGTCCTGACTCTCTTTTGTAGGTTATTTTCCCGTCTTCCTTTCACACCGATCTCTCTCGTGATTCACTGAGTCTGTTGTTGTTTTTCCCTGGTAACCACTGTGCCTCCAAACCTGGAGCTGTGCAGCCTCTTTCCTGCGGCCGTGCCAGCTGCCTGGGCCTCCGGGCACAGCTTGGGGGGCCCTGCGGTCTCTCTTCCCCTCGCTGGCCTCACGTCTCAGCCCTCCCTGTCCACTCCCTTACTCCAGTGTGCGGACCCACACCCAGCTCCGCCCGACACCAAGCTCTGCACGACTCCCCGGTCACGTCGATACGAGAAGCTCCTCTTCCAGGGCCCTCACCCCAGGCCTCTGATGACACAACCGAGTCATGGGACTTGCTATTGAAAACCAACCACTGGGCCACCCAACCTCAGCCGGCCCAGCCCCTTGGACGGTGGCCTTGGCTCCACTGACCCGGAGAGGCTACGGTTCAGCCAGGCCGTGGCTTCCAGAACGCTGAGCAGCGTTTTAGGATCAGAGTGAGTTAGTCCAGGCGGTCTGCTGCAGGTCCTTGTCACAAGGCCAGAACCCGCGCACCCAGCGCCACACTGAGAACCCGCTGCGAGAGAGGCCTTCTCCTTAAGAAGTCGCCGAAGGCGGGAAGAGCTGTGCCAACCGGGCGTGCTGGCAAGAGCGGTTGCCAAGGAAACCACGGAGAGGCAGATGGTGACAGTGACTCCTGTCACTTTCACAGACTGTGGTGTGGACGTCTGGGAGCCATGAGGTGTATGTGCGTGCACACGGAGGCGGTGCCTATGAGTGTGCGCACTCACGTGTGGGTATGCGCACGTGTGAGCGTGGGCACGTGTGGGGCACAGCTCTCCTAATGTACTGATGGGGATTCGAGAGGAGGTCCTCGGGGACCCATCCATCTCTGCAGGTCAGGGCTGTCCCGGCCTTGACCGTCTGTCTGCCTTCCCCTCTCCCCCGGGCAGAACGTGGGGAGGAGGAGGATGTGAGAGGCATGAGGCAGTGGCCTGTCTGGAGGACAGGACCTTCCCCAGAGGCAGGACTGCCAGCTGCCCAAGGGGGATTTGGCCCCTGGCCATTTAGTGTCCGCCCAGAGTCCAGCTCTTGTCACCGACCCCAGCAGGGCCTCCCACAGATCATGTTAGACGCTCCACATCCTCCATTCTCTTCCTAGCCCAGGGCCAGGTATACAGTAGGTGCTCCATGAATGCTGCTCGGCATGGCTCTTTCATAAGGAGGGGAGGCCCCCGAGGGAAGCAAAGTGGCCTGGCCCTAAGGAGATATCTCTTTTCTGGAAGCATAACCCTTCCTTCACCTGCGACAACCCACCACCCTTCTCACTGGGCGTTCAATAGCTCGGCCACGCTCCCAGCGTCTCGCCCCTGCATGGGGCCTTGCTCCCCTGCAGTGCAGGTGGGGGCTGTGCCACGGACCCCGCAGCCTGTGTCTCCGCCCAGCACTCAGCACGTTGGGGAGAGCAGGCCACTCAGGTCTGCTCACATCCCTCCTCCTGTTCTCCAGGCATCGTGGCCTCTGTGGTGCCAGTGATGTTCCAGGCCCAGCTGGTATTGGCATATGCCCTGGGGCAGGGCACAGGGAAGGTGGGCAGCTGCTGGTTATTAGAGAAATGAACAAAGGGATGGACGAACCCAGTGAGTGCTTGTGACAGTCCTGTACGCTGGTCATTACTGCCCACGACTGACTCGGGTGCTTTCCGGGGGGCTGGCGCTCTCCTGCAGCGTCCTTTCTGTCCCTGCTGACCTGCTGAACTCCTCCTGCTCTTCCTGCAGGGCTTCACTCAGGAGCCACTTCCTCCAGGAAGCCTTCCGGACCCCTCTTAGTGGCCCTATCCCGCAACCCCAGCCCTCTCGCCTCTCTCTGTCCCCCTCTCTGCCCTGTGAACTTCCTGAGGGCGGGGAGGGGGCTGCCTTTGGGTCCCAGCACCCAGCTGGTGGGCATGGAGGAGCCACCCCCCAGGATCTGGGAGGCCTGGGCCACGGGCTTGCAGGAGTGGCAAGAGGCTGTCCTGCTCTGGCTGCACCCGGCCTCGCTGAAGCTCGGAGATGCCTTGTTCCTGCTGAGGAGGGGTCCTAGGGGCCTCCTCCGCATCCTTGTTTTGTCTCCGAGAGGCGAATCGCCATGTTTCCTTCCCTCCCTCCCCGCTACAGGCCCTTCCCCATCCTGAGTACCTCCACCCCCCGCCAACCACCCAGAGTCCCACGGCAGCTGCGGGTGCTGGGGGGCCCAGACAGAACGTGGGGTGTCTGATGGACAAGACTGCTCACGCACGTGCTGGGCCAAGAAAAGAAGCAGGCACGTTTTTAATTTAATTTAAAAAAAAAAAAAATTTATGTTCGCACCATCTTAAAAAGAAAACAACAACTTCAAAATGTTAAAAATAAACTTTTTTTTTTTTTTTTTTTTTTACTTTAAAAGGGCAAAAACAGACCCAACAAACAGAGCAAATAAAAAGATTTTTGGCTGGAGGTACTGAAGGCTTACTCATAGCTGCCCAAGGATGGAAATTGGTCAGGCTGGGATGAAGCTAGCGGAGTGCCAGCCCTGCTGTGCCAGGGGGTGGAGGGAAGACCTGGAGAGTCACATGGCTCTGTGCAGAATGTGCCCAGCGAGCCAGCGACAGGGTGGTTTTCATTGGGAGAACTTCTGCCGGAGAGAGGGCATCTACCCATGGAAACCGGTGGGAGAATGAGAAGTCAGGGAAGGCTTCCTGGAGGAGGTGACCCGTCTGCCCTGAACTTTGAAGGGGCATCCCAAGCAGATGGAATGAATGAACGCCTTGGAGAAGGAGCCAGTGTAGTGGAGGGTTGGGGGAGGGGGCGAGTTGGCACTGTGGGTGGGAGCGGTACTCATAAGCTGAGGGATACTTGGGTCCAAATTCCTCTCCATTCCTTTGGGACTGTGACTCTAAGCAAGCCGGTAACCTTTATGTGTTCCCTTAGCGTGGGGAGGCCCCAGGGTAATGTTAGACCGTAGAGCTAGTACATGTGGCCATGGATCGGTGGCAGGATGTGGCCATGGGGTGGTGCCAGTTAGCAGGGCTGCGGGGAGGCTCTGAAGTGAGGACAGCCAAGTCCCGACAGTGCCTGTGGGCTGGTTGTGAGCCCTCCTCTGCTCAGACTGTTTGTCACCTCATTTGACTCTCAAAAGACTCTGGGAAATAAGCAGGGTTTTCAGCAGCAGAAAACTGCTGCTCGGAGAGATTAAACTACCTTATCTTATCATTTCTTTTTTTCTTTTTTAGATTTTATTTATTGATTTTAGAGAGAGAAAGGGGTGGGGGGAAGAGGCACGGGAAGCATCCACTCATAGGAGTTACTTCTCGTATATGCCTCGACTGGGCAAGCCTGGGGTTTCGAACCTGCGACCTCAGCATTCTAGGTCGACGCTTTATCCACTGCACCACCGCAGGTCAGGCAAGATTAAGCTACTTCTGCAAGGGGACACCACAGAGGGACAGGGTCTCTACCCTGAGTTGCTCCTTCTGTCTTCTGACATCTTCCTCTCTGATGTCTCTGCCCTGCGTCAGGAGGTGGACGGGGCAGGAGGCCCTTTGCTTTAAAGGGAGAAGAGGGACTTGAGCCAGCAGCCAGTGTTCAGTGACCAAGCTGGGAAGAGTTAGCATCAGGGAGGACCCTGGGAGGACCGTGGTACTGGCTCAATGAAAGGGCATTTGAGTCCTTCTGTCTGTCTGTCCATCCATCCACCCATCCCTCCATTCATTCCTCCATCCATCCATCCTCCATTCATTCATCCATCCATCCATCCATCCATCCATCCATCCTGCATTCATCCACCATCCATCCATCTCTCCTCCATTTATCCATCCATCCATCCATCCATCCATTCATCCATCCACCCATCATCCATCCATCCATCCATCATTCATCCATCCATCATCTTTTACCATTATTCCATCCATCCATCATCCATCATCCATCCATCCATCCATCCATCCATCCATCCATCCATCATCCACCATCCATCCACCCACCCATCCATCCATCCATCCATCCACCATTATTCCATCCATCCATCCATCCATCCATCCATCATCTACCATCCATCCATCCATCCATCCATCCATCCCTCCATCTCTCCATCCATCCATCCATCCATCCATCCATCCATCCATCCATCCATCCATCATCATTCCATCCATCCATCCCTCCATCATCCATCATCTATCCATCCACCATCTATCTATCCACCATCATTCCATCTATTCATTCATCCATCATCCATCCATCCATCCACCATTCATCTATCCATCCATTCATCCATTCATTCATCCATCCACCCATCATCCATCCATCCATCCATCCACCCATCCCTCCACCCACCCACCCACCCAGAAACCACCCTGGCCCTTCACCCTGAGTTCGCCCTGTGCCCGCACCAAGAGCACAGATGAGAATCCGACAGGTGCTGAATTTGGAAGCAGCTGCTGCTCCACAGATGGGGGTCTCACAAGGCCCCTGCGGCCCCTGGCCCTGGTGGGGCTCTCCCTCCCCAGGCCTCCAGTCCCAGGTGCTCCCGGGTCACCAGGTTCCCCCTGAGAATGCTGGCTGCCTGTCAGGTGCAGACTCCTGGCTCCAGCCCGAGACTGGCACTCAGAGAGGGGATGGGGGCCAGGAACATGTATTCCGTCCACTCCCTGGGTGGTTCTGAGGGCAGCCCACTGACCAGGTCCAGGCAACGCTAAAGTTGGTCCTCTGGGTAGGGTGGGCGACCAGGTTACACCTGCTCTGAGCTCTTATTTTAAGGGCATCTTCCCTTACAATAAGGGCTCCCACAGAGGACTGAACTGTTGGTGTGACTTCTGTCATTAGCTGAGAACATCAAGGCCAAAAGGTGACTTTGCCTACCTGTCCCCACCTCTTTGTAAGGCCTTGGGACTCCTGCAGGCACAAGAGATAGGCAGGGCTTGCAGGAGACCCTTGAAGACCAGAGGTGTTCTGCAGGCGTGGCCACAGGCAAGCAGGTGCAGCCCAGTGTCCGGTGAACACAGGAGCTGGGCAGCTGAGGCCTAGGGGCCGCCTGTCAGCATTTAGGGGGCCTGCCTGGCCCTGGCTGAGCCTGCCTGGAGGTGAACTTGGGGGGTGAACTTGGCAGGTCGTATGGAAGAAGGCTGACAGTTGTGATGGCTGCCTTCCTGGGCCCCAGGCAGAGAGTGAACAGACCCCAGGATCCAAGTCGAATAGATGACCTGCACACGAGGAGCGGGCAGCCAGACGATGGGTTGTGCAGGCCCGGGTCATGGCCTCCTGCCTGTGTGTTCCTGCTGTCCTCACCCAGCATGCTGGGGCTCCAACCTCCGGACGAGAGACAGCATGTGTGTAACTGATGTGGGACGGGGTGCCCGCTTCCTGAGCCCCGAAGCTGAGGATGGGAGATGTGTCTCCACAGTAAGGAGAGGTCCCGGACATACCTGGCCGGCGGGCTCCCTTCTACTCCGTCCTGTTACGAGGTGGCCACGTACCTCTGCCCTGAGCACCTTCCGGGCACTGACGGGGTTGGGGGTTAGTGAACTCCGATTGCCCCCCGTGTACCGAGGAAGAAACTGATGTATGTGCTGGGTAGGTTACTCACCACCGGCCACAGTCAGGGCAGATGGAGTAGGACTGACCCCAGGCTGACCAGGTCTGTGTCCATGACCTCCCCCGTCTGGGTCCCACAGAAATTACTAGAAAAATCTGTGGCTATGATGGTCACAACCTGGTTGAGGAGGTGCTAATCTGTGTCTTTGTCAAGGTAGGGGTCCTGAGAAGCCTTGGGGGACACAGAGGAGGGGGGTGTTCGCAAGACGCCATGCCCCTCGCTGGACCCCGGCTGGACTCTGGTTGACTTGCCCTTCAAGGAGAGGTCTGGGGAGAGCTTGACCCCGGGCCAAGCTCTGTGAAACTGGTGAGTGTCCCCTACAGCACAGGTCTTGGTCAGGGTTGACCCCGGATGAGTGTCCCCTACAGCACAGGTCTTGGTCAGGGTTGACCCTGGGTGAGTGTCCCCTACAGCACAGGTCTTGGTCAGGGTTGACCCCGGGCGAGTGTCCCCTACAGCACAGGTCTTGGTCAGGGGAACACCAGGCTCTGCCCTGCGTTGAGGACTACGGAGCAGCCCGCTGTGCAGGTGGAGGACTGGGGACAGGTGGCACTGGGGAAGGAGTGGGATTAGGTCACTGTGGGACCAGCACCAGGGGCTGGGAGCTCCCAGCAGAGCTGAGAGAGAGGGTCCCAGGGAGGGGGCTGGGTGGAGGCCCATGGTGCTCAGAAAGGGCAGAAAGAGAGCATCAGCTGTCAGGAAAGCCTAGCAGTACAGGGACCACTGCCTCCCTCCAGTCCCTTCTCCACATTGCCCACTCCCAGGAGGCCCAAACTGGGTGTGAGGACAGGGTGCCCAGGTTCTCCTTGGGGGTCTCCCAGTTCTGGGGGGGGCACCCAGAGTGAAGTGAGATTGAACTTTACAGAATAGACTTGCTTTTAAAAGTTTTGGGAGCGCCTGAGCCATCACCAGTCATCGGTCACTGTCCCTGGGAGACTCTCTTTGAGCCATGCAGGGCTGACCTCTGGGCACGTGTGACTTTGCAGGGGAGGGTCTATCAGACTGGCCCACCCGTGTCTGGGGCCCAGCCCCCCACGGTGCAGCAGCAGGTCCCCGGCCCTCTGTTCCTAACTGTCCTTGCCAAGTGCTCACCTTTGCCCCCAGGAAGGGTCGGTGGTGGACAGGGGCCAGGGGTTCTCTGTGAGCCTCATTCACCGTGTAAACAACAGGCGCCTTACCTGATATTAGAGGATATGAAAGGACCAAGTGCTGAGCATAGCCAACGGCTGAGAAGCCTCACCAGCGGCTCTGTGACCACCACTCCTGAGCCCACGCAGCCAGGAGGTGATGACGGGCCAGGTGGGACCAAACTCCATCCATCGACCACCCTCTCGGGGCTGACAGGTCCGTCCTGACACAGGACTCGAACCAGGAGCTTAAGCTGCAGACTTGCTTCCTCGCTGTTCTGGAAGCTGGAAGTCCAGGAACAAGGCGTGGGCAGGGGTGGTTTTTCCCCCCCGAGGCCACTTCAGCCACTTCCTGCCTGGGTCTTTTCACAGGGTCCTCCTTCTGGGTGTGTCTGTGTACTAATCTCTTATTCCTAGGACAGTCACACTCTGAAGTCCTGGGAGGAAGGATGTCAACCTAAGAACTTTGGGGACACAATTCAGCCGTAGCCACCCCTCTGCGGGGGGCAGGGCTCCCTCCGACTTAAGCTTCTGTTACATCTAGAGTCTTGCTTTGGCTCCAGCGAACATGTCTCCAGCCTCTCTTGGCTGCTTGGCCGGTCTCGTCTACAGAGTGGGGCTGAGGCCAGAACACGCCCCTGTTCAAGTCCCCACCGGCCACCGGCCCTTACCCATGCCTTAATCTGTCTTGGCTCTTGAGATCCCAATCTCCAAGCCCCCTGCCTGAGGTCTGGCCTGACCAAGCCCAGCTTGCCTCCGTCTGCCCCAGGGCCTGGCAAGCTCAGTTGGCCCCCACCCCGTGCCCGTCTGCCGACCTGTCAAAACTCAGTGGTGGTCAGCAGAATGTCTGGTACCGGCTGGGATGGGGAGGCAGGCTGTGTGCCATCTCTCTAAGTCACTGGCAGGTAACATCCTCCTTCCCCAGCCTGGTGCACAGGAATGGGGGTGGCTTGCCTCAGGGTCTCTGGTGTCCCTCAGACACTGAGACAAGAGTGGAGGGTGTAGCCCTAAGGGACTGGACAGGGCGACTGTCCTCGAGGATGGACGTGCCCTTGGACAGCCCGCCCAGGAAAGGTCTCTTGGGGCTCATCTCTTCCTGTGTTTGCCTCATGGCTGTCAGTGTCTGTGTCCATGGACCCCCACCAGCCCGGGGACGGGCCTGAGGCATTTCTGGGTCCTCAGCTTGGGCTTGGGGAGCGGATGGGGTTCGGTGGGGTTTGTGGAATAACTGAGAGAGGAAGTAAGGGAATGAGCATCTGTGGGGTGAGTACCAGCTGGAGATGTCAGACCCTCGGGCATGTCGGGCTTCTCCAGTTCAGCTGGTTTCCAGGAGGGTCACTGGCCACTGCCCAGAGCTGTGCAGACGGGGAGTCGCCTCTCGGAGGAGTCGGGGGCTTTGCGTGGGCTGCCGGTGTGCATCCCCCACGTCCACAGGGTCCCTCCCACGTGGCCTTGAGTCCCGACCACAGGCCACATCCTCAGCCAGGTCTCCTGGACACCAGAGCAAGGTGGCAATGGCCGCCTCTGTCCCTTGTCACACTTGTGTCACCCCTGTTTTCCTCCGTCATCTGTGTCGGACCTGCCACTCGCTTCTCTCACCTGGTCTCTGCCCCCTGGGGCCCCGGGGGGTGTCGGCTGTGCCCACTGTTCATCTGCCCCATGGGGTTCCCTGCTGCTTCCTGCCCCCATGACCGCCCAGGCCCAGCTTGTGTGTGCCCAGGGTACGGTGGCCCCTGACAGCCCAGAGCCTGGGCCACGGTGGATGGGGGTCTGGGCCCGGCAGGGGGGACTTTTCAGGCCAGCAGTGTCAGAGGGCAGTGGGGAGTCACGGGGGGCTGTGGGCAGCATCAGGGAGCTGTTAGGCTCTCACGGGAACAGGTGGCCTCTTTTTCTTCCATCCCTCTTGGAGAGGAGCTGGGGCTAGGCCATCTTGGTGCACCCTGAAACCCCCAGATCGTGTCCTGGCCCCCAGCCAAGGGAACAGGCTCCAGGCTCACGGATGGGGGCTGCACACTGGAGCCAAGGAAGGGGTGACAGGCAAGCTCCCCAACAGCCAGCCCATTCCAGGGGTCTGTGGGATCTGGGGGGACAGCAAGGTGGGGTCCATCCAAGGGGTGTCACTTCCTCAGACCCGTCAGTGTTGGGGGGGGGCTTCTGGTGGAGAAGGACAAACACACATACCGCACACAACATGTAAACCACACACCACACGCCACGCATCATCCACGTAGAAAGCCCGTGACACAACAAACACCACACATACCGCACACGCACACGCACACGCACACGCACACACACACGCACACGGACGGTCTCGG
This sequence comes from Rhynchonycteris naso, assembly GCA_037038555.1. Classification (NCBI taxonomy): domain Eukaryota; kingdom Metazoa; phylum Chordata; class Mammalia; order Chiroptera; family Emballonuridae; genus Rhynchonycteris; species Rhynchonycteris naso. The sequence continues at coordinate 315,343,345 of CM072996.1, read as the reverse complement.
TCACAGACCCAGCTTACCAGTGTCAGGTAGAAGAGATGGACTCCTCATCTCCCCCCAGTCGGCTCTGCCTTCTGTCCCCCGCTTTCTAGCACCCCCAGTGTCACCACCAGGACCCAGTCTCCTCCTTGAGCACAACTGCCTTCTCACCGTCTCTATCACCGCTCAGCCTCCCCGCCGCGGCCTGACTGAGGGAGGGCCACAGCCCCCGCCGTGCCCCTGGCAGCCCCTGCCACAGGCCCTTTCCCGACGGCTCCTCAGGGCGCCAGGATCAAGGCCAAGTCCCCCAGGAGGGCATGGCAGATGGCACCCTTGGCGAGGCTCTTCACTCTGCCCTGTGACCCAGCCCTCGGCCAGGAGACGGTCCTTCCTGCTGCAGGGATGGAGGAATGCACGTCAGGGAGCCAGGAGGGGGCTCAGGCCTGCGCCCGGCATTATCCGGAGGCAGCACCGGTGTGAGTGAGTTCTCTTTCCCTGCTGGCCCTCTGCCATCACCGTGACAAGAAACACATGCCAGCCAGGCCGCTGGTCCACCAAGCCGGCCCACGAGGAACACGCGGGGCTGACCAGCCCCAAGCCTCTCTGCCCCTGAGCCCGGCCGCGACCGGCAGACACAGGGGCTGATGGCACAGAGGTCCGAGGATACTTACTAGGCGGCTGTAGCCGCATGACCTCAGCCCAGGCCAACTCCATCCTCCCCAGGCAGCCTGCACGTCGGGGATACTCCCTTGTGACCACGCCACCACGTGTCCAGAAATGTCCAGGGTATACCTCCTCAGTGCGCCTCTCCCCTGCCTAAAACTCCGCGGGGCAGTGAGAGTGAACGAGAAATTCACAAGCTGCGCCGGGCCGGCCTGGTGGTGTCCGCCTCACCCGTGTCCCTGGTCAGGGGCGGTCCTCACGACCCACTGACCAACTGGCAACCAGGCCAGTGGGGGCCCCCGGCAGTGCACGTGGCTCTGAGTCTCTTGTGTGGAAGCGGATCTGGTGTGAGAGCCAGAGAGGAGCCCGGTTCCATGGCCCCCCGTGCATCGAAGGTCAGAAAACACGCTGGTCCCTTCCTCCTGGGGCCAGGCCGCTCAGGACAGCTGCCTTCCAACAGCGTTCTCTGCATTGGCTTGCGGGTGACCAGCTGTTCTGAGGCCGGGCCAGCGCAGCCCAGCGCACACAGATCTAGGAAGTCAGACCCGGGTCAGGGGGTGTGGACAGGAGCAGAGGCCGTTTGTGCTCTTTGGCAACCGGGGGGGGGGGGGGTGGCTGTGGATCGCCCAGTCATGAAGACGGGGTGATGGAGAGAGGAGCTGGGTTCTAGATTTTGTTCACTTGCCCTGAAAGCTTGACCTCAGGTGGTGAGCAAGGCCTCGGGCAGAGACGTGCCAGGGGCATACCCTGCGGTGACGATGCCTGAGGGGTGCAGCCTGGGCACACGGGACTGGAACTGGGGCCCCGCTTCCCCCAGCCCAGGCCGCCTGGACTGGCACCCCCTCCCCACCTGCCTCTTGCCCTGGGGGAGCGGTGGCTTGCCCATCATGGCTGGGAGGAAGGTTCCTGGACCACAGGAAAAGATGGAGATGAGGTGAGGTGGCTTGGAAGGGGTAGTGTGACTGTCACCCAGGGGCGGGATTCAGCCGGCTCGCACCAGTTCGGCAGAACCAAGACCTAATTTTCTGTTGAGTTCCACGAACCGGTTGTTACAAACGGCACCTGTCATCAGGGCTCTGTCTCAGGTGGGTGCCCGGGCAGACGCCCAGTGTGGAAATCCCACATGGACATTCCTGACTCTTTCTTCACGTTCACCTGTGCGACAGCGTGTTCTAAGTGCCTGTCGTCACTCACGTTCATTCTGTCCACAGGGCAAAAAAATTGCAAGTGAGGGTGCCCATCAAGGAGCAATATGGAAAATATCTTAAATAACAGTTTTTATTGGTTTGGTTGTTTTTTTTTTTTTTTTGGTCAGGTATTATTTAATCGTTTCTCGTTACTATTTTAAAACTCTTTCTTATAACAGAATCGAGTTTTGTGTGCCTCTTTTATTATTCTTACTTAAGTATGAACTGCATTAAAAATATTAAGCTACCTTTTGATATATTATTTTCTTATACTTAGAACGGTCATTAGGGCAGAGAATCTGGGGTTAAATTATTTGTTTCCCACCATGGCTTTTTCCCCCAAAGGCCAAGCCTCACCGTGGAGGCAGGCACGCCAAAGGGGTCGTCCAGCCACGCTTCTCGACCCAGTTTCCCCACAGGTGTGGCAGAGGTGAGAGGGCCATGCTCCTCTGTGGACTGCAGACCCTCCAGTGAGACGTCGCTGGGTCTGCCTCAAGCGCCATTGGCCAAACACCCATTTAAACCAGACGTATTTCCCCAGATTCCTGAGTTGAATGCCAAGCATATTTCATTTATTTCTTTAAAATTTTTATTTGCCTGACCTGTGGTGGCGCAGTGGATAAAGCGTCGACCCGGGAACACTGAGGTCGCCAGTTCAAAACCCTGCACTGGTCTGGTCAAGGCACATATGGGAGTTGATGCTTCCTGCTCCTCCCCCCTTCCTCTCTCTCTCTCTCTCTCTCTCTCTCACTCAGTCTGTGTCTCCTCTCTAAAATGAATAAAATAAAATAAATTTAAAATTTTTATTTATTGATTTGAGAGAGAAAGAGAGGAAGAGAGAGAGAGAGAGAGAGAGAGAGAGAGAGAGAGATTGACTTGTTTGTCTCACTTATTCATGCATTCATTGGCTGATGCTTGCATGTGCCCTGACTGGGGATCGAACCTGCAGCCTTGCTATATTGGGACGATGCTCTAACCATCTGAGCTACCTGGCCAGGGCCCAAGCATAGTTCTTTCATCTGCTTTTAAAAGTTGCATTAAGCTGTGGAAGCTATGGATCGCTGCCTGAGAACCGTTTTGGCTCTATCGCCCAGGTTTTTTGCCGGCCTCTTTATATTTATTTCATTACAAACAGCGGGTTATTTTATGTCCTTGCTCCAAGAACTTTTACATTTCTAAGTGGCCGGCGTGTTTTGCTTAAACTTTTATTATTGGCAGCTTCATCCCACCACGGCAAGAAAACCAGAGCTGCATACAATTCTGCGTTTCAAATACTAATTGCGAAGTCTTCGCCTCCAGAGGGTCCACGCGCCTCATTCACCGTGCCCACGGCGTCTCCTGTCTCCTGCAGAGGGCTCCTCGCCACCTGCTCGCCCAGCCAGCCAGCCTCCTCCTCCCAGCGGCGTCTGTTCCAGTCCTGGCGTGGACCGCATCTCCTCTCCCTGATGGAGAACACGCTTCCCTTTTTGTTTTTTGTGTTTTTTTGGTGTTTGTTGATGTCTCATCTTGCAAAATGTTTGTCGTCCGTCTCCGTTCTGTTTGCCTATTTGGCTGATATAAAGCGATGCCCCTGTGTCCACACTGGCTGTTCCTTGTTCTAAATCCAATTTTGCGATATTAATGCGCCTGCCTGGCTCTCCTTGTTTCTGTTTCAGTTTCTGCCTTTCCTCATTTTTTCAAATTGACCCTCCTTTTTTTTTTTTTTTTATCACGTCTCTTACGAGGAGTCAGACACAGGAGTATTTTTTTTTTTTGTAATAATTAGAAACTCATTATTTAAGCACAAAGGTGTGCTTAAATAATCCTGATGGGTTTGGAATGAGTTTTGTCTGAATAGTTATCCTTCCCTCCCTTCTTATCCCCTCTCCACCCCTCCTTTCCTCCCCATACCTGCCTTTCCCCCCCACCCTCACCTCTTGGCCGTCCCTCTTCTCTCCCTCCCTCCCTCCCTCCCTCCCTCTTTGCTGGGTTATCATTTCCATCTGGTCTCTTCCTCTCCACGTATTTACCTTTTAAAACCCCCCACGGTGATTTAGAAGGCAGACACGGTGTTCTCCACTCGAGCCCCTCGTTACCCTTCCTTTCTAAACCAGCCTGACACCTAACAATTGAAATCCAGACGGTGGCTTCCTGACTCCCCTTGAAGGAAGGAAGACAAAGGCAGCCACTCCAGCCCTGTCTTTCTCCCCCACCCCCCGTTCTTCGCGTCCTCGATGGACCCTTCCCGTGTGGCACTCTGCCCTGCGGGCTCCCCGCCTCCGCTCTCTATGGGTGGCCCCTGTCCTCCTGTCTCCCACATTGCCAGGTGGGAGGGCGCCCTTTTCCCAAGGGTGGCCCGTGCTTCTGCGCCCTGCGCCCACTTGTCTCCGATTCCCTGGACCCGTGTTTTTCCATCGCGACACCCTTTGTTGGGCCATTTAAAACAGCGCCTTGGGTCTCTGGAGAGTCAGGCAGATGGGCATCTTCCGGCGGCTTCCACACAGGGCCTGACGTTTCTTCCTCCGCAGACATGCCCGTGTTACTCATTCTGATGTTGGTCATGCCCACGGGAGTCAGTCTGGGGCTCGGCCCCCTTCATTCCGGCGGGGAATAGGAGCCCGACCAACTTGTAGCGTCTGTCTGTTGGTTCTTTCTCTCGGGAGCTTTCCGGGTGCCATTCTGTCCTGAAACCAGGACCTTCTCTCCCTGCGATCTCCACTTCCTTCCCAGGAAAGCTGTCTCCGCGCCCCGGGGTCCCCCTCTGTCCACGGGGAGCAGCCGCGTCTGCGGTCAGGCCCGGCCGACGTCCTATTGGTCATCTCATTAGTGTTTCCGAGCGATTCCTTCTGGGCCACCGGTCCGCTTTTCTCTGGCTTCGGCCTTCCACCTACGTTCCCAGCTGACCGTGATGATGTCACTCCCCCCGGGGGTGGGGGGGAGGTCAGCTAGACTTCAGCTCAGCTGGGAATGAGCTTGCCTCCAGCTGTGAGGATGGAAGAGCAGGCTTCGGGCCTTGAACACGTGATGAGGGCAAGAGGGCCGACCATGGTCTTGTGCTGGTCAGCGGCTCCCGGCCTCTCCACGCCGTCTACCTCCCAGTCAAGCTCCACCTCACACCCTCCCAAGGCCAAGCGGTGGGGCCACGGCTCTCCCACTTTCTCGTGGGTCTTGGGGGCTGCTGAAAGGGGCTCTTGGACCAGGAGCAGCTGGAGGGGTCGCAGGCACCCGAGATCCCGGTGACCCTATCTCCTGTTTGGGTCGTAGATGTGGGAGCCTGATGCAGCCTCCCGGGTGAGCCCCTGCCTCGGAGCTCGGAGTGGGCGGCAGCCCCCTTCCCTTTCTCTCCTGCACCCCAAACCCAGGCCTCTTTTCTAAGGATCTGAGCAGTCGTTTGGGGGGCAGAGGTGATGCCGGCAAAGTGCCCAGGGCCAGGGCTCAGCTCACCGTAAATGTCCAACATGCCTCAGCTGTACTGTCGGCTGACTCCAAAATCTTCTATTGAAGTATAATCATATGACAGACACACAGGCATCGTTATGGGTTGAATTGTGTCCCCCCCCCCCAATTCACGGGTTGAAGTCATGCTGAGCGTTCCAGAATATGGTTTTATTTGGAAACAGGGTGGTTGCAGATGTCAGTAGTTAGGATGACGTCCCGCTGGCACAGGACGGGCCCCTCATCCAATGTGACTGATGTCCTTATACAAGGACACACGTGGGGAGAACGTGATGGGAGGGTACAAGCAGTGATACGTCCACAAGCCAAGGGACCCAGAGACGCCAGCCAAGGCCCGGCAGCCGGGACAGAGACCTGTGACACGCTCTCTCTCAGCCTCAGAGGGAACCAGCCACCAACACCCTGGCCTCGGACCCCTGGCCTCAGACCCCTGGCCTCGGACCCCTGGCCTCGGACCCCTGGCCTCCGGAGCCGTGATAGAATAAAGTTTCGTTGGATAGACCAAGTACAGTACGCGTAAAGGCGTCCTTCGATGACAAGGCGTTGTGGTGACACGATCCAACGTACCCAAGGTTTCTGTGGTTCATGTGTTTAGATGTTTCCTGGGTTTGCCTCTGAAAGCTTCCCTGTTGCACATTTGGCCTTCGGAGCCCGGTCCCTCGGAAATGTAGGTTGGTGTACGGTGTGAGGTAGGGTCTGGGATCCTTTTCTTCTTTTCCCACTTAGGTTTGGAATCGTCTGAGCACCATTCACTGAAAGAGGACTTCCCCCTGCCTCCCTGCACTGCACTGGGGCGTTTGCTTTGTTATAAAACCAGGGGGCCACAGTGGACCCATCTGTCGGCCTGTCTGTCCTTACCCAGACGTCGCTGTCCTCCTGACGTCTCTTGTTTTGAGGAGAGCCCCGGCCACCGGCAGCCTCACCTGTGTACACTGGGGTAGGGGGCGGGGGGGGGGGCGGCCGCAGCTCTCCCTTTGTGTTTCATGTCGGGCGCTGGACCCATTGAGTGGAGCTCAGCCGTGCACTGGCCATTAGAGCCCATGAGTTGCGTTTTACCCTCTTGGTATGGAGCGGGGTGGGCGTGGGGGCAACCCCTATCTGGCAGACCTGGGAGGATTAGGTGAGAGACTACAGGTGTTGTTCTTGGCACACAGATACCCGTCAGGAGACGTTGCTATTATCTTGCAGTTGAGTCGTGTGACGGCGCGGACTCCAGCTGGACCGTCTGGCTTCAAATCTCAGCTCCCCCGCCCTGGAACGGGTGACCATGGGGTAGTGACTTAACAAGAGCCTAAATGCCCTCGAATTGGGGACGGTTGCGCACGCCTCTCAAGGCTACCGCATGGCCCAGAGACGTCGGCACAGCGCTCCTCAGCGTAGTGTGCCGGGGGTGTGTACACAGGTAACGATAACCTCCGTACACCCTCAGTGTACACAGGTGAGGCTGCCGGTGGCCGGGGCTTGGCCAGGCACCTGTCTCACCTGTGCTCACCTGCAGCACCCCAGCGTGCCGGGAGCTAGGTGGGGAAGGCTGCGTTCACATGTATGAACACCACCGCTGGGCTCACGTGGTCACGGAGGAGACATTGCCTTCTAGAATCTTCCTCATGTGGATCAGAGCACTCTGGTCTCTCTCTGAGCTTGAGTCCCTTCCCCCCATGTTTTTTTTTATTGTTTTAAAATACACATAACATAAAAATGGCCATCTTAACTGTGTCAAGTGTCTATAGTTCGGTGGTATGAAATATCATCCCTGTCATCTATGCCCAGACCTTTCTCATCGTCCCAGACGGAAGCTCTGTCCCCATTAAACAACAGCTCTTCCCCTCTGTCCCTCTGCCCTTGGCCACCTCCATGCTGTCTTCTGTCTCTGTGGACTTGACTCCTGTAGGAACCTCATGTCAGGGCCATTTTACGGCGTTTGTCCTTTTGTGGTTGGCTTATCTCATTCGCACAATGTCCACCAGGCTCATCCGCGGTGTAGCCGGTGTCAGGATGTCCTTCCTTCTCACGGCCGAATCACACCTTATTTATTCACCTGCTCACCCGTCAGTGGACCCACAGGGCTTCCATGCTCCAGCCCTGGGGCCTGAGCTCGACTCTTGTCTCAGGGCTGCTGCAGCCCTTGTAGCTCACTGACAACACAGCGACTCTGAAGGTCCCCTTCTCTCTGACGCAAGGAGATCTATTCAAGGGGGAAGGAGCCTCCTCCAAGCCCTTGGTCCCCTGTGTGGCTCTGCGGGGTTTCTCATAAGCTCTGTGGTAATCCTCCCTTTGAACTTCGTATGCCTTCCCATAAAGGTAGCGACACCTTCCCACTCCCGCTGTTCCTGTTTTGTCCCTGGCCCCAGCAAGGGTGGGCTGGACCTTCCTGCCCTGAGTGGCAGGGCAGGGGACTGCCACGCTCCTAGTGCCGGGCCTTGGCTCCGACTGGCTGATTCCTCCTTTGGGACCCCTCAGGTTGGGCCTGGAACAACAATAGGGTTTCAGTATGGAACTGGCCAGATTTCACCCCGAGGCCTCTGTACCCCATTTCTGGGACTCAGATTTCTTTGAAAACCGGAACTAAAAGCAAAACCAGGGATGATTCCTCAGGCATTATTTTCCCAAGAGCAGATCTGGGCAGAGGCAGCTCCCAGTGTCCTGGGGACAGCCGGTGACTCCAAGGGAAGCCCTCCTGCACAGCCTCTGACCTTGGGGCCTCCTCACCCTGTCCCTTGTCCACAGCTTGGGTTTGGGCCCCTCCCCTCCACTCCAGGGTCCCTCAGTCACTCGCCATGTTGTGGTGACATTGCCAGCATGTGTCCCAGGGCTGCTGCAGGAGACACCCCCTCGCCCCATGGGATAAGCAGTCAGAGTGAGAGAGGAGGCATCACACCCCAGGGGCCGTGTATGACCACAGGGACAAGAGGCAGGACGAGTGGGGGGCAGGGGAGGAGAAAGGGAACCAGGAGACCAGGACAGGAGGGCTTGGGGAGGTTGGAGTTCTTTCTGGTGCTCTGAGTGAACCCCCACCCTCACCCCCACCCCCAATGCCCACCAAAGAGACAGACAGTCAGGAGCCACATGTCTAAGCAGACGGGGCCAACTTGGGTTCTTCTGAGAGAATTCTGTGCGTGGACTGGGCTGTAGGCAGCCCAGGAGTTCTGTGGGGTCGCTGTCAATCTTGAATTGAGCCCTATTTCTTCCAGCGTAGGGCCCAGGAGGAGGCCTCCATCACCTGCCCTGGAACCCATCGGGGCTGATGGGACTTACACGCCATTTCCGAGTGCGCACACGTTTGCCTCCGTCCACGGGTCCGGGAACGATGGACACCCTGGCCGCAGTGAGGTGGGGCGAGTGGCCTCTCTTCCTGTGTGGAACCTTCCGCAGTCGGCTGAGGCAATCAGGGGAGCACCCCTTGCCCTTAGTAGAGAGGCCCAGAACTCCTGGAGGGCCTGGACGCCCCCAAAGCACAGAGACTCCCAGATGCTTGGAGGAATGGGAACTGGGGGCCAAGGAAAGGTTGGAAAAGTGGGATCTGAGTCCCAGTTCTGTTGTGGGTGACTGTTAAGGGTGCCGCACACCCCAGGGGGTGGGGTGATGCAGCGATGGCCCACGCGAGGCCGTGTGAGGGTCTGGAGGACAGACACAGCTGGCTGGTGAGCTCATGGCAGGAGGGGTCCCTGTGGGGGCACTGATGGAGGACACGTTGGTCCTGAAGCCCACAGGCCAGATTTGCCTCATAGCCCCACTTTATCCCCACTGGCAAGGGTCACTGTGTCCCCAGGACGGAGCCTGGCAGGCAAGGAAAAGGGCCGCTTAATTTTCACAACAAGCCTGGGATGCTGGCGTTTAGAGATCGGGCCCTGAGGCCGGAAGACAGGAAATGGCCCGCCCGGTCAGAGGCATCTGTCCGCTGGCTGGTGCTTGGATGCCCACGCTCCCCTATGCGCCCCCCCCTGCGCCCATCCTCGGGGACAGGAGCTCTGAGTCTTTGGGGAGAACAGCAGGGCCAGCTCTCCCCTTGCTCAGTCAATGCTCCTGACAAGCAGCTCTGAGCTGCGGTGGGGGGGGGGACCCCAGAACACACTTCCTTTGCCTGACAGTTGGGTCTTCGGAGGATTCTGAGTGGTTTGAAGACATTCGCTTCTTGGAGAGCTCTCCTGGGCACCTTGCAGTGCCCACGCCCCCCACCCCCCCACTCTCAAGGGCAGCTTCCCTGCTGGAGCCCACGTTGACTCACAACGTGACATTCCCCCAAATGTTTCACTGGAAAAGGGGAGAAGGGGAGGAGGCTGGGGGGGGGGAGAGGGAGGCAGCATTCCTGGCTTCCCTGCCCACTATCTCTCCCCGACAGGCCTTGCTTGGGGTCTCAGGCTAGCCTCTGGCAGGAAGAGCTCCCCATGGCAGCATTAGCTACAGAAATACTCAGTTAAATACTGTCCCCTCTCCGCTTCCCCACAGGCATGCCTACCTAGAATCATGGGCGACCTGTTTGGAAACAGATCAGTGCAGATGCAGATGGGATTAGTGAAGAGAAGGACAGTGGAGCAGGGTGGGCCCTGCACCCAGTGGCTGTGTCCTTATGAGAAGAGGAGGGACACGCAGACACGTAGCGCAGGGGCAGAGATAGTGCTGTGGCCACGAGCCCCCCCGCCCCCCACGGATCCAGCCAGCTCCTGTCATCCCCCTGTGACTGCACACAAGGGTGCTGGGGCCCAGCGTGTCGGCCCAGCCCCAGACTCCTGCCGTAGACACCACTATAGTGTTTGTCTCTTACAGATGTCCCCGCCTGGCCCTCCTGCACCCCAAGTTGGCTCAGCGTCTGCTTCCCCAGGGCCCCTGCAGGACTAGGACCCCACAGTCCCGCCCCCCACCAGCACACAGCAGGTGCTCAGGTAGAGAAGGATGTGCAACTCACCTCCTCCCAGCTCCTGGAATCAATTCTTCTTGGATCCTTCCCAGGACACCCACGGTCACCTCTGGCTGAGGAGCGGGCAGGCCCAGGCATGGGGGTGGGGAGTGCAGGTGGGGTGGGACCAGGCAGGGGGACGTCAGGGACAGAGTCAACTTGTTCCTGGAAAAGTCCGGGCACGCTACGTGTTTGGGCCTAAATACCTGACCTCATTTTTACTTCAGTAGGGTGATCCCATCAGAGAACAAGCTATAAAACTCTACTCTGCAAATGTTTCTCCATAAATCTGAGCAGACATATTTACTTTGGGAGAGAGCAAAATAAACTCGAGGTCCAGAGCCTTGCAACCCGACCTGACAAGGAGGCAAAGCAGGGGTGAGGTAATGGGGAGAGGGGAGGGACTGGGGGTGAGAGGGAGGAGGTAATGGGGAGAGGGGATGGACTGGGGGTGACAGGGGGGTAATGGGGAGAGGGGATGGACTGGGGGTGAGAGGGGGTAATGGGGAGAGCGGATGGACTGGGAGTGAGAGGGGGGTAATGGGGGAGAGGGGATGGACTGGGGGTGAGAGGGAGGAGGTAATGGGGAGAGGGGATGGACTGGGGGTGAGAGGGAGGAGGTAATGGGGGAGGGGATGGACTGGAGGTGAGAGGGAGGAGGTAATGGGGAGAGGGGATGGACTGGGGGTGAGAGGGAGGAGGTAATGGGGAGAGGGGATGGACTGGGGGTGAGAGGGAGGAGGTAATGGGGGAGGGGATAGACTGGGGGTGAGAGGGGGGTAATGGGGAGAGGGGAGGGACTGGGGGTGAGAGGGAGGAGGTAATGGGGAGAGGGGATGGACTGGGGGTGAGAGGGAGGAGGTAATGGGGAGAGGGGATGGACTGGGGGTGAGAGGAGAGTTAATGGGGAGAGGGGATGGACTGGGGGTGAGAGGGAGGTAATGGGGAGAGGGGATGGACTGGGGGTGAGAGGGAGGAGGTAATGGGGAGAGGGGATGGACTGGGGGTGAGAGGAGAGTTAATGGGGAGAGGGGATGGACTGGGGGTGAGAGGGAGGTAATGGAGGAGAGGGGATGGACTGGGGGTGAGAGGGAGGTAATGGGGAGAGGGGATGGACTGAGGGTGAGAGGGAGGAGGTAATGGGGGAGAATGAAAGACAAGAACAGTAGGAGCCCCAACCACCTACGGAAAGCAGCTGGGACGGCCATGTGAATAGGGACAGGGTAGATAGATCTCAGAGCAAAGGGATGTGTCAGGTCCACGAGACTCATTTCATAATGATGGGACGAATTCATCGGCGGGACGTGTTGCAGCCTGGAAAATTGTGCACCCTGCAATAGAACTCCGGCACGCACAAAGCGACCACTGAGAAAGCGACAAGACAAGCGAGGTAAATCCACCGTTGTGACTGGAGATGTCCAAGCTCCTCTCTCAGTAACTGAGGCAGGGGGACAGGAAATCAGCACACAGACAGACCCCTGGAACCACAGATCCACCAAAGTGACTTGATTGACATCATAGACATTGTGCCCAATGCCCTGGGGACGGTGACTCAGCCTGCTCTCCCAGGTGGCTTCTCCAGGGACAGAGCCAGCAGGGATGGGGAGCCCAACGGCACAATTCCCGGGAAGCCAGGCCCTACAGAGCGTGTATCCCATCATCCTTTGGGTTGTTGAGTTGAGACCTTATCCTGGACATCTCATTGTGCTGGTTGAGGATTTCACTTCCTAAGTACACTCCTCCCCGCCGTCCTTCTAAGTTCTCACGTCAGGATTTGGGGTCAGATCTCCTGACTGTGTCCTGGATCAGGGTTCCGCGATCTGGCTGCTGGGTTTGAATCATGCCTCTGCCACTGGTTGCTGTGTGGCTGAAGGCAAGTGACTAAACCTCTCTGTGCCTTTGTTTCCCCAGGGGTAAACTGTCACATAATGACCGTGCTCATCCCACTAAGGTTATTGTGAAAGATAAAGGGTTTACAGATGCCTGGCACGGAGAACCCAGGACATGTTAGCTATTGTCGCTGGGCTGTGATCAACTCCGTTCCCGCAGGAGTTGATACGTAAAACTAACCATCCGAGTACCGACTGGGCTTCTCTTTCCTCCAAAAACCCCTGCAGATGCTGCAAACACCTTTTAACAGGATGTCTCAGAACACCCAGAGCACCAGGTTTCAGGGCTCCGGGCCCCTCTCCTCCTCCAGCCCCCGGAGGGGAGATGCCTGGGTCTCGTCTGTCCTGGGCCCCTCGCCCGCCGGCTCTCTGCCCGGTCTGCCCACCTCCCGGGCGGCACCTCTTTGCACCGTGTCTGGCTGTCAACCTGGAGGCGTGGTTTGGCCAGATGGAGGCCTTGAAGCTGGGAATCATTCTCCTCTGTGTTTTGAAGCTTCTGCTTTCTGTCTTGTCCTCTTCCACCTTGTCACTTTGGACCGTCCCTGTCACATTCCTGTCCTGTGCAGTGACAGTTTGGGGCTTTCCTGTCTGGGAGCACCTATCCCTGGTCTGCTAACACACGGCCACCTCAGGGACTCAGAGTCTCGCCTGGGGACACTTGGGCCCCCGGGGGGTTTGGGAAGTGCCCTTGTGAGTCCTTGAGCACTCTTTTCCTTCCTGTTTTCTTTTTGTTTTTTTCTTGGCTCTCTGGAACTTTCTGCAGCCCTCCCGCCGGCTACAGGGCGTTACCGGCAGGCGCTTGGGTCTTCTCACCTATGTCTCCATTTTGTACCTCGTTTAACTTCATCTCCCAAGTTTTCCTTGAGTTTGTCAAACATTTCAGAACGCCCAACAGATGGGCGGCGAGTGAGGTGTGTGTATGTGTGTGTGTGGGGAGTGAGGTGTGTGTTTGTGTGTGGGGGGGAGTGAGGTGTGTGTGTGGGGGGGTGAGGTGTGTGTATGTGTGTGTGGTGGGGAGTGAGGTGTGTGTATGTGTGTGTGGGGGGGAGTGAGGTGTGTGTATGTGTGGGGGGGGAGTGAGGTGTGTGTATGTGTGTGTGGGGGGGAGTGAGGTGTGTGTATGTGTGTGTGGGGAGTGAGGTATGTGTATGTGTGTGTGGGGAGTGAGGTGTGTGTTTGTGTGTGTGGGGAGTGAGGTGTGTGTTTGTGTGTGTGGGGGGGAGTGAGGTGTGTGTATGTGTGTGGGGGGGAGTGAGGTGTGTGTATGTGTGTGTGGGGGGAGTGAGGTGTGTGTATGTGTGTGTGTGGGGAGTGAGGTGTGTGTATGTGTGTGTGTGGGGAGTGAGGTGTGTTTTTGTGTGTGTGTGGGGAGGCTCTGGACCAGAGGGCTCCACACAGGGCGACTCCCCCAGGGCACCTGTACCTCCGGCTTGCTCTTGTGCCCACGTCTCTGTTTCGGGGTCGCGCCGTCTTCTGACTCAGAGGCGTGATTCTTGCCAGCCGCCCTCCCTGCCGGCTCCCGCACCCCGTCCCTCCACAGCCCGGAGCCCGTTTCTGCCTCCTCCCCTCGGGCGGGAGGGTTTTCTGCAGCGCCGGGTCATTTCAGGTGGCTGGGCATTATTCAGAAAGCCGGCTTGGACCCTCCTCGGGCTTCTGGGCCCGAGTAAACGGGACGATGTCGCCGTAGAGACAGAGGACCAGGAGGCTGGATGTGTCAGCTATGGACGAGAGGGTGGTCCGCTCTGGAGGGACAAGCCCATTCTCTAGACAGAAGAAACCACTGGTTTTTTTTGCCTGAGCGCAGGCTGGGGTGTGGCCGGGACCTAAGTGTCTGTGGCCAACCCACCCTCTGAATCAGAAATCTGCTGGACAGACACACCGCCTCCTTCTCCCCTCTTGGTCTCATTCACCCCTGTGGCACCCAGCCACCCTCCTGGAAACATCTCTTGTTCTGCTTCCCCCATTCTCTCAGTCTGGCCCACCCTCACCTGGCACCACCCACCCATCCAGCCCCTCACCCAAGGCCGCTGAGACGAACCCTCCTCTCCGCACGGTTCTGGGACCTGGATCCTCTCTTGTCCCACTTCTTATGCTCTCTGCGGCTTTTCTTCCAAGCAGACACGTGTAGCTCCGACTTTCTCCTGAGCATCAGGCTGCATGTCCAGCTTCCCCTGGGGGCGTCTCCTTGGAATCGCAGGGGCAGCTTAGCTTAACATGGACAAAACCAGACATGACATTCCCCCAGCGGCACCTGCAGCTGTCTCGCCGGCCTCGGGGGAGGCTCTCTGTGCCCAGCCTTTGCCAAACAAGCTCAAATGCCCCCTTGCCTCCCCTGCATCTGGGTCTGGCACACCTGACCTGTCTGCCCGGCTATTGGCTCTTCTTACTTAAGGGCCAGGAAGCTGTTCATGTCCCTCAGTGTCCTCGGCCACCGCCCTGGTCCAAGCCAGCGTGGTCTTCCACTGGGACCCGTGGAGACCGTAGCTGGAGTCCCCATAGCCAGTCTCCGCGCCCTTCCATCTGCTCCTGTTCCGTTGACCCTGCTGCTCTCTTGCTTATAAGGAACGTGGTTGACTTCCCACTGCTCTTAGGGTCAAGTTCAAGATCCTTTACACTCCCACCACCGCCTGCCGCCTGCTCTCTGGAGGTGAACGGCTGCCCCAGAACCTCTCTGCCTCGGGCCTTCTCCAGACTCACCTCTCTCTGGACTGTGGGGACCCTCCACCCCCAAACACTTGTCTACTGGAAACCCCTCCTCTTCCCTCAGACTCAGCTCAGCGGGGGCTCCTGGAAGGGGTCAGACCCGAACCCTCCCCTGCCCCTCACCGCCTGGGAGGGTTGGCTTTCCCATGGTAGACCCCTGGGCACTCTGCCCGCCTGGATTTCGACCTGGCTTTGGGTGATTATTGGTGTGGGATGATGTCCTGACCATTCCGGTAGCACCTTCAGTCCCTTGTCCCCTGGTTCCAACGAAGGTTAATTATGACAGCGAAAGCTGACCGGTTACTCACCGGGGTGTCCAGGGGACCGTCTTTAGGGACAGACTCAGACGGGTGGCCTGGGATGGCCCTCCGAGCGGTGGGTGTCAGGGGAGCTTGGCTGCCTGAGGAGGCCTAGCAGCTGGGGATGGGTTGAACGGTGGTCCCCAAAAGATATGTCCACATCCAAGCCCTGGAACCTGGGACTTCAACCTTATTTGGAAAAAGGATGGTTGCAGATGTGATTAAATGAAGGGACCTGAGATGTTCTCATCCTGGACAGGCTCTCAATCCAGTGACAAAGGTCCTTAATAAGAGAGAAAAGAAGCACAGCCACTCCTCATCCCTCACCCCCCAGAAGTGTGCATCTTCTGAGCTCTAAGGGACCCCATGAGACTTGTGACCAGGAGAGCAGGGGGCAGTGGCAGCTCGTCCCGGGCTCATCCCTGAACCTGCGTCCAAGGCCCCCTTTCCTCTGACTTCCCAGCGAGCGGGCAGCAGCCCCGCCCTGGCTCTCTCCTGCTGCTGCTTCTACCTGAAGCCCGTCCCGGTCCCACTGTCCCCAGCTGTAATAAATGTCCTTTCAAAAATAAACTAAAAACAAACAGAGGGGGCGGGTAGAGAGAAGGAGTCACAGAGGCACAAAGAAGAGGCCATGTGATGGCAGAGGCTGAGCCTGGAGGGATGCGGTCACAGCCCGGGAACACCCGGGGCCACCAGGGGCTGGATCGTCCCCTAGAACCTGCAGAAAGAAGTGGACCTGCAACACTCAGAGGTCAGACTTCTGGCCTCCAGACTCGGGGGAGTCCATTTCTGTTGTAAGCTCCCCAGCGTGTGGGACCCGGTGGTGCCAACCCCAGGACACGCGTCCAGGGTCAGCCCAGCAGGACTGGACTCTATCCGCTGGTGTGCAAGATGCCGGGGCTGAGGCCTGGAGCATTTCTCCCCAAAAGAGGTGAGAGTGAGCCTCTTACACCCAAGACCCACACTTCCCGAGGATGTGGGTCCCTGCCCGTCCCAGAGCCCGGCACCGTGCCTGGAGCGGGAGGTGAACAAAGGGATGACCAGATGAATGAATGTGCCCCCCACGCCTCCCTGTGGCCTCGCGTCCAGGGCGTGAACATCTGGCAGGGGGGGGGGTCTGGGGAAGCCTGGAAGTTTCCGCAGCAGCCCCTGCCCCTTCCTGACCTTCTGGCTGCACAAGACCTAGCTCTCTTCTGGCTCCTGCCCGCTCTCCAGGCAGAGAAGCGTCTGGCGGTCCCGTGAGTTCCAGATGGCACGGCCCCTCCACGAGGCGTGACTCACGCCGGCCCGGGAGCTGTTGCCACCGTCAAATGAGTCACCCACCCAACACGCAACGAGTGTCCTTTCCTTGCTGGTTTCTATTTTGAAAACCCCGTCTTTTCGTTTCTGTAGCAACTTTGGGCCCCTTTGTACGAGAACTTTCAGCCGTCCTATATGAATGGTACGTTTGTAAAACTCAAAACTAAGTTCAGACAGGCCGTAAAGGGCAGAGGCTGACCCACTGCCCACCCTCCAGCGCTGGCACGGCGTGGACGTGGTGAGGGGGTACTTCCCTAGGAGACCTGACTCTCCCCCACTCACACCGCGCCCTGACTCCTCTGTTAACACAAGAGGGGGCTGTTTCCTAAAGAGCTTTGGCACATTTAGGAACAATATGCTCACTCCCCGAGAGGGTTCCCAAGCCTCCGGTCGGTCGCTGCTTTTGGGTCATAGTGGAGAGGAACCCCTCAACCCCCAACTTCTCTTTCTGCCTTGGGCCTGCAGGGTGGAGGCTGCAGAAGCCTGGGAGAACGCCCCCTTTGTGGTGAACCTTCTAGAGCAAATCACACACGGATGTGACGCTCGGGTGACATTGTGCCGTGAGCTCAGCCCAGCCTGGGACCTCATGACACGCCGGATGCTGCTGTGTTACCAGGTGCCGGGTCTCCTTATTTCATGATTCTCACGGCAGTCCCGTGGCAGTGACACCACCCTCATGTGACTTATTGGGGCTATTCTCAGGACAGGGAGAGAGGGAGGCCGACAGGACAGGGCAGTAGAAGAAACGAAGCAAGAAGGTGGTCCTGAGTGGAGCCCCACTGTGGCCTGACCGAGGGACTCTGGGCTTGCAGCGTGGCCCCACGGGCCCTCTGTGCCGCCACGGGGCCAGTCATCGCCGGGCCGGCTGCTGGGCGGGGGCCAGCCTCCGGTCTGCTCCGTGCTGGGCACACAATTCTGAAACCAGCGTACAAACACACTGGTGAACGTTTTGAATGTACAGGAAATGAAAGGAAGAAAGAAAGGTAAAATGATGCAGAAGTTCTCCATGCAGAAATGATCACTTCTGATTTTGATATAGTTTAGAATAGCCTTTTATTATTTTCATAGAGAGAGAGAGAGAAAAAAAAGAAGAGGGAGAGATGAGAAGCATCAACTCATAGTTGCGGCACCTTAGTTGTTTGTTGATTGCTTCTCATACGTGCCTTGACTACGGGGCTCCAGCTGAGCCAGTGACCCCTTGCTCAAGCCAGCGACCTCGGGCTCAAGCCGAAGACCACGGGGTCATGTCTATGATCCCATGCTCACGCCAGCGACCTCGGAGTTTTGAACCTGGGACCCCAGTGTCCCAGGTGGACGCTCTATCCACTGTGCCACCACAGGCTGGCCTTCGCATGTTTTGTACCCAATGTCCACACCACCGAGATCATTCTGTCTATGGGGACGTCGGGCATTCTGAGAAGATAAGGCAGAGATGACAAGAAGCAGAGTCTGATAACTGGTGGTGACGGAGGTGACTCATCACTGGCGGGCGTCTTGGCCTTTCTGATGCAGAAACAAGTCCTGGGACCCGTGTCAGTAAACATAAGTTGTAACTGTAACCCTCCAGAAAATCATTATTGACTCAAGTACCTTGGCAATAACAACGGCCGTCACGCAGCTTGTGTAACATTTTTTTCTTTCCCCAAACGGAAAAACAAAATGTGTTGTTCAGTCGTTGCTCCTGGCATGGTGGCCCAGCCTGCCTGCCGGTGGCTTAGCGGCCGGAGGATCCTGCATCAGGAACAGACAGAAGGATCCATCAGACATGGGGAGAGAGTCTCTCTGGAGTCTAAGTCCAGTGTCCAGGTGAGCTCTATGGATTGTGACCCACAAAGAGGACGATTTCATGTGGTTTCACCAGACTGGAATTCTTAGCTCTGAAGCACCCCTCAGGGTGTTGGGTTCATTTTTTACGTTGAGTTTTCCAAAAACGCGATCCTTGAGAAAGATGGCACCTGACCTTCACTTATTCGAGATGATCTTTCTGTGACCTCCAGGAATGGACCGGGCTGCCGGGCAGGGCTCAGGGTTCCAAGATGCCCCCTGACCTGTGCTGTGGTGGCACAGTTTAGTGTGGCCGGGGGACGTTCTAGGTTGAGATGCTGCTTTATCTTTGCTCACCACGTGGGCAGGGACCTGTTCCATGTCCGTCAATTTGTGTAAGTCCCCTGGGACGCTGTCAGTGTGTCTGACACCCCAGCCCTTCTTCCTCAACCCGCTCCACCGGCCAGGGCATGGCAGTGTCTTCTGCTTAACCCTGCGTCCCCCAGTGTCTCGTCTGCCTCTTTGGGGGTAGTCTTGCACCCCCTCTCACCTGGAATCTCACTCAGCGCCACCCCCAAGTACTGGGGGAGACGGTGGGGGGACAGAGAGGAGGGAGGACAGTGGAGGTATCATGAAGTCCAGAGGAGGCCTGGAGTCTCTGGGGGCAATTGAGAGGGAAGGGGTACAGTTCTTCGAAAGTAAGATAATGAGATCCCCGTCTCTGGGAGCATTCAAGAGGAATCTGGCGGCCTGTTTTTGCTGGGGTGGTGGGTAAGCCTTCGGTGGTGTCACGGGGTTGTTGAATCTGTCCCTTGCCAGCCCCTGAGCCTGCACGTGAGATGTGGTTTGGAAAGGGTCTGTGCAGATGGATTCAGTATAGGCTCTGGAGATGGGGGGCTCTCTGTCCAATGACAGATGCCCTCACAAGAGGCAGGAGAGGAGGTACAGACACAGGGAGAGGCCACGCAAAGATGGAGGAGGAGATCCGAGAGGTGCGGCCACCGCCCAGGAGCCCCGGGAACCCGCTGGGAATGGCAGAGGCAGCAGGAATTCTCCCCTGGCTACTCCAGCAAGAGGACACCCACCCACACCGTGATTTTGAACTTCTGGCCTCCAGGACGGAGCCAGAGCACGTTTCTGCTGTTTGAAACCCCTCTCCACCGTGTGGCCCTTGGTCACGGCCGCCCTCCCCCCACCCCCGGGACACCCATCAGGTGGTCCTGGGGAACTTCCCTGAGGTTGAGGTCCCGGGACTCCTGTCCTCCTGTGGCAGCGACAGGGAGAAGGCCTTCCAAAGGGCCTCCCAGGGTGCTGCCCTCAGCAGAGAACCCTGCGGGAGGCCACAGTGACTCTGGAACATTCCTGAGGGTGGTGATTTGTCATCCTTGGTTAAATATAGCTTGATCCACGCTGGGCTCAGAACCGTGGAGCCAGGCGACTGGCTTGCACCTCTATGGGTCAATGGTGGGGTACGGGGGGGGCGGGGTGTGTGTCTGTGGCAGCACCCCCCTCCTTGAGGGTGACCAGGGGACAAGAGAGGGTTGCTTTCGAGTAAACCGGCGGTAGAGCCCTGGCGGCAAACTGCAGCCTAATTGCTTTTGAAAAACGACTCTGCGTGATACCGTGTCTTGCGAGACGTGAAATGATGTGGAAAACCGATTAAGAGCAGCAGGGAGGCCACCCACCCAAGGCCAGGCGGGGTCAGAGTGCCGGCAGGGGACCCGGGTTCCGTCTCCTCTGAGGTCCTTCTGGGTTGGGGATCTCAGGCCAGGGTGTCTCCTCTCTGGGCCTGACCAGGCGGCCAGAGGGGCTGGTCTCTGAATTTGTCATCTGCATGACCAACCACACCGGGGACGAGGAGGTGACCTCCAGTAACCAAAGCAGTCGTGGGTCAGGGAGGAAACAGGACAGCTGGATACTGCAGAGCTGTCCCGGTCTCCAGGCCGGCTCCTGCCCTCAGAGGTATGGCCGGCTGGACATGGCCTGCAGGAGGGTGTGGACGCTGGGCACCTGAGTGGGTGGGGGACAGGGGCTCCTGGCCATGATGCTGACCTGTGAGTAGGCGTGGGGGCGTGGTGTAGGAGCCTGGCACAGGGCACTGCTCCGTCTTTCAGAGCCTCAGTTTCCCCTCTGTGCCCGAGGACTCGGCCCTACCTCTGAGCCCTGCCTGCCTGTTCTGGCCCCTTTGGGGGCTCTCCAGGTCTAAGAAACCGTTCACAGAGAGCTGGCCCGAGGCCTGCGCCCCACGGTCCCTTATTTCTCATCGGGCCTCTGCCAGAAGTCAGCAGGCGTCTCCTGCTTGCCGCCCCACCCCCACCCCCGGGCTCAGCTCAGAAGCCCAGAGTTGGCCTTGACCCTCCCAACCCCCAGTCCCACGCACCAGCCATCAGTGGTCTCCAGATGACCTCCCCTGAGCACGCATAACTTCTTGCCTCTCAGCCACCAGCTCAGCCCCAACCCCTCTGCTTCTTCCTGGCCTGAGCCCATGGCCTGGACGTGGTCCGCTGCCTCCCACCCCGTCTGTGGTCCAGACGATGGCCAGAGAGACTGTGGCCGCGCTGACACCCACAGGACATAAAAACCCCGATTCTGTGCGGTGGCCTCCGAGGTCTCACCCTCCAGCCCTGGCTGAGGCTCCGGCCGTCGCTGGACAAAGGAGTTTCAGTGGTTCAGTGGACACTCCTGGCCGGGCTCGCCTGCCTTGGGCCTTTTGCATCTGCTGTTCTGCCCAATGTCACACCTTCTCTGTCCGCCTCCGCAGGGACACCTCTCCCCTGAAGAATCCTAACTTGACCGCCTTCGTTCCTCCCCTCTCTCCCGACCCCGGCTGCTGGCTTCTCCTGTGACAGGCTGTCACATCAGGTCAGACAATCAGCTTTGCCAACGGAGACCGGGGAGCCTGCCTCTCGATGGCGTCTGTGTCTTCGGCGGCCAGAACAGTGTCTGAAAACCAAAACCCCCTTCGTAAATACTGTAGCCTGGACGCACTGCGTGGTTGAATGAGTGATGGAGCCCGACAAGAGGGGCTCCCAGAGGTGGGTGAGCCCAGGCCCTGTAGTTTACCACTGGGGAAACTGAGGCCCAGAGGGCAGTGTCTTCACGGGTCCCACCACCATGTGGGAGCAGGGAAGGTCACCCCCATTTTCCTGCTGCAGCTCCAGAGGTTTCTTGCCTTAAGACAGGCCAGCTGCACACAGGAGGGGGCTGGTGGGCCTGGGGGAGGGGATGTATGAGGGGAGGGTTGGGGGAAGAGCAGTCGGAAAGAGCCCAAGGCCGCTCAGTGACCACTCCCCCTGTGGAGTGGGACCCAGCTCTATAAGCGTAGGTAGGGAAGGCAGGTCCCGAGGGGCTGGCTGAGTGGTGTCCAGTCCCTCAGGTGCTGGGGGGGGTCTTACTCCTGGATACCAGCCCAGGGCTCAGTCAGTCTCTCGGTGTCGGCAGACTTAGGGCTCCTTATAGGAACACAGAATGGGATTGGACCCAGTGGGAGCAGACCCCACGATGTGGGGCGGCTGGCAGCCTGGTCACCTGTTTTGCATGGGCTGCTGGATCCAGGACTCAACACTGCGGTTCTGAGCTGAGACAGGCCTCCTGGTGGGGGGAGGTGCCCTTGGAGACAAGGACAAAGGATGTGAGTGCTGTCCTTGTGGGGCAGCTCAGTGCCTGGGGCAACGGTGACAAGCTAATGAGGCACCAGCCTTCTCCTCTGCACACAGGTGGGACCGCCTGAAGGCCTGAGTCACTGTCTGCTCACAGAGCCACCGTCCTGTGCCACCCTGACTGCACCACACTCAGACCTGGCTGAGCCCAGCGCAGAGTGACTCAGGCCACCTCTGAGGCGAGGCAGTGTCTGCTGGTAGTCGTGTCCACCCAGATGTATTTCTGATCTGCATGGCTTGATTCCAGATGTACCCTGTACCATTCATTGTGCCTGAGGTGAGGGGAATAAAGGAAGATGCTTGCAGCAACGCCTCAGCCTCTGTGGGTAGGTCCTAGGGGCCTGCTCTATTCCTGGTCCCAGGACGCACCCCAGTGACCACAGCCCATGGGTGCCCCGGCCTCAGAACTGACTGTGGCTGGTGAAGCTTGTCTTTGCAGGTGAGGCTTCCGTTTCTATCAGGCTGGGCCTGGGTGAGGCAAGGGTTTGCTCAGGGTGCAAAGGTGAGGAGGCTCTGACCTCGCACTCATCACCCAGAAGGGTGTCTCCTTCCCTTTTGTGCCTCATCTGCTGCACCCCGACTCAGGCTTGTTCCCTATATTCTTCCCTATTCATTCATCAACCCATCCATCATCCATTCATTAATCTACCCATCATCCCCATCCATCCATCCATCCAACCATCCATCCATCATCCATCCATCCATCCATTCATCCACCATTCATCCATCATCCATCCACCCACCATTATTCTATCCATCTACATATCATCCATCCATCCATTTATCCTTCTATCATCCATCCATCCATCCATCCATCATCCATTCATTCATCCACCCATCATCCCCATCCATCCATCAGTCCATCCATCATCCATCATCCATCTATCATTCATTCATTATCCATCCATCCATCCATCCATCCATCCATCATCCATCATCCATCCACCATCCATCATCCATCCACCATCCATCCATCCATCTATCATTCATTCATCATCCATCCATCCATCCATTCATCATCCATCCACCATCCATCATCCATTATCCATCCATCCACCATCCATCATCCATCATCCATCATCCATCATCCATCCATCCACCATCTATCATTCATCATCCATCCACCATCCATCCATCCATCCATCCATCCATCCATCCATCCATCATCCATCCATCATCCATCCACCATCCATCCATCCATCCATCCACCATCCATCGTCTATCCATCCATCCATCCACCATCCATCCACCATCCATCCATCCATCCATCCACCATCCATCGTCTATCCATTCATCCACCATCCATCCATCCATCCACCATCCATCCATCCATCCATCCATCCACCATCCATTGTCTATCCATCCATCTACCATCCATCTATCCAGCATCCATCCATCCATCCATCCATCCACCCTTTCCCCTATCCTCTCTTTTCTCTTCCACGTTCTTATCAGTAGAGAGCAGATGCAGGGAACCACGTGCCAGCTCACTGGATGCCAGCTTCCCCAAAGCCCAGGGGTGCCTGGTGAAGGTGGACCAGAGAGAGCAGAGGACAGTGCTGGGACCCATCCAATGTGAGGCATCCCCTCAATCAGTCACTCATTCCACACTGTGTGAGCCCCTGTGATGACACCGTCTCTTCTCCTGCCTCAGGGTGTAGGCATCATGGTGGCACTGGTGCCTCCTGGATTGTCACTCCCATGTAGCCCTGATCCCTGCGTGGGGAACCCCGGGTCCCACGGGGGCCCAGCAGGCACGGATATTGGGTAGGGTCTTGGATTAGGTGCGGTTAAAATGCTGGCGCTTTTCTTTTCTTGGTGGCTGTTTTTCAGTGGCTGCGCAGATGACGAAGGCCGTTTTAGGCACGTTGACTCCTGAGTACATCGCGTGCTGTCCTCACACTTCCCTGTCACTGGCTCTGGCCTGCTCGCTCCACCCTTTGTCATTCAGTGACTTTGAACCTTGTTAAGAAAGTGGGGACCTCCTCCTTCCCAGGACGGCTGGGTTCCCCTCCTGCCTCTTCCCTGGACAGGGAACAGCTACCTCAGGGGGGCTGCGAGTGTGAGCAGGGGGCTGCTGGTCTGGGGCCTGTGTGTGGGCTCTGGCTCCGTAAGTCCTGGTGTGTCCTGCCGCCACCACGGTGGATTGCTTGTTTGTTGGACTCAGTGTGATGTTACCAAAGGCTGTCATGTCCCTGTGCACGTTCTGAGCCTCCTGTGGTGGCTATTACGCACACTCCTCCCCAGAAATGCTCCGACTGCTCTGTGGCGACCACCTCTCTGCTGGGACAGGAGTCCCGGGCCAGGGCGCGGCCCTCTCTGACCCTGTCCTTCAGAACTCAGCTAGTCACACTTCCAGTCGTGTGTAAAGTAACGCCGTGGTGTTTACTGGGTCTGTGAGTGCTGGGTGGGGTGGTGGGGGTGGGGAGAAGCCGTCCGGCCCCTCACGGTCCCCCAGCTCCAGGCCTGACTCTGCTCAGCCCTTAGAGCGTTGCTTCCAAACCTCACATGGGCAGGCCAGGCCCCACACCTTTTGTCTAATGACCTGTTTCTTCTTCATTTATTCCAAAAAAGGGAAAAAAATGTGAGTCCACTGAGCCATCCACCCCCGCCCCACCCTCCGCCGCCGCCCCTAGGAAGGAAGAAACAGGAGGCAGGGAGTGCGGGCTGCTGCGCGAAGCCGGCCGAGCACGGAGCGTGGCCAGAAGCTGTGGGATCGTCCAGGCTCTGTGCCGGTTTGTAGGAGTAAAGCCCGTGTGGACCTGAAGAGGGGAGACTTACGATCTCTGATGCCAGAGCCCTGCCCTCCCCCACCCCACCCCACCCCGTGCGGTGAGGGTGCCAGGGCTGGTGGGCAGGGGTCACGCTGCCCCATCTACACCCCCTACTGGCACGTGTGCTCGGTGGCAATCGCTGACTTCACCGAGCACCTCCCGTCACCCAGACTGACCCCCTCAACAACCCCATGAAGATGGCCCTGCTACTGCCCCATTGTGCGGATTAGCAAACTGAGGCTGCAAGGGTGAGTTGCACACACCCAGCTAAGAATCTCCAAGCCCGGGCAGTGGGAGCTAAGCAGGAAGGGGTCCTGTCCAGGAGGTGGCCGGTGGGAGAGACAGTGCGTCCACCTCTGCCTGACGTCCCACCTCGGGGCTCCCCCCGCCGCCGTGGCTTATCCACTGGGGTACTTTCTCCGGTGTCATCCAAACACAGCTCCTCCGAGTGCGTGACACGTGAAGCCCTTGACAGTTTAGTGAGAGTGAGCTCCCTTTTTTTCCTGAGAGGAGACACTGAGGACTAAATCCTTGCATCGAAGTCACCTACCCATCACCTTGCTGTCGGGGAAACTGAGGCCCTGAGAGGCAGACGGACGTGGCCCTGACTCAGGGATCTCTGACATTGGGGTGGGTGATTCATCCTGGGCTGCTGCAAATGTTTTTTTCCAAAGTTGTTAAAAATAACACACTCTTGATTGAATTTCACTACCAAGTATGCCGGCCCTGGCACCCTCAGAGGGAGGCATGCGTCACAAATTCCCCAGGGGTGATGAGGCCAGAGCAGGCCCTGCACCGAGGGCTGCCGGCCCGCTGCTGGAAAACCGAGCCTCCCACGTGCACTGGCACACACACACACACACACACACACACATGCATGGACACACATGCACAGGCACACACACACACACATACATACAGACGTAGGCGTGCACTGATACTTCAAGTGAACATGTACGTGTGTGTGTGTAGGAACAAAGTATACACGGAGGTAGGTACTGTCTGGGACTCCCAGAACGGCGCCCCGTGGATGAGCGACAATTGTACCACAAACTTAGTGACAACACGCATTTATTCTCTCTCATTCTGAGGCTCAGAAGTCCAAACTCAGTTCCACTGGCTAAAGTCAAGGTGCTGGCAGGCTGGCTCCTTCTGGGGGTCTCTGTGCAGGAGACCCTTTTCCTCACCTTTTCACCTTCCTGATGCTACTGCCTTCCTTGGTTCCTGACCCTTCCTCCCACCTCCAAGCCCATCCCTCTCATCTCTGCTTCCGTCATCACGCGGCCTTCTCTGTGACCCTGACCCTCCATCCCCCTCTGACAAGGACCCCGTGGTTACACAGGGCCACCCGGAGAATCCAGGGTACCCTCCCTTCTCAGGACCCTTCGCCTGATCGCAGCTGCAAGGTCCCTCCGGCAGCGTTATGGTCTCAGGGACCATCTCCTCCAGGAAGTCTGTCCTGGTCTCCCTGGCTGGGTGGGGCATCTCTCACGCTCGTGGTCCAGCATCACTGGGTGTCCGCCATCTGTCTCTAGGTGGTCTCATCCACTGGACCAGGAGCTCCTGGCGGCCAGGACAGTGTTTGGGGCTTGGTTCTGTGTCCAGTGCGGACTCTGTGCAGAGTATGAGAGTTGGTGGTAGGACATAGATGGGCAGGGTCCAAGGAAACAGACAAGGGAGGTGGGTGTGAGAGAAGCAGGGGTCCTGCCTTGCTTCCCCGGAGGACACTTTCGGTGAGCCAGGGTGGGGGAGCCCGGTGGGTGTGGGAGGCCCTTCTGCACACAGACTCACCGGTGAGGAAGGTTCCGGTGAGCAAGAAGTCGTTTTCTGCCTTGCTGACAAAATGACCTGTTTTCTGGAGGAGAAAGGACTCTTCTCCCTCATTTTCACTGCCATTGTCTCTGCTCAGATGCATTTCCCCCGCAGTAACTATCGTTAAGGGATGGGACTGGCGGGAAGGGGACACCCAGGGTTTGCTCTGTTCCTGTGGAAATTTGTGCTGCTGCAAGGGTGAGGGCAGTCCCATAAGGAGCCCCCCCCCCCGGCAGGAGAGCAGCCTCAGCCTGTGGCCCCCGTGCCGGGCTGGACCGCTGCAGGGAACGTAGTCGCCACCTGTCCCCCAGCCTCCTCCCACAGGGACAGCGGGGAGGCAGGGCCCTGAGACATCCTGGGGTCACAGAATCAGGGAGACTTGAAACTTTATCTGGGAAGAAAGGGATGGAGGGAAAGGACTTTCCTGGACATGTGAGAAGCGGCCACAGAACACCACCACCATAGTGACCTTCCACTGTGGCTGTTTCCCTGACCCAGGACTCTTAGGGGGCAGCAGGCTGGAGCCACACTGAACACAGACACATGAGAACAGAGACCCTCCCATCCCCTAAAAACCTAAAGAACCTGAGGGTATCGCTGGGCACCCAAGACCGGAGCGGACAGCCTGGGACACCTCGGGACCCATCCAGTTGTCCGTTGGGATGGACGGGATCTGTGAGACCCGGGGTGGGGGCCCGCTCCAGCGTGAAGTTAGACCTGGTGACCTGGCACCCAGCCAAGGGCTGGTAGGGATTCACTAGGACACCACGCTGGCTGGCGGGCAGGAGGGCCAGGGCACCTCCTCCCAGAGTCCATCAGAGTCCAGGGGTTGATGGACCGAACACATTCACTGGCCTCGGCCTCTGAGAAAACCCCTCCCGCCCTCCCCCTGCCCCGCCCGCCCTCTGTGGTCCTTAACACCCTTCACGAAGGGAAGGTCCAATACAAATGAGACCCCAAAGGGAACTGGCAAAACCTTTTGACAAATGTCAGGATTTCTTGAGGTTAGAGAGAGGAACACTAGGGAATGTCCCCAACTGCACAGGAAGCCTGAGCGATTTGGCACGACCATCATTCACATTGTCCTGCCCCCGCCCCCCGTGGGTGTTAATCTAGAGATGATGTGGGGTGCACGGGAGGGAGTGGGTCGGTTATAGGCGAGCACAACGTCGTTTTACACAAGGGACTTGAACATCTGCGCATTGCAAAGGGGTCCTGGAACCCATCTCCGGTCGACATCGAGGGGCGTCTGTAGTTATTTGAAATTAAAAAAATATATATATATATATAATTTAAAAACTAATGATGGTGCTCATTGGTGTGGGGTCTAATGTTGGAGCTAAAAGCAGCAGCCCAGTGTCAGGCGGATTGGGCAACATGGGGGCATGGCAGCTGCTGACGTCCGACTGCCCGTTCCCTGCGGGCACAGCCGTGGCAGTGAGGTGTGTGTGTGTGTGTGTGGCCCTGGGGAGCCTCCTACCCCGCCCCAGAGCTCCATGAGACCTGGCTGTCTCAGACTTCAGAAGCAGAAGGAAATCATTTCGTTAAAACCAGAGTAAACAAGTTCAAAAACCAAAGCTCTGAGGAAGTGATAATTAAGCCCCAGAGCGGGTCCTCTGAAAACATTTTGTAAAACGAGCAGCCTCTTGAAGACTCAAGCAAGAACAGAGAGAAGCACAGGGACACATGGAGCCAGGCGGGGGGGCAGGGGGGGAGGGGACGGGGGGAGGGCTGTCCTCTAGCAGAGGCCCTCAGCTGTGCGTGAGGCCAAGCGGAGGCAAGGTCTGGACAGAGGACACAAGAGCAGATCCATCAGGAGGGGAGAGGCCATGCCAGGGGGACCAGTGGGGACAAGATCTCCTGGGCAGAGCTCTCGGGTCTCTATACCTTGCCGGGGAGTTTTCAAACATCACCAGCCCCCTCCCCCCACCAGGGCAGCCCCAAGTCAGCTTGGGCCCCCTGCAATGTTGCTCTTCAGGGCATCTAACCAGAGGGTTCCAAGCTGGCCCTGCAGCTGGGCCCCCAAGGGACTCCTCAATCCTGGAATTCAGGGAGCAGAACCCTGGGGCCCAGTTAGCGTCATGGGGTGTACCCTGTTGCCAGCAGGTCCTTGCTCAGGGGGTCCACGCTCAGGAGGGGCCCTGTTCAGGGAGCCCCCTTGGTCTGCTGTGCACAGGGGAGGCAGACTGGGGGGAACTGCCCAGGAGAACCCTTTCCAAGAGTCAGCCCCTCTGCAGACAGACGGCCCTCTGTGCGGCTGGGCTGTCGGCCTCATTGGCATGCTGGGGCCCTCGCTGGCTTGCTGCGTGCCCGGTGCTCAGGGAGCTGATTGCAGAGTCACTGCTGAGAAGTCCAGCTCTCCTGCAAGCATCACCCAGGGATCCAAGCCCAAGTGAGTGAACAATGACAAAAACCCACTGTCTGTCAAGCACCTCTGCTCGGGGGACAGGAGGTGACAACAAGCAAGGCCGCTGTAGGAGCAGATGACAAAGACTGCTCCACAGATCCCACGGGCAAGGGCCTCTCAGCACATTTAGGGAAAAGAGACAATTGTGATTAATGTCAATGACATTGCCATTAGGGGCAGAGCGGGTCAGGGAGGAGATTACCGCTTATTAGGTCTCAGGACAGCCAGGCATTCATCCAGGTAGTGTGCTAATTTATCCACTTCACCCCCCCCCCATATCCATCTACTTCCCCCATTCCCACCCATTCTCCCACCTACCATTCATCTACCCACCCACCCACCAATCCACCCATTCCCCTGAGATACAGCCATCCACCCACCCTCACACATGTCCATTCATCCATCCATCCATCCATCCATCCACCCTCACACATGTCCATCCATCCATCCATCCACCCATTTATCCATCCATCCGCATATTCATTCATTTACCCACACATCACTCATCTACCAACCTATTCATCCATCCATCCATCCATCCATCCATCCATCCACATATTCATTTATTCACCTACACATCCACACTCATCTACCTATCTATTCATCTATCCACCCATCATCCATCCACACAACCATCCATCCATCCATGGACCCACCTGTGCCCTCTGAATGCATAGCCAGTTCTGATCCCAGGGACTGGGATCCCATGGGACCGATCCCAGGAGCTCACTTCCTCGTGGGAGAACAAGGCTGAGTGATTTCTGATAGCACAGGGCACCCCCAGAGTCATGGGTACAGAGAGAAGACACCCAACCCGGCAGCAGATGAGGAACAGAGGCGCCTTCTTAGAGAGGGAATGCCCGAGCTGAGTTCTGCTGGAAAGGGGAGCAGGGGACCAGGGTGAGTGGAATCAGCAGAGGGCAGCAGGGAACCCCATGAGCAGGGTGCGCCAGCTGAACCCAGCTGCTGAGTGCAGGGGGGCCCCGAGCACCCTGAGCCTTTAGAGTGGAGAGAGGTGGAGAAGGACACATGGAGAGAGGTCATCGTCCCCAGAACTCCTGCACTTGAGTTCCAGAGACCCTGGGGGGTCACCACTGATGCTGTAGCTGTCTGTGCTCTGCCACTTAGCTGACCAGCTTCCTGGCAGCGGGCGCAGCTGTGGGGTAACCAACTGGCCGTTCCTTCTCCTGGCCAAATACCAGTAACACGGCGCCTCCGGCCGCCTCACCAGACACGGCTTTATCTTTGCACACCGCCAGCCCATCATCGTGGCCTGAACTCAAAAGAAACCAGGTGAAACTCTGGCCCATTGTGAAATTTTCCGTCATCAAAGCCAAGTTGCTGGTGACCCATGCGACAGCCCGGTGCCAGCAGGGCCCTGGTTCCGGAAGATTTTCTCTGGCGGGGCCCCGGCCAGCAGGTCACGCCTGGTTACCAGCAGGCCATGCGTGTGAGGGTTTGTCCTTCGCACGGCTCACCTGCCGGCTTTGGATGGTCACCCCTGATAAAGGTGCGTGGATGTTGGCCCCATGAGTCACGACGGGGGTGTGAGGACTCCTTGCTGACAGATGCTGACTGTGCATCTTCTTAGAGCAAAGACACACTTTCTTTCCTTCCGGTCCTGTGTGAGTCGGAGAAATCCTCATTTCAGACCAATAGTTTAAGAAAATGACTAAGCATGCCATTTATATAACAACCATTAAGATAATTTGATGCTTCATTTTGATTCAGGGTACAATGTGCTCTTTAAAAAAAAAAAAGAGAGAAAGAGAGACTTTCTCTGCTTTCCACAAGCATTTCCAAAGGACCGAGGATTAAATCTCTTCCCCAATAAAAATAAAAAGCTTGGCTTCTCGTGTAAATATTAAAACTTAGCTGAATCAGGAAACAGCAGTGTCTCAAGCTGAGTGGGGGCCTCCTGACAGCATGGACTCTATGTGACGGGGATCGGCTGGCATTCACTGGGCGCTCAGTGCTCACGGGGCACTGGTGGTCTTTCAGACGGAGGCTGCTGTGACCCCCCCACTTTACAGGTGAGGAAACTGAGGCTGAAGGGGTTAAGGGGCCAATCCCATGGCTCATCCAGTAAGTGATGCCATGGAGGTTTGCCCTGGGTAGCCTCTGTCAGACCCGTCAGCCTGGTGGCCTCAGTGGAGCCTGGGAGAGGGGGCAAGGACCCCCCTAGGTGTGCCTTCTGGAGGTGGGGGAGGGGAAGGAAAGGTGGGGTAAGGAGGCTAGCCAGCTCATCAGCAGGGCCAGCTGTTCTTTGGAGGGTAGGCGCTCTCCTCCCTCATCCTATGTCCCAGGATACCTTTGAGACGTGCACCCCTGACCCCTCATCTCTCTCTCCCACCATGACCCTCTTAAGACCACCACTCTCCGGTTCAGCTTGAGGCTCAGCTCCCCAGCAGGTGTCCAGAGCTTGCCAGGACTGGCCAACCCACCTCTCCAGCAACTTCCTGTCCACACCGGACGCACCCATGCATGGAGGTCCTGCCATGACCTTTGAGTATGGTCCAGAAACCCCTTCCCATGAACCACATGCCCAGAGAATGCCGTCTACCCTTCAACTCCCTGCGCAGAACATCGCTGCCTCCCTTCCGGTCCTTCCTCCCTGTGTCTCTCCTCTGTGTCCCCACTGCTGGTGTGCGGCCACAGAATTGGCCAGGGTTCACAGTCGCTGGGCCTCTCCTTAGTCCCCAACACGCACCCCATCAGGTGGTCCCGCAACCTTGTGGGAAACCAGCTGAGCAGAGGTCATGGGGTCCTCCTCCTGCACGGGCACCACGCTGTCTCACTGCTTCATGCTACGTCCTCCAATCTGCTTGTCCTTCTCAGGGTTGGCTTGGCTACTCTGGGCCCCTGGCGTTTCCATACACATTTTATAAAATTTATAAATGCATGAATGCTAATTTCTACAAAGAAGTCTAATGGGATCTTTTTTTTTTTTTTTTTTTTTTTTTACAGGGACAGAGAGAGAGTCAGAGAGAGGGATAGATAGGGACAGACAGACAGGAACGGAGAGAGGTGAGAAGCATCAATCATTAGTTTTTCGTTGCCGTTGTGACACCATAGTTGTTCATTAATTGCTTTCTTACATGTGCCTTGACCATGGGCCTTCAGCAGACCGAGCAACCCCTTGCTGGAGCCAGCGACCTTGGGTCCAAGCTGACGAGCTTTTGCTCAAGCCAGATGGGCCCGCACTCAAGCTGGCGAGCTCGGGGTCTCGAACCTGGGTCTTCCGCATCCCAGTCTGACGCTCTATCCACTGCGCCACTGCCTGGTCAGGCGAAGTCTAATGGGATCTTGATGGACTTTGAGCTGAGTGGGCAGATGGGTTAGGGGGCGCGCTCCAGGCCACGCCTCCGCCTTCCTGGTTTCCTGTGGGGTTCATTCAGGCCCTCAGTACCAACGCACCCCTCATTTTCCTCTGTGCTCCCCTACGTACCTTGGCTGTCCCTGCCCTCAGGAGCCTTGCCGAGGGAGGCCTCTGGGGCTGGTTCCAAAGGCTGAGTAGGAGCCAGACACGAGGCTGAGGTCCCAGGAGATGCAATCCAGGGGACGAGGTTCACCCTGTGAAGCTCTGACAGAGTTAGCATCCCAGGACCAAGGAATCACGTGATGGGCTTCGTATCCACCTCACTTATATTCTGGGTCTACAAATGACAAGTCATCCTCTAAATATTTACACGTGCCTCACAGCATGGATAAACCAGGAATTGACCCACAGGTCAAATTTCCCCAGATCCTGAAACATCGGTCCCCAAACCATCCAATCCGATACCCTTCTGAATGTGGATTTGAAAGCATGGGATCCATCCGCCCATCGCCTGTCTCCGTACATTTGAAGACTCCGAAACGCAGGCAAAGGAGAAAGGTAGCACTTCAAGGGGAAAAGCCCAGCCGCAGAGGTATCGTGTTGGTGTTTGTGTCTTTGACATATTTGCACGCCCCCCCCCGTCCCCAATACTCCGCCCCCCACCCTGTCCTCCTACCTCCTGGAGCCTCGGTCCTGGGTTCACAACCTGAATGACAGCCCTGCCCGACCCCTCCCTCAGGACATCCAGGGTGACTGTGAGGTGTGACATGTGACTACGGTGATGTGGACCTGGTGTGTCCCCCTAAGCCTGCGGCCTCAGATCTTGCTGTCTCCCTGTTCAGCCCGTGTGATATTAGCTCACTTCTGGGCCCCTCAGAGCTCTCCTTGGTGCCTGGCGTTTCTCTGCGACGTGTGTCTTTGCTTGTCTGCTTCCCCGGGTTCCTGCCCCCCATGTCCTGTCCTTGACCCGGGTGCCACGGCCTTGGGGACATACAGGCGGGTCCGAAGCTATCCCCCTTCCTGCTCTCAGAATGGATTCCTGTCTCTGCCTTCTGTTCTTAGACAGGAACACACACAGACCCACACCTGTGAACAGGTCTACACGTTACGACATGCCCATGGTACCCCTGCATACAACACCTGTCCTTCTATTAGAAGTGATGAGAGTGGACCCTGCCTCAGCGGGCCTTGCAATATCCGTTTCACAGTTAATCTGGGGGAATATAAACCTACTGCAACAAGGGCACCCTCCCTTCGTACAGTAACTCGAAGACTCTAGACGTTGGGTTCTCCTGTATTCGCAGCTGGGAGCTGAGTGTCCTAGGACCACGGTCATGGTCGTTTGGGGACTGATGATCATATCTGCCTGGTAGGAGCTGGGTCTAGCCCATTCAGGCTCACGTCTGAGGCCCATCCACCGTCCGAATCCTATGGATTTAGAAAAAGTAGACATCTGAGACAGCCCGGGACAGAAAAAGGGAACTTCTTCCTGCAAGCAGGGAGCTCTGGGTGGCCTGCCTGGAGGAGGTGGGGCCGTGGGAGTCTGGAGTTTATCCTGGAGCGTGTGTGTGTGTGTGTGTGTGCATATATGTGCACGCGGGACAGGATACAGAGAGTAGAAGAAAGTCGTGAGCTCTGGCATCAGGCCAGCCAGGGCTGGGATTAGCTGTGACACAAAGCCCGACTTGTGAGCCCTCTGAGCCTCATTGTTTCTCATCTGTAAAATGGGCGTAATCATCATAATGGTGCATGAGGTGGTTGGAAGGATCAGACATGGTATTGCGTGGCTGTCATTATCCCTGCTTCACGGTCACCCATAAGTTACATTTTCACTGCAGCTGGTTTATGTATTCCTCAAAGAAGAGCAGACAGGGGACACCTGGAGCCCTTGTGCAGCAGCTGCCGCGCTGGCTCAGGGAGGGGAGCCAGGGGGTACAACCCCTGAGGACAGTCCCAGCCCCTCTGAGGGAGGGCGTGGAGCAGTTGTCCCTAATGCCCTGAGCGAGAGGCAGAGGGCGGCCCCGGGGAGCCAGCCAGGATGCAGCAGGGGACAGGATCAGACTGAGTTCTCCCAGCCCCCTCCAGACCCTGTAGTTCTGTGGCATTCTGCTCTGGAGCAGGCCGTTGGCTCTGTGAATCTCACTCCGGGTACGAAGCGGCCAGCACCATTAAATTTTCATGGCCGGTCATTGGGCATCGCTCAGCCGCTTCTTTGTACTCTGCCTGCCCCCTCGCCGCCAATATCTTAACCCTTCGGTGCTGGTGCATGAGTTCAGGCTTCTCACAGGGCCGGTGGCTCGGAGCCCCCACGGCAGCCGCCGGCCTGGGTCCCCTCCCCTGCATGCAGCCTGGTGGTGCAGTTAGGCAGGCAGGCTGGGCCGGGGAAGGGGGCTCCCTATCTCTGATGCTGCCCCTGATGACCTCTCCGTGCCTCTGTTTTCCCACCTGTGAGATGGGTTAACAGTAGCACCAGGGCTACAGATGAGGTCAGCCCATGTTTTCTGGAAGGAGGCTCAGGCAGAGGCATGGGGCTGAGGAATCCAGGCAGGCTGGGGTCACAGACAGAGACGGTGGAGAGGGGGGCGGATGGTGGGGGGATCGGGCAGAGACCCAGTTTGGAGAGTGGGCTGTCCCGTGGGGAATTCTAGGGCTTAACTGGGGGAGGGGTCCATAATCCACCTTGGAAAGTATATAGGTGGAGTTGCCATGGCGATGGGCTGCACGGGGGAGTCACCTGACAAACATCCAGGAAGAGCAGACCCTCTTCGTTTTGACTTTTTTCTGGCTTTATTTTAAGCCAATGATTATTAAACACTTACTGGGGGGTCAGGGGTGCCCCTAGGCTGTACCAGTGAATCCTCGCCACCCCTATTTATGGATCAGGACCAGGAGGCATGTGTCCAGGGCAGTGTGCAGAGCAGGGTCAGGTCTAAGAGACCCCAAATTCATGTTTGTAGGGAGCTGTGTGAGGAGGGGAAGAGGAGAGGAGGGGAGAAGGGTGAGAAGTGCGGACAGTATGATGGGAAGGCTGGCTGGATGATGATTCTCTGCCCCATGCCCCACTAGGCCCTTCTGTATGGTTCTCATGACGGTTTCCTTCCAAACCCTCAGGACTCCCCAAAGACCAGACGGCCCTGACAGTCTCAACCTGGTCCCCCCCCAGCCTGTGAGCCTGCAAAGCCAGCAAATGACGGGGTCTGAGCCCTTCGAACCTCCTCATCCCAGCCCTTCACTGGACGTGAGCAGCCAGACTCTGGCTGGACACAGCCCTGGGCCCTCCTTGGCCTCCAGCTCTGCCCCCTCTGGAGGGCGCAGGGTTCGCTATGGTCCAGCCAGCTTCCCAGGCGGGATGGGGTGGGCTTGGGAGCCATGGCCGCACACATCCACGGGGACACGCAGGCCCCATCAGGACCAGGGCAAGGCCGTCGTATCTGAAGCAGCAGCGTCGGAAGGCAGTGAGATGCGAGAGAAACACCGGAGCCCACACCCCTTCCCCTAAGTGGTTAGACAAAGACACAGCCCTGTCACAGTGGCTGCCCACAGCCCTCTCTATCAACCCGGAGAGCAGGAGCCCTGCCCATTCCGGGAAGATGCGTAGGGCGTGAGCGGAAGGCAGACACCCCGGTGCCGTCCGAAACCAGAGCCCCCTACCCCCCAAACACGCCCCTGCCCCGGCCAGATGAGAATCAATGGGACTCCTGGCTCTTCTCCCAGAGAACTAGGCTCTCACTGTGGCTCCAGCCAAGCTGTTAGCTCAGCGGGCTTACATGTGACCGGCTGGGGCTGGAGGACTGCGAGCCCCTCCCGCTTGCTTTGGGATGGGTGCTGGCTGGGCCCCCACAGGCATGCTCAGGTGCAGAGGGGCTCACAGGACCAGCAGGGTAGGGGGGCTGCAGGCTGGTCATCCTGTCCAGCCTGGCCTTTTGTCAACAAGGGGGTGCGGGTTGGCCAGGAGCAGTGGGTGTCCCTGCCTGTACTCTGCCCACCCCGAATGGTCTGCTGTGCACACAGTGCTAGGGGTCACGCTTTCCTTCCACGGGGGGCCGATTCTTCTGGGTTGCCCGTCCCTGCTGATGGCCGACGAGGAGGCCACCTCCGGTCCTTCCCCGCCACAATCGCTGCGTGGGGTTTTCAGACGTCTCTTTGAGGCTTTAACTGCTCAGCCTACCACACACCCTCTATTGAAATATATGTATTTAATAGAGATGTTAAATAAATATGGACTCTCTCTTTTATATCTCTAGAAAGGTGGAATGTATAGATAGACTTTGTGCCTTTCTGGGAAACTCTGCCACTATCCTCAGAGGACCCGACTCCAGGTTGTTGTTCCCGGCTGTGCCCCTCACACAGCCCGTTCACCTGCTCGCTCGGCCGCTGCCAAATCTCTTCCCTTTCATTCCCTGCCTCCCAGTCCCGTCCTTCAGCCGTGACAGGATTATTTATACAGCCTATCTGTGAAATGGTTTTGTTCCAAAGCCACGTTTTTCGATTTAGAGAAAGGAGTTAACAGTTATTTACTTTTTTTATGCTTGGCGATATCGTTTCACGACGTCCTAGGGTGATTTCAGGGGGGGGGAGCTCATTCCTTTTCTGTTTGCTTTTGAGGTTTCTCTGGAATCCTCCCCTTCCCCATGCATACGCCCCTCCCTGTGGGGTGGGCGGACTCACACATCCCCCTGAGCCTGGGCCCCCACTGCCCGAGCCGGCTCCCCCTCTCACTGGGCAGCAGCCAGAGCTCCATCAGGGCCCCTGTTGCCAGGGCCAGCATTTGTCACTATAGGGTCAATGATGGCCACACAAAGACATCCACGTCCTCATCCTCGTCACTTGTGAATGCGGCCTTCATTGGGAGGAGGGACTGGAGATGAGGAGGTGATTTTGACAGCTCAGGGGAATTTGCTTTCTAGCTGAAAGTCAGGGTAACTGGGGAGAGACAGACAGACAGACAAACAAGAAGCCCAGGGAGGAGCAAAGGCCATGTGATGACGGAGGCAGGGACGGGAATGATGTAGCCACAGCCCGAGAGTGTCGGCAGCTGTGGGGGCTGGAGGAAGCAGGAAGGACCCTCTACCGGGGCCTCTGGAGGGAGCACAGCCCTGCCCACACCTTGACTTTGGATTTCTGGCCTCTAGAACTGTGAGAGAACAAAGGTCTGGTAGTTTGTGATAATTTGTTACAACATCCCCAGGACACTAATTTAGCCATTGTGACCCAGAGGAATGGCCAGAGAGCTACAGTGAGTAATAAC
Organism: Rhynchonycteris naso; assembly: GCA_037038555.1. Classification (NCBI taxonomy): domain Eukaryota; kingdom Metazoa; phylum Chordata; class Mammalia; order Chiroptera; family Emballonuridae; genus Rhynchonycteris; species Rhynchonycteris naso. Next base: position 315,306,017 of record CM072996.1, on the reverse strand, counting down.
AGCAAAGCAGAAAGAAATGGCATTAATAGTCGATATAATTGATAGCAGAATTGATATCCAAATCTATGATGAGCCTTACCTTAGTACACGCACACAGATGTACACACACATACTCTCTCTAAAACAGACAAGCCTTCAGCTAGTTTAAAGAAGAAAAAATCCAAATTCTGGATTGGCCAAGAAAAGGAACATAAAAACAGCCACAGAGAGGCTATATGCAAATACTCTACAACATGCGAGGAAAATAGTTATTGACTCGGAAAATGTGAATTACCAAAATCATCTCAAGAAGGAAGAACTCTTAACTCTGTGAGGAAGACATTGGGATGGCATCAGCCCGGCTTGGACTCGCGTGCTCGGGGCCCAGGGGTTCTTCCAGCGAGCTCTTCAAATGGATAATGACACGCTCTAGCAAAATTTTCCAGAGCAGATGAAAAGATGGAAAACAACCCAATTCATTTTTAGGAAGCTCGTTCTATATCAAAGCATGTGAACCACAGCACACACTGCAGAAGACAGAACCAGCCCCTGGCGCATTGAGATGTAGCAACATCCTAGTCAAACGGCTTGCAAACACAATGTAGCGGTATTTGAGGATGGGAGATTCACCTTCTGTAGCCACGGATAGCTGATTTCCAGAAGTAAAAGGGCGTTCATTCAGAAAGAAACACAGCAGATCCCATAAATGAGTGGAGTCAGGGAAATAAGCAACAGTTGCGCTCGGGTCATGTGCCTGGATTCATTTATTCCCCAAAGTTTACTGGGCATCAGGAAATGCCGAGGTAAACATGTTCGTAGATTAAGTCCTACAGTAACCTGAGCAAGCCCGCACGAGAATGGTGCCTCCCTACTGTGATAGACGACCCCTGTTTCAATCAGCATCCAGGGTAAGTGCGACCCTAAAACAGCGCAGGTGTTTCCACTAAAACCAGTGACGGGAGAGAGCTGATGTGACGGTGACCATCACCTCAGACGGCAAAAATGTCTGTCTGCCGTCTACACTGCGGGGGAACAAGGGGGACCTTGGTGTATATTTATTTATTATTTTTTTTAAAGGTTAAGAACCACTGCTCTAGTTGATAGGAATATGGTGAATTTTTTTAAATTTTGTCTCTATCAATATTTTTGCCTTTATCAAGCTTTTTTTTTTTTTTTTTTTTTTTTTTTTACAGGGACAGAGAGAGAGAGAGAGAGAGAGTCAGAGAGAGGGATAGATAGGGACAGACAGACAGGAACGGAGAGAGGTGAGAACCATCAATCATTAGTTTTTCATTGCGACACCTTAGTTGTTCATGGATCGCTTTCTCACATGTGCCTTGACCGCGGGCCTTCAGCAGACCGAGCAACCCCTTGCTGGAGCCAGCGCCCTTGGGTCCAAGCTGGCGAGCTCTTGCTCAAGCCAGATGGGCCCGCGCTCAAACTGGCGAGCTCGGGATCTAGAACCTGGGTCTTCCACATCCCAGTCCAACACTCTATCCACTGCGCCACCGCCTGGTCAGGCTATTTATTCATTTTTAAAGATTTTATTTATTGATTGTTTTAGAGAGGAGAGAGAGAGAGGGAGAGAGAGAGAGAGAGAGAGAGAAAGAGAGAGAGAGGGAGGAGGGGAGAGAGAAGGAACAGGAAGCATCAACTCATAGTACTGTAGTTTCTTCTTGGGTGTGCCCTGACTGGGCAAGCCCAGAATTTCCAGCCGGCAACCTCAGCATTTCAGATTGAATGCTCTATCCACTGTGCCACCACAGGTCAAGCCTGTGGTGTGTTTACAACTTGCATAGCTGACTTCCTGTGTGGCTCATGGTTCTATCATGTGTGCTGTGGTCCCAGTGCACCCGGGGGGCTGGGGGACACACTCCCACCGACCTCCCCAGCAGCCAGGGCTGCCCTGAGATGGGCCCCGAGCACATGGGACTGCAGAAGCTGCCCCTTGTCCTCCTCCCCCCTGGAGCTGCACTGGGGGATGGGAGGAGGGGAGGCGGGTGTGACCCACCTCCACCTGGGTCCCAAATGCTCTGGGGGTGAGCACCTTGTGGGGTTGCCACTCCTCTGACTAGTCACCTGCACTCAGAGAGGGTCCCCAGGAGGAGTAGAGGCCAAGTTCAATCCTGGACTGTGAGTGGGGAGGTCAGGAAGCAGGGGGTGGCAGTGTGGAGGTGGGCCATGGCACCCAGGCAGAAGCTGGCAATAGGGAGCCTGCTGATGGGTGGAGCTGAAAGCCACACTGAAATAAGTCCCTGCCCCACGCTGTGTGACAAGGGTCCTTCCCAGATGTCTGCATACCCCGCCACGAGAAGTCAGCCACACACATCAAGTTGTACCCACCCCAGAACAGGAACTGTGGAAAACAGTCCTGATTAAAACATTTCAACACACACACACACACACACACACACACACACACACACACGCCCATCAGAGCCTTCCCATGGGCAGGACGAAATGAGAAACAGCATTTGTGTCCAGCACTGGGGAGTAATCTGAATAATGTCGGCACGACACTGAGCTTGGGATTCCAGGGAGCAAGTCAAAATCCTGCCCCTCGTGGACATTGATGCCCCTTGAGGACGATGCTCTCCAGGACCATGTTTGTTTTATGTGTTTGTCTAATTCCCGAAATGGTTAATTTGAGGAAATTATTTTAAACCCTCAAACTTGACAAACCTCTAAGACGGGTGTGGAGCGCATGCCACGCTTCTGAGAGGCCGTTGGGCGCCATCCGCAGCCCGTTCCCCGGGCACCGGGCGGGCGGCGTCTGCTCTTGGTATGCCTGAAAACTGTCTTCTTTCTGTCGTGTGTGGAAGTGAGGGGGAGGGAAGTGCTTGTCGGTGGGAAGTGGCCTTTGGAGACGGAGGGAAGACATTTCTGCCTGTCTGGGGAAGACGGGAAAGGTGCTGCCTGGCCGTCGAGGCTGGGCGTTCAAGCTTGGGTTCACAGTGAAGGGCCGCAGGGGCACGGGGCTGGCCCGCCAGGGGGGCACAGACCTGGAGGACGGGTGGGTGGGAGCCCCAGCACCTCAGTCTGCATCCAACAACCAGGAAATGTCATTCTGGGCTGGCTCTGCCCAGGGCCCTGGTTAGTAGAGGGTGGGAGGTGGACAGCTTTCAGGTTTTGGCCAGAAATCCTACAGGCTGCATGGAGGAGAATCCTGGGGGTCGTGGCATCACATAAAATGTGGGTGTCTGCAGCCTCTGTGCTTTCTGGGGAAGGAGCTATAGGTTCTATCAGTAATTTGTGGGATCCTGGGACTGTCTCCCCGCAAGACAATCAAGGTCCCCCCTCCTCTTGTTCCCTGGATGGCTGTGACTCTCAGCCTGGCCCTCCTTGCTCTGAGGTCAGAGCAGGAGAGAGGAGCAGGCAGAAGCTGCCTGGAGGAGGGGGCACGGGACAGCTGATGGAGCAGGGCAGTGGGGAAAGCTTCTCAGCCACAGCCGGCCCGGGGCAAAGCATTCTAAAGATGAGGCCCGCCTGCCTGCATGTTGGCATGCCGGGCTGAGGAATACGGCTGGCCGAGTGGGCACAGCCCACGGGGGCCCTCCGCATCCCTGGGGGCCCACTCCATGCAAAACCCTTCCGATGTTTGCATTTCCTCCTGGCACTTCCACGTAGTCATTCATAGAGCCGCGCTCACAAGCTCTGGAGAGCCTGCTCCTCGCACCCTTCCCGCGCCCCTTCTGTGACTCTACGACGTTCCTCACACCCTTCCCGCACCCCTTCTGACTCTACAGCGCTCCTCGCACCTTCCCGCGCCCCTTCTGCGACTCTACAACGTTCCTTGCACCCTTCCCGCGCCCCTTCTGTGACTCTACGACGCTCCTCGCACCCTTCCCGCGCCCCTTCTCTGATTCTACAACGCTCCTCGCACCTTCCCGCGCCCCTTCTGTGACTCTACAACGCTCCCTTCCCGCGCCCCTTCTGTGACTCTACAACGCTCCCTTCCCGCGCCCCTTCTGTGACTCTACAACGCTCCCTTCCCGCGCCCCTTCTGTGACTCTACAACGCTCCTCGCACCCTTCCCGCGCCCCTTCTGTGACTCTACAACGCTCCCTTCCCGCGCCCCTTCTGTGACTCTACAACGCTCCTCGCACCTTCCCGCGCCCCTTCTGTGACTCTACAACGCTCCCTTCCCGCGCCCCTTCTGTGACTCTACAACGCTCCTCGCACCTTCCGGCGCCCCTTCTGTGACTCTACAACGCTCCTCGCACCCTTCCCGCGCCCCTTCTGTGACTACAACGCTCCTCGCACCCTTCCCGCGCCCCTTCTGTGACTCTACAACGCTCCCTTCCCGCGCCCCTTCTGTGACTCTACAACGCTCCTCGCACCCTTCCCGCGCCCCTTCTGTGACTCTACAACGCTCCCTTCCCGCGCCCCTTCTGTGACTCTACAACGCTCCTCGCACCCTTCCCGCGCCCCTTCTGTGACTACAACGCTCCTCGCACCCTTCCCGCGCCCCTTCTGTGATTCTACAACGCTCCTCGCACCCTTCCCGCGCCCCTTCTGTGACTCTACAACGCTCCCTTCCCGCGCCCCTTCTGTGACTCTACAACGCTCCCTTCCCGCGCCCCTTCTGTGACTCCACAACGCTCCTCGCACCTTCCCGCGCCCCTTCTGCGACTCTACAACGTTCCTCACACCCTTCCCGCGCCCCTTCTCTGATTCTACAACGCTCCTCGCACCTTCCCGCGCCCCTTCTGTGACTCTACAGCGCTCCTCGCACCCTTCCCGCGCCCCTTCTGTGACTCTACAACGCTCCCTTCCCGCGCCCCTTCTGCGACTCTACAACGCTCCTCGCACCCTTCCCGCGCCCCTTCTGCGACTCTACAACGCTCCTCGCACCCTTCCCGCGCCCCTTCTGCGACTCTACAACGCTCCTCGCACCCTTCCCGCGCCCCTTCTGCGACTCTACAACGCTCCCTTCCCGCGCCCCTTCTGCGACTCCACAGCGCTCCTCGCACCCTTCCCATTCCGCCTTCTGTGATTCTACAACGTGGGTGTTGTGTAATTATACACCAGACAATCATATAGTAATATGATTGCACATTGTCTCATATAATATATAATATGCATTTATGTAATAATGGGATTAAAGTGTAGTATACCGTGGGCAACTATAATGTGTAGCTGGTATATGTGGTGACATACAGCGGTTCTGTGATGATATGATATGACTTTTATGCAGTTATACAATATGGGATTGTGCAACCTGTGGTTATATAATGATGTAATATAAAATGCGTGGTTATGAGTTGGTGTGATTATGCAATGTGTGATCATACACTGTGGATTTCAACGCTCGGCGGCTGCAGAGAGCTCCCTTGTAGGATCTGCATCATCACTCACCAGCCCCATTGTCACTGATCTTTCAAAGGTGCAATGCCTGTTCCTATAGTTACGTCTTTTCCTGCATCCTCAGTGACTTACTTAGGATTCAGTTCCCAGAAGTGGCCTTGCTGGGCCTGCATCTCCCGAGGCTAGGGACCCACACAACCAGGGCTTGCACCCTTCACAGGGTGGGGGGTGAGGTGACTGGGTATACCCCTCCCTTCTCCAGGCCTCAGTCTCCACACCCAAGCAGTGGGCCAGGGCCAGGCTAGAAGAGCTCTGGACCCTGCCACCATTAACATCCTAGGGGCCCATAGAGTCAGAGAAAGCCGCTCTGCACACTGCCCCTGTGGGGAAGGGGTGCTCACCTCTGGGGGCCGGTACTCAGCCCATCGCAGGCAGGGACAGTGGTCACCACTCCCTCGTCACTCTTCTTCAATGAGCATGGACTGTGGCCCACATGGGCAGGCTCTTGCATGACCAGGGATCCCACAGACAGCGCCTCAGCCCTCACTGCCTGCAGCTGGGGAGGCAGATGTGACAAGCAGGGCACTTGGGGGTCCAGCGGAGCAATGGGCTCAGAGAGAGAATACTACACTGGGCTGTGCTGTCGGGGGCACTGGAAGGAGCCAGGTGGCACGGAGGGGGCGTAACCACCCCTTACTGGACATCAGACCAGCAGAGAGGGGGCCCCAGGGCTGTACCTGGGCTGCCTGTGTCTTTCAAGTAACAGCTGAGCTGAGAGCTGACTAGGCCCCCACAGAGCCAGGAGGGCTGGAGAGTCCCAGGGGCCTGGCCGGGGCTTCCTCCGCAGTGCACATGGCCTCCTGGGGCAGGGTGGGGGGGCTGCTTCTGCCTAGACCAACTGCTACATAATTACAAGGGGCTTTTCCCACAACACTGGGGAAAACAGAGCGCCCTTAGGCCAGGGAGCTAATTAAGTGTTGCCAGAGAAAGGCCTCTTTGGAGGTCTGCACTGACGCCTGCACTTATGCTGATTGCTCCTCCAGATAATAAAGGAACAGGTGTTTCCAGCCCACTTTAAAAATAATGGGAATGTTGGAGTGATGTGAATATTTGCATGCTGCCTCCGGTAAGAGCAAGCCTGTCAGCGTCTACCCTCTGCCGGGCAAGGCGGCTCCCGACCCCCAGTTCTCTCAGCAGCAGCGAGCGCCTCATCCCTCTGGGAGAGCGGGACTGGCCACCCAGCACCTGCATGGTCCTGTCCAGGGGTGGGATTCAAAGCACTTAACCGGTTCTCTCCCCTAATGACTCTTTTATTTTTAAATTTTTTTTTGTATTTTTCTGAAGCTAGAAGCAGGGAGGCAGAGAGACAGACTCCCGCACGCGCCCGACCAGGATCCACCCGGCATGCCCACCAGGGGGCAATGCTCTGCCCATCTGGGGTGTTGCTCCGTTGCAACTGGAGCCATTCTAGCACCTGAGGCAGAGGCCATGGAGCCGTCCTCAGTGCCCAGGCCAACTTTGCTCCAATGGAGCCTTGGCTGCAGGAAGGGAAGAGAGAGACAGAGAGAAAGGAGAGGGGGAAGGGTGGAGAAGCAGATGGGCGCTTCTCCTGTGTGCCCTGGCCGAGAATCAAACCCGGGACTTCCACATGCCTGGCCGACGCTCTACCAGCGAGCCAAGTGGTAACAATAACCGTTTTAAGTATAAAAAGGGCAATAACCGTTTTAAGTATAAAAAACTCCCTGATATACTGAAAGGTGGTTTATTATTTCATGCATTTAATACTTAAATAAGAAAAATAAAGGAGATATATAAAACTATCACATTTTTCACTTCATAAGATATAATTTTTTCCCCCCAAAGTGGAGGGGAAAATGCCCATGCATCTTATGGAGCAACAAATACAGTATTTTATTAAATATCTTAACACACCATTTGGTTCAGAATATTTTTTTTCTCATTTTCGTCCTTAAAACCATATGTGTGTTTTATGGTCAAGTGTGTCTTATGGGGCAAAATATACGGCAGATTATGTTATAAGGAAGTTTAAAAATATTTATGAAAAAATATAAATAATACTTGACAAAGAACAATGAAACTTATTTAAGATCTTTCCATATTGCTTCTTTTTCTTCTTCTTTTGTGACAGAGACAGAGAGAGGGACAGACAGACAGGAAGGGAGAGAGATGAGAAGCATCAGTTCTTCGTTGTGGCTTCTTAGTTGTTCATTGATTGCTTTCTCATATGTGCCTTGACCAGGGGCCTACAGCAGAGCCAGTGACCCCTTTCTCAAGCCAGAGACCTGGGGTTCAACCTGGTGAGCTGTGCTCAAACCAGATGGGCCCACGCTCAAGCCGGCGACCTTGGGGTTTCGCACCTGGGTCCTCTGCATCCCAGTCCGACACGCTATCCACCGCGCCACTGCCTGGTCAGGCTCTATATTGCTTCTTTTTGTGTGTGTTTTTATAAGGATAGAGAGAGAGTCAGACAGAGGGATAGATAAGGACAGACAGACAGGAATGGAGAAAGGTGAGAAGCATCAATCATTAGTTTCTTATTGCCCTTGCTACACCATAGTTGTTCATTGATTGCTTTCTTACATGTGCCTTGACCGTGGGCCTTCAGCAGACCGAGTAACCCCTTGCTGGAGCCAGCGACCTTGGGTCCAAGCTGGTGAGCTTTTGCTCAAGCCAGATGAGCCCATGCTCAAGCTGGTGACCTCGGGGTCTTGATCCTGGGTCTTCTGCATCCCAGTCCGACGCTCTATCCACTGTGCCACCGCCTGGTCAGGCTCCATATTGCTTCTTGATTGGCATCCTCACTTGCAATTTTCTTGGTTTTTATTCTAGCGTCCTACTGGTTTCTCCATTCGGGACAGGATGAGCACTTATTACAGGCGCTTAGCACACACTGTTGTGCAGAAGAACATTAAAAAAGAGTCAGGAATGTCAACTTGTGATTTCCACATTGGGCGGCTTGCCCTGACGCTCACCTGAGAGAGAACCCTGGTGACAAGTGCCATTTTAACAACCAGTTCCCAAAACTCAACAAGATACTAGGTATGGGTTCTGCTGAACCGGTGCAAGCCGGCTGACTCTCACCCCTGGTCTTGCCTCCAGTACGATGGTTCCACCATGTACTCTCTGGTGGTGATGTAAGAGTCTGCATTTAAAGAATTCAGCACGTAGTTCTGCTTCACAGAGGCTGCTGGAGAGATAAGACATGTGTTCAAGGTGTGGAATTTAGGAGTGATGGGAGTGGACACGTCCCTTCCTAGAGCAGGTGACGGAATTTACACCCTTTCAATAGGGCCTGGGTCCCTAGTCCCGGCCTCAGCCCTCCTGGTTGTCAGTTGTCCGAGAGTTGACCCTTTTTGCTACCAGAGAAGGTTCCCTCACTGAGCTGGTTTGCATGTCCAAATTTGCAGAGGGTGTGAGCACATACCTAGATAAATGTTTGTTTGCTACTTCTGTTTCCCTTTTTCTGTTTCCATGTCATTATCTTCTTTTCTATCCGTGGTGAGATTTTTTCTTCCTCCCTCCCTCCCTATCTCCCTCCCTCCCTTCTTCCTTCCTTTTTTCCTGCTTTCCTTCCCAATTTTCTTTCTTTCTTTCTTTCTTTCCTCTTTCTTTCTTTCTCTCTTTCTTTCTTTCGTACTTCACAAACTTGAATGTGCATAAACATCAACTAACATTTATTATAATTCAAATTGTGGATCAGAAGGCTGGATTGTACCCTATCTAAGTGTTGAATTTCTAACAAGCTTCTGTTTGATGTCTCTCTTGGCGGAACACATCGTGAGTAGCAAAGAGCTACACTGTAGTCCTGCCGGGGACCCTGAATGTGATGCACAGCAAAGAGATCAAACACGCATCCCGGAAATGTAAATATGTAAATACAATATGCTTCTCTCATCACGCGAGACCGTGCCATTGGTCCAGCACTGATTGATGAAATCGTGCTTCTTTTTATTTTATTTTTTTTGAGAGAGAGAAACAGAGACAGGCAGGGAGAGAGATGAGAAGCATCAATTCACAGTTACATCACTCGAGTTGTTCATTGATTGTTTTCTCATATATGCCTTGGCGGGGGTAGGGGGCTCCAGCCAAGCCAGTGACCTCTTGTTCAACCGAGTGACCTTGGGATCATGCTGATGACCCCGTGCTCAAGCTGATGACCTCGTGCTCAAGCTGATGAGCCCATGCTCAAGCTGATGAGCCCGTGCTCAAGCTGATGAGCCCGTGCTCAAGCCAGCAACATTACGGTTTCAAACCTGGTACCTCAGCATCCCAGGTCAAAGCTCTATCCACTGCGCCACCACCATTCAGGGTTTTTTTTTGATCGAGTGCAAATGCAGATTAGGAGGAGAGCTGGATTGGACCAGGGTTGGGGTTTGGGTGGCTCAGTGTGGTAACATGAGAGAGGTTAAGGGAGCTGAATGCATGTGTGTGCACACACACACAGAGTTCATATCGATGCACCATGGAAACCCAGCTGGGTGATGAGGAAAGTGAGGGCATGAAGGGTGAGGCTACTGAAGGGTATTGAGGATAACAGGCTGTGAGTCTGGGTGGTCCTGCTCCTCAGGGAAGGGTCACTACTCTATGCGGATGGAGAGACCTCAGACTGAGTGCTGGGGGGGTCTTCCCATCCACGTGATGCTCTGAAGCATGTGCATTCGATGGTAACGCAGTGCCAGGTCTCAGGAACGCCAATAGGGAAGAGGCTGAGGGGTGGATGGCCGGCCAGGAGGAGGGGATGTGGAAGGAGGAGGAGTCCGCGGGGCTTGTGCTGGTACCTCTGCTCTGGGCACTGTTCACAGAGGTGCACAGCCAGCCCTCCTGTGAGGGTAGAAAGTGCTGGGTTTGGTGTGGTCGGAATCTTAGCTTGGTCACTCACCAGCAGGTGACCTTGGACAAGTTACTTAATTAATTAATGTGAACTTCAGCTTCTTCATCTGCAAGTCGGGGTAATAACACCCACCTCAAGGGGTTGTGGGTCATATGAAATGAGGGGAAATGACCATGCGACATCTGGCACAGAGAACCGATTCAACAAATTCCAGTCCCCCCCGCCCCCATCAACGGCAATTTTTTTATGCGTTTCCTTTCTGTCTTCTTTTTTTTTATGCCGATTATGAACATTTTCACGTGGGCATATGACTAAAGCGGAACGTTTAATGGGTGGGTAATTTTACATTTCCCTATTTGCTCTGCTTGCTATGTTCTTAGCATGACACAGCGGATAAAAAAAGAAAATGATGACGTCATTAAAAACCATGCTTTTGGATGTGTGGGGTTTGCTTGAGAGTATCTGTATCGGCCACCGTCACAGAGTTCCACAGACGAGGCGGCTAACACGAAAGAAATAGCCTGACCTGTGGTGACGCAGTGGATAAAGCGTCGACCTGGGAACACTGAGGTCGCCAGTTCAAAACCCTGCACTGGTCTGGTCAAGGCACATATGGGAGTTGATGCTTCCAGCTCCTCCCCCCTTTCTCTCTCTCTCTCTCTCTCTCTCTCTCTCTCTCTCTGTGTCTCCTCTCTAAAATGAATAAAATAAAAAAGTTTAAAAAATAATAAAAATAAAATAACACGAAAGATATATATTCGCTCGCGGCGCTGGAGACCAGACGTCTGAAATCGTGCTGTGGGCAGGGCTGGGCTCCGCTGAGGCTCCGGGTAGACTCCTTCCCGTCTCTCTAAGGTCAGGGGGCGATGGCCGTCCCTGGTGTCCCTGGCTTGCTGCAGTGTCGCTCGAGTCCTTGCCTCGTCTTCACATGGCTTTCTCCTGCCCTTGCGTCCCCACCTCTTCTTACAAGGACCCCAGCGTGTTGGGTTGGGGGCCCCCTCTGCTCCAGGCTGACCTCCACTCCACTGAACAAATCACATCCTCAACGACCCTCGTTCCAGATAAGGTCTCCTGCACGGGGACCCGAGGTCGGAACGTGGATGGGTATATATCCTTTTCGGGGACACAATTCAACGCATTCACGGCGTTCTACTGAAATAAAATAGGAGTGTGGGGGGGTGACAGCAGATGAAACGAAGTTGGCACAACGTGGGTTATTTTGAAGCTCGGTGGCTACCCTGGGGGGTTCATTGCACAACCCTCTTCCTTTTCTGTATATGTTTGAAAAAAAAAAACGTTCCGTAATCAGAAGGCATTAAAAAATCATGCCTCCAATGAATATTTAATCAACTGGAAAATGATAAGTGCAAAAACATGATACGTACAAGTACACCTGCCCTGAAGGCTGGCACCAGGGACATGTCCCATCAAATGTTCGCGGCCGTTTCCTCTGGGGGTGTGGTGGGTTCTGGGGGAATCACCGTTTTCTTCTTTTTACTTCTGGCTTTTCTGTATTTTTTCCACATTCCCACACTGCACATAGATTATGTATATAATCATAAAATAATTTTATTAAAAAACAAATCAAACCTTCCTTCCCTCCACCCATCCTGGTCATACATGCATCTAACAGCAGACCTTTCTTCTCTCTTGTCCCCCTTCTGCCAATATCCGCCTCCTGTCCCCCCCCCCCCACCTACCCCACAGCCTGCTCGGGCAGCCCCTGCCTCAGGAAGCACGCAGCCCTGGCAGCAGACCAAGCAGCACCCGAGCAGTGACAACCCCAAGTCTCTGCCAAACCTCAGTGAGTCACGGTTGGATTGAAATGACTGTCGTGGGAGGGCTAGAGAAAATGGAGTCCTCTTTAAAATCTTTGAAATTATTAATGGTTTTGATAAAAAGACCAATTCAAAGGCCGTTAGCATGCCAGGAGTGTGATGAGTGGGCCAGGGCACCACGGCTGGTTAATTAGGAGGCGGGAGACTGAGGACAGAGAGGCGTGAGTGCCACAGACACCGTCAGAGCTGGTGAGCTTTCCTCACTGCGGGAGAGGGGTGGGTGGACAGGACAGGGCTGCGGTGGCAGCCACACTTGAGTCTGGGGGCTCTGGCCCAATGGAAGGCTTCAGATAGCAGCCCCCACCTCACGCGGCGGGCACTCACCTCTGGGGCTGGGCAGGGGCGCTCGGTGGCGAAGGACGGCTCTGCGGTCGCCTAGCCTGGATCCTGCTTCTGGACGCGACAGCCATGAGGTAGCACACGTTTCTGGGGCGACCCCGTGTCTCCTTCCAGCACCTCGGTTTTCCCCTCTGTAGAATGGGAAGAGGGTGTCGATAGAACTCTATTGCTGTGAGGTGCTCTAAAGCCCTGCGGCAGGGGGAAGGGCTCCCCAAAGATGAAGAGGATGGTGAAGATGAAGATGAAGATGAAGAAGGTGAGGAGGAGAAGGGAGGAGATGACGGCGGGGCAACCATGAAGAAGACCCCCCAACCTCACCCTCCTGGTTTGTGGTGGGCCGAGGGAGCCAGCCAGGTGGACCCGAGTGTGTGTACTGCCCAGACGGGCCGACGGGGGGCGGTTAGCGCTGGGAAAGAGTATGGCAGGACTGGGCAGATTGGTTAGGGGTGAGTGCAATTAGGCTGGAATAAACTTGGGTGTCTATGGAGTTGGACTGGGACAGAACGGAAATGAACTGCATTGAATTAAATTCGGGTTGAGTCGGCCCAAGTGGGGCAGGGTGGAGTTTGCTGAGGCGGGAGCCTCAGGTTTGAAGTCGGAGCCTCAGAACCTTGTGGCCTTCAGTGTCCCTCAGTGGCACGGGCTCTGTCCGTCCTGACTCGGTGCTCCCAGGGGCAGTTATAGACTTGGTGATGTCTGCTCTCAGCCTCACCTCTGCCCCCCACCGCCCAGTACCCCCTGCCGCCCGGTCTTCAGGGTGTCCTGGGAGTCAGCGATCCCCACACGTGACTCTAGACGTGTATGGAGGAGGGGGTGGGTGCGTGTGCACGTTGTGTGGGTGTGTGTATGTGGCAGGTGCACACACTCGCATCCATGTGCATGCTGGGAGCCCCAGCTCCTTGGGAGGGGTTGTCGTGTCAGGTCAGGTACTATGCATTTGCGGGACAAAGTGTGGCTTCTCTCCCTCCCGCCTGTTGGCCGACCGTCTCCTGTTTCCTCGGGCTACTTCAGTGAACCCCTTCAAAGGACTGATCCCAGAAGTATCTTCAGGGCTCCCCATTCTCCCTAGAGGAACCCTGATAGAGGTCCAACTCAGTCCCACCCCTGTGTACTGTGGGAATATCCCCATGGTCAGCCTCTGCTTGGATCCCCCCAGGGACGGGGAGCTCACCACTCCTCAGCAAAATATGCTTTCTTGTCACCTCCCTGCACTGGTTCCATCCAGCTCAGCTATCGGGCCCCCCTAGAACCCCCACCTCGGTCGTCCCTGCACATGATGGGCCTGCTCCCTGGGTACGCAGCCGGGCTCAAGGGTAACTGGCACTTCTGCTGAGGCGGGGACACTGGCTGCCCGCCCGGCTGGGTCTGGGAGGCTACATCCACTCATGGCTTCTCCTCCAGCTCGCTGGGGACAATGATGCTCACATCCGAGAAGGCTTTGGGGCAGGAAGCAGACCAGGCAGGCAGAGTGCCCTGAGTCCAGCAGGCCAGTTAAAGGGGTAAGGTAAAGGCTCCCTACATTCCTGGGGTTGTTCCTTCCCCCTTTGAGAGGCCATCCCTGACTGCTCCCTTGGGTGGCCAAGGCAAGAGACCTCCAGACAGAACCAGCTGCTCTGACCCCAAGCCTGTCCTTCATGGACCCGGGTCCAAGTGGATCAGGGCTCAGCTTCCCTCCCTCCCTCTCCCCCACCCCCCAACGCCAGGCCAGGCCAGCCCAGGGCCCACCGTCCTGTAAAACTTGTGCGGAGTGCAGCTCCAGGTTGCCATAGGAACAAGAAAGCCTCTGCAGTGTGCAGCCTTGGCAATCCGGCTCCTCTTCCCTTCTTCAGGGAGTCCTGAGAGCCCTCCCCCTTGGGGGGGAGGGTGGCAACATGGCCCTCGGCACAGGCCACACTGGGCACTCATAATCCTCGCCTCGCACGGCCCGATGAGCACCCAGCGCTGCCAGGAGGCGCCGAGATGGGAAGCAGCTGGCTCAAGCCCACACTGTTCCCAGGGTCGGGGCGGTGTCTTGTTCCAGAGCTGACCGGATGACAGGCTGGCCTGGGTCAGCCAAGATCTCCACCCACGGGTCATCCAGGGGCAGGGGATCCCTGCTGCGCAAAGCCTCCCTGGATGCCGGGGACCCCTCCCCTGCCCTGGCTGCGTGACTTCACATGAGCCTCCTTCATCTGGGCCTCAATTTCCTCCCCATTCACAATACGAAAGCCAGGCTGCAACGGGGTGAGGGAGCTCCCGTTAGAATGCCCAGGTTGCTCACTGGGTAGGCGTGGCGCTGAGATCCTGCCCACCCACCGCTGATCCCTTCTATGGCCCACAGCACTCTGGTCTCTCCCGCGGGGCGAGGCCATCCTGGGGCTCACCGTTCCAGGGCCAGCAGCATCCTCGGTCCAACCTCCTGGAGGAAGCTCAGCGCTGTCACCGAGAGTGCGCCAAGCTGGCCTCCCTTCCCTCCCAGGCAATGTCCACCACTGCCTGGCCTGGCTCTGTGACCGCCAAGGCACTGCCCGGAACCCCAGGCTCCTCTGGTGAGCTGTCCCCCTGTTCCTGCCTCTCAGATCCATCTCTCCCATTTTCCCAGGCCTGAGTCCTGGACTAAGTTCCTTTCAGCCTGCTCGGGGGTGGGGGGGTGGAGGGGTGAGGGGGATGGGGGGTGGGGGGAGGGTCAGGGCCTCGGAAGACGGAGGAGGAGCAGCAAAGTGGTCACGGAGGGTGTTTAGGACAGTGGAAACGTGACACATGGTACCACAATGCTGGTCATAGGACACCTGTCACATCCTTGGATGTGAAGCACGGAGAGGGAGCCAGACAGTAAGTCGGGAAAAGGGAGAGAGGGGTGCCGGGAACTCTGAACTTCCTGCCCAGTTTTCCTGTAAACCTAAAACTGCTCTAATCAATAAAATCTATTAAGTTTAGAGAATGGTGGGGTGACCGGGACAGGAGTGGGGGAGGCAGCTGACCCTGGAACCCATCCCTGTCCCAAACTCTCCTGAAACGTGTATCCTGGGCCATCTGGGAGCTGTACAAGGCTGTCCCCAGCATGGCAGCAGGGTGGTGAGGTGGGAGCAGCTCTCTTCCAGAACATTCCGACCAGAGCTTGGACTGTCAATCAAACTGTCCACTGAAGTCTGGAGAGGAAGTCTACGGTGGTGGTCCCTCCCAGGAGTCCCAGCTGGGAGATGGGGCAGTGTGGACTCCAGGTCTGGGAATCCGAGCTGCCCTGGAGTCACCAGGCCGGGTGCCCAGGGCCAGACATTGGACGGCAGGACCATGGACAGTACCTCTCTCCAGGGGACGCTCCTGGGACTGTTCTACCTCCTTGGAGCCCCGAGGAATGACACAGCCACTCACCCTGGCTGTGACTGTCGGCCCCCATTGTGTGGAGCTGGAGAGCACAGTGATTCTAGGTTCTTTAAATGCGCCGAGGAACCCAGAGTGGGTGGGCGGCGTTTTTCTCTTATCTGCAGCTTCGTCAAACTTTTGTATTATTTTTTTCTCTCTTCCCTGTAATTATTCCATCCGTGGGTAAAAATACACCTCGTAAGGAGACAGCCTCCCAGAAGAAGGCATTACCTGGCGAATGTGGGGTGCCCAGTGCCGAGGAAGGGGCTTCCTCTCCCCTCGCGTGGTGCGCGGGCAACTCTCGGAGTGCCCAGCGGTCCCAATTCTAACATGGACAGTCCCGTGTCCAGGACCTGCCCCCCACCCAGTTCTATTAAGTGGGGGGCGCTCACTGTGTGCGCCAGCTCCAGAGGGTCTTCTCTGAGTTTCCCGGGACCACTGGCAGGGACCACTCCCCAAGGCTCCACCCCTTTCCTGGGACGCCACGCTCACCTGGCCCCACGTGACACAGTTTCCCACCTCCTCCCATGCTTGGCTCTGGGCCTCTCCTCAGCCTCCTCCCGGGGGGGGGGGAGACCCACCTGGCCCCAGCGCCCTAGTTTTGTGCTGTACCTCCCCCACAGAGCCCCAGATCCCAGCATCCAACCTACGACGGACCCAATAGTCGGCTGTGGAACAGCCGGGGACCCCGCGCCTGCCGCTTCCTGCCCTCCGCTGTCTCAGTGCTGGGTGACTGTGGAGTGTGCGTGTTCCCTGCCCCCGCAACCCACCCCCCAACCCACCCCCGGCTCAGACTCCCTGTGGGTGATGCTGTCCCTCCGCCCCGCCCGCAGCTCCTGGCCCTGCCCACTTTGCTGAAGCAGCAGAAACCCAAACCTGGTTGGCGCGCCCCCATGCTGCTCCCTGGCTGGAGAAGACTGGCTGACCCTCAGGGGCAGAGCCGCCCAACCCAGAGTCCACAGCCCCACCTGCGTCCTCTGCCTGAGTGCGCTGCCCCTGCTCTCGAAGAGCACCCCTCCCCCTCGCCTCCATTTGAGTGTAGAGGGAATTTCAAAGGGGGCTCCCCAGAGGGGTGAGCAGGGTGGGGACACCCCAGGGAAGCTGGTGTGGAACGGAGTGACACTCTGCCTGTCTCAGCTCTTGCTGAGAACGTGTCCTTGCCACGGGCCGCTTAGCATCACCATTTTTGCATCTTTGTGCTTTGGGTCCCATACTTGGTGTTAAAGTGTCACCTCGCCAGAGCCCCGAGGAGGCTGGGGGCGGGGGGCCTCCTGGGGACTTGTGCTTGACAGACGAGCTTCATCTGGCCAAACCTGGTGTCAACGTATCAGCAATGCATGTCGAGCCAGCTGTCTTTAGACAGAGGCACTCGTAACACAGGTTACGTGTTGATGAGTGGACAGAAACGTTGTGACCTGAGATGGCCGGGAGCCTCGCCTTGTACTTCCCCAGAGTAGGGGTGCACTACAGGAGCCCTTCTGACCTGGATCACAGCCAGTTCAATCTGTGGACACAGAGCCCACAGGTCCGGGGGACTGGCTGAGAGACTTGAGCCTCCACAGATTTTTTGTATCTGAGGGGCTTCCTGAATCCAATCCTCTGTGGTTACCGAGGAACAACA
The DNA here is from genome assembly GCA_037038555.1 of Rhynchonycteris naso. Classification (NCBI taxonomy): domain Eukaryota; kingdom Metazoa; phylum Chordata; class Mammalia; order Chiroptera; family Emballonuridae; genus Rhynchonycteris; species Rhynchonycteris naso. The sequence goes on along the minus strand of CM072996.1, from coordinate 315,288,739 downwards.
GTATTTGCTAGCTCGGTGTCCCTGGTGACTGTAGGACACATTACCGCCAATAATGAGAATCGGCGCCCTTCCCATTTCACTGAGAGTGGGAGACACTGGCCACGGAACCCTGCCCCCCCCCACCTGCACTTGGGCTCCTGCCATAGCCTGCTGCCCCCCCCCACCCTCTCCTGACCCTCCCAACATCCCTCCCTCCTGGACTGGCCTCATTTCACCAGACAAGTGGTTGGTACACTGGTCTTCAAAATCCTCTTATTCCCAGCGAGTCCCCTCCAAGGTCTGGAGCATAAGGAGCGTGATGGGCTGAACTGTGTCCCCTGAGTTCATGCTGTGAAGCCCTGACCCCAGCACCTCAGAATGTGGCTGTATTTGGAGATGGGGGTCTTTAAAAAAAAGGGTTAAGGGGAAATAAGGTCATGCGAGTGGGTCCTGATCCAATGTGTCCTTATAAGAAGAGGAGATTAGGACACCAACACACAGAGGGACAACCATGTGAGGCCAACCTAGATGCCACAGGCAGAGAGAGAGGCCTCAGGAGGAAGCCCCCTGCCACACCCTCAGCTCGGACTCCAGCCTCCAGGACTACGAGGAGATACGTGTCTGTTGCGTCACCTGGTCTGTGGCGTGTCCTCACAGCAAGCAGGCTAACACAGCAGGTGCTCAAACAGGCACTTGTGCCCCACGCTCACGGGGGCATTATTCGCACTGACCCCTAAGTGGAAACTACCCACGTGTGCACCCATGAACAAATGGCTGGACACAGCGTGGTCCACTCCGGGGAATATCCTTCAGTCCTATAAAGAATTGAAGCACAGACACATGTTACAACATGGGTGACCCTCAAAAACCAGATGCTCAAACAGGTCAGACAGCCAAGGCCACAACATGGCATGTGTGTGTGGGGGGGCGGCAGAATGGGCAAATCCAGAGACAGAAGGTGGGTGGGCCATTGCCAGGGCCTGGGAGGAGGGCAGGTAACTGCCTAGTGGGTATGGGGGTCTCCTGTGGGGTAAAGAAATTGTCTTGGCCCTGGAGGTGGTGGTCACACAACATTGTGAATGGACTACATGACGCAGATGGTTCATCTCAATAAAAAAATATAAACAGACTTCCTCCCACTGTCCCATTCCCTTGGGTCCGGTCATTGCTGAGCTCCCGAGCACGACCCCATTCCTTGGCCCCCAACCCACTCCAGGGAGGGCCCCCTCCCTCTGCTGGAACTGAATCACCCGAGCCATGTCCCCAGCAACCCCATCACTCCGTCCGACAGTCAACTCTCCGTCCCCAGCAGGCTCGACCTGTGGGCAGCATCACACAGGGCATGACCCTCACCGCCCCCCCCCCCCCGCCAGCTGACCCCCACCTACTTACTTCACTTCTCTCCCTGGTCCTCCTGCTGCCCGCCCCCTCCCCGCTGGCCGCTCTTTCTGGTCACTTTGCCAACCCCTCCTCTGCTCCCGGACCTCTGACCTTGCAGGCCTGGTGGCCATGATTCATTGGGAAGAAAGATAATACTTAGAAAAATAATTTTTTTTCTTCTTTTTTTTCCTCAAGGAAATTGAAGAAACCTGTGGTTTGCAAATCTGCTGATCCAGCAGGAAGCTTAAATGGAACCACCCGGTATCAGGAAGAGGCCTGGGCCAGCGGGTGGAAAATACCTAGAGGCACATTCCAGGCTGTTCTGGGGAGAAAGTGGGTCACACAAAGAGCTGTCCTGAGGAGGTGCTATCTGGGAGGACGGTGGACACCAGCCACGGGGAAGGGAGCAGAGACCCACCCCCTATCCCCACAAGGGTCTCACTGGTCACAGGGATGGTGGCCTTGTCCTAAATGCCCCTCACCTCCCGATGAGGAGAGCACACGCACACGCACACCCCCAGGACCCTTGGCCTCTGCGGTGGGGCCTCCTTGTGTGATGGGTCCATCCCACCTGCCTTGGGCCTCAGTTTCCTCACTTGGTGAATGAAGCCTTCCTACTTGCTACTTAGATGGCAGTGAGCTTGGTCTAAGGACCCAGGGCATCCATGGGAGTGGTTGCCCCAGACGGGTAGAGAGGGTGGGTGTCTCTCTCTGCACCCACAGCCCTGGACACCGGTGTTCCTAGCATGCGTGGTGACCAGGGGTCACCCTGGTGCCTTTATTTTCAGAGACCTCCTGTTCTTCTGAACCTGAGTCACCTGGGTGTGGAAGCCCTGCTCAGCCTGGGAGGGCTCCTCATGGACCGGGGGGCCTTCTGGCCTGCCCCACCTGCCCCAGGACGTTTCCTCCCTGAGTCCTGGCTCCCAAGTGTCCCTGGGCGCTGACCTCCCTGCACCAGCCCCATGAACTTGCCTCTCTCCACGCCAGGCCTGACCACCGCGGCAGCTCCAGCGTCCGCCTGCCTCCGGCCCTGCCCTAGCTGCCCATGGGAGTCAGGAGGGAACCCAGAGGGCCAGAACCCGAGCTGCGGTCCCTGGCATGGTTTCTGGGAGCAGACAGAGGTTGGGGGCAGAGGAGAGTGTGGTCGATTCCTCTGTTATTCTGGGTGATGGGCTGAGCGCGCCAGGAAGCTGTGGCCGGAACGAGCCTGTGGCTTCGGGATGAGAGGGGCGGATGGATCCACTTGCGATTCTGTCCAGAGGTTAGTTCCGGTGCGGAGGACGGCGCCGGGCGCGGGGTGCACTGCCTGTGTTGTGTGAGCTGAGACCTCACCAGCCTGGAAGGGGGAGGCGCTAACGACATAGGTATTATTATTGCTGTCATTATTATTTTCTTAGCACATGGCCCAGCTGGGCCCTGTGCAGGGGGCCCTGGCTCTTGTGCGGCTCCCACCAGCAGATTCACACCACGCACTCCCCTCTGCGTTCGACATCACTCCTGTGAGTGGGGCCCTTGGGGAGCCTATGGTTCTCTTGCCTCCCCCCACCTCACTGTCGAAATAGAGCCTAGCCCCCCCCCCCAGCGGGGGGGATAGGGGCAGAGCCATGTAGAAGGTGCAGTCTGGCTGTCTCTGCTCCGGCAGGGACGGGGCAAGTGGGTGTGGCAGGTTGGTCCCCACCAGGACTAGCTGGGCTCTTGGGCAAGTCCTTCCTCCTTCTGGGACTCGGTTTTCTCTCTTCTGCAATGAGAATAATGATGTCTGTCTGTCACACTGTCAAGGAGACCAATGGACCAAACCCACACTAAAGGGACTGAGGTCCTCTGGGCCGCGGGCCCAGCTCCGGGGTGCACCACCATGCCAGCGTCTCCCAGGCACCCGGCTGGCCTTTATCGCCACCTGCGCCCTCCCTTCTCCTGTGGAGACTCAGTTCAGATGCCAGGCAGGATTCCCTGCGTGCCCACCTACCCCCCTCCACCCAGGTCTGTTGAGGTCCCAGGTCCTCAGAATGTATTCTGGTTTCCTGTCATAGAATCCCCACGTTCCAGAGCGAAGTCAAAGCTCAAACCATCCGCACTGCTCGTGTGCTTGGAGGACCCAGATCCACACCCAGACGTCCACCGAGCAGCCCTGTCCGCAGGTGGGGGTGCTGCTGCCAGTGGGGACTCCAGGGGTTTTGCTGTTGGCATCAGCGAGGGGGGGGATGCTATTGAATTCTAGAATGGAAACGGAGTTTGTTGTGAAAGGAGCCCGCGGTGGGCTGCTTGGCACACAGGAGCGTTCTCAGCTCCTGCCCTAGGGTTTCCTTCTAGGCTATGTTCTCAGCAAGGGTGTTGAGGCCCCGCCCGTGTCTGGTACTGGGCTGGGGTGACGGAATGGTAGGAACCATCGGGTCAAGGTCACAGCTATCACGGGCTTTTCGTGCAGGCAGGGTAACGACTCTCACCTACTTGATCACACCAGCATCCTGGGAAGCCAGGCTGCACCCCAGCAATGCTGCTTTGTGCTAAGAAGGACCCAGAGGAGTGTGGCATCAGGCTCTTCCTCCACCATCTATCTCCCTTGCGGGCTGCAGGCAGAGGGGGGTGAGGATGAGGGCGGTCTGCACTAACGAAGGCTCTCTGGGAAGGAAGGGCGGCTAAAAGCTGGGGTGGTAGAGGAGGGAGGGAGCTGTTTCCTCTCCTTTGCTGTGGGAATAATGATACTTTGTCTACCCTGGGCCAGGAACAGAACCCCCTGGCAGGTAGGGGAAAGCTGAAGGTCGTGGTCAGGATGCCACATCCCAGACACCCAGGGGAGCAGCCAGAATCATGTGCCCAGTTTGGGAGGAGGCAAAGCCTGGCCCCCGTGGTGCAGGTGGGCAGTCTTCCAAGGCGAGGAGACCCAGATGCATCCCTGGTTGTCTTGACCTGAATTCCTAGTCAACCAAGTCCCTCACCCCAGGGTGTGTGAATAATTGCTACTTTCCTAACCTTGGTGCTAATTAACTTGTGCTAACTCCCGGGATACTGTGGCAAGTACACAACCCGCAGCCCCTTCCCACCCCCGCGGATGCTGGGGACCGGGCCTGCTTGGACGGCAGACCCACCAGTCCTCGGTCGGCACGCTGTTGCTTCCAAGCTGCGTGACCTTGGGCGTGCGTCCTCATCTCTCTGAGCCCCATTGCATGGGCTCTAAAATGGGATAATAATGCCGCCCCAACCCCCACCACGGGATGTAGCAGATTGGAAGAAGGAGGGTGTGTAGGGTGACCCGGCAGCATTCCTGCAGGCCGGCTCGGGGGAGGGGCTCCCCGCCAAGGGCAGCTGTGTGTCCAGCTCTCCCAGAACTCCAGCCAGCCGACTGGGAAGGGCTGGCACGCTTCCATTTTCTGTAGGAAGGTCTTCAGTCGTGGGGGACACAATTAAGGGAACCCTACCGATGAGTCTGGAAGAATCAGCCTGGCAGCTCGCTGAGCAGGGAGACGGCGACCCCACACTGCTCCCCCAACCGCTGCTGCATGGCATGGAGGAAATAAGATAGCATCTCAATGACTCACTTTCTTACTTACCAGGTCAATAAGGACACGTAACTCTCCTGGAGGGCCTGGCATGTGTCAGACACCATTCTGGAAGCTTCCGTGTGTATAAGTCCTCAGAAAAGCCACACTGGTGGGATTGTTATGGCCCCTGTTTTCCACCCAAGGTCATGGAGTGGTCCCTTCAGGCCCCTGTGGGTGATTCCTGTGTGTCCGTCCACCATGAGCCCGGCCTGGTGCGTGGGGAGAACAAGGTCCCTGTGTACCTAGACCCCCTCTGGTCTCTGGTCAAGCAAACATCCCTGGAAGGAAGAACGGGGTCCAGCAAGCAGGGACAACAGGGGTTCTGTCCCTACATGTCAGCAGGATCGTGCCTACCCCCAACCCCCCTTAGCCACAGCCAGCGAGGCAGGTGTGGTCAGGGACAGCCTGCAGGTGGCAGTCAGCTGGCCCCCGTGAGAGGGAGGGGAGGACAGAGAAGGGGTCGAAGGGCCTCAGACTCTGGGGAAGTCCTGGCTGCCCACAGCTGCTCCCGGGCACCAGCGCCTGCAGGGGTGCCAGCGTTGGAGATGCCAGTCTTGTTCCCGCCAGATTTGGTCATTGCTGGGGCGACCAGGCGGGCACAAGGAGTTGGCTGGGAAGCTGAAGCAAATCCTGCAGGTGGCAGCTGGGGCTTCTCTGTGCAGGTGGTTTGTTGAGGGAGATCTGAGCAGCTGCCTCCATCACTGCCTATAAACAGGGACCCACAGTGTGCCTGGCACAGGGGCGCCAGGGGAGTCAGAGCCAGTCTAGGGATTGGCACCATAGCGCCGGGAAGCGCAGGCGGGGGAGACAACCTGCCCAGACTCTGGAACCTTGTGTGCGCATGACCCTCTGATTAGCCTGTCCTCCCCGCTCAGTTCCTGCGGGTCCCTGGGGCATCTGAGCTCACAGCAGCTGGGTTTCCATGGTCACCAGCCTCTCCTCTCCCGGGTTTGCCGGAGCACGCCCCCCGTGGCGTGGAGTTGGAGGTGCCCCAGTTTCCCACCGTGCTGAGGCAGGGAGGGAGGTCACGGTTGAAGGGCGCCCCTTCCGGTTAAGTTCTCCCTGGCGCCATGTGAGCAGGACGCACGGGGAGGCCCCAGCCTGCTCTGTAGGTGGACCTGAAGATCTAGACAGCTGAGACATTGGGGGAAGGAAGCCCTGTGGGCTAACAACTCACTGTGAGGATGGTGGTGGCTGCCCCACCTTGGGTGGGTCCCGAGGCTCCGGGAGGGACATGGCCAAGGTCACCGGGTGGAGGGGTGGGACCTGCCCGTCCCCTGCAGGTCCCCTTGCCAGGCATCACTGCCAGGCCCCAGCGCTGGCTCCTTAGCGGCAGGGCCCCTCCCGTCACCCCCAGGTTTCCTGGAGTTCTTCTACATCCATGAGGGTTCCCGTTGGGGGTCCTCAGGAGAGGTGGCTCCTGCCTCAGAAGTCGGCGTGTTCTCTGTCTTGTTAGCCCCTCCCAGCAGGCGTCCCCAATGGCCCTGTCACCCGTCCGATCAGGAGCCCACCTCACAGTGGTTTCACATCTGAGAGAAGAACGAAGAAAGTAGTGTCAGAGAAGCACTTGGTGGTGGAGATCGCTGCTGTCTTCCCACCGGCGTGGAGGGCGGCACTGGTGGTTTCGTGGGCCCCCAGAGTGCTGTTTGCCTGGGCAGGCTTTGGGTCCCCTGCCGAGAGCCAGGCCCAGCCACACAGCTGGGCACAGGCACACGCCCAGGGCGTCTGGGCACCATTCATTCTGGTAGGAAAGGGCAGGACCAGAGACACCACCAGGTGAAGAACAGCCATGCTTCGCACCTGCTGCTCTTCAGGTCTCTGTCTGCTTCCTCCCTACCCTCGAAGTCAGCTCCCCAGGCGGGGCCTGTCAGGCTGGCTGTCCCATTCCCCAGAACACACACAGGGCCTGGCCCACAGCGGAAGCTCCAGGGTTATTTGTTCAACGGAAGGGTGGATGGATGGATGGATAAGTGGATGGGTGGATAGATGGATGGATGGATGGATGGATGCGTGAATAGATGGATGGATGGATGGATGAGTGAATGGATGGACAGATGCAAGTGTGTGAATGTGTATATAAATATATGTATCAGTGTGTGAGTGTGTACACATGTGTAAATGTATATGCATGTGAGTCTGTGAATGTGTGAGCAAATACACACACATGTGCACTTGATTGTGAGCGTGTATATGTGTGAGAGTGTATGTACATGTGAGTGTGTGTGAGCACGTGTCTGTGTGTGCATGTGAGAATGTGCACACCTGTGAGTGTGTGCTTGTATGCATGTGAGCGCGTGAGTGTGAGCATGTGCCTGTGTGTGCCTGTGTGTGTGATTGGGGCAGGGGTGGGAGGACTCCTTTGCAGCCCACGAGCCCACGAGCCAACTCTGAATTCACACATGGATTCTCACATGAATTCCAGGGAAAGCAGCCAGCAAGCACGGGGGTTCATAAGTACAAGTCCTGGGTCTGCGGTCCTGGGGCGGGGGGGGGCAGGGTGCTCCAGGCGGGGAAGAGCTGACGGTGGCTCAGAAGATTTCCTCGAGCCACAGTAATTCTGGACACAGATCCCCGGGCACACTCCAGGCCCCTGGCTCAGAATTGCTGGAGCTATGGCCTGGGACTCTGCATTTTTAGTAAACTCTGCAGGTTACCACCAAAGGGACTGTCATAGACGGTCACCCCTACCTTCTGAGCTGCTGCCAGGTGGGTTCTGGCCCTCTGTGTCCTGTGCCGAGGTGCTGGGCTGAGAATTCCCACCTCCACACCACTGGGCGGGCAACAGAGCTGGGTGTGGAATTCTAGGTGGGCATGAACCTTCTCGGCCAGGCCGTGGATGCTCCACTCTGTCCCGCCTGCCAGGGCGGCCACTGGGAAGTTCAAATCCACTCTGAGTCCTGATCCTGCCTTGGGGCCCACGGTGTTCCCCGCACTGTGAAACGTCACCAAGGGACACTCAGTGGCTCAGCCCCGTGAGTCCGGCGGTCGGTCTTAGTCTGGGGCCCCTGTGCCTGGGTTGAGTGGTTTCCCCGAGGCCTGCCTCCACTCCCTGTTCCCTCTTCCGGGGGTTCTTAAATATTCCACGTTATTGCCCCTCGCGGTCCCCCAGCCCCCACGTCTCCCGCCTCGCCCCTGCTTCTCTCTCGCTGAATCCTATTCTCTCCACTCTGTGTCCTGGCTTTCTCCTTCTGTCTGAGGGGCAGGTTTTTATTTTTCTTGCTTGCTTGAAAGTTCATTCTTATGGGGCCGTGTTTCCCCTTGGGGACATGTTATCTGCTCTCTTCTCTTCGAAAGTGTCTCTCTTTCTCTGAAAGTTTCTTTCTCTTTCTTTTTTTAATTTTATTTTTTTATTTTATTCATTTTAGAGAGGAGACAGAGAGAGAGAGAGAGAGAAAGAGAAAGAAAGGGGGGAGGAGCTGGAAGCATCAACTCCCATATGTGCCTTGACCAGACCAGTGCAGGGTTTTGAACTGGCGACCTCAGTGTTCCCAGGTCGACGCTTTATCCACTGCGCCACCACAGGTCAGGCTGAAAGTTTCTTCCTCTTTCGTTTCCTCCCGTTTCCACCTCTCTCTAACGTGAGTGGTCCGCGGCCATCCATCACACGTGGGTCCTGTGTCACATGTGTTTAATCATGCCGGGAAGCAGAGGCAGAGCGTGTGGACTGACCCCACCCTCTGCCCCCGGCATGTTCTGTGCAGGGAGGGTGGTCACCGCAGTGTCCTCTGTGATCCCGACGAGCCGGACGGACCCAAACGCGTTCCTCCAGCCGTCCATCCCCCTGCGTCTGGTCCACACTTCCCGGGAGCACCGTGTCATTCCGAGTGGCGGGCAGTCTCTCCGTCCACCACTGTCCAAAGCCATCCAAGACAGACCAGCAGGTTGAGGAACACCCGGGGGTGTGCACGTCCATCTGCACAAAGGGGCCAGCGGGCACGTTTGGAGACGAATGTCCATCCAAGTCAACGGTGATGCTTATTGCTGGGTGATGAGATGGAGCGTGATTCCCACGTTTTTCTTTATTTTTCGCCAGATTTTCTGAAAAATAATTTTTTTTTTTTTACCTGCCAACATAGATTGCCTCTGTACAGCCTCGCTCATCTTAGAGAAAGAAAATCACTCACTCCAATAGCTCTCTAACTGCTGAAAAGCCTGTGCTGCTTCCCCCACGGCTCACAGCCAGCACGTCCCAGCAGGTGACAAAGCATCTGAGCCTCTGCCACTGTAGCCACCTTTATCCTGCACCTCCTGTCTCCAGACCCACGGGGCCTCCACTGACTTCTGGGTCTTCGCATTGGCTGTTCCCTCTCCTGTCCTGCTGTGCCCGTGCTGGCACACTGGCTGCCAGAGCTGCCCGAAGCCTTCCTCAGTTCAGCGCCCCCTTGTTCTGCAGGCTTTGGGGTCCTCAGAGGACACCCCTCATGCTTTCCAGCCCTGTGACAGGTTTCAGCATCTTTTACACTTCTCTGGTCTTTCCTATGGCGTTGCAACAGGACAGTACATGTAAATGAGTCACGGGTGATTTATCTGTTAACCTGCATCACTAGGGCCGGCGTGGCACCCAGGACACACGGCACGTGCACGCACACACGCATGCACGCACACACGCATGCCAGAGATATCTGAGAGTGAGTGAATGAGGACAGAGCCCATTTGAAGGCGGGAGCAAGGAAAACAAATTTGTGAGCTAGAATTTTTGGCTTTGCTCCCCCCCCCCCCCCCGCTCCTGTAAGAAATAAAATAAGAATGTTCTGGGAATGTCATGGCTCGATGTGAATAAATATATATGCTCAGTGTACAGCCGAGTTAAGAAGGGTTGATTTCTAAAAAAAAAAAAAAAAAGAAGGGTTGATTTCTCTGAGAAGTTGGTGCTTCCCTTACTGACTCAGCGAGCGGCCTCTTTGGATGCATTGTTAGACTCCGGGCTTTAATGCAAGTGCGTGGGCGCAGACGTCCCTGCATTGTTAAACGCGCTGTGTAAATGCAGGGACCGAATAGCGTTAGTGTTCGCCTTCTCATTTCCCCCTCGTTTGAGATGAGCTGGTTAACTGGGAGTTCATTTATTTTGTAATGATTCAGGCCTTTTCTGTCTGAACCCCGGTACCGAAAGGTCTTGCGTCCGAGGCGTAAAATTTCCACTGGCGGGGCCGAGAGCTACGGGGGGCGGAGGGGTGAACAAGGACGTGGTGAGGGATTGAGGAGTTTCATGTTGAAGCACCAAGTTCTGTTCTTCAGGCTTCCCTCCCTGCGTCTCCCCTCTGTGTTTACAACAGTGCTTCTTCACCTGGGTTCTATGGAACCCTAGGGGTTCGATGAGTCGGTCTCAGGGGTTCAGAGAAGCCTCTGCCGGGGAGGCCAGAATAAAGTAATACCGTAATTTGTTGTGAGTTCATGCACTTTGTTGGTTTGGTTCTTTGAGCAAGGGGATGTTCATGCACGGCTCATTTTGTGCACCAGTAAAAAAACATATACCTATGTCTTGAATTTGGAAAAAAATCATATTTTATTTATCACTAAAGAAGGGTTCGGTGGATGCGCATATGAAACTGGTGGGCTCGGTGCCTCAGGAAAGGTGAAGAACCCCTGGGCTACAAGCTCAGGGGAAGGAAACGTGGACCCTCTTTGCACCACCAACTCTCCAGCTCGCAGAGAAGCAGCCTTGTGGCCGGCGCAGCCTGAGGGTGGCCCTGTGTCTTGGTCTTGGGTGGGGGTTCACTGGCACAGGTCTGGGGATCCCTAGACTCTGGTTGGGGTGGGAGCTGGGGAAGAAAAGGTAGCTAACCTTTCCTGATCACCCAAAGGTTGGCCCGGGCCAGAGGTCGACGGGGGGCACCCATGCAATCAGGTAGGGTTTGTGGCTCCAGAGGAAGAGACTGCATTTGGCTTGTGGGCTCTTGAAGAATGGCAGCGGGGGGGGGGGGGGGGCGGTGGTGGTGGTGGGGAAGCCCTGCTGTTCAGTGCCCTCTGGGGGCTGGGCCCAGCAGGGCTGGGGGACAGGGAACTGAGAGAGAGTGGAGGCTCCCTGAGGCCTGAGTTCCATCTGTCAGGACAGCGAAGCCAATTCACCCAGGGATGGAGCCAAAATGGATTGCTTCTTTGAAAAGAGGAAAGAGCCCATTTTTCTTCATGCCCGAGGCTGACAGCATGGGAATGTCCTGCAGGAAGGGCTCTGGTGGTAGGAAGGCCAGCGTCATCAGACCAGCAGTTCCAGGTTGCTGCTGGGTACAGGGGGTCGGGCACAGGCCCTCCTGGTTGCCTGGGGGGCTGCCTCTCCAGGTGGGCAGCTGCAGAAATACAGGGACCATGGCCCCACCCCGGGACCAGTGAGACCCATTTTCCCGAGGGGTCACCTGGGAGCCTGCGTCCTGCACGCGCCCTGGCAGTCCAGGCTCACGCAGAGTCTGAGGACCTTCATGCTGTCAGGTCACAGTAAGGGACAGGCACAGGGACCGACGCCTGATTCTACCAGAGGTTCTTGGACAGAGATGGAAAGCTGCCCATCGGAGCGAGAGGCGGCTGCTGGACAGTTGAAGAGCCATCCTACAGGAAGTGGCACGGGAATCCTCATCGGTTCTGAGGATGAGGACATCACAGGCAGAGAGGGCTATGGGACGGAAAGGCCCAGGTGAAGGAAACAGCGCAGGCAGAGACACAGAGGTAGAGGCTGGGGTGGGGGAATCGGGGGGAGGCTGGAAGGAGAACTGGGGGAGACGGTGGGATGGACAACCAGGTTGAGGCTGGGTGGAGAACCAAGGGTCCCCTGGGCTGCAACCCACACTCCTCATGGGGAGACTGCGGGGGCCAACCCCTCCTCGAGTCTTTAGGGAAGAGACGAGCTCAGAGGGGGGAGTCTCAGCAGAGCTGAGTGGGTGGGGCTGGGGCCCGTGGGATAACTCTCCTGTTTGGGTGCATCTTCCATGCCCTCTTGGCTGACCCCGACGGTGACCCCGGCCTTAGGCACCTAGGATCCCAGGTGCAAGGAGTAGCTTCCAGGGCCTCTCAGAGTGGAGCAGCAGCTGGCAGAGTGGGTGGAGCCCAGGTGGGGCTCCCGCCAGCACACACCTTCCCTCTGTCTGGGGTACCCTCTCCCACCCATCCACCCACCCAGAGCAAGCATTCTCTTGCACGAGGATGCTCAAGTCACCATCACGCCCGTCAATGAATTGTCATGCTTACAACAGAAAGTGTTTATTTCTTGCTCGCGAGTCTACAGTTGGCTTGGGCTTAACTCTCCGAGCTATGTGCAGCTGGGCCCAGCCCCGGGCGTGGGGTCACTTCAGCTCTGCTCCCTGCGTCCCTCCTTTCAGGGGCAGTGTGCCCTTCTCGTGGTGGAGATTGGGAGCTCCCAGAGAGACAGCAGAAGCTTCTTTCCACGCCTGGTCCCGGAATGTACGCACGGGCATTTCCACCCACATGCCAACGGCCGAACCCAGGCCTGGGGCCAGGCCGGCACCATGACGGTGCCCAAAGAGGGAGAAGGGGTCTTGGCCAAGACAGTAACTTCAAGTTCTACCTGCCTCCTCTCTAAAGATCCTTTGGGTCACCAGGACAGTGACTGGCAGGGAGCCCCTTGGAATCCTGTGCCAGACCCCCCATCACAACCTTCCACAGGCATGGGCTCATGGCGTGTGTCTGTCTGTTACAGACCGGCGCTCCCTGGGGGGCAGGGCTGCCGTGATCGGTCTCTGAGCCTAAATGTTAGCACAGGGGTGCTTCATGGGGAAGGAGAGAAGGGCGGACAGGATGGGACTGTGATGGTCATGGGGGTGCATGTCCACAGTGCTCTCTGGCCAGGGCAGGCATCACTGCCCAAGGACCTGTGCCTCTGGGACATTTCCCTGGCTGCCCCTGGCTGTGGAGGGCAGCTTGGTTGAAGGGCTGGAGCCAGATTGGGCTGCCCTGCATGCCAGACCTGGCTTTGGGAAGCAGTCACACGGAGAAAATGCATGCTTTGCAGACTCGCCCTTTCTTCTGCTGGGAATTGGAAAGTGCTGACTGCCTCCCACCCTCTGCTCTCCCTCCCGTCCTGTCCTCTGGCTCCCAGATTCCTCCTCCTGTGGGGTGTGGGAGGCAGGAGTGGAGGAGGGGAGCTGGGTGGTGGGCAGGGGCCACCCACTGTGTCCTGGGGAGCACCCGGGGTGGAGCCCCCCCCCCAGCCTCCGCGGCACAAAGGGGACTTGCTTTTATCACACACACACACACACACACACACACACACACACACACACACACACACACAAATGGGGAGCCTAGATTTCAACACCTCCAAACACCTTTAAAAAAGGGGTAATTGCTTGACTGCAATTATTTTAGGAGGTTGAACTAAGCCGCCTGGGTACTTTTAAAGAATTGTTCTTGAGCTAGAAATTCCGCCCACGGCCCCCAGGAAGGGGAGGGGGGTCTCAGGATGACACTGGCCCCACCCAGGGAGGTAGAAGGACCCCGTTGCCAAGGAAACGGCCTCCTTTGCACTCTAGGAAGCTGGGGACCTCCTGGCCAACGGGATAGGCTGAAGGGTGCAGAGCTGGTGGTGGGGACAGGGACAGGGACGAGGAGGGAGGGAGGGAGGGAGGAAGAAGGGGACAGCGGTTAGGCTTCGGGCAGCACTTTTCTGAGCCTCGGTTTCCTCATTGATTATGGGGGGAAGAACCTTCCTGGCTGGGTTTTGGCAAGGATGAAACCAGAGAGCTATGCAGCCGTACACACGCTCTTGTAACTTGCTCCTCTTCCCGGCCCCGGAAGCAGGTCATCGCTGATTCGGGGACAAGGTTGGGAACCCCGACGTCCACCCAGGTGTTGCCAGAATGCTCGGAACAAGACAGAACGACACCTGCCTCAGCCACCACCGTGGGAGGCATCCGTCCCACCAGGAAGGGTCCTAGACCACAACGTCTGTGTAAGGAAGGCATTAGACGCAGTTAATGAAAACGGCAAAACCAGGGGAGCCACGAACACGTTCATGAACGTGACGATGGGTCAGAATCACAGCGGACCAGCCGCTGGCATTGGGGGTGTGGACACCGACCTGGGAGATGACAGACGACAGCTCTGGGTCCGGCTGGCTGTCGGACAGGGCTGCGTGGCAGGGTGTGGAGGTCAAAGGGGAGGGGACACCTTCTGTGCCTTGAGGAAACGTCACCCAGACTCCTGTGCTGACGTCTGTTGTTGGGGAAGAAAACTGCAGGTCAGAGAGCTTAGGGCACTGGGCCGAGGCCACACAGAGGAGCAGATGGGATGGCCATGCCTGCTTGACCAGGGCTTCTTCACTGTCCATGACCACATGCTGTTCCCCCATGGAAGTAGGGGGCGCATTCTCCCTACAGCCCTGCCTGGGGACCTGGAAGACAAGGCTGCCTGCCATGCTCCCCAAGGCCATGTCTGCTTGACCAGGGCTTCTTCGGCGTCTATGACCACACGCTGTTCCCCCATGGAAGTAGGGGGCGCATTCTCCCTACAGCCCTGCCTGGGGACCTGGAAGACAAGGCTGCCTGCCATGCTCCCCAAGGCCATGTGACCCCGCTGGGCTTCTCATCCACGTGGTGTGGGATCCTCCTGGTGCTTCCCGGCTGGCATGGAACCTCGGCGAGACTGCCCCGTCCCCACCATCTCCTCCCAGTCTACCAGACAGAAGGTCTCTGGCGGGGTTGGGGGGTGGGGAGCAGACCGCCCTCAGAGGGCAAGCAGCCTTGGGCCACAAAGGCTCTTGGGTTGTCCCCAGTGGGGCACGCCCTCCGTCTGCTCCCCCGGGGAGGAACCCTGAGCAGCAGGGCTCAGCCACTGGCCGCATGCTGGTCCTGCACCCCTCTGGCCCGTGGGGTGGCTGTCCTCACCGTTCTCATAGACTTCAGGGGATACTGAGTTGGTCAGCATTCCTCAGCTGGTTTCAGGAACCCCATTTGTCATTTCATGGTGATATGAAAGCCGCCCCAAGCTCTTCCGGGGTGCCGTGACTCTTTCCAGTTCAAGCATTGCTTGAGCGACATTGACCGAGGGCAGGATGACGGACACCAGTCACACAAGTCTTGTCCCAGCTGACTCAGGTCACAACCAGTGAGAGACTCCGACCCTGCTGGGGAAGCTTTGGCATCTCAGTCCTCAGCTGATGCCTCTGAAAGAGCAATGGCAGCATCGTCACTTGTGGATGAACAGGCTCCCTTTCTCCACCCTCATTCATTCATTCATTCATTCATCCGTCAATTTGTCTGTTCACTCACAGGAGCTCACACAGTCGCTCATCAGTATGTACTGGCCGCTCACCTCGCGACGGGGA
Source organism: Rhynchonycteris naso (assembly GCA_037038555.1). NCBI lineage: Eukaryota > Metazoa > Chordata > Mammalia > Chiroptera > Emballonuridae > Rhynchonycteris > Rhynchonycteris naso. Next base: position 315,273,571 of record CM072996.1, on the reverse strand, counting down.
TCGATGACTAAAGCTACGGGCTCTGCTCTCTTCCGAGGCCACAGAACCCACCTGTGGCTCCCTGGTTCTTCCACACCTCCCTGTCCTCCCACGCTCAGTTCTGGAGAAAGGCTTCTCGTGTGTTGGCTGGTTCCATCCCTTACATTTCAGTAGCTGTTGAACCTAACCTAAGACTTTGCCCTTAGTGAAACTGCTTTCAAAGGAGAAGGGAATAAGATTTCAGGAAAGGCACACTGAAAAACTGACCCTCCGATGCTGGTAAGGTCTCAGGGGTGGGAGATGCTGACCGTGAGCACTGAATTTTCCCATCCTTGTGCTGCCCAGGGTTCAGGGTCACTCCCAGGCTAACAACCACGGTGCGCTGTGGGGAGAACCGGGCTGCAGACGGACGTTCGAGGCACGGGGATTCCCATGTATAACCTTTCATGTCTGACCTGTGTTTAAACAACACGCTTCTTCTTCCTCTGTTTCTCCTGTAAAGCAGGAAGCTCAACGGTTGACGCCCCGAAGGCTCAGCCCCGCACTGGGCCTGAAGCTTGCAGAGCGGAGACGGCCCATGAGGTGGGTTCTGATAGGGTGGCCTGGGGGGAGTCATCTCAGCCCCCAAAGCCACACGCTCTCCTCCGCCTGCAGCTCCAGGGACCTGGCTTCCTGTCCACTTCCTTTCAAACTGCCCCCGCCTGCGAAAAGCTGCGGCCCCTTCCGTACGCCTGCGTCAGAGTCCACAGCACCAGCCCTGCGTTGCTGTGGTCCCCGAGGGCCAGCACATACAGACCCTCCTCCCCTCGGCGAAACGAGTGAGGGTTCTCTGGGTCCTCAGCCACCCCCACCACCGCCCTGGTTCCCTCCTGCTTGCCTGCATTTCCCGAGAGTAGGGCTCGCAGGTCATGTGGCCCCCACCATCCTCAGCCTAAGATCCTCCCCCAGCAGCCAGGGCTCACTGCACACCGAGACCCCCAGCGGCCCCCACATGGGAGTGTCCTGTTCCTGCTTCTCGGGATTTGGATGGAGTACAGCCAGCTCTGTTGACGTTTCCACTGGTGCTGACGCTGGTGATATGGATACCCTGGGACATTGAAAAATCCACCACCTGGAGTGGGGGTGGGGGTTGGGGGGGGGAGTCAAGCGGATCTCCGTGCTTTCGCTCATCGTGCCGTGAGCCTCGATCTGCTCGGAAGAGTGGCATGTGCTTAGCAGCTGGGCCAGCCCGGTCGCAGTCACCACCCCGCAGGGTCGAGTTTTCACCTGGGTCCCCGTCCCCTTGGTGTTGTCCTCCCAAAGCCACATGGCCACAGACCAGCCGCAGCAGAGCCACCCGGCCACCCCGACCCCTAACCCCTAACACGGAAGGCACACCGAGCTGGGGGTGTCAGTACAGCACACAGCAGGGGGGCCCGGTGCTCCTGGCCCCAGATCCCCCCTCCTGGAGATACAACTCTCAGAGGGTCCCATGGCCCCTTCACCCTCGAAGCAGATGAGGGTGGGGCCAGTGGCTGACCCAGGGCCACCGAGAGTGTGCCACCAGGACAGAGACCTCACTCCTTTGCTGCTGCACTGTGGTGCTCGCTCTCAGGAAGAAATGGGGGCCCAGGTCACAAGCTCACCAGCCCCCCCCCATCATGCCTTCTGCACCCTCTGCCATTTTGCTCCATTGAGGAGAGTCTGGTTAACCAGCAAGTTCCCTTAGCCCAGTGTTTTCCGCCGTTTACTTTGAGCCGAGAGAGGCAATTACAATCGAGAAGTCAAACAGCTGTCTCAGTGCCGGGTCCTGCCCCGGGCCCATCTCCTTGGCAGTGTGGCTGGGGAACTGGGCTCGTCCCTGTGACCGCCACCAGGCCCAGACAAGGGACAGAGGAGGACTGTGAGGAGAACCAGACAGTTAGGAAAGAAGTCCCAACCTGCACTGAGCAGAGATGGGGACACATTCTCGTTCTCCCCGAGCCGGTGGCCAGCTCAGGCAGGGGTGGAATAACACCCATGGCCTAAGCAGCCTGCCCCACGTGGGGGGCCTGGCACGGGCCTGCGTGTGGGACCCGGGGGTTCCCGGAGCCACGTGCGTGCGAGGCCATTAGAAGAGCAGTTGTTTCCAAGGAAGCTTCCCCTGCACTTCTCCAACACCCGTGGGCTGTGCTCACACCTCGTCCCCAAAGCAAGAGGGACGTCTCTCTGGGCTGGCTGAGGACAGAGGTATCAAAGCAGAGAACAGTTTCTGGAGGCTGGACTGCCCGCCTTCAAGGTGCTGAGATGTTGCCACACCCGAGACTATGGGACCGACCGCTCCCCACCCCACCCCAGGCCCCACCTGAGACGGTCCTCTCCAAAGCAGACACGCTGGGGCAGTTAGTTCCCTGTACACACACACAGCATGGCGGAGAGGGTGACCCAGGAGGCAGACCACCCTGGCAATGTTGCTCTGACACATCCTGGCTGTGTGTCTTCAGGCAAGTTCTGACCCTCTCTGGACCGCTGCTCCCCATCTGTGGCTTCAGGATGAGTAGATCAACGTCAACGGGTTGTTCTGAAGGCCAAATGGGTTAACAGACGTGTGCACAGCCCCAACTTTAGAACAAATTCTCACGAGACACTCACCCCCTTTGGGAAGAGTTAAACACGGCAAGGCTTACCAAGGGCGTCCGGGGTGCATGGCACACAGTAGGTGCGCAGGAGGGGTCTGTGAAGGAGGCACACCTGCCTACCTGGGGCGATATCTTTCTCTGTGGCAGTGTCCCTTGGAAGGACCTCTGGGCAAAGATGATGTTGCAGTCAAGGGACAGGAGGGTGGGGTTCCGGAGGGTCTGGGATGGAGCCCCAGGTAGCAGGGCTTGCCTCGGGTGACAGCTGGCCGGAGCAGGGCTGGCCAGTGGGCACTGTCCCGGGAAGATAAGGTTGAAGCTGTGGCCAGGGCAGCCTGACTCCTGTGGCTCCCACCCGCCTGCTGGGTGTCAAAGATCCAGGGGTATATATGGCGGCTGGGCACAGGATGGGGACCGTAAAGGTGCTCCAGAAACCCAGAGCCCGCCGGGGAACGTGCTCCCCAACCCTGCCTTCCCAGAATCGTGCTTCAGGCCTAGCGCTGACTGACTCTCCCCACGGACGTCTCTGCGTCCTCATTCCTTCCCTGCAGAAGATAGAGACTATGACATTTTTTAAAAAGTGAGATGTTTGCTCTTTCTAAAAGCTTCAAAAGTATACTTTCTCTTGTCGGGAAATTTGGCAGCTGGAGCATTTCATTTGCCCCTGGAGAGATCTTTGCAATAATGACACACAGTTAGGAGTCTGGAGCCCGGGGGCTCTGCCTGTGAGAAACCAGGACGCTGTCCCAGGGGCTCCAGGGAGGTGCGACGGTGTCTGACCTGTGCTGGGGGGGGGCAGGAGGGAGGGGCTACAGATAAAACTCTTTGCAGGCCCCACGCAGGCTCGGCGCATGACGCAAGGGCAGAGGGAGCTGCCCACCCTCTGAGGGATGGAGGCTCTGCACACCTGGGCCCCTCTGCCCAGGTAAACCGTGAGGCTCTGAGGAGCATGCGCAAAGCCCCCAGCAGGAGGAGGCCTGCAGGTCTCCTTCAGCAGCAATGTGGCTGGGGGTGAGGGGTGTCTCCCTGCCCGGCTAGTGCAGAGTTCACCCCAGCCCACCTTGAACTTGGCAAAATGACCCACTCTGAGCTTCCTGTTAACTCTGCAGCACCTGTGCCTCAGGAAACGGTACTGCCCCCCTCCCTGCCCCCCAGTACCCTTCCAGGGTTAACTGCACCGCTTCCTGTGGCTGCCTAAACCAATACCACAAACTCAGCGGCTCAAACAACACCCACCCATTATCTCCCAGCTCTGAAGGTCAGGAGTCCGGTGCGCTTGGCTGGCTCACCTGGCTCTCCTGCTCCAGGCCTGTTGAGGTGCAGGCTGACCTGGGATCCACCCTGGAAGTGTGGGCTGTTCCCGCGGGACAGGGCAGCCACGGAGGAGACATGCACCCACCCAGGCCTGGCTGGCCGCAAGCCAGGGAGTAAACCCCTTTCTCATCCTGTCTTCTTCACTCGGGGTGGAGGGCTTCCTCCAGCCAAACACGATGGGAAACTGGAGGGCAGGGGGCCCTGGTAGTGGCCACAGAGGTCAGAGGGCAGGGGCAGAGCAAGCGACGTTCACGGCCCGTGTGAAAGAAACCATAAAACGCTGCAGAGAGACACACGAACCCGAAATAGAAAGGTTAGGACGTTCCAACATCATCAAGATGTCAGTTCCCCCTCACTGAGGGCATAAACTTAACGGGGTTCTAATAAAAATTCCAATGAGCATTTTTTTTTTTTTTTATTTTTATAGAGCTCGAGTTTCTACTAAAGGTCACACGGAAAAATAAACAGGCGAGAATAGAAGGGCTAGACTGTGCGGGGGCGGGGACCGGCCTCACCAGACACGAAACTGCGTATTCCTCCGCGGGAAACCGGAGTTAATAACAGAGGCACCTGCGACAGACGGCGGGGGACCCGAGATGGAGACCTAGACGCAGGCGCACTGCAGAATGCGCGGCGCACGGCGGGCAGCGAAGGTCTCGGGCCCCCTGTTTGTCGCACGCACGATCTGTCAGATGTCAGTGGTGCTGGGACAAGTAGATACTTGTTTGGAAAGAAAGATAAAATTAGATCCATTTCTCACGCCATGCACAAGAATAAACCCACACCATCCGAGGTCTGGATGCACCCAGTTCAATCCACAAACACGAGGAACAAACACAGGTGACTCCTTTCCTCAAGGAGAGAGGCCAAGCGGGAAGCCTTCGTGGGAGGGGGAAAACCAGACACAGGGAGAGAAAATATTGACAAATTTGTCTGCAAACAAACAAATTAAAAAGAACCCCACAACTTTTGCAAAAGACAAACCTCGGAGGAAACGATGTGGAATTTACTTTCATAGATAAAAGCCATCTTAACATACACAGAACTTTTAAAAGTCCAGAAGCAAACAAAAATCGTACAGAAAAATGAGCAAACTAGTGAAAAGCGGTTCCCTACGAGGAATATTTTAAAAATGGGTCCTTGGACACACAACAATGTATTCAACCTCACGCGTGTAAGAGCCATGCACGGGGTAGCCAACCCTGAGATGCCCCTGCTCAGCCATCAGCTTGGCAAAAATTGTCCAGTTTGACAGCACGCCTCGCTAGACAAGCTGTGGGGCAAGGGGCTCAGACACGGCTGGTGGGGATGCAGAGCGGTGCGTCCCTTGTGGAGGGACAGTGTCATCCAGCGATGTCACTTTGACCCGACAACCCACTGCCAGGAATTTACCCTGAAGACGCGCCCCCACCGACGCCGGAAGACACGGGCTCCATCCTCTTCATTGCCTTCTTGGTCCTTGCAGAAATGTGAGCCCTGCGTGTGCAAGACCACCAACAGCGGGCTAACCTGTGTGCAGCCAGGACGAGGGCCAGGGACGTGCGCGCGCAGGCGCCAGCGGCTGCCTGTCTCGAACACGGGGAGAAACGGGGTGGGGTGGGGGTGGTAAACGAGAAAGCGACCACATTCGTTCGCGGGAGGGGCCAGCGAGGGGGCGGCAGGAGGCGTCTACGCCCTTTCCGGCCCTGTTGACTTTTGGAAGAGTGTCCCATATTCTGTGCATTCAGTTCGGCTCAGTTCACGAGGGTGAGACACGGGAAACATAAAACGGAATGTAAACCGGGGGTGGGGTGGGGTGGGTGGGGACGAACTCAGACTTATTTCGCGGAAGGAACGCAGCCACGCACGCGGAAAAGAAGAGGGACCAGAGGACTCCTCCGAGTAACTCTGGACACAGTCTGGATCTGAACCCCTTGTTCCCCCGGCAAGGTCCGAGGGTGGGGTGGGGAGGGGAGAGTGAGAGCAAACGAGGTACCTCTTAGTCGACGTGTTTTTTCTCTTGTGGCGACACTGACAAAGAAACCTTCAGATACTGTGAGGCATTTTAGGACTGTGGAGACAGTGGGTGTGTGGGTGCCATCAGAGGAATAGCAATGACCCTGTGGGATGTGGAGGAACCAAGTCCGGGTTATTCGTGTTAAGACCTGATTTCTTTCTTTTTTTCTTTTTTATTCCGTGAGAGGAGAGGAGGCAGAGAGAACAGACTCCTGCTTGAGTGGGGACTGGGATCCACCCAGCAAGCCCACTAGGGGGGCGATGTTCTGCCCATCTGGGGCCTTGCTCCATTGCTCAGCAACTGAGCTCTTCTTAGTGCCTGAGGCAGAGGAGGGGGTGGAGAAGCAGATGGTCATTTCTCCTGTGTGCCCTGAGTGGGAATTGAACCTGGGACATCGACACACTGGGTTGATGCTCCACCGCTGAGCCAACTGGCCAGGGCCAGGGCCCAGGCCTGATTTCTAGAGCATGCATAAGAGTGCATTTGCATGTATGTATGCGTGTCCACTAGTGTGTGTGCACACGCATGTGCAGGTGAATGCGGTTCCTGGGTCTGCCTACTGAAAGACCGGAAAATGCCGTGTCTGTGACTCTAGCAACTGGACCTCGATTTCCAACACACTTCCCACTGACAGGAACCAGGGCTCCTTGAAGAGAGGCCTGATTTCAGGGTCGAGGCAGGGACAGCATAAGATGAGCCTGGAACATCTCCTTATGCCAAGGAACAAGGAGGTGCTAAAAAAAAAGAAAAGAAAAGAAAAGAAAAGGTGACCTGCCCCCAGGCTTTGGGAGCCAGCCTCACGGGGCTCCCGTGGGCCGAAGCTGGGCTGATCTGAGCATCCAAATGAGGAGATAGAGGAGCAAATGATAAATGTTCAGACGGGTGACGGGTGACAGGTAGGTAGAGGGTAGATGTTAGAAACCTAGATAGATAGACAGATAATAGATAAATGGCTGATAGATGATAACTAGATGATAGATAGGTACCTAGATAGACAGACAGGCGATAGACACATATATTAGGTGACGTAAGAGTTATCACTTCTGTTGGCTGCGGGTGCCCACAGATTACATGTGGGCGCAGGGCTGGGTTTGAAAACGAACGTTTTGCAGCTAACATTTGGGTCAGCAAGATCTAGGGGGGAATTTTGAGGAGAAGACTGTCTCCATGGTCTTCACATACCTCCCTCCAAGCATGTGAACGAGTTGCAAGGAAACAGAAGGCGATCCTACCGCGGATGAATCAGACAGTCCGGCAATTCGCGGTCAGCTCCTAGAAAGCCCCATTCCGAAAGGGCTGGGGGAGGGGCTGGAGGGCGGAGGGAGGGTACATGGCCACCAAAGGAGACCCGACCTGCATGGTGAATGCACAGGACAACGTGTTCTAGAATTCCACCCCCTAAGTCAATATTTATAAACTAATCTCACCCCAATAAATGCAATAAGACAAAAAATAGATCGTTTCTCTTGATCAACTAGGAACTCCATGAGATCAGCAAAACTAGCGTTTCCTCAGTCAATGCTAACAGGAAAAAGGATGATTGTACTCAATAATCTTTACCGCTCAATTACAGAATTAAAAGAAAAATAAAAGGTAGCATTACCGGCGGGAGACAGGGGGGACAGCACGTGGCTGGGGGATGTCTCGGTGTATCGCGGCTGGGACGGTAGAGGCTGAGTCTCATCCTGACGAAACCAGACAAACCAGAGAGGGCCCCGTTCTCCCGAAGAAGAAGAAGAAGAAGAGGAAGAAGAACACAGCGTCCTTACAAATGTCGGTGACATAAAAGACGGGAGAATTATGGAAGTGTTCCAGGTAAAAGGATGCTAAACTGACGAGACGAAGTAACTCAACACCCCATCCTGGAGTGTCCTCTGCTCCTGGAGCGGAGCAAATGTGACAAAGAAAACCACCAGGGCCATCGGCGCGCGGGGCGCGGTGGGAATAGGGGCGGGCGGTGGATCGGATAGCCGTGGAGAAACGGAGGGGGAGGGGGAGAGGGAACAAATGATAAACGAGGCAAAAATGTCAGCAAAAAATTGAATCCAGGTGAAAGGCGTAGGGTGCTCTTTGTAGTATTTTCACTCTTGCAACGTTTTCACAGCTTGAAATTACTTCCAAATGACGTGTTCAAGGAAAAAAAGCAGCTGCCATCTGCTGTCCACCCGTGTCCAGGGGAGGCACTCAGACACCACACCCAGCCACCAGAAGCTGGAGGTCAGCCTGCACCCTGAACCCCGTCACCCCTCCAGGGACCCTTCCAACAAGCGGTGCCAAGACACCCCCTTCTCACACTTGTGTGGCTGGTGCAGTGATACAGCACAGCTCTGGCTTTCCTTGGCCTGGGTGCCCTGCTGGTAGAAGGTGGGGGTCTCATTGGAGCCTTTGATGACAGGTCCCAGCCCCTGACCACTGCCCAGGAACCAGGCTGGGGTCCCCGGGACACCCCAGTCAATACGCAGTGACAATGTAGATGTACCCACAGATGTACCTGAATTTCAGAAAGCCTCCTAACACAGACCAGGCATTGACAGGTGCCCCTTGCCTCGCTGCTCGTGGGGAGGAGCCACCAGAAGTTTCCTAGAGCTCATGGCAGCCCCGGCCTGGCTCTCCTTGGTCTTCCGTTCCCGGCCAAATGCTGCAACCAGGCACCCAACATGCTTCGACCCGGCTGGTCCTCCCAGAAGCCTGAGGGGGCACTGCTGTAGTCTGGATGTTGGTGTATCCCCAAATTCACAGGTTGAGTCCCTAGTCCACAGTGTGATGGTGTTAGGAAGTGGGGCCTTTAGAGGCACTTAGGTCATGAGGGTGCAGCCCCCATAAGTAGGATTAGTGCCCTTACAAAGGAGACCTCACAGAGCCTTTCCACCCCATCCCTCTGTAAGGACTCAGCATGATGGTGCCCGCTAGGAACCAGGAAGGGAATCCCCACTAGAAGACGACCCCACCATGCTGACAGCTGGACTTCAGACTTCCAGCTGCCAGAACTATGAGTGATAAATGTCTTGTCGATTATAATTCGCCAGCTGTTGGGGTTTTATTATAGCATTCCGATAGACTGTGACAGGTACCATGATTAGACCCAATCCTAGACAACCCGCAAGAGCACGGGCAGTTCTAGGAGTTGTTCAAGGTCACACAGCCATCCTGTGGGAGCAGCAGGGTCCAGAGCTGTTGGCCACACAACCGTGGACTTAATCTCTTGTGGCACGAGGGTTGTTGGAAGAGCCACAGACCCGGTGAGCCCTCTGGGGGTTCATGCTCCATCTCTGGCTCTTATGGGGGAGGCCGTGCTGCTCTGAAGAACCTGTGTGTCTTCCACATGATGGAAGAGATGGTGACAGTCTCACAGGGCGGCTGTGAACATGAAAGCAGGTAGGTGAAAGGTCCAGGTCTCCATGGGTCCTCCAAAACAGTGCCCCGGTCCCCCCCACCCCCCGGAAGCCCCCACAGTAGTCACAGCAGGAAGCCAGGTTTCCGCGGCATCCATGCCTGCTAATTGAATAAATATTTGTTTGTGTGAGCACCCGACTAAGTGGTTTCCATGGAGACCTACTGCTAATGGCTTAATTAGACCAGGGCACGGGCTCCCCGTGGTCTGCACAGACACCAGCGCGGACGGAGGAGCATCGCCATCCGGGGAGGCCAGCCCCTGCTGACCTCTCTGTGGAAACGTCTGAGCGAGGGGTCTGGGGTTCTGGACTGGAGATTAAGCAGAGACATCGGTCTCCACTGCAGGCCACTCTGGTAATGTTGGCATTGATCCTGCCCCTGGCACACGGGTCACAGGCCCCCCCAGAACCACCCCTGTCTGGCATGCCGTGCATCATGCCTTCCTTGCCCATGGTGGGTGTCCGCAGTGCACCCAGCATGTCACACACACTGCGGGGGCTGGGGGTCCTGCTGCCAGCGCCCCAGCTGTCCCCTCTGCCATGGGGTGTGGATGTGTGGGTAGCCCCTTCAATGGGGCACTATTTACGGGGTCATCGCATCATGTTACCCAGTCCTGTTCTGACCTCCTTGACCTCCCTGGCTTCTCAGGCTGGGAGGTCTCGGGTTCTCTGCCCCCCCCCCTTGCGGCTGACACCAGGACATGCCGTGTGCAGTGGACATGCAGTAGTAGAAACGAGGGTCAGAAGGCTGCAAGGAAGTGCTGGCCACCGCTGAGCGTCCAGGAAGGCTGACCCAGGGAAGGGTTCAGTCCAAACAAGCCACTGGGTCTCCCCACATCCACCCAGAAGCAGGCACAGGCCCCGCTCCTGGGCCCTACAGACCCCACCTGAGCACCTGCTCTCAGCAGGGTTGAAGCGGAGGCTGGCTGGCTGGGCACGGGCTTGTGCCTAGCGGAGGGGACAGCAGAGGACAGACGTGGAGCTGCCCTGGATCCAAGTTTGCACTGCACCTGGAGACGCACTGTCCTCAGGTTGCCCTTCAGGAACTTAGAGGCAGGGGTGTGAGGTTCCACCCCGTTTGGGTGGGGGGGTTCTTCCAGGGCAAGCCAAGGGCACTGGTTATGGGTGAGGCCTGCCTGTGGCCCGATGGCTGTGCTGTAAGGGCACAGGTGGGGGAGATGGCACCCCAATCCTTAGCCCCTCAGCAGGCCGACCGCTGGCTGTGCTGGCCTCCCTCAGACAGAGCCCAGACCACTTGCAATTTTTACTTAAGCTGCACGGGGCGCCAGCCGGGACGCACGGGTGAGCAGGCGGTCATTCGGAAAGAGTCCTTCAGCAGGGAACGTTCGAGCGGAATTTATGATTAAGTTGAAACGACACAGCAAAGCCGTGCATGAGAGAGGACGGGCCCAGGCAGCTGACCCTGGTCTCACCCGACTCACAGGAACCCCGCAGAGCAGGCCTTGTTAGACTGGAGTTCACAGGCAGCCCCCCCTCCTTCCAGCCACATCCACAGTGAGGTGTGTGGGGCCGCGCCCCTGTCTCCATGAAGCCTGGAAGGGCCCAAGGTGGCCAGCTCCGGCCTGTTCAGTCAAAGCCCACCAAAGGGACTTTCCCATCCTGGGTCAGTGCGGGGTCAGGAAGCAGAGGGTGCACAGGTGCACAGAGGGGTCACAGGAAGAGGAAAGCAGTGCTGAGGGAGGAGGAAGGGACCCCATGGGGAGGGTCAGCCATGGTGGGAGCCTGTGCCAGGCCTGGGCCTGGAGGGGGGGGGTTGTGTGGCTCTGGAAACACACATGTGGTCAGCCTTTAAGAAATGCCCACCCCCCTCTGCGTCGTCCACAGGAAGGGGAGACGGAGGGAGGCTGCTGACTCAAACAGAACTGGGCTTTCCCTCTGTGCTCGCTCATCCGTTCATGGGTCACTCCAAAGCATTTCCCTGTATTGGACCTGGGGTGCAGGTGAAGAGCCACACAGGTCCTGCCCTGAGAAGTCCAAGCCCATGGACATGCACCGAGGAGAATGTGATCATGAGCATTCTTCCTCCCATGATAGGGCCTTGACAGCCCTCAGGTGTCCTGAGGAGCCCCAAGAGGGCTTCCTGGAGGAGGTGGCAGAGCTGGTCTTGCCAGGTGAGGAAGAGTGGGCTGTGGAGGTCACAGTGGAAAGGGTGCTCTTTGCAGAAGGGCCTCCTCACACAGGAAGATGTGGAGGTGGGAAAGCATAGGGCACTTGGAAAGAGCAGAGGGTCCAGAATTCCTGGAATGGAGCATGCCAGACCCGGAGCGGTACCAAACCATTGCCAGGTGAGTTCCAGGTACAAGCTTGGACTTCCTCCTGCTGGTGGTGGCAGGAGGGAGGGAGGGTGCTCACAGTTGCATCTGGAAAGGTCGCTCTGGGGGCAGCTCCCCTGCGCAGCTGGTGGAGGGTGGGGATGAGAATCGCTGAGGAAGAGAACGCAACCTCAGCCCCAGTTCCTCTCCCTCCTCTGTCCCCACCCAGGCTACAAGCTCTGGGGATCAGGGATTGGGGGGCGGGGGGCGGGGAGACATTGAATGTCGCCCCCTCCTGGACACCAGCTCACCTTGCAACCAAAGCAAGTGGTGAAGGTTTCAATTTCCCCAGTGCACCTGCTTTCCTGTCTCAAGAAGCCCTCCCTTCCCCTCCTCCTCCCAGGGCAAAGGCTGGGGCTGCCAGCCTCCCGGGTTGTGCACGTTCGGGCTTCCCGCTGCCCTGGGGCTGCTTTGAAATCAGGAAGTGCTCCTTCTCGGCATGAAAAGGCAGGATTTGCTTCCTCACGGGGTTCATGCATGTATGTTTTTCTTTCCGTTGTAACTGAAACAATATCTGGAATGAGGCATCTAATTACTCCTCTTTCCTAGAAATTGAATGATAACATGCCCTGTCGATACAAACCTTTTGTGAAAGTCAAACACAGTTTCCCAGGGCAATTCCTATTAACACAGCAGTGAAAAAAAGTGTTTGGTTTTAAAATAGTTTCTCTAAGTACAATACCAGAGCCTGATGCCATCAACTTGTTCTTTTGTTCTGCTCCGTTTTTGAAAGTGTCTTTGTACTCTCCTGTGTTCTTGCATAACAATAGCTCATAATTCCAGCCTGCCTGAGCAGGATCCTGCCTCATTAGAATTTTTAGGGCTAGAAGGGGCTTGAGAAAATCAGAGCCACCAGACTCATTCAGAGAGGTAAACTGAGGCTGTGTGTGTGTGTGTGGCCGAGTGCCAAAGGTTCCAGGGCATCAGATTAGGATAAGATCCAGGAGTTCAGGGGCCGGAGGGAAAGAGCGGTGGGGAGACACTGTGGGCTGCTGCACATTGGGGGAGCAACAGCCCCTGTGGAACCACATAGGAATTTGTCATATAAGCTGCGTGAGCACGTGCGTGAATGGCTGTGTGGTGTGCACCTTCGCTTGATGGCACTTGCTTAGGGAGGCCTTGTCCTGTTCCAGACATTTGCTAGATGAGGAAACTGAAGGTCTAGGCCAGTGGTTCTTCACCTGGGTCCTATCAAACCCTAGGGGTTCGATAAGTCGGTCTCAGGGGTTCGGAGAAGCCTCTGCCGCGGAGGCCAGAATAAAGTAATACCGTAATTTGTTGTGAGTTCATGCACTTTGTTGGTTTTGTTCTTTGAGCAAGGTGATGTTCATGCACCGCTCATTTTGCGCACCAGTAAAAAAACATATACCTATGTCTTGAATTTTGAAAAAAAAAATCATATTTTATTTATCACTAAAGAAGGGTTCGGGGAATGCGCATATGAAACTGGTGGGTTCGGTACCTCAAAAAAGGTTAAGAACCACTGGTCTAGGCTGTGGTGGAGTCAGAGGGACTTCTGTTCGCTGCCCAGCACCAGTTCTGCTTCTGTGGAGGGTTCCAGGCTCAGCACCAGTTCTGGTTCTGTGGAGGGTTCCAGGCTCAGCTGTGCTGGTTGTCACTGGACACGTCCAGCTGGCCCATCTCACTGTCCCAATGACCACCAGATATAAGGGTCTGACAGCTTCTCTGTGGGCATGTCTCTTCCTTTCCTTATAAGGACACCGGCCATTTGAATCCAGGACCCACCCACTGCTGCATGACCTCATTGAACTTGACTACATCTACAAAGACCCTATTTCCAAATAAGGTTACCTTCACCTATTCTCGGGTTAAGATGCGAACAATTCAACCCACCACAACCATACAGCTCTTTCTCTTTCTTAATTAGCTGCCTTCAGTAAGCAGTCAGGATATTCCACATGAAATCCAGATGTCTGGTCCTTTTCTAGCATGAGAACTGGCTGGTGTCCCGTCCTGGGAGGGCAGACTCAGCAGGCTCACCCCAGCCCAGCCCAGCCCAGCCCAGCCTCCTCCTCCCTGGGCACTGTGGACACCAGGGTTGGGGACCGTTGATCTAGCCGACTGGTTCTCAGTTAGGAGTAATTGTACATCCTGGAAACATCGGGCAATGTTTGAGGATATTTTTGGTTGTCACACAGGGGATACGGGTCACTCTTGGCCATTAGTGGGCAGAGGCCAGGGAGGCCATTAAACATCCTGCAATTCACAGGACAGCGCCCACAACAAAGAAGTACAAGCCCTGTCCCTGGCTGGATTACTCAGTTGGTTAGAACGTTGTCCTGATATGCCAAGGTTGTGGGTTTGATTCCTGATCAGGGCACATGCAAGAATCAACCAATGAATACATAAATAAGTAGAACAACAAATCAATGGTTTTTTTTCTCTCTCTCAAATCAATTTTTTTTTTAAAGTACTAACCCAGATATCAAGTGTCAAGGTCTAGAAACCCTCCATACATTTATCTTGGCATATGGCCACCTTGTTAGACTACATTTCCCAGCCTCCTTTGCAGTAGGTTGGCCACGTGATCACATTCTGATCAATGGGATGTCAGCATAACGGCTGTATGTAACTTCCAGATGAGGATGCCCTGTGATTGGTGCACCAAGTGCTCCCTTCTCCCCCCAGCTGTGTGGACCATGGGTTTCTGGCAATGGCTGGGGCTGGACAAGTCAACTGGGACCTCGAGGTGGGAGCTGCCTGCTGGGGATGGCCAAGGAAGGGTGAAAGGTGCCAGGATCCTTGCCCCTGTTAGGTTTCAACTTGGGCCCTGTCCACACTTCTGCACAGGAGAGAAATCAACCCCTTTTGGTCTGAGCTGCTGTGTTTTGAGGTCACCTTGTTACAGCAGCATCGCCTGTACCCTGACTCACAACCCTAAACTTAGGCAAGACCCGTTCCCTCCCATGATAGAGCTCTGGTTTCCATCAGAGCCTTTCTGGGACTGGAAAACTGGAGAAGAAAGCATAGCAGATCTTGCCGAGTTCGAGCCCACGGTGTCAAACAGGTTCCAGCACAAACATTCCAGGGCTCCGGGCAGTGTGAGGATGGCCAGGCCTGCCTCCCTGCCTTCCAGAAATACTTGGGAGTCGGGACCCGCAGAGGAAGCCGGACAAGCTTCTTGAGGTCAGGGTGAATGTCACCATTTTTAATTTCTCAAACATCTCAAAGGTTCTGCATTTTCCTATCTGAAAAAGATCCAAGTCAAACAAGAGGAGAAAAATCTCTGAACCACTCCCCACCCCCAGCCCTGAAGAACATGTCTGCTATGGTCAGATTCTCAAGATTGCAGGCAGGAAATTGCTCTAATTTATTTAACCCTTCCCTCCAGGCATGTCCCCCGGATTCTAGGTGGGGAGAATGCGAAAGGTGGGTGGAGAGGACAGCCCCTTAACCAACAGGCTGACACCACACACGTTACCTGCATGCACACAGCTGCCTGCCTGCTCCCCCGGGCCCAGACTGTGCTCCCCTGGAGCACAAGAGCAGGCAAAGCCTCAGGTGTCTGTAACCTCTGGTCTGTGTCACTCCTGTCTCTTCAGAGCCCTGCACATATCCGGTGCTTGGCAAACAGCCGGGAGACAAGGACATGACTTAGGTGAGAAGTCAGGCTGGGTGGGCACTCTCTGGGCTTTGACTGTCTTCACTCCAAAGCAGGAATAAACACGCCTTCCTCATGGAGTTCTAACGAAGTCTCATTCATTCATTCATTTAGTAACTGTGCTGGGTGTTGGGATTAGGGGCTGATGAGCATGAGGGAGCCCATCCCCACCAGGCTACAGGGGAGACAGCAGGCCCAGCAGTGACATAGGTGTGGTTTCTGGGGTTGCCCAGAGAGACCATTTAGCGGGGAGACACCTCCGGCATGGAGCCAGGGGTCCTCGGAGGGGATCTTTATTACAGTGGGTGGTCACCTCCAAGGCACCCGTCTACTGTGGGCAGTGAGGAGAATGATACAGGGTAGTGCCCTATACCACCAGGACATTCCTTGGGGACCTGGCAGCCTTGTCTGCCTCCGTTCCTTTCTGTAGCTGCAAAGTGGGGATGTTCATAGCACCCAACTCTCCGAGGTATGGCGGCGGTGACATAAAACGAGAAGCTTTCAAATCTGCTGAACATCCTGCCAGCTCCCTGCAGAGAAGAGAGGCTTCGATGGAGGGCCTGGGGGTCTGGGCCCAGAGGGAGGCGGGCAGGGCCAGGCAGGCCATGTGCCCCACTCCATGGTCGGGTCACTGTCTCTCCGGGAGCAGCCTGGATGAGGTGAGGAGGGAGCAGGGCATGAGGAAGGGAACAAAACAGCCAGGAAGCAAGGTGCTTGGCCAAGGAAGCCTCCCTTCCCCTGTCAAGATCACATGGAGAAACCCCTCTCTAACAAGCCCCCTTTGCTTCCCCCAAGCCAGCTCGAAGCCATCCTACAGCTCTGTACTGACTTCTCGGAAGGCAACCTCCAGAGCAAGCACGGGGCTGTCTTCTCTGTGTCCCTACGGCCAGCACGGAGCCTGGCGTGGTGGGACACTGGAACCATGGGCTCAACATCAAAAATAATTAAGGGTTATTCTCGAAGGAAACGGGCTGCTGAGAAAGCAGAGAGCTCCCCGTGGCCTGGGGTGTGCAAGCGGAGGCTGGGGGCGAGCCTGGAAGGGACTGACAGAGTGGACTCCGTCAGCCGGGACACAAGATAATAGTGATCATAACAATAATATTCACATCAGCTCTGTTGTACTGGAGCTTGCTGACTGCAGCACGGGTAAGATCTTAGTGCTTTATTATTATTATTATTATTATTAGATTTTTTTTTATTTGCTAAAGTAACTCCAGCTGTCAGAACAAGTTAAACAGTACGGAGACATATAAAGAAAAAAATCTCACATCAGCCCTCCTCCAAGGCCTGCCTCCCTCCCACAAGCTGGCTCCCCAGGGCTGACAGGCGAAGGCGTTATCCATCTCGGCACCTGACAGAGAGAAGCCCAGTGCATTCTTCAGATGCTATCAGGCGGCTCGGAGAGATAGAGCCCTTTGCCCGGGGTCCCCCATCTGGCGGGAGGGAGGCTGCAGGCCGAGCAGGGTTGAACTAGCATCTCCAAGCTCTGCTCTCCAGCCCCCTTCAGGAGGCGGCTGCCAGCCGGCAGGAGATACGGATCTAGAGGAACCTCTGAGCCCTGTACCTCAATTCACAGGTGCAGGATCTGAGGCTCCGAGAGCACTGGCGACTGTCCAATCACACGGTGGTGACTCAACGGCTGAGGCAGGGCTGCAATGACATGATCCCTCTGTCTACATTTTGACAGCCACCCTGAAGGCTGGCACACAGAAGATGCCCTGGGGAGAGGCCAAGCCTAGGAGGACCTTGAGTGCCAGGCTCAGAGGTCTGGACAGCAGCAAGTCTGTGGACGGTGGGTGGACTTGGTTAGACCTTGAGCCGGATGGTGGAGGGGCAGGCAGGCTGGAGCCATGAGAAGGTGGAGAGGCAATCACGCCTGGGGGTGAAGGGGGGATCCAACTTGAAGCTCGGCTGGCGTTGGGCTGAGTGAGGCACACTGTTGGCACTCCATAGGACGTGCTGACCCATCGTTTTAACCTATCCCACTCACTGCAAATCAGAAAGACAGTCCCTGAAGCAGCGCTCTCCAGAGGGCCTTGCGCCAGCTCCTTAAGAACTCCACTGTGCCAAATCCATCAATACGATCAATACTGCAGCGGGTTTAACCTGCAGGTTAGAGCACACAGAGCCAGGCACGGGGCCAGAGATCCTGGCCACCTTCTGACCAGACGAAGCAGTTCTTCCAGGAAGGGCAGGGAGAGAAGCAAGCCTTGTTTATCCCTGCCTTATCTGTAAAAATAAAATTTCAAATAAACATGGGGATGGGGTCCTCAACTCAGCTGGATTAAGAAAACAAGCCTTCTCATTCTGGAGGCTGGAGAGCCGGGCTGGCTCCCTCTGTCCCCACACCAGCCAGTGATGCGGAAAGGGTCCTCTCTCTGGCTCAGGGCCTCCCCCACTCCCCTGCAAGTAACAACCGAGGGTGGGAGAGCAGACCAGACACGCGCCCACCTCCAGCAGCAAGCAGCCAAGGGGAGGCACAGCTGGCATGGGCCTCAGAACCAGCCCGTCCAACACCCCATCCTACAGATGGCAAAATCAAGGCCCAGGGAGGTAGGAGTTGCACTCCACACCCCATATCTGGCCTCCATGGCACGGAGGCGGAAGCGGCCTGCTGGGCAGGGACGTGGCTCCTCTGTGCTCCGCTGGGCCCTCGGCACCCAGCACAGCGCAGGCCTCCCGAGCAGCTGAGGAGGCTGGAAGATACCAGGAACACACAGGGCTCCCCACGTTGCCCCTTGGCACTGCCCGCCTCGTTTCCCCCTGATTCTCTGCCATGCTTCCACTGAGGTCCTCCTGTGAGCTGGACCTGGCACCAGGCAGCGGGACAGAAACATGGCCCATTCTTGGGATCCCATAACCGAGGGAGACTCGATCGATCACTGGTGATGGTCTGCCCAAGGGGCACCCGGGAGGACAGCAAAGGGCCTCTTATGCAGCCTGGGAGACCTCCTGGGGAGGAATGTCATATAACACATTCGTAAGGGACAGTTACAGGGATGGTCACACCAAGGGTTGCCAGCCTGGAGAACAGCATGTGCCAAGGCCCGGAGACCGTGGCCATGACACATGGGCTCATAGCCCGGAGTGAGCAGGTTAAAGAACCACCTGAACAAGCCACCAGGTGAGCAGGCAGGGAGGACGAGGCAGAGCCTGGCCTGACACCTGGGAAGAGCTGCCTGCGAAGGGGTGGGCGACAGAAACACTCCCTTCCTGCCGCCTGCGAGGGTGAGCAAGGCAGCTGTGCATGTGTGGGTACACGCCTGTGTGTGGGGACAAGCACCTGTGCATGTGTTCTACGTGACAGCATGTGCACACGTGTGCGAGTGGGTGTGCACGTGTGATACATGTGTGAGCACAAGTGAGGTATGCATGCGTGAATTTAAACATGTGCACACATGGCATATGTGTGTGACTGTATGCACGTGTGTGCACAGAATATATGCAGGTGTGTGGTGTGAAGATATATGGGCATACCTGGGTGCACACACAGATGTGCACATGAATGTGTATGCATGAGAGCACGTGTGTGTAGGTATGCCAGCATGGGAGTGCATGGATGTGTGCACATGGCTGTGTATGCGTATGTGCACTGGTATGTATGTGTGCATGTATGTGTGGTGTGCATAGAGACACATGTCTGCGTGTGCATGCGTGCATACCTGTGTGTGCAAGAGGACAAGCTGAGGCCCCCCCCATCTGTAGGATGGGGTGTTGGACGGGCTGGTTCTGAGACCCAGGCCAGCTCTGCCTCCACAGAGCGCCTCACCCAGAAGGTGTGTCCTCAGCAGGCCTATATCCAAATGCCTCTGACAACAGCAGAGGCCAGGACCCAAAGTCCCCAGGGTGTGGCCTGGCTGGACCAACCCTTCTGGGCCCACTAGTCATGGGCGGGCTAAAGGGCAAGTATGCTTGGTCATCCCAGGACGTTCTCTGTCTCTGTGGTTTCCCTTCTGCGATGTTCCACCTCCTCTCCCCAGTGCAGCCGGACTCCCCACAGCACCCTCGTGTCCTCTCTGCAGGTCCTGCCGTGCCCGGGCCCGGCCATCAGTGACTCCTTGGGACAGGCAGGCTTTCCCAGGTAGGCTGTTCCAGTTGCTACAGGATAACCGGGAATAGTCTGTTAACATTCGGGGTAAGAGGCCTCGCTGGTTCCCTTGGGACAGCCGAAGTCCTGAGCCTCTGGTGCATGTGGGCAGGTCTGCATTCAGTGTAGACCGAAAGCACAACCAAGGGCCACTCTACCCTGAGAACTACTCGGTGACCCAGCTCTCTTCCACCCCACCCCCGCTCTGGGCCCTGGACCCCCAGGAGAGGCACTTCCTCTAACTCTTCCTGGGTCATGCTGGGGAGAGGTGGCCAGCAGTGGCATGTCTGCAGCCTGAGGTCAAAAGGCCGGCCAGTGCATCCCTAGGGGCCTGGGTCACTTGGCTGGCCAGGCACTCCAGATGCCCCAGCCTAGAGTTGCTTCCTGGGCAGTGGGAAGTCCTGTCTGCTTGGGGCCCCAGCTGCTCTGTGTCCTTTTTCCTCCAAATTCACCGTGTAGTGCTGCCTTTGCTTGTGAACATGTGAGGTGTCACGTGCAGACCCTGATGTCCCCATGCATATCCCCAAAGTGCTCCTCACAAGATGAGAACCAATTATGGTATGGAGGGGGTCCCCATGGCTGGCTGGGTGCCGGAAGAGGGAGAGACCTCTCCAAAACCCACATCTGATGGCTGCCATTTCTTCCTAGATCTTCCCCTGGCTCCCGGTCCTCACCCCACGGAGCATGGCCCACAGGGCCTCTCACCTCCCAATAACTGCCCTTCATTCTCCAAATGCAGCTCAGAGGTTACCTCCTCCAGGAAGCCTTCCTGGAAACCCCACCCCCAGGCATCCCTGGCATTAGCCACACCCATCTTAGTGTGTGGCTAGCATCTTAAGGCAAGAGGCACAATACTGATTGTGCTGATGCCAGGGAGTGCCGCTGATTGATGGAGGGTGCAGGTGTGTGTGTGTGTGTGTGTGTGTGTGTGTGTGTCTCCCTGCAAAACGCAGATGCTTGAGTCCATGGCACCTTTTAGGCCTCCAGAGCCTTTCACAAGGATGGTGGCCCTCCAGCGTCCCTAGGTGATATCCCTCTCAAATGTACGGGGCATAAATGCTTAAGATTAGTGTGGGAGGTGACCCCCCCTGGGGTAGTCCCGCCACCTGGATGTTGGATTCGTGGCTCAGCCCTGGCTTGACTTCCTTCCTCCTCAGTGTCATGTAGTTGACAAGGGTCATGGGGTGGGGGGCTCCACTGTGGGCATCTTCACTGCTGAGACCACTGAGCTCTCCTGTGTAAGGCCTTTTGAGCTCTTGGGGAGCTCAGAGAAGAGGGAAACAGTCCCCTAACCAGCCCTATTCCTAGGTATCACTGGGAGCTGGGGGTTGCTCCCATCTGTCCTTGCCACCCCAGAAGTACAACACCCCTCCCCAGCACCAGGCATGGCTGCACCCCCCCACACACACTCCCATATGAGGATGCAGGGAGAGAAGCCACCAATCTGGGTGCAGTTCTGAAAGGGGAAAGGTCCTCCGTGGTTTCCCCACAAGAATGTTAACCCCAGAAACTCCAACCTCCCCCTCCCCGCAAGGTCAGCCTCCTAGAGACTTCAGGCTGCCTGGGGCAGGGACCAGCACTGGACTCAGGAGGGGAGTAATAGCGCACATCTGCGGAATCACTGAACAGGGACAGGCGTGGGGGGTGGGCTACGCTAACCGGATTACCCCAGCAGCTCGCCCCTAAACCCGCAAGAATGAGGCAGCTACACAAAACTGCCCGTCATCCAACGAATTCGGTTTCGGGAACTGGTCAGCGGTGCTGATTTTGAACATCCCCTTTCCCTTAAAGAGCAGTAGAATTAAACTTCAATTATTGTCAACATGGGTGCAGAGCTTGGGAGCCTGCCCAAGGCTGCCAGAGCATCGCTGTCATGATTCATACAGACTAGCAAGGGAGGGAACGAAGACCCGGGGTGTGGAGGTGGCTCCGCCTGGGAGCACCGATCAGAGATGAGGTTGGACCCCGCCCTCAGAGCACGGCCAGCGAGAAGCTGGCTCTCCAATCAGGCCGCGGACCCCCAGCCGGCCCGTGCTGCGAGCGAGTGTGCGCGCCCGCGTGTGCGTGTGCCCGGGGTAGGTGGGGAGGCTCCCGTCTTAGAACAGGCTGGGGGAACTCACCGCGCAGGCCAGCCGGCACTCGGCCCCGTCCCGCAGCCTGCAGACAGCCCTGGAGGGGGCGCCCTTGCGGAGCGCGCGCGCCCCGCGCCACCGCTCCGACTCCCCGGGGCCGCGCAGGCAGGTTCGCCGAGGCGGCCGCTGCGGCCGCGGGCTCCGGCTCCCGGCCCGCTTCCCCCCGGGCTGGCGGCGCTGGCCTGCCCGCCAGGCCGACCCTGCCCGCCCGCGCCGCGCCCCGCCCCGCTGCGCAACTCTACCCAAGTTGGAAGCCAAGCCCGAGAGGCTGCACTCGAGCCGAGCGCACGGCGGCGGCGGAGAGAAGAAGGCGGCGGCGGCGGCGCAGCTTGGCGAGCAAGGCGGCGCCCGCACCGCGGAGCACGGACCACGGGGGGCGCCCGCGCCTGGAGCGACAGGAGGAGGGGCTGGAGGAGGACGCGCGGCGGCGCCCTGCCTGGGAAAGTAAAGTTGGAGTCGGAGGCTGCGCGTGGGGGTTCAGAGGAGCGGCGGCCCGCACCCTGGTGCGCCGAGCCCTAGCCGGCCGAATGGGAGGCGGAGCGCCCGGGCCGCCACCGCCTGCAGTCTGCGCCTCAGCCGGGGGCCGCGGGGCCGCTGGGGCCAGCCCGCTCAGGTACAGCGTCGCCGTGGGCTCGCGGCCGGGGCGCTCCTCGTGAACCGAGCCGAGGGCGGTGCCGCGCGAGGACCCTGGGACCTGCCCCCTCCCCCCTGCCGCCGCGTCGCCGCTCGCTCTGGGCGCCTCCTGCTCTGCACTATCGCGCGCGGCAGCTGCGGGGAGCCCGGCAGCCACGCTCTCCGGCGCGCCGCTTGCCCGCTGAGCCACCACGGCTGAGGGCCGGCTGCAGGGCGCCGCGATCCCCGGCGGGCGCGTCCGAGGAGCAGGCGGCGATGCGGGCGCCGACCCGGGTTTGGGGGCTCCCGAGCTGCCGCGGCTGCGCCCCGGCTCCAGGCGGGACCGCGTAGCTCGCGGGACGACCATGGCGTCCCCGGCGCTGGCAGCGGCGCTGGCGGCGGCGGCCGCGGCGGTGGGCCCCAACGCTAGCGGCGACGGGGGCAGCGGCGGGGCCGCCAACGTCTCGGGGGTCTCTTGGGGACCGCCCCCAGGCCAGTACTCTGCAGGCGCCGTGGCGGGGCTGGCGGCCGTAGTGGGCTTCCTCATCGTTTTCACTGTGGTGGGCAACGTGCTGGTGGTGATCGCGGTGCTGACCAGCCGAGCGCTGCGTGCACCACAGAATCTCTTCCTGGTGTCGCTGGCCTCGGCCGACATCCTGGTGGCCACGCTGGTCATGCCCTTCTCGCTGGCCAATGAGCTCATGGCCTACTGGTACTTCGGGCAGGTGTGGTGCGGTGTGTACCTGGCGCTCGATGTGCTCTTTTGCACCTCGTCTATCGTGCACCTGTGCGCCATCAGCCTGGACCGATACTGGTCCGTGACGCAGGCCGTCGAGTACAACCTGAAGCGCACGCCCCGCCGCGTTAAGGCCACGATTGTGGCCGTGTGGCTCATTTCAGCCGTAATCTCCTTCCCACCGCTTGTCTCGCTCTACCGCCAGCCCGACGGCACCGCCTACCCGCAGTGCGGCCTCAACGACGAGACCTGGTACATTCTGTCCTCCTGCATTGGCTCCTTCTTCGCGCCGTGCCTCATCATGGGCCTCGTCTACGCACGCATCTACCGCGTGGCTAAGCTGCGCACACGCACGCTCAGCGAGAAGCACACCACCACGGGTCCCGACGGCGCGTCTCCGACCACTGAGAACGGGCTGGGGGCGCCGACGGGCGCTGGCGAGAACGGGCACTGCGCGCCCCCGCGCCGCCCGCGCGCAGACGTGGATCCAGAGGACAGCAGCGCGGCGGCCGAGAGGCGGCGGCGCCGGGGTGCAGTGCGGCGGGGTGGGCGGCAGCGCGCTGGAGGCGAAAGGGGCGCGGGCAGCGCCGACGCGCTGGCTTCCGAGCCCGGGCCCGCCGAGCCGGGCGCGCTAACCGCCGCGAAGTCCCCGGGACCCAGCGGGCGCCTGTCTCGCGCCAGCTCGCGCTCCGTCGAGTTCTTCCTGTCCCGCCGGCGCCGGGCGCGTAGCAGCGTGTGCCGCCGCAAAGTGGCTCAGGCGCGCGAGAAGCGCTTCACCTTCGTGCTGGCCGTGGTCATGGGCGTGTTCGTGCTCTGCTGGTTCCCCTTCTTCTTCAGCTACAGTCTGTATGGCATCTGCCGCGAGGCCTGCCAGGTGCCCGACCCGCTGTTCAAGTTCTTCTTCTGGATCGGCTACTGCAACAGCTCGCTCAACCCGGTCATCTACACTGTCTTCAATCAGGATTTCCGGCGCTCCTTCAAACACATCCTCTTCCGACGGAGGAGAAGGGGCTTCAGGCAGTGACTTGCGCTCTCTGCCTCATGGAGACCCTGGGCGGCTTCAAGAGGAGGGGACAGACAGGCATGGCCCCAGAGAACGCAGGGTTAGATTCCCCAGAGACCAGGGATGGATTGGCCTCCAAGGCACAGGGCAGGAGGTTAGCCTGAGACCCAAGGTTCCCCGGGAGAGGGGAGGAGAAAGGGGAGACCCCTCTGCCTTCCCGTCTCAGCAAGGGGCTGCTTCTGGGACTCCAGGCCTGGGTCCAGCTCTGGGTGTCCTGCCGAGGTGCGGCTGTTAGGTCAGGGTCTTAGACCACAAAAGCATTGGCAACCTTCCAAACGGGCGAGAAGCCCCCCAGACCGCACACCACCACCGGGATCCACCTCTGAGTAAGGGCTGACTTTCCCAGGACCTAGTGGGGGTGATGATGTCTGGGAGGAAGAAAGAGCTCACTGACAATCTTTGGTCACTGAAAGTATTTAAATGTTTGCCAAAAATGACAGCCCCCAAACCAAACTATTTTCTAAATAAACCTTTGTAATCTAAATGTTGGGTACAACAGTCAAGTCCTTAAGCCGCCGGTTGGGGGTAACTTCCGGACTCTTACCCTGCCTAACCTGCCCCCACCACAGGTGAAGGAGGACACACTAGATCCCCGGATTCCAGCCTCCCCTCTTACATGAGAAGAGGGTGGTCGTTTTTCCTTTAAATAAAATGTTTTGTTTACCTATAAGATATATACTCCAAATTCCTGTGCTGTAACTGGCTAAGGAGAAGCCCCAGATTGACTCCAACTTTAGATCCTGGAAGACTGTCCTCTCTTCACCCCTATTCCTGTCTGCACCCCCCACCCAGTGCCTGCCCTGGCCTGGCAGCCCCTCCCCACTGGAAGAAGGTGGAGCTGGCATGGTTTTAGGGTGCAGTTGTACCCCACCCCCACCCCTTACCGTGGGCCAGCCCCCCCCCCTCAGAGCACTCTGTGTGCTTGGCACTTTGTGGGACACAGGTTGTGCTGACACCTGACAAGAAACAGGTCTGGGGGGGGCAAGACCAAGGCAAGCCCCCCGGAGACCTTGGCCACGTTCTTATTGGGCGTGGGAAAAGCCTGCTTTGGTGGGGAGGGGGCTGGAGCCTGCCAGTCCCTCCTACCCACACCCTGCACTTGATCTGGCTTCCCTCAGTGCTGCCCAGCCCTGCTCCCTTGCCCACCCTTATGCCCCCTCCCACCCTTACTCCCGTGTCTGTGCTCACCCCACACTGAGGCTTGAGAAGGGTGGCTAGAAGAAGAGAAAGCATCTGAGGTGCTACCCCCAGAGGCTGCTGGCCCCCGGCACAGAGCTTGGAGCTGGGGGAACTGGGGGCGGAGCAGGAGCAGAACCTGGGTGCTACAGGGGAAGGCGGAGTTCCCCTGAAACACGTGTCTGTACACACACATATACACATATGCACATACATACATACATGTGCACACACACAAAAACACGTGAGCACATACATGCTGAGTTTGCACTGGAAGGGCTCGTGCTGTAGCCCCTACTGGTGACCACCCTATTCTCCTGTCCCTCTGTGTGCCTGGCTTTTCTTATATGACCCTCCCCCACTTGTCCCCTCCCTACCAGCTCACCTCTCTCCTGGTTCACCACCCATCTATCCTTGGTTTGGTGTGGCCACAGGTCTGTCCCAGGGAGGGGTCAGCCCTGGGTCCTTTCTTTCATCCTCAAGCCTCTGTCCCCTGAATTGGGAGCCAAGGCAAGGCCCTCTTCCTGGTTCTCATGCCAGTGCTATCCCTTGGAGAACCCCCAATTCCTCTGCAGATGCCCAGCCTCATCACCCCAAGTTATGGGCTCTTAGGTTACGCTAACTGGCCGAGCTTTTTCAGACTGTGTCCACGCTAACTCCTGTGGGCATGCTCACACCTGCTGTGTTTAGACCCGAGACAAGAGATAGACCCAGGGGAGGGGTGGGTTGGCAGTGGCCAACCAAGGTCAACTGGAACATCCCTGACCTCTCTCTCCTGGGTAGGTGCCAGGAAGAGACATCCGTGTCAGAAGCCCGGCTTTGTTGCAGGATTGCTGAGCTAGCTCAGCCAACACTTGCCCCCTCTGGTTTCACTACCCCTCCTGTGAAGTGAGGGGGGCATTGCTCGGAGCCCGCCAAGCCTGCCAATCTATGGTCCAACCTGCCAGCTGAACCCCGGGCTTGCGAGGGGCGACTTCTCTTGAGACGGCATGGCCGACACTTGTGTTGCCTCTGAGCTGCAGGGCTTTCTCAGTGCAGGGGGGCGAGGATACCCCCGGGACTCTTGGGAGTGAATGCTGAGTCTACCACAGGAGCACGCAGCAAAGCCACAGAACCACGTCCACAGACCCTGTTCCTTTCCTCCCTGATCTCAGGAATTGTGCCTTCCAAGCTGTCACTGAGGCTGCTGGCAGCCAGTGCCTAATAATCCCCCAGTCAGCCGACAGATGTTCCTCACTTGATCCTAATTGTCGCCTGGAGAGCTTTCTTTTCAGCTGGATAAACAGAGACAGACCTGGCTTCCCAGCCGCCTCTGCCTCAGGAAAACGGGCTGGCCGCCCCCCTGAGCCTCGCTGTCTGCATCAATGCTGACATCTCGCTGGTGTCCCTGAGCACTGACTGCTCCCTCTGTGGTCTGGGAACCCTTTGGGAAGATTCCTCCGCCATAAGGGGCAGGGACCCAACCTCTGGCCGCCGGTCCCCGGCTGGTGCAGCGGGTCTGTCCACCATAGCCTGTCCATTCAGGCGGAAGTCCTCCTTCACGTCTACTCCATGGCGCTCGTTGTCAGATCCGGCCTGCAGCTGGGGACACTGAGGCCCAGACCCTCCGGAGTGAGAGACAGAGCAGGCCATGAACCCAGAAGTGTCCGGCTCTGCCAGCCCACGCCCTGAGACCCCAGCTCCAGTGTCCTGTGGACATGGCATTCCCCAGGACCTCGCGCTGGAGGAGTGTTGGAAACAGCTGCTTTCCTGCTCGAGGCTCCCTCTCGGGCTTTGAAGATTTCAGGCAAAATTAAAAAACTAAAACAAAAACAAAAAACACAGGAAACCCCAGAAGGTGGACTCCACGTGGGCAGAGAGGCCTGACCACTAAACCCACCGCTGATACAGTTCTTATGGGACCTAAACGGATGGATGTTTGTATAATTCTTGTCTTCTAATTCTACAGCTGAGTTGTTAGAAAAAAAGGGGGTAAAGAATCCTCCAAAAGATTCTGTTATGGAATTCAAGAAAAAAAAAACAAAACACATTACTTGGAGCAGGCAGAATTGTTAATACCTTAAGAGAGCAGCTCCCATCTTTGAATCCTGCCCCCGGCTCCAGGGGTGGGGGTTGCGTGGGGTGTGGGAAGGGGGTGGTGGTGGAGACACTCGCTGTGGTGCTTGCTGGCGGCGAGGAAGCCATCCTTCCTGGCTGCGCTGGCAACCGGCAGTATTTTTATATCACATCCTCCGGTAGGCAGGGCTCAAATATTCCAGCACAGCCTCGGATCAAAACACAGGGAGCTGGCAGGCCCCGCTCAGGTCTGGCTGGGCAGCTGTTTCCCTGGGCCAAGCAGAACCTGCCCTCTCCTCTCCTTGTGGCCGTCACCCCCATCAGCCCTCCCCTCCATGGGCCAGGGGGCGGGGGGGGGGCGGGGAGGCAGCCAGGCTGAAGGTGCTCCATGGCCCCACAGGGGCGCTCCCACAAGCACCTGGCTCTTCCTGGGCACTCATGGGCAGCCTCCACTTGGGAGGGCGCTTCTGAGGGGCATCCGATAGATGTGGTAGGTCTCCCAGGGTGGGCGGGAGGGAGCTGAGCCGTTGGGGAGAAGGAGGGGCCCAGGTGAGGGTCTCCACCCTGAGGACCCCACCTCACGCTCAGGGACTGTCATGAGGGCCCAGGGGATGTCAGCAGCCTCCCCTGTCCCCTGATAGTCAGCCTCCATTGGATAAGGTGGGCTGTTAAGAACAGCAGATGCAGTGGCGGGAGGCGGGGGAGCAGGGGAGGGGGCAGATTGGCTCTGCACATCCTTTCCTGGTTGGGCCAGGGCGGGGCAAGGTGTTAAGGGCCTCTGACTCTGGGCGGGCACGCTGCCATGCCTCTGAAAACTGCCTGGGTAAGGGGACAGAGTCGCTGCCAACCCCGGGACAAAAGAAAACCCTGGGGACTGAAACTGTATTTCTTTCCTGCTATAAGGCGGGTGGGCATTGTGGCTGCTCTCCGTCAGAGCCTGGGGACAGTGGGATCCTGATGTCAAGACAGGGCTATTGCACGCCGTTGGCAGGGGCACGCTGGCTCAGAGGGCCCAGCGTAAAGGCGTTTGCTCCTGTGGCTGACCACAAAGTGCACCCCGGGCTGCCTGGCATGATGGAGCACAAGGAAAGAGGACCCCCACCTGCACTCTGCTGCCATGCCGACAGGAAGTGCTGGGACCAGTGGGGTGCCACTGGTCCTGTCTGCAAGACCACCGGGCCCGTGCTGGGGGCCATTCCCGGGGCCTCTGCCACTGTGGCACAGGATGGGCCGTTTCCTCCTCTCCCCTAACCCTAACCCTTCCCGGGGAAGGCCCTGGCTAGGAGCCAGGACAGCTGCAAGGCGTGACAAGCATGGGGACTGGGGCTATGTGGCCCTGCTGCCTGCCGCCTGCAAACTCCAGACCTGAGGCAGCCCCTGCCGACCCCCAGCCCCCTGCTTCAAGTGGGGCCTATGCTGCCACAGGCCTAAGGTCATCAGGGCCCCAGAGTCTGCTTCTCCATCACCCCAGCTCCTCCCTTCCGTGCCCACGCTTTGCCTCGCGCCAGGCCTCTGTGGATTGAGGCTTCACCCTCTGTCCGGAGCAGCTTCTCTGTCCCACCCGAGCACCCCTCGTGGGCTGCTTAGGGCTCAGCCAGCCTTCGAGTCCAGAAAACCCTTTGGAGCCCCCAGCCCCGGCTTCCGCAGGCATAGCTCCCCAGGAGTGGGCCAGGCCCTACCTGCTCCTCTCAGGACGGGGAGCTCAGCCTGCGTGTGTATGTGTGGAGGGTCAGGACAGGGAGACTTTGAACGTGGGGACAGTATGTCACCCTGGCCAGCTGGTCAGACAGAGCGGGCCTCCCTGAGGATTCTGGGCTATCACCATTGTCTCCTACTAAGAAGCCCCAAATGGTTCATCTCTGGACTGGAAGCCCGAGAGTCACCCAGAAGTACACACTGTGCCAGGACACCGTCCCCAGGCCCTCCAGGGGTCCCTGATGTGGACACCCACACCGGCTTTCAGCCCACTGGGGAGAAACTTTGTGCAGCTCTGGGACCTCGGGATTCTCCCAGGCAAGTGGAGGGACGGCTGCACGTGTATCCGTGGGCAGACTTCCCCCGCCGGGTTAATGAGCTCTTCCCTGACTCTGCAGCAGCCGCAGAACCGGAAGGATCCCCTGGTGGCCGCTGGAGGAGGGGCTGGACCACTCGCCCAGCTCTGGGCGGGAGACCCCCAAGGCGTGTTCTGTTCAGGAGCCCTCCAGCCTTTTTCACGAGAGTCCCAGATTGGGGATCGTACGGACCACGATGACAAAACAGACGTGGCCGTGGCCGTGAGCCCAGCAGCTTGGCTCGCCACCGGCTGTGTGCCCTCTGTGTGCCCACGTTGGGCCAGCGCTCTGTGTGTCCGTCCGTCACGATTCTGCCGCGTGGGCACAAATGGCACGAATGCTCTTATTTCACACGGCAAAACTGAGCCCCCAAGAGGGAAGGAAGGGGCGGAGGGGCCACCTGCAAGCCACACGTAGGGCTGTCTGCCTCTCAGCCCACCTCACCGCAGCATCCCAGGCCGGCCCTTGACCTCGCATGCTGATGAGCGTCACGGCTGGCCGGGGCGTGGAAGCGACCTCCCCGAAGTCAAAGCGTGGTGTGCTCCATGCCGAGCTCATCCCGCCTGCCTCTGCGCTCTGCTCCGCGGCGCACGCCCTGAGATTAACCGTTATGCCGATGAGATCAGACACAGCCCCAGAGTCATGTGCCCTGAGATGCCTCGTTATTTTCGATGTAATCGAACTCTAAACCCTCAGCCGCTGTGTGAAAAATGATCCCAACCGGGGTTTGGAGGCGGGGGGGGGGGGCTGGCTTTGTTTTCTTTAGGTCGCCCTAGTAACCATTCCAGACAGTGAACGAGGCTGCTATGGTACAGATCACCCCACCCAGGATATAAAACGCCCAAATGTTTGAGGTGAACAATAATTTAGTTAGCCGCTTCCTAGAACGTGCTGCCCCGTCGCAAATCGAATCTGAGGCAAACTCAGTCCTCTGTTAATGGGTTCACATGCAGCCGTCAGGCAGAATCGGATTGCTCTGGCTTCCTTCTGCAAGGATTCAAGTCGCAGGAAAAATAGCAGAGTGGTCGGCTTGCTTTAGACATCGCTCAGCGACCCAATGGCAGGGCTCAGCCGCCCCCAGCTGCCCCGGTGGCATGTGCTGTCCGGCCAAGGGTGACCTGCACATGCTGAGTAAATGCAGGGTTTCAAATGTGACCGGAGAGAGCAGGAACTGATGGCTGGCTGCTGTGGCCCAGGACGGCGCAGGGCTGTCCACGTCAGGATTGAGGTTCACCGACGTCTCTGCTAGAGCCCCTCATGATGACCCCTCTGTCCCCTGGCACGGGTGCTGTGCCTGGGTTGCGGAGGCTGGACGTGCAGGGTGACGTCAGGCTCCCCGAGGTCCCAGTTGGGCTTGGAGCCAGACTGAGCAGTGTAAGTCTTTGAGCCTCAGTTTCCTTCTCTGGAAAATGGGCAGAAGTAACGGTGCCCACCCTCCCCCTCTGCCCTGACAGACAACACACACACACACACACACACACACACACACACACACACACACACACACACTTTGTGCAGAGCCAGTGTGGACCCTGGAGCTCTTGGGAGTCAGAGGCCTGTGCTCAACGGGGCATTTTCCCCTGGCGTGGGGCAGCCCTGGCCCCAGTGTCAGGCCCACAAGCAACCTGGGGGAGGTTTGGCCACTGGGCTCTGGAACATAGGCCATGGCAGGAGGTGAACGGTGTCTGGAGCCCTGAGCACGGGGTCGGGAGGGACAGGTTGGCAGGCACTCCTCTCCAGTGGTGGGACCAGCCCTTGGCAGAGGGCAGGAGCCCTAGGTAACCTTGTACGGGCAGGTGCTCCAGCCCTGTCCGGGGAGGGAGCCTCCTTCAGGGCAGCTTGTGTCCACCCTGTCTTATCCCACCCCAGACCCCGCATAGAGGCTGGCACACCTCTGTGTTGGAAGAATCAGCTGTAAATGCATCAAATCGGTCAGACGGGGGTGCAGGAGAGCGGTGTTGGACAGCTGCACTGAGGAGGTGGGATGGGAGGAGGGGGGGGGTCCTTTCTGTCAAACGGAGCTGACCACGTCACCCTCCTGGGTCTAGGGGTTCCCCAGGGGGTTAGCGCTCATGAGGGGACCTGCTCCCCTCCTCTCTGAGCTCAGGAGGAGGGTGCCCCTGGTGTCCTTGAAGTCGTCGACGATTGGGGCTCCAAGCATTCAGAGACCTCCTGGACCCATTTATCTGACGGGGACACTGAGGCTTCGAGAAGATCTGGCAATTTCCTCAGGCCACTCATCCACTGAGGAGCAGAGTCCAGGCCACGTTCCCCCTCCCAGCTCCTCCTGAAGGGCTCCCCAAATATCAGAGAAGTGCAGAGGGGGTCACGGCGGGTTGCTGGGAGGGCTGCCGGCCTGGCCTTGCCCTATGCCCTCCACATTCGGGGGCACGAGGCCATAGCAGGAAGATGCGGACTTTGTAACTAGAACAGCACAGGCTTTAGGCGGGAAGAAACCACAGGTGCCTTGTCTCAGCCCCCGGACCATCTCTCAAACCTGGGGGTGCTCACCCCCTCCCTCTCACATACTCTGCTGATGGAAAACTCACCGCTGCCCCGGAACAATCCTGTCCTTCTCAGTACCCGTGACTGTGGGGAGTTTTTTATTTTTGTGGAGAGGAAATCTACCTCGTCAACCCGAACTCTCAACACTAGATGTTAGGGTACATGTCCAAGGAAATTTTTTTGGGACTGGCAGAAAGTCAGCCAAATTTGCACACGTGTCTTTCTACGGTCCCTTCTCACTTGCTTTCCTGAAAGCGAGGTTTGGGGAGGAAGAACAGAGCCCACCGGGCTGTCCCCACAATGCCACCAGGGGCACACAGCCATCAGGAGACCAGAAAAGTCAGACTCTGGGAGGAGTTGGCCTGATGTCCGGGGGACTCAAACCCCAGGCCGCTGACCAGAGGGAGCGTGGACAGTGGCCAGGGTGGCTGGGAGGCCTGAGAAGCTCTGAGGTGGGGTCACCTGGGTGTCAGAGATGGGGCCACCCAGGTGGGGATGGGGTGAGCAGGAGCCCCTGCCAAGTCATCTGTTGCTGACCAACCATCAGTTTCACTCATTCAAGAAGCATCTATTCAATGCCGTGGCACACGGGCACGCTGGGAGGGACACAACTCCAATGAGCTCCTACAGGAGTTTGATGCCCTCCGATAGTAGTTACTGTTATGATGATTTCTTTAAAAACCATCTAGTGAGGGTCCATAGTCGACCTGGAACCAGGTCAGCGATAGAGAGACACACCCCTGTCCACACAGAGTTTGCAGTCATGTGGGGGACAGGCAGTGGCCACAGAACCACACAAGCAAATGTAACATTAGAAATGGCTGGTGCGTTGTGTGCAGGTGACCTGACCTGGGCAGAAGGTGAGCAGCCACCTCCCGGCATGTTGGTTTGGGACACAGTCTCACCTGCAGGGCAGCCGGCAGCATGTGCCTGGGGTTGGCCCCAATGTCAGTGTCCTGGGGCCACCGTAACAGTCCTCAAGATCAGGGACTTCAAACAGCCGAAATGTGTGTCCTCAGAGTTGTGAAGGCTGGATGTTCGAGATCTGGGTGTCGGCCGGGACACCTTCTCCTGAGGCCTCTTTCCTTGGTGGGTGGATGACCGGCTTCTCCTGGTGTCCTCGCATGGTCGTCTCACTGTGTGTGCCTGTGTCCTAATCTCCTCTTCTCATAGGGACACTGGTCATACTGGCTTAGGACCCACCTTAGTGATTCCATTATCACTGAATCACATCTCTAAGACCTGATCTCCAAATACAGTCACATTCTGAAGTCTTAGATCAGTGGTTCTTAACCTTTTTTGAGGTACCGAACCCACCAGTTTCATATGCGCATTCACCGAACCCTTCTTTAGTGATAAATAAAATATGATTTTTTTTTTTCAAAATTCAAGACATAGGTATATGTTTTTTTACTGGTGCAGAAAATGAGCCGTGCATGAACATCACCTTGTTCAAAGAACAAAACCAACAAAGTGCATGAACTCACAACAAATGACGGTATTACTTTATTCTGGCCTCCGCGGCAGAGGCTTCTCTGAACCCCTGAGACCGACTCACTGAACCCCTAGGGTTCGATAGAACCCAGGTTGCGAACCACTGTCCTAGAGGTTAGGGCTTCCACGTGTGAATTTTGGGGGACACAGTTCAGCCGTCACAGACTTTCAGTCCATTTCCCAACACCCCACGTGGTTATGTGGCTGCCGTGGCAAGTTCCCACCTTTTCCTGCCTTCGTTTTCCCGGTTGTTCGTAGCCCAAGGATGGTCTAGTGTCCGTCTCATGGGGTTGCAGAGAATCTAGCCCAGGGGTCGGGAACCCATGGCTCCTGAGCCAGATGTGGCTCTTTTGATGGCTGCCTCTGGCTTGCGTACAAATCTTTAATAAAAAAAATAATAACGTTAAAAATACAAAACATTCTCATGTATTACAATCCATTCATTTCCTACCACTCATGTTCATGGTTGCGGGTGGCTGGAGCCAATCACAGCTGTCCTCCGGGAAAATACCAAATTTTTATTGGCTAATGCGTTGCTTGTCAAGAGGGAAGGTGCTCAGCCGTTTCGCGGCTTGTCTGAGTGAAATCTGGACTTTTTTGAAATGAAAGACATCGAGCATCCTGAGTTAGCTAACACTGAGTGGCTCCTGAAGTTCTACTATCTCGTGGACATGACTGAACATCTGAACCAGCTCAATGTGAAAATGCAAGGCATTGGAAATACAGTCTTATCCCTTCAACAAGCAGTGTTTGCATTTGAAAACGAGCTGGAACTCTTCATCGCTGACATTGAAACAGGTTGTTTACTACACTTTGAAAAACTGGGAGAGTTTAAAGATGCATGCACAGCAAGTGACCCTGCTCAACATCTTGATCTCCAGCAGCTAGCGGGCTTCACATCTAATCTCCTGCAGTCATTCAAAGTGCGCTTTGGAGAATTTCATGAGTGCACTCATCTTTTTAAGTTCATCACCCATCCACACGAGTGTGTAGTGGACAGCGCCGACCTGAGTTACATCCCCGGTGTCTTCGTCAGAGATTTTGAGCTCCAAGCTGCTGACCTGAAGGTCTCAGACATGTGGGTGAATAAGTTCAAGTCACTGAATGAAGATTTGGAAAGACTTGCACGACAGCAAGCAGAGTTGGCGAGCAAACACAAGTGGGAAGAAATGAAAAAACTTCAACCCGTGGACCAGCTGATTGTCAAAACTTGGAATGCGCTTCCTGTCACATACCACGCACTGCAGCGTGTGAGTATTGCTGTACTGACAACGTTTGGCTCTATGTATGCATGTGAGCAGTCTTTCTCACATCTAAAGAACGTTAAGACCAACCTACAATCACGTTTAATGGATGGAAGTCTCAACGCCTGCATGAAGCTTAACCTCACCACGTATCGACCAGACTACAAAGCCATCAGCAAAACCATGCAGCACCAGAAGTCGCATTAATGGTAAGAAGTACTTTACTCATCATTGGTTAGCAACAGCATAACAACATTATTAAAAAGAATTCAGAGACTTCTTGTACTTTAAAGGTATTGGTCTTACATAAAATGCACACATTTACTTGTATTTAGTGTTAAACATATTGTATGGCTCTCATGGAATTACATTTTAAAATATGTGGCGTTCATGGCTCTCTCAGCCAAACACGTTCCTGACCCCTGATCTGACCTGACACATAGTGAGAACCCCAGGGGAGGTCGTGCTCTGTCATCCGCTACGGTCAGTCCACCACACATCAACCCTTCAAGTTGGGGGCGCTTAGAGCTGCCAGGAAACACCAAGGACTGGCAGCTGGAGCCCGCAGGACAGGGCCAGGCTGTCCCACGTCCACACCCCTGGGCTGACAAGCAGGAGTTGGAAATTGCCCACACCCTGGGCGTGGAACATCCATGACAGTTTTGTTCCCGGTCACAGGACCGGGGCCAGTGCATGGCTCGGGGGTTGTGATCCATCTCCTCGCTTCCCTGTGGTCCTGCCCCGTGTGGACTGTGCAACCAGCCGCCTCTGTAACCCCTTGGCATTTCTTTATTAATGTTTATAACACCTTTATTTAGAATAGCCAAACCTGGAACCAATCTCAAAGTGTATCAGCTGGTCGTGGAGAAATGACCAGTGGTCCATCCACACAGGGGACAACCGAGTAGCAGCAGCACAAAGCCGCTGCCTGCCACGCAGGTGCACCCTGGAAGCATCACGCACATGAACAGAGCTGGACTCGGAGAGGCCACGTGCGTCCGGTACCATGTCCATGGCATTTTAAAACAGACTCTATATTTCAGGGCAGCCTGAGGGTCACAATCGAGCAGAAGGTACAGGATGTCCCCGTGTGCCCGGTGTCCGTCAGCGAACATCTCTATCTATAAATGGGGGATGGGCGTGCACCCAGCACGGGGAGGCAGTGGGCATGCGGGCCACTCTATAAACCGGGAAGTGCTGTGCCCAAGGCAAGGGTGACTCTCCGAGACTTGAGAAACAGTGAAGGTGGCTGTCCGGCCGGCCAGCAGGTCTTGCCGATGGTGGAAAGGCTGCTAACGCCTAGCTCCCAGGGACACACGCTCGGCTCTGAGCGATGGGCATGATGTCAGACCCCGCGTCCTAGACTGAGGGCAGCAGGGTGCCTTCCTCTGGTGCCAGACAGCGAAAGTCTCCGAGGGCAAGCTGTCCCACCTTGCCGTCACCGTCATCATTGTCCCCACCACACCCCTGCCCAGGGAAAGCCCCCAACAATCCCGCCATTTCAACATGAACCCATCACTGTATACGTAGCTTTCATCTGAAGTCCGGGAAGAAGGCACCGGGGACGGGGACGGGGACGGGGACGGGGATGGGGATGGTGACCGCGGGTCGGAACCTCACACTTACCTTTCACTGTCCAGAGCAACTCCACCTGCCCGGCATGGGACTTCTATTCTTTTTTTTTTTTTTTGCATTTTTTAAATATTGTGGTAAAAGGCACATATCATAAAATTCACTGTCTTAACCACTTCTGCCTGGCCGGTTCGGTGACATTAATACGTTCACAATACCGGGCAGGCGCCACCACCATCCACCCCCACATAACCCTTCTCATTTTGAAACACTGGAACTCTGTCCCCATTAAACAATAACTCCCCTACCCCAGTCCTGGGCAAACTTCTGTCTTCATGACTTGGACGCCTCTCAGCAAGCACACGGCTGATCTTTTGTTGCTTTGGGCCAAGGAGGAGAGTTTTGGGGACAGGAGGTAAAGGGTAACGGTGGGGATGGGGTGTTGGGGGCGTACCATGTGCTGAGCCCCTTGGGCACCAGGTCCTGGCCAGTGTTTCTTAGGTGGTGGCTCAAAGGAATGTGTGTCTCAGAGGACCTGAGTGACCCAGAACAGCCCTTGGCAAGAAAGAGCAGGGATGGGAGCCCCCCCGCTCGCAGAAGGGCAGACAGGGATGGGAGCCCCTTGCTCGCAGAAGGGCAGACAGGGATGGGAGCCCCCCCGCTTGCAGAAGGGCAGACAGGGATGGGAGCCCCTTGCTCGCAGAAGGGCAGACAGGGATGGGAGCCTCCCGCTTGCAGAAGGGCTGGCAGGGGTGGGAGTCCCCCGCTTGCAGAAGGGCAGACAGGGATGGGAGCCCCTTGCTCGCAGAAGGGCAGACAGGGATGGGAGCCTCCCGCTTGCAGAAGGGCTGGCAGGGGTGGGAGTCCCTGCTCACAGAAGGGCAGGCAGGGATGGGAGCCCAGGGGTCCGGCTCCAGCGAGAAGTGGGTGTGGGACTTCCAACCTGTCCCAGCTTCCCTCCTTGGCCTCCCTGACTTCACCTGCACTTCCCCCTTCTTAAGGGAGCTGCAGTCCTGAGCCTCCCCTCACTATAAGGGTACGGGGTGGCCAGGAGCCCAGGCCAGGCCTGTTTGTCTGTGTCCCACCCCAGCAGCTCCACAGGGAGTCGGGCACAGAGCACACAGACCCAGGCTCCCTAAGGTACGGGGAGCCTCCAGTCTTGCTGGTTCACAGACACGGGGTGCAGGCCGTGCGTGGACAAGGAGGGCAGAGCCGTGGGCCGGTGCGCCCATCGGCCCCTTGCGGAGGCCCTGGCTGGAATATTGCCAGCGTGGTCCAGAAGTGGATCCAGGGTGACAGTGCCTTCTCATAGCTCCCCTGAGGCAGCCACAGAAACGAGCAATAAAAGCCTTTTTAGTTGCTTTTTCAGCCCAGACAAAATCAATAAATTCTGGAAACATGAGAACAGCTGACCTTTGAGATTTCTAGCAAACCTTTCAAGCGTAAGCTCGGCTTGGGCTTCGGCTCGAAGCGGAGGGCTGAGTCTGGAGGTGCTGGGGGGCCCTGCTGCATAGGCTGACCCCCCCGTCTGACAGACACGCAGGTGACACAGGCCCCTTGTGCCTTCACGGGGCGGCCCTCGCTTGGGCACGGATCCAGAGGGTTGTGTAGATGCACGGGCTCTCTCCAATGGCTTCACAGCTTCAGTTCCCCCTCCCCACTAGAAGGCCCCCAGTAGCACGTACAGATGAGGAAACCGAGGGCTGGAGGAGGGGAGGGGTTGGGCTCTACTTCCAGGCTGGCTGGATCTTGCCCAAGTTTCCCGCCTCGGGCTTCTCCGTTGGAATGTGGGTCACTGTGGACCCATGTGGCACTGGCTTGTGCCAGGCACTCAAGTCACTTATTGACCGATATCCCATGATGCTCCAGGCCATGCTGGAACTGGAAAGCCAGGGTGGTTCTTTGCTCTGGGAGTCCACGGTGTCCAGGGAGGCAGACAGACATGGCAGGCACCTGGAGTGTGGTGGGGGAAAGCAGGGCCCCTGCAAGTGCTGGAGACCTGAGGATGTGGGAGCCCCCGCACCCCAGGGTTAACGCACCTGCCCAGCTCTGCTCCTTTCCTACCTCCCTGCCCTCACCCCACGCTCCTGGCACCCCCTCCGGGAGGCCCTCTCTGAGCCACAGGAGGCTTGGGAAAAGTAAGCAGGCTGCACAGGAAGCCTGG
Source organism: Rhynchonycteris naso (assembly GCA_037038555.1). Classification (NCBI taxonomy): domain Eukaryota; kingdom Metazoa; phylum Chordata; class Mammalia; order Chiroptera; family Emballonuridae; genus Rhynchonycteris; species Rhynchonycteris naso. The sequence continues at coordinate 315,235,450 of CM072996.1, read as the reverse complement.
CCCGGCCCGGCCCAGCCTGGCTGGCTCCGGGGCAGCTCCTGAGCAGGTGGAAGTCAGGAGAGGGCAGAGGATGGTCTGTGGGCAACCCCAGGAGCGCGCAGCTGGTTGGGGCCTCATTAGGTGACGTTGAGGGGGCAGGACAGCACTGTGCTGGCACCCAGAGCCACGTGAGGAATTGGAGCTTCTTTCAGAGGGACATGGGTCCCACCGGACGGGGGAAATGGGGTCAGATGTGAGTTTCAGGCTGTGGCCTGCTTCCCACGGAGTGGTGGAGCGGGTGAGTCTGGGGCAGGGCTGGCAGCCAAGAGGGGCCACAGGGGAGGTGGAACTGAGTTTGTGGAAAAGGTGGGGCTTGCCTTAATAGCACTCCATACATTTGAGATTAAATAAGGCGCCTGCTCTGTGGTTCCCCTGAGGCCCCTACCCCGCTGCTCCTGGCTGGCCGACGCTGGTGGGCCTCGTAGGCCGGACTCAGCAGAGGGAGCATCCCCTGAGCAGAGAAGAAAGCCAGCCTGGGCACCGGCTGCCACTCTGGGCCCCCCACCACACTGCGTTGTTTAGGTTCCCCCAATTAGCACACCCCAATTGGGCTGTGTCTCCCTGGAGGGGAAGTGAAAGGGTGATTCAGGAGGAGGAAGGTGGTCTCCGGGCGAGGTGCCCCACCCAGCAGTCCTGGGGAGCTCACCTGCCAGCATTCTGCAGCATGAGGTGACACAGAGACATGGGAGACCCATGGCAGCACTGTGAGCCAAGTGACTACATCAGCCGGCAGGGTCAGCACTGTTGCCCGGCGTGGACACTGAAGCCAGGAGGTGGGACGTGCCTGCTCTCTGTCACCAAGGGAGGGGTCCCCAGACCTTGGGCTTCCCGCCACCCTTTCCAGAAGCTGCCTGTGTACAACGTGGACCCCAAATGTTGGCTAATTAAGTAAGGTAAAGAAGCCCCTAACCTTGCCAACACCTTCCTCCCCTCCCTCGAAAAGTGGGTGTGAGGTCACAGGATGGCTGGTCGGTGCCGTCCATGGCAAACCTGCCGCCGGCCTCTGACCTCGGGGTCTCGTAGTAAGCCTTTCCGCAAGGCACCACGAACCCGACATGACCCTGTTCTGCCAGCACCAAGCCTGGGCCAGTCTAAGTGGACAGTTAGGGGGAGGCTGTTGTTTCTTGGACAGCCTACTTATCAAACTTCAATGGGAAATGAGATCATCATGGGGGATACAGGCGGCCAGCTGTGGGTCCCAGGTCAGATGAAACTTGAATGAGTGTGTCTATCCACAGAGATGTGTGTCTGTCTGTAGGGGTGTGCATGTCCATTAGGGGGCTGCATGTGCACACGCACGGATCTGTCATGTGGGTGTGTCGGTGGGCCGGTGGGGTGTGCATGTGGAAGTATGTATGTACACATCTTGACACCTACGTGTAAGTACAGCCTTCCCTTAGGTTACAAACCCAGAGGCGAGCTGCAGGCAGCGATCCACGGTTCTCTTTCCTCAGAAAGACCAAAACAAACGTTGGCTCTCTCGGAGGCTGCGCAGTCCTTGCACGGGCAGAACAGGCCCGGATTGCTATGGGGATCTCGTTAACTTCTCTCCAGCGGCTAATGTGGCTTCCCCGGTCCTTCCTGCTGCGTGCCGGGGTCAGCTGTCCACCCGCTGGTGTGAGCTCTCTTGTCCCGCCAACCCCCTCCCTCTCCTTTCTCCTTCGTCCTCAGCCCGAGCACGATGATGATGATGGGTGTGTTGTCCATTTACTTATTCACACGGCTCGCAAGAATTAGGGGGCCGGGGAACGTGCCGAGACTCCTTCTGTCTGCTGCACTTCCACCAATGAAATAAAAGGTGGTTTTGCATCTCATTTGCATAATCGAACAACTTCCTTTGACTTGCCGTTTGCTTTTCTGATGGTCTTGTTTAATAAAAATAAATCAAATGCTTCTTTTTTTTCTTAACACTTTATATTCATTTTGAAATATATCCTCTAATTTTTTGTGATATATATATATATATTTATTCTGGTTTACTGACTGACAAGCTGGATCAGATCGGCTCGTCTCCTGAGATCCGCTGGGTCCGCTGCTTCCAGGCATTCCTGAAAGGGAAACGACCCAGCAAAAACCGTTCCTTTTGCCCCTAACTTCTCGTAGCAGGTTAGACTTAAGAAATCCGGTTAGGCCTGACCTGTGGTGGCGCAGTGGATAAAGGGTCGACCTGGGAACACTGACATCGCCAGTTCAAAACCCTGCACTGGTCTGGTCAAGGCACATATGGGAGTTGATGCTTCTAGCTCCTCCCCCCTTTCTCTCTCTCTCTCCTTCTCTCCCTCTCTCTCTCTCTCTCTCACTTTGTGTCTCCTCTCTAAAATAAATAAAAAGAAATTAAAAAAAAAAAAAAGAAATCCGGTTAGACTTACCATCATGGGCATCCGTGATGGGAGAGGATTTAGGGAAGGGGTGTGCTCAGTGGGTTTCCAATCACGTACTCAAGACGATCACCATCGACAGTTGATGTCTACTGTGGCAGGGATCGGATGCGGTGGCACGAAGGCTGTGTGTGTCAAGCAAAGAGGACAGGTCAGCTCAACAAGAAGACATAGCACTCTTAGGGCAGCACGCGCCTACGAGCAGAGCTTGCAGAACAAGACAGAAACTCATAGAACTAAATGGAGAAACGGAACATCCACAAGAGCGATCCCAGATTTCAAAACCCCCTTCTCGGTAATCACTGGAACCAGTGCACAGAGAGTCAGCAAGGTTGGGGAAGGCTGAATCACAGAACCAGACAACCAACGTGGCCTGATTGACAAGGATAGGCCATCATCGTCTGGGCCCTTATGCAAGTATTATTTATCCTGCTAAAATGATACCAAATGTGTTCTCTGACGGCAATGAAGTTCAATAAAAAAAAAATCAGTCACAGAAAAATGCCTAAAAATGTTTTGGAGACCAAATAACACATTTCTAACCCATAATTTAGCAACAATAACAAAAATAAGTAAATAAAGGGAAAATTAGAAGATATTCTTAACAAAATTAAAATAAAAATTATTAAAACGTGCAGAATGTAGCCCTGGCTGGTTGGCTCAGTGGTAGAGTGTTGACTTGGCATGTGGATGTCCCAGATTCAATTCCCAGTGAAGACACTCAGGAGAAGCGCCCATCTGCTTCTCCACCCTTCCCCTTTCCTTCCTCTCTGTCTCTTGCTTCCCCTCCCACATCCAAGGCTCCATTGGAGCAAAGTTGGCCCGGGCACTGAGGATGGCTCCATGGCCTCCACCTCAGGTGCTAGAATGGCTCTGGTTGCAATGGAGCAACACCCCAGATGGGCAGAGCATCGCCCCCTGGTGGGCATGCCGGGTGGATCCTGGTCGGGCGTGTGTGGGAGACTGTCTCTGCCTCCCCGCTTCTCACTTCAGAAAAATACAAAAAATAAAATAAAATATACAGAATACTTTCAAAGCTCGGAGAGAAATTGACATGCTACATGCCTGGGCGGGGGGGGGGAAGTCCTTTAACCAATGATCTCAGAGCTCACCTTTGGAATCTAGGAAAATCAGAGCCCATTAACCCAAACCCATTGGGCAGGAGAAACTACCAAATAAAGAGCAGAAATCAATGAACTAGAAAACAAACAAAAAGGAAAAACAATGGAGAAAACCTGATGAAACAAACACTGGTTCTTTGTGAAGATCAATGGAGTTGATCCACCTCAAGCAGACCGATCAGGAGAAAAACGGGAGAGAAATCACCCATGTCAGCGACGAAGTGGGTGAATCGCCATAGACTCTGCAGACAATGAAAGGAGGACAGGGGAATATTTTACACAAATGTACAAGACACGTGGCTCTTAGGTGAGATGGACAAATTCACTAACAGATACAAACTACTAAAGCTTACCGGTGAAGAAATAGATAACCCGGACAGCCTTACTTCTATGAAAGAAATAGGGTCTGTAGTTAAACACTTTCCCACCAAGAAAACCGCTGGCCCAGCTTGAATGGTACCGAATATTTCATTCAAAAATAATACCAATTCTCTTCAAAAACCCTCTAGGAAATAGCAGAGGCAAGAACCCTTCTCAACCAATCCCAAGGCCAGTATTTCCCTGATACCCAAATCTGACAAGGACATTACGCAGAAAGATAACTACGGATCGATATCCCTCGTGAACATAGATGTAAAAATGTTCCAACAAAATTTATAGATTGAATCCCATACTATATAAACAAGATGATACCGCATGACCAAGTGGGCTTTATCCCAGGAGTGCAAGGTTGGTTTGACCTCAAGTGCCAATCAAGGCAACTTGCTATATTGACAAACGATAAAAAGAAAAAAATACTACACCATCAGGGGCAGTAGGTGCAGAAAAAGGCATATGACAAGATGCAACAGTCTTCCTTGTTTTAAAAACAAAACGCCTTGGCAAATTAAGAACCGAGGATTCCCCAGGTCAGTGAAGGGCGCTTGTGAAAAGCCCTAAGCTAACATCATATTTACTGGTACAAGACAGCTTTCCCCCCAAGAGCAGGATAAACCCTCTCACTCCTGTCAATCTTTAGTGACAACGCTCTTGTTGTTGTCATAGCTGTCACTGTGCTCATGCAAACCAAATCGGCTGGTGACCCCGCGGTGAGATTTAACTCCCTCCTGCCTTCAGCGGTAGCTCTGACGCTCAGCTCCCGCTCTGAGCCCAGCAATCGTCCTTGGCTCCCGAGAAACCCCTGACTTGGCTCAGATGTCCAGTACCCCACTCCAGGCTTTGCATTGATCATTTCCAGATGTTTGAGAGTGACTCCTTCAACAGGTTGAAGATCCTCAAAGGGGCTCTGTAGACAGGTGCCCAGTAAGGACCGATTTTGCAATGTGTAGGGGCACACTGAGCTCGTGCGTGGCCAAAGCGCCTGTGGCCCGTGAGGCCGTGGTCAAGCTCCTGAGCATTGGGACCCACAAGGATTCCTAACTACAGTGTGGAGAGAGTTGGAGAATCGGAAACCGGAGATTCAGCCAATGGTGATGGCAGGGTCAGGGGCAGGGGACAGCCATGGAGCACCGATGGCCGGAGTGCAGAGGAAATTCTGGGCCGTGGGACAGAGGTTTGGGTTGGGAAGTCTCCTTGGCTGGCACAGCTGGGTGGCACTGCACAGCAGGGGTGGTATGACATTGAGTGGGAGGGTGCTGTGATCCCAGCACCTGGCAGGGATAGGGTGGGAGGGTCATTCTGAGAGGAAGCAAGTGTGTAAATGGGGCACAGGGCAGAACCCCCAGAGGGAAAAATGTGGCCAAGGCTGGCTCCATTCTAGGGTCAGAGAGGCAGAAGGTGACTCACTGGGATTGTACAAATGTGAGGAAGAACGGTGTCCTCTACCTGAAAGCCAGCGTAGCCTGGTGGGGCCAGCCAGCCAGCATTCAAATCCCCACATGGCTGTTTTGTATTATTGTCCAAATGCTGTCCTGGCCGGGTAGCTCAGTTAGTTGGAGTACCATCCTAATACTCCAACGTTGTGGGTTTGATCTGGGTCAGGGTACATACAGGAATCAACCAATGAATGCATTTAAGGTGACCAATCGTCCTTCTTTAGGGAGGACAGTCCTTCTTTTGTAAGTTCCGTCCTCCCTCGAAAAGTGTCCTCCTGCAAGTCCTCCTTTTTGATATTGGAAGACTCATCTGTAAATGTCCGCATTCGATCGATGCAGAGTGGATCCATTGTGTGCGATGTGACCTATTTGTATCAAAAAGAGCACTTTTTTCTTCCAATTATTATTAAAAATTAATAGGCATGTAAGCATAATTACAATAGAAAATATTACAAATGTTTTTATTATGCATTTATCACATTATAGTGTATTACTGCTGCAATGAGTACAATGTTCCTTTTATTTACGATATTGTTTTCTTCCATTTATTTTTATCCTCCTTTTCATTGTAAAAAAAGTTGGCCACCTTCATATGATTTAAATGCTCACACCCAGTCACACCTCTGCGCACTGTTGGGCCTGGCTTCCTTTGGTGAAGGAAGAGGGTGGAAACAATGACATGTCCCACTTGGGAATGGAAGCTCGGGGCCCTCGGTGTGGCTCAGCCCCTCAGCCATGTCCCACACGCAGCTGCCCACCACCCCGGGAACAGGAACAAGGAGGACAGCTGTGCAGCTTGAGCTAGAGATAAACTCTATCGCTGTGGGACCCTGGGCGCGGGGAGCTGTTTGTGACCACAGCTGGGCTTGGTTAGCTTCGGCTGACCAAGGCACCTGGCCTCCTCCTGACAGGCGTAAGTAAGCAAGCTGTGCCTTTGCCTTCTCAGCCGTGAGACGGGGGAGGTTATTTATGTGCCTGTGTGGCGGGGAGAGTGTCCCCGACTTCTTACATGGGAACCACTTAGCATGGTGCCCGGCGCACGAGGTCAATGCTATCAGAAAGCACACGTTGCATTCCATGTCTCAAGATCTCAGCCTCACGTTGCTAAGCGGGTCGCCCAGTCCAGAGACCTGCGTCTGCAACCCACCCAGTTCACGTCACGGAGGCTGATCTACGTGCCGTGATGAGCTGGTCTTCGGTACTGTGGAGAAATTCCGGGTGAAAACCATACACGAGACTATTCTTTTTAATTTACGAGGCTTCTCAGACCTGTGACTGTTGCGAACGGGACTATGCCACTGGATTTCCAGGAGGCTATTTCCCTGAACTTGTCACCATGGACACATGTGTGTGTGCGTGCATGTGTGCACGGACATGTGTGTAGGCTGGCGCGTGCACATTGGTGTGTCCCACTGATTGACTTTGACTGACACGGTGCTCTGTGAGGCAGGGTTTCTGTGGCTGTACCCCACAGAGGAGTCCTTTTCCCAGCTCAGGGGAATCAGGACTGTCGGAGCATGAAGGGAGGAGCCAGCCTTGGGGAAGCTTGCAGTATCCGCTGCTCTGGGGTAGGTGGACAGGGACAGGAGCTGGCTGAGGGCCCAACGGAGCCCCTCCTGTGTTCAGGGATAGGCAGGGGTTCTAGCAACCTTGGAGAAGACATCTCAGCAGCCTGGAGGCAGGCAGGGGTTCTGGAAGCCGGGCACAGAGGGAATGGGCATCTGAGCCCCCCCAGCCCAGGATGGAGGACTGGGCAAGCTCTGGGTATGACTGATGATGACCAGCAGGGCCAGGCAATGAGGCTGGCACTTTGGGCACAGGGGTGTGGCAGAGGCATCTGGGAGACAGGACAAGGACAGCTGGGGTTGAGACCTGCTTCGTGCTCTCTAAGACGGGTGGTCGCAGAGGCAGGGGGGGCAGGGCCAGTTCCTGCCGCTGGGTGCCGCCCAGCACCGGAGGCCACCAGACTCTCAGCAGTCTGGCTTGTTCCCTTGCTCTTGGCAAGTGGCTCAGGCAGTGGCTAATTGGATCTGAGAATTCAATGCAGCTGTTTACAGAAAAGCTTTTAGTCCCCAGGACAGGGTGGAAATTGGATTTCAGGGTGGAAATTGGGCTCCTGGCTTGGAGACACTCCCTGATTCCTGACTCTCGTCCCGCTATGTGTCAGGGGGCTCAGGCGGCTGCCTCCGCGTTTGGGGCAGATTACAAATTATGCACCCACTTAATACACGGCTCAGGCCAGATCAGAGCCAGGGGCTTGGTCACCCAGCGTCTCTCATCCTGAGACAAATCCATTTTGCTCACAGGAGCCGCTGGGCTCTGGGGCTGGCCCAAGGCTGGGGATCACGGGAGAGTTTTTCTCCCCGATGTGATCACTCGACTTGGGTTGTGACAAAAGTCTTGGGACCTGGTGAGGCAGACCTCTGGGGACAGAGTTACGTGCTGGGCTCCTTGCAGGAAGAATGGATGAGTTCATGAATTACTCAGAAGCATTCATTGGTCTTCACAGAAACGCAGCACGGTCCCCGGGCTGTTAGTCTCGGCAAGGATGCTCCAAATGTGTCAGGCCGAGCTTTGGAGGTCATGTCCACTCCCTGAGAGGTTCTTGGACCGTGATCATGTGTCTGCAGTCTTCCCTCCCGCTCCAAGCTGAGTTGCCACCTCCTTCAGGAAGCCCCCCAGGAGCTCATCTCTGTTCGCTGACCTGTCATCATCAGGCCACTCACTGACTCAGGGGCAGGCGTGTTGGGGCGGGGGGAGAACATGGAATGAAGATGGGGGATGGGATAGCATGGAGGCAGTGGGCTGGCTGAGCAGGTGTGGGCAGCCAGAGGAAGCCCGGCTGGGCCCCTGCCTGGGCTGGCAGCTGGAGGCAGTGCGCACACTGGAGGGCCTGAGGTCCCCAGTCAGCTGTATGCTGAGGGAGACATGTACCATGCTGACTGTGCCAGGGAGGGGCCAGCCCTGCAGGTCCGACAACAGGTGACCCCATACGATGAGCAGGAGTCATGGCCAGGCTTCGAAGGGACCTCCTTTCCTCAGCAGAGGGGGGAGAGGCAGGATGCAGGAAGGGAGGGACAGTCTCCCTCAAATGGAAAAGCGACCTGGCCCAGAGTTCCATCCACAATCTTTGGGTCTATAACCTTCACACAATATCAGGGGCGTTAACTGTTCAGCAGAGTGGCACAGAACTTCTGGTGGACTGGCACCCATCCGTGGATGGGCGATTGAAAACCACTGGCTGACAGACATCATGTTAGGTTTTCAGAGGGATGAGGAAGTGGAGGTCAGGGTGGGGTGAGCCTGGGCTCCACCTGAGGGTCCTCACTGGACCAGATACTGAGGGCTGGGTCCCACGGACGGTCCCTGGATCCCTGCTCAACCCAACAATGCTCCAGTTGCCAGGCACGTGAGGGGTCAGCCTGGATGTCCAGCCCTGTTGAGTCCTCAGATGACAGCAGTTCAGCCAACATCTGACTACAACCACATAGGAGACTCAAGTGAAAGCCCCCTAGCTGACCCCAGTCAACCCTCAGAAACATGGGAGATAATGATAAATTAGGGTTTTGAGCCAGTGAGCTTTGGGGTGCTCTGTTATACAGCAGTGAATAACTGTAATTCCCCCAATGGTCCTGGCTCTGTTTTGGGGGCCACACAGGACCCACTCCCTGTGCCCCCATGACAGTCCTTCAGAAGTCTGCAGACAGTGGCCAGATTCCCAGAGTCCTTTCTCTTGGTGAACCAGCTGTGATTCTGACATGCATTTCTCCAAGGACCCACTTTTAGGTTCTCTTTCCAACCCTGTCATTGCTGATAAACCCACTCTAATCTGCCAAGATCCAGGTTGGTTGTGGGTTATCCGAAGGAACCCACAACCAACCACAGCACTGCAAAGAATGGCACGGTCAACCCAGGAGGCAGCCGAATTGTCACCTCCTTTTCTTTAGATACCCTGCTCCTCTTAATGTAACCCAAGATGAAATTTTCTTTCAATTAACCTCATGCTATCAGCTGCTTACATGACGTTCGTGTCATTCCCACCCTCTGGGCGCTTTGTAACTGAGCAGGCTCTAAGGCTGTGGTCACACTTTTTCTGGGAACACCAGGAGACCAGCTGACACTCACAGATACAGGCCTTTGACCCAAGGTAAGGAGGTCACTGGATGATCAGGGTGGAACCTCTACCTCTGTGAGCAGGGAGGCACTAATGAATGAGTAGGAGGTCACGGGATTCATGCTGCTGAAAACAACCCTCCCCAAATAAAACCTGATGCAATCCGGAAGGATGCAATTTGTCACGTGTACCTGATATATTTCTTAAAAACAATATCAGGTTTTAAACAACTCACCGATGACTTTTCTGTCACCCATCCATCTCAAAAATACCAGAGGGGGGTAGAAAAGAAAAGAGAAAGCAAAAAGCCCCACAAAACACATTTCATAATTTTGAAATTCAGAATACTTTCCCTTTCAGGGCTTGAATCACCCTACTCCCCGATTCCAATGTGGGTTTTCTGAGAATGCCTCGTTCATTTAACTATTTTTTTTTTTCAACCAGAGGAATAAGTTGTCAGTCACATGCTATTTCGAGAACAAAAGCTTCCACGGAAGACTCTGAGGAAGCGCTGAGCACCTACCGTCACAGGGACAAAACCTCGCCCTGGAAACCACGCACGCTCTGGCACGCAGGAGGCCGGGCACTCCATTCCCGGCACCGAGAGATGAACGACAACGAATCGGATTGACCCCTCGGACCCACATCTCCCCCCCCTCCCACACGAAGGCCAATAAGTCTTCGCAAGTTTGAGGAAAATGAAAAACGACTGTTTATGGCGGATGAACAGCTTGGCTCCCCTGGGGTGATTGATGACTTTATTTCATTTCAGAATTGCAAAACCTCCCCGACTTTAGTAAAACAAGGAGAGGACACGGCGGTTAGAGAGAAAAGCGGGGAGGCTTTCCTCGGAGACGGCTGTTGGGAGTGGATTTCGGCGGTGGCGGCGTGTGCCACGTGCCGTGTGAGGAACACAGGGGTGACCTCACCAGTGGCTTTCCTCCGCGCGTTAGTGCATTATATAAGCACATTTATATAAATGTTTTCCTCAGTTGGATAAACAGTGCTTTTCAATGGAGACTTAATCTGGTCCTTGAGAATGAACCTTCCTGATCTTTTATTGTAACCCTGGAGATTTGTCCTTGATGCAAATTTCAAACATGAAATTAAATGTCACTAAATTCATTAGTCCCCAGCACGCCCCAAGGCTTCCGCAGGCGTGGGGGAGAGACCCTTGGGAAGCATTGGAAAGGAGGACGGGCAGGCAGATTCGGGCCACAGGAGTTTATTGAGCACATAGTACAGGGATGGGCAATCTTTTGAGCTTGGTGTGTCAAAATTCGCCAAAAAAACTGAGCATAACTCAGGTGGTGTGTCACTTCGAGAGAAACGGCCTAACCGGAAGTCCCAGAACTAGACACTCTGTGCCGGAGTTCTGTTGTTTTGGCCTCCAGACCTCCGGCACAGAGTGTCTGCACTACAGCAAATGTTTTATCCTCGGCTACTGCACCTGGCCGTGCAGGAGCCGAGGATGAAACGTCCTTCTTGGTATGTGGCCCCATACTTCTCTGGGATGCGGCCGTGTGTCATCGAATATGGCTACGTGTGTTAGTGCTGACACACGTGTCATAGGTTTGCCATCACGGACATAGTAGGTGGTGTATGTCCTCTATGGCAGGAAGCCACACAGCCTCATTCCTGCACCCTGGGGCTTCCATTCCGGTGGGAGGGACCAGCACTCACCCTGCAAATGTGCGTGTGCCAGGAGGTGCCAAGTGCTGAGGGAGCACAGATTCAGGGCAGGGTGGTAGAGACAGCATGTGTGTGCATGTAGGGGGTGAATACTAACCTCCATCTGGTGTTGGAGATGTTCCCTTACCCATAAGGAGTCACGAGAGTACAGGACTAACAAGCGATGGTTTGAGCTATGATGACAGAGAGGCCAGCCTGTGCAAAGGCCCGGGGGCTGGAGCATGCCGGTGTAGTGAGGGAATAGGAAGGAGCAGTAAATGTGAGAGGAGAGGATAAGGTCAGAGGTCAGATCCAGTGGGACTTCCAGGCAGAGAAACTGCCTTGACTCCCTGGCACCGATGGTTTTTTTTTTTTTTTTTTTTTAATGGAAATAAGACAATTTCCTTAAGGTCACCAGAGGAAGGAGAAATGAGAGCACAGCTCCCTCTTAGCGGACTCTGCCCCTGAATGATAAAATCATGTGTGGTGGCGCAGTGGGCCCCAGGCCAGGGTCTGGGAGCGTGAGGAGGCGAACCTGCCCGCACAGTACGCTGCCCTGGTGTCCGTGTCCCCGACGGGGAGCTCTGGCCGTGACAGCTCCTTTGAGCCTCACCCCTGCCGCCCGTGGCAAAGGCCACACGAGGGCAAGCGGCCGGGTGGAACACAAAGCCCCGGAGGGCTCCTGGCCGGCGCGGCCCGCCCCCCACGCACCTGGGGCAGATCCTCAAGCTCATCAGAAGGCCGGCTGCCCCGGACAGCGGAGCCCCGCGCAGGCACCTGGTGCGGCTGGCTTGTCCTTGTTCTGATGCCCGGGATTATTACCAACACTGCAGGGACGGGCGTGTCGGGAAGACAGACCGTGCCGGTGTCCCCGAGCGTCCCCCACCGTCTCCTTATTCCTCCAACGGCTCTCAGCGGGTCCCCTGCGCCCCCTTCTCCCCCGGACTGTTGCCGAGTCCAGTGGTCGGCTCTTGTCCACGGAGCCCCTGACCTTTGGTCTCCTCGGTGCAGCTCATTACCCTCAAAACACTTTTTCTCTTGACCCCCAGGTCCCCCAGCTGGTGGCTCCCCCATTCCTGCTGCCCCTCCGATGTCCCCCACATGCTTCTCCTCAGTGCCCCCTCCGACTACACCCTTCTCCCCCTCTTCACCCTTCCCAGCGTCCTGGTGAGGGATGTGCCCCTCCAGCCTTGCCAGAGGAGCTGCCAAACACAGATCTCCACGTGGGGTGCCGCCCAATTGCAGACCCATGCCCCCTGCCACCCCTGTCCCCCCTGGCGACCCGAAGAGTCTCAGACCCCAGCCTCCGGCCCCCCACTGTCTTGACTAGGTTGATTGCTATCCTTGGACTTGCTCGAGGCCCCGTGAAGTCTGTTTTATAAGAAGGTGTGTGGCCCTTGGGTCTCCCACTGTTGAGGAAGGATAGCACCTAGTATGTACTCTACTAATAAACACCCAGAGATCGAATCTGCCTGCCCACCCTCCTCTCGGTGGCGGGGCGCAACACCACGCCCTGACCTCTGAGAGGCAAAAGCCGGCACTTGGATGTCTGCAGCTCTGAATGAGAGAAGGCAGCCAGGCGGGGCTGACCGGGTTGTGCCAGGGACAGGGTGGCAACCAGCAGGGACTGTTGGGCAGCAGGAGCGTGGTGTATGCCAGGTGGAGTGTGTGCCCGGCGGGGTGGGGCCATCTGGGCTTCCAGGGCTCCTTGGGGTTTGGCTCGTTTGAATCATTTTAGGGAGGGCTATAGGCACCGGGAGTTTCTGTTGTTCCAGACATGTCACTGTCACCAAGCAGGCTTCCGTGAGCTGTCACGGCCCTCGTGGCTGCTGGCTTGACATCTACCCGGGAATGCTTTCCTGAGTGAAGCCCTGCGTGGGGAAGCTCCGGGTGAAAACGCAAGGACAGTGCAAAGGGTTTATTTAGCATTTTGCCAATTTCCCAAAGGGCGTTGGGGCTTCCTCTTCCTTTGCTCTCATTGCACTTGGGGTCACCGTCCGTCCTGCCGCTGGGGCAAAACCCACAGGCCTGGGGGGGGGGCGCCATATAAACAGCTGGCATCTGTCACTGGCTGTCCTGGAAGCTGGCAGTCTGAAAGCAAGGAGCCAGTTCTGGTGGGCATCCTCTTCCTGGTCACAGACCGTGGACTTCTTGCTGGGACCTTGCAAGATGGTGGGACAAGAGAGCTCTGTGGGGTCTCTTGTAAGAGCACTGATCCCATTCCTAAGAACCCCACCCTCCCGACCTGATCGCCTCCCCAAGGTCCCACCTTCCAACACTATTACCGTGTGTGTGTGTGTGTGTGTGTGTGTGTGTGTGTGTGTGTGTAGAATTTTAACACAGGAAGTTTGGGGAACATTCAGACCACACCATTAAGTGTTGTGTTGTGTTTGCCCATTGTGTGGGTGGAAGTGGGGACTCTGTGTCCGTCCTGTGAGCTCTCTGCCCAGGTGAAGCCCGCCCCCACCCTGTTCTGAATCACGTGTGAACCTCATCCGGAGAATGGCTGCAGGAGGAAGTTCAGGGGTGCTCTAGGTGACTAGCCCTTGGAAGGTGTACTGGCACATGTGGGCTGCTGGGGCCACTCACTTACCCCTTTGGTGCTGGGCAAAGGGCAGGTGTGGACAGAAGCAGGTCCCTGGAACTGGCCCCAGAGGCTCGTGCGTCGGGCCACGGGAATTGGACAGGAGACGGGGGACACCCCGCTGTGGCAGGCTGCCCCCAGGGAAGATGTCAGACTTCAGGGTGTTGTTTGTTGGAGATCCTACCTGCCCCGAGCTCAGGGGTACACTTAGGCATACCTGCTATCAGCGGCAGGCGGATCAGGTGACTCACTTATGCAAGTTATTTTTAAGTGACTTGAGGGCTGGCGAGGAAGCCTCCTGACAGCGGTAATTATCCCCACACCCTCGCGGAGCGGCCCCGCAGGGTTCCAGCAGGTGCTTCACGCAGCAGAGGAGGGGGCCCGTGCGCCTGGGACCCAGCGCCCCCGCCCCCCACGAGGCCTCAGAACCATGGCCGGCAGCTCACACCCTGCCAGACAGCCCTCTCGCTCCCTATCACCCCAGGACAGAGTCAGACATTTCCTGATGGGCACCAGGACCCAGGTTCTGACTTCCACCTGCCCATCTTGGCCTCCCAGCCGTGGGGGGGGGGGGGCCCTGCACCTGGTCCTACATCCACACCCCTCTCCCTGTTCCCTGGACGGGACTCAGCCCTGTGCTCGCTGAACTCCTGAATCAGCCTTGCCTTCTCAGCTCTGCCAATCCAGGCCGGTTTCCAAGGTTCACCTTGGGTGCCCATTTGCCAAGTAGCCTCCTCCCCACCGCCCCCGCTGCCCTCGCCGCTGTGGTTAGAAGCAATCCCGGCTTCCCCTGAGGCTCTCACTGCTTACAGAGACGCTGGGCAAGTCGGGGGCAGGTGGGAAGGAGCTTTACTCTGTCTGATCACCGACACATGCCCACACTCACTCACACACGCATGCGCACGCACAGGCACACACGAGCACTCATGTTCCATGTCCACGTGTGCAGGCACGTACATGTATGTACACAGACACCTACCCAGCTCCTGGATCTCGTGCTTCAAGCTGATGAGCTCCCCGGTACATCTCAGACCTGCCTCAGATGCCGGCTTCTCTTGGCGCATTCAGGCAGGACGCCCAGTTGGGTCTGAGATAAAAACTGGAGAGCTTGGCCCTGTTTGAAGCATCTCCCTGTCCCCCAGACACACCGGGAAGGGGTCAGATCAGCAACCCCTCCTTGCTCTCTCTGCATGCATCTGAGATGGCATGCTGTGCCCCAGCTGGGGAGCTTGGTGCAGGGCAGGAGGGGCGATCGGGCTGGCAGTGACGTATGGGGGTGCACATCAGAGCTGGCCCCTCACTGGCAACATGTGGTCCCTCGGCACCTCAGCTCCTTGCTCTTGATGCTCCGCCTTTGGCCGCGCTGCCTTGCCCTTCCAGGTGCCGTTCTCAGAGCCCACCCTTTTATATATTTTTCATTTTCTTTCTTTCTTTTTTCTTTTTTTTGTTAAGTGAGAGGCAGGGAAGCAGAGAGGCAGAGAGACAGACTCTCGCATGTGCCCCGACCAGGATCTGCCAGGCAAGCCTCCTATAGAGTGATGCTCTTCCCATCTGGGGCTGCTGCTCTGTTGCTCAGCAACCAAGCTAGTTCAGTGCCTGAGGCGAAGCCATGGAGCCATACTCAGCACCCGGGACCAACTTGCTCAAACCATTAGAGCAGGGGTCCCCAAACTTTTTTACACAGGGGGCCAGTTCACTGTCCCTCAGAACGTTGGAACCCCGGACTATAAAAAAAACTATGAACAAATCCCTCTGCATACTGCATATATCTTATTTTAAAGTAAAAAAACAAAACAGGAACAAATACAATATTTAAAATAAAGAACAAGTCAATTTAAATCAACAAACTGACCAGTATTTCAGTGGGAACTGTGGGTGCGGATGCATTCTGAGCTCCTCTCACTGACCACCAATGAAAGAGGTGCCCCTTCCGGAAGTGCGGCGGGGGCAGATAAATGGCCTCAGGGAGCCGCATGCGGCCCACAGGCCGTAGTTTGGGGAGCCCTGCATTAGAGTCATGTCTGTGGGAGAAGGGGTGGTGAGAGAGAGAGAGAGAGAGAGAGAGAGAGAGAAGGGAGAGGAGTGGAGAAACAGATGGTCGCTTCTCCTGTGTACCCTGACCGGGAATTGAACCCAGGACTTCCACATGCCAGGCTGATACTCTACCACTGAGCCAACTGGCCAGGCCAGAGGCCACCTTTTTAAGATGCTGTCTGGTCCCTTCTCAGGCTTGGTGACTCCCTCCTGCTTTTTGTGTCTTCCCACCTGGCTTCCTGAAGACGCCCAACTGCCGCCCCCCTGCTGCCCCTGTCTCTGGCGCCTGCTGCTGGCTCTTTGGCTCCCACCCTCTCCATGTTGGGGTGCCCAGTCCCCTTGCCTTCTCATGGCGACCTCACTCAGGCTCATCTCCAGCCCAGATACCTCACTCCTGGGACTCCGCAGCCCGAGGACCCAGGAGAGCCAGGTTGAGATGGTCTCTAGCTCCTGTGGAATGGGCTCCGGGGCCTGATTCCTTCAGGATGGCTGGACCAGGCCCTCAGCAACTGTGGGCCCCAAGCGGGGCCAGCGAGGCAGCCTCAGGGCCGACACCGAGATGCTCATGCCCTGGGCAGCCCCGGCTCATGGGCACGTTGGCACCTGCCCATTCTCTATTCTTCAGCTCTAGAGAGGTCATGGCACACTGAGCCACCAGGCAGTGTGCCACCAGGGACACTGTGTGCAAAACTGTCCAGGCAACTGGCTGCAGGCCGGATCCCTGCTCCAGGCAGTGCTGCCCTGCTGGCCCCAAGAGGCTCTTCTGGACGCCGGTGAGGCCGGGTGCCAAAGCCTGGTGTCTGGATGTCACAGAGCAGGCCTGTTGGTCTCACAGCAAACCCACTCAGGTTTTGGTCAGGGGCCGGGCACCTGCAGAGCCTGCCCTAGGTGCTCCTCACAGACCCAGGGGTGCGGCACCCCTGGGGCGGAGGTCTGCATTCTACCTGCCTTAGGGGTGCGTTGTTAAAGGGGCCAGTGAGGCTGACAAGAAAGCACTTGGAAGATCTCAGAAAAGCCCAGCTGCCCCATGGGGCCCAGGTCTCCCAGAGCCCCGCCCCATCCCCCACGCTGTTGTACCAACACCCCGGGGGCATGTGTCAGCAGCACACAGTCCCCGGGGCCCCGTCCTCCTGCACGGGACAAGGCGACTAGTGACCTTCCCCGGGGGATTCTGTGCAGCCTCTGAGCCAGGAGGGGTAAGACGTGAGGCTGGAGGGGCTGAGGCGCCCACCCTGGCGGGCACAGGTGTGGCCCGATGTGGGACAGACACCAGGTGAGTCAAGCCCAGGGTGTGGGAGGAGCCGGGTGGAGGTGAGGATGGGCCAGTTTGTTGTGGAAGCTTGGGATGGGGAGGATGGCCGGGAGGCACCCGGTGGTGGTGGGGTGTTGCTCCCCCTGCCCCCCGCACAATGGCACCCTCTTCCTCTCACCGGGTACCTGCCCTCTTCTCCTTTGTCCGTTTCATTAATCCTTCAGGTGGAGCTGGGGTCTGCCCTGGCGAGTCATGTTTTCTCTCATCTCCGGGAAGACAGCAGCTCATCCTCTGGTCCCTTCTCCCCTGGGGGCCTGCTCCCAGCGGGGAGGGCAGGGACGGCTCATTCTACCCTAACCCTCCCAGAGCAAGGACAGACCACCTGGCAGACTGTCCTATCAGCAAAGTGGCCTCCCAGCCAGGAAGAAAGGGCAGGGTGTGCCCACCGGCTATTGGCACCTGCCTATTGGTCAGGGACAAGTGGCCATCTGTTAACAAGTACCAGAGGGTCCCTCTTGGCTCTGCCCAGCTCCACGGCTCTCAGGAGATATTTTAGCTGGCCCAGCCCTGGGGAAACTGAGAGGCAGACCAGGGAGCAAACGAGAGCCTATTTTTTTTAATAAACTGGGGCTGTGTCCTTTGGAGCCCCAAGGAAGACATGTCATTTCTGCTGAACTTTCCAGGGACAGACAGTGTCCCACTGGGTTTGACAAATGAACAAGCATTCTTCAGGAAGTAAAGGAGAGAAGAGAAGCAAGGGATAGTCCGGCTGGAGGGACGGGGCAGGGAGATGGCAGGGGGAGCTCACACTTGGACACATAACCCTCAGCCCCAGGAAGGAAGGATTAACACACAGGCTACCCACTGAGCAAGCTCAAGGTGAAGGCGGTGGAATACCGGTGTGCTTCTAGGAGGAGGCAGCATCTGAGCCCTGGTGTGAAAGGAAGTGCAGCCCCCAGGAGAGGCCCACTTGGCAATGATACCAGTAGCCTTTTGGGGGGCACAGCCACGCCTTTTGAGTCCTGAGGACCTCCCAGCTTCTATGCCAGGGCCCCTACCAGAGGCCAGCCCTGCAGCCTCCTGGATCCTGATGAGAAACAACCTCGGAAGTGAGCAAACTGCCGAAACGCTGGGTCTCCCTTCGGTCATCATCCGGCCAGGCTTCTGGTTGCTCTGCTCTGACCTTCCTTTGGGGGGGAGCCTGTTGCTCCCGTGATGCTCAGAGACTGGCCCAATTGGCAGGAACCATGCTCAGCAAACTCCACAAAACCCCTATGTCCATGTGAAGTCTGCAGGGTCAATCTGGTGGGATGCCCGTTAACTTAGGTGACAGGGGACTCACCTCAGCGCCCCCCTCGGCCCTAAGAGGAAGCACGTGGAACCTTCTCAAATGAGTTACTTTGGAAAGAAACTATGATGCAGGAAGCAGCTCCCACAGCCCGGGGAGACCCAGGACCAGAGGCAGCCAGCTGAGGCACAGTGGGCCTCGCTTAGGAGGGAAAAGTGGAGCCCTCACTGGTTCCACACCAGATTAGGCTGCCCCAAAACCAGTCAGAGAATTCCCAAGGTGGCCGGTACTGTCTGTGGCTTTGTAGGGTCCTGCAAAAGGCATCTTTGAATTCAGACAGAAGATTTCTAGCAGGTGCGAGGACCCCTGGGCCAGATCAGAAACACAGGACCCCGTGAGGGTACGGGCAGCTTCCCCACGGGGACCCTGCAACCTGGCAGGGTCCTGTGTTCGCTTTGGGAGGGGATTAGGATGAGGTGAGGTCATGAGGGTGGGGTCCCCTCGATGGGATTAGTGCACTTGCTATAGAAGGAGGAGGAGAGATCGGAGAGCTGCTTGGTCCTCACTCAGGCACTAAGGAAAGGCCGTGTGACCGCTGGGCGAGAAGGCAGGACTGCTCACCACGGAGAGAGCTCTCACTGGGGGCCAGACTGCAGCCCACACTGAGCACCTGCTAGGGACACTGAAGTCCCCCGCGCTGGGGGCCGGCACTGCATGTGGACACACCGCCTCAACCTCTTGTCCCTGCTGCCCCCGCCCTCTAACGTGGAGGCTGAGGGAGGCCTGACCAGCCACCGGCACAGGGTCCCATGGTCGGTACAGGAGGGGCTGTGATGAAAGCCACCAAGAGTGTGGCTCCAGACCCTAAACACCAGAGCCTCTAACCTGCAGCGGTCCGGAGGCCATAGGTTCAGGCTCTGCTGCTGTAGTGAGGAGGCCAGATGGCCATGACTGGAACCTTCCAGGGCAAAAGCCTACAGCTGCGTGGCCGTCTCCGGGTGGGGAAAGTGCTTGCTGTCACGTGGGGTCAGAGAGTGACAGAAACGGGGTGGAGCTGGGGCCTCGCTAGGCCGTCACACTGGGGAGGCATAGGGGACTGCGGACAGACAGCAGCCCCAGCGAGGAGGGTGGTCAGATAGAGTCACTGGGGGGTGGAGTGGAGGGCAGTCCGGCCAGAGGGCTCAGGTGGGGGGGAGTTCTGGGTCCCCTGAGGTTGTCCAACTCCACTGTAGCCGACACTGAACCCCTTAGTTCCCTTGTGGTGGAAGGGAACTCCCACCGTGTGGATCTGCTCCCAGAAACACCTCGGCAGGCTGGTCCCTGCGACCTTCCCACCTGTCCCCAACTTCTCTCCACTTTGCTGGCCGCCTCTGATGACGTACACCAGAGTTCTGCCGTGGTGCCCGTCCAGCACCTGCTGGCCGGTGTAACCTTGCAAAGGTCACCTCCCCTGCCCGAGGCTCAGCTTCCATGTCTATAAAATGGGGGTACAGGGGAGCTCCCTCCCACCCTCAATTCAGAGAAGGACGAAGACAAAAGGACTTTAAGTGTCACTGGACACCTGTTCCAGATGAGAGCAGTAATGACTCATTTGCATAACAAGCCACACAGGCAATTACGACCCATGCCGGGTCCGCAGCTGCCGGGCTGGGAGGCTGGCACAGGAAGCGGCTAGCCTTCATCTCATCCCCGGTTTGTTTGTGCGTCCAGTTGCCGGGCAACGGGGCCAAGCGGCTGTAACATCACCCCGAGCGCAGTTTAACGGTGTACGTCTTTTTTCTTTTTCTTAATTCGGTTTCCTTCTCGGGCGCTGGCAGGCAGCCTCTGGACTCCAAGGTGCCACTTTCCTGCCCAGGCCTGTCCCACCTTGCCGTTGGGGGAGGGGTGGGGGAGACCCCAGCATCGGGCCTCTTCAGCTCTGTCTTTAGACGCAGAACTGCACCACCCAGGCCCGGACGCCTCAAATGTGTGCGGGTGGTGGATGACCAGAACGTGGCAGGAACGTTCTAGATCAAAGGAGACGACAGAGAGAGGCGTGGTTCTCAGTCACATCTCAGCCCTGCAGACTCATGGGCTAACGTGCATCTGTATCACTGAGGTTTGGGGCTGTTTGTTACACGGTATTATTATGCTCATGGCTAACTGATGCAGGGTCCTCTCTACTCCCTGAGGACACAGCCACGCCTGAGAGCCACGCCTGACCATCTCAGCCCTGCCTCCCCACCGCCGTCACTCTCCCTTGTGGCTCTTCCTCTGTGCCATGCGCATGCTGAGCCGGTGGTGTTTTTTTTTGCACCTCAGTTACTGCCTAGCAGTCCTCGGAGGACGGCCCGATCACTCCCGTGTAGCCGTGACCAAACCGTGGTTCAGCGTTTCTCTGCCAGATCACTTCCTTCCTCCCCACAGCGACGGTCCCTGTGCTGGTGGCTTAGGTCTGCGTAACCTGGCCGTGGTCACTTCTCCCCTCTTCTCAGCTGCAAAGGTGTCAGGGGACAACAGCCGTGTAAGGTACGTGACAAGAGCGTGTGCTCAGTAGCATCACGCTTGCAGACGGTTGCCCAGGGTCAGATGTTCAACACAGGACGCCGGGCCTGAGCCATCCACCCGTTCACATCTGCCTCTCGTGGGCTCTTGCCGTGTCTTCTGTGTACACGTGTCTCCTCTTGTACATATGAGCCCCTCGAAAGATTGGAATCAACAAGCTGGGATACCGCAGGGGGTCTCTAGGGTGGAGTTACTGGCGATTTTTATTTTCTTCCTCATATTTTTGTATGTTATCCAGAGTCTCTAATGAATATACTTCTTCCTAAATCAGAAACAAACAAACGAAAGAATGGTTTTGCAGAGAGATGGGAGGTGGGGTGACATCCGGGTGTCCCTGCCTGTGGCTGGGGACGACACTCCAGTGAGACCAGTGCCCAAGGCCAGTCTGTCCTTGATTCTGGCCACAGCATCCCATGTCTAAGGGGAGGAGAAGTTTTGGGGGAGAGGTGAAAGGTCAGGGTCGTCAGTCCTAGCCCCACCCCTGCCCAGATGGGTGACCCTGGGCAGGTTTTAGCACCTGGTCAGTCTCAGTGTCCTGGCTGTAGGAAAGGGGGTCTCTGGCCTCTTGCAGACCCCCCAGGGTCACGAGGACTCACGGAGGTGCTGGATACGACGGTGTCACACCAGGACCAGCTCAAGCACATGGCCTAGGAGTGTGGCCATCCGGACACGCCCACGAGCACTCAGTCTGGGAGGATGAAGCTGGTCTCCGGTCCACCCATCAGTCTTGCTGTGGCTGAGCAGGGAGGCAGGGCGCTTCCGGCACTGCCGGTGTCGGGGTTGAGCTAACAAAACAAAACAAATTAAAGCCAAAATAGAAACGTGGACGGTGGGAGATGGAGGAGACAGGTTGGCCGGGGTGCCCGGGAGCAGGCTGTGGAGCCAGCCCCGCAGGCTGGCGGGGCCTCAGCTCTGCACCTGCAAGTCTGCATGTCAATCACGTGTCCCGGCAGGCGGCTGCCCCCGCACTGGTGGGAGGAGCCCTGAGCTGTTCTCTTCACACCAGCCGCGCGCGCTCACCTGCTCTTGCTGTGGAGAGGAGGGGTCCTCAGAGGGTGTCTGGCCCAAACTCCTGCTACACGTGGGTAAACTGAGGCCCAGAGGCAGTGGACGGTGTGGGAAGAGTGGGTGTGGGGATCAGCTGGAGCTGGTTTGAGCCTAGAGGGCTGACCTTGAACGAGCCTTTCCAAGCCCTGATTGGGAACCGTCCCTACGACCCCGGGTTCAGGTTGGAATGAATACGGCCACGTCACCAACACACACCCAACGCCCTGCTCTGTGGGCGAGCCTGTCTTCCTTCACCCACTTCTCTGGTCACAAAGCCTCAAGTCCCACCCTCTCTCATTCCAGGCCCTCCTCCCCTGGCCCTGAGCCCCGCCTGGCCTCTGGTCTGAGTGTGAGCCTGGGCCGATGTGCTTCTGCAGATGCCACTCCACACCTGTCGTGTAAATTCACCTGCAACTGAGCACACGGAGCCAGGGCCAGCCTGTGCCCCCACTGCACAGCCGAACTCTCGAGGAGGGCCTCCCTGGGCTCCCCACACAGGGCAAGTGTCACCGGGAGGCTGCAAAGAGGGGACACTGAGGCACCGAGGGACCCAAGCCTATGAGTGAGCCAGCTTTCACTTGCCTCTGTCCATCTGCATCTCTTTATCTGTCTCTCTCCTTTCCTTCCCGCCCTCCCCACTGCCCACGGGGCATCCCGCCCTGCTCAGCCCCCGGGGCTGGGAGGAGGATCAGGTGGGGTCACGGTGCAAGCATCTCTCCAGAAGCTTCCTTACAGGGGATAGGGCCTCCCCCTCCCCCTGACCTGATCCAGGCCAGTCCACACGCATCCCCAGAGCCTGGTCTGGGCTCCAGCGAGGGGCCAGCCCCTAATGTGAGGGGAGGAGCCACACCTGCCACATGGAGCCTCATTCAGAGAAGGCTGTGATGGAGGAGAGCAGCAACCAGGAGTGCTCCCAGCACTGCTCGGGCTGGAAGAGCAGAGGGAACAGCCCAGGCATTGCGATAAAGGCAGGAACCGGTGCGGCCAGGTTAGGGGTCCTGGACCCAGGGAGTCATGGGGATGGTGGGTGCAGATAGGAGGTCACAGAGAACGTGCTCATCACACAGGAGCACAGGCACTGGAGCTGTTCAGGGTCCGGGTCCCCATGCACCCAAAGCTGAGGGCTCCCGCCTGCCTGCCTTCCGGTCCCTGCTGCCAGCCGGGCGGTGCCATGGACACCGGGCAGCCTGGTTCAGCCTTTCCCCACCCTCCATCCTGTTTTTCCTACAGAGGGGCTGTGTTGGTTTAATGAATAATTCCACTGATTACTGAATCGGTACCTAATGACCACCACGTGCAATCCTGACAGCACGGCCCTCAGAGCTAAGCGCCATTTTCATGGGGGGGGAAGGGGGGTAAAGAAGCACAGCCCCAGCCAGACACACAGCTGCAGGCACCCGAGGCTCCGGATGTGTCCTCACCTGGGAGCTCAGCAAACCGAGAGGACAGGGGGACAGGGACACGCCGGCGGCTCAGAGACCCCACGCCTGCTTCTACACTGCCCCTCGAGGACCCTGTGGACACCTAGTCCAGTCGGCAGGCAGAGGCCCCTTCACCCCTTCCCCATTTGAGGAAGACTTTGGCCCAACTTGGATACTGAGGGAGGGCTGGGAAGGGAGGAGCTGAGGTGTGGCAGCCGGGGTCAGGGTTGGGGGGGTCAGGGTCGGGGTCAGGGCCAGGGTTGGGGTCAGGGTTGGGGGGGTCAGGGTCAGGGTTGGGGTCAGGGTCGGGGCCAGGGTTGGGGGGGGTCAGGATCGGGGTCGGGGCCAGGGTTGGGGTCAGGGTCGGGGTCGGGGTCGGGGTTGGGGTCAGGGTCAGGGTCAGGGCCAGGGTTGGGGTCAGGGCTCATCAGCCTTGAGGGCCGCAGATGGACGGAGGGGCTCAAGGCTGGAGGCAGGTTGGGATGAACAAATGGGACTATTTATTGGCTGCAGTCACCTGGGCGTGTCCTGGGTCCGGGCCACTTGTCCTCGATCTGGCAGGACTTCCTGTGACGTCTGCATGGCTCTCTTCATCTCCCCCTCCACTCAGCCTTCAGTGCAGGGTGTCTACACACGTTCAGCCCACACGCCCAACCCTCCCTTCAGACCACGTTCTGTTCTTCCAGGTCCCTGCAAGGTGGGCCTGTCCCATCTGACACTGTTCACAGATGTTGTCCTGGTGCTGGGGGTGGGACGCCCACGGAGGACTCTGTCCTGCCTGGGGGGGAAGGGGAGCCCTGGGTGAGTGAGTCAGTGAGCTGATGTGGACCCAGGACTGGGCAGAACCTGAGATGCTGGGTGTAGGGACCTGGGAGCAATGCCCACCTTCCTCTCAGGGAAGGGGAACCAACCAAGAAATCGGACCGAGACGCAGGGCCTGCAGCCCTATTTCTGGGAGGGTGACTGGAGGCTGCAGCCCGGAATGGAGCAGCTGGACTTCCAGCCCAGGGGCTGCTCCCATCTGGGTCTTGGGGCCAGAGCCGCTGTCCTGTCTGAATTATCGTCTGCACCCTGTGGGACAGAAACCACCACCATCAAAAGAAAAACAATCCAACTCTCATTCATTTCAGGACATGAAGCTTTAAACTCAAAACCTCACTGGCCAGGGACAGGGACCTCTCCCAGCTCCACCCTCCTCCCCCAGTGGGGACACGTGGGGTGGGGTGGGGGCGGGAATGGGCTATATTTCAGGTCTCAGGCCTGGGTGCCTTCTGGGCAGGTGCTCAGAGCTGGACACTACCGAGTAGCCACAGCAGATGGCATCTCCGCCCCCTGGCCACTGCTATTCCCATTTCACAGGGGACACTGAGGTCGAGTGTCCCTGGTGAGGGAGTGACAGGTCCCCTCCCTTCCTCCTCGTCCCCCCCACCCGCTTATCGCTGTGGTCAGGTGCACACCTCTGTTCCCGCTGATGGTTGACCAGCTCAGCCGTTGTTCCGGGGAGGACACCTCTTTGTGTTTCCTTTCCTGTCCATTGTCAGAGTCGCACGCCTTTTGCCAGCCTGTGGGGACGGATCACTGTCCTTTCTCTCTGCCTCTGGGTACCGACGCCATTCCCGTCCGGGCTGGAAATGTGCCGATGAGAATGTTTCCTTTAAGGAGCTCGGTGCCAGAGAACAGTCCAGACCACGGCTCTCTGGAGCCCCAAGGTGACAGGAGCCGGTGGGAGTCCTTTCCCTTGGAAAAAAGTGGCTGAAACTGTCAAAGGAAGACCCCTCAACTTGTCGCCCTTAACTTCCAGTTTCCCGGACTCCTGTCAGATTGTGTCAGGGCCTTAATACCACTGGACCTATTTAGCCTGCAGGCCACCAGCTGTTTGGCATAACCAGAAGGACCTGCCCCACTGTCCGTCACTGTCAGCTCTGAGGCCCTCTCCTGCCAAGTATGGGCCCACATTCTGCCCTCCTTGGGTGGGGGTCTGGGTCCCACTGCCTATGTGATGCCAGTGAGGGAGGGGCATGGCACAGGCCAGCGGACAGGGGGCCAGCAAGAACATGTACTGGAACACCTACTGGGCCATTCAGACCCCCTCACAGTGTCCCCACCCCACTCAGGGACTCTGCTGTTCAACTGCCCAGGTCTAGCTACTTCTTCAGAAGCCAACGCATGTCACCATCTCTGCACACTGGGTCATTCTTCTCTTTTTTTCTCATTCATCCCTCCATTTTTCCTTTCATTTACCTACCCATTCACTCACCTGTCCATCTATCCATCTATTCATTTATGCATACACCCTCCTATCCACTCACCCACCTATCTATCCATCCATCCATCCATCCATCCTTTCATTTAGCATCCATTTTGAAACAAGCATTTATTTGGCTGTGTCCGGGCCAAGGCTTTGAAGAAGCAGGTGCACCTGTTCTCTGTGCCCTCTTTTCCTTCTGCTCAGCTGGCTGTAAGTGGTGACAGGTGGGCGGAGCCACAATGTAGAAAGAGTAAGGGCCATGGATCAACACAAGGATGCTGCCTATCAACTCTCTTCCTGGGAAGGTTCTGTGAGCAAGAAACCAATAGCTATTCAGTGTGAACCATTGTATATTTTGGGGTCTTTCTGTTACCACAGCCAAATCTACCTTAACTAACATAGCAGGTCCAAAGGGGAACCTCGGACCCACAAGGGAAAAAAGTGGACCTGGCAATGACTTCTTGGATATGACATCAAAGCACAGGAGATAGACAAGAGGGACTCCACCCAACTAAAAAAGAAAATTCTATAACAGAATAAAGAGACAAACTACAGAATGGGAGAAAATATTTGTAAACCCTATATCTGATTAAGGTTAATTTCCAAAGTGTGTAAGGAACTCAACACAACTCAACAAAGTAGCAAAAATGAAAACACAAACCAAAACAGATAAACAACAACAAAATAACCCCACCCACATACACACAGAGAAAAAAAACAAATAACCTAATTAGGATGGACAAAACGCTTAAACAGACATTTCTCCAAAGAGGACATCCAAATGGCTAACGAGTGCGCAAAAAGATGTTCCGTGTCACTAACCATCAGGGACTTGTGCATCAAAACCACAATGAGAATAGTTATAAAACACACACACCAGCCCTGGCTGGGTAGCTCGGTTGGTTAGAGCATCATCCCGAAACACAGAGGTTGCCGGTTTGATCCCCAGTCAGGGCTCATACAGGAACAGATGTTCCTGTCTCTCTACTGCCCTCTCCCTTTCTCTCTCTCTAAAGTCAATAAAATAAACATGTAAAAAATGATTTAAAACACACACACACACACACACACACACCAAAGATCAGTGTTGGCTAGCATGTGGAGAAAAGGGAACCCTCCTGCACTGCTGGTGGGAATGCAGACTGGTGCAGCCACTGTGGAAAACAGTATGGATATTCCTCAAAAAATTAAAAAGGGAACTAACTACCTTATCACCCAGCAATTCTACTTCAAGGTTTTTATCCACATGAAATGAAGTGGGTAACTTAGAGAGGTATCTGCACCCCCATGTTTACTGCAGTATTAAGGTGCCAAGGTACAGGAGCAACCCAAGTGTCCGTCAGTGGGTGATGGAGAGAGAGAATGTGGTGTATTCATCCAGCGGAATACTAGTCAGCCTTTGCACACCACAGAGAGACCCGAGGATTGCGTGCGAGGTGAAATAAGCCAGCCACAGGGAGACACACCCCGCACGTTCTCACGTCTCTGTAGAATCTAAAAACAGTCAGACTCACAGAAGCGTGGAGTCGAAGGCTGGTTGTCAGGGGCCGGGAAGGGACCAAGGAGACAAGCCTCACTCAGCCACGCAGGACGTGTGAGTCCTGCCGATCGAACACAGAGCAGAGGGGTGACTGTGGTTAACAAGACCGCAGGGTACAAATCAAATCTCCACTTTGCTAGCATCCAGATCTTAACGTTCTGATGGCAGAAAGAGAAGATTGTGACCTGGGAAGGGACGGGCCATTACTGAGCTAGAGGGTGGTGATGATTTCACAGTGGGCACGCACACAAGACTTGAAGGTACGCCTTATAAGGCATGCGACTCCTACCTGTCCGTGGTGCGTCAGCATTCCAGGTGGAGCACACACCTCAGGTAAGTCCGACGGATGAGCGAGAGACTCCGCACGGCAGAGGCACGCCGGGAGAGTCCGGAGCTGGTGGACACGTCTCTGACCTCGACGGTGGTGATGCGGTCACGGGTGTGGGTATATGTGCGTTCTCGTCACATGGCACATAGGAGACACGTGGAGTTCTCTGTAGAGCAATGAGAGCTCCATACATACGGCTGTTTTCAAGACCTGGGTCTGCCTGTGTCCACGTTCATGTCCCCCATGCTCCAGGCCCCGTGCCAGGTGCTGGGCACAGAGGAGAAGGGACTGTCCCGCCCTCCAGGATGCCCTCTTGCCCTGGCCTTTTGGGGAGACCCACAGGACCCTGGTCTGGTTTATCTCTGCATTTCCAACAGTTTCCCCACATGCGCCCCCTACTGGGGTCCCCCCTGCGCAGCTTTCTGTAAAAACAGTGGAAAGGATTCAGATGTCTTTTAGGAAGTAGACTGTTGCTAAGGACAGTTCACGGCTATTTGATACGGTGGATGGTAACTCCATTATGACCAGACAGCTTCAGGCACTTCACAAAGGACAGGGGCACCACCACCAGGCTGGCTTCCCAGGTTTCCTGGGAGGGGGGTGGCATTCCTGCTCGTCCAGTGGGTTCAGAGCGCCTCCTGTGTGCCGTGCTCCGGGGGCACTCATCGATGCCCGGCCGGGTTCCTGTGGAACAAGGAGTCCACGCCCTCTCACCTTGACACCTGCTCCCCACGTGGCCTCAGAGTGACGTGAACGTGGCGTCATCTCCCACACCTCCCCCGGCTCAGCTCAGTGAGGCCCTTGGTGTGGTCTCCACAAGGGCGGGTCTGAGATGGGGCCTGAGCGCAGACGCTTCACCCTGGGAGGTGAAGAAGGCAGTGTTGGGGGCGGGGTGTTGTCGAGTGGCTCAGACACTAGAAAATTGGGGGTAATCCCATGGAAAAAGGAGTGGGGAGTGGGGGAGGCCCCAAGGTAAGCTGGGGACTCAGAGAAGCAAGGGAGCAAAGCATGGGGACTTTCAGGCAGAGGGAACAGCGAACGCAAAGACTCTGAGCCCTGCGGGGTCCTGGGCAGCCCCACCACGGGGCAGCTGAGGCTGCAGTGAGGTGACAGGCCCAGGTCATACAACCCCGTGGTGATGAACACAGGCGTCTTGGCCCTCTGCTCAGTTTCTCCCTCTGGGACGCACGCGGAAGGAGATGAGAAGGGGATCCGGCGCAAGGGCGTCAGACCCGGGGGACCCCCAGGAGAAGCCGGCTCCGAGCCTGGGAATCCTGACCAAACACATTGTCTGGAGACCTCGCGGTGGGTGGGGGGCAGGAAACGGGGGTCAGGGTGCAGCAGGCGGGGGGTGCTGCAGGGCAGGAGGTGGGGTGACCCTGGGGAGGGCGAGGAAGAGACGGGCACTTTGGGGAGGGGGTTCTCTGTGCTCTGATCTCAGCCCCCCACCGGCAGCCCCACCCACCAGGCCGGGGTAGTGACTGGTCTTGTGTGGGTCTGTGCTCCACGCTGATTTCCAGGGGACCTGCTGCCTCTTCACCTTCCGTGGCTCCCCGTGATTCAAGGCGAGCTCCCGCAAGGCTGTCCCCCTCTGGGCGTGTGTGTGTGGGGGGCAGTTGTGTGAGCAGCAGCTCAAAGCGGAGCATGGACAGGAACTGGCATCCTGCAAGGAAGGGCCGCGGCGGGTTCGGAGAATGCTGGTGCGTCCTGCAGCTCCTCGGACACGAGTCTGACATCGAGTTCCACGTGTACATCGTGCATCCCACAGCCGCTCCGGAAACGGCAGTCCCTGGGTGGACAACCAGTCAGGATGGACAGGACTGCCTGACCCGTCACCATCAGTGTTGTGGGCCAGGGACCTGCCCGAGTCTGGACTAGCGTGCATCTCCTGGCTTTGGGGCTGGACCCACCGCTGGCGGCAGAAGGTCTGAGTCAGAAGGCGTGACTCAGCATACAGACCGGCGCGGGGAAGAAAGGAGCGAGCCCCTGAGGCTGGGCAGAGGGGACAACGGTGCCCGTTCGCTGGGCACCGCTCTTCCTGCTCATCCGAGCGCTGCCTCGCACCTTCACCCCCACCGGAACGGGCAGCCGAGCAGCCGCGGAGGGCACTGTCACAGAGAAGACGCAGGCCTGCCCCCACCTGTCTCAGCGAGCCCCGCGGGAGGGGAGAGGCGGGCTTCGCAAAACCGAAGACAGTGTATGCCCCTCCGGGTGAGGCCGTGCCAGGTCCTGGTGGGCCGGGGGTGACTGAGGGTGGGTATGTGGCCTTTGGGGTTTCTGGAGATAACTCAGCAATAAAAGCGGCTTCCTCTGGTAAGGAGAAAAGAAAAGAAGGGAAAGGAAAAGAAAAGAAAATCCCTAGAACCCGCAGTTCTGCCCCTTGCAAGTTCTGCAGCCTGGGACACCTCATTCAACTGCTGACACCTTAGGGTCCCCTTCTGTAAATAAGGACTGGTAGCAGTCCCACCCTCACAGGGCTGGTGGGAGTCAACAAGGCTGACCCCCATGGAGGGCTCAGCCTGGCGCTGGCATGCGGACAGAGACCACAGAGGGAGACAGACCCAGAGACATGGAGAGACAGGGAAGGAGGGAGAGTGGAGCGGGCTGGCCCCTCTCAGGCCACCCACATACACACGAGGGTCAGAAGCCACATCACGGCGTCCCCAGCCTCCTGTGGAGAGCAGTCACTGTCCAAAGGGAGACTTGGACTGAGACCAGGCTGGGACCACACGGGGAGACGTCAGTCCCCTCTGCTAGGGGTCTAGGGGGTCACTGTGCTGGTGGAACCCAGAGGAAGGGAGCTGCCCACTGGAAATGCCGCCTCCCCAGATCCGGTCTCCCTCGCTGGGACATCGTTGGCCGGGGAACAGGACACTCAGAGAGAGAAGGTGTTTCAGGGAACCTGTCCCAATTCAGAAACTTCGGCCAGTGGGTGGGAAGGGCCAGGTGGACGTTTCACCAGGGAGGTGGACTGGGACTCCTCCCCTTCAGGGCTCTACGCCTGCAGAAGACCCTCCCAAACCCCCACAACCAGCCTCCCCCCACCTTCACCTTCGTCCCCAATACAAAGTGACCCCAGGGGTTCTTCCCACAGATCTGCAGACTCATCACACCCCCACCCCCTCCCCGGAGCCCGGCTTTCTTGTCTGTTAACCTGTCTGACAAGTCCCTGTGGGCTCCTGAGTGGGAAGGAGGGGTGGTGCTGCCATCTGCCGGCCACCGTGACCGCTGGCACCGAGGAGGGACGCAGTTCCACCCGAGAAGGGAAGGGGTTGGAGAAGGGAGGAGGAAGAGGAGAGAAGAGGAGGAGAGAAAGGAAGGGGAAGGGAGGAGGGGTGGGGTAGGGACGGGGAGGAGAGGAGGAGAATTCTTGAAAGAAGAAGCCAGGCCTGATTTGGACAAACCTGGGCTTGGATCTTGCTGGGTGCATGACCCCGGGCAGGTTATTGGGCGTCTCTGGGCCTTTGTTGCCTTTCTCTGCCGAAAGGGGATTGATTACACAGCATACTGCGGGACAGCACCCCAAAGTGTCGGGGTGCCTGCGGAGTTCCCCGGGGCTCAGGGGCCTACACGGGGAGGGGAGGCAGGGCCCTCCGGCCGGCCCTGCTGTCGTGGTCCCAGACAAGGTCCCCTTAGAGCAGTGACTGTCGACCCTTTTCATCTACAGCACACAGAAACTGACTGCTAAAATTCTGTGGCACAGCGAAAAATAGACTTTTTTGCCTAGCTGACATGAACAAAGCTATGATCCTGATGGCTGGGTTGGCTGTTGCAGTTTTTAAAACTTGAGAATCTGAGGGGAACAGAGGTCAGTGCCCATGACTACTACCTACCAGGTCAGGCACTGCGGATGTGAATGATTCTCGAGGTACACCGGTTGAAAATCACCGTCTCAGAGGCCAGAAGGGCTCTGTGCCTCTGCCCGGCTTTCGACTGGGCGGAGAAGTGGCACAAAGTCCTGCGGGGCAAATAAAATGTCGTCCGAGCGCAGGACAGGTGTCAGGGTCATGGAGAGACCGAGTGGCCTTAGCATCTTGAGGGGAGGAAGACGGAAGAAGCAAAACCCCCGAGGGACAGCTGTGACCAGAACCTGTCCAGCAGCTCTGCCTGAAGGAACTAGTTTAGATCAAGACACGGTGCGGATGCCGTAAATACCACGTGACCGCACGTCACTCTGCCTTGTGGAATCCCCGAGACCCAGGGGTCAAACTGGGAGGATCCCATTGCACAGGTGGGGAAACTGAGGCCTGCAAGGGCCACTCAGCGAGCAGGACCAAGCTCTGCACCTGGCTCCCCTGGGCGGGGCGGGGTGGGAGGAAGCCCGTGGGGGTGACGATGCTTCCCGCGTCTTGGTGAGGTGCTGGCCTCGGGGTATGCACGAGAAACCATCATGTGTACACTCCGCGATGTGCAGCTTGTGTGCTGGGCACACCTCAACCGAGCTGTCTGAAAATAAAATGAGGCCGAACCCCCCTTCTACGAGGTTTCCTTGCTGGACAGTGGTCAGTGACCGCTCCACACGGAGGTGGAGACAGGCGTCCACTGTCGGTTCTGGCTGTGAGCATGCACCCCCGACCTGCGCATTCCGGAGCCTTCGTGGCCCCACAGCTGTTGTCTGAATCCGGGACCCTCCCCAGGATCCCCCAGGAAAGGACAGTTGTCTGAATCCGGGACCCTCCCCAGGATCCCCCAGGAAAGGACGGCCAGTCCTGCCTGAGCACCCGCTTTCAGGAGGAGCAGAGCTGACGGGCCAGGGAGCTGGGACATTTCTGTGGGGACCAGCCCCTGGCACAGGGCCCGGCACACAGTAGGTGCCCTTTAGTTGAGCGTATGAATGAGTGACTGATGGAAGGATGGCCTTTTGTTCATCTGGTGCGCCCCGCGGTGGCGAGTACTAGATCGCAGAGAAGGAAGGAGGGGGTTCCGAGCGGAAAGGGAGCACGTACGGGAGGCAGTTGGGGGCTGCCGAGGGGTGAACGGGGCTCCCCAAAGCTGTGCGTGCATCCTGAATTCAGGACCTGGGACTGTGACCTCATTTGGGAAAAAAAGGTCTTTGCACAATTCAGTTAAGGATCTTGAGTGAGGAGATGACCCTGGATTATCGGGGAAGGGGGTGTCCTAAATCCCATGTTGTGTCCTTATAAGAAGCAGAAGGATGCAGACACATAAAGGGGGTGGAAAGATAAGTCTTTCAGGGAACATGGGATGCGCGCCCCAGGGTTGCGGGCCCCGCTTCCCGCCTTCGGTTCGCAACTGCGATTTGAGAGGCAGCCAGAAGGTGGCAGCATTGTGCCGCAGACACAGGTGCGGGTCTCCGCGCGGCCTCCTAGCCTAGGTGCTTCCTGCGGGCTGAGCGTCCCCCTCCCCCACTCCCAGTCCCCGTCCCCTCCCCCCCAGTCCCCTACCAGTTTGACTTGTCTCCTCAGCCCTTCGGGTCAGGGTGGGGGGGACCTATACTGTTGAGGGGCTGGAGGAGGGGGCACAGCAGGGCAGGCCTCATCACCACCCCCAGGAGAAGCCAGTTCCCACACAGCCTCTGAGCCTGGGCTCCTCCCCCGGCCCACTGGGGACCGCAGGGGACCGCTGGGGACCGCAGGGCGAGTGAGCAAGGCCCGGCCCGGAGCACCGGCTGTACACAGCAGAGGTTTGCTACCTGGGTTGGACCTGGTCCTGGTTCGTGCTGAGCTGCAGAGGGCGGGAGCCCAGGGTGTGGTGGGAAGGACCTGACTCGAGCCGAGCCGAGGGCCATGATGGCACTGGTGTTCCTGAGCATCCCTGTGTGCCCTGGGCCTGCACTCACCGGTTTGATCCTTGAGATAAATGTGAGGGTGGGACTGTGCTCCCCCTTTCCAGAAGGGAGAACGAGGCACGTGAAAACTGTCAGTACCCCTCAGCTGGGAACAGGTGGGTGGATGGATGGATGGATGGATGGACGGATGGATGGAATTGTCTACATTTCTCAGCATGAGCCACAGAGGTGCCTAAATACAGGTGAGGTCCCTGCTAACTTTGACCCTGAAGGTCACGGGGAAAGGACAGCTTGACTGTGTGACCCAAACAAATGACCCCAGATCCAGTTCCCCGACTGCAAGGAAATGAGCCTGTTTCCCGGGCTCAGCACATACACTGTGAAGTGCTGTGCACAGGAAGGTGAGCGGCATTCCCCAACAATCCCTGGAGTTTCTCTGTGGGCCTTCTCACTATACGTGATGCCCTGAGCTCTGCCCAGGCCAGGATGATGGGGTGTGGGGGGTCCTGTGTGCACCTGAATCTAAGGTTACCCCTCCAAGGACACCCTTCGGGACAGGCCCAGGAGGCCACTTACCATCATAGCCTTGAGCAAAGGGCTCTGCCAGCCTGCCACTCCCATACCCCCCCAGGGACCTTGAGGAGGCCATTGTGTGTCCAGGGCCTGGACACCCTCCAGCCAGCCAGTCCCGGCCAGAGCCACTAAAGACATAAGTCTCTGCACAAATTAACCACCCGTCTCCTTAATGGAGTGTCAGACTTGGGACTCCCAGAGCCAGCCTGTCACCCAACCAGGAAATGCCACTGCGGTGTTTGATCTTTCCCAGAAAGTCCTCAGAACCAAGGGGGGGGGGTCGGGCTGGGAGGAGTGGGGGACATTCACGGCTTCACGAGGGCACTGGCCACAGGGCTGGAGCTCACAGAGCCTCCCACGGGTGGTGCTCACCCCACCCACGTGGCCAGCTTCCTTGGCGGGCAGAGGCAGGGTCCCAGGGCAGTCCTGGTTTCTCCGAGAGCACACCTGGCAACCTGCCCTGTGCCGCCCCACCCCTGATGGCTCTGCAGCCCCCTGGCTCAGGGGACCCCTGCTCGTTCTGAGCTTGGCTGCCCTCTGGAGCCCGCACTGGGCCCAGACTGGCCTGGTCACAGCCCAGGGCAGAAAGAGTGGGTGGTCCAGGGGAGGTAACAGGGCAGCACCAGCGTCGTCGTCGGGCTGGGGAGGCAGAGTGAGCTTAGGCTTGTTTCTGGGAGGGGGCAGGGCAAGCCTGCAACTCGAGAGGCTCAACGGCATCCCTGTGACTGTGACATCCTTGAGCTGAATGTGTCGGGCACGTGGCCATGTGGTCAGCTCCCATAAACCCGCACCCGCTGCGCTGTCCAGAGTCCAGCCACCAGGAATGCATGCCAGCGGGGACCCTGACAGTGGCCAGGTGTGCACCAAACCAAAGCCCCACAAGGAGGTTCTCGGCTCCCAACAGCTCTTCCCACTGTGCCCAGGTCTACCCTCCCCTCCCCGCCCCACCCCCCGCCCCTGCTGCCCCTGCTGCCCCTGCTGCCCTTGCTGCCCCTGCTGCCCCGCCCCTGACCCTCCGCCCCGCCCTATTGCCCCGCCCCTGGCCCTCCGCCCCGCCCTACTGCCCCGCCCCTGACCCTCCGCCCCGCCCTACTGCCCCGCCCCGCCCCGCCCCGCCCTCAATGCACCTCCTTCTTTTAAGTCTGAACCCACCCCACTCATCAGTGAGGCTGTGATGTCCCCCTAGCCCTCTCCGCACTGAGTTCCTTCCACATGGGCCCTGGCCTCTCCCGCCTCGGGCAGCGTGGGGCTGGGGGGTTACCACCGACTTCCTTGGCTGGGCTCCCCCGCACCTCCGGGGTCTGCCTCCCTGTCACCCCTGCAGGGTCTCCATGGCAGCACTCAGGTCCCACCAGCGATGCTGGCATGGATGCAAGCATCACCTGAGGGTGTGGCCGCCGCCATCTTAGTCTCCGGGCACCACCAGGGGCTGCCGCGGGGGCTCTGAGGTCCTGCAGGTGGACACAGAGAAAGACATGGCCCCTGCCCCACCTGCATTCCCGCCCCCCCCCCCCGCCTTCTCCCGGTCACCGAGAGGACGATGCCCCCAAGTGCAGCTCCGCCCACCGTCTCCCCGGACCCCACACTGCCCTCCTTTCTTAAAGACACGAGACAACCAGGCCAGAGTGGGGTGGTCCCCCAAGGGCACACGGCCAGGAAGCCAGCTGAGCAGGGATTTGAACCTGGTCTGGGTTTGGATGCTGGGTGCTGACCACTAGGAAACCCTGCCTCCTGTCTCTCAAATATGGTGGGACTCCCACCAGTCTGCTCCCTTCCCTGGACAGCCCTCCAGGGGAGTCAAATGAGGTGAGATCTGGCTTCCATGACACTCCACGGGAGAACAATTTGTCCTGGAGACATAAACATAAGGACTGTTTTGTTACAAACAATGGCTGCTCTGGGTGGGGGGCACAAGATACCCCCTCCACCGCTGGGCCCCCGAGGTCCCACCTGAGAAAGTCAGGGGACATGAAAGGAGGTGAGGACAGAGAAGGGGGCTCGCTGGTCTGGAGCTCTGCTGGAGGTCCCATCATTGACGTGCGCAGGAGGGGCCAGGACTTTCTCTGGGACCCTCGGGCGGGGCGGAGAAGGTGATGAACATCCTCTCAGGTCTGGGGGCAGGGGTGTCTGTGCTGATGGGAAGTTGGGAGCCAGAAGAGGGGCTCGCTCTGGGCTGCGGACCAAGAGGGTCCCCGACCTTGGTTCTCAGGTGTGGGGCCCAGCCCAGTGGACACCTCTCTTCCTAGAGAAGAGACTGGGGTCACCTTATTCTAAAACAAATTTCTTTGCCCATTTTTCTCCCACAGTCTAATTACTCTGTTCAGGGCGTCGGGTCGTCTGATAACCTCATGGTCACAGCGCATGCCCTGGGCTAACGGGACACGGTTCAGTATGAGCGTTTGCACGTTTCAATCCGCTGAGTGACTGTGGTCGGGCTCCCCCCGTTCCCGCCCAGCGGGCAATCCCGGGTCTCGTTGGACGTGCCCCTTTTTGCAGACATTCAGGTGCTGGAGATTGTCACGGGATAAGTGACCGTGAACACCTCCAGCTGGTGTGCCTGCGGGCCCTTCAGTGATGTCCTCGTTCTGTGCTTCCCTGAAACGTGCTTTCCCAAGGGCCGGTCTCCTCACCCGAGCTCCCACGGAGAAGGGTGAGAGGTGGCATCTCAGCGGTTCCCGGTGGTCAGCCTGTGCTGGACTTGACGACGCGTCCAGACACGCAGCCACCAGCACCGGGTCTTGTGAGATGTCGGTTCACTTCCTGGGGCAGCTGGAACCAAATATCACCCTCCCCCCTCCACGCAGAATGCACTGACTGTTTCCCAGACCTGGGGCGCTGCTATCTGAGATCGCGGTGTCAGCTGGGCCATGCTGCCCCTGAAGGTGCCAGGAAAGGGTCTCCCCTTCCCCCGTGTCCCGTCATATCTGGGGCAGCCACTCCCACCTTCCCACGGCGTTCTCCCCATGTGCAGCTCCGGGTCGGTCCACGCTTCCCCCTTTGTAAGAACACTGGTCATGTTGGATTGGGCCCCCCCACACCCCACCCTGCTCCAGCATGACCTCATCTTAACTCATGACATCTGCCAAGACTTTATTTCCAAATAAGGTCACGTTCTGAGGGACTGGAGGGGAGGGTGGGGGTTGGGACTTCAACCCTGGAGGACACAGCTCAACCCGTCATGGACTAGCCCACACGCACCTGGCCTGTTGGAAAACGCTTCTCTACTTGGAGCTGTTGTGCAAGCCACACAAGGGAGGGATTTCCCGTGGCGATGCTGTGAGTGGCGGGCGGGGAGGCCTCCATCATTCATGAGCGCGTAAGGACCAGAGGTCTTGGCAAGAAAGACCGGTCGGTCAGTTTTGTGCAGCGGAGAGAAGAATGGAGTTCTTGGGGGTGGGGGGTGAGAGAGAGAGAGAGAGAGAGGGTCGATGCGGAGTGAGCGCGTGGGTTTCTAGGCCCTGTCCTCCCTGGCACAGCTCAAGTTCACAGAACCACTTTAAAACCCCCATTAAGTTGACAAGTATGCTCAGAAATAGAAAAATGATTTTATTTATTTATTTATTTATTTATTTATGGCATTGACTGCTCAGACCAACCCACTCGGCAAAGAAAACGATGCCCCCCCCCCCAAAGCGCAGTATGCTTTGAGTGTCCCCGTGGCGCGTTGTCAGGTAGAGAATGACACAACAACCCTGGTGCTTCGTAGGGAGCCAGTGAACATTTGCGGCATGAAGGGAGGGAGGGAGGGAGAAATGTGGTCCAGATCCAGACTCTAGGGGGACCCACCCATCACCCCACATCCTCCATTCCTGCGAGCCGGGACACTCGGACTCCATGCACAGTCCCAGCGGGAAGGGCGGGCATCCCGTCTGCACCGACACCCTGGGGAGCGTTCTGCTTTATGGTTCTGCTCGTTCTAGCATCATCTATGTCACCAGAGTACAGCCAGAGGGAGGCGACGGCGATGCAGGAAGACGCCTCATCCCCAAAGGGACCAAGGAAAAGTCTGGGGCATGGAGTCACTGTTTTCACCCCCCTGAAGGCTGTCACCGGGAAGAGGGGGCCCAAGCACATCATGTGGGGTTCTCTCGATGGGACACACCTAGAACCGGTGAGCGAATGTCCCAGGGAGGCAGGTGAAAGTCAGAGCTATCCATGTATGAAAAGGGAGTCCTCAGGAGGTAGTGAGCTCCCTGTCCCTAGAGGCATGCAAGCTCAGTCTGATCAGGCATCGGCTGCGACTATTGTGAAAAACACCAATGGACGCAAAGTTGGTTTGGGGTCGGTCACTGAAAGCCAGGGCCCAATGGTAGGGGGCTGAGGGGTCAAGTGGAGATGGGCGTTGCTCTGAGGCCGGCGGAGACTCTGGGCCCTGTCCACACGGTCACGTTCATTCTCTCACTGGAGGGTCAGTCACCCTTCAGAGGCTGACGGATAACCACTCCTTTTTCCATTTCACGGAGAGAGCACAGTGTGAGACCCCTCGGGTAGCCGCGCCCCCCATCTCCAGCCTGTGTCTCCAGGTCAGAGAGTCCAGGGGCAGGCGCTCAGAGGCAGAAATGCCCTGGTCCCCAGCCGGTCTGTGGGAGGAGGCAGGGCTGACGTTGTCTGTCCAGCCATCCAGCCAAGGTGTTATAAAAATTCCAGGAATGCTGATTGCTTCAGGCTGTGGGGCGAGGCGGCATCCCGACCTAATTGTGCCTCCCCCCACCCCCCCCCCCCGCCTCCCCCCACCCCGCCCCGTTCCCCCACGCCCTCCGTGTGAGCAGAGGGGTCTGGGCTCTTGATTAACCGCCAGCCTCCACCCTCCAGCGCTGAGATCATGGGGCTGCATCTAGGTCCTGTCAGCCTCCTCGTGTAATGGGGAACAGATGCTCTCAGAGGGGCCCACGTGGGGAGGGCTGCCCGCAGGGGCTGGTCTCTAAGCACTGCAATACTGCCACTTGCTGGCTGCCCGGTGCTCTGCTGGGTCTCAGGGTCATCACTCTGACCCCCGCCCCCCACCCCACCGCACAGGTGAGCCATGGGAATGCCACGTCCCCAGGGAAAGGGGAGGAACTGGGTGCTTGGAGAG
The DNA here is from genome assembly GCA_037038555.1 of Rhynchonycteris naso. NCBI lineage: Eukaryota > Metazoa > Chordata > Mammalia > Chiroptera > Emballonuridae > Rhynchonycteris > Rhynchonycteris naso. The sequence continues at coordinate 315,196,631 of CM072996.1, read as the reverse complement.
GTCAGAACATGGCCCAGGGCGCAAACACGCTGGGAGGCAAGGCAAGTCCAAACTCAGATCCTTGGGGTTCAAGGCCAGTGCAAGTCCCCTGGTGGCCACTCACCACTTTTCCCTCTGAGGACACATGCAGGTCAGGCCCCGGGGGTCTTCCCTCCTGCAATGCAGCCACCATAACACAGGACCCAGTCAGTCCCTACATGGCTGAGGACCAGGGGAGCCAGACAGCAGCTGTCAGGGCAGGGGGTGGGGGAGGTCTCTGGGCACTGACCAGGGCAGCTGCCCTTTTTCTGTCTCTTCCCTTCAATGCCTATCGCAAACCTGAGCTCAGGGGCTGCAACGCCAGGAACACCGTGGGACCCCTAGGAGTCCCTCCTAGCGGTGACAGAATTGACTTTCCCAATTCAGGGCACCTGACAAGAATTTCCAGAGTACCCACTTCCCATGCCCGGCACGGTCCTGCCCTCACGGCCAGGTGAGACGTGCTGTGGGTGAAAATAAGACAGGGACCGTGGGGAGGAGGATCAAGGTAAAAGAATGTCTGCACCAGACCTAAGGGAGGCAGAGGAAGCACGTACATCTCAGCACGGCAGGAGCCAAGGCCCTGAGGCAGGCAGCACGGCAGGAGCCAAGGCCCTGAGGCAGGAGGGCCTAATGTGGTTGAGGACGGGCCAGGCAATAAGCGTGGATGTTCTGATGGGGTCTTCATTTCCTATAGATGCTATAACAAGTTACTGCACACAGGCTGGGGAGGGAGATTGGCGGGGGTGGTGGTGGGGGCTTCCAAAAGAGAAATTCATTCTCTCGGTGCTGGAGGTCTGAAGTCCCAAGTCCAGGCGTCAGCAGGGCCGAGCTCCTGCCAGAGGTTCTAAGGGGAGAACCTCCTCTCTTGCACCTCGTGGTGGCCGCCAGCCTGCCTTGGCTTGTGGTCACATCGCCTCAGCCTCTCCGTGTGCACACGGCTGTCTCTGCTCCTGTCCACCTGCAGTCGCTCTCTGCCTCTGTCTTCTGAAGAGACTTCGCTGCCATAGAGGGCCCCAGGGCGAATAAGCAAGGACAACGTCCCTATCTCGTGGTCCTCCCTCAATTAACCCGCTCTGCAAAGACTCTTCTTTTTTATTTTATTTCAAAATAAGGTCACATGTGTTGGGTGCAGGGATCAGAACGTGGTGTCTTTCAAGACCCTTTTTCAGATGATCAACTGGTGGGTAGGGCAACGTCCCCCGTGTGCTGTGTGGCAGGTGCTGGTGAGCGTCCGAGGACACGTGGTGAGTGACCAAGTGCGGCACAGCCGCGTGGGGGTGGGAGGTGCCCAGCAGACTCCGGAGCTGTCCGTGCTTGTCCACTCGTGCCCGGAGGTGGCCCTCTCTGCAGCCAGGGGCCGCTGCCCACCGCCAGTCAGTCCTCTGAGGTCTCATCTCTGGATGAGATGGGCCCTTTTCCTTATCTCTGAAAGACGGCGTGAGGTTACAACCAGGCCCCGGGCAGGACTGGCCAGAGCGCTGTGGGTCACTGTCCCTGAAATCGGGTTTCCTTGGTGCCTGCAACAGAGGATTGTGCCTACTCGAGCTCAGAGGAAGGCAGGGTCACTGGAGGGAGAGACAGCCAGAGGAACGCTCCGGACCCCCACCCAGCCCAAGGGGGGACGAGGCAGGCGTCGGATCTAGCCACTCGAAAAAATAAATCACCATACGTGTAAGTGCCTACAGGCTTCTGTTCGTCTTGTTCCGGCCTCTCAAATACACGGGGACAGAGGAGGAACCAGAAATCATAGGTCCGGTCTAGAGGTCTATTGGGGGAACCCTCTTTAAGAGAAAAAAAATACCCCCACAATATTATGAATGGGAAAAATAGGTACACATTTCATTACAAGTAGCAAGAATCACAAAAATATGTTATCCGTTCTTAAAAAAATGAAAAAATACCATGCCTATATAAAAAAATATATATATATATATACCCGGGACACCACAATTTTTATTATCTGCCTGAGGGTGTCTCCTTCCTCTTTCCTCCACCTTCAACCTTCTGTCTGCTCTTCCCCCTCTTCACCTGAGGACCCCCGTAATGCCGTTCTCTAGGTAAAGACGAGGAGGAGACCTCCAGCGCCCCCCTGCCCCCCCCAATCAAGCGAATTGTAATCTGTTTCCGACCATCGCTGGTTTCAGAAGAGCTGTCCCCTTTTGGCTGCGCCCAAGGGCCGGCCGAGTGTCCCCCCACCCCACCCCGTGTCCCTGTGGCTCACTCCCTCCTGGTTGTTCATCGGAATTTTCGACAGTCCAAGTGTGTTCGGCTCGGCTGTGCTCACGGCTTCTCGTCACAAGGTGCGTCTCCTCCGAAGGACAAAGGACGGCGTGGCAACCCTTCCTTCACTTCTCTGGGTGGTGTTGTCGGTCGGGGGCGGGGGGCGGCCGCTGTTGGCTTCCCCGCTGGCCTTGATTTCATTCCGGCCATTTTATCTGATTCCTTTCCCCCCCCCCCACCCCTGTCCGTTCCTTAAGAGATAAATTTAAAGTTGACGGCCAGGCAACTTTGATGTCAATCCAAACCCGGAATCTGCAATTTCTCACTTGTTTTACTGAATCGCTCCAAACTGTCTCTGCAAATTACGGTCTAAACAGCGCGCTGGAGCCCTATCGGCTTTTTGAAGACGGCTCCTGCACCAAGTTCCTGGTCCTCCGTCTCTCCCAGGTGTGGGGGAGCATTTGTCTTGGTGCCCTCCCGGCTCTGTGACCCGCAGGCTCCCCCACACCTGTCCCACCTGTTGTCCTCTCTCAGCAGTGTCCTGTCTTGTCCTCACTGCCGCCCCTCCCCACACACACCCGGTGGCTTGTCAGACACTGACCACAATTGCTGCCCAACAGCCAGCGATGTGGCCAGAAGCCCTTCCCTTGGCTCACAAGCCGGGGTGATTTTGACTGGCTGGATGGCCACCCCTCTTCAGAGACCTCCCGTGATGTGGGGCGTCATTGTCACGGCCCCGCTCATGTCTGTCCTGTCCGTAGTGCTGCTGTTCATCAGGGGGAGGATCAGGAAGGGGCCTGACCCTCAGAACCACGGGCCCCCTGGTCCTGCTGCCTGGGAGACCATCACCCGGAGAGTGCTCGGGCACCCTCCTCCCGGGCAGAGGGACCCGCGGTCTTGCAGGGGGTTGTGTCTCCGGAGGGATGGGGGCAGAAACACCTGGTGGAGAGGGGCAGCCTGCCCTGATCCCTCTGAGAAGGAGGAGGAGAGAAGCCCCTTGCAGGACAAAGGAGCACAGATTTGAGAACAAACAGGTGCAAGTTTCAGTCGCAGCTGGGTGACCCCGGGCAGGTTACTTAACCTCTCTGTCCTACAGTGCCCTCCGGTGTGCAGTGAAGCAAGGCGTCCACGGGGAACACGAGCCAAGTGGCCACTGGCCAGGGCCGCCTGCACGCCCGAGGCCGTGGGTCTGCACTCTAAAGCCTCGCACAGACGACAGCGCCCGACCCTCACATTCCGCCAGATGGTGCCGGCCACACAGACCTCCTCCTGCTGAGTCTGGGTGCGTGCAGCTGCTGCCCTCCTGGCAGCCGGCGGGGCTGGGACAGCTGCTCGCCAGTCCTCAGCCGTAATTGCTTGAGGATGCTTCAGCCAGGAGCTCTGTTCAGTCTCTCCGGAGCGCCGGGCAGGCGCACACCAGCGCCGGCGGCAAACCCAGCCCCAGGCTCTCGCCCCTCCTCGTGGCCATCTCCTGGACACAGGGAAGGCAAGGACCAGGCAGGGCACAGCCCCACATGTCCTCCTGTGGCCTGAGGGCCAGCCCTTCTGCTCTGGGTCTGGCTGCAGGTCACCTGAACCCTCAGGCCTTGCTGGCTGGGACAAGAAGTCTGGGGAGGCCACGCCTGAAGATGCCACCCCTACCTCACCTTCTTCCTGCTGCCAGTGTTCCTCACCACCACCCACAGCCGGGCTCCAGGTGGCCAGCCAAGGAGAGGAGGAGGAGCAAACAGGCCCGCATGTCACCACCCATCACGGTGTCCTGCCATCATTTGTTTATTCAGCTGTGGTCACTGAACCATGCCTCCCCCCAGTGACGCCTGCACCCCGACCCCCAGAACCTGTGTGTGGGATTCCTGTCGGGGCAGAAGGGACTTTGCAGGTGTGACCAAGTGATGGATCTTACGCTGGGGTGGCTTTCTCAGATTATCCGGGACAAGCTCTCGAAGGGGCGGGGTATGGGTGGGGGCACAGAACCCAGACCAAATGCTGTGGGCAGGAGACGGCTGAGGCCAGGCCCTCCCTGACAGAGGGACAGCGGAGAGGCAGGAGCAGCTCACGGGGGAGAAGAAAGGAGAGAAGGAGGAAGGGCCAGGAGAGGAAGGAACTTGAAGAAAGGAAAAGTGCCTGGTGCCTCTGGAGGGAGGAACAGCCCAGGTGGCCAGGACTGGACACCACTGTGCCATGGAGCCCAGGCACGAGGACCCGAGGACACCCCATGGGCATCTACCCACGTGTGAGAAGGAGAGGGCACTACCAGGTGTAGAGGCGCCCAGCTGCAGCAGGTTCCTCTCAGACCCAGTGGGCTGGTCTGACGCGTGAGACAGGCGGCCTCAATTCCTCACCCCACGCTCCCCTCAGCATCAGACAAACGCCGGCCTGGGCCATGACCCCAGCTGAGGACAGAGGGCTCGAGCACCTGGGGCAGGTGGGTGCAGGATGAGCCTCCTGGCTGTGGAGCACCAGCCTGGGTCAGGGCTATCTCCCAGGGTTCCCCCTCCTGCAAGAGCTGGGGCCAGCCTGCCAGGCAGCAGGCGCGCTGGGGAGGAAGCAGGGAGCGGCTCAGGATCCAGAGGAAAGGGGGTGGGGTGGGGTCACAGCTCTGAGAAGGGCTCTGATCCCGGCAGCTCCAGGGCTCAGCCCCGCAGCCCAGGGGTGAACCCCTGTGCCCTGCTCCCAGAGAAACGCCAGCCAGTCCATGCATCCTGGAAAGCAGGGCCCCCTGGAGAGGCCACACGTGGAAAAGTGGCTGGATGTATTCGACACTCCTTATTTTATTTTATTTTTTTAAAGATTTTATTTATTGATTTGAGAGAGAGAGAGAGAAAGCAAGGAGAAGCAGGAAGCACCAACTTGTAGTAGTTGCTTGTTGTATGTGCCCTGACTGGGCAAGCCCGGGGTTTTGAACTGCTGACCTCGCCATTCCAGGTCTATGCTCTGTCCACTGTGCCACCACAGTTCAGGTTCAACACTCTTTTTTTTGTTTTGTTTTGTTTTGTTTTTTCTTTTATTTTTTTTCCAAGTTGAGAGGAGAAAAGAGAGACAGACTCCAACATGCGCCCTGACTGGGATCCACCTGGCAACCCCCATTTGGGGCTGATGCTCTGCCCATTGGGGACCATGCTTGCAGCTGAGCTATTTTTAGCACCTGAGGTGGAAACTCCACAGAAACATCCTCAGTGCCCAGGGCTGATGTGCTCGAACCAATGGAGCCATGGCTGTGGGAGAAGAAGAGAAAGAGAGAGAAGGGGGAGTGGGAGGGATGGAGAAGCAGATGGTTGCTTCTGTGTGTGCCCTGACTGGGAATCGAACCTGGGACATCAACACGGCAGGCCAGGCCAACACTCTAGCACTGAGCCAGTTCTAGCCAGGGCCTCAACACTCTTTCTGTCAGAGACGGGGTGAAGAGGCTGTGTGTGGTCCAGACAGTTCTTGATTGCCTCGTCCTGTTGCTCTTTTACAAGCCCATCTCCGCATTCACCCTCAGCCTGTTCCCGTGAACAGTAGAGGGGGTCACCGGCCTGGGTGTCACAGTCACAGAGAGGCAGAACCATGTGGCACGGAAGCAGAGTGCAGGGGTGGCAGACAGCAGTGGACATTTTTCCTGTCTAGCACAGGTGTCTGCACCTAACTTCTACCATTTCGACTCTACTGTCCTTGACGTGGCCACTAGTCAAAGGCCCCGGGGTCCGATGGGCCTGCACGTCCCCCCTTGCTCAGCAGGACCTTGTGGAAAGACTGGCCTCACCCATCAGCTCTCTGCCATGCTCTCTGCTTCAGGAGGTGGCCACCTGACCTGGCCTGCCCGCCCCCACTCAGTCTCTCTTCCTCTTTCTCCTGCTCTTCTGTATGTAGTGCTGGACTCTCGCTGGCCCAGACCACTCCACCGGGAACACCGCCCTGCACCCGGCGCTCCCACGGGATGCTCTGCCCCTGAGCAAACTCTGGGGAGGGTGGTGGGTGGAGAAGGTGCTGCCCAGGACCCTTCACGGGCCACTGGTCTCCACCCCGTTCAGCACACATTAGTCGCCATCCATCGCCTTCGTCCATCTTTCCAGCTGACCTGCGGGGAACCGGCAGCCCGCGCCTTGCAAGGGGTATCGTGGGGTGGGGTTCCAAGCTGGCTCAGTGCCTGCGATCCAGCCCCCACCTGGCCCCTCGGGGTCTGTGACTGGGCACAGCACCCAGGTGACCCTAAAGTGCTAGGACAGCGGGGGAGGCTCGTGCTGGGGCTGTTTGTTTCTCAGCGGCCCAGATGGGTGGCCCTGGCAAGTGGACACTCCTCTTGGGGCAGCCCCTAGGGCTAGCGTAGGGGGTTAAATCTGACTTGGCTGCAGCCCGGCCCAAAGCCTGAATGCCCTTTGAAGTTGAGGCAGAGGCAGAGGTTCAGCAGGACCCTGTGGAAAGACTGGCCTCACCCATCAGCTCTCTGCCATGCTCTCTGCCATTCTCACGAGAGAAACTAAGTGGGGCCTCTGCTGGGGTCCCCGGAGCCCTGAATCTGCATCTGCAGAGGTGGGCGTGTCTGGCATGCAGCATCTCCCAGACCCAAGGACCCCATTGCCAGGAGTCTGGTGGGACCCCTGGGCTGGATGGCGGTGGACTTGGGCTGTCAAGGGAGCCATTCCGAGTTTGGAGTTGGGCAGGGAGGGGAGCCCGGGGCTATCTGGTACCAAAGGCCTCAGAGCTTCTACTCTGAGTTCTCCATCCCCTGCTGAGGGGCCTCCGCCCTGGCCCCCTGGGGCTTGTGGACTGGACCCATGCTGGAGACAGCAGCATGGCACACACCTATTCCTTCCAGGCCATTTGAGGCTCAGCTGAGGCCCACCTGGCGGAGGTGCCTTATACAGAGCAGGAGGTAGAGAGATGGGACCAGGACCCAGGGCACCCCGATGACAGCCCGGGGCTCCTTCTGAGGCCAGCGGGTGAGGACAAGGTCTGGTTGTGGTCACACTGTCCTCCCTTCCCCTCTTCTCCTCTGAATGAGAGTGGACAGGGTGAGGTTGCCGAGAGAGAGAGAGAGAGAGAGAGAGAGAGAGAGAGAGAGAGAGCGCTTTCAGTGAGAGGCAACAGCGTCTCCGTCAGCGAGTTTCAGAGAAACTGGGCTTGCTAACCCCTCTCTCCTCTCTGTGGCGCACTTCCCGAGGACAAGCTGGTTAGTCCGCTGGCCCTGGACAGCTGCCGGGCTGAGTGGCCCCAGCCAAGCAGGGCCCTCGTCCAGCCGAGACAGGAAATGGTCCACACTGGTTTGGAAAGCAAAGAATGGCTGGGACCGGGGTCCCATTCCTGGCTCCCCCCTAAGCATCTTATGATGCTGGGTCCACAGCCACCAGTCTGTCTCAAACTCAGTCCTCACAGCTGTAAAATGGGCTCGGTAATCCCTCACCGGTCAGAAAGCAGAAAACTCAGCATCTAGAACACGCAGGTTTCAGGGACCCGTGAGGAGAAAGATGCCGACTGTATAGGAACCTCGGTAGTCAGCGGCCCTGGGGATAGGAGAGCCCATATTTTCAAACTATAGAAAAAGAATAAAAAGACGATAAACAACCCAGATGTTTTCTCCAGTTCTTCTGAGAAAAAAAAAAACCCATGAATTTGAAATGGCTCAGAGCAAACCTAATCGGGGACCCGACTTTACCTTTGTCAAAAGATACTTTCTCTTAAGATGTCATTTAACACATTTCCAGACAGGAAAAGAAAAATCACTGTTGTTAGCTCTAGACAAACATTATGCTAATCTCAGAGCCAGAGCCAGAGCCAGAAACGTGCTCGACAGCAATGTGGGTGTTATTTCTTCCTGGGTTTCCTCCCGTGTTTGATCAGCAGATGCAGAGCAAAGTGCTTTTAGCTCCTAAGGGGGGGTTGGGAAGTGCCGGACGCTAATTAAAACCATGGGTTGGAGGATGGCGGAGATTGAGGGGGGGCTGCCTGCCTTCTGCTCAAACTCTTCCTCTGGCTCCTCACTGCCCTAGTCCTTCTGTCTGTCAACCTGCCGGTCTCAGGACACCCCCAGTATCTTCTCACTGTCTTCTCCTGAGACACCTAAATGCCGTGCACACACACACACACACACACACACACACACACACACACACGCCGACTAGGATGGCCCTGGTCCTCACGATACTCCGGACACAGCCTCGCCACCCCTTTCGGCTTGGGACAGTTTTTATTCAGGGGGTCAAGTCTTCCATCCCTGCTTGGCGTGTGTCCGGCAGGCACTGCGCTCGCTGAGACTGGGACCTCGCACAGAGTTGCTGGGTCAGCGCTCAGGCAGTGGGTGGGCAGGCGCATGGGCAAGAAGGATGCAGATCAGAGGGGGACAAAGAGCACGGTGGGACAGAGCAGGGGTGTCCGACTTGGCCCAAGGAAGCCTGAGCACCTCCAGGCACAGAGGATGTGGAGGTGCCTCTGGCAGAAAGCTGGCTTCCGGGGGGGGGGGGGGGGGGGGCTGTGCCACACCCACACACATGCGAAGGCTGTGTGTGGGCCTGCAGGAGCGTGGAGTGGGATGGGGAGGGGCTTGAAAGAGGAGCAGGAGAGGAGGGGAGGTCTTGGGGGGTGGGTGAGCTTGGTGTCAGGTTAAGAATTAAGAAACCAGCTATTTGCTGGGCAACCTTGGGCAAATCACTGCACCTCTCTGAGGTTCAGTCTCTGCAAGACAGCCAGTGGACTGGCCGGCCGAGGGCATTGAGCAGGTCACCTCAAAGTCATGAGCCCCCCCCCAACCCCCGCAGGCAGGGCCTTGGAAGCCTGCTCACTGCTCTATGTCCATAAAACTAGACTGGTGATGGGCACACCCCAGTCATGAAGTCAAGATTCAAGGAAGAGAGAAGGGAGGGGTGAGACAGATGTGTTGCTTTGCGCAGAGAACAAGGAGCTGCTTGAAATCGCTGTCTGAGATTCCAGCACACCCACCCCAGCCCAGAGCTCTCCATGGACTATCTCCCCAAAAAGCACTCATTTGAAAAAAGCCAGACTCCTTGGGGGAGGGGTGGGGGGGATTTTAAAATCCTCCAGGTTTCCCTGGTAACATCTGCCTGCATCCAAGATGGGAAGTGATTTCATGGAGGACCCGGCGGCCCTGGAGATGCCTCCCTCCGGAAGCGGGACCCCTGGGAGAAAGGCCGACCGGGGGCGCGCACGGCCCCGAGCTGGCTCAAGTCTTCGCAGCTTGCCGCGCGCTTCTCCAGGGAATGGAATTGAACCTGACCCTGTGTTGTTATTCTTGTTGCTTTCCCCTGGACTTCCTTCCATTGAAATCCCCTGCCCCTCAGCGCCCCTCGCCCTCCTTCCTGCATAACGCACAGCTCTGGAAGTGAAATCCATCCCGCCTTAAAGAAAATGCATCTGTATTTGTGTTTCCTGGGGGCGGGCTTCCCGCCGGCCCCTAGGACCTCCGGAGCTCGCTGGGTGTTCCCAGCGCTGAGTTGCAGGTGTGCCCGTGTGTGTGCGCATGCGCGCGCGCGCGCGGAGTCCAAATCCACTTCTTCCTGCGGGCTGTGCGCCGTCATCGAGGTCCCTAAACCTCTCTGTGCCTTTGTGTCCTGGTCAGCGCATGGAGGCTGGCCTGTCGCCTCACCAGGTTGTTGACCTGTCAGTCACCCGGTTACTCAGAAGGCATCCTCTTCCCATCCCCCATCCCATTCCACCTCCTCATGCAAAGTGGGGGGAAGGATAGCTCCTTCTAGGGCCTGCCTCCTTTCCACAGGTCTCTGGGACTTTCCGTCCCTCACAGACAGACACCAGGTGTCAGGCCAAGGGGGAGGGGGTGCGCCAAGGGCCCTGTGTCTCAGGTGCAGTCCCCGTTTCCTGTCCCATCAATCTCCAGCAGCCCAGCTGGGGTTCCACAAAGCCAACGCAGGATCTGGCTGCCAGCAGGTGCTCAGCTTTTTGGAGGTCTCCTGGTGGCTGGGTCGGGGTGTGGGTTCCAGGACCCGGAGGGCCCCCAGACCCCTCATCAGAGCCCCCTACATGCTTCCCAGAGGACTTCTCAAGGTCCACATCCCTGGGGAGTTGTGGGGGGGGGCACGGAATGCCAAGGGGTGGGTTTGAAAGCATTGGGGGGCTCCTCCCCACATACAGGCTCTTTCCCTGGAAGGACTCTGGCCAATGTCTGTACTGCCTGCTCCGGCCCACGTTAGAGAAGCTGACAGTCCTGCCTAACCACTCTCTACAGGTAGGGAAACTGAGGCTCAGAGGTCCAATTCCTTAGCCAGGTCCCTCCCCAGCTGCAGTGCGACACCCAGACCAGAGAAGAGAAGCATTTCCTGGGGTAAGGCAGGTTTGCGACCTCCAGGTTCCTCCTGCCCCTGAGGCAGGTGTCTCCCACAGAAGTAAGAAGTCATGCTCTGCCCAGGTCAGCAAGGGGCCGGCCTTGGGTCTCTACAGAAGCTGTCCTGGGTCCCAAGCCAGCGGTGTCAGGTCTGCACACAACCAGCACCACCCCCCAGCTGGTGTGGACCATGTGACAGCGTCAGCCCAGGGATTTGGGGCACCATACCCAGCTCCTCTGGGCCTTCATTCCCTGGCCTTCTGAACGGGGGTGGCATGGGCATTGCCTCAAGCAGTAGAATGAGGTTGGCAGAGCACCGGCTGCCCCTGGGGACGACTGTCCCTGTGCCCCAGCCCCGCCCCTACCCCACGCCTGGAGGCTGACAGGCACTTTACCCCATTGCCTGGAAAGGAAAAGCATAGCACAGGAGATCTGGGGAGACGATGGTGGTCCTAACGTGTATACAGTCACAGGGCTCTCATTTGAAGAATATAGAAATACAGCACTTTTTTAAAAAAATAATTCATATGCCCTAGCAAACACCTGGCTTGGGCGTCCCAGGGCCTCGGGAGGGACCCTGGCAGTGGCCAGCCCTTAGGCTTAAGCCTCAGTGGTCACAGTGGATCCGACTTCAAATTCGGGTTACCAGACTCACCCGAGACCCAAGTAGGCTGGACCCAAGCTGCCTGAGTGCTCTGGGGCTGGCCAGCACCCCACCTCTTCAGTGTAGGGAGTTCTCCCCTAAGACCGGCTCCCCAGCCAGGGCTCAGCTCCAGGACGGCTGGTGGCAACACAGGCTCTGTCCTGTCTGGGGGAGACCCAGAGGCTGCATGGTGGTGACCGCAGACCAGTGGTCAGATGGAGCTTGCAGGAGCTTCTGTGGGCCTGAGCCACAGAGCAGAAGGGACCTGAGGAAGTCGGTGGGAGGCACAGGGGACTCTCCAAGCTCAGGCGGCTGTGCAGGTGCCCAGCCCACTGCCATCGAGGCTCAGACCCTGGCTCTGCTACTCTCCCACACTATTCAGGGGCGGAGCAGCAGGGGACAGGGACGGACAGGCCCTCTGATGACAGCAGAGCCTGCCCTCTTGAAGAGTCATGGGGCCAGGCAGCACAGGTGGGCTCTGGTATTGGGTCTGGGCTCCCTGAAGTCACAGTCGTCTCTGTCCAACCCCCCTGCCTGCCTGCCAGGCCACCCTCCTCCCACACCACCTGCTCCCCTCAGGAGAGTGGCAGTAGGGTTCTACCAGCTAGAGACCTTCAGCATCTCTGCGGCGACTGGGCCAAGGGTGATACTCTGGGGAGCTAACCAGTTGGCTGGTGCACCTCTGTAGTCGCCAGGGCAACCAAAGACCTCAGCCTGCAGGCCACCTGGGGGGACAAGGCAACCTGGACTTGCAGGGATCCACCAGGCCCCATCACCAGGGTGTAGGTGAGAGAGCCGCTGCTTTGGCCACCCATGGCCTTGCAGAGAGGCCCCAGGACCGGGCAGTTGGTGCAGGGAGGGGAGAGACTTGGGAGAGGTTCAGGTGGGGCTCTGGGTAAGTCCAGGCTGCAGAGCTGGCTTGTCAGCTAATGGGGGCCTGTCCAGTTAGTCACACAGGTACCTTAACAGTCACAACACTTAGTTTTTGAACAAGGGGGTCCGCATTTTCATTTTATACTAGCTCCAGAATTACGTAGCCACTTAGGCCCGGAGCTGGGCATCGGAGATGGGTTAGGGGGCCTCCTTTCCTAGGAAGAGGTCAAAGCGGGGGCGGGGGGGACGCTAAGACGGAGGTTGCTGAGGGTCTGGGGCGCAGCCAGGCCTAGACTGGCTCTGCGCCTCCGCCGCAGGCAGGATGGATGGGCGGGGTCTCTGTCACTCACTGCCGCCACGCCCCACCACCCCAGGACCTGGCTGACTCCGCTTGGTGGGTGCGGGGTCAGGATTGGGCAGCAGGTTAAACCAGCAAGGCAGTAGAGGTGAGGGTACTCCGTGGGGCAGACCCACCGCTCCCAGCTCTGGGGGTGAGCCTAGGGGAAGGGGGAGATTACCGCCGAGCAGTAGCACTGCCCGAAGCCGCGTCGCCCTCTTGCCCGCGGGGCTAGAGGCTGAGGAGCGCAGAATGGGGAACAGCAGGAGCGCGGGACCTAGCCAGACCTTTGTAAGACCAGGACACCCGGGCCGGCGGGGTGGGACAGCCAGACACAATAGCCCGCGGGACGAGAAGGCGCGAGAGCCTCCCAGGTCCCCGTGCAGACGCCGCCGCCGCATAAAGAGATGGTGGCTTCGTTTGCGGGATTTCTAACTGTGAGGGGAGAAGCAGGCGCTCCCCAGGGCCGAATTAGCAAAAGCGACCCAAGGCCATGTGGGGGTCTGGTTAAGGCCACTTTGTTTCTGTTGGTTACGCAGATGGCCCACGACAGGGGCAGCGCGTTGGTTGAGGTGTGGCGCAGGCTTAGCAAGGTGGCTGTTCCCTGGTCGCACAGACTCTGGAAGCCGCGGGGACCCGGGCTCCCCACAACCTGGATTTCGGGACCGCCTTCAGTTCTGCCCAGAGTCTCCGCTGTGGTTGCCGCGATGTCACCTCAGGCCCGCTGGGGAAACTGAGGCGTGAGCCCCGCCTGCAACTGCAGGAACCCTCCTTCATCTCCGTTAAGACTAAGTTTCTCCGTCCGGGAAGCAGAGACTCGGCTCCCGGCAAAGGGCGCAGGAGACTGGGAGGCCGCAGGGTCGGAGGGTGGGAAGAAGGGTGAGATCGCTCAGCTTCGCCAGCGCCCGGGCCACGAATCCCAATAAAGCCCCAAGACACAAAGGAGCCTCCGTTCTCCACGGGTTCCTGCTCGGGAAGGCCCACGAAGCCCTGTGTCACTAGGAGCCTCTGGGTCCTCCAGAGTTGGCAGAGCCGCGGGGCTCGCGGAGATCTCAAAATGAACCGCCTCCGCCCGCACCCGCGCAGGGACCTGGGAAGCGACCTTGGCCGCCCAGGGTGTCCGGGAAGGGGCGGCGGGGGAACCGTGGAGCCAACGCGGGGAGCCGGTACGGTTTCCCCACGTGGTCTCCTTCTAAACTCGTGATACTGCCTGCACGCCCGCAGGTGCGCGCGTGGTCCCTGGCCCTCTCTTCCTGGCTTTATGGCTGGTTTGGCAGAGTGGCGCTTGAGACTTGGGGACGATGGATCCTAATCCCGCCCTGGGCAGGCAGCCTCAGTGCCGTGCTGAGTTCCCTTGGGAACTTTCCATGTGTTTGCTACGTCCTGTAGGCAAACTGCCAGGATCCCCTCAAGAATGGGAGGAGGCTGGGCCTGCAACCAAGGACCTATGGGGCGCCAGCCCCAAGCAACTTGCTGTCCCCATGATCCCAAGCATCGGGAGTGGGGCCACCGCCATAGGTGCCCTCGCTGGAGGGCGCAAACCAAAGCCCAGGGAAGCCAAGAAAAAAACCCAGACAGCCGGGAGGGAGGCGCTTTACCGGCTCGAAATGCGCAGGCGCTGCAGTCAGGACGGGCAGCAATGCCAGAGGAACGTCGCATCCGGTGTCCTGTCCGTGGGACCTCAGGCGCTTGCTGAAATCACAGCCCTGTGGCGCCCACGGCTGTGACGGTCAGGCCAGGTGGGGGCCAGAAGCCGGCCTACGGCCCACTTGGCACCAGGAGTCCGGCTCTCCCGTCCACTTTCTTCTCGGGAGAGTAGGGTGGGCGCACTCAGCGAGGGCATGACGGCCCCACTGGAGGAGCTGCAGTAAAGGGGACAGCACCTTCCGCGGGCGCCTGGGTTGGTGAGGTGCCCTCAACCCCATGCATTTGGGACATGCCTTCCAATCTAAGCACAGCTTGACTTTGGAGAACCGCACAGGGGTGGAAGGGAGGACAGGATTTGCCCAAAGGTCCCTCACGAGTTCCCGGCAGAGCAAGCTTGAGACCGCCCCTGTGACCCAGGCGCGGCTTACCTTTGCCTCTGGGCATGGTGCTGGGCTCAACCCCAGGGGGACAGTGGGATGGTGGGCGGGGAAGACCAGGCTTCCACACCTCAACTGGGCCCCTCAGCCCATCCAAGGGAGGGAGCCCCAGGGGGCCTGGGGAGCTGCCTATCTGAGCCGGGGTTGGGGAGGCACTGGGATTGGCTCTGGGCTCAGAAGTGCCGGTGGTGAGTCGTTGCAGAGTTGGGTTGGAGAATCTGGGTTTGAGCAGGTGACCCAGGGAAATTAAGACTCTGAGCTCCCCACCCTATTTGTGAGCCCCTCACTTGGACTGCCTCCCCTGTAAAGTGGAACCCCTAGGCCCACCTCTGTGTCAGTTCTGTGCCTCTGCACCAATAGCGTCTAGTGGATGAGGATCCTGGAGAGGCTAAGGCATGGACGGAGGGGGGGGGGTGAGGGGGGGGGGGTTCCTAGGGACTTTATAGAATGCAGCTGTCCCGCAGGGTGGGGACAGGGCATGGCCCCAGGCAAGGACGGGGCCACCAAGTGGTGTTCCCCTAGGGCTTTAGCCTGCAAACTGCAGCTAGTGAGCCACAGGCAGCTTGCTGGCCCCTTGAGCGTGTCTCTTCCACAAAGGGGACTCCACCGTAATTAAGCTAATAACAATGTACCTACCTATATAGTTTAACTTTTAAAAATGTGGCTCTCAAAAGAAATTTCCATTGTTATACTGTTGATACTTGGCTCTGTTGACCACCGAGTTTGCCGACCACTGCCCTAGGCTACCCTAGGAGCCTGGTCCGAGTTTCTGGTTTACTCCTCCTTGCTCTGTTTACCAGCTCAGTGGAGCTCTCCCCAGGTGCCCAAGGAGACCCCCAGGAGGAGAGGCCCGTGCACTCTGCTCACTCAGGCACCCAGGCACCTGCTGCTCCCTCCTCAAGGTGGGTTTGCCTGTGAAGTGCACCCCTCTGCCTCATTTGCGGGGAGTGGGGAGTCACCCCCTGTTGGGGAAGGGTTTTCTGCTCCGTGGGACTCAGACTGAGGCTAAGGGGAAGGGGACGCAGCACTGGGTCAGCAGGAGGGCACTGCTGTGTCCTTCACTCGATGTGGATGTGTGAGGGGTCCACCGGCTCTGTGGAGGGCGTTTTTGACTTGGATCATGTTGGATCAGGCTGGCCAGGAGAAGGTTCTGGAAGGAGCCCGTATTGAGCATCTGACCCGGTGGGGGCAGGAGGCCCTTGGGCAGGCACAATGACAGTGGTGCATTGGGTTCTACAGGCTGGGGGGGGGGGTGCGCCTGTGCAGGGAGGGCCCAGGGTCCTGGGGCTTCATTGTTCTCTTCTCCTTTGGGCTTAGGAGGGGGCCGATGGCTCTCTCCACATGAGACAGCCAGGCTGGGCACCGCCCCCTGCTGGAGTCCTGCTCTAATTACAGGCGGAGGGAGAGAAAAAGTGAAGCCTGTCCTGGCTGGATCCTCCTGGGCTGCTGGACTTGAACAGGGGGTGGGGGGTTGGGGGGGTCGGGGGGAGGGTGGTCTAATTACAAAGGCGTTAGCCACAGGGCTCTCAGACCCTTCCTCCTTTCCTGCTAAGCAGGAAGGACCCCCACGGAGCCAGAAGGAGACATGGGGCTCAGGTTCCTCCCACACCTCCTGCTTCTCCATCAGAGAGTTCCCACAAGTGTAATTAGACTGTGGAGAGGGGATGTTGCCTGCCCCCCTCCTTCCACATAGGCAGGGATGGGTCTGATTTCATCTGTCTCCTGCGTGTCCGGACAGGCCCCCCTGCTCGATGGCCTCACGTCAGTAACTGCTGAACAAATGATTGAGTGAACGAACCAAGTGCCTGCCACTCCCCTTTGCACGGGCCGGCCCTGCGAGTCCTACCTGTGCCATCGCTGTCTGGCTCAGGTCCCACGTGCTTGGGGGGTGGTGATCAGGCTGTCCCCTGAAGACAGTGGAAGAAATATTTGGGGGCGTGAGGAAGAGGCATTTCTAAGTCTTTGTCCAGTCCCACCCTGTGGAACACCCCAAACCCCACCAGAGTCCTTATTCTAAGACACCACGATTGTCACACGAATGGTGTGGGAACACAAGGCCTGATCCCAAACCCGGTTGTTACTTCAAGTCAGTTCCAGCCAGTGTCCCCAAGGTGGCGCTGGTGGGACAGGACTGGGTCGTGGAAGGGGGTGGGGGGCTGTTGCTTTGCATTGTTAGACCTTCAGAATAAATGAGCCTTAGGTGAAGTTCCCTGTTCTCGTTAAGAGAGGTGGGGAATTCCAGCAGCCCTTGGCTGTTTTAGAATAGTCCCTGGTCCCCAGCATGCAAAGCAGGGCAATTTGGAGACCAAATGTATTTGGACACGTGCACTTATTTTCAAGCCGCTGTCTGCAATCCCCGACCCCGCGTTGGGAGTCCACTGAGGACAGTGTGGACTGAGAACCAGGCTGCACCTTGCAAACTGCTGTCCAATGCCATTAGGACACTGGACAGCCAGTCATGGCCCTCATCCCGTGACCAGCCCAATGATTCATTTTGGGGTGCTCAGAATAGTCTGGTGTGTGCTCACAAAGAACCTTCACCAGCTGCTGAGACTCATAGGCACTTTGGTTCACGCAGGGCATGAGGGGCTGAATGAAGTCAGAGACCCGGCCACCCCGCAGGACCAGCTAGCTCCCTTAAGGGGCTTCGTGTGCCGTGGGGCGTAAGAGCGGACACAAGGTTCTGGGCTTGATGTCAGTATAAAGGGGACGGACGAATGAAGACAGAGGTCTCTAATGAGGGGTTCAGGTGAGGACTGGAACAGTAAAAAAAGCTACTACCACCTGACCCTCTTTAATGGTACAGGTTTGGGGTGTTAATGTGGAGCCAGGTGACGTGCATGTCGGAATAGACAGGTCTGGGAGTTCAGGACTCCAGCTTCCTCCTTGCCTTGCACTAAGCGTCCCCCTTCCCTGCCTGTCCCCAGTCAGTGTGCACAAGGGTCCCTAAGGAGGCTCTGGCCAGCCACAGGTGGGCTTACCCAAAGGGAGGGGCCCGGGGAGCGGAGGGCAGAGGAAGCCAAGATGTGGAGGATGTGACCAGGCCCCAGCCTGGATACCTCCACAGGGCTCAGACCAGGGATGTCGGGAGACTGGACCTGCCATAGGGTGACTTCTGCGATGGACTGAAGATGGGACGGTAGTCTTGTCAAAGGAAGGGGGTGTGTCACTCAGCACATAGCTCAAGACCCCAGCCCAAGGTTCTCTCCACCTCCTGTCGAGGGGTTCCCACCCTCCGTCTTATGGCCCTTGTGGTGGTCAGCCTGCCTCCGCCTGACGTGTGTGCACAGCCTAGAGCTTGGCTCCCCGCCACACGGGGCAGGCGTTCACAAACCTTCTCTCAAGTGAGCCGGCCCCTCCCACGCCAGGAGACAGCTCCGGGGGGGGCCCTGCCTTCCGGCACACGATTACAAGTGGGAGTCAATAAAAGGGGTGGGAGAAGATGGACTGAGCTTCCTCGTGTGGTAGTGAGTTTCCCGTTAGGAGTGGAGTGCAAGCAGCTCCTAGATCAGTGATGGGCTATTTTTTGGGCTTGGTGTGTCAAAATTCGCCAAAAACCCGAGCCTAACTCGGGTGGTATGTCACTTAGAGAAAAACGGCGTAACCAGAAGTCCCAGAACTAGACGCTCTGTGCCGGAGTTCTGTTGTTTTGGCCTCCAGACCTCCGGCACAGAGTGTCTACACTACAGCAAATGTTTTATCCTCGGCTCCTGCACCTGCCATGCAGGAGCCGAGGATGAAACGTCCTTCTCGGCATGTGGCCCATACTTCTCTGGGATGCGGCTGCATGCGGCGTGTCAGTGCTGACATGCGTGTCATAGGTTCGCCATCACGGCCCTAGATGATCCCTGGTAGGAGGTTTCAACACTGAGTCGTTGTTTGGACCCTCCCTTTGAATCGCTCTCCCAGGTTGATTCCCGAGCGAGCTCACATTTTGGCCGTGGCTCCAAATCCCACTTTCTGTAGTGGGGTGGGCCTGACCCAGGCCGACAGAGTCAATGGCCGATGCGCCCAACCACTCTGGGCCCAAGCGACTGTACTGGAGACTGATCAGGATGTCAGTAGTGTGGGCCGAATAATGTTCCCCAAAGATATCGGGTCCCGACCCCTGGGACCTGTGTCATTGGAAAGGGTGCTGTAAATGTGATTGGTGAAGGACCTTGAGATTATCTGGGATTATCCAAGTGGGCCCTAAATGCAGCCACATGTTTGCTTATAAATGGGAAACAGAGAAGGAGATGTGACACAGCCACATGGGAAGAGGTCACGTGACAACAGAGGAGACACTGGAGTGATGTGGCCACAGCCCAGCAATACCCGGTGTCCCCAGAGCAGT
This sequence comes from Rhynchonycteris naso, assembly GCA_037038555.1. Taxonomy (NCBI): domain Eukaryota; kingdom Metazoa; phylum Chordata; class Mammalia; order Chiroptera; family Emballonuridae; genus Rhynchonycteris; species Rhynchonycteris naso. The sequence goes on along the minus strand of CM072996.1, from coordinate 315,177,845 downwards.
GGTTCTTAACCTTTTTTGAGGTACCGAACCCACCAGTTTCATATGTGCATTTACCGAACCCTTCTTTAGTGATAAATAAAATACGATTTTGTTTTTCCAAATTCAAGACATAGGTATATGTTTTTTTACTGGTGCACAAAATGAGCCGTGCATGAACATCACCTTGCTCAAAGAACAAAACCAACAAAGTGCATGAACTCACAACAAATGACGGTATTACTTTATTCTGGCCTCTGCGGCAGAGGCTTCTCCGAACCCCCGAGACTGACATCGAACCCCTAGGGTTCGATAGAACCCAGGTTAAGAACCACTGCCCTAGGGGCTGGGAGAGGTAGGAAGGACTCCCCACTAGAACCTGCCGACAGTCATACCGATTTACCACATCTGTCCTCCAGAACCGTGAGAGAATGAACTTCTCCTGCTTTATACCACCCAGTTTGTGGTAATTTATTAGAACAGATGGGCTCAGGCTGGGCGTCCACGCAGTGGTCCCTGGTGTCTCAAGGACAAAACACTGCGAGCCCAGACCATGGCTGCGGAGGGACCCAGCAGAAAGGCCTGGCTCTGCCTCTTGTCCCCTCCATCCCTGCCTGGGGTCCGGGTCCCTCCCACAGGAATGTGGGCAGGAGGGCTCTGCCCGCCCCCCACACCCCTCTATACACAGCCACGGAGGCAGATGTGGGTCGGGGCAGGGAGAAAGTCAAAGTGTGAGTCTAGCCTCTGTTCCTTCAAACTCTTCCTCACATGTCAGCTGTCCCACGTGTCCCGCAAAGCCCATGACATGTGTTTCTGCAGCCGGGGGTAAGACCCGACGGTGGGAGAATACCTCGGCCCTGGAGCTTGGGTTCAGAGAGTCCTCCCCGGCTGAGCCTCCCCGTCCAGCTGCCCTGTGGAAGGTTTCTGTGCAGGCATGACGACGGGTGGGTTGGGTGATGATGCCGCTCTAAATGCCCGCCCCCTCCCCTGGGCACATGCTTAATCCCCTCGGGTGCCCGCTGAAAGCCTCACTGGTTTGGGATGACCACCTTCAAGGGCGATGAGGTAACGGTTTCCACCAGCCATTGGCACAGAGGGTGCTGGCTGCCCCTTCTGACTGTGTGCTGAGTCCCGGGCTGGGGGGCTGGGCGGCTGAGCAGGAGGGGGTGCGCAGACTCCTCCCCAGTCCTTGAGCTGATGACAGTCTCATTGACTGAGATACGAACTGTGGGTCAGGGGAGCACGGGGAGGAGGGAAGGGGGGCAGGTGTGGACATCAGCAGTGCCCAGCCAGCCGGGCACGTTCCGCTGGACTCCACCTGCAATGCGCCCTGCCAACCCTAAGCCACCTACCTACACACCGCAGTGGGCCACCGCCAGGGCGGCTGAAAGCCGGTTACCAAGGGAAAAGCCATGCAGTCTCACACGCAGCCCTGGATACAAAGGCCACATGACATCCATTAGTCTGGCCAATAAAATAAATTAATTTAAAAGACTCAGGTGACCTATTGGCAGAGGTGTGGAAGGAAGCCCTTCCCTCCCCCCCCCACACACAATGCTGGTGCTAGTGTGAAGTGTGACAGCCTTTTGGCAAGGCCGTCTGTGTCAATAACAGACACACGATGTGCATTTACACGCGCATGTGCACCCATCAGCCAGACATCGCTCCAGTAGAAACACAGGAACCAGCTCCCAAGGGGACACTTGCAGGTTTCCTCATCAGCGGACACAAGTATAGGGTCACCTGCAGGCATCAGGAACCGAGACCACGTGGGCGCCACGCAAGGGAGGCGGTGGAAAGGCGGGCATCCATCCAGCGTGAAACTGCGCGTGGGCGGGAACGCCAGGGCTCCCACCCCGGCCGGGCGAGCGGGAACGACAGAGGAAGGACGTGGGGTGACAAGATTTGCAGTGAGCCGTGGCTCCCGCCATCCTGACCACCCGCCGGCCCGTGTGGCTGTCTGTGTGTGTGCTTGCACAGGTCTGCGTGAGGGTACACGGGCACGGGGGACCACAGGCGAACACGCACATAGGGCCGGTCACGCAGGCTTCTCAGGGGACTAGACGGAAGTAGGTAGATGGTGAAGGGGTCAGTGAAAAGAGTGCACGTGATCCCCTGGGTGTAAAGTTGTGCAAAGGGGATGAACAGGGCGCCCACGCGCGTGTGTGTGTGTGTGTGTGTGTGGAAAGAAGTGTGGACGTGGGGGCATGGTGTATGTGTATGTATGAGGGGTCAAAGGACTGCTTGTGTGTGTAAGCACATGTGGGTGTGTGTGTATGTATGTGTTTGAGTATGTGCATGTGTGTGAGAGGTATTTAAGGGCATGCACATGTTCGTGGGGATGTGTGGGTGGGTTTGCAATTGCGTGTGTGGGATAAGACGGTGTGTGTTTAAGTGGAGGTGTGAGCATGGGGTGTGGGCCATGGGGGTGTGTGAGTGTGAGCCTGTGTCTGCGCAGAGAGAGGCGGGAGGGGCGGCCCCTGATGATGGTGGTGAGGTCTCAGGGCGGTGGGTTTCCATGTGGCCTGTATGATCTCCCTTATATCATCATGTATTCTCAAATTCTCTGTGTGGAGCACATATTATTTATACAACAGAGAGCTATTTCCTAGTGGAGTAAGAGGCCGGGGTGAAGACGGAGACTGATGGGTCAGTGTGGCTAGTAAGCAGCCGCCCTGGACGGGGGTGCCCCCAGTGACGCTGTCCTCAGTGAGCCCAGTGAACCCTGTGCTTCCCGGGGGCCCTTTGTTCCGCTGTCCAGTGAGGAAGTCCAGGCCTGGAGTGGTCAAGTGGCTGCCCGCGGGCCTGAGCGGAGCCCAGCCCTTCCTGCCACCTCCCGTAGGGAAGGCAGCCACCCCAGGACTTCACGCTGGCCCTGGGGGTCAGCCGCCCGCCTAGAACCTCTCTCAGTCCACACTTTAGACACATTGGCTGGTCAGCGGTGGGCTCTTCCCTCTCAGATGCTTGCTGACCCTTCCAGTCCCTCCACACCTGCTGCTCCCCTCGCTCACCTGCGCAGCTGGACGCGGGAGGAGCCCGGTCCCCATGGACTCTCTGCACCGGCCCGGCCTCCGGCCTCCGTGTCCCGTAGCCTCTGTCACCTCTCTGACAACCTCCCTGGAGGGTTCCTTTCTCAGAAGGTTACTGCTTTGGGAACTTTTCACTTTTCCCATTTAATTTTTTTTTTAATTCAGTAATGCCTGCACCTGGTGTGGGACTCCAACAGTGTGAACACCGGAGTCCTGCACAGGCTCCGGCCCCCACTCCTGCCGGGGGCGTGGTCTCGCCAGCCCCCTGCTGCCCTGCCCTCCTCCGGACAAGGGGCTGTGTTTTGTGCTGTGTCCAGGGGCCGCAGGAACAAAGGACCACATGCTGGGAAATCAGAGCAGCCGAAATTGATGTCTCATAGTCTGGAGGCCAGACGTCCAAGATCGGGTGTCGGCAGCCCCTGCCCCTGCTCCGCAGAAGGCCCTGGGGAGGGTGAGCTCCAGGTCCTGCCTCCTGAGTTGGGGGGGGGAGGCTCCTGTCTCAGGAGGGGAGAAGGCCCCACGGCTCTGGCCCTGCTGAGCCTTCTCTTTTTATAAGGGCAGGAGTCCTATTGGATTGGGGCCACCCCACTCCAGTGACACCTCATCCCTCACACCTGCAAAGACCCTCTTTCCAAAGCAGGTGACGTTCTGAGGGGCCGGAGGTTAGGACTTCAGCACGGGAATCACTGACGTGCACGTGCAGCACGCTCAAGGAGTGTGCCTAGGCGTGTGCCGCGTGTGCACGCACCTCTTTGGGCCCCTGTGACATTGCACACACATCCTGGACCCGCACTGGCTTGATTCCCTCGGCCGCTCCTCGAGGGCTCCCACGCCCAGGGTACCCCGTTCTCTCCCCAGCTGGATAGGTGGTCATGTGAACACACCTGATCCCTGCCGGCTGGCAGTCACAAGTCCTGCTGAATAACCTTGGGGAGTCACCATTCCCCTGAAGTCCTTGCAGGGTTTGGGGACATGGATAGGATCAGGCATCTAAAGCCCCAGGCAGAAGCTGCCTAAAACCTGGGGCTGGGGAGGTACTTGCAGGACCCGCTGGACTTGGACCCAGCTATTCTGCTGGGGAGGGTAGTGGGGCTTCCTCGCTCCCACAAGCCCCCTTGCCCTGCAGCCACCAAACATTCCCATGCCAAACATTCCTGCCCTGCACGAACACACCCCGCTTGGCCACAGGCATCCAGGCCAAGACCAGGAGGGGCGAGGCCGGCCAGACTGGCAGGGTTCCCGTGGCTCCTGGGAAGAGGTTCTCTGCACCGTGGTCACCCCAGCCCTTTGTTCCAGCCTCATTTCTCCAAACCCAGTCACTTCCAATCAAGGTCACGGGCAGCCTGAGCTGTCTGAAGGTCCCCCGTGGTTTGGATAACGCGGAACACAATCTGTGCTCCATTGTGCAAACCAAACCCTGCTCCCACCTCGAGGTGCTGCTGCCTTTCTATTAGAACCAGACCTCCCCTCACCCCGAGCCTCGGCGACCACAGCTCCACGTCCTTTCCTGAGAAAACAAAAACAGCGGCACCCGGCCAGGTGTGACAATGAACGCCGAGGCAGTGCAAGCGCAGACACACACACACACACACACACACACACACACACACACAAGAAAGTCAAGTGCATGACTTTATCGTCACATTTTTAACCATCATCACCAGAGTGTCCGTCCCCAGAGTGCTTCCCTGGGACAAACATCGCCAAGCATGAGTTCCTACATACATCCTTTCCCCATCACGGCCATTAGCCCCAGAGGCGGGGGAGGTGCTGAGTCACACTGCTGGTCAGTGGCAGAGCTGGAACAGAGATCCACAAATTTACCGTGAAATATGGACAGTGAGCATACGTGATAAAGCCAAGAGAGGGACGTGCTGGTGGAGGAATCTGGATGCTGGGTCTGTGAGTGTTCTCTGGCCAAGTCTTTCAAATGTTGTGTGTGTTCAAAAGTCCCCCCCCCCAAAAAAAAAACCCTCACAAAATGGTAAGGGAAAAAAACCTACCCATAGAGAAGAGATGGATCCTTCCACCAATGAGAGACCTTAGCAAATTCCCCGTTTGGCTGAGTGCATGCTAAGGGGTTGGGGGTCATGTGGGAGTTTGCCACGCAGGGACAAGACACACACGGCCACCAAGCCCTGGGTGGAGGGGTCAACACAGGGCCAGAGATGAGCTCTGGCACAGGACAGGTGATCCTTCAAAGACCCTGAGGATTGGAGGTGGAGCAGCCAGGTTAGCACAGCATCCTGCTTGGAGTGGGGGGGGGGGGCGTGGCTTGGTCAGGGCCACTGTCCCCACTAAGGGATTGTCTCCTCATCTCCCCCTCTGCTCTGGCCTCCCTTCCCAGGTCTGAGCAGTAAGTGGGGCACAGCCCTACTGGGGGAGCTCACACAGGGGAGGGAGCTCTCAGCAGACCCACTGGGAGGAGTCACGGGCTGGGGACTTGCACATGCTGCTGTCCCCAGCCTAGAGAACTAGGCTGTCCCCAGGGCCAGCTCTGCCCCTGGCCTCTGGGTGCCAGGAACGCTGAAGATACCTCTTCCTCCTCCCCTCCTCCTTCTGGACCCCTGCCTTCTCCTTCCCTCTCTTCCCCCCCACCCCGCCTCTCCCCACCTCTCCAGGAGTGGAACTCTGGGAAGGATCCACTTGACACATTATGAACATAACCCCCCTCCTTAAGTTTCCTTAAGGGAGACTCTCAAGGAAGGAAGTGGCCACTCAAAAGGCAGCTAAAATCATCTTCAAACATTTGGTCTTTTTCAAAGCAAACATTTTTCATGTAAGACTCGCCTGCAGTGTCATCCCCACTCGACCCACACCAGCTAGGCAGTGGATGGCCCCAGGGTACAGCCAGCCAAGGACACCAGGATCCCAGAGGGCAGCGGCTTGCTCCTGACCACAGTGGACTCAGCAGGTGAGCTGAGATCTGGAGTGGGGCGCTTGCCTGCCCATCTGGACAGTGGCAAGGGTGCTTCTCGCTGGCTGGGAGGCAGGGAGCAGAGCATTTGAGAAGTCGGTAACATGGTCCTGGGGCTCTGCCCCTGCCCCCCTCCAGGTCTGAGCCAAGAGAAGCTTCCAGAGAAGAGGAGAGAAGAAGAAGGCCCTGCTAGGGGGGGCAGGAGAGTTTCCCCGACAGCCTCCCACACTCCACACCAACTGCCTAGGCCTTTGTGCCCCCTACCCACCCAGGGATCCCGTAGACTGGCACCTCTGTATAGCCACTGACCTCATGGGGCTCCGCTGCTCATCACCAGGACCATAGCAAGACTGCGACATCCACCCAGCCCCCGACACTGCTTTCGGGTCACTCCTCCGAGGCCCAGCTCTGACCCTGTCCCTTTCCTGTTCAACCACCTTCAAGAGCTCCCCATTGCCAGTGCGCAGAACTTCATACGCTACCTGTCACCATCCTTGTTTCTTCCTTCCCAGCGGTGGTGGTGGGTCCGTGCGTGGTCTTGGTGGTCACGCACGAAGCACCCTGGCTCCTTTAATCTCCTTGCCCCTGGTCCTGCTGGCTTCTTGTCCAATCAGCAACCACAGAACCGTCGCCTAAAACAACCTGACTTCCTTCACACACACACACACACACACACACACACACACACAACCACCAGGGTCACAGTGAGGAAAGTCCGATAAAACCCTGCGCTGTCGGGGAAGCTGCGAAGAACTGGAAACGGATCCCCCTTTCTGAAGTGCTCTGTGATGTTGAGTCTGCGTGTGGCTGGACCCTCCCACCCAGCAGTTAGTTCCCTTCCTGGGGCCACACACCCAGACAATTTGCAGGTCCTTCAGGAAAGGCAGCTGGAGGTCTGCTCCTCACATTATAGGCAATAGGGAGGGGTTGGCAGCAACCTAAGAGTCCCCCAAGGGGGAGTCAACTGTCCTTCCCCGAGTGAGCCCATAAGATCTCTCATCCTACAACCTGAGACAAATCCCATCCCCGTGAACCCCATGGCAGTGGGGACTCTTACTGTCTGGGGGGAGAGAGCAAGGTGCCGCTCGCTAGGGATTCCCAGGCTAATTTTCACGCTCCCCGCCCCCACCCCCACTTGTTCTGGGAGCCCATGCTGTGTCACATGGAGACATCCTCCCCATGTAGGGTCCCTCTGCTGACACCAGTGTCCGCTCTAGCTAAATGAGCCACCCCACCCTCAGATGAGTCCCCCCACCCTGCCCTGCATTCGAGTCTTCCAGCTGGGGTCCAGCTGTCCCACATTGGAACCAAATCGTCCCCAAGCCACAGACCCCATTCACATACTGAGGCTTGGCTGCCTTATGCCCCTGAGTTTTGGGGAAATGGGTGATGGAGCCACAGTACCTGGAACAATGGTGTGTGTGACTCCTGGGTCAATACGCAATGGTTGTCAGCACTGATCGCTCTCAAACTTATACTTTCAGGTGGAAAGAGAGAGAGAGAGAGGAGGCATATGAACATAACACTGCTTTTGTAAAGTGATGGACAAGGACAGGGACGTGGGGGGGTGTGGGGGGGTGAGGACAAGTGGAACTGAAATGACAGATGATGGCAACAAAACTAAGATAACACTGAAATTTAAAGGTGGGCATCCTTTGAAATTGTCCCCAGAGAAAACGTTTATTAGAACAGAAGAAAACGAGTGATGCTCATGCCACCGCCTGGCTCCCTCGGGCGGGCGTGAGGAGCACCTGTGCTCACCATCTCCAAGCCGGGCAATGGGAACACAGGTGACAAGGCCCGGCTCCTGTTCACTGTCCAGGCTGAGAAGAGCACTGGGTGTCCGCTCGGACACTTTGCTGGGATTCCACAGTGGCCACTGCACGGGGGAGAGAGGTGGGCTTCTGGGAGAATAAGAAAGGAAAAGAGTGGACAAAGAAGGAAGGAAAGGAGGGACAGCTGTGGCTTGGGGGTGTGGGGTGCCCTCATAGTGATGGGGACACAGATGGTGACAACCTGTTGATTCTGAGGCTCCACGTTTCTGCACAGGGACTCCTTCCGCTTCAGAATTCCACCCAGTGCCCAGGGGTGAGCAGAAAACGTGGGCTCTGGCCAGGGGAACGCCAGAAATCCCACTCAAAGCAGCACTGTTGTGGGTTCAGTCTGGAGAATGTCCAGTCACCGAGTCTCTCCCGGGGTTAGCAGCCGCCACTCAGAGCTGTGGGCCGGGTCTGAACAGCCTCGGAGGCCGAGACTCCAGCCGCCTCTGCCGCTGATCCCATCAGAACTCGGCCCCTCGCCTGGACGCGGGCTGCGCTCCCATCAGCTCCAAGCAGGGGGGAGGGGGCTGGGCCAGCACTTTGCAGTTCTGGCTAAACCACGCCTCCCGACCCGGTGGGCGCCGCCGCAGCAGGGAGCATCTGCCGGTTGTCCGTGTCCCGGGCTCCGCCATCCCGGTGGTCGGGAGCGTCGCGGGGGCCAGAACTGCTGGGACCCAATGTGGGGCTCTCTGCCTGTTGCCCGTTGCCCTGCAGTCAGACGCGCTCCATCCGGAGCCCCCAGCAGGACTTCGATGACCAAGGCAGGCCCACTCCCCTCTCTCCGTCGGTCTCCTTTGACTCCTGGACTCCCATCCTCTGGCCCGCCTCCCCCCAGAGGCAGCTGGGAGACTGACCGTGGCATGCCTCTACTCCCTGCAGCCCTGCACGTACAGGGAACTTACTAGCGGAAGGTTACAGAGGCTCCCCCTCTGTACAGGATCAGGGAGGTGAGGTCCCCACTCAAGACCAGCAGCCGGAGAGCAGCGAGAACTAGAACCCACACACAGGAAAGCCCGCTCTGCTCTGTGGGTGCTCGGACTAGTGAGAGGGGTGGCCCCGAGCTCTCAGACTTGTGGGTTCCCAGAAGCACTCAGGAGATGTCCTTCATGGGAGCACCCAGGGCAACCTGGGAGGGTAGGTTATTATCTGGAAGGCACTGCTCCCCACAGTCTTGTATCCCGCCTCAGTTTCCCCATCTGTCAGGAGTCCCGGGATTAGTCCTTCTCCAGTTAGGGAGCTCATTCCCCGCCTTGGTCGGGCCTTTCTGGCTGGGGTGCCCCAGGGAGCAGCACTTGGGAAACCACCGCAGCTCTTCCAAAGACCCCAGCTCCACGTCCTCCCCTCTAGAGAGGAAGGGAAGCCTTCATCTCTGTGTCTGCGGAAGCCGAAGTTAACTCGGAGAGCCTGTATCACCAACCGTCTTTGTCTTTGTGCCTCACCGGGCAGGATGTGAGGGCCAGAGGAGATGGCTTCAGTGTCTGGTCCTGAGTCTGCAGGGAAGCCCCCTCTTACCGGAGGTCGCCTTCACTGGGCATCATAGTTCGTTCCTGGCAGCCGTGGGAGGAGCACGCTGGCAGGAGAAGGGCGGCGGGGGCAGCTGGCTCCCGGAGACAGGCCCCAGGCGCCCCAAGATGCGCACCATTTTGTCTCTGCGCCCGCAGGCCCGCAAGGTCCCCGGCTCGCTCAGCCTAGGCCTGCACGGCCTCGTCGCCCACTACTGCGCTCCCCCATCTTATTTCGGGCGTCGGCGGAGCGGAGAGGGCCCCAGGCCCAGAGTGAGCGATTCCCAGGCCTGCCAGAGCCACATATCGCCTGGAGTAGCCTCTCCTCACCTCTGTTTTCCTTTCCGGAAAATGAGGTTGACCCGAAATTAAAGCAAGTTGAGAGTCTGGGCCTGCAGCCGCCCTCGGGGAAACGGGCGGTGAGCGTTTGGATAGGGGCCCCTCGCTGGCCCTGGCGGCTGAATGTGTCTCTCCGCGATGCTCCGAGTCTGGTGAAGCCGGCTCCGCCCGCGCCATTGCGCTGGGACCTGGCGACTCGGCTGTCACCCGATTCCGAAGAGTCCGTGCAAAAGGTGACTCCAGAGCAGCCGCAGTGGCGGCGTGGGCGGGATGCACGTGTGTCCCTGCGCTCCCGCTGCAAAAGTGGGAGGGAGCTTCCCACTGTCCTACAGTTATAGAAACAGAGACTCAAAGAGGGACGGGGCCTGCCCCCCAGACCTCGGCGGAGGGGCGAGGGGCAGTAGCTGGGCCGGAAGCTCCCGCCCCCCTGCCATGGCCCGAGCCTCCAGAAGAGCGGGACTGTGGGGACCAGCACTCACTCGGTGTGACTACAGGCGGGGTCATGGGGAGGAAGGCAACCTTTTTTTTTTTTTTTTACACTCTAGAGACTGAGCCTGAGAGCATTAAACTACGCCACAATGTTGCAATCCTGACACCCGGAATTCTAAGAAAAGCAAAACAAAACAAAAAACACTGGGGCCCAGCCTCTTGCGGTTTCTTGAAAGCCCCAGGATCTTCACGCCCCCTATACACGCTCACACACACACACACACAACCGTGCACACACGCACATACCACTCGCGCGCGCGCACAGTTACTCACGCTCAGTCCAACACTCTTCCCGCAGAGAGGCAATTACGGCCCTTACCGGACAGTGATTGGCCAAACCATTTCTCATCTGGTCCCCGCAGCCAATGGGCGGTCGCCTGGCCGAGGTCCCACCTCCCCAACCTTGGCGTGAGTGGCGCGGACTCCCCGGGAATGGATCACGCCTGGGTTACCGGTCGCGAGACCGCCTGCGCGCCCGGATTCCGCAGCACCTCTGGACAGGGGCCGCGTTCGGGTCCGCCGCGTCGTCCTTGGGCTAAGCTGGCGGCCCGCCCGCCCGTGCCGCCCCGCCCCTGCTGGTCCCTCCTCCTCCCCTCCCCGCCCCCAGCGGGGCCGGCCCGGGCGGCGACCAGAGCGGCGACGTGAAAGGCGAAGGAGGCTGCAGTCCGGTCGACTGTCGGCGAGCATCCGATCCCGGCCCAGCCCAACCCCGCGCGGAGGCCGCCGTCAGCCCCACGGGGCCCGACGCCAGCGCTCCGAGCAGAGGCCCCAGAGTCGACTGGCGCGTGCACCTGGGAGCCGCGCGCCACTGTCCCCAGTGGGGACCGGGACTGGCCGCAGCCCGGGCGCCCGGGACCCCGAGGAGACCAGCAGAGCCCGACGGGCCCGCAGCCGCGATGCCAGACGAGCTGACGGAGCCCGGGCGCGCCACGCCGGCCCGCGCCTCCTCCTTCCTTATCGAGAACCTGCTGGCGGCCGAGGCCAAGGGCGCCGGGCGCGCGGTCCAGGGCGGCGGCGCCCGCGAGGACGAGGACGACGACGACGACGACCCGGAGGATGAGGACGCGGAACCTGCGAAGCGGCGGCGGCTGCTGCAGCGGCGGAGACAGCTGCGCGTGGGCTGCAGGCCCGGCGGGGAGGCGCGGGTTCTGCTCGGGCCTGGCGCGTTGGGCCTCGGTCCCCGGCCGCCTCCCGGTCCCGGGCCGCCCTATGCTCTGGGCTGCGGCGGCGCAACAAGCTGGTACCCGCGGGCGCACGGCGGCTACGGAGGCGGCCTCAGTCCCGACAGTGAGTGATAGCGCATGGATGGGTAGGCCAGGCGGTGGGTCCCGTTGCCTGCCCGCTCTTTTGCTCCGGGACTTTGGGTTCGTCCGCGCCCTTTTGGGTCTACGTGCTGTGTTGTGCGTGGCTGGGTCGGGGTCTTGTCGGGGCCCAGCAGAGACTCTGGTTGGGTAGGTTTGGAGGCCCACTCTCCTGGGCAGGGTGCCTGTACGGGGGGAGACGGTTTCGTAGGGTCTGGCTTTCACCCACTGCCAGGCTCTGCTGGTCCTGGGGAGCCCGGGGCGCCGCAGGGAGGAACTTGGGGAGAGGGGACAACAAACAGCTGAAGATAGAGAAAAGAAGAGGAAGGGAAATCTGACAGGGAAAGACAGGAAGCGGAGAGAGGGTGGGAGAAACGAAGAGGGAGGGGTGGAGGGCCGTTGGGAGAGCAAACCAGAAAAAGACGCGGAGAAAGAAACCTCTGAGTGAGGAGGGCGAGAGGAGAGAGGGTACAGTGAGGAAGAGGAGAGGAAGGAGGACGAAGCAGAAAATCGGACGCGGAAAGATACAGGCATTGAGCAGAAGGAGCAACTGCTGTGGGAGCCGGCTGGGGAGGGGAGCCGTCTTCCACAGTGTCAGTGCCCCAAAGTGGCATCTCCTGAGAGGGCTGTAGACGACCAGGCCTGAGCCAGGGACCTGGGTCTCCCTCCTGCTTCTCCCAGGCCCAGTGACTGCTGATTGCCAGGCAAGGGGGGAGCCTGTGCTGAAGCCCCCATTCTCACCCCTCCCTCCCTTTTCTGCTCCTCCCCCTCTCCTGTCTTTGTTCCCTGATGAGGGCTTGGGGCTGGCAGTGGGGCGTTCTCAGCCTCAGAACCCATTCCTTCTGACCCCTGAGTTCACTCCCCTTACCCAGGGTCGCTGCCTCCCTTGGGGACCTATCATTTGCCAAAAGACACCTGGGAAGGAAATCAGGAAGCCATTCCAGCCTGGTCCCCAGGCTTTTCCAGCCCCCTAACACACACACACACACACACACACACACACACACACACACACACACACTGCAGCTTGCTCAGGATTCTGGAGTGGGGGGGGGTGTCGGGAAGTCTCGCTCTGAAGTCTGTTTAGCTTGGTGGCATGTTCCTGTAGCATGTGCTGAAGTAGATGGGCAGAGACCTCTCCCCTCTTTGATACCCCCGCCCCTGTCTGGTATGTATGCCATGGGGGAACCCATGTCTCAGAGGCCCCGCTCAGAATGTCCGTGCTCTTGCAAATGTAGGCAGGTCTCACTGGGTTCTCCAAAAGTTAACCATCAAATTTAGGACCCTTCTGAGTTGTTTTTGAAGAAGGTCTCTAAGGGTGAAACCCCTGCCCTCCCCTCACCCCTCCACCACCCAATCTTCGACCCCCCCCCCCCCAGCCAGCTCCTGAGAGGTGACTTCTTATTTCGTGCAATGCGGGTTAGGCTCTCCGTTTGCACCAGCTTGGCATTCTGTGGCAATCACCATGAGCCTCTGGGAGTGTGGGGGTGTGGGGTGTTGTGCAGACGCAGGGCTCCCCGTAGTATCTGGTAGCAGGCACAGCAGCCTGGGACGTGAGCCCTCTGCAGGCACCGTGAGGGCTCAGCCACCAGGCTTGGGCAGGGGCACACACACGCCTGCACATCTCCACGAGCACCAGGTGAGATCATCCAAGCCACCACACAGCCCCCAGAACAGACACACACTGTGGACACACTGCTGCCCAAGTCCACAACCTTCTGCGGGCTGCCCGGCTAAACTCCAGCTGGACCAGGAGCCGGGGGACCTTTGCACAGAGGCTCAGGCCAGGTGGAGAGGCAGAATGGCCCGCCGCCGGGACCTGGGCAGCCCTGTGGTCAGGTCTCAGCCTCTTTGAGCTGGGCCGGGAATCTGGGTCCCGGACAGACTTTCATCTGGTGGCACTGCATCCTCCCTTGCCAACCTGGGGCGTCTCCTCGCCTTTGGGAGGTCAGGTGGAGCTCGATATTTGGAGCACCGGGTCAGATGCCTCCCATGCAGACTTCTATACCCCAAAACCTGCTGCCTCCAGTGTTTCGGTGGGAGGCAGCGACTGGGTACACCTGCAGAACCCAACGTGTGTGTGTGTGTGTGTGTGTGTGTGTGTGTGTGTGTGTGTTTCCTTCGCACGAGACCGTCAGTTGCTGGGCACATACTGTGGACAATTGTGGACGTCTGGGTTAGGGGTCAGGAACCCAGAGTGACTTGGCATCCCAGTGTCACCCAGGCACTGGACTTTTCTTCTGGGGATTGTTTGCATTTGTTTGTCTTCTTTCTGCAGGAATGTTTCTGTGCATGCGGGAAATTTGCATCTGCTCCTGAGAGTGCACGGGCAGCGGACACAGCGGGTGTTTATTTCTGTGTCAGAAGGGCTGGGACCCGGGGGTGTCTCTGCTGTTTTTCTGGGGGCACAGCACAGTTCTCTGAAGGCTATTTGTCCTCCTGGGTGGTGGCCAGGAGGCGTCTGTGTGTTTTAATGGTTACAAGAAGTCAGTTTTCTGCGTGTGCTTGTGTGGTTCTCTTGCCGTCTTTTCTGTCTCTCGTGTGGGTGTCTGGACGTTGTGTTGGTGTGGTGTAGTTTCTGGGCTTCAGGTCCCCCTCCTGTTGCTCTGCCTCCTGCCACTCCCCATGAAATATGCCCACTCCCAGGGTACAGTGTGCGGGGGCGGGCGGCGGCTGTGCCAAGAATATTTCCCAGCGTGTGGCAGTGGGTGACCGCATGGCGTGATAGGGGCATATGGCCTCAGTGATCGGGTCTGGAGAGCAGCCCGCACAACCAACCGTGTGCCCCTCTCTCCCCTGCAGCCAGCGACCGGGACTCACCGGAGACGGGCGAGGAGATGGGTCGCGCCGAGGGCGCCTGGCAGCGGGGCTCCGGGCCGGGAGCGGTGCAGCGGGAGGCAGCGGAGCTGGCGGCGCGGGGCCCTACGGCCGGCGCGGAGGAGGCGGCCGAGCTGGCCGAGGCTCCGGCGGCGGCAGGGGAGGCGCGTGGCGGCGTGGCGGTTGGCGGCGGTCGGAAAAAGAAGACGCGCACGGTCTTCTCGCGCAGCCAGGTCTTCCAGCTCGAGTCCACCTTCGACCTGAAGCGCTACCTGAGCAGCGCCGAGCGCGCGGGCCTGGCTGCCTCCCTACAGCTCACCGAGACACAGGTCAAGATCTGGTTCCAGAACCGCCGAAACAAGTGGAAGCGGCAGCTGGCGGCTGAGCTGGAGGCCGCCAGCCTGTCCCCGCCTGGTGCGCAGCGCCTCGTGCGCGTGCCGGTGCTCTACCACGAAAGCCCCCCGGCCACGGCCGCCGGGGCCCCAGCCGCACTGCCCTTCCCGCTGGCGCCCACCGCGCCCGCGCCTCCCCCGCCGCTGCTCGGCTTCTCTGGGGCCCTGGCGTACCCCCTGGCTGCCTTCCCGGCCGCTGCCTCCGTGCCCTTTCTTCGGGCGCAGATGCCTGGCCTGGTGTGAGCCGCATCCTCTGGGCCCACTCCCTGCGGCCTCTGCGGAGCTCTGCGGACGCGCAGCCGAGTGGTGTCAGGGCGCAGGGGGCGCAGAAGGCCATCCAGGTGGACTGGTAGGCTCATTCAGCCTGCTCTGAGCCCAGGGCCTTCAGGCTTTGCCCTGGTGGGCAGAGTCTTTGTCCCAAGCTCCCCCAGAATGTAACAGGGACGCTATGAACTGTGGCTTTCCAAACTGGAGCTGGAATCCCCCAGGGAAAAGGGCATCACAGAGAGACAGTGACCATGCTGCTCATAGTACCTTGGGTACAGGCCTCAGTCTAGAAGTCAATTTAGCCACCCCTCAGGAGCCAGCACCCGGCCAGCACCCAGCAAAGACAAACGACACACAGGCTGCCCAAGGTGCTTCTGAGGGAACAATCCCCCAACACAAATGTCCCTTCCTGGGACCACGCAGGGCTCTGCAGGGCAGGCCACCTGAGGACTGTGGTCAGCGTCGAGGCCATGGGGATGGGACTGCAGCCCAGCTGGAGAAACTGGGGGAGAGAGCCCCTGTGGAGGGGAAGGGCAAAGAGAGACACGTGGCACTTCTCAGCTCCTCCTTGAGAAGACAAGGCCAGGCTGGGGCTTCTCTTCTGGGCTGTGGCCTCCGGCAGCCAAGGCTCTCTCTCTCTCTTTTTTTTTTAAATGAATCTACTTATTTGCGTATGGAATAAAAAGGGACGTTTTCTGGACATTTTCTGGCTGCTTTGTGATCACTGGGGCTGGGCCCCTTCTCTGCTGCCCCTGATGAGATGGGCACCCTTCCTCCCTCCCTCCTGGCACCCTTTTCAATGTTGACCTGGAACAGTCAGGGTCCCAACAGCCGGGCTTGGGGCTGGTGGGCAGGGGTCTGAACTCTGGGGCTGCACTCCGCCTTCCTCCTGACCGGCAGGACCATTGAGGGAGTCAGGGAGAAGAGGGAGCTGGGGAGGGAGAGGGGTTGCAGGTGTGCCCCCCTATCCCGAAGTGTTCTGTATCCCAAAGTTCTGGAGTTTCTACAAAAAGCAACAGGCAACAGCCACCGGGAAGGTTCAGGCAGAATCTATCTGCTACTTGGTTTGGCACAGGGGGTTGTGTGGCACTCCGTGTCCCCTGTTGCATCCTGCACTGGAGTTGAAAGCCATCTCTAACCAGACGGTTTTATTTCTTTTGGCCAAAACAAAACAGGGCACTGTCAGCAAAGTCCGGTGAGGCACACTGAGCTCGGACCTCCTTGGTGTCCACCTGTGGTCTCTGATGAGCTGCGGGACTTGGGCCAGGAGCACAGTCCCAGCTCAGGGCCCAAGTTTGTGGGCTCTCAAGGAAAGCTTATTCCAATGGTCTGGATCCCCGTGGCCACCCCGCCTCCACCATTCCCAGGCCGCTGCATGCTGTAGGGTGGAGACAGGCGCCCCTGCATGGGGTGGGTGCTTTATTGTGTCAGCTTCTTCCGCTTGGGGAGGGAAGTCATTCGGGGTTAAAAGTGTCACTGTTGTGACAGAATCAAGCCCCCGTATACACACCTCCATCTGAGTCAAGATTCAGACCTCTATCTGTTCTCAGTGTCCGAATGGGATGGCCCAGGAGAAGGTACCACAGGCGTCCCCGCAACCCTGTTTGTTTCCGGTGCCTTGAGGCCTCCTTGGTGGGGCAGCCCCCGGCCCAGGCTGACTTGGCACCTCTGGACCCTGAGATCCCACCTTCAGGCCCCCAATGCTGGACAAGGGTGGACATCTTGAGACACTTGTGGGGCCCACTTTCCAATCCACCTCCCCCCACTGCATTGGACGACCAGCTCTGCACCTCAGCCACCCCTCCAGCCCCTCCAGGCTCAGTTTCCCTGGGGGGGGGGGAGTGGCTGCTTTTACCAGCCAGCCACTGAGCTTGATTTTGACTTTGTCTAGAAGGGACTCAGGATCTACTTCAATAGAACAAGTTTGCTGCTAGTTATTCGCAAAGCCCTTCACACCTGCTTGGGGAGGTGCCAAGGGGTCTCCAACCTGGCTGCTCCAAGGGCAACCCCCCCTCCCTCCACCTCCCCCACCCAGGCCCACTCTGGGCTGTCCCACCCCCAGCTCAGGCCGCATCTGGGACCCTTGTGCTCTCAGGCTTTTGTGGTGGCCTCATGCAGTCAGCGGACATTTCAGCCTGTCCTCCCTAGGACACAGCCACCTCGCAGCTCCCCGTATGAGGCTTTGGGCCAGGGCAGTCCACCTGCAGCTTCCACCCTCAGCTCCTCACTCGGCCTCTTTCTTTCTGTCTGTCCGTCCGTCCGTGCACCAGGCCCTCAGCGATGGCCCTAGGAATGCCAAGGTCACCGGGAGTACAAACGAGAGTATTAAAACCCAGGTTAAAGGGGTCATCGCTGCCCCGCTGGTTTTATTTGACCGTGGCTGATGTGGGTGCAGTGCCAATCCGAGGTGGCATGGTGACCATTGTGTCTGTGCACTGAGTGAAGGCTGGTGCCTGGGTCCCCAGGTGGGTTTCCCTTGGCGGCTGGTGGGCCCAAGAAGGTGAATCTCAACCGTGCCGCACTGGGGCCATAGGCGTGGGAAGGGTGAGGAGCATGTGGGGGCCGTGCCTAGAAGCTGCACTGCCCTCCAAGAAGCAGGGAAGCTGGCTACCAGTGTCACAAGGAAGAAAGGTCTCTGTGGCCACGAATGCGGGGAGTATTCAGAGAGAAGGGCTGTGTCTTTCGATGAAATCTGCGGAAGTTTGGGCTGGTGAGTGGCTAAGGAGCCGGCCAGGCGTGAGCCTGCTGAGGTTGCCTGGGTGGGCGGCGGGGCCCGGGAGTGCAGGAGGCTGTCCCCCTTAGCCAGTAGTCATAGGAGCCAGACATGAAAGGACAGAAACCCGGGCTCAGGGAAGGTGGCTCTACCCCTTGATTAGCCAGCGTCCTGGGTGCTGCACCAGAGCTGGCCGGCACACCCAGAGAGAAGCGGTGGTTACAGGAGACCCGGGAAGTCCCAGAGGGTGTGCGGGACCAGGCTGGGACCGCAGGGCCCCCAGTCCAGCACCATCGACTGCCCGCGAACCTCCTACTTGGCTCCGCTCCTGACAGAAGATGGATGGCTTAGCTGTTCCCACCGCGCCTGACCTCCCTTCCTGAACCGCCACTGCGGCCGGCCGCCCCTTCAGCGAGGTCCGGTTCAGCACCCCGGGGCTACCAGGGCTTTGCGTCACAGAGTCCCTGAACCCAGACAGGCAGATCCTATACAGTCTTTGGACCCCCTGGGGCAGGCCTGCCTTAGACCAGGCCCAGCTCTATCTCCCCAGTGACCTTGAGCAAGCCCTTTCTCTTCTCCGGGCCTCAGTTTCCCCCTCACAGGCCTGGGCTAAGGAAAAGGGTTTGTAACCTAGAAAGCCTCCCCTGACGTGTGCGTGAGGCACAGGGTACCCACACCAGCACCACCTCTCCTAGGCTAGTCTACAGCCCACGCTGGGGTGGGACTAGGGGAATGGCCCAGCCCATCGGGGCTCTCCGTTCCCTGCTTGGGTACTGCAGGAGCCAAGCCCTCAACAGCACTTTCCCAAGAAGAAGTGGGAGAATCTGCTGCCCCCCAGCTCTCCCTCCTCCTTTCAGACCTCAGGAGGTGAGTCCTGGGGAGAGCCACTGCAGGGGTACGAGGGCTCTGGCCCATCCTTGGGTCCAGGGAAAGCGTGGAGCGGCCCCTATGAAGCAACGCACAGCCCGTCTCATCCACACACAAAACCAGACCTGCTCCATTTTCTGCAGGGTGGTTCTCCTCCGGCCTTGCCTGCCCCACCCCGCTGTTCCAGCTCCGGGGCTGGGCTCACTCCCCGAAGGCCTGTCTCATCCAAAGCCCCGGTGAGGGACTGACAGGCGCCCTGAAATTGCCCTTCTAGCTGGCGGATCTCCACCCTGTCCACTTTTCGCACCTCTCTGCAGCCAGGGAGTCCTGGCCTTGTATTCCTTCCTGCCTCCCTAGGGCCCCCAGTGGAGGCTGACCCCCATTCAGGCCAGAGCATAGCCTTCTCACCAGATGGGGGTTAGGGGGTGGTCAGTGGCCTCAAACTTCCTCCCTGCAGGCGTGGCCTGGGAAGCAGTTTCCGTAAAGCCTGGTTTCTGAGCTTTTCTAGGAGGTGACCGGTGGTATTGAGACAGAAGGGCCTGGGAGCTGGGCAGGTGCCAGGTGGGCAGTCAGAGGAGGCAGGAGCAGATGGGGGGGCTCCTCCTTTTCTTGTAATACTTGGCGGTCTCTCTTCCCCAAGTATTCTTCGTGGCCTTCTGGCCCCATCTGGAAAGTCTCAGAAAGAGAAACTGAGGTTTCAAGAAGAGCAGAGACTCTGAGGGCGGGGTCTCCACGAAGTCACTGGGCCACTGAGGTCCCTCCGCTCCCTCTTCTCCACCTGGTGCAAGGGAGGTCAGCCGCCCCATCCCTGGGGTCCCACCCCACCCCAGAGTTGCTTCTCCGTGCAAGTCAGATACTCAGGTTGTGTCCCTGCCAGTTGGAATCATCTGGGTAACTCCCTTTGGCTGTCCACCCCTCTGGGGGCCAGTGCGAGCATCCACCTAGCTGCCTACCTGTGGAGGGGTCCTGCTGGGAAACGGATTCCGCCTCCTGATGCCCTTCCCTTGAAGCATCACGTGGACCCTGTGGTTTAACCCTTCCTGAGGCAGATCACCCGCTGCCCTGGGGGGGGGGATGAGAGGCTGACACCCCCTACAGGTGGATGGAAAAGAGGGCCATCCAGGTCTCCTGGTGCTGAGGTCTGAATCTGGAATGGACAGACACATGGAAAAAGGTGCCAAGAGATACCCGATGACCCCGTGAGGTCTGGAGACCCAGTGGAAGAGATGTCCGTTCAGCCCTCCATGGCTCCCGAAGCGATTGGCCTCCAATTCTGTCACTTTTTTTTTTAAATAGTAAAAGTAACAGCAGATGTCATTGCAGTCTCTTCAGAACAAGAATCAGTTGTCTGCCGTTTCCACCATCAAAAAAGTTCACTTCTTCTAGGTGTGAGCCGTACCTTCTAGGCTGCGGACTTGATTTACGGCTGTAAATCATTAATTTTTGAAAATTCTTGTCAGTTAAAGACACGTATGTATTTACTGGTGAAGTGATGTGAGGTCTGTGTTTGCTTGAAACTATCGCAATAAAAAATAATCTGTTTAACGGATGAGACTGCGTTGGCCCGGGGCTGGTGCTTGTTGAAGGGGGTTGAGTGGAGGGGGGGCTCCCTCTACTATGTTTATGTGAGAAAACGTCCACAATAAAAATGCTTTTAAAAGTGACAACGAGAAACATCAGCGGTGCTGTGTTCCTGGCGGCTGATGGTCCCTGCTGGCGGTTTGGTTGAAGGTTTGTTTTCATCTCGTCGGGGTCTGACCTTGTTTCAGCTTACACCCTGCTTGCTTTTTATTCCCTCCGCCCCCGTCGTTACTCAGAACGTGCCGTTAAATCGGTCTCTGCAGACGTGTTTCAGTCTCAAAACGTCCCCTTTGTTCACAAAGCCCTCCCTGCCTCTACCCCTCCCTCCCTCCCTCATCGCTCAGGGCGCTCCTCTGAGTCTCCCCACCGCGATCGCTTTTGGGGAGGCCTCTGAGACTAGCGGGGACAGGTCGGGATGGCGGGGTCGCTGGCGCAGCCTCCTGGCCCCAGAGCTAGTCGCCAACCCCGACCTCCATCTCCAGCGGCCCGCGTAGCCTTTCACACTTGGCTGTGGATTTGGAAAACCGAGCCCGGCGGCGGCCCCTCTGGTATCGGGTTCGTGTCTTTGGTTTTTCCTACGCATCCCTGGATCCACAGCGCCCGAGGCTTCTGCAGAGTAGGGCTGGGTGAGACCCGGGAGCGCACCGGCAGGAGGGATCGCGTGCCAGGGGTTCTATCGAAAGGGACAAGCTAGCGCGAAGGGTGTGTCCTCTCCCTGGGGGTAGATTCTGGGGCTGTTAGGGCCCAGGTTCGAGGTCCCAGGAGGGGCCGGCGGCGGCAAGTACGCGGAGGGGACGACTGGGATAGGGGCGCCCCAGCCTGTAGTTGTGGGTCCCCCCGGGGCCTTGCCAACTCCCGGGAAAGGTGCCTAGTGGGAAGGTGCTGACCACAGGACCTCAGCGGTGCCTCCCGGCCCCGCCTCTCCTGCCGCGCGGTTCCCCCCTGGCTGAGAGTCCCGTCAGCGGGTCTCCACCTCTCTGTCTCTTTCTCTCCATTTTTTTCTCTACCTGCGCCCAGCATTCCACCCGAGCGTCCGCCCCCACTGACCGCGGTTCCCCTTCGTTAATTTGCCTCTCCAGCAAGTGATTCCATCCTCTCTACCGACCCCCCCCCCCCAGGTGGGCTTGGGAGGCCGGGGAGGGGGTTGGGCTTTACAGCTTTTATTTCTCTGCTGAACTGTCTCCTCGATTAAGCCGCTAAAAGCGCGCACTCAGGGGCAAGGAGGCACACAGAGCCCGACCCACGAGGCCCTGCAACGCTCGGGCTGCGGGGAGTCGGCGTCGCTGCTTCGCGTCCAAAGCCCGCGCCTGACTGGCTGGGGCTCTGGAACCGGGCACGTTCCCTCTCCGAGCCTGAGGTTCCGGGGAGGTAGATTAGGGTAATGACGCCCTGGGCCGCGGGGCTGCCGGAGCCGGAAGGAGAGAAGCTGGCAGTGGCGCCAGCCGCTCCGCTCCCGGGCACCGCGGATGTCCAGCGCGCAGCGCCCCCTTCCCCTCCCGGACCTCCCAGCTCCGGAGCGCAAGGCCAAGGCGGCTCTGGATCCTCCCGGCCCGCGGCCCTGCGGGGTGCCCTGCCCCCTCCCCGCATTCCTTCCGGCCCCGCCCCCACCGTGCTCGCTGGCGCCCAGGCCCCCTCCCCGCCCACCAGCCGGCTCACCTGGCGTCTCGGTGGCGTCTTGGAGTCTAGCGAGGCCTTCGGACCCCGCCCCTGGGTTCTCACCTCGCCCCTTCCCGCTCCCGTCTCCCCCGCCCGCCCGTTTTCCCCTCGGGCTCGGCGCGGAAGACGCGTCAGGCCACCGCGGAACCACCTGAGATGAGCTCTGAGGTCAGGCTGAGAGCAGGGGCTGGAGCCGGAGTGAAGGGAGATGCCTTAGTCCGCAATGGTTCCGGAAGGCTTCTGGGAAGAGGCGGTATTAAACCCGAAGGCTAGAGAGGAGTGAAGCCTGAGGCGCCAAGGTTGAGACCCTGCAGTTGGCCTCGCGCCTCAGCCTTTGGAGGGGACGTTCTCCTCGGCTCTCTGCCGCCTGGCCCTCGGGTGGGGCACCCTCCCGCTCCACTCTTCTCTCCCGGAAGGCCGGGGCTTGGAGTTAAGACAGCGTGTCTTTGGAAGAAGCTTCCCACCACTCGGAGTTCAGCTTGCACATCAATGGGATGGGTAGGTAGCCCGGTGAGGGCAACGCGATCTGATGACAAGAGCGCGGGCTCAGTACCGCAATAGCCCGGGCACCACCGAGATGCTCAACCCACAGGCCCGGGTGCGTCGGCCTGTGCCCAGGCCTGTCTGTCGCGGCTTGGTCCGTGGTGCAGAGTCACGCCGCTGCCCCCACCCCTATTCGTGCGTACAATCATACTCTCACTGGGGCTCCAGCCAGGACTACCACGCGTTTCGCACCTGAGGGTGCCCAGGCACCCTGTCGCCACAGGCCCGAGCACGCATGTGCACCAGCCCTCCATGGTCACAGCTACACCCATGACCTCGCAGCACCTTCAGTATCATCTGTCGTATGCCCCGGTGAGAGTTCAGGCTTCTGTATTGCCAGGCACGGAAACTTTCTGCTCTGAGACCCACGGTGTCCACAGGCCTGTGTCCTCACTTCCAACACGGGCAGCAGTGCCTCTTTCGCCCTAATCACACTGGCGAACATTCAGTATCCAGAAGTGGACACAGATCCTGGCCCGGAACCTTGGGCCCAGCCTGGACTGGTAAAGGACTCTTAGCCCCAGCCACGTGATATCAGAGCTCTCTTTGAGCTGGAAAGTGATTGACTGCTATATTCAAATCCTCTCAATAATCTGTGTGTGTGTGTGTGGGAGAGCTGTCCCATTTTTTTGAATGAGGATGGAGGGTCCCCTCCAGCACCAGATTACAAACACCACGGTTTGGGGGAAGGCGTAGCTATGTCCAGCTCTTTCCAGTGGGGACCTGCGGAGGGGGACCTCAGTCCCACAGCCCCCCACTGTGATGGGGCAGGGGAAGACTGGTGGGATAGAGCAGCTCACCAGTGCAGAAGGCCTGGCTCCAGTCCCTCTCTCTCCTTGGCTTCTCCTCAGGCCCCCTCTTCCTCTTCCAAGCCTTCTCCTTCCAGACCAGAGTTCCCCAAGGCAGGGGTGTCTCAGAGGGAGGTGTTGTGTGCCTCAGGCTTGGCCTCAGAGGGCCCCACACTGTGGAATGCCTTCACTGGAACTTTTTAAGGCACTCTAGTATGCTCGGTATCCTCCCAGGCCATTGTGGGGTCCCCGAGGGAGCTCCAAGCTGGCAGAGAACGGTGAGGGTCCTGACTCTGGGAAGGCAGCGTGCTCGGCTGTAGGAAGGGAGAGATTGGGCTGACATGCTGATTCTAGATGGTTCAAACTGTTTATGTAAACAGGGACCTCTTAAAAATATCCTATTGTTGGAGGTGGTGGTGATAGCCTCTGAATCACCTCCCCAGCAGGCCCCCAGCACCAACCTATGTCCTGCACCGTTTACAGATAAACCCAGTGTGACCCCAAGAAAGGCAAAAGCCAGTTACTTCCCTTGTTCTTTCCTCTGCTCCCTAACCCAGCAGAGGCGGCATCTGGCACGGAAGGCTCAGCTCCCACACCAGGTGCCCCAGGAGCCAGAGGGGCCATTGGCAACGAGTGTTGGAAGGAAGGGAGTAGGAGGTTTGAGGATGCTCACCCTCCGCTGGGGTGTCCTCTCTGATCTCCCCCATCCCCAGGACTTCCAAAGGACTCCCCTCTGAAAGACTGGTTCTCTCCAAGGGCCTGGCTGAGGGACACAGGCTGGACTCTACCCCAGGACCCTAGCCAATCCGAGCCTGGGGCTCACTGTCATTATTCGGTCTGGGGCGGTAGGAGGACCCTTTCCGTTCGGCACCATCCCCGGTCCCCTCGCGGTTCACAGCGGCTTCGCTGGGCGACAGGGACGCGGGGCCCAGGGAGTGCCGGGCCGGCCCCCCTAGCCCGGGAGCGCAGTCCCCGCCGCACAGCTGGGTTCGTTTGCCCAAGTTAGCACTTCCTCCAGTTCTCCGCCGGGGCTTCTCGGCCCTCCCGCGGACCCCGCTCCTGCCGGCGCCCCCTTCCCGGAGCTGCTCTCCGGGCTGCGGCTCCGCGTCGAACCGCAGCGTCAGCACATCCGGGCCTCGCTCCCTTTGGTTTTAGTTTGTTTTTTAAATCTCGAAAATCCATTTTCCCCAAATGGGCGGAAGCCCGCCTCGCGCCCCGGGGGTGGGGGTGGGAGTGGGCGTGGGGGTGGGGGGTGGCGTCGGATCTGCGCCCCCCCCCGCCCCGCGAGGCCCCGCATTGATCCCGCTTCTTGTGTACATCGCATTAGTCCTAATGGTTTAGCTGATGATTCAACTTCTTTTTCGCTAAAAGCTGACCCTCGGTCCTCCCCTCCCTCCCCCCCGCCGCCTCCTCTCGCGGCCACGCCGGCCCCTCCGCGGCGCGCCCGCAGCCCCGCGCTTTTAGGGCCCGCTGCACCCTGGAGACCCGGCTCCTGCAGCCCGGGCCCGGGGTGAGGGCTTGGGCCAGGGAGGGGCTGCGGTGGGCTTTCTGGCCGTAAAATGCAGAACTTAGACCTGACCCAGCTGGAGACATCCGAAGTCTCTCCTCCTTCCTCCAGACTCAGAGCCAGGCAGAACTGTGGACCGACCCAGAAGCCGAGAGATCTCCACGCCCTCTCGGAAAGGCTCCCAGCGCACCCGCTGCCGGTTCTCACCGCAGGAGGCGCGGCCCAGGGACCCGCTCCAGGTCGCCCGTCATTTCGGAGCAGACCGGGGCCAGTTCGCAGAGCCGAGGACGCGTGCCGAGAGGAGGGAAAGGAACCCGGACCGCCTCCGCTCCGACCCCTGGCCCACAGCGCTCCAAACTTGACCTCCATCCTGGGGACCGTACGGGCCTGCAGAGGGCGCGGGCGAACGCCCGTGGGTCCGACTTTCCGAGGCGAGGCTGCGACCCATCGGCCGGGCCCTGCGCGGTGGGCCGCTAGCGCGACCCACCCCCACGCCTGCCCGCTAGACTCCGAACGATTTCACTTGGAAATGTTGTTCGTTTCCTGTTTGTTTATGGCAGAAAATTCAGAAAAAGCACCAAATTCGACTGCGCGGAGATAGCCAAAATTTTCAATAGTTTGCTTTTATTTCTCGTTATTTATTTACAATAGGCGCCACATTGGAATGGCGCAAAACTCCAACGTGTAACAGGTGGCAGGCTTGTCACCCTCCGTAAGCACGGAGATAAAATTACCTACGGAGGAAAGCGTTTTAAGAGGACATTTCGGCGAGTTTGGGCAAACGTACACATCCATGGAGCCGCCACCATCCGAATCCTGTGTTGTTTTTTCTTTAAGGAAAAATTTCACATAAATATTTAGAAGATTTAAGTTCAGAGTCCCACTCTACCCTCGGCTTCCTCCTTCATCTTTTTATAAAAATATACACAGGCACACAATTTTAAATGTCCGCTATTTCCACACAAAGAGAGAGAGAGACAACTCCAGCCCAGCCCCCACCAGAGGACACGGCTGTGCACCCTGCCCTTAATTCTAAATAGCACGCTTATGCTGCTATTTCCTTGATTTCATTTAAAAAAAAAAAGAAAAAAATCTACCAAGAGCACGTGGCTTGGATGGAATAGGCGACGTTGGTTTGCTGACAGTCACCTCCACGTGGCACTCAAGCGCTCACGTGGTGCCCGCCCCCGCACAGCAGATACCAGAGACCGGCTAATTGACAGCGTGGCCATCCCCTAGCCTCCCGCCTGTCATGCTGGGCGGGAGCTGGGGTCACAGTTTCCCTTTCGCACTAAGTTTCCTCTTTTGTTTTCCTGTACCTGCCATTGACTTGTCCCTCCACTCTCATCCAGTCTGCCAGTCTCCCAGAGACCCCCTGCCGTCAGTGGGGAGGTGGGTGCTGCCCGGGGCTCCCGCTTTCTGTCCCACTGGACGCCACTTTCAGAGGCCAGCTTCCCACAGCTCCTTGAAGCTGCCAGGCCAGTCAGCTGCTCCTCACTCCCAGCCTCTCACATTCCCCAGATGCCCCCCCTCCCGGCCCGCAGAGTGTTTGGGGAGGGTTAACATTCCCAACATCTTTTGAGCCCCCTTTGCGACTTCTGGGACACCCTCTACCCCACTTCACAGACCTTTGAGGAACACATGGGTTTGCCAAGCCGGGATTCTGAATTTCCCAGGGTCCTGTGGGAATGTGGCCAAGGCTGAGGAGTTCCCCAGGGTGAACTCCATACTAGCCTCTGTGAAACCCCCTTTAATGAGGGTGCCAGGTAAAGACATTTTTTACTTCTGTCGGGACTTCTTTGAGTGGGGGGGGGGCGGTTCTCTGGGTACCAGGCCTGCCCTGCCTCCCACCCTAGGGCTCCCCTAGGTGACACCCCCTTCCCCATGGGCCATCACATCACTTGAGGGTCTTTGCTATTTTTTTTTTGTCTGCCCTAGGAGACTGGGGGCTTTTTGGGGGGCAGGAATTAGGCCCTGCCATCTGACAAGCCATTTGGAGGACAGAGAGAGAGAGTCAGAGAGAAGGATAGACAGGAACAGAGAGAGATGAGAAGCATCAGTCATCAGTTTTTCGTTGTGACACCTTAGTTGTTCACTGATTGCTTTCTCATATGTGCCTTGACCGCGGGCCTACAGTAGACCAAGTAACCCCTTGCTTGAGCCAGTGACCTTGGGTCCAAGCTGGTAAGCTTTGCTCAAACCAGATGAGCCCCCACTCAAGCTAGCGACCTCAGGGTCTCAAACCTGGGTCTTCCGCATCCCAGTCCGACGCTCTATCCACTGTGCCACCGCCTGGTCAGGCACACCTGATGCTCCTTAATCAATAGTGGTTGAATAAATGGTGGATAAGATCGCGGTTCTTGTAGTCTCTTAGTGAGGGGATTGAATCCAAACCCCAAAACCAAGTCTAACATTGCTTCTTCAAGTTGCAATGAGCCACAGGGGACTGGCAAACACCCCTGTATTGATGGAAGAGGAGATGAGCTCAAGTGTGGTGGGGAGGCCCCCCGGGAGGGGGGCTGCCTGGTGTACAACAACTCACTGTCTTGCCCACTGCATGTTCTGTGCCTAACAAAGCTGCTGGGAGGTGGTGGGCTGGTGGGGGAAGCCAGGTCTCCTCACCTGTCAGGATTCGCACTGTTCACTGAAATAATTTTATACTTCTAGGTTTATAGATTTATTTCAGGAAGTGAAATGCAACTCTTACTGTGGCTATACCTACGAAGAATTTGAAGATCGTGGGTCGTGCCGGAATTATTTTTATTACCTTATATTCTTTTTTTTTTTTTGAAACTTGTTTGGAGAAGTGATGCATATTTTTCTTTACATTGTCCTTAGGTATCGTGTTGATTGAGCTCTCCAGGAAGAAAAAGAACCGATAGACTATATATATATATCTTTCCCATATGTGTGTACATGCATGGGAAGGATAGAGATATATTTTGGCTCACGTGATTGTGGGGCTGGCCAGTCTCAAGTCAGCAGGACAGGCTTTCCTGGAACGGAAGCAGGGTTACTATGTTCATCTTTGGGAGAGCTCCTTCCACTTGGTGGCAAGTTCAGTTTTGCTCTTAAGGCCTTCGACTGATTGGGTGAGGCCCACCCACACTATGGAGCATTTACTCCAAGTCCACTGACTTACGTGTTAATCACATCTAAAAAAATAAAAATAAAAAGGTACCTTCCCAGTAGCAATTGGCCTGAAGCCTGGACAGCTGGCCCGTTGGTGCATACTATTAACATCTCAGGCATTCAGGCTGACCTATCAACCTTAACATCCTCTCTCCATGTGAAGCAGCAGAAAGACCTCCATCCAGCACTGCTCACTCCACCGGCGCTGTGTAATGCGTAGATGAACTGAGCGGCGTCTGGGAGCCTCAGGCTCTTCAAATGCCTCAGTTCCCCAGGAGCAGGCTCCATCTTGGGCTCCGGCCTGTGGGGAGCAGGGCCGGCCCTGTGCAGCCATCACTCTGCAGGGCTGGCTGCAGCCTAGCCTCACTCACCCTCTGGTCCCCAGGACCCACCCAAGATGGGGCCAGTGCAGGGAAAGGGGTGGGGGGGGCAACTTCTCTCATGTTGTCCAGGTGGTCACCATGAAGAGGGCCGAGGGGAGGGGCCAGACTGGCCTACAGCACACACCTGTTTGTCTCAGGTCTGTTAGAGATGAGAATGCAAAAGGAAAAAGCATCAAAAGACTAAAGATGGCCTGACCAGGCGGTGGCGCAGTGGATAGAGCATCGGACTGGGATGCAGAGGACCCAGGTTTGAAATCCCGAGGTGGTCAGCTTGAGCGCGGGCCCACCTGGCTTGAGCAAAAAGCTCGCCAGCTTGGACCCAAGGTCGCTGGCTCCAGCAAGGGGTTGCTCGGTCTGCTGAAGGCCCGCGGTCAAGGCACATGTGAGAAAGCAATCAATGAACAACTATGGTGTCGCAATGGCAATGAAAAACTAATGATTGATGCTTCTCATTTCTCTCTGTTCCTGTCTGTCGCTATCTATCCCTCTCTCTGACTCTGTCCCTGTAAGAAAAAACAAAACAAAACAGACTAACGATGGCTGGAACTGTGGTGGCGCAGTGGATAAAGTATTGACCTGGAATGCTGAGATCACGGGTTCAAATCCCCGGGCTTGCCCGGTCAAGTCACTTATGGAAGTTGATGCTTCCTGCCTCCAGTCCCCTTTCTCTCTCCCTTCTTTCTAAAATAAAGTCTTTTAAAAAAATTAAAAACAATAAAACTAAAGACACTCATGAGTTTTATTTGACCCCAGGCAAGGGGAGGCATAGTACTCTCCCCATCTGCCTTTCAGGGGTGAGCCCTTTTGAGTTTTGCTGGCTGCTCAGCTATGAACCACATTTCCCAGACTCCCTTGCAGCGCTCAGCCTGGTCTTGTGATGAAGTCCTAACCAGTGGTTGTGAGGACAAGTGCTATGTGCAATTCCATATCTTTCTCATAAAAGAAGTTGGGATGCGGGGTCGTAATGGTCAGACGAAGCCGTGTCACCTAGAGCAAAGCAGATCCTCAGGCAGAAGGAACCAGACACAGACAGAAGAGAGCTGCCCTAATCCTGGACCGTTCAGTTCACCAGCTTGCATTTCTATGTGAGAGATAAGACCTTCCATCTTGTGTAAGCCACTGTGATTTGGAAACTGAGTCAATAGCCGAACAAATACAAGAAGCCTTTCTAAGCTGGGTCAGTTAGCATCCGTGTTTGGCTGCTGCTGACAGACCACTGACCAGAGCAGCGTAAACAAGCCTGTAGGCGGGAAGCTCGGGGATTGTGTGTTTCTCCACAAAGGCAGCGGGGACCCCTCTGCCTTACTTTTCTGCCATCCTAATACATGGGGGGCCTATCATCCAGGTCACAAGACAGCTGCTGAAGCTCCAGCCCTCATACCTCTGTCCCATGAAGGAAGCAAAGGAAATGCAAGTAGTAAAGGAGCCTCCTCCCAGCTTTTAGGGATGCCCCAGAGGCCCCTTTCACTGACTTCCGCTTCATCTCTTTAGTCACCCCTACCCTCCAGAGCGGGTTTAATTACTAAAGCAGAGAGGGGAGTGGGCACTGGGAGCCTACTGGGAGGCCCTGTACAGAGAAGGTTGTGAGCTATGGCCACCAATCAGCACCAAGACCAGGACTTTTAAAAGACCTTCAGTTGGAACCAGACTCCCCTGTTCCTATCCCAGCCCCTGCCACTGCCCAGACAGCAGGGTAGGGTGTGTCCAGCTCCCACACCCCCCTGGTAAAGGCTCCGGTGTACCAATCAGAGCGCAGCACCCTGTGAGACAGGGCGGTCCAGGGCAGGGAGCTTGGGCAGTATCAGACAGTCCCGAGGGAGTCTGGGCTTCCTTGCTCTCTTGCTGTGTGGCTTTGGGCAAGGCCCTTGACCTCTCTGATCCGCCATTTCCCCCCATAGCTCTTGTCGGGCTGGGGGATAGGAGGGTCCCGGGAGGCAATGCTGTATAAGCACCTCTCCACCACGTGGGGCATAGTAGGTGCTGAAGAAAGTAGCCAGTGTTGCCCCAGCTGCTCCGGGGTGGAGAGCAGTGGAGCAGATGCCCGGACGCAGGGCCTGGGTCTCAGGCGATTCCAGCCAGTTCAACTCCTTCCCTGAAGCTGTCTGTGTTCCTTGGACGTCTGCCCTGTCAGGCGAGCCCATCTGTTATTTTTATGACAAATTGCCACTCAATTGGCTTAACCCAGGGCCCGTTACCGAAAATATCATTGTGATTGCTCACAGCTCTCCTGGCCCACACAGCCCCCCGGAGTCAGGAAATACAGCCCCTGAGAGCGTTCCCGTGGGGACTCTCCGTGCCTGGGGAGCGAGGGGCCACCCTCCTGAAGAACCAGCTTCACATAAACATCTCAGGAATTCGGAGGGAAGTTTCCTGTTTGTCCCATTGTGAGAAGGAGCATAGGTTCGAGGGTCTGCCCGGCTGTGACTGGTCCCACTGGCCTGGTCTTTGGAGAGTGTGGAGGGACATGTGGGGACCCCTTCAGTGCCCGGGGGGTCCTGCTGACATGAGGAATCACCAGCCCAGAATGCCCGGAGCGCCCACACCAGTGAGGAACATGGACGGCTCCTCAGATGTGAAGGGTGGGGGTCGACCTCCTGTTTCACAGGGAGAGATGGAGGCCCAGGGGAGCCCCAGCGGCCCGGCGGGGCTCTTGACCCACCCAGGAACAGGGCAGAGTAGTACTGCCCCCCTCTGCGTGATGTCCAGAGCCTCTGGTCATTCTAAGCCTGGATCTGGACTGGGGGACATGAGGCCACGGGTGGCCAGGTACTGCCTCCCACTGGGCTGGGAGCCAGCAGCCTGGGGGCAGCTTCCCAACAATGGGAGCCCAGCGGGGAGCAGATGTGCCGGCAGGTGGTCCACGTGAATCAAAAGGTACCCGCTGCAGGAGTGGCAGCCTCCCTGGCAGGGGTGGGTGGGTGGGTGGGGTGACTCTGGGCTGTCCTGAGTGCAGGCCCTGGGTAGGGAGCCCTGCCATCCTCACGTCTTTTGTTCCGTGAACCGCTTAGACCCTGCCTGTCCCTCCACATGGTGAGGGATGTGCACAGGCTCAGGTCAGATGCACCTGTGCAGTCACCACGTCTCCTTGGGTAGGTAGCTGAGGGAACGTAATTCAGATTTCCAAAGGCCCACAGGAGTCTGCCGCACGAGGGCGCTGCACCAGACACTGGGGACCCAGAGACTGGTTTGAGGGGTCCCAGGTCCACGAAGGAGGTGGATGAGCCTATAGGCTGCAGCCCCCTGACCGAGGTGATGGATCTTCCTGGGGCAGTTATGCTGTATGTGCTGTGCCAAGTGCCACCATCCCTGCCTCCAGGGAGCATCCGCCTGGCAGGGGAGGCAGAGGAGAAGGAGGGCGCAAATCACACAATAGGACTGGTCCATTAAACACTGGGGAGGGGGCAGCCAGGGCTGAGGACCTCCACCTGGCACATGGAGCTGAGAGCAAGGTTAAGTAACAAGATGCAGACAACAGTTTTAAAAAAAAAAAAAGCCTGACCTGTGGTGGTGCAGTGGATAAAGCGTCGACCTGGGAACACTGAGGTTGCCAGTTCAAAACCCTGTACTGGTCTGGTCAAGGCACATATGGGAGTTGATGCTTCCAGCTCCTCCCCCCTTTCTCTCTTTCTTTCTCTCTCTCACTCTGTGTCTCCTCTCTAAAATGAATAAAGTAAAAAGAAGTGTTTTTTTTAAAAAAAAAAAAAAGATGCAGACAATACACAGTGACGAGCGGAGTCTACACCCCACGTGGCCCCTGGGAAGGGGGCTGCTCACCTCGTGGGCCCCTTGGTCTCCCCGTGTCCTTCTGCCCCAGTCAGCAAGGCCAGGGGCTCGTGGGAGAGAAACAAGAAAGGAACTGGGGGCCGAGAAAACTCCCCTTGGTATGGAGGTGGGACTGGTCCAGAGGTGGGCCTGGTGAGAGTTGAGTTGGGGACTCTGGACCGACCACGGGTCACAGCTGCAGTGTGAGTGTCCCCGGGCTGCCGTCACAACTGAAGTCAAGTCTCTCATGGTCTGGAGGACGAGAGTCTGACATCAGGGTCGAGGCGAAGCCAACAAGAAAGGACGCCCGGGGAGGCTTTTTGCCTCTGCAGCTTCTGTTGTTTGCCAAGTCCTTGATACACTGTGGCTCCTCCAGTTACATGGCCGTGCTTTCCCTGGGTCTTCACATGGTCCTTCCTCTGTGTCCCTCTGTGCCCCCATTTCCCCTTTTGATAAGGAAAAAGTCATATCGGACAAGGGGTCACCCTAATGGCCTTTTAATCATCTGTGAAGACCCTCTTTTCACGTTCAGAGGTCCTGGGGCTTGGGGACACGGCTAGCCCACAGTGGTACCCCGGTTGTATCCTGGGAGCTGTGTTTCCCGCCTCGGGAGAAGGAGGCATCACAGCCCTTCTTGTTCCCATTTCATAGGCAGGGCAATCGAGGCTCTGAGAGATGTCGTGCCCAAGATGGGCAGCAGCAGAGGGAGGAGGGGACGCCCTCGGGGACTCTCCAGGTGGTGGCACCAGCCTCAGGCATCATAACACCTACTGCGTTCTGTTCAGAGAACAGGACTTTCTCTTGCTCTAACTGGAGCTGCTCGGGAGACCCTGGCGGAGGGAGCTAGGCTGTTAGCAGAGGGCAGCATCGTTCTCTTCATAGCTAGCGGTCTCCTGCCACTGACCGGGAAGGCGGGGTAGTGGGCCATGTGGTCAGATGGCTGGTGTGCTGAGATCTCTGGGCCCCTTTCTGGGCAGCAGGCTCTGGTCTGCACTGCCAGGAAAAGCCCTAATAATGTCTCCTTTTGTCCTTATTAATGTCCCTGGGGAACTGCTCTGGTGGGATCAGATGTCTAACTTATGGGTGTCTCCATGGGCTCTTGTGGCCTGTCGACCCTTGTGATGTGTATGTGTGGGGGGAGCTTAGTGTAGATTTGTCACAAAGCAATAGGCCCCTCTAAGCCTGTCTGGAGCAAGTTCTGAGCCCAGCTACATCCACAGCAAGCTGTGTGACCCTGGGAAACTTGCTTGCCCTCTCTGGGCCTACGTGTCCTCATTTGTAAAAGCAAAAGCATTATAAACTAGGGCCTTTGGAGGTCTCTACCCAGAGATGTCCAAACCAATCAAAAACTTTCTACAGACTCTTCTTATCCATTTTTATCAAAACGTCACAGGCTTTAAGCCAAGGACGTTCGATAGAAAGAATGAGAGCCAGATATGTGATTTAAACGTTCTAGTAGCTCCATCGAAGAGGTAAAAAGAAACAAGTACGAATAAGTAAACGATAATTTAATCCAGTGTGCCCAAGGTTATGATTTCAGCATGTCATCAACATGGAAATAGGAGGACAGTTTACATTCTGGATGCTGCCTTGGAAAGACGGTGTGCACACGGCCCAGACGGACAGCACACCTCAGGGCCGACGCTGAGTTTCCACCCCCAACACTTAGACACCTGTTAGATCCTGTGCAGCCTGCAGTCCGCGAAGCAGATTCCCATAGCCGAGTTCTTCCAGGCGGACGGATAACACACTCACGTCCGGTTGCCGAGGGCAGTGTCGGCTTCTAGATATAAAATCCAGTTTCTCAGTCACACCAGACACATTTGCCCTGTCATACCCGTGACTCTGACTGCCCTGCTGGACCTGAGGTGTGGCTGCTCCAATTACCATAAAGCCTGGATGATACGGGCTCCTCAGTCCCAGTTCAGATCTGAACACCCCTCCTCCCTATCTCTCAGCACAAATCCATCTAATTGTCACCTTCTCCTCCCCTCCCTTGAGGACTTCTTTCCTGCTTCTGAATCCTGTGTCTTCGTTGTGGTTGGAAGCATTTACAGAGCGCTGACTGTATACGGGATGTTAGAAAGAGCGGTAGAGGTGGAGCCGGCCCCACAGTCCTAAGTTCAAATCCAGATACTGCCAGCTCTTAGGAAGCCTCGGTTTCCACATCTGCAACCCTGAAGCCCTCAGTGCGGACCAGCGATGCCACACATTCTGCACCTGTGGCTGGTGCTTCTTTGGTCCCGCTGTGGCTCCCAGAACAGGAGCCGTGCAGGGAGGGTGGCACCTTGTGCAGCAGCTGTTACAGATGTGGCTTCACCTTGGGCAGTGTTTCCCAAACCATGTTCCCAGAGATGTTGTGGTCCTCGTGGTGAGAGCCGGTGATTCTCATGTCTCAGGGGCTATGGTCCAGTGTTCTTGGTGGCGTCAGCTGAAACTCAACAGTTTTCTGGTTTTTTTTTTTTTGTTTTTGTTTTTGTTTTTTTTTTACAGGGACAGAGAGAGGTGAGAAGTACCAATCATTAGTTTTTCGTTGCCGTTGCAACATGTTAGTTGTTCATTGATTGCTTTCTCACAGGTGCCTTGACCACGGGCCTTCAGCAGACCGAGCAACCCCTTGCTAGAACCAGCGACCTTGGGTCCAAGCTGGCGAGCTTTTGCTCAAGCCAGATGGGCCCGCGCTCAAGCTGGCGCCCTCGGGGTCTTGAACCTGGGTCTTCTGCATCCCAGTCCGATGCTCTATCCACTGCACCACCGCCTGGTCAGGCAACAGTTTTCTGGGTTTTTTAAAATTTTTTTTATTCTTTTTTTTAAACTTCTTTTTATTTTATTCATTTTAGAGAGGAGACACAAAGTGAGAGAAAGAGAGAGAAAGGGGAGAGGAGCTGGAAGCATCAACTCCCATATGTGCCTTGACCAGACCAGTGCAGGGTTTTGAACTGGCGACCTCAGTGTTCCCAGGTTGACGCTTTATCCACTGCGCCACCACAGGTCAGGCAACAGTTTTCTGTTTTTAAATTGCCGAACTGCTCAGAGCCTTGAAGTGGCAATGTGGATTGTGATGAGGTAAGGCGGGCGATTCCCATTCTGCCAGGTCGGAACCGAGTCACATTCATCCCTGTGCCCTCAAGATTACATTGGCACACAGTAGGTCCTAGCCGTACCCTGCTCATGGCACTGACCGCCGGTTAAAACACGGGCTAAAGAAGGAGTTAAAAACAAGGGTGTGTTGGCACTCAGAGGAGCAGTCGGTTATTTCCAATCAGAGGATCAAGGAAGACTGCCTGTAGAAGGTGACATCTGGACTGAGTCTGAAGGGAGAACCAAGAGAGAATAGGGTAAGGAGTGAGGAAGGGATTTTCAACACATGAAAGGGAACATCAAAGGCCCAGAGGGAGTTCTGTGCCTGGTCTGGTGCAGAAGTGGGCCTAGTGAGAGTTGAGTTGGGGACTCTGGACCCTCCACAGGTCACAGCTGCAGTGTGAGTGTCCCCGGGCTGCCATCACAACTGAAGTTAAGTCTCTCATGGGGTGTAGGCAGGAGAGACTGACAGGCCTCCTTAGGACATATGGTTTTAAAGATCATACTTCCCTATGGGGGATTAGTGCTGCCCAGATGAGACCCCCAAACTCCCTAGCCTGAACCTACTGCCTCAGTCTCAGGTGGGAACCTACATGTGACAAGCTTCCAGGGGACTCTTAAGCCCATGTGATTTGAGAACCACTTCTGTGAGCCAGGGGCCAGCTCTGAGCCACTCTGACAGGTCATTAGAACCACAAAGTCAGCTGACACACTGTGTAGACATGACCAGTACCCTCAGTATCTGGTTTTTCTCCCCACCAGGCACATAGAAGAGTGTTCCTTTCAGCTGTGCAGTGTGGTAGGCAGGCAGTGGGACAGAGTTAGGATTGGTACCTGGCAGCTGTGTCCAGAGTCCAGGCTTTAGCTACTGCACAGTGGGAGCTATGCTCTGTAGCTTTTACCATGGGGGTGAGAGGTTGTCACCATTATTCTCATCCACACCACCATCACTATCACCACCATCATCACCACCATCACCATCATCACCACCATCATCACCACCATCATCATCACCATCACCACTACCATCACCACCACCATCACCATCATCACCATCACCATCACCACCACCAGCCTCATCACCATCATTACCACCATCATCACCACCATCACCATCATCACCATCATCATCATCACCACCACGATCATCATCATCACCATCACCATCACCATCATCACCATCACCATCACCACCATCATCACCATCATCACCACTATCACCATCACCACCATCACCATCATCATCATCACCATCACCATCATTACCACCATCATCACCACCATCATCACCATCATCACCACCATCACCATCATCACCATCACCATCATAACCATCATCATCATCACCACCACCATCATCACCATCATCACCACCACTACCATCACCACTATCATCACCATCATCACCACCATCATCACCACCACCATCACCGCCATCACCACCACCCTCATCACCATCATTACCACCATCATCACCACCATCACCATCATCACCACCATCACTATCATCACTATCATCATCATCACCACCATCATCACCACCATCACCATCATCACCACCATCACCATCATCACCATCACCACCACGATCAT
Source organism: Rhynchonycteris naso (assembly GCA_037038555.1). Classification (NCBI taxonomy): domain Eukaryota; kingdom Metazoa; phylum Chordata; class Mammalia; order Chiroptera; family Emballonuridae; genus Rhynchonycteris; species Rhynchonycteris naso. The sequence goes on along the minus strand of CM072996.1, from coordinate 315,141,390 downwards.
CATCATCGCCATCACCATCATCACCATCATCACCACCACTATCATCACCATCATCACCACCACCATCACCGCCATCACCACCACCCTCATCACCATCATTACCACCATCATCACCACCATCACCATCATCACCATCATCATCACCACCACCATCACCACCATCACCATTACCACAATCACCATCATCATCACCATCACCACTACCATCACCACCACCTTCGCCATCATCACCATCATCACCATCATCATCATCACCACCACCATCATCACCATCATCATCATCATCACCACCACCATCATCACCACCACTATCATCACCACCATCATCACCATCATCATCATCACCACCACCATCATCACCATCATCACCACCACTACCATCACCACCATCATCACCGCCATCACCACCACTCTCATCACCATCATTACCACCATCATCACCACCACCACCACCATCACCACCACCATCACCATCACCACTACCATCACCACCACCATCACCATCACCACCACCATCACCACCACCATCACCATCATCATCACCATCACCACCACCATCACCGCCATCACTGCCACCCTCCTCACCATCATTGCCACCATCATCACCACCATCACCATCATCATCATCACCATCACCACCACCATCACCATCATCACCACCATCACCATCACCACCATCACCACCACCATCAACATCATCACCACCATCACCATCATCATCACCATCACCACCACCATCACCATCACCACCACCATCACCACCACCATCCTTACCATCCTCACCACCATCACCATTATTACTACCATTGTGGTGGCACCTGGACAGTTTACAGAGCTCCTCACCTTGGCCCAGGCCGGGGTCAGTGTGTACATCACCTCTGTCACCTAAATCAACCATTCCAGCTGTCCTGCAAGTGTCCTGAGACTGGGAGAGGTGCAGTCACCCATCCATAGCACCCACAGAACCTTGACCTGTCTTCTGGAGATGTGAATGAAAAAGGCCAGGCGTCAGGGCTGGAGTGAAGTCCGGCCAGAGATGAGGGCTGGCAGGGGGTCCCCAGACTGTGGCATCGGGGAAGATATCTCCAGAGGACCCCGAGAGACGGAGATCAGAGGCCAGGCTCCCAGGCGTGAGGCCATCCTGGACGAGGGCAACGGTTGGGGAGGACCGTGTCCAACCCTATCAATTAGTGCAATTAGCCGTCAGGATGGAAGCCCCGGCTAATTGCCTGGTGGCTGGCTGAGGTGCGCAGTAATGGATTAGGGGAGTGTTGCAGCCACTGCAGGGGTGGCCTTCCCTTCCTGGGGTCAAGGCCAAGTACTCAGGGATGCCTCCTCTCCTCAGGGCAACCCCACTCTCAGCAGCTGTGTACCGCCCCTCCCCTTTGTCCCTTCCCACTCCCCAGGACTGAGAAAGCTGACAGGCAAAGGTCATGGTCACAAGTGGCCTGAGGTCCCTCAGCCCGGTCCTGGGGAATCCTTTCCCCTGCCAACATCCCTCTTCTCACAAGTGAGCTGAGCTCTGGGGGTTGAAGGCCCCTCTCTCCAATAAGTACCAGGTCAGGCAGGGCCCACGGTAAAAATGTCCCGTCCTTGCACCCAGCTCCCTCTATAGATGGAACATCGCCTGCCCACCTTGCACCTCCGCCAGGTGGGGGCGGGGCGGGGCCACTCTGATAGGTGGGTGGTGGTATCTCACTGTTGTTTTAGCTGGCATTTCCCTGGGGACTATGGATTTGAGCATCTTTTCACGTGCTTACTTGTCATCATCTGTACGTCTGCTTTGGTGAAGTTTTGTCTGTTCAGGTCTTTGGCCGATTTTTTAATTGGGTTGATTGTTTTCTTGTTGAATTCTTTGTTTTTACTCCCTTAGCGCATGTCACAGAGCGGGAGTGTTGCATCTTCACGACATGCAGGGCACCATTTTTGTAGTCATGGGTCATGCGTTTGATGTTGCACCAAAAGTCATCTCCGCCTGTGTTACCTTGGAAGAGCTTCATAGTTTTGTCTGTGATCCACTTTGACTTGATTTTTGTGAGGGAGGAATTGTGTCTCAATTCCTTTTTTGTTTTTGTATTTTTGCACAAGGATGTCCACGCACACAGGTTTGAGCGAAATTTCCTCTTGTCTTGCCCTTGGAGCGGCTTCAGCCGTGGTGAGCGCATCGGCCAGTGCTGCTTTGGGTACTCTGCACACCAATCTCAAGTCTCTAGAGGGAGGCCCCTCCCCATGTCGGGAGTGAGGGTACCGAGGCCACAAAGGCCAAGTGGCTTGTCCCAGGTGCGTCTAGGTCGGAAGCTGGGCCTCTGATTTTTGGTCCTGGCACTGGGACCCCTTCCTGGACTTTGGGGACCCATGCTTGTGTCTCAGTGGAGGAGCAATCTGGAGATCCCCAGGGCTGTTCTGAGGCCAGGCAGGTCTTGTGTGGGAGTAAGCGTGCTCTCGGGGCCACAGGGGTGCAGTCAGGGAGCACTCTCTGGAGGAGGTGAGACGACAGCCCAACCTTGGATTTGGAGTGGGACTAAAACTGGTCCAGAGGATGGGAGGCTGGCTGCACCACGTAGAGACAACCTCGCAGCTCCCTGTCCCTCCCAGGCCTGCCAGTTCCAGCCCCGACACCCTTCCTGCCACGCAAATCCCCGCCTTGTCCCCACACTGCCTTTCCCCTTTCCATCGTCACTCCCCCCCACTGACCCTCCATGTGGCAACCAGAGAGGCCACCTAACCCAAACCAGCTTGGCTCGACACCCCCAGGGCCCTGGGGCAGGGGGCACAGGGCCTACCTGACCGTCCTGCCTCCCTGCCCGGTTGGGAGGGGCAGTGAGGGTCCTCAGGCTAGGCTCCCCTCAAAGCAGAGCCTGAGATGAAGCTGTGTGCAAGGAGTGATTTGGGGGTTCAGGGAAGACTAGCAGGGTGTAGGAGAGCCAGTCACCCCTGGATAATGCAGTATCCTGCCAACCAAATCCTGCCACACCACGAAGCCATCCCACTGAGGACCGGGAGAACGGGGTGGGGGGCACACCCAGCTTCCCAGGCATTGGGTAAGGCTGCTAGAGGGAAGTTGATTTCCTTGACACCCCTCAGCAAAGAGTTGAAGACCCCGACAAGGAGAAACCGGCCACAAACCTGGAAGGGATGAGGCCACGAGGCCAAGGGACAGGCAGGGCCCCGACAGAATGGGTGACGAGGTGGCCTGGATTAAGAAGCAGTTTGGAAGCAACAGCAGGGGAGGGTTTGAGTAGCCAGGCTACCCAGCGGCGACCACAGGGCAAAGAAGGCCTCCTGGTAGCTGAGTACCCTGGGGGCTCTCTCTTCCTCCCTCTGCCATCTCTCTCAGGGCCACCCTGCCATCCTGTGTCCTGTGCCAGGAAGAGGCCTCACCGGTGAGGTCACAGGGACACAGGGCTGTCTGGAAATGGGCAGGGCTCTCTCGTTTTTCAGGCCGACAGAGTCTGATGACATGCCACAAGCAAGCACTTCCCAGACTCTCCTGTGCCGCCCTGACCAGCTGGGATCTCGTTCAAATACAGATTTTGACCCTGAAGGTCTGGGGTGGGCCTGAGACTCTGCCTTTCTGAGAGGTTCTCAGAGGTTGTCCTTGCTGCTGGGCCAGTGGATCGCACTTTGAGAAGCCGGGCAACAGCCTCGAGTGGTGGGCTCCAGATAGCCATGCGCCAGCTCTGAAACCTCACCGTCTAGAAGCAGTGTTGGGGGAAGCTTTCACTTCTTCTGGACCCAGAACTAACAGGCTGTGTGAGTTTGGGAAAGTCATTGACCATCTCTGGTCTACAGGGTTTTTTTAAAAAAAATCTTTTCTTTTTAAGTGAGGGGAGGGGAGATAGGACAGACTCCTGCATGTACCTGGACCGGGATCCACCTGGCAACCCCATCTAGGGCCGATGTTCAAATCCACCGAGCTATCCTCACACCTTGCCGACACTGGAACCAGCTGAGCACTGGCTTCAAGAGGGGAGAGAAAGAGAAGGGGGAGAGGGAGGGGAAAAGAAGCAGATGGTCACTTCTCCTGTGTGCCCTGACTAGAAATCAAACCCAGGACTTCCGCACGCCAGGCCGATGCTCTATTTACTGAGCCAACCGGCCAGGGCCATGGTCCGCAGTCTTTTGATAAGGCAAAAGAGAGGGTGGGACGAAGCCTTGAGAATTCTTCCGCTCACCTGACAGTGTTTGGCTTGTCCGCGTATTGACCGCGAATCTAGAAAAACACTGTTCCCACTTCACACATGGGAAACCTGAGGCGCCCAGAGGGGACGTCCTTGCAGAAACTCTGTCACCCAGCTTTTCAGTGGTGGAGGCAGGCTTTGAACCTGAGTCTGCTCGCTGCAAAATCCTGGTGGTTGTTGTTGTTTTTTTTCTTTCCCCCTCCATCCAGCCGACGCCTGTGTTATCTCGGGGATGAAATAAAACTTTCTCACAGGGAGAGATGCAGTGTGAAAAGGGCTTGAATTTCTAAACCCGGAGAACAATCACAGCCCAGGCAAAGGCATTTGCGGTCGCTGACGGTTTCCTCCGAAGTATTTTCCGTGAGCTTACGAGAGAAGGACTCGTTCCCTGTGGTGGAAAGAGGTGAGTCTGGAAACAATAGAAGCCGCCTTCCCGTAATTAGCCCTTAAATTGTCCCTCTGTCTAAGAGTTTCCCCTGGTCCCAGCCCCGTGCTGTTCTTCTTGAACATTCTTACTTACACAAATCTGAACAATTTTTGACAAGAATTTTGAGTTTTGTCAGATGTGAATTGTTAAGATTTAATTGAAAAAATGAACAGAACGCAGCCGCTATTTCAAAGGAAGTGACCCAGAACCAATTAGAATTTAGTAACAATTGACCATTCAGCACCGACATCCATGTCAGGAGAATCCGATTAAAAAAAAACCACTTTAATTTCTCCCCTCCCCACCCCCACCTCCCCATTCCTTAACTCAAAAATATCATTAGCGAGAGGTTTCCCTCGATTTTTTTCTCCCCCCCCCCCCCGCCCCGCACCCCTCCCCGCACCCCAAATCAATTTTCCTGGTTTTAGAGGTGAAGTTCAACTGGCGGGATAGTGCGACCGAGGAGGCTGGCTGATGATCTCCTGGGCTGAGATGATACACAATATAGGTTACCGGCTTGAAAAAACAGGTCAGGCTGAGCAATGTGGCTCTTCAAATCGCTGCTGACAGCCCAACCAGGAGACGGGAGGAAAGACCACAAAAAGGGCCTTTCATCTGGAGACACAACACAGCGAATAATTGGTCATTCTTCCCTCCTTTTCACCTCGCCTTCTGAGCTGGGGGGAAATTCCCAAACAAAGCCAGGGCTTCCTAAGGGCAACTTCTTAATCCTTCATGGCAGATGCTCCCAGGGAAGTGTCGGCTGAGCGAACCCCCCCCCCCCCGGCCTGGCTGGCGCATAGTAGGCGCTTTGTGACAGGTGCCCTGAGGGAGGGCCGGCAGAAGAAATGAATGCATGTCGTGGGGGTTGAGGGGTAGGAGCCAGGAGGTCTGTTCTCTGCACAGTTAGCGGTGGGAGAGCCGATCTGCGCCGAGTCGTTAAGGCCACTTGTCTGCGGGGTTCCACTCTGGCTCCGAGATGTTTCAGTCCTCGCCTGGGCTTTCCTGGGGCTGAAGCCCTCCTGATGGGGTTTCAAATCCTGGTCACCTTCTCTGCCCGGCTCCTGGACCACAGGGACTTAGGAGCACACACCTGCTGCCGGCGACTTCTGGGGCTTTGTCTGTAACCCACATAGCTGCCCGGAAAGGAGACCGAGGCTCGCGAGGGTCAGTGAGCTGGCTGAGCAGAGCCGGGAAGCTGGAATCCGTTCGACCCCATGGGCACATCTTTGGCACCTGGGTCCCCCCTACCTGGCACCCCCAGCGCTCAGGACTCCTGGGGCTCATTCTCTAACGTCGGTTCCTAGAGATTCTAGAAGCAGAGCCCTGCCCCAGGCCTGTCCCTGTCTAGGCCCAGAACCGGGTGGTCTGTGCTAGGCCTTCGCAGGGCAGAGTAAGTCACTGACGCTAACATTAAGGGTGCGCACTGCTGCTGTGGTCAGCTCGTTATTATATGTGACGCCGTCTCGAGGCGTTGTCCTAGAATCAGTGACAGCCCGTCCCATGCTGCCACTATTTTCACTGTCACCGTTATCCCCAAACTCTTTATTTTGTGTGTGGCAGAGACAGAGAGAAGGACAGATAGAGACACAGAGACAGGAAGGGAGAGAGATGAGAAGCATCAACTCACAGTTGTGGCTCCTTAGTTGTTCATTTTTGCTTTCTCACAGGTGCCTTGACCAAGGGACTACAGCAGACCGAGTGACCCCTTGCTCAAGCCAGCGACCTTGGCTTCAAGCCAGCAACCATGGGGTCATGTTTATGATCCCACGCTCAAGCCAGCGACCCCGCACTCAAGCTGGTGAGCCCACACTCGAGCCGGCAAGCTTGGGGTTTTGAACTTGGGTCCTCTGTGTCCCAGTGGGATGCTCTATCCACTGCTCCTGGTCCCAAACTATTTTTTTTTTTTTTGTAAAAAAAATATTTCTTTTCAATTCCAGAAGTCAAGTGAGACCCCGAACCGCTTTGTGAAGTTAGCACAGTACCACACAGGAAACACGGAGATACCCCCACCCAGGGTTAGATTATGGAGGGGTCCTTCCGGGTGTCTTAGACGAGTGGACCTCAGACATTCTGTGTCTCAGTTTGGGTCCCGAGAAGCAGATGCTGAGACAAGGACGGAAGGCTCAGGGCTTACTTGGCAGGTGGTCTCAGGAGAGATGGGGGTGGGGGTGGGGGTGGAGACGGAGGCAGTGAGGGAACCGGAAGGTGGTGTGCACTCAGGCCTCCAGTGGGCAACTGTGGGGAGGCAGCATGGTGGGACACGGCCGGTGTGCAGGGGCTGGGTGTTTACCCACCAATTCCTGCCAGCGTGGCTTGAGGGCTGCCCCTGGGTGTGGGTGTGGGGGACCATGGATTGCCTGACACTTGGGCTGCCTGTCCTGCACGTGGAAAGACCAGCAGCCAGAGAGCGTCCCCCAGCAAAAGGGACGGGGCTGCTGGCAGTTGGCAGTCAGGGACACCGAGGCACCTGCTGTGAGCGAGCAGGGACGCTGGGGCTACTGGGTGTGGGAACACGAGCCAGGTCAGCCTTCGGTTCAGAGGAGGCAGCCAATGTGGGTCCGTCCCTCTCCGCTGTGTGGCCTTGGGCAGATCACTGCGCCTCTCTGAACTTCAGTTTGCTGCCCTGTACAATGGGCAGAAGAAGACGACTCAGTCTTGAGTTCCTCGGAGGTGTCAACGGGGCCCTGTGAGTCAACGGCCTCGTCTCACACAGGAAGGGGCATTACTAACAGCACGTGCAGTGTGTGCCCTCGCTGGATCGGGACCCGGGCCTGGTTCCAGGGAATGGGACTTCAGAAGCTGGGAACAGCATCCTGCGAGGTGGCTCTGAGGACAGTGCAGAGGACTACGAAAGGGAGACACCTTTTCACCTGCATTTCAGAAAAGACAGAACCGACAGGGGAAGAGGTATGATGCTCTGTGAGGCAGTGAGCTCCCCGTCCCTGGAGGTGTGTAAGTGGCTGGCTCTTGTTGACTTCTCTCAGTTGTGGGGAGAGCTCCGAGCCCTGTGTGGCGGCGGCGGCGGCGGTGGTGGTAGATGAGGGTGGTTTGGATAAGATGCCTTTTAAGATCTTTTTCCCACCTCAGAGAGTCTAGAATTCCATGTGTCTGTGAGGGGCCGAGCACGGCAAACGTGCTCCTCGTTTGATGCATTGCCTCCATGACTCCTTGAGGCTCCCCAGATAGCGCTCGGCAGCTGGGGCCTGGTCTGAATTAGCGGGACGGTTGTGGGGGGCGGGGGGAGAGGTTCTGGCTTCAGTCTGGATGATCTGCTGAGTTGGTGACCTGGAGGCTGGATGGGAGAGAAGCTGCTAGCCAGCAGTGTCCCCAGGCCTCAGACGGTATGCAAAGCTGAAGGACATCTGCCCTGGCTGGGATGGGGGTGGGGGTGGGGTGAGCCCGGGAGGCCTGTGGGCAGTCTAAGCCAAGGAGCAGTCCTTGCTGGTAGGGGTGCCCTGTGCATGAATCCTATGGGAAGATTCCTCAGGGTGAAGGGGCCGGGTGAAAACCCAGCCACAGACCATCTGGGCACCTCATGTGGGCTGTGGCCATGGCCTGCCTGAGCTCTTGGGCCTGGCTGAGAGTTCAAGTCTCACCTCCGCCCTTCATATCAGTCCTGAAAATTCCCGAGCCTCCCTGCCTTCCCTGCGGAGGTCTGGGGAAAGGTCTCTGGGGATAAGGCCTTGAACCCTGGACCCTTCTGGGGGAGGCACGGCCAAGGACATGGTTCACTGGGGTTCTCTGGCGGCTCCCGGAGCTGAGCGGAGTGGACTCAGAGCCATCAACCTGGGGGTCCCCCTTGGTCCCGTCACGTCCCATCCAGCCTCGTCCCATCCATCCATTATTGCACAACCACCATCATGTGCGCCACACAAAACCAGGGGCACAGGCCACCCAAGGGAAGCGTGGAGGTGACAGGCCCCGGGGAGCCTGAGGCGAGCAGGCTGACGCAGCCCAGCAGCACCCCGCTGTGCAGCCTGCAGCTCTGGGTGCTGAGCAGGTGAGAGCCTCGTTCCTGCATTTGGTCACTGAGCAGGCTCCGAGCACCTCTGCGGGGCTGGGCACACCCAGGCAGGCAGCGTGACTGACACCGGTGGATAACCGTTAGGCACCTAGGAAGTGATGAGACCTCGCATTCGGTGAGTTTCCTGGGCCTCTGCCCAGCTCCTGCGTGATCTGTGTGGCAACGTCGGCCGTCCCTTGTCTCTGTGCGCGCACAGCGGCCGGAGCAAGTCACACGCTGCTTTGTCCAGCTCACCTTCCAAAACCCTGCCATATATCAGTGACATCTTTAGAGATTCCTCACCGTGGCTGCTCACGATCGGTGTTAGCCAGGTGGACGGCTGCGGCTGCACCCGGGGCTGGTGCGGGCAGCTGGACATGCCGAGGTGAGCTCACCTCACCACGCTTGTCCAGAAGGGGCCCCTTCGGGACCGACAGATGACCCTGAGATTCTCCCTCCCGGCTGCCCGACTTCTCTCCACCCCACGGAATTCAAATGAAGAAGCCTCAATGCACCGACCGACAGACGGACAGACAGCGTGCCCAGCCCAAGGGGCACAGAGAGGTCTGAGGTAGCCCGTGACACCTGCCGGCACCTGTTCAATCAGAGCGTCAATTTTACAGCGTTAGGCTTGAGTTCAGCCTCTCTCACTAGCCTGTCTGTGGGGTCTGAACACGTTACTAAAGCCCCCCTGGGCCGCAGTTTATCCGTCTGTAAAGTGGAAATCAGAGCTTTGCTCTGCGGGGTTTCAAGAGGATAAATGAGTCGAGTGTGTTTCCAGAAAAAAAAGTATCCAGTGCCGTTATTTATTGAGTTGAATTTAGGCCACGGAAGCCAAGGGAGACAGAGGCAGAGTTTGCAACCAAGGTCTCCTGGCTTCCAGACTCCAGGGCCCGGCCCCCGGAAACCCTCGCATTGGGGCGAGATTCCAAAGGCAGGCAAATCTTGGTGGATTCCCCCCCCCTCACCCCCACTGGAGGCTTTCCCATCCTCAGTGAGGATCGGGGGCTTGCCTGTCTCCATAGGGCCGGCAGGGGAGGGTGGGTTGGGGGGGTGGGGGGAGAAGAAAGCCTTGAAACAGTATCCTGTCGGCTGGGGGTCAGGGGATCAGACCTCACGTTTTCTCCACCGTCAAAACCCCTGTAGGATTTTCTTGAAGTTCAGTTTCAGATCATATGGCGAAACATTTGGAACGTTTTAAACGGAAATTGTAGAAAAAATGAAAAGTATTTTTGTCTCGGAACACAATACCTTCCTGGCAGGGAGCCATAGGAGAAAGCCCGACACTGAAGAGAGAGAGGGAGAGAGAGAGAGAGAGAGAGAGAGAGAGAGAGAGAATAGGTCATCATTGTCAATCTGGATTAACTGGGCGTTCTTCTGCTTAACCTCGCGCCGGGCTGAGTGGCTAATCAGGATGGGGAGACACTGTCTTTTGTAACTGTACCGAGCCTCCCTCCTGCCTTACACATCAGCTCATTTTCTGATCACATTTCCTTAATTACGAGCTCGGTGTCACGGAGCCCCAGACGAGACGGCACCGTAAGGAAAGTGTGAGTGTCCTGGGTACAGTGCGCCCAGGGTTTGTGACGGAAACGTCGCGGCTTAGTGGTTGATAGGTCCTCACAACACATGGGCAGCCCCAGGAGAAGTCATCACAGGTGGGCATGGAGTGGGGGGGGTGGTGCATTGGCTGTGGTGGCAGGATCACAGTTAATGTCACAAGAGTCCTTTGGCAGCTCTAGCTTAGAGACTACTCAGACCTCCTGCCAGGGAGGCCCTTTGTGTCTCCATTTCAGAGACCCGGACACCAAGGAGCAGAGACAGGATGGAGCCAGATCATCGGACGAGTGGTTGTGGCACCTGCTGGACAGGACGGGAGATGTCTTCTGGCCCTGCTTCCTGGGCTGGGTGGAGAGTAGCCTCTGAAGCGGCCACTGCCAGCTGGTGCCGCCCTTTGGACCGGGAAGGCTGGCATGGAGCTGGAGGAAGCCCTTCCTTCTCCTTGGTGCCAGCCTTACTCCAAGCCAGGCTGGTGTGTCTCTGCCTCCCGTGACTTTCTCTTCCTGTGTCCTTTCTCTCCCCCAGACCCCGTTCTCCCTTTGTGCCCATCAGGCCCGGGGTCTCCTCCTGGGGCCAGATGTCAGCCCCACAGGAGAGGCAGAAACTGTCAGACGGAGGGATGGCTAAGGTGGCAGGTCAGAGGGAAGTGGAGGCCCTTTCCCACGAGATCCTGAACTTCCGCCTGAGGCCAGCGCCCCCTTTCCTGGCTGAAGCCACCGTGCCAGCAGCAGCGCTGGCCTCTGCAGGTGCTCAGAACCAAGCCAGGCTGGGGCGGACCCTTCATTCCTGTGGGCCCTCTTCTGGATAAATGCTAATCCACCCACCTCTGCTCCTTCACCACATTCGGGGCACTGGGGCCCTAGAAACATGTTGGGCGTCAGTCCTACACGTAGTCTAGGGGCAAGCCATTTGTCAGCCAGGGGGAAATTTGTTACTACCCGTTGTAGCACGAAGTCAGGAGATCAACTCTGCTTGGTGCAGCCAGGAGGGCTTCCCAGAGGTGGTGTCACTTCAGAGATTCTTAAAGATGAGTTGGAACTTACTAGATGAACCAGGTCCTGAGAGCAGAGCTGAGCTGATGGGGCCTTCAGGAATGCTGGGGTACAAGGGGTTGCCAGAAGCATGTCTGGGGAGGTTCACCTGGGTCTTGAATCCCTGGTTCAGAAAAGGGACTTTGTCCCGCAGCTCATGGAAAACCATGTAAGGAGGGAGCCTCCCTGATCTTGGTTGGGAAGCGCCCTAGCAGCCGGTGAAGGGGGGACTGGGAAATGAGTCCGGCACTGGACGGGACTGGGTGGTGGTCTCAACAGGCTGCACAGGCATGGGTGGGGGTGGGCGGGCAGGAAAGCGGCTCTGGAGGACTGGGTGCCCGGTGGGCCGGCAGCAAGGGTGACTTCTATGTTTCTGGTCTCAGTGAGCAGATGGCATTGGGGTAGAACCACCTGCAGGGACAAGGCTGTCACAATGCCCCTGTCCCCCCAGTGACCTATGAGGCCCTTGCAGAGTTTTACAAGGGTAAGAGTGCACACCGCCCGTGCCCACCAGGGCACACAACCCCCTTGGCTCCTTCTGGTCAGGCCTGCAGACATTTGCAGCCGATGACCCAGCACCCCAGGGGCCCCGCCCCCACTCCCCCGGTACCCCCTGCCCTCCTCTGGCGTCCCTCACCACCTCTGGGAAGACTCTGCCAGAAGAAGGACCACACGCACATCTGGGCCAGCTGTGCCCATGCCCGGCACACTGCTGACGGAAATGATTAATGAACACCGTCATCCTCAAAGCCCTCGAGGTCAATTCAAAGACACTCATCTCTGCAAACCACCCGGTGGGAAGATGAAAGATAACCCCTGGAGGCTCTCTCCTGACCTTGGCCTCCATGCTGGGTGCCCCACCAGTGCCCAGTGCCCGCAGCTGCCTGGCATTGCTCTCTGTTCCCTGGCGCCAGATGCCAGGAACAGGGCTCTGGAGGATGGTCACCACACCCGCCCTCTTGGAACCGACACACGCCTTTACATGTTCGTTTTTGCCTAAATTGCACGATTTCATTGGGCACGCAGTCTTCTGTTCCTTCACCCGAGGAGGAGTTGGGGAGTCCGTTTGACATCATCACAGCGATGATGTCGGTGCCCTCGTGATGAAGCTGGGACGCTCAGACCCTCTCCCGGGTCCTGGCTTGGGGAGCCGTGCGTCATCGACCGGCCTGCCGAGCTGTGCGTATGCCCCAGGGTCCCTCCCTGAACTTCCTCCACTCTCTCTCTGCCTCGTTGCCTTGCGCAGACACTGTTCCTCTTAGTGGCCTTCCCTGACCGCCGGCGCTCGGTGTGGAAGATCCGTCACAAAGATCAGACCCCGTTCTCCACACTCCTCTGTGTCCACCTACAGCCTTGCCACGTGGCTGTGCAGTCCCTCCACCCACGGGTGGAAAATAAAGGTCACCCCAGGTAACCTGTGACTGGGCTGGACCCACTAACTAAGGTGGCGGGGGTGGGTGGGGGCCGGTTCCGAGCGAGGCGTTGTAAACTTGGACCAAGTTTAAGTAATCAACATTTCCCTTTAAGGTTTGTGGTTTTTTGTTTTTGTAATCTGTATAAAAATTCCTCCTTACTTTAAGGTCATACAGTGTTATATGTATGTTATATATATATATATATATATATGTTAAAATATATATATTTCTTTTTCTTACAGTTCTTTTCACATTTATGTCTTTGACCCAGTTGGAATCGAATTTTCTATAGGTACGGATTTTCCGTGTTCCCACGTAGAAAGCCCTTGCCCCACCCTCCATCAGCACCACCACCCGTGACGTCTCCCCCCCCCCCCCCGACGTGTGCCTTCCCTTCTTTGTCAAAAGCCAGGCTTCCTCGCACGGACGCACGATTTCAGAGCTTTCCAGCTTGTCCTCTGTTCACCTGTTTCATCTTGACCCCATTCCCACACTTTCCTAATTACCAAAATTTTTAAAGTAACCCTTTCCTATATATTTTTATCTCCTAGAATGTCTAAAGTTATTTTGGCCCATTTCTCTTTTATTATCATTTCATACTCGCTTTCCAAGTCTCACAGGAAGAAAACCCGTGAGAACGTCTGAGTCAGAGTTCTTCAACCCGGCCCCACAGGCTGATTGAGGGCAAGCTGACATCTTCCTATCCATGGATATCGTACATCTCATAACTTTTCCCTGTGAGCATCTTTCATGGTTCAACGATGATCGTTTTTGGTTGCTTAAGATTGGGATCTTTCTTCTATTGATTTTGTTATTCACTGGAGAACAATTTCTTTTTTAATTTTCTGTTGCATGAGGTTTTAGAATTTTTTCTAAATATTTCTGCATCACTGATTCCAAATCTGAAATCTGTTTTTTGGTGCATGCTCTAGTTTCTATGCAATGTTAATTTCTTTTTGTTACAGTTACTGGCATGCATTGGTTTTTAAATTGGAGTTAAAGGGCAACAACTCTTGGATTGAACATAACCACAAGGCAATTAATGTTTTACAAACATCACTTTTACATAATTGTAGTTGTTTTTAAATGTAAAAAATTATTATCTGATAAAAACACCCTCTTATTTTGTTTTAAGATTGAATCATGGCTTCTTCAAATAGGCGTAAATGTAAGAATAGTCCTGACATCTTCTGTTATATATGTAGCTGTTACACACTTCAACGTCAAAGGCGCAATATTTCATCATTTCTGACATGTGCATATATTGCCTCTTTTCAAGTTCCCCTTGGCGATCAAGACAAGAATTGGGCTCCTCATATTGTGTGTCATAATTGTGAGGAAATGCTTCGTGACTGGACAAAAGGAAAACGCAAAGGAATGCCTTTGGTATTCCCATGGTTTGGCGTGAACCTAAGGACCACAGCAGTGACTGTTATTTCTGTCTGGTCCATACAAAGGGCATCGGCAAGAAAAAATGGCATATGATCGCATATCCTAATATTCCTTCAGCAATACGACCTATCCCACACTCTGAGACACTCCCGGTTCCAGTTTTCAATGGTTTTATTTCTTCTAAGGACAAAGAAAGTGAACATGGTGATCAAGTATATTTTGATAAGATGTGTGAGGAAATGGTTGTAGAATCTGAAGGGTCTTCTTCTGATGCCAAGCAGTCATTAACCCCTCAGCAGTTTAGCCAACCCGACTTGAATGACTTAGTAAGAGATTTGGGTCTACCAAAGACAGCAGCTGAGTTATTGGCCTCCAGACTTCAAGAAAAGAATGTACTTCGCCGGTGAGGTAAAGTATCCCATTTCAGGAAGCCTGAACAAATTTTTGTGGACTTTTTTTCCGAAGACAAACACTTTGTTTACTGTCATGATATCAGTAGTCTTCTCAGCCAGCTAGGTGTTACCACTTACAGTCCAACAGAATGGCGGCTATTTCTTGACAGCTCTAAATGGAGTCTGAAATGTGTTCTCCTACACAACGGTAATGTTTATGCAGAGGTTCCAATTGGTTATTCAGCTCATCTGTGAGAAGATGATAATGACATAAAAATTGTCCTTGACTCTATGAAGTATGAGGAGCATAGCTGGATCATTTGTGTGGATCTTAAAATGGTCAATTTCCTGCTAGGACAACAGAGAGGTTTCACGAAGTATCCTTGCATTCTGTGTTTGTGGGACAGCCGAGCTCGGGAGAAACACTGGACACAGAAGCAGTGGCCAAAACATGAAGCTCTGGAAGTAGGGATGCAAGCTATTGTGAATGAACCTGTAGTTCATCGAGACAGGAACATTTTTTCCACTTCACATCAAACTTGACTTAATGAAGCAGTTTGTTCAGGTTTTGAATAGAGAAAGTGAATGCTTTCAACATATTTTTTCTGTTTTTCCTGTCTTGTCTTTTGAGAAGATAAAAGCAGGTGTATTTGATGGACCTCAAATTCGAACCCTCCTACATGACGAAGAATTTGCCAGGAAGATGAATAAGGAGGAGAAAGCAGCATGGCAGTCTTTTGTGGCAGTTACAAAGAATTTCCTTGGCAACAAAAAAGCAGAAAACTATGAACTTCTGTTTCAAAGGATGCTGTTGGCTTCCTGAGACATTGGATGTAACATGAGTGTTAAGATTCACTTCCTGAACAGTCACCTTGATAAGTTTCCCAAAAACCTTGGAGCTGTTAGTGATGAACAGACTACTGCTGGAGCATCAAATGAGATTGTCCTCAACAAGTCCAAACGCAAGAGCTACAAACGCCAACTTTTGCCTAAATAGAATTTAAATAAGTTTTGTGCAAATTTTATGATTAAAATAAGTGTTGTGATATGTTCTGTTTAAAAATTGTAGACAAATTCTGATGTAATAATATCTCTTAGTGTATTAGTGTATTTACTGCATTATATAAATTATTATGTTTTCACAAAGATGATGCCCAGGAAGGCATTCTACTTCATTATGTTAAACTAAATGTTGAAAATTTTACAATAAGATGAAAACCTAAAATCTTGAATTGCAAAATATCTGTAGCTTACAGAGAAAAACTAATGTCAGACTTGAGATCAGCATACTTGAATTAGGTATAAGAACAAGTGTTTTTGTGGATGCAACAGAAATTTTGTTCTCCAGTGTTATTGGTGGTGTATAGAAAGCTCTATTGCTTCTGTATCCAGCAAACTTGCCGATTACTAGTTACACCCATGTAATTATTAGTACTACTTCTTGCAGTTTGTCCACAGATCATCTTAGATTCCTCTTCTTGAATAATCGGTATTTTCCAAAGTTGCCTCTTTGATCATTTTTTTCTTGTCTGATTGCATTGTCTGTCGCCACTAGTACAATATTGAACACAAATGATGATGAAGGCATTCTTGAACCCATCCTGACTTTAGTGGGAGTAGTTAGAAAATGTAACGACTAAGTGCAGGACCAGCCCAATGTTTTTGATCAATAGTTTTTTTTTTTTATCAGGTGTTGCAGACCCTGTATCGTGTCCCTCATTACACATTTCCTGCTAGTGATAGAAGTCTTTTGAGCTCTATCGGGCACATGGACAACCAGATAAAAACTCTCGTTTTCTAGTCTTAGGTGTGTGACCACTCAGTCCTCATTAGTAGACACGGGGCGGGGAGGGAGACATGTGGTGTGTGTAAATCCTATGTCACTGTCCTTCCTTCCCTTTCTGTGGATGTGGTAACGGTGAACCCACTTTGACCAAGTGGGATAATGGCATCCCGTGGCATGGGACCATCGTACCAGGAGGAGCCTGTACCCGTGGGTGAACTGAGGAGCTGAGCCCCTCCCTTCCTCACCAGCTACCCCGACTTCCCCACATTGTCACACGTCACAGAACACACTCTGTCTCGTCTCAGTGCCGTCTGGGTCCCTTCGTTCAGACGCTTATCCTGAACCTTGTCTTAATAAGAAGACTGCGTTCCACTCGTGGCGTGTTAAGAATTTTTAACAATAACACCCTCGGTGAATGTTGGGTTTTACTGAACGCTTGCTTGGCATCCATTAGGATGACCTTCCTCCGTCCCTGTCATCGGACATGCTGTCATTCTGGGTTTGAGGACTCTCCTTGCATTTAGAGAGCAAACTAAAAAGAAGACGTAGTTATTTTTAACCCACGGCTAGATGTGGTACCTGGTTAGGTGTGTTGTTCTTCCCTTAAGATTTATTTTGGCGTGCCTGACCTGTGCTGGCGCAGTGGATAAAGCGTCGACCTGGGAACACTGAGGTCGCCAGTTCAAAACCCTGCACTGGTCTGGTCAAGGCACATATGGGAGTTGATGCTTCCAGCTCCTTCCCCCTTTCTCTCTCTCTCACTCTCTGTCTCCTCTCTAAAATGAATAAAGTAAAAAAAAGAAAAATTAAAAAAAAAAAAAGATTTATTTTGGCGTCCAGGTTTTTAGTTGAGATGGGTGTAACGTTTTCTCTTCCCACAAACAGTCATTCAGCCCTAGGCATTAATGATCCTGCCACCCAGAAAATGAATTTGTTTCCTTCTGTGAAGCACAGTGCTGTGTGATGGGGGTCATTTGTTCCCTCAACAGTTGTGTTAAATCTTTTATTTATTACTTGGAGGGATACTTTTTTTTTTTTTTTTTTGCTAAACAAGCCGGTTTCTTTCTAGACTGTCGGTTTATTCCCTGACTTCTATTTCATCTTGAATTAATTTTGGCGATTGATTTCCCTTCAGGAAAATCGTCCCTGGTCCTTGCGGGTAAAACCCGTCCGCTCGAAATAGGTTGTAGCACCTTTAACAATTTCTCAGTCTCTGCTGCCGCGGCCTGTTCCCTCCCGCGTGCCGAATACGCCGTTTCTTTATACTGTTGTTGTGTGTGTGTGTTTTTCTTGTTTAGTCTTGCCTGGGAATTTTTCCACCTTTTCTCAACAACAACATTTGGCTTTTTTTTTTTTTCTTCTATTTTTTTTTTACTTTCTACTTGGTTGATTTATTCTCATGTCTTTTCTTCTCTGGTTTTTGTAGTTGACTCTCCTATTATAGACCCTTTGGTGAAAGACGCAGCTCCAGTAACCGATGTAGTCGCCCCTGAAAGGCTTTCTCTTCCCTCCATCTCCACACACGCACGCCCTTTCTACTGGAATCACCTCTTGACTCACGAACGTGTTTAAAGAGTATGCCTATACTTTCCGACCTCTAGGGACACGCATCTTAAATCCCCTTTTCGTTGTGACCTTGTAAATTCATCGCCTCCCGTGGTCTCTTGGCATGAAACTTGTGTCTTGACGTTTGTTGGGGTTTGTGTTTTGACCCAGAGATTGTCAGGTTTTGTAAACATCTTACCTGTGTTTGAAAACGTGACAAAGCTCTCCTGCAGGGGAAAGCGTCAGGATGGAGACTGTTTCCCACAACGTCCACCCTCGGGCAGCGCAGGGCGCACGCCCTTTACACGTGGTTCCAAACGTGCCCCGGGGGAGGGGAGCAGGGCAGACGTTATGTAACACTTATTTTACAGGAGGGGTCTGCAGCTCAAAGAGGGCAGGCAATGTGCCTGAAGTCACACAGCTCCCAGGTGACCAGAACCGTGGAAGAATATCACTCTTCACGCTTATGCCTGTGGGGCCACCTCAAAAGTGGCTGACGGGAACAGGGTGTAACAGCACGGACCATGAGGTGCAGCTGTGTCCAAGCTTGAGCCTCGGGTGCGGCGGCCTGACACAGGCAGGACATCAGGGCAATGGATCACCTGCTGCCTATTTTCACAGAGGTAAACTCCAGACTCTCCAGGTTATGCCCCCTCCAGCCTCTGACCCCTGGGGGAAGCTGGTAACTCCCTGGAGTACCTTCTCCAGTCCTGCCTACCTTGACCTTCCTGCCCTATATTCTTTTTTTTTTTTAATTTATTTTTATTTTTTTATTTCTTTTTATTTATTCATTTTAGAGAAGAGACACACACACACACACACACAGAGAGAGAGAGAGAGAGAGAGAGAGAGAGAGAGAGAAAGTGGGGAGGAGCTAGAAACATCAACCCCCATATGTGCCTTGACCAGACCAGTGCAGGGTTTTGAACTGGTGACCTCAGTGTTCCCAGGTCGACGCTTTATCCACTGCGCCACCACAGGTCAGGACTGCCCTATATTCTTCCTTGTCACCTTTCCTAGAATTCAGGAAATGGCTGGCAACTGTCACCCACCCTGCGCCATGCTTCCCCGCCTCTGGTCTTCGCTCAGGTTGGAGCGGCCTCCCCTGAATTTCTGCAGGGCCAGTGTTGCCATGCTCCAGCGCCCTGCAGGGACCCGCGCCCGCCTGGACTGACGCCTTTACCTCGGTCCCGGCTGCGTGTCTCTCCTGCCCTCCACACCTCACCTCACTGTCCCTCTCCTGGACCGTCCCTCCAATGCCCTCTCACTTCCTCAATGGCTTTCTGGCCTTTGCCCTCCCCTGCTCCCAGCCAGAGGGGGTGCTTCTAACACATCTGACCCTCCCCCTGTTTCTCACCCCCTGGAAGGTTGCTATAGTCAGAACAAGTGATTTGTCACCTCATTGCTCTCTTTGTCCCCAAACTGTTGTTTATGTTGCTTCTGACCCGGAAGCCCCTTCTCCCTCTCTTCATTTTTGTCCAGTCCTACTGATCCTGGAGACCTGGCTCCAGGTCACCTCCTCCAGGCAGCCTTTTTCGGTTTCCAGGTTGGGTTAGGGCCACTCTGCCCTCCCATAGACCCCAGGGCTGCCCTTGGTCCTGGCTCTGTGTCGGGGACAATGTGGGCTGCTCTGATCTTGGGGTGGCTCCTGTTTCCCTTACCAGGGGGAACAGTGCCCCTTAAGCCTCTAACCCAATCCCCCCTTCCTGGCCCCCACCCCCAGGCCTGAGGTCCCCTGTAGCTGACCCCCCGGCAGTCCTCTCCCAAGCTGCCGGGCCCTGCAGGTGGGGGCAGGAAGTGGCATCCCCCTTTCCTCATTCACCCTGTGGTGGCCCCCCCGGGGGATGCTTCTGCCGGCTGACCAAGGTCAACGCCCTTTCCAAACGAACCGGTCATTAGTGAGTGGGCATCTTGCTGAGTCAGCAGGGACTTCTTCGCAGCCCCTGTTCAGGGTCACTGGGTCCCCAGAGAGTGTGGCCGAGGGCAGCTGGCCAACAACGGGGGCCATTGTCCTCGCCTGGCGCGGCTGGGGTCAGTCTAGGCCCATCTGGTCAGGGAAGGGGACATGACCTCAGGCGAGAGGTCCTGCCAGGACCCAGGCGCAGCCAGGCTGACAGGAGAGGCACAGATGGCATCAGCAGGAGCTAGGTCCTCTCCAGGGACCTGTTTTAGGGGCCAAGGGAGCCATTTTGTCTCTTGCGACGGTCCACCCGCTTGTTCCCATGAGAGTACCTACCTACAGCTTGAAGAAGGGTGATGGGGGGCGTGCCCTTCCCACACAGTCCCTCCTCTCTGCACCCCATGTTGTTGTCCCCAACACGGGCCAGCTCAGCACCCCGTGAACGCCCGGTCTGGAGACTGGCCCCAGGTGAGTGCACCCACCTCCCTCTCGACCTCACCTGCCTTCGCTCCAGCCCTGCTCCCCCAGTCTAGCGCTGCTCCCCCATTCCAGCCCTGCTCCCAGTCTGTGCCTCACCCTACCGTGAACATCAAACACCGCCACTGCGCTCAGCCCTCAGGTGGACCAGCTTGATGGCTGGATGTGTCTTCAGGCCACAAGGAGACTTGGCTCCGGACAGTCAGGAGCGAAGCCCAGGACCAGCAGGGGGTCAGCGCCGGCACTAGCGACCCCGAGAACGGCCGGCCGCAGGAGCACCATTTTTGGGGAGCTCCCCATGCCAGCGGCTGCCCAGGGACGCACCATCTCCACCAGTCTCCCCAGGACTCGGGAGCCGCCCTCCGTGTTGAGATGGCGCTGTTTGCTTCGTGTACTTTTTTGTATTTTTCAGGAAATAAAACCGACAGGCTCAGCTGAAGGCCCCTCCCACGTCGCACCCGCCCACCTCCCCACCCCGGACGTCGGTTAAAACGCTTCCGCTTCGCTGGTGCGTGCGCGGATGGTGGGCGCTGCGTGCGGTGTTGTTGATTTGGGTGTTCATGACGTGGAACAGAAACCAGACCCGCTGTAGCCCTTTCCCGTAACCCCTCTGCCCCACTTTGGGCTGTTAGTGAGACTGAGCCCAGAGTCGCCGATTGCTCTGCAGCAGAGCGGTGGTTCTGCTTTGCTCATGGGGAAACTGAGGCTCAGGGAGGCGAGAGGCTGGCACACGCTCCAGGGCCTGTCTATTCCGGAGATGGGCATGAGAGCCGGCCTGGCTGCAGAGTCCACCCTCTGTCCACCGGCTGGCTGCTCGGTGTCCCCTAGAAAGGAAGACTTTCGGTCACCCACCGCCATGGCCCCGCTGACCCTGAGCTGAGTCAAGCTCCTGCCCAGGTGTGCCAGGTCGCTGTGTGGCTCCTGTCACCCTGCCCCCTGCTCTGCCAGGCCAGCGACTGGCCCTCCCTGGGCAAGGCCCATGCGTCCCAATGGCCAGGCCTTTGCCAGGCAGGTCCGCGTCCTGCACTTCCTTTTCTTACCCCCGCTCTCCTGCCCGGGTCCCCTGTGTCTTTAGGGCCCAGTTGAACGCTCCCACCAGGGACAGCGGCTCCAGGTAAAGAGGGTCGTATGGGTCGGGCGGGACGCCTCGCCGGGTCAGTCACCAGCCGAGGACCGGCAGTGGCGCCCAAGAGGCAGTTCCTGCCACAGCTCCCACAGGGTTCCGCTCGCCTGCGGGTTCGGAACCTCTCTCTGCAGGGGTGTCCCTTTAATGCCCTGACGCCCCTGCTGGGGACCATCCTCCTTGCGTGACCTCTTCTGGGGATGGGTCCTCAATTCTGCATCTCGGGCAGAGAAGCGGGCCCGTCCTCAACCGAGCCGGCTGGCAACTTGCGTCATCCCCCTCCCTCGGCCTCTCAGACCTCGTCCGCCCCCACGCCCCCGCACACCACGCACGCCGCACCACGCACGCCACGCGGGGCAGCCGGGGCAAGCGCCAGCCTCCAGCCATCCACACTGGAAGCCCGGATTTCCGGCTCAGACAAGTTAAGAGATGTCTGGGGCTCTGGCTGGTCCGGAAAAGCCACTAATTAAGATGTCTCTTGTCTTGGTGCCCCAGATCCTTGTCCTGGCCCCGATCAGGTTTCAGCCAGTGACAGCTCAAAGGTGCTAGCTACCTCTGGGAGCTGTTGGGGGCGGGGGGGGGGGGGGGGGAGGACAGATTGCCGTAGACCTGAAGCTGCCTCCCTGCTCCTTGGGGACCGGCCTGGGGCGGGGAGTGTAACCCGAGCCCCTCTGAAGCCATGGAGTCCGGCAGGAAGGGCTTCTGTTCCAAGGGGCCCACAGAGTCCTCCTCCTGGTCCCTGGACAGCGTGGTACACACAGCAGGGCCTCCTTGCACACGGCGGAATTGACTGCCAGATAGGGCTCAGCACTCCACAAGCGATCAGCGTCCAGGGCAGGGGTGCCCATACTTTTTCAGCTTGCGAGCTACTACTTATAAGATGACCAAGTCAAAATGATCTACCTACAATAAAAATGCAAAACATAAATCTATTTCTTCTATATTATCATTATTTAAGTTACTATTATTACTATTTAATATTGTGTATTCTTCTTTCACCTTTCTCCTTCTCAGCTCTCTTTTCAGAGGAAAGTCAATGTCATAGTTTTTATGAACAGTCCGAAAAAGCCGCTCCACATTTCCCTTCTTTGGAATAGCAATGGCACACAGACAGATGAGGCAAACGCACTTAGAATAGGACATAGTGAAAAAAATCCCCTCCCATTCTGTATGAAAGTGGTAGGTTTTAGGCTTCTTACTTGGACCAGCTACGGCACTCATTTTTATACCCTTTGTTGTTTTTAGTTTAAATAAATTGAAGGCTAACTACGCAGCAATGTAACTGAACAAGTTAGCGCGGTTTAACGCGCATGCGTAGGGTGTCACAAGTTCAGACGTCAGATTGGCTACCCTGTATGCCAATCAAGAGACCAATGTCTTTTTTTAATTATTATTCTTTTTTTTTTTTTTTAGAGAGGAGACACAGAGTGAGAGAGAGACACACACACAGAGAGAGAGAGAGAGAGAGAGAGAGAGAGAGAGAGAGAGAGAGAGAGGAGGAGCTGGAAGCATCAACTCCCATATGTGCCTTGACCAGGCCAGTGCAGGGTTTTGAACTGGCGACCTCAGTGTTCCCAGGTCGACACTTTATCCACTGCGCCACCACAGGTCAGGCAAGACCAATGTCTTTTTAATATCATACGATCTACCCACACTTCCTTCGCGATCGACGTATTGAGCACCCCTGGTCCAGGGACTCTGGGCAGGCACCCCTGGGGCTCAACGTCCTTTGCACGTGGAAAGAAACAGTTGGTCCCAGCTGTAGGACCGTCTGTCCATTCTCCTTGGCGACCGCACACCTACCGCTGAAATGCAGCTGTGCGCTCCTTGAGGTGAAGCTCTTCTCCATCGCCGGCTCCCTGTGAGGCTCCCGAGAGGCTGAAGACCTACCGTGTGAGAGCAAGGGTCAAGGGGACACATGCCTCGCTTCTTAGAGGGTCCTTGCCTGCGAGGTCTGCCCTGAGACCTTCCTGATCACTGAGCGAAGGATCCTGTCGCTCCACTCTGGATTTGATCTTCTGCCTGAAGTCGTTTTAAAACTGGGCACATTTTAAAATTGGAAGGCGTTTTAAAATCTGGAAGGTTGGGGATAAAAAAATAAAAAAAGCAACAAACCCGCTGCCATATTGAAACCCAGTCAGTCCTGGTTCTCTACGTATTTTCTCTAAATGTTTCTCCAAACAACTCACTCTTCAGCTCTCCTCTGTTCTTCCCTATTGTACCATGGGCGGCAAGGGGAACGGAGGAGGCACAATTATTACCAGCAAGGGTCCCCCCTGCCCGACGCACCCAGGAGCCAACACTGCAGCAACAGCTTCTGCGAGAAGAAAAGGCTTTTGTTTGCAAGTCGACTAGCAAGGCTCACCTGTCTCCCCAATCCACGGTTCGGGGTGGGATTTTCAAGGGTAGAAGTTAAGAGTTCACAGGTGTGGCCCTGGCCGGTTGGCTCAGCGGTAGAGTGTTGGCCTCGGAGTGTGAAAGTCCCGGGGTTCAATTCCCAGCCAGGGCACACAGGAGAAGCACCCATCTGCTTCTCTACCCTTCCCCCTCTACTTTCTCTCTGTCTCTCTCTTCTCCTCCCGCAGCTAAGGCTCCATTGGAGCAAAGTTGGCCTGGGCACTGAGGACGGCTCCATGGCCTCCACCTCAGGTGCTAGAATGGCTCCAGTTGCAACGGAGCAACACCCCAGATGGGCAGAGCATCGCCCCCTGGTGGGCATGCTGGGTGGATCCTGGTTAGGTGGGTGAGGGAGTCTGTCTCTGCCTCCCTGCTTCTTAGTTCAGAAAAATACAAAACAAACAAACAAAACAAAAAAACACAAGAATTCACAGGTGTCACTTGTGAGTGGTGTGTCCAAGCTTTGAACTCTGGTTCCGGGTGTTGTTAGAAACAGGGTAGGGCCAATCTGAACTGGTTCTGTGGTCACAGCATTTTGAGTACTTGTCCTGGAAACCTCAGCTGGGCTGAGGGTCAGCCCACCCCAGCCCCGGGGCCAGGCCCAGCCCTGCCGCAGCAGAACTTACCGCGCCCTTAGATTTCTGTATGGCCCACACACATTTCGAGCTACAGCAGCAGACTTGAGGGGCTGCAGAGGGGACCGTCTGGCCCACAGCACCTCAACTGTTTTCTGTCCGGCTCTTTCTAGGACATGGCTGATGGATCGCTGAGTGAATTGGGTGCATTTTCTGGTTGCCTTTATGCTAGTGGGGACCATTGCTCTGCTGTTGGCCACTATGTAGCGAGGGACATCACAGGACACAGTGGAGCCAGTGACACGGGCCATGAGTGATGAATCACTTTTGGTCTCTGTAACGTGAACCAGGTGACAGTTGTTAGCATGGCAGGGCTGACCCATATGGTCCCGGCTGAGGGACGGAAAAGCAGGTTCATGGTTGACGGTGACTGAGGCTGATCTGAAGTCAGAGTCAGACCCAGGCAGGAAACTGTCTGGGTCTGACTCTGGAAAGGTCTGTCTGGGTGTGACTCTCAAAGGTCACACGAATGGCCAGCTGTCCCGACCGGAAGTAGTCACCGGGTCTATCCATGTCCCTGCTCTACCTTGCTTTTATTTTACGCATGTTCCTATGCTTTCAGCAAAGGATTTGAAGTGGCTCACGGCGTGAGGCCCACTAAGCAAATAAGAAAGTCTAAATGGAAGCCACAGTATTAGTGTAAAAGAGAACGTACCTCTTACGCTATAAAGGACCAACATTGCTGACGTAGTGAGCTTCCTGGCAGCCAAGGAGAAAATACATCAAGATCAACCTGACAGTCTTCAGTTTGGGAATAGAGGAAGCATATTACTTCTTCTATAGAGAGTTCTACCAAACACTGAATTTTAAAATGGAATTCTCCCTGGGGGGAGGGCTCTGCCCAGGGACAGGGGGGTGACAGGTGGAATGAGAGTCACATTTCTAAGCACCCTGGAGATGAGTTGTTTTCCGTCCGAGGCCAATGGGAGGCTCCTCATTCAGAGCCAGCCACTTACAGCATCTCCCAGCTCAAGTGCCAACAAGCCCTGGGATTATCTCTCCATTTGGGGTCAAAAGGCATGAATTTCAGCGGCAAAATGGTCCACGCTGCAATCTTTGTTTTCTGCATGAGCTGACACACTCTGAGGCCAGGCCCACGGGGCCTCCCGCCCCATCGCCCGTGAGCCTCGGTAAATCTTTTGACAGGAGTCATTGTCTGGGGCAGCTCCCCAAATGACTTCTCTAAACGGAGTTGTTCATTTGGTGATAATAGGAGGCCGGCCTGCTGGGCCTGCTGATGGCGCTGATTTCACATCACGACCCCACTCTCGCCAGGGCACTTGCAGACGGAACGCCGGCCGGCAGTACCTCCAGCAGGGGAGGGGATCCCCTTGGGTCTGGGCTGTGAGTTTGGGGTTCCTGGGGGAGAAGGAAGACAGGCATCAGAAGCTCTGTCCTCCAACTATTGCTGACAGAGAAGATGGACTGCTCATAAGTGAGGCAGAGGGGTGTGTGTGTTTCATGTCGGGACATGGACTTCACCTCTTGGGCCTCAGTCTTCTCATCTGTCAAATGGGACTAAGAGCCCCTTGGAGTGGGGGCTGTGCCAGGGGTAAAGGACAGAAGACAGTAAGGGGTTTTCTGTTCCCGCACCGTGCCTTGGGCCGGACGCACGGAGGCACCAAATGAAGGTGTCCCATGGATGATAACAAGTATGGACACAGCCGGGCCCAGCCACGGTGCATGCTCAGCCAAGAGGAGTCACGTGGAAGCTAGACACCTGGGGAGGGGTGCCCCCCTCCTGCCTGCTCAGCCGGATCCTTCCCCAGCCTTAGCCACCTGAGTGACTCCACTGGGTCAGGTCAGGACCTCAGGACCCCTGCCAGCCCCGTCCTCACAGGTGACCCCGTGCATGGGTTTTGCCTGTTCTCTGCTGCGGAACAGAGACTCACGCCAGCCACACTCTTTGCCCAGTGCCAGGGCTGGCAGAGACCCCTTCGTTCAGAACGGGGGGTGCAGTCAGTCCCCAGCTGCTGCTGTGGTGTTTGCTGGAGCCATGAAACTACCCGTGCTGGGCTTCGAGCTTCTGTCCCTCCAGCGGCGCCCCTTCCCTCTGTTGGTTGTGCCAGGGGGAGTGGGGGTGGCCTTGGGAACCAGAGGATGATGTATGGAGGGACCAAACCTCCCGGTTCTTCTTGGACTGTTGCAGTCTCAGCATGGAGAATGTTAGCACACCTGGGCTGTTACCCTCAGCCCTCCCGGAACAGTGGGCAAGGTGTCCTGGGTCCTCACGTGGGCAGGGGGAGGGGCAGGATGGGGAACGGGGGAGAGGGGGCAGAGCTGATAGTGAGGGTGCAACAGGGGAGAGGATGGGTTGTTGGGGAGGAGGTGGGCTTGTGTGAGAAGGGCGGGGGTAAGGACGGCTTCCAGGCAAGGGGCGTGCAGCCATGTCTCCTTACAACCACCTCACCCAGGTGGTGAGTGCAATGCCCCTAACCATCACTCACGACAGGAGGTGACCCCCTTGGCGCTGAGTCTCCTTGGCGGGCTGGGTGGTGTCCTCCTGGGGGCCTGGCCCAGCTCCCGCTGTTGAAATCAGGGGCGGGCGAACCACAACTCATGGGCCACATCAGCCACCAGCTGTGTTTCATTTTTTAACAAAGGTTGAAATAAAGGGGTCCCCCTGGCAGCCACCTCCACCTCCTGTGGCCCATTTCAGGGCGCTTGCGGGGGGTGGGGAGGGGCTGGTGCCAGGCCCTGCGGAGGCATGGGCTGTCTGTCCTCCCCGACTCCCCGGGGCAGTCAGCAATGTGAAACGAGAGCCGGGCAACACGTCCGTTACAACACCAACAACAGCCTGGCCTTTTAATTCTGCAACTGGAGAGGGGCCAGGGGACTCAGGCCTCCCCGGGGGGCCTCGGGTGACTTATTGATCCCACGATGACAAATGTTGGTGATCCGGGGTGAGGGGGCTCTCAGCTGCCAGGCAGTCTGTCAGAAGAAATCCCCCAAATGTTACGCCTCGGAGCAGGATGGGGAAGATGACCCAGCAGGCAGAACCCAGGGACTCAGTCACTCCAGGGGGCAAGGCTGAGCCCCATGGGCAGGCCAGTTTGCCAAAGCCGCGTGACATGGGACCGTTCAGGCGCAAACTATACTGTCCGACCCGGGTGTCGGACTCTGACTCACTGCGGCTGCTCCATTCTCCGTGGCTCTCCCTGAGAGCCCCTGGAGGTTGGGGGCTGTCGAGGGTGAAGTGTGGAGCAGGGTGCAGCTGGGGCACCCAGCTGGCTACAGCCCTGGGCTCCTGCTCCCTCCTCGTACCCAGAGGCGGATGAAGGTCGGTTGAGGCCCTGGGGCGCAGAAGAAAATATTGGGCCCCTTAAAAAAGAGAGAGAGAGAGAGAGAGAGAGAGAGAGAGAGAGAAAGAGAAGATAAAAATACACATTAACCATATTTTTAAATAAATAAAAAATAGGATGTACTATTCATGTTAAAATTGCACATATGAAACCAAGCTTGGAGTCATTAGAAAAAGTGTCAAGTTGGGGTTTTGCGGGGCCCTTCAGAAGTCGGGGCCCAGGGCGCCCGCCCGGCGCGCCCGCCGTTAACTCTGCCTCTGCTCATACCTCAACCCCCCATTGGATCAGCTCGACTCTGTGTCTTCAGCTTCCACCCTGCACCCCCAAGGCCTCCATCCACCAGCCACAGTTCACCTCTCCCCAGATGCACAGCCCTCCTTCCCGTGACCCCCACCCTGGGGTGTTTGCTGGGTGCTTTGTGCCAAACAAGCAATCCAGGGTTTCTCTTGTGCTGTGTGTGTGTTTAAATACATATGACATGAAAGTGGCATGATGTTCAGGATGTCGTTCCACCACCAGCACCGTTTTTAAAACCCTTTCGTCACCGGGACCCGCAGGCTTTATGCCGTTAACAATGGTGGTGTCGCTTGCGGCACATTGGGCCACACCGGGCCGGCACCATCTCATCCCAGCAACAGCCCCGGAAGGTGGCTTCAGTTGTTGTCATCAGCTCCCAGACGTCGAGGGCCCTCACGTGGGCGGGGACTGTGTCAGACTTGGCGTCTCCAGCCCTACCTGAGTGCTGCTGGTCCCTGGGCTGGAGACCCGGGCTGGAGCCGCCGTCTGACCCTTGATCGTGGGTCCCTGGGTTGACGCAGACAGATCCTGGTGCCAGCAACCCATAGGTACCACAGGTGGCTCGCTGGACACCTGGGTAGGGACTGGGAGCAGACACATGAGCGGAGCCAGTCTGGGTCTGTCCCTAGAGTCTGGGAGACCGGAGGTGGCGGCCACTTTGTCCCTAGTCCTCAATCTCTTCTCTCTTAATAGCAATAGAGCCTCTGACTCGCAGCCGGCCCCTCGGACAGTGACTACAGTTCCCACCACCTGCGGGTGAGTGTGGTCACGGAACCAAGTTCCGGGGGGGGTGGGGGCGGGATAAGAGTGGCAAGGGTGGGGGTGGGGGCCACTTCAGCCCTCTGAGAGAAAAGGGTCATCCTCTCTCTCCTCCCCCATCTCGGTGCAGAGGGGGCAGCTGCCGGGACTGGACCTGGGAGGGAGCCCTGAATGGGATCCCCCCGCCCCCCGCCCCCGCCGGGGAAGGGGGCCTCCTGCCAGCTCTGCTCGCCTCCCTGCAGAGTTCTCATGGAGGCGATAGGATTTCCCAATGAGGAAATAGTGACAGAAATGTGAGAATGTGGACGATGACACAGCATCTAGGACTCACTTCCGTTTGGGGGAAAAAACGCCAACATGGTCCCTGTCTAGAAATTCCCACAGGGGCTTTTGCAGGGGGGAGGGGGCAGGTGCGAAGGGGCTGGGGGAGGAGCAGGCTTCTGCTGGGCCCCAGTCTGTGGCCTCCCTGCGGCCTCCACGTGACCGAGGAGGACACTGAGGCTCCTGGAGCTGAGTTCACGCACTCCGGGGCTGTGGCCACAGCAGGTGGGCGGCAGGGTCTGCTCCCACCCAAGGGCCTGGATCTCCAATGCCACCTCCTCACCCTCCAGCTGCACCCCTGAGAGAAGCCCCCGCTCCTGCTCTGCCCGTGAAGGACCCTGGGGGCCTCCGACGTCCCCCTGCATTCTGGGGGCTGTACCACCAGTGGGCAGGTGCCAGGGAGGGATCACTCCTGTGTCAGCTCACCGTCAGTTTCGCCTGCTTGGTGGTCGGTTATTGGGCAGTGTTTGCCCTCGTCTGTCCGTCCATCTCACCGGCCTGCAGTCCAGGCTCTCTGCCATCTCTCTCCTGGATGACACTGGCCTCCTCTTGTCTGGAACCCCCCCCCCAGGGAGACACTGTCACATCCCTGTCCCCTTCCAGAGGCGTGCAATTCCTTCACAAGCATCGTCCAAGGGGGGCCTGCGGGCCGGCCGAGGTCTGGCCAGGGCCCCTCTTTGGAAGGCCTGCGTGGCACTCAGTGGGACAAGGTGCTGGACAAACGTGACCTCCTCTACCCTGGGCCCTGCATGTCCTGGGGAGGGGGAGGCCGTCCATGTGTTCCGGGCGACTGAGGCTGGTCTGTGTGAGCTTGGCCCAGCTCACCTTGCTCTCCCGCGGGCCCCTGGGGCCCCTGTGGAGGCACCAGGCCCTGTGCAGAAGGCCGGATTCTGTCCTCGGGGCTGGCAGAGCTGTCCCGTGTCCCCCACTGACCTCGCCGGGCACAGGCTCCCTGAGTGGCCTTCCTCGGGATCGATAGCCGAGCTGATCAGCTAGCAACGTGACACTAATGGACACAGAATTAAAACACCAAGGCCCATATTAATCTGGACAGCCAGGGGACCGGGGCGGGGAGGGCGGGGGTGTGGCCAGTGGCCCTTAATGGAACCATATTGACCAGGCTGTGGAGACCACAGCCGGGTGAATGTCACTCTGCAGCCCAGGAACTGGGGGCTTTATGGATTTCAGTGTTTTATAGGTTTGGAATTTTTTTTTAAGTGACCTCTGTTTTTCCCCCAGATCAATATATTCTTTTTAGTTGAGCGTGATCACCGATATTCCATCAGCGCAGCCTCTGGGGAGGTTTGTAAATATCAGTGTTGGAAATATTTGTATCTGATGGTAAGAGGGCCTCTGTGACCCGAGAGGGTGTGTCCCGGCAGGAGCGCTGGCCGCCTGCCCCTCGCAAACCTTCTCTTCTTCTGAGGAACTTTCAAGTGACCAGATTTGGGTCAGGCCGACGGGCCTTCAGATCGCCATGGATGGCAGACCAGGCATGGACTGTCTCTCCCAATCCAGGCCACTCTACAGTTTACACAGCCCCCCTGGGAGGACGGTACTGTGGGGCTGCGACCCTGTTTTGAAGAGGAGGAAACTGAGACTCAAGATGTCCAGCCACAGGAACAGGCCAGGGGTCACGTGATCCCAGCCCGCCCTGACACCTAGGCCAATGAGCAAGTCGTCTGCAAGGTTCTGTTCCCCCACGGCCTGTCTGCGGGCAGACAGGGGGTGCACTAGGGCCCCTCTCGCCAGGGTGCTGTGAGGTTCAAGGCTGAGAAACCTGGGCTTTGTGCACTTTAAGTGCCCTGGTGGGGGCAAGGGACAGGGAGCAGGCCGGACCTCCTCCGCCCCGTTTCTGCTGTCAGCCGTGGCCTCCTGTGACTCTCCTCTCCCCTGCCCTCGCCCCTACCCTCCCTCCACCCTGGGGCAGTAACTGACAGGGACAGCGCCTCCTGGAGGCCTCTCCATCCTGTGCAGTGCCTGCGGCCATTCCCCTAGGGACCCCCACCCCTGCCCACCCCAGATGGCCCTTCCTCTTGTTCCGCTCTTCTCCTGAATCTGTCTCCTCCCACTGCCAGAGTGAGCTTTCTGAGGGACAGAACAACCTCACTCCTCTCCTGCCACTCTGGGCTGTGGCCCCTGCTGACCCCATGGCCACGCTTCTCACCTCCCACCTGTCCCCTCTCCCTACTACTGCCTGGCCACGGTGGCCACATTGCACTGGGTCGCCCAGGGGTCCTGATTCGGCGTTGCTGCTTGCTGTCTCCATCACAACATGAAAGCTGGGAGAGGCTCCACGGGGCCAACATGGAGCCCGGGACAGGCCGGGGACGGGCAGGGAAGGCGGGGAGGAAACCTGGGGACCGAGTGAGGGTGAACAAGAGAGAGAAGAGCAAGTCTGAGCAGCTGGGGGGAGCTGTGAGTCTCTGAGAGGCTGTGGGGGTCCAGAGCCACTCTCTGTGTTCAGCTCAGAACCGGCCACCCCAGACCTGGGACCACGGGGTTCACCATCCCTACCTGACCCCAGCCCACACTTCTCCCGGCAGAGCCTGGGCTCCTGCCCCCTCCTCAAGGTCAAGTCCACTCACCCCTCCCCACCACCTTTCATCTAGGACCTGTCACAGCCGATGAGAGACAGTGTCTCCATGTCTACCCACTCTGCCTGGCTGTAAGCCCGAGTCAACTCTGCTGTCTGGGTGCTCTGTGAATTTTGGCCCAATGCTTAAAATGAATTAATAAAATAGTACATCGAAGCAGCAGGTGGGTGATTCCCTTCTGTCTCCTGCAGGCACAACCCGGCTTTGCTGAGGGCTATGGGGACGATGGAGAGAAGGGAGAGAGAGGTGGCTGTGTCTGCCCCGTGGGGCCCTGCCTGGCCTCTCTCCTCACAGCGGCTCTTGCTCCACCTGCCATACGTGTCTCTCACAGGTGGATGAGACACCTGGCTCCTGGCACACTTGATGGGGGCCGGAGTACCGTCTGAAACCACAGCATGGCCCCTCCTCACGACGTCCCCTCTCAGGACTCAGCCGCCCTCTGCACCTAGGGCCCCGCAAGGCCATTTCGTGACTGTCTTGGCTGGGATCGTCTGTCTCGCCCCAAGTCCAGCTGGCCCGTCGGCAGTGAAGTGAGCGCAAACATGTTCGACACTGAATAATTAATTTTCATTCTGCGATAAAAAACGCCATCTATTGATTTACAACCCCTCCCGGCAATAAAGCATTTCGATGGAAACCTGACTCTTAATTATTGCCCCCGGGCCGGCCAAGAGGCGTGTCCAGCTGCAGCCGGAGCAGCCCCGACTGTTCTCAGGCCTTCCAGCTGCTGCCCTGGCCAACCCGCTCTGCTCTTCCCTGTGACTGAGCTGGCCACAGCCTGGGCCGACCCCGGGGCAAACGCCTCCCTGGCTCACCCTGGCCCAGCCTGGGCAGAAAGCAGTTTAGGGAGGGCCATACCACACCATGCCCTGGAGAGCAATGACCAGTCTGGGGGATCAGAGAGAGCCACTGTCACCCAGGGGGGTAGAAAGGAGGGCGAGGCTCAAGCAGGGCCGGGGTGACTGCCAGTCTTCTTACACGGTCAGCAGAATCACTCCTCGTCCTTGGCAAGGGATGGTGGGGGCTGCAGGAGGAGGTAGTAATCGTGGTCCTCACCTACGGGCTTGGACCTGGAGCTCCTGTTCATGGTGCCCTGTGTGCCCAGGTCCCTTCCCAGCACCTTTGGGCTGGAGCCAGAGCCCACATTGCCCCCCACCGCCGGCTGGGTGCCTGCTGCCTCTGGTCCCAGGTTCTTTCCCTCCAGCCCAGCATGGGTGCCAGGTGACAAGCCCCTCTGAGTACCCAGGACACCACCCGACATTGTCACCCTACGCATGTTTGCACAATGACACCGGCGACAAAAAACACTCTAAAAAGCCAGCAGAGAGGCAAGGAGACCTGTCGAAACCTGGCACGTGGGCGCGGTGCTTGGCCAAGGCCTGGCCTTACCTCCCTCTGCTTCCTGGCTGACGTGCCCGCTCTCTGAGCCTGGAGCTTGCTCTGGATGGAGCCCGGGAGTCCAGGGCTCGGAGGGGAGGGCTGAACCCAGGGGCAGTGGCGGCAGGGGTCACTGTTATTATTGCCCTCCGTGAGTCAGGACTTGCTGCACTGCGCTGTGTGGGTGATGCTGCTTCACCAGAAAACACAAAAACATGACAGCCAAGGTTGGAGGTGCGGGGGTTGGGGGTGGGGGGTGGAAATGCACATGTAAGGACAGGACTATGTTTTATTTTTGCAAATCCCTCCCTCCCGTACTTTGCCTTTCACAGAATTTGTGGGTGCCTTGCCGACCCTGTGCTGGCTTGGAGTCCCGTGCTGAGTGGTCCGGAGCTCAGCAATGTATGCGGGGCACCCCAGCACCGTCCTGTGATCACGTCCCTGTCTGCATACCCCTTCAGGGAGGAGACAGGAGGAGAGGCAAAGAGGCTAAGGCGCCCCGTGGGGCTCACTACCCTGAGGGCGGGGTTCACTACCCGGAGGGCGGGGCTCACTACCTGGAGGGCGGGGCTCACTACCTGGAGGGCGGGGCTCACTACCAGGAGGGCGGGGCTCACTATCTGGAGGGCGGGCTCACTACCCAGAGTGCGGGGTTCACTACCCGGAGGGCGGGGCTCACTACCCGGAGGGCGGGGCTTATCACCCGGAGGGCGGGGCTCACTACCTGAAGGGCGGGGTTCACTACCTGGAGGGCGGGGTTCACCACCTGGAGGGCGGAGCTTACCACCTGGAGGGCGGGGCTCACTGCCCGGAGGGCGGGGCTCACTACCTGGAGGGCGGGGCTCACTACCCGAAGGGCGGGGCTTACCACCTAGAGTGCAGACCGTTGCCCCGCCTTCCCAGGCTGGGTCTGGACCTGGGCTGCCTGGTCGGGGAGGCTCTCACAGAGGTCTCATGGGCTCCAAGGTAAATCAGACCAACATTCATTCCACGTGCTTCATGCTGTCTCATCACAGCCGAGACGGTGGCCGATCCTGTATGTGCAGAAGGTCCAGGCTGTTCGTGGCCGTGGGTCGACAGTATGCGGGGGTGGGGGGTGGAGGGGGCCGTCGGCCACTGAACCCAGCTGGCCGCACGCAGGACCAGTGGGTGCATATGAGCGCAGTGCCTGTCTGAACATGCCGGGTATCACCATGAGCAAACAGACCCACAGTGCCTTAAAAATTAAGGAAAGATGGCCTGCTTGAAGTGGCCAGTTTGGGCACGCCTGCACTGCCTGACTTGAGGGACGTGGCAGTGTGGTGGGGGCAGAAGCCCAAGGGGTGGGTCTGAGTCAGAGAGGAGGTGGAGGGGGCAGAGACCGGGGAGCTGGAGGTGCAGCGGGGTCAGGTGGCGGCTCATCTGCTGGGCGGTGTTTTAGTGGCTTGTGTGATAGAGGACAGCCCAGCCGAGCGGGAGCCATCTGGGGAGTGGGCATCTGCAGGAGCCAGGTGCATGGAGGGGCAGGACTAGTGTCTGCAACAGACAGATGTAAGGAGGGGACAGATGCAGCCGCCGGGCACCCCTGGGCCTCTCTGAATCTTGGCCCCACCCTTATCAGAGGCAGGCCACTTCAGTTCCCTGTGATCAGGGTCGTAAGGAGTGAGCAGGGTCCTAGTCTCCACATGGGGCACAGAGCTTCCCGATGGGCAGAGTTGGGTGAGGACAGTGGTGACCCCCCAGGGTCCGGTGTTAGGCTGATTCCAAAGCCTTCTCTCCCCATAAGCTCAGAGCACAGATGGGATGAGCCTGTCTGTAACCAGGTGAACAGCGTACACCTTGGAGAACTTTAGAGACCAGACTGAAGACTGCCTGCAGTAGGGCTGCTTCTCACTGCCTTGCTCTACCGCAGGGCCTTTGCACTCTCTGCATCTGTCAGAGGGGCTCCTCCTTTAGATCCTGAGCCCCTACCTGCCTCCCAAGTTTTCATCGTGACCTGAGTTTGCAGCCCCAGTGATGGCAGTGTGAGGCACACTGGGTCTCCATCACATCCGGTCTGTCAGTCCACAGCCCCTGGCCCGAGGTGGGGTAACCTGACCTATGTACTTTGCGATCACATTCAGCCAATGACTTGTATTGACCTCCGCCTGGTGCTGGAGCTGGGGAAGGGGTTTAATGGGGACAATTATAAGATTTCTATCACCTTTGTTGAGGTCTTGGATGGGGGTGCTTCAGGGGCTGCTGACTCCCCTACCTTGCTCAGAAGGAAGGAGACAGCCTGGCCCCTTCTGGGATGTCAGCTCACAAATGGGGAAAGTCACACGCTGTCTGGCACACTCACCACTGGTTGCTTCTGGTTCAGGGAAACAGGGATGACCACCAATGGGCGCAAAGCAGGACCCCTGAATCTGGCCCAGATGGCTCGTGCTAATTGCCCACTCAACTGGGCTACAGTAGGGTGACCCTTACTCTGTGCCAGGCCCCATGCTGGGTGTTGGGGGCTGCATATGCTGAGGGGAGTCAGGGACCC
Organism: Rhynchonycteris naso; assembly: GCA_037038555.1. Taxonomy (NCBI): domain Eukaryota; kingdom Metazoa; phylum Chordata; class Mammalia; order Chiroptera; family Emballonuridae; genus Rhynchonycteris; species Rhynchonycteris naso. The sequence continues at coordinate 315,105,961 of CM072996.1, read as the reverse complement.
AGTCTGGAGCCACTGCTACTGCTTGTGTGTCCGATCTGACACCATTTTTATTGTTGCAAGTTCTGGACCCTGGGAGGGCAGGGGCCATGGTTGTTGGGGCTGCCTTTCTCAGTCTAGCTTGGGCCTGGCATCACAAAGGTGGTCACTCATGGTTCAGGTGGGGACACTGCACCCCGAGGGTTCTGTGTGGCCACAGCCTCTACTGGGTGGACATGGTGAGTAGAGACCTTCCAGCACCTTCTCCTTCTTCACACTGAAGGAGTGGGGGGTGCCCTGACACCCCTACAGGAGTGGAGGGAGGGGAGGCATGGGGGCTCCCCAAAGACCCTGCAGAAGAGCTACCACTCTGAGGCTGCAGAGGACAGAGGAAGAGAGGCACCTCTGGGGGCCATGCCTGAAAAATGGCCGTAAAGTGCTCTGCTTCCCCTGAGGACTCGGGGGCGGGGTACAGGGCAGTGAGGGGGGGTTGTAGGCTCCCGGAGTTAGGGGGAAGCCACACACGTCCCCTGCCTCCAACCCTGGGCAGGCTTGCTCTCAGTCCTGGCCTTGGACTTCATGCTACTGATTGTGGGGGTCACTGCTCCTAGAGGAAGTCTCTCTTCCATCGGGTCCCAGGTCTGCCTGCAGACTGGCCCCTTACAGAGACCGTGACATTTGCCAAAGGGCCAGAGGGAGGCAGGTAAGGCTGAGTGGACAAATAAATGGGGCTGATGGACTTCCATCCAGCCGGGCTTTGCAGGTGTCCCGGGTTTGTCGATGGGAGGAACAGTTATACGTGCCGAGTCACCAACGGGACAAAGAAGAACCCGGTCCTTTGACATCCCACACAGAATAGGTCAGCTGTGTGGAGAATGCAGTGTATGTGTGCGTGTGTGTGTGTGGGGGGGGGGTTGGCTCCCACCCCAGACAAAAGGCTGGAGGTGACAGCAGGGTATTCCAGTGTGGTGAGTGGACGGAGCTCCCAGCCCAAGCTCTTTGCTCCGGGGGGTGAGCCTGACCGAAGTTAAGTGACTTGCCCACAATCCCCAGAGGGTTCCAGCGAGACCCGGCGCTGGCTCCTGTCCTGTTCTTAGACCCTCGCTGATGACTGTGTCTCCAAGGGATGGTAATGAAATAATGTTGGGGCGACACGGCCCTCGTCGCCTGAGAGTGTCTAAGTGCTTTATGAACAATTAATCGGTTGTCGCCCACTCTGGCGGCTGAGCGTGATAGCCCAGAAGCCGCGGAGGGAAGGGGGGAAGGAGGGAGAGAGGGAAGGAGGGAGGGAGGGAGCCAGGCCTCAGGAGAGAGGCACACAGGGGCCTGGGCTGTGTGGATAAATAAGCACACTGTAATATGTAGCAATTTAGAATAATAGAAAAAAGCAGAACAAGAGACGTTTGGACCTAAGGGAGGGGTGCGTGTCCCAGCATCTTCTATGAGAAGTCTTAGCCCGCTAGGGTCCCCCTCCACTCCCTTCTCTTAGCTCAGCCCCACCCCCGCTTAGCCGCCCTGTGCCTCAGTTTCCCCACCACCTGGTGGCCTCCTCCCTGGCCGTGAGCGTGGAATGGGGGTCAGGATTTCCATCTAGCTCAGCGGAGGAGAGAGGCACAGCCCCGCAGACGGAGATGTGTGAGTGTGAATGGGGGGTGGGAGGGTGGCTGTTAGGGTGTGGCCGAGTCTGAGAGCCAGGCCGGAGCAGAAGGGCACATGGGTCACTGTTCAACGCCCTTGGCCTGTGACCCAGACAAGGTACCCATGAAAGGCGTGGAAACTCTAGCTTTCCAACTGGGGGCCCCCTGGACAGCCCTCAGTGAAGCGATCAGGGGCCCGGGACAGATGTCAGATGGAGGCAGCCACAGCAAAGAGGAGGGAGACAGGGGTGCAGACTGAGTGTGGCCTGGAGTGGACGCATGTGGCTGTGAATCCTAGGCTGCCCCTGTGGGCTGTGTGTCCACCCCAAGTCCCTGGATGCGGCCCAGGCTCCCTGTCCAGTCATGACGTGATGGTTTCCTTACCTTTCTCTCCCTCCTCTGGACTGGGAGCCCCATGCAGACAGGGACCACAGCTGTCTCAACACTGCTGCGTCCATCTCCCGCCCCTGGCCTGTGCTGGTGCTGAGTGAACGGGTGAATGAGTGGGGTGGGCAGAGGAAGTCCTGCCCACCCTGCATGGTTGCTGAGACTGAATGACATGTGGATGCCACCTGGCCGGGTCCCAGCTAAGTCCTCTTCTTTGGTCAGTGACCAACACTGGGGGCTGCACAGGAGCTGGACAGGCAGGTCCTCCTCTGTCTCTGGAAGCACATCTCCCCCCCCCACCCCCAGGGAAGTCCTGCTCTCTGGCGTAGCCCTTGTGAGCACGGAGTGATGTGGGTGTCCCCGTGCGCCCGCCTCTCCTAATGACCACTTTGGCACACAGCAGGACATTACAACGCTTTGGGGACGACTGCTCACGTGAATCTGGCCTTCCTGTGCAGCAAGAACACTTTAGTGCAAGGACTTGTCACTTGGGCAGAGTGACGGCACAGACAAGCTGCTGAAGGCCAATCAGTCTGTCACTGCCGGGCCATGTTGCTTGTCCCATCTGATTGGAGGGCAGCATTGGGGACAGAAAAGCCTGCCCTGCCTTCAATCTGCCTGTGCTACCCTGGGCAAATCACTTCCCGCCCCCCACCATGCCCTCCCCCCATCAGCAGAATGGGGAGGTGACCCTAGGAGATGACAAGGAGGGTGTTCCCTTCGCCCTGGGCGGACGACTCAGTCTGCTCCTTGGGATGCACAGCAAATAGTGTCTCACCCAGGGCACGGCCGTCTCACTTCAGTAGGTGACCTCGATGCCATTGCCATCGAAGGGGAATGGGGACACTGCAGCATGGCACTGGGGCACCTCCTGACGTCCCCTGACCCACGGGGGGGGGCCTTGCTGAAGAAGAGAAGTCAGTGTACAGATCCTGCACGTGTTCTGTTGCATTGCCCTGAAAACCACAGCACACTCAGGAAAGAAGCCATAGGAGATCTAAATACATGAAAAGATACACCATGGAAATGGGGTGGAGGTTCAATCCTGTGAATATATGTCACCTGTCATCTATGAAAACAATTCTAAATCAAGAGTGAATTTAGCACCTTTGGAGGATACAAAATCAATATGTAGAAATCAACTGTCTGTCTAGAGTCTAGTGATAAACTATTTATATGTACATATAAATAGTTTATCACTAGATATATATGTAAAATAAGATTAATGTTAAGAGAACGAAAAGACAAGCCACAGGCCGGGTAGAATAGTTGCAGAGGCTATTCTGATCAAAGGAACTACGTCCCCAAATACACAAAGAATGTTCAAACGCAATAATAAGACAATAAACAGCCCAATTAAAAAGTTTTTTAAAATGATTTTTGTACAGACTCCTTCCCCCCAACGCAAAAGAAGAAGAAAATTGTCACCGGGTGCCTCTGCAGACAGAAGACTTGCAGAGAAGCGACATGCAGACCCTGTCACCCGAACCAGCTTTCTCCAGCCTTGACACTGGTGACGTGCAGGGCCAGATTGTCCTTTGTCATGGGGGCATCCCGGGCACTGTGCGGTGTTCAGGAGCAGCCCTGGCCTCCACCCATCAGATGCCACTAGCGATCACAGTCATGACAACCAAAAATACTTCCAGCCTTTCCCAGAGTCCCTGGGAGCCAAGTGGCCCAGTGCGAGGTCAGCCGCTCAAGGGGCACAGGAAAGAAATGGGGAGCTCTTGGCAGATGCCGGCTCATTTCCGCTGCCCGGGGGCGGGGGGAGGCCCGTTTCAGGGGTGACGGTGGAGGTAGGAAGGCAGAAGAACCCAACACCAAGACGGGAGGCGTTCCTAAAAGAAGTTGAAACCACCCAAGACGGGTGGTTCTCGGGCTGAAGACGCCGTCCCTCCCCTGGTGTTTCACCTGAGTCCGGGGACTGCTCCCAGGGTACCCGTGACATTGGTGCCACCTTATCTGAAGTCTGTGCAGTATGGCAGCAAGTCCGAGCAGCCCTCAGATCCCCACAGCCCGGGCTGCTGGCCTTGGATTGAGAGAAACGAGGTTACGCGGCCGGGAATCAATCTCACTTCCTGGAGAGCACATTACCGCCACACGGCCCAGTGTTAATGTGCCCGGCTAATTTCCCTGTCCCAGCTGCGGACCCCAAGTGCAGAGCCTTCCACTCCAGCCCCTGGGGAAGGGCCACGTCTCCGGGGGAGGGACACCTCTCCAAAGTGCTCAGAAGTGTTCAATTGCTCTCTGGGGACACTAGCTTCCCCTGCTAAGTGTCACAAGGCCCCACAGGACCCCTGCCATGCCAGCAACAAGTTCCCTCAAATGCGCTCAGCTGAACACTGAGGTTCTCAGTTTCCATCCCAGGCTCTCAGAATCTCGGTGTGGAGGGGCGCGGGGTCTGCTGGGCTGGCGTCTTCCCCGAGAAGCCCTACCATGCTTAGCCATCCTGGGGGTCAGCCCTGGGACACTGGTCCAGCTCCCCTGGCCTCTCCCTCATCCAAGGGCTGCAACCACACCACATTGACATCCCCACTGCTCCTGCAATACCCCCCACACGTGTGTCCCACCGAGGGATTCAGCCCTTCCCCACCTCTGCCTGGAGCATGCTGGAACCCTCTGTCCTGTGCTCGGTGCGGCCTTGCACCAGCCTGCCCAGACTCCCGGCTTGCCCAGTGCCAGCCTGGAGGCTCCCTGGGCAGCTGCAGCTCACCCAGCTTCTCCCACCACATCCAGCAGGTTTCCATGGAGGACACCGGGCTGAGGGCCCCTGCTGTGCCTGGAGAGCCCAGCTCTAAGATACCAGCATCACCTTTGAACGCAGGTGTCTCTCCTGTCACCAGAGGGACCTTCACCTCTTCAGTTCACAACTGTAAAGAACAGCCCTCCAAGGTCACGGTCCAGAGGAAAGCCCGTGGCTGCCTGTGTGTTCCCACTTTCTCCACATTGCAGGACGGGTAGCCTGCACCATGTCCCCAAGCTGCACTGTGTGTGACCTTGCCCATCACCCCCAGGGCCATGAGCATCTCCAGAGACAGGCACGATGGCTCCCTGGTGTGACTTCAGCCCCAGTGCAGGAGGGGTTCCACGCTCAAGGCCCCGGGGTGACGGAGCTGTTGTGGGGCCCAGTGCTGTCCCCAGCCCGAGTGTACACTGACTGCCTGCACAGAAGAGCCGGCCAGGGCGTCTGGACGGACGGACGGACGTGGGGAGCAGCTCGGCTGGCTTTTGCAGACGGGGGTCCCCGGGGTAGCAGACTGGCAGGAGCCCTTCTGGCAGCCACCTCTGGGCAGGAGCATGTGGTGGGGGGAGGGAGTCATTCAGCTGGGAGGGGCACAGCCCTGATTGGCTCTGGTCAGAGAGGCAGGGGTGGGCTCGGGAGCGAGGTGGCAATGGGAAGTGGTTGGCCATCACCAGATGCGGTCCAATTAATGGGGTCAGGAGGGGGTGGTGGCGGGCTCTGGGGAAGGCGGCAGCTGTGTCCAAGCTGTGGGGTCCTCTCTACGTGCCGGCCCTGGCCTGGGGCTGGCCCCGCGGACCTGTGCACAGGGGTTTGCTGAGGGTTCCCGGTTTGGGGAACCTCCAGCCATCTCACGTGGCTTCCCCGCCTTCTGCCTGCTGAATTCCTGTCCCCTCATCTCCTGAGGAGACAGCGCATGGGGCATCTGAGGAGGCTGCAGGCTTGGGGGTGCTGCCAGCAGTGAAAGCCATACACTCAGAGGGTGTCAAGCAGGTTGGGGAGCAGGGCCAGCGGCCAGGGACCCGGAGGTTGAGCCTTACCTATAGCTGCAGCCTCAGGCTTGTTCCAGACCAAAAGGGGTGCCTTTGGTTTCCACGGCCAAAGAGAGGAAGGCGCAGGCCCGGTCAGACTGAACCTGGGCTTTCTAAACAGCTCAGGGCCGCCTTCTCTTGGACTCTTCCAAATGGCAGAGGACGTGGCCACTGACCACCCTTGTCACACACCCTGATGGTTCACATCCATGGAACAGGGAGACCTCCTCTACTTCCAGGTTCTGCATAGAAAAATACCAGGGCAGGCTTCTGATTGGCTCAACCAGGTCATGTGTCTTCTCTGACCAGGAACATGGGAGCTGTGGTTGGCAGGACCATCCAGAGCGGGCTGATTGCCATGATGACCACTTACGGTGTGCTTACGGTAATGGTCTGTTGCCCTTATGCCTTCTATCTCTGCTTCTTTGGGTTCTGTTCTCCTCTTTCATAAGAGAGCTGCCAAATCCCTACAAACGAATGCTTGTTTTTCCTTTTAACATCAGTACGGAGGCAGAGATGTTTATTTTATGCTCTGGCTTCTAATCCAATATTCTCTTCATCTGTTTTCTTGCTTGAATTGTTCTAACTTTGTTTTGGCCTCTAGTTATTTCCCCAGATGAGCTCTTGTGGTCTTTTAACATGTACACACATCTCTCTCTCTCTCCCTTTTTATTAGAGATCCCCAAATTTCTAGAATTCTAAGACGCTGTAGGTGAATCTAGGCTCTATCCCTTACATTTGGTCAGTAGGCTTGTTTGTCATCTGTGTGTCCTCTTCAATGACGTGTTGATCTAAATCTTTTTCTCCTTTTCCAAAAAAAAAAAAAAAAGATTGTTTTTCCTTGTTGTTGACCTTGGAGAGCTTTTTGTCTTGTTATACTGTCTGTGAATACAGGGCATTGTCCAACATGGGATCTGCAAATATCATTGTCTCATCTGGGGCTTGTCTCTTCTTGGTGGTGGTGTTTTTTGTTTGTTTGTTTGTTATTGCAGAGCAGAGTTTTACATTTTGATAACGTTCAGCTTACCAGTTTCTCTTCTGTGGGTCACGTTCTGGGGTCCCACCTAGGAGCAACTCCTAACATAAGACCGGCCGAGTACCGCTCTCGGACCCAGACGCATTCTCTGTCATCGGGAGCAGTGTTCTGTCCCCGACTGTCAGGTCCCATGGTGCCATCTGGATCTTCCTCTTTCTGGTTTTCCCTTTTCTGCCCATGATGGAGGCAGAATGGACACCTTCAACTATGACTGTGGATTTTGCCTGTTTTTCCTGTCAGTCCCATCACCTGTGGCCCCCGTACCTGGAATCTCCGCGGGCAGGTGCTCACGCTCAGGACGGTCCTGAGTTCCTGGAGGACTGACCAACTCTCTCGTCCCTTTCCACCTTTCCAGATGCCCCTTTTTCTAAAGTCTCCCTGCCTAACGCATGTAAGCTGCTCCAGCTTTCTGTTGCTTGGTGTTTGCGTGGCCGACCTTGCCTCGTCCTTATTTCCTTTTGCAATTATTCACACCACTCTATTTAAGCGCACTCCCTACAGACAACATCGCATGGACGGCTGAGTTTTTAAAGGTCAGTCTGACCGTCGAGGATTCACATGTCATAGGATCCTTATCGAGAATGCTGGATTAATCGACTAAAGCCCATTCCTATTCTTTGCTTCTTTCTCCTTCTTTCTCCTGCCTTCTTTTCTGTCGCTTGAACGTTTCTCACAAGTCACGCGACTTCTGTTTATTTGAGGTGGCCGTTAAGTCTTCTTCCTTTCGGCAAAGATGGCTTCCTCTGGGCTGACAGATTTTTCTTTCTCTCGGCCCTTTTGATTCATTCAACTGTCTTCTGTATCGTGCTTGTTGGGGAGGACTCTTTGTTATAAATCGTGTCTTTATTCTTCTGCAGTTAATGTGAATGCTTCTCCCCCCCCCCCGCACCCCCGGATGACTTTCATATCTTCTGTCTTTGGATTTCAGCAGTTTGAATATGACCTGACTGGGCGTGGGGGCTCTGTTTTGTTTTGGCCTCTGTGTTTGTTAGTGTTGTCGAGCGTCTTTGTCTTCTTTCAAAGGCTAGTTTTAGGTTGACCACACAATTGGAAGGGAGGCACAGAGAATCCCCACATACCTCCTGCCCCCACTTTATGTAACACCTTTTTGTAACATTTATTTATTTATTTATTTTATTCAGTGAGAGGAGGGGGAGGCAGAGACAGACTCCCACATGCACCCTGACCGGGATCCACCTGGCATGCCCACCAGGGAGAGATGCTCTGCTCGTCTGGGGTGCTGCTCTGTTGCTCAGCAACCGAGCTCTTCTTAGCAACTGAGCCAGAGGCCATGGAGCCATTCTCAGTACCCAGGGCCAACTTGCTCCAATCGAGCCATGCCTGCAGGTGGGGAAGAGAGAGAGGGAAATAAGAGGGGGAGGGTAGAGAAGCAGATGCATGCTTCTCCTGTGTGCCCTGGCCAGGAATTGAACCTGGGACATCCACATGCCGAGCTGACGCTCTACCACTGAGCCAACCCACCAGGGCTACTGTGCCCATTTTCAATGCAAGGAAACCAAGCTCTGGAGAGGTTTAGGGTTCACGCTTGGCTAGCAGGAGGCAGATTAAAGCCCTGGACTTGACTTCCCCTCTGTGCACAGCCGTGCAGAGGCAGCTGCGGGCAACAGAACAGTACGGCCCCACCCCGCCCCCGCGGGCACAGGGCAGCACAGCACTTAATCTATCTGGGGAGATGACCCGTGTGTGGAATTGGTCGGGCAACCCAGGGCTAGCCAGCTTCAGATGCACGATTTTACTCCCGGTCAATCATCCCCCAGGCCGCCCGGGGCTCTGGGGCCCGGTGAGCAAACGCCTGCTCTTCTTCCCACAGACCGACTCATCTGGAAGCTTCCATCTGCACGCTGGGCCTGCTGACTCCGGGCGGCTGCGTGTGGCAGCACCTCCCCCAGTTACCCACTCCCCTGCAAGGTCCGTGCCCTCACAGGCATGCCTGAGCGCCAGCTCCCTCCAGAGAAGGAGGCTCACGGTACCCCGGGGCTGGGTTACACTGCCCGGGTGGGGACCAGGGGGGCCGCACTCCGCACCGCACCCCGGTTTAGCCAGCCGGCATCCAGGACGGGGCTGCTCCTGCATTTTACATGACCGCGGGGCCTGTTCCTTGCGCCTGTCTGGTTGCGTCACGTCAGGGAGGGGTTCTCGGGCAGCCAGCGGGCTCTGTGCACAGCTGGGGTGACGCTTGCAGCCTCGCTGCTGCCCGGGCCGCTCAGTGGAGGTGCTGGGCGGGGGCAGTCCCTGTGGGGGCCAGGTGGCTGGGCTATGGACGTGTCCTTAGAAAATGGGCATTTGCCCAAGTCATGCCCCTGCAGGGACAGCAAGGCCGTATGGGCCTCTCTGCTGAGAAGGAGATGTGAGGAGCGGCTGGGATCGTGTGTGATCGTGAGCCTCACGGGGTTGACACTGTGTGTGCACGGCTATTCATGTCTGTGCATGCGTGTGCATGTGGAATGTGAGTGTGCATCTTGTGCATGACTGTGGGTGTGTGTCCATGCATGAGTGTGCATGGATATGTGGTACCCACGTACATGGGTGTGCATGGGTGGACACATGTGCCTGTTTGTGTGCATATGTGGCCATGCATGGGCACACATGGACATGAATGTGCACACATGTACATGTGTGTGGCGTATGTGCGTGGGTATATGTGTCTGAGTTCCCGTGTACATGTATGTGCACAAGTTCTGTGCATGGGCTTGTATTATTTGTGAGTATACATGGATGAGCGCCTACATACACATATGTGGATGGGTGTGCACATGTGTGTGCATGAGTGTGCATACATGTGCGAGTGTGTGTGTGTGAGAGACAGAAAGAGATTCTTATGGGCATCTGTCAGGCCTAGCGCCATCCAGACATGCGAGACAATAAGAAGGATGTGCTTGCCCTTTGCGGCCAGTAACCTGCTCCCCACGTCATCAAACACATGGGGTGCGCCTGGCACACACCTGGCTTCCTGTGTCCAAATCATCAGGCTTAATGGATGTTTCCTTGCTTAATATCTTCCAATGCGGGCTGGACGGCGAGGCTCCTCCCCAGAGCTTTTCAGTAGCTCCTGTAGCACACAGCTCGACCCCTCGTTCCGTGTTCCAGACCCTCTGAGCCCTCACCCCACTTGTCCGAGCCGCTTCTTCACCTGTGACCCCCACCCCCCGTGCACGACTACTTTGCTCATGCAGATGAAGGGAGCATGTTTCTGAGCCTCGACTCCCCTGTTTGTAAGTGTCTTCCTCGCTCGGCAGTAGGGGTGACAGACAGCTGTGACACACTCCCCACGGGGCCCGGCATGTATGAATAGGAGTTTTCTTCCTACATGCAGGTCTTCCTGGGGGCCTTGCAGGGGTGGGGCTATGTCCTCTGCTTTTCCGTGCTCCTTGTGGCATCAGACCCTGTGCCTGGCAGAGAGCAGACCGGGTGAAAGTAACCCCTTTTCCTGGAGGTGCCAGTTTCCCCACCCAGAGCGGTATGCTCAGAAGTTCACCCAGTAAGCGAGCGAGCCCAGGACCTGGGGCCAGCCTGGGTCCCATTTCCCATGACTCCTTTTGCTCTGATGGTCAGGTTCACAGGCTGTGCGTGTAATCTGAGGCACTCGGTAGTGATCTAATTAAATGTTAACACATCATTAAAGTGATTTGCAGTAAGCGCCGTTAACAGTTTGATAAATCCATTCCCGGCCGACTCCATGATGAAAACAATCGTTCCCAATCAGCGGTGGGCGGTTGACATCCGCCGAACGTGCAGGGGACACACGGTGTGGCTGGCAAGGCCCCTTGCGGGCACCGGGCACGGGGAGAGGCTGTGTGTGCACTCAGGTGCTGCGGGGAGGTGCGGGGCGTTTGGAGTTGCTGGGTCTGGGTGTCCAGCAGAGAACTGAGGAAGCCTGGCTGCCTTTGCCTGGTTGAGGCTTCGGTGCAGGCAGCCTCCTGGCTGAAGGGTGTGAATTCCCGCTTGTTAATGGAATTAATTGCTCAGGAATGAGCTGCGTTTCCGCACACCTGGCGGTGGGGGAGACGGGGCCACTTCGGTTTGACTATCAAACCTATGACTCAGCAGCAGGAGAGAGATGGCTCACTAGTGTGACGAGAGATCATCTCAGTCTGACCTCAGCTGGAGAAACCGAGGCTTAGGAGGAGGGCAGGGGGCCAGGATCAGGAAGCCGTGCGGCTGGGTGGGCATTAGTGGGGGTGGGGAGGGACAAGGATCAGGAAGCCGTGCGGCTGGGTGGGCATTAGTGGGGGTGGGGAGAGGCCAGGATCAGGAAGCCGTGCGGCTGGGCGGGCATTAGTGGGGGTGGGGAGGGACAAGGATCAGGAAGCCGTGCGGCTGGGTGGGCAGGTCCAGGCTGGCTGTCAGGAAGGCTGAGCGTGGCTCTCAGCCGGAAGTGCTCTGAGACCCAGGGCCTCCGTCTGGGATAACTTGGCCTCTGAGGCTGGAGAGAGAATTGCAGGAGGTGCTGGGTGTCCTGTGCCTGCAGAGAGAGGACTTCTCACCTCTCTGCACATGTGACCAGGTCTCACCCGCAAAACTTCACGAGCCTGGAAGTGAGGTTGAAGGCTTGCATCCAACCAGGGTTTGTGGTTCAAAGGCTGGGTCACTAGTAAGTTCAGTTTGGTTCTAAGATAGTTCACTGTGCGCTGACTATGTGCCAGATGCTTGAGTGACAAGGATATTAATGACTTTGTTAAGGGCTCTGTGCACACAAGTCCTTCAGCAGCTCTCCGCCCTCATCCCTCCAACTCCTACACCCATCCTCTGAGTTGGAGCTTAAACACTGCCTCTGAGAAGCCCTCCAGGATTAAATAACACAATGCAGGAGAAGCCCGTAGCACAGCGCCCAGCACCCATCTAGGACCCGCCAGCGTCAGCTTAATGTAACGTGTCAGAGAGTGAAACCACCAGGTTCCTGCAGGAAGCCTGTCCTGGAATTCACTCGCAGTAAGTGGACACGTGGTCCCCTTCTGAGGGGCTCCCTCACAGTGAGAACGGTGAAAAAAAAATGATGGTTGACATAAAGGTCACGGGAAGGGTGGCGGGGAGCACAGAGGAGGACAGGAAGGCTTGGTGGAGTGCGTTCCTGATCCAGGCAGGCCCCACATCAGGAAGCAGACAATGAATGCGTCAGTCTATGTGTGTGTATTTGGGGCAGGAGCAGGGGAGACCCAGGGAAGCGTCAGGGAAGGAAATATCCCGGGTGGAGAGGAAAGCGTGAATAAGGCACAGAGGCCTGATATGATGAATAACTGTGTGTTTCTGGTACAAAATGCGCAAGGAAGGCAGCGTCTCCCTTCAAAAGCACTCGAGAGGTTCCCAAGGATCGCACACAGGCAGGAATTGGACTTCCTTAGTGAAGACACACTCCTCTGCTAAGGAGGAGGAACTTTGTCTTCAATGAGCTGCGTGGTTTGTGGAGAGCCTACGTAGAGCCTGATGGTTTCACTTAGACTACTTAGAGCTTTTACGTTTAACGTAATCACCGCTATGGCTGGATCGCGGCTAACATCTTAGCGTGTGTGTCCTATTTGTTCTCTTTCCTGACTTCTTCGAATCAATCTCACTTCTGGGATTACCTCGTTTCCCTCCGTTCCCTTGTTACTGTTAGTCGTAACTTAGAGACGGAAACCTCCACGGCTCACTTATTATAATATAATAGAAGTAACGATCTTAATCACTGGCCCAGTGATGGTAGAACTTAGGACACTTTAATGCCACTTATTCTTCCTATGTTCTGCATAACTCTTTTTTTCCCGCCTTTTGTTTGCGCATCTATTTTAAACCTCGTCGCACAGTATTGTTGTGATTGCCTTGAACACTCGATAGGCACCGATATTTATTACCATGTTTACTGTTTCTTTGCTCTTCATTTCCTCCTGTATTTTTACGTGCTTTAGCCACACGGTTTTCCTTTGCCTGCGGGGGCTTTCGAGTCTGTCTTTTCACGCAAGTACACCAGGGACAAAAAAAAAAAGAATCAACAGATTTGTCTACAAATGTATTTCACTCTAATTTTAAAGAATAGCTTGGGTATAGATAGAATTTAAGGTTTGCCGATAATTTCTTTCAGTGCTTTTAAGAGGTCATTCCATTGTTTTCTAGCATCCACGATTTCCTTGAGAGATCCGTCGCTTTTCTTACAACGGTTTTCCTAAAGGTAATGTGCGAGATGTATCGTTTCCCCTCTGGCTGTTTTAAAATTTTTCTTTTAGCCTGTTTTCTTTGGCAGTTTTACTACAATGTATCATATATATATATGTTTGTGTGTGTGTGTATATATATATATACATATATACATGTATGTATGTATGTATCTCCTGCTTGTGCTTTGCAGAGTCTTTTGCATTCGTGAGTTTATTTCTTAAACCTTTTTTGGAAATTTTTAAGTCAATTATTTCTTCAAATTTTCTCTTTCCCAACTTTCTCACTCTCTTCTCCTTTGAGGGCTCCTATTACGAAAGTATGTATTAGAGGTTTGTACTGTGTCCGCTTGCCCTTCGTGCTCTCGTGAGCACTGTGTTTCCACCCCGTGTGCCTGCCGCTTAGATACCCTCCCCTGACCTGCCGTCCATTTCACACATCCCGCCTTCCACTCTGAAGTCCACCTTCCAAGTTATTCATTTCAGGTATGTTTTCACCTGAGAGTTGCATCCATGCCAATTTTCCTGTGGAAATCCCCCTTTTAAAAACAATGCATTTGCTCCGTAATTTACTCTTTTAAAATGTTTGTTATTTATAGTTATTCAGAAGTCCTTGCCAACTAACTCCAGTATGTGGATCTGTTTCTGTTGTCTGTTCTGCCCCTTTCGGCTTTCTTTTATACGACTTTCCCTCTCTGGACATCCTAATATATATATATATAATGTTTGGCAGATGTCATATATAAAAATTGTACTGAGTCCAGGTGACTTTATCTTGTACCCGAGAGAGTCAGTCATTTCCTCTGACGGGCAGACAAAGTCTGGGGTTGATCACCTTAGGATCTGATGGTGTTAGTCTGGGTTTTGAGTTTGCTTGCAAGGCTCTGGTCCCTCTGTTCTTCCAGTGCCGCTTTCCAGACCTTCCACCAAGAGCTGGCTGTGTTCTCTGAGTCCTGCGGTGGGTCTCTCTCTCTCTCTGTAAGCCCCACAAGACGGGGGGAAAAATTGCATTCTGCTCGTCAGTGGTTTTAGCCTAGGTGTTGAACCTCTCCTCCTCTTCTCCCGGGAAGCTTCAAAAAAAACGGCAAAAATCTTGACAGGGACATGGTTCGTGTTTCTGAAGCCCCTACAGCCTCCAATACGGTCACTGCAGCTCTGCCAGCCACCAGAAGCCCCAGTGGGCTCTCTAGCCCCCTCCCTCCCACAGAGCACTCCTCCTGGGATGAGCCCCCACTCTCAGGCTCTTGCCTCTGCCGGCAGTCAGCAAATGCCTCAGGTGGTCAGCTCACCCTCCACACTGTTCCCTGCCTTCTGGTCCTCGTTGCTGCTGCAGCATTCGGATAACTAGATGATTTTGTCCCTGGAGCTTTGCTTCAGCGTGCCACCGATGCCCACACCCCCTGCAGGAAGCTGATGATGAGTTCAAATATGGGAACTGCCTCAACTTTGGGAGAATTCTGCTCATGTTCGTGTTTTGTCTGCTCCTTCACAAAAGTTACGTTGTTTAAATCTTCACGGAAACCTCGGTGATGCTTTCCCGAGAGGCTCGCAGCCTTACCTTCTCCAGGAGAGAGTCCTACTTCTTAGGGAGCCTTCCTTGATGGACCCAAGTACACAGTTTTATTTCCTTCTTTGCCAAGTGAGAGAAAGAAAGATAGACAGACTCTCACATGCACCCCAACCAGGATCCACCCGGCAACCCATGTCTAGGGCCGATGCTCTGCCCATCTGGGCCCATGCTTACAACCAAGCTATTTTTAGCACCTGAGGCGGAAGCTCCATGGAGCCACCCTCAGCACCTGGGGACCAATGGGCTCAAACCAATCGAGCCATGGCTGCGGGAGGGGAAGAGAGAGAGAAAGAGATGGGAGAGGGGGAGGGGTAGAGAAGCAGATGGTCGCTTCTCCTGTGTGCCCTGACCAGGAATCGAACTTGGGACATCCACATGCTGGGCTGATGCTGTACCACTGAGCCACCAGCCAGAGACCCAATTACACTCTTCCTCCTTGCCCCCACCCCTCTCCTTCTTCATCCAACTTTCTGTCTTCACAGCTTATCACCAGCTAATATAACATTTATGGTACTGATCTCTCTGTGTGGTGTCTGCCTCCCCCAGTACATAGAAGAGACCCAGGGGAGAAATTTACACGTGTTTTTGTTTATTGCTGAGTCCTCTGCCCAAATCAGGACCGAGCACATAATAGGCGATCAATCGGTTTTTGAATGAATGAAAACGGTTAGTGCCGCTTTAACAGATAAGTACACTTGTTAAAACACTTTACACAATTTAAACAACGTAAGGCCCCATCTGCAGGGGCTGGGGTTGGAATCACACACTTTTTAGGAGGACATACAATTCCCCCCGCAACAGAGGCATCGCAGCGATTAGCTCTTTGCTTTCTCTGACCTGCCCAACTGCCTGCTCCCTGAAGACAGTCTCCATCGGACCCCGCTGTGTGGCCCCATCCAAACAGGATTTGCTTCCAGGGTTGTTCATGCCCAGAAAGCATCATCCTGTGCCCTGGGAACCCCGAGAGGATGAAGCTGCCCTGGTGTCTAGTGGGGGAGGCAGGTGCGAGAACAGATCATGGGTGAGTGCTGGTGGAGTTTCAAGTCTCCCCCGTTGGGACAGGTGAATGCTCCCATGGGGATACATTAAAGTTCCAGCAAGGGAAAGAGGCGTCAGAAAGCATGAACGGAAATCCCCAGAGATGGGAGGGAGCAGCAGCCCCAGGACCCTGCCCAATTCTAACAGGGGAAGGTTTGTGTGTGGGCACGGGAGCTGGGAGCCAGGGCTGAGCGAGGTCAGACCCTAGAGCGGCCACGTGCAGCCCTGACCAGGCCAAGGAAGCTGCCCTTCCCTGGGGGGCCCAGCAGAGGAAATGCGGACCCCAGCGAGCTTGAAGGCTGGGTGGGGGTGAGTGGGAGGGGCTAGGAGGGCACGCCCACCCGAGCGACAGGCTGAGGGTCTGCCTCAGAGCGGGACACGGTATTGATCTGCTGCGTCTGTGGCAGGAGCCGGGTGATGGATGGAGCTCTCGGTCCCATGGCACGCAGGCCCAGCGCGCCCAACATTAGGCCGCTGGCGCCAAAATCGTCTAGAAAGCCCATCGCAGACGGCGCGCCCGGCACGCACGCACAGAACGGCAATTAACAGAGCCAGTCATTAATTAAATAAGACCTGCTCTCTGCAGCCGCGCGCGGGAGAGCACGCTGCTCTCCAAGTCTGTTCGCTCAGCGGGTATACCGACTGGGCACCGCGCACGTTGCGGGGGGGCTTCCGCCTCCTCGTAAGCTGCGTGGCCCTGCTCTTACACCCCCACCCCCAGCGTCACTCTGCTCCCTTCGTTAGGCTGTCTTCCACGCGTGAGCTCGCGTGCAGAGCAGGGACAGGCCCTGGCACACGGACTGTGCCAGTGAGGAAGATGCAGTGCAGGTGGGAGACCAGACGAAGACGCCCGCGAAGGCCCCCTGTCCATCGCTCAGGCTGCCTTGTGGTCGACTGTCCCTAAAACTCAGCATGAACCACCTGTGGGTCTTTTCGCTGCTGCGGTTCTGGGGCACCCAGCAAAGGCCCAGCCTCTGCGCCCTGCACCCTTGCCAGGCCTCTCGGGTCTCCCGGGCTTCCGTGGAAGGAGACAACCACCCAGTCTGGCACTCTGCTCTCTGCCAGGGAGCCCAACCCGCTCCCCCAACAGTTCGTCTCAAGTCCTGGCTGGCGGGGTCCCCTCTACAGATCAGACCTAGCAGTGGGGTGCTGAGCTTCCCTCCTCAGGGACCCCCAGACCCTGGGTGTCCATCTCCTGCAACCTCGGTGGTCCTGTCATCGTCACTGCCTCACTCTGGGCTTCTCCAGCGCCACCTGTCCCTGAAGAGCTGGCGGCCGCCGGGCTCTGTCACCCGCCCCTTCCTGGTGCTCACCTTTCTCTAACGTCTTTTCTCCCTCCTTCCCTCCCTCCTTCCCGAAATTGCTTTCACAAAAACTATCGTTTGAGCCTGACCTGTGGTGGCGCAGTGGATAAAGTGTCGACCTGGGAACACTGAGGTCACCAGTTCAAAACCCTACACTGGCCTGGTCAAGGCACATATGGGAGTTGATGCTCCCAGCTCCTCCCCCCTTTCTCTCTCTCTCTCTTACTCTGTGTTTCCTCTCTAAAAATGAATAAATTAAAAAAAATAAAAATAAAAATAAAAAAAAAACCTATCGTTTGTTTAGTCCATTTTATCTTTAAAGGGAAGTTTGAGACTGTGACCAGGGGCACGTGAAAACCAGGAAAAGGGAAGGTCAACTCAACCCCCAAGCACAGTGTCAGCAGGCAAAACAAACCCTATGGGGAGTCAGACAGACACTGTGCTCCCGGGTCAGCCTGCTGCTGCGTCTCCACTGCCAGACGCTGGACACACCGAACGTGGCCAAACTCAGATAGAAGGCTCCCACCCACGGTGGCTGGGGCGGGTGCTAGCTCTGGGGGCAGGGCGGCAGTGGTGGGCAGCTCCTGCCATGGGAGGGAGAGGGGAAGCAATGAATGGACGAGGACGTGTAAGCTGGTCACGTGTGCTGTGGGTGTGGAGCGCAGGGAGGGGCAGGCTGGGAGCACATCCCGAACCCCGACTGTCAGATACAAGGTGGGCTCTGAACCCAGGTCCCCCCCCCCCGATGCAGCTTCCAGGGCTCAGGGGCCCACAGCTGTCCCACTTGGACCCCCTGCAGACACCGGGCTGTTCCAGGGCTCCGGTGAGAATGCCAGGCAGGTAGGCAGTGGGCTGGAAGGTGGGGAACGGGTCCACCACATCGGAGCATGGGTCCTTCCTGCGGAAAGCCTTCCTCAACTCCCGTTCCCACAGGCCAGGCTCCAGGCCGGCAGGCGAAGTCCTCCGCTGCCCGTCTGCCCCATTTGAGGCGCAGCGGCCAAGTGGCTTGGAGCACCGGCTCTGGAGCCAACCAGGGTTCTGGGTTTGAGACCAGCCCCTCCGCCCACTGTCTGGGAGAACTTGGACAGTGACACAACCTTCCTATGACCTGATTTTTCTTCAATCAGGACTGTCAGCAAAACTGAGTCAGGGTATGCAAAGTTCTCCGCACAGCATCTGCTGATTGAGGGAGGGAGGGAGTGAGGGAGGGAGGCAGCCCGGCCCCTATCCTGCAAGCAGGCCGGCAGGCAGGCAGTGCGGTCCCCCGTGAAACCCTCTCTGGGCTCACACCTGATTCGCGGAGGCTGATTGCCTCCCCAAGCACCATTATAGCAATTAGGAGCCGAGGGGTTTCTGAGCGAAATCAGCGGTGTGCAGGGGGAGGCGGCGGTCAGGCCGTCTCGCCAGCCTGGAGCCCCCAACTCATCTGGGCCTGAGGGTGGGCACAGATCCAGTTTTGGGGGGGCGGGGCACAGCAGCCTGAATGGGCCCAGGGGCTGTGGCTGAGGCAGAGGATGGCGGGGAAGGGGCCGCTGGACCACACGGCCTGCTTCCCCATCTGCGTCCACTGCTGTCTGACCTGGCAGTGTGTCTCCGGGGGTCCCAGGCTGTGCCGGCTGGGCCACAGTAACAAAGTCCTATGGGCTGGCGACTTAGACAATGGAAATATAGCATCTCGGTTCTGGAGACGGGGAGTCCAAGACCTGCGGCCTCTCCTCTGGGCACGTAGATGGCCGCCTTCTCCCTGCGTCCTCATGTGGTCAAAACTCTGTGTGCGTCTGTGTCCCTATGTCTTCTGCCTGTAAGGACCCCGGGCATATTAGAGCAGGGCCCCTCCCACGGCCTCATTTTACTGTAATCTCTCCTTTTAAAGACACCGTTTCCAGCCTGACCTGTGGTGGCGCAGTGGATAAAGCGTCGACCTGGGAACACTGAGGTTGCCAGTTCAAAACCCTGCACTGCTCTGGTCAAGGCATATATGGGAGTTGAGCTTCCAGCTCCTCCCCCCTTTCTCTCTCTCTCTCTCTCTCTCTCTCTCACTCTGTGTCTCCTCTCTAAAATGAATGAAAAATAAAAATTAAAAAAAAATAAAGACACCGTTTCCATATGGTCGCATTCGGAGGTCCTGAGGGGCAGAGCTTCAACATGTGGATTTGGAGGGGGACACGATCCGCCCCACAACACCCACCTTACGGGGTCCCACAGGTAGCACATAGCGGGTGTGAGGTTTGGACCTGGAATCAGGGACTCCCTCCAGGCCGGGGTGGGGGCGCACAGAGGTGAGCCTCTCTGAGGCTGAGAATGGCCCTGCAGGGCAGTCCTGGCATCTTCATCTGCGCAGGGTGACTTCTGGGTGTCTCAGAGATGCTGGTCGCTCAGGGAGCCCCGGCCCACGGGTCTCCTGTGCTTGTGCCGGGCTCATGCCTGAGTTTAGCTGCCCTCCGCTTCCCCAGAATTCAGCCCAGCACCTGCTCAGCACACACCTGCTGGTTTGACGTGATGGGGAAACTGAGGACACACCGAGGTCTCCCGGAGCTGAGGAAGAGCCCAGTCATCTGGGGGCATAGGAGGGCCATGACCCACTGCTTTTCTCCGGTCGCCCAAGGTGACCTGACTTCCCTAAGAAGCACCGTAAACTCTCAGGTCCCTAGCATCACACTTGGGTGACTTTAGGCAGACCACCCGCTGCGTGTCCTCTCTATAGTAAGAAATGTGCCTGACAGTCCGCATACCCTGCCCCAGGAAGTCACCTCTTTAGGGAAGGGCGTAATTACGGGCGGCTCTTCCCGTCTGGGGGATTGGCTCTGCTATGAACCCTTCGAAGTGCATCTAGGCAATCTGTGAGCACGCCGGACGTGACAAGTTCGTTAGCAGGCCCAAATCATTCAGAGAGATTTGGGGAGCACATAAGCACCAGGGTGTTCCCCTCGGTCTCCACCCTGATAGATTTTATTTTCCTTGAAGAGGCAGAGCGTGAAAAGAACGGGCCGACCGGCCTAATGACACGGCAGAACTGGCCCTGGCTCTCAGACAGCCACTCATTAGAAAAAGCATTCATTTTCTCCTCCTCACACCCCCCAGGGGGCGAATTTATGGGTTAAGTTCTTAGAAGCAGCCATGGTCCTGGTCAGAGATGATTGCTCCAATGATGAGTTGCCCGCACAGAACGTTCTGCGTTTGGAGGAAGAACTCTTTATTATAGGACTTGCTCTGTTTTAGGAACTGTCCTTGGGGCAGAGGTGGCAAAATCCACCTCCCCGTCCCTCCCCCATCTCCCCCCCCACACACAACAGATCCAAAAGTAGTGAAGGCGTGGGCCGCCCATCGTCCACTGTGGAGTCCCCTTTCAACCCCGCGTATGAGATCCCTCCTGTTGCCATAAGACCTCTGACTCTGGCAAGGTCCCCATTTACTATCTTGCAATTCGGCAGGTCAGAAGTCCAACACGATCATCACAGGGAGAAAATAAAATCAAAGTGCCAGCAGGGTCCGTTCCTTCCGGAGTCTCTGGGCGAAGGAGGCGCCTGGCTCTACAGGCACTTGTGCTTCTTGGCTCGGGGCCCCTTGCTCCATCCTCACGGCCAGCGGCAGGGTGTTGGGTCCTTCTTGCGCCACCGATAGGTCTTCACCGATAAGGCTCAGGGGACAATGGCCAGGTACGGCTTGGCCCCAGCAGGCCTGCATGGCCCCTCACCCTCACGTCCCGGGTCGGGGCCTTCAACCTCCCCACACTGCCTCCCGCGCTTTGTGGCAGAGGAAATTGATATTTAAGCTCCAATTTTTATTTTTTATTTTTTTAAATCATGAAACACATAACACGGAAGAGAAAGGGCTGAATGGAGGAAAAGGAGAAGAAGAATGTTGGGGCTATTCTGGGGTGTGGGTATTCTGTAGCCTGCTGGGAGTGGAGTCCAGAAAGCCAGGGCCCCTGCCTGGGCCCCTGGACTGCCTCTGCCTGCCCTGGGGCTACTGAGGAGAGGTGGCTTTGAAAGAGAAGTGGTGGCTAAGCCAAGAGCGGCTGTGGGAGAGAGCAGGGGTCCTGGGAACACTTAGGCCTTATTGCTGATCAAAGCTAGAGGTGCCGCCCGACAGGCGAGGTGTGGCCCCACCTGGCTCTCATTAGGCAGCAGCTTGGTCCAGTGGGTCTGCTCTAGTTCACAGACCCAGAGACAAACCCCTGCGTGGCGGCCCTGCCAGGGCACCTGGCGGCCGGCCGGGCACGGGGGGCTGCGGGCGCCCCAGCCCTGCACACGCAGGTTCCTAAATGGCCAGGTGCTGGGTCTGGCAGCTCCTCCCTGCAGAGCCACACCAGCCTGCCGGCCTGCCAGCCAACACCCTCCCCGCGTCAGGTCTTGGCCCATGCTGCCCTTCCCCAGGGAGGCCCCTCCTCCTGCATGGCTGGCTTCCCCTCTTCTCCTCCATGGGGGCTACGCTCCCGCTCACCTCCTGTGGAAGTCATCGCCAAGCACTCCCTGCCACGCTGCTCCCCAGACAAGTCCCCGTGGGCAGCCCTCCTCCTCGCAGGGACCCGGCACTGTGCCAGCTTCTCCCTGTGACTCTAGCCCTGGCCTCATCCGCTCGCCTTTCTGATCTTTGCTTACCCTTCTAGAATGATCCAGCCGGCTGGGCCCCTGCCAGTCTTTCCACGTTCTGACCCTCAGGGCTTGGATGGACGATAGCTGACTAACAGGCACAGAGACGGATTGTTGCACCAGCCTCTCCTCACCTCCTGCACTCTCACCCTCCGGCAGGGCTGTGCCCCCTTTGCTGCAGCTGGACCCGCAGGCTGACCGGCTGCCACTGGGCAGCACAGCACTTGGGAGACCTGAGGGCTGGTTCTCCCATCAGCAGCACGTGCTCCTCAATGTCCTCCAGGGGGCGCTTCAACAAGGTGGACAGTGGGACGTGCCTGGGGTTTGAGCCCTCGCTGGACCTGCTGTGTGACCTTGGACAAGTGGCTTAGCCTCTTTGGGCTTGGAATAGTTTGGGCATTTGGTGAGAATCACGGTTCGCAGGGCCTCTGGCTGTAAAGCTTCGTATAGTTACCTGAGAGGGAGAAGTTAGGGGAAGGAGGAGGAGCCTGCTCTGTGTGGCTGGCTTGCAGGTGCCCCCTCAGCACGGTGACTGCCTCTCAACTCCCCTTATCTGGGTCCTCCTCAGGAGACAGGCTTTGTGACTTGCTCTCGGTAGCCCCCAGATTCTCAGGAACAGTTGGTAAGAATTTATGACCTTCAGAGCCGAGAGTAGCCCCACTGTTTAGAAAAGGAGGAAAGGGTGGTGGGCATAGGTGCCCTGTGAAGAGACAGACCCGGCAAAGAAGGGAGGCTGGGCCAGGTGCCACGGGGCTGGCACACTGTAGTGGCCAGGAAGCCGCTGGGCAACGAGGCTTGATGGCTGTTTCTAGCAAGGAATAAAAAAAATGTGTCATCTCAAAGCATTCTGTCCCCAGTGGGCTCGGCGGTCCCCTGGCACTTGCCTCCCCCCACCCCACTGAAGCCTGGCTCATTGTCACCCTCCAGTGACAGCTGAGGAAATGCGAACAACACCCTTCACTCAACACACTCACTGTGTGTTGACTGTCCCGGTGTGGGGACACTTGGCTGTGTCTGAGAACAGTCAGGGGTCAGCTGAGGCCCATGGACACTTAGCAGAAGCAGGAAGAAGCAAACAGTAACCACCAGGGTCGTTTTTTGTTTGTTTGCTTATTATTATTATTTAGTCAGAGGCGTGGAGGTAGAGACAGACTCCCACATGCGCCCCAACTAACCGGGATCCAGCTGGCAAGCCCCCTATTAGGCGATGCCTATCTGAGACCACTGCTCCGTTGCTCGGCAACTGAGCTATTTTAACACCTGAGGTGAGGCCATGGAGCCATCCTCAGTGCCTGGGGCCAACTTGCTCAAACTGTTTGAGCCATGACTGTGGGAGGGGAAGAGAGAGAAAAAGGAGAGAGAGAGAAGGGTGAGAGAAGGAGAAGCAGATGGTCGCTTCTCCTGTGTGCCCCGACTGGGAATTGAACCCAGGACATCCACACGTGGGGCCGACCCCACGGGCCAGGATCATTTCTACGAAACGTGTATCATAGTGTTTCCTTCCTGACTTTTCTACACATAATTTTTTACAATGTCACCATAATATACCCCGGGGTCTGTGAGCTTTGCAGGCATATCCCGTGTTACTTTTAGTGCCTCACCATGTAATTTGGAATGGCTGGGTGGTGTTTGGTGCAAGGATACTCTGTAAAACAACAAAAAAACCAAAACAACAAAAACAAAACTATTTCCCCTTGCTTTCAGTATTACGACAAGCATTCTAAGTAATTTGTTCTCCATTGTTTAGGTTCGCAATTTTTCAATCGGGTCTGCACAGCAAGGGTTTTTAAACATGCGATAACCGAACTGTTTGGTCAGGGGCGCTGACCTCTCTTCCCATTGATTGTCAAATAAAAAAAATAACAACAGCCAACACCACAGCAGCCATCTGGTGTGAATGAATCCAAACAATACCTATTCTTTTTTTTCTTTTTGTCGTCAGATCGACAAAAGAATATATTGTCTTGGTGTGTGCCGCAGGAGTTTAGCGATCAGTTTACGGTGCCAGGAGATGAAAACGGTCGGAAACCGCTGGTTTAGATTATATTCCGAAGATGGATTCTGCCGTGGGGAGGGGTGGGTGGGTCGTGATGTGACCTCAGGGAAACAAATACAAAACAAGCAACAACAAAAAAAAAAGAAGAAGAAAGAGAGAGAGAGAAAAAAAAAGAAATCACGCAGCTGATGGACCAAGAGGTTCTATTTTTTTTTTTAACACAGAATTCCATTTTATTTCTTTTTATTTATTCATTTTAGAGAGGAGACACAGAGTGAGAGAGAGAGAGAGAAAGGGGGGAGGAGCTACAAGCATCAACTCCCATATGTGCCTTGACCAGTCCAGTGCAGGGTTTTGAACTGGCGACCTCAGTGTTCCCAGGTCGACGCTTTATCCACTGCGCCACCACAGGTCAGGCGAGGTTCTATTTTTTTTTACAGAAATTGAGAAGAAGCCCCCACGTGATGGCCGCACGCCACAAAGCGCAAGACCAATGCTTTCTCATCATCTGTCCCTCAAGGTCCTTGGTCCTCTGGCTCTGAGGCAGCAGACGGTGGGCTCGCCATCATCTGATCACATGCTCCTGGGGGGGGGGGCAAGCCTAAGCGGATCAGCCTCTCCCGCACAGCGGTGGTCAAGACGTCCGAACAAATGTTTAGTGTTAAAGGGAGTCGAAGTTACAGGAGAATTTCATATGTTATGATTTATGCGTCCGTCACTCCAATCATCTTAAATAAAGAAAAATGCTGGTTTTCCATTGCCACCGAGGAGTATCTGGTCTCTTTTAAAGATGAACGTGAACCGCTCAGAGTGACGGCTCCCGCTCCGCGGGCGAGGCCGGCACTCCTCTTATTGTGTAACCGGTAATTCAGACAAGATTCAATCAAACAATCCATTTCTAATACCCATTTGGTATCAGCCTCTCTGGTTTGAATTTGCCTCTATTCGAGTAATAGCCCAGAAAGGCTATCTGTCTTCTGTTCAATGTTTTCAAGCCCCACATTTCCAACATATATATGTATATATAAAGGAGACAATCCAACCAGCAAAGTTGAACCAGGGAAAGTGGTTAGAGTCATCATGTTTCTTTTTTCCCAGGGGGTAAGGCTATAGATATATAGACACAAATTTGTTATAAACAAATAATGCATGTATTATCTGTATAACACACTTATTTAGCATCCTTGCTCTATACTGATATATCCATTAACGTCATTTTATTATTATATCTTTTGTGGCGGTAGATTGGAATCCAGAAAAAGGATTTTTTTTAAAGAAAATAAATAGTCACTCATTTCTCTAAATTTGTATAATAACGTTTGCCATCTTCAGTGTACGTTTTACTGTTTAGTGCATTCAATGCGTATTTACTCAAGCCTGTCTTTGGGCTAGATTCTGGTTAAACACCAAGGGTCAGGGATGAAGGAGCCGGGTCTGGGTCTCCCATCACGCACCGGGGGAGGGGGGGCTGGCAGGTGCCAGGACACGGGGTTGTTTCCATCTGGTGCGGAGCGTGGTGGACACGGTGACCATCTCTGGGCCAGGGTAAGGCAGAAGCCGCGTCAGCCAGTCAGTCTCTCAGCAGCTGGGACGGTCCAGGCTGGTTTCTTAGGAGTTGGAACTTGTTGGATGCGGTCAGCAATCTCAGTTTCCATTTTCAGAAAAGCTCTGAAGACCTCGCTGGAGGCTGCCTTGCTCAACATTGTTCATTTATCCCGCGCGCATTTACTGAGTGTCCACCAGGCCCCCCGAGCAGGCCCCCTCTTGGTCCGAGAGGTCTGGGTTGGTGGTAAAGAATCCTATCTCACTTAAGGGAAGGGCTGGATTTTGTTAGTGTGTTTGTCTGTTTTTGTTTTTATGTTTTTTAATAAATGCAATGGGTACCATCTTGCTTTTTAAGTTTTCGAATCGGCTGAGTGATCAATGCATTCATTGGTTCCTTACTGGTTTTGTTCATCCATTGAACAGTCTCTGATGAGTGACGGATAGTCTAAGGTGACCAGATTTTAAGATTGGAAAAGCGGGACACCATTGATGGGGGGTGGGGGGGTTCTTGATTAAAAATTTGGTCTACATGGAGCAAAAAAAATTTTCATAGAATGCAAAAATAGTATTGTAATATATATATTTTAAATTTCAACATAAGTACAATTTGCAAATATAATACATTAAAAATTATGTATAGTATTATTTTGTTCTTTGGCATATTTCTCATTTGAGTGAATTTTTTTTAGTAGATTGCTGTCGTTATTTAAAAGGTCATGAAATTTTTCACAAGAATTTGTTAAGTTATATTTCACACAGGCTTGACCTGTGGTGGCGCAGTGGATAAAGCGTCGACCTGGGAACACTGAGGTCACCAGTTCAAAACCCTGCACTGGTCTGGTCAAGGCACATATGGGAGTTGATGCTTCCAGCTCCTCCCCCCTTTCTCTCTCTCTCTCTCTCACTCTGTGTCTCCTTTCTAAAATGAATAAATAAATAAATTTTTTTAAAAATTATATTTCACACATAAAATGGCTTTCAAAGTCTCAACACTTAATTGTGATTTTTCTGATATCCACACTTTATTTACTGTAGAAAAAACGCATTCAGTCGCAGCATTAGTTCCTGGTAAAGACAGCGTGTATTCCACAATTTTTAGTGCATTATTGTGTGGAACATGGTTTGTTTCAAAATGATGAAATGTTTCTAACCATTTGTTCTCTGTTGTGATTTTTGCTGATGCCCAAGATTTAACCTTTTCCTTATCAATATATTTTTTAAATAATGATACCTCATTAAAAAGATCATTTTCAGAAATATTACTATATGGGAAATTGAGTGAGTCAGAGGGATCGGGTTACACGGTCCCGAAACCGATGCCGGAGCTGCATGAGCGGGCGGGAGCAGGCAAGGCAGTGCCACCAGCGAGCTCCCCGCGTCCAGCCCCACCACCTGCTGGAGACCAAGCAGCTTGCGCCTCGTGGAGCCCAGAGCCGCACGCTGGCGTCCAGGACGTGGGCCTATGGGTAGTTAGGGGACTTGACAGCTGCCGCCCCAGCAGGTACGTCCCACCCGAAGTTCTTTGTTTTGGGGCCCTGCACGGGGCAACCAGCTCTTGTGGCAGTGCGGGCGCTTCCAGGTCGAGGCGGGGTCTCCCGGCCGAAAACCGTATGTTCCCTTCCCGTTCTCCCGCCATTCCTTAGCTTTTTGTGCATTCTTTCCAAAAATCGAGACTTTTTAAAAACGCCACGGGACGCAGGACAAATTGTTAAAAATCGGGACTGTCCCGCCAAAAGCAGGACGTCTGGTCACCTTAGGATAGTCACGAAAGCGTAGAGCTGCTTCAAATCACAACCAGTCCCCAGCAAGCCCGGGCGTCTAGACACACTCTCGGGCCTGGAATTTCAAGCTGGAAGCCTTGGTGAAGGCTCTTTTTTTATTTTGGAAATCTCCCAGCGACCAAGACAAATGAGTGGTTGGTTTTTATGGACAGCGATCCTCCGGACGGGACATCTGGCCCATCTGGTGCCTATCTCGAACCCCCCACCCACCCCCGCCAAGAGATGCAGAAACACCTCTGGATATTTCAAAGTGATTGTTTCTCCCCCTGAAAATTTTATAAAACTCGGAGCCTCTGAAACAGAATCCTACCCGCAGTCCTACTAGACGTGAAGACCGCGTACAAGACATTCCTGGACATTTCCAGCCGCCTCGACTCTGGGAAGCCCCGGGTGCCCTTTGCCTGAGTGATAAGGGGTCAGTGTACGGGGACCTGGGGGACATGCATTCTGCCTGTTTCTATGTGACATCTGTTGTGAGCACCAACCCTTCCATCCACGGACACTTGGTTCAAAGTCCTCACTCCCTACATGCGTTTCACCTGCTCCCAAGTCGAAGTGACTTTTCAAGTCCTCTGGTGACACGGTGTCTCACGTGTTGGGGTTCACAGATTGCCAGCTTTTAGGGGATGCTAATTATTCCTTGACGTATGGGCTGTCCTATGGGTCTGGGGAAGAACCCTGTGTGTTGGGGGCTCTTCCCTTGGGAGAGCGAAGAGGGAGGCTGCGCAGGTGACCGCATGGGCACTGGAGGCAGAGACGGCACGCCGTAGCCAATGGCCCCGGGGCTGGGAGTTCCCCGAGCAGACCTCGTCTCCTAGCTCTGTCACTCGGGGTGACCCAGCCGATCTGTGCAAGCCTTGAATTCTTCATCTAAGCAAGGAACAAATCATATTGACCAATATACTTGGGGGCAGGGTGTCTAGTGACGTTCTGATGAGATAGAGAATGTGAAAGTTCTTTGACGAGATTAAATCCTGTGGAATGGGAGGGAGGACCATGAATTGATAATCACCTGGAATATATTGAGCTCCTACGTTGAGCACCTACTGTGTGACAGATTGGACCAAGAAATGTATAAACGTGTTCAGAGGAAGGAGGAATCTCCAGCTGAGAGAAGAAGTAAGGCAAACCTGCCTTATTCGCTGGGGCTTTGGCCACTGGCCACGTGGATCTGCTTGCCCAGTGTGAACAGCACAGACCAGCACAAGGTAGATGGTGTCGCTGTGCTCAGGGGTCGGACGGCAGGCAGAGCGGGTATGTGGCTTCTGAAGAAGGGGGAACAAAGGAGGATTGGACACCTCTCTGTTGGTCATTGCTTAACCATGTAGACAAAAATACATAAATACATATAAGACCTGAATATGACCAGCTGCACGGACCACCCGGACATTTACAGAACACTCCTCCCAACCTCTGAGGAAGCACATTCTTCTCTCGGGCATGCGGGACGTTCGTCCTGATAAACCATTTCAGGGATAAAGAAAAAAAAAAACCAGTCTTCATTAATGTCAGGAGATTGAAATTATACAGCCTATGTTCTCAGGCCATAGCAGAATTAAATGAAAAATCAGTAAAAATAAGATGTCAAGAAAACGCCCAATATTTAAAAATTAACAGGCTTCTAAAGGAAGAACTCACCAGGGAAAAATTAGAAAGCATGTTAACATGAAATGATCATGAAAATATAACATTTTTTTTAGAATTTGTGATATAGAGCTAAAATGTTTACAGGGGAATTTATTTCTTTAAATACCTGCATCAGAGAGGAAATAGATGGCTTAGGATCAATGATTTATCCTTAACTAAGAAGTAAAAAAAAAAGACAAACTCAAAGCAAGTAGAAGAAGGAAGTAACAAAGATAGGAATAGGAACAATAGCCTGACCAGGCGGTGGCGCAGTGGATAAAGTGTCGAACTGGGACGCAGAGGACCCAGGTTCGAGACCCCGACGTCGCCAGCTTGAGCGCAGGCCCATCCAGCTTGAATGCGGGGGTTGCTGGCTTGAGCATAGGATCATAAACATGACCTTATGGTCACTGACTTAAGACCAAAGATCGCTGGCTTGAACAAGGGGTCACTCACTCTGCTGTAGCCCCCCCGGTCAAGGCACATATGAGAAAGCAATCAATGAACAACTAAGGTGTCACAATGAAGAATTGATGCTTCTCATCTCTCTCCCTTCCTGCCTGTCTGTCCCTACCTATCCCTCTCTCTGACTTTCTGTCTCAGTGGACAGAGAGTCAGTGGACAGAGAGTCTTATAATATTATTATTATAAGAATACTATTATAAGAATATTATTATAATAATAATAAGAAGAAAAACAATAAAACAAACCAAATGGAAAATTAATAAAGCCTAAAGTTTGTTTTTTAAAAATTAAATAATAAACTCTTAGAAAGGTTATTTGGTAACAAAAGTAATCCAAGGGGGTAAAACATAATTTAGCAACGTAAAAAGTGAAGATAAAATATCACCACTGATATGACCAATCCTGAAAAGATAATCAGTGAGTATTATAAACAACCTAAGTTGGAAGGCAGAGGAAACTCTTGGGGGTGATGGCATGGGTTGTGGTGATGGCTCCTTGGGTGCATCCTTACCCCCAAATTCTTTAAATGTCTGCATTATAATTATTATAATTATATCCGCCTTTCTATTAAAAATCCTTTCTAAATGAAAACAAAACACCAACTATGTTCCAATAAACTTGATACTGTAAATAAACGGACAGATTCTTCGAAAACTATAAGTTCTCAAACTGACACAAGAAGAAATAGAAACTCTGAACGGCTCTATAACTACTGAACAAATCCAACTTGTTACCAAACATCTTTCTACAGACAGACTTCCAGGTCCTGCTGACTTCCCTAGTGCTTTTTATCAATCTAATAAAAAAAAGAAGTAATGCCAATTTACACAAATTCTTTCAGGAAAAAATAGAGTAGAAGACAGGAACTTCACCCCCACCTTATTATTATTATTATTATTTTAGACCAGTATTACCTTGATACCAAAACAGGCAAAGAAATTACAAGAAAAGAAAATCAGACCAATATCTTCCATGAACATTATCCAGAACATATCTTTCATAGACCAATACTCAACGAAATATTAGCAAATCGAATTGAACTATACATAAAAAGACTAATGGGCCCTGGCCAGATAGCTCATTTGGTTGGAGCTCTTGCCGATACCCCAAGGTTGAGAGTTCGATCTCCCCTAGTTAGAGCACACGCACAAGTCAGCCACCGAATGCATGGATGGGTGGAACGAGTCAGTGTTTCCCTCTCGCTCTCTCTCACACTCCCTTCTCTCTCTCTCTAATATTAGTAGATAAATAAATAATCTTTAAAAGACTAGAGGGGTTTATTTCAAAAAATGCAAAATTGGCTTAAGATTTGAAAACCAACCAACATAACCACAACACTGACAGACTGAGAAGAAGAGTATTTCACGACCATGCTAACAGAGGGCAGAAAACCCATTCTGCAATGCCCGTTCTGCCAACTCATTCATGATAAGAACTCTCGGCAAACCACGATGAGAGAGGCCGTCCTCGGTTTGATAAAGGGCACCTACGAGAACCAACCGATAGCATCATACCTAGTGGTGACTGACGGTCTGCCCTGAAACTTGGGGAACAAAACGGCCAGTGGGTTCTCACCACTTCTCTCGGTTATGGTAGGAGGACTGCCCACACTCGACACGGTATGAAAAGAGGAATAAAAATAGATAAATAAAAGGCACAGATGTCAGAAAGGAAGAACTAAACTCTCAGCACAAGTCTCCATAGAAAATCATAAAAAAAAATCTTCAAACGCCTGTTTGACTTCACGAGTGAATAACACAAGGTCAATATACAAAAAAGAAAAATCAGTGGCATGTCTCTATATTAGCAATGACTTGGAAGTCGACATCTTTTTGTCAACGTTTGCCATCAAAGTAAAACCATTGTCCATACCATTTGGAATCGTATAAAAATAGGTATAAAGTTAAGGAAAGCTTTGTTAAGACCTCTGTGTTACAACTCAAAACATTTCTGAGCAAAATTGAAGATCTGCAGAAGGGATATACCACATTCATCGATTGGAAGGTTCAATATTGTTGAGATGACCTTCATCCATGCATTTACTGGGTGTGTAGAATTTGATTCAACACTTACCCTTAGCCTTTCATTTTACACCAACTCTTCTAACCCTGGGGTTTAAAAACTTTTAATGATCTTTTACCACATTTTTTTTTAAGTGAGAGGAGGGGAGATAGAGAGACAGACTCCCACATACGCACTGACCGGGATCTACCCAGCAACCCCTGTCAGGGGCTGATGCTCAAATAAACCGAGCTATTTTTAGTGCCTGAGGCTGATGCTCCAATGAGCTATCCTCAGTGCCCCAGGCTAACGCTCAAACCAAACGAGCCACTGGCTGCGGGAGGGGAAGAGCAAGAAAAGAGAGAGAGGGAGCGGAAGAGAAGCAAATGATCGCTTCTCATGTCTGCCCTCACGGGGATTTGAACCTGGGACGTACGTCCACACACCTCTATTCACTGAGCCAACCGGCCAGGGCCTAGATTCTCTTTCTTTCCCACAAGCAGGGTCATAAACGCCATGTTTTCTGAGTTCCTGTCTATTTCACACTGTCTAGCTTTCGCTTTGCACTCGGAGGCCGCGTTGGCCGGGCACAGAACCAGTGGCTACCTTTCCGATCCTTCTGCCACTGCTGGGCTCTTCCGCCACTCAGGGTTGCCTGCATCACAACTCGATTACGGCTCAACTTGATTATGAAGTTTGTTTCTGCCAAGGTGGACGGATGGCTGATGAACGCACGCCCTGGCTTCTCTCCTGTTTGGGGAGGGCAGCCTGTTGCCTTATCCTTGAGCACTGTGTCTGCCTTTTTCTTTTCTTTTTCCTTCCCTTCCTATCATATATTTTTCCCTCACAAGGTCTCTTCCCCAGAGGTTTGTCTTGTGTCCCTGAGCGGTGTGCCGCAGAGCCCGCCTGAGCGCTTTGGAGTCCTGGGATCCGACCAGCATCTGTGTCCGTCCGCATGGCCCGTGTTTTCCATCACCCCGGAGAAGTATCAGCTACTCCGTTGGCAAACTGATCTTTCCTTCGTTTGGGGGACATCTTCCTGTATACCGTCTTTCTGTGGAATTCCTTACGTCCCAATTCAGGTTCATTTTGGTGGCCGCCTCCTCTGGGTCCCCGGCTCCCTCCGCGGGACCCGTCGCATCCATCCCGGAGGGCGGTCTGTGTCTCCTGAGACCTGGAGGCCCTTCCGCCCCAAGGGGTCTTCCTGGATGTCCTCCGGGGATGCCAGCCCCTCCCCGGTCTCACCACCCTGAATGGGTACGCTCAGGACTTTGTCAGCCCGCCTGCTCCCGGCACACAGCTCCCGCCATGCAGAGGGGTCATCGGGGAGTCACGCGGACGGCCAGGCCTGCGTTTCCCTGAGGACACGCAACAGGCAGTGGGAACCCCGTAAAGTCACCGCCTGCACGCTGACCTTGACCGGTGTCCCCGTTTCGTGGTGGCCCGTGGCGCTCACTGGAAGAAAAGCCCAAGTTCTCACCCCCACACCACCACCCTCACCGGGATGTCTGAGGAGCATTTGAAAACCTCTGTCTGGCAGCAGCGTGGACAGCAGATCGCAGGGGTCGTCCAGCTGGGATTTCCAGCATGGAGTGAGGGCGGGTGGGGCTGGAGGTGGGG
The DNA here is from genome assembly GCA_037038555.1 of Rhynchonycteris naso. Taxonomy (NCBI): domain Eukaryota; kingdom Metazoa; phylum Chordata; class Mammalia; order Chiroptera; family Emballonuridae; genus Rhynchonycteris; species Rhynchonycteris naso. The sequence continues at coordinate 315,073,470 of CM072996.1, read as the reverse complement.
CTGGGCAGTGCGTGGGATGTTGGCCCCCGGTGAAGGGCAGGAGGGCCCCGCACGGTGTGTGTGACACTGATCCTGCGACCGGTCTGGTCCTGTCTTGGCAACATTCCTCAGTGGCCTGGAACTGCCCCTTGGATCTGTCGACCAAACTCTTCACCTGTTGTGTCCTGCTGCCCGCCGCCCACAGCTCCTGGTGAGCAGGCAGCCAGCCTCCCAGATCCCGGCCCGGCCTCCTCGTTACGAGCGCAGGAACCAGGGCCTGGCTTTGGCCCCCACCTCGGACTGTGCAGCCCTCGGGGCCAATGCAGCCCCAGGACGAGGGCACTTCCCAGAAACTGGTATTCCGTGTGCCTCTAGTTAGACCTCTCACTGGACGCCAAGCTCTATGTCGGTCCCCTTGGCCTCCAGCTGTCCGCTTCCTCTCCATTCTTCCTCATGGGGAACCGAACCCCCCATGGGCTGGGAAAGGGGGACACAGGCCTCTCCTAGGCTGGGGAGAGCAGTGTCACCTCCCACAACTAATTCATCACAAACCACGTACTTTCCATACGAATTGACGTAGGATCTTTGTATAAGAGTCAGGACTCAAAGCTGTAATCGCAACATTAAGATTCTTCCCCCACTCAGCGCTGGTCTGGACCTGAGCAAGTGAGAAGGGTCAGAGATGTCACACCCGGCCCCCGTCCTCAAATGCAGAGCCCACACGGTGACAGTGACGTGCCTCTTGGGGGTGGTGACTCCTGACGCTAAGCTGTGCGGAAGGACTGCGAACAGAGGCCAGGAGAGAGGGAGTGTCCTCGAACTCCTACCCACTGCCCTCCCTCCTCCCCCTTGCCAGTGGCCCTCAGCCCCCATACCCCGGTGCCCTCTCCTTCCAGCCCCCTACCCAGCCCTGCGCCCTGCAGGAAGCCCCTGTCTCTAAGCCACGTTCTTGAGTTGCAAGCAAAGCAGCAGAAACCAAGTCTGAGCAACTGAGGCAAAAATGCATGGACCAGAAGATTCTGGCTGAACATGGGGGGCTGAAGGGGGAGCTGGACAGGCAGGCTTCGGGAAGGGGACCCAGACTCTCCCTAGCTGCCTCCTCTTAGAGGTCCCCAATAGCCTGCTTTCTGGGAGCGAGAACCTGGTTCAGACTCACGCGCCTGTCCCTAGGTGGTTTGGCAGGGGGAGTCGGTGGAGTTGCCGGCCCCATCGTGACCAGAGGACGAGGAAGAGGGCCTTCCTCACAAGAAGGGGAGGGGAAGGTGGTGGAAAAGCACCCAGAGTCTGCAGTGCCCCCTGGTTGCTCCGTGAGCCCCCTGTGCCATCTCTGTCCTCAGCTCCAGGCCCCTTCGCACTTGGCGGAAGGCTGGCCTGCTCTCCCAGAGAGGAGAGGTGGCCCTCTGGACCCCTGTGTCAGCAGAGAGCTTGCCCCCCGGGCCCGCAGGCACCCATTAGGCCTAATTGCTTGGTGCTGGCTCTGCGGGACACGGCCCTGGGCTGCGCTCGGACCTTGATGGCGGCAAGACCTTCCTCAGCCTGTCACCGGTAATCAAAGGCAAATTAATATTTACTAAGCAGAGTCCCGAAGAGAGGGGTAGGCATGAGAAACGGGGGCGGGGGGCCGAGGCGGGGAGCGGGGAGAGTGCCGGCCGAGGACCTGAGGCCCCTCTCCGGGCTTTCAACTCTGTGACTGTGGGGCCTTGAACAGAAACCTGACCCCCAGCTCACGGCCTTTGTCAGGCCTCCCTGCCTGGACTCACAGCTCAAAGTGCTTCTGTGCCCTCTCAGCACCTCCCCGCAGTTGTGCACATCAAAGGGAGCCGAGGAAGCCTCTAATACCTCACTTCCCAACCACCCCCGCCCCCGCCAGGGCCACCTCCACCCACCCAGGACCCCCCTACCCCCCCCCCCGCCCCCGCCAGGGCCACCTCCACCCACCCAGGACCCCCACACCCCACCCCTGCCCCCGCCAGGGCCACCTCCACTCACCCAGGACCCCCCCACCTCACCCCTGCCCCAGCCCCCTTGGGGAGAGACTTTCCACCCACGCAGCTTCCCTTTCTGCATCTGTTTCCACTAGCTCGCCTCCCCCCACCAGGGAAATGTTTACTCTCCTTTTCTTCTGGCCGGGAGCCTGGAGCTCAGAGAGGTTAAGCCAGCGGCCCAAGATCACACAGCTGATTCTGTGCAGGGAGTTTGATCTGAAATCAGGCTGATTTTGCAGCAGCGTCAGGAAGCACCACCACCTGGGGGGGGGGCTTAAATAACGAGAGAATGTATTCTCTCTGTTTGAAGGCCTGACGTCCATCCGGGAATCAATCCTCAGGGAGCCTTGGCTTACAGCGGCATCACTCTGGTCCATCCTCAGGTCACGTGGAGTCCCCCACACACACACCCATGCATCTGGTAAAGACAGTGCCCTCGTGTTAATGACATTATTGCAAAGACAACCATTTCCAGGTTAGGTGTCAGTCACAGGGACCTGGACAGGTCTCAGACCCCCAACGTCCTGGGCAAGCTGCCTTCTCTTTCTGCACATCCCTCATTTCTAAAAGGGGGAACAGTGAGGGTGGCTGAGAGGGGGGAGCATCCCCTCCCCCGGCCTCCTGAGGCAGCCTGGGGGCTTTACCCCCACCAGGGTCCTTTCTCCCCATAGGGGGACTGTGGCCCAAAGTGGAAACAGTAGGTGAGGTCTGGCAGGGCCTGTTGGGACAGCCCGTCCAGGGTCCCCTCTTTGTGCTGTTTGCTAGGTGGGTGGCATCAGAACCTTTGAGCCACAGTGTGACAGGCCAGGGGTTAAGTGCCGCCCCAGGGCACACAAGTCCTTGCTGGTGAGCTGGACAGGAACAGGAATCAGCTGACCCCAAGCCCAGAGCTCTTTCCAAAAGCAAATCTGTCAGAAAGCAGCCTGACCTGGGGACTTACTGCAGGAGTTGCTAGAAGCCTAGGCATTGGCCGGGTCCTGTTAGGCGAGTCTTGCCCACTGGCGCCATGGTTACAGCCCAGGATCCCGGCCAGTTCAGTTTGGGAGAACAGAGGCAGAGGCTGTGGCGGGGGGAGCACAGAAGGACTCAAGGGTGGAGGTATGCCTGCGTAGCCTGAGGAAGGGAGACCACGAGGAAGTGCCTTCGGTTCAGCCAGGCAGACATTTTGACAAGCAGAGGTGCCCAGGGATGGCGGTCCCTGCAGAGTGGTGAGCTCCCTGTCACCGGAGACACTCAAGCGGATCAGCTGTCTGTTCTCGAGGGGCGACCTGGGGCAGACCATTCAGACCGAGTCGCTTGTGGAGTCCTGTCCCGCCCCATCAGCCGGTGACCCTGTGAGCGCTGGGTGGGGAGCGGCGCAGGTTGGGGTGAGCTGGGGTCACAGGTGTGAGCTTCCTCAGCCCTCCTGGTGCACGCACAGCAGCGTCTACGGTACCTGGGACCAGATGCCAGCCCGGCGGGGGCTGTGCTTGAGGAGACGGCCGCAGGACTGGGCTGGCACCACACGCCCTCTGCTCAGAAGACAGCGCCCACGGCCTGAGGTCTCTGACTCAGCAGGCGGGGAAGACCCAGGAGGAGGGCTCTTGGTGAGGCGCCCCACGTGGTCCCGGCTCAGTGCCAGGGAGGGCTCAGAAGACAGCAGATACCAAGAAAGAGCCTACTTGGCTACCCAGGCCAACCCGCTCATTTAACACAAGGGCACCTGACTCCAAGGACCTGTGTGCTTCCCCATTGTCCTGTTCCCGATCCCCTGAGGGGCCCGCGCCTTGGGCGCCCCCACCTCTCCACTGCCTGGTCCCTGGCCGAGTCCCGAATGGAGGCCAGGTGTGAGCGGGAGGGGACAGGGTCTCGTGGCCCTGCGTACCAGGTGACGAGCTGGCTGCTGCCACTTCTGTTGCCCGTGTGTCTGATGTGCCGCTGTCTGTCTCTGCATCCGTCTGTTGATAAACACCTGTCTTTGCCTCGTTCCAGCAAGAACAAGTGAGCAGACAAGGAGGGCCATGCCACAGAGAGGGCCGAGGTCAGGAGCAGTGGCAGGGATGAAGGAGAGAGGAAATAGGACCGGAAGACGCAAACCTCTCGGCTAAACTGCCGCTGGGCCCAGGCCCCTGCTGGAAGGGACCTGAAAATGTAGCTTGGAGGTCCCCAGCAGCCAAGGCAAGAAAGCATCAGGAAAACACCCACTGCCATGTGCAGGAGCCACTCTGCCTGGTCCGACCCTGACACTCATGTCAGGGGGTTGGGTGGAGCATAGAAAGAGGTTCCTGCGGAGTGGAGGACCCCACGCGGCGGTCACTAAGGCAGGGGAATGCCGGCCAGCTCAGCTCTGTAGAGGCACAGAGAGCGCAGGGAAAACATTTTGTTGTCTGCTTCCCCAGACCTGACTGTTTCAGGCTCCTCGTGTGTCTGTCCTTCTGTGAGGGGCGTGTCTCACCGAGCACAAAGTCCTCCAGGGCCACCGTGTTGTCACCCGTGATGGGGTGAATAATATTCCCTTATCTGTCGACACCACATCTCCTTCACCCCCTCACCTGTCCATGGACACCCGGGTGGTCCGCACCAGCTGGCTGCTGTGAGAGGTGCTACTTTGAGCCCCGGGGAGCAGCGGTCTCTCTGAGACCCGGCTTTCTACTCTTTTGGGTAAACACCCAGAAGTGGAAATGTTGGATCACACAGTAGTTCTATTATTTTCTTTTAATGTTTATGTTTTTAAAAATTTTGGCTCTAGAGAGAGGAATGCAGAGAGGGGGAAAATCAGGAACATCAATCTCTTCTTGAATGTCCCCTGACCGGGGATCGAACTGGCAACCTCGGCACCTCGGGGACAATGCTCCAACCAACTGAACTATCCGCCAGGAAAGTAGTTCCTGCCTGTTGCACAACCCTCCCGCAGTGCACAGAATGCACCTGAGGCATCGGGGCTGTACGGCGGGCTGTGCCCCCAGGCGCCCCTCCATGATGTTCCTGCAGGACCTGGGGCTGCAGCCCTGCTGATCCCAGCTGCCTGGGCTCAGGGACCGCCACCCCCCCTCGCCTGTGCCCAGAAGCAGAGGCGGAAGGGCAGGTGCCCAGGACCCCACTTAGGGTAGGAAGAGGGGTAGGATCCAACACTAATAATGACAAGCACCTCTCTCTCTCTCTTCCAGGGATAAAGAGGCAACGCTCTTCAAAGCTGTGCCTGACCTGGAGTCAAGTGAGGGACCCTCTAGAGTGAGCTTTCCTGCCTCCCCCGCTCCCCTCTCCCCCCCCAGCACCCCCACCTCATCACCCAGGTTTAGGAAAAGGCCGTGCAAGGGCCGGGCTTGTGGGTAAATTAACTTCTTTGGCCAAAGCTGAGGACATGCTGGACAGAACCCCCCTTACTTGAGCCTCTAGAATGGGGTGAGAAAATATAGAAAACGGGCATCTCAGGAGCTTTGGATGCACACACACACACATGCGTGTACAGAGACACACACATGTGCACACACATGCACACATAGACACACATAGACACAAGCACACACATACACACATGTGTACAGAGACACACATGTGTGCGCACACACATGCACACATAGACACACAGAGACACAAACACACAAGCACACACATGCACACATGTGTACAGAGATACACATGTGCACACGCACATGCACACATCGACACACAGAGACACAAGCACACATGCATGCACACGTGTGTACAGAGACACACACGTGTGCACACACATGCACACAGAGACACAAACACGCACACATGTGGGCACACACATGCACACAGAGACACACATACACAAGCACACACCTGTGCACACGCATATGCACACAGAGACACACGGCACACACATACACAGACACATGTGCACACATACACACACACAGGCATACACATGTTGGTGCACACAAAACAATTATCTGAAGGAAAACTCTGTGTATAAGAAATGATGCCAGAGGGTGATCTGACTGAGTCACACGATCGTGATTCTCTCCCTCTCCTCCTCACCCCGTCGTCGTCGGGTCCCCATGGCGGTGCTGGGGCGGGACCCGCAGGTAGCAGCAGCCCCACAGGCCAGGCTGCCCAGGGTGCCCAGGCGGGCGGGGTTCCCAGCGCGCTCCCCACCTCCCCTCCCCCTCCCGAGAGCAGCCACGCCAGTCTGCTCCCAAGGAGGAGGAGGAGGAGGAGGAGGAGGAATTTGATCAAATGTTAATCCTCTCCACATGTAGAAGGTTCCAGATAGCCTCGAGCTCAGCGTGCCTTTTGAACTTGTGAACAGAAATTGATTCAAGGTGACGAATTTGTAATCAGTTTATGATTGATGGGCCAAATTTCCAGAAAGGCAGCTCCATGTCCCTTCCTCCTTCCCCGGGAAGCAAATGTGTTTCACTTTATCTCCCCTCCCCCACCCCCATCTCAGGACCCCGAGGACCAGGGGAAAGAAAATAAAGTCAACTGCAATATTTAACTTGTATTAGAACAGATGCCACCTAATTGAGGGATCAGTGGGAAGGAAGCGCTACAACAGAGCTTGGGCGACTCGCCCGCCCTGGCCCGGACAGAGGGCAGATCGGATGTTAAACTATTAGTGTGATTAGGTGAATAATGACTTTGGAACTAATTTTGCCTGGATTGGAGAGAGAGCAGGACAGGATGAAAATAGAAACATCTGCCCGAATATTCTAATTTCAAAGGGTAATTGCAAAATGCCTGCTTGGCTTGTCCCCTCTCCCCCCTTCCTTTAATCCCCCCACCCTTTTTCTTTCCTCCTCCTTTTCTTTTTTTTTTTTTCTTTTTAAATTGAAAATGCCTTGAAGTGACGTGGAGTTCAGTCCTGGCAAAGTTCAGCGAGAAAGTTCTCGGGGCAGAAAGTTCTCAGTGCCGACGGACTGACCGACCGATCGACCTGCGGGAGAGGAACAGAGCAAATCCCCCAAGCCGGAGGCTCAGGAAACCACCTTGGCAGGGAGAAGCCACCTCGTGGCTGGTCCTCAGGGGTGTCTGCAGGGCAGCGGGCAGCAGCCTTCACCTTCTCTGGGTTGGAATGCCTTTGAGAAGCTGATGAAAGCCATAAGCCACCCCCCATCCCAAATGATAAAAGAACAGGCACACACCCAGCACAGAAGTTCTTTGAGGGCAGGTTCACAGACCCCCTTAAAATGACACCATCTCCAGCCATACGGCCCTGCACGCAGCGTGTTCCTCCTTCTCTCTCCTGGCTGCTGAGCGCTGGTGAACCAGTGCCCAAAGCAAAAAGCAAAAACCAAACAAACAAATCAACACCAAACTCCGTGTGTAGCATCTGCCCATGTCTATGGTGTAAATACCCCTGAAAGGCTGGTTGCAAGCCACCAACATGAACCAGTGATTTGTCCTCCCTGGGTCCATGACAGGAGGATGTCTGAGACTCTCTAGCTCGGGATGGAGACAAGATGGAGGTGTGCACATCTGGCAACAGAGGCGGGATGAGGGGCGCCCCGAAGTACCGGGAGAGGGGACAGTCATGGGGCACTGGAGACGAGGTCCCCGAGAACCCACGGAGCAAAGATGGAGAGAGAAGCAGGAAACATCAGACAGGTGATACTCTTCAACAAGCCCGGGCGGTGTCATGGGCTTGGTCCTGCTTTTTTGATGAATTGCCAAACTTTTGTTTTTAAACAAAGGGTAGGTGCAAGCGCTTTTGGCAAACACAGAGGTCAACATGTGACCCAGCAGTTCACGCCGAGGCACATCCTCAAGAGAAATGAAACACATGTCTACACAGAGACGTGTACACGGGTGGCAACAGCTTTATTCAGTCGACAAAAAAGGAGAAATAACTCAAGTGGCCGGCATATGACCAGGAGACAGGCGGTGATGTCCACACAGAGGGCAGAGCAGAAGAAAGGGCCAGTGAATTGGAAGTGGGGGAAGCATAACGTATCTAACCTGAGACAAAGACAGCAGGACGGGTAGACATTACAGACAAGACGGAGGAGGAGGAAGAGGAGGAGGAGGAGGAGGAGGAGGAGGAGGAGGAGGAGGAGAAGAAGGAGGAGGAGAAGAAGGAGGAGGAGGAGGAGAAGGAAGAGGAGGAGGAGGAGAAGGAAGAGGAGGAGGAGGAGGAGGAGAAGGAAGAGGAGAAGAAGAAGGAAGAGGAGGGGAAGGAAAAGGAGGAGGAGGAGGAGGAGGAGAAGGAAGAGGAGAAGAGGAAGGAAGAGGAGGAGAAGGAAGAAGAGGAGGAGGAGGAGGAGGAGAAGGAGGAGGAGGAGAAGGAAGAAGAGGAGGAAGAGGAGGAGAAGGAAGAGGAGGAGAAGAAGGAGGAGGAGGAAGAGGAGGAGGAGGAGGAGGAAGAGGAGGAGGAGGAGGAGGGAGAGGAGGAGGAGGAGGAGGAGGAGAAGGAAGAGGAGGAGGAAGAGGAGGAGAAAGAGAAAGAAGAAGAAGAAGAAGGAGAAGAGGAAGAAGAACGAGAAGAACTGGGTGAGACAAGATGAAAAGTCCAAACATCGATGTATGTACTTAGATGCCAAGATGGGGCAGAGGGAGAGAAGGAAGAAGACCGGAAGAAAAAACGGCTGTGAATTTTCCAGAATGAAAGGAAAGCGCCCGTCCCCTGGTGCATCCCTCACCAACGTCCCTGGGGAGGAGGAGCACAGAGGAAACCCGGCAGAAGCAGCATGGCTGATAAGACAAGACGGAGAAAATAGTCAGCGTGGCCACAGGGGGAGAAAAAGACACAGTTCCTTCCGAGGGACGAGGCAAAGGCGGACAGGTGACTTCTCCACAGAACAACATCATCTTTCAAGTGAGGAAGGGCCAAGCCTGCTAACTCTGAAGTCTGTGCTCAGCAAAACGTCCTCCCTAAAGGAGGGGGCAAAGTCCCCTTCTCGTAAGCCAGACATGGGAGCGTCTGCTGTGAGCCAACCGCACTGCGAGGAACGGCTAAAGTCGGGGGGGGGGGGGGGCTCTGGACGCAGGAGGACCAGAACCACAGGAATACAGAAACGAATGAAAAGCAACAGAAAAGGCAAATAGGTGGGCAGCGCTAACGGCATGTCGATTACACAAAAGGTCTTTCTCGCGTAGACGTGGAGCTCAAGACGAAGACACGCAAAGCGGGGGAGGTATGGCCGGCATCGCGTGTTCTCTGAGCGTGTCTCCGCATCGGCTGGGGAGTGGCAAACACACTGGTCTGCGTTTTCTGTGTTTGACTTTAATAAATCAAGAATGTCATTGATCTCTAGGATCGCCAGTCAGTCAGATAGCTACTCAACAGGGGTAGGCGAAGAAAACAGACCTAAAATTCACGGCTGATCTAAAAAAAAAAAAAAAAAGGCAACAAAACAGAGAAAAAATGAACGTAAACCAGGTGGGACCAGCAGGCAGCAAATATGAAGATGCTTAAGTACCACAATAATTACATCAGCATTGCTCAGGTCACTCCGCTGGTTACACTGCCATCCCAATGGACCAAGGTTGCAGGCTCGATCTCCAGTCAAGGCACATGCAAGAACCAGCCAACGAATCCATGCTTCCCTCTCACTCTCTCAAACCAGTAAATTTAAAAATTAAAAAAAAAAAAATCACATTAAATGTCAATTGATTGAAACGCCAAAGACGAAGATAGGCAGACCACAGTCAAACGCACATGTGCTAGGGAGAAACGACGCCCCTGAAATGTGGGACAGAAAGGGTTAAAGCATGGAAGAGTTTGTGGGCATCCTCAGAGACACTGTGGGTTTGGGTCCTGACCACCATAACAAAGCGGATATCGCAACGAAGCGAGTCACACAAATTTTTTGGTTTCCCCCAAAATAGACTCTATGTTTACCCTATAGTCCATTAAATGGGCCATAGCGTTGCATGTACGTACGTTAGTTAGACACTTCACGGCTAAACATTGCTAACCGTCATCTGAGCCTGTTGGAAAATGGCTACGATAGACTTGCTCGATGCATGGTGGCCACTGACCTTCACTTTGTACCAACCCCAGCATCTGAGAATCACAGTAACACCAGGTGTGCCTGTATTCGATGGAGTCATCTCTAGGTCAGGATTCATGACTCAGGGGAAATGCATGACAATTAGAAGGTCATGCCGCCAGGAGTCTGGAATCATTGGTGCACCTAACAGCACAGCTTCAAGGCAAAATGAGCAAAAAACGGACAACCCCACAAGGTGCGTACAGCCACCTCCCGTCCCGTGGTAATCTGGGATGCAGCTCTGTCAGGACACATACGATTGGATGAACGCTCACTGAATTTGCACAGCATGGCACCCAACAAAGACTATGTCACCTCAATGTGCCTGGATGGTTCCTAACACTGGTGGTGTTTTCCCACAGCCTCACAGGGACTGTTCTATAATGCCACCCCACCCTGTCCCCTACCTGTGGAAAGCCCCCTACATTCCCCTTTAGCAAAAACATAAGTTCCAACAAGAGTCACATGACCTAGACCCAGTCCTCCACCCTTTCCCCAAACCCCCAACCTGCTCACCAGTGTATCCTGAGGCAGGACTGCATGGGATGGTGAGCTCCAACCCTGCAAATGGAGCTCATAAGCCTTCCCCATCGACCCCACATGGCATTAAATGCTCAATGACTACATGGCCCACTGGTCAAGGTCCTGCAATGTCTCTGCCTTATCCCTGGCCAGGATCATAAAGTATCCTAGCATATGTCTTTGAAATTAACAAGCTGTGACCTATATACTGAAAACTACAAAGCATTATTAAAAGAAATGGAAAAAGACACAATGAACTGGAAAAACATCCCATGTTCATGGATAGGAAGAATCAACATAGTTAAAATGGCCACATTACCCAAAGCAATACACAAATTTAATGCAATTCTCATCAAAATCCTAATGTCATTTTTAAAAGAAATAGCACAAAAATCACCAGATTTGTGTAGAACCATAAAAGACCCCAAATAGCCAGAAAATCAATCCTGAGAAAAAGAAAGGAAGCCAGAGGTATCATACTGCTTGACTTCAAATTATACCACAGAGCCACTATAATCAAAACAGCATGGTATTGGCAGAAAAACAGACATACAGATCTATGGAACAGACTCTAAAGCCCAGAAATAAAACCAGATACATATGGACAAATAATTTTTGACAAAGGAGCCAAAAATACACAATGAAGAAAAGAGAGCCTCTTCAAAAAGTGGTGCTGAGAAAATTGAAAAGCCACACGCAAAAGAATGAAACTTGACTACACCTTGTCCCTCTGCACAAAAACTAATTCAAAATGGATCAAAGACCTAAATATAGGACCTGAAACAATAAATTACATAAGTACTAAACTTATGGACTTCGGTCTTAGAGAATATTTTATGAATTGGACCCCAAAGTCAAGGAAAGTAAATGCAAAAATAAATGAATGGGATTATATTGAACTAAAAATCTTCTGCACAAAGAAATTGACAGCAAATAGAAAGGCAGCCAACTAAATGGGGAGAGGATACATATTTGCAAACAACAGCTCCCGTAAGGGCTTAATATCCAAAATATATAAAGAACTCACAAAGCTCCGCAACAAACAAGCAAACAATCCAATTAAAAAATGGGGAGAGGAGCTGAACAGTCACTTTTCCTGAGAAGACATACAAATGGCCAACAGATATACAAAAAGATGCTTATCTTTGCTAGCTATTAGAGAAATGCAGATCAGAACTACAATGAGATACGAGATATCACCTCATGCCTGTTAGACTGGCTGTTATTAACCAGACAGGTAATAACAAGTGTTGGAGAGGCTGTAGAGAAAAAGGAGCCCTCACTCACTGCTGGTGGGATTGTAAACTGGTATAGTCATTATGGAAGACAGTATGGTGGTTCCTCAGAAACCTAAGGATAGACCTACCATCTGACCCAGCAATCCTTCTACTGGGTATCTACCAAAAAAAACTTGAAAACATTGGTACCCAAAGACACATACACCCCTATGCTCATAACACCATTCTTCATGGTGGCCAAGACATGGCAACCACCAGTGTCCCTCGATAGAGGACTGGATAAAGAAGATGTGTACATACATACAGCGCAATACTACTCAGCTGTAAGAAATGAGGACATAGTGACATTTACAACAACCTGGATGGACCTTGAGAACATTACACTGAAATAAGTAAGCCAGAAAAAGCTAAGAACTGTATGATTCCACACACAGGTGGGACACAGCACTGAGACTCATGCACTTAGATAGGAGTGCAGGGGTAGCCAGGGGGAGGAGAGTTGAGCAGAGTAAAGGGGGACAAATACACGGTGACAAAAAGCGACTTGACTTTGGGTGACGGGCACACAACGCAATCAGCGGTTCAAATGCTGCGGAGATGTTCACCTGGAACCCGTGTGTTCTTATCCGATCGATGTTGCCGCGTGAAATTCAAGTTCTAAATGAAATAATAAAATTCAAAACAAAAATCAACAAGTTGTTTTAATTCCTTCGCATGACCCACGGGCTAGGTGAGCCCACCACGTGCTTCCTACCCCACTTGCCGCACATGCGTGCGCTCACACGTGTGCGCTCACACACGCGCACACACGCACACATGCAGTCAGCCTAACATTTGGTTGGTAAGCATTTCCTTCTAAAAGCACCAGTGAATAGCATTTCTTTTTCAATGACATCACCTGGTTTGTCGGTCTGGTTCTGCCATTGTTCTGGGCGTGAGCCAGGAGCCTGTGCCCTTGAGCCTTTGACTGCTGCCAGGGAGGCTTTAGTGGTGCATTTCAGGGAGGCCTTCCAGCGTGAACCAGAGGACAGAGCTGACGTGGGTTTGGGAGAAGACCCACCTGGGCACAGACGGGAGGAGCTGGGACAGAAGAGGGGCTCCTGAGGGCCGCACACACAGCTGGTCAGAAGCCTAGCAGGGCTGGGAACCAACCCTACACCTTCCTGATGAAAAGCCCCCTTTCTCTGATGTCTGCACTTAGAAACAGGTACTTGTTGGGATGGGAAGATGAATATAATCTCTTAATTCTGGGAATTATCCCATTGTTAATGTGTTTTAATTAAAGAAGTGATAGAATACACTGAAAGTGAAGACCAGGGAGGTATTATGAGATAAGAAGAAGATGACTGTGGATAGACTTGTAAAACCTCTCCTGACAGCGCGGACAGGAAACAGTTAAGGGAGGGGGAGCCACTGAGTGGAAAGTGCGCCACATAGTGGTCATGTCGAGGAACGCAACCCAGAGGCGGAGGCGGGAGGGGGAAGGTGAGGGGGGGGAGCGACAAACTCTATACATGTATGTGCTGACAAGGGACCTTGAAAACAGACAATAGAAAGAAAAAGTTTACCACGGAATCCCCCCACTCTTTTCCCTAATGCCCTCTTGCTGTCCTCCTGTGTGTGTGTGTGTGTGTGCGTGTGTGTGCACGCGAGCATTTGCGTGTGTTGTAGACACAGACACAGCAGAGCATGGGGCGAAGAAACAGAGATGGGGACGGAGGACAGACATGGGAGGGGCAGGGAGAGACCCGAGGGGAGGGAACCTGTTGCACAGGCCAGCCCGCCTCTCCTCTTCCCCACCACTGAGGGTCTTCTCTCTCTCTGCCCTCTCACCCCTCCAAGGGAGAACAATAATGTAAACAAAGCCACTTTCCATGGTGCCCCCCCACGGCCACCCCAGAGGAAATGCCTTACAGGTCTTATGCCTCACACCTTGGAATGTTCAAAGGGCAAAATAACCTTTGGACTGGGCTTAGGGCAACATTGTATCAAAAAGGACTGTTTGCAAATACAAGAAAGCAGCTATTAGGACTACAGGGAGGGAAATTAAAGACATTGTTTAGACTTTTAGTATGGCTATGTTAGCTCATCTGCACCTTCTGTGTGTGAGTGGCTCCCCTTCCTATCTCATACACACCCATTGCCTTTGTCTCCAAATTGGACACTATGTGGGCAACAGACACCAGAGAAACTTCACCCAGGTCTGCACAGGATGTGGCTATCTCTTGACATCCAGTTTGCTTTCCTTCTCCATCTTTTCTCTTTCATCATCTTCACTTCTCCATTATTCTCCCTACTCTAGCATCTCTTACTCCATCATCCCCCTTCTTCATCATCCCCCCTCTCTATCATCCCCCTTCTCCATCATCCCCCTTCTCCATCATCCCCTTCTCCATCATCCCCCTTCTCCGTCATCCCCCTTCTCATCATCCCCCTTCTCCATCATCCCCCTTCTCCATCATCCCCCTTCTCCATCATCCCCCCACCTCCATCATCCCCCTTCTCCGTCATCCCCCTTCTCAGTCATCTCCCCTTCTCCGTCATCCCCCTTCTCCGTCATCCCCCTTCTCCATCATCCCCCCACCTCCATCATCCCCCTTCTCCGTCATCCCCCTTCTCAGTCATCTCCCCTTCTCCGTCATCCCCCTTCTCCGTCATCCCCCTTCTCCATCCTCCATCATCCCCCTTCTCCATCATCCCCCTTCTCCATCATCCCCCTTCTCCGTCATCCCCCTTCTCAGTCATCTCCCCTTCTCAGTCATCTCCCTTCTCCATCATCCCCCTTCTCCATCATCCCCCTTCTCATCATCCCCCTTCTCCATCATCCCCCTTCTCCATCATCCCCCTTCTCCGTCATCCCCCTTCTCCGTCATCCCCCTTCTCCGTCATCCCCCTTCTCCGTCATCTCCCCTTCTCCGTCATCCCCCTTCTCCGTCATCCCCCTTCTCCGTCATCCCCCTTCTCCGTCATCTCCCCTTCTCCGTCATCCCCCTTCTCCGTCATCCCCCTTCTCAGTCATCTCCCCTTCTCCGTCATCCCCCTTCTCCGTCATCCCCCTTCTCCGTCATCCCCCTTCTCAGTCATCTCCCCTTCTCCGTCATCCCCCTTCTCCGTCATCCCCCTTCTCATCATCCCCCTTCTCCATCATCCCCCTTCTCCGTCATCCCCCTTCTCCGTCATCCCCCTTCTCCGTCATCCCCCTTCTCCGTCATCCCCCTTCTCAGTCATCTCCCCTTCTCCGTCATCCCCCTTCTCCGTCATCCCCCTTCTCCGTCATCCCCCTTCTCCGTCATCCCCCTTCTCAGTCATCCCCCTTCTCCGTCATCCCCCTTCTCCGTCATCCCCCTTCTCAGTCATCTCCCCTTCTCCGTCATCCCCCTTCTCCGTCATCCCCCTTCTCCGTCATCCCCCTTCTCCGTCATCCCCCTTCTCAGTCATCTCCCCTTCTCCGTCATCCCCCTTCTCCATCATCCCCCTTCTCATCATCCCCCTTCTCCATCATCCCCCTTCTCCATCATCCCCCTTCTCCATCATCCCCCCACCTCCATCATCCCCCTTCTCCGTCATCCCCCTTCTCCGTCATCCTCCTTCTCCATCATTCCTCCTTCTCCACCAGCTCCTCTTATCCATCATCTCCCTTTCTCTTACATGCTGGGCCCCTGGCTGTCCCCAGCCTCCCACCCCAAATCCCATGCTCCATCCTGTCCAGGCAGTTCAGAGATCCCTGAGTGCTAAATTTTTTTTTGCCCCTTGAACAAGCCACCTCTGTCCTGAATACCCACCTAAAAAAATGTCCCTTTCTCCTAGCTCTCAGCCTCTCAGTTCCTCGTTCTGCTCACTGTTATCTGAGAATCTATCACCCGTGTCCCTGCCCTCCCCGCTGCCGGTGATGCCATAGCACTTGGCCGCTTGGTCTTCCTGACATCCCCGACTCGACTCTGTGCTGTCCGGCTGGCTGTGTGTCTCTTCCTCCCTCCAGGACTGAGGACAGAAACTCGGTCTGTATTACTGGCGGGGGCCCAGCGAGGGCCAGGTTGAGTGTGGCTAAGGCGTCCCCAGCATCATGCAGAACAGGGACAGCCACGGCGCCCTCCCAGGTATAGGCGTCTTCACACCCACTTTCCCAGCTGAAGGCTCGCCGCGCCGCGAGTCATGTTCCTTCTTTAAAGCTTGAAGTTGGGCCTAACCTGTGGTGGCGCAGTGGATAAAGCGTCGACCTGGGAACACGGAGGTCGCCGGTTCAAAACCCTGCACTGGTCTGGTCAAGGCACATATGGGAGTTGATGCTTCCAGCTCCTCCCCCCTTCTCTCTCTCTCTCTCTCTCTCTCTCTCTCTCACTCTGTGTCTCCTCTCTAAAATGAATAAAATAAAAAGAAGTGTTTTAAAGTTTGAATTTTGGAGGGACACAGACATTCCATTCATAGCAGTGACACGGTGAATACGGAGGTGAGCAAGGGAGGCAAGGGCCCAAACCCATGGGGCTGACACCTTGGGGACTTCCTACAGAAAGCAGTTTGGCCAAAATTCTAAGTTTGATTCCAAGTTTATGCTTCTTCTCATGACACCACATTGCCATCCCACACGACTTTCAAATTATTACTTTGTTTGACCCTGGAAGAGAAGGAAGGCAAGGCTTATTTCTTCATGTAGATGGAGACAACTTGACCCAATTTTTTTAGAGCCAAAACAAAGTGGAATCCATCCAACTACCCACATTCTCATACACCCACTCACTTAATCATCCATCCATCCATCCACCCATCACCCACCTATTCATCCCTCTATCCATTCACCCATCCACCCATTCATCCATCCATCTATCCATCCATCCATCCATCCATCCATCCATCCATCTATCCATCCATCCATCCACTCACCCATCCATCCACCCACCCATCTAACCATCCCTCCATTCTTCCATCCATCCATCCATGGATTTATTCAACAAAATTTCCCTGGACAACCATCAATGTCAAACTCCTCACCCTTCTTCATCCAGTTAATGCCCGCCCCAGAATTTCCATCGGATGCTCGCCAAACCTCTCAGGAGCCAAATGGCACCTGGGCACCAGAGCCTTCCATGTACCATCACGCCGGCAGTGACCATCCTGCGGTTCAGCAGATGTGCCCTAGAGATCCGCTCCATCCTAGACCACCTTTGTCTCCATCCCAAAGCGCCTTTTCCTTCCACCTTCACGTGGCTCCCAGGACCCTGTCTTCACCCTGGGGCCACACGAGTTGGGGTACCCTACAGAGACGTGGGGGCCAGGGCATCCTTTTCCTTCATGCCCATTGCTCAGTCTGCCGGGGCCTGAAAACTGATCTTCCGTAAAGAAGGGTGCAGCTGAACTCGAAATGGGAAACAGACCCTGGGCAGCTTGAGACCGCCGGTCCAGACAGCCCAGGATCAAAGCAGGCCGAGCTGTCCACGAGCCCCAGCACAGCGTCTGGTTATCAAATTTGCACTTGGCAGTGTCTCCCTGCTCACTCTCCTGGAGGGAGGCAAGATCCAGCTCAGCCAGAGGACACCCTGCATGGAGGGGCCAGCACAATGCCCCAGGCTGACATCCCACTGCCAGGACCCCCTCCTTTAAACCCCAGCGGTGTGTCCATCACTTTGTATTCAGTAGACGCGTCTGCACTGCAACTTTGGTGAGCAGGTGACCGTTAGCGTCCACCCTTTGCCCACCAGGAGACGATGTCACTGGCCCATGTTGCCATGCCGGGCGGCTGGCAGAGCTGGGACACAGACCTTCGAAGCCAGCACCATTGTGGGACATCTGATGCAGCTTCTCAATGCAGCTTCACGTCCGGCAGTGGTCAGGGTGGATTAGAGTAAGGCTGAGGGTCGGGGAGTCCTTGAGAGGCCAGGGTGCCTGCCGGGAATGGACAAAGAGAAACGTCAGTCTGACCGAACCGGTGAAAGGGGACGAAGAAGGAGAAGGCAGAACACCAGGCGCACACACCGCTGCTGGTCTCAGGTCTGTGGGCTACGGCTGCGTAACAAACTAGCCCAGACTCAGGGGTGCTTGTGCACCTGTGGTCACCTGGGGCCGACCGGGAGGCTCTGTGACAGCCGAGGACCCGCTGTGCTCCGCGTGTCTCTGGTCCTCCCACAGGCAAGCCTGGCATGTGCTCACGGTGAGGCCAGGGGAGCCAGAGGGGAGCGACACATGGCTCTGAAGGCCGAGACTCGGGATGGGCACAGGGTCGCCTCCGCCCCTTTCTGGTGTAAAAAGAATGTCACAGGGCTGACCGGAGCCACCATGGGGAGTACAACTGAGCCCCACGGCGCAGGCCCAGGGGGAGGTGCAGAATCGGAGCGTGGTCGGCAAGCTGCCAAGTGACCAGGGCGTTGTCATTTGCCTCCAGCTAACAGTGATTTCTGTCCATTGCAGATCCAAGTTCTGCATCTGGGGGTGGGGGTGGGGTTACTCGTTAGCCACTTTATTGTCTTTATATTTATGTGCTTTTATATCTATCAATACTTATATTTCCTTATATGTAAAAAGTTGCTACATATCCCCCTCAGAATGAAGATTGCCCAAAGACAATGGTAAAGGGGTATCTCTTGCCTCCGTGTTCAAAGTGTGTCCGTCAGACCTGCTGGCTTCCCGGGACAGGCACAGGGGTACCTGTCACTTCCAGGCTCCGGCCTGCCACGCCCACCCTGCCATGGCCAGAGCCGCCCCTGCCCCCCAGCTTATCTCCTCCGTGACATTTATCTAGGTGCCACCAGGGCCATCCACAGCGGTGTCTGAGCCCCATGGTCACTGACCCCCCGCAGTGACCCCTGAGCCCGCAATGTGGTTTGGTCCTCACTCACCAGCGCCAGCGTAGGCTCCCGGCTGCCCCGCCCCCCCCGCCCCCCCAGGCTGGGCTCGGCTGACCCCTGGCCGGCTGACTGAGAGCTTCCGCAGCAAGACTGATGGCCGGGCCATGGGCTTCACCCTCGGCGGGCCCAGCCTCGTCCATTATCAGCCAGGGCCGCTTGTCATCGCACTGCGGGCGCAAATCAGAATCAAATGTGGTCCCCTGGACGGCGAGAACGCTCCGTTGCACATTTGCAAAAGATCTGGGAGGGACCGGGCTCTCCTTCGTCAACTTGAAAGGGCAGGAGAGGCGGGAAGGAGAGGGAAGACACCGGCTGCGGCCTTTCCCCAAGACTTTGTTTTTCATTTTCCCGCCTGCCTCCTCGGGCTCCACCCGGGAACAGCCAGATCCCACAAGAAAGACAGCTCGGCTGGGGCCTAAGCAAAGCCACGTGTCCTCGGGGCGCTTCAGATGTCCGGGCCCCAAACTCTCCAATGGCTCTGCTGGAGGCCACTTCCCAGCAGAGGGCAAAGGGGCTCCAGTTCTCAGACCCCAGGCGGCCTCGGCCACGTGCCTTCCTTGGAGCGCCCCCCCCCCCTCCCAGCCCGCCCCTATTCCCCGTTCAGACCAGGACTCACAGAGAGGACATCAAGGAGTGGAGACCCAGCGGTGGGGTCCGGGGCCCGGCGCCCACAGCAGAGTGCGTCCCACCGGCCCGGGGCCTCTGTGCCGCTTGTGAGCCCTCCCAGCCCGTCCTGGTCCATTGTGGGCCTCTCTGATGTCTCCTCACTCCTCCGGGACAGCTGTTCCTGCAGCCAGAAGCCTTCCCTCTCTGCCGTCTGCTTGTTTGTAAGTCTGGCCATCACAGAGGGACATACAGGTCGTCAGCCCACATCCGTCTGTCCACTTTTACTTTTGCCGTGGCCTCTGAGGGTTCCATCTGCTCCTCCTCGTCCTCTCCTGCCCCAGAGGCTGACCTGTAGGGTTGCATCTTCAGGACTGTAGGACTGTGGTGACTTGTGCCCCCCCCCAGTTGGATTTGGCCCATAGGGAACCCCAGTGGAGGTCAGAGGAGGGAGCTCAGCCAGGTCAGGGCCTCAGTGCTCCAGTGTCCTGTGGCCAAAGGCCCCCTCATGCTGTTGCTTCTCCCTCCCTTTCCCCTCCTCTCTCCTGTGCTGTAACAATGGGTCCCTTGCCATCCCATCAGGACAGAGGTGGTAACAGTCACTGCTGACCCTGGCACTGAGGCCACCCTCTGGTCCTCTGGCCACACCTGTGTAAGAGCCTGTACTAAGTGCGCCATCTGATGGTGGTGGTTTCTTAATGACACATCTCCCTAGATGATGCCCGTGTTAGATGGGTGAGCAGAGTGTCCCGGAGCGGCCAACAGTGGGGTCCTGGCCCAGCTACTACCCGGAGAGAGGCCGAGCACCCCCATTAGACACAGACCAGCAGCCTCGGGGTGGGGGGGACCTGCTGTGAGGTAGAACCACCAGGTATGCCATACTCACTGTCATCTTTAATCCGCACGAAAGACAACAGATGGGCCTTGGTGTTTGCTCAGCGGAGGGAGGAAGAAAGGTCCATGTGGGGCAGACAGGCAGGGACCAGAGTTTAAATGTTAACCCCACCCCTGCCTGCTGTGTGACCTTGGGCTGGTGGCTAGACTCCTCTGTGCTTCATTCAGCCCATTGCCCTGTGCAAGGGAACAGAGAAGTCCAGCCAGGAGGCTGTGCAGGTCAAATGAGGGAATAATTTGTAAATGCTCAAATCCTGCCCGGGAAAGTGGCTGACACTATTTCTTGTGACTTGTCAGCAGTCACCCTGACATTCGGCTGCTCCTAATCCTCCCAAATGCCATTAGGAGCTCACGGAGGACACGGCCCTTCTCAGCCCGACACCGTCGATGGTCCATCTGCGGCCCCTTGCCGCCGCTCAGCATGCCCCGCCTCACCGTACTTCCTGAGCATTTAACTCACAATGAACATAGAGCTTAGTGTACGAGCTAAAACAATACAACTTATAAATAAACTTGGGATAGGCAAATTCTTAATAAAATACAAAAGCCCAAATGATAAAACAAACAAATAAAAATAAAATCAATGTACCAGACTGTGCAGAATTTTGGCTTTGCAAAAGAAGCTTCTAAAGAAAATGAAATAGACAAGCCGCAGATGGGGAAAAAGGATTTGCAAAACATATATCTGATAAAGAACTTGTATCTAGAATATATACTGTGTGTTTTTTTAAAAAAAAAAAAACAAACACTGACAAATCAATAAAGTAACAAGTTAAAAACTGGGCAAGAGATTTGAACAGACAGTTAACCCAAGAAAACATATTAATGTCCAAGAATCACACGAAAAAAGTCCAATATCATTCATCTTTAGGAGAGTGCAAACGAAAACATAATGAGGTGCTGTTACATTTCCTCAAGGATGGCTAAAATTTAAAACACTGACACTACCAAGTGTTGACGAGGATGCAGGCCAATTGGAACCTATATCCTGCTGGAATTTATAACCTGTGGCCTCTTGGAAACCAGTTTTTTACATAAAGTTAAACAGATATTTACCATATGATTTAGGAATTCTACTCCTGTTTATTTTCCGAATCTTTCTCTCAATGTGCTTTTTTAGTGAAAGAGAAAAACAAACTACCATTTGTGGAGCCCCGGAGAGACACTCAATAGAAATTACTGCGTTTATTATTATCTGAATGTTTTGAGGAAATTTTGCTCAGAGAGGTTCAGCAATGTGCCCAAGGTCACACAGCAAGTGAGCGCTAGAGCCAAGCCTGGGACACAGATCTGCATGGCTTCGTAGGGTGAACAACTTGATCCACAGTAGGTGCAGCTTAGAGAAGTGACCATCATTTACTCTGCAGGATTTTATGAAAATGAAGCAAAGCTAAGTGAGCCTCTCCTGCCCTCAACAGCCTCAGATCTCCGAGAGGTCACAGTGCACACACTGACCATTTTATATGTAAAGTACCCAGTATCCCAGAGGGGGACACGGCTTCCCGATTCTTGCTTTCCCGAGTCCAAGAGAACTCACATGCTGGGTGCTCTGGGGCTATTTGACATCACAATTTTATTTTTCAGCTAGGCTTTCTCTGCACTGTCAAGTAGCTAGAGAAAAATCTTTTCTTAAGCCATAACAGAGCTATTTTTGCTATAATAATATCTACTACATCAAGCATAAAACATTTTCTTTTTAAACAATGAAGCCATTCCACAAACACTGGTTAAGAACCTATCATGTGCCAGGCTGGTTCTCAGCTCTGTGTACACAGCAGTGAACTTATGGAGGGACTTGCTTCTCAGATGGGAAGTTCAACTTATAACAAGGTGAGCCATTTCAAAAAAGAACAGCTCCTCAGAATGAAGGGACCCCGGTGGGGATGGGAGATGTGTGGGAAGATAGGGAAACAGGGAAGGTCTCAATGAGGAACGTGGAACTTGGGTTGAGAACTGACTAATGACCGAGAGAAAAATAAATCTCAGACCGAGGCTCCTGAAATTGCAAGCTCCCAGAACGAGGGGCAAATGACTGTGTGGGTGGAGAGTCCCGGGCCAGGAAGAGAAGGACGGGGGAGATCACCAGGGAAGAGAGGTGGCCAGAGGACTGGGGGCTTGTGGGTGAGCAGGACAAGAACTTTGCCTCTTGCTCCGGGGAGATGGGAGCCATTGAGTGTTTAGCATCGGTGTTACGACCTCACTGGGTTGCGGGAGGATTTTTTGGTGACTTGGTGGAGACAGGATCCTCAGGGAGAAAGGACAGAAGCCAGGAGGTGGTGGCAATTGTCCAGAGGCAGACCCTGGTGTAGCAAGTGTTCTCTGGAGTTGCCATTCTTTCCCCTGTGGACCCCCCACGCCTCTGTGAGCATTCATAAATGGGCGTCCACGCCTGACCTGTGGTGGCGCAGTGGATGAAGCGTGGACCTGCAGTGCTTGAGGTTGCTGGTTCAAGACCCTGCACTTGTCTAGTCAAGGCACATATGGGAGTTGATGTTTCCTGCTCCTCCTCCCTTTCTCTCTCTCTCTCTCTCTCTCTCTCTCTGTCACTCTCTCTCCTCTCTAAAAAAAATGAATAAATAAAAAATATATATAAAACATTAAAAATAATAATAATTAAAAAAATAAATGGGCGTCCAAGGTTTATGAAGGAAAGGAACCAGACCTGAGTCTGGATGAGGGGGCAGATAAACCGTTATTGTATAGAGTACATGTCCAACGTATTTTGTTAAAATTACTGGATATGTGAGACTTTAGGGCTGACTCAACATTACTAAGCCCCGTGTGGGGTCACACAGGTTCCCACATACTCTGATGTAGGATCATGTTGACCTTTCTCCAAGCCTCTGAGGCCACCGGAGAGAGTTCAGTTCCATTGTGATCTACAGACAGGGACGCGGAGGCTGCCCGTCATCTTCACTGCAGAGGGTGGAAACGGACCTTCAGCCTGAGAGTGGACATTGAAGTTAAATTTATTTAAACACGCCAGAGACAACAAATAAAACCAGCCTACAGCTTCTCAGTATCCTCTGTGGGGGGACTTACCCGGGCGAGCTTGTGGGTGCTTGCCAATATTTTTGGTGAAGGAATGACCCTGGGGCCAGGGTACCAAACGGGTCCCTTCATCTGTACCCTCCTGAGCTCTCCAAACCCCTCCTGTTTCGTCTGACATCTGTTTACACACCCACTTAACTCTCTGGAGCTTTGGGAGCTCCTTGAAGGTGAGAGAAGTGTCACTGATTTCTTTATTTTCCACATTGCATGGCGTCGAACCCGGCAGCGGTGAACGTCAATGAGCGGAGGGTGGACAGTAAGCAACAGTTGTAAGTGGGGTTTGGGAGAGGCTGGAGGTTTGCAGGGGCTGAAGGTGAAGGGCTGGATCGGGCAGAGACCGGGTGGACCTTTGGGAGCCCGGCTGGCTGAGGCGGACTGTCCCCTGCTGTCAGCACCACGGACAGCTCCCAGCCCGTCCGTCCGCCCAGTTCCCCAGCTCCCCACCTCCAGCGGACAGGGACCGCGGTGGGGCTGCAGAGCTGACGCGGGAAAGGCCCTTCTCCCCGAGTCACGGTGCCCCCCGGGGTCCAGGCATGTATCACATTGTGGCACGCACGCCCCTTCCCCAGAGGTTGTGGGTTCAGCTGGCGAGTTCCAGCCCCTCCAGGTGGTGGGGTGGGGTGGGCTAAGGCATGGGTAGCGGAAATGACTGGGAAGGGCAGTGCATAAAGGGGGTTTTGAGGGCATTTTACTCCACAGTCACCCAGGACAGGAGAGCGGGACCAGCCCCAACCCCAGGTGGGGGGGACCCTCCTGCACCCTAAGAAGAAAACGGAGGAGGAGGGAGGTTGCGGGCAGGAGGGTCAGTTTCAGACCTGACCTTTCGAAAGTTGCATCATTTTCTTGGGGAGTCTGGGAGGCAGGCAGATTCATTGGGGTTTATCTTCTCACCTCCTCTGACCACCCATCTCCAGAGGCAGACCGAGGTTCAGAGGTCGGAGTGGACCAAAGCCTTGACCCTTGACTCTGAGATGGTCACCAGGAGAAACCGCCTCTGTCTCGGGGAGAGAAGAGAAGCCACAAAGGGGCTCCACCAGGGTAGGACTGAGAAGCCCCTCTGCCCCTCACCAGCTCTGAGACCTTACACCTCCCTGGTCAGGGGTTATGAAATCACAAAATGGGCACAATCACATCCACCTCACCTCGTCGCTGTGAAGGGGACAGGGCCCACGGGCTCAGTGCTTCGTCTGCATGGTGCTCCACGCCACGGGAGGACCCTGGCAGAGAAAACAGCAGCCTCCTCCCTTTCCCCTCCACAGGGCTGGCGGCAGATGGGTATGCATGTCGGTGAGGGCAGGTGGCAGGGTGGGTCCCGGGTGTGTTCCCTGCATTGTCCCCTGACCGTCAGGCTGCATCCTCTCTTCCCAGAAGAGCTTCTAAATTTAGGCGAACATTTCTTACTTCTGGTGAGATGGCCATGCGGGTAACCAGAAGAGCTCCGGGCGGGCGGAATGGTTCAGGTGGGAGCAGAACGGGGAGACGCTCAGTCTCCCCTGTCGCCCTCAAGATCAATCGCAGGAACAAAAGGTTGTTCCTGGAACAAGGTCGCCGCCTCCATCCCCTCTCTGAGAGCATGAGCTACAGGAGAGACAGCAGGTCTCTGCCCCTCCTCACACACAAAACACCCCTCCCTTCAGGACTTGGTGGCAAGACCAGGGACACAGGATTCAGAGGACCCCTCATAGTCCATCTGTCCCTCAGGGTGTGGACTGGACAATGTCTGATGTCCTTTCCTGCTCTGGTCTGCAGGATTCCAAGATTCCCTACCTCCCTGCAGAGCGGGGCTCGGGAGGGGGTAGTCCAGGAACCCGTGTGATTTAAAGGACAGTGGTCATTCCAGGTGTGCAGCCCCTCCTAGAAACAAGTCTTGAAACAACAGCCAGTACCATCTTTTTTCGTCTCACTTTACTCTCCTCTTTCCAGTCTCCCCGTGCTTCCTGAACTGGCTCCTAGTAAAAGCCAAAGTCTTCCCAATGCTGTGAAAGATTGTCCCCACCTGGCCCTGTCACTTCCCTGCTGCTCACTCAAAACAAGCCACCCTGACCTCCCAGGGTTCCTGGAGCAGCCACGCAGGGCTCACCCCAGGGCCTTTGCACTGGTCAGCCCTCTCCACTTAGAACACTCTTCCCCAGTTACTTGCATAACTCACTCCCTCAAGTCTGTGCTCAAACGTCCCTTCTCAGGGAGGCGTGCTCAGCCCTGCCCTGCCCTCTGTGTTTAAAATCATGACCCCCACCTCCGTGAGCTTCTTAACCACTTCTAGTTCCTATATCTTTTTGACACGGGCTTGGCATTTTATATCTCCCTAGAAATCTTGCCAGTTCACCTACATTTTCCTACTTCGGGCTGTAAAGTTGCTCGTGATACTCTTGTTAACATTACGTTCTTATATTCATGAGTGATTCTCTTCGGGTTTATTTGCTATTCTTCGTATTACCTCTCAAGCTCAGATAATTCATTTTAAGCGATATCCTTTTTTTAATGTAAGAATGTCACCCTATAATATTTTTTTTAAACAATATTGCTTCCGCCTTTCCCTGAAAGTGCTGGATATGTCTGTTGTCATGCTTTTTGCAGTATTTCCTCCTTTTCATAATGCTAATTATATGTGCATTTCAAACTTTCGGCACGTATGGTAGTTGATTGACGTTAACTACATTGTGGTCAGGGAATGTGGTTTCTTTGGGATGTCTTCTTTGAAATTTGTCGAGGCTTGGCTCTGTGTATGACCTAGTTTTTAAGTCTTTTTTTTTTTTTTAAGTCCATGCTTCATGGCATTTGAAAACTGAATTTTCCAGCTGTCTGGTGTCATTTTCTATATATGTTTATTAGATCCCACTTATGCCTTGTGTCGTTAAAATACACTATGCCACGATGACTCTCTCATCTGCTTTCTCCAGCAGTTCCTACAAAATGTGTGTCTTCATTCAGTGCCTCGCCAGGATGGGATTGGCCCTTTTCTCTTTCCTTACGTAGTTTGACAAGTTTGCTTTATGGATGTTGAAGTTAGTATTAGGTGCAAACAAGCTGAGGGTTAGGGGTCAAATTGAAACGTTTATCTAAATTTAATGACTCTCCTTCTCTGTAGGAGTGTTTTGTTTTGTTTGCTTTCTCTTCTTTAAGTCCAGTTAGTTGATTTTTTTTTATACCTATACCAGCTTTTCTGATGAATAGTTTCCTGGGGGCTTTGTTCATTATTATTCTTATTTTAGTCCTTCGCTGTCCTTCCGAGGGTCTTTCATGAACAGTACGTGGATTTTTAAAAGTCCCATCTCATCTTTATCTGTGAAGCTGACAAGTTCATCGCACAGAGTTATTTCAGTGACCTCCCCTCCCCCTGCTCTCTCCGGTGCTTCTGGAGCTCCGGTGTCCGTGAGAGACGCTCACGCTTCATCTCTTGGCTCCTTTGTCGTATGGTTTGTGTCACCATCTCTTTGTGTTACACTCGGGGGGGTGGGGGGGTTGCTTCCTGTCTCTCGTGCCCTCTCTCTTGAGCGGTACCGACTTTTCTGGCGGATGGGCTTCCCAATGTCAGGTATTACGTGTTCTGCTTCTAGAACTGCGTTTCCCAACCTCCAGTCAGCTCGGTCCATGTTGGTCGTCTCTCCTCCACGGTCAAACCTCCAACACCATCTGTGGATTCTTTAAGAGTGTCAAAAAATCCATTTACTCTTTCTCTGGAGAGTCCACCATCGAGGGTCTTTCCGCATCTCGTTCCGCAGGCTTCTGACTTTGTGCCTTTTCCTCCGGTCTTGATTTTTCGTTGGGATTTTATTATATTCACTGTAACCTACTTTGCAGAAAACTGCTGAGGCCTGGGTTGAAATGCCTCCCCGCTATAGAGTTGGCTTCCCCTCTGCCGACATTTGGGGTCAACAGGAAGCCTAATACCGTGTCCTGGTTTGGGGTGGAAGGGGCGCATAGCAGTATGACTTTAGAGCCCCGTGGGGTTTCTTGTCCCGTTTCAGGGGCGCTGGCTTCTGTCTGTAGGTGGATCTATCTCAATCTATGACCTTGCTTGGGCCCTTGTTCCTTACCCCCCCAATTTCATAGGGCCTTTCCACGCTTGTCTCTGAGACACCTGAGGTGGACAGAGGTCTCCCGGGGAGCCCTGCCTAGTGCTGACTCGCCGTCCAGGTTTCCGGGTTCTCGCCATTCCTAGCCAACGAGGGCTCCTCTTTTCTTTCCATTGCCGAGGCAGGCACCTTGAAAGATTTTATATAAAGCATATAAAGTGTGTACATAACACAGACTTATCTCATCCAGCATTTTAAGCTGTTCTGAACCGGGCTGCTTCCTCCAGACATCTAGACTGTGACATTTCCAGAAGGGTGACCACCAATTTCTAAGAAAGAAAAGTCCACGTATCCATTGGCCAGGGAGCATGCATGCCTTGAGCACATACTGTATACAGGGCAGTGTGACTGGTGCTGTGCCCTCCCCGAGGGATCCCTGCTCCAGGGAAGGAACAGGCAGAGCCAGGACCAACTCAGAATGGTGGCCCGTGTCATCAGGGCTGCAGCGTGCACTTGAACTTGGGAGCAGTGGGAAGCATGTCACAGGTAAGCGCCACTTCAAGAAGGCTCTCCGCAGCATGGAGACCTGCCGACCTCTGCCGTTCGTAGCTCTTTGGAAAATGATGCTAGGACCCAGCCGTGGAATTTACTGATATGTCCCGGATATGGCGTCTCTTGCGAGCATCGAGGTCTCCCTGTAGGGAAGCATCGATCTGACGTGGAGACTGATGGAAGGAGAGGTGAACAGAGCCGTCCACGGAAACCTGAATCCTTCTCCATTTCCAGCCAGAGTCTCTCTTACCGTCTTGAGTGCTGAAGGTGATTTACGGGCCCTCGTTAAGTGCGGCGGTCATCGGAGGGGCCTGAAGTCATTGCCGACAATTAAGAGACACCATTGATTCCACTAAACAGCAAGTGGGCAGTTGAAGGGCACCTGAGACGCGTCCTCCTGGGAGGCCATTGCCCCGGCCCCTCTGTGGGGACCATCAGACCTCCCTATATGGACCCCCCAGTACCCTGGACTTGGGTGTGGCAGCCTGAGCACAGGCTAGCGGTGAGAGACAGTTTCAGTGCAAACCCAGCTGTGACCTCATTGAGCAAAGCCGCAGTCCCATTTCCCACAAAGGTGAGCCCCCACCTGGCAGGTTGTTGGGTAATATAGGTGCCTGGAATGTGGCTGCTACATTTAACCAGGTAATGGGTTCGGAGGTGCAGTAGCTCGTCTAGCGAACCCAGCTGTAGTTATAGAAAGGTGGCTGACATCGGCTATGATACATTGTATTGTAATATTATGGATACACATTGCATTGTAATATTATGAATACAAATGTAACCTGCAGCCCAGGCCAATTCGGAAATGAGTCAGAAGAAGAAGTGTTCTCTCTCTGGCCGGACAAGGCCGCCCGCTGGGCAGCCTGACGGGGAAGAAAAAGCCCCCGCAGTCCCCGAGCCTGCCGGCCGCCGGGGCTGGGCTGCAGGCTTTAGTTAAACCGTTTTCATATTCCATAAATCCTTGTAAGCTACTTTAAGGCACATCAGAGCCCTCAATTGCCATTGAAGTGTTTTGTTTTTTTTTTTTTCTGCACTAACTGCTTCTTGTTAAATAGTTTGACATTTATGCGTCTAGACTTCGGCTGTGTTGATATTGATTTGGTCCAGGAGGATAATGGAGGAGGAGGGAGGCAGCGCGCGTGCGCCGTCGGGGGGGGGGCCGTGGCTGTAGATCTTTCTCTCTGCGTGAGGTGGGCTACCTTTTATTTTCCCCGATTGGAACCTGCAGTGAAGCCCACGCAGGGCTTGGAAGGGTTAGCATGCTCCCAAGCTGCCCCCACCCCCCACCTTGCAGGAGGTGCCGCGTTGAGTGGGGTTTCCTTGTCTGTTTTGTTCTCGCTAGAGGTCACAGGTGCCCGAGTCACAGGTGCCCGGGTCACAGGTGGGATGGTGATGAGCACCTGGGGGGTGGGGTAAGGGGGGACTGGCACCAGCTCAGCTGTTTGCAACCTCCTGGGCTGGCCGGAGTGTTTCATGCCTCTGCGCCTTGGTCTGTGCCGTTCCCTCCCTTCCTTCCTCCATCCTCATCCCTCAATACCCCACACAGATGCTCCTTCTCCTCAGGTCTCCCTTGCCTCCTCAAAGATGCACACGCGATGTAGTGCCGTGGACACCCAGGGTCCTCAGGATTGTCCTTAGAGGTCAGCCACATCCCCCTTGTCACCTTGTGGGTGAGAAAGGGCATGGGACCTGCCTAATGTCACCCGGGAACTCTGAGGTGCTGCTGGACCTGACCCCACTCTCCAGTTCCTCCTAGCCAACCCTTCTTCCGCCGTGTTCTCTGGACACCCTGCCCGGCTCCCAACCGGCGTGGCCATCCTCCTGATCCTGGCTGCGGCTGCAGACACCACCCGGGGAGCTTGTGGCCAGAGAGTGACTCTCCAATCAATACCAGGAACCGTGCGGAGCCTCCTGTGGGCGGCTGGGTGAGTCCCGGCTCCAGGAGGGCGAGGGAAGCCCCGGCACCTGCGTCAGCAGGTCCCTCGCCCATTCCCCCTTTCCCACCCCTGCGCTCTGCCCTGAGGTCCTTTGTCCTGATATATGGCTTTCCAAAAAAAAAAAAAAAATTGTTAAAACACAAAATGGCACAGAGGGGAACATTCCACCCATGTTCCCAACTCCCAGAATCCACAAATGTTCACATTTTATCGTTGGTATCTCCCTTTACTGAAATAAAGGAAAGAAAACCACAGGCACAGAGGACGTTCACCGGTCGGGTCTGGGTTCTAGGCACCGGTACACAACCTGTCGGATTGCGTCATACTTGGGCGCAGCGGTAAAATGCTGACAGCTTATTTCAGTGACACTGTCGTATTCTATCGTCTGAATCAACTCGGTGTCATCGATCCACTCCATAGCACGGGCATGTGGGCTGCTTCCCGTTTTGTTCCAGGACGAGCCAAGCCGCCACCGGTCCCTACGTGTGCCCCCCCACCCCGTGCCTCTCGGGGGGGCCCGCGTCTCAGCCTTTCTGCACGATTCTTAGACCGGCGCTGCTGAGACGCGGCTGCAGGAGCCATCCTCCCAACAACCAGACACCCGTCTGTCTGTTCACTGAACTTTCAGATTTTTTTTCTTCTCTCTATATCTTATGTTCTCTTTTTAATTCTTTTCAAATCAGGTTGTTGGCCCTTTTCCTCATTGAGTCATAACAGTAACTTACATCCCCTGGAGAATAATCTCCTCTCTGACAGACATGCTACAGACGCCTTCTGTCTGTTGCTTGATTTCTATCTTCCCCGTCGTGTCTTCTGTTCCTGTCAGGTTATGTTTTGATGTAATGGGGCAATCACTCTTCCGGGAGCTTTTTTTAGTCTTCACCCAGAACTTCCTTGCCCTGAGGCCTGAGCTAGCCTCCAGGACTTTCTGCTCCCTCCTTTGTTTCCCAAAGCAGATTTTTTTTTTTTTTTTTTTTTTTTTTTTTATCTACAAGTGTTATAGAAGGCATGGGTCTCATTTTTGTTAAAACAGATTCACTGCCTGACCTGTGGTGGCGCAGTGGATAAAGCGTCGACCTGGGAACACTGAGGTCGCCAGTTCAAAACCCTGCATTGGTCTGGTCAAGGCACATATGGGAGTTGATGCTTCCAGCTCCTCCCCCCTTTCTCTCTCTCTCTCTTTCTCTCTCTCTCTCTCTCTCTCTCTCTCTCTCTCTCTCTCTGTGTCTCCTCTCTAAAATGAATAAAATAAAAAATAATAATAATAAATAAAATAAAAAGACATTTGTCAAAAAAAAAAAAAAACCAGATTCACACTTTTAGGGTCTTTGCTTTTTCGTGATGGATTTATTTAATAATCTGCTGGGCTGAATTTGCTAATTCCTTGTAGAAGATTGACATACCTGTGCATGAACCTGGCCAGCACGTGTCTGCTCTTAGACAAACTGTTGGTGTCAGAATGTACCAGCCCCTCACATGGGGGGAGGGGCTGTGTGAATGTCGTAGACATTACCTACTATTTGAAGATGTGTTAAAATTCACCTTTAAGGCCCTGGCCAGTTGGCTCAGTGGTAGAACATCGGCCCGACCTGTGGAAGTCTTGTGTTCGACTTCTGGTCAGGGCACACAGAACAAGCACCCATCTGCTTCTCCACCCCTCCACCTACTCTCTCTCTTCTCCTCCCCTCCTGCAGCCATGGCTTGATTGAAGTGAGTTGGCCCCAGGCACTGAGGATGGTTCCATGGCCTCTACCTCAGGCACTATGAAGAGCTCTGTTACTGAGCAACAGAGCAACGCCCCAGATGGGCAGAGCATCACCCTCTAATGAACTTGCCGGGTAGATCCCCGTTGGGGCATATGTGGGAATCTGTCTCTCTGCCTCATCTCCTCTTACTAAATAAAAAATAAATAAAAATAAAAAGTAAATTGCCTTTAAGTAGTCTGGGGCAACACAATTTTTTTACAGTTGTAGACTTTCAATTTTCTCTTAAATAAAATTGGAAAACATATTTTTTCTCCCTGGGGAAAAGATCTTTCTAGTTTTCAAACCCATTCCTATAAAGTTGTTCAAAATTGTACCTGTCGTTCTGAGTCCCGACGGGATATGGGTGTGATGGAACCTTTTCCTTCTGCTGAGGTAACTTAGCTGCTGACCCCCTTGTTTTCTCTTACGTGGTCTTGGCAAAGGTTTCTTTGTTTACTATTTAACAGTCACTTGTTTAATATTTCAAAGAACTGTATTATGGGTTTTGCTGCAATTCATACTATTCGTGATTTTTCAGTGGTTTCATTCTGGCTGGAGAAAGACAAGAATCATGCTGCAGTCACCAGCCAAGCCTCTGCCACCTCCCACCACATGCATGTGACCTGGGGCAGGTCCCTCTCTGTGCCTCACCAATACAGCGTGGAGGACAGTACCTGCTGCTTGGGTCATTGTGGGGAAATATATATATATATATGTAGTGTAAGCACTCTTCTGATATTTAAAAAGCAACGTAGCAAACTCAGACTAGAAGTGTTTGCTCTTCCGGTGTCTAGTGACCCAGGCACACAGCGGGCACGGAGGGGCACTGCTGAGCACCTGCTCAAGTCACCTCAGGTCAGCAGGACTAGGACCCCAGCCAGCTTGACCCTAGAGGCAAGAAGAAGAAATAGAAGATACACCGTCAGGGAGAGGGACTTCAGGTGGTCTTCATTCTCATACAACGTGATTGTTCTTTGGAGAAAGCCCAAGATAATCTGTAGAGAAATGATCAGAACTGATGAGAGATTAGCAAGGCTTCTGAATACTAGAGCAACATAGTTTTTAAAAACTCATTACTTCACACAAGCAACAAAGTCCGAAAACCTAATTGTTACAACGGCAAATCTAGAACATTCAGCAATAAAAATAAAAAAAAAGATCGGGAAGCTCTCAATACAGGAAGTTATCAAACATTATTAACCGACGCTAAAGACTCTATTCACGGAGACAAACACATGAATTTAAAGACGCGTGTTCTCACTCACACAATGTCATACTACGTGGTCATGAAAACGAAAGAAGTGTTATCTTTTGCAACGGTGTGGATGGGATGGACCTGGCGATTGTTATGCTGAGTGAAATAAGCCAGGCAGAGAGAGACAAATGTCCTAGGACCTCACTTCTCTGTGGAATCTCATGAACACAGTAAACTGAGGAACAGAACAGAAACAGAGGCAGGGTCGCAGGGAGCAGATGGACCACTATCAGAGGGCTGGGGAGGGGGGTGGTAAGGAATGAGATCAAAGAAGGTGAAAGAATTAACCCAAACTTATATACACATAACACATAGATACAGACAACAGGGTGGCAAGTCCCAGAGGGAAAGTGGTGAATAGAGTAGGGGAGGGGGAACAGGGGGTGAAATGGGAATGGAAAGAGACATTGCACGGGGCATGGGGGTGGGGGGCACAATGCCGGGGATGGAGAGCGATTGATACATCGAGTGGGATGCTTGAAACCATGTCAACACAATCAACTAAAAATAAAAATCTTTAAAAATAAAGATGTTAGTACTCTCCCAATCAATCTATGGATTCAGTGCCATTCCAATCGCATTAGTTTGTGTACGTGTGTGTACATGTGTGTGTGTGCATGTGTGGGTGCATGTGAATGTATATGTGCGTGTATGCACATGTGTGTGCATGTAAAACTTAAGCCGATATTCAATGTTTATAGAAAAGCAAACTCTGCCTGACCAGGCAGTGGTGTAGTGGATAGAGCGTCGGACTGGGACGCCGAGGACCCAGGTTCGAAACCCTGAGGTCGCCAGCTTGCGTGTGGGCTCATCTGGTTTGAGCGCAGCTCACCAGCTTGGACCCAAGGTTGCTGGCTTGAGCAAGGGGTCACCTGCTCTGCTGTAGCCCCCTGGTCAAGGCACGTATAAGAAATCAATCAATGAACAACTAAGGAGCCACAATGAAGAACTAATGCTTCTCATCTCTCCTTTCCTGTCTGTCTGTTCCCATTGGTCCCTCTCTCTGTCTCTGTCATAAAATAAAAAAATTTAAAAAAAGAAAAGCAAACACCCAGTAGCCAAGACACCCCTAAACAGCACCACTGAAACGGGGCTTTCCCAACCACATATTAGAACATTTTATAGTCGTGGTAACTCAACCCTTGCCCCTAGCAAGGCCACTCCTAAGTTAGACACCCCAGAAAACTGGAAACAAAATGTTGTATCTGAATGCCCAGGACAACATTCTTCACAGCAGCCAGTAAGTGGACACCGTCCAGATGTTCATCAACAGATAAAGGATAAATACCGTGCAGTCCATCCACACGGTGGGATATTACTCGGCCATGAAAAGGGAGGACTTGCCGCCACCCGCCACCTCCTGGATGAGCTTTGTCAACGTGGCACTCAGTGAGAAGCCAGACACCGAAGGCCACAGGTTTCACGTCTGTGAACCAACCGTCCGGAGCGGGCAAGTCCGCAGACACAGAGGGTAGATCAGGGTTGGCAGGGGGGCCTGAGAGGAGGGGTAGGGAGTGACCGCTGGTGGGGACAGAGGTCCTTTGGGCGATGCTAAAAAGTATCCTCACACTGATTGTGATGACGGCTGGATTCCTCTTAACGTGCTAAAAAGCCATTGGATGGCACGCTCTATATGGGTGAGTTCTGCGGTAGGTGAATTATATATAGCTGCATTTTTGGGGAGAAGGCTCTATCGGTGCTGAATTAAGCAGGTGGACGGGAGCTAGCCTATGAGGGCAGGTGGGTGGCTTGTTTGCCAGGCCCAGGGCCGAGCACCAGGTCTGACACACACACACACACACACACACACACACAC
Source organism: Rhynchonycteris naso (assembly GCA_037038555.1). Lineage (NCBI taxonomy): Eukaryota > Metazoa > Chordata > Mammalia > Chiroptera > Emballonuridae > Rhynchonycteris > Rhynchonycteris naso. The sequence goes on along the minus strand of CM072996.1, from coordinate 315,039,104 downwards.
ACGTGCAATAAACAGTGAAGAAAGAGTAAATGGCCGGAGCAGCAAGGCCAGAGTGAGTTCGAGTCTGGCCCCTCCCTGCTCCTCCAGCAGGTGGGTTAGTGAGGCTGGGACCTGAGTTCTGGTCATCCTGCCTTTTCAAGCCCACCCCCTGTGGACCCCCTGTCTCCCGCAGGAGGGAAGACAGAAGCAGTGCTGGAGGGAGGTACGGGGGAGGCAGGAGGGCTGTCTGTCCCCTCCTCTCAGCAGGCTGGTCTAGGAGGACATCGGGGCGGGTGCCGGCGCCCCGGGGTGGCAATGCTTCATGGGGGGTAGATATTAGGTCGGGGCGCGAGGAAACCCTGGGCTGGCAGAGTTCATGCCAACCTCATCAGCCATGAGGGGGACCCTTGGGAATGCGAGGGTTTCCTGGCACTGTGAGAGGCAAGACTGAAACCTCCCCTGTGTGTCCCCCCAAACTCTCCCCACGGGTCACTCAGACGCCTCAGGGAGTAATCACTGTGATATGCCACGCTCTGCTCAGGGGCTCAACCCGGTATGTAATGAAGTGAGAGCTTGGAGGCCCTTTTTACTGTAAATGCTATAATGAAGTGGTCCCTCCCACCCACATAGACACACACCAGGGACCCTCTGGGCCAGGTGTTCTTATTTAGAAAACCGCAGGATGAAGGCCCATGGTGGTCACCGGTCTCCTGGGGAAAGAGCCACACTCAGGAAGGCCGGCAGATGTGGTCCCGTGATTCAGGAGGGTGACGCATTTACCCCCCCCCCCCCGGTGCAGTGCAACCCTCCCCACGAGGCCTGGACCAAGTTATTTTGGGGCCGGCACCAGGAAGAGCCCCGGGAGACCCCGAGGTGTTGTGGGCAGACAGATAGGGCCTGGCCCCTTACCCTGGGGTGGCGTGGGGGGACCTTGGGTGGATCTATGACTGTCCTGCCTTGGTTTCCCCTGCCAGGGTCCCCTCCAGACAACCAGGTTGGCCCGCAGTGTGAGCCTGGCCCCCGGCAGGTGGGATTCTTCCCCATGTGGGTTGTCAGGCCTTCCGGCCGGGCAGCCTCCTTTGCTGAGAACTGCTGTGGCTTCTTCTGCATGTGTAGGTGGGCAGGCCTGGGAATGTGGGGCTGTGCATGGACTCCACTCTGCAGAGTGCACGGGGACGATGGTGCCAAGGTGTCACACGCAGAGCCCCGCCCTCCCCCACATGCACAACAAGGCCCCCCCCCCTTGGTGGAAGAGCAGCTGCTGGGGGCAGGCATGTCCAGCCCCTTGCAAAGGACTTCCTATCACATTATTAGAATCATAGCATCCTGGGGCCTCCATCGGGGATCCTCTGGACCAGGGGTGCTCAATACGTCGATCGCGAAGGAAGTGTGGGTAGATCGCATGACGTTAAAAAGACATTGGTCTCTTGATTGGCATACAGGGTAGCCAATCTGACGTCTGAACTTTTGACACCCTACACATGCGCGTTAAACTGCACTAACTTGTTCAGTTACATTGCTGCGTAGTTAGCCTTCAATTTATTTAAACTAAATACAACAAAGGGTATAAAAATGAGTGCCGTAGCTGGTCCGAGTAAGAAGCCTAAAACCTACCACTCTCATACAGAATGGGAGGGGATTTTTTTCACTATGTCATATTCTAAGTGCATTTGCTTCATCTGTCTGTGTGCCATTGGTATTCCAAAGAAGGGAAATGTGGAGCGGCTTTTTCGGACTGTTCATAAAAACTATGACATTGACTTTCCTCTGAAAAGAGAGCTGAGAAGGAGAAAGGTGAAAGAAGAATACACAATATTAAGTAGTAACAATAGTAACTTAAATAATGATAATATAGAAGAAATAAATTTATGTTTTGCATTTTTTATTGTAGGTAGATCACTTTGACTTGGTCATCTTATAAGTAGCTCGCAAGCTGACAAAGTGTGGGCACCCCTGCTCTGGACCAGACTCTTTGTGTAGAGGGAGGAACCAGGTCCAGTTCTGAGTCAACCAGCGAAGAGGTTCTGAGCCCTGGGGTCCCACCAGCCTCAGCCAGGCACCCCTCTGCTTCCTGCACATCGCAGCCCTGTCCCCTGGGCTTCTGTGTGTCCCCCCTCCACCTCAGTGCAGACACCCCGCCCCCATGAGCCCGCTCTGCATTTCCCAGAGCTGTGTTTACTTGGCGGAGGCCAGTCGGTGCCAATCACAGAATCATCAATAAATCTCTAAGCCCCCGTAAATCTGTCCTGCATAAATGCTTATTTACCCAGGGCGGGCCGTGCAGGGGCGTCTGCACGTGCAGAGACAGGTTTCTTTGATCAATGGAGCACTTCAGCCGAGTTCACTCAGCACTTATGGAACGGCAGGGCCTGCCCCCGGGGGTGCGAGAGGCAAGTGTTCTCTACCTTCTACCCCAGGATGTGATGTGGACTGAGAAGATGTCACATGCTTACAAAACTGGCCACGGCATCACAAAACATGCCACGTACCAGGTGTGCACAACGAGGAAGTAGCCATCTGTTGGACACAGAAAGCCTGGCTGGAGGTGGTGATGTTTAGGTGGGGTTTTGAAGGATGTGTAAGAGTTCGTTAGAAGAGTATCCTGAGAACATGGGACCACGTGGGCAATGGCAGGAAAATGCCTTGCATCCTGTGTTACGAGGTTTCCTGGTGCTGCTACAACATACTACCTTAAGCTCACTGTCTTAAAACAATACTGATTTCGTTATCTTATAGTTCTGGAGGTCAGAAGTCTGAAATGGGTCTTAAGGGGCTAAAATTACCACCAAACACAGCAGGCAGGACCCCAAGGGACGGAGACTTGGCTGCCAGCCCTTTCTGGTCTCTTCTTGGCTGGGCAGCCTCCTCTGCTGCTCTGGGTCTCAGTCTCCCTTTCCTTCTAAGCCCTGTAGTCAGGTTCGAGCACAGGACCCTCACGGCACACCTAGCGATGAGGGTGTGGGTCCCTGCTCCCCGCAGGGCTTCCCGCTGTGCGGCCTATCCCTCTCCAGGACCGGCGCTGCCCACCGGCCTTTTCTTTTCTTTTCTTTTTTGTGACAGAGGGACAGAGAGAGACAGAGAGAGGGACAGACAGAAAGAGAGAGAGACGAGAAGCATCAATTCTTCATTGTGGCACCTTAGTTCTTTATTGATTGCTTTCTCATATGTGCCTTGACCAAGGGGCTGCAGACGAGCGAGTGACCCCACACGCAAGCCAGCGACCTTGGGCTCAAGCTGGTGAGCCTTGCTCAAATCAGATGAGCCCGTGCTTAAGCCGGCGACCTCAGGGTTTTGAACCTGGGTCCTCCGCGTCCCAGTCCAACGCTCTATCCACTGCACCACCGCCTGGTCAGGCCCACTGGCCTTTTCTTAATGTGCACACCTGGCTTGTGTCCACATCATGTGTTTACTGGTGTGATGCTGGCACCCAGTAGGTGCTCAGGAAGTTCGTGTGGAAGGGAGGGGGCAGGGAGGAGAAGCTGAAAGGAAAGGGAAGGAGGTGGGGGAGGGGAGGCATAGAGTTGTCAGGCCCTGGGTTTGGGGAGTGGGCGGGCATGTGCAGGTCCTCCCGGCTGGGATCAGGGCCCCTAACAAGGTGGGGTGTCCCTCCCGACCACCCGCCCAGGGAGTTTGGACTGTGTAGTTCCCCCTGGTCATGGACCAGAAAGCAGGGCTGCACTGTTAAGTGGCTTGATCGAGGCCCCTGGGCGATAAAATGGGTCCAGACAGCCCCTGCCCAGCTATGCCCGGTCACGCCCAGTCACAGCAGAGGCCTGGGGCTCCGAGCTCGTGGGAGAAAGGGCTTTTCTCAAAGGGGAACGTTGGTAAAACCCCACATTTGTCACAGAGGATCCGTGTCCTCCAAAATGCCCTGTGAGGTAATGAGCTCCCCATCACAGGTAGGGGGGCCGCCTGGCAGGGACGTGGCACCTCCGACTCCTCCCGCCCCTTCACTAGCCCCTCCCCGGCAGCAGTCGGCCCCTTCCTCCCCCCGGAGCCAGGGGGCCGGAGTAGCGGGGGCCCTGGGACCCAGCGAGGGGCTGAGGCTGACACTGATGTGCTCGGGCAGCCGAGAGCAGCCGCCGACAACTTTCATGGTCTTCCCAAGTAATGAGTCCCCTTCCCCCAAGTGCAGCCAGGGAGCCGGCTGCCCGGGAGCGGCCTGGAGCCAGCCCGTGGTCAGCCTGTCTGGCTGCACACATTTGACCCTGCTCCTCCCTCAACCTTTTCTCACACCTAGAGAGCAGCCCTCCGACCCCGGTCTGGAGACCTTGATCCGCGCTCCCAGGGTCTGTTTATCTTACCTATTAATTCTGGCAAACTAGGCCGACCCCTGATTCTGGGGCCAAACTCCTCTGCTGTCACTCACAGTGGACAGACTCCACTGGAAAAGCCTGACCAGCTGTGTCCGGTTCCCTCCTGCCTTTGCTGGTTCACCGGGTAGCCGGGGAGGCGGTCCCGGGGGACCAGGCTGTGCTGGGGGCACGAAGGGTGGGAGAACTCCCGCACAGAGTTGCCCTGGGCTGCCAGGGGGCACTTCTGTGAGGGTTACAACAGCCAAGGTGACCTGGGTCACCAGACACCCTCCCGCCAGACCGGTCTGATGCGCTCGGCACAGGATCCCATCGCCGGCGCCCGGCGGGTTCTCCATAAGCATTTGCCGGTTGCAGTGATTAATCACCCACTCGCTTTCCCTGCTATCAGTTTCTCTCGGGTCCCCTGGACGGTTGGACGCACCAACCTTCCTCTGAATAATGGATGCCTCACTGTCTCATGGACACCGCGCCACGAGCCTACGTCCATCTTTGGTCCGAAGCCCGGGCTTCGATTGCCAGCTCACCCCGTGCTAGTGTTTGGGGTCCCCCGACTGGCCTCTGAGAGCCGTCCTCACCTCTGGCTTCACCTGGTGTTTCTCTCCGTGCGCCCCTCTGCCCAGGTCTCCCACATTTATTCTCTCCTGCGTCCTTAGGAGAGCCCCCTCTCTCGGCTCACCCAGACTGGGGTACGGGATAGAATATATTGAAAGACAGCCCGTGAGTAAATTCTCGGTGGGCCCCTGGATCTCGCTGATAAACTTGTAGAAAAGGAAAACCGAACGCTAACCAGGGCAGCCCAACCGCTGTGGCTCCTTTGTGAGGACCTACTGAGTGCGTGTGCTGTCTGTCGGAGAGAATGGACACTGGGTCAGTTTGACGGACGAATCACTTAGATCCAGAGACTGCTCCAGGTGACCCCAGAGAGGAGCTGGGGCGTGAGCTGACGTCTCACGGGGTCGGAACTCCCCCGCGTGGGGCGCTGCAGCGAGAGAGCCCGAGACTGGGTGTGTCTGCAGCTTTGCGGGGGACAGACACACTGTCCCGTTGTTTGGATCTCATCCAGCTCCAACGTCACGAGGGACCACTGAGCCAGGGGGACGGGAAGCCCCTCTCTCAGCACCCCCCCTCTCCCGCGGAACTCATTCAGCCTGGGTCCCCCCCACACACACACACACACACTCGGAACTCAGTCAGCCTCTTGTCCTGACTTGGACCAGAACCAGTGTCCATCCACCACAGAACCTTCGGGAACATGCGGGATGTAGAGAGAGACGACAATGAACGTTCCATCTGATGCCGGTCAGGAACCGGGGCTTGTGCCGCCTGGGGCGTGGGCTCCTAAGCACCTGCCTGCGCTTTTCCTGCGGCTCACGCGTGCTCCGTGATCTTCCCGTGAACCGGCAGGAAGGCGTCTCCGGCATCTGGCGACTTCATACGTGTGCGTCTCACTACAGCCCGAAGACCGCGTCTGACTGACAGGAGGAACCGACTGGCCATTGGCGGGGGTGCAAGTGAGGTTGGAAGAGCCCCGGCTCGCCCGCCGGAAGGTGCCTGCCCTCAGACGTTCCTGCAGCTGCTGTTAGACCCGTTGTCCTCTCTGGTTGGAATTTGAGTTGGGCAGTGTGTGTGTGTGTGCATGTGTGTGCGTTTGTGTGTGTGTGTGTGTGTGTGTGCATGCGCGTGCGGGTGTGGAGAAGTTTAAACCATTTTTTTATTGGCTAAACACAGCCCTGCCTGACCTGTGGTGGCGCAGTGGATAAAGCGTCGACCTGGGAACACTGAGGTCACCAGTTCAAAACCCTGCACTGGTCTGGTCAAGGCACATATGGGAGTTGATGCTTCCAGCTCCTCCCCCCTTTCTCTCTTTCTCTCTCTCTCTCACTCTGTGTCTCTTCTCTAAAAATGAATACAATAAAAAGAAATTAAGCACAGCCCTGACCCTCCTCTATGAAACAGCCGTGGCGCCTCCTTTGAACACCCCCAGGGTCTGCTCCTCAGAAGGCCACAGCCCAGGTCAGGCCAGGATTGTGTCCTGTCCCTGCGGAGACACCCAGTGCGCAGGTGCCCGGCAGTGGCCTCGTCGTGGCCCAGACCAGAGGCCCGAGGCCGAAGCAGCTCTGCCGCAAGTCCTCCGCCGGTTGTCAGCCTGCCCAGAAGGTTCCAGGCCTGTCCTCACCCCTGCCGGCTGTGCCAGACCAGCCCTCCCTGGGCCCCGACGGTCTTGTCCTCTAACAAGGCAGCAGCCTGCCAGGGACGGCCCATTTCCACGTACAAATCAATTTGTCTCCACTGAGGGGAGAGAATTGCAAAGCAAACAGATTAGGCACGGCCCACTGCGCCCTGGGCACGCGGCCGGGCTTGGGACATGCAGGGGATTTGCTTCCTCCACTTGTCTCCCAGGATGACCACCCGAAGGGTCCACTGTCCCGCCCTTGTCCCCACATCCTCCCACTGGGAAAGAAGAGGCCATTGGAAGCACCAGCACGTGAGCTCCGGCCGACCCTTCGTGCCAAGGTTCTGGTTATCACCAGCCAGTCACGCAGCCGATGGGGGGGTCACAGTCCTCAGGAACCTGCGCTGCTGTCCCCACGGGGACAGGCGGAGCCCGGGGCCAATGCTCCCATCGCACTGAGGCCATCATCCACGTGCCCAGCTCAGCCAGGAGCCGCCTGGACGCCCTGCCATCTTGTGAAAACACCATGGTTTTTGTTGCAGTGGAAGAAGCAGGCTGACCAGCTGAAACTGGCTCCGATTCCCTTTATTGAATTGGTCGATATTGGATTTACGGAACTCAACTTTCTGATGACGAAAATAAAATACATATATCTCTGTGGGTCAAATGAAGATGAACGAAGCTCAGAGCCCACTCAGAGGGCCATTTGGGTTTACTAATCCACCTCACGGGCTGCTTATCACGCCCTGGGATGGTGTCATCTGTCAGGTTGGGATATGAAGCGCCCTTTTGGATTTTTCTTAAGCTAACATTAGAAAATTGTACGTAAATTTAATCTAGACTAAAAGGTAAAGATAGTCCCACAGCCAAGGGCGAGGCCCGCCGCCACGCAGCAACTGCTGTGCGTTATGATCAATCAGACACCAGCTAAGAGGGGGTGGGGGGTGGGGAAATACGGTTCTCTCGACTAATCAATTATATTTGGGTAACCGATCGTATTTTATTATTGATGAAAGCCCATAATAGGTGAATTAGAAGGGAGTCGGTTCTCAAAAGATTAGATTTGTATACGAAAATGGAAGGGAAGGATAAAAAATGACTGTCATAAAATCATTTGAGTGGTTTATGGTTTCATTGCCTGGCAGGTCAAGGAGGCAGGTCCACTGCTTTTCTCTCTCCCCGTGTGCGATCCACCTGGGAGGAGGGGACCGGGACATGTAGCAGAGAGGAGGGTTGTAAGTCCACAGAGCTAGCTGCCTGGCATGGTCACACAGTTGTTACGGGGAAGAGAGAGGGGATTGGGCCAGCACGGCCTCAGACGGCCGTCTGGGTGGACAGTTTAGGAAGAAATGGTCCTGGGGAGAGGATTTCTCATAATGAGAAACATCGTCCTCATAAGAGGGGGGGATCTTCCCACCCCTGAAGGCATGAGAGCAAAGATTGTCAGACCAGGGATCAGGGACATTAAGGAGGAGAATTCTGCTTTGCCAGAAGACCCTCATAGTTGCTGTCAATCAAGAGGTTAGGATTCTAAAGGGTGCCAGAGGGTTGTGGGATCATGAAAAGGCACGCATGGCTGCAGTCCCCAAGACTCCGGTCTTGTTTCGCCCCCAACCCGACCCGGTCCTACCCTCAGCCTCACCAAATAAGTAGAGGCTGGGAGGTGACAAGTCTCTCCGCCTCCCACCGTCCATCCTTGGGCCCTGACACCCATTTTTATCTTCTTTCCAGCCGTTCCCATGTTTGAGGCCTCCGCCTAGAGCCCCAGTAGGGGCCGAGGACCCCACCCACCCCGTCAGCCCTGCTCCCAGCCTGGGCTCTCCCTTCCCACTCATCCCAGCGTCTGGTGCAGTCACCAAAGGCAAGGAGAGCTCAGGGAAAGCTTGGTCCAGAAGCATCCCTGCCCACCCCCCGGAAGGAACACGCCCTCTGACCCTGCTCCCTCCTCTAGTGAGGGTCGACTCACACTTCTTCACAGACAGGCAGGGAGAGCACCCCCGAGCCCCGCCACACCCCACCGCTCCCCAGGCATGTCCTTGACCTGTCGTGTGACTTCCATATGCCCAGCAAGGCCCACTTCTAGCTGCCATCCTATTTCCCGTTCATTCATTCATTCATTCTTGTTCAGTGAGCATCAGCCATAAGCAAGCCTGCCCATGAGGAGCTGGGGCTCAGACACAGGTCCCTCCCCAGTGGAGCTCACCAGCCAGCATCCAGCCCAGACAGACGAGGATGGGTAAACCCGGTGAGGTGTGCCGAGCACGCCCCAGACCCTCACCTGTGTGCCGGGACTCTCTCGGCCCCGCGTGCTCCATCACAACTGCCACCTGGATGTCACTCGTGCCCTCTCTGGGTGCTCCTTCCAAAGAGCCTTCTCTCTGGCCCCTCTTTTTTTTTTTTAATCGAGATAAAATCCACCGTTTTAACCATTTGAAAGTGTTCTGGACAATAGGATGGTAGCAGAAGTGATTGATGAGAGAGGGAGAGAGAGGAAGAAGGAGAGAAAGAGAGAGAGAGAGAGAAGCATTGACTCACTGTCCCACCTAGTTGTTCCATTTCGTTATACATTCACTGATTGCTTTTCGTACGTGCCCTGACCAGGGATCGAACCTGCAACCTCGGCGCGCCGGGATGATGCTTTATCCACTGGGCCACCCGACCAGGGTCCAGCCCAGACTTCTACATTAGAAAGGAACTTCCAGGGTGGGAACCCACAGTTCTGCTGGGTCTCTGGCGGGCACTCAGCTAAATGTATTCTCTAAGACCAAGCATAATTTTAAGAGTGTTTTCCAAGTGGTAAAAGGTTTTCCGGGGGGGCAGGTGAAATTTTTAATTCATTATTTCTAATTTTTCTAGAATATGGCTGGAGAGAATTTCAACCTTTTAAATTTCTCTTCTTTTGTGATTATTTTATTGATTTTAGAGAGAGGAACAGAGAGAGGGAGAGAGGGACAGGAACGACGGTCTATTCTTGTATGTGCCCTGACCGGGGATCAAACTGGCAACCTCTGTGCTTCAGGATGACGCTCTACCCTACCAAGCTATATGGCCAGGGCTTAAATTTTTCTTAAGGTTTTCTTTGAAACGACATACACTCTCAGTTTATAGAAATGCTGATGGAGTCGTAGAAAGGACGTACAATCTCTGAGGCATACGGTGTTTTTGTATATAGCTATTAGATTGAATTTGCTGATTATAGTGGTTCCATTCTTCTCAAACCTGATTTATTTATTTGTCATCTACTAGATTAGTTCTGGTTCTGAACATTACAATCCCTAGCGGAGTTCTGCCTTCATTCCATTCCTCTTGTATTTTTATTGTGTTTTTCTTTTGTTTTCTTCTCGTATTTTTCAATAACCCGGCTTTATACGGTTAGCTGCTAAGCTGATTAGTGTATAACACAGATTTATTGTTTTACAGATTCATAAGTTGCTCTTTTTCATTCCTCCAACTGCTTTCCTTTCCCGGGCGGTGTTCTGAGCTGCGGCCCCTTCTCTGGATGGAAGAGAAACCCCCGCACCCCTTCCGCCTGCCTTTCCTGGCCTCCCTTCGACAACAAGCCTCTATTTCCCAGCCTTCTCTACCGTTTGCTTTTAACACGATGCTTCTTTGAAACACATACCGCTTATTTTTTTAAAAAAAAAAAGAAACCCAAATTGACGATCTCTGTCCTTTCACAGAGGACTCAGCCACGCCCATTTCCAGGGGTCTGCATTCCACCCCTTCCGCGTCCCTGCATGCTCATGATTGTGTCCTTGAGGTGTGCTGGCTGGCCCTTTCCTCCCCTCAGCCTCTGCTCAGGGTGCTGGGTACCTCCTGTCTCCTGGGAACTCCCGTGAGCGGTCCTGGGCTCTCCTCCCCACACCAGGGCTCACCTTCCCTTTCCCTGCCTCCAGATCTGACTCCCCATTCTGTATTCTAATACAAAATTGAGACACTCCCCACCCCCCATGACCCCCAGGGGATGCATGCTTCCTCTGGGACCCCCTCCTCCCACAGTGCCTGTCCCTGCCGGTGGGCGGCTTACACCAGCTCCCCCATTGCTCTGCCGTCTCCATCAGACTCACAGGGAGCGCAGCCAGGCAGACCCCTGCTGCCGGCCCTTCCGAGAGGGGGATCTGTCCTGAGTTGGCGGGCCTTGGCTCGGATGAGCTTCCAGGCCACGTATTCTTGTCCTGCAAATGCGGAAGCCTCTTTTCTTTCTCGGTTACCCACGAATTTTGTCTGGAGAAGGCGGGAAGAGCACAGATCCCTCCTGAAGCTGAGCTCCAGGTGCTAATCCTGGCTGTGGGACTGTGGCTGGAAGATGGAGGTCATTCTAACACCCCTCTGGACAGTGAGAGGTGACAGAGGAAACTCTCGTGTGTACGGTACTGTGAGCAGCACCTGGGCGGGGAAAACATCCCTGGGCACCGGTGATCGTCACTGTCAGTCACTGTCACTCATCATCGGGCACAGGAGGGCTGGGCAGAGCCTCTTGCTTGCTCTGAGCCCTTTGTAGGTTCCTGTCCACCATCTTCTGGCCCTCACAGTAACCAATGAAAACTCGTCCAGAGCTTATAGAATTTTCGCTCTGTCCTTCTAGTTTAGATATTTATTCAGACTATACCTGTCTGTGTGTTTTTCCACACCAGCCCTGTCTGGAATCTCATGAGCCCTTCCAAGTGGCAGACTTAAACATCAGTGGCTCGAACACTTCTTTTCTGTTATTTGTTCTCTGGCCCCACCCTACCCCCCTGCTCCCAGATATGTGTACAGGGGATTGCAGGGTTTGTCTTCAAGCCTCACTGTCCTCGTGGTTTCCTCGTGGGGGTGCCTGTGCTGACGTTCAACTCCTTCCTTCACGTGTTCCCCCCACGCGAAGTCAGAAGCAGAGACGCCCGCGCTCCCGTCCGTCTGGTGGTGGGTGGGTTTGGTTTACGGATCAAGGTGCTGAGTTCCAAGTGCTTCCCGAGCTTCCTTGAATCTCTGTCTTTTCATTGTGTGATTCCAGGAGTGGTCTGTCCCCAGCAGGACTGTTGTCTCAGCGGGCCACCTCTGTCCTGCCCACACCCCCTCCCCTCTGGGCCTGGCAGGGCCGCTTGGCTGCCACGCAGCCGGGTGTCCTCAGCTGCCAGGATTAGCAAAGGAGAATCATTTGATTTTGTACCCTTAGTGGGTTACAGCCCAGGAAAAGGAAAGTGCAAAAGAAAAAAAGGAAAGAAAGAAGGAAAGAGAAAGAAAGAGAGAGAAAGAAGAGAGGGAGGGAGGGAGGAAGGAAAGAAGGAAGGAAGAGAGGGAGGGAGGGAGGAAAAAGAAAAGAAAAAAGAAAAGAGAACTCCTGACCAGTTCTCGGCCATCATCTGTCAGCCTGCGGGTATTGCGGCTGACACTGTCCTCCTGAAGCCAGTGTGTGTGTGTTCTAAATAAAGCAAACGAGCAATTGTAAGAAATACTAATTCTGTCCCTCCCTATGATGTGGAAAGCCAGGTTCTCAGAGCAGGAAAGGGGTGACGTAATCCTGACCTGGAACCAGAACCAGAACCATCACTCCTAGAAGCCCCCCACCCCAGCAAGGAGAGGCCCCTCCCATCTCAGGGGCCCACAGAGACCTCGGGGGGCCTGGGGCCTCCAATCCTTACCCTCTGGTGAGAGTATGGGGCTCGAGGCTCTTGCCAGCTCACCTGCCCCAGATGCTTTGACCCTGAGGGGGTCACCTGCTGCCCACCCCCACTCCGCCCAGCGGGGCGCCCTGACCTTCCTCCTCTGCACCCCACTTCCATGTACTCCCAGACACACAGGCTTCAGCCGCAGAACCCAGAGTCTGGGCTCCTGCTCAGCCCCTGCCCTCCCCTCCCCGTGTGCGACCCTGGGCTCGGCACAGCCTCCATTTTCCTGCTGGTAGAGCGGGGACCCCTCTTGCTTTGGGGACCACGCGCAGACGAGTCTGAGAGGCAACCCAGTTTGTGAGCAGGAGAGTGGCCTTGCTCGCTCGGCCAGGGTCTGATTCTAAGCCCCGCAGGTGCCTCACACACGGAGGCTCTCGTCACGGCAGAAGGTGAGTACGATCACTTTAATGAAGTGGAAACGGTCTTACCGAACAGACGTCTTTGGGAGACGGAATCCCCTCGGGGCCCCAGGAGGCGTCGGGGCCCCGCGCAGCGCCCGGGCCGCAGCCCCTAGTACTTGAGCAGCCAGCGAGGCTTGTGTTGGCTCAGGGAAGTAAAGTAGGACCACCACCAGGGCTTGCTCCCGTCCCCGGGCTGCCTCCGCTCCCGTCCCGGCTCCTCGGCGTCCCCGTTGGGGCCGCGGCTTCCCGGCAGGTCTCGGAGCCCGGGCCCGCTTCTCCGAGGTCCCTGGAGGAATTTCTTAGGTCCGGTCCCCAGAGGCTGGAGAATAAAGTCCACGCGGCCTGCCCTCTTCATCCGGGCAGGGATGGTAACTTTCTTGATGACCTTGGAGTAGCCAGGAGCTTGAGCAATGACGATGTGGGACCCTGGGGGTAGCAGTCTCCAGTAGTCGCCATCTGGGGCTGTGGACAAATAGAATAAAGTAGTTCTCGGACCTGGGCTCAGAGTCAGCCTGGAGGTGATGGGTCACAGGAGTCGGAGGGGGGCAGAGAGGCCCCAAATGTACACTTGCCTCTGTAATGACGTGGGATGATGTCCTTCCTACCTTCTCCATCTATCAAACTCCTATTCGTCCCTCAAAACCCTGCTTAGGCACCACCTCCTCTCTGAGGCCTTCACAGATCTACCCCACCCTCCATTCCCCAACCCATACACTTAGCCATCCCTCCCTCCTCTGGGCGAGGCAACCCACTGTTACAGTGTATTGTCATTTTCAAATCAGCTGGGAAATTCCCAAGGGCACTTGGACCCCACGCTGGGCACCCAGGTTATCAATGGGACAGAAACTCAGGGATTAGAACAAAGGAGCTCATGGACTGGCAGTAGCCCCCTCCTTGGTTGTCGAGATGGTGGCTTTTCCGAGCACTGTGATTTCTTGACGAACATGGAATGTGCGCGACCCGTCGTGGGCAGCTGGGACCTAAACACGGTCTCCCCGGGCCCAATGCTGTGGGAGTTGCCGACCACGGGTCCCCGCGCACCCTCGCCCACCAGGCGGGCAGGGGAGGAGGAGTCCTGCTGCCTCACGCAGCGTGGACTGCGGGCGCTTGCAGGAGCTGGCGGCGAGGACACAGGCCCTGAAAGGTGCTCACCTGTGGTGATGTCATGGCGAATACCCTTGACGGATATACGGGCATTTTTAACCGGCTTGCCAAACTTGTCCATCACTACGCCTTTGATGCCCCGGTGCACCTGGAAGGACCAGAAATGAGGGTGCAGCTCTGATGGGTGCTCTTCAGAGTCTGGTCAGACATCCAGCCCAGCTCCCCGTCCATCTCTCCGCAGAGCCTGGGGTCTCGGGTGGCTGAGCCCACCCCAACCCTCACTTTGCCTCTCTCTGGGCCTCTGTTTCCTCATCTGCGAAATGAGGGTGGCAGGTGAGCCCATCTCTGGGGCAATCAACCCCATCCAGGCTTATGAACGACCCGCAGTCCTACCGGAGGGTCTGGGTGACACTCTCGGGCAGTGAGCACTGAGCAGAAAGCTGAGTCCACCTTTGAGTGCAGCGGAGCGGCCCCCTGCCCGCCGTCATAAGCAGAGCCTTGGCTGGTCCTGAAGGCAGCACGGGCCACCAGGAGGACACAGGACAAAGGTTCGGTCCCCAGCTCTGTCCTGGCCATGGCATCCACCCACTCCCTGACCTTGGGCAAGCATCTCTGTGTGGCCGCCTCGTCTGTAAAGCAGGGTCGCGCGGCCTGCCTGGCACTGCCGGGGAGTAATAACTATAATGATACGGACAGCGCCAGAGCGGGGACCCAGGACCTGCCCACCCGGCTCTACACCCTCAGGTCCATAGCACAGCAGCCAGGGGTTAGCCGGGGATGCTGCACTTTCCTAAAGCAAAGCTCCTCCCAGAGCCACCTGATCCTGCTCACATGTCTTCTCCCCCCAAAAAAAACGTCAATAAGCAAGCCAGACCGCCCTTGCTCTGAGGGGCTGAAAACAACTTGGGTCCACAGGTCACAGCAAATGAAGCCAAGGCAACTGGGTGGGAGGGGAAATTCAGTGCAGTGAGACAGGTCTCTCCCAGGAGGCTGCTTTATCCTTCTTCAGTGTGGTCCCCAACACCTCATTAGTGCCCCCACCTGGCCAATTCCTCATCCCTTCGAGACATAGCTCACATTCCTCTTCCTCCAGGAAGCCCTCCCTGATAACTAGTCACACCTTCTGGGGTTCCACAGTCATGAGCTTCTCCTCTCTCAGCCCTGACCTCGCTCTAATGTCACTGACTGCCTTCCTCCGCCTACCCTGACAGCAGAAGTCACACAGATAACAGGGCCTCATTTAACATCAGCTTGCACTGGCCGGATTTTACTCCATCCCAGCCCACAGGCATAGGAGTCCTCCCTCTGCAGAACCAAAATGGGGAGCCCTCTGACAAGGAAGGAGAGATGGTGAGCACTGCCCTCCCCCCCCCCCCGGGAGAGGAGACACCCACCCAAGGGCCTGGCCAGGATCACTGTGGAAAAGGCCTCAATGGGCCACGACAGGCTTGATCCTTATCGGAAGGCCCGGCCTGTCTCTCCTGAGGGGTCATCCTCGGGGGGCAGCCACGCCCGGCCGCGTGCTGCCCAGCCTGCCGCAGATCCTCGCTGGCTATTAAATCTTCCTAGCCCAAGACTTCACATACAATATCCTCAGAGCGATCCCAGCCCCATTTAAGGCTCCTTAAAACTCGTTTTCACCAGACAGCCGTAAAATGGAGTGTGTGGGGGGGGGGAGGGGGGGTCTGGCCCAGAGCCATGACCGGATGATGGCTCGCCCCCACCAGCAAGAGGTCGCGGCCACAGCCATAAACATGAAACTCTCAACGCTAATGACATCCAACCAATTATCATTGCTTTTCTCCTGTTGATCTAGCGGCTGACGGGGGAGGCTGTGTCTGGCTCTTGCCTGGAGAAAGGGTCCTGATCTTTCTGGAAAGAAGGGAGGTCATGGACAGAGCCGGGCTTTGGGGCAGGCAGGTCTGCGTTCCAGCTCTGGGTGACATTATCCTTGGTCTCCTCCTCTGACTGTCTCACAGCCACCAAGAAGAGCCAGGGACAGGAGCCTGTGTATGGCCCGGTGACCCCAGACCAGCTCTGTCCTTCCTGGGCACCTGCCCCTCCATCAGTACATGGAGCAGCCCACCTACCGCCCAGGACTGGTACCAGGGTTCATGCCCTGTGGGGGAGGGAGGTACCAGCTGTGACACACACTGCGCATCTGCCACCCTCTACCCCCGTCTCCTCTGGCCGGTCCCGTTTCTTCTCACGGGGACATCGGGCACTCAGTGTGATGTTTGTTTGTTTGTTTTTTTAATGCCTGGAAAACAGAGCAGGGGTTCTACAAAAACCACGTTCCTCTCGTGCACGTTACTTTCGGCAGAACTCCGTGACATCCCTCGGCTGTGACCGTGCTGGGGAGACTGAGGTCTGGGGCAGGGCTGGATGTGGAAGCCAGACAGACGTCTGGCATCATGTCCCCACCCGGTCACCCAGACTGGGGTCTCCAGGTCCAGCGAGGGGTTATTTTAGACACGTACTCTGAGGCCCCGCTCACTGGGCAACTATTTCTGTGTGACCTCAGCCCCATGAAGGCAGTTACCCCTCCCCCTCCCCCTGCCAGCCAGTGCCATCTCATCCTAGGGGCAAACGTGCCCAAGGCCCTGGGGCACATGGATACCCTGTTGCCCAGAGGTCCAGAGCCATCACCCCTGGGCTTCAGCCTGTCCACCGCCTTTCTACGGCCACAGGGACCCTCCCCCACAGCCCCTGCCGAGCTCTGCTAGTCTCATCCCCTTTCCCTCTTCCTCCAAGGCACAGCCCAGGCACTGCCTCCTCCAGGAAGCCCCACGGCCTCTGAGGCCGGGGCAGGTATCTTTCCCTGGGCTGCCTCAGCCCCTGACTTTCTCTATGTTCAGTTGTGTCCCTCGAGGACCTGAGACCCTTGCTATACCAGGACCCTGACGTATGACCCCACACCGCCCCCCAGTGGGTGCCTGTGGGTGCAGGTCGGACATGGCCTGTGGGTGCAGGTCGGACAGGTCGGGGGGCTTCCTCTATGAACTAATGGTTGCTTAGCTAAAAACGAGTGAAATATAACCGAATGTGCGGACACAGAGCCCGCCACACAGTGCCCTGGGTGATGAGGTAGAGGGGGTCGCCCCTGGCCCCCCCACCACTCCCAGAGCGAGGCAGGCAGCCCGGCTTACCGTCTCCATGAAGTTCAAGAGCGGCTCCTTGTTGTGCTGCCAGAGCGTGTAGAGCGCCTCCTCGGGGGGGAACTTCACGCAGCCCAGCTCCACCGTGATCTCAAAGCAGTTGCTGTGCAGGTAGTTGAAGTCGGACATACCTGCAGCACAAGGACCAGCTGAGCGCAGCCCCACGTCAGCGGCTACCGCTTCCCGGGTGCCCCTGGCTGGTGCCGCTGTCTTCTGCTTCACAGGTGAGCAGACGGAGGCCTGGGGCGTGTGATCCCACAGGGGAAGGGGCCAAGCTGCACTCTGAACCCAGGCAGTCTGGGGCCCAGGTCAGCCATCCCTGAAGCTCCTGCATTCTGTCGGGCAACCCTACTTAACCCTCAGAGGGCAAAGCAGAATTGGACATACGAGTGGAGCCATGGAGTGGACGTGGTCACTAACCAGAATGGCAGCAGGAGGTCCCGGGTCCTATTCTGGTGAGTCCACCCATGCCCCACTCTCCCTTCTCCCCAAGTGGGAGTCTCCCAGCCAGGGTGCATCTTTGCTGTTCTCCAAGGGCCCAGAATCAAGCTCCCGGAAAAAGCTGCGACAGGAGGCTCCAGACCCTGCCCCTCACCACCCTCCCCTTCCCCTGACCTCTCCTGCTCTGTGCCGGCTCCTGCTCCCCGCCTTCCCCACTCCAGCCCTCCCTAGCCCCCGGGAACCACACCTCCTGTGAAGCTATACCAGTCTGCTCCATTGATGACGCTGCCCCTCTTCAGGAAGTTGCCCCCACATCTGTTCTCCGACTTGTCCATCATCATGGGATGGACGTCCGCGTAGGCTCTGGCCAGCAACTTGAACATCTGGAAAGGAGACCATAAAAGAGGTTCCCCAAGGCCAAGACCAGAAGGTGGGTTGCTCTGTAGGATGCCCTCAGGGCTGGGGGGCAATGGAGGAACTTCCTGTGAGAGAGGCCTCCACAATGGACACCTGCAACACAGGTAAGAGAGGGGAACAGTGTCCTTGCAGTGGGCACAGCATGTGCAAAGGCCCGGAGGTAGAACGGCCAAGCTTGGGGTACCTGTGGTGGGTCCATGGGGCATCACAGAGCCCCTGCACTTATGACAACAGGCCTGACCTGGGGGAGTGAGCACAGGACAAGGAAGCTGGGAGGAGTCCGGCCGAGGCCAGGCCAGGCATGAGTGCACAAGGGTGAGTGAAACACAGTGGGGGCAGTGGACTGCTGTGGGGCGGGGGGGATGTAGACTGATATGGGGCCCCAGGACACAGGCCAGGGGCCAGGAGAAGACCACTCTGCCCAGCTCCTGCCACCAGAGACCCTGGATAGAGCCAGCTCAACTCCACTGAGGCCTGGGCTGGGTCTTGAGGAGACAGCGGGCAGCACCGAGCTGAAGCCCAGTGCAGGGGCAGCAGATGCAGGAGAGGAACGGGGAGGAACAGGCCGCTGTGGCCAGTCTGGGGGCCTGGAATGCTGCCCCGTGGCACTGGCCCTCATCCACGGGGTGCCATGGAAGTTTGAGGGGGCTTCTTTGGGACAGCCTGACCAGCCCTTCCTCAGCTCCTCTGCCTCACAGTGCCCCTCTGGGGACCCTGGTTTCCACAGAGACCACCACCACAGGCTGCCGGGTTGAGGGTTATCGATTGCCGATTGATGGCCGGTGTGGAAGACGCTCAGTTTTCTTACTCTGCCGGGACTAATTCAGGTGAACATCTTCACATAGGGCCTCTGAGATCCAGAGACGCTGAGCCCAGGGCCCAGGGGCTCCCGCTGCCCCAGTGTGTGTGTGGGGGGGGGGGGGGGGTACAGGCCTTGCCCAGCTGTTGGCCCTGTGCTCGGACAGCCAGCCCACTGCACCTCCCTCCCAGGAAGCTGATCCTTAAGCCTGGAAGGCCCAGGAAGGACAGCTCAGAGCAGGTGGGTGTCATACACGCTGCAGCACTGCCCCCTGCTGGTGCCTTCTGGAATCTGCCCTCCCCTTGGACCAGAAACGCCAGGTGGCCTGGTGGCTGGGAGGCTGCTTGGCCACAGTCCCCACCCCAGAAGGTCCCAGATAAAGACACTGAGGAAGGTGGGGTGCAGCCAGAGCAGGGAGGGGTTGTTTCCAGCTGGGCTGGAAGGCTGCCTGGAGGAGGGGGTTTTGTTACTGGGCCCAAAAGGTTCCTAACAGTTCAGCGACTCTGGGCTCAGGACAGGTCGGGACAGCAGTCCAGCCCCGTGGGCGGCACCCACACCGTGGATTCCCTGCACCCACTGCCGCTCACCCACCTCTCACCTTCTCATCAGGCGTGGGAGAAAACATCTTGTCCTCGTGTGGGTCCTGGGAGAAGTCGAAGGGGTAGGACACCACCAGGTCGCCCCCGTGCAGGCTGGCCGACAGCACAAAGGGGGCGGTTCTCATCCACTTCATTATTGCCTTCGTCTCAGGGGCCACCTGCCCAGGGTGGACAAGGCCGCCTCAGGACAGGGCACAGCCCCACCGCTCACCCCAGGTCAATGCCCAACCTTCAGGACTGGGTTCAGGTACTACAGGGCTCTCACACACACCAGTGCTCCTGCCTCTTAGGGATGTCACTTCCTCCAGGCAGCCTTCCTGGGCACCTGTCTCTGAGCACCTGCCAGGCTCTGGGTGCTTTCAATAACTGCTCCCTGAAAACTGCCAACACCCAGCAAGGAGCTATCCCAGGAGGGTAAGGTTCTAACCACCTGGTTCTCCTGTCCTAGTGGGGGGAGGGTCCTGGAGTAACTGTGGGCCAGGCCCCCCCTGGGGGTGGGCGTGGCAGGGGCGGCTCCTACCTTACCCCACCAGTAGTGCTGTGGGATGCTGATGTGGTCGGTGCGGGCCCCGCGGGACGAAGCCAGGCGGTAGAACTCGGAGGTCAGGTCAGGGAAGTTACGGTTCAGGTCCAGATTCTGTGCGTTCTGCCGTCCACTCGTCCACCCGTTGTAGCCGGCACCCTGAAACACAGGCCACCCGCAGCCGGGGGTCAGCACACCGCCCTGTTCCTTCTGGAAGGGCGGCCGCAAGGCTGCCCCGAGAGCCGGAACCGGGGCTGTGCTTTCTCTGGGGCTTTGCGTGATGAACTTGAGAGGACGTCCACCCTCCCTTGACCTCCTCTGCCATCTGTCCGGCCCTGCCCGCCCAGCCTCCACGCTGACCCCCACCCTCAGAGCCTGGCGCTGGCTGCTCCCCCTGCCTGGAGTGTCCCCCTCTACAGCCATGACACATGGCTCCACACCTCCCACCGGTCAGAGAGCTTCCAGCCTCCAGCGAGGGCACACCCTCTCTCAACCCACCAGAGAATGACCGGCGTCTGTCCTCTCTGCCCAGGCAGGACTCAACGCAGCTGCTGCCTGGTGAGCTCTCATCCCCCTGGAGTCATCCACCCGTGCACGGCCCCTCCCTGACCGCTTGCACCAGTGGACGACTGAGGGAGTAAATAGGGGTGTGGGAGGCACGGCCCACACCATGCTGCCTGGGGGGCCACTCACCTCAGCGGCTGCCACCTCGTAGCCGTCGGGGTTCATGGAGGGCAGCAGGTGGATGCGTGTGGTGTTGAGCAGGCGCTGGACGCGGGGACTGCCCTGCAGGTACTCGGAGCACAGGTACTGGGCCAGGTAGAGGAGCATCTCCCGCCCCGCCACCTCGTTGCCGTGAATGTTGCCGATGAGCTTGACCTCGGGCTCCACTGCGAGGGAGACATGGCGACCCAGGCAGGGTCATCTCAAAGCCCCGGGTTCTCCCCAGCCCGAGAGGGGTCCCCTCTGGGACCTTCTCATACTTGTTGTGGTCCCAGTGTCTCCGGGGCTAATGAGATCTCATTGTTGAGCTCATTTGTTATGTTCAGCCATTATTAGCAGCAAGAAGCATTGAGGAGGTTAATTAACAATAAAGAGCATCAGCCTGACCTGTGGTGGCGCAATGGATAAAGTGTCGACCTGGGAACACTAAGGTCGCCAGTTCAAAACCCTGCACTGGTCTGGTCAAGGCACATATGGGAGTTGATGTTTCCAGCTCCTCCCCCCTTTCTCTCTCTCTCTCTTTCTGTGTCTACTCTCTAAAATGAATAAATAAAAAAATAAAAAGATCCTAAAAAAAACGATATAGAGCATCAGCCCTGGCCAGTTGGCTCAGTGGTAGAGCATTGGCCTGGCGTGTGGAAGTCCCGGGTTTGATTCCCGGCCAGGACACACAGGAGAAGTGCCCATCTGTTTCTCCACCCTTCCCCCTCTCCTTCCTCTCTGTCTCTCTCTTCCCCTCCCGCAGCCAAGGCTCCACGGGAGCAAAGTTGGCCCGGGCAGTGAGGACAGCTCCATGGCCTCCGCCTCAGCTGCTAGAATGGCTCTGGTTACAATGGAGCAACAGCCCAGATGGGCAGAGCATCGCCCCCTGGTGGGCATGCCGGGTGGATCCCGGTCTGGTGCATGTGGGAGTCTGTCTGTCTGCCTCCTCGCTTCTAACTTGGGGGAAAAAAAAACAATACATAGTATCACTGGTCTGTGCGATTTTTACTGAAAGCCATGCTTCACATTTGTGTAATAAGTTAAGGTATATGTTTGTGCTTACGTGAGAAGGCAGACAGCCAACAAACGAATGAATGGATGGGGAAAAGGAAGGAAGGATGGATGGGTGGGTGGATGAATTCTGGGAAAAAGTGGACCAGGAGCCTGGCAGTCTCACTATTCGTGTGACCTTGGGCAAGTCACTCCTCTCAGACCCTCACATGACTCATCTGAAAAATGGCATCTCTCTCCCTGGCTGTGTGCAGCCCAATGATTTGGCAGCTGTGGGAGCCAACCCTCAAGTCCATCCCGAATCCGGAGGGTGTAAAGGACCCTGAGGCTTCCCCCCCACAGTCCTTCCCCTTGGTCCCTTGCACAGGGGGAATCCCTCATCCACACGTTCTAAAGTTACAGGTCCATCTTTAGCCCAGAGCCCACCAGCAAACCAATCAGGGGGCTGGGAGGCAGGGTGGGCCCTGGAGACCGAGGGACAGGGTGATCTCTGACCCCTGGCCAGAGACTGGGCTTCGGGTTCACAATGTTCACGCTGCCTAAGTCAGCAGGATAAAAACTGGGCTGAGGGTAAGCAGCCCAGCAAAGGGGCCGGAGATGTGTAACTAAGATGAGGTATATTTTTACAGTAGCTTATAAGGATCAAGGGTTGAGTGGGGTCTGCTTCTAGATCAATCCTGGCTGACTCACATGGTCACGGGGACAGACAAGGTGAGGGATGAGGCCGGGGAAGGACTGGTACCCTCACTCACCAATACACACACACATACACACACACACACACAAACATAGGAAGCAGGCTGCCCAGCCAAGGGGCAGAGCCTTTGCAACAATCTCCTGGATCTTGGGCCAGACCCCCAGCCCCAGCCCCAGAGCCCGTCCTCGGCCTTGGCCCAGCCCTGAAATTCAGTCCCACGATCATGTGTTCAGCGCCCATCCTCCCGGCCTGAGCGGGCCCTTCCTCAACCACAGCAGGCGTGAACGGTGACCACAGTGACATCTGGTTTTGCCTTGAAAGAGCAAAAATCTACAGGGACAATAAAATGTGGCATTTCCCATGCAGCTGGCTCTCCCTCGTCTCCAAACAGGGCCCCTCTGTCTGAGATGAGTGAAGATGGACGTGGATTATGAAAAGGGAGAAAGGGCTTTATTTGTACGTTCTCTGATGTCGCGTTCGACAAGCAGCTCAGAGGAGCCAGGCCTGGGTGCCGCACCCACCTGCCCGGGGTCTGGGCACCGGGGCAAGGTTGCAAAGGAACACGGCACACTCCACGGTGACGGGTCCCCCCATGGACACACAGGGCCCACGGGCCAGCAGCCCTGGCAAGCCCCTGACTTCACTTCTCCCTGGCTGTGCAGACCCCGTTCCCAGGGCTGTGCACCCTCCGTCCCACGTCCCCCTGGGCTCCTAGTCACCTCACTAAGTGGTTCCACGTGGCCTGTGGGCTGTGGCTGTTCATCCCAGTGTAACAAGCAGAACCTTGAAGCCTCTGCCCCCGACACCCTGTCCGCCTAACATCAGAGGCTTTGATTAGACTCCGGGACCCTGGCCTAGTGCACCCCAAAGCCAAGTAGGCCCGGGGTCCGTACCCGGAAGCGGGCCCACGCCCAGGCCTCTCACTGGGGCGCCTTGCAGTGCCCGGCCGTGGCTTACTCAGCTCGTGCTGGCCGGGCCGGCTGGAGAACTCGATGACCAGCAGGTCCCGGCCGTCGAAGCTGCGCCCGATGCTGTAGGTCCTGGCGATGTGGGGGCAGCGGGCCGCCGTCCTCTTCAGCACACGCGTCATCTGGGCGTACGAGTGGTGGGTGAAGTCAATGAAGGTCAGCGGCAGACCCGAGGGCAGTGCGTCCTCCACGTCCAGGCCGCCTGGGGATGTGGGGGAGGCAGGGCGGGTAACAGGTCAGCCTGGGCCACACTGCTGCCCACCACCACAAGCTGCTCTGTCTGCCCCCGCCTGCCTCCCCTCGGACCCTGATCGCTCCCCGCCCTCACCCCGCCCAACCAACCCACTTTGGTTGATCTGTGTCTTGTTTTAAATTAAAACCCCTCTATAATAGGTGATGCCCACAGCTAATAATAGCAACCAACATGTACAGAGCAACCTAGTTTCTAACGCGATCCTGCATAAAAGTATCATGTTACTACTTCAGGACTTTCATAAGATACAGAGTAGCAGGATATGGAGGAAAAGACAGACCTACAGAACCCTCAGGCCTGCGCTGGGCCTGTATCCACGGGACTGTGCTCCCTGTTTCCCGGGAGCACCTGCAGTGACCCCCCCCATGCTGGCGGGGGGGGGGGCGGGGGTGTCCCTATCTGCCTTGTTTCCTCATCCAGGAAGAAACAGGTTCGGCACCTGCGGGTCAGGGAGCAGCAGCTCCGAGGGGCTCCTGCCAGCTCACAGTCCAGTCCCTGAGGGCTCCAGACATCAGCAGGACAGTGAGCATGCCTGGCCGGGGGGGGGGGGGAGGGGGTCAGGGGAAAGGGACACTTGCTCCATACTTCTAAAAGTTTCTTTAAGAGAAATTCCTGGGTCCAGGTCTGGGGGACCACCACTGGCCAGCCTTCCCATCCTGCCACTGGAGCACAGACCCGGAGGATGGCCCTGGCTACTCCCTGCCCACCCCCTCCCCATGCCAGGGCCTCGGTATGACTAAGCAGGTCCCTGCAGGCTGGTCCCAGGGGGCAGGGGGGACACATAAACAGTTAATCCTCTCCCAAAGTGTCTCACTTGACCTCTGGTTTTGTCTGTGCTCAGAATGGTTTTCAAAGAGGGCGGAAGCAGACAGAACCAGCAATTTGCTGGCGAAGTTGCCCAAAATAATCTCTTACAAGCCAAGCCCACCGGCTTTCCCAGGGCGGACAGGCGGGCCTGGCCCACAGAGAGTCTGGCTTCCTTCCTCTGCATCCCTGCCACACCGTCTCCTGCCTCCACATAAGCAGTGTGCTGTGCGGAGACCCTGGCATCTGCACGGCAGCCCCCCGAGCGGCGGGACCCCACTGCAGAGTCAGCTCCAGGGTCAGCCCTGAGACCCGCACACAGCCAGGGAGCAGCAGAACGGGGGCCCAGGCTCACGGGGGCCAGGGCTCCATCCAGCATGTGCCCTGCTCGCAGCAGGAAGGAAGTGGGGGAACCGCTCTGTGGCAGCCGGCCCTGTGGAAGTAGGGCCAGCAGATTTGGGGTGAAAGGCGTGGAGAGGCACTCAGCTGTTTGGTGAAGGGAGAGTCCAGTCCATGCAGCCCGGTTCCCACCCGCCACGCCACCATCTGCCTCCCCAGAGCGCCCCCTCTGCCTTCTGTACAATGGGGCGGTGACTACCTTCAGGGTTGTTGTGAGGTTTAGACAGGGGACCCACATGCGTGGCACCCAGTCCCAGATCATGGGAACCTCACCGTTAGCTTCACGGCGTGAATACACAAGAGGCCAGAAGCAGATGTCCTATATTGTCCAGCGTCACATACTGGCCATAGATAGCTATTTATACTTAAGCTTAAATTCATTCAAATCAAATAAAATAAAAACTCTGGCCCTCAGTGGCACTAGCCACATTCCAAGCTCAGTGGCCCCGTGCGACTAGCGGCATCTGCCCAGGACAGCGCAGGAAGGACATTCACCATAGCAGAAAGCTGTTAGCCGGCCGCCACAAATGGCCCCTATGACCCTGGAGGGTGGGCACTCCCGAAGCCCGTCCCCCAGACCTGCCCTGGAAAGCCCAGCAGGGAGCACAGCAGATTTGGGGGGAAAGGCGTGGAGAGGCACTCGGCCCAGCCTCATGCAGAACTCTTCTCACCCCCTCCCCTGGCACCACCGCCGAGAAGTCCTCCAGGACTTCCTTGCACATCTCCCAAGATGAGTGGTCCACCATCATCGAGGGCTGCCCACTGCATCTCTGCTGCTTTGTCCACACAAGGAACCAAAGCCCACCCTCTGCAGACGCTTTCACAGCAAGCAACCTTGAGCCCACGGGGCCACCGGATCCCGCTTTTATGGATCCGGCTGCAGGGCAGTGTTGCAAGTGTGATCTTTCAGGGCCGGCCAATAACAGGCTTTGCCTCACAGACCTCACAAGAGGTGGTGCCCTCGCCACACCAGCCTGGGGGAAGCCAGTGCACCGCAGTGTCCCGAGGGCTGCGGTCAGGGATCCCGGCCCCCCCGGGGCAGCCATGCATCCACGCATTCTCACATGTGCACTCCCGCACGGGCACCTGCACGGGGCCCCCTTGCCTGGCCCTGGCTGAAGCGCTTTCCCCACTCCGACTCAGCCCTCCTGTTGGGCCCCCCAGAGGCCCCTGTTCCGTTCACCTCGCAGCTTCTCCAGGGGGTCGTGGCAGCCCTCCTCCTCGCCCCCGAAGTAGCGGCTGCAGTCGAGGAAGTAGGGCCAGGCCATGTCGATGGCGTCGAAGGCGGGCTGGCAGGCCCCCCGCAGCGCCTCGCACACGCGCCGGCAGGGCCTGCGCACATGGCCGCCCTCGCAGCGGGGGGCCAGCACGGCGCAGCCCAGCAGCCGCAGGTCGGGGTTGCACTGGCCCTCCAGGAGGTGGTGCAGCACGCTCAGCAGGATGTACTCGGAGCTGGCCTCCACTGCCTCCCGGGACCGGTGGTCCAGTGGGGTGGGGAAGGCTGTCTGGTTGTAGGCGGTGTCGCTGCAGGTCCTGAGCGGCAGGTCCACGCATGTGGCTGGGGGAGGAGGAGCCACCAGGTCACTCCCTCCCCACGGGGACCCACACTGTCATCTGTCAGACACTTCCTGAAGGCCTGCTGTGCCCCAGCTGACCCACCCAGGCTCAGGGCCTACAAGGAGGGGGCCCCCACAGTCTGGTTGGGGCAGAGACGAGACCGACCGGAACAAGGGCTGCTTCAGGGGAAATCAGGGCCGGTGGGAGGACCGGAGAAGGCTCCCAACACTGACTGGGCTCAACTGCTCACTTGTGGGTGAACCAGGCAGGCCGCCCTGGGCCTCAGCTCCCACATCTGTAAAATGGGAGCAGGAGGGCAAGCCTTGCCCAGAGTTTGCAATATTAGGGCATGTGATTGACTGCCATATTGGGAAAATATTTTCCTGCCATTCTTTTTTTAATTCAGTGAGAAGAGGGAAGGCAGAGAGAGACTCCCACATGCACTCCAACTGGGATTCACCCAGCAAGCCCACTAAGGTGCAATGCTCTATCCATCTGGGGCGTTGCTTAGCAATGGAGCTCTTAGTGCCTGAGGTGGAGGCCATGGAGCCATCCTCAGCACCTGGGGCCAACTCTCTCCAATGGAGCCATGGCTGCAGGAGGGGGAGGGGGAGAGAGAGAAGCAAGAGGGGGAGGGGTAGAGAAGCAGATGGGTGCTTCTCCTGTGTGTCCTGACTGGAAATCAAACCCAGGATATCCACACGCTGGGCTGATGCTCTACCACTGAGCCAACCAGCCAGGACCACTTTTCCTCCTTTAAAAATAAAAAGATCTAGTCCCTCAACTTGGAATAGAGCAGATGCCCAATCTGGCAGGAGAAGACTTGAAGAAATGTCTGTCTGCTTCTGAGCCGCTCAGACACATTGGATCCCACACGGCCTTGGAATCCGTGCATGGGCATAGCATCCCCTTCCGCACTTGGGCAGGAAGGAGGAAATCAGGGCCCAGAGCGGGGAAGGGGCTTGGCCCAGTCCAGGTCCCAGCAGGTGCCGCACGGGGCTTTCACACTCCCATATACAAGAACGAGGGCAGGCCATGTACATACCGCTGTCGGAGGCCGAGGACCGGTGGCAGCCACCTGCAAAGAGAAAGCCATTAGGGGATCCTGCCGTACGTTGTCCCCCAACACTCACTGACACTCTCTGGACACCCAGCCCCACGCTGGCCCTCTGCGGGCTTTGTCTCACTCCATCTTCACAGCAGCCTCTGACATCCAGGCAGCCGGTCTCCCCCACCGCGCGGGGGTGAAGACAGAGTGCCATGGAGGTCACGTGACTCCACGAAGAAAGGACAGCCAGGAAGTGGGGGGCTCTCCGAAGCCCGGAGCCCTGCCCCCACATTCGCCAGCTGCCCGCATGGGCACGAACACTTCCACCGCACCCATTCCAGCCTCCCGCCGTGGAGCAGTGCCTTCTCGTAGAGTTCCTGGACGCAAACAAGCAGCTGGTCCTCGGAGCCTGGACCAGGGGCTCCACCTGTCCATCACAGACTCTAACCTCACATTATTCAAAGTCTTCCAGCATTGGGGACGCTGGCTCCCTGCCCTCCAGAACTTTCTGCAAGCGTGGCGTTCCTCTGTCTCCCAGGTGGGGCGCCCTCTTCACAGAGAAGAACACGCAAAATTGTCCTTGCCATTATGGCTCAAGGTCCCCCAGCGAGGTCCAGCCACGTGGACCCGGCAGGCATGTGGTGTTATTGGGAAGGCCAAGAACACCAATCGCAAACAACCCCACCTGCAAGGTCGTCGTCAGAGCAGGTCTGTGAGCACCGGAGGGAAGAACTGACGGAGAGAGATTTAAACCCAGCCAGGAGTCCTGGGAGGGAGTGCAGGTTCGGGGAGGGGACAGGAACAGGAGGAAACAGTAAGGAGAAGAAGGGACGTGGGACAGGTGAGGAGGAGAGGGAGGAAGGCTACGACCAGAGGGAGAAGGCCCCGATCTAATCCTGTAACCTCCTCCACACTCTGACCCTCATCCAGGCCTGGACCCCAAGTCTGGGAAGGGTGGGATTCACCTTAAAATCCTGAGGTCACTGTAACCTGCCCAAGCAATGCGAGTCCCCAGTGGAGGAGGGCGGGCGCTGGTCCTTCAGGAACTGAGAACAGGGTTCCCCATGGGGACCGGGCAGCCACCGTCCCTTAAGCCCTACACGGCAACCCAGCTCCTCGTGGGATGAAGGTGTTAGGGGAGCCTCTCACCACCAGGTGCTCGTAAGATTTCCCTCATAACTGGTCACAAAAACAGGCACACACGCTTACACGGACGTCTGCAGATGGCCTGCTGCCCCAGGACCACCTCCCTCCTTGTCCATGTCATGTGGTAAGAAAACATCGTTGTGAGCCACAGGGCAGTGTAAGGCAGACAAGATGCCCAGCGCCAGAGCCAGGCGGGTCCAACCCTGCCCGTCACAGCAGGGAGACAGACCCTGGAGCTGCTCTCCGTGACTCCGTTTCCTTCATCTTAGCTGGGTTTTGTTGTGACCACTTTGCAGGAGCAACGTGAGGGTTCTCTGGGAGAACCCACACTCTGCGACGGGCTCGGGGCAGATGCCCCATGAGTAACGGCACACACATCTGCCCCCCTCAAAGCCACCGGGTGCCCCTACGAGCGACTGGGTGTATGGATTGGAGCAGGTTTGATAAGGGGGTCCCTCTTCAAGTCCCATGGCTTCGAGTCTCCTCGATTTATGGATGGGAAAACTGACATTGGAGGATTCCATGCCTCTGTGCCTCAGTTTCCCCATCTGTAGTATAGGGAAAATGAGAGTGCCCACGGTTGTTGGGGATCCTGGGCTCACGGCCACATCGCCCCGCAATCTTTGCCTCCATGTCCTTCCTGGTTGGGCCTGTGTCCAAATAACCTCGTTCTTATAAGGACATCGGCCGTCGGATTCAGGGTCCACCGTAAGCCAGTATGACTTCATTTTAATCTGACTGTGTCTGCAATAAAGTCACAGTCACGGGTCCTGGGGGTTACGACATCAGCATATGTTTCAGAGGACACGGCCCAACCCAAAACGAGAGGCAAGTGACGACGACGTGTGTGTCTCGAGGGCTCAGGGGTTGGGGGGGAGGGGCTGGGAACAGGGGAGTTCTGGCCACACCATCCAGTGTGGTCCCCATTAGCCGTGCGCAAGGCCCGAGCACGTGCAATGCTGCCGGCCCAAGTCAACATCAGCTGCAGGTGTCAAATACCAAATGTCAGACTTATTACTAAAAACCAAAAGTAAAATATTGCGTTGATAATATTTATATTGACGGGAAATACTGGAACAATATTTTGGATATAACGGGTTAAGTATGTTTTGTTATAAAATTTAATTCCGCCTGTTTCTTGTTACCTCTTTAGTGCGGCTACTAGAAACGGTAAAATTATAAGTGTGGCTGGCCAGCATCTTGGAAGGCGCTGGTCCACGCGTGACCATTGCACCTCTCGACCACAAGGTGTCACCACTTCTTCAACAGAAGAATGGAGATGGGCCCTGGGCTGGCTGTTCCAAAGACCAGGATAGGTGATTCCTCCTGGCCAGGGCTTCCTCTAATGCATATAACCTGAATCTGAATGAGGTCAGAGAGGTCAAGCCATCTGCCCAAGGTCACACAGCAGAGTAGAGGAGTCAGAATTTGAACCCAGACCCACCTGGCTCCGAGGAGCATGAAAGTCTCCTCAGGCCCCAGTCCCCGCATAAAGACCTGGAGACCCCCCACCAGGCAAGAGACAAAGGAGAAGAGAGAGAGTTCCCGGGGCTGTGAGATGTGACTTGAACAGCCCGGGTGCAAACTGCGGGGCCCACTTGTGCCCGTCTGTAGTCTGGCAAAGACAACTGGCTTCCACAGGCACACTTGTCAGGAACATGGGAATAGAGGAAGGATTCATTCTGGAAAGAGTCACTGTGGTCAGTGAGGGAGGTGAGGAGGGGTGGTCTGGTTTGCCCACGCCCAAAGGAGAGGGTGGCACTCTCCCCTGGGATTCTAGGGCTCTAGACATTTCCTGGGGTCTCAGAGGTCCAAGGGAGGGTCCACCCATGACACAGGGCAAGTTCCATGTGCATCCCACACACACACCTGAGTGTCCATGTGCACACAGCTGTGTGCACACCCTTCCTGACCCGGACCTTTCTGCAGAAGTGGCGGGGGGGGGGGGGGCGGGGGGGCGGGGGTGGTGGTGAGGAGGAGAGCAGATCTGAGACAAAGCCCAGGCTGAGAGAAGGAAAGGAAAAGGCTGGCAGGGACACGTCCAAGGGGCACGCTGCTCCTGGAACGTGCACTTGGCAGGTGCTACCAGTTCTCAGGTGTCCACCAACCCTGGCGCTGGAGGGATTCTGAACCTGACACCCACCCTCAGACCCTGTCCCCGGGGGGATCCCCGCCCGCTGGGGGCACAGATGTCTGCTGCTGATGAAGACACCGAGGAGACTGGACTGGAGGCAACCCCACCTTTTAATAAGGAGGGAAACTGAGGCCCACTCCAAGAGGGGAGGTGTGGCCAGGACCTCAAACTCTCGCAAACGCCACACTCAGGTGAGATCAGGCAGGCTGACACACCCCCCAGGAGGGTCCCTGGGTCACCCCGGAGCTTTTCATAAGCCCCCACCCCTTCCCACCCCCACCCCCCACCCCCGCCAGGGGCCAGCAACCCCTCCCAGGCCCTCTGCGCCCACTTCCGGGGGAGACGCTGCTGTCCACATCACAGCAGAGTTGGGAAGGAGGGGTCAAGAGTTTGCTGGGCCTGCCCGGTTCCTGGAAGGACCGACCTCAGATAACCTCCCCCCTGCCAAGTCCTGGCTCCTGCGCCTCGGACCCCACCTGCAGGGCGCCCAGCCTGCTGCGCCCTAACCGAAAAAGGACCCTATGCGTGGGCGCAGTGTCCCTCCGCTGCCCCTAGCTGTTCATGTGCTCTGCCCTGGGGTACCAGCCTCCGTGTGCTCAGAGAGCCCGTGCCCTCTCCTGGGCACACTACCAGTCGGAGGCCACAGGGCGCCCACTTGGGGACGTTAGTCCGGGTTATGGGTCATGCTGAGGAGAGGGTGTTCTCAGGTCCCCAGTGCGCGTGGTCTGGCCTTACCTGCAGGGTCCCAGGAGGGCTCGCACCCCGGCCCGGCGGCGGCTGCGGCAATGGCAACGGCCAGCGCGGTGAAAAGCAGCAGCAGCAGCATGGTGGGCGGCGGACGGCGGACAGCGGGCTGCGGGCGCAGTGATGTGGCACTTGGGCCTTGGGACCCGGCACAGCACACTCGGCTCCCGCCCCCCAACCAGCGGAGTCGGGTTACAGCGAGGCGCCAGGACCGCAGGGAGGAGGGGGCGGAGGACACACCAGCCCAGCGCAGCCCTTCCGCGGGGTTGTCCCGCCCCTGGGAGTGACGCCCCCCTGGGGCTCGGTTCCCAGTCTCCTACCTGCGGGGCCTGGGAGCTGACCCCCAAATCACTGGCTGATCCGCCCTAAAAGTCCTGGCTTCTGGACAGGACTGAGGCCAGCTCTGACCCCAGCTGGCCGTGAGCCAGGCCAAGTCCCCCAGCACCGGGCCTCCGTCCCAAAAGGTGGGGAGAAGGAGCACCCCACCCGCACACCCTGGTGTGGATGCTGGGAAGGGTCGGTGAGGGTGTTAGGTCCCTAGAAGGGCGGGTGGCTCCTTCATGGCCTTTTGTGACTTGTACCTCTGAGCCTGGCCTCTGTCTGCCCCTGGGGAGAAGCCCCTCCTGGTTTGCTCCCCACAGGGCCCTGCAGGAAGCCTGGAACCAGCGACCTCAGGGAAATGTGGCAGCCATCTCTCAGTGCTCTGAGGGGACAGCAGCTGGTCCAGGTGGGCGCACAGAGGCTCTCTGGGCTGGGTTTTCCTTTCTCCCTCCCACCTTCCCCCAGATGAGGCAGGAAGGCAATGTGGAGGGGCCCAGAGAGCCCATGCAGACACCCCTGCCTCCGTGGTGACCTGTTCCCACCCGGGCACATGGGAGGGTCCCTTCCACGTGCCTCTCCTCCCTGTACCTCCCGGTGCCCATGCCCAAGTCACTCAGAGTCATCTGGACAGGAGGCCGGAGGGCCTGGGAGGAGGAAGGCCCAGGCACTTGATCTCAAGGTAAGAGAAAAGGGGACCCCCAACTCGCTGTCTCTCTAGAGACCCCTCCATCCTCCTAGGGCTGGGACTGTTCGGGAGTTCAGCCAGACTCCAGCCAGCCCACTGGATAATGGGCCAAGAGGGGCAGGGACTGCCCAGAGCCAGACTCGCGAGGTCAGAATGGTGCAGGGGGCCCAGCAGAGGCGACGAGAGCCTGAGCCTGTGAGAGCTCGGGTGGGCTCCAGGCGGCGAAGCCCCGGTGGCTGCCGGTGGACCAGCTGCCCATTCGTGGCAAGGGCACACGAACTATCACCTCACCATGCTAAACTCCTTTGTGAGGGCTCCCCACCCACAGCTGGGCCCCTCCTCTCCCGGGCACTGAAGAGAGGGTGTCATCACACAGCCCCCGCCAGAAGTGGCCTTTGAGGAAGCCCTGCAGCCAGTGGCTCCTGCCCTGTGGGGGGTCTCCAGCGAGGTGGGCTGTCTGAGAATCAGAGGGTGCTGTGGGCTGATCTGAGGAAGCTGAGCCCCCTCCCTGACCACGTGGGGCAGGCAGGGTCCAGTCTGGGTCATCTTGGAAGCTCAGCAGGGGACTTCCTTCCCTGGCAATTTTCTCAGCTGGCTTCAGGCTAATGCCAAGTCAGCACTTTGGGCAGAGGAGGGGTGGGCGCTCCCCTCTCAGTACAATGTCTGTTGTTGGTTCACAAAGTCCTCGGGACACAACACTGTTTAGCAACACATTTAAATTTGCATGAAAAGTATCTTTCAAATTAAAATAAGAAAAATAAATAAAAAGACCACAAGCCCAACAGGAAGACAGCACAGTGAGTGAGTGAGCCACATCAGCTGGCAGAGAGAGTGTTCTAGAATGCTGGGCATAGACACAGCTAACAGCGCTCCCCTGTGCCTGGGCGGTCTTCTAGAAAATGTTGTGGGGGCTTTGGAGAAGGCAAAATGGGAGAGGAATAGTCACCATGTCTAAAAACTGTTGACTCTTCCCAATGGTGGCATTGTCCACAGGATGGGGCACACACATTCCCTCAAATGGACTGAGGCTGAGCGAGTGGACTCTCACATGGCAAGGCTGTGCCAACCCAGTGCCCAGCCCGGCCAGCTCGGCCAGCCAGCCGGCATGCTCCTCCTACCCTGGGAAGGAGGGGGTTCACAGCCTGGTCCTGGGGTCTCAGACAAGAGAGACCACGCTCTCCTTTGTGAGTGCTGGGGCGCCCAGGGTGAGCATGGGGCTCGAGTTCCACACGCCCCCCTGCGAGCCCAGGAATGATGTCACCTCCCTCTCACACCTAGACCCACACCCAGGGTTTTCACTGAAGTGCCTGGGGGGTCTGTCTTCTGTTTCGTTTTAACTTCTGAAAAACTGCTTGCTACCCCATATGTATAGTTACTATTCCTAACAATTAATTTTGTTTGAATGGCACCTTAAAATGACTGAGAAGCACTTAACAAATGTCCTGCCAGGGGAGGCCTTAAGGACATGGCCCAAAGCAGCCAAACGGCACCCAGTGAGTAGGAAAGAGTGTGTGGAACCGGCCCCCCCAGGTGGCAAACTGTCACTAATGTCCCAACAGGCCAACAGTGCAGCCTGCTGTGGGGGCGGGGCGTCTCTCCCTAGACCTCGGGCTCCCCAGGATTCCGCCAGGAGGCCCTCTCAGAGTGCACCCCACCGCGTGCCGGGCCCCCTTCACCCAGCCCAACCTGCTTCTGCAGGGGACAGCCTGGGCTAAAGAGGAGAGGGACAGTAGTGGACAGGACTGAAGAGGGGGCGTGTCCGTTCAATCATGTGCTCACCGCTCCTTCACACGACGCACCTGCTGATCTTTCTCTGACCTGTGAGGTGGAACAGACGTGCACACATTCCCAGACGCTGTCCCCTGGGTCCATCTGGCGACACAGTCAGTGGCCCCCTTGACCACGAGACTGAGGACAGTGCAGGGACCCAAAGGAAGGCACACCCTCTCCCAGCTCCCCCAGGGCTGTGCAGAGAGGCTGAGTTGGAGAGGGAGGTCACCACCCTCCTGGCCCCCAGACAGCTGGGCTCTGTCTGCAGTGGTCACTCTCTTGGCCATCTCAGGACTGCTATCAAGAGCCCCAGCGTGGCCTTGGGGAAGCAGGACAGGGCTTACATGAGTTCACATCTTCACCAGAAAAGGCTCTGATTCCTCCCAGGGACCAAGAGAAGATTGGCGGGAGGAGACGTGCCCAGTAAGCCCAGCCCTCGTGCAACCATGAACATGGAGCAGAGGGCACTGGCCGCCGGGCTCCTCAGAGACAGGCATGCCCAGCAGCCCCCTGCTCCAGCCCGCATGGGCGTCCTGGCCCAAGTACCAGGTATCATATGAGAGGCCTAGGAGTCCCAAACCAGACTCTGCAACCCTGGAACTGGGAGCAAAGGGGGCAATCTTAGTAACTAGTTGGGGACAACCTGGGTTACCTCGCCAGGCCCCAAGCAAAGAAGGCCACCTTACCCATGATGACAGCTGTCGCCGTTACCCTGGGGGAGACCCACCATGCACAAGGTGCTTTCTGACCCACCATCGGGAAGCATCACAGCCTCAGACAGGATGTGGGGAAACTGAGGCTCAGAGAAGGAAAGACGCTGTCCTAGGGGCGCCCAGCAGCCACCTGGCTGAGCCCAGAGCTGAACTGACCCGCAGCCTGTGCCACTTCCTCCACCCCACAGCTGCTGCCCCGCCCCCACCTCTGCTCAAACTCAAGCTTCCATGGTGGGTGGGGGGTGTCCCAGGTGATGGTTCCGTGCCAAGACCAGTGCCCAGTGCACTGGGCTCCCACGAGGCCCTCACTGCGTCCACTGCTGGCAGAAGTCACACTCCACATCCAGAGAGCTGCTGTGGGCGGGCACACTCGTCCTCATCCACCGTTGGCCAGGTTGGCCAGGACCTGGTGGAGCTGTTGGTGGAGCCGGAAGTAAACAAAGGGGTCAGCGCCACCTTGTTCAGGACCCCCAGTGACAGCAACGAAGGGCACAAGCTCCATCACCCCCGTGGGGAGTTGAGCAGGGGGGCGTTCAGCAGCACTGACCACACACACACACACAGCTGTCCTCTAGAGGTCTGGAAGGCTCATGAACCCCAGACAGTAAGAAGCTAGGGAAAGTCCTTGACAAATAGAATAAGGAAAATGGAGACAAAATAATTCAACAAGGTCAAACAATCTGAGCCATTTCCAGCCAGCTGATGGATCACAAGGTTTTATCTTCCCCAACCAAGGACACTTAGGAGCGAACGCTTTGCATGTTCCAGACCGTCCCGGGGCAGACCGGAGTCGGAATTGGTCCCGCTTTGATGGCATTCTTTAAAAATGGAACTAACCAGGAAATAACCCTGACCCCTCCCTACGGGCACATTTTTTTTTAATTCATTTTTAGAGAAGAGACACAGAGAGAGAGAGAGAGAGAGAGAGAGAGAGAGAGAGAGAGAGAAAGGGGGGAGGAGCTGGAAGCATCAACTCCCATATGTGCCTTGACCAGACCAGTGCAGGGTTTTGAACTGGCGACCTCAGTGTTCCCGGTTCGACGCTTTATCCACTGCGCCACCACAGGTCAGGCCTATGGGCACATTTTGACAGTCTGTGCAGACCTTCCCTAGGATTCCCTCGGGCTAAAGAGAGAGAAAAAGCCTGGAGACAAAGGACCAGCAGGTACTCTCTGGAGTACACCCCTTTTTCCTTGGGTGTGCCCCTGCTTATCTCTGCTCACTGTTCTCCAAAACTCAAAGGGTCCCCACGAGACTTGCAACCAGGGGAGCAGCGGGAGGCGGCGGCAGCTCATCCTGGCCTCACCCCTGAACCTGGCTCCAAGGACTCTTTCTTTCTCTTTTTTCTCTGAATTTCCATTGAGCTGACAGCAGCCCCCCCCCACCCCGACTCACTTCTGTCACTGTGACTTACTTCTCAGGGGGTTCATGACGCCCAGGGTGGGCCCCTTCTTTCCTATGATGCTTTCAAAGAGCCAAGGCAGCCCTGCCCACGCGCTCTCCTGTTGCTGTTTGGATCCTAAGAACTTCCTTGTCTCACTGTCCCCAGCTGTAATGAATGTACACTCCAAATCACCTGGACTTGGCTTGTGAAATCTTTCCTGCACGAAGTTGAGCAGGCACACACTACTGGCCGGCCTGAGGCAGACCCGCTCTGGGCCTGGTCCCCATCTGGTAAGACGGCCAGGGGCATTGCGAGGTCCAGTCTGGGGCAGCGCAGCCGAAGGGGGTTGGAAGGAGTTGCCTCCCACACTCTAAGCATGAACTGTAGCGGAACGTCACAGCCAGTGTGTAGAGCTGGTGCTGGTTAGGCAGCTGGATTAACCCACAGGGAGGCGTCACTCCTCTCGAGGGTTCCCCATCCCTAGAAGGTCGTGCACTTACCTGCGAAGGCATCTCAGGGATCTTCTCCCAGAAACTGTTTCAGACCCGGGAGGTATCCTTAGATTCTTGTGTGGACACGTTGAAGGTGGATTGACCGTAGGTGGAAACATCACAAAGCCACCTCGATCCTGCCCCTGTGGGGGTGGGGACCAGCGATTGCTCCTCCCTCTCTCTTGGTTGTCACCCTTGGGTTTAATTCATTGAGTCAACCATGCGAATTAAGGCTCAGGGCATGTGACGTGCAGACCAGAGGGGCCAGGACGTAGCATTCACCACCCGCAGCAGCAAGCCTGGGAAAGGGAGGGGTGAGGGACATGGAGTTAGGGGGCTGCCCCCAACTCAGTCCCTCGATGGCCCTCCCTCCGTCGAGACACCTGCCTGTCCTTGTTGACCTGCATCTCTCACCATCAGAACCAAGGGCCCGTGAAGGTGGGGCCCGCCTGGAACCAGGAGAACCTCAAAGGCCTGCCTGCCTGAGGCAGAGCCCCCTGCCCAGTATCCCTCAGGACAGGGGCCTGAAAGCCAGGGCCCAGCTGGTCCCAAGCATGGCGCAAAGCAGATGATGATAGACCCAGTGAAGATGCTGATCTTTGTGGTAGCCCGTGGTGGCACCGATGTGACACCCTGCAGGGAGAGGACAGGGCGGCAGTCAGGCGCCCGGGAGGGCCAGGGATAGAGACCAAGTCCAGACCCCGGGGCTGGACCAGGCAGGGTCAGGGGGGTGTCCAGGCTGGAGAGCCCGAGGAATGCAGAGGGACAAGACAAGAAAGGAACAGCAATGCAGAGAGGTGAGTTTCTTTTGCGAAAGTGAGATAACGGGGTGGGTGGAGGGCAGGAGAGGGGGGACAATCCTCCCTTCCCCTCTCTATGCCCCTCCCCACAGCTAGAAACGGCACAGGCAGGAGATTCAGTGGGCACGCACACGCCAAGTAGTGAGCAGACAGAACCGGAAAGCCTGTCCCCAACACGTGAGAGCCCAGGCCAGGCAAGGGCACACGGTCAGCAGGGCAGAAATGTCAAGGAGTGCTTACC
This sequence comes from Rhynchonycteris naso, assembly GCA_037038555.1. NCBI lineage: Eukaryota > Metazoa > Chordata > Mammalia > Chiroptera > Emballonuridae > Rhynchonycteris > Rhynchonycteris naso. Next base: position 315,001,675 of record CM072996.1, on the reverse strand, counting down.
TCCATGCCCGCCTGTTCCAGGAGGGCAGTGGCTGACTGTCCCCATAGCAGGGCGGTGGCACAGACCTCTCACAGCTGGGGCAAAGCCTCCCTGCGGGCTGCGGGCACATAATCCACAAGGCAAACGCCCTCCGGAGTGCAGACGCACGGAGTATACAAATTAGCTAACGAGGAACCCCGGGAACGGCACACAGGGAAAGCCCCCCAAGCCTGCCAATGCCAGGGCAGGTGGCAGTTTCCAGCACAGCTCTGGTGTGGCCCTGGGGGCTGGGCGAGGACTGTGGGCTGGTTACAAGGGGGTGGGAGGGGAGGTGCAAGGCCTCGAGCAGGTATGGCCCCGCCTACACGGCGACATTGTCAGTGCACCAGCAGTGGCAGCGCGCCGCCCACAGCACCTTGAACTAAACTAGGTGAACTGAGTGCAGAGAGCTGCAGCGAGAAGCCCAACACAGGGAGCGCTGCGGGGAAGGCGGCGAAGCGTGGCTCAGGCTCAGGCTCAAAGGTGCGCTGTAGCCCAGGCTTGAGCAAGCGAGCGCGGCAAATGCGAAGGCCACGACTGTCCCCACGCGTGGGCCAGGAGCAGAAGGGCGTCGCGCGGTTGCAGGAGCTGGGCGTAGAGCAACTGGAAATCCACCCCTGGGCACGCTCAGCGTTGTGTAGGACACCAGGCAGGGGTTCAGGAAGCCGACGCCCTGGCACGCGCGGGGACTGGAAGGCAGCCGCCTGCACAGCACGCAGAGCTGCGTTAAGTGCGTGTCGAGCGCGGCCAGGAGCAGGTGGCTCAGCCACAAGTTCACCAGGAAGCCGCCCGAGACGCGCGGGCGCGCGCAGCTCAGCGCTGTAGGCGCAGCGGAGCAGCACCAGCCCGTTGGTCAGCAGCGACACGGCCAGCACCAGCGCCAGCAGCCACACCCGCAGCGCCTCTCCCGGGCCCAGAGCCGCTCTCCAGGCGCCCCACGGGCCAGCGGCCGCGGGGGCCAGCGTTCATGGCTTGGCTCCAGCAGCGGGTAGGGGAAGCGAGAGCAGAGTTTCGGAGATACAGAGCCTGTGGCCAGAGTCCCCAGCGGCACGTGGAGCGACGGCAAACACGGGATCCCGGGTGTCATGGCCAAGCTCATTTCTCTGCGGAGCTGGGAGCGACCCTGGGCGACCGAGCGCAGGTGCCGCTCGCGGCACATTTCACCGCCCGTGGCGCTGTCCGGGGTGCTGAACGCTCTCGCGGTCCCCGTGCCCTGCGCAGAGCTGTCCTTTGGCTAAACCAGTGGTTCTTAACCTTTTTTTTTTTTTTTTTTTTAATTTTTATTTATTGATTTTACAGAGAGAGGATGGGAGAGAACAAGAAATAGCAAGTCATAGATGCCTCACTTTAGTTGTTCCTTGATTGCTTGTTGTATGTGCCTTGACTGGGCAAGCCCAGGGTTTTGAACCAGCGACCTCAGCATTCCAAGTCAATGCTTTATCCACTGCGCCACCACAGGTCAGGCTTAACCTTTTTTGAGGTACCGAACCCACCAGTTTCATATGCGCATTCACCGAACCCTTCTTTAATGATAAATAAAATATGATTTTTTTCCAAATTCAAGACATAGGTATATGTTTTTTTACTGGTGCACAAAATGAGCCGTGCATGAACATCACCTTGCTCAAAGAACAAAACCAACAAAGTGCATGAACTCACAACAAATTACGGTATTACTTTATTCTGGCCTCCGCGGCAGAGGCTTCTCCGAACCCCTGAGACCGACTCATCAAACCCCTAGGGTTGGATAGAACCCAGGTTAAGAACCACTGGGCTAAACCTAAGGGGGAGGGCGCGGGTGGCGGGTGGCGGGGTACAGAGGGCTTTTTGCAGTAGTCTTGGCTTCTTTTCCCTCCTCGTCGTGGAGTGGCTGGAAAGTACTGCATGCCCTACAGCTCCGAACCAGGTCTGTCGTTGCAATGGTCACATCTGGTCTGGATCGTCCGGCAGTGAGTCTTGAGCGGTTGAGACAACAGCGAGCCTGTCTGCTCCTTGTAGGCATTGATCCTCAGCTTGCGCCCCGCTCTCCTCTGCCATGGTACCAAACAGGAATGACCCCAGAGGTTTGTGGGGGGCGTGGAGCTGTGCAGGGTGAGCAGAGGGAGCAGCAAGGAGGCCATCGTTGGCCGGCTGGGTAGTGTGCCCCTTTCTTAAACTACCAGCTCAGGACCTAAGACTGACTCACGTTTGCTGAACCAAGCAGGGTGGCAAGAATTGGCAACCCGGTTGGGGGAGGAATGAGGAGAGGGTGGTGAAGCAGGAAAGGTAGATGGAGGAAGAGGAGAGAGAAGGGCAGAGACTGGGAGGCGCAATATGCAAACACCTTTGGCGCTGGAGGTGGCCGCTCCCTGTGACTCTTGGAGCCCCACCCCCCGGAGGGATATGGCCTTTGTCCCCCTGCTCCACTGAACCTAGTCACCTTTAGGGAATCTTCCAATCCCTTTCCTGGCCAGTTGGCAGGACGAGGCTGAGGGAAAGGCACTTGGAAGCCATGTGTTCAGGGAAGCAGAAATCTTGGCTGTGCTCAGAGGAGCTCACTCTCCTGGCTGAGAGCTGGGAGAGGGCCGTGACCAGCTCGGAAATGGGGTGCACAAAAGGAGGGTGCTGCAGGACTTGAGAAAAAAAAACACAAGACACAACATAGAGACAAGATGGGTACAGGGGACTCCCAGCTTCTAGGACTGAGAGCCCAGATCTCTGCAGCCTCATTGTATTTATTAGTTTCTTTCTTTTTTTTTTTTTTTGTATTTTTCCAAAGTGAGAAGCCAGGGGGAGACAGACAGACAGACTCCCCCATATGTCCAACCAGGAGCGCTGCCCACCAGGGGGCGATGCTCTGCCCATCTGGGGTGTTGCTCCATAGCAACCGGAGCCATTCTAGCACCTGAGGCAGATGCCATGGAGCCGTCCTCAGTGCCTGGGCCAACTTTGCTCAAGTGGAGCCTTGGCTGCGGGAGGGGAAGAGAGAGATAGAGAGAAAGGAGAGGGGAAAGAGTGGAGAAGCAGATGGGTACCTCTACTGTGTGCCCCGACCAGGAATCGAACCTGGAACTTCCACACACCAGGCCGACACTCTACCGCTGAGCCAACCATCCAGGGCTATTCGTTTCTTTACTCATCAAGCAAATTAGCAGAGCCTAGGTCAAATTAGTCTAGAATGGATTCAGGTGCAGAACTAATTAATACCTTTCAGGTAGGCAGGAAAATGGTTATAGGAATCAGCTGCTTCCTTTAAACAATCTTATCGCTGCTTGCCGTTGTGACGTTCTGCCCTGCAGGACTCGGCATTCCTAAGTCTGCACCGAAGACTTGTCTCGGAGCTGCAGTCTAATTCCCAGCCATTTTCCCACAGGAGAGACGTCGGAGGGAAGTGAGAGAGAGCTTCCCAGGTCAAGGCAGCAAGCAGCACAGGTGAAGTCAGAAAACAGGCGTCAAAGATGTGACCCAACAAGTGATCACAGCAGACAAAAACAGCCAGCAGATTCTTGGTTTGGGGGGTGGGGGGAGACTCTAGGAATTTTTGGATACTACTGAACAGGGAAAGGACCTTCAGGAGCCAAACACTGAGCTTTGTCATTGAAATACGAGGGGCATAGGTGAAGGACACACCCTTATTTTTTGACGTGTCATAGCCTGTCCCTTAAGGATGAAACTGTGTTCTCAGAAATGTGTCCTTAGGTGATTTTGTTATCTGAAAACATCACAGTGTGATCTAACCTTAGCTTACTGTAACTCTTTTACTTTGTAAACTTTTAAACGATCAAAGGGCCAGTGGCAGGGCCTGGGAGGGGTGGTGTGTGTGCAGGTCCTTGTCTGAAAGCGTTTAGGGTCTCACGGAGGCAGGCAGCCTGGGCTCCTGCTGCTAAGAGCCCTGAGCAGGTTAAGGCCAGCTCTGCGGGGGGTGGGAGCCAGAGTCTCAGGAGGTCCTGGAGACAGCTGGTGAAGTTCCATCACGCAGCCTGGAGCCCTGTCCCCTGGGTCACCGCAACCCCACAGCCACAGGCCCCACAGAGCCCTTTGCCCGACTCAGGGGCTGTCTGTGGGAGACACGACATCAGTGTGTGCAGCTGCATCCGGCAGCGCGAGCCCTGAGCCTGGGCTCAGACACGTGGTCCCTGCGACCTGGGACAAGTCACCTCCTCTCTGTGAGCCTCCGTGTCCTTATCTGCCACTGCCTTAGGGTGGTTGGGAGGGAACCATAAGGTGAAACAAGTTGGACCCCAGCAGTGCTTACAAAGTGCTGCTCCCCCGCCCTTCCCGAACCCCGAGGATGGAAGTGGGGAAAGGGGTCCCTGGTGTATGACCCCCTAACCCAGATGGCTGAGCAAGCCCTGCTGATGAGATGGGAGGGGGTGGAGGGGTCCCAGCATGGGAGCAGGTGTGGGCACTGGGTGTGTGAAGGGCAGTTCTGAAGAGCTAATTCAAAGTTCATTCATTCAACCCACACTGCAGGAGACCCTCATACAGAGCCTGGGCTGGGTCCTGGGGTGGGGGACTCTCCGAGGAGGGGTGAGTGGGACTTCACAGGCTGAGAACAAGGGGCAGGGGCACACCCTGCATGAAGCAAATGGCACCAAAGGGCGCAGGACTGTGGGGTTCTGCCGGCACGACCTTGAAGGTCGAAGGACAGCATTTGACCCCAAAGAGGGTGCCTGCCAGGCCCCACAAGTGCACCACACAGGGAGAAGCAGGCAAACCAGGGAGGAGGGCAGGCAGGCATGTTGAGAGAGGGAGGGAGAGAGGGAGGGAGGGAGAGAGGGAGGGAGGGATAGAGGGAGGAAGAGAAGGAGAGAGAGGGATAGAAGGAGGGAGGGAGGGAGAGAAGCAGAGAGGGAGGGAGAGAAGGAGGGAGGGAGGGAGAGAGAGAAGGAGAGAGGAAGGGAAGGAGAGAAGGAGAGAGGAAGAGAGGGAGAGAAGGAGAGAGGGAGGGAGGGAGAGAAGGAGAGAGGAAGGGAGGGAGAGAAGGAGAGAGGAAGGGAGGGAGAGAGGGAGAGAAGGAGGGAGGGAGGGAGGGAGAGAAGGAGAGAGGAAGGGAGGGAGAGAAGGAAAGAGGGAGGGAGGGAGAGAGATAAGGAGGGAGAGAGGGAGAGAAGGAGCGAGGGAGGGAGAGAAGCAGAGAGGGAGGGAGAGAAGGAGGGAGGGAGGGAGGGAGAGAGAGAAGGAGAGAGGAAGAGAGGGAGAGAAGCAGAGAGGGGGGGAGAGAAGGAGAGAGGAAGAGAGGGAGAGGAGAGAGGGAGGGAGGGAGAGAGATAAGGAGGGAGAGAGGGAGAGAAGGAGAGAGGAAGAGAGGGAGAGAAGGAGAGAGGAAGGGAGGGAGAGAAGGAAAGAGGGAGGGAGGGAGAGAGATAAGGAGGGAGAGAGGGAGAGAAGGAGCGAGGGAGGGAGAGAAGCAGAGAGGGGGGGAGAGAAGGAGGGAGGGAGGGAGAGAAGGAAAGAGGGAGGGAGGGAGAGAGATAAGGAGGGAGAGAGGGAGAGAAGGAGAGAGGGAGGGAAGGAGGGAGAGAAGGAGCGAGGGAGGGAAGGAGGGAGAGAAGGAGCGAGGGAGGGAGAGAAGGGACGGAGGGGAAGCTGCCCCTGCTTTCTGGACGCCTGCTCATCGGCAGGAAGCTGCCTCCTGTACTTCACACCATATACAAAAGTTAACTCAAAATGAACTCCAAGATCTACCTCAATGTAACAGCTCCAGCTCTGCTGCTCTGGGAAGGAAGCTAAGGTGGAAGAGAGTTTGTGAACTTAGATCTGGCAACAGTTTCTTAGATAGGAAATCAAAGGCATAACAAAGCTTTAAAAGAAAAAGATATGTTACTGCGCCCCCGCCTGGTCAGAGCTTGAAAAGAAAGAGACTAGACCAGGGCTCGGTACCCTTTCTGGCTGAGAGAGCCATGAACGCCACATATTTTAGAATGTAATTCCGTGAGAGCCATACAATATGTTTAAATACAAGTAAATGTGTGCATTTTATGCAAGACCAACCCGTTTAAAGTACAAGAAGTCTCTGAATTCTTTTTAATAACGTTGTTACGCTGTTGCTAACCAGTGATGAATAAAGTACTTCTTACCATTAATGCGACTTCTGGTGCTGCATGGTTTTGCTGATGGCTTTGCAGTCTGGTTGGTACGTGGTGAGGTTAAGCTTCATGGAGGAGTTGAGACTTCCATCCTTTAAACGTGATTGTAGGTTGGTTTTAACGTTCTTTAGATGTGAGAAACACTGCTCACATGCATACATAGAGCCACACGTTGTCAGTACAGCAATACTCACACGCTCAGTGTGTGGTATGTGACGGAAGCATGTTCCAAGTTTTGACAATCAGCTGGTCCGCGGGTTTAAGGTTTTTTATTTCTCCCCACTTGTGTTTGCTCGCCAACTCTGCTTGCTGTCATGCAAGTCTTTCCAAATCTTCATTCAGTGACTTGAACTTATTCACCCACATGTCTGAGACCTTCAGGTCAGCAGCTTGTAGCTCAAAATCTCTGACGGAGACACCGGGGATGTAACTCAGGATGGTGCTGTCCACTGCACACTCGTGTGGATGGGTGATGAACTTAAAAAGATGAGTGCGCTCATGAAATTCTACAAAATGTGCTTTCAATGACTGCAGGAGATTAGATGTGAAGCCCGCTAGCAGCTGGAGATCAAGATGTTGAGCAGGGTCACTTGCTGTGAATGAATCTTGAAACTCTCCCAGTTTCTCAAAGTGTAGTAAATGACCTGTTTCAATGTCAGTGATGAAGAGTTCCAGTTTGTTTTCAAATGCAAACACTGCTTGTTGAAGGGATAAGACTGTATTTCCAACACCTTGCATTTTCACATTGAGCTGGTTCAGATGTTCAGTCATGTCCACAAGATAGTAGAACTTCAGGAGCCACTCAGTGTTAGCTAACTCAGGATGCTCGACGTTTTTCATTTCAAGAAAAGTCCGGATTTCGCTCAAAGCCGCAACATGGCTGAGCACCTTCCCTCTTGACAAACAATACACATTGCTGTGCAGAAGCAGACCAGGATAATTATTCCCAACTTCATCCAGCAGGGTTTTAAACGGGCGATCATTTAAAGTTCGGGCAACAATAAAGTTGACCACCTGAATGACCAATGACATCACCTCACCAAGCTGCTCGCCACACATCTGAGCACAAAGCGCCTCCTGATGTAGGATGCAGTGAAAACTTAGGATGGGTCTCTTTTCATGTTCACAAAGAAGCGCTACGAATCCTCTGTTTTTCCCCACCATGCACGGAACACCATCAGTACACACCGAAATAAGTTTATCCATCAGTAGATTTTTTTCTTTAATGAACTCAGTGAAAGACTGGAATAAATCCTCCCCTCTTGTTGTCTCTTTCATAGGCAAAACAGCAAGACTTTCCTCACGTAGTGTGTCACCGACAGCATACCTTGCAATCACGCTGAACTGGGATAAATGGCTTACGTCTGCTGACTCATCCAAAGCGAGAGAAAAGAATGGTGCTGTATTTGTGTCCTTCACTTGTGTTGCCTCAATTTGATTTGCCATCACGATGGTATGATCGTGAACAGTTCTTGCTGACAGAGGCATGTCTTTTATTGGTTTGATTATCTTGTCTTTATCCGAAAAGTCGTCAAAAAGCTCACTGGCAACATCAAGCATGAATGTTTTGGCATACTCCCCATCTGTGAATGGCTTTCCGTTTCTCATAATTGATAAAGCACCAGCAAAGCTAGCCCAATTCCAGTCACCTTGTTGGGTCCAAACACGGAGTTGCTGCTGACTAGCTTGCACTCTGCACAGTAGCCCTTGACATGCTTTCTTCCTGCTGTTCCCTGCTGGATATTTCGATACAAATGTAGTATGGCGTGTGTCGAAGTGCCGCTTTATATTTGACCGTTTCGTTGATGCTATTTTATCATTGCATATTAGACACACTGCAGAACCTGCTCTCTCCACAAAGCAAATTCCTCCCTCCATTCCTGCTGAAAAGTAGGATACTCCTCATCCTTTTTTCTTTTAGCCATCTTCTTCGTCAGAAAGGTTTCTGCGATTAGCTAGCTGACTACTTGATTAAAAGGAGGGAAGTTTACTTCCTGACCTCACAATGACCCGTGTGCGTTATGTATTATCCAATAAAAATTTGGTGTTGTCCCGGAGGACAGCTGTGATTTGTTCTAGCCACCCGCAACCATGAACATGAGCGGTAGGAAATGAATGGATTATAATACATGAGAATGTTTAATATTTTTGGAGGAGCAAGATGGCGACGGAGTAGGTGGACGTACCAACTTCCAACTCCCAGAACCAAAGTGGATAATAACTCAATTTTAAGAACCATCATCTGGATAAACCAACTTTGAACTAAACTAAGTGGACTCTTCAACCAAGGAGAATGTTTAATATTTTTAACGTTACTATTATTTTTTATTAAAGATTTGTCTGCGAGCCAGATGCAGCCATCAAAAGAGCCACATCTGGCTTGTGAGCCATAGGTTCCCGACCCCTGGAATAGATAAAACAGGACCTCATCCAAATTAAATATTTTTGTTGTGATGAACATTCTCAGCACAGTGAAAATATGACACCCAGAGTGAGATGGAACAGTTGCAAATCATGTATCTGATGAGGGTATGAATAGTGTCTAGACCACAATAATAAAGAGACAAATAACCCAATTAAAAATGGACGAAAGGTCTGATTAGATATTTTCCAAAGGAGATGGACAGATGGCCAACGGGCACATGAGAGGACACTCAGCATCACTAATCCTCAGGGAAACGTCACTCAGGTCCACACGAGACACAGCTGCTCACCCACTGGGACGGCTGTAGTCAAAACCAGAAAACAGCCACCTTGGGCGAGGGTGCGAAGAAACTGGGACCCTCATGCTCTGATGGGGTGAATGGAAATATATGAGGACCCTGTGGGCAACAGCATAGAGTTACTCACTACATGACCCAGAAATCTCACTCCTAGGTGGATAATTTAGTGTAAGAGATTGAAAACCTACACTCACACGGAAACGTGTACACAAACGTTCCTCGCAGTAGTATTAATAACAGCTCAAAAGCGGAAACCACCCAGATATAGAAGATTGAATGTATTGATTTCACAGAGAGAAGAGGGGGTGGGGTGGGGGATGTATCAACTCATAGTGGCATCACTTTAGTTGTTCATTGATTGCATGTTGTGTGTGTGTGCGTGTGTGCACGCCTTTACCGGGCAAGCCCAGAGTTTCAAACCAACGACCTCAGTGTTCCAGATCGACACTGTGTCCACTTCGCCACCAAGGTCCAGGCTGATGGGTGGATTTCTTTAAGGTGGTCCGTCCATGCCGTGGAATGTTACTCAGACACGAACAGGAATGATGCCTGACACCTGCTACACCAGGGATGATTCTCGAGAACACAGTGCCGAGTGAGAGAAGCCCGGCACAGAAGACCACACGCCATGGGATTTCATCCATACAAAACGCCCACCATAGGCGCTTCGGTAGAGGCTTGAAAGCAGGTGGGTGGCTGCCGGGGGCTAGCGGTGGTGGGGGAAGGTGAGTGACCACTCACAAGTATGGGGTTTCCTTCTGGGATGACACAGGTGTTCTGGAATGGCATAATGGTGATGGTTGCTCAGCAGAGGGAATCGACTAAAAACCACTGAATTGTAGGTTTTAGATGGCGACTTTTATGTGAATTATGTCTCCATCAAAAACGCCATTTAGAAAATAATGAACCAGCGAACAACATTTCATAGGGCCAGTGTTGGGGACTGCAAGCTGACAGGGTCCTGGTGGTTTAGATTTTTGGGGGACAGAGAGGTGTGGGGAACTGGCAGTAAGCTGACTGTCTGCCCAACGCCCCATCTCACTTGCTTAGTGAAGTTGCTAAAGCCTGTTCTTCCCCACACCTCCATGTCAGCTGTGATGCTGGATTGTTTTTACTCATCTGATCCCCATGTCCCTCGGAGAGACTGGACGCAGGGTTTTCTGCACTTGGGGAATTCTTGGGTTGCCTTGGAAATGTGACTTTGTTTTTTGAAGATCTCTTGGATTTGCTAATGACTTTACTCTGCCTTATAAATAAAGCGATTTGGGGGTGGAGATTTTCTCTTGCAAGCTAATGGCCTTGCAGAGGCCTCCCAATCCCATCCTTTTTCTCTGAGTTTATTTCTTCGTTCCGCACCGTTCTCACTCAGGACCTGGACAATTACTAGCCACGCCAGTCTGCAGCAGGCCAGTGGGGAAATAATAAAAGGTCTAACGTTTGTGTCGTTGGGGTCCCAGAAGGCAATGAGGAAAACGGCTGTGCGGAATAGAATATCTGAAGAATTAATGACTAAAAACTCCTCAGATTTGTTAAAAGAAGTAAACTTGAAATGACCCACCTGTCCTCCGCTGGGTGAACCAATAAATGCATGTGGCTACCTGACCCATGTGACCATATGACAGAATGCCACCTGGCGGTTAAATGTGATGACCCGCTGACTGACGTCTCGCGATGAGGGAGGAAGCCCTTCTCTCGTGCCCACCTTCCTTCCTGACTCCTTCTGTCATAATTCCTTTCAAGTCTCCGTCAGACCATTCCAATGTGTGACTCCATCTAGATGACGTTCTGGAGAAGACAGGACCGTGGGGACGGGGAGCAGGTCACTGGGTGCCAGGGGTGAGGTCCAGAGAGGGGGCCAGGCCGCAGGATGGTTCTCTGGGGGGCTGGGGCACTCTGTACTGCCTCTTATATGCTTACACCAACCTGCACACATGTGAGAATTCACAGCACTGGCCTGACCAGGCGGTGGCACAGTAGAGCATTGGACTGGGACACGGAGGACCGAGGTTCTAAACCCCGAGGTCACCGGCTTGAGCACGGGCTCATCTGGTTTGAGCAAGGCTCACCGGCTTGAGCCCAAGGCCGCTGGCTTGAGCAAGGGGTCACTCAGTCTGCTGTAGCCCCCTGGTCAAGGCTTCTCATCTCTCCCTTCCTGTCTGTCCCTATCTGTCCCTCTTTGTGTCTCTGTCTCTGTCACAAAAAAGGAGGAGGAGGAGGAGGAGGAGGAGGAGGAGGAGGAGGAGGAGGAGGAGAAGAAGAAGAAGAATTCACAGCACTGGACCCCACCAAAGGGCAAGTGGCCTGTGTGATCATTAGAACAATAAAATATACAAAGAACAAAATGTTTCTAACCCCAAGGTTCAGGGCAAAGACGTTGGGAATCCCAGATGAAGAAAAGGTGGAAAATGGCCGTTGTTAGAATTTTGTTTCAGTAAAGATGTTTCCATGTGCACAGGACGTCGTGGCCGGCAAGCCCTCTGCATCCTGTCACGCGTGCTCTTCACGTCCACCGGGTCAGGCCGGTGAGCAAGGTCAGCTCTCAGAAAGGACGGTCCGTGCCCTGTCCACCACGGCAGGGCTGGTTTCTCTACCCCTCCCCCCAGGCTCAGGCTTCAGCGCACATGTCCTGTCTGCCTGCGGAACAAACTCCCTTTACTGTGAGCTCCTGTCCCATGAGATGGCTCGGGGAGGGAGACGGGACGTCTCCAAATCCATTCACTCGGGGCACGTGGAGGGTCCAGCCCGGGCTCCCCCACACAAACCACAGGCTCTCTCTGTGCCTCAGTTTCCTTAGCTATAAAACTGGAAACAAAATACGAGGATACAGAAATCGGACGTGCGGAGATCCCAGCCTGGGAATGAGGTCGACACACTTCCTTGTGGGAGGGCCCCACTTCACCTGCGCGCACGGAGATGCCGCCCCCATTCCCTCCAGGAGGCGGTCCTGTCATGATGGACGGGCACCCAGGGGAGGTTGACTGCTTCACGCGTGTCTCAAAGACCACGCTCTGGCGCTGGGAGGCAGGCGCTGTCCTGTTTCCCTCCGTGGTGCGCGAGACCAAGAGTCACGGGAAGTGGCTTATCCATCCAGGCCACAGGCTCCTGCAGGGCACCTACTGGGTGTCACCTGGGGTTCATGACTGCATCCCCACCCCAGGGGCAGCTGCCGGGAGCCAGGATGCCACCTCATCTTCTGCTGTGAGCCTGGGTGCTGCCCTCTCCTCGTGCACCCAGCCTCCAGCCCACCCCGCGGACCCCAGCTGACCTCCCACCCCAGAGCCAGGGGAGCCAGGGGAGCCAGCGCCTGGCCTGTGAAACCGGAGCCTGGACAAGCCGTCCTTGGCCTCGCTGGCGCAGCAGGCAGGCGTGAACACAAACCTCCCTCCTTTCCTTTTAAACTGGGCATACTTGAGATTCCACAAGGTGCCCCTTTGAACTCTTGAAGAAATATTTCCTGACCGGCACATTCTTGCGCCTGCCTGGAAATGCATCTTCCCTCTGTCCTGCCTGCTCTGCCGCTGCCCTCTGCCCACCCCCACCCCTGGGGGCCCAGAAACTTCTCTGGCTCCCGGGGCAGCCTGAAGGACCTCACAGGGACTAAGTATTCAGCCCTCATCCATCCCATCCGGGGGCCCTCCCTGGAGATGGCTTCTGAAGCTCATGTCATCTTGGGAAACACCTCCCCCAGGAAGCCCTTCTGACTACCCCCGCCCCTTGGGGCAGGGCGACTTTGGTCAGCACTTGTCTCGCTGTCTGTGGACGAACCATCCACCCTCAGGCCGAAATGCGGTCCCAGGGTGGTGTGTGACCGTGAGCACGAGTGGCCTGTGTCACATGAGGTTCACCGGGTGAGCCGGTGTGCATAGGTGCTTGGGAGATGCTATACAAGTCTCCAGACACTTGCTCTTGATACCTGCACTTGCCGGGGGCCTGTGACCAGCATTTCGAGGACAACCCCCCCAGGTGTCAAGTGCACCAAATAGCACCGTCAGGGGCCTCTCAGCTCTGAAGTTTAGGGTCTCAGGAGAGGTCCTCGTGCGAGGTGTGTGTGTGCTTTCAACATTTTGGAGTTTTGCTGTTCACATTCCAGTCTCTAATCCATCCAGAATTCTATTTGGTGCATGGGTGGTATATGACAGGGCTCTGACATTTCCATTGGTACAGTGAAGCAATCATTCCAGCCCCTTCTTTCCAGAGCTCCTGCCCTGACCCCGGTGAATGACACAGGGAAGTCCAGGCCAGCTATCTGACTTGGGACTTTCCATGGCCAACTCTTATGCATCCCTCAAAACCCTGCTGTGTTCTCAGTTGTCCTGGGCAGACGTCTCTGATGCCAGACCTGAGACTGGTGGCTCCTTTGCCCACCTTCCTTCCCATCATAGCAGAAAACACATGGCAGAGCTATTGCCCTGTCTGACATACTAGGGTCCGTCATCACAGAGTAAAACCTGGCTTCTCTTTAAGCTGTTTGACCTTGAGCGATTTCCTTGACTTCTCCTAGTTCAGTTCCCTTGTCTATAAAACACGTGTTGAACAAGGCAACCTTAACAAGCTTCCTGTGCATGAGAAGGACTCACGGGTGGTCGTTAGGATTGCTGCAACGTGGGTTGTAATAACCTCCCCTTTCCTGTCTGCTGCCCTGGGCTGAGTGCTCACTGCGTGCGGAATCGGAGTCCTCCCCATGGGGGTGAGGGTATTTGTGTTTGCTGAGCAGCATGGAGCCTCGCAGTGGGAGAGAGGGACAGGGGGCAGTCAGAGGATGTGCTCGTGGCCTGGTGAAGGGAGGAGAGCTGCCCAGCAGCCTGGACGTGGCCGGGGATGGGCTCCAGTCCACGTGGCCACCCATCACTTCCAGAGCCCGTCTCCTCACAGTGGAAAACCAGCCCTGGCAGCCCCCTGAGGCACGAACCCTGGCCAGCCCTCCAGAGGACTTCTCCAGATGCTAGGAGCATCTCAGTTGCATTCCTGCTGAGAGCACTCTCCAGCCCACAGCAGTGACGGCAGCCAGAACCAGCCAGAGGGCTGGGCCGCTCAGTGCGAGTCGCTGGGGCATGAGGCCCATCCCTGAACCCGGGACAGAGGCAAGCGGGTTCAGGATGGGAGGGGGGTTGTCCTTTCCAGCACTAACGGTCAAAGTGGGAAAGCTGAAATGTTTAAAGCCCACCAGACTCCTCAACAAGACTCCCTTGCCTTTTCTGTGCTCAGCTCTAGGATGGGAGCTGGGTGGGAGGGGACAGAAACCGTGCCCCTGCCCGCCACCCTGGGGTGCCGTCCATGTCCCCATTGCTAAGGGAGTAGCTGACAGGTCAGGGGGCAGCTGCTGTCCAGTTCCCAGGGGGGGCTTTCCCCTCCACTCAGCATGTCTACAATGCTGCTGGGGAACTGCCCCACCGCCTCCCTGTGGGCAAACCTCACTCTTCGTCTCAAAGGCAGGGTAGCTCACGGCCAAGAGCCCAGGCATTGGTGGCAAACTGCCCTCTCTCTCATTCATTCATTCTTTCATTCAGCCATCATTCATTCATCTCTCTGCACCTCCATTTCCTCGTTTGCAGGGCCAGGCCCCTACCAGCGCCTGCCCTTCAGGGACACTGTGCGGAGTACCTTAGGGAGTGAGTGAGGACGCCTCCATTGATCATGGCCTTTGCCTACCTAAGACTGGAGCCAACTGACAAATCGGGCAGATGGCAATGGAAATAAAGTCTCCGCTTTGTTCTGTGAAAAGAACAAAAAGGCTTCCTTCGGGAGGACAGCGCGCGGGTGCGAAACGATAATGGTGTCCCAGTGCCGGCCACTGGGGTTCAGCTACAACCCAGCCACGTGCCACCCTGACCCCCGCGGCCCTCCCCACGGGGCTGCTCCGACATCCGGCTGCCCCGAGGAGCTGGCCACACTGTGCGCCTGGGGGGGACAGAGGATGGAGAAGCTACACAACCATGCACAGTAGGCACCCTACGAGGAAAGACACCCGTGTGCCAGGGGCCCCAGGAGAGAGTAGGGAAATCCCCCCCTTTAAGGACACTGGCGAGGGAAACTGAGTTCTGCCACGGCGCTCCCTCCCATCAGGGCTGAGACACATACCACGGTTCCGTATGTCAGTTCCATCAGGCCTCCTACAGAGAGAGACGGCCCTGCTGTATGTGAACAGGGGTGGTCTCCATCCCCAGTGCCATGCCTTCTGTTCCCTTCTCTTGCCACTGCCCTGGCTGTGACGTCCAGCGTGAGGCTGAAGGACCGCTGTGGGCATGTATCCTGGCCCTGGCTCTCTGCTTTGAGGCATTTCTCCATTAAGTACGATGTGAAGAGGGGGAGGGGTGCGAGTCCTTCATCCGCTGGAAGGCGTCCCCCTCTAGTCCTGGTGTGTGGAGAGTTTTTATCAAAAATAGGTGCTAGGTTTTGTCAAAGCTCGCTCTTATTTAGTTATTAACGCCTCTGTTGAGCTGCTTACGTGGTTCCTCACATTTAGCCTCTCCACGTGGCGAATTACACCGATCGCTCAGATGTTAAACCAGCCTTGCATTCTGGGGTAAGTGTGCCTTGCATGTTAATATACGGCCGCATTCCTATATTACTGGATTCAACTTGCTAACACTTTCAAGTTTTGCCCGTAGGTTCATACTAGAGGTCACGCCTGCAGCTTAGCCTTCTTGTGATGTCTCCATCTGGCTTTGGTATCAGGGTAACGAGCCTCCTAGAATGAGCTGAGAAATAGTTCTTCCTCTTCTATTTGCCAGAAGAGCTTGAGTGCAATCGGTAGAATTTCTGGTAAAAATTTTTTTTTTTTTTTTCCAGGGAAAGCCACCTGGGCCTGAATTTTCTTCATGAGGGAGGTTTTCAACTACTCTTTCAATTTTCTCTAATAGACTTAGGGCTGTTCGTGTTCTCTTTCTCCTCCTGGAGTGAGCCTTGGTATTCAGAGAATTTGTCCGTCATCGTGAAGTTAACGACCGGATTGTCACGAGGCTGCCCATCCTACACCCTCTGTTCCTCTTCGTACCTGCGGAACCTGTAGTGACATCTCTCCCACTCCTGACACTGATCACACTGGCTGGCTGTGCCCTAACGGGATCTCTTACAACAAACACAGTAACCCTTTCCACTAGAAACGCTGAGCCGGCTTTCCCCGCCGTGACTTCATCTTTCTGGGAGCCCTCACATTTCCTTCCTCATCCCCTTCCCCTTGCACCCTAGGGTGACGGGGCCAGGTGACAGCAGGGGTGGCGGCACACAGCAGAAAACGGAGGCTTTCACAGATCCACGTAGGAGATGTCAGCAGGTGGGTGTTCAGGAGGGGTGAAGCCAGCAGAACCTGGGTCCTTCTGTGTCAACACAGAGTGTGGTGTCTGTCTTCAATGGCACAGCGTGGCTGCTGGAGCTCCAACGAGCACATTGGCATTCCAGCCAAGGAAGGAAGGAAGAGCAGGGGCCAAAAGGGGGTGAGCATCTGCTGTCTGTCTGTCCTGAAGTCCCACTCGAGGATTTCTACTCACACCTCACAGACCCTGGCCAGCAGCTCCCACCTCACCCCCCCTCCCCGTGTCCAGGGTCTCCTCACGCCTGCTCAGTCTCCAGCAAGACCACACCAGCCAAGGCTCAGAGGATGGTCCTCCCTGCCCAGCGCTCTGCAGATGGCGACGCCGAGGCCCCGAGGAGAGGGTTCATCCACAAAACTGCGCAGTAGGGAGGCCACGCCAGCCACTGCTGCTCTCACCGGCACATTCCAGCAGGCTCCCTCAGCGCGACTGCTGGAGGACCCGGGATCAACCCAGTAGGCAGCTGGCTGGCTGGTCACCCACAAGTATGCAGGTGGCTGAGTCCTAGGAACGTGGCCATTGTCCTGCTGATCACAGACATTCTCCTGTCTACTCCCACAGGTCAGCCCGGCCCCTGACATGGGGCCTGGTGTGGTGCTCAGCGGGGGGTCAGCAAAGGGACAGAAAGCGCTTCCTCCCAGTGTTCGTGCCTCGTAGACCCCTGGCATGGAAACATTGAGGAAACGGGCTTTAGGACAAATGACAGGAGGGCCTGGGCATGGCCCCACCCGGCAGCCACAGTCAGGGAGAAAGCCTTTGAAGGGTCAGGAGCAGCCCCACCCCCCACGCCTCCCCACTTGACAGGTGGCACGCTGACGTCTTAGAAGCCCTTGTCCAGGCCAGTGTGACCCTGAGTCGGGGACTGGCTACAAGGAGTCTGTGAGCGGATGTGCCGGTGCCCCCACCCCGTGCCGAAGGTCCCTCCATTGTCTCCAAGACCCCCAAAGGGTGAGGGTCCCCTCTCCCTCCACAGATGGGAGCTGAGGTTCCATTGCCGGACGGCCCCGCCAGGAGCTTTCTGCACCCTACCCCCTGCCTGCTGAGGCCAGGCGGGCAGAGCCAGCAGCTCTGGGCAGTGCCAGCATCGAGAAAGTGTTTTCAAGGCAGAAATCGTCCCAAATCCAACTCAGTTCTTGGAAGTCACTTTTTCCTCCTCAGCCGCCGAGGAGGGCGGCTCCCCAGGCCCCCGCCCTCCCTCCGTCCTGCCAGAAGTCTGCGCCTTGTGGAAGCCGGAGGACCGGGCTGCCTCCCAGCCGTGGGCCTGCTGCTGACGTGGCTGTGAGCTTGGGTCACACAAGAAGAGCGTGGGGCCCTCCCAGGAGCCCATGTCGGAGGGACGTGGCTCCAGCAGGCATGTCTTTGGGGGCTCCCTGGAGAGGGAGCAGAGGACCCTCTTGGCAGGGGGCTCCATCCCCAGTCATTCATCTCCAGGGGGTACGCAACGCAGCAGCCTGAGCAGGGCCTCCTCCCCAGGGCGCCCCCAGCGGTCCTGCCAGCCTCCACATCTGACCTGGGCACCCACCTGTGCAGGTGGGGCAGACAGTCTGACCCAGGTGGCTCGGGAGAACATGGCAAAGGCTGTACTCTCCCCGCATGCCCCGTCCTCCCCAGCCAGGACCTCCTGGGACTGAAGGCAGAGTCCTTGAAGACACAGCACCCCAATAGGCTATCAACAGCTGTCAGCTGTTCTGGACAGGGCAACAGCTCTGCCCTGGAGAAGAAGCCCTGTTCCCACCAGCCCCTCACTGGGTGTTTAAAATCTGCCAGAAGGGATGCTGACAGGTTCCTCTGTCACAGGTTACACTGTTGCAAGTGTCACTAGGAACCCCTGTGAAGGATAAGGAGGCATCTAGCATGAAAACGTCCCTGGGTCAGTAACTTGTTGGGGGAGGGGGGGATGAGTGAGTGGGTGGATGGAGAAACAGGTAACTGGGAGGATACTATTCCACACAGATGCATTCATTCATTCATCCCACACTTCCCGAGGACTTCTTATACAGGAAACCTACTCCACATGAGGGGATTCAATGGTAAGCAAGATTAATTTGTAGCTATATAGTCTAGCTTGTCAGTTAATACCCACTGACACCTCCTCCTGGTCTTTAAGTTGCTGGTTCATTCTCCTAATGGTGGTTTTTGATGGACTCACATGCAGAATTGTTACTGTCCAATTTACAATGCCATCCGTTACCATTAGACCAACCTTATGTGTCCTGGTGAAGTCTTTGTCCACCCCAAAGTCATGAGGGTGTGTCCTATGTTTTCTTCTAAAAGACGTGAAATGTCTGCCACCCTCAAGGGTCACAGAAGCTGAAGGGGAGCTGGTTCCCACCACACGGCTGCAGGCTGGCCACAGGTTCCTGGTTCAGAGCGGTGGCCCCACCCCAAGTTCTGTGGTGAGAGGGGAAAGTGACAGTGACAAGACGCTGAGGCCTAGAGACACTAACCGGGGCCCCAAGTTGAGCGTGCTCAGTCCAGGGCCAGCAACCCACGGTCAGTGTCCAGAGGGGGCAGAATCCCACCCTGGAGGAGGGTGCTCACTGATTGTGGGAGATATGGCGCAAAGCAGGCTTGGCTCCGCCCCCTTCGGACGTGCTCTGGGACCTGCGCCAGTCCCTTGACCTCTGAGCCTCCGTGTTCTCACCTGTGAGATGGGGACAGACCTGCATACAGAGGAAACCCCTGGTGTCTGGATAGTTTGCTTGGTGGCCACCACCCCCACCCCCTCCCCAAGCAGCCCGGTGCTGGTGACTCACAGGGACCCTTCAAAGAAAAACTAACCTTAGTGCTTCTCCTGAGGCGGTCCCCTCCCCCAGAGCACAGCGAAGGACACAGGGGCCCTGGCCTCAGGCGGGGCCACCTGCTGGTCAGCATACTGGCCTGTCCTGAGCACCATCAATGAATCACGTGGCCAGAACCCCCCTTTTCAGGCTCTGCTTGTCACAGCGACCAAGAATGAGCACCTGTCCAGCATTCCCAGAGTGTCACTTGCCCAGGGCGGCCCAGCGGTCAGCAGCTGGTCCCTCAGCTGTCCTGCCCGTAGAGAAGTGTCTGGGGCATCCCACAAGAAGCAGGGGCAGCGGACAGGTACCCCTCCCCCTCAAGCTCCTTGCTGGGGGCGGGTCCTCAGCACTGTGGGGAGAACCTCAGGGCTGGTCACTGTTTCTTTGGCTACTTGAAGAGTTTTGATTCCAAAATCGCAGATTTATCTGTTTTCTTCTGGTTTCCATGGAGACCCCCCTGGACTGTCACCTGCTCAGGAGTGACTGGCTGGGCCCCTCCAGGTCCCACCAGCAGCCTGGCCTTCAGGGCAGTGAGGGAAGGGGCCACAAAGGAGAATGACCCAAGGACTCAGAAAAGTCACTGGAAAGGGGCTACTATCCCCACTACACAGGTCAGCAAACTGAGACTCGGTAGGAAAAGGCACCACCAGCCCAAGTCCACCAGAACGAAGGGTTAGGACCCGCCGGTAAATGGAACTGCACATGGACACGTCAACCGAAAGCATGCTGGTGCCATTGTCCACATCAGCGCGACCCCAGTTAGGGTTGGGGTCAGCCGCAGGCCACGGCTGACCCTGAGGAGGCTTGAAGGACAGGCGTCCCTCCATCCAGTCCCCCTGGGGCTTCCTGAACGTCTGCCTGCACCAGGGTCACTCGGACTGGCCTTCAGGTTTGCTAGAGGCCTCACCGCTGTGGTCACGCTCTGGGGGTAGGGGGGACGGCTTCAGGTTCCTGTTGGTTCCACCAGCCGGACAAAAGCTACAGCCAGACAGGGCCAGAGGCTCCCCGGCCACGCACTAACCCACCACAACTACCTGGTGTCACCTCCCTCTGGCTGAGGGCCAGAGCACTGGCCCGGTGGCTGCCTCGGGCCCACACAGAGCGGTCCTGAGCTACTGAGACTGGGGCTTGGCTGCCTGGCCTGTTTCTAAGGGGCACCAGGGTGCGGGGTTTCCTGGGGCTCGGGGCCATGCCTCCTGGTGAACCCATCACTGGGGGAGCGTGGGGAGGAGGTGAAGCAGCTTGTTGTGCAAACTGAACGCTCGATTCAATCCTGGGCCCTTGGAGTCCGGACTCTTTCCGCATACTGGACAGCCCAGCCTCGGGATGCCAGCGAAGGAATCAGGAGGAGCGGGGCCTCAGGCCGCGGGCGGAGGGGGCAGGAGGGGCGGGGCCTCGGGCCGCGGGCGGAGGGGGCAGGAGGGGCGGGGCCTCGGGCGGAGGGGCGGGGCCTCGGGGCAGGAGGGGCGGGGCCTCAGGCCGTGGGCGGAGGGGCGGGGCCTCGGGCCGTGGGCGTAGGCGCAGGAGGGGCGGGGCCTCGGGCCGTGGGCGGAGTCGCAGGAGGGCGGGGCCTCAGGCCGTGGGCGGAGGGGCAGGAGGGGCGTGGCCTCGGCGCAGGAGGGGCGGGGCTTCCTATCGTGGGCAGAGTCGCAGGAGGGGCGGGGCCTCAGGCCGCGGGCGGAGGGGGCAGGAGGGGCGGGGCCTCGGACCGTGGGCAGAGTCGCAGGAGGGCGGGGCCTCAGGCCGTAGGCCGAGGCGCAGGAGGGGCGGGGCCTCACACTCCCCAGGATAAACTCTTCCCGGATGCAAGTAACAGAAACCAACTCCAGCTTCAGCCAGAATAAAGGGACGGACACAGCGAGGTAGAGGGCACAGTGGTATCACAGAGCCCACAGATAGCGACGTGCAGGGGCTGAGGAACCATCCAGAACCAGGCCCTCCTCAGGGGTGTCGCCTGTTCTCTGGCTGGTGTCACACGCATAGCCAATTACTGCCATATGACCCAGGTCCCCTGACCAGTCCAGCCTGAGCAGACTTGTCCTCCAGACTTCAAACTCCCAGTGGAGTGCTGCGGCCTTGGTCAGTGCTCACAGCATGTGGCCAGTCACTCCGCTGTGACCGTGTGGACAACGGGAGGCGGGAGGGTGCAGACAGCAGTGGCTCCACAGGTCCCCTGGGGGGAGGCAGGTCAGTGCTGGGGAGGGGGGCGTGGTGAAGGACGTGCTGGCTCTACAGTAGGCTCCGGCCAGGCCTGGCAAGTGGGCATGCTCACAGAACTCCCAGTCCTACAAGCCATGGGCCGACCCCGTGCCAGTTGGCCTCCCACAGAGCAGCTCCCTTGGCCAGTCTGAGGAAAGGCCAGCCAGGCCACCTCTGGAGGCTCCGCTGACGCGCCCCACCCCAGGCAGCAAGGCCCTGGGTGAAGAGATGGAGGGCGGGCCGTCTGGCCAAGTAGCATCCTCGTTCAGAGAGGAAACTGCTGAGTCCTGGTTTTCTTTCTGCCAAGCCAGCTCCCAGCGCTCCCAGTTGGGCTCCTGCCGGAGCCTCGGGGCACTAGCAGGGGAGGTGACTGTGGAGAAAGTACACGTAGCCCTGGGACACTTCCCTGGGCAGAGAGGACCCCCAGGCCACGGGAGGGACCCCAGTAGTGTGCAGAGCCTGAGGGCCAGAGGAGAGGTCCAGGTAGAACGACACTTCACAGGGAGCTCATGGACCGGTGCTCCAGCCCAGATGCCACTGGCTCTGCCCTCATGGATCCCGCAAACCTGCCCAGGGCCCTGCACTGCCTCAGTGACATCAGCCTGAAGACTAACAGACTGCCGGAGAAACAAAGAACTCTAGCTGGTGTCCTTCCCCGGATTCGAGGGCTCCGGAGAAAGTCCTGCTGCTTCCTCTGCTGGTGGGAATACTTCTACAGTCTGGGTCCTCTCGGCAGTGCCAGCCATCGGGGCCTCTGTGACAGTCCCCATAGCTCCAGGCTCCGCAGCTCCTCTCTCTGTAAAGCACCCCACAGTGCAGGGGTCTCCTCCTGTGTCCCATGCACACTTGAGCCCCAGCCCTGGTTCCAGCTCTGGTGGTCCTTCACTGTGTGGCCGGGGCTAGTGCCTCAACCTCTCTGACTGCTCCGCGGTGGATAGTGAGTGGCCATGAGGATCTATCTGAGGGCACGCAAGCTTCCTGCTACCCAATTCCATCCGACCCAAGACCTTGGCCTGCCCGACGCCCACTGCCTCTCCAGGCCACAGAGGAAGCCTGGGGTGTGGGTGTCTCCACCCATCGTCCCACAGGCGAGGAGGCCAGGACTGCAGAAGCACCCCCTAACCCTCCCCCCTGGAGCTCAGCCCAGGGCCCACACTCCATGGGGCAGGAGAGGCAGGAAAGGCACTCCCAGGGCAGCGCTCTGTTCCTGGCCAGCGGGAGCATGGCCCTGCACGGCCCTCCACTCGGGACGCCCACCGATATCACCTCATGCTCAGATTCCCTGAGTCTGCTTCCTTGGGCCAATCCTCAGGCCTGGTCCTGAGCCAGCCTAACAGTTCAGCCAAGGCGCCGCAGGCCAGAGGCTTTCCAGAAAGCTGGCTTCATCTGGATTTTGAAGACCAGGAAGCAAAAAGGAAGAAGTGTTTTACAGACGGAGAAAACTGCACAAGAAAAGGCCCTGAGGTGCAAAGGGTGTGGGAGCAGCCACCTCTCCAAGTCAGCATCCACACACACCACCTGCAGGGCAGCTGCCCCTCACCCGTGGTGTCCCCTGAGGGACGGTGCCCGGCAGGTCTGGATGGGCCCCAAATCCTTCATTTCTAACACTCCCAGCCCAGGGGGAGGTCTAGAGCACTACCCAGTGAGCCAGCCACTGGGCACGTGTGGCTATTTAGAATCACAGAAAATTAAAACACTCACCTCCTCAGTGGCAAAAGCCACATTTCAAGTAGCTAGCGACCAAACGGGAGTGTACATGCAGATTTGGGGGTGCCTTCCTCTGGGTCCTGGCTACTCCTGAGTGCTCAGATGTTCCAGCAGCCAACTGCCCAAGTGCACAGGAGCAGGCCGAGCCCGGGGGCCTGAGGCTCGGGCCAGGAGGACAGGGGAGCAGAGCCTCAGTCCAGGCCACGGTGAAGATAGTCACAATTCAAGTCCTGCCAAGATGGGGCAGGGGGAGGAGAACCTAGCTTCCCATGAAACCCCAGAAAGACCACCTTACAAGGACCTGCCCCAGGGCTGCAGGGGCAGGGGATGAAGGATCAGAATAGAGCAAACAGAGCTGCCTCCTCAGTGCCCAACACCAGCCCTGGTCAGCCCGGAGTGACCTGCTGACGATTCAACAAGCATTGAACAAAACTCAGCTCTTCACGGGAAGACCCAGAACGGAGGTTCCACACGCACCACCCCCGATGTCGTGCACCATGCGTATCTCGCACCCCCGTACGCAGCACCAGCAAAACCTAATCGTGTGCAGTGACTAAAACGACTCGGGTAATACATAGCTGACAGCTCATGCGTTAGCTTGTGTTGGCACCTGCATTAGCTATTTACAACTTTTGAAACACAGGGTGATACAGGATTATTGTATTTGTGACTCTTGGCCCTGAGGGTCGAAGTTTGGAAAACAGCACAGTATTCTGTATTTTCATGCGACTCCTTTTCTTCCCACTCCTCCAGGCCTGAGACCGCAGCAGCGAAGGTGCGCGGTAAACAATCATAGGTTGAGCTGCTGGAACCTGGACTATCGTCTAACCGCTTGCAGTTTGAACATGTGTGTCAAGGCTATTGTAAAATCTTTCTTCGTCGTGTTCAATCATGGTGCCTGAAACGGGATACTTTAGCTGACCGGTGAAGTACATTCTTTACTTGAAGCCTGGAGGCTAATAACTCAGCTGCTTTCTTGGATAGACCCAAATCTCTTACTAAGTCATTCAATTCGAGTTGGCTAAACTGCTGAGGGGTTAATGACTGCTTGGCATCAGAAGAAGACCCTTCAGATTCTACAACCATTTCCTCATGCATTTTATCAAAATATATTTGATCACCATGTTCACTTTCTTTGTCCTTAGAAGAAATAAAACCACTGAAAACTGGAACCAGGAGTGTCTCAGAGTGTGGGATAGGTCGTATTGCTGAAGGAATATTAGGATATGCGATCATATGCCGTTTTTTCTTGCCAATGCTCTTTGTATGGATCAGACAGAAATAACAGTCACTGCTGTGGTCCTTAGGTTCACGCCAAACCATAAGAATACCAAAAGGCATTTCTTTGCATTTTCCTTTTGTCCAGTCACGAAGCATTTCCTCACAATTATGACACACAATATGAGAAGCCCAATTCTTGTCTTGATCGCCAAGGGGAACTTGAGAATAGGCAATATATGCACGTGTCACAAATGATGAAATATTGAGCCTTTGACGTTGAAGTGTGTAACAGCCACATATATAACAGAAGGTGTCAGGACTATTCTTACATTTATGCCTACTCGAAGAAGCCATGATTCAATCTTAAAACAAAATAAGAGGGTGTTTTTATCAGATAATAATCTTTTACATTTAAAAACAACTACAATGATGTATAAGTGATGTTTTTGGGGTTTTTTTAGATTTTATTTATTCATTTTAGAGAGGAGAGAGAGAGAGAGAGGGAAGGGGTAAGGAGCAGAAAGCATCAACTCCCATATGTGCCCTGACCAGGCAAGCCCAAGGTCTCAAACCAGCGACCTCAGCGTTCCAGGTTGAAGCTTTATCCACTGCGCCAGCACAGGTTGGGCTATAAGTGATGTTTGTAAAACATTAATTGCCTTGTGGTTATGTTCAATCCAAGAGTCGTTGCCCTTTAACTCCAATTTAAAAATCAGCCTGACCTGTGGTGGCGCAGTGGATTAAAGCCTCGACCTACAACTCTGAGGTCGCTGGTTTGAAACCCTGGGCTTGCCTGGTCAAGGCACATATGGGAGTTGATGCTTCCTGCTCCTCCCTCCTTTCTCTCTCTCTCTCTCTCCCCCTTCTCTGAAATGAGTAATAAAAATAATTAAAAAAAAAAAGTTTAAAAATCAATGCATGCCAGTAACTGTAACAAAAAGAAATTAAAATTGCATAAAAACTGGAGCATGTACCAAAAAACGAATTTCAGATTTGGAATCAGCGATTCAGAAATATATAGAAAAAGTTCTAAAACTTCATGCAACAAAAAATGGAAAAAAAAATTGTTCCCCAGTGTAGTTAGAATAGACAAAATAAGATACAAAAGATTTCTCCTTGAAGCAGCTAGGGAATGGCTATCTGCTGGTCGGAATGAGTACCTCTGAGAACCTAGCACTTCTGGTACTTCTAAGAGAGCTCCTTACATTCAGTCACCCTTAGGCTCTCAGGGCAACTAAAAGATCACGTTTTGGAAAAAACAGTCACTGGTATAAAATAAAAATCCAACTAGAACGTCTGAAGTGTGTGTTTCAAAAGGAAAGCACAGCAAAACCAGATATAATTGCAAAACATGTGGAGTACCATTACACGTGATTGCTACATAGTATATATACCACACCAACAAAAATTACTAAAATATATAATATGTATAAAATATAATATGTAGCAGATATGGACAAAGTTTCATTTAAATTCATTATGTATAAATAAAGTATACTGAAATTTATTTAGATTATTTCTCTTTCATACTCAATTACAAAAAAATAGCCAGTGACATGGGATACCTTCTGTGTAAAATTGTCGGTCAACATGTGTTAAGAGAATAAAAATCAATAAAAACAGACTTAAAGACCCAAATGTCAGAACTGGCACAAAAAGACTTGAAACCTGATGGATAAGGGCCAAAATGATTTCTCCTGAAAAAAAAATTTTTTTGTGAAACAACAACAAACCACAATGGAAACCGTAGATGTTAAAATTCCAGTATCTGAAATTAAGAATAGATGTATCACTGAATAACAGATTAGATACAACAGAAGGACCTTAAAGAGGCCAGTCAAGAAGTCGTCCAAACTGAGGTACACAGAGGGAAAAGCCAGCCTCGGTGACCAGTGGGATGGTGTCAAGTGGTCTAACACAGAATTACAGTTTCAGGAGGAGACAGAACGGAGCAGGAAAAAATATTTATGGAATACTGGCTGGTTTTTACCCTCAATTTGATTCAAAAACAGTAACCCAGGGCTTTACAAGATTCAGCAAATCCTGTATTAAAAAAATCGCAGCTTATGCAGAGCTGCTGAACACAGAGAAGAAAGAATCCTTAGCCAGAGGAAAAACACCCACCACAGGGCACAGCAAGGAAAGTGCCCGCGGCCTCACAAAAGTAACCAGGGCGACCTCCGGCCCACAAGTCAAGCACGCCCGGCTGTCCCCTCGCGGCCACTGGGAGGAGCTCACGAGGCACCCACGGCAGCTGGGAGCACAGCCACGGGGCACGTCAGCAACCACCGGCGGAGAGCACGGGCGCGTGGCTACAATGAGGCCGTGAGCGAGGCCCACGCTGGCGGTGACGGCCCGGCGGGGGTGCGGGGTGCTGTGGCCTCAGTGGAAGAAGCGAGTTTATCCGCGCTCCTTGAGAAATGAGCCCCACGCACCCACACAATGGAAACGTCGCCAGGACACGCCCCACAGAAAACCGAGGGGCGTGGCAGTGCCTACGGCTGTAACACGCATGTGAAGCTGTAGCAGCGATCCTCAGTGGAAACAGGACTTCCCCCTGGAGCCACAGTGCGTGGGCGTGGAGGGAACACGCAGTGGAGAGACAGGGAAGGGGAGGCTTGCCCCTGGGCCGCCGGGTCTCGGGGCAGCGAGCTGTCACAGGAGCGGCTGTGCCCCCGTCCCGACCCTCCGCATACAGGACACCCGGGCCGGGCAGCGCCCTGAAAAGTGCGGGGCCGGCACTGCCTGCGTCGCCTGAACTACGAGACACTTGGGGACCTGCACACTGACACACACAGCGGGGACTGGGTACAGTCCCTGGGGGTGCTGGGGGCAGGCGGAAGGAAGCCGCTGGCGCATGCGCAGCTCCGACCCGGCAGAGCGCAGAGCACGACAGCTTCCCAGCGGGCTCCCCCTTCACAGAGCCTAGCCTACTTCTTCTTCTTGGTGCTGGGGGGTGGCCGCAGCTCCCCGGGCCCGTGGGCGAAGGGGCAGCGCTGTGCAGGCAGAGCACAGCCGTCGGGGTGATGGGTGAAGAACCAGCAGAGGCGGGTCTTGAAGGCCTCAGAGAACAGTCTGCGCTTGGCCTCCGGGTGCCTCTCCTGCAGCCTCTCTTCCCTCCAGTCGCGGATGTGGACTCTCCCGTGCAGCACTGTGGTTTGGAACAGAGAAAGACATGGCCGAAGTTAACCTGCCAGTCCCGAAACCCACCAGGATCCGTGGGAGGCAGCCACTTGCGTCCAGAGGCCCTGCCACCTCTGCCAACCAGCTCCCTGTGGGCTGACAGGGAGGAGGAACATGAAGCCCCAGGCCTCGGGCCACACAGGGTGCAAGCTTGTGGGAAACCAGGCCGAGGACCTGGGAGAGCCGGGGGAACAGCCACACGTGGCTCTGATTTAAGCCAACAGTTGGACACCATCTGCACACGGGTCCTGGTCTTTAAGGACCCCATCTCTATCAAAATAAGAGCACAAGCCTGACCAGGCGGTGGTGCA
This sequence comes from Rhynchonycteris naso, assembly GCA_037038555.1. NCBI lineage: Eukaryota > Metazoa > Chordata > Mammalia > Chiroptera > Emballonuridae > Rhynchonycteris > Rhynchonycteris naso. Next base: position 314,974,152 of record CM072996.1, on the reverse strand, counting down.
GTGGATAGAGCGTCGAACTGAGCGGAAGACCCAGGTTCGAGACCCTGAGGTTGCCAGCTTTAGCGCGGGCCCATCTGGCTTGAGCAAAAGCTCACCAGTGTGGACCCAAGGTCGCTGGCTCCAGCAAGGGGTGGCTCAGTCTGCTGAAGGCCCGTGGTCAAGGCACATGTGAGAAAGCAATCAATGAACAACTAAGGTGTCCCAAGGAAAAACTGATGATTGATGCTTATCTCTTTCTGTTCCTGTCTGTCTGTCCCTATCTATCCCTCTCTCTGACTTTCTCTCTGTCCCTGTAAGAAAACAAAAAAACCAAACAAAATAAGAGCCCAAGCAAGGCAGGCAGAAGTCCTCTCCAGACAGGCAACGACGAGGGGCAGACCCAGGTAAATGAGGGTGCTGGCCGCAGCCCTGACAGAAGGGGCAGGGGGAAGCAGGGAGCAGCGGTGGGAGGGACCTGTGTGGCCGGGGTGACCTCAGAGCAGGGCAGCTGGACGACCCAGGAGGAGTGGGAGGGGCTGTGGCAGCTGACCCGGGTCCTCGGAGCTGCCTCCCGAGCGTGTAGCCCACTCAGCCAAGACTCCCCGTGAGCTTGCCCTTGGCCGTTCCTCCCGAGCACCAATGACAACACGTGAGATGAGGCTGAGGCAGGCAGGCTGTCCCTGGGAGCCATGAGCCACCTGGGGACACTCGGGTTCAGGAGGAATGAAAGGGGCCCCTGAAGAGACCGGCTCTCCAACCTGAGAACTGGACGTGTGAGTTACAGCCGAGTCCATGTGCAGACTGTCTCGTGTTACAGCCATGAGGCGCCTCTGCACTGACGTTTATTAAATACCCTCCCCTTGGGACCAGAGGAAGGAGCGTGGAGGCCACAAAAGGGGACTCAGCCACTGGGGCCAAGGGCACCTCCCACGCCGGTGCTGTACCCTGTGGAGTCTGCTCTCCCCGGGATGCCGACCTCCAATCTCTCTTCCCCTGAAAGCCAGGGTGGAGGAAACATCACTGTGTCCACAGCGGCACCTCCCGGCACAGCACGGAATGGCACGCCCGCCGCTGGGGAGCCAGGGGCCCTCAGCCGTGTGTGGGAGGCAAGACTCCCACAGACCCCTGGGCTGTGCACCTCAGGGAGAGGAGGCCCACGATGGCCGGGACAGGTCACAGGGGCCAGAGCTGCCGTGCACCCCACCATACCCACAGGCTTGGAGCAGCACCCGCAGGTTCAGGGAAGAGGTGGTCCAGGTAGGATTTCTAAGGCCTGGGAGTTGTCACTGATGACAGCGGTAGGCCCTGGAGACCGCAGACGCCGAAAGCCCTGAGGCTGCCCTACAACCCCGGGACAGCACGTGCTCTGCTGTCCCCCTCCTAACACCCCACCCCAGCCTGGGCAGGCGAGTGCCAGGCATTCTCGAGCTGGCTTCCAACGTTGGACCACCCACACTCCGCCTGCGTGGAAACACAGTCCCGAGTTGGAATGGAATTACAGGAACAACGTGGACGCTACAGAAGTCCATTTCTGAACATCTCCGGGGACAGTGCCACGTGCTCTGGTTCTGGTCCGCACCACCCATGCTTACCAGCCCAGCCCCACCCTTCTTGGGAGACCTCAGACAAGTCACCAGCCGCACTGAGCTGCGTGGGCACCGTCAAGGACACGAGTGCAGCAACTGAGGACAGCACGTGGGCGTGCCACGTAGTGCAGGCTCCTGCGCCCCCAGCCAGGGCGTCCTGCACGCTGACCACATGGCAAGGCTGGCAGGCCTGCCACAGCCCTGCGAGGCACAGCCCAATGCTTAGCACCTGAGGACCACTTCCTCACCCCCGTACGGTGAGCCAGGAGGAACCACAGCCGTTAGGAGAGGCCCTCACATAGACCAGCCCTGGCCCAGGACACAGCTTTTACGTGACGCAGCCAACGGCTGACTCGGAGCTCTATCCCCAGGCCTCCCACTCAGAAGCATTTCCAAAAATAAATGCTCCCTGCATGTAAACTGCACAGGAGAGCAGTCAGACGCGAGCCTGTGTACAACGGGAGAAGATGCCAGTCCAGGACAGCAAGCAGAACAGCAGAGCAGCCCCGCGACAGGGGTGCTCAGGGACAGCAGCTCCCAGCCCCCTCCTCCCAGCTTCTCCAAGGGCTGTGGGGCCACCCCTGCACCCACCCCAAACGTGGAGACCGGTTCCCTTGACCAGCCTTGTCACCACAGTGAACAAGCACTGATCCCACTGAAATCGTTAACCTGAAAGCCAAGTCCAGCTCCACAGGAAAACCAGGCCACCGAAATGCACTGCAAGCGTGCCACCCGGCTGTCCCATGCACACACGGGGGGAGGGGACAGTGCAGGCGTGCACGCCCGGCTGTCACATGCACACGGGGGGAGGGGACAGTGCAGGCGTGCACGCCCGGCTGTCACATGCACACACGGGGGGAGGGGACAGTGCAGGCGTGCACGCCCGGCTGTCACATGCACACACGGGGGGAGGGGACAGTGCAGGCGTGCACGCCCGGCTGTCACATGCACACACGGGGGGAGGGGACAGTGCAGGCATGCCACCCGGCTGTCCCATGCACACACGGGGGGACGGGACAGTGCAGGCGTGCACACTCGAGCTCTCAAGTGTACACAGGGGGCAGGACTCAACCCCCTTAGGAAGTTTACCGACTGAGGGAATGGACGGACAGGCCTCCTTCCCCAATGCCCGCTCAGCAGAAGCACAAAGGCGAGAGTGCAGGGGAGCCGCAGACAGCTGCCCGCATCCCCAGACCACCCGGGCTGAGCCGGTACGCTCTGCACAGACAAAGCCGTGTCTTTCCAGGCTGGCTCCCGCAGTCAGCTCCCTCCCCTCACCGACCCTGACCGAGGCACCAGTCCTGCTGCTGGACCTACCACATGCTGAGCAACCACCTCCACCCCAGCACCCTGTCCTGGGGACAGGGACAGAGGCCATCACCTTGATGTGCAGCCTCCAGCATGGAACATACATAAGGAAAGTCCTGCCCAGATGGTACCCTGTGGGTAAGAGACCCTGGGACCCGCTGGTCACCCCCTTCCCAGGAGAGGGATGTCAGGCTAGTAGTACCTCCCTGCAGGGCCTCACTCATCTCTCCCTCCCTCTACAACTCAGCACTGCACCCAGACTGCCTCTGGGCTGTGGACAGAGCCCTGGCCCGCCCACTGGGAGCCTAGTCTAGTTGAGGAGAGGGTGTGACAAGTGCAGGAGGCGGGACCAGGCCGGGGAGGGCGAGGGGGCGGAGGGAAAGCTGTCTAGAACAGGTGATTTCATGGGGGGGACACAGCGGGGGACACCAATAGCAAGGCTAGGGCAGACAGGTGGGGGCAGGGGGCCCCACGCCACGCGGGAGGAGCTGAGAGGTTGGGTCTGGCAGAGCAGGTGAGGACGGGCAGCGCCAGCCTCGGGAAACATGCACATCTCCAGGTTTGTCCGCTCACCTTTGAACACCTGGTGGCTGTTTCTGAGCAGCGTCTGCAAGCCACCACACTCCTGCTTCAGTCTCTGCAGGGTCTCCCTGTCCAGCTCGCTGGCGACTTCCGCCAAGGAAAGGCTCTCTGCAGAGGATGGGTTCCCCCAAACCACACAAAGGTGGTTACAAGCCTGTTCAAGGGGCGCAAACTCCACCGCCGTCCTGTGAACTCAGGCGCTCCCTCTCGTCAGTCAGCAGGCGGACCGCCCCGTCTACACGCCACGTGCTCCAGTCCACACCTCACAGCAGTGCTGCGTGGGCAGAGCCAGCCCTAGCTGCCAGACCCCTGCTGCCTGCGGGCCCCTCCTGCAGGTGAGCCTCCCAGGTGTGACACGTCAGTGGCTGCCCCGGTAGCAGCTGCTACAGTTCAATCCTGCGGCCTTCGGGGTCCACCTCTCGGCTGCCTCAAACCCTCAAACCCATTCTTGGAGGAAGCAAGTCTGCGGAAGAAGTCTGAACACTGGCCCAGAGACCGTTCCCACCCACCCAGGCCTGCCCCCACGCGCTCCTCACTGCCAGCTTCGTTACCCTTTCAGTGCTGCGGTGACCCGGCTGTGAGAGCAGGGACCCCAGATCCCACCCGAGTCCCCTCGGCCACGCCCTGCAAAGGGGAACCCCCAGGACTGCAATCAGTTACGTCCCAGGGACAGACCCACTTTAACATCATGCAGGGGTCAGCAACAGAGGGCCCAGTGCCGGGGGCGGCGTCCCTGGTTCCAGTGGCCAAGACAGGAGCACCTGTGGGCAGGAACTGGGGGCTGAGAGGCCAGGGACACCTCCCCCCACCAGGGCCAGAGACCTCAGACCAGCCCTGGACTGACAGACAAGCTAGAAAGGTCAGCACCCCAGCTGTCCCCAATGTGGGGAGGGGCTCAGAAATGAGGCCAGAACCCCCGCCATCTCCCTGACCCAGGGGAGAGCCTCTCTGCTCTTGAGGGCAGTGCACAGTCCGCATGCCTGAGGACCCAGCAGTGGGGAGAGACACCCAGGGACTAAGAAGTCAGTTCCCACGTCTGCAGATGCACCCCCCAGAGGTCTGAACTCTGCCCCAGCCCCCCTAGGAGCCCCACCCAGCCTGTCCTCCCCTAATCCGGCTCCGCCCAGTGGGGTAGACCTGGGGGGGGCACACTGCAGCACACCCAGTGGCACCTTGGGCTGGCTGCAGTTACATATGGCCAGCCACCTGGGTGGGCCAGGGCTGCCACGGGGGCCGTAGGGGTGCTCCTGATTGGACACTAGGGAGTCGGGTGACTCCTGGAGAAGAGGACATGCTCAGTGGTGCCGCCGTGTCACAAGGACAGGAGACGGAATAGGGGTGAAATGACAAGCTCGAGCAAGGCGACACTAGGGTTAAGGGAGACCAGGCTGAGGGCCAGGCTCCCTGCTCCGGGGCCCCTCCCATCACAGGGCCCGCAGGGGCAATCTCAGGCTTGGTCCGGACAGACTGCTCCACAGCACCCCCGGTGGCCGGCCGAGCTCCCCACAGGGTAGAGGAGCCCGAGGAAAACAGCTGCTGCCCAGCAGCCCTGGGACTTCCAACTACCCGGAACAACTTCAGAAAGAGAACCTGGAGTCCCACATGGACACCACTGATTTCAACACAGAACTCCTAGGAGGACAATCAGGGACAGTGTCCTCCCTCTCCTCGTGCCGGATTTGGTACTCTGGGGCCTTCAGGGATGATCAGATGTCACCACATACTGCAGGGAACAGCACCGTAACTATGTTCTGCCCTGACAAGTTCTAGAGAGCGAACGAGAGTGGCTGCAGACCCCGAGACTCGCAGCTATAAAGGTTAATTACGGGCCGATGTCACTGCCCTGCCCTCGGCCTCCTTCTGGCCCGAGTCCCGTCTATCAATAAAGCCCCAGGAAACTTCAGGACGAGCTTGTAAGTAGCCTAGTCGTTATCGCTGCCTCTTAAAAACGGTTAACTAAAACTGACATTTGTAAGTTGGTCACAAGGGAGACGGGGTCGCTGCCTGAACCCCGAGCACCCAGGGCGTGTGGACGGTTACCTCCTCGGTTCCAGGTCTTCAGACCTCCGCTGAGAGAAGTGCTTGGCTTCAGCGGCCTTCCACCCAGCAGCAAGCTTGCCACTTGCAATACCACGCGGTCGATGAACTCGCGAGGGAGGGAGGCACAGTTCCGCACACGCTCAGCTTTCTCACGAGGGTGAAAGCCAGGCAGCCAGCGCCCCCCAGGTGCATGTCCAGCGCCCCAGTCTAGGACTCTGGGACCATCGGGATGACCATCGGGGCCGTGGTCACTGCTGCCGGCATCCGCCCCAGGCGGGGCCGAGGCAGGCCCTCCGACGGGCGGGCTGCCATGTCGGCTGTTAATGTACTGGGTTCTCTGCGCGTCAACGCACGCCTCTGTGGCAGGCCGGTACGTTCTGGATCTCCCGATGAGACAAACCTGCGTTGGAGGAGAGCGGTTGGCCGCTGTGATACCCAGCATCCTCTGCGGACGCCTGTCACGCCAATACCTGCCCTGACCAGCTGGCCCTCACAGGGAGGCTGCCCCAGCTATACATTTCAGGTGCGTCTGAGTTAATGAGGCTTCCATTAACTTTAAGTCATTCTGAGCTTCTGAAACAGGCTTTAATTGCAGCCAATTACTTGCAAATTCAAGGACTTGGAGCTCAGCATTCGGCCTCAGATAACACTACACAGGTCAGGGCGTCTCTGCACAGATCAAGCCGACACCTACTCTGGGGAGGTCCCCTAGGGCCAGTTTCTGGGTTCCCACAGAGCTGCTCGGAGAAGGAAGCGCCAGGACATCCCCCAAGACAGGGCGCATGCAGAGAAGAGCCCCCTGAACCCCGTCAGTGACTGACATGGCAAAGTCGGCCCAGGTGCCTTTGGGAACATTCACGCTGTCCACACGGGGGTCCTCCTGGTTCTGAGGTCGGGCTCCAAGCTTCCCACCCACACGCCACCAGGCTGCCCCCGAGGACACCGGGCGGAGCAGGACGCACTCTCTTGGTGGAAGGGATCCTGAGGCAGTCCTCCTCCACACGGAACCCACAGGTCGATCCCACCTCTCGGATGAAGTCCAGGTACTCGCGGTACTGGGTCTTCTCACTCTGCCTCCGGCAGTACCGCCCCACAAAGTCAAAGAAGCAGCAGGGGAGGACGAAGAAACGACAGCGGTAGGAGGACCTTGGAAAACAGCAACAAGCACAGAAACCAGCTGTCCACAGATTCACTGAAGTCAGCAGACAGCCATGCGGGAGAGCCAGGCAGACTGCTGCTGGCCCTTTTCACGTAAAACATGAGTCACAGCCTTCCCCAGCTAACGCCCAGAAACAGTGTAGCACAGTGCATCTTTTTAACAATAGGTGGCTAATGACTTTCAGACACAGTGTTTCCATTACAGTTACTCTTGTTAGCCTCATGGAGCTTTTGAAGTGCCTTGAGACTTCAGCTGTGAACCAGGCAGCTGAGGCAGGAGCAGAGCCATGAAGATCTATCTGCTCGTGGACCTGCGGGATTCCCCGAGAGCCGGAATGGCTCACAAGCCTGCAGAAAGGAGACTTGGCAACAAAATATTCTGGGGCAGCCCCGAGAGCGGGTGCCCAACTGAGGGCTCCCGATGCAGAGGCACAGGCTGCCTCCGACAGGTGGATAAAGTGATTAGAGAAGCAAACGTTGCTGCACAGTGTCTTCCTGAGGACAGGCTTTTCCTCTGAAGACAAACCTATCAAAAAAAACAAAACAAAAAACCCTTCCAAAAAATGGTATCTCATTCACCACTGAATGTAAGTACTGTGCAAGTAATTTGTTCTGGTCAACACTGTCCCAGAGAAAGGGAGGATGAACTGCGTATATAACTTAGTTTTTCCCAGTTTCCAGGTTTTCAATAGAAAACTAGACTCTGAAATTTAACCCAATGCATCGTCACGCAGCCACTTGAACTGGCTGCACCTGTAGTGCCGGCTGCCACCCGCAGCTGGCGGCTGCCATTTTGCACAGCGAGGATGAAGCACCAAACGTCCCCAGCCACTCGCCCTGCCAACTTCTCCCTCACCTGGCTGCAATGACAGGTATCCACGGTGTCAGCTCATCGGAATGGTTGCCGATTAACCAATCAACATCTGGGAAGAGGGTCTTATCACTTGGTGTGATTGCACCTTCCTGAAAGGAAAACACAAAAACAGGGCTCAAAGTGCAGGTGAGTCAACGCAGAGCTGTGGAGGCAGCAGCTGCAGCAGGAGGGCAGAGGCCCTGGAGTACCGCCACCCGCTCCAGGCCCCCCGGTGCAGGACCACCCCTTCACTCCAGGCCCCCCGGTGCAGGGCCACCCCTTCACTCTGGCAGGACCTCGGCGCTCAGGGTCCCCCGGTGCAGAACCACCCCTTCACTCCAGCAGGACCTCGGCGCTCAGGGTCCCCGGGTGCAGGACCACCCCTTCACTCCGGCAGGACCTCAGCGCTCAGGGCCCCCCGGTGCAGGACCACCCCTTCACTCCGGCAGGACCTCAGCGCTCAGGGCCCCCTGGTGCAGGACCACCCCTTCACTCCAGGCCCCCCGGTGCAGGACCACCCCTTCACTCCGGCAGGACCTAGGCGCTCAGGGTCCCCGGGTGCAGGACCACCCCTTCACTCCAGGCCCCCCGGTGCAGGACCACCCCTTCACTCCGGCAGGACCTCAGTGCTCAGGGCCCCCCGGGTGCAGGACCACCCCTCCACTCCGGCAGGACCTCGGCGCTCAGGGTCCCCGGGTGCAGGACCACCCCTTCACTCCGGCAGGACCTCGGCACTCAGGGTCCCTGGGTGCAGGACCACCCCTTCACTCCGGCAGGACCTCGGCGCTCAGGGCCCCTGGGGGAAAGGTGAAACCAGGACCAGGGGAAGTGAGAGCACCTGCCTGCTTCCTGCCCCCAAGGTATGGAATGCTGGCAGCTTCCAGCATCCTCACTGGCGTAGCTACCACTTTCCTGAGAGCTTATCTTCTAAGGAGAACTGAGAGGGAGCTTTCCCCCACAGCTGAATAGCTCAGTTGGTCAGAGAGCATCGTCCCGCAGTGGGGAGGTCACTCGGTTTGATCAGGTCAGTCATATACAAGAACAGATCAGTGTTCCTGTCTTTCTTCCTTCCTCTCTGGCTTAAACCAATAAATAAAAATTTAAAAAACGAGTAGACATAAAAATGAGCTTTCCACAATAGAAGAAGCGCTCTAGGAGAGAGGGGCCCCGGGAACCGTCTCCCCTGCAGCAGAACGCAGGAAGAAGAAATGACCTTCAGTGCAGAGAGCGCAAGTGCCCAGCAGCCGAGTCGGGCCGGGCCGGGCCGACCGACCAACCGACCTACCCGTTATGATCCTATCCAATGGCTCACAGGACAGGCATGTCAACCACTGATTATTTCTGAGGTTAAGCTTGAAACAGTTTGCTTTTATGATTTAAGGCCTTTAAACACTAGCCTTTGTACTAAATTACAGACCATCATTAACTACTGGGAACAAGACTCAAAACTAAATCTGTCAGTCAAAACTGGAAGGAAAAGAAAGGATACTATCTAACTACTCAAAATCCTGTAATTGTGAAGAATGATGATGTTCCTTGACCAAAACCAGTGAGGAGACGTTTAACAACACTCACTGGTTTCCCAGCGTTACCTGTACCACTTCAGTACGAGAGGCTTCCAGACGTGACGTACAGAGGAAACAGGACGTCACTGGGCTGCCAGCCCGCATAGCACGTCACTGCACAAAGCAACACGAGGTGAAGGCGGGCACAAGAGAGCGATGCCATTGAGGGCACAGTCAGCACGAGACCCGTGACGCTGCTGACGGAGTGCGCTGACCTGTTCTAAGTAGGGCGCAGGCTCAAGATTGGCTAAGGAGCAGTCAACGCACAGCCCGCAGGCCGCCGTTTCTGATGGGACGGAGGGCACGCCCTGCACGTGACCGCACTGCGGCACGCACAGCTGCAGGCCGTTTCTGATGGGACGGAGGGTCACGCCCCGCACGTGACCGCACTGCGGCACGCACAGGCACGCACAGCCCGCAGGCCCCCGTTTCTGATGGCACAGAGGGTAACGCCCCGCACGTGACCGCACTGCGGCACGCACAGCCCGCAGGCCCCCGTTTCTGATGGCACAGAGGGTAACGCCCCGCACGTGACCGCACTGCGGCACGCACAGCCCGCAGGCCCCCGTTTCTGATGGCACAGAGGGTAACGCCCCGCACGTGACCGCACTGCGGCACGCACAGCCCGCAGGCCCCCGTTTCTGATGGCACGGAGGGTCACGCCCCGCACGTGACCGCACTGCGGCACGCACAGCCCGGCAGCGCAGCGGGCTTGCTGACACCAGCACCCCCGACAAGCAGGGAGCTGTGCCGTGACACAGCCAATGTCACCAGGCCACAGGGACTTTCTAGCTCCACGACAACCTGGCCCACTGAGGACCAAGGTGTCACCGGGCAGCACACGTAGCTGTGTTCTTGGCCTCTCCACCACAGAAACTAAACACTCTTCTCCTGTCCCCAGTCAGCACTCTGCCCTGCTGGGCAAGAGCCCGCGTCCCGGTCACACCCATGCATAACCCGGGCAGCTGAGCAACAGGGGCTGGGAAGGGTGACCGTGCCCACGCGCCCCAAGCTGAGGGGGCGGCTCCCACTGCTCAGAGCTCCCTGGCTGGCTGGGAGGCTTCAGCTAGAGACCAGAGCCCCTAAAGACCTGACACCAGGCCAGCTGGAGGAATGCTGCTGAGGTGACCGGTCACTTCCTCCTCAGGGACACTACTCTCTGATGGGCACCAGGACAAGCGCTTCCTAACCGAGGACACAGTGACCTGGGAACATGTGAGCCCATGGCATGCCCGAGACTGGGCTATTGGATGGCTCAGGGCAAACGGGCTGCGCGATCTCACAGCGTCCATCCAGCCCAGTCCAGACGCATCTCCCCGCCCCCCTCCCTGACTTCTCGGCCTGCCCACTGCCCCAGGCGGCAGCAGCCCCACAAACAGTGCAGGGTCACCCTGCGGCTGACCCGTGGAGGGACACCCTGGCTGCAGATGCCAGCATCCTCTCTTCAGTTCAACAAGAGGCTGGGAGAAGTCTAGAGGTTGCCTCTCGCTCTAAACTTCACACTAGAGGAACGTGGGTGGTTCTGATTGGCACTGGGCTGGCCCACAGACAGACATACTCGCTGAGACGCAGTCAGGAGGCGGGACCCAGGAGGGGAGCGGTACCTCCAAGCACGCCTCCGGCCCGTACAGGTCCCAGATCTTCCTCCTCCGCACGTCAACCCCTCGGCCGGGATGCTGAAAGTTTCAGAACGCAAAGGGTCAGTCCACTCACTGCAGTAAATGAACAAGGACAGGTCGGCAGGCGTGGCCACAGCATCAAGCCCAGAGATCGGCAGTGTTCTCGGACGGCTGCAGCCGAGCAGCTCAGCTCTTTATGACAGACGTGCACCCCACAAGGCAGCTGGGACCCACCCTCCGCTCATGGGGGCACCTCTGGGCTGGAGCCCCAGGCCACAGGCCTGGGGAGAGAGCCAGCCCCTGGAGTCAGACCGCAGGTTAGGCTCCTCCTCCAGCTCACCAACCAAGACGAGCTCCGTCCTGGTCCTCTCGTCTTCCGGGGTGGCTTGTCACCAGCACAGCGGGACCCCTCAGGCTCTCACAGGGCAGCTGTGTTTATTTCACAACCCCACCCACCAGCCTGCAGGAGATCACGAGTGTGCTCACACCCAGAAATAACCTGTCTACGGGTGCCACACATTTCTTTTTTGTACAGCAGTTCAAGGACATCCTGACAAGCCCATGCCAGGTCCCCCAGTGAGGACGGGTCTGAGCCCTAAGGCAGAGGAGAGGGGTTCACCTCCAGGCTTCAGACCCCAGCTGGCCCCCTCGACTGTGAGGCTGCTGGGCCCCCGCTGGCTGTGCCAGGTGAACCAGGAATGGCCTAGCACTCTGGACTGGCCTGGAAGGCCAGGGCACTATGCCCAGTGCTGTCTGAGCGTGCAGCGCCTTCCTTCAGTGACCCTGACAATGGCTGAGCGTGTACTGCCTTCCGTCAGTGACCCTGACAATGTCTGAGTGTGCACCCGCCTTCCTTCAGTGACCCCGACAATGTCTGAGTGTGCACCTGCCTTCCTTCAGTGACCCCGACAATGTCTGAGTGTGCACCTGCCTTCCTTCAGTGACCCTGACAATGTCTGAGCGTGCACCTGCCTTCCTTCAGTGACCCCGACAATGGCTGTAGAAGCTACCACCACTCTTTCACACGGCGGTATGTGCGCGAGCCTGCCCTGTGCTGGACTTGAGCTTCCGAGGGCAGGGCCCCCGTCACCCTTCATGCCCTTCCGGCACCTGGGAATGGCTGGCTGTCCAAAGGAAACATTCCACAGCAAGACACACATGCTATCGAAGCCTGTCGCTCCCCGGCGCACACGCCCGTCCCTGAGAACACGCTCCTCCTCTGGTGACACCAGGGTCCTCCCTGTCAGACAAGCCACCTGTCCGCAAAGGGCTACCACCAGCCCCCATGCCAACGGCCAGGCCGAAGGGGGGCCCGGGTCGTACCAGCAGGAAAGGTCTCAGTGACCTTGCGCTAGGCTGGGCGGGGAGGAGAGCGGCTGTGCGCCAGGCTTACCCCCTCGCGGCTCAGGATGTGCACCAGGAGCCCGTTTCCGCAGCCCAGGTCCACAAAGGACTGCTTCGCGGTCACCCCCTGCGCGGCTCTCTCTTCCTCCCATAAAACCTGACGGGAAAGAACAAAACCAAGTCGGTTTGCAACTCCCTCTGACCCAGCAAAACTCAGACCCCAGCCCCAAGGAGGACTAACACATGTGCTCAGAGGAGGTGAAGAGGTCTCGTTGAGGTCCTGGGCTATGGGCAGGGGTGGGTGAGCTAGCCCTGCAAGCGTCTGAGGCTGCGAGGGGGAGGGATTCTCCTCCTCAGGACAGAGCCCACCCTGAAGGGCCATCTCTGGGCAAGAGCTTTAGAGGTCAGCGTCTTCATGCTTTCTCTACATTCAAGTTCTCTACACGTTTATAACAATAAAACAAACCACACTTTCTAAAAAGACTAAGAATTACAGCTGTAAGCTACCCTGGCCCACAGAAACAGAAGCCCTACGCCGTGGGTCTGACAAACGCTGCTCAGCACGGGTAGCATCGGCCTGCCACCACCTCCCCCGACTCCACGTGCACCTGGACTGGACTCACTCTTACCAGCAGGTAGGCAGCAATAGCCACGTCTTCATACACAAACTTTTCCGGATCAGTCACTTCGGGCCACACCTGAAAAATTACCAAGAGTGGTCGTCCTGTTCTCCTTCCTCCCACCACCACATCACATTTAAAGTGTGGCGTGAGATGTGAGTCCAACTGGACTGATTACGAAGTTCCTAAGAAAATAAAGTCATCCCAAAGGCAGAAACTCACAATCAGACCCTCACAGTAAGAGAGGTGCCTAAAGGCACAGAACCCTTACAGCACCTGTGTGTCCAGGACACGACAAGAGCAAAGCAACCCGAGGCAAGACTGTGCAGTGGACAGTGTATGTGAGTTGTTCAGACGAGGCAACTGGACGTCACAGGACAACAGTGACATTGGCCTAGTCAGTTATCAGGATGAGGACAATGAGAAAGAAAATGAGGGTGGATGCGCAGGGGCCAGTGCTCCTGTGCCCTGGACTGTCGGTGACTGGCTGTCACTCCACAGAAGTTATAAGAGTTTTGTCCCTGTGCCCATCTGTAAAGGAGGCCTTAGCCACCACACAGGGTGACCGTCAGGCGCTCTGAAAACTGTCTGACACTGGGTGTGTAAGTGTGGGGTCCGTTAACATTAATAAAATGTCTGGCAGGAGAGGAGAACCCGACGGCCGATGTTGAATGTTCAGATTTCTGTTCCAGTCAGTGGGTCAGACAGTTCAGATGAACCATCTCACGACAGGCAATTTTTTTTTTTTTTTTTTTTTATATATATATATATTTTATTATTATTAATTCTAATGGGGTGACATCCATAAATCAGGGTACATATGTACAATGAAAACATCTCCAGGTTATCTTATCATTCAATTGTGTTGCATACCCATCACCAAAAGTCAAATTGTCCTCTGTCACCTTCAATCTGGTTTTCCCTGCGTCCCTCCCCTCCTCCCTATCCCATTCTTCCCTCCCTCCCCCCATCCCATAACCACCACTCTCTTGTCCATGTCTCATACCCTCACTTTCATGTCCCACCTATGTATGTAATCGTGCTGTTCTCAGTTTTTCTTTTTTTCTGATTTACTTATTTCACTCCGTATAATGTTATCAAGGTACATCCATTTTGTTATAAATGATCCGATGTCAACGTTTCTTATGGCTGAGTAGTATTCCATAGTATATATGTACCATAGCTTTTTAATCCACTCGTCTTCTGACGGACACTTGGGCTGGTTCCAGATCTTCGCTATTGTGAACAATGCTGCCACGAACATGGGGGCGCATTTCTTCTTTTCGAACAGTGCTATGGTGTTCTTAGGGTATATTCCTAAAAGTGGGATAGCTGGGTCAAAAGGCAGTTCGATTTTTAATTTTCTGAGGAATCTCCAAACTGTTTTCCACAGTGGCTGCACCAGTCTGCATTCCCACCAGCAGTGCAGAAGGGTTCCCTTTTCTCCACATCCTCGCCAGCACTTATTCTGTGTTGTTTTGCTGATAAGTGCCATTCTGACTGGTGTGAGGTGATATCTCATTGTGGTTTTAATTTGCATTTCTCTAATGATTAGTGATGTTGAGCATTTTTTCATATGCCTATTGGCCATCTGTATGTCCTCTTTGGAGAAATTTCTATTCATTTCTTTTGCCCATTTTTTGATTGGGTTGTTTGTCTTCCTGGTGTTGCTTTTTATAAGTTCTTTATAAATTTTAGTTATTAACCCCTTATCAGATGTGCTGTCAAATATGTTCTCCCATTGTGTGGTTTGTCTTTTTATTCTGTTCCTATTGTCTTTAGCTGTGCAAAAACTTTTTAGTTTGATATAGTCCCATTTGTTTATCTTGCCTTTTATTTCAGTTGCCCATGAAGATAAATCGGCAAATATACCGCTGCTACAGATGTCGGAGAGCTTGCTGCCTATGTTTTCTTCTAAGATGTTTATGGTTTCACGGCTTACATTTAAGTCTTTTATCCATTTTGAGTTTGTTTTTGTGAATGGTGTAAGTTGATGGTCTAGTTTCATTTTTTTGCAGGTAGATGTCCAATTTTCCCAACACCATTTGTTAAAGAGGCTGTCTTTACTCCATTGTATGTTCTTTCCTCCTTTGTCAAATATCAGTTGTCCATAAAGCTGTGGGTTTATTTCTGGGTTCTCTGTTCTGTTCCATTGATCTATGTGCCTGTTCTTATGCCAGTACCAGGCTGTCTTGAGTATAATGGCCTTGTAGTAAACCTTGATATCAGGAAGAGTGATACCTCCTGCTTTATTTTTTCTTTTTAAGATTGCTGAGGCTATTCGTGTTCTTTTTTGGTTCCATATAAATTTTTGGAATATGTGTTCTATATCTTTGAAGTATGTCATTGGTATTTTAATTGGTATTGCATTGAATTTATAAATTGCTTTGGGTAATATAGACATTTTAATGATGTTTATTCTTCCTAGCCATGAGCACGGTATGTGCTTCCACTTGTTTGTATCTTCCTTGATTTCTTTTATCAATGTTCTATAATTTTCTGAGTACAAGTCCTTAACCTCCTTGGTTAAATTTACTCCTAGGTACTTTATTTTTTTGGCTGCAATAGTGAAGGGGATTGTTTCCTTAATTTCTTTTGCTGATATTTCATTGTTGGTGTATAGAAATGCCTCTGATTTCTGAGTATTAATTTTATATCCTGCCACCTTGCTGAATTCATTTATCAGGTCCAGTAGTTTTTTGACTGAGACTTTAGGGTTTTCAATATACAATATCATATCATCTGCAAATAATGACAGTTTTACTTCTTCTTTTCCAATTTGTATGCCTTTTATTTCTTCTTCTTGTCTGATTGCTGTAGCTAGGACTTCCAGAACTATGTTGAATAAGAGTGGTGAAAGTGGGCAACCCTGCCTGGTTCCTGATCTTAAGGGGATTGCTTTTAATCTTTGTCCATTTAGTATGATGTTTGCTGTCGGTTTATCATAGATGGCCTTTATCATGTTAAGGAATGATCCCTGTATTCCCACTTTACTGAGAGTTTTGAGCATGAATGGGTGCTGGATTTTATCAAATGCCTTTTCTGCATCTATTGAGATTATCATGTGATTTTTGTCCTTCCTTTTGTTTATGTGGTGAATCACATTGATTGATTTGCGAATATTGAACCAGCCTTGCCTCTCCAGAATAAATCCCACTTGATCGTGGTGTATGATTTTTTTCATATATTGCTGGATCCGGTTGGCTAATATTTTGTTGAGAATTTTAGCGTCTAAATTCATCAGGGATATAGGCCTATAATTTTCTTTCTTTGTGTTGTCTTTGCCCGGTTTTGGGATCAGAATTATGCTCGCCTCATAAAAGGATTTTGGAATTCTTCCTTCCTCTTGAATTTTTTGAAATAGCTTCAGGAGAATAGGAGTTAGTTCTTCTTTGAATTTTTGATAGAATTCACTTGTGAAGCCATCAGGCCCAGGACTTTTCTTTTTTGGGAGTTTTTTGATAACTGTTTCGATCTCATTTGCTGTAATTGGTCTGTTTAGGTGTTCTGATTCTTCCAGATTGATTTTTGGAAGGTTATATGATTCAAGAAATTTGTCCATTTCACCAAGATTGTCTAATTTTTTGGCATAGAGTTCTTCATAGTATTTTCTTACAATGCTTTGTATTTCTGTTGTGTCAGTTGTTATTTCTCCACTGTCCTTTCTAATTTTATTTATTTGAGTCCTCTCTCTTTTTTTCTTGGTGAGTCTAGTTAAAGGTTCATCAATCTTGTTTACCTTTTCAAAGAACCAGCTTCTTGTTTCATTGATCCTCTGTATTGTTTCCTTAGCCTCTATGTCATTTATTTCTGCTCTGACCTTTATTATTTCCTTTCTTCTACTTGTCTTGGGTTTTATTTGTTGTTGTTTTTCTAGTTCTTTTAGATGCAGGGTCAAGTTGCTTATTTGAGCTTTTTCTAGCTTCTTATGATATGCCTGTAGTGCAATAAACTTCCCTCTCAGAACTGCTTTTGCTGTGTCCCATAAATTTTGAGTTGATGTATGCTCATTATCATTTGTTTCTAGAAACTTTTTTATTTCTTCTTTGATCTCATTGTTAATCCATTCATTATTTAATAACAAGCTATTTAGTTTCCAAGTGTTTGAGTATTTTTCAGTTTTTCTTTTGTGGTTAATTTCTAGTTTCATGGCATTGTGATCAGAGAAAATGCTTGATATGATTTCAATCTTCTTAAATTTATTGAGACCATTTTTGTGTCCTAACATGTGGTCTATCCTAGAAAACGTACCATGAGCGCTTGAGAAGAATGTATATTCTACTGCTTTAGGGTGAAAAGTTCTGAAGATATCTATTAAATCAAGTTGATCTAGTGTCTCCTTTAAGTCTGCTGTTTCTTTATTAATTTTCTTTCTTGAGGATCTATCCAGTGTTGTTAGAGGGGTATTGAAATCCCCTACTATGATAGTATTGCTGTTAATCTCGCCCTTTATATCCATCAAAGTCTGCTTTATGTATGTCGGGGCTCCTATATTTGGTGCATAGATATTTACAATAGTTATATCTTCCTGTTGAATTGTTCCCTTTATCATTATGTAGTGTCCTCTTTTATCTCTTACTACAGCCTTTGTTTTAAAGTCCATTTTGTCTGATATAAGTATTGCTACCCCTGCTTTTTTTTCATTTCCATTTGCATGAAATATTTTTTTCCATCCTTTTACCTTCAGTCTATGAACATCTTTTATTTTAAGGTGTGTCTCTTGTAGACAGCATATGTATGGGTCCTGTTTCTTTATCCATGCAGCTACCCTATGTCTTTTGATTGGATCATTTAATCCATTTACATTTAAGGTTATTATTGATATGTAGTTGTTTATTGCCATTTTATTCTTTAAAGCTGTATTCTTCTTTTGCTCTATTCTTTCCTCCCTTTAAACTGTTCACAAGAGGCCCCTTAGTATCTCTTGCAGAATTGTTTTTGTTTTTATGAATTCCTTGAGGCTTTCTTTTTCTGGGAAGCTCTTTATTTCTCCTTCAATTTTAAACGTTAGCCTTGCTGGATAAAGTAGTCTTGGTTGTAGGTTCTTGTTCTGCATTACTTTGATTATTTCTTGCCATTCCCTTCTGGCCTCAAGTGTTTCTGTTGAGAAGTCCGATGTCATCCTTATGGGGGCTCCTTTGTAGGTGATAGTCTTTTTTTCTCTAGCAGCTTTTAAAATTTTTTCTTTATCCATTAGCTTTGGTATTTTAACTATGATGTGTCTTGGTGTAGATTTTTTTGGGTTTCTCCTTAATGGAGTTCTGTGTGCTTCTTGAATGTGTGGGGTGTTTCCCAGCCTTAATTTAGGAAAGTTTTCTGCTATAATTTGATTGAACAAAGTTTCCATTTCCTGTCCTCTCTCCTCTTCTTCAGGCACCCCTATGATGCGAATGTTGTTTCTCTTCATGTTGTCACAAAGCTCCCTTAGAGTTTCCTCACATTTTTTAAGTCTCTTTTCCTTTTTCTTCTCTGCTTCTGTGCCTTTGTTTATTGTGTCCTCTAACTCGCTTATTCGATCCTCAGCGTCATCCATCCTGCTTTTAATTCCTTCCATTGTGGTCTTCAGTTCTGATACTGTATTTGTCATTTCTGTCTGATTCTTTTTTATTATTTCAATTTCATTTTTTATACTTGTTATCTCTTTATTTAGGTGTTCATAATGACTATCCATTGTTGCTCTAATTTCTTTGAACATCCTAACTATCATTATTCTAAATTCTGCTTCTGGTAATTTGGTTATATCTGGTTCATTCAGGTCCTTCTCTGGGGATTTCTCTTGATTCATTTGGTTTGCATTCCTCTGCCTGCCCATTTTTTCTGTGTATAAGCAAGTTGTGGCCACTGGAGTCCAGTAGGTGTTGCCTTTGTGTTCTCTAGGTGTGGTCTATCTGCAGGCCCCCCACCCCCTCTGCCGGCGCCTAGGGTGGTTGGGTATGAGCGTTGCCAGCGCCGGCCCACTGTGGCTTTTGCTGTGATTTCTGCCTCTCCTCCGTGGGAGGGGCTGTCACTGAAGCCACAAGATTAGCACCAAGGGTAGAGGCGAGCACCTTTCCTCAGCTGCGGACCCAGCCTATTTCCGGACTTCCGCCCAGAACCAGCAGTCGGAGCCTGCTCGCTACAGTTCCGCGGGTTAGGCGGGGCTTTTGACGTGCTCTCAGCTGTAAGCTTTTGCCCGTCAGGAGCTTTAGCCCCGCCCTCGAGGCCAGGGCCCTTTGCGCAGGGTCGGAAACCAAGATTTATTGGGGCGGGCGTGTTTGCTGGCTTCCGCCGAGCTGCGTACTTCCGCTCGTCCCGGACTCTACCCCGCCCCCGCGTTCGGAGCCCGCTCGCGCACGTATTAACGCTATCCGGGGTTTCTCCGGCCGGATGGGGATAATAGCGTGGGCTCAGCTGCGAGCCTCCGCCTGTCTCGGGGTCCACCCCGTTCCCGCGCTCGGAGCCCGCTCGCGCACGTATACTGGCCAACCGCGGTTTCTCCGGCGGGCGCCGGGGGGGGGGGGGGGGGGGGGGGCGGACTGCTAGCGTCAGCTCAGCCACGAGCCCCTGCCCGTCCCTGGTCCTAGCCCGGTCCCCGCGGTCAGGGCCGGCTTGCGCAGGGCCTGCCTGTTCCTGGCCTCCCGCTTTGTCCCCGTAAGTGGGATTAAAGGCGGGCCCGCAGCTTCCGGACCGCTCTCGCGCTTACCCTCCGACCCTCTGGGCTAGACCGATCTCCCACCGGCCTGGCCTCTGCCCACGCCGACAGAACCGCCTTTCAGCGTCCTGCCGCCCCAAAACCTTAAGCAGCCCTCAGCAGAGTAGGAAGGGACCTAATACTCCACACTGTAGGCCTGGGAGCTCCCTCACTTGTTTCACAGCTCACGACAGGCAATTTTTAAAGTTGGAAGAACATGCAAGTCCCTTCTCGGAGGTAGAAAGGACAGCTCAGCTAGGACCTGGGAGAGAAGGGACGCCCAGGTCAGCCAACCCAGAGTCTCTCCAGGTTTCAGCAGGAAGGAAGGGCAGCGGTTCCAAGCCGTGACTTTTGGCTACTCTGTTACATAGCAAGAGGTGACTGATAAAAGACAGGGAAATGCTCGACCTTGGCTATTTCTAGGAACAGGGAGGGGAACATGAACTAGGAAGAATAAAAAGGAGTTTCAACCATCCTATGCTTTATTTCTTAAGCTCGGTACGAATACGTGTATAGAACCGTGTGGAACCGTGAGGTGTAGAGAGAAGGGTGTCAGTGTTACGTACATACTGTTGCACTTTGCACAACTTGAACTTTCTATAGGCCTCCTTAAAATACCGAAGTTCACACCCCAGAATGACGGTCATTTGGTGATCAATTTAACGCTCAACTGTTTCCAATTATTTCCCTTTCATTCTCCTGGGGAAAAAGCAGTGGGCAAAATGCTGAATCCCTCCCCCAACACCGCTGTGCGGTCCGCGTCCCAGAGTGCGGAGGGCTCCGGTGTGCTCACTGGCTACACGTCCGCACCTGTGGGAACCAGCGGGCTCCCGGGAGAAAGTCCCACCGGCCAGCACGCTTCAATGACCCCGTTTCAAGGAGGGGATGACGGGCGGCCACAGTTACCTTGACCATGTCTTGGTACTTCTCCTTGAGCTCCTGGTAAGCCTGGCTGTACTTGAGGATGGGGATGAGGGACAGGGTGCTCTGAAACCCACTCCCCTTGCTCTCCACAGACCACCTGGCCAGCCTGGCCAGCAGCTCCTGTCCAAGCCAGGTGGGCTTGGGATACACAATTCCATCCGAATGCCATCTTTCTGGACAGAAAATCAAAACAGATATGAACCTTTAAAAGTAAAGAGAAACACGAGTAAGCAGGGCTGGTCTCAAGTTTAGTCACACGTTTATCTACCAAAGGAGAGAGGACACAGCTACCGTCACAAAATGTTTTACCCAAAACGCGTTACAGAACTTTCAGCTAACAGAGAAAACCATTTAAAAAGCAAAGAGCAGAATTCCCCTTCTCTTGCAAACACTGTTCAAGGGCATCACACGTCCCACGGAGCCCACCAGAAGGGCAGCCCAAACCAACCATGTTCCCTGCCTTCTGCCTCTCCCACCAACTAACCAACCAGGTCTAATGTCCGTGGATCTGCCCAACGTTTCTGTTCTGTATGAATCTTCACACATGCAACTCAAATGTGTTTACCAGCTTGCCATCCAGTGGCCCCAAAGCCGAATGTCCAGCCACAGAGCTAAGGACACACACAAGCCGTCCCCATGCAGCTTCCAGGTCCATTTGCCTACGTTGCGTTCCGCCACCGGAACACAGCCAGGCAGCGGCTCCCACCTGGGCTGTCACTGCCCTGCCCCGGCCCCACAGCAGGCGCCCACACTGGTGGGCCCAGAGCACAGCACGCCCCCAAGGCTGAAGGTCAGACAGCACGTGAGGAGAGCAAGCATCAGCTTTGCTGGGCTGCCGAGCTCCATGGGGCCTTTCAGAGCAGGCGGAGGGAGCATGGGCAGCTAGATGAGCGCAGCCAAGCTGGAGACTGGCAGGGACAAGGGGGCGGTCCGTCGGGTGAGAACGAGGACTGTCCGGCTCTGTCACCACACGCATCAGAGGGACACAACCCAGTCCCACACGTACTAGGTGCCCAATGTCCTGAGATGCCCCCAGGGCAGAGCACACAGGAGAGCCCGGGAAGGGCGCCAGGTGCTCCCCTCCCATCCCTCATTGTGGAAGCACTCCTGCTGGTACAGGGGCGGCTCGGGACCTCCCGGCCCACACTCTCCCCGAGACACCCACACCTACTCCCTCACCCGCTCAGGCCTCTCGATGTCCCTGTCCCCGAGGCCTTCCTCGCCCTCCGCACGCCTGCCGCACAACATCGCCCTTGCCGTCAGAGGACTGTGGGGAGAGCCGCTTGACCTCCGACTTCCCCTCACAAAACAACACCTGACGACGTTAGAGCCTTGCTCACCACGGTCCCCAGGGCTCAGCACACTGAGACGACAGCTGAGGGCACCACACTCCACAGCAGCAGCCCCTCAAATGCCCGTTCAGCACATGCTTTCCTCACAAGGCAACAAACCCGGCCCCCAACATGGGACTGTGCTCCATGAACATGCAGGTGACCAGCGGGGCGAGGACAGAGATGCTGACCCAGAGGACGGGAGCAGCCGTCAAGTCCTCAGCACCGCCTTAGGGACCAGGGCAGTGGTTCCACAGCGGCAGGGGCACCAAGCGCCTGCCCCAACCAGGCTGGGCCGGGCACTTCACCCATCCCTACGCAGAGGCGCGGCCCCAGGGCTCACCTACCAGCTTGATATTAGCTCCCACCAGCGCGGCCACTGCAGGCAAGCAACAAGGTCTGCTCTCCTTCCCACTGACCAGAGCGTGCAGAGACGAGAGCCCGGGACAAAGTGCCTAGAGCAGCCTCCTGAAAGCTCTCAAGAGGTGGCACCTGTGCAGCCTCTCAGCAATCTAGCAGGCTTCTCAGCGTGGATATGAAGCCTGGCCCCTCCTCAGAGGCTTAATTATGAAACCCACTGCATAGGTGTGAAGACTTGGAGCCACGGGCTACCACGTCTGTAAGGCCACACTGCCAGCAGAGAAACCGTGTCCCTCCGACCCCAAATCAAGCTCTTCCCACGGTACCCCTCTGCTTCCCACAAAGCCACGTGCAAAGCCCATCGTAGCTAAACAGACACCTTCGCCAAGGTCATTCTAGAAAGTACATGTAGGCAGATGTGGCTCTCAGGAGAACATCCTCAGTGAGTGAATTTACCAGTCAACTTTTTTATTTTTATTTTTAAAATATTTTTATTGATTTTAGAGGGAGGGAAGAAAAGAGGAAGCGCGAGAGACAAGAACATCAATCTGACCAGGGATCGAACTGGTAACCTGTGCTTTGGGACAATGCTCTAGATAACCAAGGCAACCTTTTCATTTTTGAAAATACAGTACCAACTGGAAATATCCAACCAGGGCAACCTTTCCATTTTTGAAAATACCAACTGGAAATAAGCCAAGTTATGCACTTTCTATATAGACACAAACACCATACAGAGCACTAAGGGAGTTCCCTGGGCTGCTATGTTTATAATAAACAGTACTAAGTCCCCACTACACCTAAAACGACATGGGCCGCAGCAGGAAATACGTCTCTATCACCGAGTTGTGAGAAATAAAATAGGAGGCAGCTGCGGGGGCTAGAACGCCATTTCCACGGCAGTTTGAAACGGCCGGTCACTACACCAGGTGTCATGCCGGTGGCCGAGGCCAGGCAGGTTGACACTGGGGTAGGGCAGGCCATAGAAGAGCCGCGCAGCTGAAAGGCATGGGGCTGTTCCTGTTTGCCGGGGTCTCTTTGGCCATAAGCGAACAGGTGGAGGAAAAACGCTTCCCGTGGAGGCGGGCCAGCAAGCAGGACCGCAGCCCTCCACAGGCTCCACACGCGGGGCTCTCTGCCACGCGCTCATCCGCTAATCGTGCAAAGTGCATGCAGCCGGAACACAAGTGAGTCAGCCCAACCACAGCTGCTTCCACTCCGGGGGCATAAATAGTGACGGACAAAGACGTGACTGCGGGGTAGGGGGTGGGGGGCCCACAGTACGATGTACAGGGATGTGTCGTGGAGCTGGGCAGCTGAAACCTGTATGTTAATTACCGTCACCCTAACTAATTCAATGAAAAAAGAAATAACAAAATAAAAGGCATTTGAGTTTGTTCGAATTCATTGCTCAAACTAAATGCTACATGGAATGTGGAGACTAAAGACTCCTGCCAGGCGGGGCCACACAGACGCGCGGCGGGCACCAGCTGCACAAGACCACGTTGTAGAAACACCAACTAGAAACCTTAGCTGCCTGAGTTCCTTTAGCTCTTCAACGGCCCAGAACCTTGCAGACATGAAGAAACTGAAACATCGGAAATCAACTATCCAGTTCTTACCATGCTTCTTTGTCGGGGCTGAGCTGAATTTGATACACATTGCCCGTCTTAACCTTTAAATTCCCTTGGTCGTCTTCTTCCAGAGGTAAAAAAGTTGCAGTTCCATTAAGGACATCTAAGGCCAAAAAGACATGGACGAAAGGTTAAAGCTGCTCAGTTCCCTGTCTTAACAGAAGCCGTAGTAAAAGCAGTAACAAATCAGGTGTTGTCTCTTCAGTCTCCCAGGGCTTTCCCCGCCCTGTCTGCAATGCTGAGCCCGGACAGACAGGCTCTTCTGTCCTGGTCAGTGCGGCACTCCAAGCCTACACCTGCCAGCAGGAGCATTAGCCCCATACAACCTGATGGACAAAGTCTTTAGTACCAATTCAACACCACAGGAGTCACCAACCTGGGGAGCGGTGATGCAAGAAACTGCCTTCAATGCAAAAACAACTTAACTGTAATATAGCACAACTATGAAAACTAATTATAAGACAGCACTGGGGCCAGGTCCCTCCACACTGCTTCACACGGAGCCAATCAGCTCACCTCCAACTGAGCTGCGCTTCATGGTCCAGCTTCCCACTCAGCTAAGTAGGAACCCGAGCAAGGAAAATGGACTCCCCAAACCAGCGGGGAGCTGGCTTATATACACAGAAGTCCCACCCCTGGTCCCTGATTGGTCTTCCCTCATGCAGATGAAGACTCCAAATCCTCAATTTAATTGGTCCAAAAGGCACTGTTTTGATTGATCAGAAACTGCTCTAATTGGCCAGAGTAGCACAGCTCCAAGGGGAAGACCTCAGTCCTATTGGCTGAAACAGGACTCCAGTAACTCTTTTATAAGGGCTGGCTCAGCGGGCAGGAGTACTGTGCAGGCGTCTCCTTGAAGTACAGTTTGGGTGAGTGAGTGGCCCCTACGTATAAATGGCTGCTAGGTTCTGTTGTTTTTTTAACTTGAGCCCTGTTAGCCACCAGGAGCTCTTCTCCTGCAGCTTTCTTTTCCCTCACAGTTCACACTCAGAAGTTTAGCTCTGTCCCTTCTCAGTAAAACCAATCTGCACACACACAGGGCTACATCTGAGGGCCGCATGGGTACTGACTCAGGAACTCTCGGTTTAGTAGAGGTGAAATGTAAAGGGCGATACCACAGTTGATAAAAGCTAGAAGACCTCCCATACTAGGCTGGACACGGCCGGGTCAGAGAGGGCCTCCCTGGAGGAGGGGATACCCGGAAGAGTCTCATGGGGGCAGAGGCAGACAATACTGAGCATAGGGGGGAGAGCGAGGTATGTACCTACCCGCAATTTAGCATTGCTGCTGGTATGGACAGAACAGCCTCCTGTGGGTGTCTGCGCCCTATCACCCGGCGCCTGCGACTGCATCGTGTTACATAGCATATAGGGGCTTTGCAGACGTGGCTAGGATTATTGACCTTACAAGCGGGAGAGCACAGGTGGGCTCTATCTCATCACATGAACCCTGAAAGTGGAGCACCTTCGGCTGGAGGCAGAAGCGGGGCAGAAGGGGGAAGTCGGAAAGATTCCAAGTGCGAGAAGGGTCAACACGGAAGTCTCTGAGAAGCAGTGAGCTACGACCAAGGAGCAAGAGCCAGTCAGCAGCCTCTGCAGGTTCTTCCAGCTGTGTCTGTCTACCCGATAAACCCCTATCTCCCGTTCACCGTGCGTTGCACTTCTCCCCCAAGCCTTCCGGATACCACCCCAATCAATTGTTTCTCAGAGCTCAAGGCTGTATCCCTAGGATACCCGTAGGCTCCCTTCAAGTGCCTGCCTGGGAAAAGTCAAGACTGGCAAAAGAATCCACCGACTCTTCCAGCCCACACCTGAAGAGGGGGCCCACCTCCCGCCTCTGTGGCAAAGCAGGAGCTTAATTGCCATATATGCACGGCTCCCTTAATCCCCCCATTCTCGCTTTAAAACGCCCGGTCACCCACGGAAGAGTTAAGGAGCAAGTTATTAGGACAGTTCGACTCCCTCTTGCAAATCAATGCATTACAATGAAAACCCCGCCCTGCCACTAAACCCAGGTTCTGTCTCTACGTGACACCTCCCGTCAGCAGAAACGCTCTCACCCTGCACCACTAGCTCTCTCCTCGGAGCAGCCAGCGGGCAATACGGGCTCCTTTTCGGGATGATGGTTCTGAGAACCACGTCGAGCTCGTGCTGAGCCTCCGGCTGCACTGCGGCCCCCGGGCCTGCGAGGAAGGCCAGCATCTCCCCATTGTCGCCGCCGACGAGGCTGCGGGAGAAACCGTCCCAGAGAGAATCCAGATCCGACGCGGGGACGTCGTCCTCCCGGCGTCCATCCTTGCTAGACGGTCGTGGGGCCCCTGCGAGCAGAGGTGCTGCGGCGGCGGCTTCCCTCTCGTCCTGCCCTTGCTGGCGCCGGTTCTGGGGCTCCTCAGGGCCTGCGCTCGGCCTGGGACCCGGACCGCCCTCGGGGGAACGATGACAGTGTCCTGGTCCCTCCTCAAGCGAGCTTGCCGCCGCCACCCGCTCCTCCTCCTCCTCCTGCCCGGGGTCTGCACTGGGGCTCGGACCGCAGGCGTCAGTCCGGGGCAGGGCAGCGCTCCGCCGGGCCTCCAGGCAGACGCCACACAGCCGCTTGTTGGCCACCTGCGGCCTCTCCAGCCACACGGCCACCGCCTCCCAGAAGCCGCCCGGGAGCAGCGCACCCGGGTCGCGTACGGCGACCCGGCCCACTTCCGCCATATTGAACCCGCGCCTGCGCCTGGGCGCGCAGCGATGACGCACGGCGGCGGCGCGGCGTGTTGGCGTCATAGGGGCGGGGCGCCGTGTCCCGGGAGGACAGGGCGTGGACAGACCCATTCCCTTGCACTTCCCTGCTGTGCTTCTAGCTCGGGGTTCTGCTGCGGAGTTGAACCTTTGCTTTATTGTGCGGGGACCTGACCCAGGCGTGCAGAAACACGACCGGAGCCGCGTCTGGGAGAGGTCTGCAGGTGCTGTGTTTACGAAATCATAAGGGTCAGCCCGGCATGCTGACCTCAGAGTGGCTCCAGTAGCCGTGACTGAAATGCTGGTGGTGGAGGCCAGGCGGCCCACGTTGGATT
Source organism: Rhynchonycteris naso (assembly GCA_037038555.1). Lineage (NCBI taxonomy): Eukaryota > Metazoa > Chordata > Mammalia > Chiroptera > Emballonuridae > Rhynchonycteris > Rhynchonycteris naso. The sequence goes on along the minus strand of CM072996.1, from coordinate 314,947,521 downwards.
CCGGCCTATGGTAGAGAAACTGCGGAGCGGGAAAGCGTTGAGCCATTCCCGTTTTAACAGAATCCCGTAAGGGCAGACGAGCAGACAGGCGGGAGGAAACCCTCTTCTCAGGGCAGCAAGCGAACAAGCAGCAGAAGGGTCCCTCACAAGGGCAGGCAGGCGATCCGCTGTTCACCCTCTGCAATCCACACTGAGCGTAAGCACCCATAGCCTTACGGAGAAAACACACACACACACACGTGAGGTTGGCACAAGCCCATGCACCAATCAGGCAAAGTGCTTTCCCTGGGTTAACTTACCAGCAAGCCTAACACAGCTACTGCAAAGCCAGTAGCCACCACCACCATCACAGCCGCCTGGCCCATGCAGGTTCGCATTAGATTTGGACAGATGGTAATGAAACAACGGAGCCAATAACTGGTGGGCCATTGCCTTTACAGGGACAGAGAGAGGGATAGATAGGAACAGACAGGAACGGAGAGAGAAGTGAGAAGCATCAATCATTAGTTTTTCATTGCCGTTGAAACACCTTAGTTGTTCATTGATTGCTTTCTCATATGTGCCTTGACCGTGGGCCTTCAGCAGACGGAGCAACCCCTTGCTGGAGCCAGCGACCTTGAGTCCAAGCTGGCGAGCTTTTGCTCAAGCCAGATGGGCCCACACTCAAGCTCGCGAGCTCGGGGTCTCGAACCTGGGTCTTCTGCATTCCAGTCCGACGCTCTATCCACTGCACCACCGCCTGGTAAGGCAGGCCATTGCCTTTAATCCTAGCTTGCACCCGGCGGGCAAGCAAAAACACACACTGGGCTCCAAAACCCACACATTCAGTGCTCACAAAGCTACTGACTTATCCGAGTTTCCTATAATCAAAGGTTTCTAACCTCACTAGTCTCATTCACCTCTGTTCCCCATCTCCTCTCTGCACAAACTATGCACTAAACTGGTTTCTCCCTCAGCACTCCACCATCTTGGCTGCTTCTCCTGGCCTCCTCCATGGGGCCTTTTTCTGCTCTCCCCTCTAATGCTAATCTCAGGAACCGAGAGAGCAAGCTCCCGGTCTGCCCCATTTCAAAACCTTTAATCCAATATACAAACAAGGAAGTCTCTGATACAAAGTCACTTATCTGAGGCATAATGGGATTCCTCATGAGAGTGCACCACCTCACATCAAAAAGTGTGGGAGCCTGACCAGGCAGTGGCGCAGTGGCTAGAGCTTAGGACTGGGATGCGGAAGCACCCAGGTTTGAGACCCCGAGGTCGCCAGCTTGAGTGAGGGCTCATCTGCTTTGAGCAAAAGCTCACCAACTTGGACCCAAGGCTTGAGCAAGGGGTCACTCGGTCTGCTGAAGGCCCGTGGTCAAGGCACATATGAGAAAGTAATCAATGAACAACTAAGATATCAAAACGGTAAACTGATGATTGATGCTTCTCAACTCTCTCCGTTTCTTTTTATCTGTCCCTGTCTATCCTTCTCTCTGACTTTCTCTCCGTCTCTGTAAAAAAATAAATAAATAAAAAAGGTGGGGAAGGCTCAGTCCTAAAACCAAGCCCCCGGCTATAAGGATCCTGCCTGCCCACAGCCCACCCCCAACACACAATAATATCAACGGGCTTCCACGTGGGCAGCGCCATCTTTAACAAAGTGAGCATAATATATTTTATCTGCCCAACAGCTACTTTCCCAATAAGGACGGATTGAAGTCAAGGAGACCAAGAGTGTGTGTGTTCAAAATGACACCTCCTCTGTAAGCTCGTTCCTCCCCATGTTTGTTCTAGTGTGCTGTCTCAGGTGGGAGGGCTACAGCTGTCTCAGGTGTGCGGGGGGGGGGGGGGTTACAGCTGTCTCAGGTGTGCGGGGGGGAGTTACAGCTGTCTCAGGTGTGCGGGGGGGAGTTACAGCTGTCTCAGGTGTGTGTGTGGGGGGGGGGGGTGCATTGCCATGCCACCCCAGCGCAGCCTGGTGTGTGTCTCAAGTCTGCTGCCACCTGTGTGTCCCCAGGGGGGACGGGAAGGGTGGGTGCTGCCAGCGTAACATCACCGGCAGGGTCTGCAGAATCCAGGGAGAAAGCGAAACCACCACCGAAGAGCCGTTATTGTTTGCCGTCTATTAGCCCCTTGGTTGGGGTTTTGCCATCCGGTGGTGTTTGTCAGAATCAAAGAGAAGGGAAAACTAAACTCAAACCATGTGATTCATCAAGGAGAAGAGCAAATCAAATGTCTGGAATCAAGGATAAGATACATGAGTGTCCAGGAGAACCCAAGCTCTAGGTCGACCAGGCATCCCCGATTCGACTTCCCCGTGCAGTGGGACCCTCCTGCTTATCAGCAGGGCTGGCAGCCTCTGCGAGAGTACTCTGAGGTGGCTATGAGGATGCTACTGCTAAGTGCCGACACTAACTGCCACGGGAGGAAAAGCACGAGACCGACACGCCCAGTTAGTTGCAAGGATCACACAGGCAGTTTGTGACTCACAAATCCTTTTGGCGTGCCTGGGTACAGCTTAAGGGGACCCCGTCGGCGTGCTCCTCTCGGCTGGCTTTGGTCAGAGCTGCATGGAGACAGTCCATGTTCATGTTGGAGTCTGGGCGACTCCTGCAGCAGGGGGCCCCTCAGCTTTAGTACCTTTTCTGGCCAATTCCTTCTAACAGGTGTCCATCTACAGGATTATCACCTCAAACCACCTTTTTTGAAAGTTCCTCGCAGGGAACCCCTTTTATGTTAATCTACTGAAATGTTACATCAAACCACTTTTTAAGGTGTTCCTAGGGAAGCTTCTTATTTATGTTAACTTACAAAGTTATGACATCAAGCCACTTCTCATCTATATATAACTTCACACACAGTAACTGGGCCCTGCGCAAAAGTCAGAGTCTGTTTATCATATCTGCACCAGCTATATTAATTCTTTATTTAATTTCCTTAATTATTTTTCATATGTCTTAATTGCTTTTATGTATCTTTCATATTTTGTGTTTTTTATATATTTCTATATATTTAATTACTATAACATTATATTACTACAACATTGAGTGGTAGAACCTAGCAGGCACACCTGCTCAAGTCCGCTCTTTCCGTCTTGGATTACACAGTTGACTTCTACGCTGTCTGTATGAGTTTTCTAGGGCTGCCATAAATGACCACAAGCCGGTGGCTTGGAAGAACAGAAAGGTATTCTCTTAATAACAGTTCTGAAGGCTCTGAGAATCTCTTCCCTGCCTCTCAGCTTCCGGAGGTTGCCATCAGCCATTAGCTTTCCTTGGCTTGGGGCCTCATAACTTCAATCTCTGCCTCCATGGTCTCATGGCCTTTTCCTTGTGTTTTCTTGTCTCTTCTGCAGAGACCCTATTTCCAAATAAGGTCCTCTGTACAGCGGGTAAGGACTTCGATGTGTCTTGTTGGGGTGGTGGGGGCAGTGGCATAATTCAACCCCCATTAGTGCTCACATAGGGTTAGCCTGGTTGGGGCAGCCGAAAGATGAATCATCACAAATCTTACTGGGTGCTAACATGTGGGGATTAGGGCTAAGCACTGAGGAGAGAAGCTGAGTTAGGTACTGCCCTCAGGGGAGCCTTTAGATCAACAGTGGAGGCAGACACAAACCGGACCATGGTTATGGGACATGCATGTACAGAGTTCAAAAAGAGGGAAATGTTTCACTCTTTCTCAAAAGACAGGTGTTGTGAGAGGAGGACTCAGTGAAAACTGAGTTAAATAGAACTATGTAAAAACAAACAAACAACTCTTCAGGGGAGTCTTGACTTCAGAAGACCTGGTTGTCCAAATAGAGAGCACAGAACAAAACAAGAGTCCCCAAGAGTATGTAATAGCAGCTTTTTAGCAGTGGGCAAAAGCAAGTCCTTCTCCCCACAGTCTCATCTCTGCAAAGAGCATCACGTGTGCAATCGTCAGTGTCACCGCAGCCAAGAGCCCCGTTTCATGGGGGAGTTAGCAATGCACAGGGAAGGCTTCGTGGACTCGGGGGACTGGTGTTAACCTGGGCATCCTTCCCTAGGTTAGTTGGTCTCAGGATGCAGAGTTTTTTCATTTGGCATTGGTATGTCTCAGGGTTAAGAGGTTTTTTGGGAGCTGAGGCTGCACTGCCGTGGGAAGCTGTCGGTTTCACTGTTGTCTGTTTGTTTGTTCGAGGGTACTTAAGGGAGACTACAAGTAGCAGCGCTCTTGTATTGATAGTTCGAGGCTTAGCAAAAGGCTAAGTTCTCCCCTCCTCCTCCATATTGGCTATGAAGCTGAGTATTTGCACTCATCCCAACCTCCCACCTCACTTGCTTGGTTAAGTTGCTAAAGGCGAAGTTTTTCCCCACACCTCCATGTTAGCTGTGATGCTGGGTTGTTTCTACTTGTCCTATCTGTTCTAGTCCTGTTCATCCTGTCCCCCATGTCCCTCGGAGAGACTGGAGGCAGTTTCCTTTCTATTCTTTGTTTCTTGAAGTTAAGATGTTATGTATGGTGCGGGTTTTCTGCACTTGGGAGAATTCTTGGGTTGCCTTGGAAATGTGACTTTGTTTTAATGATCTCTTTGATTTGCTAATGGCCTCACTTTGCCCTATAAATAAAGCAGGTATGGGGATATACTCACCTTTTGCAAGCTATCTTTTACATTGCAAAGAGTCCTCCTGAGCCCATCCTTTTCCTCTTTAAGCCTATTTTCTTAATTCCATGCCTCTGTTCCCACTCAGGACCTGGAATTACTAGGCGCACTGGTTTGCAGCAGGTACTAGTGTCTAGATTTTTTTGTTTTGTTTTGTTTTTTTTAACAGCCCAATGAAACATTTAAGCATGCCAGCACCTTGAGGGCGATATGGCACAGGCAGCTGTGTGTACATCATTGTCCTTAGCCCACCTCTGGGTAGCTTGTCCAGTAAAAGGGGTCCCTTGGTTACTAGTAATTGTGAGTGGGTGGCCATAGGCCACTGAAAGGCCTTTTAAAGCCTGAAAGGTGTGGTTTTGATCAGCCCTGGACATTTCCCAAGCTGATGGCAGTGTTTACTGCTGTGAAGATATATGGGACTCCCCAGTCTTCTGGCACGGGGCCTAGGGAATCTACCTGCCACGATTGCAGTGGTTTCTCCCCACTAGGTGTCTGTCCGGGAGCGGTAGCCAGGCGTCTCCTCCATGGGTATTGCTGTGCACACCACGGGCACTGCCTTACGGCCTCTGCCTTACAGCCTCTTTGGCCTCTGCGCGGGACACGGCTAGTCCCCAGCGCTGTGTAACAAGGCCCATTGTACGAGCCCTTACATGTCCCAGCGTTTTGTGTAACCACGCTGTGATTGCGGCTGGCTTTGGGGTCTGAATCTTCGCTCGGACCCGTGCCAAGGCATCTGCAGCGTGATAACCAGGGGCCTGCAGGGGTCGATGTCCAGAAACATGGTAAATCGTGGCTCTTTTCTGTAAGCCATGCTTTTACAGGTCCTGCCGTATTTTTTTTTCTCATTGAGGGCGGTGGCCAATAAGCCAATTTTGAGCAGCTCATCTGGGCACCCACAGCGTCAGGCCATGATATATACCGCCCAGATGTCTCTACAGATGTGCTGGCGTCCAGTGTCCCTTAGTAGAACCAGCCGTACTGCTTGTCGCTCGGCCCACCGACTGGATTGTCCTGCTCCTGTCTCAAACCAAAAGGTCTCTGTCTGAGACAGCAAGGTGACAGCCGTCCACGTCGGCGGCTGTCCCCTTACAGGAGCCACCCGTGTACCATGTTTTCACGCAGGGGGGGAAGCTTTTCCTCTTGGTACGGACTCTCCTGTGCTCTGTCTAGGGTCAGTCCTATTTCCCGTTGTTGGTTTCTGTTGTGGTTGTTGTTACAAACTGCATGGGCCCCAGCCAGGAGTGCGGCTCCTGCATCAGGGGACTAGATGAGAACGGGCCTGTTGTTTTTAGATACGCACCCTGCTTGGTCAAGGTGGGAGTCTGCACCACCCCACTTTGAGGGCGTGCAGCCCAAGAACGAAGCCGGCCTTTGACCGGATATGTGGTCTGCCCTATAACGGGCTGTGGCCCCGTGATCCTTTCACACGCCAGCAAGGCGGCGGGCGTACGTCGCTGCCAACTGTCCCTCCATGAGCAGGGACTGGACAGCAGCTCCCTTCCACACCTGGGACCAAAAGCCCACAGGTACTTTCCAACCGCCCTGCTTTTGCCAAAGATCCCAGACAAACCCTGTTTCCTCAACTTACACTGTCAGTAGCAACATCAGGGCCGGGCTTGTGCCACCTCCTGCTTGGTGGCACTGAGGCATGCTCTGTCTTGGGTGGGGGTGGGGGGGTCTAGTCCTAGAGCTCACCCTTCCGGGTTAACCGATACAATGGTTTGGCCAACAAGGCCAAATGGGGTATAAAGGTTGGCCAGAACCCTAGCAGACCTACATAGGTCTGTAAGTGTTTCACAGTTTTTGGTCAGGGGTATGTTTGAATTTTGTCAATTACTGCCTTAAGGCATAAGCTTTGTCTTACCCAACCAAACAACATTCAAGAACTTGACAAAGCAACCAGGTCCCTGGACCTTGTCCTCATTGATGGCCCGCCCTCAGCCTGTCGGGGCTTTTTGAAGACCTTGGCTGCCATTTTGAGATCTGTAAGGGAATCAGAGGTTAGCATCGTGTCATCAATGTCATGGAACAATTGCACTGCCCCAGGGTGGTTCCATGTGGCCAAATCGTGGGCCACCAGGCCATGACACAGAGTAGGGCTATGCAAATATCCCTGTTGGCAATACTTGAAACGCCCACTGTCGGCCTTCCCGTAAAGGCAAACTGCTCTTGACGAGCAGCATCAATGTCAATAGAAAAGCAAACATTAGCCAAGTCCATGACATAGTGGTATCAGCCCAGTTCCACTGAGAATCGATCCATCAGCTCCATGATGCTGGGAGAGCAGCGTGCAGAGGCCAGGTGACCTTGTCCAGCTCTCAGTAGTCCACCGTCACATGCCAGGAACCATCAGGTTTTCAGACAGGCCACACGGGGGAGTTGTATGGGCTGTGTGTTGGCCGAATGATTTTAGTTCTTTTCAGTTTTAAAATGATCCGGCCAATTTCCCCATGCCCCCTCCCCCCCGCCCGCGGCAGGCGATACTGCCTCATGGACACAACTCGGGTCACCTGGGGGAGGCGCAGGGGAGCGTGGTAGGGATGTCCTCTCCCCACCGTCTGCACCACTCATACCCGCACCTGGAATTCTCCCTGGGGGGTGTTCACAGCCAGCCGGGCTAGGGCATCGGCCGAGGATGGATTTTGCAATAGAGGATCTATAAACCTCATATGCCCCGGGAGGCAGTCTGCAATCCCATAGTCACAGTGGTCTTACGCACCCGTATTTGGTACCCGCCATAGCCTTCTAGGGTCACCAGGGGTCCCTGGAATAATAGGTCTGGGTTGCTAAATCTCACTGTGGAGTCTGCACCTGTGTCCAGCAGGGCTAGGACATGGTGGACACGGCAGGGGGACCGACAATGGTTAATTCAACACGAGGCCTCCGGCCCCACCCCCGCAGTCAGACAGATAATTAGGGAGAGTTGGCTCGCCTCTTCTCAATCATGCCACAGCCGAGGACACCAGCCAACCTTCAAGAATCCCGTCGTCCATCCCGTGTGTCGGCCGCACTGCCCTTCCCCTTCCCACCCCACAGCTGCAGATTCTCTCTCGCTTGTTCTACTGTGGAGCACTGCCCTTGGGGGCCCATGTTTACATTGCCCAGGCGCTGTTCCCTGCTCTCCTCCCTGCGCTGTAGCCAAGCCACCGGGCCCGCCCCTTCTCTGCGGGCTGCTGAGACATGTGGCACTCTAACTGTTCCAAAGTCCTCCAGATCCCCTCCGGCCAGAGAGGGACGGTGCCCCGGCCGTTTGGCAATGTCCAGTTGGCCAGATATGCTGTTACTGCATACCATAAGGAGCTTGTGAGCTAAAATTCCACCTGCTGACCCCCACCCCACTCCCCTGGGTTTGTGCCTCCACAGGGCGAGGCGTTCCTCCGCACCCACCACTCGCCTTCTTTTGAACACCCTGCTGACTGCGCCACTTGTCAGGGTTAAGAGGTTTCTGGGGAGGTAAGGCGGTGTTGAGGGGGATAAAAACGTACGAGGAGTCAGCATGGGGGGGGGGAGAGGAAGTTACAGAAGCAGCTGCAGACTTTATTTCCCAAGGCCAGTTTTATACGGTGCGGAAGAATTCATGCATGTACGACTCCATTTCTGCTGAAGTAAATCTATAGCTGAGGCCGCAGGTGATATAACTGTGGGAGCAACGGCGCATGCGCCCCCACTCTCGGGGGGGGGGGGGGGGCACGTCCTTTGGCAGTTACTGCGCAGGCGCCCCGGGGCTCTAGCTCACAACTGGGCTCTCACAGCATGTAGCGTCCCTAATCGAAACAGCAACAAGGCAAGGTGTCCACTCTCGATCTCTCATGCAGAGCAAGAGTGCTGTTTCTTTGAAATGGGGGCTCGATTCCTCACACATCTCTTGTCTCTAGGGCTCCTGCGCTTCTGGGTCCTTTTGTGGCCCTGAGGCCTCCCTGCCTCCAGGCACTGACTAATGGAGTCTTATTGCTCTGCAGCCTATCACGCGGGCATAGCAGAGAGCAATCGATTGGATCAATCATCAATCGCTGAACAGAAAGCAGGAGGCCTAGGGCTTGGAGTGAGAGGCCATAAATTTAAAGGCCAATTTTTCGGGGGAGGTGGAAAATTCGATACAAGGTAATATCCTTGCAGGAAACCCAGGCATTGAACAAAGAAAACATTTAACCTGCCTACTGGCTCCCACTTCCAAATGTCCCTCACCACCTGGTTCTACCTCCCTTTCTAACATGATTTCCCCTTCCTCGACCCAATTAGGGAACTGAATTCTCAATTCGTTTCCTTTTTTTTTTTTTTTTTTTTATACAGGGACAGAGAGAGAGTCAGAGAGAGGGATAGATAGGGACAGACAGACAGGAACGGAGAGAGGTGAGAGGCATCAATCACCAGTTTTTCATTGCGACACCTTAGTTATTCGTTGATTGCTTTCTCACATGTGCCTTGACCGGTGGGCCTTCAGCAGACCGAGCCACCCCTTGCTGGAGCCAGCGACCTTGGGTCCAAGCTGACGAGCTTTTGCTCAAGCCAGATGGGCCCCCACGCTCAAGCTGGCGACCTGGGGTCTTGAACCTGGGTCTTCCGCATCCCAGTCCGACGCTCTATCCACTGCACCACCACCTGGTCAGGCTCAATTCATTTCCTTTTAACTAGAGCACATTTATAATAAAACAGCTGCATGCGGCTAGTGATTATTGTATTGGATAGTGCAGCTCGAGAGACCCAATTGGGAGTTCCCAAACCATTACATGCTCTGTCCTCATCCTCTAAGTCAGTGGTTCTTAACCTTTTTTGCGGTAAGGAACCCACCAGTTTCATATGCACATTCAACGAACCCTTCTTTAGTGATAAATAAAATATGATTTTCTTTTCCAAATTCAAGACATAAGTATATGTTTTTTTACTGGTGCACAAAATGAGCCGTGCATGAACATCACCTTGCTCAAAGAACAAAACCAACCAAGTGCATGAACTCACAACAAATGACGGTATTACTTTATTCTGGCCTCCGCGGCAGAGGCTTCTCCGAACCCCTGAGACCGACTCATCAAACCCCTAGGGTTCGATAGAACCCAGGTTAAGAACCACTGCTCTAAGTGCTGGAAGCCAGGTGGAGGTGGGTGAGGTTTTGGTGCGAGGAAGGCCCTCTTTGCAGAGTGTGGCACACCTAAGTGCCAGCCCCATCGCGTGATGGAACGTGGGTGTCAGCCCTGGCCTCCCCATGACCTTCCAGGTCCTTAGCCAGAAACTCCCCTGACACCAAGACTTCTTCAGTATATAAACCCTTTGGATTTAATGCGTTGGGTTCATAGTTTTAAAAAGTTCCTTCATTGACTCATGCCAGGCACATTTGCCATGACTCAAAGCTTCGAACTCATCGTATGTGCATCTCATACAAAACCACGTCCTGCAGCACACCTCTCATTCTCAGCTTCCTCTATACGTGATGTCATTTTATTAGCAGCGGAAAAATGGCACCAGGTGTTAGCAACCGAGTCAGGCTAGGACCTCAGTTTAGCAGCCTCTCTACTTGAGTTCTGGCTAAGACAGAATTCAGAGTCAAGACTCAAACTGTAAGAGAGAGTTTGTTTTAGAAAGACACAGAGGTAGAAGTGAGCTGTAGAAGAAGCTCAGGAAACAAGTTACAGAGGCAAATTAAGGGCCCTTGGAGAGTGAAAGTGAGAGGGAAGGAGGGAGGGAGGGAGGGAGGAAGGGAAGGAGCAAGGGAACTGAAAGAGAGCCTGAAGGAGGGAGGGAGAGGGAAAGGGAGAGAATGTGCTCCAGAAGAAAGAGAAAGGAAGGGAAGATGTAGGGCCAGCGGCCGCCACCTTGGCCATGCAGGTTCTCATTGGAACCAAGCAGATGGCAAAAAAACTGTGAGCCAGAAAATGGTGGGCCATTCCATTTATTAAAGTCTCGTAACAGCTGATGAGAAAGCAGGCAAGGAAGAGCGCTTCCCTCTCCTCAGGGTTCTCTGGACTCTCCCTCCCGACTCCCTCTGGATCCTCTCTACTCCTCTACAAAGCAGCCTGGGGGAATAAAGCCCACCCCCAGCATACAATAGCAAACATTCACCCCTCCTGAGCAGGAAGGCAACCTGTGATTTGCAATCTGAGGCCCTGAGGGCATGCACTGGCAACCTCCCACAGACTACACACACCACCATGGTGCTGCCCCCATGCAAGGAGCAAACTTAAAAAACAAAACAACACATTTGTTTACCCAACAGAAGGGAAGGGAAGGAAGGGTAGGAAAGAAAAAAGAAAAGAGAGAGTGCATGCATGGGGGGGGTCTGTACCTAGGGCTTTTATCTGGAGGCTGGGGAGGGTCCCAATAGAACATTCATCGTTTTCCAGGTGTGCCTCTTGTGGTCTCCACTGATTGGTTGGCACAAGGGGTCCGTGAGTCAATGCAGCCGGTCCTAATGTAAGCCATGGTGTAAAGCCAGTAGTCGAGGCCACCATCACAGCAGCCTGACCCATGCAGGTTCGCATTAGATTCGAACAGCCGGTAATGAAACAATGGAGCCAAAAACTGGCGAGCCATCAGCTTTAATTCTAGCTTGCACCCGGCGGGCAAGCAAAAACACACACTGGGCTCCAAAACCCACTCATTCACTGCTCACAAAGCTACTGACTTACCCGGGTTTCCTAGAATCAAAGGTTTCTAGCTCACCAGACTTATTTACCACTGTTTCCCATCTCCTCCTGCACAAACTCTTAACAAACTGGCTTCTTCAGCACTCTGCCATCTTGGCTACTTCTCCTCCACATGGCCTTAATCTGCTCTGCTCTCTAATACTAATCTCAGGAACCCAGGAACCAAGAGAGAGAGAGAGCTCCTGGACTGCCCCAGTTTATAGCCTAGAAAATCCAAACCTTTAATCCAATTATACATTCAAGAAAGTCTCTGATTCAAAGCCACCCATCTGAGGCATAATGGGATTCCTCCCTACATCACCACCCTACATCATCCAATCAATCAAGGGTGTGGAGAAGAGCTTACTCTTAAAGCCAAGCCTTAGGTCATAACAACCTGGCCTGCTTACATTACAGCCTTTCCCCCACACCCATCCCAAGCACAAGGGCAAATAATATCACCTGGGTGACTGGCTTCCATGTGGGCAGTGCAATCTTTAACAAAGTGAGCATATTATATTTTATCTGCCGAACAGAGAGCAACCTCCCGGACTGCCCCAGTTTATAGCATAGAAAATCCAAACCCTTAATCCAATCTACAGACAAGAAAGTCTCTGATACAAAGCCACCCATCTGAGGCATAATGGGATTCCTCAGGAGAGTGCACCACCCCACATCATCCAATCAGTCAAGGGTGTAGGGAAGAGCTTACTCTTAAACTAAGCCTTAGGCTATAACGACCTGGCCTGCCCACAGCCTGTTCCAGAACACACATTAATATCAATGAACTTCCATGTGGGCAGCGCCATCTTTAACAAAGTGAGCATAATATATTTTATCTGCCCAACACATGGCATTACTCGGCCTGGTTCTCCTGTGTTCGGCAGATAAAATATAATATGCTCACTTTGTTAAAGATGGCGCTGCCCACATGGAAGCCAGTCACCCAAGTGATATTATTTGCCCTTATGCTTGTGATGGCTGTGGGGGAAAAGTTGTAATGTAAGCAGGCCGGGTTGTTATAGCCTAAGGCTTAGTTTAAGAGTAAGCTCTTCTCCACACCCTTGCCTTATTGGATGATGTAGGGTGGTGATGTAGGGAGGAATCCCATTATGCCTCATATGGGTGGCTTTGTATCAGAGACTTCATTGTTTGTATAATTGGATTAAAGGTTTGGAGTCTATGCTATAAAATGGGAGAGAGCAGTAGCTTGATCTCTCTCTCTCTCTTGGTTCCTGAGGTTAGTATTAGAGAGGAGAGCAGAGTAAGGCCACGTGAAGGCCAGGAGAAGCAGCCGAGATGGCAGAGTGCTGAGGAAGAAGCCAGTTTGCTAAGAGTTTGTGCAGGAGGAGATGGGAAACAGAGGTGAATAAGTCTGGTGAGCTGGAAAGCTTTGATGCTAGGAAACTCGGATAAGTCAGTAGCTTTGTGAGCACTGAATGTGTGGGTTTTGGAGCCCAGTGTGTGTTTTTGCTTGCCCGCCAGGTGCAAGCTAGAATTAAAGCTGATGGCTCACCAGTTCTTGCTCCTGTGTTTCATTACGGACTGTTCGAATCCAATGCGAACCTGCATGGGTCAGGTTGCTGTGATCTTGACCGCGACTACTGGCTTTACAACCTGCTTCTCTGGGCCTGGAGCTGACACACCGCTGAGGCCTAGATGTCATCTCCAGGGGTTCATGCTTGTTGGGCAGATAAAATATATTATGCTCACTTTGTTAAAGATGGCGCTGCCCACATGGAAGCCCATCACCCAGGTGATATTATTTGCCCTTATGCTTGGGATGTGTGTTTGGGGACAGGCTGTGGGCAGGCTGGGTCGTTATAGCCTAAGGCTTGGTTTTAAGAGTAAGCTTTTCCCCACACCCTTGACTGATTGGATGATGTAGGGTGGTGCACTCTCCTGAGGAATCTCATTATGCCTCAGATGGGTGACTTTGTATCAGATACTTCCTTGTTTTTAGATTGGATTAAAGGTTTGGATTCTACACTATAAAGTGGGACAGACCAGAAGCTTACTCCCTCTTGGTTCCTGAAGTATTAGAGAGGGGAGCAGATTAAGGCCACGTGGAAGAGGCCAGGAGAAGCAGTCAAGATGGTGGAGTGCTGAGGAAGAAGCCAGTTTGAGCAGAGTTTGTGCTGGAGAAGGAGATGGGAAGCAGGTGAATAAGTCCGGTGAGCTAGAAACCTTTTGATTCTAGGAAACTTGGATAAGTCAGTAGCTTTGTGAGCACTGAATGAGTGGGTTTTGGAGCCCAGTGTGTGTTTTTACTTGCCCACCAGGTGCAAGCTAGGATTAAAGGCAATGGCCCACCAGTTCTTGGCTCTGTTGTTTTATTACCAACTGTCCGAATCTAATGTGAACCTGCACTGGCCAGGAGGCTGTGATGGTGGCCGTTGCTACTGGCTTTACAATGCTTAAAGGAGTGGTCGTGCAAGGGTTTGCAGGCAACGGGGGGCACTCTGCCCTTGTGACCCTCTGCACCTGGCCCATCGTTCCTTCTCTGCTCATGTCTCTCTAACTGACTACTAAATTTTACTGGGTGAAGGAGGTGGGTGCTGCATGCTGGAAGCCATGGCAGAGCTGTGACAGCCCCATGCTTGGCACCAAATCATCATGGCCCATCCCAACCCAGTGACCTGCTCACTCCTTTCCAACCGCTCTTCTGTGACTGCTGAACCAACGAGGGGATGTGGGGAGTGGGGGGCGGGAGAAAGCAGGAAGGAGAATACAGAGAGACAAATGGGCAGAGTTTGGGAGGAAACTTTAGTGTTAAAAATATGTTCAAATAATTGCAGTTTGCAATGATGACCAGTAATAGAGTGAATGACTGCAAATGAGCAGGGATGGGTATGTCACACAGGGCAGAATGGGACAGATGTCAAAATGAGCAAGAGTGAGTGAGTGGGTGATGGGTGGGGACTGATGGCAAACTGCCATGTCATTGTCAGCTGAGTTACAGAAGAGCTCTCCCCTCCCCTGCTGCTTACACCAGCTGCACGCAGTGCTGAAAGCTCACCTGTAGCCGGCCCTCCATCCTCTGCAGCGAAAACGTCCAGGCTCTCCCTCGCACTCCTGCAGCGGACTCAGCTAACTTCCTGGTGGAAAGAGATTTTTCCAACGTCCATAAAACGTGTGAGCCTGACTTGCTTTCTAGGAGTGGTAATTATGGAAGAAACTATAACCTAACGGAGGTGTGAATTCTGGGGCGAACGGCTATTTTATTGCTCTCAAAACTATCTCCAAACACTCGGAAGACAGAAGCGTGTGTTTTTATTAAACAGCTATTATCTGATCTGCATTGCCCTGGGTGCTCTTATGGACACAGGGACCCCTGGCTGGAAAACACTGCCTAGGTGGAGGCTTATTTCTGAAAGCTCAGCAGGCCCCATTCAGGGCCCTAGTTTGCCCATCATTCTCTTCCTTCTGCTTTGGCAACGGGGGTGGGTGGGTGGGGTGGGGGACAACAGACCCCCTCAGTCTGTTTGGGATGAGTCACAACTGTGAAGAAAAAGGTCGCCATGGAATGAAAGAGAAGGTTCTTTCAACCTAGACGTAGAGAGAGCATGTCCAGTCGTCAGCTGGAAATCTCCATCCAGATGTCCTCCCAACATCTTTTTTAAACTTGACGCGTCTCCCAAGTGGAACTTCCCTGTCGCTTCCCCACGACTGACTGTCCTGCCCTGCCCACCTTCCAGCCCCCTGTAAATGGAAGACACCTCTTGATCCTTCCCTCTGCTCTGTAAGGCACTTTGTCAAGCCCCGTTGATTCTATCTCGCATGACGGGCGGTCTTGATGCGGATCCCCCAAACAGAGACGAGATAGGCTTGGGGCGCACGTGTCTGAAGACGGAGCTGACCGCAGACGCCGGAAAGAGGAGTGTGGGAGACGTGTGCGGCGGAAAGAGACGCTAGGAAAGGATGCATTGTCCAGGCGGTCACTACGATGGGCAGCCAGGGACCCTCTCCTGAACACGGGAGCAAGCACCATCCATGGTTCTCAAACTTGACTGAGCACCCGGCCGCACTCAGGGCAGGGGTGGGCCGGCCGGGCAGAAAGACGCGTTCCCCGTTTCCCGAGCGACGGGGGCGGGCCGGCGGCGCGATGACGTCAGGGTCGGACGGTGGCCGAGAGGCGGTGCGGCTCCGACGGCCGGGCTCCAGGCAGCTGCGCGCCCTGGGCTCTTCTTGGTTAGGGTTGCAGCCCCAAGCACATTTGTTGAGCGCCTGCTGTGTGCGCTGAGCAGAGGGAGGACTCGGCGAATAGGAGTGATCAACGAGATCCGAAGGTCAAGCCCGCGTCTGCGTGGGGCGAGGGGGCGAGGGGCCGGCCCGTGGAAAGGCCCTGGGGCACCCCGGGTGAGGTGGGGGTGGGGGGACTGTGCACAGTCTGACATAGCGGAATTGCGGGGGACAGGTGGCAAGGGCCGGGGTTCTGGAGGGTAAACGTGAGAGACATTTTGAGGAATTTGGACATTGTCCCCTAAGGTCATGGGACAGCTGTCACCTAAAGGGAGAGTGTTCAGATCTGCATTACTTTTTATTTTATTTCATTTTTTTTAGCGAGCGAACGAGAGAGAGAGAGATGAGGAGCATAGACTTGTAGTTGCAACACTTTAATTGTTCACTGGTTACTTCTCATGCATGCCTTGATGGGGGGGCGGGGGAGGGCCGGGGGGGCCCTCCAGTTGAGCCAGTGACCCCTTGTTCTAGCCAGTGAATGAAATGTTTAACTCATGTTCTTTTCTTCAACTAATTCCTAACGCCCTTCATTCGGGTTCCTCTGACCAGGAAGTAGAATGAGAAATACCTAACTTGTTTATCAACCCCCAACCCCCTTTGCCTGGGCATCCGTTTTTTTCCGACCATTCCCAACCCCCTTACCTAGTTAACGATATCGCCATCTCTCCCTCCCACCTTGGTGTGGCCATTTAAACTAGCCAGTTGAGAAAACATAAGATTATATGGTCAACACTCCAGCCAAGGGAGCAAGACTTTTCACTAGTGGTAGCATGCCGTTTTACAGAAGTGATTAAAGTTGGCTTGCCGAGGTGTTTTGTCTCCACGAGTCTTGCTTAGTTCCATCTCTAACACCAGTAACCTTGGGCTCAAGCCAGCGATCTTTGCGGTCAACCCAGGGACCCACACTCCACCTGGTGAGCCTGTGCTCAAGCTGAATGAGCTCTTGCTCAAGCCGGCGACCTCAGGGTCTTGAACCTAGGACCTCAGTGTCCCTAGTCGATGTACTCTCTACTGGGCCACCACTGATCAGGCTGCATTTTATTTTTTTAAGTACATTTTTTTTTAAATTTTATTTATTTATTTTTACAGGGACAGAGAGAGAGTCAGAGAGAGGGATAGATAGGGACAGACAGACGGGAACGGAGAGAGGTGAGAAGCATCAATCATTAGTTTTTGTTGCCGTTGCGACATCTTAGTTGTTCATTGATTGCTTTCTCACATGTGCCTTGACCGCGGGCCTTCAGCAGACCGAGAAACCCCTTGCTGGAGCCAGCAACCTTGGGTCCAAGCTGACGAACTTTTGCTCAATTGGCCAGTGCTCAAGCGGGCGAACTCAGGGTCTCGAACCTAGGTCTTCCGCATCCTAGTCCGACGCTCTATCCACTGCGCCACCACCTGGTCAGGCTAAGTACATTTTTTTTTTAATTGATTGACTTTAGAGAGAGGAAAGGGGAGAGAGAGAAACATCAACTTGTTGTTCCACTTATTTATGCATATATTGGTTGATTCCTGTGTGTGCCCTGACCGAATCAAACCCACAACCTTGGCCTGTCAGTACAGCGCTCTAACCAACTGAGCTATTCAGCCAGAGCAGATCTGAATTTTACCTCTTCCACTGCAGAGAGGAAGGTTGACTGGAGGTGACTGTTGGCCCAGTGACGGTACGGAAGCCCCGGCCCCGTGCTGGGAACTGTTCCTAGTGCCTTTTGCTAATTCCAGTAGTCCTGATACTAAGTACGGTGTGTCCTCACTGAAGGTCCCTGAGGGTTGCCGACAGGTTCTGTGTTAAACAGAAGTATAAAGAAACCAGTTTTTACCATAGGCCGATTGACGTAAACCAGAGCTAAGTTTCTGTGCATCTATCTCATCCGCCTTCTAATGAAGGCGACCTTGAGGGCAATGGGTTATTCGAGGACCTGGCGTGCTAGATACTAGCCTAGCTTAGCTGTGTTGTCACCGCCCCACGGTGTAGAGAGGTGACGTGACTTGCTAACTGAAAAGGCAACTGCAACCCATCATCGGCTCTGCCCTCGGGATCTGACACCAACCGGCCAGCCTGGATGTAGAACCCTTCCTTCCAACCCTGATGTCAGTGACCGCAGGTGGCGGGGAGCCACAGGGGACTTATTGATTGCTTAGGATCCTGGGACTTGGGGCGGGATATGCCCCAAAAACAGCTATGTGGCCTTGGGCGACTGACCTCACTCTCACAGGTCCCAATGTTAAGAGGACGGATAGGACTTGGGGTTGCCACACCAGTGAGGTATCCACCTGCATGCAGGGATCGCTCAAGAACTGGAGGTTATTCTGCCAGATTTCATGGGAGTGGAGAGAACTGAAAGGTTCAGTGAGCATTACAGAGGGGAGTGGGGGGGCTTTGGGCATGAGGAAGAGGGGAATGTCAGGGTGGCACCTGGGTGTATAGCGCCCCGACCCCTGGGCCACTGGCAAAGTGGGAGTGAGACTACAGGACAGGCTGGTTCAGGGTGCCAAGGTGCGCTCAGTGCTGAACATGGGAGTTTGAGGACCTGCAGAACAGGAGATAGACAGGGTGCCCAGGAGACTGCCAAGTGAGTGCGTGGATTTGGAAGAGTCGTCTGCCCATGGTGACTGCAGCCTGTTTACCTTGGCGCTGCCGGGCTCCAGCCCTGGGCTGCCCTTGGTATCCATCTCCCTGTCCCCCTTGTTCAGGAGTGGAAAGGAGGCGATCTCCCGTCCCCTCCGTTTGGGGAACAGTCAGCATTGGCTTCGAATGTGGTCATTCGCTCTCGGCGGCCCTATGGAGTTAGCTCTTTCTCTTATTTCTAGCACCTCGCACTTAACGCAGTTTTTGGTGGACGGGTGCGAACGCATAGTGAAGTACGTTGACCCAGGCTGTCTCTCTGATGCAGGCTGACGTCACGCGATGGCCCCCACGCCGGAAGGAAGCAGAGATACCCTGCTTCCCGACTTCCCCAAAGGGCCCCTGCAGGCCTACCGCGCCCGGGCGTCCTTCAACTGGAAGGAGCTGGCGCTGTTTCTGGAAGGAGAGGACGTGCTGCGCTTCAAGGTGAGGCTCGCGGCTGCGCGGAGGGTGAGGCTGGAGGCTGCGCGGAGGGTGAGGCTCCCGCATGCGTGGAGGGTGAGGCTCGCGGCTATGTGGCGGGTGAGGCTCCCGGCTGCGCGGAGGGTGAGGCTCGCGGCTGCGCGGAGGGTGAGGCTCCTGGCTGCGCGGTGTTGCCGTGCTGACCCACACAGGCGTCGGGTAGGCGTTTCGGCTTATCCGCAGACACAGCGCGTTGTGCCCTTAAGGCCACGTGGCTTCCCGCGGCCTCACGCCCGCCTCGGCATGGTGCGGGCTGTTCCTGGGCACGGCACAGCACGGCTCGGGTCGGACTCCTCCTTGCGCCCCAGAGATGGTGGAGCCTCTGGGGATGGTTGAGGCGTCTAGGGAGGAGCACAGACTGGTTAAGCTTCCTAAGCCTCATCTGAGAAGAACTGTCATCTCTCCGTCCTGGTGTCTCTGGGTTGGATTGTGTGTTCCACGAGGCCAGCAGCCTCCAGAAAACCCGGGTGAGGGAGAGTGTAGTGAGATTTCCTCCATGCTTTGTCCCTCAAGTCACCTGTTTCTTGTCCCCTGCGTGTCCAGAAGACCATCTTCTCAGCTTTGGAGAAGGACCCCCTCTTCGCCTGCCCGGCTGGACGCCATCTCCCCATGGAGAAGTACCGGGAGGTGACCTTCTTGCGCTGCAGGCGGGTCTTCGAGTACGACTTCCTGCGCGCTGAGGACATCCTCCAGAGCCCTCTCAAAGTCCTGGCACTGACCAACTGCCTGGGCATGTACGACTGGTCCCTGTGCATCAAGGCCTTCCTGCATGTGTTTGTGAGTAGGCGGTGAGGGAGAGGAAGGTCTAGCTCCGCTTTTCACACTTTCACGCCTCCCCAGGAGGCCAGTGGGGTGTGGGGTGGGTCGTTGCCTGGGGCCGGGGCCAGGGCCAAGCCAGGGGTCAAGGACGCACACACACCACAGGAACCGGTTTACAGAAAATACACGTAGCGCATAGGATTCAGATACTCACCTGGTGGTTTGGGGGTTGTTAGTGTTGCCTTGTGCTTTTAAGGTTTTCTGGGGACTTAACGTATTCGGGGGGCGGGGAAATGCTTGTGTAAAGAGAGTTCTAAAAATAACGTAGGAAACGAGCAGAGGTTATTAGATTCTGTGTGGGCAGATCCTGTGGTTTTCAGTGAGAGGTCCACAACTCTTTTTTATTTTTCACCTGGATATGCAAATTTGCACACGGGAGTCCTTGGGAAAATACAGCGCTAGGGAAGCCAAGAGGAGGAGCCTTGGGACTGTTTCACTTTGTACCAAAAAACAAACACACGAAAAGAATCCTTGAACAAGACGACATGGTCCGCCCGCT
Organism: Rhynchonycteris naso; assembly: GCA_037038555.1. Lineage (NCBI taxonomy): Eukaryota > Metazoa > Chordata > Mammalia > Chiroptera > Emballonuridae > Rhynchonycteris > Rhynchonycteris naso. The sequence continues at coordinate 314,927,650 of CM072996.1, read as the reverse complement.
CGATGTCTTGTGGCCGGAAGTGGGCCCGCTCTGCTCTCACGCATCCTGTCCCCGGTTCTTCCCAGACCCTCAGGATGTCTCTCAGGCATCTTAGGTCGCAGGCGATTCTGTTGAACTTCCATAAACTGCCCGGGGTGGGGACCCAGGTCTCCCCACCCCCAGGAGCCTCTGGTGCACGTTTACAGCGTCCATCCATCAGGGCTGCCCCTGGCCATCTGGGCTGGTGTGGTGGTGTGGAGCTGGGGTAGAGGTGGCAGCATTAACATGCCCGTCACCAGTGATGTCCCAGGAGGGCGGAACTCCTTGGCTCCCCCCCCCCCCCCCCCCCCCGTTGATGGGATGATGTTGCATCTTCAGGTTTTCGGATCGGCGATTTACAACTCTGGTTCTGAAAGGCATTTGAAATACATTCCGAAGATCTTCAGTATGGAGGTACATTTAGGTCGGGGGTGAGCTGTGAGCCCACAATCTCTTACCTATTCTCCTGAGATCTGTGGGAAGGACAGCCTGCAGTGGGGGGAGGGGGGCTGTCCCTGTGGAGGAGGGGGTTGCTCCTGATTGGTGTTCTCAGGCTTCTCACTGAGTAGTTGATGCCACTGTTTACAGGCGTAGGTCTGCCAAGGCCGAGCACTGTGCAAATTTGGCTTTTTCATATCAAAGCGAAAGCCTTCCCTTGTCTTCTGCTGCCCGGGAGCAGTTCTGGCCACCGTGCTGACTTAGTGGGACAGCTGGCGGCACACCTGGGCAGTGTGTGGTGTCCAGCACAGCAGAGGGACGCGGTGGGGTCACTAGGCAGTCAGATAGGAAAATGAGATTTGGGGCTTTAATCGTGGCAACAAGGTTTCTCAGTCCTTCAAGGAATGGGGGCGTGCAGGGCCCCCCCCAGGGACAGAGTCTTTCCGAAGCCTGAAGATTGTTGTTGCTCCCGTGTTAGATTTTTGGATGTTTTGCTCTGACCGAAGTGAGTCACGGGAGTAACACCAAGGCCATCCGCACGACTGCTCACTACGACCCGGCCACCGAGGTAGGTGCCCCCGTCCCCTGGCTCTCTGAAGTAGCACGGCCACGAGTGAAAAAGCAGTGATGCCCCGAGACCGGTCTTTCCAATGTGGGAGCTTGCAGAGTGCGCCCTGAGCTCCATCTTGCTGGCAGGTGGGGGCTCGGGGGATGGAGGCCGTGAGGCCAGCCAGCCTGTCCCATCTGGGAACCTCATTCATGGGAGGTCCCTGAGGGACAAGGCAGGAGAGAAACTGGATTGGGCTTCACCGAGAAGACAGCGCGTCCTGGGGCTTGGCCGGTGGCCGGAGGCTCTGCAGATATTATATCATGCAGTGTATCCGCCATCGCTTTCCATGAAGAGGTTCTTGAAGTTGTGAGGCCCGGGAACATTGCTCTGTGTAGGGCGCCGGGGCCTTCCGGGAACTAAGACCGCGAGTCAGTTCTTCATCTTGCGTCCAGCAGGGGACGCACACATGGGGGTGGGGGCTCTTTGTGTATGAGTGTGTGTGTGAGTGTGAGTGTGTGAGTGTTTGAAAGCGTGTGTGAATGTATGAGTGTGTGAGTGTGTATTAGTGTGAGTGCGTATGAGTGTGTCTGTGTGTATGAGTGTGAGTGCATGTGTGAGTATGAATGTGTGTATGAGTGTAAGTATGTGTGTATGAGTGTGAGTGTGTGTATGAGTGTGTGAGAGCGTGTGAATGTATGAGTGTGTCTGTGTGAGTGTGTGTATGAGTGTGCATATGAATGTATGTGAGTGTGAGTGCGTGTATGAGTGTGTCTGTGTATGAGCGTATGTGTGCATGAGTGTGTGTGTATGAGTGTGTGAGTGCGTGTATGAGTGTGCATATGAATGTATGTGAGTGTGAGTGCGTGTATGAGTGTGTGTATGAGCGTATGTGTGCATGAGTGTGAGTGTGTGTGTATGAGTGTGAATGTGTATATGAGTGAGTATGTGTGTGAGTGAGTGTGTATATGAGTGTGAGTGTGTGTATGAGCGTGAGTATGTGTGTGTGTGAGTGTATGAGAGTGTGAGTGTACAAGTGTGAGTGTGTGTGTTGCTGATCACAGCCTTTCTCTCTTTCCCGTGCAGGAGTTCATCATCCATTCCCCTGACTTTGAAGCCGCCAAATTCTGGGTGGGCAACATGGGCAAGACGGCGACACACGCGGTGGTGTTTGCTCAGCTGTGCGTGCCGGGGGGCCAGTGCCACGGCCTGCATTCTTTTGTCGTGCAGGTGGGCTGCTGCACCAGGAGACAGTGTCTGGGGACGTGGTCATCACCACTGGGGGTGGCAGGGGACGCTTCCGGCCTCTAGTGAGTCGGCGGGGACACCGCTAACCCTCCTGCTGGGCGCAGCACGGGCCCTCCCGACCAAGGGAGGACTGTCCAGCCCCCTGGACTGGGTGCGGCTGGAAGAAGTCATCTGGTGGAGGAGCTGTCCATCCCGGCAGCCCCATGGGCACCGTCTCAGACACTCAGCCCACATCTGGACTTCCTGGCCAGGGCTGGGGGTGCTCCCGGAATTCTGACCTGAAAGTCTGGCTGGTGGGGCGGGAGACCTCAACGGAGCCGGTTCCTGGGTCATACACAGGAGGGTGACTGCCCCAGGGGGTGGTGCTCAGGAGTGGTGGCCTGGCAGGGCTTCCCGCCTCCCTAGTGGGGCTCCAGGCGGCTGCAGAAGCTTGTTCCCGCCTCTGATGGGATCCGGAACCAAGCCCCGCTTCCCCGCCTTCACCCCACCCCCAGCCCCACTCTGGTATTTGTGTCCTTGAAGATCTTTCCGCTGGGGGTGAGGAGACAGCGGGGTTTTTTTTTGTTGTTGTTTTAATTGAGGCGAAATGAATATAACATACAAGTAGCCATTTCGAAGTGAACGAGTCTGTGGACTTTATAACGTCCCAGGCAGGGGTCTGCAGCCCCTGCCTGTCTAGTTCAGACCTTTCCCCTCTGGAACACCCTCCTCATGGCCCCCTCCCAGGCTTTCTAGAATGACACCCCACACCCGTAGCACAGAGCTCACAGAGCGAGGAGCTATCCGCTGGCTGTATCCGTGCGTTTTTACGCACCTGTTTCCCGGGAGCTCGATTTGGGGAGCAGAGACTTACAGAAACAACCAGAGGCTCTTTCCCCTTAGCAGTGTGGGTAGCTGCTTAGTCGCTTTATGAAAACCAGCAGGAAGTCCTCCCTGATGCAGGAACGTGGGATTCCTGAAGCCCCCCGCCCCCGGCAGCGTGTGCTGGCCAGCTCTGCTGCAGTAGGAAAACAGTGCTCAGGCTGGTTCTCAAATGACAGAAGGTCATCAGCTCACAGTGTGCAGGTCAGGGGTCTAAATCCAGGTGTGGACAGGGCTGCGCTCCTGCTGCGGGCTCTCCAGGAGGGTCCTTCCCACCTGGCCCAGCCTCAGGTGCTGGCCCGAGTTCCCGGGCTGTGGCTCCATCATCACTACAGTCTCCGCGTCTGTCTTCTCTCCCCGTCCTGTGTCCTCTCTGCCTCTCCTAGGACGCTTGTCATGGGATTTGGGGCCCACCCGGTCACCCAGGGTGATCTCGGCCACATGGGCAGTGAACCCATCTCCCAACGGGTCACCCCGCGCTGCTGCCTTTGAGGGAGTCCGCGCTTGGCCACTGGGGTTTGAAGAGATTAGTTTCGAGTCGGTGTGTACTCAGCCTGGTTTCTGTCATTGTGCTCTGCGGTTTGTACAGATTCGGGACCCGAAGACCCTGCTGCCCATGCCTGGGGTGATGGTGGGGGACATCGGGAGGAAGCTCGGACAGAACGGGCTGGACAACGGGTAAGCACACCTGGAGCTTCGTGGCCTTGGTGCCCTGCTGCGTGGCGGCAGTGGCGCTGCCCGAGGCCGCTGGCTCAGAGCTTCGGTTTGTATCAGGTCCCAGGCTGCCTGGCCGCTCACGCCTGTGATCTCACAGGGAACCCCCCGGTGCTGTTCTTGTGCCCTCCCACACCCCTGGGGAGCCAGGGAAGACATGGCAGGGACACACGCTTCACCCGGGAGAGCCGTGTCATGAACGGCCCTCTCTCGCGCTAACTCAGGTGCCAGGAGGCGTGAAGAACCCTAGTCCTGAACAGGCGGACTTGTCCTCAGGCCTCCGCCTGGGCAGGGCTGAGCTGTCATGGGGCCTGCCTTCCCTGGCCTCCACCTGGGCAGGGCTGAGCTGTCAGGGGGCCTGCCTTCCCCGGCCTCCGCCTGGGCAGGGCTGAGCTGTCATGGGGCCTGCCTTCCCTGGCCTCAGCCTGGGCAGGGCTGAGCTGTCATGGGGCCTGCCTTCCCTGGCCTCCGCTTGGGCAGGGCTGAGCTGTCATGGGGCCTGCCTTCCCCGGCCTCCGCCTGGGCAGGGCTGAGCTGTCATGGGGCCTGCCTTCCCCGGGTGAGGCTCCCATCCGCGCAGCCAGCACACATGTCCCCACTGACTCTGGGTGGAGCGGTGTTCCAGGGAGTGGGGGCAGTGTGGTGTAGACTCTAGGGTTGGAGAGGGTGAGGGGCCCAACAGTGGACAAGTTGGGCAGCAGGCCTCTCCTAAAGGCCTTGACATCTTCCTGAGCTGATGTTAGTGCCCAGGGTCACTAACAGCCTGAGCGTGGGGACCCAACGGATCTGGATTCCAACCCTGTGCCCACCTCAAACTCTCCCATGGCCTCTTTCCTCCTTGGTGACGTGGGCACAATGACAGTTCCCGGGCCGGACCCCGACTGTCTTGTCTAGTGGCTGCGGTGGCTGCTCCCCCCGCGAACAGGCGGAGGCCTCAGACTGTCTCCTGGAAAGCCTGGCTGAGGGGGTTTGCGCCTCTCTTCCCATGAGCCAGTTTAATAGTGGGGAGGCAGCAAAGCCAGGGGTGTCCCTGAGCCCTGCATCTCGCGTGTGTGCTGAGAACATTTCTCTCTGCCCGCTGCTGTGCAGGAAGGCAGGGGACAGAGAGAGGCCCTCTGTTGATAGTTTGAACTCACTGGCTGTCCTGATTCTGGTCATTCTGAGTACAAAGCAGGAGGCATGTCGTCTCCAGAGAGAGACGCTGGACCAGGTGGTCTCCAAGGACGCTGAGCTTAGAGAAACCTCCTCTCGGTGGTCCGTCCCGAGAAGTAGGGGTATGGGGTGCAGGGGGTGGTGTCTCAGGTCTGTGCTTGGACCCTCAATACAGATAGGGCCCTGGGCTCTGCCGCAGAGGGCTGGGGAAACCACTGATTTTCCGCAGTTAGTTTGAGGAGCAGGACAGAGGATGTTGTTAAAATACAAGACACACAGAACCCTCTGAAGTTAGCCTCTCGGCATTCTGCGCGCCTGCCTCTCGCCGACCCGTGCAAAGAGCCTGTTAATTAACACAGCGCCTAATCCGGGTCAGCAGATTCCTCAGATCGCTAGTTTGTGCAGTTGCATGGGGGCTGGGAGGGGGGTGCAGACAGGCAGGCCCTGTGGCCCTTGTCCTCAGCCAGCAGTGATGTGGCTTGGTCAGACTGAGCGCGCTCTGGCCGTGGGAAGGAGGCGTCAGGGGCCGGATAGGAAGTAAGGGTGGCAGGTACGGTCTCTCCTGGACTTTGAAAGCCAGCGCCTTCTCCTTAGATCTGTGCGTCCTAGTTTGGGGACTTAGAAAACACACGTCTTGTGACTGCGTCCCGGAGGAGGCCTCCGTGGACAAGTAAGGCCTGGTCAGGTCAGGTGCAGCCCCAGGCACCTGGTGGTGGTGACGAGGGACCCTCCGGCTGCATACAGATGGGGCCAGGTCACACCCAGTGGGCCGTGTCTCTGTCCACGGTTCATTTGGTTTTACAATTGAGCATCTTTTCACATTGTTCTGGGACAGCCCTGCTCTTGGTCCCCTGCCACAGATGCGCTGTTCTAGAGACTGAACACCGTCCCCGAGGAGACGGTGCCCCGGGGAGTGTTCGGCGGGCACGCGCAACACTCCTGTGTGGCGGCACAGGCTCGCCTGACTCGAGCGTGGCCACGGGCCGCGACCACCAACCACCCCGTGGACTTGGAGAGCAGGTCCACCAAACCAGAGCGACGCTGGGCCCCGTGGAGCCACTCGGTATCATCAGGCCCATGAGACGTTGGGAGTGGCCGCACCTGGTCCCCGAGCCTTTTTTTTTTTTTTTTTTTAATTTAAATTTCTTTTTATTTATTTATTTTAGAGAGGAGACAGACAGAGAGAGAGAGAGAAAGAGAGAGAGAGAGAAAGGGGGGAGGAGCTAGAAGCATCAACTCCCATATGTGCCTTGACCAGACCAGTGCAGGGTTTTGAACTGGCGACCTCAGTGTCTCCAGGTCGACGCTTTATCCACTGCGCCACCACAGGTCAGGCCTTTTTTTTTAATTTAAATTTCTTTTTATTTATTTATTTTAGAGAGGAGACAGACAGAGAGAGAGAGAGAAAGAGAGAGAGAGGCCCCGAGCCTTTGAAGGGTCAGAGACTTGTCCTCCCGCCTCCTGAGGACGCCTCCTCCCTGCCCAGCAGAGGGCGCACGGGCTTTCAGGACGGGAAATCCTGGCGGGGTGTCTGGGGGAGCTTGCCTTGTGCCTTCTCACTCTATTCTCTGTGTTAGAATTGAATGATTTATTTTTGTTTTGTCCAAGGTCATTTATCTTGAAAATATAGGTTAGATTTTTGTCGTTTCACGAGAATTTCCGAGGATATGGGATGACCCCAGAAATCAGAGGCAAATATAAACAGTATGTGTAACTTTAAGCAAAATAACCCCACAAGCCAACGAAGTCCCTCTCAAATGCGATTTTGGCCTCTGAATGTGTAATGGGCAGCAGGACCTGCCCACACATTGTCTCTGAGGTGAGGCGGGGCCCAGGCCTCGGGAAACCCATCTTGAAAGTGGCCGGAGAACATCCCCCTTGAGGCCGGGTGTGCTTGGGTCCCAGGAGGAAGGGTGTGTTAGCGTCTGGGTCTGGGACCCACCACCCTCCCGTGTCACACACACCCCATGTTGCACACACATACCCCTGTGCCCTCTGGGGACATGGGGCCTTCAGGTCTGCAGGCTGGACCCCACAGCCTGGCCAGCAGCTAGCTGTTTCTGGGACAGCTTTGTGGTGTCCAGGTGCTCTAAAGAGAACGTGTAAAATTGCATTGTGGGTAAACTCCCGTGAATACTTGTGCAACTACAAACGTGTTCAGACTTGTTCCATCTCCGTGGATCAAGAAAGGTGACAATTTCCCACTACTAATAAAGGGCTCTTTGACTTGACAGAATCGTACTAGAAGAAGCATTCCTTGGCTTCTAGTGACCAGCGGGAGCACCCTGGGGAAGTTGGCACCGGATCTGGGTGTTTTTATAAGCGAGGGCATCGGATCTGACTGCCCAGTGGGCCCTCCAGGGGGACCCCACAAAGGCCTGAATGCCGCATCTCACCCCCAGACAGGGCCCCAATGTGCTGGGCTGGGCCTGCTGAGGACGTGGTCAACTCTGACCTTCATTTTACCCTTGGGAGGGGGGCCCGCAGAGGTTGGCCCCTGCCTGGGCACTAGCAGCGGCCTGGCTGCCGGCTGAGTGCCCCGTCTGCAGGGGTTGTGGCTTCCTGAGGAATTTGGGAGGGGGCTCCTCTAGCCTGCCCGTGCCAGCCCATGTCTCTGCTCTTCCCTGGGGGTGCTGGAAGGAGCCACTCATCCTGTCCCCAAGGTCCCCAGACCCCGATTTTGTGGAGATGACTCTGGTGCCCAGAAGATGATGTTTCCCTCACAGTGGGTTCACCCCACAGCTCTTACTAAGTCTGGGCCTCATGGCCTCATTATAAAGGGTAAATAAGACCCTAGAAACTGCCCACGAGAAGCAGGTGGCTTCACAAGAAATATGGACAGTAGGTGGTCACCCCAGAATGGGACCAGCCTGTAGTGTCCTGAGACCACCAGTACCCACCCCGCCCCCTTTTGCAGGCTGGGTGGGGAATCACGGCAGGCCTCCTAGAGGAGGTGGCATTAGTAGGGAGAGCCTGGTCGGTAGGAGGGGTCACAGGCAGATGGAACCCACTGCAGGCTGTGAGGAGGCCAGGCCCTGGGAGCAGTAGGCAGGGTCCCTCCAAGGGCTTACCATGTCTTCTTCTTTTTTTTTTTTTACAGGGACAGAGAGTCAGAGAGAGGGATAGACAGGGACAGACAGACAGAAAGGGAGAGAGATGAGAAGCATCAATCATTAGTTTTTCGTTGCCGTCGCTATACCTTAGTTGTTCATTGATTGCTCTCTCACATGTGCCTTGACCGCGGGCCTTCAGCAGACCTAGCCACCCCTTGCTGGAGCCAGCGACCTTGGGTCCAAGCTGGCGAGCTTTTGCTCAAGCCAGATGGGCCCGCACTCAAGCTGGCGAGCTCGGGGTCTCAAACCTGGGTCTTCCGCATCCCATTCCGACGCTCTATCCACTGCGCCACCACCTGGTCAGGCTGACCATGTTTTTTGATGGGTTTAGATCCCCAGGTTGTAGGGTCACAGGTCTCATGTGGGCAGGACCTTCCAGTGTGCAGTTTGGAAAGGCTGGAGGGGTGGGGTCTGCAGAGAGCCGGGCGGAGATGGCTGTAGGCAGGCAGGTGGGACCCAGCAGGGCAGGGCTGCCAGGGTAGAGGGGAGGACGGAGACCGACGGGGACAGGGACGGGCACACTGGCCACAGCTGGGATCAGCCTGTGTTTTGTGGTCCAGTAAAGGGACAGTCTGGATGGCACATGGCGTGCTCCCGGCGTCCCCTGAGCGCCTGCAGGAACGATGGAGCGTCGGGTGGTTTGGGTTCTTCTGCTCCAGTTTTGTCACCGCAGTGACTTTGCTAAACTTGTCCCTGGCTTTTCCTGCCCTGACGACTAGAAACACTGAGGTTACATCATCGTGAGGAGGCGTGAGCCGTCTCCTCTCCGCTGTGCCAGAGACGGTTCCAGAGCCCGGCTTGCTTGCCTGCGGGCTGGGGACACAGCAGCAGGGCCCCGTTTGACCTGAGAGTTTCAACACCTTGATTTGCTGATGTTTTTTTCGTGCGGTGGTGTCGATTCTGGTGGGAGACGTGTGCCTCTTCAGTTGCACGCGGTCCGCAGGGGTGAACATACTCTCCTGTGGCGTGGCCTCTGTCCCCACGGAGTGGCCTTTGTCTCATGGAGTGGCCTCTGTCCCCATGGTGTGACCTCTGGCCCTGCGGAGCGGGCTCTGTCTCCACAGAGTGGCTTCTGTCCCCGCGAAGTGGCCTCTGTCCCCGCGGAGTGGCCTCTGTCCCTGTGGAGTGGGCTCTGTCTCCAAAGAGTGGCCTCTGTCTCATGGAGTGGCCTCTGTCCCCATGGTGTGACCTCTGGCCCTGCGGAGCGGGCTCTGTCTCCACAGAGTGGCTTCTGTCCCTGCGGAGTGGCCTCTGTCCTCACGGAATGGCCTCTGTCCCTGTGGAGTGGCCTCTGTCCTCACAGAATGGCCTCTGTCTCATGGAGTGGCCTCTGTCCCTGCAAAGTGGGCTCTGTCTCCACAGAGTGGCTTCTGTCCCCATGGAGTGGCCACATGGAGCAGCCTTTGTCTCTATAAAGTGGCCTTTTTTCCCTGTGAACTGGTCTCTGTCCCTTCAGTGTGACAGGAGCTCACTCAGTGTCCCCAAGACCTGGCCTTATATGACCATTTTGTTCCACACGAAAACACACCCACTTTTTTTTTTTGGATAGAAAAATATATATTGAACTTTTCTGTCCCCTGGTGTCTCCTCTCCCATTCTCTCTGTCACCTTCCAAGCTGTCCTCCACTTCCATGGGGCCGGCTTTCAGGAGGAGAGGACGTCAACCCAGGGCCAGACCCGGCGTCACCCGAGGTCCCCGCGTCTTCACAGGTTCGTCATGTTCCACAAGGTTAGGATTCCTCGCCAGGACCTCCTGAACCGGACTGGTGATGTCACTCCCCAGGGCACCTACGTCACCCCCTTTAAGGTACGGGTGTCTCCACGTGGATCAGCCCCCCTGTGCCCCCAAAGACATTGGCCATGAGAACCACGTTAGCTGGTGGCCGACCTCACTAGGTTTGGGTTCCAGTGCCATCAACAAGGGACCCGGGCGTGATGACATGCTGCCTGCCAGCCGCTGCTCCCCTGCTGTGCCCCCAGCAGCCCTCAGAGTCAGTGAGGGAGCCGCCCCACCCACCCCGTCACCAATGCTGTTCCCCAGAGAGGGTTCAACAGTGAAAGGTCGCTTGGTCCACACAGGAGGGCGACAGTGTGGTCTAGTGTCCAGTGCTCGGTGCCCCCTAACGTCATTGAGTGGTAGGCAGGCACACAGGGGTGTGGCCTTGGGCCCTCTCCAGACATAGCCCTCCGCCGGGAAGCCGACCACCCTCCCGAGTGCGTCCCATACCCACGGCCCGGACAGCTGTGCCCCCAGTGCACATGGTTCCGTGAACCCCCGCCGGGCGCTGAGACCACGTGACAGGTCGCTGGAGGTCGGGGACAGGAATACCAACACAAACAGGGACGTCTTAGAGATGGAGGCGGCCTGATCAGGAGATCACTCGCTGGTGGGAGGAATGGAGCAGTGGGGGAGGGAGGCGGAGGTTGGGAAACCCAGGGAAGGTGCACTCCAGAGACAGCAGAGGGGATGGAGCAAATGAAAACGCGAGAGTTTGGGGAAATAGTGAAGATAAATGCCTCCATGAGAGAAAAAGACCGGACTGAAGGGAGCCGGGGAGGAGAGCCGTCAGGAGAGGGCACGCCTGGGCACAACGGGAAAGTTTTAAGAATCTCAGAGGAGTTTCAGAGGATTCTGAAATCCCCGGAGGAGTGGGAGCGTATCTGACCCTGATGGTTTCTGCAGCGGGACACCGGGTGCCAGCGCAGGGTGAAGTGAGGTTTTACCCCGTGGAGGGACGTGACTCGAAGTGCCCATCTTTAGATCCAACTAAAGACCATCGTTTGTACGTGAGAACGCGATGTCCCCCAGACTGCCGGGTTCGGGGAGGTTGCCACACCAGCCCTGTGGGGGTCATGGTTTTGTTGAAGAGCCCAGACAATAAAGAACCCCGGATAAGGTGGCTAGAGGTGGGAGGCCAGGGTGGCTGGGTCCTCAGGGAGGGTCCGGTTCAGACGAGCCCGCGGTCGCTGTCGGACAGGGTGCTGGTGCTCTGAGGGGGTAAGTGAAGATTAGAAACAGGTGCCCGCAGGGCAGTGATCTGTTTCACAAGGACACAAAGAACACGGGTGAACGTCACACCCCTTAACATGGTGTCAGTTGGGGAGAGGGATTTGGGAGCGTGGGGGACACAGGGAGGTGTTCTATGAATAAGGCGTGGGCTCCAGCAGTGGGCTGTCCGTCTGGGGTCGCTGCACCTGCGCGTCTGGTCTCGGGGAGGCGGACAGCAGTGCTCTGCACCCCGGCGGGCGGCCGGCAGGCTCCCTCTGACTGGAGCCGCCTTCCTTGTGGAGCTGAGCATCTCTCAGGTGCCTCCCCACCTGCCCTGTGCTGGCTCACAGACGGCACCTGCGCCCCCTGCCGCCGGGCCCTTTTGCATCTGGAGGACCGTCCAGGGGCTCCCGGGGGCAGGGCCTTGTGGGGCCACTTGTCCGTGCTGAAGGGGTCCATCTCTGCGCCTCTCTCCCTGACGTGGCCACGGCCGTGGTGGCGGCTGTGGCCCCGCTGATGCTCCCTGTGGCTTCTCCCCTCAGGACAACCGGCAGCGCTTGGGAGCATCCCTGGGTGGCTTGTCCACGGGCCGCGTCTGCATCACGAGCATGGCCGTGGTCAACCTGAAGCTGGCCGTGTGCATAGCCCTCCGCTTCTCGGCCACCCGGAGACAGTTTGGCCCCACCGATGAGGAGGAGGTGCCGGTCCTGGAGTACCAGCTGCAGGTCGGGCTTCCCTGGGGGGGTTTCTTTTTCTTTATGCTGTGCACGCAGGTGCGCCGCTCTCTCTCCAGGGAGCTGCATTTTGGCTGCTGGGAGGTGAGCCAGCCCAGGCAGGTGGTTCAGAGCAGGGCAGCAGCTGCCGCTGCCGCCAGGGGGGTGGCAGCCTCTGGGGCAGCGAGGTGTTTCGTAAACGGTCGTGTCTTAAAAGGAGCCTGATCCGTGCCCCCAAGTAAGGAAGCCAGGAGAGTGCGTCCTGGGGAGGCTGTGGGGAGGCAGGTGTGCACACCTCACTGGAAAAGGCCCTTGTGAGACAGGGTATGGTGAGGCTGTCGCGGGCGGGGACGGGGGAGGGGGGAGAGGCCGAGCGTCATGGGAGACGCGCAGGACCTTCTGCGCTACGTGGGACAGCAGGCAGTGACTTCCATTGCTGACCAGTGGCCTGTGCGCCCGGTCCTGGTGTCCAGGGCCACTGTGAGGTCAGGAGCCGGGGGTGGGAGGGTGCGGTGCCTCCCTTGAGCGCAGCGTGGCGCTCACGCGGGTGCCCCGCCCATGCAGCAATGGCGCCTCCTCCCGTACCTGGCAGCGGCCTACGCCTTAGACCACTTTTCCAAGTCACTCTTCCTGGACCTGGTGGCGCTGCAGCAAGGCCTCCTGAGAAACGACCGGAGCGCCAGGCAGGTGAGCACGAAGCTCCCGTCCCGGCAGGGCTCATTATTACTTAACACCCTCCGCTGGCGCTGCAGAGTGAAGGCTCCGGGGCCTTCCTTCCACGCGTCCGCCCCCTCGGAGCCTCGGGGTGGTGGGTGGGGCTTCCCTATGCGCAGGGCTCAGCGCGTGGCCACCTTTACGCTCCCCCGCCCCCCGAGGGCGTGGTGATGTGGCCCCTGCCGCCTCCCGGAGCTCGGCTGCTGTCCTCCCAGAACCTGACAGCTTTGCACAGTCCACGCGACCGACCGGCCCCTTCAGCGGATTCCACGGCTCCGCTCCTTTCATAAACAACCCCGCCAAGATGTGAACCCAGATGACAATCCGAGTTCACACACAGTCAAGGTTTCCATGGCACAGCCTCCTCGTGGCCTCCGGGGCGGGCGTCAGATGTGAACCACTAACAGCTCCTTCTGCAGACGGGTTAGAGATGCGGCAGGTCAGGGTTCCTTTCCTAGGACTCCCTAGGAGGCCTGTATCTAATTGCTACATCCTGGGATGTTCAGCAGAAATCTCCACAGCGGCCAGCAGGGGGCGCGGCCGAGCAGCACTGGGGGTGTGCGTGTGCGTGTGCGTGTGCGTGTGCGTGTGTGTATGGGGAGGGCTTTAGGCAGGGGTTAAGGCTGTTCTTCCCTTAGTGTGAGTCACTGAAACCTTTGCCAGCTGACACTGCAATCCTTCTCCTGGTAACAATGTTATAAAGCGCAGTCAGGCTTTATGCAACCCGGACACCTCAGGACCTCGGAGGCGCCCGCGTGTGAAGAGGAAAACAGAGATTTAGCAGGCCCGTGTGGGCGTCCCTGCCTCTGAATTGTCATTCATACCAAGAGGAAGCCAAGGCTGTTTATAAGGCGTGGAAGGCCCAGGGAGGCTTACCATCCTCTGTCCCCGTCTGGCCCCCTCTGCTCAGAGGAGCGTCCCCTTGACGTGGTGTTTGACCCCTGCTTTTCATCAGAAATGGTCGGAGCCTTCCACAGCGCACGCTGCTCCGTGTCACGTCCGGGCATGTCCCACACGCGGGCCGTCACGCGCAGTCCCCAGCGGTTAGCTGCTGCCGTCAGCCCCCCGCCCCTGGGGGTTGTTTGCGGGAGCAGAGCAGGGCGCAGGAAGCCACAGGAGTAGCCTGGTGCCCCCATCCTCAGGTGGACCCCTGCCTTTAGGCTGAAGGTGGATTTCTGTCTCCTGTGGGTGTCGGGTGTGCCGGATTAGACCTGAGGGCGCACTTGCCTTTGACTGACTCCCTCCCTCAGGTGCCGCGACCTCTTTTCACCTGTTCCTTTTGGGTTTCCCCTCCCAAGGCAGAGCTCGGACGCGAGATCCACGCCTTGGCGTCGGCCGCCAAGCCCCTGGCCTCGTGGACCGCGCAGCGGGGAATTCAGGAGTGCCGGGAGGCTTGCGGAGGGCACGGCTACCTGGCTGGTAGGTATTGGAGAAGCATGGGACGGCCCCCCATCCTTACCCCCTGACTCCATTGTACTCCAGCCCAGGGCTCCGCAGACTGCGGCCCGCAGGCCATCGCAGCCGCCACCAGTTCCTGCGAACTGCGTGTTATTGGGACGCGGCCATCCGTGCCCGTTTGTTCACGCATTCCTCTGGCTGTGTTCACATTCCACATACGGCGTTCAGGACTCTCGACACAGCCCGAAAGGTTTACTGCCTGGCCCTGCCCACAACACGTTGGCCGCCCCCTGCCCCGGACAGGTCCCCCCTTCCCCATGCCGGATGTCCCTGGAGACATGGACACCAGGGTGAGGCTGGCTGTGGAGGAATTCTGAGGGCTCCACTGGAGACCAGGGTGGAAAAGAGGTCCAATCTTCCTATGAGTTGCAGCTGTCCGATTAAGGGCTCCATCGCAAACCGGCAGCGGGTGTTCTGATGACACGCTTTTACGTGTTCTTAGCATTCGGGCTGCTGGCGTGTGGGTGACAGAGCGGGCCACCCAGAGCCTGGGACGTGGCCCCAGTTCAGCCACTCCCTGAGCTGCGTGAGTGAGTGTGGGCACACTACCCAACCCCGCTGAGCCTCGGTGTTCTTAATCTATAAAGTGGGCTGCTGAGAGTATCTGCCCGGGGGTCTTTGCCATGATCGAGGGGGTTCACACACAGAAAGCAGTTGGCTCAGGTGTCAGGCACATAGGGTGTGCTTGGTAATGTTTTTTTGTTGTTACTTGAATTATTATTATTTTATTTTGGAGTCATTTATTATTATTATTTTTTTATCAGTGAGAGGAGGGGCGGCAGAAAGACAGACTCCCACATGCGCCCGACCGGGATCCACCCGTCATGCCCACCAGGGGGCGATGCTCTGCCCATCTGGGCTGTTGCTGTGTTGTAACTGGAGCCATTCTAGCACCTGAGGCGGAGGCCATGGAGCCGTCCTCAGTGCCCAGGCCAACTTTGCTCCAATGGAGCCTTGGCTGCGGGATGGGAAGAGAGACAGAGAGAAAGGAGAGGGGGAAGGGTGGAGAAGCAGATGGGTGCTCTTCCTGTGTGCCTGGCCGGGAATCGAACCTCGGACTTCCACACACCAGGCTGACGCTCTACCGCTGAGCCAACAGGCCAGGGCCTTGAATTGTTATTATTATAGTAATCGTTATATGCCACTCCCTGCCAAACGTCCTGTGTCCTGATCTTTAATAATTGATTGGTAAGGTCTTGGTTACTCTGAGAAGGCCGCACACCTTCCAGACAACAGAGCGGGCAGAACCCTTGCTGACAGTTTACACGGTGAGACGCGTTTCAGGGATGGCCTGTGGGTCATTGCGTCCTTCCAGCAAGGGTCCGTCCCAGCTACCTCTGGAACAGGGTGGCCAGCGGCGTGGCCCAGGGCTCCCCCCACGCTCCGCCCCCTCCCCCCATCACTGACGTGTGGGTGAGCAGACCAGTTCCTCACTTACGTTCTCTGTCCTCCAGGACATGCTCTTTGTAGCTTGTGTTTGTTGTTACAGCTCATGGAGATGCTATAAATAGCTCCCAGTAAGGACACTGGATCCTGCCGTTCCCGCAGACAACAACAAACGCCCAAGTGTTGTTATTGCGTACGGGCGCTGGGCTCAGACCAGTGAGCCCAGTGTCAGCACGGGGGAGGGAGTGTAAAGCCCTGTGTCTGGGTTCAGTGTCAAGTGCACATTGTTTGTCCGAGGTCATTCCCAGCTCTTCACGTCCAGTGGTCTGGCTGTGGCCCGTGGCAGTGAGTCAGGGACCGATCAGGGTCTTACAGGCGACCACAAGCCCAGCAGCGGGTGAGCCTGTGGAGTCCACGTCCACCTTTCCCTGGCCTCACCTTTGGAGAACATGTCCCTCCAAGGAGGGGGACCCTGGCCAGGAGGGTCTGGGAAGCACACCTTATGAGATATGCAGCAAAAGCATTGGGCCCCTTAACTGGCAGGAGAGACAACAAAAGACACATGAGAGTGAAAGTTTTCTTCGGCTCTTTGGACTTTCTTATGTAAAAAGAAGGGCTCATTCAATTATAGAAAGTGGCAGCCAGCCCTGCACCCCCGCCCCCAGCACCTGTCACTGACCCCCACACTGCAGGCAGGTTGGCCCGGTGACCTCCGAGGACAGGGGTGCTGGGGACGTGCGGGTTCCTGGAGCGCTCCCTGCTCTCCAGCTATGCCGAGTGTTTCTCGGGGAGCCTCCCGGGTCCCTGCTGACGCCCACACGGGCGGTCACTGTAGCCACTGCTTAGAGCAGCTGGGGCCGCAGCTCATCAAGAAGGGCGGGAGGGGCCCGGAGCAAGGTGGGCAGTGCTTCGTCCCCGGTCCCACTGGGCCCAGGACTTAAATTCCCAGCGGGTGACGGCCATTTCTCACACGTGTACCAGAGGTGATGGAAACGGGGCTTCATTGCAGTGAACCGTCTGGGCGACCTCAGGAACGACAATGACCCCAACTGCACCTATGAAGGGGACAACAATGTCCTGCTGCAGCAAACCAGCAACTACCTGCTCAGCCTGCTGGCCCGCGGGGGCTCAGGTGAGAACGACCGCTCAGCCTGCTGGCCCGCGGGGGCTCAGGTGAGAACGACCGCTCAGCCTGCTGGCCCGCGGGGGCCCAGGTGAGAACCACCTGCTCAGCCTGCTGGCCCGCGGGGGCTCAGGTGAGAACCACCCGCTCAGCCTGCTGGCCCGCGGGGGCTCAGGTGAGAACGACCGCTCAGCCTGCTGGCCCGCGGGGGCTCAGGTGAGAACCACCCGCTCAGCCTGCTGGCCCGCGGGGGCTCAGGTGAGAACCACCCGCTCAGCCTGCTGGCCCGCGGGGGCCCAGGTGAGAATGACCCTCTCAGCCTGCTGGCCCGCGGGGGCCCAGGTGAGAACCACCCGCTCAGCCTGCTGGCCCGCGGGCGCCCAGGTGAGAATGACCCCCTCAGCCTGCTGGCCCGCGGGCGCCCAGGTGAGAACCACCCCCTCAGCCTGCTGGCCCGCGGGCGCCCAGGTGAGAACCACCCCCTCAGCCTGCTGGCCCGCGGGGGCCCAGGTGAGAACCACCCCCTCAGCCTGCTGGCCCGCGGGGGCCCAGGTGAGAACCACCCGCTCAGCCTGCTGGCCCGCGGGGGCTCAGGTGAGAACCACCCGCTCAGCCTGCTGGCCCGCGGGGGCTCAGGTGAGAACGACCCTCTCAGCCTGCTGGCCCGCGGGGGCCCAGGTGAGAACCACCCGCTCAGCCTGCTGGCCCGCGGGGGCCCAGGTGAGAACCACCCGCTCAGCCTGCTGGCCCGCGGGGGCTCAGGTGAGAACCACCCGCTCAGCCTGCTGGCCCGCGGGGGCCCAGGTGAGAACCACCCCCTCAGCCTGCTGGCCCGCGGGCGCCCAGGTGAGAATGACCCTCTCAGCCTGCTGGCCCGCGGGGGCTCAGGTGAGAACCACCCACTCAGCCTGCTGGCCCGCGGGGGCCCAGGTAAAGCTCCACTGAGCTCACACAGGAGGTGGGTTCTCGTGCCCCCAGCATTAGCTCTTCTCTCACGGTGGACCCTGTCCAGAGGCGGGTTAAGGTCAGTTGAGGCCCTGGGCGCAGAAGAAAATATCGGGCCCCTTGTCATTAGGAAAAAGTATAAAGTTGAGGTTTTGCGGGGCCCTTCAGAAGTCGGGGGCCCTGGGCACACGCCTGGTGCAGTGCACCCGCCGTGAAGTCCGCCTCGGACCCTGTCGTCGTAGGAAGGGTGGTGTCATTACACAGTGACTCCCATGATCACTGCTGAGGCCAGGGGTGGGGGACGGTTCCTCTGTCCCACAGACCCCAGCTTTCCCTGGAGTGACTGGTGTGCTCCTAGGTGGCGCTTGGTTCGAGAGCCCACTGAAGAGTGTTGACTTTCTGGAAGCCTACCCTGCCGTCCTTGGCCAGAAGTTCGAGGTTGCCAGCCTCCGGGACTGCCTGGACTCCTCAGGTGCGCACGCTCCCTCACTGACGCCTCTGCCCTGACTGGCGCGGTGTGTGGCGCCGTGGGGGACCCCTCGTTTATTCCTCTGGCATCCCTGTGCCAACACGGAGCCGCGTGCTAACTGCAGGGTGGGGCTGAGGGCCCCCCGGTCCCCACTGGGCTCTCCCTCCCAGCGTGAAGTATGAGCCCCCTCAGCTTCTAGTGGCCCCCAAACCCCACCACAGGCCCTCGCCACAGGAAGCTGGGCGTGTCCCCGGGCCCGCGCCCTTGACTCCTCCGTGGCGAGGTTCGCGTGTACACTCTGCAGATGTGTGTTGAGCCGTCTTGCTGGGCACAGAGGTCAATGAGACCTGCGTCTTCACGCTCCCTGGCTTCAGTCTAGGTCGGGGATGGCCGCACACGAGTAGGTCAGAGGCCCAGTCAGAGCCGCAGGAGGCCTGGGCCGGCCGGGACAGTCTCCTGAGACAGTGCCTCGCTGAGGAGGTCTCAGAGAAAAGAACAGGCTAGCCGGGGGCCCGGGGGACGATGTCCCTCCAGGGCCATGGGCATCCCTGGGTGGTTCAGGGCAGAGGAGCAGCTGCTCGGCGGAGGCTTGTGCTGGCGACTCTGGTGGCTCGTTAGAACACCCTTGTGGGGAAAGGGGCTGGGAGGTGGGAGAAGATGGTGGCCTGGGCAGCATGGGGGCGGGACGGCGGCGGGGGTGGGGTGGTGGGGGCACCGACCAGGACTAGTGCACTGGGCAGGAGGCAGAACCAGGCGCTGCTTGTGCATGGCATCCCGCGCGGCCCGCAGACATCCGAGGTGGGGCGCGAAGCCGGGTCTGGACTGCATGCAGCCTCTGTGCTCTGGGGCTCGGGATCACCCATCCCAGCTTCCAGAAGCTTCCTAGTGGGCCGCCGGGATGAAGTTTCTCAGAAGGACCAGATGGGAACTCCTGTCCGCACCCCCATGTCCCTCCTCCCCCGGTGGATGCCTCTGAAGGAAGCGCCTTCCCCTGACGGCCCGTTCTTTTGTCGAATCCCGTGACAAAAGTAGCAGCTTGCACCCACAGCAGATGCCACGAATGTGGTCCCCCATTCGTGACTGGTCACTCCACCGCCATGGACCATTTCCAGGTGCCCTGTGGGCCATGGACCAGGCGTCCCTGCCGCCGGGCAGAGCTGCCCCTTCTGAGATCCCCAAGAAGCTGGACCAGCAGCCCTCCTGCCACACGGGGGTGGGGAGGGGTGGCGTTGGGCCCCCAGGCTGCCAGTCTCTGCTCCCAGCTCCTCGCCGCCCTCCTGCCTGGGTGTCCTTGCCTGCCCCCCGGGTGGCAGCTGCGTCCCCACTGCATCCGGCTTTCCTGAGGACAAACAAGCTGATACGTGGACGAGCTGTCAGCAGGGGCCCCGTCGCCACGGGGTCAGACAGCACCCACGACTATTTTAAACGCGCAACCTGGTCACAGCTGCAGTTTTCACCACAGGATCCTCGTCAGGACGCCATTTATTGCACTGAACTCTGTTCCCAGAGAGCCTTGGGCGTGGGAGGACGGCCCTGCACTGGAGTTAGGAGACCCCACTGTGACTGTCCTGGTGGTGGGGGTGGGGGGGGATGACAAAGCCGCCCCCCTCCCTTACACGAAGGACAGAGAGCGCGTAACTGTGTAGCATCAGCAGCTGTGGGGCTCTTCTGGAGAGGGGTCAGCTCGTCCGCCCGCATCCACAGTCATCGTCGTCGTCGTCCAGAGAGCTCATCACTGGCCCTCGTGTTTCTCGGTGGGCACCAGCCTTTGTTACAGCTTTTTTGATGTTTGCTCACGTCACCATTCCTCGTTGGCTGAAAGAAGAAAACACAGCGGGGACACTCTGGAAGCTCCGTTTCCAACGGTCAGACCTCCCCAGCCGGCTGTCGCCATGGAAGGCCCCAGAGAGTGACCTCATCATTCCGGTAACCTCAACCCAGCCAGAACGTTTTCTCCCTGGAACCACCGCCCTGCCCCTGGTGAAACGAGAAGTAAACAGGCCCTCCCGCCCCTCGGAGGTGCTTCCGGAGCCTCCAGCCCCGGCCAGTGCCGGACGCAGGGGCAGCAGCCTCGCGGGCCAGCATCAGGAAGCGCGCCAGGGCAGCGTCATCTGTTTTTTTCCTCGGGGTGCCCTAATTTTCTGCAAGCTCCAACAAAGTGAAAACATTTTTCTGGAGGAAAAATACAAACGCAGCTGACACGGTATCTGGCGAAGACGGTCTGGCCCTGCACCCTGGCCCCGCTCTTGCAGCGCGGAGCGTGTGGAGCGCATGAGCCCGCGGCCAGTCCCCCATCGCCAGGGCATTGGGTCATCTGGCCCCATGTCTCCGGGCTGGCCTTCGTCCCTCGGTCTAAATTACATAAAAGATTTACGGCTGTTGAGCTCAGTAGGACGGGAGGCGTGAGACAGCCCAGTGTTGGGTGCCGCCTGTCTGGAAGGGCAGATGTCTGCTTCTCAGATGCAACGGTGACTTGCAGAGGAAGGACGGGCCGCCCCGTCGAGGTCCTGGCGGATGCACACGCGTGAGCGCGGAGGATGGTTTCACGGGTGGTCCTGTGCACCCGAGGACCCTCACGGCCACTTGGCGATGGGAGGCCGCTTCCGCAGCTGGCTCGTTGAAAACATGTTAAGTAATTGCAGCCCTGCCATGTCTGCTGCTCTGACCCCTGTGTGTGTCTAGGGCCGGGGGCTCCGTGCTGCCCCTGCCGTGTGACTCGGGCTGCGTACTAAACCCTCCATGCCTCAGTGTCCCTTGCAACAGATGTGGAGGGAACGTGGTCAGCCCCGTGCTGTGCACTGTGGCAGCCTGGCCTGCGTGGCACTCTCACTGGGGCGGCCGCATGTGATGGGGACCCCCGCTCAGAGCCCTCACTTGGGCCCAAGAGATGCTCAGTGAGCTGTGCGGTGACCTCTGCCCTTTCCCAGGAAGCCGGCTCACGAGCTGGGTCCTAGAGGCTCAGGGCAGCGTGCTGGGGAGCAGGTGGCCATACAGGAGCACAGGGTGGTAAAGGGCGTGTGGGCCCTGGGACCTGGGGCTGCGTGTCCACCGAGGAGCTGGTGCCCAGGCGTCCGGGGCTCCCTGAGGTCAGAACCGCCCCGGGGTCAGAGCCCTGCTTTAGAAGCTGTGCTTAGAGGAACTTGGGTGCAGGAGATGAGTGAGGAGCTGGTATGCAGGCAGAGGCACAGAGGGGAGAAGGGGAAGCAGGCTGGGAGGGCCGGGGAGAGGGTCAGAGAATGGAGGACAGGATGGCCAGGGTCGCCTCCTAAATAGAGGACCGGGCAAGCGTGAAGGCCCCTGGTGACGCTGAGAACTCAGGTGTCTCACAGAGAGTGTCTGGTGGGCGTGCTCAGAAACCCCTGGACTACGAGGCTGGGCAGGAGCCACAGACTAGAAGGGGTGAGTGGAGGTTGGTGACGGTGACAGTGGGGGAGTGTGTGGGGGGGGACGAGGCCACATGTGGGGTGGGGTACTGCCAGCGTGCTGAGTTACCATCCAGGGGCACAGAGAGGATGGGGGAGCCCCGAGGAGGCCATCTGTGACCAGCAGGATGGTGGGGGGAGCCCCGGGGAGGCCATCTGTGACCAGCAGGATGGTGGGGGGAGCCCCGGGGAGGCCACCTGTGACCAGCATTGGAAAGTCCTGAGCCGTCAGCAGCCTCCGGGTGGCCGGGCAGGCGGGCACATCTCTGCGCAGCTCAGCTCCCAGCCGGGTCTGCTCAGTGATGGCAGCTCGCTTCCGGAGAATTCCAGAAACCTGTGCTTCCTTCCCTACGCGCCGGGGGTCCCTCCCTTCCACGTGAAACCCTCGGAGCAAAGTGACGCACTTGTTTCTCAAAAACTGACGGTGGAAAGTTAGGTTTCAGAACAAAAACAAAGAAGTTCCAACAGCTCATGTGTCAGAGCAGACTGTACACTGGCCACTGACGCTGGCCACCGTGGGTGCGTCCAGTCTGTCCACCGCAGAGGGGCGCCTCCCAGGGCGTGTTGGGGAGCCGCCTGCGGGGGCCTCGAGGGAGGGACGTCGGCTGGGTTGGTGTGTCATCCCCTCGGGCCTGGTTACGGCATTAGCCCCGGCGGTTCCCGGCGGCAGCGAGGCCCGGGTTTGTTGCCGGGTGAATAAATGGTGGAAAACGTGAGTCTGTTGTGGGTGCGCGTCCCGTCCTGCGGGAGGGACTCAAGGACGCGGCAGCGACTCGGCTCCAGAGCAGGCGTCCGTCACCGGCATTCCGTCGCATCCACGTCCGTGCCCAGCGTCGACCTGGGCTTTCCGGGTCTTCCTGAAGGACAACATCCGAGGCTCAGGAGCGTGCCCCGGGCCTCCTGGTGTGTCCACGTCCGTGGGCGGCCGTGACGAAGTCCCACAAACAGTGCTGAAAAGAGATGAGTCCCCAAATCTAGATGGAAGCAGGGCTGTACCCCTCTCCCTGGTGGGGCCCCTGGGCAGTCCCTGTCCCGTGCCTCAGTTTCTCTCTCCATAAACCGGACTCGATTCACACACTCGTCAGTGCGGGCGATGCTGTCTGTCCCGGGGAGGTGCGCAGGCGCTCGGCCACGGTGGGATGCCCGACGGTCACTTTTCCCTCTGTCTTCTGCCTCACAGTCCCCCTGGCGGCCTACGTGTGGCTGGTTTGTTACCTGCTCCGAGAGAGCCACCAAAAACTAAGTCAGGAGAGGAGATCGGGACACAGTGACTTCGAAGCCAGAAACAACTCCCAGGTATGTCTTTGTTTCTAAAATTGCTTTCTTTATGATTTGCCCCTAATTCGTGCTGCTGGTTCCCGGCGGCGGCCCCAGCCCTCCAGCCCCTGTGACCTCCGGCCGCTGCCTCTCCTCCCTGCACCTTGGTTTACTGTGGGCATGGTGGCATCGCCCTTGCTGGGTTGTGGAAGAGACTTGTGGGTATATCGTATTGAAAGTGCCTGGTGGTACCCGGCCCGTCGGCCTGAGCTGGGGTTACTGGAGGGCGGGGGGTGTCTTTGCTTGCAGGATCCTTAGATGCACAGAGGGGCCGGGACACCAGCCCGGATCCTGACCTCCTGATGGAGCAATGACTTGGTGACTCCACATGAAGTCACACGAGTGCTCTGCCTTCAGGTTTTCAAAGTCATTGTCATCCTCCCCAGGGAGCCTCAGTGGCACGGTCCAGGGGCAGCTCTGGTCCTCACACTGAGCGGGGAACTCCCGGTGCAAGAGCAGTGTTCAGAAACGGCCCGTGCGATCCCCGGGTCCCACGTGTCTGCAGCAACGGTGTCGTTCAGGAAGCCGGGGTGAAGGAGGTGCCGGGACCTCAAGCTGGTGTCACCCCTTCTCCTCGGCGTTGCTTAGCGGGTCTCTGTGTCCCTGGAGAACTCTGCCTGCCTCTTCCTGTGTGGGGAGGGGCAGCTTCACCCCTCCAGCAGACGCTGAGCCGGGGTATCTCTAAGGACACCCGCCTTTTGGGTGGGGGAGAGACGAGGAGTTGGGATGGGGTCTTGAGGGAAAGGCTCCGGCTGAGGGTGACTACACCAGGAGTGAAGCTATGGCTCAAAAGAATGCAGGGACACCCGGGATCAGCGCAGCCCAGGTCAGTGCCACGTGACCGAAACAGGAGGCGGGAAGCGGGCCTCCGGAGCACGCCAGCATCCCGGTGGGCTCAGTCCCTCGCATACCACACCGATACAGCTGAGCAGCCCGTCCCGAGTTACTCGATGTCAGAGCACTGTTCTTGAAAGGAAGACCCTCCCGAGCACCAAAGCAAGACGCCCACAGAGATGGAGGGCACGAAGGGCGTCCCCTGCACCCCAGAGAACTGCCCAGGAGGTGGCCGTCCGTCCCTCCCGGCTGGCCGTCTTCACCCCGTGTGTCACCGGGCACGTGCACTCTGATGCCGGAACATGATGCGAGGCTCAGCCGTGTGAGCGGTAGCACACCTCCATCAGGAGGTTCATCGAGCCCACGGCAGAGGATGGAGGGGCCAGCGGGAGCCGCGGGCGTGGCCGGCACACGTGAGGAGAGGTACACCCCTGTGGAGTGGCCGCGATCGTGGACAGGAAGCCGCTGTGGGGACTGGAAGGAGCAGGGATGACCCGAGGGCACATCCGTGCTGCCCACACCTGACCTGATCACGCAGCATTTTAAGAGCATGCTTGGAGCGCAGGGCTGGGCACTGAGGGTCCCGAGAGACATGATGCTACCCCCCCCCGTGGTGGTCCGAGCAGCATAGCACCCAGGGGGAACGTGGGGATGACGTTTGCCTACGCGTGGCCCGGAGGCTGTGAGAGAGGAGGAGGCTGTCAGCGCTGACCACGTAGACACCGTTTCTAAACAGCAGCTGCTGGAGTCAGAACAAGTCAGAAGACGGACCACAGACCAGGTGCTTGTGGACCACATGCCTGCCGGCGGGTGCCCAGTGGGAAACAGCTCCCACGGGTTGATGGGCAGCCTGGCCCGAGGGGGCAGCCACGAGGTCCAACCATGAACCAGTGCAGGGGACGTGCAGGTTGACAGTGTCCCTGTGGCAGTGGCCACTCCATTCGCTCCGTGTGGACGGTGGGAACGGCTGTGTCTTTGGAGAACTTACTGTTCAGTTGAAATATAAAACGTGCCCCCTCTTTGTCCCAGTGGGGAAGCTTTAACTTGACCTGCTTGTCCCTGCCAGGAACAGCGGTCACTTGCCGTTGTTAACCTAGGCAGGCCAGACACCCAGCGGGTCCTTGGAAACATCGAATAGAGTAAAAATGCGTCTGTCACATGGTTTGGCTGCGTGACTCCATCGTGTGTTTAAAGTAAGAAATATAAAAAGTCGGGGAGTGTCCCCACGTTGTCAACGTCTCCACCCGTGCCCGGCGCCGACCCGAGTTCCTGGGGACGCCCTGCAGAGACGTTGGTGTCCTGGGAGACAAATCCTCCTACACCGTCGCCTTTGGTGGACGAGGAGCTCAGAGCCAAGAGAAATGGCCCGGGCCGCCCGCTCTCCTGTGTCGGGGCCAGCCTTGACCCCGAGCCCGCTGACGCCAGGGCCCAGCTCTCTTCCCGCACGGCGCGGCTGGCCGCCGAAGGTGGACAGTTCAGACTGTATTGCCGGAAGTATCCATTCCTTGCTCGGCTGTCCTCAGAAACCAGCATGCCGCAGAAATCGATGCCTGGTCCCAGCTGGTTCATCACACCCTTCTCTAATGCGGGGGGCATATTGGGGGCGGGGGTCCGACAGGAGGGGGGCTCGGGTTGGGCCCAATGCGGAGGGCGGGGACCGGGCTGGGGAGGGACTGGCTCCTGTCTTTGGACCTACAAACATCAGCTCCAGGGGTGACTGCTGTGACGGACAGCTGTCCTTACCTGATGGGCGGGCCCAGGAGGTCCCCACTGCCGCTGACGGGCAGGCGGTGGCCCTGTCCTTGTCCTCAGGTGTACTACTGCCGCTCCCTGGCCCTGGCGTTCCTGGAGCTCACCGTGATACGCAGGTTCCACCAGCACACGCACCAGCCCGGCGTGCCGCCCGCGCTACGGGCCACACTCCGGCGGCTCAGCGCCCTCTACGGCCTGTGGTCCCTGAGCCGGCACACGGCCCTGCTCTACCGAGGTGAGGGAGGGCTCCTGCCGCAGTCCCGGCCGCCCCGCCCCGCCCCGCCCAGGACCTGGGCACAGGCTGCTTTATCTAGCACAGGGTTTCCATCGCTGGTCCGCAGGAGTCCACCCGCTTGGCGTTCTCTGCAGATTGCACACCCAGTGATCTCAGTCGACTTCGCTTAGGCTCAGGGTGATTTCTGCCTTAGCGGTCCCGAAGTAATTCTGTTTTCACCAGTCCCCAAGTGTACAAAGGCCACGAGCCACTGGTCTAGGGGGGCTCTGATGTGACCGGCCATGTGTCCCGACTCCTCACCTGTGGAGTCAGCCCACGACAGAAGAGGCCCAGAGGCCCCTGTGAGGGACAGTGAGGGACAGTGAGGGCAGAACAGCACCTGGACAGCGCCCGCAGGGCACAGACGGGCCCGGGCGGCCGGGGAAGCGCCCCCAGAAGTGCCCAGGCTGGGGGCTGGGGCGTGTCCTGGAGGGAGGTGATGGCTGGGGGGACGGGTGGGAATGGGGTAAGCATGTGTTCTTCAGCCATACTTGTCCCCTGAGGAGAACTCGGAGACATATTTCCTAATCGCCCCCATGGCGTGTTAATGTTGCTGATCGTCAGTCCGCATCTGCTCGCATCCTGTGTGTGTGTCTGGGCTTCATGGGGATACATTGTTGCCCTTCTCCCTGGCCAAGAGCCCACACTGCTCCCCGCTGGGCTGTGGTTACCCTGTGGAGGCGGGTGGGTGCGTGGCTGAGAGGCAGGTAGTTATTTTTGGGGTGTCAATACTGAAACAAAAGGTTCTGCAGCACGGGGCCTCTTCCTCGTGCCTGTTAGATACCACGGCCCAGCCCGCTGTGGTGCAGGAATCGACCGCGAGGAGGTGGTCGCACACCCTGCCCCCTGGTGGCTCCAGAAGGCCCCTGACACCCCCAACCCCCAGCCGCACGCTCCCCTCCCTCCCATGCTGGGTGTCCCTAGCCACCATCCACACTTCCCTCTCCTAGTTTCCCTCCTCCTTCCGAAGGAACCCAGCCCGCCAGCCTCCCCCGAGCCCCTCTGCCCGGAATGCCACACACACGTCCTGCCTCACGCGGGCCCCTGGCTCCCGCAGCCCCAGCTTCTGGCCGCCTCCTGGTGCGGGCCCCCTGAACCAGCGTGCCGAGCCGTGGGGCCGCAGCTCAGCTGGGCTGCTCGGTGGTGGCGACACATTCCCGCACCGAGACGGGCTTTGGAAAGCTGGTTCAGGACGATGGCTGCCCAGGGGGTGACTCTGGACTCAGGGTGACAGACCCCGCAGTAACCAGCACTGTGCTTGCAGGTGGCTACTTTTCCGGTGAGCGAGCAGGTAAAATGGTGGAGGACGCCGTGCTGGAGCTGTGCGCACAGGTGAGTGGTCGTCCGCTTTGTGTCTTCATGACTTACCCGTGTTTCCCGCGGCCACAGCATGTTCGCACGCCCTCCTGCTTCCCTCACACCCGTGCACAGCCGAGAAGGTGACGGGAAAAGGCGCGGACGCTGGGCGTCTCGGGAACAGAGGAGCTGGGAGGGGACATCGGGGGACCTGCGTACAGGTAGCTCTGATGTCCTTTTCCCAACTATCCAGTCATTCTCCTGAGCATGGCAGGTGGTTCTGCCTCTGATTTAAGTTTATTTCACAGTTATTTCCTTTTTTATTTTGCCTTTCAAATTTGTTACCTGGAAAAACTCCAGTGGTCCCGATCCCCACAGCACCCTGCTGATGCTCTCTGCCCAGCAGAACGTTCTGGACCCAGGGCCACACATCTTGTGGAGCTGCCCGGCCCTGCCCGGTCCCCACTGCCACCGCCAGGATTGTGCGGAGCGGCAGTGTGGCCAGGTGGCTGGGGAGTTTGATTTTCTCTTACGGTAATTAACTTAAAGCGAGAGAGCCGCACCTGCTGTGGCCGTCACACGAGGCCGCGCCGTCGCGCTGAACCGAGCCCTCGCTTTAGTCACGGGGTCAGGGAGCGAATCAGATGCCCCAGGACAGTGCCAGGCCATCTCAGGGCTGATGAGCTCCGGGGGGCATCTCCTGCTGCCCTTCCACCTCTCCCGCCCGGATGGATTTCATGAGCCCCCAGCACCGTCTCCCTGCGCTCTAGGTCACGGGGCGCGGCGGGTAGGGGGGACTCTGACAGCCACACTCACCTTCCTCGCAGGAAAGCCAGTGTGGTTCACGGTGGTGAGCTGCCGTTCCTAAAGACAGCAGACGTCTCTGCGGCTCTCCAAGGCGCTGCCCCTCCGTGGCTAACGCCGGCTGGCGGTCGCAGATGCAGTAATGCAGCCCACGTCTCCCCTCCACCCGCCACCTGGCGGGTCCAGGCTCCTCTGCGACCCGGCGGGCAGGGGGTGCGCGGGCCCTGGGACAGCGAGCACGTGGGAGACCAGCATCGGAGCCGCGCCGGCTGTGTCCCCGTCCTGCTCGCGGGTTCTGTCGCCCTGTGCTGACCGCTTGCTTTCAACCCGCCTCGTCCCCGCATTCTGTGAGGCACGGC
The DNA here is from genome assembly GCA_037038555.1 of Rhynchonycteris naso. Classification (NCBI taxonomy): domain Eukaryota; kingdom Metazoa; phylum Chordata; class Mammalia; order Chiroptera; family Emballonuridae; genus Rhynchonycteris; species Rhynchonycteris naso. Next base: position 314,899,704 of record CM072996.1, on the reverse strand, counting down.
CGGCCGTGGCGTTCCCTAACCGTTGCGAGAAAAGCCGTTCTGTTTTTGCATTTCAACAACATTCTTGGGGAGTCTTCTATAAACTCCATAGCGGAGACTGATTTGCAGAGCAGAATGGAAGGGTCATAAAACCACACGGACCCTCACGTGCTCGCGTTAGGCCGCGCCCGGGTGCTCCCAGACGCCTTCTCGGCGACACTTGTACGGGGCATATTTTTCTATATTGGAACAGCCCCCTAGGCAGATTAAGTCAGGGGTCAGGGACAGATCGGTTAATGCACTGCGGGGTCATCATTTTTTACAAGCGGTCCCTACCTTGTTGACAAAAGATTAAAATGTGGGGATGTCCCGAGTGGGTAGCAACACTGGAAATATTCCACGGTGCTCCAAGAGGAGCCACGCCAGGCCAGCGAGGAGACACCGCGCTGGGGTTACCGTTGCTAGTGGGTCGAGCAACAAACTCCAGGGCTCTCTGTTCCTCCGTGGTCGCCATGGAGATGTGGGGCGTTGCCAAGTGTGCTTGGACTTTGTTTTCCAACAGCTGAAAGATGACGCGGTTGCCCTGGTGGACGTGCTGGCCCCTCCCGACTTTATCCTGGACGCCCCCATCGGCAGAGCCGACGGCGAGGTAAAAGGGCCCCCCCTGCGTCCGGTGGGGCCGTGTGTCTCAGGGGCCACTCCAGGGGGCTGGTCAGTTACCACAGAACCTGCGATGGGTGACCTGCCCCAGGACTCTCCTGATGTTGGCTGGGAAGTTGTCACACTCGGGCAGCAGAGGAGGGGGTGGCAGGAGAAGTTGGGGTGGTTGCGACCCCCAGAGCCTTCCTCTGAGAAGTGAGGGTAACGCGACCCCCGTGGGGCCATGAGGCGGTGTCTCCCTCAGTTCACACTTGCCTGTGGCCCTGTCCAGGCCTGGTCTTCCCAGCCATCTCGCAGGGATGGCTCCTGCCCGTCAGCCGGACCACTCAGCCCTTGAACCTGCACCCCCTGCTGGTCCCCAAGCAACTCGTTGATCTCCTCTCCTTCCTGCTTCCCACCCCTCACCCCAGAATGATTTTTAAAACTCATGCTGTCAGCCTATTCCTCTGACTGAGCTCCTCCACCAGCGTTCCCATAAAATTGCCCCCAGCTCATGTGGCTTGACCTGTGCCTACTTCTCCAAGGTCATTGAAATGCTGTGCTTCTGTTCCCCTCAGGCCGCCCTGCTCTCTCTGCTGGGCTTATTCCTACCCCAGGACCTTTGCACCTGCTGTCCCCGCTGCTTGGAACACTTTCATTCATTTGGTGCTGAGCAAAATGCCGCCTTTCAGAGAGGTCTTCTCTGGCCTCCGTCAAGGTGCCCCCAGGCTGGCGCCCCCACTCTGCCCTGTGTGTGTCCTTCGTTACTGAGCTTACAGGTGTCCCTACATCACTTTCTTTGCCACACAGAGATGCCAGTGCTGGGTGATGCTCATGCTTCCCACAGGTGTTGTCCCTGTGATGCCACGGGGACGTGCCTACAGTCTCTCAGCTATCAGCAGTGGAACAGGATTGACCCCCCATTTCACCACTGACCCCAAGGCCATGTCCTGTCTGCTCAGACACCAGCTGCCAGCTCAGGCTTTGCTCGGGGAGTGATTATGAGGGGACAGGAGCCTCCATCTGTCCTCGGGGGACACTGATATCAGTACTTGACACGGTCTCCTTATACCCTCGTAACAGCCTGCTCCAGGGCGGGGCGGGCCAGTTCCCTGACCTCGGCACGACCCCGGCCACACTTGGAATTGGGACCTGAGTACTGGGTGCTGGGTGGAAAGGAGAGGAGTCCCGCAAATCGGAGCCTGTTGAGTGACCGCTGTGCTGGGGACAAACCTGACGCCCAGGCAGGCCAGGTGGTCACCCAGCCAGGGAGCGGCAGAGCCAGGACCTGGGTGAAGATCTGACCCGAGAGGAGACAGGAGAGCGACCCTTGGGCCCCCGGTGTGGCCAGGGCTACAGAGGAGGCCGTGCTCAGCCCACCAGAAAGGGGCTGGCCATTGGGTGACGGGGGCTTAGCAGGCAACCAGTGGATGGGCATCTGAGGAAGAGGCAGCCCGGCCCATCAGGGAGGGCTGGGAAAGGGCGTCTTCTGTCCTCAGCGCACGGACGGGTCTGCCCAGAAAGAAGGGCCAGAGGGGCCGACACTGGAGCCGTGGCTGCGTGCCGGGGGCAGCCGGTGCCGGGCGGGTGGGCGATGGGGCCCCTCTGACCCTGTCCCCAGGCGGGGGCCTTGGCCGACAGGACGGTTCCCCTGCACGCATGTCTCCACATTTTAAGGACTGATGTTTTCACTGCTAGTAGGAGGCTCACTTCACATGAGCGACCGCAGCTGCAGGTGATGTGAGACGGTCGTTAAATGCAGCCCAACTGTAAACCGTGCCCTTGGACTCATGACCCACACGGGCGGCAAGCTGGAGCGGGGTCTCTGGGAGCCACGAGCAGCAGCGTGCTGGGGAGGAAGCGGTCAGGTGCACGCAGCAGGTGTAGGGAGATGGCGTTTTCTTAGAAGTAAAATGGGTTGACACCTGCCAGATACAACACAGGCCCAGGCACCATCCCCGTCCCTGTCCCCTGGGAGCCAGTGGATACTCAGCCACCAGCTGCCTGTGATTCTTAGGACCATCCTCCCCGCTGATGACCGCTCTGTTTCTCCAATGAGGAGACTCAGCTATTAGCCATTTATTTTGAAAGCCCTGGAGGAGACAGCTGGACAGGCGGGGAGAGGCCGTGTATGTGAGGTCTGCCAGCCCAGGGGACCCGGGGACCACAGCACGGCCAGCCCGACGGCCATCATTCTTGGCTGGAGCCCCCCATGCAAGCCAGCAGCCCTGTGGGTGCCAGGGGACGGCCTTCAGCACAGACCAGACACAGACCCACAGAACTCCGAGGCCACACTCGGCCAGGAGGCAGCATTTGCTCTTGACAAGAATTTCCAGAGGAAAGGGCTCGTGGGATGTTTTGAGCCTAACTGCACTTTATGGTATTTCACGGTTGCATTTCCCCCATTGTCTTCTCCTGGGGAAGAAGAGGTGTGTCTAGATGAGATGTGAGTCACCGTAACATTTTTTTTTTTTTACAAAAAGCAACACAAGACCTGCCCGCGTTTTAACAAAAGCTCACGAGGGGAGCTGCGTCCGCCCACGTGGCCGCCGGGGGCCTCTGACTCTATTTCTGACGTGCGTGTGTGTTTTTCTGCAGCTCTATAAAAACCTCTGGGCCGCCGTCCTGCAGGAGAGCAAAGTGCTGGAGAGGGCGCCATGGTGGCCGGAATTTTCTGCCAGCAAGCCCGTTGTGGGGCATCTGAGCTCGAAGCTGTAGCTGCCCAGCGCACTTGGTGAAGCCAGCCAACCCGCTCCGGAGGATGCTGGGAACGGCTCTCTTTCTCACGATGCTCCTGCCTGTATGTAACCGGCTGGTGTCCCGTGTGCCGAGGCTGGGGGTGCTGGCCCTTCCTGGTGGGCCTTCCGAGTCTCTCACCAGGAGGGGCAACCCTGGAGGTCAGGGGTCCGTCCCCCTTGCTGTGTGAACAGAAGACCTCTATGGCCTCACCTTCCTGATGGACCACCGAGTTTTGATAAGCAGAGCTTCTGTTTTCATACGCGGAACATAAGGCCGACGGCTCACAGCAAGGGCCTCTCTGATTCACAGCTATTAGCAGTCACCGCAAGTTTCTTCCTGAGTTCTGCCCTACCGAGCGCCAGGGGGCTGCCCGTCTGATTCCTTAGCTGCTGGACTTGACCGCGTAATTAAATGATAACTATTGATTTGTACTATAGGTTATCTGAACGGCGTTATTTCAGATTTTTAAGAAGAATATCAGGTTTTTTTCTTGTGGGTAGAGCTGGAAGTTTTCACCATGGACAGGCTTCCAAAGAAATGTATAACAATCTGAACGTCTAGTCAGTTTAAAGCCCTGGGCCCCTGGGGGCCGCACACACGTCACTTGAGGTGAATCGGTTTTTTCTCTCAGTTGGTATGTCCAAGTGTTGGCTCAGCAAACCGTTTCACACGTGTGTGTGTGTGTGTGTGTGTGTGCGTGTGCGTGTCCTCGGCGTGGCCCAGGTCTGTGAGGGCCCGTGCAGTCAGTGAGACCAGAATGAGGGGCCGATGCTCCCCTACCCCCGACCCCCGTCGCTTGTCTTTCCAAGGTCAGGAGGGTCGGCTGGTGGCTGGTTCTCCCCCTCGGCGGGTCCGTGTTTCCCGTGGCTGTTGGGTTTGCTCCTTGGCCTCTGATCAGTCCAGGAAGGCGCGGGGCGTGGTCAGCAACAGTCCCAGTGCCCTCCCGACCTCTGCCGCCTTGGAGCCGGCAGGTAGCTATGACCCGGGTGCCCACAGCGTGCACAATGCACAACAAATCTGGACAGGGTCTTTGTTTCCGTAGCCCGCTGGACCTCCGGGCACGGGAAGGGTATAGACAAGAATCTGATTTTAAAGACTTAACTTTCCAGCTCTGGAAATGACACAGTGCTTACTTGACTTCTCAAGCCTCAGTTTTCATGCCTAGAAAAGGGGTGTGCACCTCCCCCCCCCCACACACACACAGAGCTGCCAGAAGCATCCGTGCCTGCTGGAACCCCCTCTTTCCATGTCACGGGCCCCTCAGAGAACTGTGGGTGTCACGCCTGTTTCATATGGGAGAGATCTTACCCTGAAAGGCTCAACATCACGGGCCAGACGGCTGGGACATGGCAGAGTTGGACTGGGCCCTCAGGCCTGACCCGAAGCCCCCACATGGACCCCTGGTGTCCTTGGGGGCCCCCAGCACACCCTCAGGGCGGGGCATAGAGCAAGTAGTGGCTAGGGTCAGTGTCCGTTTCAGGAGCTGTCCGCCTGAATTTAATACGTCCCTGGCTGGGTGGTTGCCTTGGTTTTAAATAAACCTTCATGTTTTTAGGAATGTTTTGTACATTATAGCCCTCTGTGCTGACTTTCAGAAAGATGGGAACAACAGACAAGATTCCAGACCGTGAGCTGTTTAGACGGGTCAGTTCTGAGCGCAAATCCAAATAATGTCCGAGGAACCTGCTGATACCAGGGGGCCTCGCTCTTCAGGGATCCCCAGGGTCCCGCCACCCGGCCTGGGGTCCAGCCCCTCTGTCCGGGGTCCAGCCACCCTGCCCGGGACCCAGCCCCCCTGCCCAGGACCCAACCCCCCTGCCCGGGGCCCAGCCCCCCTGCCCGGGACCCAGCCAAAGAGAGTGTGTGGGCCTGCCAGTTGGGCTCATGCCAGTTTCTCTCAGGTGTCCCCTTGTGGGATGAGGTGTCTGACAGCCAGGCAGCTTGACCCAGAACCCGTGGTTTTTCTCAGCAGCAAGGCCTCTGGTGTCCGGGTGGGGCCCTGTGTCTCGACACACCCCCACGGGCCCTCGGTTACCCAGTGACTGAGCTTCACCTGAGCATCCCTGGAGTGTTGTGTTTGGCCCTTTTTGTCCACTTTGGGTCTGAAGCCACCTGTTCAACCAACAGGTCAAGAAGTTGCTCAGGGTCAAGAGTCTGCTGCGTCCAGGGCAACAAGCTACTCTGGCTGTTCATGCCCGATAGGCCAGGGTTTGGAGGTCAGGAACGCTTTGGGTCGTGTGCCCACCGCTGTCACTGTACCGTGTGGGTTCATGCCCCCCCCCCATTTGGAATGTGTTCGCTCCCGCGGTGCGGTAGCTGGCACGCCCACGGGCCATGTATCTTGTGGGCGTGGACATGTGGACGTGTAGGATAAAGAAGAATCAGCCCAAACCTGTCTTCCGCCACGATGGCCCGTGCACATCTCGGACCTGAGGTCCTTGATGCCTCTAAGGTTCCCGATGGCGGTGGGGGGCGGGGGGCAGCATGCTTTCACCGGGATGTGCAGTTGAAACAGGCAGACCTTTGGGGGTTGTCAGTCGGACACACCTGTGACAACGTGGTCCTTTCGCCTGTTTTATAAGGTGGTCCCCGCCCTGGGCTGCCCACCAGCAGGCATCTTTCTTCCTTCCTTCTTTCTTTCCTTCCTTTCCTTTCTTTTCTTTCTTTTCTTTCTTTCTTTCTTTTATTTTGTTTTTGTATTTTTCTGAAGTGAGAAGCAGGGAGGCAGAGAGACAGACTCCCGCATGTACCTGACCAGGATCCACCCGGCATGCCCACCAGGGGGCGATGCTCTGCCCATCTGGGATGTTGCTCCATTGCAACCAGAGCCATTCTAGCACCTGAGGGGGAGGCCATGGAGCATCCTCAGTGCCCGGGCCAACTTTGCTCCAATGGAGCCTTGGCTGCGGGAGGGGAAGAGAGAGACAGAGAGAAAGGAGAGGGGGAAGGGTGGAGAAGCAGATGGGCACTTCTCCTGTGTGCCCTGGCCGGGAATTGAACCTGGGACTTCCACATGCCAGGCCAATGCTCTACCACTGAGCCAGCCGGCCAGGGCCCAGCAGGCACTTTTCACGCAGTCGGTGTTTATCCGGGCACCGTGCGGGCAGGGGTGGCAGGCACACTCAGCACAGGAGGGTCCCTCCTGCAGCACTTGGTCCTTGGGCCATTTTGGACATTCCCGGGACTTCACATGGACAGGGGTGGCGCCAGCTGGTGCCAGGCCTGAGCCACGGTCCAGTGGAGGTCAGGTGTCCAGGTTTCCCCGTCTAGTGAGTTTCCTGCTCAGCGTCCAAGCCCCTTCTGTCTCCCTAACGGACACCAGTTCTGTCCAGGCTCCTGTTCCCGAGCTGGGCCCATGCTAGCCGACACTCAGCTCCTTTCCTTCTGCTCCAACAGGCCTGGAGTCCGAGAACCACGGCCTCTGGCGGGCCTGAGGTGGGAGAACAGGAGTGGTCAGTGTCCCTGGACAGGGCAGGTGCCGAGAGGGGGCATGACCATGCGTGGTCCAACCACATGCCCGCAGTGTGCCCAGGTGGCTCTGCTCTCAGCCTTCAGCCCTCTCATCTTCAAAGAGAGTCTCCTGGGCCTGCTCAGGAGGCCCGCCCCTGGGGGAGCCCCGGTCACGTGGTCTTTGTCTCCGTGTGAGCACCCTCAACACCTAGCCATTGAGGGCCAGGGGCCCTGTGGACAGTTCACTCCATCCCCAGGCACTGCCCACTGCTGCCTTCCCACGTGGACTCCCAACCCCCAGGGTAGCCGCTGGGGCTGCACCTGAGCCCGGCTTCCTCCATCCCTACTCGGTGTCCCCCCACGTCCCTGACCAGTGACCTCTCTGTGGATATGAACAGAGAGGAGACTCTCTTCCTACCTGGCGTCCTGTGTTCCTGAAGGAATTGTGGGACGTGTGGCCTTCACCACAGTAGAGCCCTGAGTTCCTGAACAGGACTGACTGGTTTGTGGTTACTCTTCCCACTGGTCTGAGAAAGTTCACTGAGGTCAGATCTGAATCGTCTGTGTGCCGCCAGCTTCCAGAATAAAGCCGCACACAAGGGAGGAACTTTGCAAGCACTGGAGGGAGGCGTGGATGGGTGATGGATGGATGATGCATGGCTAGACTGATGAGTAGATGGGTGGAGGGTGGATGGATAGATAGATGGACAGAAGCACAAATGAATGAAGAAGTAGGGGTAAAAAATAAATGAGTACATGAATGAATGAAGAATGAATGAGTAAAGGAATGATTTGGGTGGACCCGGATTTTGCAGGAAGAAGGACCATTGTGGCCCCAGTGCCCAGTAACGGCATGTATAGCCATGGTTTTATGCCATCGAGTGGGGTGCTCACCCCTCCCCACATAAACAGTGGGCTTTCCTGTTACCACCCTGGACTTGTGCTGTTGTGCTGACACCCCCCCCCCCCACCCTCTGTCACCTTTGCAGCACCAGTGATGGCTGCAGTCCCTGGTTAGCAATATCTGGAGCAGCTGCCAGCGGCTGTGGGTGGTCTGCACCCTGGGTGGGACCGCCTTCCTCTCCAGCCCCCTGCAACCAGGTACTGGTGCTTCCTTGCTATGCCCATGAGGTGCTTGGTGGACAGAGGGGTGAGCTGAGGGCTGGATTAGAACGTTGGAGAAGTTAAGACTAGAATGGAGCCCTCCAGCCACTGGAAAAGCCATTGTTCACCTTGTAATATCATTGTGGTTGAAATTCTTTAAAAAAGTCACAAGGAGTAATAGAAGTAAAAGCTGCAGCCCTATCAGAGGAACAAACGCTGCTTCCAGGTGACAGTCCCCCGTCAGGCGCGGGCACCGCAGTTGTGAAGGCCTGCGTGTCCATTCCCGGGACACTGGACAAGGGCTCTGTGGACACACCCCGAAGTCGCCCCAGGAAGCCGCGGTCGCTCAGGCTCAGCCTCTGTCACCAGTGCAGGCATGCTGGCCTCCCCCAGCCAAACACGCAGGAGGACACCCACAGAGACTGAGGCTGCTCCCTGGCTCACGCAGAGTGAGGGGTGCAGGGAGAGCAGCCCCAGAACCCCAGCGTAAAGGGCTTCCCTTTGCTGCCACAGCACTGCCATTGCTCGGTTTTATGTCCTCTTCCCCGAGGTCACGGCCACACAAGGTGGGATGGCTGAACTATGCCCCCCCCAGACCTATATGCTGGAGCCTGAGCCCCAGCACCTCAGAACGTGGCTGTATTTGGAGATGGGCTTTTTAAAAAGGGGGTTTAGATAAAATAAGGTCATCTGGGCAGGCCCTGATCCAATATGGCTGGTGTCCTTAGAAGAAGAGATTAGGACACAGCCGTGCCCAGAGGGGCAACCGTGTGAGGACACAGGAAGAAGATGGCCGTCCACACACCACAGAGAGAGGTCCTAGGAGGAACCACACCTTGACTCTGGGCTTCCAGTCCAGGACAGTGAGAGAACCACCTTTGTGTTTGAGCCCCATCTGTGGGTGTGGCTGCCCCAGTGAACTAACGCACAGGAATCCATTCCTTGTGTGACATCTGTGAGCCCAGTCGGGGGCTGGATGACCCCACCCATTTCAGATAAGGAAACTGAGGCAGGGAGTGGCTCAGTGGCTGTCCACAGGCCCTCTGGCAGTGGGGGCGCACTGCACCCAGCATGGGCAGATTTCGACTTCCGGTTCCACTACCCAGAGGGATAAGGCTAAGGGAATGCGGGGGAGGTGAGGGGCAGGGCATCTTTGGTGTGGACTTCGGAACGCCAAGTCCCGCGGGGCAGAATGCGGGCACACGGGCAGGACGCCCCTTCCTCCCTGGTGCGTGGGTCTTGGCGGCCTTGGGCTGGCTCGCAGTGTCCTGCTGACAGCATCCCGCGGGGCAGGACGTGGCATGCTGCCTCCCTCGGCATTTAAACAAGCACCGATGATTGTTTATAGGAAGCAGCTGATCCCTAGGCCATACCCTGCACGCCTGAAAGGTATTAGCAGATCATCCTTCTCTGCACCTGAACCCAGGCTCTGCTAGTTTGCTGGATGAATAAATACGGTGAGGCCGCGGAGACCTGGGCTCTCAGTCCTAGAGGCCGGGAGTCCCCTGTGCCCATCTTGTCTCTACGTTGTGTCTTGTGTGTTTTTTCTCAAGTCCTGCAGCGCCCTCCTTTTGTGCACGCCCACTGCCTGGGTTTAGAACCGGGGAGACAGGTCTCCAGGGAGGACAGCCCATCCCAGGAAGGCACCTGAGTATCGAGAGAGGACACTGGGGTACCTGCCAGTCCAGACGGACCTCAACTTTCCTGTCTGCAGCCACAACCACAGTGAGCTAGGGAGATGATGATAACGGCTCTGTGGGTGGTCCCTACTCCGCCCCCCCTCCCCCACCCCGCCTGGCTGGCCCACAGGGGCTCGGGCCACGGAGACTATGCTTTTGCTCAGGAAGCTGTGACACCAGTCCAGACGGGGGACACAGAGCCCTCTGGGAACAGGCGGGAAGCAGGCATGGGCGTCTTACCCGGCTGTCAGCACCAGTCGCTGTCTGGTCTGTTTGCTAGTGGTCTCCCGCAGCCCCTGTATGGCAGGAGCAGCTCTACCCCCAGCGTGAGAATCCCTCTATCCCTCGTCACCAAGATCTGGGGGTTGTGCAGAACCGTCCTGTGAGGTCACGGCTGTCCAGTTTATGGGCCCAACCCCAGGGAGCGGGAAGGGCTGTGTGTGAGAACGTCCATGCCCTGAGACGAGCGCCATGGGAAGAGAGGCCTCTGGGAAACTCGGGCACCTGCTGCTCTGGCCCCGCACCAGGCGATGGGTGACCCCTGCCAGTGCCGCCTGCTCTGGAGCCCGGCAGCTTGAGTCGGGCCTGCCCTGTGCTGACTGTATGCTGAGACGGTGCCAGACCTCTGGCCTGCGTGGCTGTTGGATCTCCTCCCTGGATGTCGGTGAGACAGGGTGATGGCACCCCAGGTGCTGTGATGTGGTGAGGAGGCGGGGCCCATCTGTGCGGCAGGCAGACACTGCCTCAGTCTCCCCTGCCACCGGGCTCGGCTGCCGTGTCTGAAGTGACCAGCACAGGGACTGCCCAGGAAGGGGGCAGGGTGGAGGGGACAGAACAGGGCCGGTGGGGCTCTGAGAGCCAGGGGTCCCTGTGCAGAGTAACTCGGGTCTCACACCCTCCCCAGGCTGAGCAGGCAGGTGTGGCCCACCCCCGGGGAGCTAGAGAGGCAGACAGACAGCCCCACGGGCCAGAACGGGGAACACGGCCCATCATTTCCCTGCTAGGCTGGCGCTGACGGGCCTCTTCACAAAGCCATTTTTCTAACATCTAATGAAGCAACGACGACTGTACACTCAGTCAAGCCAGGTGTCTGGAGCATCCTCCCTGCCTTCCTTCTCCACTGTTCTGGGTCATATTGAGTATCTGTCCCCCTGTCCCAGCCCCATGCCTGCACTGCCCACTGCCCAGCCCTGCCCTCCCGACCTCATCCCTCCTCCTCTCCGGGCTCTTGTCCAGCGCAAACCTGAGCCCACCCCTGCCAAAGTCTCCACTGCCCTTGGGGGGAAGCCCAAACCTCTGGCCTCCCTTCCAAGGTGACCCGCAGCCCCTCTGCAGACGGCTGGGACTTTGTACAGCCATCCCCTTGGCCTGAAATGTCCTGTCCCCTGGGGAACACTGGTGCAGCATCCAGGCCCCGCTGGAAGCCACCCTGACTTCCGCTGTGCTCCAGTGTCTGTCGCCCGGCCGGCCTGGCACATGGGAGGTGCTCGGGAAACACCCGCAGAGCCTCAGAAGCTCCGGCCAGCTCGGGCCCCTCGTGAGGGCAGCCAGCCGGAACCTCACAGCATGCTGCCTCCCTCGGGACAAGCTGCCTGCCCTGGTGGAGCAGGTGAGGGCACCTACCCACAGACACCACTGCCACGCCGCACAGCGCTCAGCCCTGACAAGCCAGGAAGGAGCCCCAGGCCCAGCATCACACGGACACGCGAGCAGGTCGCCCCTTCCGTCCTGGTGCGTGGGTCTTGGTGGCCTTGGGCTGGCTCGCAGTGTCCTGCTGACACGCCTGACTCCCCAGCCTCCCTGCAGCTGGGCTGGTCAGGTGTGATGGGCCGAATTGTGTCCCCTGCACCCTGGCCTCCCACCTGAGTTCCTACATTGAAGTCCTCACCGCAAGCTCCTCAGAATGCGGCTGTATTTGCAGATGGGGGTGTTTAAAAAGGTCACGAAGGTGAAATGAGGCCCTTAGGGTGGACCCTGGCCCAACGCCAGTGGTGTCCTTGTCAGAAGAGATTGGGGCACAGACACAGGGACGGCCATGGGAGCACACAGGTAGGACAGAGGCCTCAGGAGACGCCGCCGCCCACACCTGGACCTCGGGCGCCCTGCCTCCAGGACGAGGGAGGATACCTGTCCGTCTGGTTCCTTGTGGTGGCTGCCCCGGCAGGCAAGCGACCTGTGCCTCTGCCTCTGGGCAGTGAGGTGTAAGCGGACGTCTGGGGATGGGGTTTCTTGGAAGGTTTCCAGAAAGTGATTGACTGTAATTATGCCCCAAAGCCCCACCACCTGCCCCCGTCTGTTGCCTGGATGGACGACCCCTGTTCCCAGAGGACGGGGACTCCAGGGATGAGAAGATGAGGGAAGCCGCAGGGGCCCGGAATGGCTCTGTAAGGTCCCGCCTTCCCAGGGAGCTGTGCGCAGGTCCCAAAGCACCATGGCTCGTTCCTCTCCCTCTTCTCCAGAGAGGGGCACATCCAGGGGATCCCCAGTCGGACAGACACCCAGGAGCCACCCTCGACCCCTGGAACCTGGTCTTGCTGAGGGCTCCAGGTGCTCCTCTCTCGGGACCCCCTCCCTTCTCCTTCCTCCCCACCCCCCGTCGGAGCCAGCACCCACTACAACTGCCCAGATGGTGTGGCCCTCCACTGTGCTCCCTCCCTCCCTTCCTCCCTCCTTGGACAGGCCATCTCTGTGGACCTACCCTTCCGTGTGTCCCCTCCGATGCCTGGCGCCAGCCAGCCAGCCAGCCAGCCACACCCCCGGGGCCCTCAGATTGGACCCTCTCTGGACCTCCTCATGCCTCTGTCCCCAAGGTCACTACGAGGCCCCTTCTTACTCGGCTGTCCTGCACCGCGGCGGGGGTGGGGCAGGTAGAGGCTGCCGTTCTCATTTTCGCCCACCCCAGGCTGCAAACCCCAGCCTCGGGCTTCTAGCCCGGCACCCTTCCCTAAACCCTGCTGCCTTCCCCCCATTTCCAGCGAGACCTGGCTATCCGGGAGGGAAAGTAACTGACATGCTGGCCCCCAGAGCTCCTGGCCCCCACCCCTGGGGCTCAGGCCAGTGATGGGGTGATTGGTGCCTCAGTTTTCCCATCTGTAAAACGGGGTGGCATCACCCACGTGGCAGGGCGTCCCGGGAAGCCTCCAGGAGACAATGGGCCCAGGTCATGTCACATGTTTGGTAAGGGGTCACCTGCTGCTGCTGGTGGTGCTGTCACCACTGAAAGGTGTCATCGTGAGGAGGATGGTGTAATCTGGGCAGGTGCAAGCAGGGAGGATGGGCCCCGTGCCCGGGGGGCGCTCACACCGACCCGGCGAGTGGGAGGCGCACCGAGCGAGCTGGTCCGAGGCCCTGGACAAGCAAGGGGTGATCTTGTTTTTAGAGACACGAGGGGAGGTGCCGGTCTTGTTGGCCTGAGTCTGAGGCCTAAAGAACAGAACTGTCACCTCACTGCTGATCCCTGGACGGGCAGCTCAGCCTAGCCCGTGCGTGGCCATCACTGCGGCCAGCCCTGAGCGAAAGAACTGTTTGGGGACCTGGCCCTGAGTTTGAAAGCCAGCCTGTAGGATCAGAAGTTTCTTCAAAACATCCTGTCTCTCTCTCTCTCTCTCTTGGCCTTGCAGCTGTTTTTCCTTAAAAAGAAAAACACAAAACGAAAACACGAAACAGGATTTCGGCGGCTTGCCCACCAGGCCACTGTAGGCTGCGTGAGCAACACAAGCAGCTGTGCTGGAAAGTGTCACCTCAAAAGCGTCCTGGCTGCACTAAACTGTGTGACAGACCAAAGGCTCCCAGAATCTGCTCAGGACACGGGGGCAGCTGGGGCTCCTACTAAGAGCCTTTGCACAGGCTGTTCCCTCTACCTCCAACACTGTTCCCCTCACCATAACTCCCAGCAGCAGGTCCTCTTCTAAATGCCATTCCCAGAGTGACCCTCACTCTACCTCCCGCCCATCCCTGTGGCTCTAATTCTGTGCCATACTGGTGTGTGTGACTGGGCCACCGCTCTGTGGTTATCCTCTGGGTGGTTGCTAGAGCCTCACACGTATGTGACAAGTGTCCGGTTAGCCACCGTTGAGTGAAGGCCTCTCTGGAGCGGGTGCCTGGGGCGTGGGGATGAGTGTCCAGGACTCCAGCCCTCCGCTGATGCTCCTTTAAGGCCGTGTCCCCTCGGCAGGGAGGCGAGGCGTTCTCACTGAGCCCTCACTGGCCCTGACTGTGCTCAGCCAGGCTGACCGGACTGAACCACACCTCCAGAAAGCCCTCCTGAGCCCTGAGGTCAGCAACCCTTTCTCCAAGCTTCCCTCCCTTGTGCTTCCCTGGGGCTGGGGCCCGCGGTCCTGTATCTGTCATCTCTGACCCTTTTCCAACAGTGGCCCCTCAAGATACAAGTCAGATCATGTGTTCCCTCGATCAGCCCATGCTTACTAAGCTTCGGCCCTGCTCTGGGCACCGTCTGGGGACAGGGGAAGCAGTGAATGAGAGCAGGCATGTGCTATGGGGCCCGTAAGTCTGGGGCAGGGCTGGGCCCAGGGTGGCCAGGGCAGATGCACAGAGACAGTGGAGACTCCCACGGGCCCCAGCCGCTGACGGTGGCCCCCGACCATCCCACGTGGTAAGAGGGTTCTAGGGCTGCTGGGAGGCGGGTTGCACGTGGCCCTTGGGAGAAAGGACTGACAGCTGGTGAGCAGGCGGGACAGGGGGTGGCAGCGTCTAGGGTGGAGACCCCCAGCTGTGACGTGGAGGCTGCAGACGGACCCAAGCCTGCCTCTGTGAAGTGCCTGCCACAGGACCCAGCACGTGGGGTTCCCCCCGTGTGGCCCCACAGCGCCCGCGTCAGTCACCGCCGGGGCCACGCGGGTACGCGGGCTCAGGGATGGGCGGACTGCGTCCTTTGTGTCGGCCGAGGCGCTCGCGGGAGAAGGCAGAGGGTTCACAGCTGTTGTCAGGAGTTGCAGACCCTGCCAGTAATCGGAAGGAAGCTAGCTCAGAGCCCGAAGGACAGCCGGCCTGGGAGCAGCCCTGCGCCCCCCCCCACGCAGGGTGTCTGTTCCCACACGGGGGCAGAGGGACTGGAACGTTGTATTTTCCTCAGAATGCAAATGAGTCTTGGCCCTCGCTCCCATGTGTTTCAAACAGGAAGAAATCCGCGTTGGCTTTGCACGGTGGTGGCGGTGTTGGAGGCAGGGTGAGGACCCAGCACAGGGGTGGGGGTGGGGGTGGGAGGGGTTGCTGGCCAAGTTGGCTCACAGCACTGAGCTTCAGGGCTCGCCCAGGCTTGTCCACGGCCCCCCGCCCTCAGGTCTCCAGTTGGGATCTAAGGGAGGTGAGAGCAAGGTGCAAAAGCTGACCTTGTCCGTGGGTCCACCCCGCGTGGTCTCTGCTGCTGTAACACCCTCCACCCCCATCTCAGGGCACTCAGCCACGTGTCTCCTCCCAACTGTGGTCAGGCAAGTGGACACATCCCATGGAGCAAGGAGCCCCACACCTACCTGGTCTCTAAGTCCCTGCTCCCCTTCCTCCTCCCCCTCCTCCTCCCCACGCCCCCTCCTCCCTCCCCCCTCCCTCCTCTCCCCCCTCTTTGGCCAGGCAGGGGTCCCATGCCCCTCTTGGGCAGACCTCCCTCTGGCTAGCCTGAGCGCTTCCTTCTCTGCGCCTCACAGAGAAACACTTCTTCTGTTGCAGTCAGAGTTGTATGTGCACGTCGTCTAAGGAGTTAATACTTCCCTCCGCTTGTTATAAAAACCAGCAGTCCCCCGCCCTCCACCCCACCCACTCCAAATATTCTTCCCCGGAGACAACAGCCACTTCCTCCCCCCCCCCCATTTTTTTTTAACTAAGTCTTTTGGTATTTGTGTCTGTATTCCTAAATAAGTTTTGTATTGCTGCTTCTGGCCTTTCCATGTCATCGGGGTCTACCGACTTCTCTTCTGGAGGGGACATTTGCGGGCTCTCATCCTCCACCCCACCCCACACACCTCCTTCCCAGCACGCCGTCCCCCCCCCCCCCCCCGCCAGCTGCAGAGGGAGTGTGATTTACATTAAATCCGCACCATTTCGTAAACGCATACCCACCCACCGCCAGAGCCAAGCCACACACTGTGGTGACATTTTCCACCTTATTGTTTTCCCCTGTGGTTATTGATCACTATGCTATTTTATTTGGTTCTTGTTTTTTTAAAATATATTTTATTTCTTTTTATTTTATTCATTTTAGAGAGGAGACAGAGAGTGAGAGAGAGAGAGAGAGAAAGGGGGAGGAGCTGGAAGCATCAACTCCCACATGTGCCTTGACCAGACCAGTGCAGGGTTTTGAACTGGCGACCTCAGTGTTCCCAGGTCGACGCTTTATCCACTGCGCCACCACAGGTCAGGTGGTTTTTGGTTGTTTTTTTTTTTTTTTTTTTTTAAATGTACTTATTTCGCCTGACCAGGCGGTGGCTCAGTGGATAGAGCATCGGACTGGGATGCGCTAGACCCAGGTTTGAGACCCCGAGGTCACCAGCTTGAGCGCGGGCCCATCTGGCTTGAGCAAAAAGCTTGCCAGTTCGGACCCAAGGTCGCTGGCTCCAGCAAGGGGTGGCTCGGTCTGCTGAAGTCCCGCAGTCAAGGCACATGTGAGAAAGCAATCAATGAACAACTATGGTGTCTCAATGGCAATGAGAAACTAATGATTGATGCTTCTCACCTCTCTCTGTTCCTGTCTGTCTGTCTCTATCTATCCCTCTCTCTGACTCTGAAAAATAAAAGTACTTATTTCTAATTCAATGCCAAACCCTCTGCCTCTTGTCTGAATCTTCAGACCTTTGGTACATGGAGTGTCCTGTGTCTTCCCTGGGCTGCAGCTGGTCCTCTGTTGAGTTTCTAATAATGGTGCAGGGGAGATGAAAGGGCTGTGATCTCGGCTGTCTGAGAATGACCCATCCTGTCCTCAATGCTGGGTGGATCGTTTGGCCGGCTGTCTGTCTGTCCGGCTGCTATAAAAGAATACCAGCCTGGATGTAAGGAGGGCTGGGATGGGGGTGTTGTCTAGGTGGGCTTTGAAACAACAGGAACTTATTTCTCATGGTTCTGGAGCCCAGGACCCCAAGATCAAGTTGCTGGCTGATTCGGTATCTTGTGGGAGCTCATTTCTTGGCTCCCAGATGGGGGTCTCCTCGCCGTTTCTCCGGTGTCTCTTTTACGAGGACACTAATCGCATTCATGGGGGGCTCCAGTCTTATGACCTCATCTCCAAATCCCATCACATCGGAGGTCAGCGTTTCAAAATAGGAATTTGGGGGGGGGGACTCACAGACATTCAGTTTATGGTACTGGGTATAGAATTCTAGTCTGAAAATCATTTTCCTACAGAAAGGTGCGGGCAGAAGCCGATGTTACAAGGGTCGCACCCTCATCTTCTCGGGGCCGGTCTCCCCCCTGTCAAGTTCAAGCCAATCTGATTCCCAATTCTTTAGACAGGACCTTTCCCTTCTGTTTACAGACTCAACATTTAGGGTACAAAGGAACTTAACTTCTGAACGGTCTCCCCTGGCCCTCACCGCTGTGTCTCTCAAGTGGGAAAAGCCAGCCTTGGTTTTTGCAAACGGTCACAGAAGCCAGGCTACCAGGTCTCAGAATCCCCCCCTCCAAGGATTAAATCTTCACCTCCCCTCAAGTCCGTTGAGCACAGGGGCACTGGGACCTTGCGAGGGGAGGGGAATGGAAAATGCCCTCCGGACGCTCGTCCCTGCAGGACTCAGGCGCCCGCCTGCGGGGTCAGGGTCACTGCGGTGAGGTGAGGACGCTGGGAGTGCGTGGACGCTGAGTGCCTGGCACGCAGTGGGCCCACGGCGGGGGGCGCTTCCAGCATCCTCATTCCTGCTCCCTCCCGCCCACCCTGGAGCGAGGGCTCTCCCCAGCAGACCCCTGTCCCTGGGGGCCTTGTATCAGTCCCTCCCAGGTCTCCACAGTCCTCTCGGCAAGCGAGAGCTGACTGCGCACCTCTTCCAACTCAGGGTGCAGTGCGGGGCACGCAGGACCTCGGGGACCCTCGTGGGAAGCAGACTCTGTCCCCTCCTCCTGTCGGCCGTGGGCGGCGGCGTCCTGGATACGAGTGCAGGGTAGAAGGTTACCAGTGTGAGTCTGCCTTCAGGGCTCTGTAAACTGGGGTGGTCCCTGGGTCTCAGTTTCCTCATCTGTAACGTGAAGAGGAGAGAGCTGTCTTGAAAACTAAGTCAACTGCGAGCTGTGGTTTGGTGAGCACGTCGCAGCACACAGTAGGCTCTCACATTCACCGTTGAGTTTGTCTGCCAAAGAGCCCGGGCCGTGGGTGGGCCCAGAGGCTCACAGCAGAGACCTTCACCCCACCTGGCACCGTGGCGTTCTGGGATGAAGAGGACTTGCCAGGAAGGACGGGGCGGCCAGCTCCCTCTGGTTCTCATTAGGACTACTTGTCACCTCCCCTGCCTTGGCCCCCCGCCCATTGGCCACGTCACTCCTCACAGCCCTCTTGGGACCATCATGGCCCAATCATTCCCTTCCGTTCACCAGGGTCCAGCCAGGGAGCCTACCCCTTCCAGAAAGGAGGTGGAAGAAGGCCAGGCTGGGGACTTTGGGTCCATGGGCCAGGCCCAGCTGGGCCGTGGGATCCGTGGGCCTCCCGCCGCGGTTGACGATTGCACTTGAAGCCTCTCCTACCGGCTGTTGGACACGGCTGGGGATGTGGGCACATTGGAGCCCGAGGCAGGGCCGGCAGAGACCAGCATGCCTGCTGGAATGGCCAGCTGGTCTGCACCCTAAGGCCCTGAGGCCACCATGGGGGACTGAGGAGGCTGGCCATATCCAGAGTGATTTCTCAGTGAAGGGCGTGGGGCTGGTGGGTTGCTGAGCAGGGGTGTCGAGGTCAGTGGTTACCTGGCCTGGTGCTGGGGAGACGGCCTTCTCCTGGCCTGCCCCAGGGCCTGCCACGGAGGCTCTGATCACCCTCCCTGGATCACCTTTAGGTCTCCATCCTTGGGGGCTTCCCTTCCTCGGTGGTCCATGCGCCCAACTCCACAAGGGCTTTGGGCATCGGTGCCTTTGTGGGAGCTTTGAGCAGGCGCACTGGCCTCCTCTGTCTCCTTCGAGGACGGTTTTCCAGGCGGGTATGTCCTCTGTGGCTGCTTGGCCTGCATTTAGGACGCCTGCTGCCAGGCACAGCACCTGACCTCCGCACAGAGCTTCCTGAGCAGCTCACAGGTGATCACGCATCGCATCCTTGCTGGCCGGAGCCTTCCAGGCATGCCCGCTGATGACCGAGGCCTCCCTGCGGTGGCCTCCCCACCAGGGCCTCCTAGGGCTGCCCTCTCTGCCCAGTGCCAGCCGTCCATGGGACTGCATGTGGCCCTCCACGCAGCAGCTCTGGCTTTGGGTGTTGTACCGTAAACAAGTGACACCTTCCATCCCCATGACCTCATCTTTTCACAGCTACCCCAAACCGTCCGGCTGGCAGGACCTGGGCAGTGCCTCCCTCGGGCTTTGGGCAGGAGGCCAATTGGGGCTTTCTCTCCTGGGGCACAAGTGGGGACCATGGCCTTCAGCGGGGAAGGGACTGGGCAGGGCCATCTGGTGGCCCCTACCAGGCTCCTGTAGGGCGCTCTATGCTGCCCCTTCAGCTCTGCCCTCATCACATGGGCGCCAGACCCAGGCTGGGCACAGACACTACCTCACCCGCCCGATCTGCCAGCTGTGGGATCACAGCCACGGCCAGCTGGCCAATCTGGAAGAGGGGACAGCATGTCCTTGGTCCTCTTAAAGCAAGCTGCAGATCTGGGTGGGTGTGCGCTGTCCACGGCTTGAAGACCTCCTAGGCTGGTGACCGCCTCACACCACAGAGGAGAAGGAGGAGGGAAGGGGCTTCTGCTGGGGGCCCTCTGCGTGGCACTTGACCACTTGACCGTGGGTGGTCCACAGACGCGTCATGTGGACCCTGAGAGGTGAAGACTGTGCACCCACCCTGCAGATGAGAAAACCAAGGCCTGGGTGGCACACTGACTCACCGGGTCTCCCAGCCACGGTTGGGGGAGTCAGGAGGCCAGACTGCACCTGTCTGGCTCCAAAAACCCTCCGCCCCAGGTCACGCCGCCTTTCCGTGGACAGGAAGGCATGACGACACACTGAAACCCCAGCCACGCGCTGCAGGCCGGGCGCAGACCCTACCAGGTGGGGCCTGTCACCACGGGGTGAGGCGGTTGAGAAGTGACCCCAGAGTCTGCTGCCTTCTGGGGTCCAGAAGTCTAAGGTCGAGGCCTGAGTCCAGGGTGGGGACGGCTTCAGGAGAGAGAGGCACCAGGGTGTGAGAGGGAGCCTGCGTTCTCTCTGGGACAACAGCCCTGCCCTTGCACAGCCCTGCGAACTGGCAGCGGACACCCCCTAAAGGCCGCACCCCAGTGCTTCACTCTCCTTTCCGCCATGTCCCTACTCGGCGTCAGCCACCTAAGGTTTCCGTAGGCTGGGAGGGGTGTGGAGTGGGGCTGGGGGGCGATTTGGGAAATGTGGCTTGGTGGGCATTCAGGATGGACCCCGGCTCACATGTCAGCCCTGCCCCCTTGGGCTGTGTGGCCTGAGCACACCCTTCACCTCTCTGAACACATCGGCCCATTTGCATTAAGTGGGAGACAAACTCCACTACAGGCCATCAGAGGACAATGACAGCCCGGACACCACGTGCTCAAGGCAATGCCTTCCAGGTGGTGAGTGGTCAACACGGTGTCACTGTGCTTCACTTCCGGTGAGCGTGCTCGAGAGACCAGAGGGAGGAAGTTGAGGGGAGAGCTGGTAGGAACTATGTCCTTGTCCCCAGGGGGAGGGGAGGAGTGTGCAGTCCCCCCAAGCCAGGTGAGGGTCTTGGAGAGAGCCACTTGCCCACAGAGAGATGGCCCCACCGAGCCTGCTGGGGGTGGGGGGGGACACAGATGGGCGCTGGCCCTGGTGAAGTCTGGAGGCAGGAGGTGCTCAGGGAGACAGACAGGAACACGGCCATCGCAGAGCATGGTGGGTGAAGGCCCTCCTTTCGGAGTGGACACCGTGGGGGAGCGTCCAGGAGTCTCCTTGCCCGGGCAAGTGACCCTAGGAAGAGCACGTGGGTGGGGAGACCTCCCCCACAGAGGCAGGGCCAGGAAGTCACAACAGTTTTCCCAAGGTCACCCTCCCCTGCGACAGAATCTGAGCACAGCCTGGAGAGGTCTCCTTAGCGTGGAACATTGGACGCACCCAGGAGCACGCGAGTCTTTGCGCAAGCTTGTGTTTCTCCAGGGTAGGTCTCTCATGGCAGGATTGCTGGACCCGAGGAGCGAGCGTTCAGGTGTCTGACAGACAGAGGGAGGCCAAGCGCCCCGGAGGAGTTACTCATGGTGGCACGGGTGCCCAGCGATGGGAGAACGGTTGTGGTCACTGTCACTCACCATCCTCAGATCCTGGGCCTGCCCACCTGCACTGTGTGACCAACACCAGCCGTGACCCTCCTTGAAGCTTCACAGGGGAAACTTGCAGGGACCGCTGTCCTGAGAGGAGCTCTGTGGACACCTTCTTCAGCCTGCCTGTTGGACATCTTTCTGTGACCTCAGGGACAGATGTAATCATCCCATTCAACAGGTGAGGAAATGGAGACTCAGAGGGAGGTCACTCACCTAAGGCCACTCAGTTCGTTCCTGGTCTCACGTTAGTTCCAGCGGACCAAGAGGACTGAGGACAGGATTGCTGACACAGGCTGGGCACAACCAGGGTGGCACCGTCCCGAGCATGTCCCCTCCTCCTGGGACACACCGCCTATGGCCTGTGCCATGAGGACGAGGTCTTTGGCAAGTCTAAGCTACGTGTCTTCTGGAAGGGACAGATGAGATGAGGGCTGATGCATGAAGTGCGTGCTCCGTGGAACACGTGGGACAAATATACGGAAGCCATTGTGTGTCCTGGGATTCTCTGTGGGAAAAGTCAGCTGGACATGGTTGAGCCAGGAGAGGCCATTATGGCCACAGTGTCTTCTGGGCTCAGTGCCACTGGGCGAGAGGGATTTGCTGCTCCTTGGGGACACCGAGGAGGGGAAGAGAGTAGCATGCAGGGTAGAGCAGGGTCAAAGGGGAAGGTGCCCCTGTGCAGGTGGGGCACCCAGGGAACCGCACCCTACTGTGGATTACAGGGACACTTCAGGGGTCCGCAAGGTTGTGATGTGACTTCTCTCCCTGGTTCCCTAGTGTTTGATACTGATGATGATGATGGTGGTTGGTGGTGATGAAGGTAATGATGGTGGTGGTGATGGTATGGGGTTGGTGATGATGATGACGGTGGTGATGTTAACGATGATGATGATGATGGTGTGAGTGGCAATAATTATGATGGGGATAATAATGATGGCTGCTAATATTTTGGGGATACTCATTAAGAGCCAGGCAGAGTTTTAATTTCAATTTTTCTGACTTTCCCACTTAATCCTCATGCATCCTCTCTGATGTATTGTTGTTCCCAGCGTGAATCTGACACCCAGGTTGCTCCAGGTGAGAGAGCTGCTCAGGTGGGCCCAGGAGCCCAAAGGCAGCAAAAGAAGGGACGAAGTTCTAATCCCCACAACCACCCCGCCCCGTGAGGCGGGGTTGCTGTTCTACTTCCCAGGTGCCCATAATGAGGCCCAGACAGGGAGAGGGACTTGCCTGAGGTCACAGAGCTGGAGGTGGCAGAGACCAGGTGAGAACTCAGGTAGGCTCGAACTCAACGTTTTCACTAAACATGGAAGCCAACAGCCAGGAAGGTGAAGATGACTCAGATCCACCCAGCCCTGTCTTCAGGATCTCATAGTCTCGCGGGGAAGACAGGCACGTAATCTGACAGTGGGAGGAGCAAGGAGCCCTTACCCCTACCTCCACCCCTAGCGGAAGGGTCTGGAAGATGCCCCAGACCAGGCAGCAGGTGGCCCTGGGCAGACGGGGGGGCGCAGTCAGATGGTGGGGCCCGGAGTCCAGCAGGCAGCATCTCAGCCAGGCCTCCTGGAGCACCCAGACCTGCTGCTGGCCGCGCAGAATACCAGCCTCAGCAGACACCTCTCCCAGAACTATTTTTAGACCCAATTCATTTCTAAACGCAAACATATTGTCAAGATAACGGCCAGCTTGGAACCCATCCGCGAGCAGGCCCGCTCTCAGACACCAAAATAGAAAGCGGCTCTCGTCGTGGGTGACACGGACCACTTTGGCGGGGGCGGTGACATCCTGTGGACGGAGTCCAGATCACGGCCCAGCCCTTGGGTGACCCACCGTGTCGATGCTTCCTACCCAAATACAGGATAAAAATGCACGCACAAGCACGGGGCCCTTAATCTCATAAAGGGTGGCTTCCTACTGTGCCCAACCGCAGTGCCAGGCCTGCAGCAGGCAGGCAGGCAAAGTCCCCACCGCTGTTTCGGGGAGAAACAGGGCCAGTCTTGTGCAAACCCTCCAGAGAACACGAAAGGAACAAACACGGCCCAAGGTCAAGGTCATCTTGTAGCGCACTCCGGTGTGAACATTGGGAAAAAAGAAAGTGATAGATCTGCTGCTTTTATTTTTTTTAAACTTTACAATTTTTTTTTTTAATTTTATTTATTCGTTTTAGAGAAAGGGGGAGAGAGAGAGAGAGAGAAGGTGGGGAGGAGCAGGAAGCATCAACTCCCATATGTGCCTTGACCAGGTAAGCCGGGGGTTTTGAACCTGCAACCTCAGCATTCCAGGGCAACACTTTATCCACTGAGCCACCACAGGTCAGGCAGACCTGCTGCTTTTAAAACACCAACACGCAGCCTGAGCTGTGGTGGCGCAGTGGATAAAGCGTCGACCTGGAATGCTGAGGTCGCTGGTTCGAAACCCCATGCTTGCCCGGTCAAGGCACAAAGGACAGGCAACTGTGAGTTGATGCTTCCCTCTCCTCCCCCCTTTCTCTCTCTCTCCTCTCTCTGAAAAAAAAAAAATCAATAAATAAAAATCTAAAAAAATAAAACACCGAAATATCAGGAGAATACTAAAAAAAATATATTTAAAAAGGATCCTACATCAGAGTACAATCAGCTTCTGCCCAGTAATGCAAAGTTGATAAAATATCTCAATATCAAGAAATGTTACCAAAGGAGGAACTCAATCATTTTAGTAGAAGCAGAAAAGTCTTGTGTTAAGATTCAGTATTCGGCCTGACCAGGCGGTGGCGCAGTGGATAGAGCATCAGACTGGGATGCGGAAGACCCAGGTTCGAGACCCTGAGGTCGCCAGCTTGAGCACGGGCCCATCTGGCTTGAGCAAAAAGCTCACCAGCTTGGTCCCAAGGTCGCTGGCTCCAACAAGGGGTTGCTCGGACTGCTGAAGGCCTGCGGTCAAGGCAAATGTGAGAAAGCAATCAATGAACAACTAAGGTGTTGCGATGGCAATGAAAATCTAATGATTGATGCTTCTCACCTCTCTTCGTTCCTGTCTGTCTGTCCCTATCTATCCCTCTCTCTGACTCTCTCTCTATCCCTGGAAAAAGAAATCAATTAAAAAAAAAGATTCAGTCAGTATTCGTGCACAGGAAAAACGCTTGGCAAAGTAGGGCAAGAGGGAAGTTTGTTCAGGTAATAAAGGACAAGGACCAAACACCTACAGCAAATGTTCTATGTAATAGCGAGCTGTCGGGAACCTGCCCTCTGAGACCAGGAACAGCAGCGAGGCAGCGAGGCGGCGCGGGCAACCGTCCATTCTACAGGTCGCTGGACGGGAAGGGGCTGTCGCCAGGGCGACAAGGCAAGCCGCAGGGGGAGATGTCACGAGTGGAAAGGGAGAAATAAAACTCATGACTGATTGGGGATGCGGCTGGTGACGCAGAGAACCCGTAAAGGGTGGGCACATTCCCAGCACGAGCAAGGGAGGCTGGAAAGCTGGCGGGTGTCAGACCGGTCTAAAAAAAAAAAACACATCATTTAACATGAAGAAGAAATAATATCGGACAAACTGAGAAAATAAATATTTAAAGGATACGACTTACAAGATCTAATATAAAAATATACGACACGATTGGGGAAGTGAATAAAAACTGGGAGAAGTAGGGGGGTCCCCCCCAATCCCCCTTCCCCTTGTGCTCACGTGTTGGAAGCCGGAATAGCAGAAGTGTGTTCTCTCTCTCAAAACGGATCCGTAGACGCGATGCCGTTCTCGCGGAATTCACGAGGGGCGGAGCTGGCTACGCTACAGTTCTCTGGAGTCCAGGATAGCTGAGCAGCCTTGCGGGAAACGTGGGACCTGGGTGGTTTTATTGCATTGCATATAAAAGATCATAAAGTGAAGTCATGAAGACTCGGTGGTATCGGGGCGAAGACAGAGAGAAGGAGGGCGGGATGAAAGGGGTCCGGAAACAGACGTCTCCGTGTCGGGGGGCTTGGTTTATGACAGAGGAGGAGAGAATTGCCTTTCACATAAATGGTCTAAGGCAGCGGTCGGCAAACTCACGAGTCAACAGAGCCAAATAGCATCAGGACAACGACTGAAATTTCTTTTGAGAACCCGATTTTTTAAACTTAAACTATATGGGTAGGTACATTCCTTATCGAGGTGGCGCCCGCACGTGGTGTTTTGTGGAAGAGCCACACTCAAGGGGCCAAAGAGCCCCATGTGGCTTGTGAGCCGCGGTTTGCTGACCAGGGCCCTAGGAGACTGGGGGACAATCGGATGTCCCTGTGTCCAGATGAGAAAATGACACTTGGCCTCTTCTTCATGTCCTGTGCAAGGTTCACTCCACGGTCTAGTTGGACTGGGTCTCTGAACGTAAATAACCAAGCTTCCGGAAGACAGCGGCCTCTCTCAGCTGCTGGTGTCCCTGCATTCTTCTGCCCAGCCTCATTATCGCCCAGCCTGTCACTGGCATGGTCACATCTCTGACCCTCCTGCTGACAAGGACCCAGTGCTTACACAGGGCCACGCGGAGCATGCAGAATCCCCTCCCACCATCAGGACCCTTCACCTGACCACACCCACAAGGTCCCTCTGATCATGTGAGGAGACACTCCTAGGTTCCGGGGGTTATGATGTGGACACCTTTGCGGCTATTTTCCAGTCCAGCCACCAGAGGACGTGGTCAGTGGGAATAGAAGCCGGGGAGCCTGGGAGAGGCTCCAGGTGGAGGGAACGGCTTGCTCAGAGGTGGGGGGTGCTGGAGAGGAGAGGGGAGAGGAGAAAGATGAGGCCTGGTTACCCTGGTGACCAGGGCCAGGAGCAGCAGGGCAGCCCCTGGGGCTGTGAGTGGGAAAGAGTGACCTGCCACCTGCCAGGTGGTGGGGCAGGAAGTGGCCGCAGGCAGGACACCGTGTATGGACGCAGACGCAGGGTAGGCATGGGCAGGCCTGCCCCCAGCCCCCGGCCCCCAGCCCCTAGCCCCCAGCCCCCAGCCCCCGGCCCCCAGCCCCCGGCCCCCGGCCCCCAGCCCCTGGCCCCCAGCCCCCAGCCCCCGGCCCCCAACTCCCAGCCCCTAGCCCCCAGCCCCCGGCCCCCAGCCCCCAGCCCCCAGCCCCCGGCCCCCAACTCCCAGCCCCTAGCCCCCAGCCCCCGGCCCCCAGCCCCTAGCCCCCAGCCCCCAGCCCCTAGCCCCCAACTCCCAGCCCCCAGCCCCCGGCCCCCAGCCCCCAACCCCCAGCCCCCAGCCCCCAGCCCCCAGTATTGCTCAGGCCAGGGTGACAGTGCTGGGCGCCCCTGCCGCTTCTGTCAAATCTGACCCATTTCAGAATTTCCATCTTTGGTCACTGTGTTCTGGATCCACTCATCCCATGGGGGTGGGGTGGGGGAAGAGGGGCAGGAAGGACTCTGAGGATGACGCTGTGACCCGCAGGCCTGCCGTTCACAGGACGGTCCTGGGGCTCCTGGCCTGCCCCGCCCCTCCGCAGCGGCCGCAGCTGTGTCCACAGCTGTCCGCCGCAGCCCAGCCCCGCTCCCCTGGAGAACAGCCACGCGCTCACATGTAACCCTCCGTCCTCTCTTAATTCTGTCTCCGCTTCTGTCCAGGGGGGCTTTAGGATATGGGGGCCTGGGATGCTCCCCCCTGTGCCCCGTTCTCATAGGATCCCAGACACCCGAGGCTGAAGTGGGTGCTTCTCCCTGGAGGCATCGCCTAGCTCCCCCTCCCCCCATTTACAGCTTCCAGGACAGGCAGGGTGAGGGTGGCTGGGAGCCCAGCCACGGGAG
The DNA here is from genome assembly GCA_037038555.1 of Rhynchonycteris naso. Taxonomy (NCBI): domain Eukaryota; kingdom Metazoa; phylum Chordata; class Mammalia; order Chiroptera; family Emballonuridae; genus Rhynchonycteris; species Rhynchonycteris naso. The sequence continues at coordinate 314,872,934 of CM072996.1, read as the reverse complement.
GAGGGGCGTCGTGTTAGACCCGGGTGGCAGCTGGCGGGCTCTGAAAAAGTTGTTTTTCATGGAGCACAGCTGCAGGAGCAGCTGGAAGGCCAGCCCCACGGGCCTGGGGTGGTGGGTGGGGCACGGGGTGCGGTCAGGAGGTCAGGCCCCGAACCCCACAGGGTCCACGTCCACCACGGCAGCCCCATGGTCGGGCTATAAGGCCCCGGCAGAGGTCAGCTGGGGAGGGGCAGGGCTGAGATCACCACCGGGGCCCTGCTCCCTACTGAGCTTGGACACCCAGCCTCCCATTTCCCGCACGAGGCCCGAGGACAGAGGAAGAGAAGACGATTCCCCAGTGGGGCTGGTGGCAGGGAGTGAGAGGGTGGGGAGTGATGTCTGGACACTTGGGGGGGCCAGATCCTGAGTCAGGAACCTCCTACGAGATGTTTAATTCGGGGCTGCCTGCAGCAAAGCGGCCCCTTCTTGCCCCTCCGCACGGCCGCTCCTGCCCTGTCCAGACCTCAGGGTGAACAAGGTCAGGTGAGATGCCCAGAGGCGGGAGCCAGGCAGCCCCTCTGGGTGCTGGAAGTGCACAAGCCCACCGGCATTTCCTGGGCAGGTGCTATGGTTCCAAACGCCTCTGTGCTTTGTCTCTCAGGGTCTGGGCAGGGGCGGGGGGCTATAGCTGTCCTGCCCACGCCCCCCACCACCCCGAGGCTGCCTGCAGCTGCAAGGGACCTGGGCTGCTCTGGGCACCGCCTCGGGCACCTGAGCGCCTCTCCCGAGGTTTCTGTCCAGCCCCAGGGACACTGGGCAGCCCAAGAGGGAGAGAAGGTGGCTCCCAGCCTGAACAGACCAGTTTCCCAGGACTCAGGTGCACGGCTCCTCAGAAGGTCTCCGGGCTTCGCCCCCAGTAGCCCTGGGGGCCGCCTGCTCCACGCTACATCCCCAGCCGGCTTCTCTATCCTGCCTGCCTCAGTCTCCATGCAATGGACTGACTTGTGAACCCCTTGCCACAAATCCACGGGAGAGTCCTCACCCCCAGCCCTGTGCTGTGTGGAGCTAGGGACCTTCGGAATGTGGTGGGGGAGGGGGTTAGAAGAAGGTGAGGTCTTCATAATGAGGTTGTTGCCCCCCTAAGGAGCCCCGCCAGCTTCCTCTCGTGCCCCCCGCCCCCGCGGGGTGAGCTGTGAGCACACAGCAACTGGGCAGCCCTCTGCAAGCCAGGAACTGGCTTGCAGACCTTGACCTTGGACCTCCAGACCTTTCTCAGAGGCCTGGTTCCTGGGCAAGTTCATTGCTGGGCTCTCGGTGCCTTGCCCCAAGCTCACCCTCTTCCAGAGTCCAGGCCCCACGCTGGCCCTGCCTGGATCCCTGCCCTGACTCCCACTCCCATCCCAGTCTCCTTCAATTTAGGCAGGGCCACGTGGCCTCTGGGCACCTGGACATGGTGGCCAGAGATGCACAAGGACCGTCCTCTGTGGGTGGCTGCGTGTGTGGAGAGAGAGCAGAGTGCCCGCCTGGCGGTGCTGAGAGCGGAGGCCCAGAGGGCCGGCGGACTTAGGGCGCCGCACTGTTGTGGATGCAAAGGGGCAGCAGTGGTCAGAATGGCACAGAGCCTGTTGGGCTTGGCCCACACTGGGTGGGATCACAGGGATAAGCATAGGCCGGGAGATGGGCAGCCCCCCACGGGGTCAGGGATGAGCTCCTGGCTGGGCTCTGACTTTTCCTGAGATGCTGGCGGCGGGAGGTGGGGGGCTGGCACCGTGGCCGTGCAGTGGGGGGTGGTAGGTGCCCGACTGGGCTGTGTCTGTCTGTTCCCAGCCCCTCCCTCCCCAGCAGTGTGGGAAGGGGTGCTCAGTCTGTGTGATAATCTGAGCCTGGGGATTATGAAACTGGGTGGTGAACCAGATCACGGCGCTTCCATTAAAGCTGCTTGCGACAGTTTCTGGTCCTTTTAAGGGTGTTCTTGGTCTAATTTCCTCCATCTGGTCGGCTGCAGTGTGCACAGCCAGCCACACCCAGAATCTCCAGGGATCTCCGAGTCCCTCCCAATGTCCCCAAATGGGATTCTGACTGCCGTCACGGCCACCGTCCTAGTCCCCCTCCGAAAATTAGCCCCATGGTGGGGTCATTAAATCTGAACCTGTTGAATCCCAGGCTCAAAATTCTGAAGGGTACCCCCTTTACCCCCACCCCGGCAACCCGCATTATCTCTTCCTAACTTATTTCCCTGTCGCTGAATGGTTGAGCGGGGGTGACAGAGCAGAGGTAGGAAGAGCTTTGAAACCCGTAGGCACACACAGCAGGGCGGGGACTCGCCCACCTGCCCCAGAGGTCAGCTGTCTCTGTCCCTTCCATAGTGGGGGAGGAGACAACGAAGGCCGAGGGTGGGGGCATCACGCCCAAGACCACAGGGGCTTGAGTGGCTGGATGACACCCGTTCCTACTGATGATGGCTCTGGGTCCCAGGAGAAGCTGTGAGCTGCAGCAGTGGGTGCTCCAAACATCCCTACCGGCTAAGAATCACGTGCTTGTAAACTTTAATTTCCATACAGTAGAGAAACACAATACAAGCAGGGACAGGAAGGCGGGGAGAGGCTGTACAACAAAGCTCACACAGACACCTGGAACCCCGTGGCTCCGTGGCTCAGGAAGGACCTCCCACGGCTCCAGGGCGGGTCTGGAGTCCAGAACAGCTCAGGGCTCAGTCCTCACAGACCCTGCCCCCACCCCTTACCGCCAGAGGCCCCTGGGGGGGTCCCGGCTTCCTCTGCTCCCCCACTCCACTGTCACCTCCAAGAAGACAAGCAGCCTTCTGGACAGAGCCTGACACACAAGGCTCTCCCTGCCCGCTCCTCTCCCACCAGGGGAGGGGACAGCACCACCAGCCGCGGGGCTCTGCTGGGCAGCCCAGAGACATCCCTTCGCGCCTGCTCCAGGACAGGCTCCCCCACACCTGATTCCTAAAGGGGGCAGATGTGGCCTGCCCTCCAGGGACGCCAGGCTGGCGGGGTGGACAGCCCCGGTCCTTCGACCTGGTGGTGGTGGGGTGCCAGGGAGGCTTGGGAGCTGAGCCCTGAGGTGAGCATTGGTGAGGGGAGGGCAGGCGAGAGACAGAGGGATGAGGTGCAAAGGCAGGAAGGCGGGAGAGAGGCTGGACTTCTGGGGACCACAGAGGAGTCTTCCCAAGCATTGGAATCCTACACTGTCCCGGGAACTGGGAAGGCGGCTCTCAGAACCAGGTGTAGGAGGGGGGGCGTGGGGCTGCCCCCACAGGCACCATGACGACGTAGGAGCTCACACTCCCGGAGGCTGAGATTTGGAACCCTGGCCAAGCCCAGCCTGTGGCTCTGTCCCTGGACGGCCGGGAGGAGACGGCTGGCTCTGCTGAGGACCGACCATGGTCCTTCGTCCTGTTCTGACCCGGCCGGAGGCAGTGGCTCCTGACGGAAGGGCTCGGCTGGCACCCGTCTTTGGCTGCAGGCTCTGGTGCTTGGCGACGGCGGGGGGGAGGTGGCCCCACCTTCACAGGACCACCTCAGGTGCGATGTTGAAGAGGAGGTCATCGTTCCCCCGCCGGACCTCGAGCAGCAGGGGCGACTCGGTCAGCACGGCCTCCTGCAGCTCGCTCGAGTCCGCCAGGGGGCGTCCGTTGACCTTGACAATGATGTCACCATCTTGGATGCCCCCTCTGCCAACAGGAGGGACACGTGGTCAGCACACATTCCCCGTTAGACTTGGGGCCCCCATCAGGGCACCACAGAGGGCTGAACAACCCTAATGATATAGTTTGAGAAAACAGCATTTCGACAGGTGAGGTCAGTGCCTTGACCGTGTGACTCTTGCACCAGGTGAGAGATGGAATGACTACTTCTTCCCTACACCAGAAAGGGGCGGGCTCACGTTCCGCAGCAGCCTTCCTGCTTGGACCGCTGACCCGGCTCTCTGCCCGGCGGAACCTCAGTTCCTGTGTCTGCAGTCCAGTATGGGAACATGCTTATGCAAAGGACAACGAGGTCCAGGGAACTGATCCCAAAGCTACCACAGTTCCTAAGACTTTGGCTGAAGAGGAAGAGGCACGTGGCTCGCTGTGACCTTCCCCGCCACCCAGACGGAAGGCAGGCAGTGTGGGGCAGTGGTCAGATGCCTGGCCGATGGTGCCGAAATCCTCAAGTGCTCGCTCTGTGACCTTGGAGAGATAACTTCCTCTAAGCCTCAGTCTCCCCACCTATGAAATGGGGTGAGAGCAGTATTCTGCACCATCACCACCAATCTTACCTCTCCAGCTTTTGGGGTGCCCGGCACGTGGCCACTCTTGGTAACCCCCCTGCTGAATTCAGCGGAGCATGGCACCCCAGAATAGAGAGCCAGGGTCTGGGTTTGTGGATCAATATTGCAACCATTTTCCTGCAGGTGTGCCGCGGGCTGGGAACGTGTCTGCCCTGTGCTCATCGCTGTGCTTTGTGCACCGTGCATCCTGAAGCAGCCCCTCTGTGCTCCACGCCACGACCTTGCCCCTCAGAGCAGCCCAAACCCCAGTGTCAACTGCCTCCAGGTCCCGGAATGACAGTTTAGAACCACTGGTCTGACGCAGCCCACTGATGGTACCAATGGAGACCTCGGCCAGAGAAGGCCCCCAATGTCAGTGTGGAGTGACCTCCCTGCACATCTGCCTCGGCTTATGGTGCTGCAACATTCAACATTTCTGTAGACTTGCTTGTAACAGTGTCTCCCGGGGTAGAAAGAAGAGGCTGAAGCGTGTCTGTTTTGCAGATGAGAGAAGAAAGGCCTAGGCCAGGTACTGGGCTGACAAGAATCAGGCTGGTTCTCAGTCCAGGATGGGGGGGTGCGATGGTGACCCTCTGCTCTGTCTCCCTCCTGAGGACAGGGGACATTCAGGCCATGGAAAGGCATGGCCAATGCCTTATGGGATATATGATCTCTCCACCCGGCCCCTGGCTTACAGGACAGGCCAGAATGTCCCACCGGTCACTTCCACATTACAGCTTGCCAGGAAGCTCAAGGTCAGTAAAGCTGGCCATCCCAGGGTCCCATGCGTACCGGGATGTCTGACTGCCTCCCATCCACCTCCTCACTTCCTCCGGCGGAGCCTACCTCTGAGAAGGTGAGTTTGCAACCACCTCTTGCACATAAATCCCACTGCTGACCTCTGGGAAGTCCGGGTTGTTGGCCTTGAGTTCTTCCACCAAACTGAAAAGACAGGTCTGCTGTTAAGGGTCTTCCTCTGGGCCTCTCAAGGTACCAAGCTGCCCCCTCCTCCCTTCACTACCCCGGCCAGACGAGGAGCCTCCTCAGGGCCCCCACCCTGCCCTATCCTGCCATTGACCACTCCAGATTGTCACCAGCTCTTGTCTGTGTCCCCCACTCCTCATGGGATCCTCAAGAGAAAACCTAGAGAAAGTGGGTGGTTAGAAGTGTGCAGAGAGGAAAGGGGAAGGAAGGAAGGAAGGAAGGAAGGAAGGAAGGAAGGAAGGGAGGGAGGGAGGGAGGGAGGGAGGGAGGGAGGGGAGGGGAGGGGAGGGGAAGGAAGGAAGGAAGGAAGGAAGGAAGGAAGGAAGGGAGGGAGGGAAAGGAGAGAGGGAAGGAAGGAAGGAAGGAAGGAAGGAAGGAAGGAAGGAAGGGAGGGAAGGAGGGAGGGAAGGAGGGAGGGATTGAGGAATGACCAATCAGTGGGTGAATGGTGGAATAGACAGACTGAAGACTGGACGGGTAGATGGGTAGATAGATGAAAAGAGAGAAAGAAAGAACACATACAAAAGATAAACTGGTAGATTGGCCTTGATGACGAATGGCCTTCAGGTCCGACCCCTAGGTTAACAGTTGCTGAAACAGGAAGAAGAACCGTGGTAGGTCCTGCACACGTCGGAGGGCGTGGTCAGGTGAGCCTGCCTTGTGTCTCCCCCGAGCGCCCCAGCACGGGGACCTCATTCTTCCTCAAATCCTTGAGCCTGACGTTTGCCTCCCTCCCTGACCCCCTTCGTGCCCCCGTCTCCCTCCCTTTCCCCTACTCCCTTCATTCCACTTGTCCAGGATTTCCAGGCACCCTCTCTGTTGTAGACCCGCAACCAGGGTGAAGCAGAGAGGTGGACAGACACAGGCCTTGCTCCCAAGGAGCTCACGGTCAAGGTGGGGTGGAGCTGGGGACACGAACAGGCAAATTCCAACACCATGGGACCAGTGCAATGCTGGGGGTGGGGGAAGCACGGCTATGCATGCTAAGAGGAAGCACCGCCTCCCCCGTGGAGGAAGAATAGCGTCCCCCCAAAATTCATGGCCACACAGAAACTCAGAATATGACCTTGTTTGGAAATAGGCTCTTTGCAGATGTAAGGGGTTGAGGATCTCAAGATGAGGTCATCCTGTCTGCGGGTGGGCCCTAAGTCCGATGGCGGGTGTGTTTATAAGAGAAAGAAGAGGGACGTTTGGAAATGGACACACAGGGAGAGAAGGAAGCACAGTGGGGTCAGAAGTAGAGATTGCAGGGATGCAGTGCCATCCAAGAAACACCTGGAGCCACCAGACGCTGGGAGAGGATAGAGAGGGTGCTCCTCTAGAGCCTTCTGGGGGAGCACAGACCTGCCAATCCCTTGATTTTGGACTTCTGCATTTCAGAACTGAAAGAAAATGAACTTCCTGTTGTTTCAAGCTGAATTTATGGGCATTAGCAGTGGTATTCACAGGAAACTAAATCTAGGAGGCTTCCTGGAGGAGGGAGCACCCGATGATGTCCTGAGAAAGTTGACGGCGTCCATCGGGCAAAGAGGAAAGAGAGAGGTATTTCAGGCAAAGGACCAGAAGCCTGAGTGTGCCCGGCACACTGGATCCCCCACTGGTGGAAGGACATGAGCGGGCCGGGGTCGGGGACCACACTGCGGGCAGCTGAGGAGGCGTCACTCAGATACTCACCTTGGTGTGATGGTTCTCATCCGTATGCCAATGAAGCGCTTCTTCCAGTCTGGAAACGGAGCACAGCAGGACATGGTCAGAACCACCCTGAGGAGTGAGCGGAAATTCACCCACAGGGGCAGAAAGCAGCAGAAGCCGCCCTGCTGGGGCCAGCCTGGAGCCGGCCCGGCTACCGTGAGCTCAGGCATCCAGGGTCACCTCTCTCTTGGGCTACTCTTGAGGCTCGAAGATGTCCTGGCTCAATCTGGGGGCTTCATGGCACCGCCAGGCACCATCCAACCACATCAGCTCTGACAGCTGCTCTCCCTCTGAGCTCTATGCCCAACCACCCAGGGGCCAGCAGTTCCTCTCCAACCTCCTTTCCCCAGATTCCCCAAACTTGCCTTGCTCAGGTCTGAACTTGTCACCTCCCCTACCTTCCCGCAAAATAACAATGTTAATCCACAGTGCCCAGGAAGCACTATCTGTGTGCCGGGTCCTCTGGTTGGAGCATTATCTACACAACCACTTAAGATGGCACCTCTCTCTCCTCCACTGCTCAAACCTGTGATGTATCTGGTGTCCCAGACCTAGAAATAACAGCATTTACATATTCTGAACTATAGGACAAACCTCAGTACATCTTTAAAATTTCATATCATAAAAGTACATTCTCAGACCACAAGGCAATTAAACTGGACATAGGTAATAGAAAGAGGCCTAATAACTTAGAAACTAAATTACACACTTCTAAATAACCCACAGTTTAGGAAGAACCATGAGAGTAAGTAAACAGTATTTTAACTTAAATAAAAATACAACTTATCAAAATTTATGGGATGCAGGTAAAGCCATACTTAGAGGGAAATCGTAGTATTAAAAAGTGTGAATATTAGAAAAGAGATGACCTCATGAATGAGTCTCAAATCGATGACCTCAGCTCTCGCCTTAAAAAAATACTAGAAAAAGATCAAATGAAACCCAAAGTCAGCAGAAGAAGGGAAATAAGAAGAAGTAGAAATCAATGAGGCAGAGAACAGCAACACAATAAGGAAAATAAATGAAAACCAAAGCTGATTCTTTGAGATCAATAAAACTGATAAGCCTATAGCCAGACGGATGAGAAGAAGGGAAGAGAGCAGGTGCAACTATCAACTGACTGAGACAGGAGACATCACTCCCGTTCCTTCACCCTCCGAAGAGGGTGACAGGACCCTGAAGAACAACCAGACTCCAGTAAATCTGACAACCGAGATAAAATGTACAGACTCTTAAAATTTTCCAAACGACCAAAGCTTGCTCAAGGGTGGGGGTTGGGGGGGGGGGAAGATAACCTGACTATTCCTGTCACTACTAAAGAAATTAAAATTATAGTTAAAAAAAAAAAATCTTCCCACAAAGAAATGCCAGACCCGAAGGATCTCGCAGGAGAATTCTACCAGATGTTTGAGGAAGAAGTATCAACTCGAGAGAGCCGAGCACGAGTGACTGCTCCTGCGATACTGTGATTTATACTAGGCAAGGTTCCCAGCCCGTAGTTCCTAAAACCTTTTCATTTCCCACGGGCTCAGAGCCATAAGGGGCAGCTTCCGTACCGGCTTCTGGAACAGCCCCTGGACCAAGGAGGATGGACGGGTTTCTGTCATTCATAACAAGTCCCTTTGAATGTACATCAGGAAGGTGACTTTTGGAAAGCCCCTCAGGATGGGAGCTGGTTGTCAGAGGAATCCTGTGATTAGAGAGCTGGCACTTTCAGCCCCACCCACCCCCTGACCTCTGAGGAGGGGCAGGAGGGAGAAACAATCACCAGTGGCCAGTGAGTTAACCCACCAGGTCCACACAGCGAAGCTTCCACAAAAACCCAAGAGGCGGGTTCAGAGAGCTTCTGCACTGGTGAAGACAAGAAGGTGTCCAGAGGGCCATGTGCCTGGAAGGCAGGGACGCCCCATGCCCCCCACCCCCCACCCTGCCCCCTGCCTGTCCTGTGTGTCTCTTCCACCAGGGTGTTCCCCAGTTGTGGCCTTTAATAGTAAACAGCTGATCTGATAAGTAATCTGTTTCTGGAGTTCTGTGAGCTGCTCTGGCAAGTGGCCAAACTCCAGGAAGGGGTCACAGGGAACCCCTGACGTACCACACTGGTCAGCCAGTCAGAAGCACAGGTGATGGATGACCTGCATTGCCGATTGGCGTCTAAAGGCAGCGGGCCGGTCTTGTGAGAGGGAGCCGGTCACCAACAGCGTCAGAGTCCGAGTTACACTGCGGGACATCAGTGTGGCGTGGGGAAACCCTGCCCATTTGGGAGGAGACTGGCGCCGAAGAGGGGCCTCGGAGGAGCAGGGCGCTGACGGCCAGCCGAGGAGCCGCACGGGGGCGGGGCTCTTCCTAAACCACCTCCCACCTCGTCATCCTGAGACCCAAACTGGGAAGGGACGCTGGCCCATCGTCCCTCAAGGAGATGCCGCAATACCCCTTACAACATCTTCAGCAGAACAAACGCAGCCGTACAAGAAAAGGAGACCACCTCATAACTCAGTGGGGTTTATCCCAGGAAGGCACGGATGGTTTGACATTCAAAGAGACACCCAAGCAATTTTCCACATGAACGAAAAGATGCAGGGGAAAAATAATCTAACCATAATAAAAAAAAAATCTAACATCTACTCCTAATAAAAACTAGAAATCAAAGGGAACGTTTTCAGCTTGATGGAAAAAAAAATCTAGGCAGAACCTTTACCGGCCTCATACTGAATGTCGCAGGATGGAAGTTTCCTCCCTAAGATCAGGGTTGAGGCAAGGATGTGCATTCTCAGCGCTGTGTTTCAGCGTTTTACGGGAGGGTCCGGCCATGTAATAAAAATACAATAATAATAAAATGAAAAAGAGGCCTTCAGATCGGACAGGAAGACGTACACTGTATTCGCAGGCTGAATAATCATCTACGTAGAAAAGTTGATGAAATCTGCAAAAAAAATAAAAAAAAGCTACAAGAACAAATCAAATGAGGCCTCCAAGGTGCAGGCTGCTCGTCTAACGAGCCATCAGAAATTGAGATCGGAAAGACTAGAGCCTGGGGCATAGCCTCAGACGTTTGAAACACCTAGGAATAAGGCTGATGGAAGACGTCTCGGACCCGCACTGCGGACAAGAGAACATCGCCGAGAGAAACCCCGAAGAAGATGGGAATGACAGAGAGATCTGAGTTCACGGGTCCGAAGATGCAACATTGTCAAAATGCCACTCCCCACCCCGTCCCCAAATTGACTATTGATTCAACGCCATCCCCAAATCAAACTATTAGCAAGGATTTTGGGAGTTGGGACTTGACAGCTGCTTCTAAAGTCTGCACGGGAACCAGAGAATTAGAACCAGAACAACTTTGCAGAAGGTCGCGGTGGGGCTGCCGCCGCCCAGTGTCGGGTCCAACACTCAGGACTGCGAGGTGCCGGCCTGAGGAGGGGCCCCGGGGGACACGGGGACCCAACGGGTACGGTTTATGTGTGACAACATCTGAAAGGCAATCCAGTGGAGAAAGGAGACTCTCTTCAACAGACGGTGCTGCTGGAATGACCAAATCTCCAAAGTAAAAAAAAAAAATACATATAAAAAAAAATAAAACAATCAATGTTGATTCATATTTGCACTATTTTTTAAAAAATGGAGATTCAAGTGCCTGACCTGTGGTGGCGCAGTGGATAAAGCGTCGACCTGGGAATACTGAGGTCGCCAGTTCAAAACCCTGTACTGGTCTGGTCAAGGCACATATGGGAGTTGATGCTTCCAGCTCCTCCCCCCTTTCTCTCTTTCTCTCTCTCTCTCTCTCTCTCTCTCTCTCTGTGTCTCCTCTCTAAAATGAATAAGTAAAAAAGAAATTTTTTTTTAAATGGAGATTCAAAATGCATCATCGTCCAAAATGTACACCCCACCCCCACGCCCCGCTGGCAGTAAAAGTTCTAGGAGAAAAATTGTAGTGGGGAGGGAAAATGTCTTTCTGACCTTCAGTGAGCAAAGATCCAGCACAACACCAGGTACATAACTCATTTAAAACTGCGGTAAATCAGACTTGAGCAAAATTTACCATGAGAAGAGCCACAGGCCAGAGAAAATATCTGCATTCGTTTATCTGAGAAAGGGCCCCCATCCAGGGTGCAGAGAGAACTCTGGAAACTTCCTAAGAAGACAGACAATTCCTCATTTATTTTTTAATGGACAACACAGGTAAACAGGTGTTTCGCCAGGGGGAGGTTACAGAGGGTCCCCTGTGGGAGACAAGGCCAGGGAGGCTGTGGTGTTTACCAGGGCTGAGGTGGAACACGGAGGATGTCCAGCAGAGACTGGACAAGGAACCCTGGGGCTGGGGGAGGGTCGGCAGGGGAGGGGGCGTGGCTTTGGAGCAGAGAGGAGGCAGTCCCCCAGGTGAGTGGCCCTGGTGGCCGGCCTGCATGCTGGGGCAGGTACAGGTGAGTGGCCCTGGTGGCCAGCCTGCGGCTGGAGACATAAATGTGTGAGGAGGAGTCACTGTCTAGATGGCATTTAAACCTGTGACTCTGGATGAGGTCCTCAGGGAAGAGGGAAAAGGTCCTGGGACAGGGGCGGCGGCCGGCTACCCTGTTCCCAGCACGGGACTGGCCACGGGGCAGCTTCCCTATAACCCCAGGGTCATGCTTTGAAAGGGGAAGAAAGCTGTGTGTCCTGTGCTTGTGCGTGACCAGCAGGGGGGCACAAGTGTGACCGGCAGGCAGGGGGGCAGCCCGGTCACCTCGGAGGCCAGCGCCCTCATATTTGAGTCCTTGAGCAGGAAAACCCCCTGCCCCCTGCCCCCTGCCCGCAGGCCCAGCCCTCACGCGGGTTGTCCAGACACATGGCCTGGTGGGGCCTGCGGGCAGCCTGGTCAAATTTCTAGGTCAGTGGACACAGGACTGTCAACCCTGCGTCTTCCCACCTTGAATGGAAAAGCACCTGAGTGCCGTGTCTGACACGCCACGCTGGACATGGGTGGACGGAAGTCGGAAGCCCTGACCCGTTTCTTTCTGAACGTGTCATGGGACCACTTTGGATGCAAGGTGAGGCTGGGACCTTAGTGATGGTGACAGACACCAGCACGGTGGGGAGGAGGTGGTCAGGCCGGAAGGTGTGGGAGCAAGAGAGAGGGGGGACCGCTTCACGGCACCATGGTGACTGCACTGATGGCCACAGGAGGTGCTCTTGAAAGTGGGTCACGGTATAGGCCGGGACGCTCACCTCCGTAAAACACTTAAAACCGCCAGTGAGGGAGACGCTCTGTTCATACCTCCCCCCACCTTCTAGCAGGTCCTGGGGCTCAAGATCGGAACAGATCCCGGACCCAATGCTCCTTACCGCACGGCGGCCACCGCCCGAGCCAGGTGGCCAGGAGGTAGCCGCAGGCCCTGCTGGTCTCGGGCATGCACTCTGGGCCCTGCCCAGCAGCCCAAGGGGTTCTTTGAAATCCTCCTTCCCGTGGCCCACCACCCTTAGAACCCCGGTGTCCACAGCCTGATGGAAGCTCTCACCTGCGCCCCCTCTCTCCATGTCCCCCAGGTCCCGGGATCACTGCTCTCTGCCCTCTAGAGCAGAAGCTCAGGGTCAAAGCCTCTGCACGCATGGGGCCCATGGCACCAAGCAGGGGCTCAACTACGTGCTGTTGCTGCCCCAGAATCCAGACCCACTGTACAGATGAGAAGTCTGGGACAGTAGCATCCCAGCTGCAGGGCTAGCAGGAGCCTCGACTGCTCTCGGGCCTCTAGGACAGGAAAGCCCCTCACACCTTGAAGCAGGGACAGTGGGAGAGGTGGGTAGGGCTCCCACCAAGTGCCGCCGGGTCCTCTGGGCTCCAGGACACAGGTCCCTCCCGCTCCTCCCGGGCCCTCTGCCTCCTCCTCTGCTTGGGAAGGATTCAGGACTCTGACTGCTGGGATCGTGAGGCCGGAAATGTGCATCTGGACCCCTTCTTCCCGGTGCCCCACCCCATCAGAGGCAGCCCCCTCCAGGAGGTGAAGGTGGCCCTCCACTCCCCAGGCCCCAGGGGCCCCTGAGGAGCCGTCTCCCACAGTTTACAGTGGGGGCTGGACTCCTCTAACCACCAGGTTCCATCAATGCCAACACCCTCTCGGGGTGAGCGCTAGTCCTAAGGCTGCAGCCCCCAAACCAGCATGATGGTCCCTTTTACTTTGAAAGCCCCCCGGAGACTTCTGGACCCCGACCCCGAGATGGGAACAAATGGTGAACCTTAACTAATGTCTCCTTGATTTCATAAAAAGATGGTTTGTTTTATTTACTTTTAAGGTTTATTTAAAAATGTTTATTTTATCAATTTTAGAGAGAGAAAGGAAGAGAGCGAGAGAGAGACACAGGAACGTCAAGCTGTTCCTGTATGTGTCCTGACCAGGGATCAAACCAGCAACCTCCAAACTTTGGGATGATGCTCTAACGGCTAGCCAACCAAGCTTTCTGGCCAGGGCTCAAAGATGGCTTGTTTTAAAGAACTTTAGATTGATTGGGTTTGGATGATTTGATATTTTTATTTAAAAAAAATATATGCAAAAAGGAACACCAGATGATTTTAAATTTTAGATGGAGTCATTCGGCTAAGATTTACTGGCTCTTCAATGAGTTTACCTGTCCTGAGAGAAATGACAGCTCTTGGGTGGGGGTGAGTGCTTCCTAGGGCCCTGGATTGAGGTCGTTGCGGACAGGGGTGACCTGTACCGCAAAGGAGTGAACCCTGGCCCCTGGTGGGTTCCCGTCTGAGAGAGAAGAGGAGGAGAGGCAGGAAGGGAGAGGATGCTGTCGTCCCGTTCCCAAAAAAACCTGTCACCTCCCAGCCGACTCTGTGCAAAGTACAGTTCTACTAGCCCCCAGGAAGGTGGCCAAAGTCAAAGCCCACCCCCCCACCCCCAAGCAGGAGATAATTACACAGGGAAGGCCCGGTTGTTAGAGAAAGAACCAAGGCTAAGGTGGCTGCCAAGGTGCAGCCCTGGACCATGTTCTGAGCTTCTGAGAAGCCAAGGGGAAAAGGGCTCAAGAGGTTAGTTAGATGGTGCCTCTGACCAACAGAAGCCCTTGGCTTCTGGCTCTGCCTGGCTCCAGGCTATCTTCACATAAGGGACACCGGTGGACCACACAGAGTCCTGGACAGCAGTTCTTCGTGTGACCCGTCCTCACGGCACTGGTCTCGGCTGGCGGAGGGGAGGAGGAGGGGTAGGCATGCAGAAGCCCCCTGCTCTCAATGAACTGCTGGCGAGAGGGCTGGGAGGAGATAGGGAAGCAATTTGAAGGTGTGAGTATTGGGGCTGAGTCAGGTGTAGGCCAGGTCGGCCTGGAGTTGAGCATGAAGACAAAATGGCGGTGGGAAGAAGCTTACTTGGGCTGAATAGAAAGGAGGGAAGGCGGAGGTCATCAGAAAAGGTCCTGAGATCAGAAGGGTGACCCTTCTCTGGACAGCATCTGTGACCACTGACATTAGGATGCCCTCACTAGGGAGAGTCACCTGTGCCCATTGAGGCCGTTCCCCGAGAGATGCTCATGGCCATCTATGAGTGGGCAGGGTGGGCAGGACATCCCTGTGTGGAGGGAGTAAGTGAATGGAGGCCAAGAGGAAGGTGACTTCCAAGGATCAGGGGCTTGGGCTCCCCTCACCTGGAGTACAGACTGCCACACCTAGAAATCTGCAGGCCAGAGGGCAGAAGGCGGAAGTAGTCAGGGACAGGTAGATGGATAGTAGGAAGGAAGGAAGGATGGATGGATGGACAGGTGGATGGGTGGATGGATGGACGGATGGGAGGGTGGGTGGATGGATGGATGGATGGATGGACGGGTGGATAGGTGGATGGATGGATGGACGGGTGGAGGTGGATGGGTGGATGGATGGATGGACGGGTGGATGGATGGATGGATGGATGGACGGGTGGATAGGTGGATGGGTGGATGGATGGATGGATGTACAGGAGGGTGGGTGGGTGGATGGATGGGTAGATGAATAGTAGGGAGGGTGGATGGACGGATAGATGGATGGATGATGAAGGCATAGATGGATAGATAAGTAGAGCAATGTATGTATGTATGTATGTATGTATGTATGTATGTATGTATGTATGTATAGATGAGTGGCAGATGGACAGAGAGATGAATGGATAGGTGGGTGGATGAATGGATGGATGGATAGATAGACGGGAGGGTGGGTGGGTGGGTGAATGGATAGATGGATGGATGGATGGATAGATGGATGGATGGGTGGATGGACAGATGGGAGGGTGGGTGGATGGATGGATGGATGGATGGATGGATGGATGGATGGACGAGAGGATGGGTGGATGGATAGATGGACGGATGGGAGGGTGGGTGGATGGATGAATGGATGGACAAGAGGATAGGTGGATGGATGGATGGATAGATGTGTGGGTGGGTGGATGGATGGATGGATGGATGGTTGGATGGATGGATGGATGGATGAGAGGATAGGTGGATGGATGGGTGGGTGGGTGGATGGATGGATTGACAAACGGGAGGATGGGTGGATGGATGGATGGATGAAAGTGCCAAGTTCTGACAACTACAGAGTAGCCCAGGCAAGGGAAGTCTGGGGAGCCCAAGCAGCTAGAGGTAGGACACAAGGTCAGAGATTCCAGCTGGTCTGGAGAGGGCGGGGTGTGGATATGGCCATGAAGTGAGGAGGCAGAGAAAGATCAGAGAGGCTGAGGCTTAGCTATCCCAGGGTCTCAGGACCTTGGGAACAGTCGGGAGTGAGCAAGGACACACAGCACTGAAGGACAGGTTGGCCCCCACTGGAGACACAGTGTCCCTGGCCTCAGTCAGCTGCTGGGGGTGCTCTCTACCTTTGACATGCTTATCCTGGAACTCCGTGAGGAAGCGTGTGATGCGGTCTGAGGGGATGGCGAAGGAGATGCCAGCTGCGACCTTAAGCGTGTTGATGCCAATGACCTCGCCGTCCTGGGTGAGGTGAGATCAGAGAGGGTGATCACTCTGGGAGCCCAAGCAGCCACTGTCCTCAGCTACAAAGCACCGCATCCAGGGCATCCGGGCCCTGTCAGAGGAGCTCTCGGGACAGTGTCCCTCTCAGAAGGATGGGTGCTGTGCACTTACATCTGGGACAGGGACTTGCAGCTCTCTCACCCTCTTTCTCCACACCTGACCCCTCCTCCCTTGTTGGAACATGGGACTGCCCTTTGCATGAGGTCCACTGACCCGGACAGCCCCAGGCAGTGTTCCGAAGGCCCGGAGCCGAGCGAGGGATGTGAGAAGGACCGTGGGGACCAGGGCCTCCTCTCTCCCTTCCTTCTGGAAGCAGGGCGGGCCAGTGGGGGCCAGGGGAGCCCTGTAGTGTCCCCCACTCTCTTGATCCTCCTTCCGTCCGTCCACTAGGAGCTGGTCTCCCACCCTGACTCCGTCCAGACCCCCACCAGGCCGGTGCTTCAGGCCAGCTCTGCCCTGGCCACCAGGGACTACACACTCCCCACAGCCTTGTACACCCATACCTGGGCCAGCATTCCCGCCCATCGGAGGAGTGACCTCCTGGCCAGCCCTCCAGGACCCCTTCTGGGGCAGAACTTTGGGTCAAGGCATGCCTCATGTGGCTGGTCCCCTGAGCACACAGCCCCGCCCGGTCCCCAGGAGCTCTCAGTGTGTGTGTGGGGGTCTGGGGGGAGTTCTCTCATTGGCCCTGTCTGCCCATCTCCACTGCCTCCTGGCCTCTGGCTTAAAGTCTACCCACACCAGCGGGATGGGCTGGACTCTGTTGAAAGCCTGACAACTTCTTGGGGTGCAGCGTGAAGCTCTATCCATTGTCAAGACATGGGGATCCCATGCCGCTCTCGGGTCATCCTTATTCCTCTGGCAGTCACCCGCATTCCTGGGGGACACGGTGGCCCCAGGAAGCACCCCTCTGGGTCACGTCTTCCGGGCCTGCAGCCCAGCTGTGTTTCTGTTCACCATCCGCGCCTTGAGGCTATGCCCCTCCTCCCACGCACAGAGCCCCAGAGAGCTAGAGGCCTGCCCCGGGGGACACTCACCAGGTTCACCAGCGGACCCCCGGAGTTCCCGTACTGCAGAGAGAGGAAACACACGTGAGCTAACTAATGAGCACCGAGCACTCCTGAAGCTTTTTCCGTCTAACCATCCTCCTACCAGCACTGGCACGTGGCCGAATTCTAACCCCTCAGAGGCATCGAAAGGCCTCACCACCTCCCCTGTTTCACAGGTAAGAACACGGAGGCCCACAGAGACCAAGTGAACAGCCGTCCGATGGTGAGGTCTGGCTGGGCAGTGCCCTCTGCCCAAACCTCCAGACTCGTTCCAGACCCGGTTCTGCGTTTCTGCCATTCGCCGGCCGGGCAGCAAGGGGCGGCCACAGGACGGGACACACGGAGCCTCAACCAAGACGAACGTTTCGAGCAGACCTGGAGAGTCGGGCACTGGGACATCCGGGCGACGCGCTTTGGGAAGGCAAACCGTGCCGTCCAACATACTGCTGGCATTAAACGCTGACCGGGCTGGGCAATTTGGGCAGAGATAATGCAGGGGCCTGGCTGAGCCTCTACATTCTGAAGGGCTGTCCCCAATCGGGGCAGCAGCCTCTAACTCTGGGAGCAGACCTGCACCACGGGGGGACTCTAGCAAGTGACAAGTGACAGGGTGGTGGGCTCTGGGGATGGGGGACAAGCCCCGCTAGACACCGCTAAGAGGACTCACGTTGATGATGGCGTCCGTCTGGATGTAGTCCATGTCCGAGTCCCGGAGGCCCAGCTCCTTGCCGTCACGCTGGGCCGTACTGACGATGCCCGTGGTCACGGTGTTCTGCAGGGCGAAGGGGCTGCCAATGGCCACCACAAACTCGCCGGGCCGCAGGTCGGCCGAGCTGCCCAGCAGCAGTGCCGGTAGCTTTTTCTGGGTGGGGGTGGGGTGGGGTGGAGAAGGGACACAACACAGAGGGGGGGCTCAGCTGTCTGCCTTTGGTGGAGACCACAGCCAGGCCCCCGCCAGGTGGTCCCAGAGCAGCTGGATCTAGCCGCCATCAGGGTAAAGGCCACGGCAAGTCACCAATGCAGACCAAGGCCAGGCTGGCCTCCAGCCGGCCCATGGTGAACAGGAGAGACCCAAGCTGAGCATCCATGGAGCAGAGGCTCAGCTCTACCCATGACCACAGGTCTGCCAGGGTGGACCCCAGGGGGCCCACCTCCTCCATCATGGGGAGGACGCACAGAGGGCCCAGCTAGGCCCAGCCTCCGGGGCCATCAAGCCCACTGGTAGGTCACAGGTGTCTGTGAACACCTGATGGAAGCTTTGGAAAGCGTACCACACTCAAAGGGCTGCGCACAGTCGTGAGATCTACGGGAGCCCTGGGGCCTGGCCGAGGGCCTGGGAACCCGGGATGGAATCCTTGACCCAGCTCCGCCCAACTGAGGACCAGAGAGATAAAGCGACCCCACCAAGCTCCGCCATCGCCCCTGCGCACTGAGACACCCACATCGGTTCTTTCTTATGCAAGGTGCCCTCACCCTGCGGGTGTGCAGCCCCGCTGTGTTTCTAAAGCCACTTTCCGCGTCCCCTAGCTGTGCCGGGTGGGGACACCCCACCTGCCCATCTCCATTAAGTGACTCCCACGGAGAAAAAAATAAAAGAAGACCCTGGAGACGTCCATGGCCAGATCACAGGGTCCTCACTGTAGCTCTGGGAACGGAGGGGACAGGACCCCACGCCACGGACCTTCTGGACTGCCGATGACACCCAGCCTCTGCTCTTCTTCCCGGGGGAAGCTAGAGTCCCCCTTTCACTGTGCGCCATGTCACCTAAGACACTTTTTATTTAAGGGACCTTTCTCATAGCAGCCGGGGGGGGGGGTCAATGTCCCAGCTGCTCCCCCCCAGGCTCCGCCACACCCACGGCACAGCTGCACCTTTGAGGGACGCCGTGCCCCTGGGTCTTAGAGGACCCCTGTGTGGCGGTGAACACGGCCAGCAGGCAGCAGCCTCGCTCTCGTCTGACTTGACCCGTGATGGGACACACGGCCGGTCCCTTGGCCTCAGTCCCTCCAACTGTCTGTGGGAAGGTCGGGTTGCCAAGTCTCTGAGCTCTGGAGTCTGGAAAGCCCCCTACCCCCTAACCCCACCCCTGCACGCCAGCCCGGAGGCCCCCGTCCTCACTTTGGGGTGGATCTTAATGGTGGCGATGTCCGACTTCTTGTCGATGTCTTTGATGGTGGCCTCGTAGGTGTCCCCGGTCTGCAGCTGCACCTTGAGCTGCTGCCGGCCAGAGACGGCGTTGCTGCTTGTCACCACGTGGGCATTGGTGACAATCAGGCCAGCCTCCGACATGATGAAGCCCGAGCCGCTGGAGAGGGGCACATTGCGGCCAAACAGCGGGTGTCTGCGGGGGAGGAGGGGACAGACAGAACGGGCATTCAAGGGTCAGGGACTGGAAGCAGGGGTCAGCCACAGGGACAGCCGAAGCCTGTGTATGGGGGAGGGGGTCTCCCACACCCGAGTCCAAAGCCTGGCTCTGCCACTTACTGGTTGTGGCCTTGGCCAGGCCACTAAGTCTGGCCCAGTTTACAGCCCTAAAGAGCGGGCAATGACCTCATGAGACATGAGGCCATAAAAGTCAGCCCTGTGATAACACTGCAGACACTCGCTGCTCTGACCACACCAGAGCCAGACAGACCAGGATGCTAATCTCAGGTCCACCCCCCACTTATCTGCCTGACCGTGGGCAGGTCGTTAACTTCTGTGAGCCTCAGCCTCCCCATCCAGGAAATGGGATAACAATATTTGTTCAGCTCAGCAGAGGCGCCTGGTGCCTAGTAACACCCGGAGGCAGGTAGTCGCTCAACAAACAGCTGTTCCTTGCAGAAGGGAAAATGCACTAACGCATGCACACAACCACCCCTGGGACGGTCGCAAGTGGGTCCCCAGGAAACTTAGTGTCCCCGCTTTCTGTCTATGCTGAGAGAGGGCGAGCCCCGAGGTGGGGGATACACTCCCACTTCCCTCTGGCCCCTGCCCTCCGGCCAGCTGCCCGGAAGCCCCAAATGGCAGGCCAGCCAGTGTGAAAGGCAGACCCTTGCTGTCCTTCCAAGGACACAGGGGACAAGGAGAACTAGACATGGCAGAGCGGGGCTCAGAGGCACAAGATGGTGCCTGACCTCACCAGGTGCCTCAGTAACAGGGGATCAAATGGGCAGTGCAGCTGGTGTGGGGTCTGAGGTCAGTATTCACAGATGAGAGACCATGCCCAGCCCTCCGAGATCCCTCTGAGTAGGCATCACAGCCCTATCCCAGAATGGGAGGCAGAATGCTCAGGGCCTTCTCCAGGGTGGGTGCCCCCCGAGGGGCCCCACGGAGAGACGTGGAGGCAGCAGGAACTTGGGACGTGAGGTGGCTTTGCAGACTTGAGTGAGCACATGGGCCCAAAACCAAGTACGAGAAAGGAGGGTGGGGATTTCCCTGGGAAGAGAGTCTCTGGGCCGAACAGGACCCATGGGCACAGCTCCTGGTAAGTACCCTACAAGGGAGGTAGGTCCAGTTCACAGGTGGGAAAACTGAGGCCCAGACGGTCAGGCGGGCAAAGGGCAGAGCAGGGATTTGAAGCTGGCATCTTGGGTACTCGGCCTCTCTGAGGTGACCACAGCATGTGTCCACCCAGCTCTGTGTGCTCTGGGCAGGGACCACACCTGAGAGCCCTTGGAAGCACCTGGCCTGACATGGATAAGATTTGGCTCTTGTCTGTAGAAGGGGTCCTACGGCAGCCCAGGAGCCTCCTTGTCTGGGTCAGGGGTCACAGCGGAGGCTTCCCCCGCTCGATGATCATCTCATCTGTGTTTGGGATCTCGTCACGCTGGGCCTCACCCACCCGCCCCTCGGACATCAGCTTCTGAGGTTGACATGAACACCTATTGCCGCCTGCCCGGCTGGGCTGCGGTCAACAATTAGCTGGCTCAGCGCCTGATGCCCTGGGCCTTTGGCAAGGCGCGGCCCCAGTCCAAGCCACCTGCAGGCCAGGGACTCAGCGCAAGTGCCACTTAGCATGTCCAGTGGTAGGGGACCCCACCAAAAGAGCAGTGAGGGGTCAGAGAGCCGCAGAGGGTGGGGCTCAGCTCAGAGGCCACACCCGCCCCCAGCGCTCAGCGGGTCTGGAGCATGGGCGAGCCTGCTGACCTCTGCTTCCTCGGGCAGAAATGGGAACCGGCAGCCTGCCCTGGGGGGGTGGGGGGTCACAGGAAGATGCCTCGGGCAAGAGAGCGGAAGGGCCTTGAGGTGCAGGGCACATTCACACTGTCCACTAGCACTGAGGGGTGGCCCGGGCCTGGCTCTCAGAGGGGGGGTAAGTCCTAATGGCGCCTGGCTCTCTCATCTGAGAGGTGGGCCTGCAGCAGGGTTGTTTGAGAAAAGCAGTCAGAGCAGCCACCGCAGGGGAGGCGCAGGGGAGGTGTCTGAGGATGTGGCTGGGCTCGTGGCCTTTTGTTCACTCGCCCCCATGGAGCACTTGTTGGTAGTGAGCACGGTCCCTGCCCTCTGGAGATGGGGCAGTGACAGCCAGTGACCAGAGTTCCCAGTGAGCAGGGGACCCCATGCTGGGCAGGCCGAGTATCACGGCGATTCATTACCTAGTCTTTATACCACATGCCCCCTCCACCAGAATATCAACACGTAGGAGCAGGTCAGCAAAACGGGCTGAAGGGACAAGAAGACCCCAGATACTGCCCACTGCACCCCGCTGAGCGCCTACAGCTCTGTGAGGTGCAAGGCTGCTGTTCGTTTCCCCCGGTGGGAGGATCAGAGTCAGACGGGGGGGGGGGTGTCCTTCCCATGGACACACAGCAGCCAGGAGTCTGGGTGCAGCTCACCTGACCCTAACTAAGCCCACTCTGTGCTAGATGGGAGTCTCGTCTGGGCCCCGGCTGGTGGGGGGATGCCGGGGAAAGGAGGGGAGGGGCGTTACACACCTCAGGAATAGCTCTATGTGGACCACGGCCGGAGCGATCTTCTCCACCACGTCGGCAATGAAGTTAAACTTGTACCGCGGGCTGGTCAGCTGGTGGAGACCTACACTGGCAGGAAGAACCCGGTGCATTAGTGAAGTCCAGACACAGCCCAGAACCTGCCCAGCGTGAGTGAGGGGGGAAGACAGTCCACCCGAGACCTCAACCCCCACGGGGTTCAGAGCCCTTTGAAGTCACTCCACACTCAGCAGCGCAGTGACACCCAGACGTTGGGCATGAGGCGGGCTCACCCCAAGAATTGTTCATGCCAAGCTTCCTCACATCACCTCACTGCATGCTGCCAGGCCAGCCTCAGGAGGTTCAGAGAGGTTAGGACACTGGCTCTGGGCTGCACAGCAGGGATGGGCCACTCGGGTTGGATCTGGGCTAGGCCCCCTGGACCCTAGCGCTTCCTGTCACATACAGCAACGCCTTGGCACAAGGAAGCCTCCCCCTCCCTTTGCCAGCTCTGGCCCGTCCTGCCAGGCCTCAGGCTAGCGTACCGACTGCCTAAGGTCTTCCGCTGACCACCTGTGGGCCCCTCCTGGGTCACTCTGGGGCCCCCACTGGCATTTAACTTGGCCGCACCCCGCCACAACTTGCCAGGTGGTTCACAGACTTTTCTGGAACCTCCCCCGGCTCAGGTTTCTGCTGCCATCAGCAGCGGGTTTGCCGCCTGCCGGGCCCACAGGCTGGAGGCATGTTGGTGGCATGAGGCCTTGGTTCTTGGTCTCCCTGCTCTGGCGTGTGCTGAGGGCCTCCAGGTCCCCGCCAGAGCCAGGCGCTATCTGGAACCCAAGCTGCCCGGCACTGCTTTCCCTGGTCCTGGGGTCTGGAAGGAGCATTGGGCTGTGTGCTCGGCACGCGCGAGCTTGGCTGAGCACCGCCACTTTCCAGCTGTGTGGCTTCAGGGAAATCACTTCCCCTCTCTGGGCCTTGACTTCTTGTCTGAAAATGAGACTGAAGACCTTCCCTGCGCCCCTACTGTGGGAATGAGGTGTGAATTTGGAGTGTACTATGTGAAGTTTCCCACCCAGGTGACGCCACCGTCCACCGGGCCACCCTGATGTTGGCGAGCGAAGTAGAGCCTGGCCTGTGAAGTCCCTGGTGGTAGCTGCTCTTTCTCTTGATGACCTCAGGGACTGACAGAGAGGCAGGGTTCAGAGGAAACCTGGCTTTCCGGGCTGCCCGGAGGGCGGGGAGGTGACGCTGAGTTCCACCACAGGGGCAGGCACGGGGCCCACGGTGGTACCCATAAATGTTTGTGGCAAAATGCAGCACCCCCACACACAGCCTGACATAATGCCTCCACCATTCAGGGGCAGCCAGGGAAAGTCCTCCATCTTCAAAGTGGGGAAACCGAGGCTCAGTGAGAGGAATCCTTTTGTCTGAAGACACACATCTAGTGAGAGGAGAACCAGGCTCCCTGCCTTAGGGGCCTCTCACCTCCCCCACCCAGGGCCCCCCAAGACCCCAACTGCCCATTAAGCCATGATCTGGACTCGGGGCCCAGGGGAGAGTTGGCCTCAGTCTCTATGGGTCAGGGGGTGGCGAGGAGGACCCACTCCACTGATCTTTTGATGTCTGCTGCAAGCAGCCCATGGGCACTGGCCACAGAGGGTCTAGACTGCTGTGGTCAACTTGAATCAAAGCTTGTTTGTCTTGGGTGGCCAGAGCCTGGCTGGGGGACAGAGCCCATTGCCAGTCACTGCCTGGCTCCTCACTGATCAAACAGTGGGCAGCTAGGGGTCACTGTAGCCGGAAGCCCTCTTTCTACAGCTGAAGCGCCCGGGCGGGGTGGGGTCTCCGGTTCAGGGGTCACGTTCACAGCCAGCCCGGAAGCAGGGTCCAGTCCAGGCCAGCACTCTGTGCTCCCGGCACACGCAGGTGCCCGGCACGTTTATTTCTGTGCGGGACCCCGATCCTCCCGGGAACTCTGGGGGCGAAACTGCCCATCAGGGCAGCCTGGCTCTGTCCGCCACCTCGAGACCCTGGGAACTGTATTCACGCTCTAGCCTCCGGGCCAAAGGAGCCAGCCACGGAATCTGCTCCCTGGCCACGTTCTGTCTCTGACAAGATGCTCCCCACTGGGCGATCCCCACGGCCCCGGCCCTGGGGGACCTCTAACCCAAGCTGGTGGGGAGGATGGGGGTTTTATCAAGGTCTGCCACTCTCCCATGTGTACTGGCGCTCAACTCATTCCACCCTGAAGCTCATGCCCACTGTGCTGTGCTGGGGGTGGCCAGTCCCAGGTGGGCGAGGCCACGAGTCACCCCTCCCACTGTGTCACCTGTTGGACCGTTTACCCCAAGTGTCCGCTCCATCACCCACCACTCTGCCTCCACCTGCAAAGGCCACTCTTCACTTCTCCCTTACCAAGACACTCCAGCTTTTCTTGGGCACAGCTCAAATACCACCTCCTCCAGGAAGCCCTCCAGCAGAATAGGGTCTCCCTGCTCGGGGGCCCCTAGCACAATGCCTTACCCAGAGCACAGGCTCTTACGTATTCTGCCTGGGAATGCCGAGTGCCTTCTGTGTGTGCTCCCTGAGCTGGTACAGGCCAGGGACCAGCCACGCACACAGCACGGCGTCACCAGGGACGCGGCAGAGGGGAGACCCAGGTCTGGAACAGCACACGGGGCAGGGGAACAGCGCGTGCAAAGACTCAGCATCACGCCCGAGGGCCGCCGCAGCGGGATGTGGCCGACTGTGAACTGGCTCCGTGTGAATAACACGTGAATGACACGTCTCATCCGAAAAGGGCACGTTATCACATGGCCTGATCTCGGGTCTTGAGATCCGACGCCAGGGCCAAAAGCCCTTCAGGAATGTCTGGGTTCAGGGATCCCACGTGTCGCTCTGGCTGAGGTCCTGACCTGGCGTCCAGAGATCACTTAAAACAAGTGACACTCCATTTTAAACGTGATGACTAAAAATAATAATAATAATAATTACCCTTCGTAAAACACCCAGAGGGTAAAGACTGGCAGGAAACACATCAAAATATGCCACGCTGGCTATCGGAGGCAGGGCGAGTTCCGAGTGATTTTGTCTTTCGTGGCCTTCCCAAATTTTCTACCGTGGGCAAATATATGCAGTAGCTAAAAAATGTGGGAAAGCGAACACAGACGGCCTGGTGAAGGGCTTGGGGGCCAGACCCTGAGCACCCCCGTCCACGACAGGCAGGGCACGGGCAGCGGTGGGGCCGGCCACAGGTGATCCAGGGAGAAGCGAGCGTGCCCACCTCCTGCCCAGGCACCAGTTCCCGCCCGGGCACCAGGTCCTTCCAGACAGAGACATGTCGTAACCAGCACAGGGGAGACTCAGGGACGGAGGAGGCCTCCAGAGACACCTCAGCAGGATGGGAGGGAAAGGGGAGGAAGGAAGGAGGGAGGGAGGGAGGACAAGGACACCCCCCTCCCCTCGACCCCTTCTGACGCCGCACACGGCCGGCCTGCAAACACTGCCACCAAACCTTGTCGGCAAGCCTACCAACCACGTGTGGCAGAGGCAGACTCCCAAGGGCAGCATCGTGGCCCGCGTTACAGCCCAGGAAACTGAGGCTGGACGTGAAGATTGTTGGGGGTGAGGGTGGGGACAGCCCTCCCAAACCCTAGGACCGGGAACATCTCTCTTCAGGGCTGCCGGGTCAGCCGGCTGGTGGCAGGGTTCTGTCAGGCCCTGTCTCTTTAAGCCCACGGTGGTGGGGGCCTGGGGTGGGGGCAGGGCCTGGCTCCTGGTCCTCCTCCCCCCACACAGATGATTCACCCCGTGAATCAGTGGGGAGGGA
The DNA here is from genome assembly GCA_037038555.1 of Rhynchonycteris naso. Taxonomy (NCBI): domain Eukaryota; kingdom Metazoa; phylum Chordata; class Mammalia; order Chiroptera; family Emballonuridae; genus Rhynchonycteris; species Rhynchonycteris naso. Next base: position 314,847,246 of record CM072996.1, on the reverse strand, counting down.
GGGCTCGGTTCCCACCGCCACTTTCCACATGAAAACCTCGGCCCCACGGCTGGCTGGGAAGCGGACTGTTTGTTTATTTGGGGGTTTGGACAACCCCCCACCCCCATCCTGTCCTCCAGCCAACGTTCTGAAGTCAACAGTCAGTCTCGACCAGATTCAGCTGTTAGCTTTTTTTTTCTTTTTTTTTTTTTCAAAAATAAACGAATGCACAGGCCCCTGGACGATTTAGTTGAGAAGAGCTTGAACAGAAAAGCCACCGGGCCAGGTGTCCTGAGGTGCCTCCCAGGAGAGGAAGGAGAGAGAGGTGGGGCTGGGTCTCCACCTGCAAGGTCCCTGCAGGGCAGAGCTTCCAGGGGGTCGGGGGAACAGCGCAGACCCTGACGGGGACATACTGTGCCCACTCTTAACGGTCACGCCTGCCATGGAGCAGATGGGCAACTGAGGCCCAGACAGCCTAGAGGCCCACTTGGTACTGCATGGCTGTCGCTAACAAAGGTCACACAGCGTGTCTGGCCTCCCTGCAGCTGTGCAGCGCACGCCTGCCTGGCTGGACCCCCTGGCCCTTCCAGCACGACGAGCAGAGCCTGCACTGTGACCCAGTTCCAAGGTCCCTGCCCCTTCTTCCATTGCCCCTTGCCACCAGAAGACTCCCCGGTCACCCAATGGCTAGCTGTGACCTGGGGATGACCTGAATGACGTCGAGGGCCCAGGCTGTGCCGGCCAGACTGCAACTTCTCGGCTGCGCCCTCAGGCGCTGGGTGTCTGTCCAGGTCCCACTGAGAGCTGCTGTCCCTCTGTCCCTCAGCTCTGCTCCTCTAAGCACACATGCTCCTGAGTGTCCCCCTGCCTCTGTCCCTCCCCTCCCCCCTTGAGGCCCAGGACAACACAGCTCTGGGGAGCTTGTTCTAACTCCGCAGGGTGACTGGTCTCTCCTCTCTAGGCCCCAGGGCTTGTTCCTCCTGATGTCCCCATGGCCTGAATGCCCCTGACCTACAACAGGGAGGAGACAGAGAATGAGTGAGGAGTGAACGAGCAAGGGGTGTGTGAGTGCTCTCCCTGGGCGGGGACCTTGCCTGGTCCCAGGGCCCCCTCCACCGCCCCCAGCACCCACTTCCGGTCCCCACCCCCAACAAAAGGCAGGCTTTGAAGACGCAGGAGTTTCCTCCTGGGTCTAATTAGTTCCCAGACAGTCCCTGTGTTTTTCTTTCTCTTGAACACTTGCCTGTCCCCAGTGAACCTTTACCCCCAGCTGAGGACAGCGGCTTCGAGCCGAGCCCGCTGCAGCTCGGGAGAGGTGCTGTTTTCAACCTTGGGCCCCCAGTTCCTGTCTCTGGGACCCAGGGCGGGGGGGGGGGGCTGCAGCCCAGGCATCCCACCCCACACCCCCCGATGGGAGCCACACCCCACGGCGGCTGGGCTTGAAGCATTTCTGATTTCAGTGAATTCTCCCAGCAATTCTGCTGGGCAGGAGTCGTTCGCCCATTATTCAGGTGAGGAAAGAAAAGGCTCAGAGAGATCATGAGACGTGAGCCCTGCCCAAGGCCCACAGCCACGTCCTCTGACGCTTGTCCCAGGCTCTTCCCCACTCCCTGCTGGTCCTTGGCCAATGTGACTGGCTGCCTGGCCCCCAGGGGAGCTTAGCCTCAGCTGGTCCTGGGCGTGGGGCCAACATGGCTCCTCGGGTTGTGAATTCCATTGGGGCTGCAGCCAACCCTGGGGAGGAGTGGCATTGCCACCAGCTTGTTTGTGCTCTATCGAAACATGTCTGCTCACCCACTCCCCCACTCCCCTGCAGACGGGGCAGGACTCCAGGCCACCCACAGGGTCCCCCAACTCCCTGAAGCCAAGGTGGGGTCAGTCCTAGACCCTCCTCCTACAGGAAGCCCTCCATGTCCTGACTTCTCTGGGGAAGGCCAGTGGAACACCCTCGGGCACATGGCAGCCCTCGCCCACAAACCATTCCTGCTCCTTCCTTTTGTGACCACCTCTCCTTCACTCCCTAAGCTTTCCTTCACTCACGCCACAAACACACACTTGTCCACATTCAGGTTTGCTTGCACTAACGTCTGCTAGCCTTAACAATGTGCAAAGCACTCTTAATTTATTATCTCGTTGACTGTCCCATCAGCCAGTTAGGAGGTTACCCCTGTGTTCCCCGTTTCACAGGTGCAGAGGGCTTAGGAGACGGGCAGAGTCTTGCCATGGGAAATGGGGAGCTGGGCTTCATCTTGGAGCAGCGGGACGTGGGAACAGAACCAGGTCTTGGCGCGGGCTCTGCCCATGGCGTGCTGGAAGGGCTGCCGCATCCAGCTGGGCCAGCTGTGCCCTGCGCAAGCCGGGGCCACCTGCTCCCTGTACACGACGCCTGCTGTTTGCTCTGGGGGACACACACCCTCACATCCTGGCCACATCTTTGCTGCACTGAGGACAAGGCACTTGTGATTTTTATCCTCTTAAAATCTCTAAAAACCCAGTTTTATAGTTCAAAACCCTAAAAAACCCAGCGGGAGGCCTGCCTGGTGTGCAAAGTATTACAGACGTCAAGCTCAAGGTCCTGGGGCAGCTCATGGCAGCTTGCTGAGTTTATTCTTATAAGGGGCTATGATAAAACACCTAAACACTGTGTGTTTTGGGCTGGGAGAACAGGCCCAGTATTTAGCCCTTGACCCTGGTCCAACCTGGTGGAATCTCTTCCAGGCCCCTTCACATATGAATGTGAAGGCAAGTACGCAGACCTGGCTTTGGGCTGGGTGGGGTAAAAGTGCAGGGGCTTCCCAGGTCATGGAGGGTCCCCCAACACAGGCTGGCGAGGTGCTGAGCCTGAGGGCCCTGTTCGACCGTAGGCCACACCCTCCCCATGACACCCAGACAGAGCCACACATCAGACAGGTTCTTGTCATGGGACCCTGCCCCGCTCTGGACACACTTACACCAGAGCCCTCGCCAGTACCTAACCCGAGCTCATCACCTTGCCTCCCCAAATCAGCACCTCCTGGGTACCCCACCATCTACGCACCCTGGCACTGCCCCCAACCTCCAACCCCCGTCGGTCCTGAGACCCTAATGTCCCTGCAGCCCGCCCCCCTCAGCGATCACCAGGCCTCACTGGCAGGGTCCCTGTACCCTATACACCTCTGTTACCCATACACCTTTCTCACGCCCCCACATACTGACCAAGGGATGGGCCCCCCTCATACCTCCTAAGCACAGCACTTCCTGTCATCTGCTCTGTGCCTCCAGCTCTTTGTGCCTACCTCTCCAGGCCGTTTGGATGCCACCTCCTCCAGGAGCCCTCCCGGATCTACCCCTCGCCTGGTCTCCACACCCTGTCACCTGTCCCTCTCAACAAGGGGTTGGGGGTTTCTCGGGGGGCCTGCCCGTGGTGGTGCAGGTGGGCAGGAAGCAGAGACCAGGTCGCAGCAAGCCTGCAGGCTGCAGCTGACGTCTCTCTTTGCTACTGAGGACAAGGGGAGCCACGGTGGGGCTTTCAGAAGCAGGGAGGGGAGAGCCAAGTCTCACTGTGCAGAGGTGTGTGACTGGCTGACCCCCAGGCGGTGCCTTGGGACCCCAGCTGCACCTCCGGGCTGGCAGGTGGAGCCAAAGGGAATACAGAGGGTGCTTGCTAGGCCAAGCCCTGGCTGGGGACCACCTCACGGCACCCTGGTCCTCATACTCCTCTCTGGCTGGGCTCCAGACTCCCAGTGACCTTGGCTCCGGGCAGCTCAGCCAGGGCCAGCCGCTGCAGCTCAGCTCTGCTGTCCTGGGCGGGCGGGGGAGGGAGAGAAGCCCGGGAGGCGTCCTCTTGCCTGACTTGCTAAGAGGATTAAAAATCAAAAGCCAAGCAAAGCTCTTAAATAAATGAAGCTGAGAGCCCAGTTTGGAGAAACCTGCTCTGTGGTTGCATAATACAAGCTGACGATCAAATGCCACGTTGTAACCCCCCCTACCCCCCCCCCGGCTCTAAATTCTCAATTAATTACACGCTCAAAGGCCTGTGTGCCGGCAGTTGGCAGTCGAGGCAGAGAGGCTGCGAGGATCCCAGGGTTCTCGAGTTGAAAGGGCAGTTCTCTCTCTGGGCGGAGCCTCTGAACCCCTTTGTCTTGGCTTGTCCCCCCCATTATAGAGGCATTCACCCGCAGGGGGCAGTCACACTGCCTCCCCAGAGAGATGGCGAGCCCCCCGCCACTGGGGGTATGCAAGGGGGGGGGGTCGGGAGAAAGGGGAGTTGTAGGAGATTCACACTTCAAATGGCAACCCACAGCACCTACTGTGCGCCAGGCACTGGGCCAGGTCCCCTCAGGGCCTGGTGATGGTGCAGTGACGGCGTTGTGTCAAAAGGTGGCATGAGGGTTACCTAGGCATGGTGCTCAGGGAAGGCAGCTCGGGTGGGTGGGGGGCATCCAGGCCAAGGCAGAATGAGGACTCAGCCAAGCGGAGGTGAGGGAAGGAGGGTTTGGGGCAGCGAGCACAGCATGTGCAAAGGTCCTCTGGTGGGAAGACCAGCCTGGTTCAGGGTGGGAGGGGCCGGAGGCACGGGGGCTCGCGGGTCAGGGTCAGTGCTAGGGGAACTGTTGGAGGTTGTCCTGCTGGTGATGGCAGGGCAGATTGATCAAGGCTACACTGGCAGCCGTGTGCAGAAGAGATCAGAGGGTGGAGGGGAAGGGTTGGGGATGAACATGGGCGCAGCATGGCCAGGACAAGTAGGAGCGATGCCTGGCCGGTTTCAAGGTCAAGCTAAAGACTCCCCTGTGGGTGTGAGCTAAGTAAGAACGCAAAGTGACACGGGCTTCTGAGCTGGACTTCCCAGGGTGGTCCTCTTGGTTGAGGACCATGGCCGGCTGAGACACCAGATTGCAGCTCAGAAAAGAGACCGGGGCTGGAGACAGGAGCCCTGAGTCATCGGCACCCGGAGGATGTGAAGACAGGCCCAGGTGCGGGTAGACCTGGCAGGACTTCTGTGCAGAAAAGCTCGGACGGGCAGAGTCTTAGCTACTGCGATGTGTGGACATCTTCCAGAAACCTCTGGAGGGGGCCTCCGGGGAGCAATGGGGTGGGGGGACACTGCCCATAACACTCTGGAAGCTGAGGCCTGACCTTGACTCCACTCCTCGGGGACCCTGCTGCTTCCCAGCTGCAGAAGAAAGCCTGGGACCCTGGAAAATGTGACTTTTAAAGCCAGCCAGACCTGGGGCCAGGCCTGGCTCGGTCACTTCCTGGCTGACTGACCTCAGACAAAATCCCTTGCCCTTCTCCCGGCCTCCGTGGGCACATCTGAGGTGGATGAAGGGCTAGATTCACCGAGGCACATGGACAGTGCCGATGGGAGACCTGGGCCCAGCAAGTGCGCCACAGAACGGGATTTTGCCTGGGTAAACCTGCAGAAACCTGAGTGTCTGAGCCTAACGGTGCTCGCAGGCCCCTGGACTGCCCAGTTCTCCCTCCCACAGCGAGGCCTCGCCTCCCCCCGCTCTCTCTGGCCCTAGCTGTCCATCGGCCTTTGCTTTGCTGCTGTCCCTCTCTGTCCCCCGTCCTTTGTCTGGAGAGCCCCCACTCACTGCCCACAGCTCAGCGCAGAGCCGCCCCCTGACTCTGCAGATGAAGCAGTGCTGGTGGACGAGGCCGTTGTGATCGTAGTATTTGTATGTGAGGTAACAGATGCCCTATCAACCCGCCCATTCTCCCCGGTATGTGCTATGACTCCCCCCCTTTCAGAGGAGGGAACTGTGGCTATGTGACTTGTCCAAGGCCATGACTGAGTCAGAGGCATCGCGGGGTGCCCCAACCCAGGACGTCCCGGCCCAGCCACTCCCTGCCCCCTGAGCCAGCTCTGGACCAGTCTGTGGTCATCAGGTTGTTTGTCTCTTCCTAGCTGCCCATGTGTCTCCCTCACCCTCTCAGTTTCTCCAGGGCACAGACAGGCGCTGCCTCCTTGAGGTGCTCTTGTCACCAGCCCAGGGCCAGCCTGACACACAGAGAAAGAAGGCACTTCACAGAGGTAGATACGATCAGTCAAGAACGAGGGCTTCAAAATGCCTAGACCACCTCCAACCTCCCTGACTGCCTCCTGGGCCCTGGAGTCTTATTTTCTTTTACTTGATTTTTTAACATTTAAATTTTTTTCATTGATTTTTATTTATTTTATTTTATTTTTATTTTTTTTAGAGACAGAGAGAGAGAGAGAGGGATAGATAGGGACAGACAGACAGGAACAGAGAGAGATGAGAAGCATCAATCATCAGTTTTTCATTGCAACACCTTAGTTGTTCATTGGTTGACTTCTCATATGTGCCTTGATCAGGGGGCTACAGCAGAGTGAGGGACCCCTTGTTCAAGCCAGCGACCTTGGGTCCAAGCTGGTGAGCTTTGCTCAAACCAGATGAACCCGCGCTCAAGCTGGCGACCTCGGGGTCTCGAACCTGGGTCCTCTGCATCCCAGTCCGACGCTCTATCCACTGCGCCACCGCCTGGTCAGGCTTCATTGATTTTTAGAGAGAGATATTAATTTGTTTTTCCACTTAGTAATACATTCATTCATTGGTTGATTCTTATGTATGTCCTGATCAGGGATCTAACCCACAACCTTGGTGTATCAGGACAATGCTCAACCCAGCTGAGCTACCTAGCCAGGGTGCTGGAGTCTTATCTGAATAGTGTCCACCACATGGGAGAGGGGGTCAGGGTTTAGGAGGAGCCCCCACAGATACAACCAAGCTGCCAGGGGGCAGGCACCCACCCTGAGCCCTCCACATCTCAAACCTGAGATAAGCCCATCAGTACCAAGCTCCAGAGCAAATGGAGCACCCCTGAGGAGGCAGCAGGCGCCCCTTAGATAATAGCCCCCATCTCTGAGACATCCAGGGGCAGCACCATGCTCTCACCCCCCCATCCTGGGCACAATCTAAACACAAGTCTGACACATCACCCTCCTCGCCCTCAAACCCCTCAGAGCAATGGCTTTCCCAACTAATCATAGTGAATCTCGTCTAAGGCCCCCCCCCCCCCGAGGCTGGGCTCCCTGGAGCCCCGGTGTTCCAGGAGGGAGTCATGTATGTTCTACCAGGAAAGACGAGCGCTCTGTTGAAATTCTCCTGAGAAACCCTGGGTTTCATAGCATGTGTGCGTGCGTGCGTGTTTTCTTGCTGCAGGCTTTCTCAGAACCTCCGACAGAATCCCGTGTGTCTCCCCACTGCACGGACACGGTTCACTTCCCCAACCATTTTGGGCCTCAGAACACTTATTTTCAGAATACCAGACATTGTGGGAAGCTTGGCCTACAGGATGGCATCTGAGCCATCTGCCTGATGCTATCTATGGCCACTTGTCATTCCATCCCTGCCAACCTGCCCAGCCCTGGGTGTCACACACCCAACACGCACACGCGCACATGTGCACACATGCAACATGCACACGCTCACATACGCGCACACACACCATCTTCTACACACCCGCTGTTCAGGGCTATCTGCCCTTCCCATGGGCTCACCACGCACAGCCAGGCTCTGTGAGCTGGTTGATGTGATTCCCTCTTCCCAGACAGCCGCGCCCTCGGGCTACCTGGAAGGCACAGGTGTCCTCAGTTGAGATGTGCCTGGTTCCTGAAGGTTCCGGCGCCCAGGCAGCTGTGCCCGTGGTGGTCTCCCCCCTGAAGCTGCAGGCAGAGAGCCCACATGGGCCTAATCCCTGAACTGGGGGCGTCTGCGAGTACCTGTTGACTCAATGCTGGAGCCTGCTTCCCTCAGTGGTCCCCTAGACAAACATGAGGCAGCCGGACTTTCTAGCATTTTCTTCCACACACAGCATCCACCTCTGTGACAGGAGGCAATCGGGTCAACTCCAGGTCAGGGGTGGCTGCTCTGGGGTTTGAAGGGCGTGCGAAGTGCCCCACCCCAGCCCTCTCTCTGCGGAGCCCCGTGGGGTCCCCCGGGACATCTGCATTTTTAAGTGCAGCTAAAAAGAAAGAATACACACGAAAGGAAACGTTGCTCAAGAGGGCACTCGGCCTGGGAATCTAAGGTCAGAAAAGATCATTTTCCACCCCACATGCCGACGGAGCCCGACCGAGCTGGGATAACCAGCCTGGGAAATGAGACACAAGAGGGGGTGAGGTCCCCCCTGGGGTGGTCAGAACATCGGGGTTCGCTTTTGACCTTGAAGATAGCAGTTTACTCCTCTGGGTCTCAGTTTCCCCAGGAGAAGGCTTCCAGTCCCCTCCCTTCCCGCACCCCCTCCCCCAAGCCGGAGAGCTTACCCAAAGGGCAGGCGCCCTTCTGCAGCTGGCGCACAGGGGACCCCGAGAGCTGCAGCGCCCGCCGGCTGGCCGCCTGCAGCGCACACACGTTGGCATAGGTGTGCCCGTCGGTGCCGCACACGGCATGCGCCCAGCGGCAGCGACACACGCCGCGCGTGCACTCCAGGCTCTCCCCGCACGGCGAGTCGAAGGGGCGGTCGCACGGCTCCCCCTCGCTGGCGGCGCACACCAGGCAGCAGTTGCAGAGGTCGGGCACATAGCCGCCAGGGCAACGGGGGCTCGGACAGCGCGACACATCGCAGCGCGCGGGGCACGGCGCCGCCGGGGGCTCCCGGGCCAGCGCCAGCGCGGCCAGGGCGGCCAGGAGCAGCGCCCGCGCCTGCATGGCTGATGGGCCGGCGGCGGGCTGCAACGCGGAGGACCGGCCGAGGGCCAGCGGGGACACGGAGGCCGCGGCCGGGCCGGGTGCCGGGCGCCTGTGGAGCGGCCAGGGACGGGCGCACAGCCACATGCGCCAGCGGCTCAAGCGGGCGGGTGCCGGGACCGCAGGGGCATGACCGGGGCGCGGGGACAGCAGCGGCGCCCGCTCCCTCCGGGCCGACAGTCTGCGGGCGGCGGGCCCGACCGCATTTAAAGGCGAATCCCGGCCCGCCCCCGCTGGAAGGGGCGGCCCGGCCCCTCCGCCAGCTCCGCCCCGGCCCCAAGCGGCCCCCGCCCGGCCTTCCGGGCTTGAACCCACCCGGCAGCAGCGGCAGGACTGGGCCTGCCTGGTCTGGGAAACCCTCACGATGGAGATGCCGGTGGCCTGGAGGGGTGGGAGCCACAGGGAGAGGTCTCAGGGAGCCCTGGAATCCCTGCACCAGTCATGTCCAGGCCAGGCTTCCAGAGACCTGAGCTGCTCCCCACTCCTCACAGAAAGGGACAAGTCCAGACCCTCCAGCCTCCTCCCCAGCCATCCGCCCCCTCCCCCCAGCACAGGGCCCTACAGTCCACAGCAGGGATTCGGATGGATGTCACTCCAGTCCCCCACCCCCGCTAGGGACAAACCTTGAGGAAGCGGCAGCCTTGTGCCCTGACTTCCTGGGGCCTTAGACCCTGGAGGACATGATATTCCATGCCCTGGACAGGCCTGCGGGGTGCCCAGCTCTGCCCTCAGCTTTCTTCTCCATGCATCTCACAAGACAGCTGGGGGGACCCCACAAAGTAGAGGGTGGGGTGCAATGTTCACAAGCACTGCATGCTTGGCACACAGCTCCCGGGAGCAGGAAGCTGTTCCAGTCTCCGAAGGGCCACTGCAGACCCAGCGCCCTGCCCCAAGAGGCCAGAGCCTGGGGACCAGGGTGTGAGGGTGGGTAGGGTTTGGATGTGCGTTAATGGGACTTGGGGGGGGGTGTTTGCTGGCGGAGGACAAACCGGGGGCTCATCATCAGTTGGTCAAGGGCTCTGAAAACAAAAACCCATCAGAGCAGTGCTCACTCAGCTAGAGGACCAGCGTGCAGACCCTGGAGCTGGAGTCCTGCCCTTTCTGTCCTGAGCACCTTGGCCGCCTGGTGAACTAGGGAGCCTGGCTCAGAATGATGTTTTTGTTTTGTTTTATTTTTAATTTTTCCATTGATTTGAGACACACACACACACACACACACACACACACACACACACACAGGCATCAACTCATTGTTCCACTTAGTTGTTCGATTTAGTTGGGCACTCATTGGTTGCTTCATGTGCCCTAACCAGGGATCAAACCCACGACCTCAGTACGCCAGGACAACGCTCTATCCACTGAACCACACAGCTAGGGCAGAATGATGTTTTTAAATGCATGAAATAAACTGCATAGCATTATAAAGGGAAACCGTGTGATTGCAATGTACCTAGTTAAAACCACAGATGACCCCACCAAATGCACAGCGCCGGGCTGGCAATGGGATGATGGTGAGACTTCCAGGCAGCTGGGAGCCACAAGGTGGTGTGGAAATGTTATAAGACAGGGGACGTGGCCCTTCGGGTCTTCCCAGGACCAGCTGGTAATGTGAGGGTTCTTGGCTTCGGGCAGGAAAAATTTCACAACACGAGTCCAGATGATTTTAAGAGTAAGCGGATTAAAGCTGGGGACAGTGAAACAGGGAAGGGCCCCAGGGCATAAGGAGCAATCGGAGAGCCTAGGCAGGGCTGCCTTGTCCCACAGGGAAGTCGGAGAGAAGGGGGGGTGTCTCAGAGCCAGGTTCAGGGGTGAGCCCGGAATAAGCTGTCGCTGCCCGCTTCTCCCCTGGTTGCAAGTCTCATGGGGACCCTTAGCATTTAGGAGATGGATGCCTGTGGGGGAAGGGAAGGGAAAGATACAGGCCTACTCTGGGGAAGGAGGGCACGCTGGGTTGTCTCTCCTCGGGTCTTTTAAAGATGGAGATCTTGGGGTGGGATCTCAACAGAATAGTCATCTCTCCAAATGTGTCCTTTGGGGTTCATGGTCTTCAGTGATTGGTCAGCACCAGGGCAGAGGGTCATTAGTCAATGCACCTTGTCCTGATGTCAGCTGTGGCATGGCTTGTCTGCTTGTCTTGGGCCTGGAGCACAAACAAACGCCAATGAGGCCTAGATGTATTTGATGCGGGTCAGAACCTCATTATTCTGGGGGCTCTAATGCTTAAGGGCTCTGCTCGGACACCCTTGTCCATGCCCCTGCTAAGGGGCCTAACCCATGTGAGTAGCAACATGCCAGGGGAGGCAAGGTCAGGGGAGGGTCCGAATTATATGACCAGTGATATGAAGTCCAGGGGTGAAAACTGCATGACCAGCAATATGCCAGTGGAGGAAAGGTCACCCTGGCACGAGATTCTTGTCTCCCTGGTTTCTGGCCATTGCAGGGGCCACTGGAATGACCCAAAGTCACTCTTGTCTCTCAAAACTTAAGGCCTGGGAAGGCTGGGAGAAAAGCCTCTCATGACATCTGCTCAGAAACCCCTGCCCCTGAGGCTGGTCCCTGATTCCTTCTGACCAACTTTTATATCTGGAACTGAAGAAGTGGCTGCAATATTGATGAAGAAATCAATTACTTTGTTCCCTACTGTCCGTTGTACCGGGGGGGGGGTGCTTTTGTGGGAAATGAACAGTTAAAACAATGCAAAGGGAGCTTCTGGGTTTTCCTCTATTGTGAAAACCACCCCAGCTTCAGCTCTGTTGCTGGGCTTTGTCTTTCTTTTCCTTTCCACAGTCCTTGCGGGTCAGTCCCTCTTCCAACAGCCTCCCTTCCTGCTGCCATTCTTCCTCTTTTCACTTCTTCCCTCTGCAGAATCTTCCTTCTGCGACTGGCTTGTCCCCTCTTTAACTCATTCAAGAAGGAACTATCTAAACTGTTCTTGCCCCCTTAACAATGTATCATTAGACGTTGCTATTATTATTATTATTATTATTTGTATTTTTCCAAAGTGAGAAACAGGGAGGCAGTCAGACAGACTGCCTCATGCGTCCGACCGGGATCCACCAGGCATGCCCACCAGGGGGCGATGCTCTGCCCATCTGGGCTGTTGCTCCGTTGCAACTGGAGCCATTCTAGCGCCTGAGGTGGAGGCCATGGAGCCGTCCTCAGCGCCCGGGCCAACTTTGCTCCAATGGAGCCTTGGCTGTGGGAGGGGAAGAGAGAGACAGAGAGAGAAAGGAGAGGGGGAAGGGTGGAGAAGCAGATGGGCGCTTCTCCTGTGTGCCCTGGCCGGGAATTGAACCCCGGACTTCCACACGTAGGGCCGACGCTCTACCGCTGAGCCAACTGGCCAGGGCATATTCTTTTTATTAGTAAAACCACACAGTTCCTTCCCAACTGAGTCAGATTTCCCAGTTCTCAGAAACCTTCGCTTTCAGGGACGACCAAAAGTGAGTCGTCAAGCGCTCCTTCAGTTGACACTTTTATGGACACGTGTCACAACGTTTAGAAGCAGGTACTTTCATTAGCGGAGGAACCCGTGCTTTCAAAAGGCAGAACAGAGGTATAAGAGGAACCTTTTGTCAACGCAGGCAAAATGAACACATACATCCTGTTACTAACTTTAAAAGACATTAAACTGAAATGAGTAGTGACAGTGAATGCTTTCCCAGACCACCTGATCCTAAGAAAACCATTTGGAATAATTTTATACTTTATCACAGGGGTGCTCAATACGTCCAATGCGATCTACTGGTCGATCGCGAAGGAAGTGTGGGTAGATCGCCTGACATTAAAAAGACATTTGTCTTTTGATTGGCATACAGGGTAGCCAATCTGACGTCTGAACTTTTGACACCCTACGCATGTGCGTTAAACCACACTAACTTGTTTAGTTACATTGCTGCGTAGTAAGCCTTCAATTTATTTAAACTAAATACAACAAAGGGTATAAAAATGAGTGCTGTAGCTGGTCCGAGTAAGAAGCCTAAAACCTACCACTTTCATACAGAATGGGAGGGGATTTTTTTCACTATGTCATATTCTAAGTGCGTTTGCCTCATCTGTCTGTGTGCCATTGCTATTCCAAAGAAGGGAAATGTGGAGCGGCTTTTTCGGACTGTTCATAAAAACTATGACATTGACTTTCCTCCGAAAAGAGAGCTGAGAAGGAGAAAGGAGAAAGAAGAATACACGATATTAAATAGTAATAATAGTAACTTAAATAATGATAATATAGAAGAAATAAATTTATGTTTTGCATTTTTATTGTAGGTAGATCATTTTGACTTGGTCATCTTATAAGTAGCTCGCAAGCTGACAAAGTGTGGGCACCCCTGCTTCATCATATAGATATATAAAAATAGCATTATTAATTGTTGTAGAGAAGGCAAGATTTTTCAGTTGCCCTTGACAACTTTCCAAGGAGGCTGAGGGGGGAAGGGAGATACTGGGCCTGGGTGACTTGTCACCCCTTGAGTTTTGAGAGGGGCGCTTTTTCTTCCACACTGAGCTTGTATTGCCGCCCCTATGAGTCTCACAGTTGACACAGGGTTTGGGGTGTTAATGCCCCTATGGTTCCCAGGACCATAGCAAGCCCCCAGACCTCCAGGACCAGGGTAGAAGGTGTTTAAAAGACTTAATTCCTTTTTTCCCCCCTTCCTGAGTTTTATTGTCTGGAGTGGTGTGGGTGGGAGGAGAGCGAGATTTTTTCCCCAGCTTCGAGCTCTCAGATTATCTCCTTTTTGAAGGGACCCTCGAACTGGCACATAAAACAATTTTGAGCAGTCAATGATGTGGCTGTAAGTTGACCAGTCAGCTAGAATACAGCCTAACGGACTCTCTGGTGGAACGGAGACCGAGCATCCCTTTTAAAATATGAATAATATAAACAAAATCCACTTGGCCTGTGGTGGCACAGTGGACAGAGTGTCGACCTGGAACACTGAGGTCGCTGGTTCGAAACCCTGGGATTGCCCGGTCAAGGCACATAAGCCACAAGCAAGCAACAAATAACTAAACTGAAGCAACTATGAAATGGATACTTCTCAATCCCCCAAATCTCTCCTCTCCGTAAAATCAATACGTAAACTCTTCAAGAAAAAATGAAATTCAAAATAAAGACAAAGTTTAAACAAACAAGTATTTACACACCAAATCCTCTAGAAAGGGGGGCTGAGAAACTCGTCTTAGAACCTCATCTCACAGCAGCCGGTATCAGGAGTTACCTTTACAAAGCCCAGCCAGCACGAAGCCCGAATGTTAGAGACGGAGGGCTCCCAGTGTGCATAGCATAGCAAGTTGCAGACAGACGGACAGACAGGCGAGAGCTCTCAAACCAAAACTGACTCCTCCTGTTTCACAGGCCTGAGTACAATTTTTTTTTAAACTTCTTTTTATTTTATTCATTTTAGAGAGGAGACACACAGAGAGAGGGGGGGGGGAGGAGCTAGAAGCATCAACTCCCATATGTGCCTTGACCAGACCAGTGCAGGGTTTTGAACTGGCGACCTCAGTGTTCCCAGGTCGACGCTTTATTTGCTGCGCCACCACAGGTCAGGCCTGAGTACAGTTTTAAGTACAAACAAGAGTAATACAACACAGTGACAGGAACATGCCTCAACAATGAAGAGAACAAAATCAGAGCGTGGCCGTCAGCAGGGCTAGACCTGACAGAACATAAAAACAGAGACACAAGAGTAGGATCTAAAATGCCATTCTAGTTCAATTGAAATGAGCACCCCTTAAATCAGTGGTTCTTCACCTGGGTTCTATCGAACCCCAGGGGTTCGATGAGTCGGTCTCAGGGGTTCGGAGAAGCCTCTGCCGCGGAGGCCAGAATAAAGTAATACGGTAATTTGTTGTGAGTTCATGCACTTTGTTGGTTTTGTTCTTTGAGCAAGGTGATGTTCATGCACGGCTCATTTTGTGCACCAGTAAAAAAACATATAGCTATGTCTTGAATTTGGGGGAAAAAATCATATTTTATTTATCACTAAAGAACGGTTCGGTGAATGCGCATATGAAACTGGTGGGTTCGGTACCTCAGAAAAGGTTAAGAACCACTGCCTTAAATATTCCAATTTCAAAGCAATAAATGTTCAGAGTATCGAAATACAGGAATGAGACTAAATGCGACAGAGTATATATAGTCAGAACAGTATACCTTTATAATACATATTATGTATATTTTTATGTATATTCCATATAATATATAATAGCATATCTTAATTTATATAAATATATGTATTTATATTATAAGATATATATCAACCCAGGCTAGTCAGAAACCGTCAACATTAAAACCAGACATTCAGAAGCCAACCAGAACCAACACCCAGATGAGCGATTACTGACCCCTATGCAGGGGCTGGGATTTTGCATCACAGAGCTTGGCTACCTCCCTGCCTGTTGGCAGCCGGGGACTCTTTACTACGGAATCCCAGGTCGCTCAAAAAGTACCCAGAGGCTTCTGGTTGCGTACACCGGGGACCTACCCAGCGGAGTTGGTCAACTCTCAGAGTTAGTAGTGACAGACAGACAGACAACTGTGTCCTTCTGCAGACCGGAATTGAAGTCATAGAGTCTCATCCCCTGTCCAGAAGGTACCGCGGGTGACTTGCGGCTGTGTCCAGATGGCTAAAAAGCCCAGGTGGTAGGGGCAGAGCCGGCCCCTCCTGGTGTGCATGTCGGTTTGACCCATTTCCTTTCACCAGCGGGTGCGGCAGGTGACCGGCGCTGGCAGAGAGTGGAGGACCGTCCCCGAGTAAAACCACCGGACAGTGGCTAGGGACCCACAAAGGCTCTCCTGGACGGTGTCAGTCAGCAACAGGCCTTCTTCAGTTCAGAGATCGTCTCTAAAATTTCTTTAAAAATAATTTATCAGTGCATCTCCTAGAAGTTTCCACTGTCCAAATCACGATAATGCCTCCTATAGAGTTAGCTTAATCTTAGAGCTAGCCTTTGTCTAATTTTGCCTGCAACAGTTAATCTAGGCATTCAAAGAGCAACGTTTTGGACATCCCTGAGTTGATATCACTTCTCATTAAATCCTCCCATTTCTGTAAGTACCTGTAAATAAAGGCTTTCTATTCATTGTGTATCTGCCGGAGTGTTCATGGCTGCCAGGCGCTTGGAGTTCTGGCCTTAGAGATGTGATTCTCCACGTGAGTTTTAGTTTTGTTTTGGGGATCTGTGGACATTGTGCTGTGGGTTAAAGGGTGCTGCTTGTGGGTTGAGCTCCAAGGGCATGTGACCTCCTGAGTCATCTCACACCCTCTCAGGAGTCTCTGTTTCTCTCCCCAGCTGTCTAACACAATCGTGAGGACTCAGAGCGCTAGGCAACCACCCTTGACGTGGGCATCCCCAATTCCTTCATTACAGTCGAATTGGAATTTCCTCTCGGGTTCCTGCACCCCATGAGGGATGCCCTCAGACACCTCCATAGAGATTCCTAGCTGCCCGAGATTCAAGCTGGAGGAAGAAGGTGCCCCAAATCTCTGAAGCTGAAGGAGTTTGAGCTCTCATTCATCCAGCAAAACGTTTTGTTCAGACCCTCAGAAAGCAGTTCCAACTGAAAAACCATTTGTTAAAAAAAAAAAAAAAAACCAGCCACCCATTTTTCTCCTCCTGTCCTTAGTGACCTCAGCCCTTACCTATACATAGCCTAAGTTCTCTCAACCCTTAACCTTTAGCTCCACCCCGAGGATTAAAAGAAACAGCTCAGAAAAAAACCCAGTCTCTTGCCTTAAAATCACCCAAGTTCACCCGATGTCAAGCAGGGAGCCGGCTAAGCCCAGTGCACCCCTGGGGGTACCTAGCACAGGTCCAGGTTTGCCCAGTGGTCCTGGGTGGGCTTCTCTGGGATCTTGCCACACTGGGCTGAAATAAGATAGTTCAAGTCACAGCCAGTAAGCCAGCTGGGCTGCGTAGGCTCAGGAAACAACACCCCATCTGGGTCTCCAGAATTGTCACCAGACAGGGGACCCGGCCCTTCGGGTCCGCCCAGGACCAGCAGGCAGTGTGCGGGTTCTTGACTTCGGTCTGGAGAACAATTGCACCATGTGAGCCCAGATGATTTTAAGAGTAAGCGGATTAAAGCTGGGGACAGTGAAACAGGGAAAGGCCCCAGGGCAGAAGGAGCAATCCGAGAGCCTAGGCTGGGCTGCCTTGTCCCACAGGGAAGTTGGGGAGAAGGGGGCCTTGGAGACAGGTTCAGGGGTGAGCCCGGAATGGGTGCCGCCGCCCACTGCTCCCCTGGTTGCAAGTCTCATGGGGACCCTTAGCGTTTAGGAGATGCATGCCTGTGGGGAGAGAGAGGGGGGAGGGAAAGGTACAGGCCTGCTCCCAGGAGGGGGAGTATGTTGGGACCTCTGTCCTAAGGTCTTTTAAGGGTCGAAATCTTAGGGGAGGTCCTGGAGGGGGGATAATCTCAATAGAATAGTCATCATCTCTCCAGATGTATCCTTTTGGGTTCATGGTCTTCACTGATTGGTCGGTGCCGGGGCAGGGGGTCATTCATTAACGCAGCTGGTCCTGAGGTCAGCCGTGGTATTTCTTGTCTGGTTTTGCCGCTATGATGGGCCCGGAGCTGAAACACAGCTGAGGCTCGGTGTCCCCCCTAGGGGTGAATGTTTAAGGGCTATTCTCCAGCTCCCCTTGTCCACGCCCCTGCTAAGGGGACTAACCCACGTGACGGGCAACACGCCGGGGGAGGAAAGGTCAGGGGAGGGTCCGAACCGCCTGTCCAGTGACATGAAATCCAGGGGTGTAAACTGCATGCTCAGTGCTATGCCCATGGAGAAAAGGTCACCCTGCGGGCCAGATCCTTGTCTCTCCAGGTTTGCCCGTTGCTAGGCACCTGGGCTTTTCCATCCCAGTGACCTTCTGTGCCTGGCCTATCGTCCCTTGCTCTGCTCCTGTCTGTCCACCCGCTGACCACAGCAACACCTTCCCTCCGCGACAGGGAGGCGCTGAGCTGCAGGGGGGAGTGTTGGTGAGAATCAAGATGTTCGTTCTTATCCAAGTTTACGGGCACCCAGGTCAGGACCCTCCAGCTCAGAGGATGGAGAGGGAGCTGGGTGTGAGATCTAGGGTACGGGGAGCGAGTAGGGGGGTCCTTGGGTCCTTGGAGGACAGGGCACGCCCCCGGGAGGTTGGCCACAGGACAGGCACGTTGGAGGCCCGCGTGAGCCCCCACAATGCGGGGAGGCAGTGGCTGGCAGCGGGGTGTTGAAGGGCCACAGGCAGATGAAGTGTGACCGGGGCCAGGGCTCCCCCTTCAACAAAGGGCGATGGGACCCGCATTTTGCTGCACCGAACACCTGGAAGTGTGTCTTGCTTTACTCTGAAAGTGTGGAGAGTTTCAGGTTTTTTCTTCTAACAACCCTGCATGTCAGGGGGTCTGGACCACAGGTAGCTCTGGGCTGGGTCTCTTTGAACCCCCAACACAGCAGGACGAGAAGGTTCTAGAAGAGGAGGAAGGCAGGGACTGAAGGCATCAGAACCCTGTCCATGGGGACCCACACACTGTATTTTGGGGACCCTCTGACAAAATGTAGCCATCTCACAGCCTGGTAACTGGGACAAGGCATTTCCTGCAAACCAACAGCACAGGGGTGGCTGGTGGCTGGTGGCCGGAGCAGTAGCGCCCCCTGCAGACTCTGCGTTGATTGAGCTCATGGGACACTGTCCAGGGAAAGCCTCAAATTCTTGGGCAAAAGGGATGCTTTCTCCAGGGCTCAGCGACCTGCTCCCACAGGTAGGGATTCTTGCTGTAAACAGTGACCTCGCTCCTGCAATCCTAATATGATCCCGTCTGGGTCACGTCTGAGTTCACCCCAGGTGCAGCCCCTTGCAGAGAGAGATGATGCCTCGTTGCGCCAGGGCTGGGGCACACTGGGCACCAGCCGGAGTTACGTTATGATTGGAATGGAACTGAGTCCATCCAGCCGGGACCCGGGCAGGGCTAGGATCTTCCTGTCCCCTCCCCGCCCAGGGGCACCCCCATTTGTCTGCAGGGAGCTGGATAAGCAGGGCTACACGTTGGTCCTCAGGTCACACTGTCTAAACTCTGGGCAGGCTCTGCCCTCTGACCTGCCTCTTGTCCAGGTCCAACCTTCCCATCAGATGAGGTCGTAGCTGACCTCACTTTGGGAAATCACGTTGACCATCACTGGCTACGCCTCTGTCTGCGACAAGATGCACCAACTGACATTAGTGGGTGACTCAGAGGGTGGGCCCTGCTCAGGATTGGGGTGCAGAGGGGATGGTGACATGGGACACGGTCTGCAGCCCTCCGCCTTGCAATCACCACACTGAGAGGGGACTTCCCTCCTTATGCTGCCTGCCCTGGGCCCTAGCCTGCAGGGTAGAACAGGCAGGGTCAGCAGCAGCGAGCACTCACCCCTGCTCTCAGGACCCTGTGAAGTGGGCGCTGTAGTGACCCCCGTTTTGCAGGTGAGGCAGTCCAGGCACGGAAAGGTGGAATCACGTGATCGAGGTCACAGCATAGGACTGGGCCCTTCCTGGAGTCAGAGGCACAAAGGATAGAGAGCTTGGGAATGTGAGGGGCCCATGGAGGGGCCACGAGGAAAGGACTAGGGGGGGTGATCTCTAGGAGCTGGACAGCCCCCAGCTGATGGCCTGGGAGAAAACAGGACACCACTCTTACAGCCGAAAGGAAATGAGTTCTGCCAACACCCGAACATCTGGGGAGACCCGGCGCCGGCCCAGCTCTAACACGGGTTAGCTCTTGACCCATGGAAACCCAGAGACAATAAAGAGTGTTGTTTGCAGCCACAGGCCCATGGTCATTCGTTCTGCAGCATAGAACGTGAATCCAGGGGGGTGGGAGGGCTGAGGGAGAGTGTGGTAAACTCCGAGGGGCAGAGGGGCGAGTTGGGGAGGCAGCCAGTGGGTGCGAGGGGGACAGCGGGCTGCAGAAGGGGTGGCTCCCCCACTGCTCTGCCTGCCGGCCCCACCCTGCCCCTCCTGGGGTGTTTCCTTAGGTTGTGGGGACAGCACCACAAGGCAGTGCTGGTTACCCCGTCTCATGGGCACACGACACTGGACGAGGGGAGTTGAAAGGACTGACCCAAGGCCCCTAAGCCGTGAGCGAGTGCGCCCAGGATTAGAGAACGGTGCATCGGACCCCAAAGGTCCCACTCTTTCTACAGCACCCCCGCCTCTGTTCCCTGTCTCTCTTATAGAAGGGAAAACTGAGGCCCAGAAGGGGCGGCGGGCTGCTCAGATGGCCAGCCTAAACGATCTCCGTAGGTCCTGTTGATTGAGTCTCTACTACCCGTCAGGCACGAACCCTCCGTGTCTGTGTAAGCGTGACCACAGACATCCCCGGAGCAGCTTGCTGACACACCCATTGCCCAGGGAAGGAAGCAGGACACAGAGAGGCGCAGTGACTTGCCTGAGCTCACACAACAAGAGAGCCACAGAATCAGGGTGGGAACCCCGGCCATGGCACTCAGCCTCGTGGACTAAAGCTGCCTGGAAGCAGCCTGTGGTAAGGCTCGGATGAGGAGAACTGACGAGAGAGGAAGGGTGGGCAGCGGTGTGCAGCCCCCACTCCCCACCCCACCCCACCCCCGAGGCTGATTGATGGGCCATGGTCAAGGGCCGCCCACAGGGCTGGGCAGGAGTTTTCCCTTTTTCTTTCTCATGAGACAATAACCCTTATTAGCTTCCAGGGACCTCAGCCCAAGGCTTTCTTGGAAATCATCCCCACCCCGCCCCATCCTCGACATGAGTTGGACAGGAGCCTTCTCCTGGACCAGAGCGGCCTTCCCACTCTGGGAAGAGACGTCCTGTCCATCCCGTCCAGTCAGGCGGCCAGCTGACTGTGCAGCTGTCCTGGGAGCTGCCCAGCCTCTCTGTCTGCCCTCTGCGGAGCCACCCCTGAGGTCCCTTCCTTCTCCATTCTCTCCAGAGCTGGGGAGGGTGGGGGGGACAGGGGGTTGATGGCCTGACACAGTCACTCTGGCCACCCAGGGTGTCAGGAATGAGCAGGTTTGTCAGGAGTGAGGGGCAGGGGTCTGCAGGGCAGGACCCTGACCTGTGTCCCAAAAGTCCCAGGAGCACCCTCAAAGGTCCCCTTCTGTGGAATTGGCTCTCGTTGGTTAGAGAACTCACCCCTAAACCAATTACTGAGGAAGAGGGGCAGGATATGCTGATGGACTCAGCCAATCAGGGTTTAGCTTTGACTGGCCCTGGGTTCAGTCTCACCTGAGTTTCATGATCAAGGACAGGAAACCAGGCCCCTGCTGATTGGGAGAATGGGGAGCATTCTAGAAAAGCATGGGGGGGGGGCTGCCTCCAGAGCTTGGTACTGCTGCACGGTGGGTACTGGGGGCATGCCAGGCAAGCTGGGGCTGGAGGGGCGGGCTCGAGCCGAGGGCCCTTGGCCCTAGGGAGGAGCTGGCACTTGATTCCAAGCCTAATGGAGGGCTGCAGAGTGAGATGACTGTGTCCTTAAAGGGTGGCGTTGACCACTGTGTGGGTGGAGGACGAGGCCAGAGCTGAGATAGGACAGTGGCCCCACCAGGGCTGTGTCCTCAGCATTGCCCAGCCTTGGGCTTGGCCCTTTCAAGGCACTTTGACGGGCAGATCAGATGCTCCTGTAACCTTTAGGACTTCAGGCTGATGTGTGGGATGGACCTCCCCCCCCCACACACACTCAGCATGACACCGGAGAGGCGGATGAATGAACCAGCTCGCGGTGTGCTCCCTGACAGCGTGCGGCAAGGGCCCCTGTAATTTTCCTGCACGCTGGGCAGGAAGCTTCAGCCATGTGGCCGCCGTGGTTCCCTGAGCCAGAGAGGCCCCACCGTCACCCCAGTCTTCGAGGTGGCTTTGTGCAGACACAGCACTTCCCGTCCTGCTCTGGCCTCAGCCGTCCTGGTGACCTCACCCCCGAAGCATGCCCCCCTCCCGCACCCCTTCTGCCGGCCTGGCCGGTGCAGGGCTCCCAGTCTGGCCCTTCAGCCTGTGGATGGAGCTCCTCGGCCTCCCCAGGGTGCAGCCCGGGGCCTTCATTTCCTGGGGCTCCCTCGGTCCCCCCACCCTCTACTTTCCAGACTCACAGGCTCCCTGCAGTGACATCTCTGTCTCCTCCTTCCTCTGGCCCCTGCTCCGGCCTGCTCTCTCCGGGGCGCCCTCTCTCTCTCCTCGGCACCCTCACCCACTGCACCTTCTTCCTCATCTTTCAACGTCCATTCAGTGTAGGTACTGTCACCCCAAAACCCCGCAGGGTGGGGCAGCGCCCCTGGACTGTCCCTGGGCTTTCCCTAAACACCCTGCGTGGCATATGTCACCCCCGTTTTCCTGGGCCACCACAGCCTAGATGGAAACCCGTCCCCGTTGTCACAAATCCTAAATCTGCGTTTTGCAGACGCTCCCTCCATGGCGAATGCAGCCCCTGCTCTCACGACCCCGCTCCTGAGTGTTTCTGGAAGGGTCCGGCATGTCTCCGGGCTCAGGGACTAACTGGGCACCCCGTCTTGTGGCACACGGGAGGTCACACGACGAAGCCGAGACGGAAGCCCGGCGTGTGGGTGTGTTGTCCACTCAGGTGTCCCTGAGGTGAGATGTTGCATAAGGAGCGGGCAGGCATGGGAACGGAGGGATGGACCCCGTCCCCGCCCTGGCCGCCTCTTAAGGAGCCCCTGCAGGCAGTCTCCTCCGGGTCCTGCCACTGTGAGAGCTGCAGTCGGTCAGAGGGCCACGTCCCCCAGGCAGGAGGGCTCCCAAAAGGGCACAAGAAAGTGGTCCCATTGAATCGGAAGAGAGACCTGTCACCTGCCCATTTGGGGCTGTCCACTCTATGGAACATAATGGACAGAGAGGGGTCACTATACTGACTGGGGTGTGCTCCTGACTCTCCATGGGAAATGGGGGCACACAGTCGGGGGGTCCCTGGGGTGCCTCTTCCTACTCACATGCGTGTCCAATGATAAAAGTTAATGAAAACTTATAGCCACCAAAAAATAAAGATAAAAAAATCCGGGCCGCCAGAGGCTCAGACCCCCAGGAATAGCAAGGTCGCCCCCTCGCTAAGGGAAGCCCTGCGTAGGCCAGGCCGTAGGAGGTGGAAATTTGAATCGGCATCTGTGTCCAGCCACAGATGGGAGAAATGTAGCAGTTCAAAGTTTCTTTTGTTTCTTTTTCCCCAACTCTGTTGAGGTAACAACTTTCATATACTACTTTGTAACTTTCAGGGGGACAACGTGTTGGTTGGACAGGTGTATATTGTAATCGAGTGTATATTGTAATCGTGTCTTTTCTGGGGTGAGCACGGGAAGATTGATCCCCTCAGAAGCTTCGAAGCATCCAGTCCAATACCGTTCTCGGTCGCCGCCATGCTGAGCGTCACAGCCTGGGACTTACTCATGTCCTGGCTGGGTGCTCCTGCCCTCTGACCAGCACCTGTCCAGCCCGGCCCCTGCGAACCACCGCCGTACTGTCTGTTTCTACGCGTTCAGCTTTCCCAGGTCCCCTGCATGTAAGTGACATTGTACGGCGTTTGTCTTTCTCTGTCGCACGTCACTCAGCAGAAGACCCTCCAGGGCCATTGGTGGTATTGCAAGTGGCCCGATACCAGTGTTTCGGACCCACGTTCCCCTTCCTGGGCCGTCCCTCGGGTCCCTGCTCTCCTGGACATGCAGTTGTGTCCTAGGTGGGTTATACCCCCCCTTCCAGGGACCAGGAGCATCTGTGTTCCGTGAGCAGCATTCACAGCCACACTGTGGGGAGGGGTCTTCCACGGAATCACTGGAATGACGTCACGAGCTGTGGTTTCCGTGGACACGGCCAGCCCTGTGGGATTCCCTCCCTGGCACAGTGGCCCTGCTCACCCCGGTACGGGTCACTCAAATACAAGCAGTGTGGTCCAGTGGCCGGCGCAGTACTGTGGGAGAAAAGTCACGTGGTCACTTGTACAACATCGAAGGCAATTTCAAGACCCCCTTCAAGCCCCCATCCAGGAGTATCCTGTGCTCTGCCCTGAGCTGGACTTCAGAGTGCTGGGGGGGGGGCAGACAGGCAGGCAGGGGGGAGTCTGGTGCAGGCTACCTCGAGGTTCCCAGGGGTTGACCGAGGGGACATTATTAAGGGTTTTCACAGACAGTGAGTGGCAGGTGTGTCCTGCAGGGACACTTTGATAACCCTGCCTTCACCACTGCACAGTGGGTGGTTTGAGGGAACCCTGAGCATGGCCCTGGTGGCCTGCTGTCATCTACACGTGAATGGGGTCAGGTGGTGACAACCCGAAGGGACCGTGTGGTGTCATCCTGATAGAAATTAGCAAGAAGAGAAACTCATCCATCTTTCTATCAAAACCTGGAAGTACATTCTCCTAAATGGGCCCATGGTGGAGGGAGGCTGGGCGGTGCTTTTCTTATATGGATTGCCATTCTGTGTGTTAACATGTTCCAGCCGTGTGTGTGTGTGTGTGTGTGTGTGTGTGTGCTTTCATGAGCATGCGTGTGCTCGCTTGGTCCCCAAGGTCCGTTCCCAGGACAGGATGAAAGCTCTTCCTAGACTTGCGGTCTGGGACTCTTTGTGGAAGGAAGAGGCATAGACAGACGAGGGCGGGGGGCTTGCGGTCGCCGGCGGGGGGCCAGGCAGAGGCCTGGGATCCTGAGGGCTCCTGGAAGGCCAGGGTCCCAGCGGGAGACAACTTGCTTTTCTGCTCCTTCAGCAGGGGAGCCGAGCGTGGCAGCGACCAAGAGACCATCCTCCTCTGTTGTACGGGGTGGGGAAACTGAGGCTAGGGCAGGCACGCAGTGTGCCTGAATAACAGACGGGGTCCCCAACCCTGTGGGGTCCCTCCTCCTCGGGGCTGGACACTGGTGACACAGGAATGAATTAGACATGAGTCCTGCCGGCAAGGAGAGAGGATCCCCGGAACATGGATTGAGCACCACTGCGTGCACCCGGGACAGGCAAAGGAACGTGTGTTCCAGTCTGCATTCAGCCAACATCTGAGCTGACAGTGTCCTCAAGACCCCGTGCCCAGTCCAAGTCACAGCTCTGCCACCCCCCAGCTGTGAGTCCCGAGGAAAGGATGCAACCGTGGGAGGCACCGCATCCTCCCCATTAAAGTGCCGGTGATGTTGCTGACGTCACCCCGAGGGACATGGCTGACCCAGCAGGTCAGTCCTCACAGTGCTGCCCAGACCGTGCTCAGTTCTTCTGGGTGCCGCTCCCCAAGGTCCGGCACACCCATCCCTGTCCCCATCCTCTCAGAGCCAGAGGACCCCCCAGCCAGCTGAGGAAATGCCTGTGTGATGATGTCACCCTGACATGCTGACACAGGCAGCTTCCAGCCCTGCTCGGGGAAAGTGGGTGAGAGGGAATGGGGACTTCTGCACACTTGGGGGAATCTGGGAGTCTCCCTCTTTCCCAACTCTCTCTTCCTTTCTGGCTCTCAAGTTGGGAAAAATAACTTATTTTTATATAACGTGTTCCTTATTAGCACGATTACTACTGATTGTGTGTCTTACAACAAAATATCATTGTGGATCATTTAGAAAGTAGCAGAGTATGCAGAAAAACTTTTTTTCTTTAAAGTCACCTCCATAGTAGGTTGAATGGTGGCCCCAGAAGAAGGTATGCCCACATTCTAACCCCCCAAACCTGTGGCTGTGGCCTCATTTCAAAAGGGGTCTTTGCTGACGTGATCACGTTAGGATCTCGACATGAGGCCATCCCCGATTATCTGGGGGGGCCCTGAACCTAATGACAGGTGTCCCTTATGAGACACAGAGGAGAAGACAGACACAGAGACAGTCCAGTGACTTCTGGAGCCACCAGAAGCTGGAAGAGTGGGGGAAGGACTCCCCTAGAACTCCGGGAGGGAGGTGACCCTGCTGACACCTTGAGTTAGGACTTCTGGCCTCCAGGACTCTGAGAGAATAAATTTCTATTGGTTTAAGCCACCAAGTGTGTATTAAGTTGTTTCAGCAATGTCCCAACAGTCAGGGTGGGTCCTTGCTGACGTCAGGGTCACTGTCCTCCGGTCTGAGTCAGGGTGTGTGTGTGTGTATGTGTGTGTGTGTGTTACATAGTTACGATCGGCTGACAGACCTTCCAGTATCTTCATTTAAAAAAACAACAACACTATTTCATCAGAATTTTCTCATTCTATCAAGTAATTTTTGCAAAATTCACTTCTTTATTAGCAAATACATATTAAAAATACACATTGACTTTGTAAACTTTGAAAAATACAGGAATACTGTATGTAAGGAATAAAAAATTATGTTCAATTTGCCAACCAAAAATAACAATCATTTCTAGGTCTGTGCATTGTTTCAAATCCTATCCGGACATGTAAAAAATGGTACGGCCACTTTGAAAAAAACGATTTGACAATCCACACACGCCCCCCCCCCAAAAAAAAACCCACATAAAACTAAACATGCACATATGACACTCCTGGGCATTCAGCACGGACAAGTGAAGCCCACGTCCACAGGAGAACCTGGACAAGTGCTCTCAGCCTTCCTGTGTAACGGCCCGAGGCTGGGAGCCTGCGTGAACGGTCAGGCCAGCCGTGGTGCAGAGACCGTGGACACTCCAGCAGAAAGGAAGGAACTGGTGTCAGGTGCCGCCACCCAGGTGGGTAGATCTCAGAAGCATTCTCTTGATTTTAAAGAGCCCACCTCACAACGTCACAGGCTGTGTAATCCCATGTACATGACCATTTTGGACTGATGACAAAACCTCGGACACAGGAAGACGGGCTTGCTGGAGTTAGGACGGTGAGGTGGCGTGACCTGGGAGAGGCTGGGTTCAGGGGGGGGGGGAGGTTGTGTCTGATGGCAGCCGAGGCTGCACACACGTCTGCACGCATGCTAAACGACACGGGACCGCGCACCCGTGGCACAGGGGCGGGTCCCGGTCCCCACGTGCACTGTGACATAAGAAGCTGTCCCTGGGGAACCGGGCGAAGCGTCCACGGGGCTGCCCTGTCCTATCTGGACAACTTCTTTTAAATCAGTCATTATTTCAAAATACAAAGTAAAAAGAAAAAAAAATCCTGCCAGGAAAACAGAAGCCACTTCAGCCATTTCAAACAGGGGGTTGTAACTGGGGGGGGGGTCCCACAGGGATGGAAGAGCAGTTAAGCCAATACTCCAAAGCGTTCCAACCCCCAGGGAACCCACTGCCTGCCCTCAGGGCCACCCCAGCCTCCCGGAGTTCAAGCTAGACTTTCAGCCGGGCCAACAGGCAAATGCTACCTGCTGTTCGTTTTCCGACTCAGTCTCCCAACAGCAGTGAGGTTTTGTTCCCTAGCTACAGGCCAAGGGCCCTCACACAGCAGTCACATAAACAAACCATTAACAAGATAAACCAAGCGTCAAAACACAGGTGACCAGGAGGCACAAGTAAGTGACAGGAAACAGCCCCTGCTGGACGATGTCCCGGCTCCAGTCCAGCCTGCCTCCCTGCGATGGTGAGCTGCCCCCAGGACCTCCTGACCACCCCACGGTTAGCATGGACACACCCGGCCCCGGATGCGGGGTTGGGGGCAGCTGGCAGCTGCAGGTGATGTCTGGGTTCTGCCCTTCCCAGCCCACGTCTCCTCTCTGGACCTCAGCCACGCTTCATCCTGAAAATGCCACATCCCCGGCCAGCCGGCCACCCGCCCGGCACAGGTGCGGTGGTCCGGAGCAGGAATTTGAAAAGAGGCATTTGTCAGACAGGCGGCCAGGCCAAGTCCTCAGCAGCAGGAAATCCAACAGATCTTTGCTTGGCCCCGTCCTCGGTGGAAATTATACATGACAGTAACTCAACGGTAAAAAAAAAAAGTCCCAGGAAAGAGGAGCTCAAGGGATTTCTGAGAAGAGAAGAACATTTTGTTCAGTGCAGAAATTCTCCAAAAATCTCCCTCCACGGGGGTTCAAAGCCCTTTCCCAACCTCCAGATCCCAGGGAGGCTGACACCCTCTCCAAGTCCCCCAGCCCTGGGGAGCCCCCCGCCTGCTTTCTGACCAGCCTCCCACGCATTCTTACCCCTGCATTGGATACATGTGTTGCCAATATCTTCTCCAAGCTGCCAAAGTGGTGTGTGTCCCGGGTGCCTTTCATGTGCGTGGCTTGCAACCGTAATGTGGCTAGACGTGTCCATCTTTCCCTCTCGTGGGGGTCTGCGTCTAGCTGGAGACGTTCTCCCCCCCGCCCGCCCCCCACCCCAGCTTGTGAAAATGCTCTCACTTTATGTATTGGTTCTTTGTTGTTCTTACAAGTTCACATTGTTTCTGCTTTCCATACTTTGTTTCGGCATCTGACAGCAGCCACTCTGAGGAGGTTGTCGGGCAGGGACACCACTGAGCACCCCGCGCGGGTGGCCGGAGGGTCCGTACTCTACATCAGGTGGCTGCATGGGTGGCCGGAGGGTCCGTACTCTACATCAGGTGGCTGCACGTTGGCAAATTCAGTTCCAGGCTGCCTATTGCTCCTAGGTAGTTGTTTTTCCCTGTCCCGATACTGGCCCTGTATTCATGAAATAATTTTATTGTAAACCACCGGATCTGATAGGGCAAAGGCCCCCCAATTTTTTCCTCTTCCTTAGGAGGGCCCGTGCTGTCCCTGGCCACGTGTTCTGCCACGTGAAGTTTAGGATCCGTTTGTGAAGTTTTACATAAACCCTGTGGGATTTCTTTTCTCTTTTCTTTTTTTTTTTTTTTTGAATTGCCAGGAAGCCACACATCAACTTGATGAAAAGGGACTCTTGACCACATTGAGTTTTCCTGCCCACGAACAGTCAACATTTGGTTGGATTTACGTCGGGGGTCTCTTGTCGACTTATCGTGATATTCTAAACGGTGCGCGAGTGGAAACTGAGTCTCCCAAGTCCTCGCGGCTGGTCCGCCGGGGGACGGGTTGACTTTGGTTCCTGCTTCCCCATGAACGTGGGCGGGCCTCACTCTATCCTACGGGCTGGGACGTCTGGGCCTCTCTCAGGGATTTCTACGTCAACAGTCATTTCATCTGTGAAGGAAACGTCCATTTGTGTCTTTCACTGTTGTTCAAGTCCGTGTCTTTCCCCTCGTTTGCCACGTCTCCTGGGATCTGACCTCCACTGGAATGCTGACTGGAAGTGGTGGACGCCGGCTGGCCTTGTCCCTGAACTCACGCAGACCACTTCTTCGGCTACCTGTCAAATGTGGTAGGACACCCTGTGCAGGCTGAGGCGGGCCGTCTTCACTGCTAAGGGTGTTCATCACATACAGGTGGGGACGAAAGAGCACACGTGGAAGGCTTTT
Organism: Rhynchonycteris naso; assembly: GCA_037038555.1. NCBI lineage: Eukaryota > Metazoa > Chordata > Mammalia > Chiroptera > Emballonuridae > Rhynchonycteris > Rhynchonycteris naso. The sequence continues at coordinate 314,818,302 of CM072996.1, read as the reverse complement.
CCCATGACTGCGGAGATGGCTCAGGGTGGTTCTGATTGGGCCCAGGTGTTGGCCGGAGGTTGGAGTTGAGGCATAAAAGGGCTGAAGCTCCCAGGCAAGCCGTGGAGCTTACAGCCTGCAACCTCTGACCGGCCCAGGCTCAGGGCCGGTCCCAGGGCCGGTCCCGTGCAGAGAGGGCTGCCCCCACAGGCCAGGCAGAGGTGAGGTCCCATCCTGCTTGACCACCCTGTCCCAGGCAGGGCCCTCTGGGGCGTGTTCTGAAAAGCGGACTTGGCACGGTTGGGACTAGGTCAGAGCCCAGCCAACCTCACACTCAGCTCCGGGATCCTGGCAGTGTTAAGAATGGGCAGACACGCACCCAGGAAACCCGCAGGGTGTGAAGTCATGATGGTGACCTTGGAACCTCTCCACCAGCCTGCTGCCCCCGGCCCTCCCTGGGTGCCTGGGTAGGGCCAGCTCATGGGAGGCTGGGGCAGGTGGGGGTGGATAGTGGGCAGAGAGCATGTGCCAGTCCTGGTGAGGAGTCTGCTACCTCGGTGCCTCCCACCCCCCACCCCCCACCCCAACCCCAACCTCCCGAGCTGGGCCTGTTCCTGAGACATCAGGTCAGAGTCTGACACATCAGGTCAGAGCCTGAGATATCAGCTCTCCCTCCCTCTGATTTCTCTGGAAACCCAGCCCTGCCCTCCTACAACCTCATGGCCTCCCAACTGAAAGATCCCCAGAGAGGTTCCCTTACCCTGCAGACGAGCCCACCCTGTTTGTTGTGGGAGGGGTGCCCCTGTTTCCTGGAGACACCCCAGACCCTGCATTCCCTCTTCCCGGGATGCCTGCAAACCCAGCCCAAAGATAGAGGTGAAACCCCGGTTTGGGTTCTGGCTAGGTGGTGAGGGCCAGCTACAGGAGCACAGCAGCGGGCAGACAAGGGCCAGCTTGCAGCTGAAAACGGCTGCTTCAGGGGGAAGAGCCCAGAGCTCAGCCCCCTCAGGCCTCGGGCCACGCCCGGGGCAAGCATGCCCTCTGCTGGGGAAGGCTGCCTGGGTCCCACAGCCGTGCTGGAGGGTGGCTGAGAGCCCTTTGTCTCCCTCCCTCCCTAATTAACTCCAGGTGTGGAAATTAAACCTGGAGACTGTGCACTTGGACTGTGGGGCCTGGGCAGATGGGCAGGTGAGGATGGAGGCCTTTGGGGAAGGGCCGCCAGGTAGGCTGCAGAATGTGGGTCCTTTAAGGTGGGACACCAGGAGGCTAAGCCTTGGTGTTTGTCATCTGTGCTCTGTAACAAATGATCACAAACGTACCAGCTGGAAGCCACCCCCATTTCTCATCTCCGTTTCTGTGGGTCAGGAGTCTGGGTGTGATTCTGGTTCTCAGCTCTGAGACTCAGTAGGCTGTAGTGGAGGGGTCGCCTGCCCCTGGGATTTCCTCTTGGGCCTCCTTTGCTGCTGGAAAATTTTAGTTCCTTGTGTTTGCAGGACTGAGGTCCCCGGGAAGTTCACACCATGGCTGCTTCCTTAAGGCCATAGGAGAAGTCCTGTAGCTTTACCTCTCTCCCCACGGGAAAGGCTGGATCCTCTGGTAAGGGGCTCGCCTGATTAGGTCAGGCCCACCCTGGGTTCTAGCTCATTTGAGTAATAACTTAGCCAATTAGAGACCCTAATTACATCTGAAAACATCTTCACTTGTCACATCATTCATGTATGCTAAATATTCAGCCTCACCTCCACTCAAGGGGACGGGATTATAAAGAGCTGTTTTAGAGTTCTGCCGTCATCTGGGCCAAAGCATATTTGTGTGTTCATTTTTATCTTCACGGCAACTCTGGTGAGTGTAATAAACCCTGGGGTGAGGAGAGGGGGGGATGCCAGGAGCTCATCTCCTAACAGTCTGGCAAGGACCATCCCCCCCTTTTTCATATGAGAAAACTGAGGCACACAGAAGGCAGACCCATTGGCACATGAAGGGTGCCGTCTGCTCGGTGCTCCAGGTCACAGCTGTCAGAGGGAGGCAAAGCCTGGGCTTGCACAGACCCTCACTGTGCTGCCGGTGGACAGGTCCCCCCACCTGCACAGCCTGTGACCAACAGGCCAGGGAAGCACCGCCGACGGCTTCTAAGTCCCCCCCCCCCCCCGCCTCCCTGATGCAGCTGGGGTCACAGATGGCGCAGACCGGAGTCAGAGGGGAACCCTCACGCCCCGGGCGCACTTTCAGGCCGGTTTGTGTGGGAGGCCCTCTGTGGCCTGCTTGGATCCTTCTGCGGATGGGGAGCTCACTTCTCCCATCGCCAGAGACGTCTGCCCAGGGGAGAGAGCTCTGCTTCAGGACGGGGCACACCCACCTCCTTGCGTTCCCATCTGTGGCTCGGAGGTAACGGGGCTAATGATGGAGGCTGCGCATCCTGGGGATCCTCACGGTCCCTCTCTGAGCTACGGTTTCCTTATCCAAATCTGAGGCCACCCTGGGTTGGGTCCACATTTGCCCCTTGGATGAAGCCAGGACAGAGGAGGGTGGACACAGCCATACCACATGGAGCTCCAGCACCTCGCAGTTGGGGGTGGGCTGGCTGTGTGACCCCGAGCGGGTGCTTCCCTTCTGTTGGGGGAGGGAGATGGGAGAGCATCCAGGAACCTCCAGCAACGAGTGTAATTTTTACCCCCGGAACCCGGACCCGGACCCCAGAGGCTCCTCCAGGAGTTTCCCACATGGCTCAGCCTGCACCTGGCCTGACGTTGTTGATGGAGCTTGCACGTAGTAGGTGCACAGTGAGCCTGTGGGGGAAGGTGGCTGAACAGATTCCATTGAGACATTGGCACCTCCTCCTCAAACCAGGCTGGTGGGCTCTGGGCTGTGTGCACATTGCTGCATACGGGTGAGTACCTACCATGTGCCAGCCACGTGCCCATCTCATGCCCACTCTGAAGGGGTTGCTGCCTGGGGCCCTGGCCTCAGAAAGGGCAAAGTGGGACTGGGCTGTCAGCCTGGGGCCAAGCCGGTCAAGCCCGGCCTCTACCTGCCTGCTCCTCACCTCACCCACAAACACGAGACCGCTGCCCTGCTCTGTGCGCACCCACTTGGCGGTGCCCAGCACACAGTCTCTCTTCATTCTCAGAACCCGGAGGTATGGTTTTGTCTTTGGTTACAGACGAAGAAGAGACTGAGGGTCTAAGAGGTAAAGCAAGTTGGCCAGAGTGACCGATCTCTGGTTCGGCGTCCTGCAGCCTGTGGTTATTGGCGCTCTCCCTATAGTAACAAAGACCACTAATAGGAAACAGGCAGCTGTCAGCCCCGGGTCTGAGCTGAGCTGAGCTGCTACACAGATTCTCACTTCACCCCAACCCAGGCTGTATCCGCCTTGTGCTAACTGTAACAAACTGGGACTACTCGGAGAAATAAGCTCTCTTCCCCACAAATCCCACAGCCTAGAAGTGGGGGCTTAAATCTGAACGCAGGGGTTGGATGGCTGAGCGTCCCCTCTGGACCTCCGGGTCTGCTGCTGCCTAGAACAGGGTCCCAGGAGGCCGGTGCCCCCGAGTGGGTAGGTGGACGGAAGTCTGTGGAAGGTCAGGGAGGGCACAGCTTCCAAGGAACCACGTTGTCCGAGGCAGGCGGCCTGCCGTTGACCTGCTGTGGGTCCCACCCCCCTCTGAGTGGCTACAGGCCCAGGCCCAGGCCCAGGGCGCTGCCTGGCCAGCCAATGACCTCAGAGATGTGTCCTTGGGGTTATTGTGATGGGCATGTACTCAAGCCTTCGTGTTTTCAATTACAGTGCCGACTCCTCCCCACTTTCTAACCCAGCCACGGAGAAGGCAGATTGAGGTCAAGGTTAGGTTTGTCAGCAGCTCTGGTGTGGTTTCTGGAAAGCTCTCTGCTGCCCCCTGGTGGGAGAGTTCTGGGGGGGGGTGCCTGCAGGCTGCCTCTGAACTGGGGTGTGGGGAGGTTCTGGGGCTCCAGGTACCCGGGACCAGAGGAAGGAGAAGGATGGATCTTCCCTGCCCTCTCCTCCCCTGGGGTCTCCCGGGTGCAGAACCAAACCCAGGACTGGACCAGGGTGAACCCCTCTCCAAGCTCGGGGTCCCCTTCTGTTCAATGAGGGTCCTGGGAGAGGGGGGAATGAGAAGTGAGTTTCATGGGTACCAGTTTTCCTGGGATGATGACGGTGTTTTGGACCTAGACAGGGGTGGTGGCTCCATAGCGTTGTGATGACAAAAAAAATGTCACTGAAGCGGTCACTTGAAACGGCTCATTTTGTGTTCTGTGAATTTCACCTCATCAACAAAATAAGTTAAAGAAAAAGAAAGAGTTTGGGACAGTGCCGTGTGAGTGAGAACCACCTGGAATCACCGCTCTGAGCCCTGCCTTCCCTGCCTGCAAGTCGGGGAGAGGAATTCAACGAGGAACACCTGGATTCCCACCTTTGGCTGGTTGATGGTGCACAGGTGGGCGGGCTGGGCAGGTGCCTGGCTGAGCCTGCCAGGATCACACTCGGCAGCTGACCCCACACATCCTACCAGGCAGGTTGGCTGAAGGCTGCCGTGCCTACCAACTGAGCTGGGCTCCGGCACTCTGCCCCTACCTACCTACCTACTTGCTGTGTGACAGAGGGCAGGGCACCTAACCTCTCTGGTCCTCGTTTCTTCAGCAGTCACAGAGGACCACAGCAGGCCCGACCTCACAGGGCAGTCTGAAGGTTAAAGGCAGAGCTCCATGCCGGACACGCAGTGAGGAGCTCCGGGAAGGGAGAAGGGGAGTGGCTTGCCCAAGGCCACATGGTGAGCGGCTGGCAGGGGACCTAGCTGGGGTTTGCGGGGACCCACAGCCTTCCTACTTATCCCTGAGAAGGGGGTGCAGCAGCAGGGTGGTCTCCAGGATGGGGCTGGTCCCCCAGGTACTCCCCAGGAGGCCAGCCAGGGACGGGGCCTGCCTTTATTTCCCAGGAGATAGCCACCGGGACCCACACCCTTGAGGATGCGGCCCTCAGGACGAGTGGCCAGGGACCAGCCAGGGTGCCCGCCCCCAGGTCCTCTGGGGGGCCATGTTGACCCGGCGGATGTTGAGTTCAGAGGCAAAGGTCCTGGCCTTCTGGTAGAAGAAGAGGGACTTCTCACGGTCCAGCAGGAAGTTGTGGTAGATGGTGGCCAGGCGTGCGTAGATTTTCATCTGTGCCTTCTTGTTGCCCAGGTCCACAGCTGCCGCCAGCGCCAGCTGGTAGTACCCAGCCGCGTCCAGTGGGTCCTGGTAGGGGCATGTGACATTTAACCCTTAGGGCAGGGTGGGTGGGGGGACACAGGGAGCCCGTCTGCCCCATGCCTGCCCTCATTATCTTCTCCCCAGGATGGTTACCCCACGGGCTGCAGCCTGTGGCGGGCGGGACACCTGTGAGACCAGCGACAGGGGTGCCTCTGGACTCGGCCCCTGGGTGTTTCCCTGGGAGGGACCCACGTGCTTCAGCAGGGCTGACTGAGGAGGTGGATGTGGGCTTGTGTCTGGCATCAGACCTGGAAGTCTACGTTTCGGCTGCCTGGGACCCTCCTGCCCTCAGGACCCCACAGTGGCTCCTCCTTCCCACCCTGGAGCCAAGGCCTTGCACCCCGTGGTCCCCTCCCTGGCCCCTCCTGCTGGTTGCCTCTTCCCCGCTGATCCCCAGGCCGCCACCCTCCTGGAGGACCTTGTGTGGCCCTTGTGTGGCTCTCCCCCCTGGGTGGAACAGGGCACGCTTCCTGCAGGACCCAGCCCAGACCGGCCCAGGGCCCTCACAGCTCCAGTCCCTCCGGCCTCATGTCCAACAGCTGCTGGCATGGCAGGCCGGCCACAGAGGTCACCTGGGGGGAGCAATCTCTGCCATTTTGATGGGGTGTGACTCCCCCAGACACCAGCTCCTGTTGCAGAGGCTCCTTGGCCTCAAACCCAAGGCCCTGAGTCAGCATGCCTCATCCCCGCCCCCACTCCTATCTCCAAACCCGGCCTCTCCCCAGGTCACCCAAGGACCCCTCTAAAACCTGAGCCTGGCCTGTCCATCCCCTGCTCACGCGGGTTCCCAGAGAGGAAGACAAAGTCCGAATGCATCAGCCCGGCTTCTCGCTGCCCCCGTATGGAGCAAGGACCCGGAAGAAAATATAAGCAGGTACATGTGTTGGTTCCACTAGTGCTGCCCCAGTCCCTCCCTGCTAGGCTCTGGACCCTGAGGAGGGTGGGGGCCGTGGCTGACTGTGGGGGTGACAGTGACCACAGGCGGCAGCCGGGGCTATAGCAGAGGGGAGCCTGGAGACCTGTGAGGGCCCAAGGAGGTACCTGAGTCAGCCTGGAGTGGGAGGGGAGGGCTTCCTGGAGGAGGGGCCATCCCAACTGAACAGAGGAAACTAGAAAAAATGAACTCTTGGAGTGGAGTGCTGGAATGAGCATGTATGCATGTACGTGTATTCATGCACATGTGTGTGCGTAGTGGCCAGTGGATGTCACACCCAGAATCGCACCCAAATCAATCCTAATCAAGCATCACTCTCTTGGCTACGACCGTCACAGGCTAAAGATGACCCCATTTCAGTGAGACCATCAGTCAAGGTACTTGAGGACTCAGTGTCTTCAGAGTACCATTTGTGGGGCACCCCCCACAGCCCTCTTTCCCCTCCCTGTCCTGTGCTGGGTGCCCCGTGTCACACACAAGGCATGAAGGAGCCTCTCTCCCTCCTGGGCAAGTGGCCCCTAAGGGACTTCCAAGGCCTCGACCACAGGCCAGGTGGTGACAGTGCTCAGGGTGTGGCTGTGGGCAGCACAGACTGGGAAGCCGGTCTGGAAGGAGGCAGTGGAATTCTTTGCCCCTTGACCTCAGCCTCTGGGCCCAGGGTCCTTGGCCTCTCTGCTGACTAGGGAGATAAGTTCCCACCCCCAGGCCCCCATCCCAGGGTCTGAGATGAGCCAGTATTCTTAGGGCCTGGAGCTCCCCTTGGCCTGGATTCCCCCAAATACCCCCCCCCATCTCTGTTCACCTCCCCAGCCTCAGTTTCCCGTTCTGGTGGAGATCTGTTGGTAATCACGTGGAACCTGGCGTGGCACACACCCTGAGCAGCTCCCTCCTCAGAGCACCCAGATGTCAGGGGCATGTGCTGAGCCCCCCTTGTGGTGCTCAGATGGCTCTGGGCAGACAGCTCGGGTGCAGCTGGCCACAGCTGCCCCTCAACGCATCCTCCCCCCCCCAAACACACACACATGGAGGAAGGCCTGGCCAGGAAGGGTGGCCACTGACAGGGTGCGCCCAGGGTCACACATCACAGGGGCATGGATTTGCTGGGTTATGAGGCCCCCGGCTCTCAGGTCAGGTGCTAAAGCTTCATCACACTGCCTCTAATCTGAACTCGCTCCACGGCCCGTGCCTCGCCTGTTGGATCCGTGCCTCGTGGGCACACCAGCTCCTCCCAAACAGCGGAGCATGCCAAGAGCCGACGCAGAACCCAGATCACATTCCGCCTGGATGGTACAGAGCCTGGAGCACAGTGGCCGTGGTCACCACCGTCCATACGCTGCCCTAGAACTGCCCAACTCTGACATAGCAGAAGGATGGGATAACTACTTCTGACCACCAGGTGTCGCTAGCACACCGCCGGGGCCACCTAGGAGGGGGTGGGGGGATGCCCTCCCCTCCTGCTGGGACAGGGCAGTGACTCAGCCTGGCTTCCTGCGTGCTGTCCCTGCTTGGGAAACTGGAGCCAGTCACACCCAGGTTTCTTTCTACAAAGTGGGGTGATAGTACCTGCCCTATCCAGGTGACATGAGGATTAAAGGTAGCAGAGATCCTAGGAAGAGCTCTGCATAGACTGGTGGGCTTCCTGGAAGAGGCGCCAGGATTTGGGTTGCATCTTGCAGTGTGGGGATAAGTGTGACCTCCCTCCTCCCCTCCCCTCCCAAAAGTCTTTTTCCCATCCTGCATTTTTGTGGCTATCTCCTGTCAAGACTCAGCTTTGCAGTCACCTCCTCCAGGAAGCCCCCGTCTATCCTCCCCTTTTACCTTTTACCTAATGACTGTGGCCATCTGTTCACAGGTCAGCCTCCTCCACTGACCCTGAGCTCTAAAAGGCAAGGCCTCCCTGGGACTGAGGGTCTGGACCCAGGCCTCTGGGGTCTGAGTGCAGACGGCCGCTAAGCGCCCGAGCCCCGCCTCACCTTCAGGTCGTGGAAGGTGATGTCCCCCAGCGCCTGGTACACCTTCACGTAGTACAGTGTCTCCTCGTCAAACTCCAGGGGTGAGCTGCACAGCGACAGCGCCTTGAGGTAGAAGTGCTCGGCCAGCTCGCCGTGGCCCAGCCGGTGGTGCAGGGTGGCCAGCCGGTGGTAGGCCACTCGCTCGTTCAGACGGTCCCCTGGAGGAGCAGGGGAGGGCCACGCGTGAGGACGCGCTGTGTGGAGGTGGCCGCAGCACGAGCCAGTCAGGGGTGCCGATGCCATCTCAGAGCTCCCACCGATCCCCTCCCATCCTGAGATTCACTCTTCCCGTCTATAAAGTGGACCCAGGAATGCCTGCTTCCTGCCCACCTGGGGGGGTGGGGGTGGCAAAGTAGCCGATTTGGAGACCCCACCTCTAAGCCTGCACATCGCCACCAGGATGGGGTGCAGGCTTAGTTACTATTTTTAGTGAGACCCCCCCCCCCAAAGGTCATGCCATCTGCATTCCCAGGTGCCAGGGCTCTGGTCAACCTCAGAGGTACCATCTGACTCCTGGTGGGTCAGCAGCAGCCACCCACCCCCTCCCCGGAAGTCATCAGATAGGTGGGGTCCAGGTCCCTCCCCCTCCCAGGTGAGCACTGTGGGGTCCGCGTGCAAACCCTGCTTTGTCCCTGCCGTGTGCTCGGCCCTTTCTGGGCGCCCCATCTCTGGGGGAAGGCCTGGGTCAGTACAGGTAGGTGCCAGGACCCAGGGATGCCTGGCATGGAGAGACCTACTTCTGGAAAGGGGATTGGGATTTGACCAGTCAGAGAACATCAGGGCTGGCTGAGTGCCAGGAAGGGACAACATGCGGCCTGGCACAGTCGGGGGTGGCGAGAAGCCTGGAGCGTCTGGGAGGCAGGGCACCGTGGCCGGCCACGGGGTCAGCAAGGGAGAGAGGCGGAGGAGGCCACAGAGCTGGTGGAGGAAGTCCAGCCAGGCAGCAAGTGTGACAGCCCTCAGAGACAGCACCCCGGCCTGGGCAGAGACTGGGAGGGGAGATGCCCACAGTTGTCCTGGGTTCGTCTCTGTCTCCTTCAGCTACTGACCCCCTGATGTCAGAAGCAGTGGCCCCGGGGGCAGGGGTGCTGGGCTTACCCAGGGTGATGCTCAGTGCCAGGGCCACATGGGCGAACTCCAGGCCCTCCTGCTGCGTCCCCAGTTCGGCCAGCAGCACCGCCAGCTTGTTGCACAGCCGAAGCTCTGCCTCCTGTCTCCCTGTGGTCACAGCCAGGGGCAGCGCCCGGTCCTGCCCATGGGGGCGGGTCAGGCTTGCTTCCTCCTGCAGCCGTCTGCCCACACCCAGGACCCTCCTCGGAGGGAGTTGCCCACCCTCCACTGCCTCACTGGGCCTTTACACAGCTCTGTCCCCAAGAGAAAGGTCAGCTCAGAGAGGTCCTGACATCCTCACAGCCACTGGCCGTGAGCAAACCGGGGTGTGACCTGCAGCCCATCTGTCTACACTGCATAACCTCAGACCAGCACCTCCCCTCCTGGGCAGCGAGGGCTGGGCCAGGAGCATCTGACACCGCTCTGTGTTCTGACAATGCCACGTCTAGATCCGAACCTCGGGGCTGAGCCGCACACCAGAAGCTTGCAGACGGGAGAAACCTCCCTCTTTGGGGGCACCTGTGGACGAGGCTTGGGTCCCCGTCCTCCCCCTGATGTGCTGTGTGTCCTTTAGCCTTTCCCTGTGCTTCTCTGAGTCTGTTTCCTCATCTGTAAAATGGGGACGGACTTGCACCCCAGGTTGGTTAGAGATGATCGGAATGTGTTGCCGCAAGCCTGAATCTGCCCGTGCCCCCAAACGGTGCCCCTGACCATCCCAGTTGATGCACGGGGCGATCCTGCCTCCTGGGAGGCCTCTGCCCAGCCATACCTGTGCCTCGGCCCGCCCTGGGATGCCCACGGAGCCCCCTGCCCCCCACATCGCCCAGGTGCCCCTTACCCTGTAGAAGGACACGGCTTTCTCCCGCTCCCAGGCCCCGTTGAAGAAGATGTCTCCCGCAGCCTCGAACAGTTCCAGCCCCAGGTTGGGGTCCCCTGTGTACAGGGCTGCGTTCTGTGCCACCTGCAGGGATGTGGAACTTCTCATGAGACCCACAGGGCTCCAGCAGGGCAGGTGGCCCTCCCACCTGGTGGGGGCCCTCGTAGCCACCTCCCGGCCACCCTGGGACCCTCAAGCTGCGAAAATGCATGCATCAGGGGGCCTCTTCCCTCACCCACGTTGGGAGTGTGACGGGTCCTGTGCCTTTTGGGGTCATGGTCACCCGCTGGTGTGAAGAGGATAATGTAAGCCCTGTGTCCCGTGAGGAGACTTGTCCAGCTAAGGCCCCAGAGCCAGCAGGTGTGGACCGCTGAGGAGCTTGGGACAGAGTTGAGAGCGGGTCCCTGAATTCTGCTGGCAGTGCCCAGACTGTGGCATCCTCTTTTCCGGCTGCCCTGGGCTCCCACATCCTGGCCCCTCTGCCTTCACTATGCTGACCCCTCCCACGCTCCTTAGTGCCAACTGATGGCACATGTCTGCCTGTCTGTCCCATCAGAGGAGTGAGGTTGTCAGCTTCTCTGCTGTGTCCGGGGCTTGGCATAGTGCCTGGCCCATAGTTGGTGCTCAACAAATAGCACTGACTGAATGAGTGGACTAACCCCAGCCACACCCAGAACTGGCCACCCTCCCATGCACCTCTGGGTCCTATACCTGGTGAGTCCTGCTGCTGGGGACCCCCTGTCCCCCACCTCGCAGTGTGCCCTGGCCTCCCTCACTGCAGCTCACCCGGCTTCGGTGACCTTACCCGGCCACTCATGCCTGCACCCCCATCATGCCCCAGCCTGGGGACCCCGGGTCAGCATTGTCTGAGGAGCCTCTCTCCCCCAGCTGTGAGCTCCTGACCTGGGAGCCACAGCCCCCGGCCCAGGGGGCATTGCAAGTACCCGACAAGAAAAAAACTCACAAGGGTCGTGGGCCTCCCACCCTATCTCTAATCACAACATGTTTAAAGCAGACGTGCCATGTGCTGCTGAGCAAGGTCTTCCACGTGGCGGGCACACTGCCCGCACATGTGCTGGGCACTTGCTGTGTACCGACACGTGGCAGCCCTGGGAGGGGCGTGTGCTCTGCCCCCCCCCCCCCGGGAGCTGAGGCTGTTGTGAGAGATGCTGGCAGCGGGGAGGGGGTGGGTTCACGGCACGGGCACCTGGCACACAGCTTAGGGGTGGTGAGTGGGTGTACAACACATGCCCACTCTCACACCTGGACACGCAGGTACCCCGGCCCCTCGCACCTGGATGTACAGGTCCACCAGCTCGTTCTGCTGGAGGAGGTAGTAGATTTTCCCTGCCTGCAGCCAGGCGTACGCTTCCTTCTCCTTCTTTTGGAGGTCGATGAATATCCCCAGGCTGCGCTTGGTGTAGTCCAGCGCCGACTTGTAGGCCCTGGAATCAGACGCAGTGGTCAGAGCACGCACCCCCGGGCCGGTGGCTGCGTGAGAGAGAATCGGGCTCTGCCCGGGCTGGTCTGGAATGTCAGGAGTGGGAACAAAGCCTGCCCTTCCTGGGCTGACTGATGGGATAGCCGGGTCCTGTGGGCAGCACGGCCCATCGGGCGGAGATAAAGGAGGCTCTCTGGAGGGAAACGTCAGCACGTAGCCGAGAGGGGCACACTGTTCCGTCTCTGCCCACCTCCCACACACAGGTGCCCGCCCTCTCTGGGCACAGCACCGGGCCAACACTCAGAGGTTGTCTAGGCCAGAGGCTCCGGCTCGAGCGAGCGGCAGAGTCCCTGGAGGGCTGTTAGCATAGATGGCCAGTTTCCAGCTCTGGGGCCGGGCCTGAGAAAGTGCATCTCCAGCCAACAGGCTCCCGAGGATGCAGATGCTGCTGCTCTGGGAACCTCACTTAGAGCCGCACCGATCCAGGGCACGGGCCACGGGTCCTGCCGTGAAACTGAGGCCCAGGACTGGCCCTCCCGAGCCCTTGTGGAAGCCTGGCGCCTCCCTGCTCTCTCTGCATGTCCCCACACTGAAGGACGTGTCATTGGTTTGTCTGCCAGGCCCTGTGTGCTGTGTCCAGGTGTGTGTCTATCACCGCACCTGGTCAGGAAGCTCAGTGTGGGCTTCACAAGGGACATGCAACCCTCAAACTCAGCCCCAGGGGAAGCAGAGGGGGCAACCAGCTGTGTCCCGTGCACGAGAACCCTCAGAGCACAGGTGAGTGCTGTCCTTACATCGGAATTGGGCCGATGGGAGCAGACTCAGGGTAGACAGAGGTCGGCTCCCAGAAGCCACCCTGGCTGGAAGAAGAGTCCTGAAACACCCACTCTGCCTCCCCTAGAGAGGTGAGCAAGCAGAGACCAAGGACAGGTGTCTGGGGACTCCTGTGTCATGAGTGTCAATCAGTATTCCCCGAGATCTGCGACCTCAGAGCTTGCCTGGCGCTAAGGAAATAATACGGTTCCCAAGGTGAGACGCCCCCGGGAGGCTCGCCCAGCCCTGGGCCACCGCCCACTGCCCCACGGGGCCAGCCCTCACCGCTCGGTGCCCAGGGACAGGTAGAGCTGGCTGATGGTCTCCAGGAGCTGGCCCTCCAGCACCTTGTCGGCCACCCTGCGGGCCAGCGAGAGCTGGAACTCGTGGTAGACGACACACTGGGCGTCCCTGGGCTTCACCGTGCTGTAGAAGTGGCACAGCCGCTGGATGGCATGCAGCTGGCCTGGGCAGGGGAGACACGAGGGCGGGGGGGGGTACACATTGTTCATCACAGCAACATCCGCGGGGTGGGGGCGGCGACCCTGCTGCACGCCTGGCCCTCCCACGCCTCTGTGAGCTGGGGGCCACCGCGGATCTGGAAACTGAGCTTGGGCAAGCTGAGCCACCTGTTCACGGTGACGCAGTGATGGGCGCACCGTGATGGGGCCAGGCGGGGCATGGCGTGGATGTGCGAGAGACGGCACCGGCCGCTTTGATGAGCCCCACGCCTGGGGGGTCTGGGCAGGCCCTCCCTCAGCAGCAGGGTGTCTGGTCCTGCGCCACAAAGCTCCTCCCGGCCAGGACAGCCCCTCACACCGAGCCGACGAGGCCGGACGCCAGCACCCCCGTGTTGCAGGTGGGCAGACTGAGTCCAACGCTGGGTGCCGACACGCGTGGAGACGGATTCGAGTCTGGTCTCCGGCATTCTGGAACCAGCGCTCCCAACAAGAAGCCAGCCTCCCAGCCTCTCCCGAAAGCGGGGAGCCCGGGGACAGTCGAGACCCAACAGGAGACAGAAGACCTGAATGACCCAGGGACCCCGCGGACCTTAGCGATGTTTGCAGAACACCCCCAACAACAGCACAACCTTCGGTGCCCACAGGATGTTCTCTAGGACAGGCCAGGGACAGGGCCACACAACACTGTTCCCTGTCAGGCCAGGGACAGGGCCTGACAGGCCAGGGACAGGGACACACAACAACGTTCCCTGTCGGTAGGAGAGGATCCAACGCCACACAGCGCTGTCCTCGGGGGCCACAGAATGAAACTGGAAATCCATGACAAAGGGAAGTTTGGGAAATTCACACACACACACACACACACACACACACACACGGAAATGAACAACACACCCCTACGTAACCGGGGAAGGGGAGGAGGCGCAGGGGTACATGGCAACAGAAACTAGAAGATGTTTGGGATTGAGGGGAGATAAAAGCACGAGCTCCCCACACCGTGACACGCACAGCTTTCCCAGGGGATGTATACCTGTCAGGGTCCACATTAATCAAGAAGACAATTTTAAAAAACAAAACAAAAACCCTTTAAACTCTGCTCCAAGAAGCTAAGGAAAGAGGCGTTAGCTCGACGCGAAGCAAGCCAGCCAAAGAAGAGAAGTTAAGATTCGAGGAAATGATGAAAGTAAACGGAGAAAAATCAATGGAACCAAAAGCTGGTTCTTTGACAAGATTAACGAAACGAACCCAACTTTAGCCAGACGGACCAAGGACAAAGAAAAAGAATGCACATTACTAAAGTCGGAAGTGACAGGGACATTGCTCCCGACCAGGGACACCGATCTTACGGAAATGAAAGGGTTATGACAATACCATGCACTGCTGTGGACCAACGAGGTAACCCAGAGAAAACGGACAAATCCCTCAAGGGGCACAAACGACTGAAGGAGCCTAAACAATTGGCCCAGAGCAAGCACTGAGTGACCCTGGGTGGGACCCTGGCCCTTGGTCTCCTTGCTATTTGATATGGGGGGAGAGGGAGAAACATGACGCCCCAAACCCAGGTCCCATAGCTTGGCGTCCCCAACCCTGAATTCTGAATTGCCCTCACGGGCCCTCCTGGAGGTTTCTGAGAGGTCCCCAGGGGCCACTGGCAAGCACTGCCCAGAACAGCCTGAGGTCATGGGTCCCCGGACGCTGGCTCTTGATTCTTTCTGGAGGATCAGAGGGCCCCTTGCCAGCCTCAGGGAATGTTCTGCCTCCATCATGGCTCTCCAGTGCTCTCAGGGAAAATGCCAAACCAAATCCCAGCCTGTGTTCTCCTACTCTGGCCTGGGCCCCAGTCAAGGTTCTCACCCACTCACCACCTGTCTCACCCAAACCTTGTACCTCAATACATGCCAGAGCCCAGCTCACTCACCCCAGGGCCTTTGCACAAGCTGCACCTCCTATCAGTTCACTTAAGGCTAAACCCTCCTTAACCTCAGGTCCCAGACTTCCCTGACTTATGAGTGAGAGCCTGGAGCTGCCCATCACTACTCTAAGGACCTACTTTGTAGTTCTTGTGACCTGGGCATCTGTTTCCAACTAGAACCACTTGGATCCCATTTGCAGGGGGCGGGGGGCTGCACAGAGCCTGGTGTAGTTGCATGACAAGTGGCTGTTAATAAAGCTAACTGCTCTGGCCCTGGCTAGTTGGCTCAGCGGTAGAGTGTCAGCCAGGCATGTGTAAATCCTGAGTTCAATTCTCAGCCAGGACACACAGGAGAAGCGCCCATGTGCTTTTCCACCCTTCCCCCTCTCCTTCCTCTCTATCTCTCTCTTCCCCTCCCGCAGCCAAGGCTCCATGGGAGCAAAGTTGGCCCGGGCACTGAGGACGCTCCATGGCCTCTGCCTCAGGTGCTAGAATGGCTCCAGTTGCAATGGAGCAACAGCACAGATGGGCAGAGCATCGCCCCCTGGTGGGCATGCCGGGTGGATCCCGGTTGGGTGCATGCGGGAATCTATCTCTCTGCCTCCCTCCTCTTGCTTTGGAAAAATACAAAATACAAAAATAAATAAATGAATAAAGCCAACTGCTCCTCTACCCTGGAGAGCCACCCAACACCTGGGAGGCGTCTGGTGTGCAGGGCTGTCAGGATATCCGGAGGATGGCACGGGCTGCCTGTCCACGCGTTCAAGGCCCACACGACTCCTCTCTGCTCAGCCACCCCTGCCTGCCTGGGCTACGAGCAGCGGGACCCCCTGCCTGTTCACCCCGACTGTGGGGATTCCCGGGCTGGGGGAACTTAGAACGCTCACAGCAGGATGCCCCAGGCAGACCGAGACGAGCTGGTGGCCCGGCTTGCATCTTGCTCAGCCTGGGACCACCCACAAGCACCTGCAAACAGCTGCTAGTTTCCACGACTCGGCGCTCTCGATGGTGAAAAAACCACAGCCCGCCTGTGAACCATGAATCCCAGGTGCACTCTGACCAGAGACGGAAAAAAAAAACACACACACACATTCTTTCCAGGAAGCCAGAGCAGAGCCGGGCGGCACTCACTCTCCAAGTGGTCGGTCTCCACGGCGACCAGAAAGGCCCACTCGTAGTAGCACTTGCCCTGCTGGGCGAGGGCCCGGCCGGTGTACAGGTGACCCAGCTGCAGGAGAACCCGGCTGAAGTCCCGGCCGCACTCCGCGCTGGGCAGCTGCGAGAAGAGCCTCACGGCTTCCAGGAGGTAGTGCTGGGCCAGCCGGCAGGCCCCGGCCTGCAGGCACAGTGCCCCGAAGTTGGCCAGGACCACCGCCTGGTTCTGCAGCTGGCCCAGGCCCTTGGCGATGTTCAGGGCACGGTAGTAGCCCTCGGCCGCCGGCCGGGTCCTGCCCGTCCTCTTAAGGGCGATGGCTGCCATGTTGGCAATCGCTCCCTCCTGGTCCACGCTGGCCACCGCCGCCTCCAGGATGGACTCCAGGATGCGCAGGGCCACTGGGCTCTGCCTGTGGAGCACATGCAGCCAGGCGAGGGCCACCAGGTGGTCCACCACCAGGCGGCTGCCGGTCTCCGCGTCAGCCTCCGCCGCCCGCATCATGAAGGCAATGGCCCGGCCATGCTGCCCGTGTTGGCGGTGCAGCTGTGCCAGGCTGGCGTAGAGGGCACTGCGCCACGCCAGAGGCCGCGCGCCGGCCGCCAGGGCTGCCAGTGCTTGCCTGAGGTAGTGTGCGATCTGGGCGGGGAGCCGCTGGGGCTGAGGGGTGCTCCGCAGGACCAGGTTCACGCTCCGGAGCGAGCTGGCTGGTGAGCCCTGGGTCCGCAGCGAGGCCGCCCTGACGCAGCTCAGCGCCAGGTGGGGCAGGCATTTCCGGCTATAGACGTCTGCCAGGAGCAGGTAGCAGTCCGTGGGCCACACGGCGTCCGGGGACCCCGAGGCCCCGTGCAAAAGGAGCAGCCTCTCCAGGAAGGGCAGGGCCTCCTCGGGCTGCTTGAGGTGGACATGGTGTTTGGCCAGCAGGAAGCAGGCCCGGGCCTCGGCCTGCGGGCTCTGGACGCCGATGGCCCTCCGCAGAGCGTGCCGCAGCAGCTCCGACTCGGCCTCGGTGCAGCAGATGTGCCCGGGCGTCCCCAGCAGCAGGGCGGAGGCTTTGGGCACCACCTGCCCGCTCTTCTCCCAGTTCTTCTGCTTCAGGTGGATGGTGGCCAGGTTGGCATACAGGGCCACCACCAGGTAGAGGTCTCCGAAGCGGCCCCCCAGGGCCCCCAGGGCTTCCTCGAAGTACACCCGTGCCTGGGACAGCTTGAGCTTGCGCACGCACAGCCGCCCCAGGAGGAAGCACAGCCTGCCCAGGGCCATGGGGAGGTCTGCCTTCTTGGCCACCCCCCGGGCCTGAGCCAGGCGCCTGGCCATTTCCTCCTCGTCCGTGAAGCCGCAGAACAGGGTGCTCAGGCCCGGCAGGGAGAGGTCGTACAGGCCATGGAAACAGGCCTCATACCCAGGAGTGTCCAGGAACCGCAGCAGTGAGCCCAGGGCCTCCGGGTCACCCCAGTCGTCCTCAGCGATCAGGGAGAAGGGGGGTCCCTCGGCGTCCGGCGAGCTCACACCACTGGACTCGGTGGGGAGACCCCAGGACACCGGCTTCTCGGGGCAGCTCTGGCAGGACTTACATTGTTCTAGAATGTTTTTCACCTTCCGCAGGGTCTCCCAAGGCCTCGGGTGCCAGCCAGGTGGAGATGTTTCTGCAAGTCACCAAAACCCCCAGGTGGATTAGAGTCGGGTCAGAGTGCAGGAAGGGGCAGGACATCCCTGCCTGGGCAAATCGTCGCTGAGGAAGCCCTTTGCTGATATTGCCTCCCCAGAGAATGCCCAGCGCCCAGCGGGAGCTCAGTCATAGGGTCACAGGGAGGTCAGTTTGACCAAGTCACCACGCGGCCTCCTTTTCTTAGTCTTTTCTGTTTGAAAGCAGTGTCAGGAGACTAGTACCCTAGCTCCGTGACCACTCGGAGACCCCTTTTTGCTTTAGAAAGATGCAACGCCACTTCATGGGACACCCATCCATTCAATGCTGCAACTGCCCACGTATGATGGTATCGGCACCTCGGGCCTCCAATCAGGGGCAGGCGTGCCCTGTGACATCATCCAGGGCCAATCAGAGGGATGGGACCCGCCTGAGCTCCTACGCCAGCCCAAAAGACCTGACAAAAGCAGCCAGCACGAAGCAAAGCCCCTTTCTAGCAGGGGACCATTTCCAACAGGAAAGATCGGGCCTGGCTCCCCAACCCTTAGGCTCCCCCTTCTCCTTGGCTGCTTTGAGCATCTAAGGCCCACGGTCACTAAAGTGTTAATAAAAGGGGGGAGGGCAGGGAGCTGGGGACATCCCGCCATCCACACGGCCTGCTCCCCAACTGACTGTTGGCTTTGGAAAGCGTCAGAACCCGAAGGCTGCTCAGCGCCACAGAGCAAACAAGCTGCCCGTCCTGCTGGGAAAACACAGGCTTACAGGGCAACTTGTTTGCAAGGCAAGACCCAGCAAAGGCGCTTCTGTTTCAACTTTACTTGTAAAAAAAGAAAAAGTGTGCAAGACGGTCTTTCTTAGTCTGCGAAGTCCAGGAATGAAAGAAGAAAAAAAAGATTAAGTGTGGCTTAAGGGACAAGTGTCCAAACTTGACTATTAGATTTGCTAAGAAAATGCCCACGTCCGGCCAAGCAAAGGGGCTCCTCCGGGCCTGTGCTTCCCCCCGACGGGTGCTCCCGGGACTGGGCAGGGTGTGACATCCCGCATGCGCCCTCCGGGAAGGAGAGTCTGCAGAATCTCCTCTATCCTCACCCAGTGGATGCTTGAGAAGCGGAGCCTGGAGCAGCCCAGGCGGCTGGGTGGGTGGGGGGCGGGGCTTTGGTGGTCCCCTTCTCGGAGATTCTCAAAGGGACCTTGGACCCCAGGCCCTCTTCTATGCAGACCCTCTGCTGGGGAAGGGAGGGAGCTTTGGAGAGAGAAGGAGGGCTTCTCCCTGGACCAGCCCCTCAGGGGAAGGAGCAGACCCTCCTTGAGGGACTTCTCCAATATAAGGCTCCAAATTCTCCCTTCAAAGCTAGCTGAGCACCCGAGGAATTTTAGCTGCTCTGGGGTGGTGTGAAAGGAGCCCAGGACCAGGCACGGGCTCGGACAATGGAGGGCATGCCCACCTTTATCTGGGGATAGGACAGGAGGTCTGGCGTGTTTGCTAGGCACCCGCAGCCGTGGTGGAGGGAACACCACCTTCACCTCAGCCAGCCCCCAGAGCAGGACTGCCCTCCCACCAGCTCCCCTCCACCCCATGGAGGAGCGAGGCTTGTACTCAGCCAGCACCCAGGGCAGCCGGCTCTGCAGCCTCTGCCTGGCACTGTCCCCAAGGCCCAGCCCCGTGACCAGAGGAGCCCGTGCCATGTGGGAGGAACTCACCTTGTTCTTCCAGCTGCTCCAGCTCGGCTTCTCCGAGTCTGTCTGAAAAGGGAGAGAAGTATCAGCCCCAGTCGGTGGGCAGAGGGGGCAATACCAGGATGATGACAGTCCAGACTTCAACGCCCATGAGGAGCCACAGGGATCGGGGGGGGCCCACCATTGCGGGGCCAAGAAGCCATGCCTTCCGGGGCTTGCCCACCGTCACCTGCACCCTTGCAGGGCTCTGTCCTCCAAGGAGAGGTGTGGCTCCCACTGCTGCCCCTCTGGGGACAGGGTGCCCTCAACACCATGGGCTCTCCAGGGAAACAGGGTCCTCTGACCCTTCATCCCAGGGTCAGTGCCTCCCTAACCCTCAGTGTCCACCTTCTTAAAGTGGGCTACACTAACAGTTCTCTGGGTTGCCATGAAAAATAAATGATAAAAAGAGGTGTAAAAGAAGTGTAAGGTGCAGACGATGTCATCTGTGATGACACAGAGCTGGGGAAGCCACGCGGCGTCCAGCAGAGAGAGGCTGACCACCAGAACTCCCCCCCCCCCCACGAGGGACCCAGCAGGGTTTCCTGGGAAAGAGAAGAAACCGAACTCCAGGCGGGCTTAAGCCTCGCTGTGCCGAGGTCAAGTGTAAGTGAGCTGTAGAGTCACGTCCTCCCCAGCAGAGCCCTGACTGACGAGTCTGTTCTGGCCTCATCCCCTCTGTCCCGGGGTCTTTCCACCATGGGGGATACACTTCCCTCCTCTAGGTGGGCAGCCCTCGGATGAATCCTACCGGCAGGGGTGAGGTGAGGCGGGAACAGCAGCCCTGGGGCCCCAACCCCCATACCTACCCAGGCTGTACACCGCACAGACGTCCCTGCCTGAGGTCCGCCTCAGTAGCCGCCTGGCGTCCTCCTCTGAGAAGCGCCCTTCCTTGCTGAAGAATGACCTCTCTTCCTCATTGAGAAAAATCGCATCTTCCAGCCTGGAGGACACAAAGGGCCTCATTCAAGATTGCACGAGTTCCCAAAGTAAACACCGCCCAGGAAGACCCGTGTCTCCCCTCCCCCCCCCCCCCCACAAGCCTTGTCGCTTGACAGCGAAGACACCCAAGTAACAGATGAAAACACAATGAGCCCTGCCTTCCAGGACACCTCATCTGGCCCGAAGCAGACGCGGGAGCAGAACAGGGCTATAGTAGCCGGGGGGGGGGGCGAAGTTGAGCTCAGGGCTGGGGGAAGGTGAGCTCCTAGGTAGCCTTCAAAGCCCAACCTCTAATGCCCTTTCCCCTGTGAGGCCGGCCTGGCAGCACAGGCAAAACTGACCCGTCTACACACTAAGTCCCTCACACAAGCCCCTGGGATTTCCCACAGCACCAACACAAACACACGTGTGCTCCGTGAGGTCAGGAAAGAGGAAACTGGGAGGAGACAGAAGGACGACAGTGGGGGAGGGGGAGGAGGCCATGTTTGTTTATAGGACTAAATCGCCCGCGGAATAGGAAACGCTGAGATGCACTTTGAGGCTTAGAGGGAGCTAGCTGTGTGGAGAAGGTAAAGAAAACCTTAGAGCAGGTCGACTGAGGGGTCATTTGACAAAATGCTCTCAGCGCCCAGGCCCAGACAGGTTCGGAAGGCTTTCGATGGACAGGCGAAAGGAGTAGGCGGACGCTTAAATGAGGGAGGAAGAGGACCACTGTATGCGTCACAACGCCAGAGTGGCTTCTCTGATCTGTCCTTGGGGGGGTGCTGGTCTCTCCCAGTGCCAGACAAGAATGAGAGCAGATGTCTTCAAGGGCCCCTGAAGACAACTGTCTCATGTCTGGGAAAGGTGAGGCCCAGCGAGCTGTGCTTGCTGACCACTCTCCCAAGACCCCCCGGGGCAGTGGGGACACAGAGAGTCCTCCCTCAGAATCCCAGACAGGGGCGTGGGGGCCCACACAGGGAGAGGAGCTTGGGCCAGGCCAGCAGTCCCCAGGGATGAGCCGTTGGAGACAGGGCTTTGAGCCGGGGAGAGCCCGGAGAACAGGAGGGTCCAGGTAAAGGTGTGAGCCGGCCTCGCAGCCAGACTCAGGGTTAAGCTGGTATTGAAGGGTAGCCTTTGAAATCAGGGGGTCACTGAGGCTTGGGTTGTGGGGGCCTCGAAGGCCAGACCCAGAAGCTTCGCCAGGCTTTACAAAGTAGGGAGGCACGGTGACCTGAATGGAACAGGGTCCCTCAAACACATGTCCTCAGAACAGAACCTTGTTTGGAAATAGGGTCCTTTCAGATGTAATCAGATAAAGAATCCTGAGACGAAACCGTCGTGGGTTATTCGGGAGGAAGGAGGCTAAATCCAGTGACTG
Organism: Rhynchonycteris naso; assembly: GCA_037038555.1. Taxonomy (NCBI): domain Eukaryota; kingdom Metazoa; phylum Chordata; class Mammalia; order Chiroptera; family Emballonuridae; genus Rhynchonycteris; species Rhynchonycteris naso. The sequence continues at coordinate 314,796,682 of CM072996.1, read as the reverse complement.
GTATCCTTATAAGAGACAGAGGGGAAGAGGCCATGTGACAGCCGAGGCAGCGACTGGGGTGGTGTGGCTGTTGGGGACCCTGGAGCTGGAGGAGGCAGGAAGCCCCACCCCCAACCCCAGCCTCAGGAGTGAGCACAGCTGCCGGCCCCATGATGTTCGCCCTCCGGCCTCAGGACTGTGACAGGAGACATGTCTGCTGATTTAAGTGGCAGCCCCAGCTCAGTCGTGTGAAACAACTTTGCGTTTCAGGGAGAGACCCCTGGAAGCACTTGGAGCCGGGATGTGAGGGGACCATACAGTAAGGTGACAGTGACACCAGGGCCCCGGGGACCAGGGGATGGCAGCCTGGGGCTAGCTCCAGTCCCGGGAACAAGGTCAGGAGCAGACTGGAGAGAGGTATGACCCAGGACAAAGTCCAGGTGTGTCACCTGTGAAGCAGTCAGACTGTGGCCAATTCTCACTGGGGCGGGGCGGGGCTTAGGAAAGGGCGGGGCCTCGGCCATTCAGACCCTGGCGTGGGTTCTCACGGGGGGCGGGGTCTCGGCCACTCAGACCCTGGCGCGGGTTCTCATGGGGGCGGGGCCTAGGAAAGGGCGGGGCCTCGGCCACTTACTCAGACACGTGGCCCTGCACATTGACGAGGCTCGTGGGCACAAACCCGACCTGGCCGGAGGACACGTGCCGGCCCAGGAACCAGGGCAGGCCGGGCACCTGGGCGCCCAGGATCTCGATGAGGTCGCCGCTTTGGAAGGTCATCTCTTCAGGCGCCAAGCCCTGGTAGTCTGCCACCGCTGAGACCAGGCCCACGGCTGCCAGAGGAAGAGCACAGGGTCAGTGCTGGGGTGCAGGCTGGCTGGGTGGACAGATAGCGGCCCTCAGCCCTGGACACGCAGGCAGCTCTGCTGTGAAATCACCTAGCACCTGCCCGGCATGGGATGGAGCTTGGCCACTGCTCATGATAGGTCCTCAGGAAGGTTCACCGTGGGATACGGGTGAGAAACTGAGGCCTGGAGACATCCAGGAACTAGGACGGGGTGACTCCCTCCGTGGTCAGGACCCTTTTTCACTATCCCAACCTGGTGAGGCCGAGCCAGGGCCCACCCAGGGTTCATGTAGCTATAGACATGGGTCCTGCCATCCCTCCTCCCATGGGGCCTCATGTCCATGAAACAGGGACACGGGGACATCTGAACACTAACCAGCTCGGAGCAGGGCAGCAAGCGCCAGACCAGGAGCCCAGGGTCCTGGCAGCACTGGCTTTTCAGAGGAAGACCCAGCCTCACCGTCTTCCATAAGTGCTGGTGGGACATCCAGCTGCAGCCCTGCCCGTTCCAGCCCACCCTGTCCCCCGGGTCCTCTAGGGGGGTTTGACGTGGTGCTGGACAGAAAGCCGAATGGTCCATGGACGCCACACATCAGAGGCGGGGTGGCCAGGACCCTGGCCTGGCTTCGCCGTGGACTGTGCGAGTCTACACCAGCCCGCAACCCTCTCTGAGCCCCAGCTAACCCCTGGTGAGCTGGAGGGGACTCTCGCTGTGTCCTCTGGCTGGGAGAGCACACAGGTGATGCTGAAGCTTCCGAAATGCTGGTGCCGGCCCTTCCTCACCCCCTTACCCACCTACCCAGCGTTCCCCCAGGGGAGAAAAGCCAGTAGAAACACTCACCCATCAGCTGGAGGTCTGGCGTCATGGGTCCGCCCACGGCCTCATCGAGGGGGTTCCAGGGGACCCTGAGAGCCCATCTGGAGTGGGGGAAGGGAGGTCTGTGCTGCAGGATTTCAGATTTGGGGTGACTGAAACTGTGTGGAGCTGGATGAGTTCGTGACTCACGCAGATCCTGCCGCCTGTCCCCACCACACACACATACACACACACGTGCATACCTGCCCAGGAGTGTGGCCTTTGGGCTCAGGCGTGGCACTGCCCCATGTTCCCCAGCCCTCCCTCACTCCCTCAGGCGTGTGTCCCCGGGGACCTCCCTGTATTTGCCGGGAGCGAAGCTGGACCACAGCCTGTCACTTCGGGGACACTGAATGTCCGGAGATGAACACTCGGTTTTTGCTGTGGCTGCCAGGAAGCTACGAGGCGAGTTCATGCCCCACAGCCTGTGTGTTTGCGGGAGCTTCCGTGTGACCTGGGTTAACACGGGTGAGGGCCCCCGTGGGCTCCCTCACTGTGGGCGCATGTGTGCGGCTCCCTCAAGAGCTTTCCAGAACCAGCCAGGCTGTGAAGCGTGAGCCCGTCAGTACACCTGGTGCCATCTCAGCTGGGAGCTGTCAGTGTCCTGTCACCTGTTGTGCAGGTAGCAGTCCAGGGGCATGGAGGTCTGCCCGGGGCTCACATTGCTCTCTGCACGCACCCTTCCCGCCTGTGGCCAGCCCGGGCCCGGGGGGCTGTCTCCCCGAGGCCTGACAGAGGCAAGCAGAGAAACAAAGGTCGGTACCTACTGATGAAACGGAATCAGAGGTTCCGGGGGGGACGCTGCTGCCACCTCCTTCGAGCATGTGCTGAGGCCGGGGGACGAGGACTCCGCTGCTGCTGCTGCCCCCGCCGCTGGGGCCACCTCTCCCCAGGGAGCCCCTGAAGCCCGCCTGAGGGGCTGGGGGCTCCTCCCCGCAACCTGGAGAATGGTTGTCGCCTTCCCATAGCGGTCAGGACACAGGACAAAGAAAGGCCCTTCAGAGCGACAGAGGTGGGTCATTCAGGGTGGCAGGACACAGAGGCGGCCTGTGCAGGCGGGACCCACCCATTCCCCCTCCAGGATGCAAGTGTGGAGGGGGCACATGGGTAGGAGCCCCCCGCCCCCACCCTCATCCCCGGTCCCTGCGTCCGCAGAACCCAGCTGCCCGGACACCGGAGCCCCAAGGGGCCGGACTGGAAGGCTGGACCAGAGTCGGAGTCCTTGCTCTAGCTGGACTTTCCCTGGCGGCCTGGCTCGGCCTCAAACTCTTGGGGCCTCAGTTTCCCCTTCTGTGCTGTGAGGGGCCAGGTGTGTGATCCCAAGGGCCCCTCCCGCTTGGACAACCACGGGCGAGTTTGACCTCTCTGCGGCCAGGGTGGGACGGGCAGCTGCACGTGGTTCACCACGCACTCGGGGTCCTAGCGAGAGGCCACGCGGCCCTCAGAGCCACCACGGAGTCGGGAACGTGGGCAGGGGCGCTGCTTGTTAAAGCCACTTCCTGTTCTATCTTTGGGAGCCGACCAGGGTCTTACAACTAAGCGATTAAAGCCCAGGCACATCACCGACACGGTGTCCCCTGCCCGAGCCCCCTGCAGTCTCCCCACGCACGCCGGCACCTCCAGAGCCCTCCTGCTGCCCGAGCCCCCGGGAGTCCCTGGCGCAGCACGGCGCTGGCCGAGGTCACGGTCGCCGCGCAGAGCCCACCTTCCTGGGTGAGGAGGTTCTCGTGCGTCAGCTTCAAGGCCTCCTCGTCCACGTGGACGCGGATAGCCCTCTCCTCGTCCTCCCCAGGTGCGAGCAGCCAGAAGGCCTGGTCCACGAGCAGATTTTCCAGGCAGTGATGAGTGAAGCCTGGGGAGCCAGACGGGCCCTGGTCACCAGCGGGTGCCGGAGGGGGGACAGGGAAGCCCTCTGGCGCCGTGTTGGCCGAGTGTTGTGCTGACCAGTCTCAGGGAGACACGCCTCCCTGCCTTTGGGACTCTCAGTGTCTCTGCCCCAGCCTGGTGGGCCAGCCACCTGCCTGATTGTCTGAGCTGCACGTGGACCGGCTGTGACCACGGACAACTTGTGGGACCTCCCTGGGCCTGGGGAAGGTTAAACAAGGACAGGTCATCTCCTCTAGGACCCTTAGTCTCCTTGTTGATGAGACGGGACAGGAGCGTTCCACGAGACCGTGAACCCGCGGGGTACGGGAGGGGCTCGGATGCTTATTTTCAAACTCATCAGCTCTCAGACTGGGGTGAGTTTCTCCAGAAGCCCCTGCAAAGGCCTCCCTCTAGAACAAGGAATGTTCTAGACAGCAAGCACCACGGCCAAGGTTGAAGTACTAGTTTCCTGGTCTGTGCTCAGCCAGGCGAGCTGGTCAAGCAGAGCTGGGCGGTACAATGTCGGACGGAGTTTGGCCCAAGTCGCGCACGCAGCCCAGACAGTGAGTGTCTGGGGCCTCATCCCTCGCCCCAGACCTCCCTACCTGAAGGCAAGTGAGCACGCTCACTCTGCAGCTTCCCCAAGAGATGGCCATGCACTAACCTACTCTACAGCCCCGATTTGTGTACCAGAAACGTGTGGTTCTGGGCTTTACCAAGAGCATGGTACGTGGAAAACTTCCAGATTTCTTCGAACGTCTTAAAGGTCACCACAATCCGAGCCTGGTCACTGTGGATGGACAGCAGCCTGGCCGAGAGCTCCTGACGGGGAAGAAGCAGAAATCGGAAACAGCCCCAGCCCAGCGACTCGGAGGCACCTGACCGTCGGGGATGGAGTCACAGGGCGGAAACGCTCTGCGGATGGATGTGACCCCTGGCAGGGGCACCTCCTCAACTGCCTGGGCAGCTCCCTCCTGCTCTCAAGCCCACGACGGAGGCTGCCCAGCGCCCAGACCACACCCTGTTCCTCCCAGAGCTCCTGAGAGCTCCCTGCTGGGGACACTCCTTCTGTGGCTCCCCGCCCCCCACTGCTCCATCTGCCTTGTTCACCAGTGACACCAGGTTGTGCCGGGCTCCACCTAGCCTCCTCGTACACCTGCGAGTTAGGACTTTCGGTTCTAACTCCAGGACTTGTCCCCTCTGACGTCCACCCCATGACCACTCCTGGCGGAGGTCAGGGGGCGCTGAAGCAATGCCGGCCAACACTGGAGCACTCACACCTCAGGAGATGTGTGTGTGTCTGTGTGTCTGTGTGTGGGGGGTGCTACCATTGTCCAGTTTGTTTGACCCTCCGTAAGCGACACAGGAGGGAATCCCAGGGCAGCACGCGTGACCACACAGCTCTTCCCTGGGGTCATCGGGGACAGCCCCAGCGCTGAGCACAGGCCAGGTGCTCAATGGTGCTCCTTGTGGGGTCCTCACACTGGCTCCCTCTCTAATAGCTCTAAACATCCACATCTGCAGCTCGGGAAGCTGGGGTCACAGAGGCGAAGGGGCGTTGGCCAAGGTCAGGCTAGGCGGACTGCAAGGGCACATGGTAGCCATCAGTCCTGAGACCCAGGACCTCTGCCAAGGGGCGGTCCCTGGGTCTAGCCCCTCTCTTCACCAGCCTGTCCATCCCGTACAGGCCAACGGGGGGGGGGGAGGGGCTAGGGGGCTGGCTCTATCAAAGTCAACTCACAGCAGTCCGCTGACTCCCCATGAAGAGACCTTTACAGTCCTGACAGGGTGGGGGGTGGAGGGAGAAAGGAATCGGGGACATTGGGGACACAGTGGCCTGCCCTGCAGGAGTGTCCTGGGCCAGACCCCCAGGGGAGCAGAGGGGGCATGTCACAGGGCCACCACAGGGTGGGGTCAGAGGATGGCCTCCACTCCCATGGCCTTGGCGCCTCGGAGGCCTGGACTCCACGGACCCTCCTCCTGCGCTTGGCCTCCCCTGTCTCGTCCAGCGAGGGCCCTGCGCCTGAGCTCACCGAGGCCTGCTCCCAGGGGACTCACCCCGAGCATGCGGGCCACCTCCCAGCTGTCATTCTCTAGCAGACGGAGTCGGGCCCACAGGGCCTGCTGCAGACCGGGGTCCGGCAGCCCGCTCTCTCTCCGCACGGCCAGCAGCTGTAAGGTCAGGTCTGGAGGGGGCAGGTCAAGGTCAGTTTGTCTGCTTCCCCCCACCAGCCCCAGCCCACAGACTCAGGACCCGTCCGTGTTCAAGGCCCAGGTCAGGAACTGCCTGTGGGGTGAGTTCTACGCTCCCTACACCGAGTCCCCAGGAGGGGGCGACACTGAGTGAGCTCTCAGAAAGTGATCCTGAGTCACTGGGGCCCCCAGCTCTGACCTCTCGCATAGCCCCAGAGAGGGGCACCCCACAGACCTCTCAGCCCCCACCCCATACCCACCCCTTCTCTTTCTCTTCCAGCCCAGTCCTGCTCAGACCAGGCCACCCCCACCTCCATTCGTCACAGACCAAGTGGATCCACAATAACCCCACTGACCCTCCCTGCCAGACCGGGCCTGGCTGGCCACCCTAAATGCAGATCTCAGTTCAGATGCCACCCACCCACCCACCTGTCCCCCTTGGAGGCCTCCATCACAAGAGCCCCCACAGCAAGGGCTGCTGGGGGTGAGGGCAGACAGAGAGGGAAGGAGACAGAGGAGGGAGGTTCCCACACCCTTTGCACAAGCTTTGCACCTGCCTTAGAACTTTCTAGCCAAGGGCCCTGGAACAGACACCCCTCCCCCCCCTGCTGTGGGGCAGGGCCAAGGACAGAGATTCTGGAGAGTTCTGGAATCTGGGGTCAGGCCAGCAGGAAGCTGGCCGCGCATTTCACAACCTGTGCTAAGATGTGTGACCCCTCCTCCTCCCATAAAAGGGCAGGGTTGCATTTTTAACTCCCAGATAATTTTCCCTGATGCTCAACTCTCTCCTGTGCTCCACCCGGGTGACCACAGGTGGCACTGACCACCTGCAAGGACAGTGGGGGGAGGGGGACAGGCAAAGGTGAGACACCAGCAAGGTTGGGGTTTCCATGTCCTGGGCACCTAGAGGTCCGGCGTGGGGTCTCCGGAGTAAGGGGTAGATTCTAGATTCTTCCTGCTCCCCCCCAACACCAACCAGCCCACGCATTTCCCGTACCAGCCCAGGGCAGCCCTCTAGAAACCTGCCCCCTTCCTCAGAGTCCCCTCCCCTGACACCAGCCCAAGGACACCTCCCTGAAAGGGCCTCTTTCAGCTACTTCTTACTCTGTCCCACCTGTCACCCCCTCCCCCCATAGTGTCCGTCTCCTTGAGTCCTGGGCCCGACCTCAGACGGAAACAGGACCTGGGCATCAACATTTAACAAGCCCCTCCCCCTTGCTCCCACGGAGGGAAGGGGCCCAGGGATCCCACATCACACCCCCAGTCTGGATTTCACCCCGTTGTGTGGCACGGCGCCCCAGGATGTCTACCTGTGGGGTATGCGCTCATCTGGCCGGGAGGGGTCCTGGGGGTCTGCCAAGAGAGGCCGGGGGCAGCGGTGGCATCTGTGATGAAGCAGGTCCGTGGGATTACAGTGAAACCCACAGCTCTCACCTGCACAGGCACCAAGCTCCCCCCACAGGTTGGTGGCACCTGAGAGCTGTGTCCAAACCCCGACAAGCCACGGGGCACACAGGGTCCCTTCCTCCAGCGTCACAAAAGCCAGCCCGAGGATGGAGGGTGTGGGCATTTCCTCCCTGTGTTGTAACCCCCAGCATGGTGGCCTCAGGTGTCCCAGAGTGCGGAAAGGGTCCTGCCGGCTACAATCAAGGTCCCGGCAGGGCCGGTACCTTCTGGAGGCTGCAGGGGAGACTCTGTTCCTTGCCTTTCTCGGCTTCTAGAAGGGCCCACGTCCCCCTCAGCTCCTTGCCCCGCCTCCATCTCCAAATCCAGAAAGCCTGGGGTCTTGGGCTTCTCCCCGACTCCCACATCAGGACAGTGTTCCGATTTCAAGACCCTCGGCCTCATCCCGCCTGCAGCGTCTCCTGCCTCAGGAGGCAAAGCGCACGCAGGTACCGGTTCTGGGATCGGGGTGCGGACTTGTTTGTGGGGGGGGGTCATTATTCCGCTGGTCACACAGGGGAGGCGGCAACCCAGAAGGAACGCGAGGTCTGAGCCGCAAGACTGCGTCCCCATCTGGCTGCGCCCACCCCGGTCCGTGGCTGGGGGTGACACATGCCTTGTGAGGCTGGTGGGTGCGGCTCACAGCCCAGCAAGGACGAGGGAGGTGCCCTGAGGTTCAGGGTCAGAGGAGGGGCTCCTGCTGCTGGGACCAGAGCAGAGGACAGGCTCTGCAGCCCCGAGTGACAGCTCAGTCCTCTGTGGTCACCCCCATCCCACAGTCCGCGCTCCTGAGGCCAGCTCTTCGTCTGCACCTTGGTCTCTGCCCTGCTCAGTTGGCTTGTCTATAAAATGGGATGAGCCCGTTGGGGCCTTCGGATTGAGGTGGGTCTCACTGGGGAAAAGCCTGTGTGGTTCCCGCAGAGGGTGTGACCTCCGGAGCGGCCGGTCCCCAACCCCTCCAGGCCGTTCCTCTCAGAACCATGGACCCGGCACTGCCAGGCCGGCCTTGGACTGGACAGTGTTCATTTCTGCTCTCTTCCCCTCAGAGTCTATGGAGCACCTAGGGCCAGAGCCCATACATGTCCAGACCTGGGTGGTGTCCCCGGGGCCTACCCAGGCCCGAGCACGCAGCAGGGACACATCCAGGGAAGCATGTGAACTCCTGATCTTGGTCTTCAGCACCATCCATCTGATTCAGGAGCCCAGGCTGCTGGAGAATCAGCCGATTCCGGGGATGGGGGCACAGAAGACGGAGATGCTGTGGTCGACAGACAGAGCAGGACTGCTCACAGGATGGTGGAGCCAGAGAGAAAACCAGAGCTGGGGCAGTCTGAATGACAAGATCCATACTGAGGACAGAGGCTACAGCCCACAGAGAGCAGCCCAGACTGACGAGCCCGCAGTACAGTGAGTCAGTGAGGAGAGGGGACAGGCCTCCTTAGAAGTTATGTAGTCATGACTTTCTGGCAGGGAAGACTGTCATCACCCTCCCCCCACCCCCACCCCCACCCCAACCAAGTATGGAGACAACCCGGCCTCCAGCTATGCCGTGCTGAGGGACACGGCACTGGCAGGGTATTCCTGCCCCAAATGCCTGACATCACGGTGGCGATATCACGCTGTGCCCTCACAGAGGGGCGTTCTGTGAGATGACTGGCCTGAGTGCTTCAAATCCTCAACCAGAGACATGGCACCAGCGTGCGCAGTGCAGCCCAGGGTCCGAGGCTCTCGTGGGCGTGGCCGGGACAGACGGCAGGGCCTGAGCGGGGTTTGCGGGTCGTCACATGATCCCCACTGCCCTGCGGCTCTGTGAGAGCACGCCCTGTTTTGGGCAGACACACACGCCAAAGTACCAGGAGCTCAAACTGACACACGTGAATGCAGAAAGAAAACGAGGGCAGGAGAAAGCCCTCGTCCTGGTCCGGCCGCCGGCCCCATTCCCTCTCCGGGCCGTGGCTCTTGTCTCTGTAGGGGGGCTGAGGGGTGCCCCGTCCTGAGTACCCGGGGGTTCTGTCCTTATGTCCTGGTGGCAAAGCAGGACGGTGGGGACGCAAAGATTTGTGAAAGCCATCAGTGCGTGAGAGGCAGCTGTCCCAGAATTTCCACGCCCCTCCCCTTTCTCTGCGTCCCTGCGGTCATTACTGACAGTCCCCTGGAAAAACACAGCTGGCAAGTGATTCACCAACAGCTAGATACCGGACAGTGCCGGCAGCACTCTAGCCCTGGACAGGAGGAGGAGGGGGTGGACTTCACACACCGCACTCACCGTCTCTGCCTATGCCCGGAGCCTGGGCCTCCTCGGGTCCGGCTTGTGTCCAGCTGACCGACAAGCTCACAGCCTCTCTCTGGGCCTTATCACCACTGCTGCCACGCGAGGGCTCCGTGGTCACCCTTGCTGTCGGGGCTGGCTCCTCAGTGGCCACCTCAGCTGGATCCTTCATGGCCCACAGTGGTCTCAGTTCCCAGGGCTCGGCATGCCAGGCTGGCCTCTGTGGAGAGAGAATGGGGTGGGGGTCAGCAGTGACAACCTCTCTGGGAAGACAGGCCCCCAGGACCAGCATGGATGCTGCCCCCAGAGTTACCCCTCGCTCACCCCCACTGCGCTGCCACCCCCCGCCCCGCCCTGTACCTGGTGGGCCCCTGCTCAGCCTTCCTGGGTCTGCTTGCCGGTCACTTCCTCTCTGACCAGCACAAGCATCCCTGGAGCTGGCTGTCAGAGCCACACACCATTTGCCAGGTGGACGTCCTTGCAGGCAGGGGGTCATCGACAGACCCCCGAGGACACAGCTCAGAGCCTGCCATGTAATTACAGCTCAGAAGGTGACTGCAGACACCTCGACAGTGGTGTCCGAGCAAGGGACCGCATGGGGCAGGGGGCGGAGGTGGCCTCGGAGCACACCATGGCCCCGTGCTTTGGGGACATGCCCACCGCACATCTGGCTGGTGAGCACTGCCACAAGGGCCCCCGGAGGGAGCTCATCCCCCAAGAGGTGACTGTCCGGTTACGTGTCGCCCAGGCCGCAGCCGAGCGGGGGTTCCTGAGAGATCCTGGTGCTGCTACGACAACCCCGTAGCCTGAACCAGCCCCGGGGGGGGGGGGCTTGTCTCCCCCATGGGAAGAGGCCTGGACTCAGGCTGGGTCCCTGGAATGTGTCCTGTTTGTCAGGAAATGGGCCAGGTCCCCTGCAGATGGGTTGGGGGTGGGGTGGGGAGGAAGCAGGTGGTGAAGGGCAGGGAAGCGGGAGTGAGTGATTGAGTGGGAAGGAATACTTCTCCCCTCCCACTCCCCCGGGGGACCCCTCAACACTCCCCACTGAGAGAGCAAACCATCAGCCTCCTCCTCCCTGGGTCAGAGATGAGAGAGAGCCCTTACAGCCAACAGACCACGCCCCCGGGGGTAGGGGCTTCGTCACCAATTGGAGCAGACAGAACACAGAGCTTGCTTTTGGGCAGGAAACACAGGTGCTGGGTGGCAAGGACAGCAGGCTGCCTGGGCGGGGCTGGGGAATGCAGGGCAGACACCCAACTTCAGCCACAGACTCATCCCCCATCCACCTGTGTTGCTGGGACCACGGAGCGCATGGTGTCGCCATGGCTACCAGCCGTCTGCCCTTTCTGCTGAGGCCCACAGGGCGTCTGCCCAGAGCGCCCGGGTCCCTCACCTGCTCAGCGCTGTGTGTGTGTGTGTGTGTGTGTGTGAAGTCCGCAGTCCGGACACCTGTCCCCACCTGGGTCCTTGTCCTCCTCCCCTCCGCCACCTTGCCCCTCGGAAGCCAGGTCTGATGTCCCCCCGAGACGGAGCAGGTAGTCCCACAGCTGGGGACAACATCCAGGGCATATGCCTTCATCTTCCCAGCCCCTCGGGGGGGCAGGATGAGCCATCAGGTGTGTGTCAGGGTCCCACACCAGCCTGGCCTGCCCCAAACACTCAAGGGGCGACGGGGACCTGAGCACAGGGAACGTCCCTCCTGCTCCTGAGGAGGGGCTGCAGCTGACAGCTGTAGGCCTGGAGTTCCTAGTGACAGTCCCGCGATGAGGAAGTGAGTGCCATCTCCACAGATGGGTCCCCTTCCCGCTGGTTCCTAAAATGGCCTCGCTCGACCTGAAGCCAGCCGGCCCCGACCGCAGGCAGCAGTGGCTGTCCAGGTGCAGCCTCGGTGGTGTCCCTTGTCCCCTAAAGGGCAGCTGGCCGGATTACCATCAAGCTGCCCACAAAGGCTCTTCTTCCTCCAGCCTTGATCTCCTTTGCTCAGCTTCTTGTGGGGACAACAGCCCAGCCCCTGCCTCCACCCCAGGGAGCCTGCGGTCAGTGGGGGGGGGTGCGCCCGCTCTGTGCCTCAGTTTACTTGTCGAGAGAACGAGAACGAATACATCTGCCTCGCAAGGAGGTGGCTGGGTTAAGTGAACGGCGCTCCTGGGTTACAGTTGGTGTTTTGTACACGGGGGGTCCCACACGGGGAGAAGATGGTACCGATCTTGCCTTGAAGAGGTTTGGAGGGTCTGGTCGGAGCTGTCACTGGGCTAGTGATGGACAGATAAATACTTCGAGGGCCCACGCAGGCCACGCCGACTTCAGAGTGCTTCTCGAGGGTTGTCTGGTTGCCCCCTTCCTGGGGCGAACAGTGTCTCCCCCCAAGTCTGTGTCACCCAGAACCTCAGAAGGTGATCTCATTTGGAAAAAGGGTCTCTGCAGACGAAGTTAAGCTGAGGGCACGCTGGAGTAGGCCGGTCCCTGAACCCAGTGACTGGAGGGACAAGGTGGACATGTGACCACAGAGGACAGACTGGAGTGACAAGACCACAAGCCTTGGAGCCTCCAGAGATGGGAAGAGACGGGAAGGCGCCTCCCCTGGAGCCTGTGGAGGGAGGTGGCCCTGCTGACACTTTGAGTTCAGACTTCTGGCCTCCAGCCCGGGACAGTAAATCTGCGTAGCTGGATGCCCCCTGCCTGGGGGTACGCTCCTCGGGCCAGAACTGCACGCCCTAATTCTGTCTGCTGCGAAGCGGGTCAGCCTCACCCACACCAGGGTGCCCTTGGTGAGCAGGACTCGGAGTGAAAGGATTGTCGTTGTGTAGAACGTCGGCACAGCTGCTGTCTCAGGAAGCTCCGTCATTATCCACGGCGGTGGGACCGTCCCCTAACATCAGCCACCGCCCCGAGGGCTCAGCCAGCACCCTCCTCTAATCCTTGAGACACCCTGGAGGACGGGTGTCCTTGTGCCCATTTCACAGATGGTCAGTCTGAGGCTCAGCGAGGTTGGAAAGGTGAGATTTGAATCCAGGTGGGTCTGAGTCCAGCGTGTGCACGCCTGCCCTCCCCTGGACACGCCTGCCGGCCGGCACCACTCACTCCCAGACACTGCCCTGCCCTCCCCAGCCGGCCATCATTTCCATGAGCTTCACCAACTCCAAAATGCTGGAAATCGCCACAGACAGGGCCAGGGGTCCCGGACTCTTGACGGGGTCACTGGAGGTAAGTGCAGGGTCTCAGTGGTGTGCACAAGCCCCGTGCCCAGGGAAAGACCAGGTGTTAGGTGGTCTGGTTCTGAGTCCTTCCCTAATACTTTCTGGTCGGTGCCCCTAGTCAAGGTAATCACCCTGTTGTAATGTTGGAAAAGAGTCCCCAGGGTGGTGACCTTTGAGTGTCCGGGTCATGGCTACAGTGCCACCCCAGGCTAGGCACCGGGTGCCAACCTCAAATGGACAGGAGGTCCTAGTTGAGATCCCCTTAATCTGGGATCCCTTATGGCAGGCTCAGGACGCACTCACTGAGCACACCCCCCCCAACCCGGGGAGGAAAGATCAGGAGAGGTCACAGGAGCCATGGCACTTTATTAAGACTGACCTCATCCTGGGCACCATCTCTGCTAACCACACTGCCGTCTTCCTGGAGCTCGGACAGGGTCCATGGCCTTCCAGGACACCCCCGCCCCCCACTTCAGGTCTGCTCCCCCCAATCCCAATATGTCAGGAAGTCTTCGAGACAGGGAAGCGTGGAGGCTATTCTTAGATCCTATTGGCAAGGCCCTGCTCTGTGGGCACGGCCTTCTTGACCAGTCCACCTGCCCATCACCCCCTGTCCCTGTCGCCCTCCAGCAACCCGCCCGTCCCAGCGCCCTCCTACCTGCGCCCGCTCCTCAGAGGCAGCTCCGGGACAGCAGACACCAGGTAGCTGCTCCTGGCTCCTCCCCGCCTGGCCCCAAAGGCTGTCTGTGCCAGCCAGAGCCCGCAGGGCCGCCCTCCACCAGGCTGACTGCTCAGCAGCGGCCAACGCCCCCTGCTTCCTGCCCCACTTCCTCCCCGCGCCTGCCCGGGGCCAGTGGCGAGAGGCAGGCCCAGAGAAGGCTGCCAGCTGATCATTAATGCTCCTTCCTGGGCCAGCTCCAGGCCGTCCCCGCCTGCCCACTGCCCGCCCCCTGGTGCTGGGGTGGAGGCCCGGAGAGGACGCCCAGGCTCCCTCCCGCCTTGCCCCCAGGATTGGGGAAGTGAGCCAGCTGCAAGGCCTCCCTGCCAACCTCAGTCCTGCTCTCTGTTCTCCTTCCACTGACTGCACGCTCACACGCACCCTGACGTCCACAGCCACGCCTGTGCCTGCACCCCCAGACACGCATGTGCGCTCCTGCATGGACGCAGGGGCGGCTCCTTCCCACCCCCACCCCCCATGGAACGTGGGCTGGGGACAGCTCTCCTTCCCTCCTCTCGAGCTGGCTCCAGGCCCCCCCCCCTGGGTTTCAGAACAGGGAATCTAGCCCTGCTTGCTGGGGAGATCGGACTGGGTCTCCTCTCGGCTCTGACAAGAAGCAGGAACTGATCTGCTGATCTGGGGTCTACAGCCCTGCCCCCCCAATCTAGTTTCAGGACTCCCCACACACCCCATCCCCAAGGCATGAGCTCTGGTCCCAGCCCAGCCCTAGGAGTCAAGGACAGGAGGGCGACCTTCACGTGTGGCCTGGCAATACCAGGAAGAGACAGACTCTACATTAAGGGTCATATGCCCATTTTACTGGCAGGAAAACTGAGCCTCGGTGAGCTCATTGGACATGCCCAAAGCCGGTGACAACTGCAACGTGAGCTGGAGCTGTGTCTGACAGGACACTGAAGCCCACAGGCGAGGGTTTCCAACCACAGTGCTGCCGGCCTGGGGGAGAAGGCTTCGCGTCCTGGGGCAGGGCTGCCGGGCACAGAAGTTCAGCAGCCTCCCTCCCGGCCTCTACCAACTAGATGCCGGCCCCAGCTTCAGACATTTGTCCCTGGGAGATGATGTCCCTGGGCTGAGGACCATCACTCTAGGCGAAGCTGCTTCTGGGTGAGGCCGAGGAAGTCCCGCCTGTGGCCTGCCCTCCCCTGGCTGTCCTTCCCCGGATCAACTCCAGGCACATGCACAGCCACCCCCAGAGTCCTCCGGCCCGCCCCCCAGCCCCGGACCTGGGGAAGGCCTCCACAGGGTCCAGGCGCCTGTCCTGTAGCCTCTCCGGGATGCGGGCCCTTGCCGCCCCTCTGTCACAGACCCCTGTTGCCCATGTCCCACCTCCCCTTCATCCACTCCCGTGCTGGGTTCTCCGTCCAGCTACCTGAACCCCTATGAAGCCCTTGCTTGGGACCCTCTGCCCCATCCACAGCATGGGAGGTTGGACCTTCTCGCACTTTTCTGGTATCAAGGGTCCTCCTCTGCTGTCCCCATCCAGAGGTAGGTGCCCAAACCCCCTGTACAGTGGCATCAGGGCTGTGGATGTCCAGAGATGAGCCGACATCACCCTCTACTGGGAGCGTCTCCCCCCCCCCCCCTCCCCGCTGCACCCGGGCTTTCAGCTGCCTCTCGGGCCTTCTCCACCGGGATGAAGCCCCGGGCGCCCCACCTCCAGCACAGGCTGCCCCACGGGGCAGGAGCGGAGCCCGCAGATGGCACCTGTGCCCACTGGGAACATCAGCACTGCTGCACCACTCGCACACCCTCGGCCTCCGCTCGCACACCCTCGGCCTCCGCTCGCACAGAGCACGCCCGGGTGGGGCAGGGGCGGCCCGTTGCCTTGCTCTGGGCCGTCCTGAGGGCTCGCTGCGTGGGGATTCTCTAGCCGGCCCAGCCCAGAGCGCACACACAGCTGGACTTGGGCATCTGCTCCTGCAACAGACGCCAGAGTACGGACCCACCCAGGGCCAGGGCACGGAGCTCTCCAGACACGTGGAGGAAGAGGGACGTGTCTGGAAGGCCACAGTCCCCTGGCCTGGACACCCACTTCACACCACAAGGCTGGCCTGTCTCCTGCCCAGTGAGGGTCTGGGGGTGTGGAGCTGCAGAGAGAAGCTGGGCAAGGGCACAGAGACCCCCCCCCCCGGCCCCCCAACCCCGGGGAGGCCTGCTTTTAGCCTTGGTCTTCCCTCTGTGAGGCGGGAACAGTGCTGCAGCCCGCGCCCCAGGACCGCAGGTTGGGCAGAACACGGGATGCTTGGCTCTGCTGGCCTGTGGTGCTGGACACGGTGTGGGAAGAGACCCCACGCAGGCTCCACGTCCATACACTGGCCCGGACACACTTCCTCTCCTGGCCATTGTCCCCACGGCTCGAGCCCAAACCCCGCATCCTGTTTGTCTCTGCAGCTGTGCCCTGGGCCCACGGCCAGGGGGGTTTTCCAAGAGCCTCCTCTACTGTGCACAGGGCATGACTCCAGAAAATGCACCCCAACTCTACACAGAGCACCCAGCTCCACAGAATGCACCCCGACTCTACACAGAGCACCCAGCTCCACTGAATGCACCCCAACTCTACACAGAGCACCCAGCTCCACTGAATGTACCCCGACTCTACACAGAGCACCCAGCTCCACAGAATGCACCCCGACTCTACACAGAGCATCCAGCTCCACAGAATGCACCCCGACTCTACACAGAGCACCCAGCTCCACAGAATGCACCCCGACTCTACACAGAGCACCCAGCTCCACAGAATGCACCCCGACTCTACACAGAGCACCCAGCTCCACAGAATGTACCCCGACTCTACACAGAGCACCCAGCTCCACAGAATGTACCCCGATTCTACACAGAGCACCCAGTTCCACAGAATGTACCCCAACTCTGCAGTGCACCCCAACAGCCTTCCAGAGGAAGAACACAAGCCTCCCCAGGTCGAGGGCTTTCCCAACAGGGGTCCTTCCGGGAGGCTGAGGCGTGGGGCTGACCCTCATGCAGCCCTGCCTTCAATGGCTGCTCTAAACCCCCGCCCAGCCAGGCCTTCGAGTCCCTCTGGGTGGGCCTGTCACTCCCCAGGCCTCAGGGGAGTGACAGGTGGCTATAAGCCCAACAGCTCTCACTCCTGAAGCAGCTGTGTTCTCCTGGGGGGCGATGAAGGGGGTGGTGACAGGGCCAGCCAGGACAGCACCCCAGCCAGGCCTTCACCCGGCCCACCCTGCTGCGGGCATGCAGCTGGCAAAGCCTCCCACAGCCACGTCCAGGTGACAGCAGACAGGGAAGGCCCACAAGAGGCCCCGTGATTGCAAACACTCTGCTCTGTGCAAAACAAGGGTGTCGGGAACAAACAGGCTTTCCAGATGACCGGTGGCCACCCCAGGCTGGGACTCCAGGAAGCGGTCAGCACTTCCTCCGTGCCTGGGCTGGGACCAGACTGGCCTGGGCCTCTGTCCCGTGCTGTCCGGCAGGTGTGGCCCTCTTGGGGGCGGGGAGTGCTGACTCAGCGGCCAGGACAGCTGGCCAGGAACCCGGGCCTGTTTGTGTCAGGGGCTATTCCAAGAGCGGTCCTTTCTCTTGGCGGTCAGGATGGCGAGAGGCTGCCACAGACAGAGCTCTCAGAGCAGGGGTGCCCCCTCCCGACACCCCAAACCAGGCATGTGGGTCCTGGGGGGTGGGTCAGAGAGGCACTGAAGGCTGTTCTCATGGCCCACACAGGGCACAAGGCCCAGGCCGGTCTGTCTGTCTCGTCACATCTCACACTGTAGGGCAGGCAGGAGGTCATGGGTGGCCAGGAGGGGAAGCACAGAGGACATGGGTGGGGACACAGTGGGTGTCACAAATGCCACTTCCCTGGGAGCCTGAGAGACAGCACCTCGGCTTAAAATGAGCTCCAGGGACACTCCAATGCCACTGGCCCTCGTTCCCCAAACCCCGACATTCCTGACTCCGGGTGTGGGACGCCCCCACCCCCTCTGGACATTCTCTGAGCCCAGTCACGGGGAGGATTTTGAACTTGTCCCATGTGCAAACATTAACCCAGCAGAGCACATACTTACCCCCCAAAGGACTCGTTTGTGAGTGAGTCTTTCTTGCCAGGGTTCATCACCCTGGAAACCACCAGGCCCACCCAGGTCACTTCAGACTGGGTGGGGTCAGGAGGGCTCAGTGGGACTTTCCACAGGAGTCCCCAGTGTCCCCTGCAGGCCATGCCTGGACCTCGGTGATGTGGTCAATCCTTGAGCCGCTGCCTGCATCCCTGCCCCTCCGCTCCCTTCCCCCAACAACCACCTGCAGAGCCTCTACCCTGGCCAGCTCGCCTCCCTCTCTAGCCAGGGCTGGCCTCACCCACCCCTCCCGGAAACGGTCCTGTCAAGGCCAGCAGCAGCCACCACACTGCTAAACACAGAGGTCTCTTTCTTATCCTCACTGACTGGGTTTTCCGTGGACACTCCTGCCCAGCTGGCCACACCCTCCCTCCCAACAACTCCTGCCTCCCCGCTTCCTCCCACCCCGCTGGCCACACCTCTCAGACACGAGGACTTCCACGGCCACCTGCTCACGCTGGCAACCCAATGTGCCATCTCAGACCTGAGGAGGGTCCCTCGGGTGGGACCGGACACTGCCCCCCATTACCCAGCTCTCCTGCCGTTCCCTAACCCCCAGGAACAGGCACCTCCACCACTGGCTCCTGGCTCTTTCTTTTCTCCACCTGCTCGGACCCAGGCCCCCACCTGACGGAGCCCACCCTTGGGCTACTGGCTCTCCCGTATTCCCCATGGCCCTGGCCTTTGCACATCACCCTTCCTGCTGACCTTCTCCTCCAGCCTCTGATCTCAGCTCCTGTCCACCTTCCATGGGCCTCCTTGGGTTTTACCCCCTTCCAAGGCCTTTGCTGACCAAGGACAAGCCAGCCCCCAAGAACTCTGACCATAGGCATGCTATAACTGGGGCCTCTACCTAGGCTGCCCCTTGGTTAAACCGAGAGCACCCCACAGCCGTGAGTCCCACAAGTGCATTGATTGGGCACTCTACAAGCGTTTGTTGCATGACTAACAGACAGAGAGGTACCAGCAATGGAACGAGCAGTCCAGCCAAACCCCTGGTGGCCCAGAGCAGACATGTAGAAGAGCCGACCCCTGCGTAATTTGTGCCCCTGATCAGGCGAAGCCACAAGCAACTCTGTCCCTTGTCGTTAAGCTCCTTCTCCAGTCACACACCCTCTTCTAGGGGTGGGGTAGCTGAGTTGGGGGGATTCACACAGCTGGGAGGGGTTCTGGTCTCTCCCAGCCTCATTTGGTGAGACCTGCCAGGGTGTATGGACAAGGCCTGGCAGGACCGGGCCACAGCGCTCTCTGCCCTCCAACCATAAGGCTGGAGATGAAGTCGGGGTCACAGACTCATCGATGGGCCCCTGAGGGGGGGCAGCCTCTTGTCAGGCTGACGTGCACACCGGCATCCTTCCCACGCCAGCTGTCAGCTGCAAGGTCTCACAGG
Source organism: Rhynchonycteris naso (assembly GCA_037038555.1). NCBI lineage: Eukaryota > Metazoa > Chordata > Mammalia > Chiroptera > Emballonuridae > Rhynchonycteris > Rhynchonycteris naso. Next base: position 314,777,824 of record CM072996.1, on the reverse strand, counting down.
TCACATCGGGGTTGGGGCGTGGCGTGGCCAGAGGACCCACTGCGGGATGGGGACCTTCTCCACCTCCTGTTTCTGGCATAGTCTTCCTGCGTTCACAGGAAGGCCACTTGGGGTCTACGCACCTCACACACCCACACTGACCCACACAGTACGAGCTGGGGTATCACATGGTGAGGGAACGCACAGATTCTGGAGTTCTGGCCGTGGGTATCTGTGGGAGATTGCTAGTGGCAAAGCCCTTGCAGTTGGAGGTTTAGCAAAAGGCAAACTTCTCCCCTCCTCCTCAATATTGGCTATGAAGCTGAGTATTTGCACTCATCCCAACCCCCCACCTCACTTGCTTGGTTAAGTTGCTAAAGGCGAAGTTTTTCCCCACACCTCCATGTTAGCTGTGATGCTGGGTTGTTTCTACTTGTCCTATCCATTCTAGTCCTATTCATCCTGTCCCCCATGTCCCTCGGAGCGACTGGAGGCAGTTTCCTTTTTATTCTTTCTTTTGTGAAGTTAAGATGTTAGGCAGGGTGGAGAGTTTCTGCACTTGGGAGAATTCTTGGGATGCCTTGGAAATGTGACTTTGTTTTAACGATCTCTTTGATTTGCTAATGACCTCACTTTGCCCTATAAATAAAGCTGGTAGGGAGAAGGAGATGCCTTTTCCTAGCTATCTTTTGCCTTGCAAAGAGTCCTCCCGAGCCCATCCTTTTTTCTCTTTAAACTTATTTTCTTTTTAAAATTATTTTTATTTTTTTATTTATTCATTTTAGAGAGGAGACACAGAGTGACAGAGAGAGAGAGAGAGAGAGACAGAGAGAGAGAGAGGGAGGGAGGGAGAGAGAGAGAGAAAGGGGGGAGGAGCTAGAAGCATCAACTCCCATATGTGCCTTGACCAGACCAGTGCAGGGTTTTGAACTGTCGACCTCAGTGTTCCCAGGTCGACACTTTATCCACTGCGCCACCACAGGTCAGGCTAAACTTATTTTCTTAATTCTGTGCCGTTCCCACTCAGGACCTGGAATTATTAGCCGCGCTGGTCTGAGGGAGCTATCAGCCCAGCCCAGTGCCCACGGTGTGGAGCAGAGGGCCCCACAAAGGAGTGATATTATGATCACTATTATTCAATGGAAGCAGGGCTGGGGGCTAGCAGCATTACCCAGCCCTAAACCTGGCAGCCCTGCTCTGTGCCCGACCCAAGCCCGGGCACGGAGGACGTGGCTGAATCAGAAGACCCTCTGCCCAGAGCCCTCAGCCCCAGGACATGGGAGAGGGAGGGCTGGCCACGTGTCCTGCAAGATGCTCTTCAGTTGGAATTTGATGTCTTTCTCAGTCTTTTAATTTTTAACAAACAAATTACTGCTGGACCTGGTCCCTCTGGCAGCAGCTATTTTTAGTTAAACTGCGCCTGAGATGTTGATCCCGAGGCCAAGGCAGAGGACAACACCCACAGCTCTACAGAAACACAGGGAGGGCCGGAGCAGTCAGCTCCTATCTGCCTGTTGCCTTAAAATATACGAAATGATGCTCAGTGTCTCTGCAGACGATGGGCAGAGTGAACACAAGACCCGCCGTCACCTCCCAGGCTGGCAGCACCTGGCACCCGTAGCTGTGGGGGAGCAGTGCCCGGGCCAGTCTGAGGGCCGCTTGCCAACCCAGTGGCCATAAAACAGCACGTGGGTCCACCCTTTGACCAGAAGCCCCACCTCCGGGAAGTCCCAATTCCGGACGGCACGGCAGGGTGATGGAGGTGCGGACACTTGTTATAACAGCGACACCTTGGACAGAAAGAACCCAGGTGTTGAGTGACTCACACTCCCGCCACGCACCGCAGGGCGGGCAGCAGAGAGAAAGAATGAGGAGGTTCTTGGCCTGACCTGTGGTGGTGCAGTGGATAAAGCATCGACCTGGGAACACTGAGGTCGCCAGTTCAAAACCCTGCACTGGTCTGGTCAAGGCACATATGGGAGTTGATGCTTCCAGCTCCTCCCCCCTTTCTCTCTTTCTCTCTCTCTCTCACTCTGTGTATCCTCTCTAAAATGAATAAAATAAAAACAGTAAAAAAAAAAAAAAGAAAAGAAAAAGAATGAGGAGGTTCTCTGAGTCACAAGGAAAGACCGGAGACGGGTTACATGGGAAGGAGTGAGCTGCAGAGTGGGCCACCTTTCCTGTCCTTGGGGGGTCAGGACTCATGCACCTGTGCTGGCCTCTGTGAACAGACGCCAGGGGAGGGTAGATAAGTGAACAGCCGTGGCGGGGTGGGGTGGTGGGAAGTTGAGTAGGGACAGAGGGTCTCGTCAGGTGAGGAAGCTCTCTGCCTGACACTGTGATGGTGAATACACAACACTCCACACTTGTCAAAAGACACTCGACTTGACAGCACAAAGCACGAACCTTAATGTCTACCAATAAAACTTGGAGGAGGTTGGAGGGTATCTGCACGTGGGAGAATTTTCTGCATTTGGGAGGGTGTCTGCACTTTGTATCCAGGATGGATACAGAGAGTGACAACACAGTGAACATGGAGCAGCCTCCCTAGAGGGGAAGGGGGCCGCCACCCAGCAGCCCTGGCTGTGAGCCTGAGGATGGTGGTGGTCTGTGAGCCTGAGGATGGTGGTGGTCTGTGAGCCTGAGGATGAACGGAACCAAAGGGTGCCCTGGGCTCTAGCTGACCATGCTGTTCCCCATGGGGACCTGGTTACAAATTCCTTTCTTCCTTCTACACCCGGACTGAAAAGCTGGGATGTGGACATTTAAGTAACGGTGGGGGGTGGAACCCGCCATGTCCCTATCAGAGTGGGGGGTGCAGAAAATCAAGGGGGAGGCTGGAACGATCCTAGCCATCCCCATGGCCCCGTGGCGATGTATCAAAGACATCAGTGTGAATTGATGGCTCACTTACTATAGATACACATGTTACAAATAGAGATACTTATTAGATACCTGTGTATACATGGATAAGTGTATCCATGGGTTAGCACACTTTAGACATATGTATGTACGTATGTATGTATGTATGTATAGGAGTTAGGTACATATCTATACTAACTTACAGATAGGCAGTACATAACGGATTAGTATACTTTATACTTATAGATACTTATATGCACAGGTGAGTATACACTCTTGTATCTTCAGGCTCTGTCAGCTGAGACGTCTTAAAAGAAAAGACACCCGGTCTGGCCTGTGGTGGCGCAGTGGATAGCGTGCCAACCTGGAACACTGAGGTTGCCAGTTCGAAACCCTGGCTTGCCCGGTCAAGGCACACATGACAGGCAACCAATGAACAACTAAAGTGAAGCAACTATGAGTTGATAGTTCTTGCTTTTACTTCTCTGTGAAATCTATAAATAAAATCTTTTAAAAAAGAAACGTCACCCAGGTAGCGACATGCACAACCAACACACAGAGAGATCTTGGGGTTTCTCAGAGCATTCTCCAACAACGGAAATCAGGACTCTGGGAGAAATGACTGATTCTAGGGCCAGGCCAGAAGGTGTACAAGATGAGCCTGGCTTGTAGTGGCAAAGAAGCAAGGGACTAGATAGATGGCCGAGTGAAAAATGGAACCCCACCATGGTGGTGTGTGTCGAAGGGACAAAGGACCCTCAGGAAAGAGTTCCCAAACAAAGGCTGAAAAAATTTGAGCAACAAAATTAATTCTATTAGATTATAACCCAAAGTGAAATAAGTACCCACGAGTCTATCTGATATAAATAAATGATTGGGCCAATAAATCTTAGAAGCAACGTTCTGCCTGGGGCTGCCGCGCTGGGAGTGATTCCCACAGCCCCTGTGGGACAGAGAGAGGCGGTCACCACACTCCCTGGGCACGTTGATAAACTGAGGCTCAGAGAGGTGCAGCCAACCTCGCCTGGGGCCGTGGAGCTGTCCCCTCATCCCTGCCAGCCTGTGCAAAGTCCAGATCCTGGATCCCAAGACTGTGGGACCTTTAGCTACCTGCAGCCACCACCCCCTCCCTGCTCCAAACCCACTCTCAGGCCCACCCCCAGGATAGGAGGGTGGTGCCCAGGGCTTCAAGGACTTGGCCCCTGAGGGACCTGGATGGGGGCTGGGGAAGGGGAAGCAGCAGAGACCCCACCCCCCATGCAGACATCCAGGGAGGACAGGGAGGGAAAGCCGGGACCGGGCCAGGCCCCCCAGCCCAGGAGGCTTGCTCCTCTGCATGGTGTCTGGACGGCCCCTGCTGACGGCACGGCCCCGGCTGACCGCACGGCCCCAGCTGACCGCACGTGGACACTGTGTGGTCCCGGCACAACACTCTCCTCTTGTAGACTGGGAAACCAGGCTCAGAGGGGCGGGCAGCACTAGCCGCCCAGCCATTACCAGAACCCCTGGGCCCACTGCCATCCCAGCCCTCATGAGGTCTCCCCAAACAGTAGGGAGGCGACTCCCTACCTTCCAATTGCCACCTTGACGACATCCAGCTCCACCCACTGGGCTCTCAGCCCCTTTCTCAGAACTGGGGACAGCTGGCCCTTCCTCAGGCTCCTAAACCCTGCTGCTCCCTGGCCAGGCAAGTTTGAGGGTGTACCCCACCTGTTTCAGCAGGTGACCCAGCATGGGGCTCGGGCTGCAGCATGGGGCTGTCCCTCTCGGGGCGGATCCAGCTCGGCGGTCTAGGACTTACCGTGTCCAGGGCAGACACACCCCAGGGCCCCTCAGAAGGGTCTCCACCACTTGGCACACAGCCGGGGAACAAAGGCGCACATTTTCAGGGAGCCCAGTCCTCCGGGCTCCAATCAGTTGGCCTGAGCCATCGGCCTGGGTCATTGGCTGTGCCCGTGGTTGACCCGCCCCAGCAGGAAGGGGCTGGCTCCTCAGTGACCTTTCTCCTCCTTATCAGCCATCAGGGAAGTGTCAGCATTCCTGGTTAGCATTCCGGAGCCCTCCGGCATCTCCCAGGAGCTGGCATTCCCGAGCAGGGCTGGGAAGAACTGCAGCAGGTGGGCTGGCTGGCTCCCAGCCCCACCCACCCTGCTGGGGACTGGTGACATATGGAACAGGGGCCACGCCCTGGTCACAGGCCTCCCGGAGGGGGAGAAAGGCTGGGCTCTGGGGCAGCTGCTTGGGCCTCCCCTTAGCTGGGCTGAGGAGAGCTCTCTCCCTCCCTCCCTGGGCTGGGTCTCTGTAGCTGGGCCTTGGGGGCAGCCAGCTGGGAGTTCGGCAAGCAGACACTGAGCACGTAGGGAGTGCACTGGGCAGCCACGGTGGCCCGGTCTCTGTGTGGTGTCCAGAGAGACTGGTTCATAAACTTGCTCACAGTGAGTCACCTTGGGGGGCCCTTCAAGGTACAGGGCCCAGCAATCTGGACTTTTAACAGGTTACCAAGGGGTCTCGATGGTGATGTTACCGGGAAGCCTGGCCACATGGGCGGGACTGGAGGCTGGACCGGCCCCCTTTCCACCCTGTCAGGCCACCTCCCGGTTTTGGGCTCATGCAGGAAAAATTTCAAAACACGAGTCTAGGAGCAAGTTAAAGTAAGTCTGTGAAAGTGTGGGACAGAGAGGCGTCTGACATTGTCCTTTGATTAAATGCACGGTTCCATGGGGCTTTTAATCAAAGAACTGTGGGATATACTTCTACACGGCCCTGCTTGCTGGGACCTGCTAGCAGCTAGTTGTCATATCCCTGAACTGTCCCTCCAGGCCAGAGACCTGGGCTTTCTTTTCACAAGTCCTCACTGCTTACCTATCAGGGTGCTGTTCACATTTCTGTCACCAGCCAGCAGCTGCCCCCTAGGCTGCTGGTGTGGGGCTGAAAGACTCCTGAGTTCACTGCCATCCGCTGAAAGAGGAGAGATTTCCTAGTAGGACCAGATGCCCGGCTGTTCGGGGAATTCCGGCAAGCCTGGCCACACGCCGGGGCTCTACCGGTTCACTAATGGGCGTCCCGCAGGGGTTGAGATGGTATTCTGCTTCCCTGGGCCTAGTGGGGACGTGGGGGTGGGGTGGCTGCCAAGCCCTGGTGCTCTGGACTTCCCAGAGGCCCCCTGAGGTCTTGGGCAGCCTAGGCTGGCCTGCGGACCCCACTTCACCCAGGGTCCAAGGGGGTGTGCTGGTCACTAGGTCAGGGAGGCCAGGGCTTGGGGGCTTGGAGGTGGTTCAGTCTCAGACTGTCCTCCTCAAGGGGCCCACCCACAGGTCAAGGGCCTTCAGAGGGGCCGAGTACCTCACTCAGGCCTCCCCTGCACCCTTTGGTTTTGACCCCTCCAAGCACATCTACCGAGTGACCCGTTTCCAGATGGAGAGATCTAGGCCCCGAGGCATCCAGCAACATGGACAGAATCTATTCCTGGAAGTCCCCACAGTGGGGTCCCACTGTGGGGTTTCCCACCACCGAAGTCTCTTGTGCTGGAGAGGCTGAGTTGTGTCAGGACCCCTACATTTTTATTCTTATATTTTATTTATTGAATTTAGAGAGAAAGGGAGAGAGAGACGGGAGTATCATTCTGTTTCTGTATGTGCCCTCACCAGGAATCAAAACCACCAACCTCTGCACATCAGGATAGTGTCCTAAACCAACTGAGCCACCCAGCCAGGGCGAGAACCCGGAAATTTTAACCCCAGCTCCATAGCGCAGGCAATGCACACCTTTGGCTGGTCCTCAGTGGCCTCACCTGCAATCTGGGAGGGGCCAGGCTGGGCGCTCCCTGTGGGTCCCGGTCACGGAGGAAGCTGCCCACCTGCCAGACCGCAGGACCCAGGCTCCTCTGTGCTCCCGCGTGTGTGGTCCTGGCCTGGGGTGGTGAGCGGTGCGAGATGACACCTCCGCCTTCTCTCCGCGTGAGAGCGCTCTTGAGGCCACGGCGGTCTCCCGTCCGCGCCCCGGGAACCTAGTGTCGCTGGGCTCAGAGACCCGTGCAGGAGCCACGAGGTGCTGCCGCGAGAGATGTCCAAACTGTAGAAAATACGTATGAGTTTATTGGAGCCAAACTGAAGACAGTTGCCGGGAAGCGAAATCTCAGCGGATGGAGAAGATGGCGCGCCACCACTTATTTTATACGTCAGAATCCAAGGAAACGATGTGAGGGGGTTCCGTGAAATCCATGGGTGATGGACTAAGGGGGCGGGAGAAAGCAGAGTGGGGGAAATCGCTGGGAACTGACCGACACATGCTTCTTTTCCACAGGTGCACGCAGGCTGGTTGACCAGGGGCATCTACAGCTCACAGAGACGGTACTCAGGGAACAAGAGAATGAGAAGGGGTTCTGTCGCAGGTGATTGTGCCCTGAGGGGCCTGAGGAAAGAGGATCCCCATGACGTTCCAAAGGTATGCTATTGTAGATACAAAAAAAGACCACAGACAGGCTCAGTGAAGATAAAGATGGACCTTTGTCGGGGAAAGTACCGCCCTAGGACGTGACTCCCCACCAGGAACTGCTTTTAGTTAGGAAGTGTGAATGTCAGACCCTCCTGTGTGGTTCCTTTAGGTCCCTGGGTGTGCAAGGCCACCATGCAGGCCTCCCCTGAGCTTGTCAGGTTCAGCAGGGACCCCCTTTTCCATCCACTGGGGTGTCCTTGGCCTGGAGGAGACGTGTCAGTCCTCTCGCCTAGGGATCTGGCGCTGTGGAGCCCAGAATTCACTTCACAACAAACAAGTCGCCAAGAGCTGACCTTGCTGTCTTATCCTTTTAATTTTTTTTTATTTTTATTCATTTTAGAGAGGAGACACAGAGAGAGAGAGAGAGAGAGAGAGAGAGAGAGAGAGAGAGAGAAAGGGGGGAGGAGCTGGAAGCATCAACTCCCATATGTGCCTTGACCAGACCAGTGAAGGGTTTTGAACTGGTGACCTCAGTGTTCCCAGGTCGACGCTTTATCCACTGCGCCACCACAGGTCAGGCCTGTCTTATCCTTTTAAAGACCGCGTTAGCAATCTTGCTTAAAAAGAATAAAGACAGGAGCACCTTCCTTCCACCTGCTGTGACCCTGAAAGGCTGGCCAGGCTGCCCTACTAGCCCCAGAAGGAGCCTGAGCGACTGGGTCCTCTTTAAGGCCAGTCTCCTGCCCGTGGAGGAGCCACCGTCAGTGACGCAAGTGAAGGGGGTGGCCCTGAGGAGCAGGCGGAGCCCTCTGAGTGAGGACGACCCAGAAGCTAGAAGGTCCTTGAAAACAAACAAGAGTCGACAGGCCTGGACCCCCAGGACCAAGGGCACAAGAAGTTCTACATCAGGGGTCGGGAACCTATGGCTCGCGAGCCAGATGTGGCTCTTTTGATGGCTGCATCTGGCTCAGAGACAAATCTTTAATAAAAATAATAATGTTAAAAATATAAAACATTCTCATGTATTACAATCCATTCATTTCCTACCGCTCATGTTCATGGTTGCAGGTGGCTGGGGCCAATCACAGCTGTCTTCCGGGAAAACACCAAATTTTTATTGGATACAGCGTAAGGTACATGGGTTGTTGTGAGGTCAGGAAGTAAACTTCCCTCCTTTTAATCAAGTAGTCAGCTAGCTAATTGCAGAAACCCTTTTGACGAAGATGGCTAAAAGAAAAAAAGATGAGGAGCATCGTACTTTTCAGCAGGAATGGACAGAGAAAATAGCCTTTGTGGAGAGAGCAGGTTCTGCAGTGTGTCTAATATGCAATAATAAAATTGCATCGATGAAACAGTCAAATATAAAGCAGCACTTCGCACAGGCCATACTACATTTGCATCGAAATATCCAGCAAGGAACAGCAGGAAGAAAGCATGTCAAGGGCTACTGTGCAGAGTGCAAGCTAGTCAGCAGCAACTCCGTGTTCGGACCCAACAAGGTGACTGGAATTGGGCTAGCTTTGCTGGTGCTTTAGCAATTGTGAGAAACAGAAAGCCCTTCACAGATGGGGAGTATGCCAAAACATTCCTGCTTGATGTTGCCAATGAACTTTTTGACGACTTTTCGGATAAAGACAAGATAATCAAACGAATAAAAGACATGCCTCTGTCGGCAAGAACTGTTCACGATAGTACCATCATGATGGCAAATCAAATTGAGGCAACACAAGTGAAGGACATAAATGTAGCACCATTCTTTTCTCTCGCTTTGGATGAGTCAACAGACATAAGCCATTTATCCCAGTTCAGCGTGATTACAAGGTATGCTGTCGGTGACACACTATGTGAGGAAAGTCTTGCTGTTTTGCCTATGAAAGAGACAACAAGAGGGTTGGATTTATTCCAGTCTTTCACTGAGTTCGCTAAAGAAAAATATCTACCGATGGATCAACTTATTTCGGTGTGTACTGATGGTGCTCCGTGCATGGTGGGGAAAAACAGAGGCTTCGTAGTGCTTCATCATGAACATGAAAAGAGACCCATCCTAAGTTTTCACTGCATCCTACATCAGGAGGTGCTTTGTGCTCAGATGTGTGGCGAGCAGCTTGGTGAGGTGATGTTGCTGGTCATTTGGGTGGTCAACTTTATTGTTGCCCGAGCTTTAAATGATCGCCAGTTTAAAACACTGCTGGATGAAGTTGGGAATAATTACCCTGGTCTGCTTCTGCACAGCAATGTGCGTTGCTTGTCAAGAGGGAAGGTGCTCAGCCGTTTCGCGACTTGTCTGAGCGAAATCCGGACTTTTCTTGAAATGAAAAACGTCGAGCATCCTGAGTTAGCTAACACTGAGTGGCTCCTGAAGTTCTACTATCTCGTGGACATGACTGAACATCTGAACCAGCTCAGTGTGAAAATGCAAGGCATTGGAAATACAGTCTTATCCCTTCAACAAGCAGTGTTTGCATTTGAAAACAAGCTGGAACTCTTCATCGCCGACATTGAAACAGGTTGTTTACTACACTTTGAAAAACTGGGAGAGTTTAAAGATGCATGCACAGCAAGTGACCCTGCTCAACATCTTGATCTCCAGCAGCTAGCGGGCTTCACATCTAATCTCCTGCAGTCATTCAAAGCGCGCTTTGGAGAATTTCGTGAGCGCACTCGTCTTTTTAAGTTCATCACCCATCCACATGAGTGTGTAGTGGACAGCGCCGACCTGAGTTACATCCCCGGTGTCTCCGTCAGAGATTTTTGAGCTACAAGCTGCTGACCTGAAGGCCTCAGACATGTGGGTGAATAAGTGCAAGTCACTGAATGAAGATTTGGAAAGACTTGCACGACAGCAAGCAGAATTGGCGAGCAAACACAAGTGGGGAGAAATGAAAAGACTTCAACCTGTGAACCAGCTCTTTGTCAAAACTTGGAACGCACTTCCTATCACATACCTCACACTGCAGCGTGTATTGCTGTACTGACAATGTTTGGCTCTACGTATGCATGTGAGCAGTCTTTCTCACATCTAAAGAACGTTAAGACCAACCTACGATCACGCTTAATGGATGGAAGTCTCAACGCCTGCATGAAGCTTAACCTCACCACGTATCAACCAGACTACAAAGCCATCAGCAAAACCATGCAGCACCAGAAGTCGCATTAATGGTAAGAAGTACTTTATTCATCATTGGTTAGCAATAGTGTAACAACGTTATTAAAAAGAATTCAGAGACTTATTGTAATTTAAAAGGGTTGGTCTTGCATAAAATGCACACATTTTCTTGTATTTAGTGTTAAACACATTGTATGGCTCTCACGGAATTACATTTTAAAATATGTGGCGTTCATGGCTCTCTCAGCCAAAAAGGTTCCCGACCCCTGCTCTACATTAAACAAACGGATTTGGTCTGTTTCCTTCTGGGGTGAGTTAGCCAGCTCCAGAGCTGCGGCTGGGCGGGCCGAGGAGATGTCAACAGGCAAAGAAAAGGCCGTGGCCCGCGGGCTGGGCAGAGGACAGGCGGGACCCCGTCAGCAGCTTCATCTATGAAAAGGAAGTTGGGCAGTACCCCAAGTCCACCGCAAGGACTTGAACTTGGTTCTGAATTTGTCACAGGGGCTGGCCCCACCCCGGCCTGAGGGACGGGACATAGAAAGGTCTGGACAATGAGTGTGGCTGGTGTCAGAATGAAGGGTGACTGTGAACTTGTTCTCAGCTATTCTCCAAGGCCGGAGGGAAGGATTTCACATCATCGTGGAGGGAGAGCTGACCCCGCTTTTGGTTTTGAAAGCGCAGTTCGGGGGACAAAGCTTGGACAGAGGAGTACGGAACATTTGCCGTGGGCATCAGACTGATGCGGCCAGGCGCTTAAACATTTCCTGTGCTATTTTCTGTATACTCCGAGTGTATCGTGTTTAAAATCAGAGGACGGTTATGTTTGTATTCAGAGAGAAATGCGATTCGTGTGATAATACACCTTTTTTCGGGTGCGAGGTTATAAGTGGAAGTGTTTCCGAGCAGGGCCTCAGAATCCAGGGTCCTGGGGCCTCTGCCCAGGTCCTTGACCCCCTGATTCCGCCCAGTCTGTGATTTGTTAGGGTATTGTCACCTGCTCATGGTATGTCTGTCTCCCCCACCACAAATCCGGACCAAGCCCCACTATGGAGAGCCCCAGAACCCCGGGACGGGGGGGCAGTTCTTTCCTTGGGTGACTATGAGCAAGTCTCTTCCCTTCTGGGCCTCGGTCCTTCTGTCTAGACAGGGGGCCTCAGGACATCTCCCTGCTGGTCCCGCAGCCCAAGCTGCTCAGTCTGAACCCGGAGAAGAGGCTCCGGGTCACCACTGCCCTCTAGTGGACACCAGGAAGATTGACAAGAAAGCGCTTGTACTGGTCACTCACTCTAGGACCTGGGCCTGACTTCAGTGGGAGTTCCCACGTTTCTCTAGTCACCCCCTCCATGGATGAGAGCAAGGACGATCTGGGGTCCCCTGGCTCCCCCCACGGTGTTCGTCATTGGATGAGGTCCTTTGTCTGTAAGACCAGGGTGGCACTCGCCGTCAGGGCCTCCGAGGAGCGTTGGAAGGAGACGTGGGCGGAAAAGCTGTGGGTAGGTCTCACAGGTGAGGCTCGTGGCTAATCTTCCTGAAGGGCTATCCCAGCATCACTCTGGTGCCAGGCAGCTTCCGGGGGGCACAGCTCCTGTATGGGACCTTTCCCTGTCCCCGGAGACGTAAGTGTTCCCACGGGCCGGCGAAACGGGGTGCAAAGTGTTGGGGGGTGATGAGCTGTCTCACCTGAGAAGCCTGGGGGGCTGGTAGCAACATGGGGCCACAGGCTGGGCCGCTGCATGAGGCTCAGGACCAGAGCTGGTCTCCCTGTCAGGGACGCCGCCTCTGAGTCCCCTGCTGGGCGTGTCCCCAAATTGTCACAGGAAATGGGTCATGTGGCTAGGAGAGTCTGGTGGATTCTGACTGGCTGGGGTCCTTGTTACTGTGTGATCTCGTTTCTCTGGGCCGCCATTCTCTCCAGCTGGGTGCCCCTAGACCTCAGCTTTCCTCCCAGGTCCTTGTGGGGGGACGATACTGGGTGGAGCTGTGCCCCCCAAAATATAGGCTCAAGTTCTAAACCCATGCAACCTGTGAATGTGACCTTATTTGGAAATAGGGTCTTCATAGATGTAATTAATTAAGATGAGGTCCTGCTAGGTTAGGGCGGGTTCTAAATTCAAGGACCTGGGTCCTGACAAGGAGAGGAGATTGATATACAGAGAAGGCCATGGGAAGACAGGGCAGAGATTGGAGTGATGCAGCCACAAGCCAAGGAATGCCAGGGATGGCCTGGAGCCCCCAGGAACTGGAAAGAGAGGAAGACTCCTTCCCCAGTGCTATCAGGAAACACCGCCACCCAACACCTTGATATCTTTTTAAAAATTATTTTCTTCTTTTCCAAGTGAGAGGAAGGGAGATAGACTCCTATATGTGCCCCAACCGGGATCCACCTGGCACTCCCATCTGGGATCAAAGCTCTGCCCATCTGGGACAGTGCTTGCAGCAGAGCTATTTTTAGCACCTGAGGCAAAGGCTCCATGGAACCATCCTCGGCACCCGGGGCCGATGTGCTCGAACCAATTGAGCCATGGCTGCGGGAGACGAAGAGAGAGAGAGAGAAGAAGGGGGAGGCGTGGAAAAGCAGATGGTCACTTCTCCTGGGTGCCCTGTCTAGGAATTGAACCCAGGACATCCACTCACCAACACCTTGATTTCAAACCTCTCCAGAACAGTGAAAGAACAGACTTTGGTTGTTTTATTCCTCAGCTCCAGGGAACTACTGTAGTCCATGTCACACTGTAGTGACTCTGCAGGACCCAGACCAGATCTCCTTCTCTCTCTCTCTCTCTTTTTAATTTTTACTTATGATTTTAAAGAGAGAGAGAAACATTGATTTATTGTTGTTCCACTTATTTATGCATTCATTGTTTGATTCATGTATGTGCCCTGATCGGGGATTGAACCCGCAACCTTGGTGTATCAGGACGACGCTCTAAGAGACTGAGCTGCCCGGCCAGGGCAGATCTCCACCTCTTGTTCCCAGCACAGGCCTGGTATACAGAAGGCGCTCACCTCTGCTCTTGCCCTTCTCCCTCACTCTGTTTCTCTCCCGTCGCCCTGACCTCCTCGCCTGTTTCTGCTGCACAGGCACAAAATTTCATTAATTACAAGAACATCCAGAAGCCCAAGCCCAGCACGGCCTGAGTCATTTCCAGAGTTGGCCCATACAGTCCGCTTCATCCCATCCTTTGCCATGAACCCTCTCTCATGCTTTTCTGTGACGACCAAACGTCACCAAGTCCTCAAAGCCCTCTGAGCGAACGGGGGCGGTGGAAAGGCTGGAATGGACTCGGCCGCCGGCCAGAATCAAGGTGCGTCCAGCCCACGCTGGCGTAGGTCTGTGTTCTCACCTGCGGCTGGGCCTGGTTCAGCTGAGTAATCCCAGCGTGGGGCCAAGATGTGAGTCACGTGTTACTTTTACTCCTGGTTTCGCGTGGCATGGTTTAAATTATTGAGTGGTTGGAAAGATCCCACAGTGAAGTCATATTTCATCCGATTCCCCATTTGGCTGTGAAGTACATCCACTTCTGGGCTGTCTTTGGAGGCGAAGGAAGGACAGTTTGGCAAGACAATGCCCAGAGGTGCCCAGGGGTATCCAGGGCCCCGGGATGCTGTCAGCTTCCGCTGGCCACCATGCACCGGCGGCCAGCAGGCTTTCTGCACAGCTGGGTTTTCAGGGTGACACCATTCTACATCGGTCCCCAAGTGAGCCCAGCCACACCGTGTCCTCGCAGGAGGAGCAGCCTGAGGGAAGCCTCAGTGGACACGGGCCAGGTCAGCAATGTGGGGAAAGGACTCAGGGGGTCTTGCCTCTTCCCTTTAGGTCTGCTGTGGGAGGGGCATTAGAGGGAACTGCAGTGGGGGCATGCTGGTCCTGCACTTCACTAGCTACACCCCTCTGTGCATGTGATGGAGACCCCGGGTTGCACTAGAGACCCCAGGATGCGCTAGAGACCCCGTCGTGAGATGGACCCAGCCCTATCTGAGAGGCTTGACATCTGGTGAGGGAGGCAGGCAGGGGACAAATGGAAAGACTATGGAGTGAAGTGGCAGTGACCTCAGAGAGCAGAGGTGGCCCCTGGCCTAGCTGAGGGTCCGGGGGCTTCTCTGACTTGGGGGGACTGCAGCAGAGTTCAGAGGGGAAGGCTGAACTCCCCAGGTGAGGGTGGAGCGTTCCCAACACCTCAGGGGACAGAGGGCGAGGTTCAGATCTGGTGGGACAGGTCCCTCTGGGCTGTGCTCCCCACCCTCTGCCCAGGCTTCTTCCCTTATCACCTGGCCTCCCCAGGGCCCTGTGGAGGTGACAGCAGATCCAGGAGGGGCCACAAGCTTTCTGTTCAGAAGGGCCAGGGTTTGCATCCCGGCAGCTCCACTCAGCAATAGTTTGCAACTGGGTAAAGACCTCCATTTTTTAATCTGTAAAATGGGACGAAGGTGAGGATGGTGACGATGACGACAAAGATGGAGATTCTCTGTCACAGATCAGTCCTGGGGCCCAGCAGCCCTGGACGGCATTGCACACCTGGCTTGGCCCTAGACACCCTCCTCAGGTGCAGTTCCATCCTGGCCCTTGACTCCCTCCACCCGAGCATGAGCCTGGCCCCACTGAGGGTTAAACGCAACCCCTGCATCCAGGCTCATACGAGCAGCTCCCAGCCCATGGGTCCCTCTCCCCTGTTCCTTTCAGGTCCTCCTGCATCAGCCTCAAGAAACCCATATAAGGCTGTGGCCGAGTGGGTCAGTGGATAAAGCATCGTCCCAGCGCACTGAGATCGTGGGTTCTATCCCCGGTCAGGGCACATATGAGAAGCAACCAATGAGTGCATGTCTACATGGAACAACTGAGTGGAAGAACAAGCTGATGCTTCTCCCCCACCCCCACCCCCACCCCCACCTCCCAAATCAATGGCAAAATTTAAAAGGAAGAAACCTATGTGAGCCCTCCTGAGCAGCCCATATGAGGTCAGCACTTCGGTCAGTCCCAGCCGTGCCCAGACCCACCCACCCCTCATTGTTCCGCTCTTCCAAGACCTTCACGCCTCCCCAAAGGGCAATAAACATTCTGAGGACAAATGAGCCTCATTGTGAAGTGATCTGCAGGCCCATGGAGCAGTGACAGGTGCCTGCGCTCATTGAAGGGCCTTTGTCACAAAAATGAAAAAAAAAAGACTCCTTTTTATCCACAGTTCACTGGATTCCTTTCTCAGGAAGCCTCTCGTGGTGCATCCTGTGTGGGAAGACTATTCTGTGAAGACACACCATGAACAGCTGAGCTTCTGAACGAAGCAGGTAGTTCTACATATTTAACGATGTAAAACATGTATTTGCATTTATTGTTTTCTTGTTTTACGATCACCTTTGAGTGACCAGAGATGGAACCCCAATGTTATAACCTGGTGCGCCCAGGGGAGTAGAGTGTGGCTAAGGCAGACTTGACCCTGAAACCCAACGGGCCGGGAGTTGCAGGTTGCCCTCCACACCATCCTCAGAACAAGCCATGTTCCACTGAGAAGACGGGGGGTGGGGGTGGGGGGGAGCTCTTGCCATCCTCTGCTGGCCTCCTGCCGGCACCGGGCAGGTCCACTGGTGGGCTCAGGTGCTCTGACACCACTGTCTTCCCTGGCCCAGGTTAGAACAAGGAGAGCTCCAGTCCACAGATCAGGAGGGGAGGTGGAAACGCTGCCTCCAAGTTCCTCCTAACCCCTGTGGTGGGTTCCATGTGGGCAGAGGCAGCAGGCAGTGCTGGAGACCCATCAAATCAAGGCCCATGGAGGGATGAGTGCTATAGGCTGGGGGTTCCCCCAGGGGACCCCATCTGCAGGTGCCTTGAGAAGCTTCACCCCTCCTGCACTTCCCTGGGGACAGTCTCCAAGCCTGTGTAGGATAGAGGGTCACAGCCCTGCTTCCAGGTCGTGGGAAGGACTAAGCCAAATGAAACATGTCTGTCATGCCTAGAGGGAAAAGAGAGGCACCACTGCCTGGAACACCCGCCTAAGAGAGGCTTGAAAGGACCCTCCATGCCCCCCCTCCCCCGCAGTGAAATGAGAAAGGGAGTCCCCCTAAGGGAGTGTTCCATAAGCACTCGTGGTGGGCGGGGCAGGGCTGGCTTCCTGCGGAGGCCTGGGTGGCTGAGCTCTAGGACCAGCCAGAAATCGGGCCACCCATGTCTACCTTCTGACTCACACGGACTTGGGAGCACGTGCCCGTCCTTTTCCATGGCGTCTCCCTTGACGACTGGTGTGATGGTGGCCTCCCCGCTGTCCTCACCATGCTGTGCGCAGGAACCCAGGCACCCCCAGCCTACCGTCCCTTGGAGACAACAGGGGGCAGATGCTCCTGCCAAAGAGGAAACAGGGCCATGGGGGAGCTGGATGGAGCACTCCTTAAAGAGGGCGAGGGGAGACAGGACTGTGCCTACCCTCTCCCGGTCCCTCCTTGCTTCTTTTCTTTTATTCAACAGATTTTTGTGAGGTGCTCACTGAGCACCAAGCCCAGTGCAATGCACTGAGAACAATAATAAGAATAGCACAATATCAAAGACATTGATTTCAACTCGTGCTGGGGCACAGTGCGCCTTAGCTCAGGTCACCCTCAGTACTATCCCCAAATGCCGGGACAGCCATCAGGTCCAAGGATGAACGCTGACGCACAGAGATAGGAACCTCGCACAAGCAGGGGGAGAAGGCCAGCTCCCCACAGGTGGTCGGACCCCAAGGTCCTCCCTCCCTATTGGCCTGCATCTGCTCAGTCAGGACCAACGACCCAAATGTGGTGCTCTCAGCTGACAGCGGGCCCTTCACTCAGCCTGGCCCAGACGGGGCCCTGACACCCAGAGGTGCAGCTGATGGGGAGCTGCGTAGGGAACAGGGTGCCCGACCCCTTCCGGTGTGCCTTCCGCCTTCCGTCATTTTCTGTGGCCAGCCCACCGCCCCTTGTTTACAGCATCTCCAAGCTGCCCTGGCCCCTCTTCCCAGCAGTGCCACGTCCTGGAGATTCTGCCCCTTAAATGCTGGTCCAGTCGAGGCCCGCCGCACTCCCTGTAGCCCCCTTTCCTTAGTACAAGGCACCAATGGGGTCCATCTGCTTCCACCCAGGGGCCCTCCCTCTCTGTCCCCATGCCCAGTGCTGGGCGCCTGACGTCACAGAGAGCAATTGCGCTGCAGGGGAACTCGGGTCTGAACCTGACTTGCGGGTGGGGGTGAGGAGGACGCGCCTCTCCCCGGCGTCGCCCCAGCCAGACCACCGCACCAGCTCGCGCAGCGCTCGGGGAGCCTAGGGTGTGCGGCCCTGGACCTGGAGTCGGCAGCCCTGCGCCGAATCGCAGCCTGCTCAAGTCTGCCCATGGAAAGTGGGCAAGTCCCGCCGTGCCCTACACCGCCGCTTCGGGTTCCCTCTCTGCCAACCGGGGAACCAGGGGGTTGGCCCAGAAGGTGTCCAAGGCCCCCCTGGAAGCTCCACGACTCAACAAGGGCTGCACCAAGTTCGCTTTCCCCTCGGGCGTCCTCTTCGACACTCCTGAGCTCCCAAGAGCTGGTGCCAGCCGGGCCACCAGCCACGCCACCAGCCCAGAGGAGGTGACAGCTCCGCAGAGACCCACGAGTGGCTGCGGGAGGCCGCAGCGGCGTCACCTGTGTGCGCATGCGCGCGGCCTGCCGGGACTTGTAGTCCATCCGTGCGGTTGCCGGGGCGTGAAGGTGGAAACGGGGAGGGCGCGACGCCTACACTTCCCAGAGTGCGTCCCGCTCGCAGCGCGGCGGGAGGAGGGATGGGCGGAGCCGACGGGGCGGGGCCGACGGGGGCGGGGCCGACGGGGCGGGGCCGGAGCGCCGAGGGGCTGCGGCGACGCTGCGGGCAGGCGCGGCTGTGAGCTGAGCCGCTGACCCGCGGACGGGTGGGTCGCTACGCGGCCGGGAGCCGCACCTGCGGGCGGGCGCGCGCATCAGGCTGCAGCAGCGCCGGGACGGCCGGACTCCGGGCTGCGGCGGAGATGAGTGCAGGTGAGTGTGGGACCGTGGACCCGCGTATTCCCGAGCTGGGACGCGGCGCAGCAAGGGCGCGGGGAGCTGCACCTGCCGCGCAGGGGGAGATCGCCCGGCGGCTCCACCCAACTTTTGCTCCAGGGTCCGGCGCGCGGCCCCCTTCTCCCTGTACCCCAGGCACGTAGCTCTGCCGCGCGCGCTGGGGACCCCCTTCCTATCGCACCGGCTGCGGTGGCTGCGCTGGGCTATCTGTCTGGAAGGCGCCACTCCCTTGCTTCTCACTGGGGTCCGGGGTCAACAGCAGACTGTGGCCCGGGTCCCGGCGAGGGAGGGACACGGGGCCGCTGCAGACCCTGGCACGGAGAGCTGTGATGATGACGTGGGGAAGCTTTGCGGCAGGGGGCGCCCCCTTTGCGCGGTTCCCGCCGCGCCTAGGTCCTGAGTCGAAGGCGTCAGGCCGATGCCTGGTGCCCTGGGCTCGCCCGCGGCAGATTTGGGGGCACGGAGCCCGCAGGTGTGTGCGACTCGCCGGTATCTCTCCGCTCATCGTTTCTGTCGCCTCACCCCTGCGCACCCCCACTGCGGCCTCCCGCGCCGCACCCACAGATCGCATGGCCTCTGTGCGGCGCTGGAAAATCCCTCTTCGCCACAAACCAGCCGCGCCTAGCGCTCTTGGGGAAACTGAGCCCTGAAACTGCGAGGCCTTGTTGGATGAGTCCGGATCGCACGCAGCGTGAGAGCCCGGGTTTTGACAGCCTCCTGGGTCCCGGCCCTGGGCGGAGGGCTTGTCCGTACATTCCGGGGCAGGGAGGGGCCCGGCACCCCATTTTCCAGGGTGGGACTGAAGCTTGTGCACGCGCTTGAGTACGTTGCTCAGCTCCTGTAGCGGGGCGGGGACTCGAACCTGATGCTTCCTGACCCCTGTGCTCTTTCCTCTGAGCCTGCCTCCACAGACTGCAGTATGGCCCTTAGCCACGGTTCTAAAAGCAATGGGGACAGCTGCTTCCCCTGGCGCCAGGGTGGTCGGATTGGGGAGGGAATGTGCATGTAGTGGGCGTCCACCGTGCGCTCTGGGCCTGGGAGGAGTGTTTCCAGGGACCCTCCCCTCCCAGGGGAAATAGTGCCCTCCCTTTCCCTACCAAGAAAGGAGGGATGGCACTGGTTGTGGGCGTTGGGAGAGTGACAGAGAGCAAATGGCAGGTAGTGGGAGGCAGAATTTTCTGGAAGAGGATTGCTGAAATGGCCAACCTGTTATCTGGAGGTGGCTTGGGAGCAGGGCACCCCCAGACCCAGGAGGACCTCCAGACACATTTGTCTAATGGGAGGCGGGGATAATGGCATGGTGCACACGGGGTAATTGGGGCTTTCCAGGACCATAATTGATACTTCCTGCCCTGCTGTAATCAGAGAGGACCCCGGAAGAAGCCCTGGCACCCCCCTCCCCCTCTGGTGGTTGTGTGGGCACCCGGGGCCACTGGGGTCATGGTTGGAAAGAGCAAAGGGTCTGGGGTTTGAACCATAGTGTCACCTGGTGATCTTGGCATCTTCCTGGGCTTGGCTTCCTGGTATATAGAAGCAGTATGGCTGGTTACTGGGAGAGGAGAAGGTATGGGTGAGAAACCCTGCATGTAGTAGGTCCTTCATAGCTTGTGATGCACGTTATTAGATGGTCAAGTTCACCTCAGCCTTCCTGGGTTAACCCAGCCCTTTGGCTCTGGCAGTGAGCATGCTTTCCTGTCCACCTGTCGCTCACACCCCAGACCTGTCCCCAGCCCATTATCTGCACAGCAGTAATTTCCACCACACTTAACGGGGGCGGGGGAACCGTGTGGTCCCTTGTGCCTGGCACTAGGCTCTAATGTCTGGCCACTGTGCATATCTGACAGGTCACGGGCTTCCACCATCAACAGGGGCAGGTCCCCTGATGGCCCTCCCCACGGCAGGCTGGCATCATCCTGGAGCTTGGCGCCAGCAGGTGTGGCTAGGCATCATGTGGTCCAGTCTCCAGCTGCCCAGATAGTCTGGATAGTGAAAGTCTGAGGCAACCTGTACAACTTCCCCGCCTCTGCCCCTCCCCCCACCCAGCCCACCCCTGCCTTTATGCCATCGGGGGGCCGGGGGAGTGTCTTTCCTGAGGCTGATAACGAAGACACCTGTGAGAGAGCACCAGTGGCCTTGGGCCGGACAGCTGCCTGCTTGTTCTGGTGCATGTTGATTTCTAGTGGCCAGGGAGATTGCAGGAGATGGCATTCTGTACCAGTCAGATCCAAACCCGCACACGGGCTGCCGGCTCCCGTGCCTCTATTTCCCCATTGTCCTGGGTGTGCCCTTCTCTCTTCCTGCAGTGCCAGCCCAGTAGTGGCTTCTCATCGCAGCCCACACGGTCACAACGGCACGAAGCTGTGCCAGCTCTGTCACCGGGCGCACTGGGTCCTCGAGGGAGACCCGTGCTTTCTCTGAGCCTGTTGTCCTCCCTGGGTGGCTGCAGGCCCATGAGGCAGGATGCCCCAGGTGGTCAGAGGCTGGCAGATGGTTGTACAATTCTGCCAGGAGTGAAGGAAGACTGGGGACTAAAATAATGGAAATGTTGTCTTCTCACAGTCCTAGAGGCTGGAAGCCCAAGGTCAAGGTGTAGGCGGGGTTGGTTCCTCCTGAGGCCTCTCTCCTTGGTGTGTAGGTGGCTGTCTCCTCCCTGTGTCCTCACATGGTCGTCCCTCTGTGTGTGCCTGTGTCCCAATCTCTTCTTATAAGACACCAGTCCTATTGGATCAGGGCCCATCCCACTGACCTCATTTTACCTTAATTACCTGTATAAAAGGTCTTCTCACCAGATACAGTCACATTCTGAGGTCCTGAGTGGGGGATGGGGTTAGGACTTTAACATATGGATTTGGGAGGGACACAGTTCAGCCCATAACAGGGGTACAGGGCCAGGTGGAGAGCCTGGGGAACTGGTTCAGCCATCTTCCATTTCCATGGTTACTGTGTTAGCATCGCAGAGCTGGAAGGGACTTAAAGGATGTCCCACCACCCCAGGAGGGACACCAAGGCCTGGAGAGGTAAAACAACAGTCCAGGGCCACGGAGAGTGTGCGGCAGACAGAACCGGAACACTAATCCCTTGCTCTGGTTGGCACAGAAAGAGAGAGACGCAGTCCTTCCCCTAACCCTAATGCGTGCAACAATGTAGCCATGAACCTGTTCCCGTCAACATTACTAATCATAGCAGAATGTCCCAGCGCACCCCAATGTGCAGGGGAGTGATGGAATTGTAGCCACACAATCATTCATTTAGTCAAGAAATGTTTCCTAAATGCTTCTTGTGTGCCAAGCACCGCTCCAGGCCCTGGGCGCCAGCAACGGACAAGAACAAACCAAATTCTGTATCCTCCTGACACTGCATTCTGGGAGGAGGGGGAGCATTCTAGAGCCATATGTGGGGCGTCTTCAATGTTAGACGACCCTGCGTAAGGGAAGTTTAATTTAGATAACAGCTAAGGACAAAAATTGCATGCCGTAGATGATCTGCCCTCTACAAAGTGGTGACAGAGAAAAGACCAGAAGGGCATGAACTAAGATGTCAGCATCGGTCCTCCTCTGTGTCTGGGAATGGAGGGCTCCCTGGTGGCAGTGTCATGGAGCATCTCACAGGGGGTGGCGCTGGTACCCTGCTTCCCTGTGACTTGGTCGGAACTCAGTGCGGTAGAAGACAAATCATCCTGACCCAGAAATACATCAGGAAAGGAGCCGGCGGGCTAGCTGCAACTCAGCCTGGGAACCACCGAGCTCTGTCTGCTGCCCCCATGTTCAGGGTCACTTCTGAACCGGCCGCCGAAGACCCTGGGATTCATTACGGTTTCTGTCGTTGAGGTTGTGGGGAGGGGGCGGGGGAGAGATTGCGTATTTTCTACCATCAAATACTCGGTTTCAGGAGGTCATGGAAAGTCCAGTCTTACTGTCCCGGGAGAGCAAGTGCGACCCTCACTTAATGGAGAAGTCGCCTGGCAGACGCCCTGACCCTCCGGAACATTGCCTGGGACATGGCAGAGCTGTGAGCTGGCCAGAGGACACTGGTGGTGACAGGAGAAGAGGGGATGTTCCAGCCTGCGCGGGGTGGGGGGACTTCTATCCTGCCCCTGGTCCTCAGGGCCAAGCCAGCCACCGTGGCTAACAGCAGCAGCTGCTGCTGGGGCTCTGGGCGGCTGGTCAGAAGCCGAACCCCAAATCCCTCCTCTGCACAAACTCGGGGCTTCCTTGAGCCCCTCGCCTGCTCCTGCCGCAGCAGGACATGGTAAGGCCTCCCCGGAGTTCGGACCTCTCGGGCTCAAACCCCAGCTCTGCTCCCTGCCAGCACTGCCGATTGTTGAACTTCTCTGTGTTTCCAGTGCCGCCTCCCCCTGGGGTCTCCATAGGGACAGCAGGTGCCAAGGGCTGAGCATGTGGGAGAGGCTTAAAAGGCAGTGACCATATAGGAGCACCTGGGTGGCGTTCAGGGAGCAGCTCACGCTCTTGGATGATGACAACGAGGTCTTGCGAGCTGCCGGGGACCAGCCAGCTGTGTGGCAGCTCACGGGCGGTCCCGAGGCAGCAGTCTGCAGGGCAGAGCAACCTGAGTGCGGTGTCTCTGTTTACGCGGGTGTTTCCATTGCCGCTTGGTCTCTAGGGTGTCAGCAGCATCCTGCTTCTGTGGTGTCACAGCGGGGCGGCCGTGCCTCCCTGAGCGCGCCCTGGGGCCCTGTGCCCGCTCAGGCACTCCTGAGATCCGATAGCGCTTGTCGGGGCTGCCGGGGGGTGTCCCCGGTGCAAAATGGGGACATGGAGACCCAGGAGGCCCTGTGGGTTGCCTGGTGTCATCTCACTCCATTTGTCAATGGACAGAATTGGATTTGAATCCTGGTGTGGCCGGACACACGCCTCCCCAGGCTGCGTGGGCACCGTGGGTCCCTGCCGCCCGCCCGCCCGGCCGCCCGCCTCGTGCGCCCCAGCGGGAGGGCTTGTGATTTGCTGGTCTCTCAGACCGTGTGGCAGAGTGTTTGGGATGGACCCGTTTGGAGCATCATGACAGGGCTTTGCAGTGAGGGAGACGTTACACATCCCGTCTTCTTGCCTGGGCCATGTTGTCCCGTTTCTCCCAGGTGGCACCTGCCTGCACAAAGCCAGGAAGGCAGAGCCGCCTCCTCTGGGGTTGTGTTCCATCCCCAGGATTCGCTCTATGAAAGCTCAGACCTGAGAGAGAGTTTTACATCATCAAGTCCAGGGGCTTCCCTGTAATCCTGACCTTCTTCTGTCCCGGGACCCTCAGCCCCGCTCACCCAGACTTCTGTGTTGTCCCTCATTGTATCTGTCTGTGAAAATGGGGCCACTGACACCCTCAGATGTGTGACCTCTTTCTTATGACAATGCTGTCCCCTCCACTGTCCCCTGTTGGATATGAGGCTACACAGCTTGTTTAGGGAAACATGCCGTGTTAGCGTGAGGTCTCCCGCTGGCCTTCTCCGCCAGGTGGATCTCACCTGGTGTTTGCGCCAAGGATCCTGGCGTTAAGGGAAGTGACCTCTGTGGCAGTTGGCCTGTCACCAAGCTTGCAGAGTGGCTGAGTGCTTCCCCATCTGTGGGTAGCCCTGGGGAGGGAGGAAGGTACGCTTTGAATTCTGGGACGCCCACTCTTCCTTTGCGCCAGCCAGCAGCACACCCTCTCGGACGCTGTGTGCCCTTTGGTGGCTTCCAGGCAGGCAGGTGCGAGCCAGGGTCTAGCAAACAGGTTCTGCTGACTGACGGTGCATTTGGGGCCTCTGTGGACCACTTGCCTTGGCTGAGGATTTCCAAGCATGGGGGCCTGGGGGGGGGGACAGTCTCGATGACTCAGGAAGTGCCGTGGCTTTGGGGTCAGGGACCCCTGGGCTGCCGTCATGACTGTCATTGGCTCATCGCGTTCCTGTCACCAGGTTGCCCTCTGCCTTCATTTCCTTTACCTACAACGTGGGGATAACAGCCCCCACTCGTTGGGACTGCTCATGGGCTGTGCGTGGGTGTCCAGGGCCTGGGGCCCCATGGGCCCAGGAAGCGAGCTGAGCACTCTTATGGCTGCTGTATATACAGCCTCCATGGCTCAGGGCAAACCTGAAATTGCACCCTGTCACCCTGTGTGGGTCACAGGGCGTCAGCTTACACGAGGCTGCTGTAGCCCGTCTTCCCGTGTGGCTGGTTCTACTCTCCCCTCCCCCACGCAGCCCGCCCCAGTCCTGTTCACCACTCCTGCCCGGCCCCCAGAAACCACCAGCCCTGTGGTGGTGGCAGGATGGCCCTCTGGGGCTGCTTGGGTTGCGGGTCCAGCTCCGAGCTTCCCTACAGCTGTGGCTGCTGGCGGCCCTCCCCGCCCCACGCACACACCGGCAGCACCCACCCGCCTCCCACATGTGGCCTGTGCCCTGTTCTTCCCAAGGCTTGGGTTTCTTCATGCACAGGATGGGGGTTTGGAGAGAAGGTCTGGCAACACGACTCCAGCCAGCAGAACAAGAAACCGGTGCCCAGTGTCACCGCCGTGCTCGGTGCGCTGGCTCCTGTTCCTGCTGGGTGTCTGTCCCCAAGGCAGGGCTGGGCCTCTGACTGGCCCCCTGCCGGTGGGCCACACGCAGGCTGCCCCAGGACAGGCATTCCATGAACATCTGTCCAGTGGAGGAGGGACCATGGCTCAGCCTCCTCGTCTGTCTGCCGTGGTTCCGGGTCCAAGGCTCACAGGCGGGTCCCCCTGCTCCTCCTCGGTCTCCGACGGCCCCAGGGTCTTACAGGGAGATGGCACGTCTGAGGCCCCAGTTGATGCTGCCCTTAGACGTGACGTTTCCCGAGGGAAGAATTGCAGGGACCATCCCTGTGGCCCCTACTTCAGTTCGGCCACTCGAGTTTCAGATGATTGCAGAGGGTCCAGCCCCTTTGTCCCGTAGCTGTTTCATTTTGGGTTCCCGGGTGACCGGGGCCTTGGGTGCAGGTGGCCTCCCTGAGAGACAGCCCAGGGAGCAAGGGAGAGTGAGGCGGGACGGAGGACCCAGGGGACCACCGCCTGTGGGAAGTCCTGTGATACTGTCACCTGGGAGCCCTCCCCTCCCGGCCAAAGGACAGTGGCATCAACCAGACCTCTCACCGAGTCGTGGGTCCTAAACCAGAGTGCACACGCCTGAGACTGGGGAGCACCCGCACCCCAAACGTCTGTGCAGTTGTGAGTCATCCCCACGTGCAGGGTCTGGAGCTGTGCACGCTCTGGTTCTGGGGGGCACAGTCTCACCACCCCTGCCCCGGGTGTGGGGAGCCCAGGTCCAGCACAGTCTGATATCCCCCCGCTACCGAGGGAGTCCGGTCCTCTGCTCAAGCCCAGATTGGCTCCTGAGCCTTTGGGGTTCTCGACAGGACTCTCATTTGTGGTTCTGACCCAATGCTTCGCCTCCAGCTCTGAGACCGAGCCTCGTCTGCCGAGTGCTTGGGGAGCAGTTGTGGGGTGCAGAACCACAGGTGCCGGACCCCTCCCCACATCCCACTGTGCTCAGGAATCAGGAAACGTGATAAGTATGTGTGCAAGGGGCCCAGCATCCAGCCAGGTGCCTCCCGGCCTCTGATGGGTATGGGTGTGGGGTGCAGTGTGGGCTTGGGGTTCCGTGCAGGGCGGGTGGGGTGCACTGTGGGCTTGGGGTTCCGTGATGGGCTGGTGGGGTGCAGTGTGGGCTTGGGGTTCTGTGCAGGGCAGGTGGGGTGCAGTGTGGGCTTGGGGTTCTGTGCAGGGTTGGTGGGGTGCAGTATGGGCTTGGAGTTCCGTGCAGGGCGGGTGGGGTGCACTGTGGGCTTGGGGTTCCGTGATGGGCTGGTGGGGTGCAGTGTGGGCTTGGGGTTCTGTGCAGGGCAGGTGGGGTGCAGGGCAGGTGGGGTGCAGTGTGGGCTTGGGGTTCTGTGCAGGGCAGGTGGGGTGCAATGTGGGCTTGGGGTTCCATGCAGGGTTGGTGGGGTGCAGTGTGGGCTTGGAGTTCCGTGCAGGGCAGGTTGGGTGCAGTGCTGATGGGCAGTGGCTCTGAGTGCTGAGAGACAGAGGGAGTCCCCAGGCCTGTTCTCAGGAATCCAATTGGGAGGACCCCACACCCCAAAACTCAGTGTGCCTTCCTTGATTACTCTTCCCTGCCAGCCCTCTCGTCCTGCCCCCTAATACCCTCTCTGGCCAGTCTGGGCTCCTGCGAGGTCTGGGGCTGCCATACAAGCTGTGTCCTACCCCAGGGCTGCCTCTGGGCCACCGCACAGCCCCTCTATGCCTGTGTCTCTGGGACAGCAGCTTGCTAGGGCACAGCGGGAGGAGCCAGCCAGCCGCCGTTGGAGAAGCCAAGAGGGGTGAACATACCCGAGCCCCTCAGTGTGCCAGGGTGGGGGTGGGCAATGAGAAGTCTAACAGGTGATGCCCTTGGAAAGGGAATGGGGTTGGAACAGGAGGGCGTCAGTCAGCCTCTTCCCGGGAGGTACTGCACCCTACAGAGGGTGGCTAAAGTCAGGCTGTTGGCACCACTGTGCTCTCTCGGTGGGCTCTGGGGAGAATCTGACCCCAGCTCCTCCCAGCTCTGGTGGCTACCAGCATTCCTTGGCTTGTGGCCACGTCACTCCAACCTGCAAGGCCAGCACCTCCCAATCTCCATCTCGACATCACCTGCTCCTCTGTGTGTGCGTTCGGTCCCTGCCTGCCTCCTGTAAAGATGCTCGTGGTGGCATTTAGGGCCACCTGGGTCATCCATAATCACCTCCCCATTTCAGGATCCTTGTTTTGACCACATCTGCAAAGACTGACCCTCCCCGCCCACACACACATACCTTTTATGAAATCACTTAAGTTCACATGGATGTTTCTTGGGGGAGCATTATCCAGGGTAGCACAGGCAGCTTCTCGAGGGTTCTGTTCCTGGAGCCAGCCGCTTTCTCCCTCCCTGTTGGGTTTCTAGACTAGCCGAGGGTTTGAGAGAATGGCTTTATCGTGAGATAAAAATGTCCCCCTCGGCTGAATTTAAATATCCCCGGCCCTGCCGGCCGCACACTGTCACAGACTGCCGACGGGAACGTCGGCACGCACAAGTCTGAGGGAGCAACGAGGCAGAACACAGGGAGCCCTAAAAAGCACCCACGCCCTTTGGTGCTAGACTCCTGCTTCTGGAAACTTCTGAGAAAGGCTCTTGACACACAGGCAGGGGTTTATGCCTGAAAAGCCTGTCGGGGCAGGTGCTGTGTCCCGCCACCGTAGATAAAACACCATCGTCCATAGCACAGGTTATCAGACTTTTAGGGCTTAGGACACCCCCCCCACACACACACACACATACACAGAACTCAAACTGACTGAGGACCCCAAAGAGTTTCATTGAAGTGGACTGTATTGATTGATAGTCACGGTATTCAAAATTAAAATGGAGGGACCTCTAAGATATTTGTTAATCCGTGAACCAGAATAATAGCCTTTTGTGTGTAGCTGTTCTCAGCGGACAGACCACTGTACGGCCTCGCTGTCCGGGTTTGCAGACCTGCTCAATATCCAGTTTAATTGACGGCAGCTGGGATCTTGTGTCCGGTCTGTGTTCCATCAGTTGTGATGGCACCCATCATGTAGCCTCCGGACGGCATCCTTGGGCGCTCGGGGGACAGAGCGGACATGAGGAAGGAAAAGGACATCTCCATAGTTTTATGAAAAGGACCGACCCCTGCTTGGGTCTTGGGGTTCCTCAGGAGGTCCTTAGAACCACACCTTGAGAACCGCTGGTCGAAGGGGGGCTCACTGTATCCTATGGTTGCTAACACGCGTGTGAAGGATTGGGAAAATGTGTGTGTCCGTGCTGGTAGGGAAGGAAGGTTCAGAATTGTAGGCTCGAGTCCATCTTCACAAAACACGCAGAGAAAATACACTGAAAGAAGATGCATTGCATGCGGGGGGGTTACAGTCCATGCTCCCACTTTCCCCCAACGCTTTGCTGTTTTATTTATTTATTTATTTCCTGCTGACTCATTTGGAGAGACGCAAGGGACACAGAAGTGTTTCAAGGAGGCCTGATGAGTGAGCAGCTGTCTGACTCACTGGCACCGGCCGCCTGGGCTGAGGTCATGGCATTCTCTATTCTGGGAGGTGGACTCACGGCAAAGTGAGGGCTGTGGGTGGCACTGCCATGTTTACCAGTGCGGGACTTCAGCGTGTACGTGTGTGCGCCTGTCTGTCTGTGCGTGTCCTCTTGTGAGAATTTAGTCTGTGGTTATAAACGAGAGGGCGTTCTGCTCTGAAGCAAATCCCACGGTCGCCCGTGGGGGAGTGGGGAGCTGGTGTGAGACTGCGCGTCCTCAGCTGGAATGCCTGCAGCCGGCGCAGCTCCAGCAGAGAAGCTAAATATATCCTGGGTGTGTGCTGGCAGCCTCGGGAACCCCACCCCCCACGCGGCGGCCGGTGGCCGACCAGGGCTCAGGGGAGTGATTGATCTGCCTAATAAAAGTCGGCGTCTCCTGTTTATGGAGCGTCCAGTAATGCCAGCCTGGTAGAGACTTTGTGCAGGCTCGGCCGGGCTCCAGGGCCACGCGTCCTTGTGCTGTGGGGGACTGTGGCTCCCAAGTTGCAGGTGAGGGCATTCGGGCTAAGCCAGGAAGAGGTGTGCCTTGCCCACGGTCACACAGCTAGTGATGGGGGCAGACGGGGTTCCGCCCAGCCTGCCCTGTTCTTGGAGCACCCCCAGTGCCACCTCCCTCAGAAACACCTGTCTCCCCCCTGGTTCTTCCAAATCGGGGGCATCGTTGTGCTTTTCCAAGGTGCTTGGGCTTCCAGATGCAGGGGCCTCGTGGGTGGCGCAGGCTGGCATTTGCAATAGAAGTGAGACCACCGGACAAGTGTCACTCATTCAGTCCCCTCGGAACTGCAGGGGGCGGCTACGGTAACTGCCCACAAGAGGTCATGGGGGGGGACGACACGGAGGCCAGGTGGCACCCAGAAACCTGCCCCGAGGACCCAGCTGGTCGTGCTAGAGCGGCACTTGAACTCGGGCGTCCTCTTTTCCGACTGCGGCCGGTGCTGCTCTGACTCCCTCCCTCTGTAGCCTGCATCTAATGTGGGTCCACATCCGCTCCGTTCCCCAGCTTGCAGAGAGCCGACTGGCCTGGGGTAGGCTAGGACCATGTCAGCGCCTGGCAGCCAGAGAGGAGGCTGCCCACAGCTTCCCAGATGGGCGCCTTGCACAGAACTCCTTGCTGGAAACTGGGGTCTTGAGGGCCATTTCCGCCCCTTCCCCAGGGGTTCGGGGGCTGCTCCCCCACTGATGCCCGGCTCTGAGCTGTGAGGCTTTTCCCTGGACTCTGAGAGTTACCCCTGTGGTCCAGCAGGAGAGCTCAGCAGGGCTTTGCTCTGGATTTGATGGAGAGGTGGGACAGCCAGGGTCTCAGCCCACCTGCTAGCCACCACCCTGCAGGAAGCTGGTGGGGGGGCTTCTCCCTAGACTTCCTCCCTCCAAGTTCCTATTTTCCCTGTGAGGACCTGCCTCTTCCTGGAGTGTCTGTCACCAGAAAGGGCGCCCCTTTCACAGAGAACCCTGCCCCCTGCCCCAAAGGCAAGGCCCTATTTTGGGTCCCATGGACATGCAGCCAACGGACCAAGCACCCATGGCAGGGGTGAGGGGCAGACATGGTAATTTCACCTGAGCATATTATGTATCCAGTGGCCAGGTGCTGCAGGTGACCCTGATGCAGTCCCCCCCACCCCACCCAGGGGCTCCCTGCCTAATAGTAAAGGCAGACAGTATGTGACGAGAACACACTATAAGAGAGCACTTCTCAGGGAGGCTGTGGGGACAGAGGAGACCATTCAAAGAACCTGCCAAGAGAGAGAAATCCTGGCAGGCTTCCTGGAGGAGGTGATATTAACCCAGCAGGTGCTAGCCATACACAACAGCAGGAGAAGGACATCTAGTCGCAAGTGCGGAACCCCAGAGGTGAGGATGGAGGGAGTGTTTGAGGAGCATCATCTGTGCCTCTGACCAGGTTTGGCCCTGGGTAAGGTGTGGGGCATGTGGCACGCGGCAGGGACCTTACAGCCCCATCTGCCTCTTGTGCACTGTGGTCTCCTGGCATGTGGCCCAGCGCCTTGATAATAGTGGGTGCTCAGTGAGGATGCGAGGAGCCAGCGAGTCCCAGCGTCTGCGGGGGAGGGGTGTGTGGAGATCCGTGTCTGGGCGAAATGCAGACTCCTGGGCATTCTGATCAACCTGGGTGGGGCCCAGGAACAGGATTCCAGGCTGAGCCGTGTTTGGGGACTGTAAGTGTCACCGTGTGGCCAGGGCTCAGAGGACTTTAGTTGTTTGTCCCCATGGGGCAGGGGGAAGAGGCAGGGGGCAGCACCTGGAGGGGAGACAGATGCTGAGGGCCCATCCCTGACCCCTCACCTGCCTGCTGAGCTGTCCTACAGGAGCCCTGTGCTCAGGGAGGCCAGGGCCTGAGGGAGTAGCAGTGTCTCCCTTCAGCCGAGCAGGAGACAGGGCCCGGGGACCTGGCAAGGCCCCTGGTTTGGATGCCGGGGCGTCCTCCCTCCCAAGAAGCAGGGACGCCCACCGCCAGCCCAGCACATCATTTCATTCAAGAATAGCGGACAGTTTGGGACAGAAGCGGCCTCTCTGACTGCATCTAACTGCGTCTGCTGGCTGTCCGGGTCCTGGGATGGCGAGTGCTGATGAGGGGACGTGTGCCCTCTGCCTGTGTGGGGGAGCGCCAGGGCAGACGGTGGTGGTGCCCACCCGACACTGGGGCCCTCGGTGCCCGGCCCGGCTGGGCAATGCTGGGGCACTGAGATAGGGCTTATGGGGTCCCTGCCCCTGCAAGCGTGGCCGGGCTTGGGAGGAGAGCCTGGGAGCATCCCCGTGGTGAGGCTGCCGTGCTGTATAGACCTGCAAGACCCAGAGACGCAGGGAGGGGTCCGGGGCCGGCACTGAGACCCCAGCAGCGGCCCCGTCTCACTGTCCCAGTTCTGGGAAAGAGGGCTGTGCCAGGAATAGAGCTATATATTTCCCACGGCACCATCGGATTGGGGGCTGCAGCTGTTTGGGGACGGATGGCACTCATGGCCGGGATCTGTGGCTTCAGGCAGGAACATAGCGGGGCGTGTGACCTCCTGCTGGGGGGGGGGGGACAGCTGATCCAGTCCGTATCCAAGATGGTAGAGCCGTTTAAGGTCGAACTGCAGGTTGGGAAGTCTGGTAAGCTGGCCCCTGCGTGTGTGGACGGAAGAAGTGTCAGGACAGAGCCCTGGATGCGGCTGAGAGCCCAGTGTGCTCACCGCAGATGCTCCCTTTACTCAGAACGCCAAGTGGCTGTCACAGCTGGCTATCTCGTGCGCACAGCTGTGCGTGAGCCTGCTCCAAACATCAAATACACGGTCACCTACCCTCCCCCGCTGCCGCGGTCTACAGAAGGCCAACGACTCAGGCATCGATTACCTGACTGCGAACAAACAGACCCAGCTCGCATTAATGTTTGGCAAAGGCTGTTTCCCCGGGTGAGGGAGATGAATTGCAGGCAAGCTCAGAAGGAGGTGGAACGAGGCCCTTGTGGCCACGGTCTCGCCCCAGAGGAGGAGGGGCTGGCCAGTGCTGTGGGCCTGGCTGAGGTCTGGATGTGCGTGCAGGCCTCTCCCGGTTGGGCTCATAATCCACAAGATTGTAACCAGCGTGCGCTTCGGGGCCCCTTACTCCCCGGAGCTCTCAGATGCCTGTGACCTCCTTACAGCTTTCCCAGAATCCTCAGAAGTACCTCAGGGTCTAGGGATGGTGGGGGCGGGAGGACGGCTGAGGTCACGGCCAGAACAAAGCAAAGATGCTGTTTGAGGCCAGGGCTGCCTGTCCCTGTCCCAGGCCCTTCCCGCCACCCTGAGACATCTCAGGAGATGGGATATGTAGACAGCGAGGGGCCTGGGCAGGGAAGAGCCAAGGGAATTAGAGGCGGTGATGTTCCGCTGAGCTGAGGCCACGTGCACTCACCTTGGGGAAGTGTCCACAGGGCAGCAGGCACTGACTTTGATTCTGATGAGAAACAAAAGACTTAGTAAGACACTGTTCACATGCCCAGACCTGACCTGCACTGGTTCACAGTCTACTGTCCTGTCACAGCTCCTGGCCACTGTCCCCACGCTGCCCCGGCCCCCACCGAAGTGCCTGTGGGGGGGCACGTGCAGACGTCTCTCTTCCAAACTCTGTCACCTGCTCTTCCCTTCCTTCCGCACTGCTGGGCACCGCTCTCCAGCCACGGAGGACCTTACAGAAGAGGACACAGCCTCTTCTAGGGCGTCCCTGTCATTTGAATTTTTGAAGTAGTTTTTATCACTGTCACTGTTATCAGGAGACTGAGGCCAGCGAGGTGACATGACTTTGCTACGATGCCAGCCTCTGGGCTGGGCGCTGGGTGCCAGGTGGAGGCTGTTCCATCCTCAGGACACATGCCATCACCTCCTCGCCGAGCTCGTGCATCCCCCCATCCTCTGGGTCCTGCGTCGACTCACCCCGTGCGAGCGGGTCCACGCTGTGCCCCGTCCTGGGCTGAATGACACACACTGGGCTGGGTGTCACTTCTAAGAGCTGGCAGGACGAGGGGACTGACTCACACAGAGGCAAAGAGTAGACGGTCGACTGCCCAGGTCTACCACGGATGCCAAAAGGGTGAGCGTGCATATATGTGTGCGTGTGAGCGTGTGTTCATGCATGTGCGTGTACACACATGTGTGGGTGCGTGTGCATCTGCCAGCTCTGGCTGCAGGCGGGGAAGCAGGCCCAGGAGAGGAGGGGTTTCCTCAGGGGCAGGGCCAGGTGCTCGGCGCCCAGGTGGGTCTCTGTTAGCACAGTCCCCCTCCCGGGATCTCGGAAGGTGAAGCAGGTCCCTCTCGGTCCTGTTGCCAGTGCCATTGTTTTCTTCATCAGTCGCCGTCTCCCACCGACTTTTTATTTTGCAAACTTTCAAGCATGTGGAAAAGTCAAAGACAGGAGCAGCCCGACCATCACCTTGTCACACTTTTGTGCGGCTGAGGCTTGAAGAGTCCAGGCCTGCTGGGGGCTGGGGCTGGGGGTGTCGTCCCCCAATCTGCATTGGTCTGTTTCTCGGTGACAAGATCCAGGCTGAGCGTCTTTGGCGAGAGGCTGCCTCGGTGACTGTGTCCCCATGTGACAGGGCCCCGTGCTTTCCGGCTTCTGGCCCACCCAGTGAGCTCACAGCAGAGGTGAGAATTCTTGCACCTGCGTGCAAATAGACGGGTCAGAACTATTCTGGGGGTGGAGTTGGTTCAGGGGGAACAGCTCCTGCCAAAAGCCTCCCCAGTTTATACCTTTGTCAAGGGGCGGGGCTGAGAGCCCCTCACCCTGTCCCCTCCTAGCTCGGCCCAGAGACGATGTCATTCTTCTCCTATTGGCTAAGCTGGTGGACAACGGCACCTCCCTGCTTTGGTCTGCCGGCTGCTCGGGCCCCCCCGAGAGCAGAGCGTCCCTGGAGTTTCCGGGGTCATTGGTGTTCCTGTGAATTTTCTGTCCCTCCTTTGCTTACTTTTCTTTTCTTTTTTTTTTATTTTTTTTTATTTTTTACAGGGACAGAGAGAGAGTCAGAGAGAGGGATAGATAGGGACAGACAGACAGGAACGGAGAGAGGTGAGAAGCATCAATCATTAGTTTCTCGTTGCCGTTGCGACACCTTAGTTGTTCATTGATTGCTCTCTCACATGTGCCTTGACCGCGGGCCTTCAGCAGACCAAGCCACGCCTTGCTGGAGCCAGCGACCTTGGGTCCAAGCTGACGAGCTTTTGCTCAAGCCAGATGGGCCTGCGCTGGTGAGCTCGGGGTCTCGAACCTGGGTCTTCCGCATCCCAGTCCGACGCTCTATCCACTGCTCCACCGCCTGGTCAGGCCTTTGCTTACTTTTCTTGGGGTTGCCTGTCTGTCTGCACGGACCCAGGAGCCGGATGGGCATCGGGACCACCTTCAGCTGGGCAGGGCAGTGAGTCACTCTTGGTCTGAGCACGGGGCAGCTTTGGCAATGGGGCCTGCGGGAGGGGGGTGTAGGGGGGCCAGGACGTGGGGCACAGTGAGCAGGTGTGTTGCTGGGTAGAGAAGGCAGACGGTGACGGTGGAGGGGTCTCCGGATGGGACACAGGAAGTCTGTCACCTCCCTCCCATCTTTCTCAGCAGGTGGGCTCACCCTGCTCTGGGGGTTGCCCGAGGCCCCACACATGAAGCCAGACAGAATGTTTCCTTCTCCACAAGTGACACCCTCCCCCCTTGGCCTCCTACAGCCCCCTCTTGGTCTTGGCTCCTCTCAGCCTGGGGTCCTCACACTCGCCCGCCCTCTGCTGACGCGTCCTGTCCCCTCTACAGCGTTTTCTCCATCTTCCAGGGCCGGTGTCACTGTCCCCTCCCCGAGGGACCCTCTGACCACCTGCGCACAACACCTCAGCAGCTGCTACGGCTGCGCCTGGACCTTCTCCCGTATTAAGCGGATCGCGGTCCGACCTATGTGTTCCCGTGTTTCCCCAGCCGGGTCACCACCTGCCTGGCAGCCCCACGTGGGACGGGGCCCCGAGGACGTCACAGCTGGGTGGCACTCAGCACGCACCTGCTCTTGGCGTGGGGTGGAGCACCCGGCACTCACCGGCTCTCATTCCCCTGCTGTCTGAAGGGGACATCCGATGTCAAGCCCAACCCTTGATGGCCGGGAGGTTCCCGCTGTAGCCGGCTCCTGGTCAGTGCCTCAGGGGTCCCTGAGTGTCCTCTGCCCTAGGGGACCCTGGACTCACGGCTGAAGCCCTAACTCCCAGAACCTCAGAATGTGACCTTACTCAGAAATAGGGTCATTGCAAATGGGACCAGTTCAGGTGAGGTCGTAGTGTGGCAGAGTGGGCCCTGATCCAATGTGACTGGTGTCTTTTATGAGGAGAGGAGAGGAGAGGAGAGGGTCAGACAGAGACACAGAGCGGCAGCCATGTGACAACGAGGCAGAGATTGGAGCGATGGCGGCCACTGGCAGGGGCTCGCCAGGCTGCGCCCGGGGCTGGAGGCAGCAGGAAGGGCCCTCCTGTGGTTTCAGAGGGACCGTGGCCCTGCCGACAGCTTGACTTTGCACCGCCGGCCTCCGGAACTGTCGATTAAAGAGATTTCTGTTGATTAGGCCCCCTGGTTTGTGGTCCTTTGTCACGACAGCCATGGAAATGAACGCAGTTGGGACTTGGGAACGAAAGCGGCCAGCCCTCCGGTGCCCACCCTGTGCCAGGCGAGGAGGGGACCAGGCACTTTCACACACGCATATCACCTCGTTCAGTCTCCCTGCAACCCCCGAGGTGGGCATTCCTATTCCGTAGACAAGACTGAGGCTCATAGAGGTATAGCGTCTGGGCCAAGGTCACACAGCTGCTGGGCGATGGTGCTGGTGGCCCACCCCAGGCTGCCTGAGTTGCAGAAGGGGGGGGCACACTGGGTGAAGGTACAGGTGTGTGATGCATGGCACTGTGGGGGAGCTTGGAGTGGTGGGTGAGAGTGGGCACAGCACACCGGGTATTC
Organism: Rhynchonycteris naso; assembly: GCA_037038555.1. Classification (NCBI taxonomy): domain Eukaryota; kingdom Metazoa; phylum Chordata; class Mammalia; order Chiroptera; family Emballonuridae; genus Rhynchonycteris; species Rhynchonycteris naso. The sequence continues at coordinate 314,741,910 of CM072996.1, read as the reverse complement.
TCTTCTCCAGCTGTGAGGTGGGTGCCTGGGGGGACTTCCAGGTGGAGGCGCCCAGTGTGAAGCTGGTGCGGGGGGCGGGGGGCTGGGCGCTCAGGAGATGCCCGGGCTGGTTCTTCAGAATCCTCGCCCAGGGGACTGGATGGCACAGATCCCTCCACACCTATTTTTTTTTTTTTATGTCCCTGAGAGAGTGTTGTGTCTTTTTTGCCTTAAAGTCACTTTGAAAACCTATCTGTGCATCCTGACGTTTCCAAGCCCTTATTCTCATCTTGTAAGCAGCGCTGGTCAGTGCACTAAGTGAGCGTCAGGACTGGTCGGGCAGTGATTGGTGGGCAGCAGGGGGCTGTCGGGGATTGTGCAGGATGTGGAGCAGAGACCGTGCTAGGAGGAGGGAGACAGGAAGGTTCTGTGAGCTGGTGGAGCTCAGGGAAACACGGGAGTCACTGAGCCCCCCCGCCCCCAGAGACCCCCACCACTCTCCTTTCTGGTCGGGGCCCCCTCCCCAGCCCCCAGTGAGCCAGACTGCTGATGGGGTGTGGGGGCCACAGGGGGAGGGCTGTGCATGAGCCCAGATACCCGGGGATACCCTCCTTCCAGCCACCTGTCATTCCTGCTGCCGTCCGTATGCAGAAGGAGCTCGTTTCTGTCTTTCTTTAAATCGTCACCGTTTGGATTCCGGTCCCCGTCCTGACGGGGGTGTGCACAGGTGCAGGGTCAGGATAGAACTTTCTTTGCTGCAGGTGGCGACCCATTTATGGGCGCGCAATCAGATTAGTGGGTCACACACGTTACATAAGTTGCGTGGAATAGAAGAACGGCAGAGCGCACAAGGAACAAGGACACCGTCACACGTGCGCGTGTCGCACAGATGGGGGCTGAAAAACGGCCCCTTTGGCACGCCTCTGGTCCTCGTCCCGGCCCCGGAATACGGTGTCTCTTTGGGAAAAAGAGTCCTTGCCAAATGGGATTAAGGCAGAATGTGGAGACGGGAAGATGATCCTGGATAATCCAGCTGAGCCCTAGATGCCGTCGTGATTATGGTCAGGACAGAGGCAGAGAGGGCTCCAGATGGACACGCAGAACAGGCGATATGACCATGGAGGCCGAGGTGGGTGAGGCGGCCACAAGCCCAGGATGCCAGCGGCCACCCAAGGCTGAGAGACCAGGACCATCTCAGCTCTGTCAGCACCAGGGTGTCACCCCAGGGAGACCCGCTTTGGGCGTCTGGCCTCCGGTACAGGGAGAGAATAACTGTGTTGTTTTAAGGTCCCCATCTGTGGGGCTCTGTTGCAGCCGCAATCTCAGGACAGGGACGCACAAAGGGTCAGCAACCAGCCGTCCTCACTCGGGACCTGCAGCCCAGTGGGGGCTCACCTGGCCAGGCCCTGGTGGGTGGTCTGGCCCCTTTCACGCCTTCCTCCCAGGACCTGCAGGCTGGCGGAGTGTTCTTGGTGTTCAAGGGCAGACGCACAGCCAGGCAGGTGGCAGTGTCTGAGGCTGTTACCCTGAACTGGGCCTCTGTCACCTCCACCTGTGTGCCATTGGCCAGAACCAGCCCTGGGAAGCAAACACATGGTCCTGGGACAGGAAGCCACCCTGTGCCCCGGACGATGGCAAGGTGAGGGTCTGGGGAGACTTCAACACCCAGCCTACCCATGAGTGGGTGTGCACACCTCCCTTTCTGTGTGCTGATACCAGAGCCGTGTGGAAGCCACTGGCCAGGGACAGAGCCAGCCACAGGTCCCTGTCCCCAGTGTCCTTGGCCCCAAAGTTCACGGGTTTTTAGTGTCCCAGCTTCTCTGTGGCTCCTGCGGACCTTCACCGGATGGTTCTGGGTTGGGCGGGATCAGAACTATGGTCAGGTCCAGTCACACACAAGGGGGCTCTTTACTGCTGCTGAACTCTCAGGCTCCAAGCCTGTGTGACGATGTCCTGTTCACCGGCACTGGTCCCATCCACCTGTCTCTGCTCTTTCCTCACTGGGCAAGTAGGGACGTGATTCCTGCCTCGGGCATGAGGTGGCACGCAGGACCGCTGAGGGCTCACCAGGTCTGCTGTTCTTGTCACCGACATCATTTCTGCCCTGAGCTGGACACAGGGCCACAGAGCATAGGTAGCAAACTAAGTAAAGGGGAAGCTTTTCTCATATCTAAGCAAAAGGGGATGGAATTCTCTTCCTTGGACTCATCATTTGTACCCGTTTGTGGGTCCCCTGGGCTGGGTAGTGGCCCTCCTCTGAGAGGCCTTTCCCTCCGAGATCCGCGGTCAACCTCCCATTCCCTGGGCATGACACCTGGAAGTCAGATGGGGCAGCCCCAACTCCTCAGAGCGAACGGGGAAGGTGTCTTCCGCTGGTCGCCCTGACCGAGGGAAATGTCACACCTCCCAGAGCTGCCCCTCCACGGAGCGGAGCGGGGTGAACTGTGACTAACAGTCACGCCCAAAGCCTCTTAGCGGGGATGGGGTGGGGGTGTCCTGGCCGCAGTCAGCCAGGCTGGGTTTCACAACTCACGTGCATCACTGACCACGAGGATGCCAGGGCTTCCCTGAGGCCAAGTGTCACGCCCAGAGCCTCACTGAATGCTTATGCTGCTGGTGGCCCAGGAAAGATTTCCACATCCTAAGATCTCAAAGCCCAAACTAGCAGAAGAGTGTCACAGAGACCTGGGACGTCTCAGGGACCATGAAGTCGGCCAGCCTTGGGCAGGGACCCAGCACCGCCTCTCAAGCTCAGGGCCTCCCGTTAGCGACCCAAGCTTCCCAGGCCTCCGTTCCCCCTCTGGCACAGTGGGGGCTATGTAGGATCAATGAATGGGAAGTAGGTCCCCCCCCCTCAAAAAAAATCCATGTTCACCTGGAGCCTTAGCGTGCAGCCTTCTTTGAAATAAGCATCTTTGCGGATGTAACAAAGATAAGGATGGAGACAAAGTCATCCTGGTTTAGGGTGAGCCCTGAACCCCATGACTAGTGTCTTTAGAAGAGACAGAACAGCACTGGCCTGTGGTGGCGCCGTGGATAGAGCATCGAGCTGGAACACTGAGGTCACCGGTTCAAAACCCTGGGCTTACCTGGTTCAGGCACATAAACAGGAAAGCAATGAACTAAAGCAAAGCAGCTCTGAGTTGATATTTCTCGCTCTCCCCCTCTGTAAAATTAATAAATAAAATCCTTAAAAAGCGAAAGACAGAAGGGGACACATGGACACACAGGGAGGAGGCCATGTGAAGACTGTGGCAGAGGTTGGAGCGAAGCAGCTACAAGGGCTGGACTGGCTGGGACCCCCAGGAGCCGGAAGGGGCAGGAAGAACCCTCCTTTGGCTCCTTCCAAGGGAGCATGGCCCTGCCCACACCCTGATGCCAGCCTTCTGGCCTCCAGGACTGTGAGAGCAGAGGTGTCTCTTCTTGAAGCCCCCCGTGTGTGGGGCTTGCGGGCAGCCCCAGGCACCTGCCCCCACGCAGGGCAGTTGGGAGGGCGTGTGAACTCCCTCTTGCAGTACCTGGCACATGCCAGGCAGTCCATGTCCCTGGCGCTCTGGCCACTCTGCCCCGGCACTGTATATCTTTTTAAAGTTCCTTTCCCGGACGCCTGGGAAACAGGTGCACGTTGGGCATGCTGCGGGAGTCTATTTCAGTGTGTCGGGAAGGGGGTGGCGCTGCCCGGCTGTGGGAAGGAGGGTGGCTGCTGCCACGTGACCCTCTGGGGTGCCCATCTGAGCTGTGCTGGCCGCAGAGGCTCCCCCGCCAGTCCAGCTGCTGCCCGCAGCCCCCACGGGTGCCGGCCCTTTGCGAGGAGGCCAGGCTCCATGGGCATGCCCGGGGGAGACTCAGGTAAGACCCCAGACTCCCAAACTGCTCTTTTTACTGAGACCAGCCAGCCGGGGAGGAAGACACATTTTTCCAACGAGAAGTGTTGAGCTCTAGGAACAGGCTCTGAGCCCTGACGGGAACGGAGGCGGTCTGACCGAGCTCTGCTGTTGATGACGGTCGTGAGGGCCAGCGCTTAGGAGCGCCAACTGCATACCGGGCTTTGGGACTTTCTCCTGTGGCCTCTTGGTGACAGACAGTCCTGTGACCTGGCCCCATTTTACAGATGAATAAGCGGAGACTCGGGGAAGGAGTGTTGGGGCGCATCAGGCTCCGGCACCCTCTGACCCCACGGGTGGGGTCCCAGGGCCCACTGCCTCTCTGCACCAGCCCCTCCTTCCCTGCTCCCCCTCTCTTCCTGGTTCTCAGCCGGGACACATTTTGCTGCTCAGGGACCTCCTTGGTTGTCACAGCTTGGGGCGGGGTGCACCCCTGGGATCCTGGGGGTGGGGCCTGGGGGTGCTGTCCAGCCTCCCAGTGCCCAGGGCGGCCTCCCCAGCTGACAGCCGTCCGGCCCTGAATGGCAGTTGAGCCAAGGCTGAGAGGCCTGCTTTAAGGAATTTTATAAGCACGTCAGTTCTCCTGGTGTCAATGCAAGAGATGGGCCACCAGCTACTTAGATAGAAAACCAGTAACTTCTGACCGCTAAGGCCATCTGTGGCCTGGGGAGAGCATCCCTGAAGGAGGAGGTGGGGGTGGGGAGGACTCAGGGATGCAGGAAAGGAGGCAACTTGGGAGTGAGATGGAGCCTGGACCCCCTGAAGGCAGAAAGAAGTCGAGGTGCACAGGGAGCACCCCCTTGTGCCCGAGGTGTGTGTGTGAGGGGTAGGCTCTGTCCTTGCCTCCGTCCCAGGTCCTCAGGCCTCTGTCCTGGCATGAGGCCCAGTGCCCAGGGGGCACCCCCTCTCTAGGCAGTCAGGAGAGAGCCTTCCCCTTTTGCTCTGGCCTGCAGGGTCTGTCCCGGGGCAGGAGCCAGGACAGCTGCCCCATATCTTGCCATTGGTGCCTCTCACACTACAGGATTTGTATTGACAGAGCAGCTCTGGGCTGGGGCAGTTCCCTAAAAGCCCGGCCAGTGAGCATCCAACCCTGACTCTGGCCTGACCTCACCGCGTCCTGGTCAGGGCTCTTCACCACCTGGGGGCCTTGAGACTCCTGTGGGTACATGGACGGGGTTGACTGTGGCTCCTCCCTCCCAGGGTGGTCTGAGCAAGTGCAGCAGACACAAACCAGCGGCCGGGCGGCTCCCCCCCGCCCCCCGGCTGGCCTGACACGGCGGCTGTGTCAACACCTCCCTCCTGGTCTTTGTGCAGTGGTCCATTGGCGTGGGCTCAGGCAACAACCCCTGGCCTGGTCCAGAGGCCAGTGCAGTCCAAATACTGTGACATGTGACCATGTCCCTTCCTCAGATGGAATTTCCATGCTGGAGACTGGGTGGGTCCCCGCTCGGCCGAGAGGACACAGCGTCCCCCACACCCAGATGTGGTGTGTGCTCTTCCAGAGGGTGGCCAGGAACGCCCGCAGCGGGGAGCAAACAACAAGGATGTGGGAAATGATAGGGACCCGGGGGCGGGGGGCGGGCGGGGGGGACAGCGCTCTTGTTCACAACTCACAGATGAAGAAGTGGAAACTTGTGATAAAAATAGCCACCCAGGAAGTGGGAGTCCATTCGTGGGACATCACTGTAAGAGAAAACACTGGAAAGGCTGGACAACGCTTAGAGGAAAACAGGGGGTACGTCTTCGTGACCTCGGATCAGGCGGTGGCTCCTCAAACGTGACGCCGAGAACACAGGCGGCACGGGAGAGGCCATCAGAACTGAATCCGTGTTCATGCTGCAAAGGACATTAGGAAGGAGATGAAAACACAACTCACAGGACAGGAGATGGTCTTTGCCAATCACATAGCTGATCAAGGAACCGGTATCTAGAATATAGGAGCAATGTATAAACCAGCTGTAAGAAGACAGCCAAATCGGACGGACAAAGGATCTGAACAGACACTTCTCCCAAGAAGGGGTCCAGAAGCTGCCGGGCCGCCGAAAGGTGCTCAGCGTCATCAGCCACGGGGGAAATGCCGATCGAAACCGCGTGACACGTTTCACCCCAGCTGGGTGGCTCAGTGGATAAAACATCTCCCGGTGGCGGGTACACCAGAGGTTGTGGGTTCGACCCCCCCCTTCTGGGCACATATGGAGACGTACAACTAAATGCTACAACCAAGTAGCGAGTTGATGCTTGTCTCTCTCTCTCTCTCTCTTCCTCTCTCTCTGTGTCAATTAATAGAAAAATTAAAAAACAAACAAACACACGTGAGATACCACCTCATACCCACCAGGACGGCTGCAGTAAGAAAGACAGACAATCAGCAGTGTTGACGAGGATGTGGAGACATTGGACTCTCCTACGTGGCTGCTTGTGGTAATGTCCACTGGTGCAGCCACCAAGGACACGGGCTGGCGCAGTTAAACACAGAGTTCCCATCCAACCGAGCGGTTCACCAGCAGGGGTGCAGCCAGGACACGTGGAGACACGTGCAAGCATGAACAACCCCCGGTCCTTTGACTGACGGGCGCGTCCACACACGGAATGTTATTCGGCCACACAAAGGAGCGGAGTCCTGGCACATGCTACGGTGTGGACGGGAGGATGGGAGTGGAGGAAGCCGGACGCCGGCGAGCACGTCCTCTGAGAGCCCACATCTGCGAAGCGTCCCGGAGAGGCAGATCCACAGAGACAGCAAGAGGCTGCTCAGTCACCAGGTTGGAGGAGGGGATGGAGAGTGACGGTCAGAGGTACGGGGCTGACCTGGGGGGTGGGAGTGATGAGAATGTTCTACCACTGATGGTGATCAGCACGCAACTGTGAATACACTAAAAACCATCTGCACGAGGTGAAGGGGAGGTATGGCATGGGGAAATTTATAAAAGGGGGGAAAACCTTTATTTTTTAAAGCGCATATATACCGAGCATCTTTTGCAGGACTGGGATACGGTCAGGAGAGTCCCCAGTTGTGTGAAGTGAGCTGGATACTTGGACTAAAAGGGACAGTCACCTCTGGAAAGTGGCTGGTGTCCCTCCTAGGAGATAGGATGGGAGAAGAGGTCGAAGGGGAGGGCTGTGACCTCCAGGATCCTCTAAGCCCACCCTGGCTGGATTCAAAGCCAAGGACTTTTCCGGGGTGTTTAGACTGGCTGGCGTTATCCAGGGGACCAGCGAGGCCCCCCCCACCCCAACCAGGCAGATGGTTTCTAGAGGTCAAGTCTGCAGCCCCATCTTCAAAGGCCTGGGCTGGAAGGGGGCAACTAGGACTCTGAGCAATCAGTGCATACTTGGGGGTATATTCGCAGGGCCTCCAGCCTGACGACCTCCCTTCCTGGGGGTGTCCTACAGCAGATAGCTGAGGGAGGAGCCCTGGCCGGACTAGTTCAGCCTCACAGACCCTCTCAGTGGGAGTTGACAGAGGTGTGGCTGCGGAGGGGGAGCCTGTGGCCTGGGTTCGAGTCCTAGCTGTGCTCTTTGCTCACTTCCTGCTCTGTGACCCAGCGCCTGGCACAGCCCAGACACAGGAAGTAGATGATGATCATGTCACGGAGGTTATTAATTATCACCCTGCTGGCACACTGTACGGTGCTCGGGTCACCAAATGCGTTTCCTGTGGCCCATTGGATTTAAGGAACAATTACTGGGCATCTGGTGCGTGCTGAGCTCTGGGCATATGTTGAAGCCCAGACGAGGTCACTTGTTGACCCAGCGGTGGCCGCCCCAGCCAATGGTGGCGTGACACGGGGAACAAGTACAGGCCTGGGAACGCAGAGACCTGAGCCCGGTCCTGGCCTGGCCACAGACTCGCCAGGCGTTGGTAGTGTTCCCTGTGTGTGTGGGGGGAGGGGTAGTTGCCCGCTAATCCCCAACCTTCCGGAATGCCACCCATGAGATCCTCGGATGCCTCTTCAGCCAGGACGGTCTGCTCTTCCGGGGATGAAATAACACACTACAGGGAGGTGGGTGGTGAGGGCACCCGGGCCAGCTGCCCGAAACCCGAAGGTCCCAGGAATTGTCAGCAGCTCGCGCCCAGGTCTGCCCAGAGCCTCACGGCCAGCCTGCTCTTCTGGGGGGGGGGCTGCCATGTTTCTCCCAGCTTCTGCCCCCCACCCCCAAGATGCATACACTCACCCCTGCTGGGCCCCGCCACGCATCAGCGTCCTCCAAACAGAAAGGTGTGGAGATGGACTTCCAGAGGGAGCGGAGGCCATGTGGTGAACCTCATGTGTGTGGCCGGTGCGTCCTGCAGGACGGACACAGACCCATGTCCAGCAGGGCTGCAGTTCTGTGTGACACAGGGGAACGCATTCCAGTCACCCAACACCCGCAAGGCGCCAGGCCCTGAGTGCTGGGCCTCGGGGGACCACACGGAGCTGCCGGCATGGGCAGCCTGCCACGCCTTCGGAGTGGACGGCGGGAGAAGGACTTTCAGCGCAGCGAGCGGAGGGTCAGCTCCTCCTCCTGGCAGCCACTCCTGCCGCCCCCTGGGCCGTCCCTGAGCCGGACTCAGGGGTCGGAACCCCAAGGAGGACGTGTTCCGGGGTGACATGGGTGCAGATGGGTGCAGGGACAGTCGGCCAGTTTGAAAATGCAGACACTCCCCGACTGACCGTGGGGTCACATTCCGATAAGTCCACCATCAGCTGAAAACATCCTAAGCGGAAAAAGCACTTAAGACAGCTAACCTAGCATGGCCTCGTCGGTTACCATGGAGACATTCCGCCATCGTCCCGTCGTCGAGCCCGGGAGGGCCCGCGTAAGGCATCCTCACGCGCGCAGCTCTGTCTGCCCAGACTTGGGCTCAAGCCCCGCGTCCGATGCTTAGGCCCTCGGGATAGAGCAGAGCCCGTGGCCGACCTTGGGGAGTCGCAGTCTGACCTTGGTGCAGGTCAAGGACCCAGCATAGCCAGCTCCCCAGAAGAGACCGGAGACCGAGCTCGTGGGGAATTGGCAGAGGGCCAGGGTGCTGCGAGGAAGGTCATGTCCAGGTCAGCAGGTCACGTCTGGGGTAGTGAGTTACCTCCAGGGTCACAGGTCACATCCGGTGGGCAGGTCACCTCTGAGGTAGTGAATCCCTTGCAAGGTAGTGAGTCCTTTCCAGGAGAGCAGGTCACTGCCATAAGGTTATTTAGGGTGTGGGTCAGTTCCAGGGTAGCAGGTAACTCCAGGTGTGGCGAGGGAATATCTTCCCGGGGAGGGGGCATCCCAGAGGGTCCCTGCAGGTTGATTTGATCATGTCGTTATTGAGACGGGGTGGGTGCTGGTCCCGGGTGGAACGTCCCTGTGCCTGGTCATGGGGCGTTGGTGTAATGAGCTCTGGGTGGGGGGTGTTCCCCAGCCTGTCCCCAATCTCCACCCTCATGTGCGAGCACCTGGGGGGTGGTACAGTGTTGGCCTCACCCTCAGACCCGTGCCCGCCGGAGCTCGACGGGGCTGGGGTGTACCCACCGCGTCCTTGCAGGATGGAGGATGTGCTTGAGGGTCAGACGACGGCATGGCCCTCTGGCCACTCGCCGGGCCAGGCTGCTGGTGACAAAGGCTGGCCAGGGGTCAGCTCCGGGTCCCAGCTCCAGGTTCTGGGTTCAAATTAGCATCAGCCCTCAGGTAGGTTCAGTGCTCGCATGTGGCTGACCCTCACCCGCCTCAGACACAACCTGCACAGAGTGTGCTGAGAGGGGTGCAGACCCTGTGGGGGGCAGCCTGGCCGGCCATGTGGGAACGCAGGCGCCTGCCCTGTCCCGCTGACTGCACGGCCCGAACGCCCAGAGTTGAGGGCGCGTGGCTGCATGGGTGCTCATGGCCACGCAGTGTGGATGTGACACTCAAGACGGAGCCCTCAGCTCTCCCACCCAGAGCCTGCCAACGGGAGACGTGCTTCTCAGGCCTGACCACTTGTCCTGGGCTTCAGGCCAGGGGCGGCAGACAAGTGGACAAGGGCCACCCAGCGTGGTCAGTGCTGTGATAGAAATGAGCACCATGATGTGACCTTGCTGTTGTCTCAGAAGGCGTCTTCCCACTACATGTCCCTTCCTCCTGAAAGCTCTCCCTGACTACACACAGTGCATCTGCCAGCTGCACCTGCCCACAGCCCAGTGCCTCCCCCCTCCATAGTTACCTGCTCGTTGTCACGGTTACACAGAAGGACCTGGACAAGCGAGAACAGTGTATCCTGGACCCACTCTAGGTGTACAGGATTCTCAGGAGTGGACATGCGTGTGTTCTCATAGCTCATTCATCAGTCAAACATGCCGTGAAGTTTGTACAATACAGACAGCGGAGTGGAGGCTATACAGAATCATCCTGCTGATGGGGCAGGGGCTCCCACACCCTGACATCAAGGGGATTTACTTCCAGGTCAAACCCCGAGAGACAAGCCGGACGGGGCGGTTGCTGGCCAAGCCAGGAACGCCGGCTCGGGCGCAGCGCTCACTGACCCCTCGGAGAAAGGACGGAACTAACACGTATTGCTGACAAAAGAGGAGACAAACGGTGGGAACATCCCCAAGGATCACGGGTGACATCTGCTTTGCTGTCTGGGAAGTGTCCCCAGTCCTGCCGCCTGCCACACTGGCCTGGTGGCCAGTTTGACACTCGCCTCCCCCACTGCCCACAGACAGGCTCCTTTGTCCCCTGTTTGTCGAATGAGTGCCTGGCTTGGGACTTGCAGACAGCAGGTGGCTCAGGTGAGCCGGGTCTCAGACACACCTGAGCTGGGACCCCAGCCGAATCCTCAGCTATCTGTATAACTCAACTCAGTGTCCTCACTGTAGAGTGACAGACCATTCCCCTGGGGCGGGGAATTGGCCAAATGAAAGAACAAGCAGGGAAGCACTAGGTCTGTTGTCCCTGGGGCACCCCCAGGGTGAAGACAAACCCGGGCAGGTGGTAGGTCCTCAGACATTTGTTGGGTGAGTGAAGGAATGAATGAACCAGCCAATAATAACGAGAAGAATGGCTTGGTTGTCTTAGTGTCTGGAGCTGAAGGCACCTGGCCTTCAGAATGAAGTCGTGGGGTGGTAGCGCTTTCCCGTGGCTCAGGGCACAGCAAAGGGACAGGTGCTCTGCGGCCGGAGCACGGACTGGGATCACCTCAGAGGGCGAGGTGACAGCTGGCTCCCCGCTCTGATGACCAGAGGAGACGTCGGGATTTGGCTGTGGCATCTTGAATGGCAGGCTGGTGAATCCCCATGGGTAGGTCTGTCAATGGAGTGAGGAGGAGTGAGGAGCAGTTTGGTGGGAAAACGGATCGGACTCGTGCTCCCCCAGCTCGCTGGACAGAGGCCTCTGAGGTCCGAATTATCAGAGTAAAGAAACCAACAAGTGTGACTGGTGGTGGCGCAGTGGATAGAGAGTTGACCTGGGACACTGAGGTCCCCGGTTCGAAACCCCGAGGTTGCCGGCTTGAGCACAGGCTCACCGGCTTGAGCTCAGGCTCACCGGCTTGAGCTCAGGCTCACCGGCTTGAGCATGGGCTCACCGGCTTGAGCACGGGCTCACCGGCTTGAGCGTGGGGTTACCAGCTTGAATGTGGTGTTGCTACCTTAGCTGGAGCCGCCCCCCCCCCGCCCCTTCGTCAAGGTACATGTAAGAAACCATCAATGAGTAACTACAGTGATGCAACTGTGCGTTGATGCTTCTCATCTCTCTCCCTTCTTGTCTCTCTCTCTCTCTCTCTCTCTCTCTCTCAAAAACAACTACAGCACAAACCAACAAGCCATTGACATGCTCACCATTGTTCTGGAGGTCCACCCATCAGAAGGGACAATGGAGCCGAGGGCTTGAGGTCACTGACATCAGCAGTTTAAAGGGTTCAGTCACCATTACTGCTTCCCTAGCCAAGGGTCAGTGAGGCCTGGTGCTGATCTGGGTCTGCACTGCTCAGACATCAGGACTGGGCATGGCTGGGGTGCAGAGAGCCCTGTCCACCTGGAAGTCACCACAGGAGAGGTCTGGAGGGAGCAGCTGTGTCACCCATAACCCCTGTGTGGCAGTGACTGCCTCCTGCACCCCCACAATGCAGTGGGCACCCAGCTGGGTCGCCAGCTTCACACATGTCCTCTCATCTGATCTGCATGAGGGTCCTGTGTTTGGCAATGCTTGTCCCCATTTTATAAAGGGGGACACTGAGACTCCTTGCAGTCATGCGAGACCTGGACAAGGGGACACAGCTGTGGAGGGTGCAGCTGCAGCTGGGATCAGCAGGGGTGGTCTCTTCCCAGGCACCTCCCTGCCATCTCACTAAGCTGGGCCAAAGCGTGAAGGCAGGCCTCAGGCAACCCGGTGAGGTTACCGTGTAAGCAAAGGGGTGGCCCTCTGGGAACCTCTGTGTATACCAGTCCCCCTTCCTGAGAGCCCGAGTTGCAGGTGTGCCGTTGAGACCCGGAGAGGGCTCAGCTGTTGTTTACACCTGTCAGGCACCCACTAATGCCATGGATTCTGAGCAGTGCTGAGGGAGACCAAGCTTCATGGCACAGATGGAAAGACTGAAGTTTCTCAGAGTTCAGTCAGCTCTCCAAGGTCACACAGCGGCCCCTGGACAGTGGGCCCAAATCACCACAGACCTGTTCGTTCCTGGTGGCAGAGAGGAATCCACCACACCTGGCGGGGTTGGCCATAGGGGAGGGACCACAGCAATTGCCAGGTCGGCTGGCCCTCAGGTCACCGAGCAAACCGTGCCCCTCCATTGCGAGTGTGAGCCTTTTGTGTTGACGTTCCCAATAATAATAATTATTTTGATTCCCAGCAGGGCTCCTTGGTGCTGGGGTTTCATGATCACAGGGATTAAATAGTCACAGCGTTTGTGTGATTGATCCTTACCACTTGAGTGTAGGTCTTGTGTTATTATCATAGCGAGGGACTTGTTAAACCAAATATTAAAGCCAATCTTGAAATTATAATGAAACGAGCCTGCTGTTTCGGTGCATAGTTCTGGGAATGTGCTACTTTCTCCCTCTCCTGCCCTCTCTCTCTCTTCATAATGTTAACAGACTTTCTTTCTTAGAGCAGTTTTCGGTTTATAGAAACGTTGAAAAGAAAGCAGAGTTCCCCTATATGCTGCACCCCGAACCCCAGTTTCCCCATTGTTAGTGTACTACATTGGTGTGCTACCCACTTACAATCGATGAACTCATTCCAATACATTATTAACCCATTCTGGTACAGTGTTACTAACCCATTCTGATACATTGTTACTAACCCATTCTGGTACAGTGTCATTAACCCATTCTGGCACATTGTTATTAACTCATTCTGATACATTGTTACTAACCCATTCTGGTGCATTGTTATTAACCCATTCTGGTACATTGTTATTAATGCATCCTGGATACATTGTTATTAATGCATCCTGATACATTGTTATTAACCCATTCTGGTACATTGTTATTAACCCATTCTGGTGCATTGTTATTAACCCATTCTGGTACATTGTTATTAATGCATCCTGGTGCATTGTTATTAACCCATTCTGGTACATTGTTATTAACCCATTCTGGTGCATTGTTATTAACCCATTCTGGTACATTGTTATTAATGCATCCTGGTGCATTGTTATTAACCCATTCTGGTACATTGTTATTAATGCATCCTGGTGCATTGTTACTAACCCATTCTGGTACATTGTTACTAAGCCATTCTGGTACATTGTTATTAATGCATCCTGGTGCATTGTTACTAACCCATTCTGGTACATTGTTATTAATGCATCCTGGTACATTGTTATTAATGCATCCTGGTGCATTGTTATTAATGCATCCTGGTACATTGTTATTAATGCATCCTGGTGCATTGTTACTAACCCATTCTGGTACATTGTTATTAACCCATTCTGGTGCATTGTTACTAACCCATTCTGGTACATTGTTACTAACCCATTCTGGTACATGGTTATTAACTGAAGTTGACAAGAGTGCTCACTCTTGGTGTTAAACAGTCTATGGGTTTAGACAGTGTCTAATGACAGGACATGTGCAGGCTGGCTTCACTGCCCCAAAAGCCCTCATGCTCTGCCCATTCACCCCCGCTTGCCTCCCCACTCCCACCCCTGACAACCGCTGATCTTCCTACCGTCTCCACAGTTTCGTCTCCTTATAGCGTCACGTGGTTGGAGTCCTACAAGGTGCAGCCTTTTCAGACTGGCTTCTGCCTCTTAGCAGCGAGCGTTTAAGTTTCCTTAGCCTCACCTCTTTTTGTAACATCCGCACGGCAGACATGACCTGTGGCCAGAATCGGCCCATCGCTGGCCTGGGGCTGCCTGGAGGAATCCCTGATGGTCCTTGCCGCGGCCGTGTGCCAGCAGGGCCACCTCTGTGGGCCTGGTTCGCTCGGCAGCGGCAGCAGTGACAACAGTTTCTTTGCTGGCTGCCGTGAGGAGTGGTGCCCTTTGCAAAGCACCTGAGTGCACAGTTGGCCTCTCCTCAACTGGGCAGCTGCAGGAGGACTGAGTCCATCTTGCGGGTAGAAGACCCATACTACACATCGAGAAGACTCGCATTCATGACCCCAGGGCCAAGCGGGCAGGTGGGTGGACAGGGGCGAGCTAGTGGGGTCCCCTACCTGTGCAGGTGGTACCTGCAAGGAAGACGCCGGTGCAGTGTCTACTTCTTACCAGCAGAGGGCAGCACACCCGCTCTCCCTGGCACAGAGGCCCAGGAGCCTCAAGGATGCTCCAGGTGGGTGGCGCTGGTCCTCCCACAAAGCCTTGACTTAGAGCAGCTCCCCACGAACCCAAATCTATCTCCCGTAACCAGGGAGCTGGAGAGTCAGGCTGTGAGATCTTGAACGGGGACAATGACTGTTGTGTGTATTGCGCTCTTAGGGTTCGCTGGTCCCTGGGTTGGCACATTTTTGTCCATGGTCCGAGCATCTCCTGGACAGGGGATGTGTGCGGACAGTGGATGGATAGACAGGTGGAAGTCCAGGAGTTCTGGGTCCCAGCATGTAGGAGGTGGGGCTAGGGCTGCACCCTCAGCACCTGATCTCGCAGCCTGTAGTGCCCCCAGGACTCTGACACTGACCCCCCGCCCGCCCGTGGGGGTGGTTTGTGGTTTCCCTCATGCTGGATTTGGGCCAGTTTCCGGCAGTGTAAAGGACGTGCCTTGTGTACTCATGGGGAGACGGTGGCGTACTGTCCTTGGTGTGCCTCACAGATGAGAAGATGACAGTGTGGACAGTCTCTGCCCCCACCCCGGCAATCTCGATTTGACCTCGGACCAGGATTCGGTCGGTTGTCCGTCAGCCCCACGTGAGCCCTGGGCAGCCCGGGCTGTGCAGAGTGTGAGCTGGCACTCGCTGTCTGAGGTTTCAGACCTCAATTGCAAGGGCTTCTTCCTCACTGGGAGTCTTCAATTCAAGCCCGGGAGACCCTCACTTTCTGCCTCTTCCCATCAGTTGTATGAAATAATCGATGTGGTGGTTCCTGCAGTGATTCTAGAGGGAAAAGGACAGGGAGGGGGGCATTGAATGCTTTTGACATTTAACCTTGAGCCAGAAATGCCACCATAATTCCAGGGGCTCAGGCCCAGCACCGGCCAGCCTGCTGCTTGGTGTCCTGGCTTCTCCGGGAACGTGAGGCAGGCTGGCCCCCAAGCCAGGTGCCACTTGTCACCCTTCCTGCACCTGCTTCCCCAGGCAGGGCGGCTTCTCGTCCCCAGAGAGCTGGCACCCCACTGCCTGTGGGGCATTCAGAGCCCCCCTTCTAGGAAGACCTGCTCCCCAGCATGGCCCTGACCCCTCTGTGCCACCGGCCAAGGTCAGGGACTGCAGAGGAGAACAGGACCCCTGCTCTGGCCGCACTGGGGACTGTCGGGAGGTGGGGTTCTGGAGGGGACCGGTTGGGGGAATGTCCTCTGTGCGGGATCTCCCTCCTCAGTTTTAAATTCTTTTTATTTATTCATTTTAGAGTGGAGACACAGAGTGAGAGAGAGAGAGAGAGAGAGAGAGAGAGAGAGATAAAGAGAGGGAAAGAGAGAGAGAAAGAGAGAGTGAGAGAGAGAGAGAGAGAGAGAAAGGGGGGAGGAGCTGGAAGCATCAACTCCCATATGTGCCTTGACCAGACCAGTGCAGGGTTTTGAACTGGCGACCTCAGTGTTCCCAGGTCGACGCTTTATCCACTGCGCCACCACAGGTCAGGCCTCCCTCCTCAGTTTTTACAGTGGGGCCGAGCAGACCCGCCAGGCCTGGTGCTCTGTCAGCGTTGGTGTTCAGCAGGTGTGTGTGTGTGTGTGTGTGTGTGTATGCCTGGTGTTCAGCAGGTGTGTGTGTGTGTATGAATATACCTAAATGCCAGATGGAGCGTGGCAGGTGTCAGCCGGGCCTGCCCACCCCCGCCGGGCCCACCTGTGGTTCCCGCAGCCAGGTGGGGGGCCTGCACCTGCAGGCCCCGGAGCTCCCCTGGCTGCTGGTCCTTGAGCTCCCGCTGACTCCTCAGACTCACCCAGCCCAGGCACCACGCAGCCCAGAAGAAGGGAGGATGGGGTTCTGCCTTTGGGGTGCCCTCTCCCAGAGGGCAGGAGGTAGGATCAGTTCCCCAGTCCCCTTTCTTCTGAAGCACCGTGTGGGCGATGAGAGACGATTCCGTGGAGGGCCCCGAGGGAGTGGCCCGCTGGCCCACAGGGGTAGCCAGCTCAGTGACGTGCCTGTCGGTGGCTCTCGCCTTCTCCCTGCCACGCCCCCCGCCACTCACCCCTTCCTGCCGCCTGGGTGCCCCATCCTTGTCTCAGCCTCAGGTCAGGGGACCCAGACCAAAACAGAGGACAGCATCAGGTGTGGAGCTCAGCGAGGAGCTCAGAGCTGGCTGTAGCGGGGGCCCAGCCATGGTCACCTGCATTGGACGGAGACCCCAGGCAGGCAGAGGGGTGAGGGAGCTCCCTAATGGAGACATTGGGGCCCAGGGGTCCTGATGGAGCCTGGAGCCCGGCTGCTGGGGCAGCAGCAAGACAGGGGTATCCAGGGGTGGGGTTCAAATAATTTGACAACCAATTCTCTGCCCTAATGACCATTTTAAGTATAAAAAATACGTATACCGAAAGGTAGTTTATTATTTCGGGCATTTGGTCCAGCCGCTTGGATCCTGCGTGGGCCACGCTCTCTGCCTGGCAGGCCCCTGTGCCGCCTGCAGGTCCTCCACCCAACCAGACCCCCTTGTGCGGCAAGTGACTCCGCTGTGGGAGAGCTGCCATCGGGTGTGGAGCGCGGCGAGGAGCCCCCACGGGAAGCCCCGGGCCCCCCTGAGCCTGGCTGTCACATACATTGTCACTGTTGCTCACTGTCTGCACCACTGACTGCAGCTCCTTGAAGGGCGCTCCCGGGGCCCCACGTCCTGCACGCTGGCCTCTGTAGGTCAGTTTGGAGGGTACAGTGCACACACCCCCCACCAGACCTCAGGAGCCCCTCACCGTCCACCCTGACCCGTCCCTACGTGCATTTCCGGCACCTCCGTACACATCTTAGGCTGTGGCTGGGGGACAGCAACTATATCCAGGTCAGCGTCACTGGACACAGAGGGAATCTAAGGATGCTCACAGAAGGACAGTGACTAGAATACACGCATTTGAAAGGACTCTGGGTCTCCTGGCCGCGCCAGGCTGCCCAGCTCACTGGGGTGGCAGCGGTCTGTGTGTGTGTGTGGGGGGGTGTTCTGAGGGCCTGGGGTCGTGGCAGGTCAAGGCTGCCGGGGAAAGGCCACCCTTGGGGAGATAGCGATCTGCCTGTCATTGCAGGTATGCCCGCAGGGACGGGGAGCAGGAGCCCCTCATGGGGGGGCAGTGATCATGTGATTCGATTCCCACCGGCCCTTGCACCATTGCCGGTCGCCCACCCGCCCGCCCACTCATGCCGCTCCTTTCCCCCACAGTGTCGGAGCCGCAGGCTGCCCACAGCGTGCTGGAGAAGCCGCCGGGCTCGGCCATCCTGTGCACCACCTGTGGGGACGTGTGCAAGGGGGAGGTGCTGCGCGTCCAGAGCAAGTATTTCCACATCAAGTGCTTCGTGTGCAAAGGTGAGTGTGCGTGCGTGTGTGCGTGCATGCGTGTGGCCTCGAGCCCGGCCTCCTGCTGCGGCTCGGGGATCAGAGCAGCGTGGTCACACTGGGGGCCCCTCGGGTCTGGGATCTGGGGAAATCCGGAGTCCAGAGACTTCATACAGCAACATGATCTTTTTCGTAGGGCCCGTGTCACGCTGGGTGTGACAGAGGAATCTGCTTGCGTGGGGAGGGATGGAGGATGGGGTCCAAGCCCCAAGGACTCTCCTCACACCGTGCGCCCCCCAGTGTCCAGGACCTCAGATCCAGGGGCCAGAGCAATTGTGGCCACTGGGGCCCTAGAGCCAGAGCAAGTGGTCAGTGTTGGTGGCATGTGCTCCTCTGTGTGTTGCACACGGGCCTGCACCGGGCCACACTCGGGGGCCCCCACTCGGAGCAGGATGAAAACATTACCATCCCTTCCAAGAGAAAATGCCCCTTTATTTTCCCTGATTGTAAAAGAATAATGTGATATACCAAATTCAAATAATAATCAAAGATGAGATGAAATGAAAAACCGAAAAAAAAAAAAATCGTGCGGAGTCCCACCGTCCAGGCCAGACTTTGCTGCAAGCCGCCGCCTCCTTCCCTCCTTGCGCTGAAGTTAACACGCTTCCGATGAGCACGCGTATTTGCATTTAGCTTCCGAAAAATATGAGCATGAAGACCCTGGCCCGTTGGCTCAGCGGTAGACCCTGGCGTGTGGAAGTCCCAGGTTCAGTTCCCAGCCAGGGCACACAGGAGAAGCACCCATCTGCTTCTCCCCTTCCCCCTCTCCTTTCTCTCTGTCTCTCTCTTCCCCTCCCACAGCCAAGGCTCCATTGGAGCAAAGTTGGCCCGGGCACTGAGGACGGCTCCATGGCCTCCACCTCAGGTGCTAGAATGGCTCCAGCTGCAACGGAGCAACAGCCCAGATGGGCAGAGCATCGCCCCCTGGTGGGCATGCCGGGTGGATCCCAGTTGGGAACATGCGGGAGTCTGTCTCTCTGCTTTCACCCTTCTGACTTCAGAAAAATACAAAAAAAAAAAAAAAATCTGAGCAGGAGCACTTGAGGCAAGGGGTGGGCAGATCAAGGCCACGGAGCCCAAGCCCACAGGAATTGTATTAGCAGTGCGAGGGGCACTATTTGCCTCTGCCGGGAGCAAGGCCGGCACGCTGCTGTCCGGGTGTGTGGGGGGGGGGAGGGGCCAGGGCGGGACTGCTGAGTGCAGCAGAATGGGAGGGAGAGGCAGCAGGTGAGCCCCACCCCTGGGGGTCTCTGCCTGCAGCCCCCAGTCAGCAGCAGGTGCCCTGTGTCTTAAGACCATGTAGTCCCGCTGTTTGGAAGAAAAGAATCTTGAGAGCCACTGCCGTGATTCCCCTGCGTTGCCTGGGGAGGGTCCGGAGGTGGCCCTGGTGTCTGGTGGCCTTGGAGGGGGTCTGAGCACAGCTTGGAGGACCCTGGGGTGGCTGGCAGCAGGGGCGGGGCTTTGACTGAGGGAAGATGATGGGCGGGCACTCCCAGAGATGTCCAACTAGGACCTGTGGGAACTGCGCTGTCCCTGGCAGGGGTGGGCGTGCCCTGGGTCCCCAATGCCGTCCCCGCACTCAGAGCTGCTATGGCTCCATCTCCGGGCCTGGGTGGCCATCAGGGACAACACTGAGGGTCGCATGAGTCCCCCAGGGGTCCCCCATGGGTCAGCAGCCGGGCTTATTCCCGCTGCCCTCACAGAAGCCGCCCAAGTCCTGGCGACGGGGATGTGGGCGCCCCAGGAGGGTGCGTGGGGGGTGGTTGGAGAGGTGAGGTGAGGAACATTCCCCGGGGCACAGCCTGGGAAGCGTCTGTGTTCTGGGAAAGGGAGGCATCTCCATAGGTGGAGCTGGGAGCATGGGGACCCTCAGTGCCCCCCAGACCAGACCGCAGCCTGGCTGCCTGCACCTGTGACACCATGCCCAACACCCCATGGGCTCCAGGATGAAGGGGCTGTGTCAGCGCTAGGGAGACTTCCCTGGAGAAGGTGGCCACTGCCCTGGTCGGCGCCCACCCTGCCCCAAGCGTCCCTACCCTTCCCTCGGGGCTTCCTGCTGCGTCCCACACGACAGGTCTATTCCAGGGTCTCAAGCGGGAAATGAAATTGAATGAAAAATAGACAGAGACTTAAAGACTTATACAGGATGGGTTCGGACCGAAGCCACAGCTCCTTGCCAACAATCACTCCTGTCCTGGCAGGGCCGCAAAAACATGTCCACCTTCAGAAAGACATTCGTCTTTTATTAGTCTTTTATTACTGGACAAAGTGGGCCATTAGCAATTCAATTAAGTTACCAAGGCAACTCAAAGACAACCCCCAGCATACCGGTCAATCTGACTTTACAAGAAGAAACTCGCTTCCGATCCTTTTGGGGAACATGGGCAGGCAGGTCGTGCAGAGAAGCACAGCCCATTGTTAACTTAATTAGGCAGGTGAGGTGGGGGGTTGGGCCCAACACCTCTGGTCCCCAAAATCCAGACCGCAAAACACCCTGTTTATATCTCGGTCCTCAACAGCTGCCCAGGCCACCGCGCAATTTGTCCAGTTTAATTTTCTTTTCTCTCCAGAAAGGCCCATTGGCTGCATTCCTGAAAAGCAAAATTCATGAGGTGGCTCTTTTTAAAAAGCTTATTTCAGAAGACAGGGAGGAAGCAACCGTTGTATTTAAAAGGGCTCTTTGTAAGCACACGTCTTGGTAACACAATAAAAGGCCGTGACTCCTAGAACTGAGTCCGTCACCTGGTTTGACCCCGCCGGGTTTGGTGGGAGGTGGGAACTGCCCCAGGTGCGCCCCCCCACCCCCGCCACCGGGGGGGGGGGCCATGTCGTCCTCTGAGGTTCACCTCCGTGGGGGGCATCTTGCTTCACCTGCAGAAGAAGGAACTGAGAACGGCTGGGATGTCCTGCAAGCTTTAGGCTCGAGAACTTCCTGGTCCCGGGTCGGTCTTTTGTGCAGGCTGTCATGAATCAGCGAGGGTGACTTTGGAGGAACAGAAAAGAACGCCCAACCCACCGGGTCTTAAACCACAGGGACACCTATCACCTTCGCAGGAAGCCTGGGGGTAGCCCCTCACCCCCAGAGTCAGTTAATTTAATGGCTCAACAAGGTCGTCAGAAACCCAGGTTCTTTCTCCACTTTCCCACCCTCACTGTGCCCTCTCCTCCGCATCCTGTGCATGCCAGCAGTGCCTCCCTCGCGGTCTCAAAGTAGCTACCGGAGCTCCAAGCATCGCACCCTCACAGGGTGACGCTCAGCCCTGGAAAAGGGAGGTGCGTGGGGGAGGGGCTCTCTCCCTGCAGGATGCTCCTTTTGATCAGGGAGGAGAACCCTTCCACCCCCCCCCCCGAGGTCCCCACGGACCTCCAGTATGATTCATTGGCCAGAACTGGGTCACCTGTCCGTCCCCACCGGCAAAGAGGAATGGGAGGGTGGTGACTGATGGTCACGTCCGTCCCCGGAAGACATGTTGCCAGTAAAATCAGAGCAGGTCTGCCGGGGCAGAAGACGGCTGTGCCACCGCCCGATTCTGATCCCGCCACACCGTGGCACGTGCTGGACATGCCTCGGTTTACCCGGGGACCTCCGTGAACAAAATGGCATAATTACCCCGACCCACACTGAGGCTGCGATGCCTGAAGCTTTGGGCTCCAGTCCCAGCACGGCTGCCCCAGCTCAGTGGACCTTGGGCACATGTCTTAAGCCTCGCTTCCATTCAGTCGCTATTTATTGGGCACCTACTCTGTGCGGGCGTGCTGTGGGTGCTTCGACTGCTTCCATGAATGAAACAGACATCCCTGTCCCTACGGAGGTGGTGTCCCAGAGCGGGGACAGACGGTCAGCACTGGACAGGACGCAGAAGTGCATTCTACCACGTGCTGGAAAGTGCTAGGGAAGAAAGGAGCGAGACAAAGGCGGGGTTCGGGGTGCCGGGTGTTATCAGGGAGGGCTTCCCGGAGGAGGTACCTTTGAACGAGGACTTGAGGGAGGGGAGAACGTAGCCGTGGGACAGAGCACGTCCAGGTCTGTAGAAGGAGCCCAGGAAGCAGGAAGGAGGGAAGCCCGCCTGTCGGGGAGGTGAGCCCACCCGCCCTGCCTGTAACCTGGTAACGGTGGGCGGGGAGGTGTCCATAGGGAAACCTCCATCTGGGGACTGCAGGGAGCCAGGCCCAGAGCCACTCTGGGTCCTCAAGGCCACCGTGAAAAATGCCTGCACGCTCGCCTTTCGGGATGTTCCCAGGGCCTTTATGGGAAACCCAAGGGCTTTGGGGACAAAGCAGAGCTCCAGACAGATGTGTCACCCCTGGCTGGGGCACAGGTCGCTCTGCACAGCCGGACCCCTGAAGGGCGTGCCAGGAACCAGGATCTCGTGGCACAGCCACGGAACGTCACGGCAGGAAGGACTCTCCGGTGACGCGGCCTGTTATTACAGGTGGCACATCGAGGCGGAGGTCAGGATGAACTTGGGGCCACACAGCCGTGCCTGCCCCGAGCCTGCTCTCTCCCACTCAACACAGGAACCCCCTGAGTCCTCTGCTTTGCTTTGGGTCATAATGCACCCCGCCCCCCCCCCCCCCAGCACAGAGGCACCTGATCGCCCCCAGGAGCCGCCGCCAGTATTGTGTCCAGGCCGGCAAGTTGGCCTTTGTGGCATCTTTTTAACGTGCGCCGTGCTGCGTGGCTACATCTGCAGCCTGCGTTATTCACCTCAAGGACCGGAGAACGCGGCCTCCGTGGGATAAGCTCCTCACCATGCATTTCAGCATCTGCCAGTGTTCCCCGAAGCGCACGGCCCACGTGGACTGCCCCCCACCTCCGCTGTCGGACATCCGTGTTGATCCCAGTCCAGCGCCTGGCTAATCTGTTCCCCGGGTCTCATCTCTGTGCTGTCTTACGACAGCCGTGCCAGATGAGCATGGCGAACCCTATTTAACAGAGGAGAACTCAGGCTCAGAGAGGGCAAGTGGCCTGCCCACGCTCACCCAGCGGGGGAGAGCCGGCGTGAGGACTCCAATCCGGGCTGCCTGTCTCTGAAGCCCGGTGATCGTTTACCACAGGATCCGTTTGTGATGCTGCAGCCAGCGCAAGAGACAGGCCATCTGCGGGCAGTGCTGGTCACTTCCTCCGGCTAGAGGTCACTGGGTCAAAGGGTGAAAGCGGTTTTCACATTCTTTTCAGTCAGTGCCAAATGCTATTCCAGGAAGTGCCATTCCACCACTGCCCGCCCCTCCTGACCGTTTCTCATAAGTGACCACAGTGAGTGACGAGGGCTGACCCCCGGGTCACCCGCAGCTGCCCCCGTGACCCCCGTTAGTCTGGGCTGATCCGATGGGCTAAATAGAATGTAACAACAAGCGATGGTCTTGATTAGGATTTTTATAAAGTTATGAATGAACTTGGACTTTTATTTGTAGCAGGCAGAGGCCTGGGTTTGACTGTCCGGCCCTGACCTCTGTGAACATGGGCGGCCACAGTTCGATCTGTAGCAGTGTGACTGGGACAAGGTGGCCCCTGCCGGGCCGGCTCGCAGGGCAGGTGTGGCGGGAAGGCCATCTCGTCCCCTGTCCTGGCCACTCTGTGATGGAGACTCGTGTGTATGGGTGGGGCGCGAGGTCCACCTTTATATCCGGTCCTCCAGGGAATGTCAGCGCCATCACACCCTTACAAGGAACAGAAGCATAGCCAGGTGCAGTCAGGGTGTCCCCAAGCCATTCTCCTGCTCAAGGGCCTAATTGTTACAGGCAGGGTTTGCAGAAAAGGACAGTAAGTGACCCAGTCAGGCCCCAGATAGCCTATTATTCCCACGCCGGGGACATCTGTCTGTCTGTGTCGTGAGGCGAGATTCAGCAGCAGGTTTTCACTCTCAGGAGGGTGTGAGGTTTCCAACAGCCTGGCCTCTGGCCTCTTGGGTGAGTGACATCAGCACAGGCACAGCCTGGACAGGGTCCCCACACACACAACCCCTCTGTGCTGCATTTCCACCTTTGCAGAGGGCTCGCTGCTCTGGATGGGACGAGAAGGTCCAGAGAGGCCAGGCACTTGCCCAGGGTCACACAGCGCAATTCCCAGGTGGAGCCAGGATCCAAATCCAGGCAGCGCTCGCAGCCGGGTGCTCAGCTGCTCAGCTGACGTTGTGCCTGCCTGAGGGGCCGACGTGCCCTTGGAGAAGAGGAATGAAGGATTTCCAGTCACTCCTGTGACCGACACACACAGCTCCTGCCTCCCTGGGGCCCTGGGGAGGGGACAGGGAGACCTGAGCTGGCAGGGGGCAGGTGGGGGGTGTGCACCGTCAGGCGCTGAGAGGGGCACGGCTGACCAGACCGAGCTGACGGGACTCTGGGGGACCCCAAGGACCCACGGGTTCAGTCTCCAGACTCCAGACCTCCCCAGATGCTCTCTTGAGACGTGACCTTCTGGGTGGCCCCTTGTCCTCAGACTCCCAGGACACCAAGCAGGGCACAGGTCAGAAGTCAGGATTCCCTGTTGGGACCCCAGAACACCCCCCCCCGTCACCACCCCACGATTGTCAAGGGCTACGTGAAAAAGATTTTACGTTGTAAATTGAATAACTTACCAAAACATGGAACACGTGTGTTGCTTTGATCACTTTGTACTGAGAGTTGTGATAATGACCCGATCAGAATAATTCTTTCAATATGGGAAGCCTTGTGACCACAGATATTGCTAGGAAATCAATTTCCGTGTTGACTTGGGAATTTGCAGAGAACACTACGGGTATTTTTAATCTTTGAAATCCCTGAGATGTGCATTCCGTTCTGGAGAGGGGTGCAAACATGCTCTCCCGGCAAAACGGGGGGAGGTGGTATTCCTGCTCGTGCTGAGCACTGGGAGGTGGGCTTTGTGAGTGACGTGGGGGGTCTCCCTTTAGCGTCCGCATTCTGCTGGACGTGCTCAAAGGGCACAGCGTCCTCTGCCATCGATGAATGTTCATTGAGAACGTGCTGGTGTTGATTCTGCAAAGTATGAGGGTTACGTGGGTTTTCAAGACTCTGGAGCCTGTGGCCCGCGAGGACCGGGCCGGACCTGGCCTGGCCGAGGTGCTGGGCTGCAGGGACGTCCTGGGGGCCTCCGGCAGGGAGGGCCGGGCCGCGCGGGGTGCTCCCTCTGCAGCCGTGCCTGGCTCCCATGTGCCCCTGGGGCTGGAGGGGCAGTGTGTGGGGTGAAGGCTCAGGTGCCCTGGTGGCCAGCTGTCCCAAGGGCTGGTGCCCTGTTCTCCACCTGACAACGTGCCCCCAGCCCCTCCACGGGGCACTGCAGTGCCGCTTCCAGGGCCAGGAGGTGTGTGTTAGGGGTAAAGAGAGGTAATAGGATTCACGGTCAAGTGTCTCAGGCCTCGTGCCCTCTTGCAGGGGGTCCAGCCTTGTCCACATGGAGTGGGGGAGGGTTAGGAAGCTTCACAGTGGTCTTGGGGAGGAGGGGCTGACCACAGGGATTCATCCGTTATCTGCCACATGGGACCTCCCCACTCAGAAGAGCCTAGCACGTAGTAGGTGCCTTTCTGATCCATTCAGTTCTGTGCTGGGACAGGAATCTGGAACAGCGGAGGGACAGGGGGCATCAGTGCTTCATCCTGGTGGGGTCCCAGAGCGAGGGAGGGAGACTGGTGTCCTCCCAGCTCAGTGCCCCTTTCTGGAAGTTTCCACGAGGAAGTCCACTTAACTCCAGGCTGAGGGGCTGGAGCTGAAGCCTGCGCCTGCATCTGGCCCCCCAAGGTCTTACAGTCAGCCACCCGAGCTGCCCATCTGCGTCGGGGGTGGGGACTGTCCTGGGTGGGTCCGCCCGGGCGCATCCCTGCCTGCTAACACCCGCCTGGCGTGCTCTCCCCAGCCTGCGGCTGCGACCTAGCCGAGGGCGGCTTCTTTGTGCGCCAGGGCGAGTACATCTGCACACAGGACTACCAGAGGCTGTACGGCACCCGCTGCTTCAGCTGCGACCAGTTCATCGAGGGCGAGGTGGTGTCGGCGCTGGGCAAGACCTACCACCCTGACTGCTTCGTGTGTGCCGTCTGCCGGTGAGTGAGGCCGCCAGGCGCGGGTCCTTCCTCCCTCCGTCCCTCCCGCCCTCCCTGTGGGTCACAGCTGCAGAGGGCAGGCAGGTGGAGCTGGATGGCGGCACCCTATTGCCCACCCTCTCGCTGCCCCCAGGCCTTGTGGGCCTCCTCCCTTGCCCGTAGCACAGGACTGATCTTTCCCCAGGGCACGGAGTGGCCTCCGCTGGCTTCCAGAAAGGCTGCTCCTCTCTCCCTGGTCCTTCCTCGAACCCTCAGACATCTCCTCCCCTGTCCCCACACCCCCACATTCCGTCTCTCATAACAGCACCGGCGGTGTCCACACTGCAATCCCTCCTCACCCACCCACGCCACTCCTCCACACATCCACCCACACACCCTGCCTCTTGTGCCCCGTGTCCCCGATCTGTGGGTGGCACCACCACCCAATCCACGTGCATGAGCCCCAAGCGTGGGCATCTTCCATGGTGCCTCCCTTCCCAAAATCCTCCCAACCGCTGTCCCCACTCTGACCTCAAAACTTGTCTGCTGGGGTCATGCCACGATCTTCATGCTGGGGTCCCCATCTTCTCTCTGCCTATTGCTGTCCACCTTGCCCCCGTGGCCTTCAAGCTCCCTAGTCTGGCTGGGAGGAGCTTCCCAGTTGGGGCCAGCCACATGTGGGCAGGGGTTGGTCTGGTCCCTCTCTGGTCTGGCTGGCTGGCTGCACAGCAGATGCACTGTGACTGGCACTGGAGGTCGACCGAGATCCTAACCCTCAGCAGCAGGGTCCCACGGGCTCCCCTCTCTGCTTGGCACCTCTGGGGGCACAGCAGGGAGGCAGCCTTCTCCCTTCCACAGCCACAGACTCCTTGCTCCTGGCGGGAGGGGACAGTCCATTCTGGGAAATGAAGAACAAAAGCCCTAGAGTCTGTTCTGCTCTGTTCTCTCTGTCTCACCACACCCAGCTCAACGGGGACTTTTTGGAGTGTTGCTCCCAAATCCGTTGTCTCTAGTTACAACACGTGAGCCGGACAGAAACAAAAGATCAGTGAGGGAGATGTTGAGAGAGGGAGGGACGATGACAGGGGACATTTCTAACAGGAGAGTCACAATGTGTGTTTGCTACATGTGTGGGTCAGAGTTCCCCCGAGGACTGTCTCCTCGATGTTTGGTTTCTGAGCACTTGGCTCAGAGCTGAGGTTTGATGTAATCATGGTGGATCTGAGAGACAACCTCTAGACAATCTGCTGTTTTAAGAATGAGAGCGACAGCTGAGTCATGCTGGTGACTGGACCTACCCATCCACTACAAACAATTGGGAAATGGGAAAATATACAAAACAAGGCATTGGGGCCCAGTAGCTCAGGACTGAGAGAAGGAAGATGAAGGAATGGAGCCCCATGACTGCCCTGACTTGCTGCCTGGCACAAGGAGGGGACCCTCTGGAGCGTGACCCTCCTGCCATTAGGTGACGGTGATCTGAGGGACAGCAGCATGCAGAATGGAGAGAGCTGGGCTGAATGGAAGCTCTGGAGAGCTGCAGAGAGGGGCTGTGCAATTTTTGACCAAACAGAGCTGTGTCAACGTTGAGGAGTTTCACAGGGTGAGGCAAAGAATGACCAGTTTTATTTTTGGTTTTTTTAAAAAATATTTTTATTTATTTATTTTTTCCAAGGAGAGAGAGAGAGAGTCAGAGAGAGGGATAGATAGGGATAGACAGACAGGGACAGAGAGAGATGAGAAGCATCAATCATCAGTTTTTCATTGCGACAACATAGTTGTTCATTGATTGCTTTCTCACACGTGCCTTGACCGCGGGCCTTCAGCAGACAGAGCAACCCCTTGCTGGAGCCAGTGACCTTGGGTCCAAGCTGACGAGCTTTTGCTCAAGCCAGATGGGCCCGCGCTCAAGCTGGCGAGCTCGGGGTCTCGAACCTGGGTCTTCAGCATCCCAGTCCGACGCTCTATCCACTGCGCCACTGCCTGGTCAGGCTGACCAGTTGTTTTAAGCTCGGCAGTTCCCAGGGCTGGGAGAGATTGAGTTCTTCCCGGGATGGACAGTCCTTGCTACATAGCAGATATGCAGTATGGACATCAGGCACGCCATGCCTAAGCCCTGGGGCACAGGCTACAGTAACCCTGCACTGACCAAGTACAAGTGAAAAACCTCAAAAGACCATGCTGATCTGCAAACATGCTAAGCTGCCCGTCAACACTGAGCTCAACACTCTTTAGAGGAAGGAAAGAAACCCAGTGCTCAGCACCGTAGACCTGACAGCGTTCCACATGCAGTCAGATGCTACTGCTCATAGAGAGAGACAAAAATGTGACCCAAAGCTGAGACAAGTCAGCCCGTAACAAGGGACCCAGTAACGAGAGCAAGGGCGACGCTCCCGGGGACTCTAACACAGCATTGTGAACATCTTCAGGTTGTTCAAGGAAAGTGTGAGAGTGAACAAGTGTGTCACAGAAGACATCAAACCAAATGGAATTTCTAGAAGTGAATGTTACCATCTCCAAAATGAAAAATTCCCTGGAAGGAATTAGCAGTAGATTAGCTTTTGTAGAGGAAAATATTGGTGAACTTGAAGACATAGCTATAGACACCTTTCCTCTAAAGCAAAGAGAAGGGAGGGAGAAGACTGAAAAATATGAAAAGAGACTCAGTGATTTGTGGCTATAAGGTTATGTGTCTGTCCCTTGAGGTTGGGAGGGGGAGACCCAGGGGATGGGAGAAGATGGAACTTTTTGAGGAAATTAAAGATGAAATATGTGCAGATGTGATGTAAACTATGAACTTATATTTCCAAGAATCTCAGAATAAACACAAAAAAGGCCTACCGAGCCCACCATAATCAAATTTATGAGATATAGAAATAAGAAGAAAATCTTAAAAGCAGCAAGAGAAAACAGACACACACACACACACACACTATAGACAATAGACTAAGAGAATTACCATGGACTTCTCATTTGAAACTATGTGTACCAGAAGACAATAGAACAGCATCTTTAAAGAACGGAAAGAAAAAAGCTATCAAACAATTCTATACCAAGCGCCCCACCCCCCGCCAAAAAAGAAAAACTTTTAAAAATGAAGACAAGATTGGTTAAGGGTTTGGTCTTCCTTCTTGGGGGTGATAAAAAAACATCCTCAGGTTGGTTGTGGGGATGGTTGTACAACTCTGGATCCAGTGACAACCTTTGAATGGTACTTAGATTTTAAAGCATCCACGAATAAAAGTGTCAATAAAACACTCACACACACACAAAAAAATGAAGACTTCTGTAGGCGCACACAAGCTAATAGAATATGTTGCCAGAAGTCAGTCCTGCACCTACAACAAAGTTAAAGGAAACTCTGCAACAGGAAGAAAAGTGTCAGAAGACATCAAAAAGATACAGAAAGCAAGCCATCAGCTGGTAGATAGAATATAATTTGAGGAAGGACTGGGATCCACAATATATAAAGAACTTCTGCAAGTCAATAAAAAGAAAACAAAAAAGTAAAGAAAAGAAAAACCCAATAAAAAACGGACAGAAGAGTTTAACCGATAGTGCACAGAAGAATACATATGAATGACCGATACACACATGAAACAAGCTGGATTAAGCCACCAGGGGAATGCAAATTAGAATTATGTTGAAGTAGCCTTACAGAGCCACAAGCATGACTAAAACGAAGAGGTGGATGGTGTCAAGTGTTGGCGAAGATGTGAAGCAAAAGGAACTCTCATACGCTCCTGGTGGGAAGGCAAAATGGAATACAGTAATCTCCACAGAGACCAGCGTGCCACACACACACATGGTTAGCATATGACCCAGTCCTTCCACTCCTCAGGGTTCACCGAGAGAAATGAACACTCCTGTCCGGCAGACAGACTGCCAGCACACGTCCTTAGCAGCTATACCTGTCACAGCCCCACACTGGAAAGAACCCAGGTGCCCCTCAGCAGCAAGGGGACCGTGTGATTGGTTCATCCGTGCAAAGAAACACGATCGGGCAATAAAGGGACAAACTACTGGTGTGTGCCGTCACACGAAGGAATCTCAGACGTGATGCTGAACAAGACGTCCAGGACTGTGCGCCGTGGGTTCCCGTGTATATGAGTGAAGTTCCAGAAAAGCAAAGCGAACCCATAGCAACAGAATGTCATCGCGGTTGCCTGGGCCAGGGTGGTGATGGGTGGTTATAGGTGATCCCAGGGGACTTTGTACAGTGGACAGAATGTTCCACATCATGTCTGTGGTTATTGGTTACATGAGCGTGTCCGCTAGTCAAAATGGACTGCGATAATGTTGAATTCGTGAATGACAGCTGCCATTTATTCAACCCCTTCCTGGGTCCAAGGTGGTATGTTTGATGGATGGATGGATACATGGATAGATGGATGCATGGATGCATGGGTGCATGGATGGATGGATGGATGGATAGGTGGATGCATGGATGCATGGGTGCATGGATGAATGGATAGGTAGGTAAATGGATAGGTGGATGGACAGATGAACAGATAGGTGGATGGCTGGATGAGTAACAACCCTGTGACACAGGTGTTATTAGTCCCATTTTCTAGGTGAGAGACAGGAACTCAGAAAGGTTAAGTAATTTGCTTTGGATCACACAGCCAGAGATTTGCTCAGAACACATTCAGGGATGGTGAGGGACTCCCGCTCTGTCCCAACATTTCCGGGCCGGCTGCAAGACAGTGAGCTGGAGGGAGGCAGACCTCAGTGCTGAGCACAGAGCATCAGACAGCTGACAGCTGGGAAGGGTGCGAGCCAGAGGAGCTCGGGACCCTCACCTGTTCCCTCACTCACTCATTCGTTCATTTAACAATCACCCGTTGAGCACCTCGAGTGTGTCGTCCAGCTCTGAGGAAGGCAGAGGGGAGACGACAAAGGCTTAAGCCCCAGGAAGGGGCACGTTCTGGTGCAGATAGCTCTGCCCACAGGGTGCTGAGCCGGGGAAGGCACTGACCCGTAGCTGATGGGAGCTCAGTGGCAGCAGGCGGTCAGGTGTCGCGGTCCAGCCGCAACGAGTCTATTCCCGGCTCTCGAACGGGAAAAAGGTATGGAATTGAATAAATGATAGACAGGGACTTAAAGATACATACATACAGATGGGTTCGGGAGGATGCCACGGCGAACACACTCTACTGTTCCTGAGCCGTAAAGGTAACTGCTCCCAGAAGCGCATCCACCTTTATTCATGGAAAAAACGTGGTCCGTTAGCAGTTTAATTGTTTCCAAGACAACTCAAAAACAACCCACACCATACCTTCCAATCCAACTTTACACTAATAAGAAACTAGCTTCCAGCCTCCTCTGGAGAACATGGGTGAGACAGACGAGAATCAGGTGTAGCTCTTTAACTAGGCAGGTGAGGTGGGGTTGGGCCCAGCGCCTCTGTCCAGATTGCAAAAATACCCTGTTTATTTATTTCGGTCCCCAGCAGTCAGAACCCACAGGCCATGCTCTGGGCCCTTGTCCACAGGGAGCCCGGCCCCAGCTCACCAAGCAGCAGCCACCTTCCCCATCTCTCAGTCACCAAAGGAGAATTTGGGAGGGGCTGCAGGGGCTGGGCCGGCTCTCTGCCCCTCAGCCAGCCTTGCCCCAGGTGCCCAGGGCTGCACCTCGGGGCTGGCATCGGGGTGCAGTGAGGAAGGCACTTGCTTTGGGTGCGGGATTTAAATGGATGCCAAAACACTCCTCAATGAAGGTAAAATATACTTTAATGCAACATTGAAATGAATACAGAAAAATCCGTGGTGAATAAAAGGCCAAATTTTTAAATAAAAATGGGACCCAATGTTTAGTGCCGTGATGTCTACAGGGCGTGAGAGGCCCAGGCAGGGAAACCAGGGAGACGGGGAGCCAGGCAGGTCCAGGTTTGACTCTCTAACTCTGCCCTGCACCGGCTGTGTGTCCCTGGAAAAGTTACGCATCCTCTCTGAACTTCAGCGTTCTCATCGATCAGAGGACAAGTGGTGACCAACTTGGACAGCCGTCCCCACGTTATGAAATGAGGCCGGCCTGCCGGGGCCCTGTTGCTGTTGACCTGATAGGAACAGAGCACCCGGGGCGGTGGGGTCAGAGGTGGCAGGGGAGAGTGGGGGAGGCCACTGCTGAGGACTTTCTGGCCCTCGCCCCTGTGGCTCTGTGGTCCTCCCTGCCGGTTGGGCGAGGAAACCGGGGCCCAGATGTCAGGGACTAGCCTGAGATCACAGAGCAGGGGCACAGCAGCCCCTGGAGGGAGGGACCGTGCCCCATGCAGCCTAGGCGCCCGTTGTCTGTCTGTGAGGTCCCGGGGTGGGGGAGGAGTGGTGGTGATGGTGTGTATCTTGAGTGGGGCTCCCTCCACCCCCAGAGAAGAGCAGGAGGGGGTCCTGGCTTATCATCTGTCCTCTTGTTTCAGGTTGCCTTTTCCACCTGGGGACCGAGTGACCTTCAACGGAAAGGAATGCATGTGCCAGAAGTGTTCCCTGCCCAAGTCCGTGGGCAGCAGCACGCACCCGTCCCAGGGCCTCTGGAGTGAGTGGGCGCTGAGGGGCATGGGGGGGGGGCTGGCACTGAGCAGGGATAGGAGCGTAAGAAAGAGAACTGAGGCAGAAACCTCTGGTGTGCTCCTGCTGCTGAGCCTCAGCAGAGGCTGTGCCCGCTACCCTGTGCGCCATTCCTGCTATTCCCGCTTTTACTTCCGACTCCCATCCTGCTTTTGGCCCAGCTCTGGTCTCCCTCCTCCAGGAAGCCCTCCTGGCCTACTTCTTCCTCTATCTCACTCAGCTCCCCACAGTTAATCCCTGGCCATCAAGAAGTCTTTGGAAGAGCCATTCAAAAGGCATTGAACTCTGGGCTTCTATGGTCAGGGGCTCCACATCTCAGGAGCCTGGCCAGGGTGTGTATACAGTAGGTGCTCAGTTCATGATTCTTGCATGAAGAAGCCGGAGGTCATTCCCGTAAAAGCACGCACGTCAGCAGGAGTCACTGGCCTGCGGAAGTTGGGCAGAGAGCGAGCGAGGCGGGCGCTGGCTCTTCCCAGTGGGCTTGGCTCTCCTGGGGGAGTGGGCACTGAGCAGGGGCCCCGTCACTGTGGGACCGGCTGCCGCCAGGATCCTGCCCTGTGTGTGAGGTCGCTGTGGTGTCCCCTTGTCAGGGCCACGTGTCCTGGGACAGAGGAAGGGCTCCTGCTGACTTCCAGAGCCTCCTTCCCGCCCACCTTGGTTGCCCCCCCGCCCTCCGCTCACTCATGTCCGCGCACACTCATTCTCCCAGTGGTTCCCTGCCAGCCTCGGCACGGCCACGGGGGTCCTGAGAAAAAGGAGAGCCCTCGTTTCCTCAGGGCCCCGGATCTTGGAGTTCCATTCTGGTTTTCCGTCGTTTTCCGAAGCTGCGTGTGGATTGGAACAGTGGGATCACTTAGGAGAGCCGGAGCTTGGCCAGTAGTTCTGGGGACAGTTTTGGCTCTTGTTGAAGGATGCACCTGCCACCCAGGCCCAGACGCTCCGTTTCCCCAGCTCCTTTCTGGGCTGCGTGCAGTCAGTGCCCAGCCACACGGAAATAAACTTTGTGATCTGTTCTGCACATGCTCACGCCAGCTGTCATGTGACGGGGTCCCGCAAGCACCCCAGTGGGAATGTCCCCTCTGTCTACTACCCCGGGGACACTTCAGCTGCTTTTGTGGTGTCTGAGGATGCAGTGGGGAGACACCCCCCCCCCCCCGACTGCTCTCCGCGTAGGTGATGAAGTCTGTGTTCTCACCTTGCAGGTTGCGGGGGCTGTGGCATGGAAATAAAAAACGGCCAGTCCCTGGTGGCTTTGGACAAGCACTGGCACCTGGGCTGCTTTAAGTGCAAGACCTGCGGGAAGGAGCTGAACGCCGAATACATCAGCAAGTAAGTGAGGCAGGGTGCCCGGCAACCGCTGGCGTCTGGTACCAGGGGGAGGGGGGCTCTCCTGCTGTGTCCCCTGAGCTGGGACTTGGCGTGTCTGTCCCCACAGCCGGGTGCTTCCTCCCCACCATCCTTGCTTTCCTACCCCAGCTTGCAGAGGGCAGAGAGAAAGGTGCGATGAGCAGTCTCTAGGGGTCAGAGCAAGTCAGGGGCTCTTTGAGCAGCGTTATGTGCCCGTTCTGACGCCCTGAGGGAACAGAATCATCGCAGGAACTGATTGAATGAACATATAAAAGTTCTGCCCTAGTGCCTGACTTGTGGTGGCGCAGTGGATAGAGCGTTGGCCTGGAATGCTGAGGTCTCCGGTTCCAAACCCCGGGCTGGCCCGGTCAAGGCACATACAAGAAGCAACCGCTCTGGCTTCTCGTTTCTTCCCCTCCTTCTCTTTCGATCAAGTCAATAAATAAAAGCACACACACCAGGCCACACACGCACACAAGCACACGTCCCACCGGGGGAAACTGAGTCAGGCCGCTGGGTGTACCCACATCAGTTTCCCAGATGACTTTGTACTCGAATTCTGCCAGAAGGTTATGCTGAGTCTCTCTGGATTCTTTATTTCAAGTACATGTGACTCTACAATGTCCTCAAAATAAAATGCTTTCAGCAGAAGGCTCTCCGTGCAGGCTGGGTGAGTCTCCATCATAGTGACAGAAAGGGGTGACTCAGAGGCAGCCTGGTGGACAGAGCGGTTAGAATGAAGTGAATCTCCCAGCCCCCAGGACCCGGAGCCGACACACGGCTAACCAGCCCACGCTGCTAGCGCTCTGTTGGTGTTGCCATGGAGACGTTTTCTTTGAACCTCCTGGGTTTGCTGCAGATGCACCCCTTTGTGGGAAGTCACATGGGGCCCCAAGGTCAGCGGCATTCAAGAGTGGCCCCTGGCGCTCAGTTTACATCTCCCCCTGCCGTGAAGGAAGGGCCTCACTCTCCACCCCCCGTGAGGCTGTGGGCAGAGGCAGGTCGGTCACTGCAGCTCGAGGGACCTGTCACCCCACAGCAGGGCCCTCCCCTCTGGCAGGCGTCCTGTGACCTGGAGAAGGTCGATTGTAATAATAATTGTGGTCGGTGGCTTTTAAACGAGCGTCTGGCCGGGGCAGATGGGGTACCAGCCACGCCACCGGGCATCTTCTTCCCGCCCACGACCCTGCACGCGGCTCTGGTCCCCACAGCTCCTTCTGCGGGGCTCAGCGTCTGCACGACGTGCCCAAGGCCGCCCCGTGCCGAGGACGCGTGCCCCACGTGATGTCTCACTCATCACTGATTCCTGGCATGGGGTGGGCACGCTGTACCCAGGTGTGTGGTGGGCGGGCCCCTCGCCCTGTGGCCTCTTGCTCCTCCCTACACAGCGGACACCTCTGCTGCCCCACCCAGGACGGCGAGGTGTCCCCCCAACTCACCACGTCCGCACCCTGGCATCGTGGCGTCCCTCAGACCTGGTCCTGGCCCTGGGCACCTTGGTCCACATGCCCTTTGGGACTCATGTTTTGTTGCAGGGTGCCCAGAGCCATTTTGGAAGGAGCCAGAAGCCCCCCCCCCCCCGCCCCCGAGG
Source organism: Rhynchonycteris naso (assembly GCA_037038555.1). Classification (NCBI taxonomy): domain Eukaryota; kingdom Metazoa; phylum Chordata; class Mammalia; order Chiroptera; family Emballonuridae; genus Rhynchonycteris; species Rhynchonycteris naso. The sequence goes on along the minus strand of CM072996.1, from coordinate 314,706,463 downwards.
AGCAGCCTGGCTGTTTCCCACCCTGGGGTGGAATGTGGGGCAGAGTGGACCAGGAGGAAGAGCCCCATCTGTGGAAACGCCTTTTGGTTCCCAGACGTGGCTTTTTGTCCCCTTGGCTCAGCCCCTGGAGGCGCCTCCAGCCCCCCACTCTGCCCCTGGGCACGTGGCCCCAGCTCTGGGCAGCACCGTTTCTCCACTCATGAAATGGGGCCATCTCTGTGGTCTCTCGTGGGGGCTGGTAATAAGCACCCCATGAATGCTAAGGGTGTTCCTGTTACTTGGAGGAGGAGAAAATGGGCTTGCCCCCCCCCATTTGACATGGCCCCTCTTGTGGGCGAGGGTTGTCGGGTCTTGGGGGTGGCTGTGGTGACCCCGCCCGTCCTGACTGCCTGGCTCATTGCAGGGACGGGCTGCCCTACTGTGAGGCCGACTACCACGCCAAGTTCGGCATCCGCTGTGATGGCTGCGAGAAGTACATCACGGGCCACGTGCTGGAGGTAAGTCCTGCTGCAGGTGGACGCTGGGCTCTACCTGCCCCACGGGGATCAAAGGGGTCTCGAGGTGACCAACAGCCCCATGTGTTTGTGCAAGAATCACTACCCAGAGCCTTTGCCACCTTGTTCTCCCAGCTCTGTTAGAGGACACCTGGGAGTGAGTGCCACCTCCTCCAGGAAGACTTCCTGGAGTGTGACACTCTGTCCTGGGCCCTTTACAAGTTAATGGAGCTGGAGAGGTGGGAAGGACTTAAGATCCTGGGCCTAGCCCTTCGAGTGTAGATGGGGGGGGGGGGTCTGGAGCCTGGAGCATTTCAAGTGAACGCAGTAGGAGGACTCTGTCCCCCATGGGAGGAACAGAATGGTCGGTCCCCTGGCAGGCCAGCTCCCAGAGCACTTACGGGGTGGGTTCTCCTGGGAGCTGCCTGTGTGCTTCTTGATCGGGGTGGTGGTTACGTGGGCGTCTCCGTCGTGAAATAGCACTTGTTATACAACTTCCTACGATTGTTCAGTAAGATAGCTCCCCGGGGTTGATTAGGACCAAACCCCACCTCCACCTCACCCTGCTGTCCCTCCCTCAGCTCTGGGCTGGCAGGGGCAGGCGGAGGGGTGGGCTGTCCAGGGCCTGCCCCTGGGCCCTGAGGGAGGGCACAGGTGACCAGAGGACTCCAGGGAGGAGCAAGGGGCTGAGCACTGGGAGGGGAGGAGGCGCTGACCTGGCCAAGGCACCTGAAGCTGCCTCTGGGGGTGTGGAGGGGTTGGGGGTTGAGGCTGCAAAGCTCCCCCAGCCCTCTGGGAAGGACTGCTTGGATTTGATGTGCACTATAAAGAGCTCCCTTGAGCTGCGCTGAGGCTGGATGGGAGGTCTGGGCTGGGAGGACAGCCAGGGGAGGGTGGGGCAGAGGACAGGCATTCCCCTGGAAGCTCCAAGGATTCCGGCTTTGGCTCTGCCTGCAGCTGGTGCAGAGACCCCGTCGGGTTCAGAAGGCTCCGCTACGGGATTCCTCATTGAACCTGATTTACTTTTCCCAGTTACATTTGCCGTCCAAGCCGAAGGGGCAGAGCTCCGAGGGTCCTCAGTGTCACCTCCCTGCCAACCTCTCAACAAGGGGTTGGCAGGGAGGGGGTGGGGGGAAGACAAGGTCACCCCCACCCCCACACCAGTGCTGGCCCTCCTCCCCCACAGTGGGAATGCCCTTGGCCCCCAGAGGCCCCTGTGCAAGGCTCAGAGGAGGGGACATCTCCCAGGACACCGTCCTAGTTCGCTGACCTTTAGGACTGGTTTCCCTACAGGCTTTTCTCTCTCTCTGTGATGTCACCACAGCTGATACCAGACTATTTTGTACAACGTCATATCCTGATTTTTCTCAACTCATACATACTTGGTAACAGATTCCCGTGTTTTTGTTTTCTTCTGTTTCGTTTTTTTTTTGTAGCATGGGTCTTTTTTTATTTACATAAAACAGTAAAATATATATTTTCTTAGGAAATTTGAAATGGTTGTGATGGTGGCCCTTCCTTCCACCTGCACCCCCAGCAAAGCCAATGTTGTGAGTTTGATCCTTGGTTAGATACCAAGGTAATGAAACAACCAACCGGGGCTGCTCCCTCCTGGGTCGCCCCCAGGAGTCATGTCACAACACGCTTTAAATCGATAAGAGCTTTTCTGCATCTCTTAGCAGAGAAGTGAGGCTGGCCATAGCAACCACTCCATCTCCAAGCGTCGCCAGTGAGAGACAAGGCTCTGGACCACTCTGGAGAGACAGAGAGGAAGGAGAGAGGGAAAGAGACGTTTAGAAGCGGACCGGTCTAGAACAGAAGTTCTGATATCTGAGCTGCCCCCGTTTTCTAGAAAACGGGTCGGAGAGCCTCTGTACCACCAACAGGATCCTGGAGGATTTTGTTGCACACCCAGACACTGGAGGATTGACAGGTTGCACCAAGTTTCAACTCGCAGCAGCAAAGAAAGGACCCAGGGCAGTTTCCTGCTGGTGTTTAGCAACAACATTCCTTTGCAAGTCCGTAGGGAACACTGTCATTTCATGGGGCACTCGCGAGGGAGCGGAATTCCTTTGCGATCACGCTGTTCGTTCCTTGAAGAGGACCGACCTTGGCAAAGATTTCGACTGGGGTGTGTGACCTGCGTGCGCAGTGGAAGCAGCTCCTCTCGGGTGGGGTGTTAGGATTGGTGCAAAGCCACATCCTCTTCCCCGAAAGTCACCTCGGCCCTTTCTCTTTTTCTGACGAGCGCCCCAAAGACTCCTTGCCGGCTCTCAAGAGGTGTGCCTGCCTGTTTGCTGTGGGGCCTCGACGAGCTAAGCCCAGAATCTCTCTTGTTAGTGTTCGTTTTTCCATTTGAACCGGCACCTGCTTTTTCCTCCGAGTGTTCTTGGTCCTTTGCTGCTCTTTTCTGCTCCTCCTCTGCCTTTTTTTTTTCTTTCCCTTTTGTTTTTCTTTTATGTCTTGGACCTCTTCCACCGGTCTGATCCTATACTCATCGTCAGACACTTAGCTCTCCGTTCTGGGGGTGTTCCCTCGCGCCAGCTTCCCTCTTCATGCTGAGCAGTGGTGACGGGCTTGGGGGAGGCTCAGCCCATATGGTCTCATTCACTGGCTTCCTGCCGGGCTGAACTAACAGCAAATCTCTACCGGGATGGGGACCTTTTTCTTTTCTAAAATGAGTGATTGACTGATCTTAGAGAGACAGAGAGAGGAAGAGAGGGAGAGAGAGAGAGAGAGAGAGAGAGAGAGAGAGAGAGAGGAGGAGGCATTTGTTTGTTTTCCCACTTAGTTGTGCATTCATTGTTTGTTTCCCGTCAGCGCTCTGACTGAGGATCAAACCCCCAACCTTGGCGTCGTTTCAGGACGATGCTCTAACCGACTGAGCTAACCGGCCAGGACATGTCTCTTTTCTTTACACACGAAGTAAATTGACCTTCCTGCTGAGTCGGTCAAGATGTGCGCCTCTTGGGCGCTCGTGGTGATGGTGGAAGTGGGGGGTGCTGAAGATGGCAAGCCTCTCGCCCCCCCCCCCGTTTCCTCCGCACCTACTTTCTGCCTCCCTCTTCCTCTTCTTCCTCCTCCTCTCCACTGTGTGTCCGGGGCTCCCCTCCTCCCTAAAACCCTGAAGCTGATCTTGTATGTGTGTGTTCGTGGGAAGTGGTGGCCTTGGGTTTTGTTTGTTTTTTTTTTTTTTTGTAACATCTTTATTGGGATACTGTTCACATGCCACATGACGCCCCATTCAAAGTGTGCAGGTCAGTGGCTGTTAGTGTCTTCACAGAGCTGGGCCGCCGTCCCCACAGTTCATCTTAGAGCATTTTGTCACTTCTCCAGAACCCTGTCCCCTGCAGCTGTCACACCCTACGTACCTCACAGCCCTTGGTCTCTGTGGACCTCCTCTCTGTCTCCGCATCTCCCCGCTCTGACGTCTTCTACGCACGGAGCCCTGCCGTGTGTGTGGTCGTGCAGACGGGCTGCGCCCACACAGCCCGGAGCTGCCCGCGCGTTTCTGCACTGACCCTGTGTCACGGGGTTGAGGAGAGCTGACTCAGCGGGCCGTCGTGGCTGGACGCGGCACTGCCCTCCTGTCCTCACGGCGACAGTCGCGCCGAGACGGGTGTCTGGCTTTACTGCACGTCTTGTTCTCCTTAAGATTCATTCACAGGACTGCAGACTCTGAGGCAGCCACCCTGAACTCTTACAGGGTTCTTCGTGCTTATACTTTGCTGTTCAGGTAGATTATCCTAATTTACACTTTTTCTTTTTAGGAGAGAGAGGAGAAAGAAAGCAGGGTATATAGAGGGAGGCATCAACTCATAGTCGTTTCTTGTTTGTCCCTTGACCAGACCAGTGCAGGGTTTTGAACTGGCGACCTCAGTGTTCCAGGTTGACGCTTTATCCACCGCGCCACCACAGGTCAGGCCTAATGTACCTTCTTATCAACAGAATACAATACTCCCTACCTCCCAGTGGGAGTGTGATCTTTATGAAATCCGGAGCCAGTCTGAGAGGGGACAATGGGGGGGGGGGCTCGCCCTAACTGACCTTCTTCCATCCCTGGTGAGGCTGGGTCTTTCGGGGTCGATTTTAGCCGATCGTAGTTCTAGTGTTTCGGTTATGTTTTATGAACTTGGCCCATTTATACACAGGGGCGGGGCGGGAGCTGCACGCTTCTCCGCCAGACTTGCGCTCGCAGGTCGCGGGATGAGCTTGCTGACATCCTGTTGTGGAACTGTTTGCCCGGAGGTGGGGGTGAGCCCACCTCCCGTTTACACCAACCACATCCTCCCTCCAAGGGTGGGGTAATGATGCAGCTGCTCCTGGTCCCCATGGTGACCTCTCACCTGGCCCATCCTCCCTCCCAGTGTCTCCCTCGCCTCTCTCCCCGCAGGGTCCTGGCCAAACCGGATGGCTCTGTGGGAGTCTGCCCACCCCCCTGCCACGCAGCACCCAGCGCTTTGGGGGAGCCTGGACAGGGCCCTGCCTTCCCCACTGCCCTGCAATGCAGACCCCATTTCTTTCCGTTCCCCAGAACACTGTTTCAGACCCGGCACTCTCTCCTGGGCTGCTGCACACCCCCACAAGGACCTTGTCTTCTCCTGGACGGATGGACAGACAGGGCAGGATGGCACTCAGGATGGTCCTCCTGGGCTCCCAGTCTAACCTATGGGCAGCTCCTGCCCTTTCTGCTAAAGGTGCCATCCTTCCTTCCTCCCCTCAGACCCTGCCTCGACCCGTGCTCAGCTCCCCGCCCCTCCCCAAACAGCCCCCCGTCTTCTCAGGATCCTGCTCCTGCCATCTCCTTCCCTTCCCTCCCTTGGGCACACAGCTTCCCTCTCAAAGGCTTTTTAAACAGCTCATCACCCCAATTGAGAGAAACTGAACCACACAAACTCACAGGGAGTCTCTGGCCTCCCCTCCTCCCTCCTCCCTTCCTAGCCCAGAGGCCTGCACAGTGCTGTCCCCTGGCACCAAGCCCCTGGGGCCTGCCCTCCCACACACTCGTCACTAGGGACTGGACCCAAGGCCCCCTCCAGCCCCCTCACCAAACCCTCCCTGCCCTCAGGGCCTCCATGCCCTGCCTCTCCCCTCGCTGAAGCCTCTGGGCACCTGGATGACTCAGTTTGTCCCTCCTGGGAAATGCAGGTGGCTCGAAAGCTCTATCAGGTCCACCCCCCCCAGGATTCAGAAAAGACCCACCCCTCACCCAGACACATGCCGGCGGGCCCCCCACCCCGTGCCCCTTGACAGTACCCCTACCGTGTGCCGCACACCTGCCATCCAGCTGGACGTCACCCACAGGGAGAGCATGCACTTGGCCACCGGCCACCCCCAAGCAGATGGCTGGACTTGAACCCAGGCTGCCCAGGCTTCCTGGTGCCCATTCTTTGCCCCGGCCTCTTGACCTCTCCCAGTGCAGGGACATTGCTCACGTTCCTGCCTTAGCATCCTGCCACATTATGAGGACCGACAGTCCAAAGTGGGCTGCATCTTAGGCTCCGGTGGGCTGAGCTGTGGGTGCTGCAAGTGTGTGAACCTAGCCCGGCTGGCTTCCTGACAACAGTGGGCAGTGGTCCCGCACCCCGTATGTGTGGGGGTGGCACAGGGGCTAACCTGACCAAACCCTCTGCCTGCCCGGCCTCTCGACCCTGAGCGGGTGCCATACTTGTCAACCGAAGGCTCCAGGGACACGGCCCATGAACACCTCCCCACCCAGCTCAGTGCCAGGCCCCGTGGTGACTGATGGGGATGGCGGCAATTAGCCAGCCTCTCCTGATGGATCAGGAGGGCGAGGGGGAAGGTGACCCTGTCTGCAGAGTAAGCGTCCCTGATGTCTGATGCTGGGCCGGGCACACAGCTGGGGGTTCGGTGCCCGTGACCGGGGCCCCTCCGGTGCAGTGCAGTCGGGTTGATCGGGAAGGACCTTCTTGACGGCAGGAACGGAGGAAAACAGGTCTGGGTTTTTCCTCCCCGTCTGCGTCTGCGGCTGAGGATCAAGGACCTCCCAGGGAAGATGAATGTTTTTGTTTCTGCCTCTGCTGGGAGGGAGCCTGGCTGGCTGAGTCTGAGCTCCACAAAGCTCTGAGCATCCTCCTCAGCGAGGCAAGGCGGCCGCGGGCGAGGGCGGGCGGAGACGAGCTCCAGCCAGCTCTGCAGAAGAGCTGCCACCACGGTTGCAGCCACCTGAGCCTGGCCCAGAAGGTGCCATTCCCGGCTGGGCGGGCAGGCGGGCGGTGGGCTCTTGGAGGCCACAGGTGGCAGGTGGCAGGATCTGAAGGAGAAGAGGACGGATCCAGACCCCTCGCTGAAGGGTGAGGGCTGCCCTCATCCCCGTCACACGCCTGTCCAGCCGGCCTGTCCCAGGAGCGGGCCCTGGAGAGGGGCCGTGGGGCTGGGGCCAAGCAGACTGGTTCCCTGGGACCAGGACCCCCTGCAGGTAGGAAGCCCAGGCCAGTCACTTCCAAGGACTGGTGGGGGAGACCAAAGGCCCCTGCTGGGCTGCGGGGAGCAGAGACAGATCAGCCAGCTATGAGACACCCCCCAGGGCACCTGTCTCCCCCTCATCCCATTTTGCCCCCAAGCTGCTCGTTGTTGCCCCAAGCCCTCCTCTCTGTGGAGTGGAGCAGGAGAGCAGCCAGCCCTGTCCTCGCTAGCTGTGGGAGCCCTGACTGTGCTGCGTCTGGTCTCTGAGCGAGCCGCAGGCAGAATGCCATTCTAACGCTGGCGCCCGCCCGCCCGGCTGTGAAGTGTGCTTTGCTGACAGCTGGGGGGCTCTTCCTCCCCCTTCCTCAGCCTCTCCAAAGTATGGAGCATGCTGTCCTGCGTGTCCTCCATGTCCAGCCCATCCCGTCTCGGGTGTCTTCTCTGGTTGGGCCAGCTCCCTGCTGGGGTGCGGCGAGAGGGGTCCTGTGGGTCCTGCGAGTGCCTGGGAGGGGCTGGGGGCCGGGGCAGCCCTGTCACAGGGCTGCTAGCTCCTGGGGACGGAGTTGTCCCAGGGAGAGAGCTGCAAAGCGACCGGTGACATGTCAGGGACAGCCGTAGAGCCAGACCCACTAGACCAGCGTATGGGGAAGGAGCAGGAGGTGCCGAGTGAGGGAGCATTCCTGGCTCGGATCTGGCCGTCACCTCGCGGCCCGGCTGCACACCCACCTCGTTCTTGATTTTGTTCTCAGCGATTAGCTGCGTGGCTTCCCACCCCCCCCCACCCCCCCACCCACGTGCAGGTGAAGGGGGCGGGGCAGGGATGCGGTGCTGCTAGCTCAGCCAGGCCCCCCTCAGCCCTCAACCCCTGAGCCCCTCCTGCCCTGTGTGCAGCCTGGCTGTCCCCATGGTAACAGGAAGGAAGGCAAGGTCCCTCTGGGACCACTAATTCCTTCCTTCCTTCCTTCCTTGCTTCCTTCCTTCCTTCCTTCCTTCTTTCCTTCCTCCCTCCCTTCCTTCCTTCCTTCCTTCTCCCCTTCTTTCCTTCCTTCCTTCCTCCCTCACTCCCTCCCTTCCTTCCTTCCTCCCTGAGTTCCTCCTGCATTCCTCCCTCCATCCACCCACCTTTCCTCTTCTCTTCCTTCCACTCTTCCTTTCTCAATCCACCGCTCACCTTACAGATCCTTCCTGAATGCTTACAGTGTCCCAACCCCGAGCTGGGGGCTGCCTTCATGGAGGTGGTGGTGACAGGAGACCTGCAGGAGACCCAGTCGGAGAGGGGACCTCCCAGCCCACTCCCGCCCTGGGTCCGACATCCAGCTAAGCATTTCTTTATGTCCAGTACCCCGTCTTCTGTGACGCGGGCCGTTGGGTCCTGGGCTTCCTGCTCTGGTCTATTGGGACTCTGCACTCACCGTCCTGGGCGGGAGGCACTTGTATCACTGGAAGAAAGTAAACTGTATGTTCCAAATGCAAGGTCAACCACCCGTGGCCCCAACTGCCTTCTTTTTAAAAAACAAATTAATGTGTTTATTTAAATATAACATACTTGGGAGGCATACTCGTTTATCGTAAAATAAACCAAAGGAAAATAAATCATCCGCGATGCATGCCATCCCCCAGACTAACTACTGCGACCATTTAGAAGTCACCCTTTCAGATTGTGCACACAGAGACACACGGAGACACAGAGATAAAACAACACGGACAGACATCCCCCTACTGTTGCACTCTCCAGGGCGTCACCGCCCGTGGTCCTTATCCTCAGGTATTGGTGTCTGACGTGTCAGCCGGGCGGCATGGTGCTCCCCATGCTGGGTTCGGGGTACCGGGGTAAGGGCAGGAGCAGACGTCTTACGGCGCTTCTCAGAGCCTTGGGACGTGGGCGTGCGTGTGAACACCCGAAGGTGGAATCGGTTATCTCCTCCCAAACTCACCGAGCCTAGTGGACACTGTGTCCCTGTCCCCAGCGTCTTTACGGGACACCGCCTCTGTGCGTGCGGCTCTGCGCTGGGGCTCGGGGGCCCACGGAGAAGGGGACAGTGCTCTGTCCTCCTGAAGCTCATGCCCTGGATGGAGCTAGATGGTGAGACGGAGGAAGAGAGAGCGAGCAGAGAGCCCCGCCAGCCTGGCAGAGAGAGCCCTAAGACAGTGGGCATGTTGCAGGGAGGAGGCCCGGTGGATGCGGCCAGGTCCGCAATGGGGACGGGGTAGGTAGGGGTGAGGTCGGGGGCTTTGGGGAGGGGCTGCTGGGAAGGTAGCCAGTGTGGTGAGAAGTAAGGCTCTTCTTTTCAGGGGCAGGTGACCCCTGGAGGGTGGTAGGCTGCAGAGCCCCCCTCTGGGGACCGGGCCAGCTGCAGCCGCCTCGCGCCCGCGGAAGCTGTTCCTCCGCTTCTTGGTGAATTCGCTTTGGAGGAGGCACTCTGGCAACGGGGTCTTGTAAGACCTGGCTTCACTTTCCGTCAGATTCGCAGGGGAAACGAAAGCTTCCCCTTGGGTGGCGAATGCACCCTGAGCAGTGGCAGCGGTGGGGAGCGGGCTGGGAGAGGCGTGTGCCCCCCTCTGCAGGGTGGAGCCCGGGGAGGGCGCAGGAAGCAGGCGGAGGGGTCGCCGGATCTCCAGAAAGGCACAGGGCCCACACTTCTCTCCAGCACGCTTCCCGGTGTGTGCTGCTTTATTGTAACAACCATCGCCCCAGGGGCTGTGGAGTGCCATCGCACTGGGGTTCAGAGGTGCATTTCCTCAGTGACAGGCACGTTGGACACATTCCGTGGACTTCTTGGCCACGTGGACGTCTTCTTTACAAATGTTTCAGTCCTTGGTCCTTTTTTTTTTTTTAACTGGAACTGTGTATCGTTCTGTTCTTGGGCTGTAAGAATTCTTTGTGTTCTGAATACGAAGCCCTCCTCCGGCCTGGGATATGCTGATATTTTCTCCTGTTTCTATAGGTCGGTTTCTATAGGTCGACCCCTTGGTGGCGCAAAAGTGTTTGCTTACTGAAGTTCAAGTGACCAGTTTTGTTGTTGCTGCTCATGCTTTTGGTGTTCTGCCCAGGAACCCGCTGCCAAACCTGGGGTCCTGAAGATGTACCCCTCCTACACCCCGCCCATGTGTTTCTTCTAAGAGTTTTATACTTTTAGCTCTTCTGTTAGGTCGCTGATCCGTTTGGGGGGGAACTCTTCGATTGGGTGCGTTCCACCCACGGAGGAGCGCGTGAAGCCAGCGTACGCGGCTTGATGAACCTTCTCAAACTTGGACACCCACGTCGCCGGCACTCAGAGCAAGAAAGAACGAGCCCAGCGCCCCGATGCCCCGGGCCCCCCGAGGGCAGCCACCCCTGGCTCTCACGCGTAGATTCCTGTACCCAGTTCCGTAAAGGTGGATCCCACTCTTATGTGTCTGGCTTCTGCTCCAGGCCGGCCCTGGATTCTTCCCCTCAACACACAGGGGTCACCTTAGGCCCGGTGCCCACCGAAGGCACCTGTGGGTAAGGGTAAGAAAAATCAGACGCTTGTGATGAAGTTCTACCCTGTTACTTTCTTATTCGGGAATGTGATTCTTCCTCTTTCAGAGTTGTGAGCGGGTGATCAGACTTCTCCCCATTTTAGGAAGGAGCGAAACGCCCATTTGGCAACAAGCTACAGCCCCTCCCCGCTTACTGTCAGGTTGAGAGACAGTCACTACAGAGTAATGCCGAGCGCAATATTTTGGAATGATTTGAGGTGTTTTTTTTTTTTTTTTTTGGCGCCATGTAGAACGCAGGCCAAACCAGCGAGTGTAATTAGGCTATTCCTGTGTTAACAGTCTAATCTAATTTCATGGAGGTTTTTTTTTTTTTTAAGAATTATAAAGCTAATAAATGCTAATTGAGGAAATCGAGCCCTGTGTAATACATCAGAGAACTACAAAATCATTTCCCTCCTCTCCTTCCCCATCTCTCCACCTGGGAAATAATGTTAGTTTTGTGCCTCCTACCTCCCGTTTCTCCTCCGCCTCCTCCTCCTGTCGCCCCCAGATTGAGAGGGGAGTGGATCCTGGCCCCTCTGCCTCACGGGGGAGGCTGACCCGACAAACCCTGAGCCGGGGAGCTGGTGACACCCGCCGTGTGGCCAGGTGGCCTCCGGTCACAGACGCGGGTCCCCGATGGGCAGCACCAGCTCTCACACACAGCGCCCTGGGCTCCCACGGCATCCGGCTGCATGGGCTCCTTGCAGTGCCCCCCCACACTAACGCCTCCCTGCTCTGCTCTGCTCTGTCCTCACAGGCGGGGGAGAAGCACTACCACCCCGCGTGCGCGCTGTGCGTGAGGTGCGGCCGCATGTTTGCAGAAGGCGAGGAGATGTATCTCCAAGGTAAGGAGGAGAACCCGCTCGTCCCTGGTCCCCCCGAGGGCAGGAAGCCCACATCTCTTGGACCCATCCCTTGAGCTGGGTGTGAGCTGATGGGTCCCCTGGGCTCTCTGGCCAGTTAGGAAGTCCCAGCATGGACACAGCGGGGGGGCTGGGGGCAGGGTCTGAACAGGCTTTCCTGAGCAGGCACGGTGGGACCTTGGGCTGTGCTGGGGCAGTGGTAACCATCAGAGGCAGAGCCCACGGGACCTGGGCATGGGGAGGGACCAGATGCTGCTGCTGGGACCTCCCCCCGATAGGGCCCTGGGGAGGGTGGGGGGGTATCAAGACCCATCTTTTTTTTGTTTTTGTTTTTGAAGAGAAGGAAGGGGGGAAGGCAGGGGAGAAAGGTAAAGAGAGAGAGAGAGAGAGAAGCATCAACTCGTTTCACTCAGTTCCATTTAGGTGTGCACTCATTGATTGCTTCTCGTAAGTGCCCTGGCCAGGGATTGCACCCGCGACCTCTGTGTGCTGGGATTATGCTCTATCCACTTAGCCGCCGAGCCAGGGCTCGAGACAGGTCTCTCACACAGTTTCTTCCATGGGTTCTCTGTCTCCAGTGACCAGGGGCAGGCAGGCGGGGAAGCCGAGCTCTGTCCAGCTGACGGGCTGTTTGATGACATCATACTGCGTTGTCTTGTGTGCCAGACAGACCTCCCTTTCTGAGGTTGAACCTTATGGGGTGATGTCAGCTAGGACGGCTTCGTCCCCAGTGTCCCCTCTTGTTCCTTGAGTCTCTGCTGCAGAGTTGTGAAAGAGGTTCTTTGCTCCCCCTGACCAGCAGTGCCAGGCTGTCTGCGGGGTGGGGTGGCCCGGCCTGTGGCACCGGCCCCTGCCGTGAATAGCGCTTTCAGGGCCTCCTGAGACCAGGCACAATGGTGTGGGGACAGGGGCTCACCATCACGGGGGACCCAGCTTCAGGGAACAACGATGCCGTTCATGGCTGTGGGCTGAGGCTGGCACCCCCTTTCGGAAGCGGGTTCTGCTGTGACTTTTGGGGGACATTGAAGCCCGCCTCATCCCCTCTCCCTTCCTCAGATTTCCCAGTTGGTCAGATGAGGGGGTCCAACCAGCTCTAGGTGTCTGAGCTCTGAGCCATGGACAATGGGAGTCCCAGAGCCAGGGGCCTCTCTGGGGGCTCTGCCCTCACCCTGCCTGGACACCCCGAGGTGCCTGGTTCACTTGGATATTGGGGCCCCGTGCACGTCTTATGTGACAGGTGACCCTGTGCACTAAAGCTCTGAAGAGCAGGGTTCCCACCGCCTTCTGGGATGATGCGACAGGCGCCCCTCCCCCAGGGCAACCTCCCCAGCCATAGGTCTTCCTATGGCATACACAGGGCAGAGAGGTGAGCTCTCATTATTACCTGATTACAGTAATGAGCAGGTGCTGTTCCCTCCCCACCGGGCTGACAAAGACCAGGGCGGGCGTTGCCCCATGTCACTAGCACGCTAGGAAACGGGACTCTGACCTTGCTGGTGGGGGTGGAAACTGGGAAATTGTCATCGAGGCATCAGGATCGTAAAAAATGCGCACAGCCTCGGAGGCCCCTGGGGACATGAGGCGCGTGGCGCGTGGGCGTGGAGGCCCCTGGGGACATGAGGCGCGTGGCGCGTGGGCGTGGTGCTCCCCGTTGCCAGGTCACTCAGCAGCGCTCCTGCAGCTCCAGCTGGAGGGCAGCAGGCGGATGCGTTCTCATCCGCCGGCCCGGTGGAGCGCCGCACAGCCCTTCACGCTGCGCCCACGGTATTTACTTGTACCGGGGAGTGTTCAGGACACGCTAGAGCCGGCATCGCAAGACACGGAACTGTGTGTGCTGCACACCGTCCCCCACTCCGTTGAAGGGGCGCGTGCGTCCTGAAGGCAGCCCAGCCAACAGTGCTGGGTGGGGACAGAGGACGATAGTTTTCGTGTTATGTACTTGGTCAGGCTTCCTCCGTGTTGGGCGAGGAACGGCTGCTCTCATTGTCATCGTCAACCTTTTTTTTCTTTAAATAAGTGCTTTACTTAGACACACCCCCTCTCCCCCCACGCGGCCCCTCCCCTAAATCGTGGTCTTTCTGGGAGTTCCGGGCTGGTGCAGAGCTTTGCCCGGGAGGGATCTGGGTCGTCAGTTCACTGATTCCTATGACCTGGGAGGCTTTGCGAGCAGGAAAGGGGTGTCACCGCCTCTTTCCACACACGTGTAAGCCCCAGCCATGTGCCAGGCCCCCGGGCGATTTGTTTGGGGACCTGAGAGACGTGTGATGGACGACGGCCCCACCTTCACAGCAGGCACGGCCCTGGTGGGGCATAAGCCCAGACACAGCCCTAGGCAGAGGAGTGATAGGGGAGTGGGGCTCAGCGGGGAGGGGTCAGGCCCCGAGGGGGGCACAAGCACTCTGGGCCTGAAGGATGGGAGTGTGGGGAGTGCTGGCTGTCGTGATGATAAAACGTGTGTGTGTGTGTGTGTGTGTGTGTGTGCGTGTGCGTGCACAGCCGTCCACAATTCCCCTTGCGTCCCTACTAACTTTTATTAGAATCTCCTGCTGGCCCAGTCGGGCTGTTGTCGGCTCTCTCCGCACATGCGGGGCAGGGGTCCTTGGTGACTTTGGTGGAGGTGCTGATTTGGGTCGCCGGGCGGAACCGGCAGGTGAGGAAACCGAGGCAGGTGAAGGCTCAGGTGCCAAGTGGATTAGTGATGGGTCAAGCCCAGGGTGGGGGCCTCATGCCCTGCCCCCAGTTCTCGACCCTGCTCCCCACTCCTCACCTGAGGGTCCCCCTTCCTGCCTCCCAGCTGGTTCCCACCCCAGCGTCAGCCCGGTGGTTCCCATGGTTGGCGGGGCTGCTGCCCCTCCCCGCCTCCCCCCCCCTCAGAAGGAGGAACAGGAGCAGATCACAGCGGCAGCTCCTTCTTTCTCCTCTGCCCCTGAACTGGAAGCCCCTCAGCGACCCCTCCTCTGAGAAGCCTCATCTGGCTGCCCGTGGCTGGGTGAGGTGCCTCCCCAGATTCCGAGTGACCCTGTCGTGTGCAGGCCACCCCCTGTGGGAGCGCTGACGGCGGTGGCTTTGCCCGTTTCTGTCACGTCCCGCAATGGGCTGCGTGTCCCCGGGGGGGGGGGTGTCGCAGGCTCAGCTTAGACTCCGCACAGAAGATGCCCGGGGGCTCTTCAGAGGTGGTGGACGAGTGGACGTCCACGTGGGGGCCGCCGGCTCTCTCCTCCTGCCTCCCCCCCCCCAAGGCCCCTGCATCTGAGGAGGTGACACTAACCACTTCTCTCTTGGGAATCTGTCCCCAGGTTCCTCCATCTGGCACCCGGCCTGTCGACAAGCTGCCGGGACCGAAGACAGAAGCAAGGTTGGTGGAGTTCCCTGCTCTCTGGGTCGCAGCCTTCACCGCGCGTGCGTGATGGCCATTCAGTCAGGGGGACACCGACCAGCTTCTGCCGGCTGTGGGGCAGGTGCCACAGGGCCAGCGGGCATCCGGGTAGCTCTGAGGGACGGTGCCAGGAGGGGCAGGGCCCCCCGGGTCTCCTGACCCTTTTTCCTCTTCATTGGTTCAGTGGGACACTGACGGCTGCATACCTTTGGGGACAACTTCGAAGCTAGTGGGTCCCCAGACAGTCACCACCATATAGGCTGAATTCTCAGAAATGTCACTAGAATTACAGGCACTGGGATTTGGGATGAGAACAGCCCACCGGTCTCCTCCCTCCCACCTTCCCAAGGCCAAGCCCTGACCCTACTGCCAGCTGAGTACTTCCAGTCCCTGAGCCCAGTGCCCAGGGCGTGTGGGACAGGGGGCAGAGCCATGTAACAGCCGTCCTCCTAGCTCCAGGGGTGCAGAGGCCATGGGAAGAAGCTGGTGACTTCATTGTTTCCTGGGGCGCTATAACAGATGACCTCAGACGCAGAGGCTCAGAAACCACAGACAGACTACCTGGCAGGGCTGGAGGTCAGAGGTTTAACCTGGCCACCAGGGTTCAACTCCCGAGGCTCCAGGGAGAATCCATTCCCTTCCTTCTTGGTGTCTAGAGGGTCCCCATGTCACTCAGATGACTGCCTGTCTCTCGTAGGGACCCTGTGGTTAGTTATATGGCATCACCCAAGAATCCAGGACAACCTCCTCAACCCCGTCTGCAAAGTCCCTTTGGCCGCACACGGTCACAGTCGCAGGGGTCTGGGAGTTAGGACGGACGTGAGCAGCATGGGGGATGTTACTGCAGAACTGACAGTCACAACTTGTCACATGCGTGGCCAGGGTCACGGTGAGTGGCGGCACACTGTGACTATCCGTTGTCCTCTCACGTGGCCGATTCGGTCTACAAACTGCCACTGAGCCACCTAGTCCTCAGAGATGAACCAGGCAGTGTCCCTGTCCTCCCAGAGCCACAATCCCATGACCCTGAAGTGACCAGAGCCTGACCTTTGTCTGTAGACCCCTCCATCTCAACACCAGGGCAAAGCCAAGGCCTGCCAAAGGGACTTGCATGCCAAGAGACCCTTAGGCCGCATGTGTGCATGGGCGTGTCCGTGGGTGAGACTGACCGGGGCTGGAGAGGAGGACCTAGGACCGTAGCAGGCCCTCTCGGGGACAAGTCAGTGTGACCAGCACTGCTCCTGGATTCTGGCCGCCGGGCCTGCAGGGACTCCAGCTCTGAGCAGCTTCTGCTCCCTGCCTAGAGGCCAGCCTGTGATGACCGTGTCTGCTGGCCCAACGGGAGGGAGGCTCTCTGGACGCTAGAGGGACAGGGAAGGAGGTAGGGGGCACTGCCCAGGGCTACATAGCCAGAGTGGCTTCCCGGTATGTTTGGGAACATTTGGGGCAGAGGCCCCCTCAGCACTGGGTCCTGGGGCTGGCGGGCAAGGCACCTGCCCCTCCATACCCTGGAGCAGGATGCTGGTCATGCCCTCCTTGTCCCTGCCTGTCCCTCGCTTCACCCTCCCCATGTCCCAGCCCCACCCAGCCCCTCAGAGCCTCTTCTGTCTCGCCAAGGAGTGAGCATGATCTCTGGGGGCCAGGCCAGCCAGGGTGGGTCCAGGCAGTGAGTGAATAGGGCAGGACCACATGACTCTTCCTGGGTCTCTCGGAGACAGTTCTCCAGCCAGCTGGCCGCTCTGGCCTGGTAGCAGAAAGAGAGAGCCTGTTAATGACCATGAACCAGCCAGACCCGGTCAGCTCTTGTCAGCTCAGTGGGATCGGCTCCAAAGGACCATCAGCCCCTGAGAAATGCAACAGAGATGATGTGGGCCTTGTCAACTCTCTGAAACTGGCCGCCAGGTCAAGGTGGCACCAGTTACCTGGTATCCACATGAGAGCTAACCCGCCTATCTTGGAGGTGTGCTCAGCAGTGTTTTAACAAGCGCCTCTCTGTGCTAGGCCCTGGGGGGTGTCTGGGACCCCTGGGAGCAAGCTCCTTTCCTGTGTTGGAGTCTAGCTGTGCCTCTGCCCAGCTGTGTGACCTTGGGCAAGTCATTTGTCCTCTCTGAGCCTCAGCTCCTCCGCTCTTGCGTGGAGACAAGCAGGTGTCAGACGCCTCACATGGTGTCAGTGAGACTTGTGTGTGACCTTAAGGAGAACCAGGAGCCCCAGTCACTGTTGGCAATGGTGCTTCCAGGGGGCCAGGCCACGTCGTGGGGTTAGGAGCGGGGCGAGCTCTCCGGCCCCCTCTGACCCTGCAGGTGCACACAAGGCCCTGAGAACAGGATGGGCATTGGGTTTAGTCATGAGGGTCCCCTGGGCGAGCTGGAGTCAGGGCAGAAAGTGAGAGGAGACCCAGTCCCCTGCGTCGGCCTGCGGGAAGAGCCGGCACTCAGCTCCCTTGCTGTCTGGGCTCAGTGACCGGGGAGGTGCTCTCCTCCTGCTCCGTTTCCACAGGCCGGGCACTGGGCACTGGGCACTGGGCACCGGGCACCCGGAGCCGCTGGCTCAGGACTGCCCTAACGTGTAGAGCAAACAGACCCGGCGGCTGCACGCTCAGCCCGAGCGCCCTGGTCACGGCAGTGCCCACGTGACCCGTGTGCCCCCACCTCCTACCCTGGTGCCAGGAAATATTCTCTGGGGATATGGGGACAGCACCTTGGCCACCACTGCTGCAGTCAGCTCGGGGGACTTTTCTCCCCAGTGTTAGTTTGGGGCTTCCTGTCGTGGGCCCACCCTGCCCTGAAATGGAAGTGAGGTGGTCTCCGAGCCTAGCTCCTCACAGCCCGTCTCTCTGAACCCCCAGAACAGAGCCCGCGGGAGGCCCGTCCACTGTGCAGGGAAGGAAGCTGAGACCTAAAGCAATTCTCCCAGTGTGTAAAACGCACACGCACATCATCTGTGTCCAGTGACATAGGATAGGCCCCCGGCCACAGGGGTGGCGAGAGAAACAGACCCCCTGTTCCCCGCCTCTGGCTGGCACCGTCCCCTTGGCAAGCGGCATGTGGCATTATGTCTGACCTGGGGACTGCGCTGTGGGTTCGGGCAGAGCTCTGTGGGGAGACCGCAGCCCCTGCGGGCAGCATCAGGCCCTCTGACCTCTCCCTTCTAGACGCAGAAGCAGGTTTGCACCCAGGTTTGCCCGGGTACCGCCCCCTGTGCCTGCCATCTGCTCCCGGTGTTGTCCCGTCCTCGCCAATGTCATGCTGAGTGTAGAAGGAGCTGGGAGTTCTCCACCGGGAGGGGACGGCTCTGCAGCCTGTGCTAGTGTCCTGGGGCCGCCATGGCGGTACCCGGACTGGGGGCTTCAACAGCAGAGAGTCAGTCCTCTCAGTCCTGGAGGCTGGAAGCCTGAGGTGCAGGGGTCTGCCCGGCCGGCCTCTCCCGAGACCTCGCTCCTTGGCGTGACGGCCGCCGTCCCCTCGCGTCCTCACTCGGTTGTCCCTCTGCGTCTGTCTGTGTCCTCATCTGTTCTAATCAGGACTCCAGGCATGTCGGATCAGGGCTTACCCTAAAAGCCCATTTTAACCTAATTAGGTCTTATCTCCAAAGGCAGTCGTGTTCTGGGTACCCGGAGGCAAGGCTTCCACATAGGAGTTTGAGGGACGCCATTCAGCCTGTAACGTGACCCCCTGCCGGGAGGCTGGCAGTGCCTGGGTGTGGACCACTGAGCAGACAGAGTTGTGGGGGTGCAGAAGGGCCTGCTTAGGAAACAAGAGGGGAGGGAGCAGGGTGGTGTGGGGAGAGGGGCTTCGAGTTCTTGGCTGGGAGCCCCTTCATGGAGACGGGTTCCGTTTAGACCGGGAGCTTGGGAAAGCGAGATGGCGGGTAGTCCAGGCAGAGGGGCTGGGCAGGGTTGGGCGGGGGTGGGCGCGGGGGTGGAGATGCCAGGGCGTGCCCTGCAGGTGGGGATGGACATGGGCGTGCTTGGGGCGGGGGCCAGAGAAAGAGAGTGGGGTGTGAAGGAGATAGATTGCCCAGGGGAACCGTCCCCTGGGGGAAGCAGGAGGTGTGTGGGGGGGGCAGGGCAGGACTGGTTCCGAAACCAGCGGGCACTCAAGGGGCGGGTTCCACGCGTGACAGCCACAGACAGGCCCCGGGCCAAGCCCGAGGGCTCAACGTTGAGAGTGGCCCGTGGTGGCCTCAGGGGGCTGCCTGTGTTTGAGGCATGTCTTGGGTACAGGACCAAATGCATAGCCCCCTCAGGGGGCAGTGCCTGTGTAGCTGGGGCTGAGGAAGGCGTGGGGTGGCTGTCCAAGGGGCCTGGAGGGTGAAGCTGTGGACTCAGCCTGGAGATGGGGCTTTAGGGTCATGAGACCGTCCCAAAGACCAACAGCAGAGCCCGGGCTGGTGCGATGAGCCGCCACACGACCCGGAATCAGGGTGGAAAATAGCTGCTTTGAGCAACACGATTCTGGGTCCGGGACAGTGTCTGCCTGTGGGATCAGAATCCATTGGAACCCCACTGCTCACTCTTTGTGTGTGTGTATGTGACAGAGACAGGGAGAGACAGAGAGAGGGACAGACGGGGACAGACAGACAGGAAGGGAGAGAGATGGGAAGCATCAATTCTTCGTTGTGGCACCTTAGTTGTTCATTGATCGCTTTCTCATATGCGCCTTGACCAGGGGGCTCCAGCTGAGCGAGTGACCCCTTGCTCAAGCCAGTGAACTTGGACTCAAGCTGGTGAGCCTTGCTCAAACCAAATGAGCCCGCGCCCAAGCCGGTGACCTTGGGGTTTCTAACCTGGGTCCTCCGCATCCCAGTCCGATGCTCTATCCACTGCGCCACTGCCTGGTCAGGCTGCTGGCTCTTGTCCTCTGGAAAACAGATCATTTTTGCACCAGGAAAGCTTGCCGATCGTCGGTGCTGAGAGCACCCCCAATTTGCTGTGACCCGCGTCACTCGCATGTCTGTCTGATTCGTTTTCCTGTTATCCATCCAAGCCTGCCTGTTTATTTTAAGAATTCTTCCAACCTGCCTGTGGAAAACTGTCTGTGAGCTGGCCTCTTGTTCTGTGTGACTGTGACAGTGACCTCTCGAAGGGGTCTTCACGTTGACATGTTCTGTTTTCTGTCTCCCCCTGTCCTCCCTTTCCCAGGAGACCAGGACGTCCTCAGAGAGCATCATCTCCATGCCTGCGTCCAGCACCTCAGGGTCTCCCAGCCGCGTGATTTATGTAAGCTGGATTCTTCCTACGAAGAGTGGGGAGAGGCTGGGGTCTGGGGTCACTGCTGAGCGAGCCTCCGGAGGCTGGGGTGCCCTCACCCGGTGTCCGCAGTGCCATCTCTGCCTCAGGGTTGGGTGCCGACTCCCAGAGGCTGACTCGGGCCTTCCTTCCGAGTGGACAAAGCTTGACCTAGCCACGCCCCAGTCATGTGGTGACAAGGGTACACAGGGCTGCTCGCAGCTGCCACTCACAGAGGTGTGAGTGACATCGTCCGCACACCCAGCCACCAGGGCTAGCCTGAATAAACACGCTCAGGCACACACAGGGCTGGCCGGGCAGGCCTTGTGAATACCACGCAGACCTGTGCGTGTTACTCGGGAAGTGTTCCTGGGACAGTGTGCTAAGGATAATATATGTTGTGTATCCGTTTCTGCTCAAGAGAATGTGTGTGTCTGTGTACATGTGTGTATGTGTGTGTGTGTGTGTACACGTATGGGTGCATTTGTAGCTATAGTACCCGCGTGTATTCTACATGGGTGTGTTTGTGTGCGTGTATGTGTGTCCATGTATTTGCATGTGTGCATAGATGCATGTGTCTATGTCCGTGCGGACACGCGTATGCATACATTTGTGTTTGTGTATGTGTATATATTTGTATGCACATGGAGGTGTTTGTATGTACCTTTAGGCCATGGACTGCTTGTCACGGTCCTCTGGGCCCCATGTCAAGCACACGCAGGCTGTGCCTCTTTGGCCTCCAGAGCCGTCCTGTGGGCCTTCTCTCCCACTTCGTAGGCACAGGGACCCGGGCCCATATGATCGTGAGGCCTCCCGGCCCCTGGGCCCGGTCTACCCTCAGGGGGTCTGGGCCCAGCCTCGGCACCCCCACACGGCTGCCCCCTCCCCGGCACCTGGGCCTCACTGCACCCCTCTGCTCTCTCCTGGCAGGCCAAGCTGGGTGATGAGATTCTCGACTACAGAGACTTGGCCGCTCTTCCCAAGAGCAAGGCCATCTACAACATTGACCGCCCCGACATGATCTCCTACTCGCCCTACGTCAGCCACTCGGCGGGGGACCGGCGGAGCTGCAGCGAGGTACGGCCCACCGCGCGGGTCCCCTTCAGTTGTCCTCGCGACGCTGGGCCTTCTCTGCTGCCCTGGGGCGAGCTGTGTGTACCCTCTTGTAGAGAGTCTGCAGGGCACCTCACCCAGGCATGGCACGCTGGGCACTGCCTCTGGAAGAGCCCCTGTGTGGGGCGGAGGGCAGGAAGTGAGCTGGCGTGTAGGGAAGTGACAGGAACCAAGTATGGTGTATGAAATGATAGTTCTCCTTCGTCCGGAACATTCCGGGCCTTGCTTCCACCCCCACCAGCCGTGGCCCGGTCCTCGGGCCCACGACTTCCTCCAGCCGGGTGACCCGTGACGACTGGCTCGGCAGCGTCTCTGCGGCCAGCGTCCTCCGCTGTTGACGTCTCAGGGGCCGCTGCCCTCTTCCACGTAGCGTGGCGTGCGCCGTGGGCTTCCGATTTTCTTTCGGTGTTTTCTGAGGTTTGCGTGTGACCGAGGAGCCTCTGCCGGCCGTCGGCCTGAGCGTGTGTGTGCCGTTCGCGGGTGGGTGGCCGCAGGAGAGCACAGTCCCTCCACACGTGTCCCCGCCGGCCGCCTGTTTGAGTCTCCAGCCAAGGGCCCCTTGGGAAGTGAGACTGGGGTTCCGGGGTGCCATGCTGGAGGGGATGGTGCATGCGGGCCCAGCCTGGCCCTGCTCACCCCCCAGGCACAGCATGGAGCTCGAGGGGAGGCGGGGAGAATGAGGAGGGCCCTGCTTCCCTTTCTCAGAGGCCAGCAGGTGCCCCTGCTCCCTGGTTTCTGCCCCTAGGGACTTATGGGACACCACCCCCCCCAGGACCTGGGTGACAAGTCTCAGGAAGAGAGGCCGGTGGGCAGGGCATGAAGGGGGGGGGTCCTCACTTGCCCCCACCTGCCATGTGCCTGAGCTGGGCAGGTGTCCTTGTCATCCAGTGTCCGGTCTGTGTTCTGCTGGAAGGCCCTGGAAGAGGCCCGGAGAGGTCACGTGGCTTGGCCACTATCTCCTATAGCAAACATCTGTGGGGACAACGGCGGTCACCTGCCCTAATAGGAGACGCCCGGCTGGGGAGGCTGGTCACTGCTCCCTGGCAGAGCCGGACCTCACTCAAACCCAAGGCTCCAAAAGTCCTCTCTTTCTTGGGCTCCCAGCATGTCGCTACCCCATGCCCTGAACCAACAGTCTTCTTTTGGAAAAATGTCTTCCCAGGAGAGCAGTGGGGTGCTGGGAGTGGGCCAGGACGGGGCCGGGCTCCCAATGGGCACCACATAGCGTCCCGGGAGCCTCTTTCTTGGGGTGCCGTTGACCCTGTTTCTCCAGTTAGAGTCTGGGGAGTCTCGCGGGGGGGGGGGGGGGAGGGCCCGCCGCGCGTGTGTGTGCATGTGCGTGTCTGTGCCGTGTGTTGTCTCTCCCACCAGCGGCCGCTGGTGCCGAGGCGCTGACAGGCTGTCCTGTGTTGCGTCCACAGTCACCGCAGTTGTTCTCACCAACGCCGACGGAGGTAACTGCCACCCCGGCCGCCCCCAGCCCGTGTGCTCACAGTGCCGCCCCTGGATTATAAACATGACCACCTGCCACCCCCAGGAGGACCTCCGTGGCTCTTGACCGTGGTGCCTGGGGCCGGGGCGCTCCCTGGCTTTGGGGCGCCCTGCCTGGCGGTGGTTATTTTCATAATCATGTCTCACTTGCATGCTGCCCTGGCATGTCTGCCGGCCCCGCCCATGCGGGCACCCGGGGCCCGGGGCTCCCGAGGTCTGTGTCACGGCTCCCTCAGAGAAGAAGTCCAGGAGCCCACCTCCCGCGCCTCCAAGGGGGACATGTGGGAAGTCCTTGCAGATAAACATTCTGGAAGCGTGTCTCCATCACACGGCATTGGTGACTAGCAGCCCACCTTCTTCCCATTGCCCAGAATCAGTCAGGGAGGCGGACACCTGCCAGCCAGACTCCAGTCTGCGTGGGCATCGGACTCTTCCATCCGGGAATTCTACAGCCAAATCATGCACGGGGCCCACAAGCCCCGCAGACAGGCTGGGCGAGGAGACGGAACACCCGTGGGGTGTGCACGGGCCAACAGGGCCGTGCGGAGGGCGCCCAGAGACGGAGAGCCTAGACAGTAAGGCCGTAGTTGCCCAGGACAGGGCCCGTCTCTGCGGCTGGGACGGGGCCACAGGACTCCGGGTGCAGCGCAAGTGGGGACCGGCAGGCGCAGTTTCTCCACAAGGCCTGGCCGGAGCTGAGTGTGGAGCTGGGGTGCACGGGCAGGCTTTAGGGACGGCGGCTTGGAGTGCGCCCTAGGAGGGAGGGAGCCAGTAAGTTAGGAAAGGGGCGGGAGCCATGAGCGCCAGACCTGACTCTTGTCTTAGCTCCTCCCCACGCTGGCCTCAAGGGCCAAAGCAGCAGCGTCCCCGCCGCCCGCTCCCCACGGCGGGACCCTGGGCTGAGCTGTGTCACGACTCAGGGCAATGTGCTAAGCCGTGGTGGGCCCCGCCATTGCTCTTCCCCGTCCTGTCTACCGTGCCATCTCATGCCACCTGCCGCCCGCCCGCTCCAACTGCCCCGAACGGTCGCTCGTCCTGCTTGAGTGGAGTCTGCCTTGTCAGTGCTTGTCGGTCTGACTCAACTGGTGCCCTCCCACCTCCCCTGCCGGGGGGTCCCCAGCAGGGCTGGGAGAGTACGGTGCTGCTCACACTGGGTTCCAAGAAACCTCGGGTGCTGGGAAAGGTTGGGAACGGGAGGGAGCTGAAGGGTATTAGCTGCCTTCCCTGCTGGAGTGGGAGCCCCAGTGACAGGAGGGGTTGTTGGAGGGGTGGGGTAGACCCTGCCCTCTGGTACCTGGTGGGCACAGGGCCCATGCTCAGGCCTACAGGAGTGTCAGCACCAAGGCCAAGCCCCGTGTGACCCCACCCCACCCCCATGCCTGGCAGGTGAAGAAGACTCCATCTTGGGGCCATGTTGAGTCAGGCCCTTCAGTCAGGAAAGCGAATGCCAGGCAGAGGGTGGATGGGTGGGAGGGGGCAGGCCGTACCCTGGCTCTCGTGTTCACCAGGCTGTCTTCCCTCCCAGGGGGACCAGGACGACCGCTCCTACAAGCAGTGCCGGACTTCCAGCCCGAGCTCCACGGGGTCTGTCAGCCTTGGGCGTTACACCCCAACCTCACGGTCGCCCCAGCACTACAGCCGGCCAGGTACTTGGCCCCCCGTCCCAGCTTCTTTGACCTCCCCCCCCCAATGAAACTGTATTTCTCGATGCTTTTTCTGCTATGAATCTGTCTCTTATCCACAATGAGAAAGCTGATGGACGACTGTGTGTGGCGGGTGGGGGGTGGGGAGGCAGTCGGTGACAGAGAAGCCATCCAGGCAGTGACTTGAAGAAAAGGCCCTCATCTGGGTGGGGAGGTGGAGGCTGACCGCAGAGGCGGCTGGTGTATCTGCTCTGAGGCCCGCCAGGCAGAACTGAGCACCTAGAACCGAGCTGATGTCATTGACGTTTTAGCCGACAAGACCTCGGGAAGACAGAATCGCGCGGATGGTAGACCAGGAGTCCATTAGCTCTGTGGAGCTCCCGTGGGTCTGGGAAGGTCTGAGGCCAGAAAATAGAGTCACTCTCCACTGACACGTCACCTGGAGCTGGGTTGCTGGCCCTAAGGACCCATGGGAAAATTGGCAAGAGGCCCCCTGCCAGGCTGCTCCGAGTAGGGGGAAGCCCTGTGGAGGGTCCACTCTCCCCGTTCCACCCCGTTCCCTGCCTGGTGCCCAGCTGTGTGCTGCTGTCCCTTCGCTGCCAGCATTCCTCGTTGCCTTCCGCATGTCAGAACCACGAGGACGCTCCACGCACAAAAAGGGCGCTGCCTTTTTTGGGGGGATTTTTCCACATGGCTTGCTCCTCCTCGGCCGGCTGTCAGACGGCTCCATTCCCCCACCACAGGCTGCAGCTCTTACTGCGCAGCCCACGTGGAAAAATCAGAACTCATTCATGCGCAGAGTCATTTCCCTGGGCTCCCCGCCATGTGCCTGGTGCATCCTGCTCGAGGGCGGGGTTCCGGAAGTGGGTGAGCACGTGGACAAGGGAGGGAGGGAGGGACGGATGGAGCAGGCAGTCAAGTGGGTCAAGGGACGAAAGGCACTTGTCCTCTCTGAGGGCCCCTCTGCTGACCCTTGACCGCTGTACTTTGGGTCACCTGGGCTGGTGGATTGGTCCCAGCTGGGTGGTAACCCCAGAGAGCCAAGACCTGGACCTCAGCTGGCAAGGTCGTTTGGCGGTCAGGTGACAATCTGGGCGCACCCCTGTCTAGCCAGCTGCCCTCCACCTGTGTCCTTGATCCCAAGGAGCCCCCAGGTGGGGCGACAGGCGGGGATCAGGGGGCCGGCAGCTTCTGTCCCCCTGAGGGCAGGTCTTCCTCACCCTCAGCCTGGAGCGGACAGGCGTAAAGCCTGTTTGGTGAGCCCCTCCCTGCGTTTGAAAGGTGTGCCTTCTTGGGGAGAGAAAGCAGAGATGTTCCTAGCAGAGGGGGCCTAGGGATATTTGTGGTTCCGTGGCCCGTGAGCCGGCGGACTCTGACTCGCTCTCTGTTGCCCCGCAGCTGGTACTGTGAGTGTTGGTACCAGCAGTTGCCTGTCCCTGTCCCAACACCCAAGCCTTACCTCCGTGTTCAGACATCATTACGTCCCCTACTTCCGAGGTAAGGCGCGCAGTGCTGCGGGCGGGGGTGCTGGCCGGGCGTCCGCCGCACACGTGTGTCCGGTGTCTGTGTCACCGCATGGCTTCCCCGAGCCCCGTGTCTCACGTCCGTGCTCCCCACCCTGTGTCTCGTGAGTCCAGCTCTGTTCCTGTGGGTGTGTGGCTGCTACGGAACGGCGTGAGCGGTGAGGAGTGGGGTGGGGGCTGCAGGGAGAGATCAGGACGGGTCCATCGCCTGCCCTGGGACCTACGTCATCTCGTGTTGTTTCCCACGGTCGGCTCCACTGGGCGCAGGGACCGCCAGCCGTGGTTATCAGAACCGAAAGCTAAGGCCTGAACAGAGTGGTGACTTGTCCGCAGCCTGGGTGCAGGGGGCCTGGGCAGGGTGCACCCCACGCATGGCTTCAACTCTTGCCTCTTCCCAGGGTGCAGACCCGCCCACTTTCCACATCCCTGCACAGAAGGGTGTGTGAATCCCACTAGGAAGAGGGCCAAACTCCTGTTTTTCCATATGCTATGGACTGAATTGTGTTCCCCGCAACGTTTATATGTTGAAATAAATTCTAACCCCCAATGTGGCTGCATTCAGAAAAGGGTCTGTAGAAGGTTATTAGGGTCCATAGAGACATAAAGGTGGGGGACCCTAGTCCCACAGGATTGGTGGTCTCGTAGGCAGAGGAAAGACACCAGGAGATCTCTCAGTCACTCTACATGTGCTCAGAGGAAGGTCCGTGTAAAGACAGAGAGGTTGTCCACAGGCCAGGAAGGGCCTGGAACTGAACCCTGCCAGACTTCCAGCCTCCAGAGCTGTGAGAAGTAAATGCCTGTTGTCTAAGCCCCCAGTCTGTGGTGTTCGTTACGCAGCCCTAGCTGACTGATAAACCACAGGAAGACTCAGCATGAGCGGAAGCAGCGGGGATGTTCTTGCTGATTCCCCAAGAGACAAGGTCAAGTTCCCGTTCCCCGCAGCTGCTGAGAACATCTCAGGCAGAACCTTCTATCCGAAAGGGGCCAAGAGGCAGGCAGGCTCAGCTGGATCACTCTGTCATCTGATGGTCGTCAAACAGACTCCTTGGTTCTCTTAATAATCTGTCGTCATCATCATTGGCTTTCTGTGACCTCATTGGGTCCACTGAAAGGACAGCCCCAAATCCTGGAAACCTCCGTGCCTCCTCCTTGTCGACCTATCCCTACCACGCATGGCCTCTGCTGGGCCTTCTGACTCTTTCAAGAAGCAGGAAAGCCTGAGATGGCACACACTGTGACTGTGAAGCCACCGGCGGGGCCCTGCTGCACGCATCCATGTGGCATCCACCTGAGTGTGTGGTCCCCCTGAGTGTGTGTCCCCGAGGCAGACAAAGCGCTCACCTCAAACCAGAGGGAGCTGGACTCCGAGGCAAGTTTCCTTTGCTCGAAAGTCCGAGGCCCCATGTCCAGCCTCCCTCCCGCCTGACCTGGCCCTGCTCTGGGTGGGGCTGTTACAGCTGGGGGTGAGGCAGGGCACTCACTGTCCTGGCTGCTCCAGCCTCGCTCCCTGGCAGCCCCTCGTGAGCTGTGCTGAGAAGCCCTTTGGCCGAGACTTGTCCTGCTGGGGTCTGGAGCCAGAGTGGGCCCTGTGACCGCGCCTCCTCTGGCCGTGAGTCAGCCGAGGGCAGCCCCCCTCCCCAGAGCACCCCATCCTTAGCCACACGAGAGGGGGTCGGGGAAGGAGGCAGAGAGGGAGGCAGCCCTGTTCTTTTAGTGGGAGTAGCAGGGCTCTACCTGCTGCAGACGGGTCCCTACCCACCCACCAAAATGTAGTTCAGAAACTGCCTATGTTGTAGCCCATTCAGGGGTGCCCCCAGAGGCAGAAAGCCCCATGCCCGTGCCATCTGCTGGGTGGGCATGGGCACTGGCCCTGTGGTGGGTCTTGTTGCTGCCATTGCTGGTCTCTGCCTGGTTCCCTCCTGGTTGTTTTAGCCAACAGTTCCCTTTGTTCAGAAATCAGATGAAGCCCCCACCCTCCTCTCTGATGTAGAATGTAGGGGAGCCCCAGCCCCTGGCTCTGTCCCCTGCCAGACTTCCAGGGCTGTCCATGACTTCCAGGGCTGTCCATGACTTCCAGGGCTGTCCATGACTTCCAGGGCTGTCCATGACCTTGGAAGGGCCCAGCCTCCCCCCAGAACTCACCTCAGAGGAGAACGAGCCTGACCTCTTCTCCTGGTGCCTCTCACTCAGTCCATGGGCTCCGGTGCATCCCAGCCTGTGGACACTGGTGGCCATCCATGCCCAGGTCACCTGCCTGCTCTCAGCTGGCCACAGGGTCAGGCATCCACTCCCTCCCCGAGCAGTCCACGGGCTCCGGTGCATCCCAGCCTGTGGACACTGGTGGCTAGCCATGCCCAGGTCACCTGCCTGTTCTCTCAGCTGGCCACAGGGCCCAGGCATCCACTCCCACCCCTGGGGAAAGCCTCCTCAGGTTTGGGCTGTCCTCGGCAACTGCCTCCCTAGCGGACAGTGTGGAAGGGCGCACAGAGCAGCAGTACAGTGGAGAAATCTGGCCACCACCGTGACCCTGGGCAGGGCACCCAGGTCAGCATCACAGTGGCAGGTCATGGGACACCACGTATGTCGCCCTAACCCAAATGGGGCGAGAAGGGCGCTTCTCTGCGATCCTCCTCCCGAGAACCATAACCTCTGTCTAATCACGGGAAAAAAGTCAAGACGAATTCCAGTCGAGGGAAGTGAAACAAAACACCCGAGGGGACTTCTCAAAGCTGCCAAGGTCATGAAGACAGAAGGAGAGTCTGAGAAACTGTCGCGGCCCGGGGGAGGGGAGGGGCTAAGGAGCCGTGGTGATGGAAGGGAACGCTGTGCCCGGGTGGGATGCTGGGACAGGAAAAGGCCGTGAGCTAGAAAGCGTGGAATCCCAGCGGAGGGGGGCGTTTACCAAACACAACCACGGCAATGCTCATAGGGATGGGCGGTGTCCCCTGTAGGGGCCCTGGATACCATGACGGACGCAGGAACTCTCCACATGCCCGGAGCGACCCTCCAGTAAGTCCTTTGCTTGAAGTAAAAGAAGAAGGTGGCTTTTCAAAGGCAGGGGCTTCCCGTGCACAGGCAGGCGCCCTCCCTGTCCTCTTGACCCCCCTCGTGGGGCGCTACCCCCCCCCAGCAGACATCAGAAGCCAGCCCCACTCCCGAACCACCTCCGGCTGAAGCTGTGAGCCTCGTCAGCCGGCACGACGTCTGTGCCTTCCCAGGGTCCCTACACAACCAGGCTTCTCGGCTTCCTCGTATCCATGGCGATGGCAGCAGTGTGGGACTTTGACAACGAAGGCCCGTGGAAGAAGCTGGTCCCCAGAGCAGTGACCAGAGCCTCCCTAGGATGCCGGCCCCTGGACCCTCGCAGCCCTGTCCCTCGTGTAGAAGGTGGCCATGGTGGCATGTGCCCCACAGGACTGTCGTGGACGTTCTGAGAGCCGACCCAAGCACAGCACTCCAAGTGGCCCCGTGCGGGGTCGGGGTCGGTGGTGCGTTTTATTACAATGAGGTGACACAGTAGAAGGGCAGAGGGAGGAATGGTCATGGTGGCCTGTGTCCCCCAGAAAGGCTTTGCACCTGAGCCATGACCCAGAAGGGTTTGGACAAGTGAGGCATGTTGGAATGCGGGTTCCAGACAGGGAGGTGGGGGGGCAGGGGGGGCCAGGAGGAAGGGATGGGCGGAAAGCGTCGTCCTGGGTTGCGACCGAGACCTAGAGAGTTTGATGAGTGGTGTAAAAGCCCCTGGAAGGCAGGTGTAGAGTGGGCAAAATCTCCCAGCGGGCCACCAGGTCAGTGTCCCCAGCTGTCCCCCAGGTGTTAGGCCCCCTGAGCACCCCATGGAAGCCATGGGGCCCCCTTAGTTAAATGTGTCATGCACATATGCAGAACCCTGCTTGTGAGATACAGAGGGCACAGCACTGTGTGCTTGGTGACAGGGGGGACAGGAGGCCTGTGGCATGTTAGAGGCTGTTAGCCTGGGCAGTGGGGTGAACGAGGGACCATGAATTCTAGGCAGATAGAAACGAGTCTTGTGGGGTCCCCCAGATTCAACAGGCCGTGGCAAGAGCACGTGAGCTTAGGGACGGCCCCGGGTAGGTGGGTCCGAGCAGGTGAACTCACCAGAGTCCTCAGGGACGGGTGAGTCACGCAGAGTGGTAGGATGGTCTGTGCAGGGGGGCTCGGCACGGCCCGGAGGCCCCTGCTGCCCAGGGCAGTGCAGGCATCTGTGCAGGCTCTGCAAGGCTCCGTTCTCTGCTGGAAGGCAGCTGAGGGAAAAGCGGGGTTCACACTGAGGGGTGGTGGACAGCCCTCTGCCTGAAGCCCCATCGGTGCCAATGGGAAAAATTGGTACCCAGGCCCAGGAAGAGGCTCAGTGGTCATGAGCAGCCCCCGCTGAGACCTCAGCCCGGTGTGGGCTCCGGTTGTGGCCGGCTGGACCTGAACTCCCACCTCTGTGAACTCCCCCAGGCCCCAGGGCACCCCATCTGGGAAAGAGCTCGCCCTGAGCGGGCACCTTCCTCATCAGCAGCCCACACGGTCCCTGGCCGGGCCACCTCCAGGTCTGCACGGTGTCTACCCGCGGTGGACGTGTGGCCCCATCACCTCAGGTCCAGCGGCTTTGAACAGCTGCGGCTCCAAGGGAGTGTTTGAGGTCACGAGGGGCCGTTCCCCATGCCAGGCCGTCCCCGAGTGTGGTGGGAGAGGACACGGGGCGTGTCTTACGAGTGTCTCCTGACATGTGCTGCACACCTCGTCACGCACAGTGTCCAGTGTCATTGAGTTCTGTGTGTCACCTCATTTCTGAAACACGGGTGTGGGGGCGG
This sequence comes from Rhynchonycteris naso, assembly GCA_037038555.1. Taxonomy (NCBI): domain Eukaryota; kingdom Metazoa; phylum Chordata; class Mammalia; order Chiroptera; family Emballonuridae; genus Rhynchonycteris; species Rhynchonycteris naso. The sequence continues at coordinate 314,675,977 of CM072996.1, read as the reverse complement.
CCCGCCCCGGAGAACAATAACCATCTACATGTGTGACTTGATAATCCAACCTTGTCTGCAAAACAGAAATTCCAAATCCAGATGGGATGAGAAACGGGAGCCAGAATCAAGATTCTTTCCATTCAATTTGCCAAAAAAAAGAAAAAGAAAAAACAAAACCACTAAAAAACAGAACACCAGCTTCAGGAGAAATGTGGCTGCTGATGGGTACCGAGTTGGTCCCGCTGTCACATTGGCATTCCCCGCAGTGGCTTTTAAGGACAGATTTTATTCTAGCCCTTTAATCCTTCTCAAAAAAAAAAAAAAAAAAAAAAAAAGGCAGGATCATTTTCTACAAGGGCACTCAGGAATGGGGGGCCTCTAGCTGGATTTAAACCCCAGCCCCGGCCAGCAGCAGCGGGCCCTGCTGTACCCCCAGCCCAGGGACAGCGGCGCCCTGTCAGGGTGGCCAGACCAGCCTTCCCGGGAACCAGGGGGCCCACTGGGTCGCACCGCCCAGGACCACTGTTCCTTTGCCCCTGGGCCAGGGGAAGGGTGGGCGCGAGGTTGGATTAACAAGTGGTGGGTCCGTGGTGGAGATGTCAGGGGGGGCCGCGCCCCCCGCCGGGGGGCAGGGGCTTGGGTGGCCGCCGGCAGGTGAGACGGGGTTTGCTGCTGGGAATAAGCTTTCACGCTTGAAATACTCTGCTTTGCTTCCCTTCCCCCTCTACCCGCTGCCTCTGCTCTTCGGTCTGGAGGCAGCGAAAGCGGCCGGAGCACCCCCAGCCTCTCGGTGCTGTCCGACAGCAAGCCGCCCCCCTCCACCTACCAGCAGGCTCCGCGCCATTTCCACATCCCAGGTAGGCACGGGGGCACGCCGTGGGGCTGCCTGGTATCTGCAGGTGTTGAGTGATGCCCAAGCCTCTCCACGCCCCATCCCCCGCTCCTCCACCAATTCCGAGATCCTTTAAAAATCAGCACATCCCCACATTTCCCATTTCTCCCAAACCCCACACGCCCTCCGCCCTCCGGGACAGGCTGCGGAGAAGCGGCTGTCAGGGCCACGGGGGTCGGGGGGGGGGTACAGCCTCTGGCTGCCCCCACTTCCTCTGCCCCTTCACTGGGGGGGGGTGGCCCTGGGCTGGGCGGGGCTTGGTCATCTGCAGTTGTGAGGTCCCAGGTCCTTTCTGGAGACCGTGAACCTGGTGACTGGTGGGCACTGACAGGAAATCAGTCGACTGGAAACCACCATGGTCTGCTTGCTCACGCTGCTTTCTCTTCTTCTTCTTTTTCTCTTTCTTCTTTCCCAGACACCGGTGTAAAAGATAACATCTATAGGAAACCCCCTATCTACAAACAGCATGGTACAGTCGGTGTCCTCCGTGGTGGTGTGGTCCCTGCATGCCTGTCGGCCCCCTGTGCTCTGAACCCTTGCTCTGCTGGTGCCGACGCTCGCTGAGGCGGCCGCAGAGGCCCCGGCAGTCAGACTAGTCCATGTAGGGTCACTCCTCATAAAGCCCAGGAAAGGGCAGTGCGAGTAAGGGCCCCTCTGTGTGTTAGAAACCTGAGGCCGATGCACGCCAGCCGGGCGAGGGATCGGCGTTTATACCGCGAGCTGGCTCTCTTGGGTGGCTCGATGGCGCTCCTTGGACAGAAGCAGTCAGACTAACCACGGCCGAGGTGCTGAGGGACAGGGGCTTCTCAGACCACGGCCGGAGCCGTCCCTGTCTGTGGGACACAGAACACAGCAGAGTCAGTCATTTGTTCCTGCGTGGGCACTGAGGTCCCATAGCTGTGAGAACTCCTGACGAGAGAGAGCGTGGACGGGCTAGCCTCCAGCGGGAGGGAGTGTGTGCACCAAGCAGACTAGGCTGCAGATGGGAAACGGCGAGAGCGTCTCTCAGCCCACCCCCCGCCCCAGTCTCCCTCTCAGAGGTGACCCCCTGAGCCTTCCAGGGCAGGTGCGCAGGGAGCAGGGGGCGGGAGACTCAAGGTGTCCCCTCCGTCTTCACGAAATGTCTGGGTGCTCTGAGGGTATCACCGCCGTGAGCCTCTGTTTCCTCATCTGCAGAAAGGGAGGGAGCCCTCCACTCTGCCCTCTCCCCAGGCTTCCCGAGGGGAGCGACAGGAGGACGGACGTAGAAACACGTCCTAGACCCTGTGAAGGGCTGTGCAGGGAGTGCGGGTGGTTATCAGGTTGCTAGGGAGATGGGAGGAGGAACCCCCACACTTAAAGCTTTTGTTCAGAGGTGCCCAGGACGCAGCCCCGTCCCACACTGACACCTGACCGGACACACTCCCAGGTGAAACCCTGGACACGTGTGCTCCTTATGGCTCGCTGGCTGGGAGGTCAGTAGGCCAGTCGTGCAGACCACAGGTTTTTTACATTTTCTCCTCAGTGGCAGCCCTGTGGTCTGTTTCTTCTCCCCAGGACAAGAAACGAGGAATGAAAATTCCCGGGTTTCTAGGAGGGGATGGCCTTTTTACCGTCTCCTCCCAACCTGGGAAGCGGGGAGTCCAGATCTCCCGGAGGGCCAGAGGGGGAGGGGCTCCCGTGCGTACGAGTGGGGGAAACTGAGGCGCAGCTGGAGGAAGCGCTGCCCTTCCATCCTGCCTGCCGTCCTCATCCTGCAGGTGGGGTCGGCCACCTGGCCTGGCGTTCGCCTTAACCGCATCCCTCGTACGCCGTGTGGAGGGCTCGGCCCCTGAGCTGGGAGCGGCAGGCAAGTCGGGGGATGTGACATTGCTCGGTAGTGTGTCTCCCAGCCAGACCTAAGACAGAGGGCTGCCGACGTGCGGCCCCTTAACCGAGCCGTGTGGTGACAGCTTACGAGGACCGGGGCTCACCTCTGGGCCGTCGTCGTTAGTCTGGGCATCAATGCCACTCCTGTTCAAAGCAAGTGAACTCCTATTTGGCCAGACCCCGAGCCGCACCCAGATCCTTTGCACAGTCCAGGATTTGGGCACCCTGATTCTTTCAGGAAGTACATTTTATAAAGCAGCTCCCTGACGGCAGGCATGGGTGCACCCAGCATGCGGTGTGTGTGGTGCCCCCGCGGGGGCCCTCAGGAAGGAACAGATGTATTGGATGCCTGGATGGCCAATACATCGCCCCACCCGTTTGGTGTGTGCCCTGTCAGAAACCTGGGTGTGAGCATGCATGCATGTGCGTGATGCCCGCGTGTGCGTGTGCCAAGCCCCCACCCCCACCCCCGGTCACCTCCCACGGGGGAGAGGAGATCGGCTCAGGCTGGAGAAGTCGTCGCTTTTAGTTTCCGAACAAACTGGGCGCTGTGAGGTTGACCCTGGACGTGTCCCTTGTTGAAGACGATGCAAAGAGCTAAAAAAAAATATTGCTTTTTCCTCTATGCCTTCGCATTTCAACCCTTCAGTTGCAACTCACCCGAAGGGTTTTCCTGAAAATGAGTGTAGGTCTTTCCTGGGGCTCTTGTCGTCTCCCTCTGGCCGCGGCCGGGCCTGATGGACGGGTGGGGACGGTGGTGCCCAGGACGAAGCGATCAGCCTTCACGCAGCTGCCAGGGGCCGCGTCACATCGGCGTGCTGCCCGCCCGGCACATGGTGGCCCCTGTCATCTCGACCCTCTGACGTCAGTGTTGTTCTGGGTGAGGAAACGCAGGCCAGGCACTGAAGGGACCGGTCCGTGGCCGAGCGGAGGCCCACCCCCTGGGTCTTCCTGACCCATGACCCCTGACCCCTGACCTCTGACACCTGACTTCTCCAGCCCTCATTTTATAGCACGGAGGGCCCAGCAGTATTTTTTTGTAATCCATCCGTTCCAACTCTACTTGGTTACAATGTAACGGCTTTTTCAGTAAAAGAAGAAGAGAAGAAAGGAAGCAAAAGGAACTGAATTGAAAATTTAATTTTTTTTAATTTATTCATTTTAGAGAGGAGACACAGAGAGAGAGAGAGAGAGAGAGAGAGAGAGAGAAAGGTGGGAGGAGCTAGAAGCATCAACTCCCATATGTGCCTTGACCAGACCAGTGCAGGGTTTTTGTTTGTTTGTTTTATTTTTATTTTATTCATTTTAGACAGGAGACACACAGAGAGAGAGAGAGATAGAGAAAGAGAGAAAGGGGGGAGGAGCTGGAAGCATCAACTCCCATATGTGCCTTGACCAGACCAGTGCAGGGTTTTGAACTGGCGACCTCAGTGTTCCCAGGGCGACGCTGTATCCACTGCGCCCCCACAGGTCAGGCTGAATTGAAAATTTAAAAAGAAAAAGGGATAAGGACAGGAAGAGTCCCCCAGCCCGTGCAGTCAGGAGCCAATGGGAGCAGGATCAGCTGTAGGACAGGCTCAGGAACAGTGCGGTCGGTCGGCCCTCTCCAAGCGGAGGGAGCTGTCCGAAACCACGCGGGGACCAAAAACCCAGGTGCCACTGGGGACATTTCTGGCGTCACCCGCAGTCACCGTGCGAGGCAGACACGGTTTGGGACACAGCTGGTCCCCTTCCGCTCTGTCACCGGACGGAGCACACGCCCCTCAGAACCCATCCCCTTCCGGACGGTGGGGCTCAAGGCCACCTTGAGGTTTCAGTGAGGCTGTATAGGATCTGAGCAGGGCCCAGCCCCTCCGGGGAGTGACGCTGGCCCCGTGTGTAGACTGTTCAACATGAATTCAAGAGGGACGGGACTTCCTCCCCAGGTTCCCAGGAAGTGGACAGTCCCCAGACAGAGGGCAGGATTGATACTCCAGCGTTCTGTTTCATGTGTAACCAGACGCAAGCCGCCGGGTGGTCGTGCGAGTGGAGCCCTGGCCCAGGGGGCATCTCATCAGCTCCAGAGGCCCACTGGTCGGGTGGGGGGTACTCCCTCCCTCCCTCCCACCTCTCAGAGCCCCCCCACCCAGGCCAGACAGTAAAGGGGACTCTGTGTGTCGTACTGCGTGGCTGCTTCTTCAGACCACGTCTCATGTGTCTACGGGATTCCTGGGTAGTGGGATTGAGTCTCATTTTGGTTCTGGGGTCCTCCTGGGACTTGGAAAAGGGAAGGCAGGCTCTGTGTCTGGAAAGAGAGACACAGGCTCCTGAGGGACACGGGCGGATGGCAGCCTTCCCCCAGAGCGCTCCCAGGGCGGCTGCCCTCCAGGCTCCGGCCAGAGCTGCCTTGTGGCCCCAGGGGACCTGCTCACCGGGATTCCTCCCCCCTTCCCGACGGAAACGTGTGCCTCTCGATTCCAAGGTCTCAAACCTGAGCCCCCTGGTTACCATCCACAGGTTATCCCCAGTGGCCCTCACCACTCCGAGGGTGGGTGCCATGTGCCCACTTTACAGACCAGGAAACTGAGGCTCGGAGCTGTTAAAATGGAGCATTCCTCCCCCTTTCCCGACGGAAACGTGTGCCTCTCGATTCCAAGGTCTCAAACCTGAGCCCCCTGGTTACCATCCACAGGTTATCCCCAGTGGCCCTCACCACTCCGAGGGTGGGTGCCATGTGCCCACTTTACAGACCAGGAAACTGAGGCTCGGAGCTGTTAAAATGGAGCAGGCCGCAAATCATACCGAGTGCCGGGGGGGGGGGGGCTGCCCGTATTTCCTGTCCGGGCTCCCGTTTTTCAGTGGACGGTCCTGTGATTTGCGGGCTGGCACACGTGGGCGCTGAGGGGCCTTGGTCCGAGTCTGGTTAAGAGCTAGCAGGGTCTTGGTGGCATGCCTCCTCGCCAGAGAGTGGGGCCGTATTTTTCTTTTTTGAGCCCTGCATTTAGAATGTTTGGCCCAACCTGCCGTCCTTGGCTGTGTGAAATCCTCAAACCCAAGGTGGCTGGTGGTCCCGTGGGCTGGACTCCCACGGACAGGGATTTTGTATCCCAAAGGGTCCTTTGTTGTTTTTGCACTTGCAAATTATCCCACAAGCGGTGGTCAATGTGGGGTCCCCTGCGGGCTGTTCAGGGATGCTGGCTCACGCACTTCCCTGGGCTGGACAGTGGCAGTTGTTCTCAGAGCCCCAAATAGCCCCTAGCCTGATTGTCCTCGGGGGTCGCTGGGCAGCCACCAAGAGTCACGGCTGATATATATGGCCAGAACCAATGTTCCACTCTCCAGTGCCGTTGTCTGGGCAACAGGAGAGCCCAGCTGGTGGGCACACATCCCCCTCTGGGCGCCCACCCCCTCGGCCTCTCTCCATCACCAGGCTCCCCGCTAAGGGCACATCGTTAACTTGCCCGTGGGAGCGGAGAGGGCAGGGCCTTTTATCTGCGCACTGGACAGCACGGTCCCTCGTGGGAGAAGGAGAAACAGGGAGCCATCAGGAGTAACGGCGCGTTAGTCTACTATCCAGACCGGTCTTCACCTGTGGCCTTATCTTGTCAAGGTCCTGTAGTCCAGTCCCCAGTCTCCCAGCTCTCGGGCCTGATGACAGTCTTGTCCTTGGTGCACAAGGCAGGGTACTCCAAAAGGCTAGAAGGTCCAAGCCCTCCTCCACAGGCTGCAGGTAAGGAGCCCACACGGCGCGTCCTTACGATGGCCGCAGTCTCTGTGGCAGGCGGGAGGTCCCCGGGCTTTTCCTTTCATGGCTCCATGCATGCGTTCGGTGTTGGAGTGTGGGCTGCACGGGGTGGGTCCTCACGGGCCGGACGGAACGCCGACTTGTTTGATCGATCTCGGTTAGATCATGTTAGTCCAGCTGGGTGACAACCCGCTCCCCAGAGGCCAGCGGGCAGCCCAAGACACGCCAGTTCCACGGAGCCTTCTGGGGACAGGAACGTGCTTGCTCTCTGTCCCATTGCAGTCACCTTGGGGTGTACGTTGTGCCCTCTTCACTGCCCTTCCGGGACCATTTCCAGAGGCATAACTCACCGGCCCATTTTGTGATTTGTGGGCGGCACACAGTGAGGTGGGACCGTCAGAGGAAGGACCCAGGAGTCAGACCGCCTGGGCTCAAAGGCCAGCCTCTGCCACCCGCTGACCCCGTGACCTTGAGAAAAGCACGGCATTGTTCGCTCTGATCTCCAGTCCTCCGATCTGTGAAGTGGGCGGTGTAGGGACAGGCAGCCATGTCCACGCAGCTCCCAGGGGAGCTCGGCACGGGACAGGCCAGACCAAGGCGACCTCCCCTTACCTGGAGGTTAAACCTGGGAGGTAGACAGCGTGCTGTTCACAATGCCAAGTGGCTGCCTCTGCGTGACCCGATCTCTGCGTGGGGGCTGGGCATCACCTCCCCCGCCGCCCTTGGTTCTAAGGACTGTCTCGTGCAAGGACACTCAGCCCGGCCACTCCCCGGAAGTGTTCTTGCGGGGAGCCTTCTCCAGCTTGCCTGGCTCCTCAGCCCCTCAGAGGTGCTCGTACCGGTGAACCTGTTCCCTGTTTGTTCCCCATTTTCTGAGCGTCACTGCGCAGTGGGAGCTGTGACGTGAAAGCCCGGGATAAGCAGCGTGCGGCCGTGACAATCGATGTTTCCCTTCCAGCCTCGAGGCGATTGGACGAGGAGGACGGGAGCTTCGACCAGGATAACAGGAAGGTATGTGTGTTGGGGGGCCAGGGGGGAGACAGGTCTGGTTTAGAACAAGCTTGTGTACCAAGAAATGTGCCCTCGTGGGAACTTGTCCCACTCGAAACCTCCGGCTCCTTCTCTTGGGTTCCGCTCCTTAGAGGGTCCCATGAAGCCCCGCATGGGGCACAAAGGGACCCCGTTCAAGAGCTGGGTGGGGGGCTCTTTCCCTGTAGCCTCCCTCTTCCCTGTGCAGCCAGCCCAGCCACTGGCCAAGCCCTCCTGCGTGCCCAGGCATCCTGGTTACCGTTCTGTCCCCTCTGAAACGAGAGGAGAGAACTGCCATGCCTTCTCAGAGCCTCTGAGACCGTTGTCCTGGAACAGACTTGGCAGGCGTTTCCGGTAGGGGCCAGAGTCACTGTCCCAGGCTCAGGGGCTGTGCCAGCCCAGGGTGATGCCCGAGGAACGGTCATGGCCGTGTCCCGCCTCACTCATTGTTGCACACGAGGGGCAGGGTTCAGCCTTGCTGCCTCGGGAGCTACAGCCCCCTCTCTTGTCCTTAAGGAAGGTAGGTGTGTGTGGCAAGAGCCCAAGGCTGGCTTTCCTGGCTCTCCCCAGCTGAAGCCATTTGGGCTCTGGACCCTCCCTGAACCTCAGTTTCCTCATCTGTAAAATGGGAGCAGTTGCCGTGGCAGATGACCTCGAAATTCACGTGACCGTCTTTGTGTTTTGCTCTCTCTTCCCAGCAGAAGGCCAGCTGGCTGATCCTGAAGGGGGACACAGACACTAGAACTAACTCTCCAGACCTAGACAACCAATCTTTGTCCCACAGTAGCGGGACCGATAGAGACCCTCTGCAGACAACCCCCGGAGACAACTTTTACTCACGTGAGTGGTTCTTTTGAGCAAGGAGCTGTCGTCCATGTGGCCCGCAAGACCTCGCAGCAAAGGGGCCCCATGGCTTTAAGCCGATCCCCCAGATCTAAGCCTTGCTTGTTAATATATATATGAGCAAATCAACAGACCCGAGGGGCACACCGGGCAGGAGGTAGGCCCTTTGTGCCCGCCGACCCCCTCAACGGACACTCGTCAGCTGATGCATGGCTTGTGGGCCGCACCAGCAGGGTGGTCCTCTAGAACACTCCAGAGCCGGCAGGAGGGCAGAGAGCCAAGTCAGGAAACGGGCATCCTGGGCTGCCAGGCTGGACTTGGGGGTCCATTTCCCTCCAGAGCAGACGTGAGCACGGTCCAGGCGGCGAGTCCAGACTCGGAGTGGATGACGGCATGATCCTGTACCCCCTGCTTGTCCTGAGCAAGGGACCGGGAGTTGGGACTTTGTAGCCTCGGGGAGCACGGGAGACAGGGGTGACGTCGTGAAGCCGGGGTTGGGCGCCATCTGCAGACAGGGGGACCCACTCCAGATGGTGGTCCTCGTTCCTAGAGGCTGCCAGCTATAGAACAGCAGCGTGTCGCATGCGGTCAGGAGACCCCGGCGTGGTCTTCGGGTCCCAGCGGACTGAAGGTGTTTTTTCTAGGGCAAGCTGAAGGCTTAGCTTGGACGCAGAGGCCGAGCAGGGGTGGGTGTGGGCAAGAGAACGTGGAGGAGAGATGCCGGCTCTGTCTGAGACAGACCCGAGTTCAAATCCCCGCGCGCCACAACCAGCCACGGGACCACGGCGTCACGCCCGTTGCTGCCGGCGTGGCTGGGTCATTAAGAGCCCTGGCAGATGTGACCCGTGTACGCTGCCCATTCTCTGCCTGGCCCACAGTAGGTGCTCAGCACACAGACTGTCTGTCATCTTCATCGTCATCCTCACGCTGTAAAACCGTCCTTACAAATGGAAGGCAAAGCTTTCCGATGGGGGAGGAGAGAGAAGAGCGTGGCGCTGGCCCCCGTTCAAGAAGAACTCGTACGAAGGAAGGGGGTTGTTTTGCGTGTGGTCTATGTAGGCAGGTGCCTGTAGACCCTTGTGCCTCTGTCCCTCCTGGGATACAGCTGTCTAAATGCCGGGAGCTCAGAGCCGGTATGCAAGGCTGAGGCCACCATGGGAAGGTCACATGCACAGCGTTCCCCAGAGGGACTTGTCCAGGACAGCAAAGTCTGGGAGGGGCACGGCAGCCGCCTGCCCACCAGCTGTCAGGTCAAGGGGGACAGGGCCGGTCACAGGAGACGCAGTGGGCAGACTTCTGACCAGGCAGCGGCAGCCGGTCCTCTACCACCTCCCTGTTCCTGGACCCCCGTGTCCCAGGCAAAGCAGGATGGGCTCCTGGGCCCCAGGCCATTGGCATAGACCGTGAGCCTTTCTGCTCTGGCTCCTCCTTCCTGACAGTTGTGTTTGGGAGGCGGTGAGCCTCTGTGGCCCAGATCTGTTGCTCCACGGAGGCCTTCCCACACCTGTGGAGCATCGGGGCCTCAGCCCCCCCAGGCTCAGAGCTCCCGGGAAATTATCCGGGGGTCTCAGGGTGGTCTTCTCTGCTTTCAGTCCTTCCCTTGCTGGGTGGTGGGTGGTCTTCCTCTGCCGGGCTGGTGGCGTGCCCTTTGCCTCCCCCACTCTCCTCCGGGGAGGCCAGCTGCTGCCTCCAGGGGTTCTCACCGATGTCTCTGGCCTGCTCGTGGCCCAGGCTGAGGGTGGAGGGGGCACCTTCCTGGGCCGCTGACCTGCCCTGTGTGTCATGCATGGCATCTTCACCTTCATCTGCTTCCTTGCCGGCAGATGCCATATAGCAAGGTGTCCTGGGGTGGTCCGAGGTGTCCCCTGGGTGGTCGACCCTCTGAAGCCCGCAGGCTGTGCCAGCTGTTTCGATTGGCCTGCCACACACCTGTGCTTGCTGCCTTGTTACACCTGCTCATGCCACCACAGGGGGGAAGTGCGGTCACTTCCACACTGGCCTGTGCTGTAACCTGTGACCTAACTGGGGTGATTCCTCCAGGGAACCGACAGAGTGTGTATGTGTGTGTGTGCGTGTGTGTGTGTGTGTGTGTGTGTGCGTGTGCACTTCCCCACACCAGCGCTTCTTTGGGAGGACACTGAGAATGATTCTGCCGCCCGCTCACTTTCTGCTGGTGTTCCGAAGCCGGGCTCTCTGAGCGGGAGATCCCTGTGTCCAGCCTTTGCAGCGGTGACTTTATTTCTGCCCTGGGGGCTCTGCCTGGCTTCCTGATGTGCACAAGGGTGGTGGTGAGGACCCAGGCTGCTGGCTGCCTGGGTCAGCCGTGTCTTGCTCTCTGCCAGCCTCGGGGGAAATTTGGGCGACAGGGGCTGCGCTCACAGAGGGTCATCCACCTCTTCCCGGGGTTCCTAGAGCCCTCCCCAGATGTGAGTTCATTGACACCAGTTCCCTGTGCAAACAGCTGTGACTCAACACCGCGTTTGCACACAGCAGGGCACGCCCCCCCCCCCCTGCCTGCATCCTGGCAGCCTCTGTCAGCGGCGCCCCCGGGTAGGTAGGGTTGTGACGTTCAACACAGCGGGCACTCAATAAATGTTTGTTGAATTGAGATGCATTAGATTCAACGGGTGTTTACTGAGCACCCACTCTGTGCCAGACGCTGTGTGGGGCTCCCAAGGGAGAAACTAAGGAGATGGGCCGCCCCTGCCCCAGGGGAGCGTGCAGGCAGCAGGGTGAGGCAGACAGAGCAAGGGTAGCACACACACGTGCCTCCTGCCACCGCCTGCCAGGGTTCTCTGGGTGGGGGAGAACCCTGGGCTCCTGGGGACCAGACAGCGCCTCATCCCACTTAAGACACCATCAACACATTTCATCTGGGACTGAACCATCACCCAGTCATTCACCCACCTGTCTGCCAAACGCTGACTGAGCACCTACTACGTGCTGGATGTGGTGCGAGGCAGCGCAGAGGTGACGGTGGATCTGGCCCGGTCCCCACTCCCCAGCAGGAAAGCAGTGGACGGAGCAGCAGTGACCAACCATCTCCCCAGCAGCAGCACTGCTGACCTCGGCAAAGGGGGCCTCCTGCTGTGTGTTGGTGAGAGACTGCCGTTCATTGTCCTCCCTGTGACGCACAGGCCGTTCTCTGGACTGGGTGTGCCGTACGTTGTAAGACCCCTGAGCCTGGCATCTGCCCAGGACGGGGATGGTGTTGGCATTTTTGTTACAAGAGGGACTTGAGGTTTATACTCTTTTGAGGTTTTCACGTCTCCTCTGGGTGGTCAGCAGTGAGTCAGTGTCCGACAATCCCATGGCCATCTGCAAGCCCCGCCCAGAGGACTCAGTGATCCCTGGAAAGGATGCTAGGTGCTCCCCTAAAATCCAAACACAAGAGGGGAATGGGGGCGGGGCTTGGGGATCCCGGTGAGAGTCGAGATTGCACAGATGGGGTGGTCCCAGTGTGGGCAGCTGTGCCCCAGCCCTGCCTGTGGCTTTTGTGTGTGTGTCACCTGTCTGTCCCTCCCCGTGGAGTCCCGTGTTTGATGGGACACGCCTGTTGCTCACCCCTGCCTGGTGACTGAGTCCCTGGTGCCTCCCAGTGTCCAGTGGATATGAGGGTGAGCTGCTAGCACCCCTGTCCCAGGGGTCCTCCCTGTGAGTGAGAGAGAGTGGGCCTGAGGCTTGGTCAGGAGCGGCCTTTCTACTGTTTCCGCTTATCCGTCTGGAGTTAGTTGCAAGGTGAGAAGGAATTGGCTCTCACTTTTCTTAGTTTGCAGTTGAAAGAGGCGCTCTGAATCGCTGTCCATCTCATGCGAACATTGGGCGTGGTGGGCAACGTGCCCGGCGTGGGCAAGGCCCCCAGGGGCAGAATCGTCAGAACTGGAAGGACATCTATGTCATTTGCCCCTTTTACCACAGGCTGGCAAGGGCATGACCACCTGACTGCCCACAGCCTTTCAGTGAGCGCCCTCTGGACGCTGGCGCCCTGCAGGTGCTAGGGGGAGGGCAGAGGCCAAACAGACAGGGTCCCGCGGGGAGGGACAGGGACACAACACGGTGGGAAAGTCAGTTGTCCCGGGGCCATGCCGTCAGGGTCAGGAGGCGAGGAGGAGCTGGGGGCTGGGTGGAGTAAAGCCCTGGGGAAGGACGCTGACAGCTGAACTGGACCTGAGGGGTGCGGGTTGGATGGTGCCGACCCCTGGGGAAGGCACTCCTCATGAAGCGGGCTTGTGGGATGTCAGGGGGGCCCTGCTAGGGGTGAAGGCCGGGACAGGTGGGGTCGCACAGGGCTTTGTTGTCCTTGTGGGGACTCCAGATGGACCTCAGCCTGGGGAACAGCCCTAGGAAGTCCTCAAGAGAGGCCTGACCTCATGATGAGGGTTTCACAAGGATGTGCAGGGGAAGAGAAGGCTCTTACCATCATCAGGTCTGGGGCAGGGCTCTAGAGAAGGGTGCCCTCTGGGGGGTACTTTGAGGTGGGGGTCCCGGGGGAGGGCTTCTAAGCAGCACAAACAACAGGCGCAAAGGCTTAGGGGCAATAGGTGGGTTGTCAGTGGGAAGCAGGAAGCCAGAGGGTGGGGGAGAGGGAGCAGCCAGCCGGAGACAGTTTCTTCCCTGCCTGCCAGGGACGGTTTGCACTGCAGAGCTGTGAGCAGGGACATGTGGTGGTCAGGTTTAGATGTTTGAAACACAGGTGGTCAGCTTCACGGAGGACCGAGGCTGCCGGGCCAAAGTGAAAGGGATCGGGGTGTCCAGATAAGTAGTTGGGGTCCCCTGCACAGCCTGAATGGCTGGACCGTGTGTGAGCAGTCAGGCGGGTGGGGGAGGGGGACAAGGTGACACAGGGTTGCTCTGGCTCAGGCGGGCAGAGGCACCTTTATTCAGAGATCTGGAAAGAAGTAGGTGGGCTCTTCCTGCTATCGAAGCCTGAGCCATCCAGGCGGGGCTCCTCGCAGGTGGACAGATGGACTGGGAGCTCAGAGGAGGTCTGGGTCAGGGGCAGAGCCCCGAAGGTCCTCAGCTGCCCGTGGGCCCGGAGTCACAAATCAGGGCAACCAGGGACCTGCGCCCCGGACTTTTCCTGGATAAAACATGTTCCTGAGTTTGCTGTTACTTTCCCAAAAGGGCCTGAGGCCAGATAAGCTGTCACTTTCCTGCTCCATCCTGGGGGCTCCCCTCCCCCCTCCCTGCCCCATCTGGGCAGATGGCTGGAGGAGGGAGAGGGAGGGAGTGGACAGGGATGGGGAGAGAGAGCGCCCTGCAGTGGAGTGGCCCCCGAAAACTGGAAGGGGGCGGGGGCAGTCAGCCCCCCCCCCCCCCCCGGTCAGGAAGGTCAGGGAGGGCAGGGGCTGGGGTGGGGGAGCTGGAGAGCTTGGGTCCAGTGGTCCTGGGCTGTCCTACAAGAACCAGCGGGTTCCAGGTGTGGAAACTCCCGGAGAGAAGCATGGCCTTGTCCTTGTGCAAAAACTCAGCCTCCTGCTGGGTGGACAGAGTACCTTCTGTCCCCTGCCTGTGTGCGGCCCCCGAGTGCTGGGGGCTCTGGACATCGGGGAGGAGACCTTGGCCTGGCAGAAGCCACTGCTGGTTCCTCACTGGTAGAGGCCACCCCCAGCCCAGGTGCAGAGTAGAGTACCCTAAGTCAGAGCCCACTGCCATTCACTGGGGTGCCCTACGGACTCTGCTTTTAGCAAAAATCCCTGTGCCCCTCTGCGACCAGCTGGCTTGCCCATGAGCGCAGGAGCTGGGCAGTGTGTGGTCTCTGGTTCTGTGGACAGGGGCACAGCCCTAAGCAGGGTACCAGTCCTTCACGTTGTCATGGTAAAGAGCCAGTGTCTCAAGTCCCACCTCTCAGGGTCTCCTCTGTCCCATGTCAACTCTGCCTTGGGGTCTTGAGACACATCCCACCCCATGGAAAGCTCTGTCCCCATCAGCAGCTCCTGGGGAGCAGGGTCCAGTGGGGACCTCTGTGCCACCCCCACATGTACATAGCGGCTTCTCAGTGAGTGCTTGTTGGGTCTTCCCGGAGGGGCACTTTCCCTCCTTCGTGGGGCTCAACGCTGCTCTGGGGGGGGGTAGGAAGGGTGAGGTGGCCGCAGCTAACATGAGACAGCAACAGTGTCCACACGATCACGCGAGGCTCAGTGGAAGCCACTGGATCTGGGTGTTGGTCCGCTCAGGATTGAGTACTAGCTGGTCACTTGCTGCGTGACCTTGGGCATGGGGAGCAGACTTCTCTGCATTTCCAGTCACCTCACCTATAAGAGTGGGGCTTTGGGGCTCACGTGTGAGCACCCCAGCAACCTCCAGCCTGGGCCCTGTGGGATGTTATGGCCGAGGAGAGTCCAGTCCACAAGCCTGGCTGACCTCAGTGAGTCCTCAGCAGCCCTCTTGCTTGTTTCTGAAGCCTGAAGCTCAGACCATCCAAAGGACCTCCCGTTCAAAGTCACTCAGGAATGGGGGGGGGCGTTCCAGCCCCTTCCTCCCTCAGATGGGGACACCGAGGCCCAGCGAGGGGACCCAAGCCCGCGCAGGGATGCTCAACTGCCAAGTTCCATATCTATGTGTCAGTGAACAGAAAACCAGTCACGGTGCTGGTGAAACCGACTAGGACCTGCCCGGGGACTGGCTGACTGGTCAGTTACCCACCAGCACCCCTGGATGCTGTGAGGATAAACCACATGTCCCCAGCGGCACCTGGAACAGCCACTCACCTACATGTCCTGGACCTCTCCTTATACATCCAGCTGGTCCTCCCAACTCCTGACCAGCCAGCCCAGAAGAGGTAGAGACCCAAGGAGACCGTGTGCTCAGGGTCTCAGCAGTGGTCCTGGCAGAAAGCTGAGGGCATGGTTGCCACAAGTGGACTTCCGGGACGAGGTGGCAGGGAAGCCCGGCTAGGCTGAGCGTGGACATAGGGAGTGGGTGGGTGTCTAGCACACACAGAGCCCGCTTAGGCTCGGGTCGTGGTGATCCAGGGGTCACCTTGTTTCAGGTCCAGCACGCCTGCCGTCTCCCCGTGTACCCCCTCTCTCTGGCGCACTCACATGGACATCTACCTGACAGGTCCCACTCCTGCAGGGCTCCACCAGGGCAGAACTGCCCGGGCAGGAACCTGGGCTCATCCACTTTGTGAGTAACCACTTGACCGTGTCCAGGTCCCTTAATCTCATCGGGCCTCAGCTTCCTCGTCCCAGAAGGGGTTCCCCTGTGATGCCCAGGCCTGCAAGGGTCAAGTGAAATCTCTGAACGTGTGAAGAGACTTGTTATTCCAGTGATTCCCAACCCTGGCTGCCCTCGGATCCCTGGGACCTCTAAACTCAAGTGATGGCTGGTCCCACCCCACCCCCCAGGAGGCCCACTTTAATGGGTCTGGACAGCAGCCTGGGGGATGAGAGATGGCAGACTCTTCTCTCCTTGCTGTTCATGTACTTAGCGGACATGTACTAAGTGGAGAAATCCAGAAACAATATGGCAAACAACCATAGGACTCTGACGGGGGAACAGAAGAAGGAGGACTTGGCTAGGGAACCTGAAAAACAGGACCCCATGTCTCCCACCTCCCACGCAGTGGCACAGGTGACTAGGTGCCACCTCAACCCCAGCAGCAGCCCGAAGCATGGGCCCGGGGAGACGCTCTCCACCCATGGCCGCTGTCTCCCGCCCCACCGCAGGGCACAGAGCAAGCTCCTGCCACTCCCTCATGGGGTGAGCACCAGCAACACCAGGCGGGCTCCGAATACCAGAAGAGTACTTTGAAGACTACATTTTTATCAGAACCTCAGCCCATAATAAAGCCAGGCCCTGTGTGTTAAACCTAAACAGGGTGGCAGCCAACTAAATAGGAGATGTAACTAGAACCCAGAGTCTCCATACTTTTCAGGAACAATAGAGAATTCGTCTTTACACTAAGAGCCATGAAGATACTACTTGAATGAGAAAAGACCACAGATACCGACACCCAGCAGGATAAATGTCAGCAGGATAGGGATGTTTAAGGCAACCATCACAAACCTGCTTCAACAGACAATTACAAATACTCTTGAAACAGCTGGGGAAAAACAAACACAAACAAAAACCTCACCAGAGAAATATAACTTATAAAAAAAAAAACAGCCTGACCAGGCGGTGGCGCAGTGGATGGAACACCGGACTGGGATGCGGAAGACCCAGTTTCGAGACCCCGAGCTTGCCAGCTTGAGTGAGGGCCCATCTGGCTTGAGCAAAAGCTCGCCAGCTTGGACCCAAGGTCGCTGGCTCCAGCAAGGGGTGGCTCGGTCTGCTGAAGGCCTGCAGTCAAGGCACATATGAGAAAGCAATCAATGAACAACTAAGGTGTCGCAATGAAAAACTAATGCTTGATGCTTCTCATCTCTCTCCGTTCCTGTCTGTCTGTCCCTATCTATCCCTCTCTCTGACTCTCTCTCTGTCCCTGTAAAAAACAAACAAACAAACAAAAAAACAACAAAAAACAAATGGAAAGGATAGACCCAAAAAATAAAATAACCAAACCAAACAAACATTCACTGGATAGATTCAATAACAGAAAAGAGAGAATATCAGAGAAGAGAATTAGAGAATCTGAATGACAGAGAGGAAAGATCCTCAGCGTCTGGGGTGGGGTGGAGGGGGACAATATTGATGTCATGGGTGTCCCTCAAGGAGAGAACACAGTGGGTCTGAGAAAGTCTTCAGAGAAATAATGGCTCCAAACTCACAAAATTTGACAGAAGACCTAAACCTGCAGGTTTAAGGGAAGCTGAGCCCTTAAATTAGGATAAATCCAAAGTCATCCACTCCAAGACATGTCATAATTAAACTTCAGAAATATAAAGACAGAGAGAGAAAAAGAGAATCTCGAAAGCAGAAAAAGATGGAATTTTCTATAGGAGAACACCGATTTCCACAGCCGCCAGCTGTTCACCGGAAACCCTGGAGGCCAGCAGGACGGGGCGCCACGTTTCCCAGGTGCTGACGGAAAATTGCTCTGGGTGTGAGCTCTCACCCGGTGAACGTGAATATCTCCAGGAATGACTGGGAGATAAAGACATTCCCAGACGAAGGACCACTGAGAGAATTTTTCTCTAGCAGTCGCGTTTGGCCAGAGGAAGTCCCCCAAACAGAAAGAAAATATTAACAGAAGATGGCTCAGAACAGCCAAAGGGGAGAATGTCAGAATGGGTAAAAAAAAAAAAAAAGAGTAAGTGTAACGAACGAGCCCGTGTTTTAGGAGTTTCTTACATCGTATCTGAATGGCTGGCGCGAAAACGATCACACCACGCGACGTGGGTGCTCACGGGAGGTAGAAGCAATACCTGAGAGTTTGTTACAAAGTAGGAGGGTAAAGGGAACCTGTCTGGAAGTGGGTTTCTACCTGTCGGGGGGGGGGTAGTCAGACGCTGAGACGGAACCCTGGGAGGGATTCGAAAGCCGTCCAGGTGACCACACTGCGTGCCGCGGAAGGAGCCACAGGCTTGAAGCCATTAAGGGCAGAGGTGAGGGCATTGCTGTTCTCAAGACCCTCAGGCAGTGGTGCCCCAGCCTCTGTAGGCCCCAGAATTTGGAAGCGGTAGATCTGGGGGGGCCTGCGAATTGGCCTTTCTGACCGATTTCCAGCTGAGGCAGACGCTGCTGCCCCAGGGGACAGACTCGGGGAACCATGGCTCTCGTATCTTTGGATGCTAGGTTGCTCCTCTGTCTCAGCCAGGGGTCCCTCCGATTCTGCACCCAACAAACAGCCTCACATCCCCAGGTGTGCCTGGCTCCGGGTGTAAATTAGGAAGCAGGTGTATTCCAGGGGGGCCCCCGGACACTAAGACAGGAGGCCACATTTCAGACTTGGACAGAAGCTTGAAGTTAGGATTTTAATGTGGAATTCCCCAATTCCAAACAGCTCAGTATGTTAAAAGGAAAAAGCAAAACAACAACTAAGTGTTCTCCAGGCCCTTTGGCCCGTGGTGGGTCTCCATCTGCCGATCGGGCTCAGGGTGCCGCAGCCTGCCACCCTGCCACCCCCGCCCCACTGGTGTCAGAGAACGCAGGTGCGCCTGGGTGGGGTCAGGCTCCGTGGTGTTCCTGGTGCCATGGGCGGGCTCGGGGCGTCCCACCTCCCTGGCTTCTTCCTCCGTCCCTAGGGACCGGTGTCACGACTGAGACAGGGCGGGATCTCCAGGGGCCCTCCAGTGTCACCAGCCGGCCCCTGGTCCCGGTTCTCCTCTGCGCTGGGCCGGGCCTGCCTGCCTGCCCGCGTGTGTGATAGAGCTATGCTGTGTCTGTTTCAGGGTTCCCCTATTCCAAATCTGACCCTCTCCCAGGACATGGAAAGAATGGCTTGGACCTTCGGGTAGGTACCCCCCTCCCCAGCACGGGTGTACTAACCTCTCTCACTGTGAGCCTGCTTCCCCCAGCTTCCTGACCACACAGGCAGTAGAGGGCCCCCGGGGACCCCACTCGCCCACCTGCCTCTGCCTGCTGTGTCCCCAGGGGGCCACACTGCTGGTTCTCCAGACAGGGCCAGACAGAACCGGACAGCACCCTTCCCGCATCCCACTCGGTCCCCTAACCCCCAGGGAACCCTCCATGCATAAAAGCAGGGAGATGGGGGCCACCCACCTCCTCGTTCCGTGACCCAGAGCCTAACAAGGACCTAAAAATGTGAGCCAGGGATCCACTTCCTTTTCTGGAAAGCCAGTGGCCCCTCCCGCTCGTCACCATCACCTCATCCCCACACAGGGGCCCGTTGGCACCTGTGATCACCCCACACAGGAGTAGTGGCTCCGGCTGCTCTGGCTGAAGGCTGGTTGGACCTTCTCCCCTGGTTGTCCTGATCTCGGGACATCCGAGGGACAGCCCAGATATTCCGGTGCCTGAGTGGTGGCCCGCGGGGTGGGGGCAAGACCCTGATGAAGAGTTGTCCGTTTCTGTCCCTCCACCCACAGTGTCACGAGGTCTCCAGCAAGAGCTCCTCGGGTGGGGTAGGTGTGATGACACCAGAGACACCCCCACCACAAACTATATACACACACACACACACACGCACACACAGCCCCAGGAGCCTCTTCCCACTGAGGACACCTGTCCATAAACCAAGGCAATGTGCCTCAAGAGAAGCCACTGGACAGTGTCCCACACCTGCTGCATTGCAGCGGTCTCTGGGAGGGTGTCGTAGCCAGGGGCCAGGTCCCCAGGACACAGCTAAGAACAGGGACATGTCCCCAGAGCCGCAGGTGTCTACTCGGCTTCTCTGTCTGTCCCGATCTCTGCCAGATGTGCTGCTGTGTCTGTCCTGGGCCCAGCCGCCTTGCACGGCCGGACTCACAGACCCGGCCGCCGCACTAGCTGCCCCCCACCCCCGCTGGTCCGGAATGGCCGAGCTGGGTCATGCATGCCGCCTGCTTGCTCCAGTTTCCTTCAGTGGGTGTGTCCACCCTTTGTGTCCTCATGGAGTGGGAGGGATGAGGAAGCAGGACCGATGTCCGCTGGACGCTCACAGCCCCAGGAAGCTCAGCGTCAGGGAGGTGAGGGCAGTGGGGAAGTGCCCGGAATGTGCTCTGCTCACCTGGAACAGCTGTTCTTGGACTCTGGGGTTGGTGAGGGCAGGTGGTCGCGGACCGGTGTCCACACCAAGGCGTCCTGGCACCCGAGTCCAGCCCAGCCCTGTGGCTTTCCCTCTACCTGCGTAAGGACGTTAAGAGAGGGCTTCTCACGTTTCTACTCTTGTTTCCGTGGTCCCTGCCTCTGCTTCCTTCCGGGAGACCTCTCTTGCCTCCCAGGCTGGACGGAGGCCTCCCAGCTCCTGACCTTGGCCTCCACCCCCTCACAGAGTTTGGGAACAGCTGGTCCAGACCCGTGGGCGGGGACACGGTCCTCCCCTCTCCGGAACAGAGAGCAGAGGCTGACATCTTACGGGATGCAGAACTCCCCTCTGAATATGTCCTGTTAGCCTAAGTGTGTGGGGAAGCAGAGTGTCAGGGGGTCCGTGTGTCCTTCTGCGTGTGCCGGGGAGTCCGGAGGTGGAAGTCACCGCCACCGGGGACGTTTTGCTTTTCACGTTGCTTCTGTGCAGAATCAGTGCACATCACTGGTGACTTTGCTTTGGCTTCCTTTCTCCCTAACGTGTTTCTCCTCTCTCTCTCTCTCTCTCTCTCTCTCTCTCAGACTCTTATGTCATTTCATGCCTGTTCCTCAGTGGGAAGGCTAGATAATTATCTGCCAGTGGCTAGCCCTTTTCCCCACGCATCTGTGCTCAGTGCCCGGACCACTGCCCTTCGCCCCCCAGGTCCCGGGGGCAGAGGGCTGTCCACCACTGTGGTCGACGGCCTATAGAGCTCCCAAGTCACGTATTACGTTGTTACTTGGTTTGTTTTCGCTTCCAGAAAGTATTCCTGGTGTCTTAAAGCCAAAGCTCAGATGCAGTGTGACCAAAAATCCATGAACACAAGCCACAAGGGAGGAGACGAGGAAACTGTAGCAGAAAAATTATACCAAAATCAAACAAAAGAACATTGTATCAGAAAACTGTGGGAGCTTAGCTCTGAGTTTCCCGACGGGGAGGGCATAGCCATGTTGACCTCCTCGTTGTCCGAGGGAGGAAAGGGGTCGGGTCCTCGGAGAGGCACAGGTGTTCCTGTTCTTGCTCAGAGGTGGACTTGTTACAAGGGGCCATCCCCATTTGCCCCGAGCTGCTTAAAATGTCCTGATAAGCAGCCTGCCACAGAGCCTGACCCGGGTGGGCGCTCACAGCTGTCCAGGGAGTAAGCAGAGAAGTTACCACCTGCTGATGGCTCTGCTGGGGACATGTGCCACCTGGCCTGTTTTTCACAAGAGGGCCACTGGCCACCAACAGACCCTGGTGCCTGGTGATAGACTCTGGAAGGAGTCCCCATCTTGAAAAGCCATGATACTCATGATGAGTAGACTGAATTGTCCTACCTTGAAGCCGGAATGTCAGATTAGAAGCAATACTATGAAGAGGAGACGCCCATGCCCGGGTGGGTGGGGGGCACAATGTATAAAGCAAATGCAACACTGAGAAGTTTCAATACACCGAGCTTGATAACATACGGTAGGAGATTTGAATATGACGCTGTTGAGGTCAGACATATGGATCTGGTGAAAAGTAAGAAAAAGCACACGGAAAAAATCAAATGACTCAGGCAGCAAACTCCATCCGATAAGCGCATAAGAAACACAGGTGTCTTTTGAATTAGGTTGTCCGTCTGTCCACAAAGCATTCATATAGCAATTCGCACACAGGACTACAGGGGAAACTTAGCAAAGTGAGAAGTTCTAATAGTGTCCAGCTGCCGTTCTGGAAAGAGCACACATGCCTGAGCATCAGAGAGCCCCGAGTTCAAATCCCAGCTCTGCCACTGACGGGATGTATGTTTGGGCAAGATGGATACACTTCCCAACTCTCTGTTTCCTAGTCTTTAAAAAAAAAAAAAGTTTTTTTTGCCCTTACCTCTTAAGATCATTGTGAGGACAGAGGACGTTGTGGTTGGGAAACATCGTTAAGCTCTACAGCGGGGTTCCCGTGTGAGTAATTATTATAAAGGCACCTTCCTCCCCGTCCCGACCTCCAGATCGGGGGCTGTGGAGCGGAGCGGCACAATCCAGCGTGAGCATTAGGTAGAAAATGCCGTGGCCCAGGGAGCACGGCCACAAGTTCACTCCTCCTCTTAGTCACTCTGCTATCCTTTTTGAAAAGTAAAACACGTGAGTGAATTTTTTTATTTTTACAGGACCCTATCTTTGCTGTGTGATCTCGGGCAAGGTGCTTGGCTTCTCTGAGCCTTGCCCATGAAATGGTAATAATAACACCCACCTCGTAGGGTCACAGCGGAGGTTAGAGGATGGGGTTGTGGAGCAGGTGATGCGTAATAACACCAAACAAACGGGAGAGGTGAACGATGTGTTGCTTTTACATTTGGTGGTCCTCTGTGGAGGCTCGGCCGGGGAGTCGACCAGGGATGTGCCTCTTGCTCCCTACAGCCTTTATGGTGTTCCCCTGACCCCTGAGCTCTCCTGCCAGCCCATACATATGGCGGCATCCCAAGGCTCCCTTGCACCAGGGAGGTCTTCAAGACCCCAGCCGCATTTGGCACCTAGAAGACCAGGAAACTGCTCTGACCCCGTGCTGGGCGGACCCTCTGCTTCCCCTCTCCGCCCAGACGATACACCTCCCTCCCGCCCGGGAGGCTCCGTCTTGTCTCACAGCCTGGCAGAGCAGAGGAAGGGAGGCTCTGTCTTGTCTCACAGCCTGGCAGAGCAGAGGAAGCCGTTGTTGCCTCTAGCAAGTGGGTATTCCAACTGCCCAAGGTGGCCACGGTGGCCAGTTTTGATGGCCTGTGATGCAGGACAGTGGTCACTAGGGGGCGGCATTTCCCTTCTGTGTCACAGACGGGAGGGAGGGGCAAGTGGCTGGTGGGTTTGCCCTGCTCTGTTCCAGGGGACGGTCCTCTGACCGACCTTACAGGTGCACCTGGGAGTGCTTGTCAGTGTCCTAAGAAAATGTCTCCAAAAAAAAGGGTTCTTGAAACGATGGAGCATTATTCTGCCAGGGAGAGTCACCGGACAGGAGCAGACCCTGAGCTAGGGCTCCTGGGTTGGAACTAGTTCAGGCCAGTTAGGCACCTACCAAGACAAGATAAATAATGTTTGAACGCAATGTTCTTTTCTTTTATTTTATTTTATTCATTTTAGAGAGGAGACACACACAGAGAGAGAGAGAGAGAGAGAGAGAGAGAGAGAGAGAGAGAGAGAGAGAGAAAGGGGGGAGGAGCTGGAAGCAACAACTCCCATATGTGCCTTGACCAGACCATCGCAGGGTTTTGAACTGGCGACCTCAGTGTTCCCAGGTTGACGCTTTATCCACTGCGCCACCACAGGTCAGGCTGAACGCAATGTTCTTAAACAACAACAACAAGAAGACAAATTAAAGCAAACAAAGCCACTGACGAACCAAATATGACATTTAAATCAAGACTGCCCCCAGCCCGGCACTTAGTGGGCTCACCCCTCTGCACCCCTCAGTTTCCCCACGGGGGGGTGAAGGACTTGGGCCGGGCTGCTCTCCGAGGCCTTATTGGCCTCCACACTCGTTTGCTAGGACTGGGGGCTCCCCATTCCCCACCTCTGCAGGAAGTCAGAGCTGAAACCGCTTCTTCCTGAAACGCCATCCCAGGGTGACGAGGCCCCCCGCCCCTTCTACAGCAGACAGCATGCCTGCCTCTGAAACTGGACTCCTGCGTCCAGTTTCGGAAGTGCTGGCCGAGAGCCCCGGCCCTGGGTCGCACCTGCGCCCAGGTGCGGGAGTTGGACCCCGGCGGGGCTCAGCGTGTGCTGGCGGGGCGGGGACCTCCCTGGAAGTCTGCAAGGTGACGTTGGTAGGTGGGCGGGAGGGAGAGGAAATTCTGGACAGGAGTGGTTGTCATGCGCTAAAACGGCCACGCCGAGGCCCATGCTGTGGACAGGCGAGGGAGGCCCCTGAGGCAGGTGGCAGGGCTCTCAGGCCCACGTCCCCTCGGCATGGTGTCACCCTCTGAGTAGCGTCACAGGTCCCAGATGCTCTGTGTGGAGTGCTCACGGCATGCTGGGCTCTGTACTGGGGGGCTGTACAAACACCAGCCACAGAGCACCTCGGGACTGCGGGGTCTGGGGGAGCAGAGGCTCCATGGAACAGCCCGTGTGCTGAGCCACGCCCTGGGGTCTGTGCCAGCTGCAGAGTCCAGGGACTGGGACCTGGGAGCGTGTTTAAAAGCGGTTCGGTAGGAGCTGACTGGACAGGCAGGGGCGGCGTGGGAGCAGAGCTGCCAGGAGACGGGGCCCAAGGGCACCGTGCGGGCATCCAGAGCGGGCGCGTCCAGCCACGGTGGTCCCACACGCCCCCCGCCCACCTGCCCACCTGCCCCTGCAGCCGGCCTCCTGCTGCCCTTTCTCTTTCTCTTCCAGAACGCCAATCTGGCCCCTTGTGGAGCAGACCCGGATGCCAGCTGGGGCACGCGAGGTATCAGGAGCCGGGACCCCTGAGGTCTCTGGCTGGGGCAGGGGTCACCAACGCGTTCCCACAAACCTCATTCTGAAACCAGCATCCCCCCACCCCCAGGGCCAGCTGGCAGCAGGCTC
Organism: Rhynchonycteris naso; assembly: GCA_037038555.1. Lineage (NCBI taxonomy): Eukaryota > Metazoa > Chordata > Mammalia > Chiroptera > Emballonuridae > Rhynchonycteris > Rhynchonycteris naso. The sequence goes on along the minus strand of CM072996.1, from coordinate 314,651,537 downwards.
CAGCTTCGTGGCATGAGGGGTCTGGGATGCTCATTTCCCACCCCTTCCCTCGGGGATCAGGTGGCCTGAGACACTCCCTCTCTCCCGTCAACCCCCGCCCGGACTTGTTTGTCTGCCTGGTCACTGGGAGTAGCTGTTCCCTGTCAGGGCACAGGCCAGCCCACCCCCAACACCAGTGAGATTTGGTGGCATAAAGCAGGAGTATCACAAGGGAAGGCCCCTGGGTCAGGGACCGGTGGCGAAGCTGGGTCGGGGTGAGGCCCTCCCACCTTGCTTGGCAGTGACCCTGGTCACGTGACAGGTGCCTGCCTGAGGGCTCTGCCAGCTCTGAGCGGGCCCTGGGCCTGCACCCAAGAGTGAGACAGGTTGGAGGGGGGGGCCCGCTCTCGTGGTTGGCACTGCAGGGCAGAGCAGAGCACGCGATGTCGAAGTGGCTCTCCACGTCCCCAGGCTCACAACTGGCATGTCCAGAATCCCAAGTGTCACAGTGAAAAATGCAGGGACCAGCCCCCCCTCGCCTGGGCCCTCTGCCAGGGACTCTCCGGAGACAGGCTTTCCACCCGGGGTCCAGAGTTCCGGGGCTCGGCATGCTCACGGAGGCCTCCATCCGTGCCATTTTATTTAATAAGATGCTTCTAGTCAGGAGGCAGAACCTTTTCGACACCAGCGAACAGAGCTCAGTCATTTAGAAGTTGGAACTGAAGGGTTAAGGAAGTAGGAAAGTAAGAAGCTGGGGACTCAGACCCTAGTGAGGCTGTCGCTCTGCACAACACCCCTGACACATCTGCCCGGAACGCCCGCTTTGCTGGGGTAAACCAAGGCAAGCAGCTTCCTTGGGTGCCCGGCCCACCAGGAGAGACCGTGCCTCAGGGACACAGTGCCGCGTCCAGCTCCCAGCCTGGCTCCAGCCTCCTGACCGCCTCCTGCTCTTGGTTTCTCACTGAGACCGGCAGTCCGCCCCCCACTCCCCACCATGGCTCCAGGACAGCCGCGGGGGGGACAGGGGAGCAGCATGGCCCTGCTGGCTGCAGGGGGTGGGGGGCATCCCAGAAGAGATTCCTTCCACTGTCGGGATGAGTCCCTGTGCTTTCTAACCTACCACCTGTGGTCTCTCCTTTTTCTCTTACAGAATACAAGGTAAGAAGGGCCACCACCTGTGCTGACCGCTGACCTCTTCCGGCCACTCCTGCCCAGGTTAAAAGTTCCTTTTTTTTTTTTTTTTTGTATTTTTCTGAAGTGAGAAGCAGGGAGGCAGAGAGACAGACTCCTGCATGCTCCCGACCAGGATCCACCCGGCATGCCCACCAGGGGGCGATGCTCTGCCCATCTGGGCTGTTGCTCCATTGCAACTGGAGCCATTCTAGCGCCTGAGGTGGAGGACATGGAGCCGTCCTCAGTGCCCAGGCCAACTTTGCTCCAGTGGAGCCTTGGCTGTGGGAGGAGAAGAGAGAGACAGAGAGAAAGGAGAGGGGGAAGGGTGGAGAAGCAGATGGGTGCTTCTCCTGTGTGCCCTGGCCAGGAATTGAACCTGGGACTTCCACACGCTGGGCCGATGTTCTACCGCTGGGCCAACCGGCCAGGGCCTAAAATTTTCTTTTGTTGTGCTTTTCCTATGAAATGTGTGATCGGTGCAGATGTCCCTCCCCCCTGGCCCGGGCTCCACTCTTCTGTCCCCTGTGCTTCCCGGGGTGAACCTGTGCTCTCCCCCCCCCCCCTCCAGGTCTACCCTTATGATGCCCTAATCGTCACAAACCGAATTCGTGTGAAACTGCCCAAAGACGTGGACCGGACGAGACTGGAGGTAAGGGGTCTCCGGGGTGGGGTCCTCCCACTGAGTGGGTGCAGGGGTCTCGTCTGCGGTCAGCCTTCATCACCCAGAGTGTCCCCTCCGGGAACCGCGAGGGCTCGGTGTCAAGGGTTCGTGTTGCGTCGAAGGCGGGAGACCGTGGTCGTGGTGCTTGTGTGTGCCCAACAGGGTGGCTGTGCCAAGGGACCCGGCTGTGTGTGTGGTTCGGGCCGGGAAGGCTCGGCACGGTGTGCGACTCAGCCATGCCAGTCTCTTCCCCGAGCACTGATAGCGGAAGACAATCCCAATTCGCAGCTCCTCATGATGTAGGAGGAGACACGGATCTGGGAGAGCAAGTACTGTTGACCCCTGAACAGCGCAGGGTGAGGGGCACTGACCCCCAGCACAGCCAGAATCCGAGTATAACTTTGGACTCTGCAAAATCTAAGGTCAATCCATCCCTGGGCTGTGAAACCCAGGAATACAGAGAACTGACTGTCAGGGCATTTAGTGGAAAACACTCCTCAGGTCAGTGGCCCCGCACGGCTCAGACCCATGTTGTCCAAGGGTCAACTGTATTATGCGTAAAAGACCCGCCTGGATGTCAGCCCAGAGGAGGCTCTTGTAGCCTCGGGACGGCTGACTTTGCTGAGCACCCACTGTGAGCCGGGTCCAGAGTGGCCCCTGGGCGGTACTTAATCCTCAGTCATCCTACACAGCAATCAACGTCCCGACCGTGGGGTTCACCTCCTGAGCCATTTCTGTATCAACGTAAGAAACATACAAACCTGTAAAAAAAAAAAAATTTTTATGAGTCTATTTGAGACAAACTGACCATCATCGCCTGGAAGTAAAATCTCAACAGATTGAGAAAAATCCCCCAGAAAACGGCAGTTTCATTCCCTGTTTTATATACATCGAAGCTAAAAGGGGAAAACGTGAGGGGGAGGGGGTCACCTGCGGTCCACCGGTGGCAGATGAGGGAGGGGGGAGAAAGCAAAGTGGGGAAATCGCGGGGACTGGACACGAGAACACAGATCGACACACGCTTCTTTTACGTAAGCCGGGACAGGATAGTTAACTGGGAGCATGTGCAGCTAGCTCCTGGAAACAAGGTCACAGGGAGGGTCTCCTGCCACCCTGAACAGCTTTTAGCTAGAAAGTTCTGGCCCTGGTCGGTTGGCGCAGTGGATAGAGCATCAGCCCGGCATGTGGACATCCTGGGTTCAATTCCTGGTCAGGACACAGAAGAGAAGCAACCGTCTACTTCTCTCTCCGTTTTTCTCTCCCACAGCCAGTGGCTTGATTGGTTCGATCATTGGCCCCCCAGCACTGAGGATATGGTGGGTCCAAATGTGTCAGCCTCAGGAGCTAAAAATAGCTCAGTTGATTCAAGCATCGGCCCCAGACAGGGGTTGCCAGGTAGATCCTGGTCAGGGCGCATGTGGGAGTCTGTCTCACTATCTCCTCTCCTCTCACTTAAAAAAAGGGAAGGAAGGAAGGAAGGAAGGAAGGAAGGAAGGAAGGAAGGAAGGAAGGAGGGAAGGAAGGAGGGAGGGAGAGAAGAAGGAAGGAAGGAAGGAAGGAGGGAGGGAGGGAGGGAGGGAGGGAAGGAAGGAGGGAGGGAGAGAAGGAAGGAGGGAGGGAAGGAAGGAGAAAGGGAGAGAAGAAGGAAGGAAGGAAGGAAGGAAGGAAGGAAGGAAGGAAGGAAGGAAGGAAGGAGGGAAGGAAGGAGGGAGGGAGAGAAGGAAGGAAGGAAGGAAGGAAGGAAGGAAGGAAGGAAGGAAGGAAGGAAGGAAGGAGGGAGGGAGGGAGGGAGGGAGGGAGGGAAGGAAGGAAGGAAGGAAGGAAGGAAGGAAGGAAGGAAGGAAGGAAAGAAGGAAGGAGGGAGGGAGGGAGGGAGGGAGGGAAGGAAGGAGGGAAATTAGTTTTGTGTTTTCTTTCCCAGGGTTTTGGTGCTCTATCCACTGTGCCACCACAAGCCAGGAAGTTAGAAAGTTGCATTTCAGACCATCCTGTGTGGTTACTTTAGGTCTCTGAGTGTGCAAGGCCACCATGCAGGCCTCCCCTGAGCTTGTCAGGCTCAGCAGGGACCCCCTTTTTTCCTCCACTTCAGGAATGTTTTGTTGCCTTTTAATGACAGATTTCCCTGGGTATGATTAGTCTGCAGGTTCCTGAAAGCCCGGGGCCACTCTACCCCACCTGTGCCCAAAGGCTGGGAGGATATGAGGCCTACTGTGCACCCGCTAGCGTCAGACCCTGTCACATTGCCTGCCTGAGGGGTAACTCAGGCGGCTGAGGGGAGCCGTAGATGCAGCCCCACGCAGGGCTAAGGAGGAAGTGCTGAGCTGGCCTGTATAGAGAGGACAAGGCTGTCACTGGCAGAGAAGGGAGAGCATGGGAGGGTCTTCAGGCCAAGGGCCCCGTGAGCACTGGGCCCCCAGCCCTCTGCAGCTCCTGGAACAGAGCTGCTCAGGGAGCAGCTTGCACAGTGGAGGCCAGCAGGGCCCCCCTCTTGCTTAGGGGCTCCCACCCTGTGGTCCCGTGTCTGGTCCGTGGCAACCGCCTTCTGGGCCTCCCTTGTGACAATTCCGGCTTTCTCTGCAGGGACGCTGAAGTTATGTTCTTGTTCACTGTGTGGCCCCCGTCAGTACCCAGTACAAACGTCACTGCTATAAAATGGGCTGTTTCTGGCTGGGTGGCCCCAGGGTCACAGTCAGCTGAAGGGTCCCTATCTGTTGTGCGGCTCTGTTCACTAAAGGGGCGTGCCCTGTGGGCTAGTCCCCTCTGTCCTGGAGGTGTGCTCAGCAAGCTGCCCTGCTCCTGCTCTGGGCACAGCCCAGAGCCACTTGCTTCTTCCGCTTGGGACTGGGGTGTGCTTTAAATGACCCCCATCTTCCCCCCTTTCCATTTCTTGCCACAGTACAGAGTGCAAGATGCAGAATGCCAGGTTGTTAATACGCGTAAGTAGGTATGTCCACCCCAAAGGCTCTGAGGACTGGGGAATGGGTTTAATCATTCAGATCTTCAAGCGCACGCCATGGGTGCATCTCCCTCATCCATCTCGGCCTGGGCCTCGGCCTCGGCCAGGCCCGGAGGCAAATCGGAAACGTTACCACTGCGGGGCCCATCCCACATTCTTTGGGGCCGGGAGCTGGGATGTGAGCCAGGAGGGCCCCGGAGGGGCCCCGACCGGCTGGAGAGGAGGGGCCTTGATGTTTGTGTTTCAGAGGAGGGAGCTTTATGTGTAATGCGAACACGATTTGTCATGGCCGTAGAACTCCAGAAAAACACAAAAGAGATCGTGACCACGCACGGAATTCCCCCACCGGGTCGTGACTCCTGGCAATCCCGACACCTCTTCCTGCGCAAACACCCCGCGCCCCTGACTTGTTCCGGGTGGAGAGGCTCAGGGCGTCTGCGCAGCCGGGCATCTGCCCTCTTCTTTTAAGCGGGACGGGCATGTTTTCCACCCCAGTGTGTGCGGCAGCTCCCGTCCCTTGAAGGGGCTGCATGGGGGTCCCGTGGCCATGTTCCACACGTGGGAGGGTCCCAGAGGCCAGCTGCCACTTCCCCTCAGGCCCCAGGGACTGAGCTGAGTGAAAGCAGGCTGGGTCGGCTGGGCGCCCAGTGCTGAGGGGAGGATGGCTTGGGTGGACGGCTGCCTGTGCGTGCCCACCACAGCTCTGTAGGGTCAGGCCCTAGAAGGGGGACTCCTCTGTCAAATGGTCAAGGCATGCTGTTCATCCTGCCTAAGAGTGCTTAGCTGAGTCTTACACCCACTGGGTGAGCCTAGGCCAGGCACTGAGGGGGTACTGGGGTGTAGGGTGAGCACACAGCAGGAGCTCCACCCTCACAGACTCCATCTGACAGGGGAGACAGACAGCAATCACCTGATTGGCCCACAGGACTCTTTATAATTAATTACACGCCAAGACCAGGGCTCCAGAGGGCAGGAAAGCGGGCCTGGAAGTGGTTAAAACCAGGCGTAACTTAGCGGGGTGCCGTAAGTGTGCCTGCACATGTGAGTGTAGGCTGAGGGATGGCAGGCAGAACAGAATTCCAGGGAGCACCAGCTGCATGTGCAAAGGGCCTGGGGCAGGACGAAGCGAGGTCTAAATGAGGAGGAGCTATGAGGTTGTGGCTCAGCTGACTGTACCTGAGCAGGGTGACTCTAAGACTAGACTGGGCTTTTCAGGGCCCTGGGCCATGTTAGGCAGTTGGGTTTTGGCCTAGAAAATGCCCAGGGCTGCATTGTGAGACCCGGATTGGCTGAATGGATGCAGGGAGCCTGTTTAGGGAGTAATTAGGTTGTCCACAGTGTGGTGGACAGGAAGCAGGTAGATTTGGGCAGCATTTGGGGGCTGAGGTGGCAGGCCATAGGGACGGAAGGTACACTGCAGCGAGGGGGGCATTGTGGGCTGGTGGACGGAGTGGTCACCGGGTGGATAAAGAGGAGCCGGGACTCTGACCATGGAGGCACCGGGGAGCACACAGTAGGCGCTCAGTAGATGCTGGTGACTTCTAGAGGCGGAATGACAGTCTTCTGCCACTCCGGAGATGTGGTCACGTTACCGGATGGACGGGGGACCCGACCCCTCGCATCTGCCTTGGGCCAGCCAGTGACGCGTGGGTCCCCGATTTCATGCGGGAAAGACTTCACAGCACAAGTCCAGATGATCTTGTGAGAAAGTGCGCTGATTAAATAAAGCTGGGGACAGTGAAATGAGGAAGGGCCCAGGACAGAAGAAGTGACCTCAGAGCCTAGGTGGGGCTGTCTTGGCCCTCTAGAAACCTGATGGGAAAGAAATGAGCAGAGAAAAGGGAAAGGAGGACACAGGCCCGGGGGCGAGCCTGGACAAGCTGCCACCGCCCGCTGCTCCCTGGTTGCAAGTCTCTTGGGGATGCTTACCTTTCAGGAGATGGCGGGGGCCTGGGTGTGCTCCCTGGAGGGAGAGAGCTTGCTGGGTCCTTTGTTTTGAGGGTCTTTAGAGGCTGGGAGTTTGGGAGAGAATTTCAATAGAATATTCATCAGCTTCTCCAGGTGTCCACCCCGCTCCTGGGCTGCATTGATTAGCCAGCCCCAGGACAGGAGGCCATCATTGTCCAGGGGCGGGGGTAGGGGGGCATAGCTGGAGCCAAAACATAATTGAGGCCGAGATGTTATCTCTGAGGAGCTGATACTGCTGGGCCAGCCTCTGCCTCAGTTTCCCCACTCTGCTCATCAAGGACTTTTCCTCGCTTCTTACTTAGTGTCCTATCTCGGTCACATGGGAAGTGGGCAGATGAACCAAGTGATCCCAATGGGTAGAGCAAGACCGGCAGGCCGATTCCCGGGGGAGGCCCCTTTGGGGTCCTCAGTCCAGAGGGTCTGGGTCCCGGCCCCTGCCCCCAGGGCCACCCTCCTGCCTTTGCAGTTTCCCTCTAAGGGTCTGCTGTGCCCGGAGCTTTTTAATCTGAGGGGAAGGAGCCTTGCCTGTCCCCGGGGCAGGTTCAACTGAGGCCACTCCCATCACCGAAACACGTCACCATTGTGTTCCTGCGTCAGCGTCCTGCAGTCCAGGGTGGCATCCCGATGGAAGAGGAGAGAGCATTTAGGGTCAGGATGGCCTGGGTGTGGACCCAGTGTCCAGAATGTCCAGCTGGGCGACTGTGGACAAGTTATACTTAACCACTCTGCGCCAGACTCCGCACCTGTCAGGTGGCGTCGCCCTGCCTGTCCTGCTGGGCAGTTGGAGCGCTTACTCAGTTGTCGGGAAGTCGCCTCTGAACGCCAGCCATGAGCAAGCCCAGGTGGTTATCTGGCCCCGGCCGTCCCCACTCTCCCAACCTGAGAGGGAGACCTCATAGATAACAGCGGATGAGAAGAAGCTTTCCACGGGGGCTGGGGCGGGCTGGGAGATGGCCAAGCACCCTGCTTGCTAACTAAGAACGGAGTGAAAAGCCAGGTGGCCACGTGGGAGGGGAGGCGGCGTCAGCCGGGAGGCTCGGCCACCAGGAGGTGAGCGCGCTCCTTCCTTGACACCCAGTCCTAGGAGCCGGGCGGACTTCGAGATTCGCTCGGGTTTGGTTAGTTAACAAACACCCGTCCTCCCTGACGACGACGACGCACTGGGCTGTTCTGAGCACTTGACGTGGTTTTCACACTCGAGGCGGTGTCTACGGATGGGCCTCGGAGGCGGAGGGCCCGGAGGACCTTCCTGGGCCCACAGCGCCTGAGCGGCAGAGCCGGACGGCCCGCGGGGTGTCGCTCGGAGCCTCCATGCCGAGCCTGGATTAATGACACTCTGCAGAATGAACGTCTAACAGGTCTTCTGTGCCCCAGCCTCCCAGCAACGCTCACGTGCAGACATCTGTTCCTCAGGTAGGGTACTCTCAGCCAGGGTCCTCCAGGGAAACGGGACAGCTGCAGGTAGGCAGATAAGCAGGTGGACAGACAGGCAGACAGAGAGATACTAAAAGAAATTTATTTAAGGAATTGGCTGCTGGCACCAGGAAGGCTGGCAAGTCTGAAATCTGTAGGACAGGCCAGCAGGCAGCCACCGGGCACTGGCTCTTCGAGGCAGAATTTCTTCTGCAGAAGACTCAGTGTTGGCGCTAAGGTCTTGGAGGGCTGGGGGAGGACCCGGGCCCCACACCCACTCCTCATCGTGGAGGGTCATCTTTACTTTAAAGCCAGCTGGTTGTCGCTGGGAACCTTGTCTATGGAACGCCTTCCTGACAGCCCCTGGGTACTGTGCCCAGCCAGGCTAACACGGAGTGTGACCACACGGACGGTCAAGAGTCCCAGGAGAAGGAAGCTTCTTGTCTGGCCTGGGTCCAGGAGGGAGTGTCTCTGGGAGTCACTCGAGGGTCCTCCTTGATTCAGCAGCCCAGACCTTCCTTTCCTGTGTAGGGCAGCACAGGGCTGTGGCAGGGAGTCCCAGTGCCTGACTGGACACAGTGAGTGGCCTCCAGACTCCAAGGCTGATGATGCACCTGACTCGCACTGAGCTGTGGAATGTGCCTAGGAAAGGAGGCCCCCTCGGTACTGCTTTGTTTAAACCCACCCGACCAGTCTGATGAGCCCCTGATAGATGGTGCAGGCTCCTGGCTGGGCTGCCCAGGTGCTTCTGAGAGATGGGTCTGCACCAGTACCCAGGGCTCTAGGGGCCTGAGAGGTCAGCAGTGACTCGGCGCTTAGGGACATGGCATGGCTCTATGGTTTAATTGGCTAGGGCAATTTAGGAGGGCTTCCTGGAGGAGGGGACCTTTTGAGCTGGGACCTGGAGAATCAGGAAGAGCCACCGTGTGTGTGAGGTGGGGGAAAGAGGATTGCAGGACCTGAGGTAGCAAAGAGCATGGCGTGTTCTAGAACCCATAGATGTCAGAGGTGTGCCACAGCACCCTGCGTCCCCTTTGGCCATCGGCTCACGGCCCTTTGATGAGCTCTTGCTGGGAGCCAGGGGTCCGTCGTTACTGTGGCGTGGTTTGCAGGAAACCTTTGCTACCTTGATCCGGGTCACAGACTTAAGTCAGAGATGCCTTTCTCCAGGTCACAGGGAGTCCTCTCTGCAAAAGCCTTCCTGGGTCCTTCTCTGGTCCCCCTCCACCCCTCAGACGGACTTACCTGCTTTCTGACCTGCCTCCCCATCAGACGTAAAATGTGAGAGCTCTGTGGGTTGGGGGGCAGCCTGGTCAGGTTGGTATCAGTGTCCCCGAGCCTGGCACCACAGGGAAATGAGTGAGCGAGGGGGGGAGGCACCGCCCTTCCCACATCCCTCTGCGGCCATCCTCCCAGCCACTGGCGTGCGGACGAGCACCCCATGCTGGGTGCCCATTCCGGGGTAGCCATGGTACAGTGCCCAGGCCAGCAGCTGCTGGAGCAGCTCCTGTTAAGCTTTAGGGGTTTTGCATGATGCTGTTAAACCCAGCCATCACAGGAAACCAAATCATGTCAACTTAGAACGGAATCAATGATATTTAAAGCAAGGATACAAATACTCAAAACTCCCCTTCCCTCTCCTTTACCATCTTTTTCTACCACCTCTGCTTTCAAGGTGGCCGCACCTGTGTGTCCGTAAGGTAGAATGTTCTAGAAATGGTGTGCCGCGGGGTATCACCTTCCAACTCTGTGCTCAGTGACGTCTCTCGCATTGGCAGCGTGAAAGTGGCCCGGGTGCGGAGGGGAGGCTCGAGGTCTCCGGGCGCCTGGGGGAGGGGTGCATCAAGAGAGGCTTCCTGGAGGAGCTGGCATCCCAGCCCAGGTCTGAGGAGTGAGTCAGAGTCGCCTGGGTGGGTGAGGAAGGGCTGGCCCACCACACGGAGGAAGAAGAGGTCACGGCCCGACCTGTGTATTCCCACCTCACCGAGAACGCCACAACCCAGCTCGCCTCCCTTGGCCCAGCTGCCCAGGGATGGAGCCAGGACTGGAATCCTGGGCTGTCTGAACCTGGGTCTGAGGTCTTTGCAGGACGCTGCCCTGAAAGGTCACCTGTAAGCAGACCCGCCTGCAAAGCCTATGCCCCCTGCTGTGGGAGGCCAGAGAGCTTCAGGATTTGGCTGTCCTGGAACGAGGCTGACCAGCCCCTCTGCAAAGGCACCACGCCCTGGGCTTCCTTCCTGCTGGCTCAGGAAGGAGGTGGGCGCTGCCCGGCCTCGGTGCGTGAGAGGGTAAGGCTGTCCTCCTCCTGGGGAGCCTTCGGAACCGGGGGCCAGGGGAGTTGGCCCAGGGATCCTCTGTGCACGGCCCTGTTCCGCCTGTTCATGGCAAGCTCATGGGGGAGGTGGGTGACTCGCCTCCTGACCTTGAGCAAGTGTTTCTTGAATGCCAGTTTCACGAGTGCTCCAGCAGGGCCGCCCAACCCCTTCTCAGCTAGAAAGCAGGGAGGGCTCAGCCGGGCGAAGTGGGGACACCTGGACCACAGAGCTAGAGCCAGAAGGGGGTGAACAGAGCCCTCAGCCCGCACGTCATACCTCGCGGACCCTCCCCCGGCCCTAGGGAGTGGCAGCCTGGCTCTGCTCTCGTTCTTCTGGTGGGGAAGCAGGACCTGGGGCCAGGGTGGGGTCCCTGCCGGCCCCCGACTGGCCCTCGGCCTGAGTGTTCCCAAACCAAGCTTCCATCAGCTGCTCAAAAAGGCGTGGAACGAGCAAGGGCTCCCAGGCCCCCTGCCACTAAGCCTGCTTTGGGGGGTTTCGGAGCCTGGCGGTTCTCATGTCTGACAAGCACCTCAGGTCATGGTGACAGGCATGCGGGGCTGGGAGCTCAGCTGGGACCTCCCTGCCCTGCCTTCCCAGCAATGGAGCGGTGCCCACATGCAGCAGGAATGTGGGACCAGTTGGGGGAAAGTAGGGGGGGCACCCCCATCAGCAGGGTAAGCATCACTGAGGGTCCCGGGCCGGCCTCAGGCTCTCCCGACCCACCCCTGAGCTGGGAGCTGTAGACCCCACAGGAGCGCAGAAGTAGAGGGCCAGCCTCCTGTCTCTTTGAGGCCTGGTCCTGTTTCTTTCAGCTGCCCTGCCCACCTGGCTGTTTTCAGGCACCAGGGACCCATGGCCTTTCTCTTGCTGCCCCCCTACCCATTCACACCCCAGGGACCTGTGTCTGGGGCAAGTCGCCGTCACCCAGTTGGTATTTGCCGAGTACCCGTGGAAACGGGCTTCCTCCCCGCCTTCCTGTCTCAGCTGTCCCACAGCCACTGGGAAGACTGTTGTTTGGTACCAGGACAGGGGTGCCACCTTCTGAAATGACAATCTCGAGTCTCCGTGGTCTGGGGGTGGGCTCCTCAGCCACCGAGGAGCCCCCATTTCAGCTCCGTGCCAACGGTTCGCTTCCGGCAAGCTCCAGGATCCCATCTCCCCATTTGCAAGTTCAGGTTGCAGCAGGCAGCTGATGGCCTTTCCTGGCAGAGGCTCGCCTGGGGTGGGGTGGGGTGGGGTGTGTGTCTGTGACTGTGTCCGCGTGTATGTATTACTCTCTGTGTGTCTCTGTGACTCTGTATGCGTGTGTGTGTGTGTACGTACGTGTGTGTCTGTGACTGTGTCTGTGTGTGTCTATTACTCTCTGTGACTCTGTGTGTGTGTGTGTGTGTGTGTCTGTGACTGTGTGTATGTATTACTCTCTGTGTGTCTCTGTGACTCTGTATGCATGTATGTGTGTGTGTACGTATGTGTGTGTCTGTGACTGTGTCTGTGTGTGTCTATTACTCTCTGTGACTCTGTGTGTGTGTGTGTGTCTGTGACTGTGTGTATGTATTACTCTCTGTGTGTCTCTGTGACTCTGTATGCGTGTATGTGTGTGTGTATGTCCGTGTGTGTGTACGTACGTGTGTGTCTGTGACTGTTGCTCTCTGTGTCTGTGACTGTGTCTGTGTGTGTCTATTACTCTCTGTGACTCTGTGTGTGTGTGTGTGTGTGTCTGTGACTGTGTGTATGTATTACTCTCTGTGTGTCTCTGTGACTCTGTATGCGTGTATGTGTATGTGTGTGTGTCCGTGTGTGTGTACATACGTGTGTGTCTGTGACTGTTGCTCTCTGTGTCTGTGACTGTGTCTGTGTGTGTCTATTACTTTCTGTGACTCTGTGTGTGTGTGTGCGTGTGCGCGCACTGAGGACTCTGGGCCCAGGTTCTATTAGGAGGGACTTCTGTGAACTCAGCACAAGGCTGGGTGGGTCTCTTCAGCTCCCTGCCTCTGATCATGCCAACAGCTAGGCTTCCGACCCACCGCATGCCACACAGATCTGGTGCTTTTTGTAAAAGATGTGACTGGGGAGGATTGACGCCTCTCCCCGTTTTCAAATCTCTGCCCTTGCGCTTCCCCTCTCCCCCGTCTCACCACCCTTCAGGATGAGCGGTGCTGTTGTGACGGCCAGGGAAGCGTACCTTTCATGTCCAAGACCCGTTTGCTGGTTTTCTTTCATTGTCAGATTCACGTAAAATAAAGTCCGGCATTCTATTTTAAAGCGTTGTATTCAGCGTGCTCACAATGTTGTGCACCGCGACCTCTCTCGAGTTCCGGAACGTTTTTATCTCCCCGCAAAGGAGACCCCGTGCCCATGAAGCCGCTCCCCTTCCCCCCCCACTCATGGGCTCTCCTTCCCTGTGGATCTGCCTGTCCTGGACGTTTTGCAGAAGTGGCCTTACCGGACATGTGTGACCTTTGGGTCGGGCTACTTCCACATACCCTCCTGTTTCCGGGTCTCGTCCACATGGTGGCAGGTGGCAGGACGTCCCTGTTCCTTATGGCTGTATGATAGTCCAGTGTGTGGCTCAGCCATGTTGGATGTCTCCGTTTGCCCTTGGGTGGACAGTTGGGCTGTCCAGCTGCTGCTTGTCGGTCTTTGTGAATAATGCCGCCATGAACATGTCAGTACCCATTTCCGTCCCTCTTTTCAGTTCTTTCGGATCCGCTGGGGAGTGGAACTGTCAGTTGGGACTTCTCTTAAGCTGATGGAGGGACTGGTGGGCTGCCTTCCACACAACCGCACAGAACCACACTTGCTAAGTAGGGACAGAAGGGGGATTGGAACCAGGTCCTCGAGGGCCCAGAGGCTGGTCCCTTCCTGCCTCAGACTGTTCCCAACTTTTCTTTTCGTTTCTGCCCGTGAGCCACTCCCAGGCGGAGCTGAGGGCGCAGCCACACAATGGGGAAGGCGGGCTCTCCCTGGGAAGCTTGGTGGGGAGCAGATGCAGGTCCCCCCCCTGAGCGGCGGAGGTGGCAGGCCGTGAAGGAGTTACTCAGAACCTGCTGGTGAGAACAGGTGTGCGGGCCTGGGGGCCGACACAGAGGCTGGAGCTCGGTGGTGGTCAGGGACGCTGCGCACAGGCTGCCTTGACTGTCTGTGGCTGACCCCACTGACCCGGGCCCTGGCTCTGCCCCTGGCCAGAGTCAGTCATGAGTGCTAACCGCATTGATTTACTCATCTCCATCAGGAGGGGGCAGCGTGGTCACCCCCTTGTACAGGTGAGTAGACTGAGGCTCTGGAGGCTGGCTGGGCTTGGTGCCCTTGAACAGGATGCTGTACAGCCTCTCTTCAGACAAAGAGCGGGTCTCAGAGAGACCAAACACTGACCACACAGCAGAGGCTGGCGGGGGAGAGGGCGGATCCCAACAAGGGTCTGGGCCCTAAGGGCGTCCTTACTTCCTTCTCTGTGAAATGGGCCGTGATAAACCATCCGTCTCCTCCGCTCTGGCGGCACCATGAAAATGAAATGATGTGAGCGTGTCAGCACACCCACGGGGCGCTGGGATGCTTCCAGGAGGGTGGGAGTCCTAGCCTGAAACACGCTTGTGCCCTTGGTTCACCGTGGGAGACGCGTGTGTGGGCGTCTCCGAGGGTCCCTGGCCCAGCCTCTTTCCCCTGGGCGTGGTCCACCAGCCGGAAAGCGGGGATGACAGGGACACGGAGGGAAGGAACCAGGGTGGTCGGAGGCCCGGCGTCGTGCTGAGGGCGGCCACCCAGCCCTCACGACCATCCTGACTCGGGTGGCCCAGCCGCCGCGTGTTGCCAGGTTGCTCACTGTTCCCCTCCGCTGTTTTCTTTTTATTTGAAGAGACACTTGTCATCCGAGGAATTCCAGACAGTGTTTGGGATGAGCATGGAAGAGTTTGACCGCCTGGCCCTCTGGAAGAGGAATGACCTGAAGAAGAAAGCCCTGCTGTTCTGATGGCCGCCCACGCACCTGAGCGTGGGCGGCCGGCTGCGAAACCGCGGGCACCCGGCCGAAACCACGCAAACCCTCCTATCACACGGGCTCTGGCTTCTCTGTGTCCACAGGGCGGGGCGGGGGGTGCCTGGGGAAGGCTGGGGGCCCAGGTGGGGGTGGCGCGGGAACAGGTCCCACAGCACATGCCCTGGTGACGCTCCTGCCTTTGTTTAGGCCCCACCCCCCTGCTTTGCACCCTCCTTCCCCACAGTGCTTGCACCAGGGGCCGCTGCAGAGTGGCTGTCGCCGCAGGAGAGGGAGGGACATTTAGACCACCACAGCCCGCACTCCTAGGCCTTTGGGGCACAGAGATGGCTGGGACTTGAGATTTGAGGAGGTTTGTCAAGGACAGGAGGCACTGACACAATCATTGGTGGGCAGCACAGGGCTCCCAGGGTACACGGGCCCCACCCACCCGGCCCCGGGAGGCACACAGCCTTGCCTGCTCACCAGTCTCTGGCTCGCGGCCCTGCAGGCCCGGGTGCCCGCAGGGCTGTGCCAAGCGTGGGAGCCGTTTGTGATGAGTCTCTTTTTAGGGACGAACGTCAGCCTCCGTGGGGTACCTCCGTCCGAGGCCTTCCGTGCCCTGCATTGTTCTTCCAAACCATCCTTAGATGCCTACATATCTTTCAAGTAACACAGAAGTTTTATTTTATTAAAAAGCATAGCCTACGTCAACCTGAGACGACATATATGAAGAGTTTAGTTTTCCAGTGCCGCCAGGGGAGCCCACCTGGCCTTTATTCTGCATCCTCCAGATCTGTGTGGTCGCGGTTCCTGGTGTATTTATTCCTGGTACACGGGGACTCCTCATCTGTTTTCTGTTTGCTTTTTTCTTTCCTTCGTGCCTGTCACACGGGTACCCTGAAAGGCAGACACCCCTCCCGCTCAGTAATGCCTTCTGTAAGTGTGTGAGGTATATGGACCCACTGTTCTTCCCCCGCTGTTATTTTCCACGTGTCGGAGAGGAGAGCCCTCCTCTACCAGCCAAAGCGCCGGAATAAAGGATTTCCGTGTACCCAGCCTCGTAACCTAAGTGGCTTTTGGTGATCTAGCCAGGTGTGTCCCACCTTCCCATGGTAGGACGCAGACGTGTGGCCCGGGGAGTGGTGGCGTGTGGGTGGTCCTGAGATAGACACCAGCACCCGGGCACAGAGGGTGGGACGCCTACCTGTCTGATCTGCTGGGTCAGCAGAGCGCCCCGTGGCGATGGGCCACCTGCCGGTCACCACCCGAAAGGCGCCAGGTGGGTTACGGTACGGTGCCTGCCACAGGGCACTTGCGGCATGTGTCAAGAGGCTTATGAAAACTAGAAAGGTGTCACCCATGTCTGTCCCCCGTGTTCTGTGGAGCTGGATGTCCCCGCCTGTGAGTCAGCATTACTCAGCTTCCTCCCTGCCCCTACGTAACACACCGTGCCCGTTGGGCACCCGGCTTCTCACCAGCCCGCCTTGGTCGGGGAAAGGGGGAATTTTAGCAACCTACTACGTTTCCTTCCATTTAGCAACCTGAGCCCGAGCGACTGGAAACCCCACTTCCTCATTAGGGCGATGTCCTGTGGGACCCAGGGAAGCCTGGGAAATAAAGGACGATGCATTCTAACTTGTGGAAGTCCAAGGCCGCTTCTTAGAGACGCCCGTCATTCCCACAGGGCGGGGCTCCCTTCTGCCCAGGATGCCTGGGGACAGACAGGACAGGGGCTGCCCAGAGAGCACACTGCGCATGTGCACAGAGTGGGGGGCGGTGCCGTCAGGGGCGGCACGTGGTGTCGCGGCCTCAGAAGGCCAGAGGCTTGGGACCCCCTGCTTGCTCAGGAACCCGTCTTGGTCTCTTGGCCGGGCTCCAGGTGCCGATGGCAGTAGAGAGACGCCTGCGAGCTGACACCTGCCCCAGTCAGGCTGCGGGGACGGAGCAGCCAGCAACGACGAGACAGGACATGGTGCCCAGGAGAGGGCCCCGAGGGCACCCCAGAGCTCAGGGGAGGCTTTCTGAGAAGCTGCTGCCCCGTATTTAAGTCTTGACGGATGAAGTATCCCAGAGACCAATGAAGGTCAAGGGCTTTCCAGGCCAAGGGAACGGCAGGAATAGATGCACAGAGGCTGGAGGCAGTCTAGAGGTCCTGGAAACCTTGGTAGCTGCTCTTGCTAGTGGGGACACGGGGCTGAGGAGGGGAAGAGAATGCAGCAGGACTCACCCGCCCGCAGGGAGCCCGTGCTGCCTGGGATTCAATGTCTCGTCATCTTTGCCTTTTGTTCTGGTTGCTCTAATAAAATATTATGGACTGGAGGCCTTAAGCCACACAACATCTATCACAGATCTGGAGGCTGGGAGTTCACGGCCCGGCCGGCATGATCGGGTTCAGGTGAGGACTCTGTTTCTGGCTGCATGCAGTGCAGATGACCTCCTTCCCCCCAGCCCTCCTTGGGGTCTATCTCATCTGATAGGGGCAGTAATCCCATCATGAGGGTCCCAACCTCAACCTGGGCTCCTCCCAAGGGCCCAGCTCCAAATCCACCCCACGGCAGGTGAAGGCCTCAACATAGGCATTTCGGGGGGACACAGACATTATTACATCCATAGCAATCCCTTGTCTTATTCCAATGATATTAATGACTCTCATGAACTTTGGGTTTTCCTCCCCAAAAGCCTGTTTACACGTACACAGTCTGCCCAGCACAGTTAGTAGAGGACGGCACTCTATCCCCCGTTCCACAGGTCAGAAACCAGCCCGTTTCCCACAGCCCCAAATCCGGCCCAGCTGAAGTCCTGGTCCCTGCCCCTGAGCATGTCTCCACATGTCCTCATCTCAGCAGACACCATCGGGGCGTCACCCAGAACTGAAAATATTCTCAGAAAGCAGCACAGTTACAAATGACCCTGGGGCACAGGGGTACACACCCAGCCTGTGCTGGGCACACCAGGGTACGTGGTCACCCTGACCATCCTCCAGGCCACTCTCAGCTCTCTCTGGACAAACACAACAGCTTCCCATTCCCACTCGGCCTCCCTGTTCCCAGTCTCCTTTCCACACAGGCCATTTTCCACCTGACAGCCAGAGTGACACGTTGGAAAACATCCACAGGATCATACCACACGCCAATGGTCGCCTTCTATGGTGCCCACATCACCACCCCGTGGAGACCTGGTGTCTGTCCCACATGTTTCTTCTCACACCTGCCGTGTGCCACCACCGTCTTTCTTACCTGTTTATTGACGCATCCCTATACCGAACAGTAAACCCAAGAGGCTGACAGTCCTATACCAATGCTCTGTGACCTGGGAATTGTCATTCGGATGTCCGGTGATGAGACGGGAGCCCATGCAGAGACTGAACTCGCCCCAAAGCTTCTCAAGGCATTGGAGCTCCTGGTATAGCTCAGAGCGAGAACTTCCTGTGATGATGGGAATGTTCTACCCTCACACTGTCCAGTACGGTAGCCACGAGCACTTAAAAGATGGCTGTGCGACTAGGGATCTAAGTTTTAAAATTTAAAGTTAAACGTGTTATGGAGCCATTGTGGCTAACAGCTACAGGTTAGTCAGTGTGGCCCTATGTTAGAGCCGTCTGCCCTGACCTGAGAGAGACTGGGGCCCCCAGGAGGTCCTGGGATCTGTCATGCTGTCCAGCCTTCAGGGTGCACTTGGTGCCTGGTATAAAAGGTCAGTTTAGAGCAGGCTTGCTGAGCACTCGTCTGCACCTGGCACAGGATGCCAGCGGTGTGCATGGCATAGACCCACCTCTAAAGCTCAGGTTGCCACCAAACCTCACTTACCCCAGGTTCTAAGGACCTGGGCACAGCCATGTCTGGCTCAGTTCTGAATGCCAACCTTAGTGTCTGCCAATGGGACCAACCTTCCCGAATAGCCCCCAGCTTGGGGTATGTGAAGAACACCAAGCTAGATGGGCAGGAAGATGGCAGAACCTTCAGGCCTCTGTTCTGGACCCTTCTCACCAGGGTCACTGTGCATTTCAAGCTACTTACATCTCAACCCATAGCTTCAGAGTCCGCTGTGGCAGAGAAAAAGAGTGGGACAAATCAGCATGTCCCAAGGGGTAGCTCACGAGTGACATGTGTCACCTTCAGGCCAACCTATTGGCTAGAACGAGACGCATGACCCCACCCAATTGCAAAGGAGTCTGGGAAACACGGGCACCCGTGTATCCGAGGAGAGAAGGCCAGCACTGCTGGTCAGCAGTCTTCTGC
The DNA here is from genome assembly GCA_037038555.1 of Rhynchonycteris naso. Taxonomy (NCBI): domain Eukaryota; kingdom Metazoa; phylum Chordata; class Mammalia; order Chiroptera; family Emballonuridae; genus Rhynchonycteris; species Rhynchonycteris naso. The sequence goes on along the minus strand of CM072996.1, from coordinate 314,632,861 downwards.
AGCCGAGGCTCCATCTATCTAGTCCCCAATCTCGACTCCCAGCACCTTCGGTGGCCCTTTGCATGGGTTATTTGGAACCCTCCAGCTGCCCTGGCTACCATCTTCTGCGGGGGAGCTGCCCCAGCACAGCGCCAGCGCCGAGGACAGCCCCTGAGCTCCCTGCAGAGCGGACCCCCTGGGAACCCTGTGCTCTGCCCTCCAGAGATGCTTTGTTCTGCATGGAGGTCTCCATCCGATCAGACACACACGAGGCATCAGCAGGGACATGGGCAAAATCAGGGCAGCCCGGCAGCCCTGCAAGACAGCAGAGGCCAAGGGGCAGAGAGGGCACAGAGAGAAGAAGTCAGGAGAGGAGGAGAGTGAAGCAGTGAGAACACTGCTGACACGTTCAACGGCAAGAGAAATGGGTGTCTGCCTGGTGACCGCCGGAGGCTGCCAGGCTGTCACTGAACCAGGCTTCACGAATAATAGAAGCTTCCTTGTCTCGACAACCCCGTGATATAATCAGATTAATTTAACAGTGCCAGGGTGCCTACTATGTGCCAGGTAGTCTTTTGGGCTCTCAGAACACAGCAGTGAATAAGACAGGTAAAAATCAGGAATTTATCTTTTTCTGGGGGGGGGGCTGTGGTAGGAAGAGCAGACAAACAACCCATGTGTCAGGGAAGGATAAGAGCTCATCAAAAAAACAAACAAAAACCCCCACTAAATAGGACAAGGAGAAAGCGTGGCAAGAGAGGGAGCTGTTTTATAAGGCGGCAGTTGAATCAGTCCTTGGGGACGGGGAGTCCCTTCCTCTGTAGTGACGGGAAGGAAAGAGGAAGGGAATTCTGGGAAGCTGCCAAGTTCAGGGCAGAAATGTGCTCAGCACAAAAGCACCGTCTGGACCACTCACTTAAGCCCTAGATGGTTCCCAGTAGAACAGCAAATACTCATCAAGCACACACTTCGGAGCCAGGTCCCATGTAGGTGCAGGGAGACAAGCCTGAATGAGACGTGCCCTACCCAGGGCACCTCGCTCGGCAGGGGAGAGACAGATCTGAAAACAGATGGTGATCATGCACGGTGTTAAGTGTAATAACATTGGGCGGGCTGTTCCAGCTGCAGTGATGTGGTAGAGGGACCAAGGATGTCATCCCGGGGAGCTGAGGAGGTTTCACAAAGGCGGTGACATTAGAACGAGTTTTTAGGCCCTGGCCGGTTGGCTCAGTGGTAGAGCGTTGGCCCAGCGTGTGGAAGTCCCGGGTTCGATATCCGGCCAGGGCACACAGGAGAAGCGACCATCTGCTTCTCCACCCTTCCCCCTCTCCTTCCTCTCTGTCTCTCTCTTCCCCTCCCGCAGCCAAGGCTCCATTGGAGCAAAGTTGGCCTGGGCGCTGAGGGCGGCTCCATGGCCTCCACTTCAGGTGCTAGAATGGCTCCAGTTGCAACGGAGCAACACCCCAGATGGGCAGAGCATTGCCCCCTGGTGGGCATGCTGGGTGGATCCCGGTCGGGCACATGTGGGAGTCTGTCTGACTGCCTCCCAGCTTCTCATTTTCGAAAAAATCCAAAAAAAAAAAAAAAAAAAAAGGAATGGGTTTTTGAAGACAGAGTAGGAGTTTTGCGGGGGGTGTCTTGAGCAGGAAAGAAACTTCCATCTACGTATGTGCCCACTGATGTGCTCGGCAATTGACATACGCTCTCTCCTTTAATTCTGAGAAAAAGTCCAGCGTGGCAGGTATTACACATATTTTCCTGGGAAGCCTCCTGAGGCTCAGAAGTGAAGAGACTCACCAGGGTCGTGCAGGTGTCAGAACCGGGTTTTTAAGAGATGGTGGTTTTTACTCTCAAACTCACGTTTCTTCCACGACAGCATACCGCATGTTATCCTGAAAGACTAGTGTTTGCAAAGGCACCCAGCAAAGCAGCAGAGGTGGGACATGGTGGGGCCAGCCGGGAAGTGGTTCTTTCTCTCCCCCTTCCCCCGGCCATGTGCATAGAGGAGACTGAAGAACAGGGTATATACATGGTGGTAGCTTTTGGCGGTGATGAATGGACAGCTGTTTTGTTTTGTTTTGTTTTGTTTTCTTATGTGACCTGACTGTTCTCTCATTGTCTTCTGACTTCCATTTTCTTCTGGTAAGAATTCATCTGTAACTCTTATTGTTATTTCCCAGAAGATGATGTTTGTTTTCTATGGCTGCTTTGAAGACTAAAAAGGGAAAAAATCATTGGTTTTTCAGCAATGGTCGGTGGTAGGCAGCCTCTGAGATGCCCCCCCCCCCTCGCAGGGATCTCTGCTTCTGGGTCTCCCCACCCTGCTGGCTGACGTCCCCTCCCCTTGAGTGTGAGCTGGACGTACTGACTTGCTTCTAACAGAAGACGGGAATAGTGATGATGGGATGTCACTTCTAGTGTTTGGTTACAAAAAACTGTGTCTTCCCTCCCAGGGGCTCATCACTCCCTTACTCTGTTGTGGGTTGCTTTATGTCAGGTTCACATAGGCAGCCACTGGGGGCCAACAGCCAGTGCAAAGCCCTGGCCCGCGAACAGCCCCCCAAGGGAGTATGGACACTGACTGTCCCACTCCAGCCCTCACAGGGGTCCACAACCCCCCCCCCCATGGTTTTATTGAAGCCCTGAGGGCCGGAGGCACCCAGGTAAGCAGTGAGACAATAAATGTAAGTTGTTCTAAGCCGCTAGGTTAGGGGGTAATCTGTTACACAACAGTGGGTGCCCACGGCAGCAGGTCTGTGGGCATCCGTTGCATCAGGGAGCTGATGTCACATTCCCCACAGGGGCCTCGCTGCCATGGATGACCTCGGCTCCGCCAGGGCCCCCGAATCTAGGAAGACTGCATTAGACGTGTCACAGAAATGCAGCTTACCTGGACATGTACACAGCTTATCATTTATTTCTTTATTTTTTTCCCTCAAGAGACATGTCACTGGAAGAGTCTGGGAAGAGGTCTCCAGTCACTAAGCCCCCACCCAGCTTTCCCTTAACAGTGTCAAACGAGGTCGTGTGTTTTTACAAAGACCTTTGAAATCAATAAGCCCTGATTTATTTCCCCATCGAATGAACACTGTGTCAGAAGGGCTATGATAGCCAGGAGGGATCAGACTTATTTTCTGAGATTGTAACAGGTCTCTAAATTTCAGTTTCATAAGGGAAGAAAAGTGTTTTTGTCAGAGCTGATCCACCATGCCAGGACTTAGTGTCAGTGGAGGTAAGCCCAAATAGGATGATCGGTGTTGCAAACATAATGTTCGGCTGAGTTTCTTAATTCACAAATATTTGGGTTGCATTCCTATCTGTATACTTCAGTTAGGAATTCTGAAAGTCACAGAGAAATTGGTTAACAATGGCTTAGACAAATAAAGGTTTGTTTTTGTTTTTTCTACCTAATAGAGAATCTGGATGTAGTCGATGGGGGGAGGGGGTCTTGATTCAGTGACTCAAAGGCGCAAGAGTCAGAATCTCTCTGATTCTGATTCTGCTCGTGGTTGGGAGATGGCTGCCATAGCTCCGGCCATCATGTGCGTATTCAAGGTAGTAATCCCCGGTGCTGAGAAAAACCAGTACCAGCTGCATCTATTCCCTTTCCCAGAGAGCAAAACCTTCCCTCAAAACCAGTGGGGTGCTGGTCAGCCTTCAATTCCTGGCATTCTGGGGGATGGCAACTTCTGTGGTATAAATTCTCCCCTCACATCCGATCTCCAGCTACCAACACGACGCTACTGCTGCATATGTGGGGAGAGATGGCAGGAGCACCCCCAGTTTATAGCATTTCTATCGTACAGTTACAGTAGACGCCATGCCCTTCAGAACGCAGATTCTCGTAAACTGCCGTCAGATAATCAGAAAGTAATTTTGATTATTATCTCGGTTTTTAATATAATTTTTCATTGTATGTTTATATAACTTAATTGTTAAGTAATGACTGACTGTGTTTAACAACTGACTTGCAAAATTCCTGAACAATAAACACTCAGCCCTTGTGGTCTGGTTCAAATTGGCTTCAGGATGGGTGCCACGGCCAGAAATCTTTCAGCCGACTTCCACTAGGTCTCACTGGCCAGAGGAAGGTCACATGACCACCTCAGGCTCTAAGGGAAGCTGGGAAGCAAGAAACTATTTGGGTCTTAAAAGTGGAACATGGCCAGGGGAAAGGGGGCTGGAAAAGGGACTCAGGGCCAGCCAAGCAGCCGACGGGTCTACCATGGACCGCTGGCCCTAGAACAGAACTGCGCTGGGCACTCAAACAACAGTGATGAGCAAGACAGACTCCATGTCTGTTTTACGGGGCAGGAGAGAGATTTTAAAATAAGTATGATTGTGACAAATGCCCAGAAGAAAAAGTCCAGGGTACTTATTTAAATGTGTGTAATGGGGAGGGCATCTAGGTGGCTGTATTTGTTTTTTATTGCTTTGTAGTAAACCACCACAAACGTATAAACATTGTTTCCAGCTGAAAACAATGCACACGTTTCTAAACTCAGTTTCTGTGTGTCGGGAGCTTGGCACATTTCAGCTGCGCCTCTGCTCAGGGCACACCTGGCTTCACTTAACGTGTCAGCAGCCCGTGTCCCCCTTGACCAGGGACAAATCGACTTCCAAGCTCATTCAGGTCGATGGCAGAGTTCATTTCCACGGGCTTGTGGGACTGGGGCCCAGCTTTTTGCTGGCTGTGGGTTGGAGGCTGTCCTCAGGTCCTACAGACCAGCCGCCAGGTGGGCTCCTGACAGCGCGGCAGGTGACTTCTTCAGAGCCTGTAAGTAGAACCTTTCTGCCTAGTCTGTTAAGACAAATTCTTAGGTAATGTAACCTGACCATGGCAGTGACGTCGCATCACCTCTGACATATTGTATTGGCCAGAAGTTGTCACCGGTTTTACCTGTGCACATGCCGAGGGGGTCATGCAAGGTTGTGATGCGTTTATGGGTCACCTTAGGGTGTGTCTGCCTCAGCTGCACTTGGTGCGGGGTGGCTACAAAGCCATTCTGGGGGACAGTGACATTTAGGGTGAGACTGGAACGGTCAGTAGGAATAGGCCAGAGACAGAGAGAAAACCATGTCAGACAGAGGGCAGCACATGCAAAGGCCTGAAGTCTGGGTCGAGGTCCTTGGAGTGAGGACCTCACTCCCTTAGATTTGTTTCCCTGACTTCTGAGTACACCCCCATACCACACTGGAAACCCAGCTGGAGAGGAAGAAGGGGGCTTCTTAAGTTCCTGCAGGAGTTTGTTTGGCAAACAGTTTGGAAGCCAGGCTTTCGGTGGGGTGTGTGAATGCATGTGTGTGTGTATGTCTGTGTCTGTGTGGGTGCTCACGTGTGAGCTCAGGGAGATGTGGATGGGCTCTGCTCCAGTCCCTGCCCAAACCTTACATATCCATCTATCTCTCCACCCAGCATTCCCTGAGTGCCTGCCCCTGCTCTGTGCACAGAGATGGACCAGAGGCCCACCCCACCCCAACCCTGTCCTGCAGAGGTCACACTTCACTGGGGGGTGGGGGAACCCCTGAGAAGGAAAGGAGAGCCACAGCTGCAGCTGGGATGGAGGTCGCAGTGAGCAATGAGCTCCTCGGGAATGCTGCCTGGCGCTGAGGAGGGGCGGGGAAAGAGCGTGCTCCAGGAGGATTTCGATTTGAACCTGAGCAGCTGCGGGGATGCAGAGGCGATTGACTGAGCAGGGCAAGAATGCGGAGGAGCAGGTTGGGGGCGTTGAACAGAAAAGCACTTTGTTTGGGCCCTGACAGATTTGAAATGCCTGCTGGGCGTCCAGCTGGGGCTCCTGGAGAGGCCAGGACAGTGTGTGGTGTTTAAAGTCTGAGAGGGCATGAGATGTGCAGGTGAGAGCGGATGTGGCGAACAGGAGGATATCAGGGCGAGGACAGAGGTTGAAGATGGTAGGTGGTGGTCGACTCTGTGGGGTGACCGGTGAGGACGGGAGGTCGTAGTGGGTTGGAAAAGCAGAACCACACAAGGTCTGACGCTGGAAGGGTGACAGCTTGGCTCCTGGTTCCTTTTTCCAGCGTTCAAGGGACCCTGAGAGATCCCTCCCTGGTCCTGCCTGGAGGAGGTCGGCAGGGAGGCGCGTTGGCCTCCACTCCTGTCGCGCAGCTTGTCGACGGGCTGCTAAAGAGCTTGCTGAATGCGAGATGAACGAGTTAATGGGACTGGGTGACTCGGGGCGGCAGGTGATCTCGCTCCTTGGGCCTCAGTTTCCCCTTATGTACAGCAGGCCAGGGAGTTCTGGGTTTGGGAGGATCACGGCCGGCCTAGCGGAGTCCAAGTGGACGCTAAGCTCGGCCTCCCTGGATTGGGCCGGGGCTGGGGCAGCCACTGGGTCGGGTCTCCCCGCGGGACCCGCTGTCTCGCCCCCGCCGGCCCGCCCCACCTCTCTTTGTTTCTCTAGACTCCGCCCCCTCCGTGCATCTCCCTCCCCATTGGTCGAGGGGCGGGCCCTGAGCTCCGGCGTGGCCGGGGGCGGGGCAAAGGGCGCGGGCGGGGCGAGTGCGCCTGCGCAGTGCCCCGAGTCCGGCCGTAGCCTCGCGCCGGCTCCTGCTCCGCGGACCTAGTCGGAACCTTAGACAGAGACTTGCTGAGGTTGCGGCCGCGGCGGCCCCGCCCCGGGGCTCCATTGTTACGGCGGCGGCGGCTCTGCCGGTTGCCTGGTTCCGCTCCACTCGGTCCGGACGCTGGCGGCAAGGATCGCGCGGGCGCTGCCGAGGCGGCGGCCTGAGGTCAGCGGACGGGGCGGACGGGGCCGGGGTCCCGGGAGGGCAAGGGGGTCCCTGGGAGGGCAGGGGTCACGCAGCCGAGCGAGGTGGGGGTTCTGGGGCCCGACGTGGCCCCTGCGGGGCAGGGTTCCCGGGCCGGGAGGGCGGGGTCCTGGGAGGGCAGGGTCACGGAACCGGGTGGGGTGCCGGGCGGCACGGCTTCGGGCGGGTCGGGGTCCCTGGGCTTCATGGTGGCGGCCGCCGCCCTGGGCGACAGCGGGGCCGGCACGGGGACGGGGACGGACTGGGCCGTCGCGCTCTTGGCCGCCTGGGTATTGTCTGGGCCTCGGGGCGGCACCGAGGGAGCGCCGGGCCTGCTGCGACCCTGCGTGGACCCGGGCGCAGGGGTTCTGGTCACCCTGACACTTGGGTGCACTGTCTCGGTCCTCGCTCCCCTCTACTCTGTGGCTGGTTCCCTGCTGTCTGTGTGTCACTGAGGGCAGCCCTACGTGGGTCCTCGCGCGTGGGGAATCCTGGACACCCTGCAAATGGGGGACTGTGACTTGGTCCTCCCAAACCCTCCACCCCTCATGGTATGACGAGTTCACTGTGTCTCATGGAGGGTGACTGCGTGGCCTCTGATCGTGGGAGTCCTGGCCACTGGTTCACCGAGTGTGTGTCACCGAGTGTGTGGCTTTGCGTGGACCAGCATGCGTGGTGCCCCAACCAGTCCTGAGAGCTGGGGGTGGGGGCTGTGCCCCATCTCCTCCCCACGGAGTGTAGATCCGTCCCTGTCCCCCAACATCTGTGCGGGCGCACTCACGGGGAGGGCTCCCTGTGTTGAGGGGTCCTTGTGGGGGTCCCGTTGCCCGTCCGGGTGTAGCAGACTGTGCGTGGGGGCGCAGTAAGCCTGGGTGGAACTGCCAACCTTCTCTTCTGTTTATTGTATTGTTTACCAAATGAGCAGAAGTGGGGAGCGGCGCCGCCGGCTGCACTTCCCAGGCGACCCGTCTCTCTCTCCGGCGGGTCCCCGGGGGAGTGCGGGACTGTCACCGCGTGCGTGCGGGGAATGGACGGCTCTACCGGCCTTGGCGTTTCCTGCTCGGGCTCGCGAGGCTCCGCCGACCGGCAGGAGCCAGCTCTGATTGGAGGGAGCCGAGCCCCTCTGCCCTCTACTTCTTGATTTCTTCCGTTAGGACTGGGAAGGGAAAAAAAAAATTAAAAAAAAATCTGGAAACCCAGATCTAACTTTGCAGCTTGCAGCGCCTGCCTGGAGAGTGGAGGAAACTCTCCCAAGAATTTGGCGGGCTGGAAATGCATTTGAAGGAGGAGAATCCACACCCAGGGAAGGAGGCCAAGGCAGTTAGAGTTGGAGGTCAGGTTTCGAATGGGATAACAGGGTGAGGTCTGGTGGGCCTGTATCTTGTCAGCCCCTTCAAGTGGAATCTTCCATTTACATCAAACTTGTAAGAGAAACACCTATTATGGCCCAGGGGTGATTCTCTTCCTTGTGAGATGTAGAGTTAAAGACAGGCTTTCCCTTTTAGTAGTGTTGTGGTTGAAGACTCAAGTCTGGGCCAAGTAGCTGTCAATATCTCAACTGAAATGCTTTGGGAACAAGATGATGTTTAAATAACGGGCATACGGGGAGGGGGGCACAAATGGTGTAGCCTCAGCTGTAGCTGTTATAGGGCCCTAACTTAGCATGCAATCCCTTCACTGTTGCCATCTGTGCCCTTAACCCTTCCCATCCATCCCTCCAGCCCCAGCCGCAGTCACGCCAGCTCTTAAGGTCTCAGAGTAAGTGGCAGCTTCTGTCTGAAGCCTTTCCCCAAACCCTTATGTCCTGCCATCTGAGAGCAGTGGTCTTTAAGGACAGATGCTTAGCTTCCGCCAGCGTGATCGGCGCTCTGACAAAGGTGGGGACAGTTTGTGCCGGGAGCTGGCAGGAGGCGCATCTAAATGAAAGATCCTTTTCCTGGACCCTGTATTCAAGCAGTTTGTGTGATTGAGAACCTGCACTTGCCCAACTCTCCAAAGAGCTTTTAGATTAATATTTGCTATTACTTTTTAGTGTTTGTGGCACAGAGTACTTGAAGAGGATTTATTGACTCTAATTCTGGCTCTGGGATTGAGTTGCTCTGTTTCTGCAAAGCCCTCACTCCTGGCTTTCATTGTCCTCGCTGTTGAGGGTCTTAAACTAGGTAAGAACCCCTCAGCTCTAAACCTTTTAATTCTTCCAACCCAATATAGCAGGTTTTTCTTAGTGACAGGAAAATGTAGGTTCTAAAGTAGAAGTTGTTTTTCTCTCCTTTTCAGAGGGTGTATGCTTTCTCTCAGAGTGAAGGACCAGAGTCTGGGGTGGAGGCTTAGCCACTTTATTTTACATTGTCTGGCATAGTCTTCATAATTACGTTTTTACTTGTAACATCTGTTGTACTCTATCACACTGGTTTGATGTTTTCCTTAATGAAGTCGTTGGGTGCCAAGAGCATTTTGTTGATCTTTTGGGTGTTGTACAGTCTGCCAACTGCAGGCTTCTGAATGTCCCCATCTTCTCATAGAGATTTTAATCGGGGGAGTGTGAAATAAAAGGAATTTTGGGAGTACTTGGTTTTGTGTAATGGTTTAAAACAGTTACAATGATTACTTGTAAAAAATGCGTCATCTGTTAAATGACTTAGAAGAAAGGTCCAATTCTAAGGAAGATAGTAATTAATTCTTTAAACTATTAATCTCCCTTCCAATTTATCTGTTTGGTAAGATGAGAATTTGGAGGGCTTGGTTTTCTTAAAGCCACATGTCTGTCTCTGCTATTCTTATTTGGGTGATTATAGGGATTAAAAAGATGATAGCTGTTTGGTCAGGTGATGCCGCTGAATTACAGATTTTGCTTAAATCAGTGGGATTTTGGTCTTCTCTTTTATTGAAAAAAGTGCTTTGTTTCACGCTCCACATTGGTTTGTTTTGTTAGGGGTCTTATTTTAGGAGGGGGTCTTTAGAAACAACTGGATTTTCATTGTGGTTTTCTCAGATTGTATTACTGTAATGTTTTCACTGAAGCTTAACCAGTTAATGCTTGTTCTGTGCTGCAGGCCTGGTTTTTCTATGGATTAAGTGACAAGGGGTCTTTCACAGAAGGGGGTGCCTGAGGGGGGCGATGGAGAAGGTAGAGTTTGAACTCCACCTTTAGTGTTGTCCTCTTGTTCTTTATTGAAGGAAGGGAGTCCACCTTACTCTTCCCCAGGGCCCAGACAGGGAGCTTAATCCATGCACTTTAAAAGAATGGGTGGTACTTCTTTTTCTTTAAGATTTTGATTGCCTATAAATCCCGCTTTCCCTTTAAGTATTCTCTGCCTGGAAATTAGAAGCTCAGAGATAAACTTTTCTTAGATTCTAAGTGAAACTCTTTGTGTCCCCCCCCCCATCCCCACATCCCCTACCGAATGGTTTTTTTCTTCTTTTCCATTTTGAAGTCCTTGTCCTGTATGTGTCTGTTATTTGGTCTACCTCAAGTCTTTTTGGGTGTTGACAGGATGTAAACATATATTGTGCATTAAAGATAATTTACTTTGTTCTTTTGGGCAGGATTCTTGGATTAGAAATTCAGCCCTGGTACGGCTTCTTTAAAGTCCCAAGTGCTTCTCTGCCCTGCAGCTCCCTCCTCTGTAAAGTAGAATGGATGGTCAGGAATACCCGGTCATCTAGCTCAAGAGATTGTTCTGAGGATAAAATGAAATCGTGAATGCAGTGGAGTTTTGTTAAGTTGTAAAATATTATATTGCCAAGGATTTTAAAAAATGCTTCATTAAGAATTTAATGATGGAAAAAAAAAAAAAGAATTTAATGATGGCCTGACCTGTGGTGGCGCAGTGGATAAAACGTCGACCTGGAACACTGACGTCGCCGGCTCAAAACCCTGGGCTTGCCTGTTCAAGGCACGTATGGGAATTGATGCTTCCTGCTACCCCCCCGCCCCCCCCAAAAGAGAAAAGAATAAATAAAATCTAAAAAATAAAAATGAAAGAATTTAATGAATAAGGATTTTTCTTTATAATCCCAAGTGTTTACTATACAGATGATCTTTAATTTGAGGTGTGTTAGGCAACATCATTTAGGATTGTGTTCTCTCTTAATTGTTTGCTATTTTAGAATTTTGCGGGAAACATAAAATTCAACTTTCAGTTACCCTTAATCTTTTGTAAAGCAAGGCTACTGAATGTGTCCCGTGTAGCCTTCAACAGCCTCTTCAGTGATGTCTGTTCCCATGAGCATTCCTTTAATGAAGCGCATTTTCTGACATTTCAGTTCCTCGGGGAGCTGTCTGGAGGATGGGAAAGGCAGGAAGCAGGCAGTCTGAGGTCAAGGTCAGCAAAGCGTTCCTGGTCACATTTGCAATAGCCAGCTGGTGTCCCTGTGGACCCGACAGCAGCTCCAAGGTTCCGAGGGCCTCCTCTCCCCTCCACCTGGGAAGCTAGCTGTCTGTGCAGAGTGTGTTGTCCTGTCATTCCCCCCCACCTCACCCCACCCCGCCGCGCAGTCTGCTTTTCCTTCTCCCCTCAGGCCTGTCCCCCCACCACCGCTGAGAGCCCACTGAGCGCCCAGGCAGGGCGGCGGGAGGGAGACAAAGGCTCATGGAACAGGCACCCTCTCCAGAAATTCACATTTCAGAAACAGATACAAAGTTCTACTGTCGTGCAGTTCAAGCGGCCTGTGTGCCTGGGCGGAGCCCACATCTGGAGCTCGGTGTGGCGATAGATACAAAGGTGGGACTCAGGGTCTGGTGGGAGAAGCACTGGCAGGTGACTTCAGGGCAGCGGCAGCTCCGCCTGGGACCCGCAGGGGCGTCCGGGGCTGTGCTGTGCACCAGGTTTGCCAGGCAGGACGGCTGGCAGTAAGCGTGTAAGTTAAAGGAAGGGCAGTGAATTACCTGAACCTAAAACTTGTTGGTGTTCTGGGCAGTTTAGAATTCCCCAGATCTGCCATGTATCAGAACGAGCCGAAAATCTGTTGTTTTGGATGGAATGTGGCTACCCTGCCTTTTGATTCAGAAAGTCAGTTGCCTCTTGTCAAATGTTGACACTGTGACAGATGCTGGGGCGGGGGGGGGGGGAAGGATTTTCTTATATATCACTGTATGAGTTCCTGTTGCTGCTGTAACCAGTTGCCACAAGCTTAGTTACTTAGAACAACACAGATCTATTCTCTCACAGTTCTGTAGGTTAGAAATCTGACTGGGTCTCAGTGGGTGAAAAAACTAGGTGTGGGCAGGGCTGACAACCCGAGCCGAATATAGTTCCTGTCGGTTTTAAGGCTGAGGCTACAAGCTGTTTCCTTGCAGGCTGTCAGCTGGGGGGCCACCCTCAGCTCCTAAAGCCTCTGTGTGGTCCTTGCGCGTAACCCCCTGATATCAGAACCAGCAAGGACCCTCGACCCCTGCTCCTGTGCTCTCTGCCTTCCTCATTGGCCCCATCTCTCTTCTCCTTGGAGAGGGCTCTCTGCTCTTAGGAGCTTGTGTGATCAGAGTGGGCCCACCTGAAAAACCCAGGGTAACCCCCTACCTAAGGCCTGGCAAAGTCCTTTGTGCTCTGTCACGTGACAGTCACGGCTCCCGTGCCGGTAGGGTACGGGCATCTCTGGGGGCCGTTATCCTGTCTTCCACACCGATCAGATCTGGGTATGACAGCACCCAGGGCCGTAGTTACTGTTCCCCTCCATTCACAACTAAATGCACTGTGGCACCGACATGCTGAGCAGACTGGCAGCGTTCTTAGTGTCCCTCTTAAAGGGCAGGACTGTTCACCGGGCTCGCTCTTGAGCTGGTGGTGAGGTTGATAGCAGCCAAGACGGGCCAGTCAGAAGCAGATCTAAATTTTGTGTTTTTGAGTATTTAAGTTGTCTGCTCTGATCACAGCAGTTTTGCCATGCCAAGACGTCATTAGAGTAATTATTAGGGAAAAGAGCATGCATGTGGGGAGTTTGGGACCTTGCCTTTTCAAGGTTTATGTGAGGGGCTCCTTCGTGGGGTGAAGAGTGCATGATTTCTTATCCATTTCTAGAATGGACACAGCTGAATCAGCCCAACAGGGACTCTCATTCTTGAGTTTTAGAGAATGTTTTGAGGCCCAAGCCAAATCCCAGTAAACAAAGCCTTTCCCTTCATCCACAGTTAGGGACGAGGTGCGTCCTTCTGGGCAGAGAGGCAGCTGGTGAGGGTCACCAAGCATTTAAGACCGAGTGTGACCTCATTTGACCACGTAGATGTTTTAAGTGGTTTTTCTTTTTCTTTAAATTTTATTTTTAATTGATTTTAATGGGGTGACATTATTAAGTGGTTTTTCATTAGGATTTTTTTTCCCCTTTGCAGAAATGAGAAGCTCTGATTTGGAATAAACTTCCTGTAAGAAACCAGAATCTATAATCCTATGGCTTTCAGCCTGGCCTTTAGGAATTGACCTACTGCCTGAAATCCTGTGCAAAATACTGTGTGCATCTGTGCCTGTGGGTGTGTACTGGGGAGAGGATTTATCGCTTTCCAAACACTTTCAGAATTTGGAGTCCAGAAAGTTGAAGAACATCCCTGTTGAATAGGATACTCTTTGTTAGTCAAGTATCAGATTTTATTTAAAAACTACCCATTTTAAACATAGTTATACGAATGCATAGTTTTAAGAGTCAAAAGTTCTACAGAGCCGAGAACAACAACAAAAACCCCAGCAATCACCTACCCCGCCCTTCTCCACCCCATTCCTGCTCCCCAGAGCCAGCCTCTCTCCAGTTAGGGATTTCAGGGATTTGGTCCAGAGTTCTGGCCTGAGAGACACCCTGCTGTGGAAGAATCCGGTGTGGGCACTTCGCCCACCTGCCCCATCCTCTTCTACCCTCACTGGCAAGGTTTTGGTTAAATACTCAGCAGCACTTGTTATGATAGGGAACTGTCATTCACAGCTGAGGGAGTTTGTGTGCTTTGATGGCATGTTCCTTTTTTCATAGCTTTCCTGTCTCCTGGAATTGATTGTTGCCCTCTTTGGTCTGCCTTGTTATCTTTGTACCAGTCACTTAATTAGCTACCCCTCCGCCCCCACTCCCAAGACGTTAAATCACCTCTCCGTATATTCATATACATCAGGGAACCATCCACTTTAGACTTTCCTTAGGATAATTCTTCCTGAACCATTCATTCTGCCTGCTTTCCAGTAAACCGGGGACTTCCCAGGCCTGCTCGCCCCGTCTCTGTCCTCGTCCCCATCCCTGTCCCCATCCTGTCTTCGTCCCCATCCCCGTCCCAGTCTTCATCCCCGTCCCAGTCTTCATCCTTGTCCAGCTTCCCTGTCTCCCTGACATGCCTTCCACCCCCTTTCCTGGCTAAGGGGCCTCTGATTTCGGTTGAGCATCTTCAGCAATACCTTTCTAAGAAATCACTTTTGGGGGGTCCTGGTATAATGTTGAAATAGTTGGCGCTTGCATTTAATTGATAGTTTGGCCGAGTATAGAATTCTGGGTTAGAAATCATTTGCCTGCTAAGAATTTTGAAGTCATGGCTCAAAAAGCTGCAGTTTGCAGCCCACGTTCTCTAGAGGTAACCCTGCCAACAGCGAAGCGTGCATTCCAGCAGTGTATAAATACAATGTGAATGGACATATGTATTGAATAATAGCTAACGTTTATTGACTTATTCAAAGCATTTCTATGAAATCCCCCTCTGCGCCAACTCATTGACTTTTTAGAGCAACCCTATCATTGTGACCATTTTCTGATGACACCGAGGAGAGGTTTGGGAGCCTTCCAGCCTCACCCAGCCAGGGAGTACTGGAGGAGGGGGGGGTCAGAGCCCCCACAGGGCAGCTCTGGCTTCAAGGTGCTGGGTGGTTACTCCGGATTGGCTGCGATGGCTCCTGCCGCCTCTCCTGAACCTTGCCTCCCTGAGTTAGCGCCCTTGCCAGCTGTCACAGTAGTACACAGGAGCTTTCTTTGCATCCTAAAGCCTGAATCTAAATCTTGGAGTCGGTCCAGACGCTGGCTAGGACCTCTTGTGGGTCCAGACAGAGGGACTCTTCAGGCTGATCCAGCTGCTTGGACGGTAGAAGTAGAATTGAGTCATTTAGCTAAAGAGAAAAAAAAGACCACGATGGCAGGGCTTGATCCTTGAGGGGAGAGGCCCTGGAACAGCCTATTCTGCAGAAACGAAGCCCTGGGCTGTGTGCTGGTCTGGGCTGATCGGCCACTCTCCCTCTCCCCAGGGTAGAGGGTGTGTGGGTGTGACCTCTGACCCTACGGGAATTCTCACCCCAGCCCAAAGCTTCCATCTGACCCTTCTTATCTTTTCTGTTTATAACAATGTTACAGATTACAGTTCTGTTTTCCATTCAGAAGAGGATTTAGAGAGTGAGATAATGTACTTGTAACAATGTTACAGATTAAAGTTTTGTTTCCATTCAGAAGACGACTTAGAGAGTGAGATAATATACTTGTAACAATGTTACAGATTCAAGTTCTGGTTTTGATCCTGGAGAGGAATTAAGGGTGACGTAATGTGGCCCATCCCAGTCTGCCAAAAACACAAGTATGGGGAGGTACTGAGCGTACATACAATGCGAGTCAGAAGTGACCCTTCCTCAGTTGGGAAATGAAAACAAAGTGTCTTGGTAACAGTGAGTAAGTCTGGGCACCATTTCGTCTCCGAATGGAAGGAGTGGAAGGTGACGAGGTCCGGGATCGAGGTCGAGGTCCAGGCTCAGCAGCCTTTCCTGAGGGGGCAGTATTCCTCCCTGGGGGCGTAGGGGGGCCAGCAGAAGGTATTCATGCTGTTGAGTATCCAGTACTTGTCAGCCACTTCACACGGAGTGTCCCATTGCATACAATTTTAGGCCGAAGTATTATTTTTATTAAAGATGAAGGTAGAGGCTTAGAGATGTTAAGAAAGTTGTTCCTTTCAAGTTGTCCTTGAACCAGGGGTTTGACTTCAAAGCCTTTCTTGGTCGCTTCCCTGCACCGTGGGGGAGCGACTTAGAGCTCCGTGAGTGGGTTTTGTGGGAAGAGGGCTGGGGGTATGATGCTCTCCCCAGACGTGGAATCTGCCTCACTGGGCCTCTGCGCTACGCCCTGCCATCTGCAGGAAAGCACCTGGTGCAAGACTTGACTTTGTGGAAATAGATGGAGACCAACCACATCAGAAAGGCAGAAGCTGTTCATTCAAAGTTTAAGGTTTGGCAGAGACTCCAAGGCAGGAGGAGGGATGGGGGAGCGTCCTAGTGGAGAAAGTGGGGCCCTCGGGCCTGGGGCCCGGGGAGGCTGGGCGGCCACTAGAAGGGGGTGTCACAGGCAGGTGACTGCTTAGGGGAGCCGGGTTGGCTCTCCCCGGTTGGTACTAAGTTGGAAGCGGGCAGAATCAGGGAAGCTCTCAGTGACCGGTCCAGTCCTGGCTGGCGGGTACAGGAGTTACAGTGGGGCTGCCTGGCTTGTGGCTAGAGACAGCAGGCTGACGTCCTGCAAGTCTGACTTACAACAGGCCGCTTCCTGGACTGGTCGCTGCTGGTTGTGGGTCAGAGTCCTGTTTTGACATGAGGTCTGGCCATTGTCGGTGTCATGTGTCTCTCTTTTTTTTCTTGTTAGTAAAACTATTACATGACAAATTAGACACGTTGGGAATTTTTTAGATATTATGTGTTCCCCTGGAAGAAGTTCTTTACACTGACATTAATCAGAGTGACTGAAGAGATTTAAACTAGGATGGTTTCGGCATACTGCCTTGGCATCTTTCCGTCCTCACCCATCCCTGTGAGAATCCGTCTCAGCCACCGCCAGCCCTGCCCCCCGGTGGTGGTGGTGCGTCCCGGTCCCCACACGGCTCATTGTCGGTGCGTTTCAGTTACTCCAGCTCATCCCCCATGGCGTGAAGTTCTCCTCCGCCACCTTCCTTGGCACTGAGGTATTGATTGCAGGATTTGTGAATGGGATGAATCTCAGAAATCTCCTAGGTTGGTCCACTGATTTTATAAACGGGGATGTGTGGTCAAAATGAAACCTTTTGATAACCGATTTTTACTTTTCTCTACTTCTGCCTCCTTTTAATCCCAGAAATTTAAAATGGCCTTTTATGTGTTATTGTAAATATAAAAAATATTGATTTGTAAAAAAGAAAAGGCCTGACCAGACAGTGGTGCAGTGGATAGAGTGTCAGTCTGGGACGCAGAGGATCCAGGTTCAAAACCTCAAGGTGCAGGCTCACCAGCTTGAGTGCAGAATCGCTGGCTTGAACCCAAAGGTCGCTGGCTTGAGCCGAAGGTCACTGGCTTGAAGCCCAAGGTTGCTGGCTTGAGCCCAAGGTTGCTGGCTTGAGCCCAAAGTTGCTGGCTTGAGCCCAAGGTTGCTGGCTTGAGCAAGGGCTCAATTGCTCTATTGTAGTCCCCTGGTCAAGGCACATATGAGAAAACAGTCAACAAACGACTAAGATGTTGCAACGATGAACTGATGCTGCTCATCTCTCTCCCTTCCTGTCCCTCCCCATCTGTTCCTCTCTCTGTCACACACACACACACACACACACACACACACACACACAGTGACTTGTTTACATACAGGGTACATTTTTCCTACTCGTTCAGTTGCTGTTTCAGCTGGTTGGCAGGTGGTAGTTGTGGGCTGTGCGGTGTCTATGCTGCCTCCCGCGCCCCCAGGGCCAGTCAGTCCCTTTGCTCCTGGCCTCACAGTTGCATCCTGCCGGCTAATAGCTTCCTAACTTCTCTGTCTCCTCTCCAGTCTACTTTATCCATCCGGATTAAATCCTGTATGGCATCCTGCGTTGAACAGCCCACATCTCTACAGACTTGGGGGCCGTGCGGCGTTAGGGTCGCAGTGCAGATTCCTTGGCCTGGCACACGTGACCTGTGACCTGGGTGCCGTCTGCTTGTTTGGGTTTTCCTCTTTCCTTTTACTCCTGTCAAGGCGACCTGCTGGCTGGTTCCTCGCGCCCCTTTCTGAAGTCCAGCCTGTGAGCCGACTCAGCTTGTGCTTCCGCACGGGCTCTCCACCCACCCGGGATGCGTCGCCCCCTCAGCCTCCTCTGAGCTTGTCCTTCACGCGTGGAGTGCGCCTTCTCCGGGGTCCCTGACACCCAGAGTGCAAGTGCTCTTTCATCCTTAGGACTCCACAGGACCGACAATGTTTTATTTCTTCTCATTTAATTATTAGCACAATGAGCCTGTTGTGAATTAGGTATGATTAGTTGCCTTATGTCTTTTACAACTGGGTTAAAATATTTACTTCAGTCCTCTATTTTGAATGTCAGCTAAGCGAGGGGAGCACATTCCAGAGGCCCAAGAGAAAGAAGTCCCTCTCACATCACTGATCTCCGCCCCGTAACCGCTGGGACCTTTGAATCTCGG
The DNA here is from genome assembly GCA_037038555.1 of Rhynchonycteris naso. NCBI lineage: Eukaryota > Metazoa > Chordata > Mammalia > Chiroptera > Emballonuridae > Rhynchonycteris > Rhynchonycteris naso. The sequence continues at coordinate 314,614,772 of CM072996.1, read as the reverse complement.
CAGAGCTATTCCGTGCCTAGTCCTGCGTTTACGGATAATCGTCTCTTCTGTTTAAACACACGGAGGCAGGCCTGACCTGTGGTGGCGCAGTGGATAAAGCGTTGATCTGGAATGCTGAGGTTGCCAGTTCAAAACCCTGCACTGGTCTGGTCAAGGCACATATGGGAGTTGATGCTTCCAGCTCCTCCCCCCTTTCTCTCTCTCTCTCTCTGTCTCTCTCTCTCTCTCTCTCCCTTTCCTCTAAAATGAATAAATAAATAAAAATAAACACACGGAGGCAGGCATGATGTAAAACACGGTTCTCCCCAGCGTCCTGTTACGGGGTGTTTGGGCTGCCCCCCGTCTCTGGGAGGAAGGAGCGGTGAGGGCTGCGCTGCCCACAGTTGGTGCATCTCTGCGGGAGTGTGTCCACAGGGCGGGTCCCAGCGTGGCGTCGCTGGGTCTCAGGGCGTGCACACTCCGTGAGGACCAGCAGTGCTGAATTCCCTGTAACAGGGCCGGGCCGCCGTGTTCCTCACGGCCGCTGTGGAGGACGGCCTGTTTCCTACACCCTTGCCAGTACAGCTGGCTTCTTTTCTTGTTTGCCTCTATTGACTTTAGAGAGAGAAGAAGGGCACAAGAGAGAGACAGGAACACCGATCTGTTCCTGGGTGTGCCCTGACCAGGGATCGAACCAGCAACCTCTGTGCTTCTGGCTGACACTTGAACCAGCCGAGCCATCTGGCCATTGCAGCATGTTCTTAATTAAATGGTTTGCTCTTTGCCAATCTTATAGACAGGTTAAAAAAAACACAACACACTCCTATTTTAAAGAATAGAAGATCAAAACTAAGAGAGATTAGGTAGGTGATTTGCCTGGTCTCACGGTAGATGGTTAAGCAATGATCTGAACTTAGTCTTCTGATTTCAAGTTTTGTTTTTATTTGGAGGCAAGCTGCTATACAGTATCCATTGCCTGTGACAAGTGAACAATTATGTACTAAGATCCTCCCCTGTATTGTAAGCCTCTGTATGTGTGTGCGGAAAGGAATTTTGAGATTTAGAGAACTATTCACTGAGCATCAGGAACATTCCTGAGGAGGCAGTGTAGCCTTTTCTGCCTTTTCATCTTACAACCTACCTAAGTGGTCTTTTGACTTTTTAAACCTTTTGCTATAGAGATTTATTCTGAGGGGAAAAGTTCAGGCATTTTGTCTTTCAGGATTGCAATTTTCTTGGTAAAGAAAGGTTGGGGAATTTTGTTAGTGACCTGTTTAATTTGTGAAGGTCTGCTGTGTTTTGTTAATTATATTTCCTGTACGATTTAGAGGGTTGGGGGAGCAAGGACAGTGCAGAAACGAAGTTTGCGTCCTTGCCAATTAAGCCGGCTTTCCTCTTTCTGTTACCCATCACAGTGACAGCACAGAATCCGCCTAGAAAGCCCCTGGGTGTAGCTGTCACTCAGAGAAGGGTGACCCCCTACTAAGGACCACTGCACACTAAATTTAACCCAAAAAGATTGTGCCTAGAAATTTGGATATTGTCAAGCTTCCTTGATATGTAAATGGAATGGTGCAATTCAGATATGAATTGTGTATGTATAAATGTACGTTTACTTGTGACACTGTTTAAGGTAGCCCTCTGACACAACCCTAAGAGCTCTCTAAGAGAGAGGAGTTTTGCATTCGTGCTGGACGTGTGTGAGGCAGCTCTGTGTTTAACGACCACGTCGCTAGTGTTGTGGATGCTGTGTACTTTGAATGTGCTCCTCAGTCTTAACCTTTCTACTTTGGTGGGTTTGGTTTTGTTTTGGTCACTGGGTCGGGAATAAACTGTGTGAATTCCCCTTCCTCTGTCAACCAGATTCCCTTCCTGAGGGATGGTCTTAGCATCTCATTGGGCTTTTACTGTTTTCCTAACAGGGTGAGTTCAGGACTCCGGGCCGAGCAGTTCCATGAGAAATACTCATCTTCTCGTAGGGCATGTTTTCAAGGCGAGCCAGACACGAACTGTGTTTATGTGGCTGCATACCAGCATTCCTCCGGGGGTCAGGAGACCCGGCTCGGCCCTGAGCATAGCAGTAACCAGTGGAGCTACCCAAGGCAGGCCACGTTCATTCCCTGGTCCAAGTAGACCAGTGGGTGGCGTGTTTACTAAGCCTCCTTCCTGCCCGGTATCCACTGACCTGCTCTCTGCATTGCGCCAAGCGTGGTGGAAACTGAGGCACATCTGTGCGCATTGTGGGAGCACAGCCAGATCCGGAGGCAGGAGGCAGGCTGACGGCGCTGGGCAGGGGTGCAGGGGAGCTGGTGATCCCAGTCCCTCTGAGGACGGCACAGGCAGAAAGGCAGGGGTTGCTTAGAAACATGTCCGTCCTTGAGCGTTGGATTCATCCCCACGCGACAGAGGAGAGAGGGGTGGTGTTCTGTGTCTGCGTCCCCCGTGCGCCCCCGCCTGCACGTGCTGCGTCCGTTCCTTAGGGGTTAGCTTCTGTTTCTGCCTTCCTGACACCCCCTGCTTGCTCCCCAGGAACGTCGCAGCGAAGGCCTTTGAAACGCTTTGCTAGCAGGATAGATGCTTGTCGGGAGTCGTTCCTGCAGCACTGAAGACAAAGCGCGGAAGGTGAGTGTCCTTGCCGCCTGCCCTTGGGGTGACCTCAGTGAGCTCTGGGTGTATTTGTTTCCGGGGCTTTTCCAGTGTGCTTACAGATACCCATGTGTGGTTTGGGGGTCTCTTACAAACAAAATGGCAGGTGCTGGGTGCACACTGTGCCGCCCTCCCCGCCCCCAGCAGGCTGCACGGGCATCTGTTCCGTGCTGCACCCACACCCACACCCGCACCCGCACGACGCCTTCGCCCTGCACTGCGGGGTGGTGACCGCGCGTGCTCCGTGCCACATCCTATACGCTGACCTCGTGACAGGAGCTGGCTCAGAGGCTTTTCAGGCCAAACCCGTGGTGAACGCTGTTATTTTGACGTGCCGCACGTGGCAGCACTGTGTCGGGAGAAGCTAAGCTGCTTCCTCAAGCTCCCTGTATTACCTCCAAGAGAGAGAACACAGTACACAACCGCTTGTTAAATTCAAGTTACTGACATCCACTCATTTCAAGACCCTCTTCTTGAATACGCCCTGTGTCCCGAAGCCTCCCCTGAGAGTGTGCGTGGGGGGTGGGGGGGCCCTGCCTGTGCAGGGGGTGGCAGGCCCTGGGTGGAGAAGGGCCCGAGAGAGGCATCTCTGCACAATCCTTGGGACAGCCATTTATGCCGAGTCTGGCCCGAGGTCTTGTTCTTGTTCACACACTTTTCAGAGCTACTTGGTTTCGATTACTACGGCTCACCCGAGACCGAGTGGCTGCTATTTCAGACTGCCTGAGCCGTGGCCTGGGAGGTCAGTGCCGCCGCCCCTCTGGTTGGCTCGCTGTCACCCCCACCGCAATGGGAGGGGCGTCCCTCGGGACTGGAGTGATTGGCCTACAGTCAGCAAGGGGGGACTCCTCGTGAGCGGTCGTGATGCTGGTTACGATGTTGCCCACCGGGAAGGACGCTTTCCATTTGCCTTTGGGTTCTGCTGAGGGACTGTGGGAGTCAGAGCAGGGCTTGGAAGTTTGGTGGTCGAGACACGTGTTATGTATGTGCAGTCAGAGAGCCTCGTGACACGCGCAGAGACAGGGAGCGCTGTGGGACGGGGGGCGGGAGGGCGTCCACCCCTGGATCATGTGCAGCAGGCCGGCCTCGGACCCGTGCACGTGTGGGGTCTCTGCTGCGTGCTTGCTCTGCAGTTTTGGCAAGTTTTATTTGGGTGTCCCCTGAACTGAAAGCATGACATCAGCCTTTGCCACCAAGCATTTATAGCAGTGGTGCCTCCTATGTGGTCACTCTCTGTGCTGTGGTTTCTAGGGAAGCTGAGCTCTCAGCCCGGAGCGCCCCGCCCACGGCAGGTGGTGCTGGTTCTGAGCACCCTCAGGGGCTGTGCTAACTACAGACAGAGCACACCGCCCCTGTCAGGTGGTGCTGGTTCTGAGCACCCTCAGGGGCTGTGCTAACTACAGGCACAGCACACCGCCCCTGTCAGGTGGTGCTGGTTCTGAGCACCCTCAGGGGCTGTGCTAACTACAGGCACAGCACACCGCCCCTGTCAGGTGGTGCTGGTTCTGAGCACCCTCGGGGGCTGTGCTAACTACACACAGAGCACACCGCCAGCATCAGGTGGTGCTGGTTCTGAGCACCCTCAGGGGCTGTGCTAACTACACGCAGAGCACACGGGCCGTGTCAGGGGGTGCTGGTTCTGAGCACCCTCGGGGGCTGTGCTAACTACACACAGAGCACACCGCCCCTGTCAGGTGGTGCTGGTTCTGAGCACCCTCAGGGGCTGTGCTAACTACATGCAGAGCACACCGCTTGTGTCAGGTGGTGCTGGTTCTGAGCACCCTCAGGGGCTGTGCTAACTACACACAGAGCACACCGCTTGTGTCAGGTGGTGCTGGTTCTGAGCATCCTCAGGGGCTGTGCTAACTACAGACACAGCACACCGCCTGCGTCAGGTGGTGCTGGTTCTGAGCATCCTCAGGGGCTGTGCTAACTACACACAGAGCACACCGCCCACGGCAGGTGGTGCTGGTTCTGAGCACCCTCAGGGGCTGTGCTAACTACACACAGAGCACACCGCCTGCGTCAGGTGGTGCTGGTTCTGAGCATCCTCAGGGGCTGTGCTAACTACACACAGAGCACACGGGCCGTGTCAGGTGGTGCTGGTTCTGAGCACCCTCGGGGGCTGTGCTAACTACACACAGAGCACACCGCCCCTGTCAGGTGGTGCTGGTTCTGAGCACCCTCAGGGGCTGTGCTAACTGCACACAGAGCACACCGCCCCTGTCAGGTGGTGCTGGTTCTGAGCACCCTCGGGGGCTGTGCTAACTACAGACAGAGCACACCGCCCCTGTCAGGTGGTGCTGGTTCTGAGCACCCTCGGGGGCTGTGCTAACTACACACAGAGCACACCGCCAGCATCAGGTGGTGCTGGTTCTGAGCACCCTCGGGGGCTGTGCTAACTACAGACAGAGCACACCGCCCCTGTCAGGTGGTGCTGGTTCTGAGCACCCTCGGGGGCTGTGCTAACTACACACAGAGCACACCGCCAGCATCAGGTGGTGCTGGTTCTGAGCACCCTCAGGGGCTGTGCTAACTGCACACAGAGCACACCGCCAGCATCAGGTGGTGCTGGTTCTGAGCACCCTCAGGGGCTGTGCTAACTGCACACAGAGCACACCGCTTGTGTCAGGTGGTGCTGGTTCTGAGCACCCTCAGGGGCTGTGCTAACTACACGCAGAGCACACCGCCCCTGTCAGGTGGTGCTGGTTCTGAGCACCCTCAGGGGCTGTGCTAACTACACGCAGAGCACACGGGCCGTGTCAGGGGGTGCTGGTTCTGAGCACCCTCGGGGGCTGTGCTAACTACACACAGAGCACACCGCCCCTGTCAGGTGGTGCTGGTTCTGAGCACCCTCAGGGGCTGTGCTAACTACATGCAGAGCACACCGCTTGTGTCAGGTGGTGCTGGTTCTGAGCACCCTCAGGGGCTGTGCTAACTACACACAGAGCACACCGCTTGTGTCAGGTGGTGCTGGTTCTGAGCATCCTCAGGGGCTGTGCTAACTACACACAGAGCACACGGGCCGTGTCAGGTGGTGCTGGTTCTGAGCACCCTCGGGGGCTGTGCTAACTGCACGCAGAGCACACCGCCCCTGTCAGGTGGTGCTGGTTCTGAGCATCCTCAGGGGCTGTGCTAACTACAGGCAGAGCACACGGGCCGTGTCAGGTGGTGCTGGTTCTGAGCACCTTCAGGGGCTGTGCTAACTAGAGGAAGCGGCTGGCAGGGAGGCCCGTCTCCATCTGGAGTCTGGTCACCCAGAGGAGGAGGCCTGGGAGAGCTGTCCTGTGATGCTGAACCCTCCTCCACCCCCTGCTCCTCCCACCCCACCCTTACCTTCGGAAAACATTTCTTAGTGAAAACTGAGCAGTATCTTGGTTTTGGTTTCCCTCAGTTGCTAGTCCCTGCTGACGGTACTTCCCAAAGCGAGCCTGGGAAGGTGAGAAAGGAAGTGTTCAGACCCCTGTGCTGAGGCTGATCATTGCTCTCAGGTGAGGGCCTACTGTGTGCCAGGCATGGAGAGCGGCTTTGCCCACGTTCCCCGCCGTTCCTCGGTGAGCCCGCTGAGGTGGGCCACATCTGTCGCCAGTTAATGACGAGGGCGGTCGGCTCACAGTGGTTGAGGGGACCTCCCAAAGCCACCTCACGAGGCAGTGGTGCCACAGAAGCCAACACAGATGGTCTGTCAGTCAGACGGTCCGATTCCAGACTGGGCCCCTCCCGTCCTGTGGGCCGGAGTGCCGCAAGTGGGTCGGAAAGGCCGTGACGTGGCCGGCTTTTCACATCTCTGCTACCCATCCCAGACACTCATTTGAACAGAACGATCCTGCCCTCAATAACTGGCAAGTCCTTGAATGTTTAAATTCCAGCCTTGCATTTTATAACATAAGGAAGCAACACTTTAGGCTTGCTTTACGTAAAACATCATCCTGTGTCACAGGATGTTTACGATGATGACTTTTTCTTCCCCGCAGTAAACGGGGGACCACATCCTAACTAACAGATACATGTGCTAATTCTTTTTCCTATTGTACATTTCTCCTTGTTGTCAGGCTTTCTTTGTGATACTCACGCCCACAGTCTCTGATATCCTAGCCAGAAATCAGAATTCCAAGGTAAGAATATGCAGAGCTCTATATTTTAAACTTTCTAACGGGACATTTTACAGTGCATTCGCGTATTTTAAAAATGCCATTACCATGTGGAGCTGGTTGCCTGGAGAAATTTGGACATCCGTGGGCAAAACAGTGAACCTGACCCGCACCTCACACCGTCTACAAGAATGAACTCAGTGTAGGTCACAGACGTAAACGTAGGATGTAGGATGGTAAAACTTCAAGGGGAGAAAGAACCCAGAAAACCTTTGAGGTTGAGAGCGAGATAAAGGGTTCCTACTTAGCCCCAACACTGACAGAACAGTTTAAGACAGGGAAAACTGATAAATTGGGCTTCACCAAAATTAAAAATGTTTGCTGTGCTCACCACACTGTTCAGCGGATGAAAAGACGGGCTACAGAGAGGGGAAGTACAGACCATCCCCGGTTACGAATGAGGCAGGTCCCGTGGGCTTGAAATATTTTTATCTATAAGGCATAGTAAGGTAAAAATAAATGCTGTGTTAAGACAAACGTCTGTCTAAGTTGCATTTGGCAGGTAAAGGTACCAGCTCCGACTTACATACAAATCCAACTTAAGAACAAACCTGGCCCTGGCTGGTTGGCTCAGTGGATAGAGGTGTCGGCCCCACCTACAGAGGTGCCAGGTTCTATTCCTGGTCACGGCACATATGGGAAGCGACCATCTGCTTCTCTCTGCCTCCCCCTTTCTCTTCCCCTCTCGCAGCCAGTGGTTCAAGCGTCTGCCCCGGGTGCTGAGGATAGATTGGTTGATTTAAGCATCAGCCCTAGTCAGGGTTTGCCTGATGGATCCGGGTTAGGGCACATGTGGGGGTCTATCTCACTATCTCCCCTCCTGTCCCTTAAAAAAATAAAATAAAATGAAATAAAAAGAACAAACCTATATAACCTGTCTCTTTTATAATCTGAGGACTGTCTGTATTTATAAACCACATGTGTGATAAAAGACTAGCACCTAGAATAAAAAACTCTCAAAACTCACCAGTAAGACAATCAAATTAAGAAACGAGAGTAGTGTTAGTCAAGTAAGTTTGTAAATATGATGTATATGTTTGCTTGCTTATTGTTTGCATTGGGTGTGGGAGACAGGCTGTAGGCTGGCAGGATCCTTATAGCCTAAGGCTTGGTTTTAAGACTAAGCCTTTCCCTCCCTTTTAATACTAAGACCTTCTCAACACTAAGCTTCTCCCCACACCCTTGACTGTTGCATGATGTGGGGTGGTGCACTCTCCTGAGGAATCCCATTTATGCCTCAGATGAGTGGCTTTGTATCAGAGACTTCCTTATTTGTATATTGGCTTAAAAGCTCTAATTTCTATACTATAAAATAAGGCAGACTGGGGGCTCTCTCTCTCAGATTCTGCTATCAGCACTGCAGAGGACAGGCAGTCAAGATGGTGGAGTGCTGAAGGAGAAGCCAGTTTGCACAGAAGAGATCCCCACCTCCTTCATAGAAGTGAATAAGGCCGGTGGGGCCTTTGATTCTAGGAAACTCAGATGAGTCAGTGGTTTACATAACTGACTCCATTTCCATTCAGTGGGAGCCCTGAATGGAAAGGGAAGTGTTTTCCCCCTGTGTGTGTTTCTTGTGCGCCGGGTGCAAGCTAGGATTAAAGCTAATGGCCCACCAGTTCTTCTTGGCTCTGTTGTTTCATTACCATCTGTCCGAATCATATCAAACCTGCACGGGCCAGGTGGCTGTGATGGTGGCTGTGGCTACTGGCTTTACAGTTAGGAACCGTGAGGAGACACTCCCTGGAGGAGGGTGTTCAGTACCCCTGCCCCTGAGGGAAACACAGTTAACCCCACGCCCACCAGAGTGTTCAGATTCAGAACACTCAGTGCTGGGGGAGATGCCGGCTCCCTCGTGTGTGGCCGGTGGGGACGTAAGGCCGTGCAGCCACTCTGGGAAACTGTCAGTGTCCTAGAAACAACTAGACCTGCAGTGGCCACAGGACCCCACCCTGGCACCCCTGGGCTTCTGTCCCGGAGAAGTGAAGTCCTACGTTCACACACAAGCCCGGACACGGTGTTCACGGCAGCTTTGTTCCGAAGAGCCAGACAGCGGCAACCAGCCGGGTGTCCTCACGGAGTGAGCAGGAGAGCACCCCGTGGCACACCCACCCGTGGCGCACCCACCCGTGGGCCGTGCTCTGCCACAGAGAGGGACTGTCAGCAGCAGCACCGCAGCCTGGGGGCTCCCCAGAGGAGGACGCTGGTGCAGCAACGCCGGCCCCCAGTGCAGAGCGTCCGAGTCCCCTTGTGGAACGTCCCCCCCCCCCCCACTGGGATGTAGGGTTTGTCGACATAAAAAGCCACGCAGAGCGGAGGAGAATTCTTATCGGAGTTTATCTGAGCCCAGCCTGACAACAGGTGCCAGGGAGCGGGAGCCCACGGGCTCTGGGAGGGAACAGTGTTGCAGCAGCTTTAGTGCATTTCGGTTTAAGGCGGGACGGAAGGGAGATTACTCAGGGTGGGAGAGAGCGAGGGGCTGGATAGCAGGGTGGTTAAGGTCATGCGCTCTCCTGAGGGAGGTTATTTCACAGGTGAGTGAGCCTAGAGGCACAGAAACGGGGGGCAGGGCTGACTTCAGGTAAAGATAAGCCTTTTTTACTAAAGAAGTTGGAGGCCTGGGCGTGGCTGCCCACCATGCCCTTCCCAGTTAGGGACTGATGATCAGGTCACCTGTGCAGCAGCCTTGACCAGGTCAGCGGGCCAGGCAGGGGTTAGCTTAAGGAGGGCGAGGCAGGGGGCGAGTGGGGGTGGCTGCCAGAGGGCAGCAGTAGGCGTCCTGTGGTGAGGGCACGCCATGTGGGTGCTGACATGGGTGCCGTCTGGCCTGGGAGCTTGTACTGTGTGTGGGTTTGCAGGATGTCCCCTTGGGAGACATTGGGCCGGGTACATGGATCTCTCATGGTCGTGCTGGAGTCAGAGATGCCTGAGAGGGCGCCCCTCCCCCACCCCGGAGCCCAGAAGGCAAGAGGCTCTGCCGGCTATATTTGGTGGCCTTGTCCCCATGCCTGAGAGTCCGAACGGCGCGGTGAGTGGTGGAGGAGAAAGCTGTCCTCTCTGCTGACTGGTCAGTCCATTCTCACCCCTCCACCCCACCCCCCTACCCCGTGGGAGGAAGGGAGGAGAGTCATGTCATGGGAACTTGCCAAAGCCTTTCTTCACCCAGCTGCTCACAGAAGTGACCAGCACGAGAAGAAAAAGATCTGCTGGAGACAGACGGACTGGATCAGTCCAGTGCACTGACGGCTCAAAACAGTTGGGGACAGCGCTGCCAAACTTCTAGCTTTCTGGGGGGCGCGGTTCTGCCGGGGGCTGGAAAGTGAGCGGGAGGAAGCCCACGCCTCCTGCTGGGTCTGGGCGCCATGCTTGAGGGCCGCCCGCGGGGACACGTGGAGCAGGGTCCCTCAGGTCACATTTCTTAACTGCCATCGGCTGCAGTCACCCTCACCTGTGACAGGGACCTGCAGCAAGGCGTTTCTAGGAGGGTTCCATGCGACGGGCTCGCAGGGACATGGCGACTCAGGAGGCTTGCTGTGCGAGAGCCGGGTTGGGGGGTGAGTGGCCCTGAGCACAGGGCGCTTTCGATACCTGTGGGAGGAATGAGGGAGGGGCCGGCGGGGGTCTAGCCCCGGCCCCTCCCCGCCTCGCGCAGGCTCCCTCGGCTACTGTGAACGGAGCGTGTGTCCACGCCTGTGTCCACTGTCCCCGGCTACTTGGCGGGATGATGGCGGAGTTCTCTGCTTTCACTTTTGATTCTTTGGTTATTTCTCTGGTTGATGGCAGAAATTCCTCTCTATCGCTGTTAGAACCAGGAGCTGGAAGTCACCCCTGGCTCTTTTATACTTGACCCTCTCGTTGAACTGTTAGCCACAGGAAGACGAGAGGAGGGACTCACCTACGGTAACCTTGCTGATGGGCAGTGGGACAGGACAGGCATCTCGGTCCCTGGACTCCCAGCAGAGCTGGTTTCTGTGCTGGGCTGCTTCTCCGTGTCTGTCTTCGGTGAAGCAGTCGGTCTAAACTGTGGCTCTGAACTCCTTGGGAGAAGGATGCTCTCGCAGTCTGGCGAGTGGCCCAGACCTGAATTTTTCCTTCATGCCACCTTGTCGCGGCTCAGAGTTAATCCCTGGGCCACTGACAGTGAACTAAAGGAAGTTTTGTATGTAAATTTGTACCAGAGTATTTTCTCACCTGGGAGTTTATTTGGCTTGGGCCAGAATAAATCTCTGACATTGGATACTTCATTCTAAAAGCAGAGAAAAGAGTAGATACATTTTGGGGGACAGGGCCTCCAAAATGTATCTACTCATCCTGGATCCCTAGAGTAGTATTAGAATCTCAGGCAGTGAGTGGCGAGCTGAGCCCAAGTGGGAGTGTGTCGGGAACAGTGGCTTGGAGCCCTAGCTGCATGGGGGGCTTTCAGAAAAGCCCATGCCCCACACCGCACCCCAATGCCATGGATTCTCCAGGAAGGGAGCCTGGGCATCTACAGGTTTGAAAAGCTCCCCAGTGATTCTGACGGACAATGAAGGTCAGGCACGTGTGTCCATGGTGAGCCAGGGGTCCCAGGTGACACCTAGTGTTCCGCTTTCACCAGCGTAAAATAGCTTTGGGTGATTAAGGAATATGGTGCAAGTAGCCTAAGTGGAGGTGCAGTGAAGAGAAGCGTTGACCTGGGATGCTGAGGACCCAGGTTTGAAACCCCAAGGTCGTGGGCGTGAGTGCGGGCTCACCAGCTTGAGTGTGGGGTTTCCCGCTTGAGCGTGGGATCATGGACATGACCCTGTGGTCCCTGGCTTGAGCCCAAGGTTGCTGGCCTGAACAAGGGGTCACTTGCTCTGCTGATGCCCCCCCCCCAATCAATGAACAACTAAAGTGTCGCAACTACGAGTCGATCTCATCTCTCTTCCTTCCTGTCTGTGTGTGGGTCTCTCCCTCATAAATAAGTAAGTACATAAAATGATAGAAACAGATGTGGCAATTACACAAATGCAACATCCTGCTAATAATCCACCCTGAATGTATTTACCAGTTAGTCAGTTTATCCTGACGTCTCCTCGTTCTACTTCATCTTCACGGAATGATAGCGTCACTGGTAATCAGGTGGGTCTGCAGAATGTCCGGTTTGGCCTGGGCTCTGACGTGCTTTATCGCCGTCACCCCTTGTCTGTGCCGGACAGCTTATGTCCGCACTTCTTTCAGCGAGGACTGTGGAGCCAGGCCTGTCCGGGCTTTGCTAGCTAGCTGTGTAATCTCGGGCGAGTTTTAGAACTTGTCAAAACTGACCTCTTCGCCGATGAAGTGGGATGACCGGCGTCGTTCCTGTCTCTCACGGTGGTTCCGAGGTTTAGATGCGAATGCGTACGGCACCCGGTAAGTGCCCAGTGCAGCCCCGTCACTGCCTTCCGGTCGCCATTGTCACGGGAATATTCAGAGCGGAGACAGTTTCCAAAGATGCTGCCTCTGTCGCCACGGAACAAGCCTCGAGCTTCTTCAGTTCTAACCGGTGGGTGAACGTACCGCTTGAGTACTGACTGGCTTCTTGAGTCCCTTGAATTGCAAACGCGTGTAGCCAAGGGGTCTCACACTTGCAAGTGGCCCCTGACAGCTGATGTGAGTCTGGGTGAGTGAATAGTCCTGCGGCTCTGTTTGCTTCTTTGGTTTTCCTTCCTGAAGATTCTCCGTGACTTCTGGCACCACGGTTGTGCCCGCAGCCCTGGGTAGTGTGGCCCCCACGCCGCGGGGAGCTCCCCGGCCACCTGCGCTCTCCTCTCAGCTCTCATCAACCTAGTACTTCACATCTGTTTTCGCCTAAGTTCTGTCTGAACAAGGGCTTCTGTTCTCGCCGCTGTGAGATCCGCCACACTCTGCAATGGTGGTTTACTAAATATTTAGTACACGACAAGCTAGCAGGACGTGAGATAAACTCACAGTGAAGATTTAAGCCGCATCAACTAAATATAGTAAGTCAGTTTGTTAATGCAAGTTTAAAATGTTTCAGTACTGCCCTGGCTGGATCGCTCCGTTGGTCAGAGCACCATCCTGAAGTGCAGAAGTTGCCGGTTCAATCCCTGGTCAGGGCACATGTGGGAACAGATCAATGTTTTTGTCTCTCTCTCTCTCTCTCTCTCAAATCAATAAAATAAACATTAAAAATGTTTTAGTACTAACTTAGTTCAGGAATCCTTTGAGTGTCTTACAGGCCAGGCAATGGGGACAGGAGGATGGTGTTATGTGACTCCTGCCATCTAGAGCGTGCAGCCCAGTGGGATGGACAGATATGGGGACACGTGGCTGTGATAGAACTTTGATAAGAATCAAGATAAAGCTGACACTATGTGCACTTGGAGCACAGAGCTGGTTTGTATCTGATGAACCCTGGCTGTAAGTCTAAGCGCCATGGAAACCGCTCTCTATCCAGTCATGCCCATCTGTTTTCCAGAACGTGTCCACCGGTATGTAGGTGCTAACCCAGTGGTTCTTAACCTGGGTTCTGTCGAACCCTACGGGTTCAATGAGTCAGTCTCAAGGGTTCAGAGAAGCCTCTGCCGCGGAGGCCAGAATAAAGTAATACCGTCATTTGTTGTGAGTTCATGCACTTTGTTGGTTTTGTTCTTTGAGCAAGGGGATGTTCATGCACGGCTCATTTTGTGCACCAGTAAAAAAACATATACCTGTGTCTTGAATTTGGAAAAGAAACATTTTATTTATCACTAAAGAAGGGTTCGGTGAATGCGCATATGAAACTGGTGGGTTTGGTACCTTGGAAAAGGTTAAGAACCACTGATCTAAATAAACTCTCGAATGGCTTTAGTCTGGACTGAATGGCTTTGGCCTGGGCCTCGGTCTTCTTTCCGTCATTACAAAAGAATTAAAAATGTCGGCCCAGAGGTTAGGTGAGTAGCTCTTGGTCTGGCCCTGTCACCGCTCCGGCCTATTTCCTTCCATGGCGTGGGCGCTGGGACCCTCAGCTGTAAAGGGAGGCCCGGGCCATCTGATGCTAATGGCCTCTGTGCGTTCTGACTGTCAGACTCACGTCTTCCTCAGGAGTGGAGAAAGCACTCCACTCCTCAGTGGGCCTTGTTGGCCAACATCTCCTGGCACCCGCAGCCCGATTCCAGGGACAGGTCCCCTTCAGCGAGCCAGGGAGAAGCGCTGGTCTGTTTGCTGCTGACCTGTGGGGGGCGGATGCCCTGATCAGTCTTTTCTCAAAGAGTTTTTCAAGAGCCAGTGAGGCGTGCACACGAGGGGTGCTTGGTACTTGTGCACTTTGGGGCATTTCAAGCCTGTTTGCATTTTTGAAACAGAGGCAATTCTGTTTGAAATATCTTTACCATGCCATCACCGGACATTTGGTCCAATTTTAATACTTCCAGGGTCTAGGACTTAAAGCTTTAACCGCTTGGAAATATCACTGAGACACAATTTCCTCGATTTGCTCAGACACAGAGAGGACTGTTTGGTGCTTGGAGAGTTTTGCAGGTCTCACCACATCGAAGTCAGAGTCCCAGTGACATCTTCTCAAGGCTCCGTGAGTTCATGGGCTCCTTTTACAAAAATTATCTCCACAGTTAAAGTATTTTCTGTGGCCAGGCTGATTCTGGGAATGTTACAGACATTAACTCACTTAATACTCATTAGCACCCCATGAGGACGGTAACCCTGCTGTCACGGGCCTCACCTGACTGATAAAGACACTGAGGCAGAGGGAAGTCCACACACTTGGCCAAGATCGCAGATCTTGTGAGTGGTGGCTGGAACGCAACCCCAGAGTCTGTCCCAGAGTTGTCCTCTTAGCCGCTGCTGACGGGCTGCCTGCTTGTCACCTCCCCCCCACCACCGCGTTTGCTGTCTTCTTGTTGTGATCGGTGACCCTCTGAGCTCTGTGGGACCCTCTCTGTCGTATTCACCACCATTCAGTGCCTGACCGGATCTCTAGCACATGGTAGGCGTTTACTGGAGGGCCATGCGTGAGGAGTCTCGGGTTTAATGTCTCCTCTCCAAACGCGGAGCTCACGGATCTGTGTTCCGTGCGACCCCGACAGCTGTGAGGCATGTGGTGTTCCCTCCCCTCCGGAGCTCAGGACAAGACGTGGTAGGCTCGTGGACTGAACTCTGGCTGCCGATCCCAAGTTGGACAGTGTTTGGTCTTTTCTTTTTTTTTCTTTCAACTTTTGCATTGTTCTAAAATTCTGTACTTTGGTGCCGGTCATCGGAAGGAAGCAGAGGGAAAAAGGTTTTCTGATGCTCAGATGCAGCGAGATTAAAAATTGTGTGAATACCTAGAGTTACTGAGCTCTCGACTGTGGGTGCATCCTCACAACAGAGACGGTCTGTCCCCTGTGCCACCGCGTCGGGCTAGGAGTGTGCTTTGCAGCTGTTTGTGTGACAGGTGGCGGCTCACACCCCACAAGTCCCTCGGATGGTACAGAAGTCACATAGAACATTTGTGTGCATGTGTGTACTTCTGTGCTTGTGCATGTGTGCAAATGTGTGTGTGTGTGTGCCACTGCGCAGTCATTTCTAATGTCTGGAAGCGCTCAGGGGCCAGGGGAGATTGGGCCTAGAGATCACAATGAACAGAAAAATCTCACTTTTTGTATGGTTCTGAATTTTTATTGTTATTCTGTGTCTTTAAGTTTTAATAATGTTTGTAATTAAAGCAAGATTACTTTTGAAGATTTGAATAAACACTGCGTAACCCGTGACCATGTACAACTGACTGAACCTTCTGTGCCTCGGTCTCCTCATCTGTGAAAAGGGTGGGGGCATGGTACTGATTTTCAAGGATGTGAGCAGGACTTAGAGAAAACTCAGAGCTCGGCACGTCGTCCGTGGGTAAGAAACGCCATTGTCTTTTCAGCATTTCCTTGGGAAAAGAACGACGGTTTCTGGTATAAATAGCACTGGTCTCGTCATGTTGGAAAGAGCTGGAATTCGAGAAGTGTCATTTGGAGCACAAAGAGACGTGGGCCGTGGAAAGGGCTCTTGGCTCTGCGCCCTGGGCAGCCTCCTGGGTGCCCTGCTCCCCATCTGCCCGTCTGCAGAAGGGACCAGCCACTCTGTCATGTTGCAGGACATACACCAAACATGAAGGTCACTTGAATGTGACAGGGAGACACTGAGAAAGCAGTGTTTACCGGAGAACCAAGCCCTGTCCATTCGGTGCGGACACTGGGTGCCTCTGTCCCGTTGCGTGCTGCGCATGGGTTGAGTCGGGGTGGAGCTCACCCTGAGCCCCATCTGCTCCGTTGTCACCGCAGCAAAAGCAGCTGAGGGGACAGCTTGCCTTGATTTGCATCTTTGGGTGTTTGTGCTATTTATAAACAATTACAAATGGCACGGCAGCCTGTTCATGGCACGCTGGCAAACTCGGCCAATCGCGGAGTGATCTGTTAGCACACTTAGCATGTGTGCAGGCACTAAGCATTCACGTAAACAAACACGTTTGCGCTATTCACAAGTTTCTCTTCAAAAAGGGCGTTCAGCCATTGGCCATATGGTTGACAGACTTTTCCAGAAATGCATGAGTCTGACTGTCAGACATCTGAAATATGAACCCGTCTTCAACTTCTGTTGTAGGTTTATCCTCCCTCCCCCTCACGTTTCCAATATGAGGACAGAAGTGTGGGGGGGTGTCCCTTCACAAGGGTTCTCGGTACAGTTCATGTGTCCCGTTCTTCCATGGAGTCTAGTGTTGGGGACTGAAAGCCAACAGGGTCTTTGCAGTTTAGATTTTGGGGGCACAGTTTAGATTTTGGGGGAACTGTCAGGAAGCCAACAGTCTGCCCAACCCCCCACCACACTTGTTCTGTGAAGTTGCTAAGGGCTATTTTTTCCCCACACCTTCACTGTTACCTGTGGTGAGGGATTATGTATACTTGTCCTGTCCCCCACGTCCCTAGGAGAGACAGAAGGCAATGTCCTTTTTATCCTTGGTTTTGTGAAGTTAAGATGTGATGGATGGTGGGGGTTTTCTGCACTTGGGAGAATTCTTGGGATGCCTTGGAAATGTGACTTCGTTTTAACGATCTCTTTGATTTGCTAATGGCCTCACTTTGCCCTATAAATAAAGAAGGTAGGAGGGTGGAGGCTCTCTTTTGCGTTGCAGAAAGTCCTTCTGAGCCCACATTTTGTTAAAGTGTATTTTCTTATTTCCACGCCGTTCCCACTCAGGACCTGGAATTACTAGCTGCGCTGGCTGGCGGCAGTCTAGTCCGCCCTGTGCACCTGTGCTGACATCCACGTCTCATGCCCCGTTGGGGCGCCTTTCTCCCGGTCCTCCTCACTCTCCTCTGCGGCATCCGCCTCTCCTCACGTGCCTGGCTGTCTGTCTGCCTCCACCTGCAGCCAGGCTCCCTGAGGGCTGAGACCCTCGTCTCCGGTGGTCACCGCTGTATCGCCGGTGCCTTGCGTCCAGGTTAATACGTTTTTATTGAATGAGTGAGCTGAAAAACTCATTTTTCTCCCCTCTGCCATGTCAAGAAAAGCGCTTTGGAAAAAGCTGCATGAACTCGGGATGTAGGATCGTAAGCCGTGAGGTGACCCAGGTGACTTACCGAGTGGCTTTTCAGCCCAAATGCCTGTTCTAGAAAAAGGCTCAGTGCTGGAGTGGGCACGTAGAGACGGCTCCTTCAGGAAATGAGCTCAGTGTCATGGCTGCCCCCTTCCCCATCCCCAGGGCGTGATGCTGCCGTGTGTGTTCATGGCGCGGGGTGATGGTGATGGTGGTGGTGGTGGTGGTGCCGCCATGTGTGTTCACGCTGGCACCTGGCATCTCAGGCTTTTCAGTCCCTTGTGCCAGACAGAAAACAAAGTGTGAGGCACAGGGAAGTGACTTGCCCAGATCACCCAGATCGAGATGGGACCAGGATGTGCGTGGCTCTCCCCAGATACTCTGAGCCTCTGTTGCCCTCGGTGCTGCTGAAGCCGCCTTCCTGGGCTCTGCACGTCACTGGTGTCGCAGGTGCGAAGAAAGGACCCAGCCGCTCTGAATAACGCGGCCAAATCTTGTATCAGAGAAAGTGGCAATTTTTCACTATAACTTGACATTTTCACAGGACCTTTAATTTTCTCATAATTTTTACAAAACACATTAAAATATCAGAAGGTGTTTGGGGGAACAACAGCTTTAGAATAAAGGGGGGAAATCGAACCGGAGAATTACGGTTTCTCACGTATTCGCCATCTAGTGTGGGAGCTCGTGAGCCCGGATCTGCTTGGGGGCCTTTGTGTAGCCAACATCACTCAGGGTCTTGGAACAGGTGCGGCGCTGACTCGACCTCCAATCACAGCCTCATTCATTTTAAATGTGAGTGGCTGGGGAAGCAGATGGCGAGGTGGGTGGGTGTCAGCTGGGCGGTCACTGAGGGCTTTCTCTTCCATGCCTTGCTGGGATCTGCGCCCGGCCAGTCCCTCAGAGAGCTGATCATTATCTGTCCCTCTCCAGCTGCCAGTCTCCTTGTCATCCTGGGTCCAGAAGGGCTGCCACTGTCCTCCATGAGACAGAGTGCTGATTGTTTGACTTCCCGGAAGTTCATTTGCACCCAAAATCCTGAAGCAGAACTGTCAAATGGTTGTCTCTTCCTTTGCATTTCAAATCCAGGTGGTGGATTAAAAATTTACGTTAAGCAAGTTCAAGTCTTCTTTCATAGCTAATTACGTATATTACTGATGCAAATCAGAGATGTATCCTGGGGCTTTGTTCGCACAAGGATGTGAGCCTTGAGACAGGAATTGGATTTTCTCAGTGATTATCCAGGAATGAGCACCGGAGAGGGGCGTTTACTGAAGATAGCTCCCTTTACGTTGTCTCAGTTTGGATTTTACATTAGTATTTAACAAATCCGCCGTCTGGCTGGTCCAGCCCTTGGTAAGATCCAAGCTCCTTGCAGGGAGGGCACGTCCCTGCTCTCTCTTGTCCTCATGGGTCCTGCTGTGGCTGTGCACCTGCTCCCCCTGCTCTGGTCTCTACTCACAGGGGGGGTGTGTGGTGGGGCACCGTGCAGTGTGTCTCCATCTAGCGGAGAGCGAGTAGTCCAGCTGGCTGCGGCAGACCACTCTGTGTACAGCACAGCCGTCCGGTTCTGCAGGAGACGTGCAGTGATTGACAGTCACAGAGGTGTTGTCATCAGGATGCGCCGGGCGCTCGTCATGAGTGGAGAGCCACGAAGAGTGTGCGACACCCCACACTTGCTGTCAGAGTCGGGGACTGGGGGGGCCTGGGCGGGGGCCGGTGGGGGGTGCAGAGTAAGGCGTGGCGGGTATACGGGCTCTGCTAAGATCGCCCCCCCCCCGGGCACCCACGGACCCATGTCCATTCCCACAGCAGGCTTCAGAGTGCATTCAGCAGGAAGCCTGCTCTTGCTGCATAGCAAATGTGTTGCACACGCCAGGCGGGAGGCCAGCGCTCCAATCCGGGTCAGCAGCCTAGCAGAATGGAGTCGGAAAGCAGCAGACGTCCGTCCAAAGCCGGCTGTCTGACCAGGGCAGAAACGGGACGGGAGAAGCGGACTTGCCTGGGACCCCCGCGCCGCATCACCGGAGCATCTGAACCAGTGAGGCCTGTGCAGATGCTGTT
This sequence comes from Rhynchonycteris naso, assembly GCA_037038555.1. Classification (NCBI taxonomy): domain Eukaryota; kingdom Metazoa; phylum Chordata; class Mammalia; order Chiroptera; family Emballonuridae; genus Rhynchonycteris; species Rhynchonycteris naso. The sequence goes on along the minus strand of CM072996.1, from coordinate 314,595,419 downwards.
TCCCTACACGTGCCCTCTGATTCCCGTCTGAAGTGACTCCCCCAGTCATCCGTTCCCGTGAAGCACTGCACCGTTGCCGTGGAACAGCACTCCCGAGTAGAAATGTGGCCATATCTGTCTATCCAAGTTTCGCGGTTCTCGGTTATTCAGTGTTTAAAGTTGTGCTCGTCATGTCTTGTTGGTTGCGAGCTAGCCTTTCAGAAGCATGTTTGGTGTGGTCGAGTTGCACTTATTTATTTTGAAAGGCTTGTTGGGTTAGACCTCCTTAGAGTAAGCGGGTGAGAGCGGGGGACAGTGCAGCCTGCCTCATGGGCGGAGACGATGTCCGTGTCCCCTGGACGGGACCTGCCCACAGCCTGTCGTCCCCTCCCCGGCACTTCCCATCCGTGCGGGCGTCCCAGCCCCCGCCCACCTCTGCCTTCGTCTGGGCCTCCCTCCTCATCGCTGTGCGAGCTCGGGCAGGGAGGGGGAGCGGCCGCTGTGGCACTGGCGCGCACACGGAGGGCCCTCGCCGCGTCGGCGCGGAAGGGGCGTTTATCCCTCCGAGTCTGTGCCCTGCGCCTCCGTGTGTCTCTGCAGCAGTCGCCAGCGTGGAGCAGGCAGCGCTCACTGTGCTCGCACGGAACGCCGTCCTTGCAGGGTCTAGGAGGCCAGGATCTATCGAGCGCTACTTTGGTCACAGCAGCTTTCTTCCTGGCCAGATGGAGACGGTCCCCTGGCGGGGGTGCTGGGGGCGTTCCCTGTGGCTCAGACTTAAGGGAAGCCGACGAGTGCCAATCATGTAAACCACGAATGACCGAACGTGGCTGGGTGCGTTTAGCCATGCCGTTTTTAATCACTGTTACATGTCCCAGTCAAACCTGGTCAACTCTTGAGCCCTTCTACACACGCGCACACATACGCGCACACACGCACACACAAATGCGCACACGCACATGTGTGTGCACACGCACGCACACGCACACACGCGTACACACATGTGCGCACATGCACACACGCACACACACACACACTCTCTTTTATTTTAGACCCAGCCCCTTGGGCAGCCACCATCAGTGAGACCCCTTTCTGCCATCTCTGGCTCAAACAGCCCTTTGTCATAGTACCCATCACTTTATTTCCAATCTCTCCTGGCCGTCTCAGGACAGGCTGTGGGTCGTGTATCTGTTTATTTTTGACACTCCCATTGCTAAGCCCACTCACACAGGCAACCGTGAGGGCTCTTCCGTGCTCTGTGAAAAACAGGGAGCCCCCAGGCTGGCCACGGGGAAGACAGGACAGCTCCCAGCGGGACAGGGTGCTTTGGGGGTTTTGTCTTTCCACTCGATCATTTGAACTAAGCCAGACTGTGGGAAAGTTGCAAAAATGGCACAAAGAATTCCTGTACCCCCTTCACCCTGATATTGACGACATTGCGCTCTCTCTCTCTCTCTCTCTCTCTCTGTACATGTTTCCCTGAAATGTCCGAGAGTAAAGGGCAGGTGGCAGGGGTGAGTGGATGGGGGGAAGGGAAGAGTCAAGCTGGGAGCCTTGGCCATGGCCCCCGTGAGACAGCAGGGTGGCCTGGCCGCGAGTGGCGCGGGAGGTTAGCCGGGGTTTTGGCTGGGTTCCCACACTGAGAGGAGACCAGGAAGACTGGCTGGCTGGCTGGGTGACCGGAGCGAGAAGAGGAGGGAGGGAGCTCGGCCAGAGTCCGGGACAGTGAAGTTTCCCGTGCTGCGGCAGGAGCCCTGGCAGCAGTGTGTCCAGGCGGGTTTGGGCTGCACCCGAGTGTAGAGGCCAGGCATGCGGGGAAGGAAGAGCAGAGAGCAAGGCCCCGGGGAACCTGGGCAGTTCATGCAGGAGGAACTAGCTGGTGTCAGCGTTCCACAGAACAATTGCCCGCAGGCAGAGTGGCCCGGGAGCTGGGGGGGCGCTCAGCTCTGTCTGTGAACGAACCCTGCTGTTCTGTGCACTGAGCCGCCCAGGGTAGCAGTGCTCAGTGTGCGTCAGTCAGCAGCCACCCCCAGCTGCTCCGTCGCCACCTCCCTCTGACGCTGGTGTTCACAGCACTCTGTCACCCCCTGCTCCCGTGCGGTCGTGGGGCGTCGAGCACACATGACGGTCACCCCGTCAGCACTCCGGAGGCGCGTCAGCGTCAGGCCAGTCTCCCCGCAGGAGGCTGCTGGACATGAGTGGGGGCTGGGGCAGAGGTCTAAACTGAAGCTGGGAATTTAGAGATTATCACTGTGTTGGTGTTAGAATCATGGGACCGGAGGAAAACTCCTGGGGAAGGAGTGTAATTTGAAGAGGAAAAAGGTCTGTGGTCCAAACCTGGGGCGCACCAACACTTAGAGACTGGAAAGACGGGGTTCAGAAGAGACGAGAGCATTGAAGAGTCCCTGGCTGCCCGGATGATGGAAGGGCTCTGCAGGAGTGGGGTTCCCAGAGTGGGGGCCCCGCAGGGAGAGCGGGGCGGACAGAGCGGGAGGCACACTGGGAGCGAGCTAGACATCTTTCAGAGGTGGTTGGTGTGATGAAGTAGGTTTATTGTAGGGTCAGTCATGATGGGACGAAGGTTTATTTAGTTCATTTTGTAAGCTCTGGGTCCTTATCCTAGGGAGTACATTAACATTCTTAGCTGGAAACTGGATATATCAAAAAATAATCTCTGATCGCGGGTTATACCGCGTTTCGGGGCATTACAAAGACAGTTTTCTCTGCAGGAACAGGGCCCTTTGGGTTCACTGTGCGAAGTGGCGCTCTCCAGGAGGACACAGAGTCTCACAGGTCTGTGGTGAAGTGAGCATGTAGTTCCCTGCTCATGGGAACAGCACTTGCTAATAGAGTCATTAACGGGAAGACCCTGGCCAGTCTGTCCCGTGCGCGTGTGTCCTGGGGCAGGTTACCTCACCTTCCTGAGAGGTAGTACTCTCCTGTGAAATGATACAATCTAACCTGCAGGTTGTATCGTTGTTTTACAGACTTTAATGACGGGTCCGGAAGAGCAGCTCTCCTTAGGTTTTATTGCTATCTCATGAAATCCATAAGGGAGACTCGATTTGGTTTCCCTGGGGGAGTAATAGGTACAGTTTATCGTGCATTTATGCACAATGCTCTGTATTAGGCAAATTATCTTATTTAGCTCTTATAACCACAGTTGACTCTTGATCAGAGCAGGGGTTAGGGACACCAACCCCGTGTGTGCCGTCGAAAATATACACATAACTTTTGACTCCCCCAAAAGTTAGCTTCAGGCAGCCCCCGGGTTACGAACGAGACAGGTCCCGTAGGTTTGTTCTTGTGTTGAATTTGTGTCTAAGTCGGAACAGCTATGTTTACTTATTAAACGCAACTTAGACAGATGGTTGTCTTAACATAGCATTTACTTGTACCTTTCTGTGCATATGAACACTTAAGCATGTTCAAACACAGCCTTAAACCGTCTTGGCTGATGCAGAAGAGGACGGACTTGCTGGGGAGGCTGGGACGGGGGTCAGGGAGCCAGGACTGGGTTCTGCTGCTGGAGTCAGTGTCTTGAAGTCGGCATCGAGGGAGGTTGCACAGAGCTCTTCTTTTCTCATCATCAGTGGCCCTGTGGCATCTCAGGCCTTTGGGAACTGCACGGTCACCTCTGGTGCACCTCCCGTGCCAGGATCTTGCTTCTCTAATGTGGCCGTTCCTGCCTCGTTGAGATGAAATGTATCAGCCAGCTCTTGTAGAAAACGTTTTTAGTTCTGGAGTTTCTAGGTCTCCTTTACCCCTAAACACTACCATCTGCCACCCTCGTTCCATAAGGCCTCCTTGGTTCTTTCCCATGGGAGTCGGTAACTCTATGATGTCATTTTCACAGATGTCCAAGTGCAGTTGATTACCAGTAGCCCTGTGTCACGCCGTTTGTAAGTATGAGGACGAGGTGTATGTAAGTTGGATGTGTGTAACTCAGGGACTTCTTGTACTAACAGCACACAGTTGACCTTATCGGGAGCCTCACCAGTAACAGAAACAGTCGATTCACATGCATTTTGTACATATACTGTGTAGCATATGCTGTGTTCTTACCATACAGCAAGCTAGAGAGAGGAGAAGGTGACTAACAAGGTCCTGAGGAAGAGAGAACACGGTTTACAGTATTTACTGAAGCATTTCTGTGTCTCAGCGATCCCACGCAGTTCAAACCCGTGTATTCTTTAAGGTGGAGATTATTTCCTTAATTTTATTTCTCAGATAATACTGTATTGATAACGATGATGATGCTGGTAAGAGTCAAAATTTATTGAGGACTTCTGTGCTAATTTCTTCACGTAAGGACATTAAAAGGCTCTGCTCATTCCCGTTCCCCGGAGGGAGGGACAGTAGCATCCCAGGGCACGGGGCGGGGTCTCCACCAGCCTCTCCACCCCGGAGTCTGCGTTTGCTATATGAAGACAATGCGGGCATCACATTTCACCAGAACCTGGAGCTCATTGGCTCCCGACCAGCCTGTGTGACCAGCCGTGACCGTAACTGCTCCCATTAGCACATTGGCATATGCCACCCAGGCTTTGGCGCCCACCCCACTCCCCACCCACCCACGCGTGCAGGGGGGGAGGGCAGGCAGACAGACGGCTGGCCTCTCAGCCCGGTCCCTGGGGGGCCTCGTCCTAAGCCTGCTGTCAGGACCCCGGGGCTGCCAGAGGGCACTCGGGGCAGGTGGGCCTCAGCGTTTCCTGAAGACAGACATCAACCCTGACACCCAGCCGCAGGCTTCTCCTTTGGAGACCCCATCACGTAAGGGCAGGAGGTAAGGAGAGGACAGTGGGCGGTGGTCAGACGCCCATGAAGCAGTTCTGGAGGTCGGCGCCTTCACACAGAGGTCATATTCCTTGTGTCTCCCTGTGACGTGGGCTCGCCCCCTTCGCAGGAAAGCGATGGCGTTTGTGAAGAGGATCAGAACTCTGATTGCTGAGGCCCTGGTCTCTTCAGGTATTACCAGGCTTGCTTTCAAAGAGAGCGCTCATCTGCCTCTGCGCGCATCTGGTCCTGACCGCCTGTGCGCGTGTCCAGTGGGTCCTGACCGGTCCTGACCGCCTGTGCGCGTGTCCAGTGGGCCCTGACCGGTCCTGACCGCCTGTGCGCGTGTCCAGTGGGTCCTGACCGGTCCTGACCGCCTGTGCGCGTGTCCAGTGGGCCCTGACCGGTCCTGACCGCCTGTACGTGTGTCCAGTGGGTCCTGACCGGTCCTGACTGCCTGTATGTGTGTCCAGTGGGCCCTGACCGGTCCTGACCGCCTCTGCGCGTGTCCAGTGGGTCCTGACCACCTGTGCTGGGCCCTGACCGGTCCTGACCGCCTGTGCGCGTGTCCAGTCGGTGCTGACCGGTCCTGACCGCCTGTGCGCGTGTCCAGTGGGCCCTGACCGGTCCTGACCGCCTGTGCGCATGTCCAGTGGGCCCTGACCGGTCCTGACTGCCTGTGTGCGTGTCCAGTGGGTCCTGACCGGTCCTGACCGCCTGTGCGCGTGTCCAGTGGGCCCTGACTGGTCCTGACTGCCTGTGTGCGTGTCCAGTGGGCCCTGACCGGTCCTGACTGCCTGTGTGCGTGTCCAGTGGGCCCTGACCGGTCCTGACTGCCTGTGTGCGTGTCCAGTGGGCCCTGACCGGTCCTGACCGCCTGTGCAGGGTGAGAGTGGTTTCCTGCATCTCGGATTTCAGGTTTGCGTCCTTGGGGCTGGTTCCCTGAGCCGAGGCGAGCAGGCTTTCTCAGTCAGGGTCCACGCAGCGAGTACTTTAGGCGTTGGGTCTGTCTCATAACAGTGGTCGTAGGCAAGAACTACCTGAGTGGCCGCGGCTGTGGCCCCCTGACACTCACACAGGCTTTGGGCCCGACTTGGCCGTCTGCCCCCTGACGTGGAGGGTTGAGGCTGTGGACAAGCTTATGCACAGACGTGAGCCCTGATTGTTACCAGCCATCTTGGCCCTGGTTGAATCTGACCCTTTGGAGAACACCGGTCACATGCCGACCAGCCGCGTCTTTAGGGGCGTCATTGCTTCTCATCTGTCTCCTCCCCCGACCGCTTGGCTGGCGGTGTGGCCTGGGCGTGTGCAGGACCCCGGCGCCCTCTGCGGGTGCGGGCGGTGGCGGGTGCGGGCTGAGTGCCCACAGCGGCTCCCCTGTGCCTTTGACACCGCTGTCTGGCTCAGTGTAGCACAGGGCCCAGCTGCTCAGAGTGGAACTCGGGGACCTTGTGGGACGTGCGGATCCCAGCGCCCCCCCCCCAGACCTGTGGAGTCAGAACCGCATTCTGACAGGACCCCAGCTGAGCTGCGACCCCCTGGAAGTGTGAGACGCACTGGTTTATGGTATCAGGACAGAAAGGAAGCATTTTTCAGAAATCTTTTTATCTGCAGGTTTTTCATATTGAAAGTACAGAAAAAAAGCAACTTCCGAGCTGTGAAGGCAGGTATATATGTGTCTTTTTAGACACCTTCTAAGAGTCATAACCGAATCCTATTTTCCTGACAGAGAAGGGGCGTCAGGGCCCAGTAATGTGTGGCGTGAGATGTTCTAGACCGCGATATTCTGATGACACAGTGCAGAATTGTACACCTGAAGCCTACGTAACCTTACCAGCCCGTGTCACCTCCATACACTCAATTAATAGTTCTAGACCAGTTACAAATACTGGACTGAAGTTGCCCCTGCAGCATCGCTGGGAGACCTCTCCGTCGCTGTGCTGTAGTTTGTGTCCTGTGTGTGAAATCTATGGCGGAGGATGCTGAAAGCCCTTATCGGTCGCAAGTGTTTGTTTCCTCTGTTTCACGCCCTGCGCTTTGTCCCTCTCCGGCTGTCCCCCCGCGAGAAGGGTCCTTTCACTTCCGTTCTCCCATGTGGCCCCCTGCTCCCCTCACTGCTGACTGATGGTCCACAGTGCTGGCTCAGCTGGGGGGTGGGGGCTGGGGCGGGAGAAATCCAAAATGCTTTGTAATTGCAGAGCCTCGGTATTGTTGGAAGGGCCGGGTGCCAAGGAGGCGGCGCCACTTCCGAGTCGGGTGTTAGGAGATAGTTTGGGGGAAGAGGCCAGTGAATGAGGTTTGCTCAGCGGGAAAGGCCAGCGCCTCAGAGGTTACTGTCCTGGCATCCTGGAAGCCTCTGTTTCCCCTTCCTTCACCAGATCCAGAGTTCAAGTTTCAGACGACCGAGATTATGCCTTTTAAACCAAATGTAACAGTGGCCGGAGAGATGCTTGTCTCTCTTCCGGAGAGTGAAACGGTGGCATCTCCTACAGGAAGTAGCTGCTGCGTCAGTCATTGGAAACGCGGTGATCTTCAGTGGGGCAGGTGTCTCCCGACGGTGCCGGACCCCCTCCTGCCCCCCTGTCTGCCCTCCACTCTCCCAGGGAGTGCAGAGAGCCCTGTGAGCAGCAGTCTCACTCTGCAGCCTCCCCCCGGGTCCTCCTCAAAGCCAGCTGTCCCCGTGATCTCTCTGGACGTGTGCAGGGCCTGAGGGGTTCTGACCTGGCCGCTGGTGGCGGCAGTGAAGGCTGCCCGGGTCATCTTTCACTTCGTGTGGGGAGACCTCAGTCTTTTTTGTAAGTGCTGCTTCTCCTTTTAGAGGTGGTGTCAGGGCCTCTTTGTGCCTTGTCCCCGAGGGGTTTGGAGACAGGGTGACGTCACAGAAAGAGAGCCTTCTGGAACAGCCAGGACTGCATGCCGGTAACCGGACATGTGGCCTGACCGCCCTGTTCCTCCCAGAGCCTCGGTGCCCCCGTTTACAGAGCCAGCGTGCCAGACGAGATGCCGCCTGGGTGTCTCCGGAGAGTCCAGTCGAGAGGGGACCAAGGGCTTGACGAAATCAGCGGTGTCAGCACCTCCCTGCATTTGTATAAAGTTCACTGCTGGGGGCTGTATGTGTGGGGGGCTTCCCTTCCCCTCGCAGCTGCCTGGTTCACCCTCCCTTGTGACCTGTCCTTTAGGGGCCACGGGGCTGTACGTGGTCTGTCCTCGCTGGTTACAGAGGGACGAGGGGATTCGTGTATCCAGCAGTCTCCCCTCGATCTCACCACCACGGGCGGGAGGCGGGGGCTCTGCTTCAGCTGGGTCTTCTCACTTTGGGAGAAATGCACCCCGTGCTCCCCTGCCGTGTGGGCCGAGCCTCTCCCAGCGTCACCTGCCTCACCCGTCACGCGAGGACAGGGCCTGGGTGCTGCAGCGAGACACGGCTCTACGTTCTGTCTTCCTCTCCTTCCTTCCCCTTGGTCTGCCCTCACTCCTTCCTTTGACTGGAAGACAAACCCATTCGTGGATAAAGGTGCAGTGTGTCCCATGGGAAGGACGGGGACTCGGGTCGTCAGAGCTTTCTGATTCTCCGTGCCTGCCTCCAGCACTCTGCTTCCTTCCTCACAAAGACAGAACGAGCCCTGAGCAGACACCGTTTATTACTGTTGTGTGTCGTGCAACCTTCTCTTTACACGCGTGGACCCCGATCTCACCGTTGACCTCGCCCTGAGGCGCCAGGCACAGGCTCTGCTCCTCTGACCTGATCTCGCCCTGACCGAGTCGGGTTTTCCTCTGACGCGTAATCGTGTACCTCGAGTGTGCTGATCGTCATTCAGCTCAGAGTCCCAGTCCGTGAGGACAGAAGCACACGTCCAGCCCCCCAACCCCCACCCAGGCAGCCACCCTCGCTGCAGGTTGGTTTTGCTGGTTCTAGAATTTCGTAAGAATGGGTTCGCACGGCATGCCTTTTTTTGTGTGTCTAGCTTCTTTTGCATAGCTGTTTTCTTTTTTGAGGTTCACTTGAGCTATGCATGTGGACAGCTGTGTCTTCTTATGGCTAAGAAAGGCTCCATTGCATACACGCATCCTGCTGTATTCTTTTGTATGCTTTTTGGGGTCATCTGTCATCTAGTTGCGCGTAGTTCTCGGCTGTTCTGAGTAAACCCGCTACTGTTTTTGTGGACACGTGCCATGATCTCTCCTGGGTAAAATAGCCAGCAGTGGAAGTACGGGGTCACCTGCTGAGGATGCATTCACTTTACAAGAAGCTGCCACACTGTGCTGTCACGTGTGCCCGAGGCAGACTCTCTCCAGGATCGTGGGCAGGTTCTGCCTGCTCTGTACACTTTGCCAAGGCTCAGGCTTACCGGTCTTTTGAATTCTGGCCCCTCTCCTGAATGTACAGGAGTGTCTCATTAACCTGCTGACTAATGACAGGAGCATCTTTTGTGTGCTCACGGGTCCTCTGTGTCTTTTTCTGTTGACACGTTCGTATGTCCTTTGGCTGTTTTATTGTCGTAGTTCTTGTGCGAATGTTCTCAGAATTCAGTGTCATTGGTGTAAGAGCTTTGTCACATGTATTTCCTTATTAGTGATGTCTTCCCAAAAGTCTGGTTTATTATTTCTTTTTTACCTTAGTACCGTTTGGTGTCCTAAGGTGTCTCTGCCTCCTTCCCGGGTCATAAATGACGGTGACATTTTCTTCTGCCTAGTGCCTGGCTTCCCTCCCGCGTCTGGGTCTGCGACCCATGCGAGCCCGTTTGAGGGCGTGACGTGCAGGGTGGGGCTCAGCCTTACCCTAGTCAGCACCGTTCATTCCAAGGGCTGCTCTCTCTCCCCTGGATGGCCTCGTCGTCCGCGTCAAACCTCACGGGGCCACGTTCGTGCAGGTCTACTGCTGTTCTTCGTTCTGGTTCCCTGGTCTGTCCTAATGCCAGCACCACGCGGGTTTGAATATTTTAGCTTTTTAATAAGCCTTGGGACAGCTTGATTCAAGTCCTCTAACATTGTTCTCCTCCTTCCCCACAAGCGTTTGGCTGTTCTAGTCTGTCTAATTTTTCTACATTTTAGAATTAGCCAGTCAGTTTGTTTTTACAAAAAGAGCTGCTGGGACCTTGTTTGGGATTGCATGTGCGTGTGCGTGTGCGTCTGCGTGTTCATTTAGGGGGAAGAATTAGCGCCTGAGCAGCGTGGACTCTCCCGTCCATGAACATGGATCTGTCCTGGTAAGCCTGCATTCAGTTCTCTCAGCGCCGTCGCTGGCCGTCAGCGGGGTTCAGTGACCTGTCCGTATCTCACATGTTGTGGTGCCGGTGTCCCTGGGGCGCTTTCTCTCTCCCTCACTCTGCAGCTGTCCCTCGCTAGCGAGCTCGCTGCTCTAGGGAGACATTCACGGGTCCGCCGCGAGGTATGGAGGGACAGACCGGAGACAGGCTGTCCTCAGCAAGAGGTCTGGGAAGGCTCTGCGGTGGTGGCGTTTGGTTGTCCCCAGCGCAGTCTGGATCGGGAGGGAAGGCGAGGAGGTACCAGGGCAGGTGTGGATCAGGAAGTGTGAGCAAGGGCCAGAGGCAGGCGCGCAGGAATGTTCTGGAAGGAATGAGTAGAAGCGGGATTGAGCCACACTGACCCACGAGAGGTGGAGAGGGGAAGGTGCTGGGTGTATAAGGACCGAGGGCCAGATGGACCAGGGCTGGACGGCTGGCTGCACAGGGTGAAACTGTTCAGCAGGTGCGTGGGGGCCCTCATGTATTCTTCGCTTGCAAACGAAGCCATGGTTTCTGCATTTCTTTTTTTAAAAATTCTTCTTATTTTATTCATTTTAGAGAGGAGACAGAGAGAGAGTGAGAGAGTGAGAGAGAAAGAGAGAAAGGGGGGAGGAGCTGGAAGCATCAACTCCCATATGTGCCTTGACCAGACCAGTGCAGGGTTTTGAACTGGCGACCTCAGTGTTCCCAGGTCGACGCTTTATCCGCTGCACCACCACAGGTCAGGCGGTTTCTGCATTTCTTTAAAAAAAAATTATAACTGTAACATAAAAATTTCCATTTGAACTACTTTTCCAGTGTCCATCGCTGTGGCTTTAAGTCCGTTCACACTGCTATGCAACCACCACCACCCTCGTCTCCAGAACTCCTCATCTTGCAGAGCTAAAATTCGGTCCCTGTGACACTGACTCCCCACCCCCTCCCAGCCCCTAGCACCCACCTTTCCATTTTCTGTGTCTGAATTTGACTCGTCTAGGGACCTCATCATATGTGGGGAGTCGTAAGATCGTTGTCCTTCTGTGGCTGTGTGGTCTCAGTGCACTGTCTTCACTCTTGTGGGAGCACGTGTCAGGGTTTCATTCCTTTTGAAGACTGGACAGTATCCCTTCGTGTGGTGGACCACACTGTGTGTATCCATCCCTCGTCTGTGGACACTTGGGCTGCTCCCACCTTCTGGCTCTTGTGACTACAGAGCCTTTCTAAGTGCAGAGGACCTCAAAGGCGAGCTAGGGATTTGGAGCGAAGGGATGTGACACACAGTTGTTGGCTGCAGGCTTTCCCGGAGCGTCCCTCTTCCTTTCCAGCTATGTTTGCTCACTTGCATGCTGTCTGTCTGTCCCTCTAATTTAGAGTAAAAGATCATGTTCGTTTCGCTTGTCATTGTCCTTAGGTACCCAAACATTTGTGCAATGGGGTGTTGTGTTGTTTTTTTAAGTAGACATTTAAAATGTCTTACAATAGATAGAGCACACATGCATTTTCCTTTCCATTCCATTGTGGTCATTCATGTTCTCTCAATGGGCCCGCCTGTCCCCCTCCAGCCTCTGTCCTCTCCCACTCTGGCCTCTCCTGCTCCGGCCTCTGTCCCCTCCAGCTTCTCCCACTCCAGCCTCTCCCCCTCCGGCCTCTCCTGCCCGCTCCGGCCTCTTCCGCTCTGCCCTCTCCTGCTCTGGCCTTTCCCACTCTGCCCTCTCCCCCTCCGGCCTTTCCTGCTCCGGCCTCTTCTACCTGCTCCGGCCTCTCCCTGCACTACTTCAACCTTAACGCTGTCCCTGGATTCTCTTTTAAAAATGGCGACTCATCAAGGCCACTTTTCCTGAAAACCCTCTCATAGAATAAGGTTCCGAGTGCAGACGGTGACCTGCCTCTCTCTCAGTGACGCCCGGAGTGTCCGGGGCTTGTCCTTCCATTGTGGCCCACAGTGTGCCGAGCATGGCTGCTGTGTAACAGCTCAGTGCAGAATTAAGTTGGACAGATATAAACGGGATATAAAAACTATGCCCTCAGTAGTGTATCTGACACTTTGGTCAGCTAGTGACCAGCTTGGTTTTTAGCCGGAGTCCTGTCCCGCCAGCCCGGGAAGTGGGCTTCAGAAATCAGGAGGCCTGGTCCCCGTGTTCCATCAGGTCACACACATCATTACGATCAGCAGAGACATGCAGATCTGTGTTCCATCTTTTGCTTTCTACAGAACAATAGGAGGATGTTTTCTGTTAGGGCTTGACTCATCCATCCAAGCCCGGATCTGACTTTTATGACCCATGACATCTGCCCCAAAGAATGTATTCTGTGGGCTTGCACAGCGGTCCCTTTGGGGACCCCCTGCTGGCTAACCCATCCAGAAAGGAAGAGTCCCAGCCCTCGCAACAGACGTGTGCACACACGCCCTTTTAGAAACGCACACTTGCCTTTGGGATTTTTTTTTTTTTTTTAATTTTACAAGGACAGAGAGAGAGTCAGAGAGAGGGATAGATAGGGACAGACAGACAGGAACGGAGAGAGGTGAGAAGCATCAATTATTAGTTTTTCGTTGCCGTTGCAACACCTTAGTTGTTCATTGATTGCTTTCTCACATGTGCCTTGACCGCAGGCCTTCAGCAGACCGAGCTACCCCTTGCTGGAGCCAGCGACCTTGGGTCCAAGCTGGCGAGCTTTTGCTCAAGCCAGATGGGCCCGCGCTCAAGCTGGCGACCTCGGGGTCTCGAACCTGGGTCTTCCGCATCCCAGTCCGACACTCTATCTACTGCGCATGGATATTGATCAATGATTTAAAGATTCAGCCTTCAGAGTCAGTGCTGAGCTACCGCAGTCACGGGTCCTGTTTAGACGCAGGCGTGACATGTGGACCTCCCTCTCTATCAGGGTCACACAAACCGGCGTCAATTGACCGTCCCCGCAGTCCAAGGCTGTCACTCGGAGCCGTCCTTCCGGCCCTCCCGGCACCCCTGCTCGGCACCTGGCTGCCGCCATGCCCTGTTCTAGACCGGGATGCAGGGAACCCAGCAAGTTCAGTGGCTGGCTCTCCGTCACCCAGTCCTTCAGAGACGACTGAGGAATTTCAGATGTCGCCTAGCTGAGGGGACTTTCCCCGTGGACGGCATCTGAAGCCGTGCTGCTTGTTCCGAAGCTCTCAGACCAACCCGTGGGCAGGGCAGCCAGGGTCCGGGCAGCGTCCGCCTGGAGAGCCGGCTGTAACCCAATAAGGGAAAGTATGCTGGTCAGCCTTCCCTGGCCATGCCAGCTGTGTCCCTCACTGAGCACACGTCTCCGCATTCTCACCCACTGCCTGCAGTCTCTGGAGAAGGGCCAGCCAGGCCATCGTCAGCCGGCTTGTCAGAGTTGGTCTTGGCTGCGTTTGATGTGTGTGTCCTAAGGCTGTCACAGGAGACACAGTTACTAGGAGAAGGGACCGTCTCTGGTATTTTTCTCTGCATCTTTCTCTTCCAAATAAGATCTCGGGAATTTTGTCTCTGATGGCGACCTAGAAACAAACAAGTGAATTACTTACCTCAGCAAACCCATGCCGAGTGTCAGCTGTGTCCTAGCTAGCTTGTCAGGCATGTGCTAAGCCCTCTGGGTACAGAGAGAGGCCACACGGAGGGGGCCCTGACTTCAGACTGCCTCCTGACCTGGGGGTGGTGGTGGAAGGGGGGGATACGGAAGAGGCGGTCCGTGTTTGTGTGCGTGTGAGGGGCCAGACCGGATCGCACAGGGTCAGAGCACGCTGGCCAACGGCAGCTGTGAGTGCCAGGGTCAACGCCCAGGGCGGCCTGATGTACGCACGCGGGATGCTGCGTTCTGAAGAGCCACCGTGTGATGCCCAAGGCGGGAGGGGAAGGGGGTGAATCTAGAGAAAGAAGCAGCAGCTAGTGAAGAATCTGAGGCAAGGTCAGAAGAAGTCATGGAGAAGAAGGTAGGGGACAAGGGCAGCTTTCTGAAAAGCAGGCCAGTCCTGGGCCAGCCACGTTTCACAAACCGATTCTTAATTGGAGCCTCAGATGTGGCCCCGTGGTCTCCAGTGAGGGACATGAGATGGGGTTTTGTGACACCAGTCCCCGGGGCCCCAGCCTCTGGAGACAGCATGAAGTGCTGCTCCCCAGGGTCACGGGACGTTGGACGTGGGCAGGGCGGAGGGCAAGCGGCCGCCACGCAGGCCTCCCTCACGGGTGCTCACGCCTTCATTTCCTTGGGTCTCCCCTCCATCAGTCTTTTCCTTTCACATCCGACTCCAGGTCACAGCTAGAAAATCTTTTCCCACAGCAAGGATGTAAAATAATTCACCTCCTGTTTCGTCAAGGACTTGAGTACTGCCATTTTTTTAAAAATATTTTGATTCTCAAGTATCTTTATGTTCTTTTCTGGTATATGATCTAAATGAAGTAGTCCTAACTCTAATTATTTAGTCTCTTGTCTTCTTATTGATTTGACACCCTATATTTATCAGGTGCTGTGTACCTGTCGGTGTTTATGAAGCTGGTCTCAGCTCCGGTCGGTAATTGAGGAGGGTGTTGTCATGGAGACGGGGAAGAGTAGATTTGGAACTTTCTGATCTCAAAACATGGGTGGAAAAATATCTATAGATATTCACCATACTAGTATTTAAAACTGGCAGCTTTCTAAGGCAGGAACTCATTTGAGAAATAATACGTGTTCATGAGAAGTAGCTGTACTTACCCGGTGAGTACAGTAGCTTGTGAGAGGGCGTGTTTGCTACCTCTTCTGGGCGGTGCCGCGGAGGTGGCCAGCCTCGTGGGGCTGGCTGAGCTGTCTCTCCTGCTTTTGCGACCGGTCGCTACAAGACCTGGTTTGGGTGGACAAACAAGAGAAAATCCGGCCCCACATAGACACGCGGTTGGAAAAGAGAGTATTTTAGCACCTTGTTAGAAAATCGTGAGTATTGTCTTTGCTACTACACCAAAACCCCACAAAGGCCCGCTTTTCTTAAAGGTCAGCTGCAGTGTGGACTCTGCGGCCGCATGGGAGCACTTCACTCTCTGTCAGGCTAGCGTATTCCGTCTGGAATTGCACGTCTGTGGACCTGACCCACATGTGGCTGCGACGGCCTGGTTCCCTGAGCCGTGCGGGCCTTCCGGATGTGGACGCTGCTCCCGCGTGCTTCCGCTTTCATCCCACAGGATCCCACGGGCGGCCGGAAGGGCGTGTCCTCCAGGGAGGGGATTTAGTGACACTGATGGCTTTACGGCTGCTCTAAGTCATCGCAGGCACTCCTGAGTGAGGGCAGCATCGTTCCTGTGTTTGAGGAATGCAGTGACAGCCCAGTCCAGATGGGTGTCACTGCTGCGACTAAGATGCCAGCCGCGTACCTGCTCTCACATTTAGCGCCATCTCTGCAGAAAAAGGCAAATGACGTCTCAGGTCTTTCGGGGTCCTAAGGTTGGAGCTTAGCGGCCTGACCTAAAGGCGAGTGGCAGTGTAAAACGTGCCGGCACCGGCCACCTCTCCCGTCTTCTGGCCGTCAGGGGTTAGGGCTGCCACAGTCCTAGGACAAGGCGTGACAGGAAACCAGGGCCTGGGTGTGTGTCTTCAGTCCCCCACTCCCCCGGCATCCGGCACCCCTTGTCGTAACTGGGTCAGCAGGCAGCGCACAGTCTTCCTGGGGATGGAGCCAGCCTGACAAAAGCAAAGAAGGGTGTTGAGCCTCCGAAACCATGTCCTAGTGGTGATTTGCAAACTGTTTGGCATTTGAAACTACCATCTCCTTTCTTGACATTGACAGTTAATACTGTGCAGCTGACACCACACGATGATGCCAGGCTTTGGGGTCGTGGCTCTGTCCGTTGGCAACACGGCTATGGAGCGTCGCCCAGCTGGACACTGTCGTCCCAGAGCAGACAGGAGGGGCGCGCACGTGTCCAGGGGACGGGGCGCGCACCTGCCAGCCAGCCTGGTGTCGGCAAACTCGTTTTGCGTGTTGGGATACGATCTTCGCCCAGCAGGCTGAGTGAGACAGATGCTGTGGGTGACATTTAGCATTTTTATATGTTGACATTTGCAAACCAACTGGTCTAACCATGCCTTCCTCCTTTGTTCTCAGCAATGGAAGAGTTAATAGTTGAACTTCGTCTGTTTCTTGAACTTTTGGACCATGAATACCTGACGTCAACCGTCAGGGAGAAAAAGGCGGTGATCACAGACATCCTGCTGAGGGTACAGTCGTCCAGAGGTGCGTCCCGTTCACTCGTCTTCCTTCCAGACTCCTTTGCCGGAGCCATCGTTAGTGCAACCGTTTTCTAAAATGTGCACGTGTGCTTATCAACTTACGGATTCATTCAGTCACCTGGCTGTCCCTGAAGGTCGTACTGTGTGCCAGGCACTGCCGTGCTGTCTCTGCACAGAGAGACAGAGCCTTTCAGGAGCTCATGGAACAGTAGGTGTGCTGGGGCCCCCCAGAGAGAGTCACGGGAAGGACTCGGCCTGTGGGTGTACTTTCTCCTGCCAGGGTCTCTTGATTGCAGGGGTAGTGAGGTTGCACAGGCAGGTGACAGGGAAAGACACAGGCGTGGTCTGGGGCAGGTGACAGGGAAAGACACAGCGTGGTCTGGGGGCAGGTCACAGGGAAAGACACAGCGTGGTCTGGGGGCAGGTCACAGGGAAAGACACAGACGTGGTCTGGGGACAGGTCACGGGGAAAGACACAGCGTGGTCTGGAGGCAGGTCACGGGGAAAGACACAGGCGTGGTCTGGGGGCAGGTCACGGGGAAAGACACAGACGTGGTCTGGGGGCAGGTCACGGGGAAAGACACAGGCGTGGTCTGGGGGCAGGTCACGGGGAAAGACACAGGCGTGGTCTGGGGGCAGGTCACGGGGAAAGACACAGGCGTGGTCTGGGGGCAGGTCACGGGGAAAGACACAGGCGTGGTCCGGGGGCAGGTCACGGGGAAAGACAGGCGTGGTCCGGGGGCAGGTCACGGGGAAAGACACAGGCGTGGTCCGGGGGCAGGTCACGGGGGAAGACACAGGCGTGGTCCGGTGTCAGGTCACGGGGAAAGACACAGACGTGGTCCGGTGTCAGGTCACAGGGAAAGACCCAGGCGTGGTCTGGGGACAGGTCACAGGGAAAGACACAGGCGTGGTCTGAGGACAGGTCACAGGGAAAGACACAGGCGTGGTCTGGGGGCAGGTCACAGGGAAAGACACAGGCGTGGTCTGGGGGACAGGTGACAGGGAAAGACACAGGCGTGGTCTGGGGGCAGGTCACAGGGAAAGACACAGTGTGGTCTGGGGACAGGTCACAGGGAAAGACACAGGCGTGGTCTGGGGGCAGGTCGAGGGAAAGACACAGGCGTGGTCTGGGGGCAAGTCACAGGGAAAGACACAGGCGTGGTCTGGGGGCAGGTCACAGGGAAAGACACAGGCGTGGTTGGTGTCAGGTCACAGAGAAAGACACAGGCGTGGTCTGGGGGCGTCTGCGTGCAGCCTGCCCGTGCTGGCTGTCCCCGCCAGAGTCACGGAGCACTCTCCGCCCTCAGCAGCAGTTTTACTGCAGCCACGAGCGCCGCCACAATTCCAGACCCCGAGAGAAGCAGGTGTTTTAGGGTTCTCTGGAGAAACAGAACCAATAGGAGGCAGACAGAGAGAGAGACAGAGAGGAGAGGAGAATAGCTCAAGCACTTCTGGAGGCTGAGAAGTCCCACCGTCTCCCTGCCGGCGGAGAGCCAGGCAGCTGGTGGTAGGGGTCAGTCTCCTGTGGCGGCCGGAGACTGGGGGCCGATGGGGGTGTCCCGACCTGAGTCCAGGAGCTCCAGAGCCGGTGTTCGAGAGCAGGAGGAGGGGACGTCTCAGCTGGTGGCGAGCTATCTGCTCTGCCTCCACCGCTTTGTGCTGTTTGGGCCCTCGAGGGATTGGATGGTGCCCCCACCACCACCATGCACACACTGGGGAGGGCTGACCAGTTGACCCGTTCAATGCTGGTCTCTCCTAGAAGCAGTCCCCAGACACACCCAGGGCGAGTGTTCCCCCAGCTCTCTGGGCATCGCTCAGCCCGGCCACGCTCACAGAGGGGACCGACTACCGCAGCAGGTGCTTGGGTGGACCACGTGGTTTGCACACACAGTCTAGGCACAGTAAACCAACCGTAGCAATTAGGGGCAAAGGTGGCACTTGGGAAATCCGCCTTCCCAGAGGCCGGCCCAGGGCCGTCCTTGCAAGCAGGCCCTCGTAAAGAGGGCAGCCTTGGGCCTGCTTTTGTGCGCAGCAGGCAGGACAGAGAAGCGGGTTGTGGCTGGTCAGTGTGCAGTCAGGAGGGCCCTGGGAGGGGGTCCACAGCTGGTCAGTGACGGAGAGTGGGGAGGGGCAAGGGCAGTTCTGGGAAAGACCCTCATTAGGCCCCAGAAAACTGTTGGAGATAGTTGGAGGCAGGGTAAGGATTGCGTTTCAGCAGCTGGATTGAGATAGAATGTCCGTGCCATACTCTACCCGTGTGAAGTGTCCAGTTCATTGGGGTTTTGTGTACGAAGCCATGGTGTGACCCAGTTAGATGTGCATTCTGGACCGTGGGTCAAAGGGTTTGGTGGCAGATAGAAGATGGGCCACCCAAAGCCCTGGGCGGGTGGGGACCGTGTCCTGGGGGAGAGTGGGAAGTGTCCACTATTAAAAGCCCGGACACTTTGTGTGTGGCTACTCTGGCCCCACACAGATAGGTGTTTGGGAGAGAGAGTCTTGTGCCTTTTCAGGTCACCATGCACACTCTTCTTTGAGACCACACCAGAGCAGGTCTGTTGCAATATATACAGACTGGTTCTGGTTCCTGGCTCTGCCCATCAGCACCTATGGGACCTTGCACAAGTCACTGGTCTCCGCACGCTTCCGTTTCCTCACAGGTGGAAAGGGCTGATGGGGCCCCGCACCCCCTCAGAGCGGGGTTGTCGGGGCTGTTGGGGCCCCGCACTCCCTCAGAGCGGGGTTGTCGGGGCTGATGGGGCCCCGCACCCCCTCAGGGCGGGGTTGTCGGGGCTGTTGGGGCCCCGCACTCCCTCAGAGCGGGGTTGTTGGGACCAAACGCAATAGTGTAAAGCACTTAGGGCCTGACGCACCGCAGACAGCCTCTGCGCTCAGCCCTGTCCTCTGCGCGGACCCTGCTCTCGGGCGTCCTGGGCCCTGGCCTTGGGGTGGCTCTCTCCCTGTTTCCCTCCCTCCCCCTCTCCGCCCTCTGAGCTCCAGCCCTTTCTTTCTTTGTGTTTCTTTCTGAGGGACCTTCTGATCTTTCCCAGCCCACCCGTTCTCTCCTAGGCTCTTTCATTTGCTTAAGACTTGCCCGCCGACGCCGACGGCTGTCGTGCCAATGTTTCCGTTTGTTCTTCTTCCTGTCCTTTGGTGCCCTCCCCAGTTCTCTGCCGTGGCCGGTGCCCTGTGTTCTGTGTGGCAGCTTGTGGAGGTCGGGGCTTGTCCTTTCATGTTTCCCCAGCCTGTAGCGTTGTGTTCCACTCAGTATAGGCGATCATTGTTAAGGGATCGTTTTCCTAGGTCTTTCCTGGTGTGCTCTCGGCATATAAATAGTACTCGGCTCCAGTTAGAACTAGTCTCTTCCTCTCTCCTGCCTTTCCTGCTACGGTGCTCACCACGCTTTCTCAGAGTCAGCGCCTACTCGCCTGTCTTCCCAGCCGGGTGAGAGCTGAGCTATGAGCTGGGTCAGTCGTGTCCGTATTAAAGTGTGTCTGTTACATCCAGTATGGGAGTGTAAGAGGGCACTTGATACAAACTGGCTCCCAGAAGAGCGTCTGCCCCCTTAGCACACGGGTAAAGGCCAAGCTGAGCAGCAGGTCGGGTGAGAGGCCGCGCAGCACCGTGGAGAGCCAGGCTCTGCTCTGCTCCCTTGTCCACCTGGCACTGCTCCCTTAGGCTCTGTGACCTCTCCTTTCCAGCCGCGGGTTCCTCACCTGCTCAAAGGAGATACCGACACCTGCCCTGCAGGAAGGGCAGTTGCGGGGAATCAGAGACCACCAGTGTCTGCTAGAGTGCAGCAGGGCAGAGGGCAGAGGGCAGAGGATTGATAGCAGTGCGACCCTCCTCCTCCCCTTTCTCCCCCTCCTCCTCCCCTTTCTCCCCCTCCTCCCCCCACCCCCTCTCACCTCTTCCCCCTCCCCCTCCTCTCCTCCCCCTCCTCAGCTCCTCCACCCTTCCTCCTCCTCCTTACTTGCCCTGTGGTTGTGGTTAATGCCCACAGGTCTGGAAGTGAAGGACCATGCTCCGAAGCTGGAGACCCCCAGCAGCCTGCCGGCCCCTCCCCAGATGCCTCTGCCGGAGATCCCACAGCCCTGGCTGGTGAGTCGGTCCCCCCATCACGGCCAGGACCACTGGACACCTGGCCAGCATCCGGTTCCAGGGCAGATGAAGGAAGCCCAGTTTTGGAAGGGAGGGGGCCTCCTCTGAGTGCTCTGGGGGCTTTGAGTGACAGCTGGGGGGTGGGGAAGCTGTGAGTGACAGCTGGAGGGCTGTGAGTGACAGCTGGGTGGGAAAGCTGTGAGTGACAGCTGAGAGGGAGCTGTGAGTGACAGCTGAGGGGGAGCTGTGAGTGACAGCTGAGGGGGAGCTGTGAGTGACGGCTGGGGGGAAAGCTGTGAGTGACGGCTGGGGGGGAGCTGTGAGTGACGCCTGGGGGGGAGCTGTGAGTGACGGCTGGGGGAAAGCTGTGAGTGACGACTGAGGGGGAGCTGTGAGTGACGGCTGAGGGGGAGCTGTGAGTGACAGCTGGGGGTGGGGAAGCTGTGAGTGACAGCTGGGGGGGAGCTGTGAGTGACGGCTGAGGGGGACCTGTGAGTGACGGCTGGGGGTGGGGAAGCTGTGAGTGACAGCTGGGGGGGAGCTGTGAGTGACGGCTGAGGGGGAGCTGTGAGTGACAGCTGGGGGTGGGGAAGCTGTGAGTGACAGCTGGGAGGGAAAGCTGTGAGTGACAGCTGAGGGGGAGCTGTGAGTGACAGCTGGGGGGGAGCTGTGAGTGACGGCTGAGGGGGAGCTGTGAGTGACAGCTGGGGGTGGGGAAGCTGTGAGTGACAGCTGGGAGGGAAAGCTGTGAGTGACAGCTGAGGGGGAGCTGTGAGTGACAGCTGAGGGGGAGCTGTGCGTGACAGCTGGGGGGGAGCTGTGACTGACAGCTGAGGGGGAGCTGTGAGTGACAGCTGGGGGGGAAAGCTGTGAGTGACAGCTGAGGGGGAAAGCTGTGACAGCTGGGGGGAAAGCTGTGAGTGACAGCTGAGGGGGAGCTGTGAGTGACAGCTGGGGGGGAGCTGTGAGTGACAGCTGAGGGGGAGCTGTGAGTGACAGCTGAGGGGGAGCTGTGAGTGACAGCTGGAGGGAAAGCTGTGAGTGACAGCTGAGGGGGAGCTGTGAGTGACAGCTGGGAGGGAAAGCTGTGAGTGACAGCTGAGGGGAAGCTGTGAGTGACAGCTGGGGGAAAGCTGTGAGTGACAGCTGGGGGGCTGTGAGTGACAGCTGAGGGGAAGTGTGAGTGACAGCTGGGGGGCTGTGAGTGACAGCTGGGGGAAAGCTGTGAGTGACAGCTGGGGGAAAGCTGTGAGTGACAGCTGGGGGGCTGTGAGTGACAGCTGGGGGGGAGCTGTGAGTGACAGCTGAGGGGGAGCTGTGAGTGACAGCTGAGAGGGAAAGCTGTGAGTGACAGCTGGGGGGGAGCTGTGAGTGACAGCTGGAGGGAAAGCTGTGAGTGACAGCTGGGGGGGAGCTGTGAGTGACAGCTGAGGGGGAGCTGTGAGTGACAGCTGAGGGGGAGCTGTGAGTGACAGCTGGGGGGGAGCTGTGAGTGACAGCTGAGGGGGAGCTGTGAGTGACAGCTGAGAGGGAAAGCTGTGAGTGACAGCTGGGGGGGAGCTGTGAGTGACAGCTGGAGGGAAAGCTGTGAGTGACAGCTGGGGGGGAGCTGTGAGTGACAGCTGAGGGGGAGCTGTGAGTGACAGCTGAGAGGGAAAGCTGTGAGTGACAGCTGGGGGAAAGCTGTGAGTGACAGCTGAGAGGGAAAGCTGTGAGTGACAGCTGGGGGAAAGCTGTGAGTGACAGCTGGGGGGCTGTGAGTGACAGCTGAGGGGGAGCTGTGAGTGACAACTGGAGGGAAAGCTGTGAGTGACAGCTGGGGGGGAGCTGTGAGTGACAGCTGAGGGGGAGCTGTGAGTGACAGCTGAGGGGAAGTGTGAGTGACAGCTGGGGGGCTGTGAGTGACAGCTGGGGGGGGCACAGTGTAGCCTCCCCTCGGGGCTGGGATTGCTTTGAAAATTACTGCAGCTGCAGGTCAATGGGCATCTGCTCTTTGATTAAAAAATAATCAGAGGATTGAGCGGGCGGTACAGCGACAGGAGAGCCCGGGGACATGACCCTCCTTCTGGGGTCACGGGGTTTGAACACCTCAGTTTGAAACTTTGATATCCATTGTTACACCTCTTCTGAGATTTAAAGTCATTATTTTCCATAAGAAAAATAATGTACATATTCCAGGAATGTATATTTTATTTGATCTTGTGCGTTCCAAACTTGTCCCGGAGTCCTCTGGCCCCATCGGCCGTCTGGGTCCACTCACACGCGCAGGTTTCTGGTGCTGTTCACCCCCTTCTGCCTTGTGCTGCTTCCTGGTTTGCTCCCTCAGGGAAACGGGGCATTCATTCAAAATCAGCGCGAAGTCAGGTGCTTGGCCGTTCTCTTTCTACCGTTTGCTCTCTCCGCGAGCCATCTCCACACTCTTTCCACCAGGACACGAGCTGCAGGCGAACGGGCCCCTGCCTCGCTTAGTTCTGTCCTGCCTGGGCCCCGGCAGGGGCCTGACGTCCTGGACGTCCTCGGCAGTGACTGTGGCAGAGGGGGACAGAGGAGGTCAGCCCTCGCCGGGTCCCTGCCACACAGCAGGGGCCACACCTGGTAGTGTTTCACTTATACTCCCACTGAGTCCTGACCACCTGACCCCAGAGAACTCCCAAATTACCTGTAAGCGTGTGGCTAGTGTGCTTGTCCACTCTTCATCAGAGGAACTTGGGGCCCCGTGAAGGCGTGTCATGTGCTCAAGGCCTGCAGGAAGAAGGAGAGGCGGACACCGTAAGCCACGTGAACCGCCCACCAGGCTGCGGGTAGCAGCGCCGCCCGGGAGCATGTGGCAGCCAGGCCTGGCCTCTGAGGCCGCTGCTCCTTGTTAGAAAACTACCAGGATGCTGATGTAGGATCAGGGGCTGCGTGTGCTTTGAGTCAGTGGCTGGTTATACCTTGGACTTGGCTTGTGTTTTCTGCATAACCAGTACTTATAATACATTGTTAATAGTGACCGGTTTTTGTTTCTTCCCAGTGGAGTCAAATTTAGACCCGTGTGAAGCGCTGAGCCCCGCTTCCCGCGTCCCCGGGATTCTGTCAACGCCCCGCTGCCCACCCCCAGCGGACTAGTGTTTCTTTCCTCAGTCTGTCTGGACTGACCCCTTCCCGGTCATCTTAGCGGGTCACCTGCCAGCTCTCCTTTTCGCTCCCTAGTTCCCCTTTTAATTATTATTTTTTCAAATTAATTAGTAGTTACAGTAGAAATTACGAGAGGTTAAAGAACAAAGCTGACTCGCAGGACGGGTACAGCGCACCTGCTGGGCCGCCGCGGGGCGCTCTGGGGAGGGTCCTGTCGGCCGCCAAATCCTTTAACCTCTGTGGACGTCAGTGAGGGTCTGTGACAGAGCAGTGAAGGATGTCTGTCTGTCAGCGCAGCTGGTCGGTTATGTGGGGGCCGATCGAGGTGGGGCTGCTGTCTTTTTCCGATGGTGTTTTAGTGAACGCGTTCTTCAGCAAGGAAGCCGCTCAGTCCTTCATTCAGGAAATTGAGCCTGCCTCGGCGAATTGGCCTCTGGCCAGCTGGCCATTTGCTACCGGCAAGCTGACTTTTCCCAGCGCGCTGGCTGATGGCGGAGTAGAGACGGACGCGTGGGGAGCTGCTCCAGGCCGAGCGTGAGCCCAGGACGAAGGCACAAGCCAGAGGCGGGTCCTGATGGCCTGGCAGGGTGGCACGCCCCTCCCCTCTGGGTGGGCGGGAGTCACAGGAGAGGCGGGGCGCTCTGGGGGTCAGGGCTGATAGGGCCTGCGGCCACGCCCAGGGGTTTGGAATTAGCGCTGAAGCAGCTGTAAATGGAGAAGTTTTTATTTTACGTTCAGCGTCCGATTTGTGATTCTCCAACCAGGCAGCATGTCTCATTCATTTGAAACGGTTGCGTTTTCACTGACTGCTGGCTTTCTTGTCCATGTCTGGTACAAACACTGAGAAACGAGTGGTCTCTCCCTGTCTGACCCCAGGCCACCTCACGGCGCCGTGGGCAAGCTCCACGTCCCCTCCCAGCAGATCGACACCCTCTTCCTCTCGCACAGCCGACACTCTGTCCTACTGAGCAGCCAGGCCGGCCCGACTGTGACGTTCATTTGCTGAAACTAAATTCCAACCTGTTGTTGATGGTGTTTCTGTCTGTGCCGCTTTGTGTCACTCAACAGGGAGTGTCAGTGACCACTGAAGCTCAGGGCGCGAGTCAGAGTCCGTCTTGTCACCTTGGCGACACTCCCCACACGCAAGGAGTATCGGAACGTTTCTGTCTTGCTGCGGGGTAGGTGGCGGCCGAGGCCTCCTGTGTGCCCTGGTGACCCCGCCCCTGTGGAAACCCCGCACTCTCTCGAACTTTGAAACCCCATGAGCGCCTTGCTGCACGCTTCACAGTCTGACGTGGCTCCCGGCTGTGCAGGGGGAGACGGGACGAGGCCAGAGTGTGCGTGTGTGTGTGTGTGTGTAACGAAAACATTTCTGGGAAGAGCTGTACGTCTCAACAGATTTCCATTCCTGTTTCACGTGAGGGTTGTGCGGCTGTCACACTGTGTTGGGTACCGTGCTGAGAGGGCGTTTGGAGCGGCGGCCAGTTTGCTGGGACATGGATCCCGTCTGTGTCGATGTTGGTGGCCGGGATCCCTGCCTGGCTCGGGGCAGCCCTCCCTGACCCAGGCCAGGTCTGACAGGACAATCACCGATGTGCCGTTCCCCCGCCCTCTTCGGGGGGCCACTGAGTCTGCAAACGGCTGAGAGGAGAGGGCCCGTGAGATGCCGGTGTGACACTGTGTGCGTTGTGTGATTCACAGTCAAGGCGATTTCTAGAAATATTATTTGATCACTTAAAGAGATCATTTACACTGAGTTTCGAGGGGGTAGAGGAGGGTAGTTCTTTGATATTTTGGGCCAGAGCTTCTGTAAGTGTCAGCAGATGACCATGAAGTTTTTAATTATAAAGTATATATAACAGACACTTGACCATCGTGACCATATTGTGCAGTGTCCAGTTCAGGGGCGTTAAGTACATTCTCGCTGTTGTCCTGTGGTCACCACCACCATCTATCTCTGGGACTCTTACCTTTCCAAGCCGACACTCTGATCTCATTAAATTTTCCACCCACCCCACAACCCTGGGACTCCCGTCTCCTTTCTGTATTTACGACACATTGACGTTTTGACACCAGCCCCGACCAGCTGGTCGGTTGCTTGGGACATTGCGTCTCACTCTCTGTGTCCGTGAAACAAGGTGCCGTGACATCTACCCTGAAGGGTTCCTGAACGGACAGGCTGGTGCCCGCCGTCACCAGGGCACAGGTGCGCAGTGCCACCCTCCAAGCAAGGCTGGGTGGACCTGGGGGCCCCGAGCTGCCCCCCTCTGTGCTCTGCATCTCTGCGGCTTCAGCGCCTGAGGGCCTTGGTCTCAGCGTCTGACAGGAGCTGATAGGGCTGGTGTTTGTATGGCAGGGTCCTTCTCTGTTTCGCTTGGAGGGTGGCCCCTAGGTGACTTCCCGTTTTCTTTTTCACAGTGTCCCTGGAAATATCCAGGGTGCGGTGAGAAGGCAGGCACGGACACTCCCCCCTCGTTTGTCGAGTCCCTACTGACCTGGTGGGCACTCTGAGGAGCACCAGGTGGATCGGGATGGCTCCAGGGCTCCCAGGGCTCCCAGCTCTGGAGACCTGCTGGGTTAGCGTGTGGGGACAGTTGTGGGGACAATGAGGAGAGACACCTATGACAGCTCTGGGGGTGCATACCACCCTGTTCCACTTGGGAACTAGATTCGATGCCTGAGTTGGGTTCGCCGGGTGCTCACAGGAGACGGGCTCCACATGGGTCACCCGGTGGCTGGGTGCCGGTCAAGTGGGCTGTGGCCAGGGCCGGGCTGGGGTGGACGTGCGCAGGGGAGTCAGACACCCGGGCAGGAGCTGACCCCCGGAACCTCGATAGAGTGATGCTGTTGTTTTTGCCAGAGACTTCCCAGAGCAAAGAGACGTGCCGGCTGACACCTGCGAGTTGAAAACGTGGCGTTTTCTCCTAGTGACACTGTTGTTTCCTTTCGTCCGCAGCCGCCGGACAGCGGGCCACCCCCCTTGCCCACGTCCTCGCTCCCGGAAGGGTACTACGAGGAGGCCGTGCCGCTGAGTCCCGGGAAGGCTCCGGAGTACATCACCTCGAGTGAGTGTCGCGTCTGCCAGCCGCAGTGGGCCTCCGGGCGCGCCGCTGGAGAGCCTGGCTTTCCCTGGTGGGAGGGGACAGGGCCCCCCACACGCCGTGGGAATGTGGAGTGTGGTCGGTACTGAACCCAGAGAGGGTAAGCACAGAGAGGGCTTGGGGAAGTCGGTGTCTGCCAGGTACCTTTGGGAGCTCAGACTGTTGTGACTCAGCGTTCGTGGACTCTCTTTGCTGTAGAAACGTGTGTCCAAGTAGACGTGTCCCCTGTGGTCTGAACGGAACGACTCTGTGGCGTGTCCTCATGGGCGCGTGCCCTCCTGTGATGGGAGTGCCCCCCATACCGCGTTTACCGCGGGCCCGCGGGGCGAGGCTCGCTGGGCGCACACAGGTCCTCCCACAGAGGCCTTCTCTTTCCCGGCACAGTCCTGCCTGACTCGGCGGGCGGCCTGCTCGGGGGCTCTGGGAGGTGCCTCCCTCTCTGTGAGCCCTAGCTTTCAAATGCAGAGAAAGGGTGACCCGTGGACAGGGCACTTGTCAGAGCTGCTCTGGAACGTGCGCCTGGACCCCTGGCTCCGTTCTGCTTCTGCTCCTGGCGTGGCGTCAGGCGCCGTGCTGTCTCGGAGGACATGGGAGACCGAGTCCGCGGACCACGGATGCCCAGCTAGTGGCTGTAGTGGAGGAAGAGGCCGCACACAGGGCTGTGCAGGCCGCCCACCTCCCCAGTCTTCCGTGGGCCGCCCCTCCAGCCCGTGCTGTCCCCGCCGGGCCTGGCACGGGTGCTTTGCACAGAGCCCGGGTGGACCGCTGTGTCTCCCAGCAGGAGACTCGCCGTCTCACCGGCTGTGTCAGGAAACCCCACCCCGGCCTCGCTCCCCACGTGGAGGGGTCCTGCCCCCAGGCAGGCTGGACAGCAAGCCCCCAAAGGGCCTCGGGGCCTTCTCCAGCTCTCCCATGCTGTTCCCTCAGCTCCGGGGACAGTTTGATAAGGACTGAGCCTGGTGTCAGCGAATAGCTGTTAGAGCCTGAGTGACAGAAGGGACAGTTCTGGCCAGGAGGTTGGGAAGTATTGTTGGTATTGAGATCTGTAAGTTCACATTTTAATTTCTCTTTCATTTTAAGAACTAGTTAGGGAAAACACATTCAGGTAATTTCTGTGTCTGCTACTTCAGAAGATAGTAAATTACCTAGAAAGGACAAAAAGTTAGTGGCGTGAAGTAATTCAGGACCTCACTGGACTCCTTTCCTGTGAACCGGGACGAGCAGACAAACGTTTGATGCGGGTGCTTCCCCGCATCCAGGACACTCGGTCCCAGTCCTCTCCTGCCTGCCGGCCGGCCCCCAGCAGGACTGGAGATGGACAGTGGCTTGCTTTGCTTTCCGGGGCCAGCGGGGACTTCTGGCTGAGAAGCCGGCGTCGCTGGTGTGCCCTGGCCAGTTGCACAGAGGAGCCATCCTCATCGCTGGCCGCTGGACCACTTGTGCTGGACTAAGTCCAGCAGGAGAAGGAATGGACAGCTCGTGCTCAGGGAACAGCCTGTCAGCGGTGACTCAGGCTTGGGGACAGCACCTGGTGGCCCCTGTGATCAAACGTGTATGGCCGCGTAACCTGAAGGGAAGGGTGGTGAGCTGACCCGCAGGCCGGCCAGGCCCGTACTGCCCATGCTCCCCCACCCCGTTCCGACGACAGCCTCGGGGCTGTCGAGGGGTAACTGTCTTCCCTGTGATCTGTGCCGCGTGGGGGACCGTGGAGCAGCCCTGGGCCGGCTGCTGCGTGTCTGGGGAGAAAGGCTGGAAAAGGACTAAGGAAAGGGCCCCCCCGGTGACATGGTGACCGGCAGTCCCACGGAGTTGCATGCGCCCGGCCCAGGACTCAGAGGAGACCCTGTGGGAGCTGCAGGCCCCGGGACCACTCTCCCCAACACGGAGGGCCCGCAGACCAGAGACCAGGATGTGCCTGCGCTGCCCCGGCACCCGGACTCGCCTTCAGGTACGCGGCAGTGGGCCCACGCTGCCGTCCAAACTGCCCGCGCATTTCCCTGTGGCCAGCCCAAACCCGGCATCGTCCAAGAACTGGGATTCGGGGAACGCCGCTGTGGCCGTGTCAGGCTGCTGTAGCAGACAGCCACCACCAGTGACATGTCAACGTGGTGGCCAGGCTCACCTCTGTCGCCACAGGGGACTTCCCACCACGCACAGCAGCTCCACGGCTCGGCATGACACGACGCAGCTACCGCCCCGGATGGGAAACTCCCTAACTCCCCCGGAGGACACCCGGTCTGGTCGTCCGCTCTGGGGAACAGCCATCCTCTCCCGGCTGGGTCATGCTGTCCCCATTGACAGAGAGCCTGCAACTGAAATATCGAGCTCCACAGTGAGCAGCTGTTGGCACATCTTACACTGCACGGTCGGGGAACCGAGGAGGCCGAGAAGACTTTGTTTGTCACGTACAAAGGTGTGCGTATCCGAAGAGAAGGAGAACTCGTGACCCGCTCCGCCCTCCCTGTAGAGCCAGGCACAGCCGGTCCGTGTCACGGCTGGCGTTGATGATCTCCTCCATGCCCTTTCGAGGGTGAAGGGCTTCTGTGCAGCAGTGGCAGCAGCAGCAGAGGGGACAGTCGGACTGTCCTCTCTCAGTCACTGTGCAGTGACCCGTGACTGCGGCCCTCGGCGCCGCTCGGCCCCTCCCATGTTCCTCTTGGCACAGGCCCGGCCTCCTCCGCAGGAGTCCCCTGTCATCCCAACTCAGCCCCTTCTCAGTGCTGTCACCAGAGCTACCTCTTCTGCAGAGTCACACTCCTGCCCTGACTTCCTTTTCATGATTGAAAATGCCAGTTCAGCTCCCAGTCTCTCTTTCCCCCAACCCCTTAGTCGTGGCTCTTTGTGAGATTTAGATGCAGGGGTGAGACCTGAGCACACGTTACAGTCTCGTTTCCAGTGGGCAGGATGCGAGTCCCGTCCCGTGCCACGTCTGCCGCGTCTGCCATGACCAGTGGCTGCGGCCGACGTGTCTCCTTCTGTGTCATCTACATGCCACCGCTCAGGCATTTGTCCCTCAGTCGTGTTTGGAAAGGGGATACCTTCCCGACGTGTCCAGGTGGAGGGGAACGCAGAGGGGGATCTTTCCACGCCTCCATGTGGGAACCATCCTGACAGGACTGGTGTCGCGACGCCCCGAGTCTCCCGGCCGTCCCTCCGCTAACAGCTCTTCCTTCTGCACCTGTGTGTGCCCTCACCCTGTGCCCGGCACTCTGTACCTGCTGGGATGGTCAGCTCCAATGAGGAGGCCTCCCTCCCCTCAGGGGCCTCACGGCCCGATGTGGGAGATAGACAGACAAACAGCAACAGCAGGGCGGTGTCCCAAGCTCCATGCCGGGTGGTACAGGCATGCCCAGGAGACGGGCTTCGCCTGGTGTCCTGGTCAGCGCGGCGGCCGCAGCTGAGTACCGCCAACGGGGACCTTTACTTCCCCGCAGTCTGCAGGCCTGACGCCCGTGCCCAGGGTGCAGCTTGTGCAGGGGCGGCTGAGAGCCGTCCTCCCGGCACAGATGGCTGTCCCCCTCCCCCATCCCCTTCTCACCGGGCAGAGCGAGGCCGGAGCTCTCCCCCCTCCTGCTCTGTGAGGTCACCGCTCCTCCCAGATTGGCCCCCCACCCACATAAGCTCATTTAACCTTCATTCCCTCAGAAAAGCTTCCTCCAAGGCAGTCCCTTTGGGACTAGTCTCAGCACATGGATTTAAGTGTAAAGGTCTCTGAAAGGCCCCAGGGCGGCCTAAAGAAGGGGACGGTCTCCTTGGGTGGGATCCTGAGCCTCAGGGAGGGTTTGTGCTCCTGGCGATGCCGTCAGGGAGGAGGACATTGCAGCCCAGAGAGAACCCTAACATGACGGTGTGGGCGTGGCCAACCAGGGACCGCTGTGGGCGGGGGTCTTGGTAGGTGGGATACAGCACAGACTGGGGCAGGGGTTCTACAAGGCGGGTCTGCCGTGCGCACCAGTATGGTTTTCTCTGTGCAGAATGTTTAGTCGTTCAAGCGACTTGGCCACCTTACACTGAGTCACCTGAGTGTCTTTCTGTATTTTTGTTAGTTAACATTTGTCCAGCACTCGGCTGCAGAAGCCCCATCCTCCCCGATGAAGAGGGATGTGTCCCTGAGCCCATTTATGGTTTTTGTAACCAAGTCTGTCTTTGCTTCGGACAGATTATGACTCGGATGCAGTGAGCAGCTCCTACGAATCATACGACGAAGAGGAGGAGGACGGAAAGGGGAAGGAGGCGCGGCACCAGTGGCCCTCCGAGGAGGCCTCCATGGACCTGGTGAGGGACGCCAAGATCTGCGCCTTCCTGCTGCGGAAGAAGCGCTTCGGACAATGGACCAAGTTACTCTGCGTCATCAAGGACACCAAGCTGCTGGTAAAGACCCACCGGCTGCTTGCACGTGTGATGTGCGTGGCAGTTCCCTGGCGGTCTCACCCGATGGAGTGTGAACCCAGCATTGGTTTTCTGTTGTTGTTGTTTTTGTGACAGAGAGAGAGACAGGGAGAGGGCCAGATAGGAAGGGAGAGAGATGAGAAAGCACCTTCATTGCAGCACCTTAGTTGTTCATTGATTACTTTCTCATATGTGCCTTGGTGGTGGTGGGGCTACAGCTGACCGAGTGACTCCTTGCTCAAGCCAGCAACCTTAGGCTCAAGCTGGCGACCTTGGGCTCAAGCCAGCGACCTTGGGCTCAAGCCAGCGACCTTAGGCTCAAGCCAGCGACCTTGGGCTCATGCCAATGACCTTTGGGCTCAAGCCAGCGACCATGGGGTCATGTCTATGATCCCATGCTCCAGCCAGTGAACCTGCACTCAAGCTGGTGACCCTGCATACAAGCCAGATGAGCCTGTGCTCAAGCCGGCAACCTCGTGAACCCAGCAGTGTTGACATAGGCGAGGAGAGCGGGCAGCACCCCGCACTGGCCCCACACACATTCGGCCGGCAGGGGCGGGCGGGGCCTGGTTTATTGCGGATGCTCTGGTGCCCCTAGCTGGCAGAGGGCAGTGCCCTCCCCTCCTGGCAGCGTCTGCGCTGTGTGCCGTGGACAGGCACGCTGCTTCCTGGCCGCAGGCTGCAGGACGGCTTTCTCATCTGCGGGAGCCAGTGGGTTCCTGGGAGCCAGGTCAGAGGAGGGGCAGACCGGCCATGCGGTCTGCGGGAGCCTGGCCAGCACAGGAAATTCTTCTGGAAAGCGCAGGGCCGCTTCCTCTTCTTTCTCTCTTTATCTTTAAACTGAGAGGCCAAATAGGAAGATAGAGTGAGTGACAGAGAAGGGGGGCTGGCCGCATGGCCCCCGTGCAGCTGTGCCCAGCAGGGCCCTGCGAGGGGCCGGCAGCCCCACGTGGAAGGGGTGGGCAGCCCTCCTCCCTCTCTTTCTCTGGCCCACCTTCCTGCGCAGCTGCAGAAACCTCCGTTGATCATGAAAATCGTGAATTTTAGAGCATTTTTTTGCTTTTTCTTCACATTAACCTTGACCCTCCACCCCCCCCCAAAAAAAATCACTCAAAACTCTATCTTTAAAACAGAACACACGCAAAGTTATTTTTCAATGTATCACTCTGTAGCAGAGCAGATATCTCTCTCTACAGATTAATCTGAATTATGGGAATCTTATTTTACTAGATTCTTAGGACATTGTATATTTTTGAATAGTTCGATTTAAAAATAACACAGTGAAAAGTACGTGTTTTCCCCGCATGTGCGGTCTGACACCTCCCTAATGTAGACTACGCCAGAAATGATGACCCTGGGGAATTTTAAAGCAAAGAATGAAGCAATAAAAAGATGAGGAAGATGAAGGTGCTACTTATTATCAATCCGCCATAACGGCTGTAGGATGTGGACATACCGCATGGATGTTTTATAAATAAGCGGCTCGTGAAGGAGAGACCGTGACACTCACCCCCAGAGCCATCAGCATGGAGGGCGGCCATCTGGGGGGGGCCGTGTCCCCTGCCGCACCCCCACTGCCACTGTCCTCACACTGTCCCCACACCTTCCCCGCCTTCCTCCTCATGGCCGCCATCTCCTACTGGAAGCCCTGTCCTCACACCAGGACGTTTAGAGTAGCTGTAACTATTTCAGGGGAAACCATCAGTTGAAAACTTTTTAAAAGTAGATATATTCCATCCACATGCCATTTAAGAGCCATGGTTTTAGAACTGTAAATAATTATTTCTGAAAATAGGTTATCGCCTGACCACTGGTGGCACACTGGATAGTGTTGACCTGGGACGCTGAGCTGAGGTCCCAGGTTTGAAACCACAAGGCTGCTGGCTTGAGCGCAGGGGTCACTGGCTTAAACATGGAATCATCAAAATGACCCCGTGGTTGCTGTTTTGAGCCCAGGGTTGCTGGCTTGAGCCAGGGGTCACTGATTCAGCTTGAGCCTTCCCCCAAGCCCCGCCCCAGTCAAGTATGAGAAGCAATCAATGGACAACTACAGAGCCACAACTACAAGTGGATGCTTCTCATCTGTCTGTCTTCCTTTCTCTCTCTCAATGATTAAAAAATGGAAATAGGTATGTCTGTATTCATTCCTTCATTAATAAATGGCTTTGAGTCAAGGGTGTAGGACTCGGGTTTGGGGCTGGTTACTCAACCCAAGTTACTGGTTACTTAACCAAGTTCCTGAATCAGGTTAACTGATCTGCAAAACAGACACCTGTGAGTTTGAGGTGTGTGAGATGTCTTGTCTAATGATGACACTCAGTACTTGGTGGTGTGGATGTTATTGTTATTGATAACTTAATATAACTCAAGAAAATAACAATGCCTCACTTTACACGAGGCAACAGGCTCAGAAGACTAAAGAAACTTCCCAGAACCCAGATTAAATTAGTAGCTTGGACCCAGCTACCTGGCCTCGTCTGAGAACGGTAGGAGCTAGGTCTCCTAGCCCCAGCGTGAAATCTGTAGTGAACACAGTTGTGTAAATGCAGCAGACCTCTGTAGACATTTCTGTATCTTACGTGTGGATGGTTAGACTCTTACGAGAACATTCACCTGTCTTGAGGAAGAGGAGAGAGATGAGATGGGCGGAAATCAGGGACGGGTGGGCACTGAAGCATCCGGGGGTGTGTTGTTTCAACAGAGCTGGTAAATCACATTCATGTGACTCCCTGAGAAAGCTCCCCCAGCACGTAAGCGTGGGGCCCTTCTGTGTCCCAGCCGGGTCACACCGATGGCCAGCAGCAGCCTTTGCTGAACCAATGAGGAGCTGTGGGTCCACGTGCTTAGCGCTGAGTGCGGGTGTGGCGCGGTGGTGGCGACAGTCCCCAGGCTCACCATCCGGTCTCTGAGCATCCCTGCTGTTCGGGGAGCCCTCCAGGGGCCGCCTCCCCTCCATCTCTCACCCCCCATTCTCATGAGGCCCATGCTTCATCAGGGTCCCCTCCTGCGGTCCCCCGTGACTAACTGTGCCATCTCCTGTGACCGCAGTGCTACAAAAGCTCCAAGGACCAGCAGCCACAGATGGAGCTGCCCCTCCCGGGCTGCAGCATCACCTACATCCCCAAGGACGGCAAGAAGAAGAAGCACGAGCTGAAGATCACCCAGCAGGGCACGGACCCCCTGGTCCTCGCCGTGCAGAGCAAGGAGCAGGCTGAGCAGTGGCTGAAGGTGAGCCGCCTGCGTCGCATCTGCCAGCCGCTCTCCCCTCTCCCTCTCCCTCTCCCTCTCGCTCTCCCTCTCCCTCTCCCTCTCCCTCTCGCTCTCCCTCTCCCTCTCTCCCTCTCGCTCTCGCTCTCCCCTCTCCCTCTCCCTCTCCCT